>OV170225.1:20693224-25580724 GCA_921882275.1 Brenthis ino | reverse complement strand
CACACACACACACACACACACACACACACACACACACACACACCACACACACACACACACACACACACACACACACACACACACACACACACACACACACACACACACACACACACACACACACACACACACACACACACACACACACACACACACACACACACACACACACACACACACACACACACACACGAGTACACACATGTGTACTTGTGCTTTTGTTACTAAGTGGATATATGTGAGCTGGTGTTTTTTTTAATTTGTTTTATAGGTTTAGTTTGCTAGGATATAAAATGTATGTATTTGTAGCTTACAAAGAACTGTTTTTTTTGTTTTAGTCGCTTTTTATAGGGTAAAAAGCGTACTACTTTATTTTAACTGGTTTCATTAATATAAACATATTTTTTCTTGTATAAATTTTAAGATCTTTAAAGTATGATGACGTTGGTTTAATTATTGTTATTATTCTTATTTAGATTTTAAACTCTGCCAAAGACATGGCTAATGAAATCAAAGAGAAACAAGAAGTAGCATTGATCACTGAAAAACAGATAGATGAAGCTCGAAATGACTATGTACCCATCGCAGTTCACTCTACTAATCTATTTTTCCTAATTGGTAATTATTAATTTTATTATTACATATTTAATTGATGAAATATATAATATAAATATTATTCTATTCATTTCTAATTTATGGCCTAAGCTACTTTATGACCTTATAATTTCGCGTCACTATCGTTAAAATCCATCCGCTTGCATAAATCTCATAAAAATCTGTGTAAATGGTATAAAATAGGCGAATAGACAGTAATTGTATAATATGGTTTAGGGTAACGATCTAGATTCGAAAAGATGTATGAAATGCACCAACTCTCATTTGGTGATGGTTTTATCGAGGACAGATGAGCCTAGCAGTGGAATGTGAAAATTGCAGAATTATTTTTATTATCTGTATGTTTTCTCTTAGCATCCCTCGCAAACATCGACCCGATGTACCAGTACTCGCTGGGCTGGTTTGAGGGTCTGTTCACGGCCTCCATCGACAACACGGAGAAGGTGGACGAGATCACTGAGCGTCTCGCCATCCTCCGCGCGCACTTCACGTATTCGTTGTACGCCAACATCTGCAGGAGTCTCTTCGAGAAGGTTCGGGAACATGATCTTGTCTCGTAGCGTTTAACAAGTGCTTTTAATTTGTTCAAGCGTCGAAAGGTCATGATTTGGGTTGGTTTTATTACGGCGTAGTTATAGCACTATATTAGAATATAATAATAAATATAACTCACGCCCTAACAATCTTATTTTCTAGGACAAATTGGTATTTTCGTTACTTCTAACAGTAACCATAATGGTGGCGGAAGATCAGCTGCAGCAATCTCATGTAATGTTTCTCCTGGCTGGAGCCCAGCCCAGAGTGGTTCCGCCCAACCCCGTTAGCTTCCTGAGCCCGCAAGCATGGGGAGAATTTAACGGGTTCGTTTAATAATAAATGTCATGTTACCACCAATGAAATTGTACTAGTTTCATATGCGAGTAATAGTAGTAATTAAGGTTATACCTTGACATTATTAATAAGCTTACTTTTGCACAATGCCGTAGCACAATCACATTTTTGGTTAGAAATTGCCTATTTTACCAGAAATTGAAAATTATGTCAAGTTTATATTTCTAACTCAGAAGACAAAATGTGATTAAAACCAGTATTTCTCTCGGCGTCTAATTGAAGTATAATAATTGCAAATGTCATTGCAATCAATTAAACACGTGTGTACCAACCTACCAAGTGTGTCCGTAGACTGAACGAGATGGAGCAGTTCCAGGGTATCGTGGAGCACTTCATGGCACAGCTGCCGCAGTGGGAGGCGTACTGCGACACGCCCGACCCGCACGCGCAGCCGCTGCCCGCACCATGGAACACCAAGTTGGATATGTTTGAGGTGCTGTGTCCCTAGACACTCCCTTCTACGTTTTCTTCATATTTTTATATGTTACACTTTTATTCCATTTCATAATGAACGAGTTTTTACTTCAAATATTTAAGAGAGTTTTTTTTTATAAAAATAATCTCATGCTACAACTGCAAACATGTATCTTGTAGAATGCATATTAATTTCTGATAAGAACTTTGCTCACAATTATTTCTATTTAGTTTGCAAAAGTGTGAACAATTATAATAATAATTAAATTTATTTTTGCTCATGTTTTTAATAACAAAAATACCAGTAAGTTTATCAGTATAAAATTTGAATATTTTTTACTTTAAAATGCAAACTTTTCTATTTTAGAAAATGATGGTGCTACGATGTATGCGTTTAGATATGATGGTGCCGGCTGTCCAAAACTTTGTCGAAGGTAATTATTATTTTCTCTGAAATTAAATTATTCGATTAATTAATAACTATATTATATAAATTATTGTTCGTAGCTCAAATGGGCCGCCAGTTTGTGGAACCGCCGCTTTTTGATTTGGCATCTTCGTATGCGGACTCGCACTGTTGTATTCCGCTCTTGTTTGTTCTAACTCCAGGATCAGATCCGATGGGCACACTGCTTAAGTTTGCTGATGATCAGGTATAAATATAATCAGAAAATTTATAGTATTTGTATTATCTGGGGATACAAATAAAAGCACTAAATAACACACCAACTATATGTATATATTTTGTTTTTTTTTTTGAATTACATAGTACCACGTTTCCGCGTATCTTCGAGTCGCCGTTATGAGAATTCGATCATTAATATATTTTATTCCGTTCTATTCTTAAATTGACATGATACGTCTGTTTTTACTCTAAAGATATCATTTTACGCACACCTATCATCTCGCAAATTTCACATATATTATAAATTAATTTGAAAAACGTTTTTAAAGAATGATTATAATTATATTAAAGGGTTTTGGATCATCGCGTCTGTTTTCATTATCTCTCGGACAAGGCCAAGGCCCAATCGCAGTGAAACTAATTGATGAAGGCGTCCGAAGCGGCACGTGGGTTGTGTTGCAAAACTGTCACTTGGCTAAGAGTTGGATGCCCATGTTGGAAAAGGCACGTAATTTATGCTATTTTGCTTTTTATGTTTATCTAGTTATCTATATGGGTAGTTTTTATGAAAAAACGCATTTGTTAATATATTTTTTTACTATCATCCAGGTATTTTAGTTTATGGGAAAATAGTTAGGGATTTTTTTCTTGTCTTTTGTTTTTAATTAGATGGGTTGATAATGCCAAAAATATTGACATATACTTCTAATATCAATTTTAACCTTTCAAAGCACACGGAGCCACAGATGGCTCGGTTAACAATTAATTTCTTAGAATTTAATCGCGAGGTGGTCGTTATAGTTTTAGGAAATATTATGTTATAATATATATATATATATATATATATATATATATATATATATAATTTATTTATTACTTCTTTAGTGCAATAAAGAATGTATTATTATATTATATTAGCTCACGTGTTAAAAATATTAAATATCCAAGCTTCAAGTGTTATCGTTTATTACAATTATTATATTATTTTCACTCTAATTATCATGATGGCAATGTAATTAAACAATACACTTATAACATATTTAATATGACCATACCGTTATAATATACGAACTGCTTGTAATATATATCAAAATGTAGATCTGCGAAGGTTTTACACCAGACTCTACGCATCCGGACTTCAGGCTGTGGCTGACGTCGTACCCGGCCGACCACTTCCCTGTCTATGTTTTGCAAAACGGGGTAAAGATGACCAACGAACCGCCTCAAGGTAATAAATTATAATAATATTATAAAAGAAACTCTTTATTGTACGCTCAAAAAAAAATGAATGCCGAAAAGTTACAATAATGGCCTCATCGAGAATATAGAGATCTCTTTCAGGTAACCTTGAGGTGTAAGAAACAGCATACTGAAAAAGGGACGGGGTGTGAATAATTAATTAACAGTAAAAAAAAATTATAAAAAAATCTAGTACTTAGTGGGCACAATATTCTTTTTAATAAAAATGTTTAAAAAAGATAAACTAAATAATTTTTATTCTCTACCCACAATATAGCTTTTTCTTGTGAATTAAAATGTACACTCCTACATACACATAGGACTCCGCGCGAACATAGCCCGATCATACCAAAGCGACCCCATCAACGACCCGGAGTGGTTCGAAGGCAACAAGCAGCCGGAGGTGTTCAAGAAGCTGCTGTTCGCGCTGTGCTTCTTCCACGCGGTGGTGCAGGAGCGCCGCCAGTTCGGCCCGCTCGGCTGGAACATACGCTACGAGTTCAACGAGACTGACCTGCGCATCAGCGTTACGCAGCTGTACATGTTCCTCAACGAATATGATGTGAGTCATTGTCCACATAAATAATAAATAAATATGTTGGGACATAAAGACACAGCGCCATCTACTTCCATGGTAAGCTACGAGGCTTGTGTTATGGATACCAGAAAGTTGATACACTACACATATATAACTTTAAAAACATACATATTATTATAAATATAAACACCCATGACTAGAGTACAAACATTCGTGCTCATCACACAAATGAATGCCCCCAGCAGGTCTCGAACCTGCGACCGATGGCACAGCAAGTAGGGTTACTACAAACTGAGCCAAACATGTCGTCATATACCTCCTCAAACATATACCTCCTCGTCTCCTTTTTTATGTCGAAAAATGCATTTACGAATACCACCTGCAGATATACAGGTGGTTATGTGGAACTCACCGGCTAGAAAACCAGTACTACCCACTAAAACCCAACAAAACCTCCCCGTCTTAATGGGGCGTCGCAGGATCGCTTGCGCACTCAACTACGACACCCCGACGGCAGGTCTGCCGAAACAGACCACAACAACTACGGGGTCCAAGGTCCACTCTGCTATCAGAGAAGTACTCGTTATATTGACTTTAATGCGCTCTCCCATATAGTAAATTGCATAATGGATGATAATTGATTATAGCCTCCTTTACTTATTTTCTTATTATGAATCTAAATTGCAAAGTGATGAAACTATGCTCCAGAATTACGCAGCTCTACATGTTACTTATGGAATATAATATGAGCAATACCTCCTGCAAATTGGGAAATATGTTTACGCATACCACCTGCTAGAATAGTCAGCATTACTCACAAAATTCTCAAGGAACCTTTCCCGTATTAATGAAACGCCGCAGGGTCACTTGTACGTTACATATTTAATATCCGTAATCTGTACCGTATAACCTAACATGTAAATCAAATTTGCAACCGGAAGTTTGTTACGTATGACGTAGAAGCCAGTACAATAGCCAGTGCTAAAAGGACACAAGTCATATTTTCCTTCAAAAAAGTAATTATAATATGTTATGTTATTCGTATTGCATGATAAGCTCCGCTGTCTAAATGTATATACTTATAATATGATTAACAAATCAAATGTACAATTTAAA
Source organism: Brenthis ino (assembly GCA_921882275.1). Classification (NCBI taxonomy): domain Eukaryota; kingdom Metazoa; phylum Arthropoda; class Insecta; order Lepidoptera; family Nymphalidae; genus Brenthis; species Brenthis ino. The sequence goes on along the minus strand of OV170225.1, from coordinate 25,575,286 downwards.
AAAAATACTTGTCATATGCTTATTTATTTATATTATGAGAAAATTATAATCATTATAAAATATGTCAAAGCTACTTTTTTAGATAAGTAGGTTTGAAATAAAGTCATATAAACAAGTTCCAATTCATGTCATGAATTTCGAACACAGTTGGGTCCAAGCCTCTATCTATCCAAATATCCCTGAATATGGCGTCTTAAAAGCCATTATAGCTCTCTCTACGGATTATACTTGAAAGGACTTATTTTTAAAACCTCCTAGAGCTTATGTAAAGAGGAAAATAAATGACATCCTATAATTTGAAAATTCGCGTAATCGAATTCGCCGCGGCGTATTTGGTAGACTTAGTTAGACATTATGTCACTCTTCGGATTAACATAAGTCCTTATTTTGAATACTATAAAGTTGAAAGCGTGTTTGTTATGTTATCCTTTTTTCGTGCGGCAACTAAAAATCGAATGATTTTTGAAGTTATTCTGTTTTTGGCACGCTTGGAAAAAAATATGAGTGTAAAATTTTTACGATGCGTGCGCACACCGACAGCAAAAAGCGACATGGTGAAGTTAGCTGCATTCATTTTACAAACAGAGAGTTGTGACATACGTGATGAAACCTTTAGCTATTTTTGTTCTGTTCCGCCAAAGAAATATAACTTCTTACGTGCGTACATGAGTACACATGTTTTTTTTTACCATAGGAGTAGTTTATGGGCCACGACTTATCAAACGTGGTGTGGTCGGTATAAAGCACAAGTTCGAAGCGAACGTTTAACTTTAAATGTGTATAAAAATGATACTCTAATAAAAAACGCGTGTTCAGGATGTGCAATTCGTAGCGCTGCGTTACCTCACGGGCGAGTGCAACTACGGCGGCCGCGTCACCGACGACTGGGACCGTCGCTGCCTCAACACCATTCTGAACAAGTTCTACAATCCCGACGCGATTGGCGATCAGAAGTATTGTCTCGATCCCACTGGTAAAAAATTTGGTGACTTACCATTGTTACATATTACTTTCACGCATTATAAGTTAGATATACAGTATACCTAGATGTCTTATCAACATATAAGACATCTAGGTATACTGTATATATCATTTTTATCTATGTTTTATATATAATAGATTCCTTTATCATATAGTATAACCAATTTGACATAATATAATCTATAATTATGATAAAAAACATTCATAACATAAGTTTAATACCTACTTCAAATTTTCCACTCAATTAGTAAGAAAATAATACCTATTATCAGTATATAAAGTAACTATTATATCAAACAATTGTAATAGAATTATTACCATAAAACATTATCGCATAGAAAGCCGACGGCAACATCGGGTCACATTATTAATTACTCTTTCGGCTCTGGTTTAAAATTCCAAATGTTCACTTTACCACAATATACCTAATAAATGGCCTATTTGATTAGGTACGTATAACGTATGGAGTAGCCACATTTTGTAAGCAAAATTGTAATAGAATATTTAGTACCCATACATTTATTACCTATAACGAGTAAAAGCAGTTATAGCTCTATACACTTCACACATCAAATAATTTTTTGTTTAATTCCACTTGCGAATTATTGCAAACTTCTATTCAACTGTTTATAAAATAAAAACTTTTTAAAGAAAAATAAAAACCGACTTCCAGGCACGAAATAAAAAAATAACTAAACGGTGGTTTTCATTTAGAATAGAGATCAAATCAGATATTTTCAAAGTCAAAGTTAAGATAGAAGATTTTTTTAAAGTTTTTATTTTTTCATTTTTAGTGTAGACGTAATAAGCAGGTAATTTGTAAGAAGAATTTTTTTATAACATATTCAATTAAGCAATTTATTTAAAAAAATTTTTTGTTGATTTTAAAAAACCCCTCAACCGATTTCGATAAAGTTTATGTGGGATTTATTGTCTCAATGAGATGGTCAGCCGTGGCCGAAATCTGTCAGGAGGACATTATTATTATTTGCACTAGGCACGTACTACATCCCAACGCTGCGCGAGCACGCGGACTTCGTCGCGTTCGCGCGCTCGCTGCCGGCGGCGACGCCGCCCAGCGTGTTCGGCTTCCACTCCAACGCGGACATCACCAAGCACTTCCGCGAGGCCGAGGAGCTCCTCGACACCGCCGTGCTCACGCAGGTACAGGGTTAATGTTCAGTATGTACTTAGTGTCTTAGATAGTCGTAAATTGATAAGTTTTTATGATTATAGAGTTTCATTTGTAGTAATAATAATATTATAGTTCAGCATCATGATAGATTTGATGGTAATTTTCCTTAGTTAATAAGCTTAGAATGGTACAAAATAATTTCTTTTACATATTTTTGATGAATAAATATTACTTTTGAACAGTAAATTAAATTCATAAGCATTATATTTTAAATAGAAGAAATGTTATAGGATATATTTTGTTTCACATATTATGTATTGTATATATTATTCAATTATGTTATATTTTGTTTCATTCATCAATCTTCGCTGGATTCAAGGATCGCACTGTGAGTAGAACTTTGTGTAATTTCATTAAAATATTGCATTTAAATATCATATTAATTATATTCTCTTTCATTTCACGGAAAGGATCGTCTGAAACAATATTTGGTAAGTAATGAATTAACATGTCTAACACCTAGTCCAGTTATTATAAGATTATTTTTAATGTACATTTGCTAATTTTTGCTAATTAAAAATAGATATATTATTAAACAATTTTGCACTTTACAGATATTTTTTACTATAATTATATTTTGTGTTAAATAACATTTTCGTAGTACAGTTCGTTAATCATTGTTGTGGACGGTTTCGACGTTAAAGTTATGTAATGCCATATTGTGACAAGTCACCCATCACACCTAAAGCCTCGACATTGTATAACGATCCGGTGCGCTTCACCAGCTTCTGCACTCAGACTGTATGAATTAGTAGAATGTGCACACAATATGTGCATGTAAGTAATATATGTGTATGTAATGCGTGGTAGGACACTGCGGCGGCGGGCGGCGCGGGCGCCACGCCGGAGCAGCAGGCGCTGGCGGTGGCGGAGGGCGTGCTGGCGCGCCTGCCGGCCGCCGTGCTGCGCGGGCGCGCGCGCGCCGCCGGCGCCGCGCCCCTCGCCGTGGTCGTGGTGCAGGAGGCGGCGCGCTACGAGCGCCTCGTCGCCGTCGTGCGCTCCAGCTCGCGCGCCGTCATCGGCGCCGTGCAAGGTCAGTGCCGCGTCACACTGTGAAGTAATATTAGTCGGATGGACGGTGATAGGCTGATTGATTGATATAGAAACTGTTACTTTAGGCTACCAATATGACTGTTATTATGAATGAACTCGTATCAACAGCTTCACTGCCTTGGTGGTGTATTGACTATAATGTACGGCTACAGTTCCTAAATTCGAGTACCGGGTTGGACTAAGTGTGGCTTACCTAACTCGTTTCCATAAATTTTTAAGGGAGCGCTAAAAACATTCTATCGTATTCCGCCCTTTTTAACGTCCCACTGCTGGGCACTGGCCTCCCTAGAATACGAGGAGATCAGTCCATAGTTCACCACGCTGACCAAGTGCGGGTTGGCGGACTCACATGTTTTTTGAAAACTTCTAAGTTTTCTCAGACTTGCAGGTTTCCTCACGATGTTTCCCTTCAACGTAAGGCACCGTAAGACTAAAAACATCAATTTCAATATATAAACGTATTCGAAAAAAAAAATTCCATTTTTTGATAATGATTGACCTATAAACTTTAAACTTCATATACTTTTAGGATTTGAGCGATGTAATACCATCAAAGAATATAAAATAATTTAGAGGCTAAAAGGATATTTCAAAATGAATATGGTTTCTTATATACCCAAAGGAAATCTTTGACATCAAACAAAATATTACATTGACATTTTTCTAATATCTACCATTTACCAATATTAAATAAAATACAAAGTAAATATATTTTGCCAGAATTTATAAAAGCCTATCTAAATATATAGGTATATATATTTTTTAAGAAAAAAATTCGTTCAAAAGTCGACCTTCTCATCTGAGAACAAAAAGGATAAACTAGAGGTGCTAAGGCACACCAAGGCTAAATAAATAACTTTCAATATACGAGTAATATGTCTAGGTCTACGTGTATATTGTAACAATCAAGTAATAATATAAAAGATTTTTTATTGTAAAATTCCTTTTAGACAGGATATACATGTCTCTGCCTCGATTTATGTAAAATAATGATCCTGGGTTCGAATTCCTGGTTGGGCCAATACCTTTAGATGTTAAGTTTTTCTAAAATTCAAATTCAAAATATTTTATTCAGCATTAAATTATTACATATTTTACTGAACGTCATGAGTCTATTACCAGATCAAATCCTCAATAACATTAGTTACACCCCTCTACCACGGAGAGCATGTACACCCGTTGCGGCTGATCTCTCACTGGTCAGGTTCTAACGGTCGTCCCACGGGAGTTTGAGAGTAAAATGAATAGAGAGTGTACTTGTCTCTACCCACATAGTCGTGCGCTATTATATCTCCTGCGTCGAAAGCTAACATTTCTTATATGTAGTGATATACTCTATGGCTAACATCAATAATATTGGCCACCGTGACCGTGAATATCGGTACCGTGAACGTAATTCGATCAAGAGGACAGTATTATTATGTAATGTATGATGTTTTCTTCTGTCGTTTTACTTTATCGGTGTGACGTGACAACCCGCCAGGCGTGAGCGTGCTGAACGACATAACGGAGGAGGTGCTGACGAGCATGGTGCGCGGGCGCGTCCCCGCGCTGTGGGCCGCCAAGAGCTACCCCTCGCTGAAACCGCTCGCCGCCTATTTCAACGATCTGCTCGCCAGGCTTGAATTCTTACAGGTGCTCTTGACTAATATACGTATATAAATTATTTTAGGTTGCTATGTGAATGCTATTTTATAAAGTTAATAAAAGATAGAGCGTAGAATTTATATAGACATAATGTTTTATTTATTTTATCATAATCGTAAGCATATTTCATTAGTTTGTCATTATACAATGCGTAAGTAAAGAGTTTAAAATCCGTAAGGTATTAGGCGCCCAGATTAGATGTATATTTATCAAGCGTATAGCTAACGTATGAAGGTAATTAAAGGCGTGGGACCGATATTAATTATTAATAATTTAATGTATTTATTATTTACATTATTATGACATGTACAAAATCAGTTATAAGTTATTAAAATTGATAAATAATCGTCCTGATTCTACATCAATAAATGATTTTTTAATTTGATTTGTGTGGTAGCACTGGCACGAGTACGGGCCGCCGGCGGTGTTCTGGCTGTCGGGCTTCTACTTCCCGCAGGCGTTCCTCACGGCGGCGCAGCAGAGCTACGCGCGCAAGTACCGCATACCCATCGACCAGCTCGCCTTCCACTACGAGGTCGTACACTTTTACTGCTTATTTCATGCCAGCGTTACTTGATACGTCGCTGGGTTTTTTTTAATGTTGGGAAATGCATTTACGCATACCACCTGTAGACATATAGATCCCTAGATGCCTAAGAGTAGCCCAACTTCAAATTATAGTCGTATCTATGTACTAAATTTTACCCAAATCCGTCTAGAAGTTTTCGCATCCGAACACATATATACATACGAACACGCATATACATACGCACACAAATTTTCGCATTCACATGGTTGATCGATTTCAAAAATGTATGAGGTATTCGACTAAAATGCCATATCTTCTTCAATTGTGAATTTCATTATTCTTTTGATTAAATCTGAAAGAAAACAATCAGCAAAGCATGATGTTCATTACAATGATAATAATCAACATCGTGTTTTGCTTATAGCAAATAAGCAGGTTTTATTTTTATTCAAAATAACCATTACATACAACTATTATTTTTTATATTAGATTATTTATTTTATCAGAAATACATATTTAGATTGTTTAGAAAATATATATACCTACGCATACTTTTAATATTATTCAAATGTAACTTAGCTACTTACGGAGTAGTATGCATATGAAATATGACGTTGACTGTTGACAGCAGCCATTGTTTAATATAATTTGATATAGAACAGGAAGTACGTGTGTAATTGGATTTCATGTAGCCTTTTTGTTGAGTGCTTTACAAGCAAATTCATTTTGTTCTGTTAATAATTTCAATAAAATTCCAATTAGCTTCTCGTAATTGGGTTGAAATTGCAGATACTGTGATGAAAAATATATTTTACTTTACCTTAAACGAGATTTTCAGTGGACAAATTTTGTCAAAAGCAATTATTAATTAAAAAGCGGAAGGTCGGGTGTGTCGGGTACATCCACTGTGTAATCATCGTGCTAACGCTCTATGAAATATTATATCTTTATAAAAAAGAAGAGGTGAACTTTTTTGTGCGTATTATTCATAACTTTTTTCATATTTAAATAAACATACTCGTAATGTTACGAACATAAAAGATCTACAATTATAATTGAATTGATCTAATTTGACTATATCAAAGTATTTGCTTAAATAGACAATTTTCTACTTCCATTTAAAATATATTAATAATAATACATATATTACGTAGTTAATATTTAAAGGCCAAATATTAAATATCTGGAACAACCCTGCCTTTGACCAATGCGAAACGAATTCACAATCAACAAAAGTGTATAGTTTGTCAATAAGCTTTCATAAAATTGACACGAGACTACTAGTTGGGTCACGTAGCTACAGACAGGGGTCAAGTTCTCTCGAACGGGACTCGATGGTGTTGTAGGTCCAGCGGTCTCTCACCCTGGAGGAGCCGCCCGAGGAGGGCGTCTACATCCGCGGCCTGTTCATGGAGGGCGCGCGCTGGAACATGGACGACTACATCGTGGACGAGTCGCTACCTAAAGTGCTCTACGATGATTTCCCGCCGGTCAGTTTAACGGATTACGTTATTTGTCTCGATATTCGATTACTAAGACGTACGTACGTTGCACACCACTGTTGTATTCATCGTTATTACTTTGTAGAGGGTTACGTGTATACTTTAAGTTGGGTTCTTAGTAATTGTTAATTTTTTAATAGAAAAGAATTAAGCAGCTCTATTTCAGATAGCCACAAATCAAGTACACTTAAATATGAAAACATATAACAACTTCATTTTCAAAGCCGAAATCTTATCGTGTCGATTTTTTTACGTACAATACACAGGTTCGTCATTAATGCGTTTATCTAAAATGTTTACGTCTTACCGTTTTATATTTATTCAGAATTTATATCAATTTTGGCAAAGTTATAAAAAAACTTTTAAAAAAATTTCCATATTATAAGTTATAGTGTTCGTTTATAGTAAGTTTACAGTATTTAACATTAGCCTATGTGCTACTCCAGGTTATAATCTATCTTTGTATTAAATATTATTCGAATCCGTCTAGCCGTTCAGCTTGTAACATAACAAATATACACACATATACAAACTTTCGCATATACTAACTATAATAGAAGCTCTATTATGGTACATGAAATTCTGATCATCGATAGAAATAGATATAATATAAGACACTAGCGACTCACTCTCGCTTCGCTAGGGTTCGTCCCTAGGTACGTTTTAACGGTAAGTATGAAATACAAATCTCAGCTTTTCTATACTATAATATGCATGTATTATACATATAAACATTCCTCTTGAAATACTTTATCTATTAAAAAACCGCATCAAAATTCGTTATGTAGTTTTAATAATCTAAGCATACATAGGGACAGACAGACAGCGGGAAGCGACTTTGTGTTATACTATATAGTGATAACATTTGGGTCGGGAGTAAGCGGTGGCGTGCCGTCAGGTGTGGCTGGTCCCGCTGAGGCGCGAGGACGTGCCGGCGGGCGAGCTGTACCACTGCCCGCTGTACAAGACGGGCGCGCGGCGCGGCGAGCTGTCCACCACGGGCCACTCCACCAACTACATCCTGTACATGCGGCTGCCCACCGCGCGCGCGCCCGACCACTGGATCATGCGCGGCGTCGCGCTGCTCACGCAATTGCCTTTCTGAAGAAACTTTATTTACTATTTGTTATTTATATTATTTATGAAATAAATGATTGTCTAGTCGTTTCTTAGCTTTATTTTACTTCTTAGGATTCCTCTTCCTTAATACTTTACCTATATTATTTATTTATTTAAGAATAAATTATTGTCATCATTGTGTTGTAGTGTTGTTTTATTACCCGACTGCGACGAAGCCCAAAGGAAGGTTATGTGTTCGACCTGTATGTATGTATGTCCGATCATATGTTCTCTCGTAATTACTAAATAGCGTAATCTACGTAAAGTAACATACGTCGTTAGATTCGTCAAGTATCATAGGCAGCGCCGTATTATCCATAAGGCAGTGTAGGCAAATGCCTAGGAACTCCGCATCGAGAGCTTCATGCATCGAGAAAAAAAATTGAAAATGTTTCATCGAATGATATTTTTTTGAAAAATTATAAAATATCAGGTGAAAATTCCACTATGAGGACAAATACCTACAACAGTTAGATTTCTATGAAATCTACCTAATAGCGTAATTACGATTATAGTTGCTTTTACTATTTTGGTAGAAAAATGTACCCATTTCAATACGTAGAAAAAGGGTGAAAGTGCCCTGAGAGTTGCATTGCCTGGGTACCAACGTGGTAATTCGGCCCTGAACAGAGGGTATAACGATATCATTAAAAATTAAAAATGGCGGATCCCAAGCGCCAATTTATGTATCTTGAAAATTTTTATCCGAATGATTAAAATTGCTCCGAATGCTACTTCGACTAATACTCGTCTTCCAGAAATTTCTAGCTGGCACCTTAAGCAATATATCTGAGCTGAGGTGTAGAATAACTGCCTCGTAGGTTTTTAGTTTCGTATACTTCAGTTGTTTACCTTTGTGACTGGAGACTAGTAGTGATAGCACTATTACCTGTGGTGTCCATAACTAACCCTTTATGGTATCGATACTCCAAAGGATCTCGTAACTATAAAAATATCCTGCGCTAGAAACAATCGAGTCCATATCTATTTCAAGCAGATTCTATTTTTCAATATATCTACTTTTGAATTTCATAATTGACAACTCGTTTAGCTCAGTTTGTAGTGACCCTACTTGCTGTGCCAGTGGTCGCGGGTTCGAGTCCCGTTGAGGGCATTCATTTGTGTGACGAGCACGAATGTTTGTACTCCAGTCATGGGTGTTTATATTTATAATATGTATGTATTTAAAGTTATATATGTGTATTGTATCAATTATCTGGTATCCATAACACAAGCCTCGTAGCTTACCATGGAACTAGATGGTGATGTGTGTAAATGTCCCAACAAAAGAATAATAATAATAATAATACGACATACATACATAGATACTTAGTTAAATCATTTTTTAAAATAGTCATAACTGGGCAAATAAACTAAGATGAAAATATAAATAATTGAGCTATAATAATATCTTTTGCCTGCTCATTTGAATGTGGCAACATCAAGAATGGACAATGCAAATGCATTTCCTTTGCGAGAAGTGGAATAATTACTTATTTAAAGTCAAGCCAGTTTTAATTAAGACTGAGCTACTGCACTCAGCACGTGTACACAATTATTAATATATTATGGATTAGAAGGAAAATTAAGCATCCATTTAATTTTTATTCTGAGAATAAAACAACCTCGAGTATTATATTTTTAAAAGGGTTAATATTAATATTAAATTACTGAAACGGGAACTCGGAAAACCTTTAAATCAGTTCAACAGTTCTCAAATTGACACGAAGAGTTAGGCACGAGCATTATATCACCTTAGCTTTTGTATCAGGTACTACTTAAAAAACTAGAAGGCACTCGAATGTATATTGGATGGAAAAATTTTCTTTCTTTCCGAGGGGAGACCTTGCCTAGATTGCCCAATTCTATTCCAATGCTTGTCTTTTACTCGTTAGCAAGCTTTGTATGTAATTCTCTAAGTATTACATTTCATTTTTTTATGAAAGACTTAACTTGCAAATTATTATTATGACTCAACAAACAAATCCATTTTAAATGTCATATAACTTGCTTTATTTACTTTGTTTTTAATAAAAGGCAGTCTTTGTTCTCAACGCTCTACACTTTGTACGTAATTATTAGGTAATCTTGCCTTGTCGCAGGTCAAGTTAATTAACATTAATTTTATTTCGTCTTTGTGAGAAGCTCGCTTGTGAACAAAAGGCTTATTTTGTATTGTGTCGCTCTTAGAGAACTTATTTCTAAGAGTGTTTTTAATTTTCGTAAAAATTTCAACACAAAAACACTACTGCAAATATTTTTACAACAGACATCCATTACATTTTTTTAACTTTGAAAGACTTTTAGAAAAATGGAAATCTTTGAGATAGAATTGATCACTATGAAATATAAGTCTTTGAAATTTGGTATGGAAATTTTATACTATGTGAATCCATGTCTTAAAAAATATGATTATGTGGCAATGGCTATAAATTATTTATTTCTAATTTATGGGTTCAAATAAAACCTATATTTTCTATTAACACCTGTTGCTATTATTATTATTTTTTTCATTGTATTTATTATATTTATTATATAGTATTCAACAAGCGACAGAATATCTTATATTCGAATTGCAAATGATGGTGCGAGCAATGTAGGGTAATAGGCGCGGCGTAATTCGAAAGCACCCCAGCCAGTGTAGGGTCAATGTCATCGTATGAGACGCGATATTTTGTCGTGGGATTCCGCTCCATAGCCGCGACTATTGCGATGACTCGGAATTAAAGCGTATTACGCTGCCCTGTCATTTAACATGAAAAAGCTCGCATCCCAGATACGGCATGTATTAAATAAGCGAGTAGTGGGTAGGGGGATGTAGTACGGGAGGCACTCGGTCTGGCGCGGCGTCACCCCGGTAACGCGAGATATTGATCTGCGCGATCTCCCGCGCAGCATCCCGCCCCGCGCTTCCCGGCCCCTGCTGTCGCCCTCCACCCCCGAACGCGCCCTTGATCTGCTCGACCGCCGCCCTCGCCACCCCATACAAATACTTATTACACTTTGCACTGCATACTCCACGTAATTCAATGAAGAAATTTCTCTTGCACCATACAAGAGAGTATGCAAGAGCTCAGTACTCCACCTTTTCATCTAACCAATTAGTTCAATGCTGAGTTGGATTTTACATAAGAAAATACGCTGAAGTAGGTTTAACAAGCCAAATGACTTTATTCCCTTATTTATTCTTGTAAAGAAAACTGCATATGTACCTACAGAATAAGAATAGGAAAAACATCTTAATAAAATAAACGAATAAAACCGCGTTTTTCAATGCACAATACAATAAGCTTTAGAAATTTACGGGAAACAAAAGCTGTAAACGGAATGGAGCCATTAAATACGTTAACAATACTAACTGACGACAAACTACGTGAATAAAATGCATGAAGGAAATTCTACGTCGTTTCGTTTGTAAAAGATTTCCTTTAAAGAACCAAAGCGAGCATACATATCCTTTCATGAAAAAGAGTTACACCTAGATCAATTTATTGAATATTAGATCAGAATTCAGAAACGCCCATTTGATCTATACATGAACTATGTACTACAAAGTGAATTCTGTATTTTATTATACTACATTTCTCCAGCTTTGCCCGCATTTGAAGCATCTTCACGAGTATTTATTTATACAAAATTTTAACATCTAGCATGGCCTATATATGTAGATGTAATTTCTAGAAATCGCTTTTCATTATAACTTCAGGATTCTCCAGGAATATTCATATAATTTTTAAATTCAAAAATTTTGTGTAGGCGTTGATATGTCATTTAAATATAATAATAATTTAAAGAAAAATATTATATCATGGTGACATATTGCTACCATCGGAGGACTGGTATATTCCATTGACTAAAGGCTCAGGGGAAATATTTACATCGGCGAACTATTCGTGTATCATTACGATTTATATTAATTGCTACACCTCTATGCGTTTCTATTATTATTTATATCTTAGGGCAAAACAGCATAATGAGAGAGAGGCCGTGGATGATACATGACTGCGACCTTTTCGTTTTATGTTTTACGACTTACCGAGATTTTTTGCTTTGTAAAAACGTATAACCTTACGAATAAAAAAATAATCTATTATATTACGTAATTCTTTGTTACATCTTTATCTTCGGAAAATATTAAATAGTGGTATATACCGATATCAGAGACAGTTAGATAACTATCTTGAGCTTCTAATATGGTTTAAGAGCACCACAGATTCCATGGTTTATAGTCAATTAATAAGTGAGTACCTCTTTGGTTTTATTTTAACTTTGGCGTTCAGGTTAAAACTCCATTTTATAAATATCCATTTATTTTATACTCGGAATTCTTCTGAACTTCAATATGATATATATTATGTTTTGGATACGCTGCTATCGTTATAGTGGACCGTACATTTTCGTTATAAGCGAGCTAAATCTCCTTCAATTTTTCAAGCTGCGAGCAAACCACTGGAAAAAAAGCGAAAAATAAAGTCAACAACGTGCGCTATCTCTCGCTACGAGGATTTAATTAAAATGCAGCACTTACATCTGCCCATTCGCTCTCAAAGCACTGATCCAAAGTATAAGCACTCAACTAAACGTTTCTAATTAAATTATAACATTTAAATACTTCGCCGTTTCATCATTTATTTGTATTTAATTATTGTTTAAGTAAATTTCATTGATGACTGATTTTTTAAGGTTCAATAATTTTTCAGATATTTGCTAAGTGGAATATAGGTTTTTTTTTATTATCTAATGTACTAATTTTATAATAAAATTCTATGTTGAAAAATGACTACGAAAATAACTTTCAGTAAACAATATTCAATTATTAGTATTCCATTATATAAATAAACCACGCATTATGAATAATTCTGATGGTTGGTGAGACTTTCCGTCAAAATGCAATATGTATTTCAAAACCGCACAGAAAAGAGACGATGTAGTTCCAATTGCCTATGAGAGAATAGTATCAATGATACAATTTAACATTGTGTGTTGCCATTATTGCTTGTCAGTACTGTTGATTATTTTCGATTGTTTTTTGTTTGATTTTAAGAACTCAATTTATTACTCGTATCAGAAAATAAATGATAATATATATATAGGTCATAGGTTCAACATTTATATTTATATTCACAATAATTTTATCTCAAATAACATATAAAGTTTATTTAAATATATTTACTACAATTATATAACATGCTGATATGAATATGCAGGGCAAACATCAATCGCGGTGAACCCCTTAGCAAGGGAGGTTGGAAAAGTTTAGCCTGTCTGATCCGATAAAAGCTTACATTGGGCCCGCTTCGGCACGCCGTATTTAAACGCTCTATTTTAGATGGTGTTCCTATAAACCTGTCGTAGATATGGCCGGCCGGCAGAGCGCGGCTCGACCAATCGCTTATTGGGATTGGAAGCAAAGCCTTTTGGGAGACGACCGCCAGCGGCCTTCCAATTTTAATGTTATGTAAGCGAACTGTATTAATCTACGCGAAGCCTGATCAAATATGAAAACCAATTTAAAATAAACATCGCTCTTGGCCAACGAGTATGGCTGATTACAGGATAGAAATATTTTATAATTAAATATTTTGTTTAATTAAAATTGCAAATCTATAGATAACTCTAGTAGTTATCTATAGATTTGCAATTTTGATTCAAATGAAACGTTTACAGACATTATTTTAGATTTTTTAAATATTTTTTATGCACGAGAGCGTATTCTAACCCCCGACGCAAAAACGACGTGGTGTTATAAGTTTGATGTGTCTGTCTGTGTGTCTGTCTGTGGCATCATAGCTTCCGAACGGATGTACCGCTTTTGATTTTGTTTTTTTTGTTTGAAAGGTGAATTAGTCGGGAGTGTTCTTAGCTATGGTCGGGAAATTTTTAATTTAACTCTCTTGTATACAATAAAACTATAACCCTGAATTGCTAGTACAACTATATTTTAGACCGCCTTTACATATGACTCTTTAGCCCGCCTAAACTTCTAAACTAACCTGATGTAAATTATTTAGGAGTTCATATTGAATAATCGAAATGTCTGTATATCCCTCTCATCTACTCAAAGGAAAAAAATCCTTATTATCTCACAAGCAAGGTCGCAATTATACATTTAACTATTATTGCAACCGATTTGAAAACGGAAGCAAATCCCGGGACTTGCACCTCTAATATTTTCATATGCATTGAAATTGATTCTATTTCAATAATTATCACTCGTTTCAAGTAATGGAAAACATCGTGAGGAAACTTGCAGGTCTGAGAGAACTTAGCAAGTTCTCGAAAGACATGTGAAGTCCACCAAGCTGCACTTCGGCAGCGTGCATATATTAGGTATGCTTGATTGCTATGACTTGATTCCACTTGTATTGATGGGCGACCCGTATCCAGCAGTGAAACATTAAAATATATGACTACCATATACTTTGAATATTAAAAATGTATTATGTATACGTGAATAGAAAAACCTATCTTTATTTTATTTTTTCTTATTTTCGCATGAAAGCAAAGCTTATTCTGTATTAAGAGTGAGAAGAAATAAAACTCAGCGAGTTAATTGCAATTTATGCGTTATTTTAAAATTAAAATCTTTGATAAGCTTTTAATAAATGTTTGAATCTGCTTGGTACATTTAATATATAGGTATTTTATCACATTAATACCTCAAATATTGTGTGGGGTATATTCCATATAGATACAAATACGTTTACGCCCGAATGTAGAGTCCAAAGCTCCGCCACCCCTTTAATCCCTATGTACCAGTATAGCAATAGTTACAGTTATATTTATTATCTGAAACAGGTTTTGATATAATGCGTATTCATCAAAGCTAACGTGTGAATCATTATTTAATTGAAGGAGCGCAGGGTGCGCGGGCGGGGCAGATCGATCGTCTCGCGTCGCCATGGAAACGTACACCCCGCTCGTACCACCCGATTCATTTGTAATCATTTGTTTCACAGCTTTCGAATAATGGGCTTGTCAAATCATGAGAATATGATAAATTGTGTACATATCTACTATAAGTATATACTTTACAGGCTCAGTAATGCGTAAACTATCCTAATTAAACAGAGAAACTTACCTACTGAGCAAAATTTTTGTTAGATGAAAATTCAAAAGGAATTAGAAATTTTATTAAAATAAAATAAGCATGAGTAAATTATCTCGGAACTTCGTTTTGTAACTAGACTTGATCAAGCGGGTCTTACTTGTAGTTAACACAAGAGATCATGAGTGGAATGTGAGGAGAGAATGCCCGGAGCAAGTGCCGTAGCATGCAAATATTTCGGCGCTTGGCGCTCCTTTATCGAGAATCCTTGAAGCATAAGACGTAATACACCCCTACACGCTCCGTAATTTGAAGTCTGCCAAACAACCAATACAATAGTTTGCATGTTCCGCTTCTATAAAACATGACACAGATGTTGTGAAAATTCTTCGCAGAAATAGAATTTGTACCTACAGCCAAAATTCGTGCCTAGCTTTTCTTAAGTTTCACGTTGAAACTAAAAAGACTACATTCGGTTACATAAGTGGTTTTTTACACTCGTTATTAAAATTAAATTTTAATAGTATTAGTAGTAGGTAATCTATACAATTGAGGAGTCTGTTTGTAATGTCAAAATAACAGCTTTTTATTAAATTCATATCGAAATATACCGTATTTGTAAGAAAATCACATTTTTTTTAAAAATTGTCAGTCTGTTTATCTGTCTGTCTATTAGTTCCGGCTAATATCCGAAACGATTGGGTCGATTTTGGTGGGACTTCCATTGGCAGGTAGTTGATATTATAAGGAGTAACTTAGGCTGCTTTTATTTCAGTAAAAGAATTAGGGTTCCATCCAAAAAAAATAAATTGTACCAAAGGACGATCCCGAGCGAAGCGAGGGTGAGTCGCTAGTATAGAAATAAAAAAAAATATGTTTTTTTATATTCAGCTAGGTTATAATTTAGCTAATGGATAAATTTTATCTTATGATTGAATATAAAGTTGAATTTTATCTTAGGGCGAACCTACAGCCGATTTAACTAGTAGATAAAATATACAGATAATAAATATAATAAGAGAGCTATTAGTTGATAATATTGTCTGTCGATAATTAAAAAAATTAATAGATTAAGAAAAGATCTATTGAAGTTTGTTCACTTTCTACCATATACAAATTTATTATTGAATAAATTATCAGAAATTGTAAATGTCCCATCAGCATTATTTAAATATTATTTATTAAAAGCTAGTATAAAGTAAAATATAGTAAACACTGATGATACACTTCGCAGGCGAGTGTGGCAGCGTTGAGCTTTCTCAAGTAATTTTAATGGAAGTCCTCTTTGGGTCGCTGCGTGGGCGGCGGTAGGCGGCGGGGCGCGGGGTCGAGGGCAGCCACAAAATGAGATTTCCTTTGAGCTAAAACGCAGCGAGTGGTGACCGCCAGTAGCTTCGCCGGGATCGTGTCCCTCATATATCATGCGAGTTGCGACACACTCGTAATATGTAGGTACGTTTCGTAATAGATGATGTAACTTTGGTTTGGTTTAGTCAATTACATGTGTACAATAAAATTGACAGAAAAGTTCTGTACTGCTATATAAAGGTTATCTTAAATTGATTTATCATTTTTTAATGTCTAATATTTGAAAAAAATAATAAATAAATTTATATATGTAGGTATCAATATTAATTATTATTATTGTTTCATGAATGTTCATGAAAAAATAAAAAATAAATGAAAATAGCTCGATTTAAAAAGAAATGAATAATTTTAGAATTTGAAAACTAAATAGTAACTGAATTTTCTTGAATAAAAAATACTCGTAACTAGATAAAAGTCGATTTAGCCGCTTGCTTTCAGGTGTATAATTGGAGAAATAAATTGGTATTCACTAAACACTAATGGCGCGGTCCGGCAATCCCGGGCGCTGTTTATCGATGAACCCCGGCCGGAGCCTTACGCAAAATCTCATTGATGCCACCCTTACCCACCCCGTGTCATCGAGCCATTAGAGGCTGTATCGGGAGGGATCCACTCAATCACGCCGGACGTCCGTCAACTTTTGTATGCGGCCACCGCTCGCCGCCGGCTGTTTCATATAACCCATGTAACCTCCCTTCGCCTGAAGCGGACATTGGTTTATTTAGAAACAACAAAATAATATTCATAACACTAAATTTAGCTATTCGTCAATATGTCTAGTAACTATACCAGCACGGAAATAAGATGCTTTTATAGAATAGTAGTACTTATTACAGTTCGCTAAAGTCATAAGGGAAAAAGACTAATATAAAATACCATGGTGATAAGTTTCAGTGCTCGTATACGTGGTTTCGGAAGAGTTGTCTCAAAAGTTGTGCTCCCCTTGCGATAGCTTAACTAGTGGAGTTTGGAGTTATCGCCCGAGGCAACTCGGCACGTTTTGTATTAGCTTTCCGTTACGTGCCACCTGACACCAGTCTTATATGAAACTTTCTAACACTGCTAACGATCTGCACTAACTCTGCCTACTACCATACAACCAGCTGTCGAGTCAAAAAATTACAGTTTTTTTACTTTGAACTAGCGCTTGCCTATATTAAAATGTCAAAAATATTTTTATAGAATAATTAAGAACATTCATTATAAACGCAAATGTAACATATTCTACTATGTTATCTAAGACATATGGTTAAAAAGCATATATCCACTAATATATAATTAATGTGAAAGTTTGTGAGGATGTATTGATTGTCTGGATTGATGTTTATTACTCTTTCACGCAATAACTACTGAATGGATGTTAATGAAGCTTTTGAATAATATTTATTGCTCATACATCAGAATAACACATAGGCTACTTTTTATCCCAGAAAAATGTACGATTCCTCTGAGATAGAATTCATTTCTAGAGGTGAACCCGAGCGAAGCGAGTGTGAGCCGCTAGTTATAAATAAAATACACTGTCGCTCTACTCAACCTTCAACTACACTCTGAGTTTTCTTCTATAACTAATACTGAGAGAAAAAAGCTTATTTCATTTTCCGACACATAAACTATCTCTCTGTAAGGAACAAAATAATTTAAAATTACATTGACAAAGCAATGAAACTTATGAATTAGTTATATTAAAATAAAAATTGATAAATAACAATTAATCGACAACGTCGTATAAATAATAATAATTATTATGTAATCATTATAACTATAAATCCCCGTCAGTCGTTATCAATTATTTCTTTTTATTTTGATCATTTAATCATTACGATAACTACTCTTAGTAGATACTTTAGTATATTGGTACAGCTCCCGTACAGCCAAAAATATGTTATACTAAATATTCTTATCATTTTTTACTTTAATAATTTAAATTAATGTTTTCAATTAATATGCAGACCCCATTCACAAAAAGAACAACATTTTTTAATCAAAACCCCTTCTTTCTTGTTTTCAGACAAAAATTTATACAATTTTGCGTAGTAAAAGCTCATGAATACGCAAAGATTCTCCAAACAAAGAGACAGCTACTGTTCAGCTCCGCCCGCCTCAGGCAGCGCTCTCATATTTAGGCATAATTACACTCCTGCCAATATTTGTACCAACTCCAATATCACGAGGGTAACAAATTAAACGCACTTCAGTTCAAACAAGCCCAGATTCAATTCCGCCTGATTTGCGCCAGACGGAATTTATTATTAAGCTTTCATGTACATAAATAGGTAAAATGATACAATGTATGAATTATTTTTACTCATTTTGGTACATTACCTTATATTTATATTATGTTGTACAAAAACGAAATAAAAGATCTTTAACTAAAACTAAACGTAAACCTGACGTGTTTTGCTTACTTAGTTCACAGTTTGTAGGCTTGTTGATTTTGTTGGTGGCGGTTAGCTTTTACCATCTGTTTGCGGATGGACAGTCACGTTACGCGCACCGCTGCCCGCTACCAAACAACCATCCCTTTAACTGCAATTGTATTTATCCATACATATATACTGACTACATCTACTTTTGAATAATTATATTATAAATATTTTTACTTCATTATCTGTTTAATTTTAACTTAATTTAGTGAAATTTAAAAGTGTTACTTGAAACTTTTGAAACGCTCAAATTTTTATTTAATTCTAATCTCAATTAAGTACTGTTAATATTTTACAGTATAAATAGATTTATAACATATAAAGATAACAGTTATTTATACTATTTATTGTAAGCTATAAGTACCTACCTACTGTATACGTTTTCAGTTTAATTTCAATTCGAGCACCAAGAAACACGAGTAAAAGACAAAAATATAAAATGAAATTAAAATCTTTCCATTGAAAACATCCCGGTGCTCCTCATTTAAAAAATCTCATCTCTTCAGTAAGACAAAGCCGACGTCTGTTAATAATCGGCTTATATCCTCCCTCTTTGAAAGCATTTATTCAAAAATTCGAGACAGATGAGGGACGAGTCCATTTAATTTTGCTTTGGAGTGAATCTCATTATGTGACATAACATGTTATAAACGATATGCGCAAACATTGAGAGCAGTGCCTTTACCGGTGCTACCTTCTTTATCTCTATTTAAGTATATTTATATTCACAAGAATATGATCATAATAATACACTCTTTTTTTCAATGCTTCGAATATTATTACATTATAATCTAATTTTAAACAATTATTATTAATGCAATCAAATGTTATTATACGGGAGAAGTATGTCACCTGTTATAGGTATTTTACTTATCAGGACAATTCATACTTCTTATATCCTAATGTCTATTGTTATTTTACAAGTTGCAGTTCTTTTATAAATATACTACTCGTAGTGATTTACCCTCACTTCGCTCGGATGCGTCCCTACCCCTAGGTAGGTTATAAATAGATATGAATAGTTATTGCGAGTGTATCTTAGGAGAAATATTTATGCTATTGCAGGTTTTTTTGGGCCTTATTAAGACCTACATTTTTCTAGTACATTGTTTTGATGTGTCTGTTTAGCCAGCGTTAGCTAAATAAATTTCTAAGGACGACTCGATAGAACCAGTTTTTGTGTTTTCCCGTGGGAATGGAAAATTTTTATGTGGTAAAAAATATTCCAAATGTTGACACGAGCAATACTTACTTAGTACTTTTTGCGTGAAACGCGAACACACAAACAGACAACCAGACAAAAAATTTAATAACTATTGTTTTGAGCTCTATATTCTGTACACAATACGTTACAGACAATATTTTTTTCTTTTTAATATTTCATGTACAGGTTTCGCAAAGTTACCGTTTTATTATACGTATGTATTAGCTCGTTTCTGTATAAAGATATAGATTTTTCTTTGTGAAACATATCGCAAATATTTTGGTTGTTATATGCTATCTCTATTAGATTCAGAGTGTCACTATAGCGACGAGCTCGCCCGGGCTCGCGCCGCCCTGAGAGTCAGCACGCGCTGCTAATTCACCTGTCTCCCACGCACACAGGCGCGCTCACCTGCCCCCGCCGCGCCCGGCGCCACCTACACAGCACACACACACATTACACGCCACTATGCACTTACAACAAAACCCCGTGCATACGTCGCAACGCATAACATCAGACTCTATCGCGTGTCACAAGAGTCGTATTTTTAATGAAAGCAGCTTGGATCCGGCGGCAGTGAGCTAGCTGTAGCCCGGGCATCGGGTCTAGATATGCTTGTTAAACCCGCCTGCATCCGACCGTAAAGTAACTGCATCGGAAGCGAAGCAGTCACCTTAGAGATTGCTTCGGCCTTCGGGCACGGAATTTTAAACCGTTTTTGCCATTTCGTTTATCACTAGTTTCCTACTACGTTTGCAATGTGCAAATTCAATTCGAATGACTTTACGACTCGCCGCGTCCCGTGTTGTGAGCGGAAATTCCTCGTGCAGGTTTGTGAAAAGCTTCTCAATGTGGCATGCCACTGTGAATGTATGATGTCAGGGAAACTTAAGATGTTGCTTTCATATCATGGCATACTTCCAATTTTTCCGAATTTCCTATCAACGTGATAGTTTTCATAAAGTCAAAATTTTTGCTACTGTGCTTTTGACCTACTTATTGTATTTTTTTGTATTAAATACGAATAGGTTAGTTGGATTTTGTTTAACTATTGTACTATTATTGGCTCAAAACTTTTTATAACATAATATTCGATTGTAGGTGTATGGTTTATGCTATTTCATTTATATATATAAATTAATATTGTCTGCCATGCTTTGTGCTAAATTCATTTTGTGTTAAATGACAAAGCTCTACATTACTCCACTTGCTCTCATAATTCGGAGCAGCATTATCGTTTAACTTCTTTATGGTTTTATTTTGGTATGAAATTTAAAGATTATTATTAATAGAGAAATAGCGGTGAACCCTCGCTTTGCTCGGGTTCGTCCCTAGGTACGTTTCAACGATTAGTATGGAATAAATACAGTGTATATTAGATCTCCTTTTCTATTTTATGTCGGAGGAAATGCAGACTTGACTAGTTACGTACATTTTCTATTTGTTTATATGTGTATTATATTACTTTGTCGCTTCTTTGTCGAAGTAACGACAAGTCGCAGAACTATTTATATTTGAAAATTTTATAAAATACAAAATGATATTAGGAATTTAATTTTAATTTTTCATTTTCCAATAATGAAAATAAAGTAAAACTGGTTAATTACGTATTTCCTACACCAAAAAGTTCCTTATAACTAATTCCACAGTTAAAAATGCAACTAAGGACTCATCGGTCTTTCTTGTGCTCTCAGATGGCATTCATTAACATCGCTTTTTATCTACTTTAATTAAAAATTCTTTCGTGCTTCGTTCTTAGCAATTTTGTCATAGAAAACCTAGTTTTTACATTTTAATTACTTAATAAACTTATTTTAATTACTTTCTTAAATTAAATTGAAATTAATAAACAGTAGATATAAATTGTAACATAATTACAATAGCTATGTAAAAAAAATATAAAAATATATCAGCCGTGATATCTACGAGCTATAATTGTCTCTTTGAAAAAAATGACTACAATTTATATTTCAGTTTTTTCGCCCTTTATTTGTGTACTAGCAACTCACCCTCGCCCCGCTCGGATTCGTCCCTACTTACTTTTTAAAATTTAGCATAGATTTCTCAGATATGAGATATTTTCCCGCAGTCAAAAGTAAGGATACTTTTTACTGCGGGAAAATATCTATCGTGACTCGGATAATTAGCTATCATCATACCAAATTTCATCAAAATCCCTCTAGTGGTTTTCCGTGATGCGGTCATAGACAGACAGACAGACAAAAATTCTAAAAGCTATAAATTCGGCCTCTGTATCGATAATAATGTCTATTTCAATAAGATTTTCCAAAAAATATTTGTATTTAATAATACAAACTATTATTTATTACTATATTTTAATGAATGTTCCTACGAAATCCTTAGAGTCCAGAAACCCTAGGGTAGTTCCATAATAAAAATTAAAGTAAGCATATGCATTTCTTTATGAGTCTAAAATTTTAAAATTGTTAGTAAATAAGGCGCAAAATCAAATTGCTTTGGTGGAGCCAAGATCTTTTCCTTTTACATTTCCTATTTGATATAGATTTGACATCGATAGTGAAGAAATATTGCTTGCAATAAGATTTTATCAAGAGTTCTATGCTTCGATATATAACATATTGAAGAGCATTCCCAGTAAGGTTGACCTGTATATTTTTTTATGTGGTTACCACTAAATATGAATATATAAAATATGACTATATGATTTTTTTAATTTACTTAAAATAAAAATGCTTCAAAATATTCTTATGAAAATTACATATACGTATATTACAATAATTCTGACCTTCCATTTTGTATGTAAGCATTTACATAGTTTACCTACAGACAAGGATACAATCGTTGTATTGTACCGCTTTATAGCGTAGCATTCCGCACAATGTCGTAGATTTGCCCTAAGTACGATGAAATGTTTACTTTCTTAGGCAAGTATTGATCGAATTCATATTTAAAACCTTATTTTTATTCATATATTAATCTACATAGTATGTACTAAGAGAACCCGCGGCTTCGCTCGCGCTAAAACTACAAAAAAATCTTTAAAAAGGTGATGTCATACAAAGTTTCATCCCCAATTTTACACCCTTATAGAATGAATTTCGAAAAATGCAAAAACACGTATTTGTTTAATTTTATTGAA
Organism: Brenthis ino; assembly: GCA_921882275.1. Classification (NCBI taxonomy): domain Eukaryota; kingdom Metazoa; phylum Arthropoda; class Insecta; order Lepidoptera; family Nymphalidae; genus Brenthis; species Brenthis ino. Next base: position 25,552,093 of record OV170225.1, on the reverse strand, counting down.
GAGCATCAATACCAAGTTTCAAGTAATTCTGACTATAAATATTTTTTGGATTGTATTATAACATGTTTTCCGCCCTCGGTAAAAAGTAAGATGGTTGTTTGTTTGTTTGTTTGTCCTTCTTTCACGTCGAAATGGAGTGACGGACTCGGGTGATTTTTTGTGTGGAGATAGTGGGAGGGCTGGAGAGTGACATAGGCTTTTTCAACCGACTTCAAAAAGAAGGAGATTTTCAATTCGACTTTCTTCTTACTTTGCTACTACTTCGTATACACTAAAAATGATTAGATGACGTTGCGGTTTGTTCGATTAGAAAGCCGTGAATGTGTGCAAGAGTTACAAGAGTACGCGCGTACACTTACAGACATTATTTTTTTATATTTTACATGCAAATAATACAATAAATAAATTGAAATATCGGGCAAATCACAGGGTGATAACACGTCACTTAAACAGAGTCAAAATATTTTAAGATTCTGTTAATTTTTTATTTTTTCAGAGTTATGACATATTTTTGTTACATTTCATGTTGTTTTATGAAAGGTGTGATTATTAAGTACAGAATTAAAAGTGCCTATTCCTAGACCAACTTACCCTATATATGTATATACCTATACTAAAATACAAACAACAATGTTATGACAGTGAATTATTTTGATTACCTGTTGAGTTGAGTTTTATGTACATATTGAAATAAAGTTTATACAGTATAAAAATACTTTGAGTGAATTCTTGAATTATTGAAATATTATTTCAAACTGTAATGTAATTATAACATGTTTTCCGCCCTTGGTAAAAAGTAAGATGGTTGTTTGTTTGTTTGTTTGTTTGTCCTTCTTTCACGTCGAAATGGAGTGACGGACTGGGGTGATTTTTTGTGTGGAGATAGTGGGAGGGCTGGAGAGTGACATAGGCTTTTTCATTCAAATATTGGTATAAAACAGTCTATCCAAATGTACTTCATATTTTATGAAAAATGATATAAGTCAACAACAAAATCCCCTCGGAGAGATTAGACGGAGATCCTTTATAGCTTAATCCAATTACTAGAGTATAGAATTAAATAATGAAGTAATATCATTGTTGGCAACTCTCATAGTTGGTAACGAGCTCGCGTCCGGGGACCACTCGTGATAACGTCTGCACTTAATTTTCAATTCAAACAAGACAAGTCACTCTCTGCCATGGTAGAAGCAATTTCTGTCTTGAACAGGCTCATATAGAGACACTACATGGGAAAAATTTACAATCTTATATTGTAAAAGCTAAGCAGACTTATAAAATAATTGCGGTTCATCCTCGCTTTGCTCGGGTTTGCCTTTAGAAAAAACAAAGACAAATCTATCCCACGGGAACCGTAGATTTTTCAGGGATAGAAAGTAGGGCATTAGCCCTATTAATGATAAAAGTAGTGCAGTAAGTGCTATTTCAGACTATAATCTGTCTCTGTGTCTTTCATCCAGATCTGTTCAGCCGTTCTGGCGTGATTGAGTAACAAAAATACAAACATCCAAACATCTAAACATTCACATTTATAATATGAGTAAGATTTTAGAAATTTAGGAGTTAACGATGCATGTGAGATAATACTATCTTTATATTTTTATTTTTCCTTGATTGATCCTACTTATATCATTTTTTAAAGAAATATAAAGGTCATTCGAAATCTGGTCGCCTAGGGCGAGTGTAAATAACGTGATCAGCTATAAAGAGTTTATAATGAAGAGTGCTCAAAGGCATCGAGGCGGCATCTGAAGCGCGGACGACCGGGCGGCCGGGCTGCCAGGCAACCTCGCGAGATGCACCGAGCAACCCCTAATTGAATAGCCCGGCCGGGGCTAATCAGGGCTCAGCTGAGCGGTGCAGGCGGGCGGGGTGGAGGGGCGCGGGGCGCGGGGTGGCATGTCGCGGGCGTAGGGGCGCGGGGTCGCGGGTCGGTCGCCGGAGCCACGCGGGCTAGCCGCGCCCCCTGCGCGCGCCGCTCCGCCCGGGAAGCTCATTCAAGTAGCGAGCGCGCCCTGTACCAGCCGCCACCCTCAGGTATGTCCATTTTGCTTTTGGTGTTTGCACGTCGTGTACCGTTGTCCGCGCGCTCCGCGAGTGTCAGTACTGTGAGTGAACCGTGAGCCGGCGAGGTACGTACGCATGCACCGTCCGTGTCGCACCATACTGTTCTGCGCTCATTTCAAATGTGACCGCTGACAAACTACCCCGAACATAATCGTGTCTTTTCACAACCTTTCAAAAATAGTGACGACCCTGTGAATACGCGTTTGTATATTTAATGAAGAAAGAGACTAAAATTACTTAAGCTAAATTAAAGAAAGTATTAAGTGAGTGTACGCGAAATATAAATTTTACGGAAAATAGCTAAAGTCGAAAATGAAAATTGGAAAACCGTATGAGACCATATAATAATATTGGTTTTATGTTAAACTGATATTATTTCCAATATTTAAATGTCACAATGTTCGCTTTATGTTTTGCATGATCTGTCTAAGCTTTTTATGTTGCGAAAATTCGTTCAATGTCCGTATCTCTTCTATTTCATCGGAGAGGTGCTCAACATACGGTAAGTGAAATAATTATCACCTTTTCGCTTTTTGTACTCTTTAAATAAAATCAAAGATATTTTAAACTTCTGTGTCGCGATGGCCTAGTAAAAAACATTTACTTAATCATGGGTATATTTCAAGAAACACTAAACAGATTGCCTCATTTTAAATTCACAAATACCTTTAATTACTCATTGTTTAAGCAGGATATTAAAAATATTTGTTTAGTATAACTTGAATAGCCATTCTAAGTATATTCATAAATAATGTACGTTTAATACGTAAATAATTTAAGAAATCCTTCGATACCGGGAGCGACCAGGATATATAGATTGAGATGATCTAAACCAATTCTGGAGCGAGTGGGAGGGAAGGGAGGTACTTTCACTGGCGCCGCCACTTCACCTTGCCGGCTGGCTCGCTGCCAGCTCAGCCTTCGAGACACATCACGCGTTTTATGTTTAGCTTTATGTCGCTTTTTCGTCTTTGTATGTCTATGTAATGTGTAGTTACTTGCTCGATGTTCAAAAAAATATATATTATATAACTATTATCAAATTACTAACGAAAAATTACCTATCGAAACGGCATTAAACATAGTAATAAAAGATATTGTACAATCTCTACATGTACAATTTAAAACTCTCGGAATAAATTATGAATGAAATATGAAACATTTGTATCTCATTTTGAATATTTAATAAAAAATATATAAGAATATTCCATTTTAAAATTGACATGTTCTTGCACAGCGATATTTAATTTTTGCGAAGAACAAAATAAGATGTTAATACCTACCCCAAGTGAAAGTGCGTGACGTTACTTATTACAACATATAATTTTAGCCAAACAAAAGCATTGTCAAATACGTTTTAAAGCACGTAAAGTAGGTTACAATTAATAGAAATTCATTTCAAGTTTCAGTTCAAAATATACATACTTAATAGTCAATATAACTATTTTCTTGAATAAACTCCTCGGTGTCATCTAACTGCGCAACAATATAATAATAAAACAAATATAAGTAGGTTTAAAATAAACTACGTAGTTTAATGAGAATAGACATTAGATATGTATAAATGCTTAATTATAACGCCTAACTCTACAACACGTCCGCTCTTTACGAAAATCATAAATCTACGTAGCACGTAGCAGTCGCTACGAGACCGTCGTAGATAAAACACCACGTCGGGAATTTTAATCACAACATTCTTTATGAATAATCAATTTCTTAATACACTAATTCTTTTAGTTTATAATATCAAAATAATAATATTTGAAAGTATCGTTTAAATATTAATAGTGGTGAAAACTAAAAAAACGGCCGATTGTGGAATTCATTTCAAGACTAAACTTAGGTATGATTTCATTAATTAAAATTATATTATTTAATTTTAAGTTACTTAAAAATATAAAGTTATTACAATTAAGTACAAGCTACAAAAATATAATTAAAATATAAAAGCTTTATGTGAAGCAAAAATATAGGGCAAAGCTCATTGTACAGAATAATAAATGAAAAGCAATAATTTTAAAAATATCGATTGTTTAAGCTTTAAGTTTATTATAATTCAAAAAATAAGAATAAAACTCAGTATTTTTTTACAATACCAAAGATTGCAAAGATTAGTAGAGTTAAGCAACGGTCACTGAGTGATAAGCGCCTTATCTGGAAATCAATGGTTGTCATGATAAACAAATGATACTACACCTGACATAGATTTTAATAATAATATTAGTAAATTATGTTACATTTTACTTGTGAGCTAGCTTAATTAAAAGCTGAGCTTTAAATTAGCCATATTGAACAGTATTCCTATAAATTCGTGCGAATTAAATATCAAGACAAAAAAGGTCATTAGCACGAATATGTAATACAGTTCGGGGTTTCTTCTTTATCTAAACTTTACTTATACAATGATTAGTCTGGAATGAATTAATTTAATTCATCGTGTATTACGAATGACCAAATTAAATTATATTATTATTATACATTTTGTTTTCTAATATTTTATTTATACTTAACTTAATTTCAGTTACATTAATTGCGTGAAACTTCCAGGAATCTTTTCTTAGCAGTTACAAATGATATAATACAAATAGTCAATGCCACTTTAGGAATATACAGTCAATATTTTAAACCTTTAGCTTCAGTTGTTTGATCTAGGTTATAATGAAACAGGATTAGTGCTTTATATACATACATATTATATTTATACATAAAACATATACTTATATACATACTTACTTACAGACATCATACTTACTTACATACATATTTATGTACATAGTGCCACATTAATTGTTCTTTTCCCATATAATTTGAAATAATTTTTGACTATTAATATACTATTTTTTATACAAATTGCCACCCCTAAAGGGTGCGATTAAGAATCTCGCCTTAGCAATTATTTACATAATTCGTTGGCTCACTATTACAAGGTTCTATGTTACAATTTTAGCACTTATTTAGTTATTAATGCTACAAGGTTCTATGTGTCATTAGCTACAGTTTTGCAAAAACAAACCACTAGATAGCGGCACTTTAATTACAAAATATTCAATTTTACATAGTTCTAAGTTGTTTTTTTTTAATATAACAAAATAACGAAGTTCTATGTAAAAATGACTAAACTTCATTAAAATTAACATAGAACCTTGTAATAGTGCGCCAACGATATATCACTATGCGATCAGAATTTCAACCTTCAGGCCGGTTTGTGGTTTGATCTAGGGCTCTGCAGGATAATGAATCAGTATGTATAGTATATACAGATAACAAATAATAATTTAGTAACTTAACAATAAAAGTGATTGCAAAAATAGTTGATAAAAAATTGCAACATTCCAAGTAACGTTATCGTATAACGTAACGTTATAGATAACGTAGTGTAGAGTAATAGTTAGGGGAGAGCGCCGGTTCACCGTCATTTGCAATGTTAATAACCCTTTTTGAATAATAATATACATTTATACACAAATTGTTAGGGATTATTCAATTTTCGTATAATTAGACAGTAACATAAAATATTCCTTCAAGATATATTTTATAAGTCATACTTAAATCATTTTAAAAAAACAACGACGCGGCGTTATGTGCCTAATGTAATGTTTAAAGTAAAAGTTGTTGCTAAAAATGAATATATAAAATACATTATAACCATTTAAAGCTAATCAATGTGAAAACCGACACAGTTGACAGCCGTCAAGTTTGCCATATTGCGTGACGTCAGAGCGCACGCGTGACATGTGCGCGTATCAATTCGCCTCGCTCGCGCCTGCGCAGCTGCGTACATCGACCCCAGCCTAGACAATTGAACTACCCAAAAAATTCACCCCATATTTTGGATCATTAATTCAACGCTTTGTCTAGGATCGGGTTTTACATCATAAGTGTTGCAAGCGCTACCTATCTGCATAAAAATTGTATGCATTAAATGCATGCGTAAAATTTAATTGTGAAATGCTTAATCTGAGGAACTGGTTTTATGGCGAGTACACAAATTAATTTATTATTACCTCGAGTAGTTGACTTTATTTATTTAAAAAAATGCTTCATTAAAAATAATTCGGGGTAAGTAAATGGAACGTTAAAACTTAAGAAAACTACGAAGAATTGAATGCCAAGTTTACCCAAAAGAAAGGACGTGTGAACTCTACGGTTTACATGACGACCATTAATACTATAATAATAATAACAGATAGTCAACCCGATGCAATCGCGACAAAGAGCGTGGCGAACAATCGACAGAACAATAGCAGCTCTGAATCAAACAATCGATGCATCGAACTCGCCATACATTATCGCGACAGCTGTGTGGGGTGCGACTCAGGGGAAATTTCAGGGTTCCGTCTCCCACGGTCTTTGCCAGCCCCTGCACTCTAGTCATAGAAATCTATCAACAAAATTCGGACCACATAATGCATTGGACCAGTACAACTATTTAATGGTTTTGATGTAAGCTTTTCAAGCTTAATCGAAATTAGTTTTATTAAAATCATACACATAAGAATTTATAAGAATTTTCATAATTCTATCAGGTATATAGTTTTTGGTACTATATTTTTTTAAATGTCAACTTAAAATGTTATATTTAAATAGAGAAAACAGCTAAGGTCCACTTTCACCAATAACACACACAATACATTTAAAAATGTTACTAAGCTAAATGTGTAGAAACACACCTAACAAAAGTTTACACAACACTTAGGAACTCTAAAAACTTTAGAGGACTCTTTAGAACTAGTTCCCCAAATGGCCTATAAATACTAAATGTCAGTGTGATAGTGTACTAATTATACTTGCCACTTATTTACATATATCAAAGTGTTAGAAACATAACTGTCATATGTATCTATATAAATAAAAATGAATGTTGATAAGCGCATAACTCAAAAATGGCTGGACCAATTCGGCTAATTTTTTTTCGTGTGTTCCTTAAGGTCCACGGAAGGTTTTAATAAAGATAAAGAACGAAAAATTAACGAAAAAATAATTATATGGCTAATAACTATTTATACCTATTGAAACCGTACCTAGCGATGAACCCGAGCGAAGCGAGGGTTAGCCGCTAGTTTTATAATAGGCTCTAATACATGTTAGTATTTTTAAAGATGAATAAAGCCTAATTTATACACTGGCAATTTTTAAATTCCAACTGATAGGTGTCGGTAATTTCAGTCTGCAAAGCATATTTAGTTCAATATTAAAATATTATATTAATCAGTTATTAGCACCTTTACTTATACTAACCATATACGAGTATTTGGTCGCCTAAATCTTTATAACTTACGTTAATAAATCTGTACGTCTTATTGTCTCCTATATGAGTGTATAATGTATATATATATATATATTATACAGCCATATGTGAGGTATATGTTGGTTTCTCCTATAAGGGTGAAAATGAATTTAATTTATAATTATTATAGGGAACTTAGCTTAACAGATACTTGATTAATAAAGCTTAGTACTTTTAAAGTAATTATTTAAAAATTATCTATACTTATACTTATCTATACTAATATTATAAAGAGGCAGAGTTTGTTTTTTGTTTGTTTTAACGCGCTAAGCTCAGGAACTACTAATCCGATTTCAAAAAATTATCTTCTATATAGGGACGAACCACAGCGAAACGGGGACGAGTCGCTAGTAACTTATAAAAGTGCTATTTTAAATATTTGGTCTTGTTTTCGCAACTCGACGTCTGTGCGCCTATTTTGCGTGAACGTATTCCTTATATGATGGATTCTTTCTTATAGGATGCCTAATCCTATAAGAAAGAAGTTTTCGAAAATTCATCCCCAAAGGGGTAAAATAGGGGACGAAAAATTGTATGAAACTGTGTAATTTTTTTATGTGAAACACGTGGAAAGTGGTATTTGCCTTAAAAATAAAGAAATAAAACATATGTATGTACTATGTATATTAGATTTTGTATAAATTAATTTCTATTAAATTTAAAGGGATGAAAGAGCTTGATAAAGCTTACAAGGGATTTTTTTATGAACAGAATTACTTGAAAGTTAGTATTAATTATTCGATTCCATTAAATAAACACGTGATTTAGATTTTTTTTAATTCATCCCGTAAGGGGATAAAATAGGGGATGAAAATATGTAATTTATTTGTATGAAACTGAGCTGTTAATGTGAAATGCACAGAAAGTGGTATTCAGCTTTAAAATAAAAAATGAGACATACTAGGTATATTAGATTTTTGGAAATTCATTCCTTAAAGGGGTGAAAGGGGGTGGTAATATTTATATGGGGTAAAAATTGCTTATGATTAGAATTACTTGAAACTTATTTTTTTAGTCCACATGAGCGTAGCCGCTGACAGAAATCTATGACAAAATAAGAATGACACTTATATATATTACTTAAAAAAGTGGGGAATGACTGTAAGTTTCAGGCATGCATTCGTTCATGGTTTCAGGATTACAAAACAATGGATCTTTGAAAATCGTAAATCATAAATATTCGCCTGTTAGTATGTCAGTTAAAAAGCCAACATTAGCCGTATATATTACATGATTCTAAAGTCATGAACATTGTATGCGAGTTATCTTTGTTCACTCTTTCTTTAACTTTGAAAAGATTGCTTATTGATGCACTGAATTTAAACGTGGAAGAACACCCACCAAAGATGACCCTAGCTCAGGCCACCCTACAACGGTAGTGACCGAAGAAATGTCAAAAAAGTCTAAAACATTGTTTTAGCAGATCGTCGTGTTACCACACATTTTATAGCCAAAGCAAATTCGAAAATAGGAGATGCTAGCTTCAAAATACTTGGGAATCCTGCATATTTACGCGACCTTGTCCCTAGTGATTTCTATCCATTTCCAAGGTTGAAGGAGTCTTTAAGAGGACAGAGATTTGAAAATGATGAAGCAGTAGTCGATGCAGTACAGGAATTTTTAGGTGCTCAGGATGAAGAGCTTTTTAAGAAAGGAATTTAATGTTCTGAAAAAAGATATTCCAAATGTATTATGTTAAAAAGCGACTATATCGCAAAATAAAAGTACAATTAAAAAAGTTATCGGCAAGTCATTCTCACATTTTATTGAACACCCCTTGTAGTAATTATTAAGATATCCGTAAATAGGCAAAAGTAAAAATAAAATTAATAATAATCAAAGCAACAAAAAATATTTCTTTACTTAGTTTAAAGTTTAAGTTTTAGTTTTAAAAGTTACTTAAGCTAATAACTAATAATAAAATAAATTCTAACGGGCTTAGTAGTTAATTCCTATATATTTTTAAGCCTGCCTCTCTCGTGTGGTGTTTGATAATATTCCATGAACTTCTATGAAAACAGAATATTAAATTCAGGATGCAGCGGAACCCTGATTGTTATCTCTCGCGCGTAAACTGAAGGAGCTCCGTTGTTTTCTTAGTATAACTCTTGCAAAACATTATTACTCTTGCTGATAAACTAATATTGTCTACGAAAATATTTTTTATAAGAACAACTTTAATGCACTAGCAAGATCCGCAGCTAGTATAAAACATGTACATTTTACATACAATATGTCTTCGGCTGCATAATACTATGTTTCTTCGTTAACTTGTTCTCATCTTATTAATTCGCTTTTTAATCTGTCGGATTTTTTATTTATTTTTATTTACAGCTTTTTAGTTTTAGACATTTTTAGTTTTATTTAAAAATTTCTAATCCTAAATTATTGCAAAACTTATAAGGTATGAATATTTTTTTAATCGCCTGTATGTGTATCTATATATCCTAAGACACTGTTGTTATCAGGACGAATTTAATTACATCAAAATCGGTTAAGCCGTTTAGTAATTACGAATGAACATAGGGTCGGACATACATAAATGTATATAAGAGTACATACATACATACATACAGATCAAACACATCACCCTTTGGCGCGCCCCAGTCGGGTAATAATAGGAACTTACACTTTCATAAATTGTATTTTATTATTGTTGTATTTATTTGTTTGTTATTCTGCTGTGGTGCGATATGCATTGCAATCTGCTATTTTTATTTAAAATTATAATAATTATATTAAAAAATGAATTCTTAAAAATTCTTTAGTTTTTTTATAAAATAAAATTAAGGTATCAAAATATTTCGCTACTAGTTTATTACTCATTTACTCGCAGTACCCGCGGCTTCGCCCGCGTTTTCATTTAACTACTAAAAAAGACTCTTTGGCTTTATGTTCTAACTAATAATAATTTGATAACATACCGACAGCAGCACCACCTGGGTCGAATTGTGTTATCAAACCATCCAGGAACATAATCGGTCCAGCCTTTTAGGAGGAGTTAGGTGGCTAACACACGTACAGTAAGATTATATTTGTGACAAAGAAATCAGAAAATATTTGTGTTTATTTATTCTAATCTATAGTAATATTATTAAGAGGTAAAGTTTGTGACGTTGTAGGGGGTAATCTCTGGATCTACTGAACAGATTTAGATGAAATTTGGTAAGAAGATAGTTTGAGACCCTGGGAAGGACATAGGATACTTTTATCCCGGAAATGATCCCTTCAGGATGTGAAAATGGGGATAAAAGTTTGTATGGGGAATCAACCTAGTGACCAACACGAGCGAAGCGAGGGTGAGTCGCTAGTTAATTATAAAATTAACTTCATAAAACATATATCTATAAGTATTACGCGGAGGTCAATGTTCTGATGGTTTATGTGATGAAGCGCCACGCGACTTCCAAACCCTTTAAGTCAACCCTTTATAATAAAATTTGATATAAAAAATTAAGTATGCTAAGGACGCCGAGCTTTAACTACTACAAGGGTCCACTCTTTTTTATTCACATGAAGTTCGATGTACCCTTTTTTTAAGCTACGCAGATCCCATGAACTTTTGTATTGAAATGATAATTTTAAACTAGTTTTTTTTAAAATTACCTTCAATTTACTTCTTGGTTGTTTTTATATAAATAACTATAGGGATACTTTAATATGACTTATAATAACATACCAGTAAAAATATTATTACTAATGCGTTGAATAAACAAACCATTCTAAAATAAAATTACATTATAAAGTTAATTTTAGCATCCTTGTTATACCACGTTTACCTATGGACTCGGGACTACTTTTTAAAAATAATAATAAAATATTATGTATTAAACTATATTTAACAAGAAAAGAAATAAAAAATATTAAATCTATTTAATCGTTCGGCTTGCTATTAGTGTCAACAAGTCATGACATCGTATAAGTTGTCAGATATTAGGTGCGAGTACAATGATCGGATACGTGATCGTAGACGCACTTGTGTGATGTCATCGGAAGCGTTGAGAGGCTTCAGGCCTCCCCTTCTGTCCCTCCCTCCTTCCTCACGACCTCCACATATTGCTTACATCGCACCTATTCTGCTTTATTAATCTGCCTGGTATTTATGACTATATTCTGACCTAATTAAGCCAAAATCCAAAAAAAAACATGAGTGTTTTGATCACACAAAGACTTAAAAATCTTTATTATCACCTAATGATTGTTATTTTACTGGTAAGTTTACTTCTAATACTTATCTTAACTAATGCATACGTGTGACTGTCGATATGTGGTCGCAATTTGAACTTAAAATATGTATATTTTTTAATATTGATAATTTATTTAATTATGTTTATGGCATATTATTGTGTTTTTATTACAATATCTTTATTTATCTCGCTTCGCTCGGGTGCGTCCCTGGGTACGTTTTAAATAGATATGAATAGTTATTACGAGTGTACCTTAGGAGAAAGACTTATGCTATTTCAGATTTTTCTGTAGCTTTATTAAGACCTATAATTTTCTAGTATTTTGTTTTGATGTATCTCTTAAAGCCAGCGTTAGACATGTAAATATCTAAGAAAGAGTCGACAGAACCAGTGATTGTGTTTTCCCGTGAGAATGAAAGATTTCCCTGTAATATAAGGTATCCTAAATGTTGACCTGAGTAATAAGCTATCACGACACTAAATTTAGTTAAAATATCGCACATCGATTTCGCTAACTTGCTGTTTTATTATATGTATATATTGTATAGATTACCTGTGATGACGAAAATACTGGTTAAAATTTGAAGTCACATTTATAATTATTTTTCTTGAGTGCCAATCTAATAAAAAACATGAACCAAAAAATTTGAGGAAACATAAATAATATAAATAATTTTAATGCTGTGCTTTTTATTTAGACAAATTGAAACGTTTCAAATTCCTTTTAGTAAATAATAAAATATAGCTATTTGATATACTATATTACATCACATAGATATAATCATAATTAAAAATGTATAGGTACGTAAGAAATGGTCAATACCTGAAAACTGTAAGGCACTCGATTTAATATACAATCAGCTGCCCCTCGAAAACGTAGTAATAAGTAGTAGCCGCCCCTTCGCTTGAGGGAGGTTAATTGCCCCAATGTTTACATTCTTTCACCATGGAGAGTGCAACAGCGTAAACTTTACCTAATTTTACCATAACTTAGTAATATATACATTTGCCTGTAAATAAATATTTGAAAAATATTGAATATGTGTCAAAGTTGTTTAATATTGTATTAAAATCATTCATAAAAACAAGTGCGAAGCTTATTAGCTGACTGCAGTTGTCTTATTTAAAATAAAATATATTATTATCAAAGACTTCAACTATTGTTTTGCTAATAATACTAAATTTATAATTTTTAACAGTAACATATAAAAAATATGCAATCGTTCAATTTGAAAAAAAAAACACTTTTTTCTAAAATTGCCCGAAAAAATATTTTTAAATTGTGTTAATTAGCGACTTAACCTCGATTCGCTCGGGAGCGTCCCTAGGTATCCTTTTGCAATACATTTTATTGCATTATTTCAAACAAACGCACGATAATAATAATAATAAGCCTTTATTCATCTAGATAACAACACATAGGAAAAGTTTTATATAAGTATTTATGAAAATATTACAGTTAAATAAACTTACATTACATACGAAATTACAAATAGATAATAATACTTAACGCACGAGTATTAATTAAATTTATTACGACTTCTGACAGAGAAGCACATTTTTATCGGAATAAAAAATAACCTTTAGCACTTGACGGTAGTACAGCTTCCTATAACTAAACGAATTTTCTTAACCAAATCAGTAATTTCAGAGATAACCCCCTACATCCAAACTTACAAATTTTACCTCTATAAATTCAGTGTAAATTTTATACTGCGTACTACGCAACCACGACCCTCATATAAATATTTGGCCACTGTGACCATAGCCTAGATCGGTCGCCAAATCCAGGGAGGGCTATTAGACATCACGTATATAATGTGACCACATATGAATAGGTAATAAAATAACAATAGTTTTTTAATAACAATTAAATTATAAATAACTAGCGACTCACCCTCGGATTCGTCCATAGGTACGTTTTAATGGTTAGTATTGAATAGACTATATACATACATTTATGTATAACTAGCAAAATCTGCGGCTACGCTCGCGCTAAAACTACAAAAAAGTATCTAAAAAGGTAGTTTCATAGAAACTTTAATCCCCTATTTTACCCTCTTATAGGGTGAATTTCCAAAAATGCTAAAACACGTATTTATTTAATTTTATTGAAGAGAATTAATACCAAGTTTCAAGTCTGTTCATATTTTAAATATTTTTTTGGATTTGCAATTCTGATCATAAATATTTTTTTGGATTGTATAATAACGTATTTTCTCGTGGGAATTAGATAATCTCCCGCGGTAAAAAGTAGCCTATGTTACTCTCCAGCGCTCCAACTATCTCCACACAAAAAATTACGCCAATCCGTCACTATCGACGTGAAAGAAGGACAAACAAAAAACAAACAAACAAACAAACAAACAAACAAACACACTTTCACATTTATAATATTAGTATGGATATGGATATACAATGTATAGAAAAGTAGATAAGTATTTTAAAAAATACAAAAAATATTTATCCCTTCCTTGAAAAATGATTGATTCCCCATACAAACCTCACCAGCCCCCCCCCCCCATACCCCCCCATTGGTATCTCCATACCAAATTTCATCTAAATCAGTGCCTGAAAAGGTGACAAACAGAGATACTTTCGTATTTAATATGAATATATTTAAAAGTAGTTATACCTAAAGCTGTTTTCTTTGGTTATTTGAACTCGTCTGCCCTGGAAGTACCAGTTCGTATTTTGAAAAATCCTTCTTGCACGTTATAGCCTAGAGAAAGGTAACCCGTATATAAGAAGCAGAGCGATATACATACATAAATAAGATACACGGACAAAGCCACTCTAGTGTTACATACAGATAAATAAAGTTGAAGTGTTTGTTTGTAATGTCGAAATAACAGCTTTTTTCTAAATGCATATGAAAGTATACCTATATAAATGCATATGAAAGTATATATGGTGTCTGTCTGTCTGTTTGTTTGTTCCGGCTAATCTCGGAAACAGCTGGACCGGTATTGACGCAACTTTCACTGCCAGATAGCTGATGTTATAAGCAGTAACTTAGGCTACTTTTATTTTAGAAAAAGAATCAGGGTTCCGTGCAATAAAATTAAAAGCCATGAAATTGTGAACAAAATCCGCGTACCTAGGGACGCACTTGAGCGAAGCGAGAGTTATTATATTATTATAGATAGAACATTATTATAGATAACAAAAAACTTTACAACAAAATTGACTGAGATTTTTATTTAAAATGACGATAGATTGAGGTTTTTATTTAAAAATAAGCCTATGGAAGTGTTTTAATGTTTCGTTAATTCAGCGTCAGAACGCATTAATAGCAATTTTTAAGCTCCCTCAAAGTATTTTTATCCCCTCAAAGGATGAATTTCGAATAGTCTGTATGTATAAATTTATTATATCTTTGTTTAAAATTTTGGAGCTGAATACCTAAATTTAACAATGGTAGATATTCCTATTTTACTAACTTTATATTTACCAGGGCATTAATGATAAGTTTCAAGTTACCCTGATCATAAATAATTCTTCCCCATATAAACTTTGGGTAGTAAAGTTTATATGGGGAAGACATTTTACCCCATAAATAAGTCATCCCAAATTGCAAAAACCTAATTAATATACATATTTTTTATTATCAATATTAATACTAATTTTCGTGGACAAAATGCAAAATGACAGAGTTTCAGACAAAATTTTAACCCCTATCTTACCACATTAGGAGTTAATTATTTCGAAAAATCTTTCATTCATATTCTTAAATAACGCCTACAGTATAAAATCAATACCTCTCCAATTTTTAAAGGTCTATCATCATCGGTTAGGGATGAACGTCGGTAAGTGGACGTAAGTAAGTCGCGACATACCTATGCATATAGCTAGCGAAATCGATGTGCGCATTTCACGCAAAAAGTACTGAACCGATTTTATTCGGGTCAACATTTAGGATACCTTTTACTACAGAAAATCTTTCATTTCCACGATAAAACAAAAAATAACTTTTTCGATCGATTTGTCTTTAGAAACCTTACGCTGGCTAAACGTTAAGACATACATCAAAGCAATGTAGGTACTAGAAAATTGTAGGTCTTGAAAATCTGCAATAGTATGCGTCTATCTCCTAAGGTACACTCATAACCTAAATGGTGACCTGAGTAATAAGTTATCACTTCACAAACGTTAAGATCGGTTCATATCTTTTTACGTGAAATGCACACACACACGCACAAACAAGCAGACAAAATTTTTGATAACTATTGTCTTGTGGTCTATAATATGCTGTACATAATA
This sequence comes from Brenthis ino, assembly GCA_921882275.1. Lineage (NCBI taxonomy): Eukaryota > Metazoa > Arthropoda > Insecta > Lepidoptera > Nymphalidae > Brenthis > Brenthis ino. The sequence continues at coordinate 25,536,289 of OV170225.1, read as the reverse complement.
TGTTACAGTCATTGTTTTTGAAAAATATTTAATTACAGATTTTGCTAAGTTACTGTTTTATAAGCCATCATATTCGGTTATTTTTGGAAGTACCATCTACGCAATTTTTTTTTTAATATCAAACTATCCAAAACCTAACATTTTATATAAAAACTATAATCACAACAGTCCTATCGAACTAGATTTCTAATTCAGTAAAGTGCAACCCCTCTTACGTGCAATGATCGTATGACAATACGCCAGCTGCATCTTGCACTTATTGTGTTGCTCGTTACACAATGAGACCCTAAGCCACGGAGCCTTGGAACCCCTGATCTATGTTCAACGTACGCTTGCTTGTTTAGTGTACGCTGTCGTAGCTAAAGCTACTATAAACTATTCTACTTTTTAACTAAAATTCCAATTTTTAATTTTTCAAAACTGAATGTCAGTCGTTTGTAATTTAGTTTATTATGTGCTTAAATTTTTAATTTTATTAGTGATCGTGTAACTTTAAAACGCTTGATTGAGGTAGTATTTAAAAAAAACAATATTTTGTTGAGAAGAGAGCACATAGATAGAATCCGGTGATGGTGATAGTGATAGTCAAGTGATTTATAAATCTAATAATAAAAATATAATAATTTGTATGTATGTATGTACGTTTTTTACTCCTTCGTATACGTTTGGATGGAATTTAATACACAGACTAAGACTATGTAGAGAAACACATAAGCAATTGTAAGGCACCTAGAGACGCACCCAAGCGAATTGAGGGTAAGTCGTTTGTTATAATGTATTGTGCTTAGTGTCAAAAAAGAAAATGACAAAAACTGTGTTGATGAGCTAATATAAAAATGTTACGGAAAGGGCAAATAACACCTTTAATAAGTGCGATATCATCATAACATAAATTATGCAACACAAGATAACCTTTGTTTACTTTACTCTATTCTATTCTCTGTTCGTCTATGATTAGGGAGTGAACTCTTTATTTATTACAAAGAAAACAATTTGATAATATTATTTGATTATTATTATTGTATCCTCAAAGACCGCGGACACGCCGGCGTTACAATTAACAATAGATTTCTTAGAAGTTTAATTAATTTCTTAGAAATTTACCTGGAGGTGTTATGAATATAATGTTAACGCCTGCAGTTTTAAGTGAGATATATTGTAAAAATAAAACTTTGCAAATTTTAAATCATATTGTGCGTGTTTTTTTTAAATTAAGAGTTACAATTTTTTAATTAGTTTCATTAAGTAACGATTATTTTATTTCAATATATTAGTTTTATAATCTATATGTATATAGATATAATTATAACATTTATTAATGCCTACTATTTTTACCATAGTTTAATTTGCAAAACCATTATTCAAACGGTTAGAATTTTAATCCGATTTTTAAGTTGCGTTATACATTAAGAATTTTAAGTATAGCTTAAAATGTAACTCGACAAGACATTAAAATTATATACATAGAAGATATGGAAGATGGATTATAGAAGAAAGCATGAAGAACACAGTCCACCTCCTCGCGTTCACTGCGCCGCCATATGTGTTCTTATCCATCATAAGGCACGCGGTGAATGCCAAGAGCGGGCTCAAGCGCCGATTGCTTCTCAGCCAAAGGAGAAACATTAAATTACTTTCGAAGATATGTGATGAACACTCTTAATTATTTTTTTGAACATTTAGTAGGAATTGTTTTTAATATTTTGATACTATGCCTGTGATGCACGAGCTAGCTTTATGGATTCTGTTGTTGTGAAAATAATTTATGAATTCGAATATTGTAATTTAGTATATTGTATACGTTCTTACAGTCTTTTTTGAATTAAATTATTAAAAGCAGAATTAAAAGAACTTATTACAGGCTTTTATTTAATTTGCTATGTTCACCTTGCCAGCTCTTAGACCAGTATTAGTATCAGATAGCGTCAAACTGAGGTGAAATTTGGTATGTTACCACAGTGATAATTTGGTAATTTGGGAACCTGGAGTTAGTCTAATGACTAATGATGTAGGAGGAAGGCTGCCATATTAACTCCGTAGTTTATCAATCCATAGTATAACATATTGATAAATTATTATTGATGATTACTGATATTTTTTTAATAATTTCTCTCATAACGTAAATTAATTTACTATCGTTACCTTTGACGTACGCTACGAGGTGACGTACTCGCACACTCGTGTCACTAGCTCCACGCAAGAGCTACACGTGTGTGTGTTACATTGTTATACAACGTGAAGTCGGTCAATTACCTTGTTCCAAATAAAAGAACCGAATTTGCAACTGAAATATGCAACGTTTGTACCATTCGTGACAGCAATATTGGATCACTTAAGCCATTGACTCTACATTAACTTTTATCATTTTAATAATACATGTAAACAAGTGTTACCTATTATCATATGTAAACAATTATTGTAAAATTTATTCAAAAACATAGATTTTTAATGTAAAACAGGTTTTATTTAATTTTATAATTTCTTTAAAAACAACAACAATTTTTAATAAATTGCCTCAAAAGTAAAGTTAATTAAAAATTTAAAAAACGGATTCTAATAACCCGCCTACCTGTAGTTTTCGATATAACGCACAAATTATGTCAAATTGAAAGTCTATGGTGGTATATGGTATTATGGCGTATCATTCAAATTCAATAAACAATTCGTTGTTGGCGCAGTTGAACCCTTGACAAATCAAGCGTTTGCTGTACCTAGCTATATATTTTTTTGTATATATTATAAGAAGTTTATTTGTTAAGAAGGGTTTTTCGCGCGTATCTTATACCTATATGTATGTACATATATTTCTATGTATATCTATAAATGTCTTTATCACATCGTACCTTCCAAACGGCTGGATAAATTGCGACAGGTAAAGTATCGTTTGATTTGTGTCAAAAATCCAGGTGTCCTTAGATAGGTGTTTAAAAAAATGGCGGATTTTTGGCCCTAAATTATAAGCCGTTATCAAAATAAAGATTTTTAAGAGGCAATCAGAAAAATATATTTAACTAATATTTTTAAAATTAATTTAGAATAAAAAATTGTTAAGTATAACTTCAAATGTCTAATTGGCAAAAATTAAAAAGCTATATTTAACATAAACAAAAAACCCGACTGCATAAAAGTTAACTAAATAGATGTCAATAATACTATATTCTTTCGTCAACTTGTTTTCATCTTTTTAGTTAGATTTTATGCAGTCGGGTTTTTAGAAGTGAAAACTTTTATAGGCAGGTTTGATGGGGAGTAAATTCATGTAAGTCGTCATCGACATGGTCACGTGACATGTTAACTCTAACACTCAGAGTGCCGATCGATGTCATAACGAGATAAATGTAAACAGTTTTAATTTACAAATTTTAATTTAAGATCAAACAATTAATTTGAATATCCAAAAATAGCAACTGTTTGTTTATAGTTTTAAGTTTTCACTTCTTTCAGCATTCCTCATGACTGATTTTTTTTATTTTAATAATTCCTATTGTATTTATACGCTTTCCATACAAACAGTGTACGGTGATACTAAACAATTGCTATCTCCAAGAAATCGGTGGAAACCAGAGGACAAAGTGTTGAGTTACTCTAGTCGATAACGATAAGCGTATGGAATATGTGACTTTTATTTTATGTATAATTTATACCTTCAATAATCTAAATATATTTAGTTATTTATATTTAGCAAAATAGATATCATTTTAGTATCTATCTCTACATAAAATCTAGAAAGATTAATATATAAAATGCACTCAAGATAATAACTGTATGTATGCAAGTACTATAGGAAGTCACGTAGCGTCCGTGACCAAGGTCTAATAAGTTTATCTTGTATCAACTGGTACGTGCTATAGTAAAATAAAACATATATTATAATATGAAATATAATCATGGATAAGTATTTTAAAAAATAAAAAAATTATACTTCTTATTTTTGGTAAAGTAAATAATAATATGTAGATGTTATGTGATTGAAAGAAAGTTTAATTTTCAAGTATCTAATGTTATGTATAGTATTTTCAATTAATTCCAATATTATTATTATTATTTAAAAACATCTATCCTTAAAATATCTTTAGATATGACCTGTTGATGTTGATGACCATCTGTTTATAGCAAAGACTCTACCATGTCTTATACGAAATATTTTTAATAGGTACCAAGGAGCTCTTATTGAAATTCAAAGTGGTGGTGGTGATTTTTAACACCAGAAACAACTTACAAGAATTACGAACTGACGAACGACTGCTGATTTCATATGATGCTTCATATAATTATGAAATCAAATATTATATAGCTGTATTTTATTAATTTATATGTAATGTTTCAGAAGTAAAGCGATAACGCACAAGGAATAACTTCTAATATGATTTCTCTGCCAAGAATGTAAAGGAAAAGAAAAACTACTGAACATTTAATAGTGCCAAAAAATCATAAAATCATTTTAAAAATATGTGTATAGGTACTATTTCAACTGCTTAATAATTAACTTGCACCGCAAGCGAAATGCAGATTCTAAAAAACATGCAACGAAAGGACAAATATATATATATGAATATGAAATAGGTAAAAGAAAGAAGAAGCCATTTATACTATATTACGTTGTTCTAGTTTCTTTTTGGCGGATGTGGCCTGTCTTATAATTTCATCCGAGGCATGCCAGTTATGGTATACAAATTCTTTATAAGCTTAGACCTTGGCCTGCTCTTATTTCAATCATTGCAATCGTATTCTACATTGCTATTTTTTTAGTACTGAAGACTCAATCAATGTGTTTATTATTAAATTATTAAGGTTATAAAATAGAAATAACGGTATAATCTATTCTATATATGTAAGTTCATTTATTACATTTAAGGAAGATATGTTTTATGTAAAAATATTGTAAGTACCTATAAACAAATTTTTGATATTTTTTGATCAAATTTTTGGTATGATAGCTTACATATTTAAATGGTCATTGTATTTATGTTAGATGGATAGAAGAGTGCTATTAGTACGATGAAATTACCTGACATTAAATAGGTACAATAAAAATATAGTATACAGAATTTATATATATGTAATATATACAGAATATTCAATTCCTTTAAATATTTACTTCTAGATATATAAAATATAAATTTTTACTTACTACCCATTGCTTTAAATAAGGTATATCAAGTAAATTTTTAATTTGTTTCATACTTAGTTTAGTATTTATTTTTATAAATTTACATGACTTAATGTGGACAAAGCAGAAGTGCAGAAGTAGACTGAGGAAGGTATGGACAAGAAGAAGAAGAAGTCTATATTACTTAACTAAGTATTGTAGTACCTAAGTACTAAGTTACGTGTTTATCATATAACAAAAGTTATCATTGCAGGGCAATTGTAGATTTTAAGAATTTTCGTGCAAGTGGTCCTAAAAAGAAAATGTAATAAATATAAAGATTTAATTTGATTTAAATCAACACTATATTTTTATTTACATACAAATAAATTTAATAAAAGTTGAGAAGAAAATGTGTTTTTTTTATTTATCATTATAAGGAGTATTTTTTAAATCATAACGACATTTAACTTTAAAATAATAGATATTTACCAGATACGCTATACGAGCTTGTCAGAGCAACATATAAATAAATGAAAACAAAGATAATGCGGAAGAATGAAGGGTGATTAATACCTAATTCTCACAGTATCTGTACTGAATTCGATATCTTGATTTCACGCCACATGATAGCCGAAGACAGTTTGCAATTGTATCTCTAGATAAAGTGGTAACGACTGATAACTATAACATGACAAGAACGTTGATATAAAACACTAACAAAGTCCATTACAATTCAAATGGTTATTAAAGTTTTCTGATAATTGGAAAATTAAATTTTTAAGCCCTCATATAAGTAATAGGAGAGTTAAAACGAACTAATACTAAATTACATGTGTTATAAATAAATATTTTTGTACGTGTTTGTGTCTTTTAGAAATAATATATTTCGATTTTTATAGTAAATTACCTGTAACTAGTATTCACTGGAAGCGTAATCATTAATATCCTCTTACCAATTTACAATAGAATATACACATTTTCCTTATAGAGCCATGTTCTGCTCTACCCGTAAAACATGGTTTTACGATGGTTTGTTTTTGACAGCAGATAGGTAAATGTCAAAATAATAATTTCATAAATCAGTTTTGAGCATTTAATCACGATTCACGATATTATAAACTCTAATTATATTTTTTCCAACAAAGTACATTTATGAATAGCATTAAAGTAACAGTGTTACACTAAAGATAATAATTACATTATTTATAAATAAATTATGTTAGTTGTCATGACAAACAAATATTTACTAGGTAAAAGCGGAAAGATCAAAGAACTATGATGAGTTCCTCTACCTCTTTGCATGATCCATACATGAAAATGCATGATATGGTTAAATAAAAATGATACGCAATTTTCTTTTAGGATTTACGGCTCTGCTACGTAGAAAAGTACAGATAATATTATTTAAAATATTAAAATCATTAATAATTTGAAACAACAGATTTTCTGTCCATCATATTTTACGTATTTCAAGCAAGGTGTTAAATAACGCAGAAACTCGTTTTGTTTGTAAATTATTAACCATTAGTTATCAAATTAAAGCTAACATAATGGGTAATTAACTCTTGCTAATAAATGCTTTTATCAATTTAATTGTAGTTATTTAGATTTTAGGCTTGTTGGAAGCCTTTTCCTAATAAAAATATACTTAAAACTTACTTGCAATAAGATTTTTTCCAACTATATTTGGCAAGTGTATTTGACTGAACTCACTGAGTAAAATGAAAGAAACGTACCTACATAGAGACTGCAATAATTTCCATATCTCGAAAAAAAAATTTTTTGTCATAGAAATTTCAAAATAATTTTATATTAACTACAAACTACGCAAGAGGCCAACATTTTCCGTATACTTTTTTTTATTTTACGGTCTTAGGTGCTTATACGTAGTTGGCATTCTAATAAAGAACAAAAAAAATACATATATAGATTGACAGACATATTTAAGCGTAAAGCTACTGGATTTGAGCATGTCATATTGGGTTCTTTATTAGCAACATGGATAGTAGAAAATGGTTTTAGCAATACTAAGAAAGCAGTAGTCTCAGAAAGAAGTGATTTACTTTATTTTTGTAGTATCGTTTATGAAAAGTAAAGAAAAATGGGCTTTAACAGACAAACAGACAATTAGGTATGCGAGTGTTTTATTATGACTTACGGTTTTTCATCGTAATCCTAAACAAAATTTTCCCTCTAATATGATAGATCTATGATAAAAATAACCTGATCAGAAGGTTATACAACAAGGAAGACTAAAACAATTGCTATACAATTTATTAAAGTGTCAAGTAAACTGACCTAACATGGCGCAGGTCTTTTTACTCGTTAGATGAACGAATGCGCTTTAAGGCGAATTTACACAATACATTCAAATATTCTTCAATATTCAACCGACTTCAAAAAGGAGGAGGTTTTAAGGTATGTATAGTAAATGAAAACTACCAATCAGTTATTTTTTACTTTTTAGTGCTTTTGTTTGAAGTCGGTTTTTATTTTTTTGTTAAAAAGTTTTTTAAATTAGGAGTTGTTTGTGCGGTTAATGTATACATAAAAATGAATGTATTTTTAAAACAAAATAAAAGGCAATGCTCACAAGGTATTATATAAACTTGTACACATATAATGTAGTACTTTTTATTTCTTCACGCTATGTGCCTACGTTATCATAATAAATAAATAATAAGAACGTCAGTTAAAATGGAATGTCAAAATCAAGGTATTTTTTTTTGGCTTTTTCATTTTTCTATGATGGTTGTTTCGTTCAAAGCGGGCGGGCACCTTAGGGTTTTAGTTCTACCGTTTTACTTATTTCCCCTCTTTCCTGCATATATATTTTTCATAATTGTAGCACTATACAATATTTTAATGCCAAAAGCTTTTCTTTCATTAAAAAATCATCAAAAATACGTACATTAAGACATTAAAATATTAGTACAGTAAGCATTTATGTACGACAATTATGTACATTTAATACATTTAATTACAAAATCTTACCAACCCATATTATTCACATAGTACACGAATACGTATTAAATATTAATAATCATATGTAAATTGTACAATATTAATTAATTCGTTGGTCTAGAATGTCTTATATACTTATGGTCATTTTTGATAGTTTCTTTGTTTTAACTTTAACATATATCTTCTACTCATAAAATGTTTAAAAAAGGTTCCAATCAACATAGTTACCTTTCTGACTATAGCCGTGATAAATGTCAGTTTTGTAAATTTCAAAATACGGTTTTGTATATTATATAACAGCTAATAAGTATCGTTTTGCTCCTATATTTGTATGTTGTGTACATAATACACGAAGATATCCAAAACATTTCTAAAGTTATTAAAAGGAGACATTATATAAAATATCTTTAGTAAAAGTAAGTTATTGAACTAAAACTTTTATATGATATCGTAATACTAATTTTTATCCATATTTTCTTTGGTATATTTGAATATATTTTCAAATATAACAAAATACATTTAAAGTTTGTAATATAAAGTCAAGGATTAAGCATAGATTGAAAGGATGTAACTCTATCTAAATGGTCCAGGGAACGCGGGGGATAAACCCGGCGTGATTCACGCGGCGTCATTCCACTTACTATCATGGAATTTCTTCATTATCATGCTATTATGTTTTGACCAAAATTTAATACTTTTAGTTACTAATATCCGGTGTATTTCGAAGCTGATTTTTGATATATTTCGATTGCTACCTATTTAAAATATGCTGCTGCAGAATAGGCAACGCATAATGGTAACAGTGAAATATATTTTAATATCTGTATTTATTTTATTTAAATATATTTTTTTTTCTAAAAATGTTACTCCTTTATTGTTTATTATTATAGAAAATAATATAAAGTAGCATACAACAGCACATAATCGCCATATTTCCATCATATATTTTAACTAAAGGTATCAATTATTGAATAAGTAGATTAAATATCTAAAAATGCTAAAAACAATAATTAAATTACTTAATATATGACCTTTAGTTTTTAAGTTAAATATTATGAATTTATTTATTATGACACGTGAACACGTCACCTCTTAATCATTATGCAAAAAGTAAAATCATTGTTAACCGAGGATATTATTATTAATAATTGTTATTATTAATAATTATTATTTTAAAGTAATCAACGTCATTAATTTACCTCATTACTTTAGACCCAGATAAAATATACTTTAGTATAAAGCGTATTGTAGTCTTATTTATATAACCGGATGAAATGCTCTACATAATATCGTAATGCATAACAAAAGTAAGCCTTCTACATAATGGTAAGTCTGCGAGCAAGTGTAGTGAAAGAGCAACGTTACCAAAATATTTTTGTTAAATAGTTAATTACATGTTTATGAGTCATGTATAATTTGCACAAAACTTTATACTAATATAGTAACAGTACTACAACCTTTTGTGCCACGGGCGTGTGTAGGTACAAAACCAGATTTCCTTTTCAGTACAAAACATACGATTGGACAAAGGAAGGCGATAATTAGTCGTGGACAAAAATAGTCGTGCAGCCGGGCCCTGGGCCAGGTGACGTCAGCGCGCCAGGGCCGCGGCGGGGCAAGACGGGCCCCGCGCCAGTGTCGCGCGCGCCGTCAGTCTGGCCGCACGCCGCCTCGCTGCCCGCGCCCGCACCGCCGCCCGCTCGCCCCCGCGCCACCACCGCTCACCCTCGCGCACCCTCGCTCCCGACGCACCACCCGTGAGTACAGACACCCTTTTATTCCTACTTTATTTACTCATCCGAAAACCATTTTCGACACTGTGCATGGAGGTAACGTCCTACGCTGGTTTCACTTCTGGCCCACCACTCGATGGTTGCCGCGCACGCAGATGCTCTCTCTTCCTTCACATTTTACATTGAATTAGCTAGCTATTGTTTTGTGAGACCTAGATTTCTCGTGTCGGTAGTGAGGAGCGTGGCAACCTTGGCGCATCGTGCAATGCAGCGGGGACCTTGCAAGTCACGCGTCACAGTAACCTCGGCTCACGCCGTGCTCGTGCCGCTACAGTGACGTCTCAATATCTATCTTTATTTCGATCTACTACGTCGTTCGCTGCTCATTGCTTTTTTACCAAGAAAATTAAAGAACAAACGCTTGCCTACCGAGCAATGTATTATTATTTGCACGATTTCTCCACGTTTCGTAAACTATTAGATATATTCGTTCGTAGGGATGTGTTGATAGATGTATATAACATATCGAATACAAACAGCTGACCGAACGTGGACGTAGTTTTTTAAACAGATAAAAAATAAGACGCGGTCATTCAAGGACGGTCAACAACTATCGAGTGGTATTTCCCGTTTAACGGGCAGCGGAGTGAAACACAAATGACGTGCAAACGACACTAGTCATTACCGCTGCTAATGTACCTTTAAGGCACGTAGGTTGTGGGTCAGACTTCGGCGAAGTACTATTGCAGTTAAATGTGTGCAGCGTAGGGGCCCCTCAAGCGCGTTTCCCAAGTTATCGCACTGGAAAAACACGCCACACTTTATCACGTACTGTGTTCACTATCAGCTGTTGCGAGCGATGCGGTGTGCGGCCGCCAACACGGTTAGTCATTGTTGTTTACGCGAATATCGCCTTTATTGTAACCAGCTAGAACAGCTCCTATTGAATATCTAATATTGACAGCTGACCGAGACTACGTCAATCGGTATAATCTATTTACATTACAATAATAGTTATTCATAGAGTATCTTGTAGTATTATTGTTTTATTTAAAACTTAAATTATCTTTAGTTGTTTTTTTTTATAACAAGTCAAATACCCGATGAAGAAAAAAAACACAGTTTTTCTTTCGTTTTTATATTTTGCATTTTTATATTTTTTGTTATAATAATAATGCTATGATAGCATTAAATATGTAAATAAAATGTGTGAATACAGTTCGAAAATTTTAGCAAATTTACAGAAATATAATAAAAAAATATACAACTTTAACGTACACTGAATAATGATGAGCCACATTTGCATATTTATAAATATTATTTCAAAGTTACATTGAAGATAGCCTCTAAAACACCTCCAGCTATATTGCCTCGAATCGACATTGGTCACAGTTTACGAAACCGGTAGATAGGCCACCGCGCCACGGTTACCCTTCATCGAACGTTACCAGATGTCGTGTCTACTTTTAATTTAAATTATCTCCACCCAGTAACTACATAGTTGACACGAGCCTCCATTAAAACACTTGAATTCATTAACTCATTGTCAGTCTTTTATATACCCATTTATTTATTAGTTCTATTCAAATGTCTTCATGCACAATCAACAAAGTGGATTGGTAATTAGTATATTTTAAGCAAAGCCAGCAAAAGTTTATTTCAGAATAGTGGTCATGGCCTCAATATATGACAGTTACTTACGCAATAGTTCCTAAGTACGAGCTAGTATTTGGTAGGTACTTATTGTTTGTTTTATTACAAAAATATCCTATTTGTGTGGTTTCAGATAGTCATGGTACGGAAATACGAAAGAATGAGCGGTCGCCAATCCTGGAACGAAGAAGAGATGGCGAAGGCCGTGGCTGCCGTGGTTTCTGGCAAAATGGGCTACAAGCTCGCTGCCAGAACGTTCCATATACCACGCTCCACTCTACAAAGACGAGCTAGTAAAGTACGCTATCAACAACCTGATGAACCAAAGCCGTTAATGGGACACTATAGACGTGTATTCACAGAAAGTCAAGAGAAAGATTTAGTAGGATATATTAAAAGCATGGAAAAATTTTTCATGGGCGTTTCAAGAAGAGATATTCGGGAACTTGCATTCCAATACGCTGAAGACAACAATCTTAATCACCCATTCGATGTAAACACCCGTATGGCTGGCGAAGATTGGGTGAGGAATTTTTTAAAACGAAATCCTGAACTGCTTCATAAATCAGAAAAAGAATACGAACTGGAGCCGGTGAACTTTGATCAGTTTTATCACTTCATGTGTCAATCGTCATGATCATAATTTTAAACCATTTAGTCCTAATGAAGGTCGCCAACATAATGAAGCCCACCTAACGGAGCCTCAAAATGTATGAAACGGTGTATTATACGGTATGGTAGATATTAATTCTACTTAAAATTTGTTTGCACTGATGTCGCAACGTCGGACTATAAAATAACTTAACAACGGAAGTTATTAAAACTCTTAGATAATTATTTAAGACTTATTATGCTCTACAAATAGGTAATTTTAATATTTAAATTGAAACAGAGCCTGGCTCTTTTGATATTTATAGGTCATAAATTTTTCATTCATGATATTCCATTTGTTTATCTACTTAATAGTAATCATAAAAAAATTGAGTACTTATCGAACCTAACATTCTATAGTTATCACTTGTTTAGAGTTTATATTCTGTTATTTAATGGTAATCGGTTAAAGGGCTGTGATAATGGAGAAGGTGTTAGTTAGGGAACATATCAACAATGAAAAGATGAATACAATGTATAAAAATATTTCTTATTGTAAAACATCGCATAACGAGAATATCATAAAATAAAGTACCACCTGGAAAAATATGTAAGTAAATATGTAAATAAAGAGCACATTTATTAATATTTTTAAAATGAAGAATGATAACAAAAATCATTGATTGTTTTTAAATAGAAAATTGAAAATATTTCTTTTTTCTACAGATTGTCATAAAAACTCATAAACACGCATAAAGTTTTGTTCTTGAGCAATGAAACTTTACCAAGTTCCCTGTTAAAAGTATACATTGTAATAACATTAAGAATTGTGATAATGGTGATTGGTGATAGTAGCGGAAAAGTTATAAATCATTTAAATATCTATAATTGAAATTCTAAAAGAATGTAAAAGATATTTTTTCAATTTGAATAAAAGATAACGTTGTACCTTTCAACTTACCTGCAAAGTTGTTGTTACCTGATTTACGTTTTGATCTCTTAAAACTAGTTTTAATAATAAAATCTATGAAAGTATAATATATATGTATATTGGTTTTTAAGACAAAAGATAAAGAAAACATATGTATGTTTCGTGAAAAGTTACAAAACTACGAATGCCAAACTACGTTATTATTTGAGATTTATATTTAATTTGTTAATTTAAGTACTTAATAAGTTTAATAAACTCTAAAACACATTAACATCTTTTATTTTACATAGTATGGTAATCTATATAAATAAAAATGAATGTTGGTAAGCGCAAAAATCGAGAATGGCTGGACCAATTTTTATGATATTTGATTTTTTGGATTTCTCTTAGTACAAAAAATATCAGAAAAATTAACGAAAAAAAAACATTTATATGGTTAAGGCTGGCTAATAACTATTTATAACTATTAAAAACGTCCCTGGCGAGGAACCCGAGCGAAGCGAGGGTGAGCCGCTAGTATTTAATGAAACAAGAAACAAATCAATCACAACTATTACTACGAGTGTACTAGTCTCCAAATTGCTCTTGATTGAGTAACTACTAAATGTTTTACGATATTCATAAAAAAATGCCGACAGTAAGACTAAGCAAACTTAGTTTTGCTTTCATCGGTCGAGTGAATCCAAAATTATAATCCTAATTATACTCAAATCATTACCTACGTATTAGCGAAAGTGAAGCCATATTGACGGATTTTTCGTCTAAAACAGCGGCAAAAAATTTCTATGAAAACTTTTTAATGTACTGTTGAGTAAAATCTATGTAGACTAATACATATACTTGTAGTATTTCACTTAATTAGGTTCGAATGAAAAACCTATGCGCTGCCATATAGAGCGCTTATTAAACGCGAGTAAAGTCACAGGCAGTAGAAAATTTAAGCCTAACCTCACATGATGTTAAAAATTTATACAAAGTCCGCCAAACTCTGCTACATGCTTGTTTCTAAAAAAAAAGAATGCTTTAATACACAGATTCATATATACTGGTAAAAATAATTCTGAATAAATCGATGAACCAAAATAATAGATTTGAATCGTCATTTTCACACTAAAGTCGAGCTTAAAAATCAATTCCATCGAAAGGTAAATTATCTGAAATATAAAAAATGGAATTATAAGCTTTGTTAATTGTGACAATTGTCAATATATAATCATATTTAGTAGAAATATATAATAAACTTTATGTAAAATACTAAATTATGAAAAGTTCAACACAAGTATAAACTCACCAAACATGACGCTTAGAAAAATATTACGAACTTATAATATACATATTATGTGTTTGAAATCGTGCCTTAATCAGTAATAATAATTTATTTAAAGTCAAATTTTCATAAGAACGTTGCAAAATATCACTAGCGCTAGAAACTTATAAGCAAAAACATAGAACGCAAAACGATTTTGTTAAGCTCCAAACGTGCGCCTAATGACAATTGCTAAGTAAGTTACAGGCTAATCCTCTCGCATGGTAACTTGTGTATTTAGCAACAGGTGCTTATCTATACATATAAGAAAATTGTTACCAAGCCGAATCTGTACATTAAATATTTTTTGGAAAATCTTATTGAAATAGACCTTATTATCGATGCAGAGTCTGTATGTTACCGCATCACAGAAAAATCATTTTTTTATTATATCTTCTATACTAATATTATAAAGGGGTAAAGTTAGTGAGTTTGTGAGTTTGTGAATTGTGAGTTTGTGACGTTGTAGAGGAAATCTGGAATCTATGGATCTACTGAACCGGTTTAGAAGAAATTTGGTAAGAAGATAGTTTGAGAACCTGGGAAGGATAGAAAACTTTTTATCCCGAAAATCATCCCTTAAAGGGGTGAAAATAGGGATGAAAGTTTGTATAGGGAATAAACCTAAGGACAAACCCAAACGATGCGAGGGTGAGTCGCTGTATAACATAAAGCCAAAGAGTTTTTTGTAGATTGAACGCGGGCCTAGCCGCGAGTTCTGCTAGTATTTATATAAATATTAAAATCATGTTCAATTGATTGATTGGCACATGAAAATCTTAGGACTTGAATCCTTATCACTTATTTTCCAAGCGAGCACTCTACCGCTACACTTGGCCGCCACTGCTTTCAACATCATCAATCATTCAAATCCTACTAATCCTACTTCTTTTATAAATGTGAAAGTTTGTGAGAATGTGTGGATGTCTGGATGTATAGATGTATGGATGTTTGTTGTATGCCGTAATACAGGTCTCCTAGTACGGCAACAGAGGCTAACATATCTTTTGTGTCGACACAGCCTAATTTAAACTGAGCTTGAGGGATTTGGATGAAATTTGGTATGGTGATAGCTGGTTATCCGGATCTACATATTGGATACTTTTTACAGCGGGAAAATATCTCATTTGTAAGAAAATATACAAAAACTGCAATGTGAGAGTATACTAATATGTAAAATCTAAAATTTTGGTTTTTGCTCATCTGAACGCGAGCGGAGCCGCGGGCAATGCTAGTCTATAACAAAATAATTAAATCAGGAATATTTTATGCAATTTCATATAGTCAAGTGCAGTTAGTCATTATAAATGTTATAATTAATGAAAAATGATTTTTTTCTTTGAGTTTTTAATACCATAAAATAAAAAGTTTACCCATTAAAAAATACCGCTGTTTTGAAAATCCGTAAATTAAAAACAATTAAGTTTCTAGATATCTCTACAAAAAATACAATCATCAAATTTTTTTAATATTTTGAATTTTCGAATTTTTGAAATTTATTTGGCTAATGCTGGCTAAACCTTAAAACATATACCAAAACAATGTACCAAAAAAAGTCCACAATAGCATATATCTTTCTTCTAAGGTACACTTACAATACCTACTTTTATTTATATGATAATAAAAACCAATTTTAACTAAATATTGTGTAGCTGTGATAACTTATTACTCGGCTCAACATTTAGGATATCTTTTACTACAAGAAAATCTTTCATTCCCACGAGAAAACAAAATAACTGGTTCTGCCGAGTCGTCCTTAGAAATTTTCATGTCTAACGCTGGCTAAACTTTAAGAGATACATCAAAACAATCTACTAGGAAATTGTAGGTCTTAATAAGGCCTACAGAAAAATTTGCAATAGCATAAGTCTTTCTCCTAAGATACACTCGCATTTATTGATATTTATGAAGGAACTAGGAACGCACCCGAGCGAAGCGAGGGTAAGTAACTATATTTTATATGGAAATTGAGTTATTCTCCAAAGAAAAAATTAATATACATAGCTGTAAAAGGAATGTACTATACTAGAAGAAGCATCATTTGCATGGGACAACCCTAAAAAAAGTAAACATGAGCGGAAGATTTAGAAAGGTAAACCTTATTAGTTTTTAGTATAAGAAAATCAAATAATCCTAAATCAGCCAAATCCATTCATTATAGCTAGATAGTACATTTTTTTAAATAATTATTTATTCTACTAACAACTCCACCTCGTTTTGTTAGGTTTCGCCCCTAGGTACGTTTTAACGATTAGTATAGAATAGATAGACTATAAATTATATGATATATACTATCCCTAGGCTCTAGCCTTCCTCAATAAACGGGATATCTAATGCAAAAAGAATTTTTCAAAACGGATTAGTAGATTCTAAAATTATCGCGTTCAACCAAACTTTATAATATTAGTATACATACCAAATACTACCGGTATGACATACCAAAAAGTAGTGTGGACTGAAGAGTTTATTTCTAAGTAAAATAAATACCTTCCTAAACTCATCCTATTCCTAAAATCATTACAAGAATTAATACTAACAAAAATACACAAAAAAAACAATCTGAAAGAATGTAAGTTTCGACCAAGCTTTGATTCCGTTTTCGGTTTGTAAAAACTTGTTTCGGTCGCACACTAATTTTACTCCAGAAGGCAGGAACTACATGCAACTGACCATAAACAACTTTTCTTCTTAATAAGTAAAAATGACTTTCTTATATAGTGCAGTTTTCTTATATAGTAAATGTGGCTTTCTTAGCTACTGCTACTGTATCGTTTCTAATAAAAAAGCTGCTTTATTTTACGCTGATACCAATTAGGTATTTATTAAAATTTAAAAAATATCAGCTCTGTCCATTTTGAACAAGACAGAAGAAAAACCAACCTTATAATTAGGCAAAAAGTATTATAGACGATGTTAAGTATAAAAGTAAAAGGAAATGGACCTCATCCCACTGATATAATTACACTAACTATATCACAATGTCGTCCACGTAGTATGTACATATTTGTCAAAGCAGTGTCGCCGTTAAAGCGTCCTCGAGTGGCTGTTAGCGACATCGGAGCTGCGCGTTGAGTGCAATTTGCTTCCTAGTGGACTCAAAGAGAGTGGTAGTTACACTCATTATCAAGTCCGTTCGTAGCTACTAGCTACTGTTCCTTCGACTCTATTAAAAAGAAATTTAAATTTTCCAACGTCAATTAGTCTCTATCATGACCTAGTTTTTCTTATTGGATGGTAGGCAAATACATGCCTCTATGTATTTGCTTTGTATAAGAAATTATAACACTCTCCTGCTTGTAGTCTTGGTATTATTAAATAAGGTGTATGTTGGAAAACCTCTATTAATATGAAAGCATGTAGACCGACCGACAATTTGTATTCAAGTGTATTATTATACTCAACTTAAATGAAGGAAATAAAGTTATGATTATAAATTACTAGCGACTCACCTTCGCTTCGCTCGGGTCGTCTCTAGGTAGGCTGATTCCCCATATAAAATTTCATCCCCATTTTTACCACCTTAAGAGATGATTTCCGGGATAAAAACTATCCTATGTCCTTCTCATGGTCTCAAACTATTTTTTCACCAAATTTCATCTAAATCGGTTAAGCAGTTTCGGAGCTTATTCGATACAGTCGTACAAAAGTTATGTTTTATACGACATCATCACGAATGTTTGAAATTTTCGGCTTTTCTACACGTATAATATGCACGTATTATACATATAAATCTTCCGAAACAAAATCTCTACATGATAGTGAAATTCTTTTAAAAATCCGTTGCGTGGTTGAGTAGAAGTTAGCGGAGAAACAGACGAAAAGAGTGACTTTGTTTTATGCTATGTATAGATATTAATTTCGATACATAATACATATATTCAGTTTATTTTCATATATATTATTATTATCTGATGTATCGTTATTATTCTTTGCAATTTATAAGTTCACGTACTACCGATTGTGTTAAAAAATATAAAATTAAAAATACCTATAGTACGTCTTATTATATAAGCTTTCTAAGAATACTTTCTTTATACTGGCTCCGTCCTTAGAAATTTCCGTGTCCCTTCTAAGTGCATTAAATAGAAACTTCGTTCACTGTTTAGTTAAGGATCCCAAGGCAATCCAATTACATCGATGCCTGCTCTTCCAAGACTCAAAGTCTGCACGAGGGCGTTTCCGCGCCCGTGCACTTTTCAAAGGACTTCGAGAGTTCGTTGCAAAGGTCCTCAGCTACCTTACACAGAAACGTTTCATTGAATGTTATATATTCATGTGATTTTCTTTTCTATTAAATTCTAAATAAAATAAAATAAGTTTAACATGCATATTTAAAACTCTTCTTGTTTCAGGAATTATATTTTAAATTGCGGAAATTAATCAATTATTATCATTCCATAAATATTTTTCTTTGTATAACGAACCATGTGAAACTACTTTGTAAATATAGGTATTTTTCATAATATTTTCTTAATAATAAAAAAAATTACGAATATTTGACACTAATAAAAAAACGATTTTTGGCGATTTTGACCAAAATACAAAATATATCCGCAAAAAAATCCGAAAAGATAGTTTTATTTAAAATATATATTTTTGAAGTAAAACTTCTTAAAGCGTGACTGAGGTAAGACAAATTATGTACATTGGAAAAATTTGTGTCGCGGAAGGTGAGTCAAATTTATTATTATTAATTTAAAACAAAAATATCGTACTTATATATATAAATAAATAATATAAATAAATAATAATTAAAAAAATTTACAAAAATTATTAATTATTTTATATAATTATTATATTAACGCTTTAATAATAATGATTACTTATATAAAATAAAATATATCACTAATAATTTCATAAAAAAATATTTCAGAAATTTAAAAAAAATCATAATATTTTGATTTGTTTCAATTTAATTGCGATATCTGCCACACCACCAAACGAGCACTAAAACGTATTCACATATAGACGAGCTGCTGCATAACTTTAAATTCCCTGCGAAACTGACTATTATGAAAAATAATTTCGAACATTTTGTGAATCTCATAACCGGGCTTTGATAATGTAGCTGGAACAAGAGTAAATAAAATCGGGTTCACGATACCACTATTCTCTTTGAAAATTAAAATTTTAATATACGCTGTAGGTGAGCTCGGTGTCGGATAAACAGACTTTAGAAATGTCAAGGGGCACCCGTGTGGAATTATACCCGCATCCTAGGGCTGCCTTTAAAGAATTAAACAATTTTGTAATAATATATCAATATAATATTTTTTTAATACAGCTCATATGGGTATCATTTTTATAATCAATATAATTATAATTGTGTTGACTCTATTTTATATTTAAGAACTTACAGATTACATTTAAGTGCATGCTTATCTGACAATTATTTATTACTAGCAGAACCCGCGGCTTCACTCGCGCTAAAACTATAGAAAAACCCTGAAAAAGTAGGTTTCATACAAACTTTCATACCCTATTTTACCCCTTAATGGGATGAATTTCGAAAAATGCTGAAACACATATTTATTTAATTGTATTGAAAAGCATTAATACCAAGTTTCAAGTAATTCTGATCATAAATATTTTTTGGTTTGTATTATAACGTGTATTCCCGTAGGAATGACATTATCTCCCCCAATAAAAAGTAGCCTGTGTCACTCTCCCTCCCCTCCAACTATCTCCACACAAAAAATCACGTCAACCCATCACTCCGTTTCGACGTGAAAGAAAGACAAACAAACAAACAAACAAACAAACAAACAAACACACTTTCACATTTATAATATTATTTAGTATAGATTACTTAATTACCAATTGATTATAGGAAAAAACTGAGAGTTGATGTGCCATGAATGAAATTAAACACGTTTTATTGTTATGTTTCTCAAATGCGTAACCATCGAAATTTATACGAAGTACTCTAAAAGAGCCCTTACCTTTCTTCACACATAGGTAAGTAAATTTTCACGCAAAGAAAACTTTCGAACCCTATTTGAAACTCAGCAGGGAAGGTGGAATGGGATTTTCTTTTGTTGTGGAAAAGAATGTGTAACATTTCTCGACGTATGTAGTATATGAAGTATAGGCACATAGTACTTTGCCCTCAAAGCATACTTACCTTTAGAGTAAAGGACTTTACTAAACAAAAAAATAAAGCTGTCCTGTAAAGCAAGAGTTGCTGGACGTAGTCAAGTAGAAAAAAGAACTTTAGACTGTGAAGACTGCTTTTCTAAAAAAGTAAATCGGAATCACCTTTGAGGTAAGATCTAATAGAGTTTAAATATAAATTAAGTTTGAAGACATCGCGTAACATACGCGTATAAAACAATAAATTTATTATAAAAACTTTTAACAAACTTTTAATTGTATATCACAGAATTATCTTTATTTAAACGACATAAGCTTTAAATAAAAGTAAATGCAGAGAGTACAAATTCAGAAAGCGAATTGATGCTGTAAACTTTTATTTCTTGTGTTTACACATTCATTTATGAAGAAATTTGTATTCCGTCTATACGATAGCCTATATGAAAGCTTAGCATATTGCCAGATAGATTTTAGTTTTTAAGAGTTAAACTTATTTATTCATTTATAATATCAATCCTTTCCCTCCATACAATTGGCACACTATTGATATATGTTTATGTTAATTACTATGATAATAATTATTTATCATAAATTCAAAATTCCATTCGAATTGATAAAGGTACAAAAGAGTGCTTTATTATTATTATAAAACAATACAAAGCTCAGTTAAAAGAACGAGAATCGTCATTGTCCTAAAGAACAAAGACTCGCGAGAATAAATATTCATGTAAAATGGTGAAAACATTTGAACGTGAATTCTATCATCCGATATTTAAATCGGACAGAAGCGTGCGGTCGGGCGGGCGAGAAGTTTCCTCGGGCGAGGCGAGGGGCGGGCGGCGGCGCGGGGGAGGCTGGGCGGGGGCGCGGGGGCTGGTAATTAGGCGGCCCGGCGGAGGCTGTATTGATCGCCGCGTATCCTAGCAACGCGAGAGATGGCAGCACAACCGGCCCTCGCACTGGGAACGAGCTTTTTGTTCGAGCTCACTCTAGGTGAGACCGTTTTGATATAATCGCTAACGAGATGATTCAATTCGATTCACCCGCAACATTCGACAGAAGATTATGATACGATTAGATACCTTGTGGCGGAGCTTCTAAAAGGATTCGGTATCTAGTACGGTATACGTGTAGGATATACTCGCATCGTAGGCATATCTATAAAATATATCGCTGTTTCACTGTTTGACAAAAGAGTGACAAAATTTAATACAAGCTTAGTGATGGCATATCTCCAACAAGATAGAGATGAAAGCTGTGCAAACATAACTAAGAAAATATTATGAGACGACGAACATATCTTACTCATCCGTGGAAGTAGCTGCACGGCACGTCTTGGTCCACGCCATCTCCTTTTACACATTATATGCAAATTCGTTCTACACCTCTAGCATTAAAAAATAAAGGTTATTTACTACCTTACAGACATCACATTTACTAAGATAATATCAACATCTCAGTCTAGAAACTTAAAAATTTACTATGGTTTTTTCAATTATGCAGGAAAAAAGCAAGTCGTAAGTTAATTATAAATAAAAAGTTAATTAAGCAAATATATTGCCTTGCTTATCAAAATACCTACTTATTATAAAGACAATGTTAACATTGAATCTCTCTACATATGTAAAAGATTTAGTATAAGAAAAAATATAAGTCTCTTGAAATATAATATACCAGTTATATACTTTTAAATATTTTCTAGGAGACATATAAATAGTAATTTCTTTGCAAGAACACGATATGTTGCGAGCGCTGAATGTCTTGCATATTTCTAGAATAGCATTTCCGGAAAATGTAATCATGTTACGGACCACCCTTCTCGAGTCGTCCTGCAATCTATTCAACATTATACAAAGATGCATGCCGCCTGTCGTATTCTTAAATTTTATTTTTATAATAACATAAAACTCAAGTGAACAGAATATTAATTGTGAAACCTCATTTTATATGGTACCTTTACTATTTTAAAACTCAATTGAAATTAAACTCTATATTATTTCACCGATTTCATAATGTCTTTAAATAACATTTGTTAATTTCTTTCGTCTAGTATCAATAGAAAATAATATGCATTTTTTCATTTCATTTTAATACTGTATGCGAATAATAGCGACTCTACATAAAGTTACATAAGTGAAGAAAAACAATTTTCCCAACAATTGTGCCGGATATGTTTGTGTTCTCGTTGGAGCGGCAAATTGGTACCTAAGAAGATCTAGTGTTGAAGCTGTTTCGAAATTTCTATCTCCGAGAACAAAGAACTGAGCGCTACCTTACTTCGAGAACAGTGTGAGTTTAGGCGAATGATGTTAGTAATTATTGCAATGCGACTTATTTCATTAAATGATTTTTACACATCACCTATCGATCATTATAGATATAAAAAATATAAACCAGCATAGAAGGTTTTTGTTTTGGAGGTGGATGTTTTTTATATTTTGGCACAAACACTTAATCAAAAAATCTATACACATAATAAAATTGTAACCAAGCCGAATCTGTACATTAAATATTTTTTTTTAAATCTTATTGAAATAGATATTATTATCGATACAGAGGCCGAATCTATAGTTTTTAGAATTTTTGTCTGTCTGTTTGTCTGTTACCGCATCACAGAAAGACCACTGGAGGGATTTCGATGAAATTTGGTATGGTGATAGCTGGTTATCCGGATCAACATATCGAATACTTTTTAACGCAGAAAAAGGTCTCATTTCTGGGAAAAAATACAAAAAGTGCAATGTAAGAATATATAATATGTAAAACCTAAGACTTTGGTTTTTGGTCATCTGAACGCGGGCGGAGCCGCAGCCAATGCTAGTAATATATAATTTATACTTCACAAAACATGTTTTCAACAGAAAACAAAATTAAAAATATTAATAATTAAATGATTCGCTAGACAAAATAAAAATGCCGTGCCGATATGTGTCCAAAACCTCGTAATTAAAAAACCTCCCCTTCGCTGTCAATGCCTGGGATGTCTGCCGAACTACCGAAAACCTTACAAAGCTAATTAGTACCTTCGTAGTCACGAGCGGCTATTTTAAATGAAAAACCAATATCCGCTTCTTTCCAGCAAACGACTTCAGCAAACCTTTTTTACTCAGTTTGCTATTTATATGCAATCTAGTCTAATAAGTGTGCACACTTTTTGACTTAGCCAATATTATTTACATTTTTAAGAATATACGTTAAAGATTCAGTTCATTTAATAACAAAAATATTATTTATACTTGTAAATACATATATCATAACGTAAAGCATTTTTTTTTTCATATCTATTTTACCAAAATATGATTGAAAATCTTTATCAATATCAAGATTTCTTATTATTTTTTGTTATTATCTAAATAACTAACAAAATATACGTGTCGAATTGAGAACATTAATGTGAATGTATGTATGGTTCCATTATGTGTGTATATCTATTCAGATCTATAAATAATAAATAAAGTAGCTATTAAAAAATACTGAATTCAAAAACATCATACTCAATCAACCCCTGTAACGATTATTCCTTTGTCATACGCCGAATCAATTCGCCGCTGTCCGATTTAGCTGGAGGCGTTTACGGCAACACAATGGGTATCGAACAATCGTCTACTCCGAAAGTAATTACTACACATCAACGCTGTCGTGTGCACTCGCCAACATGGCCGAATATACTTATTAAATAGGTACAAAGCAAGCAGGCGGCAAACAGCCAGCGGCTCTCCCTCCGCGCCGGGAATCAGGTGGCGAGAGGTGATGCAATTGACAACGGATACAATCCTAACTTCAACGTTTACCATGCAATTTCGGGCCGTATCTCTGGTGAGTTTATTCGCTAAAATGGGTCGCAGAGGCGGATGCGGCGGAGCGGGCGCGGGCGCGGGCCAGACGTTGCCAATAGTTACATCCGGGCTACGAGCCCCGGCCGACATGTTCTATATACCCACCTTACATACTCGATAGATTATTATATACTACGCTTACTTACTTATGTACTACAGTTGCACATGGTAGCGATCAATATCTAGCATTACACATTAGTAACTTAATCATCATTTAGACAATCAATGTTCGCCAGTATTATAAGAGAAATAAAAAAATACAGTTATCACAATCCTTATAATCATCTCCTAAGAAAATGACTATACATCACGATTGTGTAATTTTGGGTAAAGTTTACAAAAAATAAAAATTTCATTTACATTTAGGTATTTACCTATACCAAACTAAAACCTATATTTATATATATTTATAATTGTATATTTTGAAATAAATGCGACATATAATAAAATTCAAGATCAGATCCAGACTTGAACTTGCTTGACTTCACTTGACTTGAATAGCCGAAATATTGATAACTTTTTCTATAACGACATAAGCAACCATTAATAAAGGATTACTACCCTTAAAAGCTTGTATGGGAATCAATATTTTTGGGGTATCGCAACAAAAAAACAGTCCGGTGAAACTGAGGCAGGCCACTAGCTTTATATAGAGCTTAGAATAATTTCTATTACAATAAATTTAATATCTTATTTCAATTTACTTACAACGTCTACTTCGGAACGTCCAAACATATAACTGTACAACAGCAGTGCGGTAAATCCTTTGTGGAGTGAAATTGCTTTGAATCTTGCATCTGGTTAGTCGCTTTGACAAGGACATTTCTAACCATTAACTGCTCCGACTACATCCTAGATTTACCAACACAACGTTGTCTCAAATAACGTTTGCATGTTTAATCTACACTATAATATAATATATAAATATATAAATAAGCATTTTTATTTATATATAACCTCCTTTCTTTTTTCCTACACAGGGTAGCCCTCTTGACATTCTTTCGTCGTTCTTGACGATCTCGTATATCTCGTAGAGAGAGAGAGAGAACACTTATAGCATATTATTCTTCATAGTACATGAAATATTTGCAAACAAATATCTCATAATACTGGCTAATGTTAATACTTCAAATTCTAAGTGAATAAAAACACTTAATAATGTTTTTTTGCAAACATAATAAACGAAAAGGGTAGATTTATAGATAGCTTGGTTTGGCAGAGATTACTGCTTTAAGGCGGCTTAAATATTTGTTGAGATTAATAACTGTTTATGGACAAAGATAATAACTACATCGTTTCCGAAGCTCAAAATAAACAAACACTTCATACCATTATCAATGATTAACTCTATATTTCATAATAAAGAAAACTCTATCTAACCTTACCTTCATTTTTATATACTCAAGCTTAAACTGGTGGACTGGGTCAATATTTTTTTAGATAAATATTATTTTTTAAAGATAGACTACTTTCACAGACGCACTCTTTCATTTTAAAGCTAAAAGTAGTATATATATATCTATGTATATATATATATCTATGTATATATATATATATATATATATATATATATATATATATATATATATATAGTCAATTAGAAATAGAAGATTATGGTTAAGAATAAATACTAAATATAAAAAATTTGATATGATTATAATTATCAATCTACTCGTATACATATAATAAAAATTTTACTAATCGCTATCTGTACATGTAAGATATTTGAGAAAATTTTAATGGGGTTCTTTATTAACGCAATAGAACCCAAAACAATGATTTTTAGATTTTTTGTCTGTTTGTCTGTGCGTTTGTGCGCGCTAATCACAGAAACAGCTTAACCAATTTTGGGTGCGATTATCACTAATGTATTGTGATAAGCTCTTAGCATTTAGTATTTATTTAATTTCAATCGGTTCATGATAAAAAGTTATGTCAATTAAAAAAATCACCTATGGACGAACCCGACGAAGAGGGTGAGTCTCTAGTTAGTTAATATTTAGGTCACTATAATAATTCACAATCACAAGAATATTTTTTTCTTACGATAGGGAATGACTTTCTATATATCCCGAATACCGAACCTGTATAGTTTTCTTATGTCGATCAATCACAAGCATATTACTCGGAAACTATAGCTGTGAAACTACAAGTTATAAATGAAATTTAAAAATTGGAAATAATTCAATATATGTATGTATATGTAGTCATATACGAATTATTATTATTTTAGATAAGTATTTAAAAATAAGAACGATATTTGTTAACGATTTTTTAATTGCGTCGAGTTGGCTATAAACTTTTAAAATCGTAGGAATAATATAACCGACATACACTGTTCCTCTATTAACTTTAAATTATTGTGTGGAAAATTAAATAAAAAGTGTCTTCGACATAATATAAGGGACTTTATTGTTAATTTAATAATAATTGATCTTTTAAAATACTTGGCAAGAAAATAATTTTACAGAAGATATGTTGAGTAGTTTTTTAAATATAAAATATCTTCTTCGATTGCTTCTCCTTCGATCCTGACTCTTAAAAAATTTAGCCATAAATAACTAATATACTAAATCATAAAAATTTTGTATAATTTGTCTTGCAGTAGGTAATTGTTTTAAAAGTCTATAAAAAATATTCTTTATTGTTATGCATCTATTA
This sequence comes from Brenthis ino, assembly GCA_921882275.1. Taxonomy (NCBI): domain Eukaryota; kingdom Metazoa; phylum Arthropoda; class Insecta; order Lepidoptera; family Nymphalidae; genus Brenthis; species Brenthis ino. The sequence continues at coordinate 25,509,429 of OV170225.1, read as the reverse complement.
TTAACAAGCGAGTGTAACGGGGGTGTACTGAATATAATCTATATAATCCCAGCACAGAGCCGTCCATCATCAACCGTACGTAAGCGTACACGGGGACGAAGGGTCCAATAAATCATTAATAAGATTCACGACTCTCGTTTCGTTCAACCACCCTACACTCTACAGAAACGGCTTCGTTAATACTGAATATCACTCAATAAAGAAAACCTGTCAATTATTTCAACATTTAATTTTTCTTTTTATTACGTTAAGAGCTATTAGTATAATTAATATTTATTATTATCTAATAAGGTGTAACTGATTCATAACTAATTTGGTAATAGGTGGTAACCTTTAGAGAAATCATTTTAAATATACAATATTTCTATATTTTTTTAATTATAATAAATAATTTCGAATCTTAACTATGACCATTAAAAATAAATACATATACACATTATAAAGTAGACATATTAATTATGATACTTTTATGAATGCAAAATCTAAAGTCACCTTAAATTTCATAATAAGGACCATTTTTATAATAAAGCCCTTAGGTATTCATCTAAAACAAGAAAACGTTCGTGTGTTCCTGAAAGTGACGTTAAAAGAAAATAATTAAAAACCTTGTTAGTCTCAAAGCAATAAGAGGGCTTGGTAAAAGAGCGTCGAGCGCAGAAAATAAAACACAATCTCTGTGTTAGAAGCGCTCGGAACCTGTATAAATGCAGCACATTTCCAGGCGTCTGCCTCTTTATTGCCTGCCGTGAAAGACAAAAGAGCTAAAACTACGCCAAGGGAATAATAATAAGGAATTATCTCGTAGTACGATACAAGCGGCTGGACTTGCAAATTTAAATGACATACAGCTACGAAACATCTACAAACACTTTCACAAAATAAAAACTATTTAATATAATTCTCGATATCTATGCTATGAGAATAAAGTAGATAGTTTGAGGAACCCCTATTAACTCACCCCAAGCAAAAGAATACTTAGTTGTAGTAAGCTGACCGTGCTTTATGATGAGGGCAAACCAAGGGAGCCCAAAAAACTATCATCTTTATGAAAGGATATCAAAATATATTCGATGTTCTAGAATCGAATCATAAGAGTTCTCTTTAATCATAAATATTTTACAATATATTACAAAAGATATGTATTTTTTGATATTTTTCTAATAGCAAAACTATAATTTATATAACAATAAATACAACAATTCAAAACAAAAAACTCCCACGAATAGTACGAGCTCCGGATTGTAAATAATTCTGTAAACGTACAACCGAAAAGGTACCCACTACCCCATTTGAAATGGCGTCACGCGGTCTGGCAAGATGGCGATAGAACGGTATATTCGTACAAGTACCGACATTATTTACAGGCACGTTTATAACAGAGATCATGGTGTAATAATATTTGTAGTAAAATAATATTAGGTATATATCAGATCTTTAATTAGTATTAAAATCGGGTAGGTTGGATGAAATATCTCATTATAATAACATCAAACACTTTTTAAAAGAAAACGTTTTATGAGCAAAAGCAAAGTAACATAAAACCATTAATAAGCCTCTTACCCTATCCGTCTAAGTCAACATCGGTGTTCTCTGAGATGCGGCGGGGGGCGGGCGGCGCGGAGGCGGGCGGGCGCGTCGTCATGGTAACGCACGGGGGCGCGGACCCAAATTTTATCGATTCGGATACAGACAGCAGCCGGGTGAGCTTTAACCGACACTAGCACGACTCACCGCCCGTGTTTGCTGATTTTAGAGGTTAAAGGAGCTTTGACATTCGGCTACATGTACATTTTGTTCATTTTATGATCTTCACGAGATGTAGAGTAAATATAAATAATAAACATCTCATATCAAGTTATACTATAAATATCTCTAATATTAAATGTTTCTAGAAACCACATTATTAATATTTTAATAAAATATTTTATTTCAATGTAGATTAAAAAATATATATATTGCAATCTATTTGTCACTTCTCTATTATCTAATTGTCTAATAAAACTAATGAATAAAGTGAATAGTTTACTTAGTATATTATACCAAAAAATGAGATATTTTCTAATTTTTTGTTAAATACTTCTCTACATAATACATCTAAGTAAAGATATTACTAGCAACATAGCATTTAAGTCAAGAGTAAATTATAGGCTGTCAATAGTAAGAAAATAATAAAATAAAATTATTATTATTATTATGACCGAAGCTCATGTTTTTAATAATTTTGTTTTTTCTACGAAAATGCTAAAGTAAATATAGAATAGAAATTAATCCTGTTTCATGATAATATTCTAATAGAAGAAAAGATCATAAATAATGTGAATATTTTTTGAGAAAGCGTAAACACAAACACCGCTTCACCCTTATAGCATAATTTGAGAAAAAACGAGACCAGTAGGGTAGTTACTCCACAGCGAAAACACGACTCTCGAAGCGATTTTTGAGTAGGGATAAAAGGAGTATAGGGGAACAAAGGGTTCGAGATATGAACCACTTTATCCTTGCTTCCCCCTATCAATTGTTACCAGTTACGCATATTTTTACAAAGAGAAACAAACTGTCAGGAGCTCTGAGAATTTTATAATAAAATGTGAATAGTTTTTGGTAGAAAATAAAATAATAAGTATGGAAATATTTAGATTTATAAAGGCTATAAATTACACAAATTTATAAAATAGGTATAATGAAGATTCGCCAAGTTACTTATTTACCTTGCCTACTGAATGAATGAAAAAAAAACATTCCTATCATGTCAAGAAGAAACATACTTTAATAATAATAGACCTAAATAATTCATAAAAAAAGACTATTATTTACTTGAAACCTTCCTTGCTTGGCTCGGATGCGTACCTTGACCGTAGGCGTCCAACAGTAATCTATGTCATACTCCATCTGTGCTCTAAATTTCCTTCAAATCTATCCAGCCGCTTCTACTTGAAAGAATTAAGAAACACCAAGAAACCTTCATATTTGTGACAGTAGTCCGATTATATTTTCCCAAAAATTCCAAAAAAGAATGATTTAACAACTAAAATTACAAATTAAACATAACTACCTTCATTTTTTTATTTTAAAAGGAATTGGACTCTGGATTACAATTTTATTCGAATTCCACGTGACTGGACTAAAATCAATTTTGGATTACTTTAAAATACATAACACATCTATGTTTTATTGTTAATAATAAAATTGTGTTGAATTACAATTGGTGTATATTTACTTTGTCACTGATATAATTTGGAATTTGTCTAGTTTTGACAAAACTGTAGTCTTAGAAAAGTTAAAAGTATTCTTAAAATAAAATGATTTATTTACCAATCTTTATTACTGATTTCATTCGACTGCAAATAAATTTGTTTATCTAATCTTTTGAAATAATAATAATAAAGTTTCAAAAAAAATGATAAGATCTATTATTTCAATTTTTCAGAATTTTTCCACCCATACATCCAAAGTTAGGGGAAAGCATAATGTTTACATTAGAAGAATATGTATATCTAAGCATATAATTATTGGCTTGAATAAAAAAATACTTAGAAACATCTGCCTAATATATTAATTTTAAAGACCACGCTATGACGTACCGACAGACAGTGACATGGTGAAATTATAAGAGTCCCCATTTCGTTTTTTGTTTATGTTAGCTACAGAACCCTAAAACAATGACTTGTTACATCTTTTCTTCTAAAAATAATTTAATTATTTACGCTAGAAAGTGAGTTTTTCGAAATAAATAGGCCATTCAGTGAAAAGTACTTAATTTTATTTGTTTCCCTCTATTCTTCTTAAATATTGTTGATTTAATATACATATACATATATATACCTATACCTTAATGTTATGAATAGTTATTGTAAATTCAAAGATAAAATAAAACTGGTCTCGAAATAAAATATATCTACACTTAATACTAGATGTAATAAAGTTTAAAATTAAATAAAAGCAACGGATCTATATATTTATAAGATAAAAAAATCATTTGTCAAAAATTAAAATGACTGAATCCGATTAACACGATTTCCTTATCACTCACAAAAAGAGGCATAAGGATATAAAAGTCCCTGAAACATTTCTCATCGAGTGGGGGCGAGGGTGGGCGGTCCCAGAGCGACACCCTGCTACGTGGCACTCTCCAACCAAGGCATCCATAATTTATGCTTTTGAGCGGACCACGAAACATAAATGAGCATCAGAAATAAGAGAAAATGGAAAAGAAAATTTCGATTGAGAATCAAACATACTGAAAATGTGCAAAAGAAAACATTCAGCTCAACTTAATTATCTTAAAGTAATCTTACAGAAGTTTATGTAAGGTTGCTTAAAACAATTGGTGAGCAACCATGATGTAAGTATAAATGTTGATTGGTTCCAACTTACTTTGGGTAGAGTGGAAAATGAAACTTAGCTGAAAATCATCTATTCTACCTATTTATTTTATTCTACTTAAAAGTATGATTTGATGGAAAAAAAACTGCGTAAAATTTTGAAACAAATGACACACCTAGTCACCCTGTCCCGAGTCCAGTACAGATCAAGGCAGGGACACTAGACACATAATACCTCACTGAATATTGTAGAACCGTAGGTAACATTGGGCTGCACCCCGGACCCACCGTGCAGGGAGGTGCTCAAAATGCTTTTTTAAACTGTAATTAATGGAGACCGAAGCACTCAAGCTTATTTAGACTTCTTATTTTCTTTCATCTCGTCCTTAATTAAAATTTCACCAATTTATCACCACCACATCGCGAATACACATCTACTAGTATTATAATATAATGTCCAGAAAAATTATAAACAAATTATAAAAAAATATAAAAAAAGTTCTAACAAATAAATCGATTTAGTTATTGATTGTTGTTTTAATCAAAATATAAAAAGTGTACTAACAAAAACTTTGAAAAACCGAGTTCCATGCACTAAAACGTAAAAAATTACTGAACGGGGGTTTTCATTTACAATAAATATCTAATCAGATATTTTCAAAGTCGGTGCCAGTCGACAATGCTTTAAGATATGAATATTTAATAGGTAAACATGACAAGGTATGAACTTTAATAATAGTTAAAATATCGAATTAAAATACATATCGAAATAGATTTGCTTTGGTTTGCATCGACTGGCACCGACTTCGAAAATCCAATTCTAATATATTAGGATTGTCAAATGAAATCAAATAAGCTCAAACTCGAAGTATATACTAGCAGGTGTTGAAGAATTCCACTATCCACCTCCTGGCCTCATCATCAGATCAGCTCGATGATACCAAATATCTATACTAATTATCATAAATACAAAAACTTGCAAAGTTTCAAGTCGTTGTGACAATTAGAAGCAGGTAAAAAAGACTAATAAGTAGATCTGTGAATATAATTCAAATTTCATGTTTTTTTTCTGATTTTCTCGAAAACGGTAAATTCTGTAACAAAAAAAATACTGGACCACCGCGGGACCTACCTTAATAGAATACAGTTTAAAGTAGCAAAATCAGTCAAGCCGCCTTCGAAAAATCTGTGTATCTCTTTTTGCAAGTCGGTTGAACCAAGCTCTAAAATCCAATTCTAACGTATTGAGCTTATTAAATTAAATCAAATATGCCCAAATTCAAACTATTTACTAGGAGCCGTTGAAGAGTTCTACTAACCATCTTCTGGCCTCACCATAAGATCAGCTCCAAGATACCAAATTACTATACTATCATCGGAATTACAAACACTTGTAAAGTTTGAAGTCGACGATATGACAATTAGAAGTAAGTAAAAAAGTCTAAGGAAATCTTTTAACATACTTGGTTTTTCCTGATTCTCTCGAAAATCACATCCACTCCACCTACACCACCTCGGGACTTACTTTAATACAATATCGTTCAAAGTAGCTAATTCGGTCAAGCCGAATCCTAAGCCGGTCCCTAGAAATCGGTAAACAAAAAAAATATAAAAAAAGAATATACAGACGAACATAGAGCCCCCTCTTTTTTTGGAAGTCGGTTAAAAAGATTAAAGATGGAAACAAGTTGACGAAGAAACATTGTAGTTAGGTACATATTATGCAGTCACTTGCTGTAAAATAATTAGTAATAGTAATTGCTTGCGTGTTTGCGACTGTAAAATAGTGTTTTCCTTCATCTTGTTTTCATCCTTTTACACTTTTTACGAAGACTGTTTAATGTTTTTTTTTTATTATTATTTACACCTTTTTAGTTTTGGTCGGTTAATTTTAGTTTGATATCCATGTAGCTAATACGTGCGTTATCTAAACGAATCTTACGACGTGTAAATCAACACCATCCTTTGGGCTTCGCCGCAGTTGGGTAAAAACTAACATCAAGTGCATACTTAGATAAATAAAGAGGATTTAAATTCCTTTTAATACGTTCGACGTTCTAATAATTCTATGTGCGACCTAGACCTAGAGCAGTGTGACGCGTGTTACTGGCGCCTCATAGTACGTCGGAGGTCGTGAGTTCACACGAGGTGATATTTATTTACATAATATATTGTAACGATTGATCTAGTCTAGATTAAAACAAACGCTGCTTCATTTTCTCATTATGGTTTATTGTCATTGAGGACACGTGCAGGTATTAAAGCATGTTGTATAAATACAAAGTTTAATTGATATTATCGCTGCTCAGAAAGCCGTCAATTAATAATAATAAAAATAATAAACTCTTTATTGTACACCAAGAATACAAGAAAAATAAATAAACACAGAGCAGAAATGTACAAGAGGCGGCCTTATCGCTAAAACAGCGATCTCTTCCAGGCAACCTTTAGGTGTAGGAGATAGCAATTATTGAAAACTATTGGATAAGCTAATATATTTATACTTAAAATAAAATTGTATTCAATGTATTCAGCTCTTTTTTTTAACGTCCCACTGCTAGGCACGGGTCTCTTTTCAATAAGAGGGGTATTAGGCAATAGTCCATCATGCTAAGTGCGGTAGACTCCGTCTTTCGAAAACTTATTACGTTCTCTCAGACATGCAGGTATTCGTTCACGATGTTTTCCTGCACCGTAAGACAAATGGTAACATATTGGAAATGTTTCGCACATGAAAAACGGACTACTTTGAACTTCACTAATTTTCTCAATCGAGACCTAGATTAAAGCGTTACCGTTAGGCTACCACTGCCTAAATAAAATTGTTATTAAATTAATGTATAATTAATAATACCACTCTATTTAATTTTGCCCTACTTTAGGGTAAATAATATGTGCCTGTTTCCAAACCTAACAAAAATAAACCAGGACAAACTGACAAAAACTACCACCTTCTGCAGAATCAAAACCAGTACATGTAACATACCCCTTAAAACCACAACAGTTACCGCGAATTTCGACTTATTTACATAATGCATAAACATGCATTACTTTATATTTCTTATTAAAATTCCAATTTGTTTGTTAAAGTAAAAATAAAAGTTAAGTCAGTTAACTGTATAATGGGTAGAACAATAAAATACATACATATGTATATCAAAAATCGTTTATTAAAAAGTATTTCTAAGCTATTATTATCATTACATGCTAAAATATTGATATAAAAATACTTTCACTCAATGTTAAAATCACTTTACAATTCAGATAAGTTTGACATAATTAATACATTATGTTGTAAAAATATTCAAAGAAATTTATCAATTATACCCAAATCCAAAAATTCTGATTTTTTAATACTAAAAATGAATAACTAAAAAAGTTATATTAAAACATGTTGTTCAAGTTATGCATGCTAAAAAATATAAAATTAAAATAAAAAACTTAATTTCTGTATGTTTATTACTAATGAATATAACTAACACATAATAATTAATTAAAAACTAATTATATTAAAATTAAAGAAAGCGTCATAGTTATAATAGACTATAAAAAATATTTATTCATATCGTTGTTTAAAGCATTTATTATTTTTAAGTATTCATTCGGTGGACACATTAGCACTAAAAATATTATTAGATGCAAAAATTCAAACATATTTAAAAGTATCACTTTCAGCTATACTATAAGAAAAATTAATCGTTATTCAGGTCACGAACACGCAACAAATAAGTGTAACCAAGAGTAACCAAGATGGCGGCGGTTCTATTACTATTTGTATTACCCGTGCAGAAAACGAATGAAATTAGAAATAAGGGCTCGCGAGTCTGTACGATAAACATTTTACGTGTTGATATGTTACAACTTATAACAATAATATATTGGTAAATGAACAACCAATATAATACGTTTCTATTACAGAATTTCAGACACCGTTCAGAAAGCTTCTATAGTTGTTTTTTTAAATCAAAAGTTTATACCTATGTTATATTATTTATACAAAACATAATTGTTTTTCTAAAATTTAGCAAAATGGGAATTTTTGCTATCTTTTAGAAAAACAATTATTTTGATTTGTAGTTTAAAGAAGTTAAAAAAGGATCTGTACTCCGGAGGAGTCGCGGAGTTTCTTTCGTCATTCGTGCTGTAGAAAGTTCAATTAGTGCCTCGTGAGATGAACCGAGATTACGCAACTATGTAGCAAAAAAAGTTGTACAAACAAGCAACCAACTATGAACAGAAATTCTGCATTTTCGATCAATCCATGATCGTTCATCGTGAATGTATATAAGAAAAAAGTTTTATTTTCTTTTTTCAACAAAAAACCTGTATCAAATGTTAGCATAAGTCAAGCATCGTCTTCATTATGAACTGACTTAAATTATCATACTCCTGCTTCACCACAGTCTCAAACCACATCTTGTTATCTGCTTCTATATGATCCACTGCCTCTAACTGAATGTACGTAAACGGCGCCAGAGCCAAATGATTACGTATACTTAATTTAGAGTTCACATCTGGTATTAAATCAGTTAATTTGCTGACCAACTGTGGATGTAGGTTACTAAAAATCAGCCCGTTCTTCCTACCGCTTAGGAACGTTTCACAGAAACAGCTCACAAAATCTGATGTAAATGCTTTTAGAATTTTCATTTGTTCTTTATAGACTCGATTGCGACCGATCTTTTCCTTCATAATGGAGAATACATCTTTGTACCTGTAAACAACATATAATCAATATATTTAGATTATAATACAACCACTTTATACCAACAACTTGTTACTTTTAAAATACATCCAATCGACATTTTTATAACTTTACCAAACTCAAAACGTCTATTATAAGTAATTAATTAATTCCACTATTCTGAAGGAGTGAAGTCAGGAGGACTTCAACATCAGACTAGTTAAATGGTATGTTTGTATTTAACTGTCTCGGTGGTGTAGTGGCTAACATGTACAGCTGCACATCAGGAGGTCCTGGGTTCGAGTCCCAGGTCCGGCCAAGTTTAACTATTGAGTCTTTCTGTATAGTAAGCCTCAGTAAGAGCCCGGAGTTGGGAAGTTGGCGGTGTTTCATCCCCCCGTGCCTCAGAGAGCACGTAAAGCCGTCGGTCCTGCGCCGACACTCTCACTGGTCGTGTCGAGTGGTCGTCCCACCGGAGTATGAGAGTGATAGAAATAGAGAGTGCACTTGTGTCTGCTCACACACTCGTACACTATAATATCTCCTGCGCAGTTGGCTAGTCTCAATGAGATTGGCCGCCGTGGCCGGAATCAGTCAGGAATACATCATGTATTCAGCCCTTTTTAACGTCCCACTGCTGGGCACAGGCCTCCCATCAATACAAGAGGGATCAGGCCATAATACACGCTGGCCAAGTGCGGGTTGGCGGTCTACACGTGTGTTTCGAATACTTAATATATTCTCTCAGACATGCAGGTTTTCTCACAATGTTTTTTCCTACACGTAAGGCAAGGGATTTGAACCCAAGCGAGCACGCTACCACTAGGCTACCACTGCCTTTATGGTATTGGTAAAAAATAATTATATTGACTTCTGGGTTCCACATATGTCCTTCATTATACATACAAAGCATAAATCGGGACGACAATCAAAAGAACACAAGATTTGATAACAGTCTACTAATCCACACAGTAGGCAGTAGGTAGGTAGTGAGGCGTCAAGACAGGGTAATCGTGCGTAGCGTGCTAAGTAAGACGCGAGTGAGGCGCACCCGACTGACATACTAACTTTATATGGCAATCGGGAAAAGACTTTAGGGTTGACGGAAACAATTGTACCTTCCCACGAGATGGCACTACAACACTACGCTTTAACTTCCAAACATTTCGCCATGAAAATTGGTATATTTTGACAACCCTTTACATTTGTATATCCTTTATACTGTAACTACTGCGACTCGCCCTTGCTCCGCTCGGATTCGTTCCTACTTACATTTTTACGTTTAATATAGATTTCTTAAGAGATGAGATATTTTCCCGCAGTAAAAAGTATCCTATATGTTGACCCGGAAAACCAGCTATCATCATACCAAATTTCATCAAAATAACTTCAGTGGTTTTTTCGTGATGCGGTCACAGATAGACAAACAGACAAAAATTCTAAGAACTATGGATTCGGCCTCCGTATCGATAATAATGTCGATTTCAATAAGATTTTCCAAAAAATATTTAATGTACAGATTCTGAGTAGTTACAATTTTATTATATGTACAGATAAAAGCATGTACACTGTGTGAATATACTAACAACATAATGAGTTCAGCTAAGGCATCTACGGCGGCGCCGGAGCTGGCTAGCAAGGGCAGCGCGAGGGACAGCGTGCGGGGCGGCGGCGGCGGCGCGCCGGCGCGGGAGGCCGCGCGCGCCGCCCGCGCCGTCGTCACCACCGTGCTATACACCATGCGCATGTCATCTGGAAATTATTTATAGAGTACATTAATATTTAATACCGTTCAATAGAGAATATGCGTGTTTTTTTTATTTTTATACCAGTATATAATTGTAAAAAAATACACATCTTAAAAAAACCTAAAATTTAGTATAAGATTTTTATTTGAATAACATAACGGTAAATAAATAAAATAAAATAGCCTTTATTACAGGAGTCAGAGTTACATAGTTATTCAGATAAAATTGTTTTAGAATTTACAAGATATCTCTGATTTCTGTGTGCCTTTTGGCAAAGGCCTCCTCCATCTGTCTCCATTGGGCTCTATCTAGCGCCACTCGTGTCCACAGTGGCCCTAGAGTTTGACAGATTTGACAGATATACCGATACGGATACTTAAGACGCCCGCCATTTCGCGCGCTTGTCGTGACGTCAAAGTATCATACATAGAAAAATGACGATAAATTGCTCTGTTATGATAATACTTTGAAGTCATATTCAGTCTGACCAATGGCGTGCGTTTCAACTACTTTGAATTTCCCAACTGTATTTGCACTTTTTAATAATTATTTCCTTAATCAAAAAGAAATTACATTAAAAATTAAAAATATTATTATATGCACCTTTATTTAAATCACAGGCATACTTCCTATTGAGTTACAGATAGATTTGTTTATATACATAATAAAACTAATACATTGATTAGACCTATGAGAATGGTCCCGTTGTAAGCACAGTGTAAAAGTGTTAGTTGAAAGAAAGCCAATCCATTGAGCCATTATAGCGTGAAGAAGTTACTAACTTCATTTAAAATTATAGCTGTTTTAACTTTAGTGGTATAGTGACTAGATATAATAGCAATAGATATAATAGGAATAATTAGCACTTCTATACCAAAGGTCTCACATTCAATTACCATTTAGTTTGTATTCCCTATAAAAATATTTTCTTTGTTAAGATAAGGTAAAGCGAGGAAACTATCATTCTGAAGAGAATAACATTAAGTATCTCTAATATCAGAGTAAAACACTACCTCCTTCTCAATAAGTAAAGCTCTAAATCTAAACTGTATAAGTGAATTAAATGTCCTCACCTGGGGAAGCTTGCAGGCCTTTACTACACATGTCGCTAATTTTTCCAGTGATTATAGTTAATGTCTCTGCATAGGTGGTTTCAGATGGCTGCAGATTCAGGAAATGATGTCGAGGTCGAGTACTCGCATACGCCTATTGTAAATAAAAATATAATTAACATAAAATTATGTATATAAAAATAACATGTTATGAAGAAAACAAGATAATATTACAGTATATCTCAATCCTCTATTTGTACAAACTATTAATTTTTTATTAATTTTAAAATTACTCTTTTTTTAAATAATGTAATAACTGGAATATGCTGAATTTTTATTTACCAAATTCATATACATAGTAGTTAAACTTTTCAATATGGCGCATTGTTCCATGGGTTCAGCCCTGTAGAAAATGTTCGACAAAGTATCTAATATGACAGTGACACGATCAGCATCCTCAACATTTACCCATTCCACCAGTTCCAAGATCTAAAATATTAAACAAAATCATTATTTTACTATTATTATTTAAACACAATTATTAATTTAATTTTTCTAGAAAATAAATAAAATAATAATTTATATTGTTTTCAAAAAATATGAAAAATATCTCATTTTGAATATATACATATCACTTTTAAAATTAATAAAAAATACTAAATAATTATTCAAAATAGCGCATGGTCTTTGAAACAATGGGAATACCTCTGCAAAAAAGTCCTTTTCATTCCAAAATGGTAAAAACTGTGCCAAAAAAAAAGTTACAACAGGAAGACCTTGCATGAGTGTGGACTGAAATATAGCCAGCCTGTACAACAGATCTTGCTTCTGCTTGTAGTTGTGAGGTGATGATTCTAAAAAACCTATAATGAAAAACAATAATAGTCCACTGAGATTATTCAAAACAAACATAAAACTAAATAAACAGTTAAAAAATCTTCAATCAAACAAATCGTATTAGAAAAAAACAAGCATAGTGTCTGATATACAACTTAAAATAATCAATGCACATTTGTGCAATTTTGGATAATGACAAAAATAAACCAATTGATTTCTAATTTCTATATTGCTCTTGTAGAAAAACCTTGGACTTTTATAGTCCTCTGGATTGTTCTTTATGTATCTTAGCTTTCTTACTGGGTCCATCATAAGTGATCACATTTTAGTTTCGTATCACTGCCTCCACACACACTGATCAAAGACTTTAGTCTTGAGACATTGCTTCTTATATTCTATGGAACCTAAACCTACATAGTTTCTTATGCACGACTCACAATTAGTAAGCAAATGGTGTAGTTCATGGGACATGAAGTCGTGGTCGGTGCGTGTGGCTAGCGCGAGGAGCGCTAGCCCTGCCGGATTGCATAGCAGCGCGCGAAGCCGCGCCGGCCGCCGCGTTGCGTGCTGTGTACTGTACTGCACGAGGGACACTGGGCTGAAATACAATTATTATAATGGCCTCATCAAGTCAATATAATCCATAATCTAACATTATAAATATGAAAGTGTGTGTTGTTGGTATGTTTGTCCTCCTATTACGTCAAAAAAGAGTGACTCATTAGTGTGGAGAGTGACATATGCTACTTTTTACCACGGGAGATTATCTCATTTCTAAGGGAAAACACATTATAATATGTCCTACAACAACCTACCTATGTATTTATAGAAAGTATAATCTATCTATTCCATACTAACCATTAAAACGTACCCAGGGACGAACCTGAAGGAAGCAAGGATGAATCGCTGGTCAATTAATAAATCAAGTCAAGGAGGCCAATCTCGCTGAGAATAACTATATCCACAGAAGATATTATAGTAAACAAGTATGCATGAAAACACAAGCTATATACCAGTATACATATATACTAGCCACTAGAACAGAAATAGATAGAAATAGAATATAGCTTATGATACCAAATATTATGAAACCTCAAATGACATATTATGACCATAGTAATAGATTTTGCCTGTACAAATCACCTAGCTTAATTTTGGCTTTTTTTAAAGTGAAAATACATTTTGTAAATATAAACATGTTTAAACTTTGAATTTCAAATAATGAATGAAATTAATGTGCCATTTTGTTGATCCTCTTCATAAGTTGTCACAAAGCTATAATAAATGCAAAAGTTAGTTAGTATGCTACACTTTCCCATTGAAAGAACTGGATGGAATTGGATGTTTAGTACACAGATAAATCATAGACTATGATCTGGATTAAATACTATATGCTTCTGTTAGTAATAAAATTTGCCACATGGTGGTGCCGATCATAAAGAAAACTGGATATTTTTATATCAAATGACAAAATGCACCAAGGAACTCAACCAAGAGAACCACTACTTACTCAGAAAAATCTAGGTATGTCTTTTGACAATCATGATCATACTGTCTTGACCCTATGTGAGTAAACTCCATATTGGGCACCAATGGTTCAGCTTTTTTATTTCTACCAGCATCCTGTAATAGAAATCATACCCAAAAAATCTAAATAAAATTATTTATTTATATTTTATTTATTATATAATACCATAAAATAATATCTGTAAAACTTACTGAATTTATTGGGTTAGCCCAAAAGAGCCGATAAGTATCATTATTCAAACTATTCCGCTGACTCTAAAAGAAAAAAGTTGTTGTTATACTTTGTTATATTAATATATAAATTTATTACTGCTACTACCAACAGTTACTTACTTGGCTATGCCTAAATCTTTGTAACAGAGTTGTATTAATTTTTCTGAATGCAGTATAAATTGATATTGAAGGTACATCCTCAGGTACATATTCTGGTTTAAATGATTTAAACAGACCCAGTAATACTTGAATTTGCCTGTACATATTCTGAAAAAATAAAAAATACAATATTGCATTGTTTCAATCAACATAATAAACAAAAAATAAATAAGGCAGCCATTATAACGGTAATATTTGTTAAACACTTACTTTCTTTCCTTCTCTAACTTTAGCATAGTCAAGTAATTCCAGTACTCTCCTCCTTGTCACATCTGCAGGCTTAGTCAAGGTATACACAAGTTTCATAGCATGTACTGTCTGTAAAAATCAACAATATTAATATATTTCATATTTATAAAAATAATAAACCCTTTATATGTTTATATACTTACAAGTGTTTCGAAAGTCAGTATAGTATAAAACAATTCATATCCCACATCTAAAGCCTCCATTTCAATGGAATCACAGTCCATAGCAGCTAAAATAAAATTGATATTGTTAATGTTCCTCATAAAAAATTATGAAAATTTGTGTTAATATTAACATACCCGTGAGCCAGTCTAAAAGAAAACCGATTCTTGAGAAGTTACTTTGATTTTCATAATTTGCAAGGATCCACCTTAAAGAATACTCAATGGTACTTTGACATACTTTTTCTTGAGGAACTAAGCAAGCTCCAAGATTTACCCATTTTGTTATGGCTGAAACAAAATTGATATGATGGTAATATTGGAGTAAAAACATTATTAAGTTGCAAAAATTAAAATTATATCATAAAATTGTCAATACTTACGTATACTTAAATTCAACCAAACTTTAAATAGAGTATGGAAGTCATCATAGTTTAAACCAGTGTTTTCAACTAAGTATCCTAATTCGTCAACTTTGTTTTGAAACAAGTCCTTATCAAAACCTTTTTTTAAAGACTTAATGTAGATTATAATATCTTCGACATCAGCCATGTCTAAATTAAAATTTTATTACTATTTACTTCATTAAAAACCAAACACTAATTAATGTTGACAAAATTGAAAATACGTTTCAACCACAGTGACAGTCGGCATTCCGCGACTGCGACACAAGTCTATATAGTTTGTGGCGCGACCCGCGACAATGACATGATTGTCTGTGGTTACTAGAATATAATTTTTTTTTTCATGTCGTCTTATTTCTTATTAAAGAGTAAGTTAGTAATTATTCTAATTTTAGATATTTCATTGATTATAAATAAAAATTCATCATTTACTGTGTGAATTATATAATTATCTATATCTTTAGTGTAACAATCATAAAAAATAATGAATAATGATGTGTTATTTGTTGTAAATAACGAATAAATAAAATACAGGCATATTTTGATAAACGTCGTACTTAATATTTCTCATGTCCGATGAAAATAAAATAAATATTTTATTGGACTATTATTTTAATTCAAAAGTTTGCATAATTTATTGCGGCCTGACGGATTTTGAGGAGCACATATATAGACTATGACCTGGACTCATACATTGGTTGCTATTAAGCACCTAGGGACGCAAGCCAGTGCAGCAGGGTAAGATAAAAGATTTAGGAGGTAAAGGGTTTAGTTTAAATATAGAGCGATAGAAAATAAATACATTTTTTATGTAATGGGGAAGATTTCTCGAAAAGAGGCGCCACACGTATTGGCTATTTAGATTGAGACTGAGGTTATGCAATTTATTATGTTATCTCTTGTATACAGGTATGGATTTTTTGCTTCTATTGTGTTCGCATCTTACCTGTGCAATGTATTGTACCTGGAAGTTAGACCAGCTGAAGGAAGAATTGAGAAGGAGAGGTGTATCCTGCAGTGGTCCTGACTGATTGATGGATCAACACATAGCCTAAACCTACTAAGCTGTTCGTAGAAACGTGAAATTTGGAGGAGAATAAGAAAGAATTATTTGAAATTCATCCCCTAAGTGGGTAAAATAGGAGATTAAAGATTGTATGTCTCTATCATTCTTAATGTGAAATATACAGAAAGTGGTATTTAGCTTTAAGATAAAAAATAAGAAATTTATCCCATAAAGGGGTAAATGGGGGTAATAAAGTTTATATGGGCAATGCATTATTTATGACTAGAATTACTTGAAACTTGGTATTAATGCTTTTCAATACAATAAAATAAATACGTGTTGTAGCATTTTTCGAAATTCCAACCTAAAAGGGGGTTAAATGGAAGATGAAAGTTTGTATGAAACTCTATAATCAATATGTAAGAAATACAAAAATTAAAAAAATATTCACCTATTGACCATTTAAGTGTTTTAAAATCACTTTCTTTAAAAATATAACCACATGACATTAAATATAAAGATTGAGATTTCGTCAATTTTGGTCGTCTTATTGCTTTAGAATACAGTTACTTCAGTTTTTATCTTTTGGGAACAAATGATATACATTTTCTTTGCATTTTTTTCTTGCAAATTTCGTTCCATATTTTTCATTTTAATTACATTTTAAATATAATGGAAAAAAAACAACAAAATTTACTGAGGGTTATAGTGATCACTACATCTGGCGGGAGAAAAAGGAAATACTATCCCTATTAGTGTGGCTAATTTTCCCTGTTTTCCAATTAGAGCACTAAAGCGCATTATGCGGCATAATGCTAACTTCGGATGTTCCAACTACAGCAACGCTCTGCACAATCGAGCATTTTGAAAAGTACTGCTTTGGCGTGATGCGCACAAGCATACCAACTCAATAACAGGAAATATTAGAAGTGTTTTTTCTTCAAGGTGGCATTGAATGCCACCATTTTTGCCATTGATCAAAATTTGTTTACGATATCGTTAATATTATTTGTTTATGTTTTATTTATATAATTATATATTAATTAGTTATATATTATTATATATCTATACTGTTATTATAAAGAGGTAAACTTTGCAAGTTTGTGACGTTGTAGGGGGTAATTCTCTGAATCTACTAAACCGATTTAGATGAAATTTGGTAAAAAGATATTTTGAGCAGGGTATCAAGGAAGGACATAGGATACTTTTTATCCCGGAAACCAACCCTTAAGGGGATGAAAATAATGATGAAAGTTTGTATTGGGAAGCAAGCTAGGGACGAACCCAAGAGAAGCGAGGGTGAGTCGCTAGTTTATTATAAAATTTATAATATCGACGATATATATTATTATATATTACATACATATAAGTTAGTTATATTTTTTCTTTCAACACTAAACATAGTAATGACCCTTTGCTGGTGCAATTGAAAACTAATTCACGTTCCAATTAAGCATAAGCACACTTCGGTATTGTGCGCCAAAGTACTGCATTATGCTCTGTAATTGGAAAACTGGGTGTGTCTAATGTCTATGGACATTTAAAGTGCATGCCGAATTATTCCCAGCTTAGTATATATATGTTCAGTTCATGGAAAACTTAAATAAACATCTGCACTTTTTTTTTAATTCTTTATTTATGAAAATTAATATAAAAAATTAAATATCAATTACCAAATTAATATGAAATAATCAAGATGTTTTAAAAAACACCTATATTTTATTTTCAATTATGCTAGGCTTCCTACATCACTATTTTTTTTGGTAAGATTTTTAATTATACTTATTTTACTAATTTTATACATTTAATAAATAGATACTTGTTGACTGACCAAAATCATAGATAATGAAAGATTCCATCTAGCATTTGTACCACTCAAATGTCAAATTTAAGTAACTGTCGTTAAAAGCAAGCGATAAAAATTTCATATCGATATATTAAAATATTGGCAGCATCGATATCTAATCGCTTTAATTATAATATAAAAAAAAGTTTAGCCAATTAATATTTTAATTTTTTTTATGGTTTTTAATTGTTGAGCTATAAACTTATTAGATTTTTTTTTAACATTGTACTAACTAGAGACTTAGCTATAAATATTAGCTCCTGCATATTTTTTTAATATGCAGTATTTAATATTTTTTTGGTTTTAATGTAAAAAAAAAAGTTTAATTTTTTTATTTAAGTTAAGAATACTACTTTAATTATTGACTAAACTATTTTTTTTATTTTCTGAATATAATTATAGTAAATGATATACAAGTGAATTTTTGAAAATCTTGAATCGATTTATTACATCGAATAGTTATTCGTATTTACTAGTATCGGTTATCCCTAGTTTGAAGTAAACAGTATGGATATTTGCCAGTAGAGTATTTTAGTAAAATATGGTTAAAATCATACAAATATACAGTGATTTATGAGTGTTTAATATTAAAGATTAAACATGTGGCCTATGCTTCTTAATATGACACGCGACGAATGTCGTCGGACGCTTAGAAGACTCGGTATATATTTAGTTTTATAAATGGCATTCGTTTTCCCTCCTATGGTTTTCTTCCACAACGCTTTCAGCTATATGGTTACTTTGAATGCATTTTATGCTTAATATTACCTTCTGTTTGTAATACATTCTTGTCTACTTTTAGAATTAGAAGCCTACTCGAATATGATCAGTGTATTCAGGGCACAAGGGGCATTAGAAGACAACAGAAAAAAGTTGCTTGAGGAACTACGCGCCGTTTTACATATAAGCAATGATCGGCATAGCGCTGAAGCGCGTCGCGTGTCTAATGATGAACTCCTAGCTACTATTGCTGAACAGTAAGCTTAACTTTGATCATAGTACTTAAAAGTAACATTTTAAGGTATACTTCATTGTACTGCAATGTAATGGCAGACAAAGATTGAAAGTGGATTATGTTACTATTGTATTAACATGTAGCATTTAATTGTTAGTATTAATTATTCCAATAGGATTATCTAAAAAAAAATATGTTTTTAATTTTGTCACATTTTGCATTCTTAGCCTTATAGATTATGTTAAATGAAAGGTCTGTTAAATTATGACTATATTATCGTGAACTACAAAATATTATATTAATATTTTGAATATTAATGTTAAGATATTTTAGTTCTTGTTACAATTATAATTGACACATAACCTTCAGTATACCTATATCAATGTCGGTGTTTAAAATTAAATACTGAGTCAGTTTTATCCAAATCGCAATTTACATCTACTACATATAATATTATAAACAGCATATAAATGTATCAAACAATAAACATTTTATAGTTTGAATAATTGAGATTGTTAATAATAAAAATGTTAATAGTTACATAAAATTAAATACATTGTTACCTTAGTTTTATCCACAATCAGTATAATTTATTGCAGCTTACATTTTTAAAGTTTCAGGAAATCACTTTATTATTATAATTATAATCAATTATTACAATATCGCTTATCACCAATGAAATTTTTATATAATTACAATTTGTATTCAAAGTTCTCATAAAATCATAATTTAATTTGCTTACATTCAGTTAAGTACAGAAATAAAATATTATTTGACATATTATAACAACTTACACAACATAGCTCCAGTTGCTGGTTTTAAATATAAACTATGTTTATGTTATTTGTGCAGAAAAAATAAAAATGATTTTGTGCTGTTGCTCTAGAGAACTCCTTTTGTTCCACATTTTTAAAATATGAACGATCAAAGTTTGATTATAAGTGTACTTATTTGTATAAGTGTACATTCAATGTGTTTGGTGTCAGTTAGACATAAAAACTTAAAAAAAATAACATTTGAAATAGTATTTCAACTAATAGAGTAATATTTATATTCTTTAGGCTAGCTGGTCCAAACACAGGCTTAGGATGGATCAGTGAGGGCCGTAGACGAATCCCGCTAATGCCACGCGGCATCGCACAAACCATGTATACAGAAATAGCAGATAAAGCGGCTGAAGCTGCGGCAGCAGAAAATAAAGAAATCAGAAAAAGACTTGAGACTGAAAAATTAGTAGCTCCTAAATCTAATGAAGAAGAAATGCTAGATTCTGAAAGCCAAACTGCAGAGGGAGCTCTTCATTCAAATGAAGTAACAGATGATATGGAACTATATCCACCGATTGCCATGGAAGATCATACAGCAAAAGTAAGAAATTAACAAAAAAATAATATAAGAAAATTTAAAAAATCCCTTCAATGTATATACTAATGTATGTACCATTTGTACCATACTATATCACATCCTTAGTTACATAAAAAGATTATAATGATAATGGATAGACATAATTAGGTCCAATAATAAAGTTATAGTAATTTAATTTAACCCCATTTTATGTATAGAACCAAAACAAGAAAACTTTCTTTTTCAGATTTGGGAAACAGAGTTAATATGCCGTAAAAGAAAAATACCTGAAGGAGGAGCAATACCAGACGAAGCATCCACACCAGTCAAGAACATGAGAAATATACCATTAAATACTAACCAAAAACACTTGAATTTATCGCAAGTATATTCAAGATTTTCACAGCCATCTGCAAGTAAGCATGCATTAAATTAATTATTACATTAATATCATATATATATACTTAGACTATAAATTATAGTTGTAGTTTTTATAGTTTTAAATATAAAAAATTATAGTTTAAATTTTTATATTATATTATTTTATTTATGAATTTAAAATTTATTTCAATTAATATTTATCATAGACACAATATGTCACATTATTATATTTTATGAAATATAGAGCTAATTATTATCTTTGCTTTGATATATAACATTATTTGTAACTTTAATAGTTTAAAATAATAAAATAAAAAGACAATTAAATTTCTTTTTAATTTGAATAGGTAAATCATCAGGGCACTCAAAACACTCATACAACCAAGTGAGCAAGGTATCAACTAGTAAATCGAACCAGCCGCACGGTCCCCGGCCCGCGCCGCACAAGCACCGCGCGCACCGCGCGCCCGCCAAGCCACACGGGAAGGCCATGAAGAAGAACCAGGACATGCCCATGTCTCCCGGCAAACATCAGTCCCAGCAAATGGACTATTCCGGCCCGCCCGGCTCGTTCCAAGCCAGTTATGCGCAGTCAGTCATAGCTGGTAAAACCAAGGCGGACTACATGGACGAGATGAAGCCTAAAGCGATGTCACCGGGCGTGGCGGCAGACTCGCCCGCCGCGGTGCCGCACGAGCTAGCCGACAGCGCGCACCCCGACGACGCCACGCCCAAGCAGACCCTTGGTGCGAAGCCCTGCCAACTCATCGTCAAGAAACGAAGCGACATACCCGACCACAAGAAAATTCAAATGTCAGAATTCAAAGTCTTACAAAAACCCACCGACGATGTCAAGTTCGTATCGAACAGGCAAGTCGTAACAGCCCCGAGCTCCACGTCAAAGCCACTCGCCGCGAGCAGTAAACTCGTCACCACCAAAGTCATCAGTTCCCTACCGAAAGCATGCTCGTCCAACGCCCCCGTCTTACAATCGGATAAGATGATTGTTGTATCAAAATCCTCTATAGAAAATAGAATGACAAGTTCGAAAATTATCATCACCTCCTCGGCCATCTCGACGCCGAACAAGGACAGCATACACACAAGTACAAATAGTATAGTGAATAAGACGTCGGAAGCTCTGACTCCCAAGGGCATCCCGGCTACAGATTTAAAAGTATCCGCTAAAACCTTCGTTCTTAATCCTAAGTCGGGACAAAAAATGGTCGTTCTGCCGGCGAAAACGAACAAGGACGTACAATTACCGTTATTTCATTTTAAAGGAATCCCGACGGCGATGAAACTTGTTTCTGTGAGTTCGCATCTCAACACTCCCACGACGAAAGCACCGGGTATCAGCGTCATGTCGAAGCCGGCGGTCGTCAACGCGATACCTTCTAGCGCGAAAATCGTCGGCGTAGAACCTATCAAAACTGCCAACATGGCGGATATTGTCCCCGTAAAGGGTCTCGTATCTCCCATACCGAGCACTAAAATAAGTAATCCAATCGTAAGACCTTTAAGTACTAAAGGAAATGTTATAGTGGTCCAAAAAGGAGCTACGCTAGGCAAAACTCTCACTTTCACTAAAAATGGGAATGATGTATCTAAAATAATTATGGGTAAAAACGTCAATAAATTATTACAAACTTCTAAATCTGATCAAGGAGATCCGACTAAATCCGGAAATGTAATAGTTTTAGAACTAAATAACGAACAAACGGGACGGACGACGACCATGTCCGAAATATTGGGCAGTCGTCATACTGCTCCTTGTCCTGTTAAGGATAAGAAGACTTTAGATCAAGAAATCACCCAAGAAACGCCGGTTTTATTTGAACATCAAATGACGTCGGAGATGTGCAACACGAGCAGCTTAGATTCGACAACGAGTTTACAAGAAATGGAAAGGTTAGAAGAATCCTCTCTAGGTATCATCGAGAAGAGTGAGAAAGACAAATCGGAATTCCTGAAAGACTCCGACGGCGGCAAGGACTCCTCGAGTGTCACCGACTGGGAGATGGAACTGGACACCGTTTCCGGAAAGAGTAAAGACGACGTAGATAAATTAAATTCGTTACACTTAGATTTGGGTATGTCCAGCGATAGCGAGAACGAGTTCATGGTTGATGGGCGCAAGGCGAAGAGTCACCTGCCCGCGGAGCGCGCGCACGGCGAGACCCCGGGTGAGTACCGTAGTGCCCATACAGGTATATCGTAACCTCAGTTGTAAGAAGCAGTTTTTTACGAGGCATCAATACGATTTTATAGCAAAAATGAATGTTTTAGTTTCGCATCTTGAAAACAATCACCGACCCTAAAAGTCTCATTAGTTTCCACTGAGTAAAGAGTTTTTATTGTGTCAGAAATGATTGCATGGGGCAATCACGACTCCTATTAAAATCCTGAAGTGTAAACGTTATTTGTTTTTAAAATTGGTGATGACAATAACGGAATATCCATTCTTCCAGTCTACGTATGAAAACCGTATACGAATCTCCGCTCGTGTTCGAGAAAATTGTTGTCTTCCTTTTAGCAGTGGTGTGGCATTGCAGGTGAGGGCGGCGAGCGCTACGCGCCGGGCGCGCTGGCCCGCACGCTGCTCAGCCAGCTGCAGGACGACGGCTCGTCCAGCAACGACTCGTCCTTCGCCATCAAGGCCAAGCCCAAGCTCGAGGCCAAGCTGGACAAGTGCGAGTCGGACGCGCTGTCTAAGGCGCGCGCCAAGCTGTCGGAGAAGGTGGCGGAGGCGCGCTCGCAGCAGAAGCGTATCGACGTCTACAGCACCGCCATATCGGCGGAAATCAACCTAGACTCCTTCTCATACCTCGACGAGGCTATGATGGCCGGCGACGAGGAGCGCCCCGACCACCTCAGCTTGCTCGCCGAAGACTCCGCCTCCGCCGACTCGCAGACTGTAAGTGAAACTTTGCCTTTAGACAAAAATGAGCAATAAATTATTAGTTCTAGTGAGAGCTGGTTGGTATTTCTTTAAAATGTAAACCGCCAATCGAAAGTGAAGGCAGGCGGGGCAGGCCGGCCCGGGCGACCACGAGGAGTTGCCGTTGTACCTAGACATAATTTTTGTGAAACTCAGTTTTTTATCACGCCGAATGAAAGAGGCTAAAACTTAATTAACTATGAATATTTGGACCTAACCAAAGTTAGGTTTTTGTTACATTCGATATTTTTCGTTCATTTTACAAATGCATAATAATTTCTTTTTTTTTTAAATACAGCTGCAATCATAATACTGTTTACAATAAGTAGCAAGAATAAAATAGCACAATTGTAAATAAACGGAGAAGCGATTTAATTTTATGTATCACCTTATATAGTCGTCATATTACAATATGTCTTGCCAATATAAATATTAATTATGGAGTGATAACTTTAATTTTCTATACTAAGATACAAGATGCTCGTTATTCTACCAAATTGTTTACTATAATCTGCTGCTCTTAGTATGTAGAATTTAATATTGAAATTCTTAAAATTGACGCAATATTTCTACTTGCAATAACTATGTTAATAATTTTAATAAATGTTGTCTTATAAAGTCTATCTACTTAATAAAAGGATTTTCTAACAGTGATAAATTGTAGAATAACTTTTATGGAACTATGTAAAAATACATTTTTAATTACTTCTCTTCAATAATACGTCTTTCAAATACGAGTACTATAACAATCAATTCAGTCAGGATAAAATATAAATAGAAGCCATTAATATTATCGAGGTCGATATCATTAATTCTAACAATATCTATTGAACTATATTATTTATTTATTTTTTAATTTTCTTCTTATTTTCTGCGAATAAAAACAGACTGCAAAAACATTTTGAAAATGACGTTTTTAAACACACACACACACACACACACACACACACACACATTGATAGACAATTATTTATGTTATGCCCAATACAAAAAACGTTTGATACTAGGGTCCGACCCTACGGATCTTCAGTAGACCATCAGCTAATCATTTGCATTAGAAATTATTCGGATGTGTTCAATTTATAGAATAAATTTAGGTAATTATAAAGTATTGAAATCAAAATATTTGCGGTACTAAGTACGTAAATACCATTAAAAGTGCAGGTATTCTAATCAGTAAGTACTCTACAAGAAAAATACTGAAAGTCTACAGACAGTTTTGCCAGTATTATAAATATATATATATATATATATATATATATATATATATATATATATATATATATATATATTATTGGTAGATTTTTGTATGGAAAGTCAAATTTGAAATATAAAAACGAAAAAATACCTTTATAAAATACAAAAAAAAAACGTGTGTTTGTACTTATGTACGCATGTAAAAAGTTATACTTCTTTGGCGTAACAGAACATAAATAGCTAAAGATTTCATCCTGTATGTCACAACTCTCTATTTGTAAAAGGAAAGATAAATTAATAATTAAAAAAGAAGGCAGTGGTAGCCCAGTGGTAACGCGCTCGCTTGGGATAGCGGGTTCAAATCCCGGGTCTCGCGCCTCTGATATTTGCATGTGCGAATCATTTCTAACATGATGAGGAACTAGCAAGTTTTCGACAGACGTGTGAAGTCCGCCAACCCGCACTTGGCAGGCATGGTGGACTATGACCTGATCCCCCTCGTATTGAAGGGAGGCCCATATCCAGCAGTGGGATGTTAAAAAGGGCTGAATACACTTGAATAAGACATATTAGGGATATTACAATCATAATATATTTATAGAATATCATTTAAGGAAAGTATATAATATTTTATATCATTTGTCAGACAATAACAACGGTTACTATGGCAACAAACTTCATGTCGCTCATTTGGCTGTCGGTGTGCGCGTGCGTCGAAAAAATTTTACTGTCATATTTTTTCCCAAATATCCCAAAAGAAGTATAACTTCAAAAATAATTGCAATAATTTAAAATAGTCCACAGTAAAGTTTCAAATGAACTACACGTTTGTTGGAGGACTATCATCAACGATAATTCAACATCGTTCTAGATGAGCAACCCTCTCCTTTTTCTTGGAATCATTACTCCGTGCTTATAATGTACCAGCCTCCCGCTGATACACTTAGGTATATCCGGGCGTCTCTTAAAGTATCTTATAGGTAATGCATGAGAGCAAAATTCAAAATAACATCTATACATATAATAAAATTGTAACTAAGTCGAATCTGTACATTAAATATTTTTTGGAAAATCTAATTCAAATAAACATTATTATCGATACAGAGTCCGAATCTATAGTTTTTAGCATTTTTGTCTGTCTGTCTGTTACCGCATCACGAGAAAACCACTTGACAGATTTTGATGAAATTTGGTATGATGATAGCTGGTTATCCGGGTCAACATATACGATACTTTTTACCGCGGAAAAATATCTAATTTCTGAGAAAAAATACAAAAACTGCAATGTAAGAGTATAATAATATGTAAAACCTAAGAATTAAGTTTTGGTCATCTGAACGCGGGCGGAGCCACGGGCAATGCTAGTTTTTAAATAAACATTTGGAAGTTAACAAATACTTATAAATTTCACATCTGGATAAAGTTTTAGGCTCAGAGATGAAGCAGAGGAATAGATAGTCAAATCTGTGACATTTTTTCATCTGTATTTACAATGCTGGACAAGCATGTATGAAATGTCTGTATCGTGCTAGGCCAAGTGTATCACCTGATTCTTTCGAACGACAGTATTCGTGATCGATGTTTATTTTTGATAGCTCAAAAATTGAAAATAGTAATCATTCAAAGGTATAACATTTCACTGTAATATTTAAAAAAAATAACATAATCAAAAGTAAATTATACTCTTTGTAAATAATATATTATGTTCCTTAATACTCAACTGAATATTATACATACGTCATACAATTATTATCTTCTATACATAGTATAAAACAAAGTCGCTCCCGCTGTTTGTACGCTTAGATCTTTTAAAGTACGCAACGGATTTTAATGCAGTTTTTAGCAATAGATAGTGAACCTAGTGACGAACCCGAACGAAGCGAAGGTGAATTGCTAGTTTTCAATAATTATGAAACGTAATTCACTTTTGTATTCCAAAAACAAAAACATAAATACTCGTATATAATTGTTGGTTGCTCAAGTTTAATATATCAATTTTCTACAAATATATCCAAAAAACATGACACCTAAGAAAAAAACTCTGTTAAATTATTCTCTTTGTGTCCCATTTTTTAATATATTTTTCTAATAATCTAAAATAAAAATTATTTAATACGTTTGAAAAATGGGCTAAAATGTAGTAGGCCATATATTTTTACTATTGGGTTTATTAAAAATGTATTTTATGAATTAAATATAAAAAGGTAAATTAATGGTTTATGCTGTTTCATAGTTAGTTTACACAAATTAAAAGAATAAAACATTCTTTATATGAATTATTCGAATATCAAGATATCATAACTTGTAATATATGAGCATTCATTATAATTTAGTTATAATTTTGTGATAAAATCTTTATAGTATTCTAGAGAAACGTAACGTAACGCACAAATTGCTGTTAAATCTTTAATTTACATATTTATGGTAAGTTATACTTTGTCAATTTTAATGTTTAATTATTCTAAATAATTATAAGATAGCGGCGGATGACATATTTCTATGGTAACTGTGTAATTAAAATATGCAGAATATTTTGGTAGAAAAAAAAAAGAAATGACAGCTAATTATTTTTTTTAATAAAAATTACGTGTCAATTTGAGTTGTTTTTGATTTCCTATAATTTCATTTTTTTACAATCACATCTCAACTGCTCGCATGTACACGTAGACAGATATAAAAGGTGCATTACTTAAGATAGTCGTAAATAAAAATGTGTTGCAATATAGGTAAATTTTATGCATGTAGTGCAAATATATCTATTTATATGCTATATTGTATACCCTTAACTTTATATATTTTAGTAGTTCATTGTCCGTCATATAAATTTTAATGTTTGCTGCAACCAACGCCATCTATGTATTGTATTAATAAAACAGATTCATTTTGACTAAATTCACTGCAATACATTAGCTTATCCATTTGCAGCAACATGTAAAATATCTCGTGACAGTAATAAAGAACGTACCTACTTATGTATGTACGTAAGAAATTATACTTCTTTGGCGTAAAAGAACAAAAATAGCTAAACATTTTATCCCGTATGTCACAACTCTCTGTTTGTAAAAGGAATGTTATATTGATAAAAATAAATATTTTTTTATCTCCACTGATATAAAACACGTGTTATAGATTTATGAATATTTGAGAAACTACTTCGAATATAGTTATGAGTTTACACAGGAATTGGAGAGACAGTATTATCAGCTAACTTCATCATGTCGCTGCGGTGTGCGCATGCGCATCGTAAAAGTTTTACTCATAATTTTTTTCAAACGTGCCATGAGAAGTATAACTTCAAAAATAGTACCTATAAATTGGTTTCCCTAGTATTTTTTTTAAATAAGTTGTAACAATATACCCAAAAATAAGTTGTATTCATTATATATAATGGAAGCAAACCGCTTTTGCGTCCAGTCGACATATTATATATTAAGATGAAAAACTATACGAAATCCTCAATCTCAAATTTATTACATTTTACAATATTTTAATTTTATTTATAGCTAATTATCAGTGAAAATAGCTCTTTTATATTTATTCAAATGAGTTATATATCATTTGTATATAAGTATTTGTTTATGTTTAATTCATAAAATACAATATCTACGAAACTATTGATAAATAATAAATTGTAACTTTATTATGATATTGCAGGTGCGAAATAATTAATACTACTTATAGAACAAATAAGATACTATGTAAATATATTATAAGGTATTTCAGATTTTCATTATTTCTCTTAACACCAAAATCACCTTTTATGTTAGGCTGTATCTGACAAATAGTGATAAGAAGAAAATAAAAAAAAAACAAACAAAATATGTCGAAAGGTCAAAGTTTTTTCTGTATCGGGGACTCGCTCTGGGGACGGGTATGGAAAGGATACGAGATGAATGTTACATTCTAAAGAAATAGTGCCATGAATAATGAAGTCGTTTTATGACAAATTGTACATAGATATATTGTTTTTATCGATATCATTAACTAATGTCTAGTTAAGGATGTGTTTAAACATTTGTACCATACTAATTTAATAAAACACATTTTTAGATGTGTGGCGTGTATGTAAGTTTTAGTTAAATTAAGCTAAGTAACACGTTATAGGTACATTTTATATGTCAATGCAGGTTAATAAAATACCGTTAAGATTGTTATTAGATTTGAAATAAATTGTTGAAACTGGGTTTCCGAATTCGTTTATGAATTATATAATTATACAAAGTTTTAGTGACAATTTCGATGCTTATTGATCTGCATCCATTTTAAATGTAGAATGACGTTTTATCGTCGGCTGTAAATATTTTGCGTACACCTTAATTTCTTTTTAAAATCATTGATATATGTGTTACTACGATTTGTGTTTCGGCATTAAGTTTATTTTATTTACTCGTATTCCAAATAAACAGTTACATAATAAACCCTCTTTTTCATTTTGCTCCGCAACGGTGAAATAAAAACATTTAGTATAGACAACATTATATTTTAATTCTTATACACATCATGATCGATCAATAAATATACTTTATTTTTTTTACTTCGTACCACAGTGACGAATAATAAATACAAGAGGACAATCTGTGCTCTGTTCTATTTAATAGAAGCTATCAATCATTAACAGACTGGCTATCACTTATCCTTATGGCAGTATAATTGATATGTAGTTTAAGCGGTGACCTTGTGCATGGCCTCGGCAACGTAGTTCACGTTGTTGGAGGAGATACCCGCCACTGAAATGCGACCGTCCTTGGTCAGGTAGATGTGGAAGTCCTTGGTAAGGCGTTCCACCTGAAACAAACATACATACTCTTGATTAGTATGATGAGTATGTATTCGGAAAAAAGAGTGCTGTTTGATTTGCATTGATTCAGAGTTATAATATTCACTGTCAATACCTTTACAAGATAATGTCCTCCTGATTAGTTTCGCCCACAGCAGCTAATCTCACTAAGACTATTAAAGTGCACTTTCTATTTCTTTCCCGTTCATAATAATAATATAAATTTACCATTAATATACATATAAATGTATATTACGTAATACTAGGATATGTAAAGATAGATAGATAAGGTACCTGTTCAGGCTTGAGGCCGGTGTAGCAGAACATGCCGATTTGGTCGGTGATATGGCGCCAGCTGTTCTTGTTGCCGGCGCCCTCGATGCCGGCGCGCAGCTGCTGCCGCATGGAGATGATGCGGTCCGCCATCAGCTTTACGTCGCTCAACCTGTAATATTGGGGTTGTTTGTTGAGTTACATTATATTGGTATATATACCCCCCTCCCCCCTTCTGGTACTGGTTGTTCCTGGTACTTCCCTGACGGCAAAGTGGACTGTTGAGAAACCCCATGGTTTGTTTGTTACCGTTAAATTCTGACCCGATTTTAATGAATCTTGTATTGTGTTTTAGCTGAACGGCCATGGTTTTTGTCTAAATCAATGCGACTTGTGTACAATGATATGTAGACGTCAGTGATGTCATAAAAAAGTCGAATATGAAATAAATATATTGCAATACTGAATTCCAAATAAGAATATTATACATTATAAATAATATATAATTATAATAATATATAATTTATTAATATACTGTACTTATTATATTCTTTATTGCACTTAAAATATGATACAGAAAAAAAACAAAGTAAACATAGTTCACAAAGGTGGACTTATCTCTAAAAGAGATCTCTTCCAGTCAACCCCTGGTTGTGGAAGAAGATGTCAGCGGGCAATATAGTGCAAAAATTTTTACTAAATATATACTAGAAATAAAGGTGATAATAATCACTTATACATAGATACATACATATATACATATGTATATATATATATATATATGTATGTATGTATGTATGTATATATGTACTTATATAGTGTATAGATGGATGTATCACTCACCACTGCCGCTTGAGCTGCGGGTCGGTGAGTATCTCCTGCACGAGGCGCGCGCCGAACAGCGGCGGGTTGGAGTACATGGTGCGGATCATGATCTTGACCTGCGACATGACGCGCGCCGCCGCCTCCTCGTCGCCGCACAGGAACGTGAGCGCGCCGGCGCGCTCGCCGTACAGACCTGCCCATTGTTGTTTTATTAGCTACTAGCGTTTTCTCGTAACTCCGCTCGTTTAGTTCAGTTAAATATTAGTAATATCTGATGTCTAATAACTCACTATAACTGTACTTTCTTAAAAATCAGTTCAGTAGTATTGGCTTGAAAGGGTAACATACATATTATATACAATGTACATACATCTTCAAAAAAATTTAGTGTTTATATAATAGTCTATAAGTGTAAATTTTATTATTAACAGTATCCTATATGTTGACCCTTTTAATCATCATATCAGAATTCCTCTAGTGGGTTTTCCGTGATGCGGTCACAGACAGATAGACAAAAATTATAAAAACTAGATTCAGCCTCTGTATCAATAATAATCTCTATTTCAATAGGATTTTCCAAAAAATAGAATTTTATTGTATGTAGATTTATAACAAATAATTGATAACTATTTCATCACCTAAACCTAGCATTACTACTGTTTGATAGCCGAATAGCTCTCATTTTATAAATAAAACAAAGCGATAAATATATCTCACATAGCAACTATTGGCAGATATATTCATATGGCATTTACATTTATAGATATTATTAATAGTAATATGTAAATATATTGTAAACTAACTAAATCCCATAGACACCAAAAAAATAACGTTGACGTAAATTAACCGATAAGATAATAGAAGTCAAATGTGAACGAACACTAATATGGTTTCGCAATCAATGGTTATTGTCACAGCTATTTATGCTTGTCTTTCCGTGAAATTGACTATATCGTCATACATGATTATTTTTAAACTCATTTTTATCCCAATAATTCAAATCATTACAAACCAAGAGATAAAATCATAGACTAGATTGAGATAAAACCAACTCAGTCACAAATAAAATGCTTAATATAATAAATAGAAATACATCTGGATATATTTTAATTGCCATAACAGGCATTCCTCATAATACAGCGTCATGTATCAATACACTACAATAACAATGAGATACTATGATGGGTGAAAAGAAAAACGCATCTGCACTATTAACATAAGCTCACGCACAGCTAGTAATAAATAGCCTAAGTGCAGAAAAAACTGTGTGTAGAAGATAAAAAAGAGGGAGAAAAAGAGGAAGAAAAGAAAAATAGCAAGAAGAATAACAATAAGAGTCAGTCACATACCCATGTTCTTAGCGAAGCTCTGCGCGAGCATGACCTGGTGGCCCTCCTGCACGAAGAGGCGCACGGCGAAGGCGTCGTTGTCGACGCTGCCCGTCGCGAAGCCCTGGTACGCCATGTCGAAGAATGGGTACAGCTTCCTGTCTTTTATCACCTGTTGATATTTAAATTAGTATATAGCAATATTATTTGACGATGTCTATATAAAAGGACATAACCTAATTAAAGTTATATGGAAAAAATCTTATCCATGGGTTAAAACTTATTATGTTTTTCAAGCTGTTATATATCTTCTTAGAGAAGTTTTTGATAACAAAAAGGTGAAACTCCTACTACTAATACTCTTTCACCTCACTTCATTTTTTTAATATACTATAATATGCCCTATTGTGCGCCGATCGTCCCACAACGACGTAATCGTTACAATAAAAATGTTTTAATTAATAAATGAAGAGGGGTGCATTTTGGAAAGTGAATTATACAAAAAATATAATAATTTTAAATTTTTTATCTGATCGCTGGAGAGCTAGGCCACTAAATACTTTAATAAATAAACTTATTATTCTTTCCAAACTAATCTACAATGTAAATAATATTTATAAACACGATCGATCGATTACTAAATACATAGAATTACACAAACAAAATATATATTAAAAAACCATTGGTACCTGTGACAGTTGTTTCCATTCTTCTGGCCTCGGGTCTACACCGGTTGGGTTGTGGGCGCATGCGTGCAATAAAATAATAGAGCCTTCCGGAATTTTCTAGAAAAATAAAATATATCGTTTTAATAAAAAATACATAATATCATAATATCAACATCGAATCGAATGACACCTCGTTCATATTTTTTGGAGGCGGAGAAAAAAGTTTGACCCAAAAGGAACTTTTTGACTAGACTATAAGATGATGTGAATGAAGAATACAGTATACACAAATTAAATTTAAACTAATATTATATGCTGAATAATCTATACATATAATAAAATAGTAACTCAGCAAAATCTGAACATGAAATAGTTTTAAAAATCAATGACTGTGTACAGAATATAGATCCCAAAAAAATAGTTATCAAAATTTTAATCTGTTTGTTTGCACGTCCGTGTGCATTCACGCAAAAGTACTGAACCGATTTTAATTACATTTTAGGTAGTGATAACTTATTACTTGGGTCAACATTAAGTTTAGTTAAAGTTTTACTAAGGAAAATCTTTCATTCCCACAGGAAAACATAGAGCTGGTTCTATTGAGTCGTCCTTAGAAATTTACATGGTTGACGCTGAGACTAAACCTTATGAGATACATCAAAGGATCTTAAAAAGGCCTACAGAAAAGTCTGCAATAACATATGTCTAACTAAGATACAATCGCATTAACTATTTATATCTTTGTGAAAGGAAACTAGGGACGCACCCGAGCGAAGCGAGGGTAATTCGCTGGTATTTAACTCCTCCAGGTAAAATTCTCAGAAATTAATTGAATTTCTATGAAATTCATTGTTAACTGTAACACCGGTGAGCCCACGGTCGTTGAGGAATTAATAACATTATAATAGTAATATAATACTACTGCTCAAATTAATATAGAAATGGTTACTGTAACGTCAGGTCCAAGATTCTAAAAAACTTTCGCACGTCTTCTTTGAAATCATATTAACAAAAATACCTTTGGTGCAAATTTTCGTCAAATATTAAAATAGCTTTGACATTGCTATGTACTATGCAATGTCACTCATTTGTCAGCGGGTGAGATCATGCAGATATTTGCATAAAAACATTCTTATTACAAAAACAAACCTTAAGTTATTGAGCTATTAATGAGCAGGTTCAGAGCCATTATTTACACCAACTAGGAGATAATACAAAAATAAATAAATCTATTTCTTTTTTATGGCTACAAAGGCAGCATTCATTCAAGGATTCAAGGGAGCATTCATTTGTGTGATGAGCACGAATGTTTGTATTCATGGGTGTTTATATTTATAATATGTATTTAAAGTTATATATCTGTAGTGTATAAACTATCTGGTATCCATAACACAAGCCTCGTAGCTTACCATGGAACTAGATGTTGCTGTGTGTTAATGTCCCAACATTTTTATTAATTCATTGTTTAATTTTTTATTATTTATTTTAGTATGTACCCCTGATGCTAGTTCCAAAAGCCGCTATTAGAGAAATCTAGTCACCACTAATAGCAATAGGTCTAAAATTGACTCTGAAACATGTTATCACTTATCAGTATTATATACCTACATGTTTATTGAAGTGTATTATGTTCAATTATCTTTTATCTTCATATAGCTAGTTATTTTCTTTATATGGCTTCTATCTCGCGCAATTCATACGTATGTTTGCATATTAGCGAACAGGTTCAATTCTCATATCTTTTAGCGAGGCATTTTCTTCTATTCAAATACAGATTTGACTGGCTTATACTCAAAAAGAACATTGAAATTTAATAATAGTAAGCCTCCGATAATAATTTTCTTAGTTTAGATAGGTAGTTGAGGATGCAATGGTCTCTTAGTAGAGACCAATCTTGATGATTAAATAACTTTAGTAGGACTAATAAAATATCATATATTATCCCTGCATATAAAATAATTATTAACTAGATACGTTATAACTTATAACAGTTAGTATAGATTTCTCAGAAATGATATATTTTCCCGCAGTAAAAAGTATCCTTTATGTTGACCCGGATAATCAGCTCGACCTATGTATCGATAATAATGACTATTTCTATAAGAATTTCCAAAAAACATTTAATGTACAGATTCGATTCAGTTAGCATTTTATTATATGTATAGATATAGATAAATGATGACGCCCCTGAATCTGGTCAAGGGGACGATCGATGATGGTCGATGTCATCATAAGGGGTTGTTCTATAATCTATCATCGAGACAGCCATAATTAAAAAAAATGTTAAATATATATGTATCTATATTTTGTTCCACTCAATCATGATAACGATTGGTTAAATGCGCGTGAAGGATATTTTTAACTCGCACGTCACTCTTGATCTCATTTTCACTGTATTAAGCTAACTTTAACTGATCTAAATCCTTTAATAAAACATTTTGACCTGTATATTATAAGTAACTAGCGACTCGCGCTCGCTTCACTCGGGTTCGTACCTAGATACGTTTTCACGGTTGGTATAGAATAAATTATATATACATATGTACATACATAGGTATAGAAAAGTAAGTACCTACTTAAAAAATTAAAAAATGTATAAGATACTAGGGACTCACCCTCGCTCCGCTCGGGTTCGTCCCTACTTACGTTTTGACGTTTAGTATAGATTTCTCAGAGATGAGATATTTTCCCGCAGTAAAAAGTATTCTATATGTTGACTCGAGACAGACAGGCAGACAAAAATTCTAAAAACTATAGATTCGGACTCTGTATCGATAATAATGACTATTTCAATAAGATTTTCCAAAAATATGTAATGTACAGATTCGACTCAGTTAGAATTTTATTATATGTATAGATATCCCTTATTGAGAAATGGTTCCCCATACAAACTTTCATCGCTCTTTTTACTCCCATAAGGGATGATTTCCGGGATAGAATGTATTCTATGTCCTTCCCAGGATCTCAAACTATCTCCATACTAAATAACATCTAAATCGGTTCAGCGGATTAAGCGTGAAAAGGTAATTTAGAGTATTAGTATGGATTATGTAAGTACGTATGTTAAAGTATAACTGAGTAAATTTATTAAAATATAACAAGGTGGGGATTATAAAAAATATACATTAACATTTTAATTCTATAAAGAGCTAAGTAAGTTTCTATGTAGAGTAATCTCTTAAACTACTGCACCAATTTTATTATTCTTTCACTAATAGATAGCTACAATATCCCTGAGTGCTATGAGCCATAAATTAATTTTGTATTGTGTTTTTACGTGCGCTGCTTAATCGCTTCGGCGATACAATATGTCTAACTTTTAGATTTAAGCAGATATAGTTGCAATCATGTTTATGTTTGACTAAATAATATTTAGTAAATTATTTCAACGATTTACATAATATTAATTTTGTAAAAACTTGCAGTTTCATCGTCACGAATACTTATTTAATAGTGATAGAAATTGCCCTTTGCCTATGTAATCTATACAGATAAATAAAATTGAAGTGTCTGTTTGTAATGTCAAAATAACAGCTTTTTACTAAATGCATATGGAATGTATACACGGTACATATATACCAAAACAACATTTTTTACAATTTTTTTTCTGTCTGTCTGTTTGTTCCGGCTAATCTCTGAAATGGTCGGACCGATTTTGACGAGACTTTCACTGGCAGATAGCTGATGTAATAAGGAGTAACTTAGGCTACTTTTATTTTAGAAAAAAAATAGGGTTCCACGAAAACAAATTAAAACCAATGAAAAATTTAATCATATCCGATTCAAATACATACCCTAGGGACGAACCCGAGCGTAGCGAGGGTAGGTCGCTAGTCTACATTAATATCATAAAGAGGCAGAGTTTGTTTGTTTGTTTGAACGTGCTAATCTCAGAAACTACTAATCCAATTTGAAAAAATCTTTTTGCATTAGATAGCCCGTTTATTGAGGAAGGCTATAGTCTATATAATAATGCTACTACCCAAGTAATCATAAATGTCAACAAATCGGCCAAACTTATATATATTATTGTAAAACTGATGTTTTAAGCTCAGAAACTACTGCCAGCCCATTTCAAAAATACCTTTTGCATAATGTCAGACTTTTTTTTTGTAGTTTTAGCGCGAGCAAAGCCGCGGGTTAGGGACACGAATAAGCGAAGCGAGGGCGGATCGCTAGTAAATGATAAGAGTCAAATAAATCAATTATGGCGAACAATAACGGACTTTGATAAATCGTAATGCGAGTTCGTTTTATTATGAAATTGCTTTAATGAAGATATGCAGTTGACTAATACTAGTTATGTCCATTCACATCTTGTTTTTGCAATTTTTGCAGACCGTATAATTACAACTAGGTCGATATTATTCGATGTTATTTAGCAAAGAGAAATAATCTACCTTATAGAGTATTTACGAGTAAAAGACATTTACGTAATTTGGAAGTCCCATATCTCGATTTTTATTTAATTTCTGAAAATACAACGTTATATTATCATTTATCTAGATTTTATCTAAGCAAGTTCTTGGACTATTATTCCAACTTTTGTATGGTACCCAGGACCGAATTTGAGTGTGGAGGCCCCGACTAAATAAGGAGGGAGGATTAAATTCTCATAAAAAAAGTATTTTACATGTTAATTGAAACCCCAGTTGCCCTCCCCTAAATCTTACTCTAATTGTACCTACATATATACTAATCCATGAAAAAGATTAAAGTGCCCATCAATATATAAAAGGACCAAAAAGTCAACTTTATAACAGCAGAAAAAGGATTGCATTGCATGCATGATTGTTATCTTTAAGTAATATTATTTTTGAATATATTTACTATAACAAGATAATTGCAAATAATATTACTAGCGCAAATGACGTAAATATGTAATAAACTAAGTATTTATTGTATTGCTTGATAATTGCAGAAAATTGATAAGAAAATAAATGGAGCTGAAGCTAACGGCCGACTCTTTTAATCCTAATATAATAATTATTTAATAAATCAAAACACACCAATATGATATTCATATTAATATATATTGACACTCACTGTCAATACACTAGTGCTAGTTTGTCTGACCAAACAAGGACATTATTTATATAACTGAACAAGTTCTATTGAGCAATAACAGGCAGTATTACATAGCGGCAACTAATTAGTTTTGTGTTGGTTAAAGTCGCTTATTTCATCATTGTAAGATTAGAATTTACCTGCTATAAGTTAGAAAAACACTTATTGAAAATCAAAATCACAATAGTACTCACACTTATATCTTCAAGAGCTCCTTTCAGATCGAATCCATTTGTCTTGGCATCAAAGTATCGGTACTTCTTATGCGGGAGATTAATCATGTTGCAGATCTGAGGGTGATTGCCCCATGTGGGGGTCGACAGCCAGATCTCTTTAGTCTTGGCATAGTGTTTGGTGATAAACTCCAAACCGAGGCGAAGGGCACCAGTTCCAGATAAGGTCTGAAGAAATTAACACAAAAGTAATAGGCTGTCATTTAAATATTTCATACTAATTACAAAAAAAAAATGGCTATATAAACTCTTTCTAGGATAATACTTTCTTAAATTTACTCTTTCTAGGATACTCAAAATAGGATAAATAACATAAAACAAACATCCTATTTTTTACCCAACTGCGGTGAAGCCCAAAGTTAGGTTATGTGTTTGACCTATATACATGCATGGATGTATGATGTCCAATCCTATGTTCCCTGGTAATTACTAAACGGCTTAACCGATTTTGATGATTCATACGTCACTCGATGCACCTTGATAGCGCGAGTGTCATAGGGTATATAGATATCATTAAAAATCAAAATGGCGGATCCTAGGCGCCAATTTGTGTCTTGAAAAAAGTTTTTCATCTGAATAAATCAAGTGGGGTATCAAAATAAAAGTTTTTAGAGGCAATTACAAAAATATATACAACTTATGTTTTAAAGTAATTTATGATGAGAAATTGTTAAATAAAACTAAAAATGCCTAAGTAACCAAAACTAAAAAGCTGTAAAAAAAAAAATTACAGTACTAATAAAAAACGTGACTGTAAAAAGTGAACTAAAAAGATGAGAACAAGTTGACGAAGAAACATAGTATTATGCAGTCGGAGACATATTATGTACATGTTTTAGAATAGCTGTGTGTCTTTGTCTCCGACTGCATAATACTATGTTCCTTCATTAACTCTTTCTCTTTTTAGTTCACTTTTTATGCAGTCAGGTTTTTTATTTTTGTAATTATTAATGTACTCTAAATGGGATAAAAATATTTAAGAATAAGAAGTAGATATGTAGATCTTTACTTACTAAATGTTTAGTAGCTGATAACAGAACAATAAACAAGTACTGTTCGTATCATAGAAAATCATATCATACTTAGATTATATAAGAATTTAGATTACTATACTATAATATATTATATAATATTATTGTATTATATCTTTGTTTTCAATAAAAAACTTACATGAAGATGTAACAAATATACTAATAAATATTCACATTTACAAAACTGTTATGTACATTTCATCATAAGAAAATCTACACATGTTGCTATTTTATGTATCCATTATTTTTATAAAATTTTTTTTTATAAAAATGAAACAAGAGCGGGTCACTATTTCCATATCTAGTGAAGGTTATTATTATCTCAAGTTGCAATTTGATAATAAAGCTCAGTTAATCATTAATTTAAAACTACAAAAGCTCCATTAATTATATTCATAAACAATAATAAGTTGATATACCTGAACAGTGCAGTTGCTTTTATTTTTGAGAACTGGGCTGTCTTCTCCAAATGCAAGTTTAGCGACTGCATCAGTGTATGCAGCTTCTCCACCAATTGGGGCATACTCATGGTTTAATGCTTTATTATACACAATTTCTTCAGCCTATAAAAATATATTTTTAAGTTTCTTTGCCATAATAAAAAACATAAATTATGTATAAATTTTTCTATCTAATTTACCTTTCTTACTGAAGGCAGAATAAAAGGTTTGCCTTGGTCATCTCTGTAAGCACCAACCCCTAAATTTACTTTTTTTGGATTTGTATCCCTTTTGAAGGCTTCAGTAATACCTAAGATGACATCAGGTGGTCCCATCTGAACATTGCTCCACCAGGTGCTGTTATTTAAATAAATATATATTAAATTTGAAAGGTTCTAAGTAGTAAGTACATTGACTCTTATTAAAAAACTTTTTTTTGTTTGCTGAATATTTGACTTATATCAAACCCTTTTAAAATTACATATCATATAAAAGGTAAATGAATAAATTTTGTATTGTACAATTTACGGCCCTTATAAAAACAGAGCTTCAAAACTTTACAATTCATCAAATTAATTTAACAATACAACTGGTGCTTCCAATTTTCAATACAATTGGTGTCAGGTTTGAAAAGACTCCCTAGTCTTATTTCATTGTTAATGGAAAATGCAAAAGAATATTTATGATATCTAGAGTTAGACCATGTTATGATTTTAAAATTCAATGTCAAGGATCAAATATCAGCTATTACGTAAATATGCCGGTATATTACCTGCTTGCTCTGCTCACAATACCGGTTGTAAGAGCCTCAGCATAATTATTTTTCAGAGCTTGCGCCGATAATTTTTTCAGAGCCTGAGCCATCGTGAAGTTTTATCACAAACTGACCGACTTCTTGATAAAATATAGGCCGGTACAAAGAGTATAGTTATAAACTGGGGCCGGTAGTATAGAAAACTATAAAATATCTCGCGTGTCGTCACTACGAGCAGACCAGTCACCCAGTGTTGCCAAATGCGAACCATGGATGACAAATAGAATGCGAACAGGCAACACTTGAAATCTTACCCCCTTATAAGTAATTTCAAAAACCCCTAAAGAAGTCTGCCCCTACACCGTCACATATCAGGCACGGAAGCGAGCATGGCACGGACTACTAGCCCACTAGAACGTATCAACAGCGTATCATACCCGAACATAAGGGTTTTAGAGCTGCGTATGTTCACCATTGCGCCGCCTGCGCTCAGCGGTCCCGCAACGTCGCGTGCCAGACACAGAGTGTACCGGCACCAGCAAAATATTCTCACCGACAAATTATTGTTACCGTTAAAGTCTCATACTTTTCAATACCTACAAAGAATATATTATATTTTGTCTGACACGGTCCTAGCACGGTCATGGTATGGGACGGTGTATTGGGCAGACACCTTAAAACCCCCTAAGTGACAATTTGAAAAATATAGGTTTAAATTAGAGTCTGTGCGGAAAGAGAACCGTCGTAGCATAAAATGGAACTAACATTATGATTTTTACATGGCTACCCAATCTAGCCATCTGTCAAATGTCAAACTTTATTTCGTGTTTATTGTGTTGTTTGTGTGTGACTTTTATTTTAAATCATGTCGAAAAGGAGTAAAACTTTACACAGTTCGACAAGGAAAATAATATTTAATATTATACAATTCTGCTAAGAAGAAAAAGTAGCAAAACACACCATTATTTACCTAAATAAATTCACGGAACGTGTGGCAGATATGCCCGGTATGTAACAGTTTTATTTGAATGTTTGTACACTTTATAGATTTCCTAAGTAACCTGCGGTCCCTGACATCTCAAAATATGTATAAATTAAAAGGAATTCATTTAGAAATATGATATTATTTTTTTATTTTGTTCCAATCAATATTTTTGATAACAGGTATAAAGAGTGTTTGTACTTTTAATTTATAATGCGCTTGTCTAAGCGAGTTAGTAAAGTTAGTCTTAACTTAAAATATTTTTTCTACTTTTTCAATACAGTATCTAAAATAAAATAAAAAGTTCCATAAATAACGGCATGTGAAAACACCAGGGAAAAAACAAAGGAAGACGTGCGTGTGTTTGTGAATGGTCATAAATCACTATTTTTAAGCGAAAGCATTAAAACAACTGTAGTACAGAATACGTCCTTCATTTCCAATCCCCGAACTCATTGAACGTAACACTACTTAGAAAATTGATTTAAAATGCACACGACATCTTTTCTGATTGGGTACATCTTTAACAGTTCTCATTAAAATCATTCCTTAAAACAATTACTAAGACGGAATCTGAAAACATTTTATTCTAACTTTT
This sequence comes from Brenthis ino, assembly GCA_921882275.1. Lineage (NCBI taxonomy): Eukaryota > Metazoa > Arthropoda > Insecta > Lepidoptera > Nymphalidae > Brenthis > Brenthis ino. The sequence continues at coordinate 25,467,427 of OV170225.1, read as the reverse complement.
CAAAGTATCAAGATGTTACAGTCGCACTATAGTGTTGTCAACATGACAAATACGGTAATTAAATAAAGCTGCGCCCTCAAATCTTATAACAGTTCTCTTTCAGCGAAGACTATTTTTTTTTCAATTTTTATTATATTTTTTTATTTTAAATGATTATACATAGCGTAAAAAACTTATTTATGGGTATTATTATAAAAAATAGATATAGTCCTTTTAAAAGTAATAATAAATTTCATAGAAAATATAATTTAACAAATAATAAAAAAATTCGAAGTCTTTATTAATCGAAACTTTTTAAGCCCCTAAAAAGACCCTAAATATTTTTCCCTCCTAAAAAATCCCCGGTGCCATTTTACCTATACCTAAGAATTTGGTTTTTGGTCATTTGAACGCGGGCGGAGCCGCGGGCAATGTAAGTTAAGGGCAGTTTATCATTAATTTAATAATCACAGACCGTAACATATTTGTAAAGTTAATTATTTAAAAAAAATCCCACTATAAAAACCTCTATACATTTATTCCCATCCATTCCATCTTTGGTAACACGATATTAAATAGATATATAAGAAATGTATTTATAGTTATCGAAAACACTGGAACGTACTAGTAGCAATATACTCTATGGTACTACCCACCTGGTAACACTTTAACCCAATTCTCCATTATTTTTTATTTTACCTAGATATTACTTTTATTTGTCATCCATTCCATGGTTATTACTTGTAAATTGTAATTTGCGTTTGCAAAGTGCACTCTACGTCATATTATAATTTACAGGCAATGACGAAAAAGGTTAAAACAAATGTTAGCTATACAATGAAAACATTAGTACTCGTAATGACACATTTCATATGAATTAATGCACTTTAAATATATTCAAGAAACATTGATATAGGTTTTATTATTTAACTGATTTTTAAATATTCTTTCTTCATTTTTCCAACGTCAAACATTTTGTCACTACGACTACGTGTTAAAACACTTTATATTTTAATTCACTCTTTAAAGTATAAGTAATATTATATCAAACTACTTTTCAAACACATTAATTTTTCTTTGAATTCCTCAAAAGAAACTACAACTTTTCCAAATTATTAAAAAGCTCAATTTGATTATTGATGACTGAAATCTTATTTTTTTTAGAAACTATGCCATTTATTTTTGGCGCCACCTATAATGCTATCACAGATAATTATTATAATCATTACCTTGTCTTATAATGACATGTTGGGGCATTAACACACAACACCATTTAGTTCCATGGTACGCTACGAGGCTTGTGTTATGGATACCAGATAGTTGATACACTACACACATATGTAACTTTAAATACATACATATTATAAATATAAACCTATTACCCATGTCTGGAGTACAAACATTCGTGCTCATCACACTGATGAACTGATGAATGCCCCCAGCGGGACTCGAACCCGCGACCGCTAGCACAGCAAGTAACGTCACTACAAACTGAGCCAAACTAAATGATGGATGTAATATAATCTTAAAATGTTGATTATTTATCTATACCTACATATAATAAAATTGTAACGACGCCGAATGCTGTACATTAAATAGTTTTTGAAAAATCTTATTGAAATACAATTAATAGTCATTATTATCGATACAGAGGCCGAATCTATAGTTTTTAGAATTTTTGTCTATCTGTCTGTCTGTATGTCTCTCTGTTACTGCATCACGCAAAAACCACTGGAGATATTTTGATGAAATTTGGTATGATAATAACTAGTTATCCGGGTCAACATATAGGATACTTTTTACTGCGAGAATATCACATCTCTGAGAAATCTATAGTAAATGTTAAAACGTAAGTATGGACGAACCCGAGCGGAGCGGGGGTGAGTCGCTAGTGTACGTATAAATCAAAACTATTACTTATAATTATTATTCATCTATGCCTATAATGTACTTATTTTTATCAGTCAATAGTAATCCATGATAGCCAAGGCCTCAACGAGCTTATTTTTAAGTGTCTGTTTATAATATCAAAGTAACAGCTTTTTAAGACATGCTTAAGGAATTATATATACGGTCGTACACAGTTTTTAAAATGTTTGTCTGTCTGTCTTTATTCCAGCTAATTTGAAACGGCTCGACTGATTTTGAAGGGACTTTCACTGGCAGATGATGTTATAAGAAGTACGTTAAGCTACCTTAGTTTTAGAAAAAGAATTAGGGTTCCGCTCAAAGAAATTATAACGTAGGTACTTAGGGATGCATCCGAGTGAAGTGAGGGTAAGTGGCTAGTTGTGTAAGTACAAAGTTAGTAAAGTTGTTTAGTCTTTACCAGTAAAGCAAGTTTTTAGAAGAGTGAGACATGTTGACCTTACATATAAAAACAGTAACTTGCGTATAACATAAATAAGATATAAGTAACAAGTTTTATTTGTCATCCATGGTAACAAGCGACTCACCCTTGCTTCGCTCGGGTTTGTCTCTAGCTTTCTCCCCAATACAAACTTTCATCCCCATTTTCACCCCTTTAAGGGATGATTTCTGGAATAAAAGGTATCCTATGTCCTTTCCAGGGTCTCAAACTATTTTCTTACCAAATTTCATCTAAATCTGTTCTGTAGATCTAGGATTACTCCCTACAACGTCACAAACTGACAAAATCTCAAACTTAACCTTTTATCTTTGTAATATTAGTATAGATGAAATATTTACAATAAAAGGAATAAAAATACTGAAATAAAATCGCATAAAATGTTATATTTAAACTTTAAAGTATAAAGTATTTTAAAATTGTAAATAAACTATGCTCATTTTATTGAATAGAGTCGAGGAGATTTGCAAAGTGAGAGATTTTGAACGTCAAATAATTTGGCATTTAGTAAGAAATTAAATGTCAAAATCTAAGTCGACTGTCGACTGTCGAGTCTCAAATGTCATATTCTAGAACTTGAGCGAATAACGAAGACGAAGTACGCATTGCGAAACAAATTACGTATATGTTATTTACACTTCAAATTTTCGTTTTTGATTACTGACAGTCAGTACTAGAAATACTATTATAACTGTCGTGTGTATAATTGAACAAAATTGTTGTGTATAAATACCGGTAAGTAGATTTAATTGTTAGGTATAGTATTTTATAGGAGTTTTCAATTATATCATAAAATTGTATTTAAACTGATATAAAATTTAATTAAACTATGATTAAAGTTTGTTTCATCTATATTTCATTGAATCTTATTTCTTATAGGTTGCATCATGCTCTCCCGTTTGTGCGTCGCTCGCTCAGCTTTTACAGTTTCACATACTTTAAAAACCCCAGTGCCGCAAAGATTTATTCCGAAAAACTATGTAGTAAGGAATTATGCACGCGATCCTCGCTCTAGAGTAGCTACCCGATCACAACCTACTGTATGGGAAAAACTAATGGCACCTGCTGGACCCAATGGTAAAAAAAATTAATTAAAAAAATGAAAGCATATTATATATTACAGGAAAGTAATATACTTATTCTAAATAAAATTCATTAATAGACAATAGATTTATTATTATTTCAGCTTTTAGCTTGGGGAAAGGAGCTTTAGCAGGAGCATCAGCAATAGGTCTTGTAGCATTATGTTATTATGGCTCTGGAGCTAAACCTGGCACATTACAAGAAGCTCAGTGAGTCACATTTATTAAAACCATAGTTTGTGAATATTGATACTGATAAAATGATTGATGGCATGTTTGTTACATTCATATATAATCTAAAGCTTTAGAATATTGAACATTTAACTAATTTCACTTTAAATAAATTATTAATTGATATACTTTATTTTAGTTTATGGCCACAATATGTGAAGGATCGCATCAAATCTACATATGGTTATATTGCGGGATCCCTGCTGTTAACAGCAGGCAGTGCCATTACTGTCTTCAGAACACCTGCGCTACTTAATTTAGTGGCACGTAATGGATGGGTGGTAAGCTATCTTATAATAACTATAATATGTACTATATACATTGGCAAAGAGTTATACTACTACTTTTTTCTTTGAATATTTTTTTAAATATGTAATTGCTAGGATTATGTAATGGACATTGTTAATGTACTTAATTTGAAAAGGATACATAAGGAGACTGATATTTTTTAAATTTCTACATTTTCAGTCAATCATAGTCACCATGGGGCTTATGATTGGTTCTGGTATGGTGGTTAGAGGCATGGAGTACAAACCAGGTTTTGGTGCTAAGCAACTTGCTTGGATGGCACATACTGGCATAATGGGTGCTTGTATTGCACCTATCTGTTTCCTTGGAGGACCTATTCTTGTCCGTGCTGCTTGGTAAGTTTTTTTTAACTAAGAGTTATTTGATGAGATATGAGAAAATTAGAGTGCAGAGTAATTATTTTTGTGAGATAAATTCAATAAAATATTTTTTATATTACAAATTGATCACCTTTTCTGACTACAATTATAAATGAGAAAGTTTATATTTAATATGTGTGTGTTTGTATCTTTGTTACTCCTTAATGCTTAAATTGCTGGATAGATTTGGATGAAATTTAGTACATAGATTATGTCTTGGGTAACACATAGGCTAGTGTTTTTGTCATAGGCACAAAAGAGCACCCAGGCAAACCTTGGATAGGTCACTAGCTAAACAATACTTAATTATTTTATTTTTGTATGAAAAAAAATCATTACATCAAAATTATTATTAATTATTAGGTAAAATATAAACAAAATGCAACATACATATATGTATTACGAAAAATCTTTTCCATAATCTCTTTCAGTTATACATTATATTGTTGTAGGTAACAATTTTTGGTATTATATCTCCATTTTTGTTTAGTGACATAGTAACATAAATACAAATAATAACTTTAACTTAAATGAAATAAATATACTTCGTAAAAATATAAATATTTCATATAGGTACACAGCAGGTGTAGTGGGTGGCTTAAGTACTATTGCAGTATGTGCACCGTCTGGGGAGTTCTTAAACATGCGAGCACCTCTTGCCATGGGATTGGGAGCAGTGTTTGCTGCCTCTCTAGCTGGCATGTTCTTACCACCAACATCAGCTCTTGGAGCAGGTGAAGAAATTTTTTTTATAAAATATCCATAAAAAACATTTTTTTTACTGCTTTATCTTCCAAATGTTAACTTATTACATAAAAGCCTTTTACATGAGTATAATAGGATCCTAATTTCTAATTCCAGTTTTAATCATGTTTTCTAAAATGTGTTTATATTTTTAGGACTATATTCTTTGAGTTTGTATGGTGGCCTCATTGTGTTTGGAGGTTTCCTGCTGTATGACACTCAGGCTATTATTAAACGAGCGGAGATGCACCCTGTTTATGGCTTCCAGCAATATGACCCTATTAACTCGTAAGTAGAATAAATCACAAAAAATAATTAATTAATATTACATAAACAGAGTGGTTTTTATGTTGTCATATTATGTTACAAATTACTAAATCATTTTATTTATCATACTAAATCTTGGCACATTTTCAAAGCCCTCAATATAATTAAAGTATACTGTGTTGGCACACTTACTATTTTAGCCAAACCATATGCTAAATAAATAAACAAGAATATACACAAGTTTGAATTTTTGAAGTTATACTTCTTTTAGCACATTTGGAAAAATTATGACAGTAAAATTTTTACGATGCGTGCGCACATCGAAAGCCAAAAAGCGACATGATGAAGTTAGCTGAAAGTGACATGATGAAGTTAGCTGCATTCCTTTTACAAACACAGAGTTGTGACATACGGGATAAAATCTTTAGCTATTTTTGTTCAGTTACGCCAAAGAAGTATTAACTTCTTACGTGCGTTTTATCATATTTCATTGAAGATACTGTTAAGATTTGAGAAACATATTTTTAAACAATGAGTAATGTTAAAGTATCCATACTAATATTATAAATGTGAAAGTTTGTGAGGCTGAGGCTGGATGGATGGATGTTTGTTACGCTTTCACGCCAAAACGGCTGAACCGATCTGGATAAAATTTGCCACAGATATAAATTATATAGAATACCAAATAGTTTACTTTTAATCCCAGAATTTACGGTGCCCTTGGGATAATTTGTTTTTGTCTAGGGACGAACACGGAGCGAAGCAAGAGCGAGTCGCTAGTTATATAAGGGTCTATGCACACCACGAATATTAAGCGTAGTTAGCGCCTATAAATAAAATACCCTATGCACAACAAGTTTAATAAACGTAACGTACGTTCTGCGCATATTCTAAAAAATCATTGCGTATCGCATGTAATCCGTAGCGTATACAAGGCGTGTTTAAAAGTCGTTGTGTGCATAGGTCCTATGATGTTATGATAAAATAATAATATCTTTCGATGGAAAAAGTGAACTATCCTAATAATTTTCAATGAAACATTTTCAGAGCAATTTCTGTATACTTGGACGTACTCAACATCTTTATGCGCATTGCGATGATCCTCTCTGGAAGCGGCGGAAACAGGCGGAAGTAAATAACAAAGTTTATAGTTTAGTCATTATCTGTTAAATCAGTAAATATTGTTGATAAAATATGCTTGCTTACCTTAGAAAAATGTTCGTGCTTCATTTCGATGTTAGTTCGAAAGTGGAAGCTAATGTGATATTTTAAAATGTTAGGAAATGAGGAGGAGGAAAACCCTATTTAATTTCGCTGTATTATTTTAGGAATAAATTTGATGAGTATTTCATGAACTGTATATTTTTGTTTTATTTATCTTTCTTCCTGTTTCTGATGTAGGCATATTATAAATCAACTATATACTTATTGGCTTTTAAATATTAAATGGTTCATTGAGTAAAGCCAGGGCGGTTTTAATTTATAGAATATAATAAATTTCACTTGTTTGAGCTTACGATTTTATTTGAAAATTAAATCGAACTAAATAAATATACCTAATTAGAATTAGGTTTTTAATGAAGTCCGAAAAGAGTTTTATTTAAAATGGCTGTCAATTGTCATTAATGTCTGTGCTATTACCTTATAGACGAGGTTGTTTTAAAAAGAAAACAATGTAGCTCTGAATATTTTATTTACAGATTTTAAAATAAGCTGTCTTATAATCATAAGCGCGGTAGTTGACATCTATTGTTGAAATTTAGATACAATCATATGACGAAGGAGACAATATTTCTAAGTACATATAGCAGGAATTAACGATAATAATTAAAATTTTAATTAGATTTATTAAGCCTAAATGTATATTTGTACAATATAACAATCAAGATTCTGAGCATTGTGCACTTGTATTATCATCCCACAAGCCATAGCTGACAAGAAATGCATAAATACTAAGTATATAAGGCAAAATAAGTAAACTATTTAAGATGTATAAACTTAAAAAAAAGTATCACAATAGTTCGCAAGCAGGTAAAAATAATATACATAGGTACTTCCTAATCTTTGGAATGCAAAAGAAGGATAAAATCAAATATAAATAATATTATGTACAACTATAGTAAGAATCAATGTAAACATTTGCGCGAAGTGTTATATTCATACAGCTTGTTTCATATTACGCATTTTGTTCGACACAGTCTTTTCAAATTTTGTAGAATTATTCATAAAAAAGTAATGTATTGCTTGCATACTTGACCAAAATATTTAAATCTTATTGATTCTTAGTCGTACTCCTTTATTTCCAATACGATTATTACCTACATTACATTTCCCACAGCTTTATGTTATTAGTTATTACATATTACAATATACATACATACATATCAATTATAACCCACGTTCTATAAAATCGCAAGTGCGACTAAAATGCTTAGTATTCTCTTTAATTCGGAAAGGAAATGTATGATAATATAATAATTATATAAAAGTATATTTGTATAGATAATAGATAGGTACAAGACTAATTTTTAAGAATGTTAAGAAGTTTCGTGGCTTACTGACTAATGTAGTTCAATCGGAATTCGGTTTGGGAACAAAATATTGAGAACCTGAAGTTTTAAGATTTTAAAATGTTAGCAGGTATATAAAGAGTAGAAATTCGTAAAATGCCCCCTATGCCCAGCTACCCCTGAGAAATTCATTCATAGTCTAACCTTGTTTATTCATTAGTTAAAACTATAATAAAAAAAAAATAAGTTGTTATTTACAAAATTTAGTTATAGTTTTGTTAAAAAATCATAAAAAAATGTAAATAAAAAAAAAATTTTTTACTTAACTCTTTACGTCGTTTTTTTCCTGAGATATTCGACTTTCAATAAAAAAGGATCCTTTTCTTTTTTTCTTCAATATTTTAGCATTTAATGGATGCACAGTAGATTAAAGGGTAATTTTAAAAATTGATGCCATATTTCTATAAGGATCTATCATAGTTTTTTTTTATTTTTTGAGGTTATTGTAAAAAATGTTATTTTTAAAAGTCGTAGACTTTTACTAGACCTACTACTTTTGTAGAAAACATTTTTCTATAGAACGTCCCAGTAAACCGGAAATTGAAAAAAAATAATTTTTCAACACTTTGCGTACCCCCATTTTTCGGGGGTAGCTGGGCATAGGGGGCATTTTACGACTTTCTGTTCCTTATATACGTGCTAATATTTTAAAACCATAAAACTTCAGGTTTTCAATAAAAAAAAATCTATTAAAAATAAACGGATTCCGATTGGTCTAAATGACCCAATTTTGATGTAAAAAATTCATTATAATTTGATGTAAGTATTATTAGAAAACGTGGAGAGATACTTTTATAATCAATTTGCATGAGATTAATGTAGGTGATCTGAAGATATTGAAATTTATTTCGTATGTTTTATTTTACCCTCTGGGCACTTTGTAGATTACGTTTTATATTACACTTCAGGTGTGGATATCGAATCACTAATCCTTCGAATTTATCGGAGAATCCTCACAATCAAACCTTATAGTTGCAACTCATCAAAATAAATGCATTACAGAAAAATCAATAACTCAATTCTACTTTTCTTCGCATTAATGACATAAAATAAGGCCTCATTTCTTCCTACCATAAGGGACATCACATAATCATATTATTATACCACTATTGGATTAAATTATAATTAACATTGTATTTTCAATTTGTAACCTAATAATCTATATTTTGTATAAATGAGCAATAACTAAAGTAATTGGAGATCTTTCTATTAATAAGGGACAGTTTAAGTAGTAACGTCACAAGTCTTATGAGCTTGGTGTTTCAAGTACAGAGCATACATTTGCCGCGCTTGATTCAATACCCTGTTCACGTTATGTTTACGTACCATTTTATCGAAATGCATCGCTAACTCATTATAATCCATACGATTTCTCATTATATAATCTCTATGCTGTAATAATACTGTTAAACATAAATACATTAAAAACGGGTTGCCGCCCCCGAATACCGATGGCGAGGGAAGGCTACCAATACTGTTCTTAACGGAGTGGTCACTCCCAACAGAAGTAACAGCAGGGTTTTTCTGTACAGGCGGCTTAAAAACTTCATACTTTTTTTGGAAATTGTTTATAGTAGACGCGACGCTTTGCAGATTTGATTGTTTAACATTAAGAAGAGATTCGCAATTTTTTTTTGCATTTTCGAGTTCATGGGACATATTAGAAAAAAATTTGTTTGATTTAGAATTAGGACCGTCTTGTAGCTTAGTACTTTTTACGGTACTCGTGTTGAGAGATTCAAGGGGATCCCTTTCAGATGAGTCAGATTCGCTGGAATGTGTGTTGGATGAAGGCCTCTTGCAAACTTCTTGAGGTTCTAAGGAATGATTTTTTCTCAATAATCTAATAGGTGTTATGGATTTTTTTCCAGAATGTTCCTCGAATATCTCACCAGTATCGCCATCAAAATCTAACTCTGCTTGTTCATCAGGAGTTTGAGGGCAGCTCGCTGTGGTCCTGGTCGTTGGAGTATTTCTGTGTAATGGGTTTTCCCACAAATATATATCTTCGGCACTTCTTGCGTTTGATTTTATGGTGTCTAAAAGCGGTGATCTTTTTAAGATATCAACAGGCTCGTTTACCGTATCAACATGAAGTTCGACTGCGTTAGTGATGCCGCAATTTTCTTTTGTTTCTGTGAAATACTCTGGCTTATCTTCAGTGCTCGTAGAATCTGAGGGTGAATCACATATCATACTGCAACGGTTCACATATGACAAGCCGAAAACTTGGCGATCTAAATGTTCTACTTCCAACCGTAGCTCGCGAGTCATTGACGTTGTCATTGGGTAATATTCTTGTGAATCATCAGGACTGCTACCGTCGTTTGTATCAAAGCTCATTTTACAAATTTTGTTCATTTGCGTTTTTAAGGTGAGGGAATGCAAGTCATTTTCTTCGTAAGAAGTCTTGGTGAGAGTTATTTTGGGGCCTTCTTTACGTTCAATTGCAGAATGAGTTCTTTGAAGTTTTTCATGTTTTATATTAGCAATCTTATTCCCAGTAGCAAAATTAAGAAATTCATTCAAGTTTTTTATCATTCTAACTTTGGGTTTATTTGTAACTTCGGTAGCGTTGGAATCGTCGAGCGTATCAAGAGAAGAGAAATACTTATTATGAACGGATATTTTGTCTCTCAGTAACCTAATTTGATTTCCTAAGGGAATATCTTTTATATCATTTTGTGTAGTTCCATTTGTAAGGCTTCCTGTATTTGGCCAAGCTGTTGTTGAGTTTTGAAGCTCAGACACTTTTCCGTGTTCTGGTACACTTTTCATCCTTGAATTATTTTTAATATCTTTGTTTATTGTCGATGTAATTTCTGCTGCGTTTTCGTTATTATCTTCGTTATCTATTGATACTTTCTGCGTCCGTAAAGCAGCGTCATCAAGACTTTGAAATTCTTTTGCGTGTTTAAGAGAAGAATTGTTTAAAGCTTTTCTAGCGGCATTTTCATCTAAACTGTGATTAGTTTGTTTGGTGGTGGCTAATTTAGGTGCCTTAACGTTTGCTAGACTGAAGCTCGAACTTTGTCGCCTTATAGCACAGACTTTAGTATAGGCATTTTCTCGCGGTGCTTTTACTAATGGACTGAGCGGCGGAGGATCGATAGTAATTTCTACTGTACCGTCGAAATCTTTCTCTTTTAAAGATAATTCGATGGCAGGTGCTTTCTGTGGTAATGAAGCCCATAAAACTTCTAACATTCTTAGGGCATCATCGAAAGCGAACTCACGCTTCATTTCAAGTAAAAGCCATCTGTAGCAAAATAGCAAATCGTCTGCTTGCTGAGATTTTAAATAATTGTAGAAATCCGGATCATACACTTGAAGAGACTCAGTTAAATGGGAAAATTTTAGTGTCATGGCTTCGCCGTCGAGTAAAAAATTGGGATATAATCTAGTCATAAGTGCGCAAAGACAGATATAGGCATGGGCTTCATCGCCCATTGTTACCAATAGAGGAGAAGCTAAGTCCGACATACCTTGACAATAACTTACAGTCGGATGATATAATGCATACCTGTAATAAATATTTTGACTTTAATATAAGTACAATTATGACAAAAATCTCTTTATCCTTGTAGCATGTAATAGGAGCATAGAAAACTCACGTAGTAAGAATATTAAAGAGAGAGGCAATATTTTGGTTGTCATCACTCCCTGCATAGAAGTTGTGATGTCTGTCTGTCCGGAGCACGTCTTTACGGACCATACTCGTTACATAAGCCAAATCTGCATTAACCTAAGAAATTAAAAAAAAACTTACAATAAAATACACTGTTATTACATTTATGACAAGCATGTCCATGTGATTTCTATGTCTCCGAATAAAAAAGGAACTTTTTAGATTTTGATTTTGACCTTGGGCAAAACTTAAGTTTACTGATACTGACATGGTTAATGTAATAAGCAAAAAAAATATATGGGTATTGTTCTTATAAAAACACATCAGATTTTACCTTTCCTTTCTGAATACAATCTTTCCATTCAGCTCTCAATGAATAATATTCATTTGCTTTTCTCTTAATATAGTCCATCCTTTCCTTACCAGTCATTCCATCTGGGTATACATTTAAAATATGCTTCCAAACCACTTTTCTGTGATAAAGTATATTCTTTTAATAAGGTGTAACTTTGAATCAAGTATTAGGAATAATATTGAACTCAATATTTTTCATTTATAATCTGTCCAAAATATTTATTTAATCAAAATACTTACCTCAAGCTGGGTTCTATTCCACCACAATAGATGACTTCTCTTAGCTTAGTTGTATTATTAATTTGACCAACTGCATCTAAAAAGGCCCTAAATTCAATATCACTAAGAGGAGGTCTTGGCGGAGTATTAGGATCATCATACAAATTTAGAGCCCTTGAAACCATGTTGAAAGTCTTTTCTACCTGTAAAGTAAATAAATACATAAATATGTTGGGACATCAACACACAGCACCTTCTAGTTCCATAGTAAGCTTCGAGTGTTATCCTTACCAGATAGTTGATACACTACACATATATAATTTGAAATACATACATATTATAATACTGTAAACATATCTCCCAAATATCATATTATATATTTGCATAATATAATACAGAATTTATCCTTGATATTTTATGACTAATTACTGTAATAAATGATTTAAAGTGTTAAAATTTAAAAGAAAGAACATTAACTTACATGGTTCATAATTAAGCCTTGGAAGCCAGTTTGTGTTTCTTGCTTTTCTACTTGTGTTGCTGGATTTACAGTAGGCTGTTCTTTACAGTTTTGGGTAACTGGGGTAGATATAATAGGTGGCTCCCAGTCTTCTGAAGCCTCTGCAAATGGCTTCATATCCACTTTTAACTGAACACATGGTTCTGATCTTTGGGTTAAAGCTATATTATGAGCCCTGATAAATAAGTGAAATATGTTAAATATAGTACCTACACATTATTATTAAATATAGTTTATACAACATAAAGTTTTAAAGTTTTTACATAATATATAATTATATCTAATGTTTTAATGATAAAAAGATGTTAATCAAGAAAAAGGCTTACTTAAGAAAAGCAGCATCCAAATCCCAATCAGATAAGAGAGGCAAATATATTTCTTGTCCATAGTCATCTACAGTTCTATAAGATAAAGTAAAATCAGATTTTATATCAAATGCTTTCACCAAAATGCTTTGTAAAACTTCCAGTGAAGTTATTTGGGGATCCACTGAGAATTTTCGCAATTCTGGTTGTAGTTTTCCTTCGCATTTCTGTAATTTTAAATAATGGTCAAGCATTTTTATAATTGAAATATCCTCCGTTTATGATTTGGAAATTCCAGTATTGATTTTTTTAGCATAACAATGATACTATCTATATAAGTCTACTAAAAATATTGTAATAAATAGAATCCAACTATAGGCATAGCCTTATTATAAAAAAATATGTTTAAACAATATGCACAATACAAACCTTGACTTTCACTCGAACTGCTTCTTTGCTATAGCCAAACATGTCTTTACATTACTTTTTACTACTAAATAAACCCTTCTACGTTAAAGTTTAGAAAATAAAAAATCATATTATAAGAAATGAGGATTTAAAAATTTATAAACATGTATCCTCGGAAATAATCAACATCATTAACAAAATCCACAAGCGGATAGTGAATTTTGACATTAACTATTCCGTTATTGGACATTGACATTTGACAGTGACAATAAATTAGCTACATAATTTTTTGTGGTGCACCTTTATTTATTTTTTACGTTGTGTCCCCAGTAAATATAAAGTAATTACTCACACTCTTGAGCACTGTAGTTCTTAAGAATTTTTTGCGACGAATGTTATTGTGTTACATTTGACTAGACATTAAATTTACATACTTTAAAATTGTTGTGTGTATTGTTTTGTCGCTTATGAAGCCCGTAAATCTGGACATAATTCTAATTTTTTAATCTGATCGATCATTGGTCTGTTCTTATCTCCACAGATGAATAATATTTTTTTTATCTGTGTCAATTGGCATTTGGATTGTTAATTAGTGGCTGACATTTGACAACACCACAATCTGATTCATGGGTGAAAGGTGATGATTGAATGACAATTGACAAATAAAAATCTGATTTATGTTTGGTACGAGTCTTAAATCGGTAATCGATACAGAATAGAATTAGTGAATATTATAAATTGTTTGTTTGTACTAGAACTAGAATAAGTTAATAAACGAAAAGTAAAATTAAAGTATAATCTTAAATTTATGATCTCTATGTATTTTTAATATTATGAGTAATCCAAGCAATGCTCCCCATGTCGACCGTGAGTTGGATTTATCAAACACAGGTCGCGGTGTTTGGCTCGTTAAGGTTCCAAAGTATATTGCAAATAAATGGGATAAAGCTCCAGGAGATATTGAAGTTGGTAAATTAAAAATTTCTCGAGTTCCTGGACGAGCACAAGTACAGTTATCATTGTCAGAGGCAGTTTTGTGCCTTGAACCTGGGGAACAAACAATCCCTAAAGAACATCTTCTTGACGTGTCGAATGTGACGAGACAATCATTAGGAGTATTCTCGCATGTCGTGCGTAAGTATAGCTATTATGATTTTGATATTAACTGTATCATAATATTGACTGCCTTAAGCATTATTATTGCTTTAAAAATATGTTTTAGTTTAAATATATGTTACAAATTAGTGACATAATTATATTTTGTTTAATTTTTAGCTTCAAATATAGATTCTGTAGTGCCTGAATCAGAAAAACTTTATATGGAGGGAAGAATAGTACAAAAATTAGAATGCAAACCATATAATGCTGACCCTACATATTATAGATTAAAGTCTGAGTCTATCAGAAAAGCATCTATGCCTCAAAGACAAGTGCAGCAATTAGAACGCATAGTGCAAAACTTTAAGCCAGTATCAGATCATAAGCATAATGTATGTTATTTAATTTTTTATATTAGTTACTTAATTTTTTTTCTTCATGACAGATTTTTTAATCTCTTTGATGTATATTGCTTTTTTCTTAAAGATTGAATATCAAGAGAGGAAGAAAGCAGAGGGTAAGAAAGCTCGTGATGATAAGGAAGCAGTGCTTAATGTTCTCTTTGCAGCATTTGAGAAACATCAATATTATAATATTAAGGATTTGCAAAAGGTAATATTTTTTATTAAATTAAGTTTTTTTTGGTTTGTATTCATTACTCTTTATCTATATAATTATTCTCATACATATCCATTTCAGATTACAAGGCAACCAATTATATACCTGAAGGAAATATTAAAAGAAGTATGTAACTATAATCTGAAGAATCCTCACAAAAATATGTGGGAATTAAAACCAGAGTACAGGCATTACAAACAGGAAGTCCCTGTCGCTCCTAAGGAGGACAAAAATAGTTCAGACAGCGATTAAGTCTCCACTAAATGTTTATACTGTGTATTTCACTAATGTTTACAATAAAACTTATTATATGTTCACAATTATTTTATTTTATTAATAAGATATAATTTAATGAAAGAAATATGAGTATATTTTTAATATATCTATCAAGGAAAGATTAAAATTTAAAATATCAATAACAATCACTAATGAATAAACATAGACTTTTTTTATGATTTTCACTTAATAACATTAAAATATATACTTAAAATACATATTTTAAATACATTTATTTATTGAATAATTCTATTCAGTCAATGGTAAAGATTGCCAGATTAGTAGTAGTAAGTAGTTCATTTGCCAGTGATTGAGATTTAATTGATAACGTCATATTTCGATTTTTTAATGTACCATGCGAGGGAACAAGACAGCAATGCTCCAAGAAGCGGTAGTGTCGCTGTACCAATGGCAATTCCAATCAAAATATTCATATTATTCGTCAAATACTCCGTTATTACTTCATAGCAACCCTGAAACAGAAGGTAAGACACTAAGTAAAACCACCTTAATAATTTTAATGAGAAAAACCATATACCAAACCAACACTTTGACAACAATTGAGAATGATGATAACTAAACGTTGAGTTCGTGACTTACCTGTTGGTAGACATTGCTATAGTTCGCCGTAACGCAGTGGTTCGTATTATGACAGCAAGAAATAGGAATAACTCGTTGAGGTGAGAGCCGCATCCAGTCCGTGTAATTGGAAACCCCACAGCATTGTAACTGTTATTAATAAATTAGAATTTTATTTAAGTAAAACTATTAGTTTCATAGTAAAACTTTTTCTTTCGTAAAAGGATTGTTCTAATAGTTCATATTTTACGGCCAATTTAAGGGGCTTAGTAACACATTCATTCCTTTAAAAAAAAAGAAGAGAAATATGGTCAATTACAGACTTAAAATCATCAATCAATATCACACACATGATACTTAATATACTACCTAATTTAGGCACTTGTGCTTTCTTTAAGACGCCTACAGCGCTTTTGATGATGAAAGATAGTGATATTGTAATTAATAAAAATTAAAGTAGAAAGCTATGACCAGTTTATGACATGTATAAATATTCATAAATAGAAAATCATACTTTGGATTGAGCGAAGTCGAAGTTAGCCTTTTGCGGATCATATGTTGCAATCGTGTGAGTGAGTCCATCGTGCAGGCCTTTGGCGAATGTGTCTCGGTAGCAAACTACCGACGCACCCACTCCGGCGTCCATCATGAAAATGCATACCAGGAAGCCACCGTACTGTTCAGTAAGTATTAATGAGAAGACAAATATATAATTGTTCTTTAAAGATAAATATTTAATGTTTTCGATCAGGCAATTAAAGACAGAAAGGAATTTCTTATAATATAGGGCCAGTTAGGCTTGTGTGTGTGTTCAGCCCTTTTGTAACGTTCCACTGCTTAGCACGGGCCTCCCTTTAATATGAGGGGGATCAGGCCATAGTCCACCACGCTAGCCAAGTGCGGGTTGACGGACTGCACATGTCTTTCGAAAACTTGCTAGTTTCTCTCAGACATGCAGGTTTCTCACGATGTTTTCCTTCATCGTAAGACAAGTGATAATTCTGTTGGAAATGATTCTCACATGAAAATATAAGATGTGCGACATCCGAGATTTGAACCCACTTTACTCGGTTTTTCAAGCGAGCATGATGAACAATTATTTTATTACCATTAGTCCATTACTAAAAATGCCAGAGTTTAAATGTGTGTATGTTTTTTACTCCTTCATGCTAACGGATTTTGATGAAATTCAGTACAGACTATGGATCTGGAGTTATGTGTTATTCCAAAAACTACTCTTACGCACATATAACCGAGAGAAGTCAGGGTAAGTTTCTACTAAAATATACAGATGGATTATATTTTTCTAGATACTTATACTTATGGGTTCAAATATTCCTGCACCACTATTTCTACGGAATTACGGAAAATTGCTGTATAAGTCCTAGTAGGTACCGCAAAATATTCGTACCCCAAAATATTCGTAACAATACTAAAAAATTAACTGAAATGTGGACAAAGGACAGCTCATGTCTTTATGACGTCACTTCCGGTATACTTAAAATGTAATTTAAAATGAAGTATATTTAAAATAAAATAAATCCATACTTCCATACTAATATTATAAATGTGAAAGTGTGTTTGTTTGTTTGTTTGTTTGTTTGTTTGTTTGTTGTTTGTTTGTTTGTTTGTTTGTTTGTTTGTTTGTCCTTCTTTCACATCGAAACGGAGTGACGGATTGGCGTGATTTTTTGTGTGGAGATAGTTGGAGGGCTGGAGAGTGATATAGGCTACTTTTTACCGCGGAAGATTATCTAATTCCCACGGGATAACACTTTATAAATTATAATACAATCTAAAAAAATATTTATGATGAGAATTACTTGAAACTTTGTATTAATGCTCTTCCGTAAAATTAAATAAATACGTCTTTAAGCATTTTTGGAAATTCATCCTATAAGGAGGTAAAATAGGGGATAAAAGTGTGTATGAATGTGTGCGCGAGCGAAGCCTTAGTATGGGAATAGAGCTTTAGAGAAGGAATGAGACAGAAAGAAATTATATGAGAAGAAGATAAAAATACTAATAATAATACCTAATATTTAACAGTCAGCTTAAAAGTTACACAACTAACCGAACTTTCTTTTTGTCCATTGTATTAAATGTATAGATAATGGGTAGGTACTTTGTAGATATGTAAGCATAACATGTATTATGATATGAAATATTATCACTTACAATGTAGAGCAACACAGGTTGTCCTTTGATAATACAGGAGAAAGCCACGGAACTGATGAGGATGATCAGACCCGCGATTCCGATGATCACGTGAGGAGCTGTCCCAGAGAAATCGGAAGACAACTCCATGTATTTAAAAAGATCAAACTCAGCCCATAGTCCTACTATCAGGATAAGGAGCCCCGTCAGCTGTAAAGGTATGGCTTAATTTACATTAAAAATATTTTTGTAAATATAATAATCTATTTTTTTTTTAAATAATAAATAACTCATAAGCTTAAATCTATTACGTATTTGTGTATTAGCAGTATTAGTTACCGTTGCTAAGTGGACATTCTCCAGTTTTGAGACAAAATTCATCAGGTATTTTAAACAAATATAATATACTAGCAACTCACCCTGCATCGCTCGGGTTCGTCCCTATGATTTTGATTGATTCCCCATGCAAACATTCAACCCCATTTTCACGCCCTTAAGGGTTGATTTCCGGAAAAAAAGTATCCTATGTCCTTCCCGGGGTCTCAAACTATCTTCTTACCAAATTTCATCTAAATCGGTTCAGTAGATCCAGAGACTACCCCTACAACGTCACAAACGCACAAACTCACAACTCACAAACTTTACCTCTTTATAATATTAGTATAGATTGTAGTAACGAATATTACAGTATGGAAATAATTTTAACTAAACGTAGGCTTACGAATTGAAATAAACTTACCCAAAAGACTATATTAAAGATGAAAAGTAATGTTTTCAGACAGGCTATAACTGCCACGTTTTTAAACTGATTGCCCATTGTACGTGACTTTGTTTTATATCTTCATACTAATACTACTTTTGGCAAGCCATATGCTTAGATCCAAAGGTGTACGAAGTGAATGAGCTTATCAGATGATAACAGAATGCGCGCGCTGGTGCAGAACGCATGCGTCGATCCATTGGCGTCTACCCTTTGTTTGTAAATACATATAGTTATATTTCTTTATGAAAAGGTCATTTTTTCTCAATATTTCATGTATAATTTAAAATAATATTTTTGATAAATATTAACTACCTACATTACTCCCAAAGTAGTTGAATCTATTCATAAAATAGGTCTATATTCTGTAATGTACCCACCTACTTTATTACAACGAAATCTTTATAATAAATAAATATTAAAGGAAATTAAATGTTTTCTTAATAATATATTTATATATCTACTATAATTTTCTGATAAAATATTGCATGTTATTAAATATATTATAACATCTATTGTTCAATAATTATATTTTTATTACTTTTAGGTGGTTGTTGAAGGTAATTTGTAATTACCAACCATGAAGTTTTAGTTAGTGCTTTTGTAAAAGTTATATTATACTCGGTATGTTAGACCTTTCAGTTTGATCGTTTTGTTAGTCGTTCAGAAGTCACATAGCTGCGCTGGCGCACGCTTGCTCGCGGCTAGAGAAGGTTGTTCGCCACGCAAAATTACGATCTCCTATAATAGCCATTAAGTGATTAATGTATAATCGATTGACGTTCAAATACCGTAGTGATTAATAGAGAAATTTAAACGCATCAATTTAGTCATAATGGTGTCTTCCGTGAATGTCTTAGTAGTAGGATTAATTTTGCAAATAGCTTTTGTGTTTCCAATTGCTGAAATTGAGCCAGATGATGGTAAGCTAAATAATTATAATATTTATATATAGTTTATATATTTAAAATGTATTTAAATATAAAAAATATAATTTTATTATTTTATGGGTTGCATCCAAAATTAAATTACAAAATTAAAAATAAACATAAAAAAAATATCTACTATCGAATCGATAATTTCATTGAAAGTTCAGTGATAAGGCGACAATGGGAAAATATTATAGGAAGACGTACGTGCGTAGCCGTTGCGGATTAATAAGATTTAGTTTATACGCTAAGCTATTCTAAATTAAGTTTTGTAGATAACTGTTTCGGTGTCTACATAATATTTTGACATTCTAGTGTCAGGTTATAAGTAATTTTTGTTTTTTTTTTGGTTTTAAGGTTTTGTTAAGTTTTATTATACCTTATTATAGTGCTTAAGAAAAAACTAGGCCATTTTCGGAGGCTATTGGGAATTAAGTAGGAGCTTAAACAACGATACTGATTGATGAATTTTAAAATATTACTAAGTAAGCTAAGTACATGATATCATTCATTTATGTGAGCAAAGTACTGCTTGCACCCTCATAGCTCTATCATGCGGGTCCATATTATGGTTACGTTAAGTGTTTGTGGACTGAAGAGAAAAAAATATATGGATATATATGTATACTATATATTATGTTTGAAAAGCTGCAGTCAAAAGCTGAAAAGCTAAGACTTGCAAAAATTTTAATACTAAAAAATCTTAAGTAATTATATATAGGTATAGGAAGATCTTTTATTTTGTCGTAAAAGTGAATGTAGAGTTCATGTATCTACCTAAATGTTTTTACGAACCCACTAAGCCCATGTTACATGTAACTGTAAAATGACAATTACTTATATTACTCACGATAATCATTACATAATCGTCGCCTAACAATAGCCATTTACTGCAAATTAAGATATTCACACTCTTCTCCCATTGAACTCGCTAACGGTTACTCTTCCCAGGCGCGGTGGTATCACCAGTCGCTGCCGTCCCGGCTTTTATCTGTGACAATTAGGTACATCGTTTTGATGCAACAATTTTGTGCAACTATAGTGTAACGCTCATAAGTGCTATAATATCTTAATACAAACGAATCAGCAAACAAAAGCTAATTTTCATTATCTGTGTCTCCGATAGTTAGATCGTGTACATAACCTTATCTGGAATCTAACTATTACAATACAGCTATGACCGAATTAGTTGTACCTATACCGTATTGCATGAAACAAAGCACATTATTTTACCGCCGGCGTTGTGCAGTATCGCTTTATCTCTTTGTGGTTGTCGATATGACATGGTCTGGTTCTTCGTAATTGAATTTATGCGTGAACCGATTTTTTTGCTAAATGTTTTTTTTTAATTTTATATTTATTTTAATGTTTCATCAGTTACTTCCTAAGGCTTCTTCTAATTTATGGAAGTAATTTTCATTCTATCTTTAAAAAAAAAAATTACTCTAATATATAAAAATATCCGTATGTTCCACTTCCACTATTAGACAAATCTTAATCCGTTTATTTTTAAGAGAAAAAATATATATTGAAAACCTGAAGTTTTATGATTTTAAAATGTTAGCAGGTATGTAGCAGTATAATAAGGAATAGAAATTCGTAAAATGCCCCCGATGCCCAGCTACCCCGGAAAAATGGGGGGGTGACGCAAAGTGTTGAAAAATTGTTTTTTTTTAATTTCCGGCTTACTGTGACGTTCGATCGAAACATGATTTCTACAAAAGTTGTAGGTCTAGTAAAAATCTACATCTTTATAACTAACACTTTTTACAATAGCCTCAAAGTTTTCGAGATATTTGCAGAAATCTCGGTTTTTTACTTTTTCTTGCTTTTTTGTTTTTAATTTCTAGAATAATCTTTTGCTTTTCATGAAACTAAGGGAATCTTCGAAATTTTTAGCCATTTCTATTTTTTCACGACTCGTGAAATTGCAAAGTTGGAATGTTTACCGTGACATTGTATAAATAATAAGCGTCAAATTAAAAACTTAGAATACCGTTTTTTTTTCGTTTTTTCCAATGGGGGGCCATTTCTCCGGGGTAGCTGGGCATCGGGGGCATTTTATGAATTTCTATTCCTTATATACCTGCTAACATTTTAAAATCATAAAACTTCAAGTTTTCAATATTTTGGTTCCAAACCAGATTGCGATTGGACTATATCTAAATTTTAACAACGAATTTTAACAATTACGATTGATAAAATATGCGCTGGAATTTTACATTCATTATTTTAATAGTAAAATGTATTTATTACCTAGCGATTTACCCTCGCTTCGCTCCGGTTAATCCCTTATTTAAATCGATATAACTTCTTTATTTATAAACCGATTGAAATAAAACAAATACTAAATGTTAAGTGAATCTTACCACAATACATTAGTGAAAACAGCACTCAAATCGGTTAAGCTGTTTCTGAGATTAGCGCGCACAAACGCACAGACAAACCAACAAATAGACAAAAATTCTAAAAATCAATGTTATGGGTTCTATTGCGTTAATAAAGATATCCAATAACAGTTTTTCTCCGATATCTTTAATTTACAGACACCTATCACTTTTATTATATGTATAGATTTCATTTTAAGATCTTTCTTCCTGATGCATCTAATTCTTTAAGGTCAGGTAAGTTAAAGAAATAATGACAAAATGACATTCTGATTATTTTAAATAGAAACGTAAGGGCCACCTACTCGACGGCCCTGGCGGACTCTATCACAAACAGCTCACCCAGTTGCCCGCTTGTGATGGATCACTCGTGAATGTCCGCAAAAACATGTCGATCGTTTGAATAAGATTAACCCAGACCTTCAGTAGGCCAACGCTAAGAAGATTGATAGTATCTCAATCACTGTGCAGCTGCAAGGAGATAGATTCATGAACAAATATTTTACGATGTTAAGAAAGCATATAAACAGTATTTCGATCAAGATACATTTCTGTAAAATTGAAAATATATACTAAAAAAATAATAGTAATAGAAAAAAAACCGACTTCAAAAACTAAAAAGTATAAAATAACATAATAAAGATTTAATTTAATACACCTCTTATGCAAACCTTATCCTTTTAATATTAATAAAATACTATTATTTGTATGTGCTACCTATTGATAGGTTTGAATCTCAGCGTAATCGGTGTACATACATAAAAATACCAATCGAATTTAGAACCGCTTCCTTTTTGAAATCGGTTATAAAGTGCAGGCATGAAACGCAGGAGCTTTTCGGTGGGGTGAGTTATCAGCCAGGTGTTAAATATATCACGGAAAAGTATAGGATAGATCAAATCCGTTAGACTTTATCGTATGTATAAGGCACCCACTATTAATATATGACATATATTTGGTAAAAAAATTTTAGGTACATATCTATAGCATTCTGTTAAAGCTTGTCACGAATAGTATATATAATTGAGTAAACAATTAAGAAGTGCTACAACAAGCACTTATGTAAATCTAAAAATATTTTTGATATTCTGTGTTTAGAGTGTGCTTGACCCAGTTGGTATGTTTGTAAAGTTTCAGTTATAGCACGTAGCTGACCATAGTGAGCATGTCATTACGTCAGTGGAGCAATTCGCGGTTGGCATTATGCATGTACTAACGGTCATTTGACGAGGGCCGATACAAACTTGCTATGGCAGCTGTTCTAAATCTTCTGCATCACAACGTTACACTTTATTTTCATAAATATTTAAATAAAAGATAAATAAAAAATATTTTTTGCTGAACAATATTCTAAACACCTGTTGTAAATAATTTAAAATACCCAGGGCCGAATTAACCATGCCGGGGGCCCCTAGGCAATGCAATTCTCGGGGCCTTTTACCCTTCTCTAACTTATTAAAATACATTTTTCGTAATTACGCTATTAGGTAGATTTCATAGAAATCTAACTGTTGCATTGGTCCTCATGGTGGAATTTTCACTTATTTAAAAAAAATAATTAAATTTTCACTCGATTATTCATTTATTTTTCTCCGTGCGTGGAGTCCCTAGCCGATGCGGGGCCCATAGGCAGTTGCCTAAACAGCCTTATGGATAATCTGCCCCTGTTAAATACCTACGTGTTGTTGTCGACATCGCATTTATATTTTTTCGTATTTTGACCAGAAAAGTATTACTCTTATAACATTTGTATGTCAACACTATGAACGTATGTACATTGTACAGCTACGAACTATGACCTCTAGAATGTTTTTGGTAGATAATATTAAAATAAATGTCGCGCCATAGTTTTTTTCTTACTCTCGACACTACAAAGAAATAGAACACGCGTGAAATTTTGCTTTCACTAAACATGTTTGACTAGTAGCAGTGATGTTTTAATTATTATTAGATTATTATTATTTTGGTGTAGCCTGTGATGACTTATCTATGATTGATACTTGTCTTTATTTGCAGCAAGTAGTACTTAAAATGAATTACCATCTAAATAGCTATTAGACCGGTTTTTTTTGTAACTTTAAAAGTTATTTGAGCCGCATTTTCTGATTTATTATTAGTAATATGATGATGTTCTCCTGACCGATTCCGGCCACGGCGGCCAATCTCATTGAGACTAGCCAACTGCGCAGGAGATATTATCGTGCACAAGTGTACGCGCAGACACAAGTCTCTCACTCTCTATTCCTGTTACTCTCATACTCCGGTAGGACGACCACTCGACACGACCAGTGAGAGTAAAGGCGCAGGACCGACGGCATTACGTGCTTTCCGAGGCACGGGGGTGAAACACCGCCAACTTCCGAACTCCGTGCTGTTACTGAGGCTTACTTATACAGAAAGACTCGATAACTAAACTTGGCCCGACCCGGGACTCGAACCCAGGACCTCCGGGTGTGCAGCCGTACATGCTAGCCACTACACCACCGAGGCAGTTATTAGTAATATAGTCGATAAAAAAATCCATAGGATATTAAAGCAATACAAAAAATATATTTTACGTTATTTTTCGTTTAGTAGATACATAGTTATCAAGAATACCAAAAATGGTATTCTTGATAACTATTGTATGGTATTTAAAAGTAAAGACAAGGAGGACGATTTTTTTACATTCACTAATTTTTATCTTAAAAAATGTAAGTTAAATAGGTATTTTAGTTACTTATCGGAAAACATCAACGGACAGTACACCTATTGGCTATTACATAGATGTACCTACTTTGTTCAAATGAACATAGACGGAGTTTGAAAGGACACTGTTGCATAAAGTTTAAGACCGTTACAGCAAAAGTAATTTTCCCATAAATAGATAAGTATGCAGTACGTGTTACATGGTATGTAGTATATGTGGGTCGTCGAGTGGGACAAAAGTCCTGATCATATGCGGGTCGCTGACCGGACCCTCTTTATACTTGTTTAGGTCATAACCATTTAAAATAACTTACCTTTTGTCTTTTCTAAATTCAAGCTTTGGCGTAAACTTTGATTAAAATCGTCGTTTAGCATATTGAGACACGATTCGTAACGGCTCAGTAACCTTTTTTGTATTTGCTATTTTCTATTAATGCCTACCCACGTTAAGGTTCTTTTAAAAAATTTATCGAAGAATTCTTAGTCATGATTATTTTTATGGTTGTTAGCTAAAAACCTCAATTTAAGCTCTATAAGCCGTTATTAATTCGAAATGTATGTCGCTCAGACCAAACATAGGCCATGAACGTCTGAATTATAGACATCTGCTAAAAAGAAATTTCTTATTGGTTATTTGATCCCTAAAAGTGTTAAAGAAGGTTTTAGAGTTACTAGATCGGAAAACAATATTTTCCAGTGTCAAATAAAAAAACATAAGCAAGAAGCTCCTTAGAGCTACTAAAATATATAAAATACTACGGTTTTAAAATTAATGAAAGCAATTGAAACCTTTACTTATTGCTCTATTTTATACAGTTGTTCCGTATATCCTTTTTATTTCTGAAACAACTTGTTAGTTTATAGTTACATAGCGGATTTAGCTTTAGTTGAAAGTCGTGAAGGTATGATGGCATCATGATTCATGACGTTTTGATACGTTTGTGTCCAGTTGCGCAATTCTGAACTGTTATATTTTTATAAGCAATAAACAGCCGTTACCCTGTCTTCAATAAAAATTGATAGATTACATTATAGATACCTATTAATTTTAATGAAATTGGAGAGTTTTTCTTATTTTTATTCAACTTATTTAAGCAGTATTTAAATTTAAGAAATATTTTCCCTAATATTTTCACATACCCTAGCTACCCTAACCACCCTATGGCCTAACCACGTAATATATAGGAAAAAGTACAACACATGTGTTTTGGTACTCGTATAGATAGAGTAATTTGTATCTATTGGTAAATTTTGATAATTATGTATTGTTATTTTGTTTAAAGGCCCCATTTGCCAAATTCACTTTTCATCGTTGATGTCACAAATAGAATAAATGGTACCTAATGATTGATTATTTGACATAACGCTTAGGTAAATATGTCGTTCCATGCAATTTTTAGTTTTCTATTAGTGTTAGCGATCGTAGAAAGTATTTTTTGCTAAGGCCGCTAATTAAATTATCTAACGTCATGCTAAATGTTAAAACAATAAAAAATACCGATTTGATTTGGTGTTAAAACACAATAAAGATGGGTTCTAATAATGATTTTTTGTAGATTAAAAGAAGAAAATCAATTGTTTGACATAGATATAGCTATTGAACCCCTTTAATCCAATTATGTTAAGTAATTGCTATCTTAAAATTAATTTAACCAGCCGTGATTCCATTTTGAGCGTCCCAAATTTCTTTAGTAGTAAGTAAAATGGCACCAAAGAAATAATCGGGTTTGTCATGATGTGATCGAGACGTACAGACTACAATAAGGCGGCTTTGTTCTGTCCACGACTACGACAGTGGGTCAATTCTTAATTGAATGCAACAAAAACGGTGATTATACACGCACGGCCAACTTAACAATGAGATTTGGATTTACAACGTTTCTCCGTCTTGTCAGTGTTAAAATTGAAATGAAGATGTACCTTACATATATCGAGGTAAATTTTATGCACTATTTCAATTTTATTGGATTTTACACGAGATGCTCCTAATTGTTATGGCCGATACTAGGTTATCCATTATACTAGCTTTAAATAATACCTATTAATAGTAGGTAGAGACTGCGGCTATAACATTTTGTGTTTTATATTAGGCTTTCTATTATAAAAAAAATGAAATGGAAACTGTCCCAAAACTTGTATAGATGTTCAAGTAATATTACTTGAACATTTATTTATTTAAAACTAAGTGTAAGTAAAATTTAAAGTTTAAATGAGATATATTCCTAATATGTATTCGGTATTTTTGTAAAGTATCAAAAAATATGAGTTAAATTACCTTTGTTAAATTATTTTATTATTAGATACACATATAGACAGGAAACAGCATCGAGTAAAGCTTTTGTTTGAAAACAAACGTTCCGCACCAATCGCTTTATATAAAACACTCGTATTTAAATACTACATAGAACACAGTATGTGATATATATATCATTTATAATTACCTAAATCGTTCTATATATTAATAAACATTTTGTTGCGCAACTTTATAGTTTATCCATATTTGTTGAGAAAAATGGCTCTACCGACATTTTCCGTGATAGAGTTTCGTTTGCATGTGGTAAGATTTACTTGTAAGTTGTAGGCAAAAAGGTTTTTCGCAATGAGGCTGGTTTATTACCTTACAATCCTGGCTGGTTTATCCTTTTATAACAAAAGATCGTTATTTTTTAGTCATTATAATTATCCATGAGATCTCGCCATGCGCGACTGACCGAAAACCAATTTGTATTTGTATAATGTGTACCCAAATGAGTGAAGGTTGGTTATGGCACACATCGTTTTATTGTTGTGTCCTCTAAATAAGTACATACATATTATGTACAAAATTGGTTAATTAAGTACCTACTTTTTGTATTACAATGGTAACAACTACCTATATATATTTTATAACAATTAATAATAATAATAAAAAAGATAAGAGATAACGGCAACGGAATAAACAAAATTAAATAAATTAAACGGGTATAGATAGATAGATCATTAATAAATATGAACTTAAAAATATATTGTACCTACGAGTACATACATACATACCGGCTTAAACACTTCGAGCGTCAGACAAATATTTAAATTTTCATACTCTATGAACAGAAATTAGCACAATTATTGTACAAGTTACAACCGTCGGAAAAAAAAATAGAAAGATTACTCTACTTAGTTAAATATATTATAGTTATTAAAGCTGATGATTCTAGCCAATTGTAAAGTAATGTATATAAAACAAAATAATTAGGTTGAAAATTTCACTGTATCATTCAAAGCTTTAGTTTGTCATGATGTAGGTAAATGATAAATCACGTCATTGTTTTCCCGTACTTCCTCTCGCAGAGCACAGCGAGGGCACATCCGGTTAGAACAAAACTATAAATAACCGTCTCGGTAAAATGCCATTTTTTTATTTTCATTAAAACTTATTTTGATTCATATTTGAATATAAATAGAATAATATATGTAAGTTACGACGTGACAAGAAAAAATAACTTTTTTTTTCATTTTTGGTAGGCACTTACGAATATACATACATACACAAATAAATAATTACCTACCTTTGCACTAAAAGGTTACACTATATTGTATTCAATGAAAAGAAATTATTTTACCAGCAGTGAATAGATTTGTTTTTTAATTTACTTCAGACCTTGAGGTACCACATACCTATAGTCTATTTATTTACAAATGTGATTCACTAGTTGCGAAGATATTAAGTAACAACACACAACTTACACGAAAAAAATATACAACCGAATTGATATTTTGGACTGGTTTTTGAAGTCGGTTAAAAAGTTTTATTTGTATAACTTGTCATTTTATATTTGAATTAAAATTATTGTGAGATTTAAAATAAACGTTGTAAAACTACACTATCGTCCAACATAGATACCTATATTCTCATTAAGAAAGCTTTTATTATTTATATACTTTACAGATAAGACATTAAGACGCCTGTGGGCATAGGTGTGCTAATTGCTCCAATTTTATTGTATTAAAATAGTATTTCAATGCTATAAGGAAATGGCGACTATAGGTCACCTTATAATATACCTTTCTACTTTATTAATAATAATTCTTGCCTTCAATTTTCTCTTAATATTTGTAATTTTTGTTTTTAATGTGCAATAAAGAATATATATTTTTTGTCAATTTTTTGCAAAAGGTGAAATAGAAAATTTTCAGTCCCATTAAATGATAAAACGATGTGATAATTAGTAATTTTAATCAAAGCAAAATTACGAGGTCATAGTATGGTGTCTGTCTGACCTGACGCTGCCTATTATGCTAAAAATTCGATTGATTTGCACCTAAGCTTTTCTACTGACCTTATCAATTAAGACACATTTCGTATAATGATTATATATTTGGTAAAACCACCCAACTCTCACTTAATCGATGCTAGCCAAAAGCGTAAAGCGAAACCGTCATTATGATCTCTGTTAGTAGGCAATTCCGCAAGGTTGAAATATTATGTGAATAGAAAAATTAAAAAGTAGAACGAAAATTTTACATTGATAGAATGGTTTTTGTATTATATAGATATTTCAAAATTGTATGTACCTACATGTATGTTTCGACTTTCTGTTTAAAAAAACAGAATTAGGTATAGCAAGCTAAATATTATTATTCCTAGATTAACAAATGAGATTGTAGGCTATCTCATTACATTGGTCATATTACTTGGTTGATGGGGAACAGCTCAGTGAGCAAGTCATTGGGTTAATGGTACACGCGGATCACTGCATTACCGGTGCATCCATGCGTCTCGGGGCTAAGGAAAACAATTACAGAAATTGACTTAGGTACTCGTAGAAAATCGAAAAGCACTAATAGTCTAACGGTGTTCAAGACAACAAGATTTTTCACTTACTGTTACTCACTGTTACCACTGGGCTACCACTGCCTTGCCTGACAATAGTTGTCCTATCGAAAGTAAAAATAAAGCTTGTAATGTTTGAATTTAACAAAAATCCTCTACAAAAACTTATTGAAACTATTATGAACATTTATAAAAGAAATAGCAAATCAGTCGAGTTCTAAAGAAACCAAAGCTCTATTTCTCTTAATATAGTAAAGTTGTAGGAAATACTTAATAAACAATTTCGTTTGGTTTATATTTGTCATGTGAGCCATTACTTTGTTGCATAAAAGCCTGCAAATAGAAGTCATGCGAAACCTAAAGGCGGGCTATTTGTTTGACCTGTAAATTCACAACAATAAATAAGTTATATGTATATCCTCAGAAGTACTGCACCTAATCGGGGAACCAGATTTCCGCGATGTGCGACTGCGGTGGGAGTACGGAAAAAACGACGATGAAAATCCGAAATTGTTACTCGCATTTCAAATCCACTACTGCGAGTTGCAAGCTTGGGGACAGTACAGATGTAGGACAAAAGTGAGTAAAATAGAATAATTTTCTAATACAATCATTGAAATCTAATAAAACTTTTCTATTAGGTATTTTACATTTCGTGTAATTTTCCTAAGTGTTAAGAAAAGTACTAAGGACAAAATATTAAAGAGCATAAAAACTTATTATTTTTTATCTCGTATAATATTATCTACATATATAATACAGTTTTATTCTTAATTCTTTGATAATAATAAAAGTCACTACCCATGCTAAGTGCTCAACTATTTCATGGTAGATAACTATAAATGCCTCAGCCTCCCCGGCTTGCTTTGCTAACTGTCATTCAGCTCTACATCAAACGGGGGATAATAGCTGTCTACGCGCACCACGCCGTGACCGTGAAGCCTAAACATTTGCTTTATTTCATTTATTATTTTTATATTTAACAAACTGATTTTAAAAAGGAAGCAAGTTTTCAATTTCGTAACATCATATCTTGCCTATCGTGGTGAGTTTTATATAAATACTAGCGATCTTAGATAACATTGCACGCAAGTCGCTATTATGTTTTAAGGGTATATTATATTATAAGTAGTTGATGTCCACCATGAAGGTCCATTCTGAATATTTCTGAAAGATTTTTTTTAAATCCAATGGGTAGTTTCGGAAATTACCTTCTGCACCTGTTTGATACCTAACAATTTTTTCACGCAGGTCGTTGACAATTTCGAAGAGGATCAAAGGTCTGGTAGAATGATGGTTGAAACTACAACAAATAAAGTACCAGTAGGAAAACGTGGTCGTACATATACCACGTATATATCTGGTCTTCGCATGGCTACTACATACTCTTTCGAAGTTCGGCCCGTAAAGAGGGATGCTAGGGATCTAGCAGATCCTCATTCTATTGGCTCCAAAATCATCATTGTGCCCACTAAAGGATGTAAGTCTATGTTAAGTTCAAAACTTACTTTTTATTTAGTAATTATTAACATTTCTGAGACAATTTTTTTCATCTGCATCATTAAATAAAACCTACTAATACAAGATATACTTAGTTAAATCTAGCTTATTCCGGTATTGGATAAAAAGTGGGGCAAAGTAGTTTCTCTCAGATAATATTACGCAGAGGCAGGTGCGTAAGGAAAATTCAATTTATGTGCAGAATTTAAATTTGATTTCTAAATAATAATGTATTGGTAGATTCGTTCACGTTCGTATAAATTATTCAATATACATATTTTTTATAAGTATTCAAGTTATCATATATATGATTGACTAATAATTGTAATAAATGTTATTAGTATAATAAATTATTTTTTTTGTGAAATAGTTTCTGCACGTGCAACACAATGTTTGCCTCACGCAAGTGAAGTCGAGGTATCAACAGGGCCATATTTTGGAGGCCGTATAGCCGTGGAGGCAGCTGATGGAGGCCCAGAGAGATGTTCCCTTCAAGGAAACCCAAATAGTGCTCAAGACGCCTACATACTACGCATACATCACGACGAATGCGGTTCTGAGGTCAACGATACAACGGTAGCCACTTATGTGATCGTTCAAGAAAATCTACCGATTCTAACTCACAGCACTCGGCGGTGAGTCAAAAATATAAGCAAAAAGCGTATGATTATTTTCACTTTCAATGAGATCGACGGTTTATATGTCAAGGTCTTCTTTTCAAAAATATCACTTAAATAGTTAGCATTGATACAGTTTATATGGACGTTTTAAAAGAATAAAAATTGTTAAAGCATTTTAACTTTCTTATCAATACCAAGTGAAAGTTAGACATTGTTATATTTATTTATTTATTTCAGGTTTCTAGTTCTATGTACTTACAAGCCAGAAACGTTGACAGTACGTGCTGGTATTAATTTACCCAAAAGTAACCCTGGGGACGTTCTGGTGCAGGCCAAGCCCCATGGTGTAGTTGAACCATATGATGAGAACGAACTCAATGACAATGGTTTAAAACCAGCGCGACTTGAAGCTAGGAAAGAAGAAACTCACCAAAGTAAGTTTTTTAACATTATATATTAAAAATGTCTGTACGGCCTATTGTTTGTTCCGCTAGTTGCTTTATAGGATAACTACTGCTATGCCAGCTGAACGGATTTGGATAAAATTTATTACACAGGTAATAAAGTTATTACCTGGTGAAGCACATAGACTACTGTTAGGCACCTAGGGAAGCATCCAAGCGAAGTGAGTATAAGTTCAAATGTGATATTGTTGTAACGTCATATACGGGAACGCCCCTGAATATTTTTGCATAGAGAATTTTATTTAGGGGATCTGAGCTGCAGTTTGTCAAATGCCATAGATACAGTTATTCAAAAGTATGTTTTAAAACTATTATTATTATTATCACTCCGTTTGGTTTTTACATCAAAATCAACAAGGCGGATCTAAGTCGCCAATTTGTATTGAAATTTTTTTTCGTCCGAATCAATCGAGTAAGCCATAATACAGCTTACTAACAAGAGCTTACGATAAGAAATTGTTAAATAAAACTAAAAATGTCCAACTGACCAAAACTAAAAAGCTGTAAATAAAAAAATATTATATTTAAAAAAAACAGTCATGAGGACTGCCGACGGAATTAAATAACTATGCTATCTATATACCTTGTTCTGTTGTGTTGACTGGGTTGCACCAGTCGTAATCATGAGCAGACTGCCCGTAATTCTTGCGTACTCATGAAATTCGATAATTTAAAAAGTTAAACAGTTGTTATTTTTGGATATTCAAATTAATGGTTTGATCTTAAATTAAAATTCTTAAACTGTTTACATTTATCTGCTTTTGATTGATATCTATCGGCATTCTGGGGGATAGCGCTAACACGTCACGTAACCATGTCTGTGTGTGTGACTTACATGAATTTACTCCCCATCCAAGCCTGCCTATAGATTTTTTCACATCGAAAAAAAATATTAACACACACGACTGCGTAAAAAGCAAACTAAAAAGATAAGAACAAGTTGACGAAGGAACATAGTATTTTGCATCAGAGATATATATACATGTTTTATGGTACTCGAAGCTGCGAGTCTTGCTACGTATATCACGTACGTGTAAATTAATAAATAATCAACCACTACGGAGGTGAAAAATGATTATATATAAAAGCCATACTATAGTCACACTGAATTGCTTATAAAAGTTCTTACTGCAAATCGGATTGTATGAGGCAACTAAAATCTAGGCATTCTTATTTAAAAAAATTACTTAAATTATTATATTTAATTATATAAATTTATATAAACAAATGTATTATGTAAAACTTTCAGGTATGTTCGGCGAGATTACACTCGTAATGTTCTTGGTGGTAGCTGCTTTTGGAGGGATAGCACTTTTGATTTGGAAGATGGTGCCGCAATCTGACAAAAACAACGACAATGCTTCCACGATTTCTTCTCTTTCACGAAGCGGCATCTTCAGCAGGCGAAATATCGATAGATTTTCTGATCGAAGTTCTGTTTATTCTATAACCCTTTCCGAAAAGGACGAAGTTAAAAAGCCTAATGAACGTGACGATACTTCTGAGGCGTAATTTAAAAATAAAATTTTATTTGTGTGAATTAAATATATAACTTTAAGACTGTACTTAGTAAGTTGCACGATATGTGATTAATATAGTGTTTTTGTAAATATTTAGGTTGAGTATTTTAAATACATAGTATCTTAATATTATATAGCGGATGTAATTGACACATCTGGCCAGTATTAAGACAATCGCTAGAACACTGATTGCCATAAGTTATAGCACAAATATCATAAATACTACTAGATTTAAGACACAAAGTGAGTTATAATAAAAGAATTAAAATATTTTAGATT
Source organism: Brenthis ino (assembly GCA_921882275.1). Classification (NCBI taxonomy): domain Eukaryota; kingdom Metazoa; phylum Arthropoda; class Insecta; order Lepidoptera; family Nymphalidae; genus Brenthis; species Brenthis ino. The sequence continues at coordinate 25,433,399 of OV170225.1, read as the reverse complement.
TTTATTTGAAGATAATATCTTTTGTGTTGTTTATCATTAAAATTTCTTTTTCCATCGGCAATTCAGGGCAGAGGACTTTCTTCACAATATCGTCCAGTTCTTCGAGAGCTATTTGTGCATGTAATTTTAAAATTGAATCTTCATTGGGATCTTTGTACAGCTTATTTAATGTTCTATATATTGGTAGAATGTTTTCTTTTAGTTCCACCAACGTGTCTTGACCTAAGCCCTTTAGTAAACTGGCAATGACCATTACAGCGGCTCTACGACACTCTATTGCTTTATCTGTCTCTATAATATTCCAGATACAAAGTAGTACCTATAAATAAGATAATTGTAAGTCTAAAAGAATATTATATAATTTTAGAATATAGTGGATACAGAATGCGGTATGTTATGGACACTGCAATTTTGATAATTTTCTTCCCAATCTGTAATCTAGTCTATCTACATGACGAATCTTAATGTATAACGTTGTATCTTTTACGGTGTCATATTTCTTAGGGACAAAATATATAAAAAAATCTATTCATATACATTGAAATTATTTTAAGTAACGCTTGACATTGGCAGAAAGCAGAAAAGTCTTAAATCAAGTACGTTTGTCATTACTTAAAAAGTAAATGGTTATATGTATAGATATTATAGAGTAACACTAAACATCATAGAGCGATAAACCTTACCTCATATATAATAGTGCCAATTTTGTAATTTATTACTAATGCTATTTCTGCTAAGTTGGATAACGCTGACGCTCGTATTAGTGGGTCGTTGTCTCTGGATGCGCACAGCATCGTGTTCAGTAATATCGTCTTGTGAACTACAGCTATTTCTCCTAAAATTTAATACTTAATCAACAATCTGTCGAGAAAAAGGCTTTAATTGCCATTAATGAAAACGCCTTTTTTTTAACGTTGGGAAATGCATTTACGCACGAGGTGTGGGACTCACCGGCAAAGCCAGTACTACCCACTAAAACCCAACAAAACATTCCCCCGTCTTAATGGGGCGACGCAGGATCGCTTATGCATTCAACTACGACGCCCCGACGGCAGGTCTGTCAAGGCAGACCACAACAACCATGGGGTTGCTCCAAAGTCCACTCTGCTATCAGAGAAGTAACAGAAGCAAACCACATGGTACACCGCCCTCCGAAGAGGGCCACCTCCCACCGAAATGGGCCACCTCCCTGTGCGTTTCTTGGCTTCGCGCCCGGCTGTATTGTCGGGCACTACTGAGCCGCTCCACCACGACAAGGTGAACGCACGTTGGGGGGGATTAATGAAATCACCTCTTACATCGGTTATAACTTAAAAGTATATGTTTATATTACTGCGACTTATCTCATTACACTCAGTAGCGTCCCAAGGTGCCAAGTGCTATTTATAATACTATAATATATAGACAGCGCCACCTTTTGGCAAATAATTTTATCACTAAGACCAGTTTTGTGTAACTCCAAACCATAGTCTAACTGCATACTACATATTGAAAACCGTCCAGCCGTTTCGGCGTAAAGGAGCAACAAACACACATGCACACATACAAACTTATATGATAGAATTAGAGTTTAAATCGATAATTCTTAGAACTTTTTTATCCTATACATAATATGAGACAATTGTTCAAACTTACCTAATCTTCTTGTAACTTTAACAATAATATCTCCCAGTTTCATCCTCAACTCTGCCACTTTTTTATGATTTTCTTGTGTGTCTATACTCGTTTCTAATGAAATTTCTAAATATTCTTTACACAGAGCACTTAACACTTCATTCGTGCAATGCGTCGCTAAAGATGCTAGACCATTGACAGCAGATAAATATATGTAGGAATCAGAGTCTTTCAGCTGTTCCTAAAATATTTTCTTAAAATTATTATATGTATTATGAGAGAAAAGGAATAAATACATCTGTATTTATAAATATTACAAATGTTAAAGTTTGTGAGTATGGATGTTTGTTATTCTTTCACGTCAGATCTGGATGAAATTTGGCACAGAGATAGATTATAGTCTAGAATAACATATAGGCTACTTTTTATCCGAAAAATGTACGGTTCCCGTAGGAGAGTTTTGTTTTTATTTTCTTAGCGGCGAACCCAAGCAAAGCGAGGGTGAGCCGCTAGTCCTCTATATCGCAACTCACACCGTTCTTTTATTTTAATCTTTACTTTGAATGAAATAAATTGTAAATACACACATTTTATCAAATTTATCTGAATTGTCACATAAACAGGCAGTATTATAATTAGGAGAATATCTTATTAAAAGTACTATACTCTATTCACGGAGTGAACAATACAACGCGCTTTCTCTGTCCCACTATAGCATACAAACTGATAAGGACAGAAAACTATCCAGCTCCGCCCACTAACACTTGCAACTGGTTTGAAATCATAGGGCTCGTTCATGTTGCTAATGTTTTAGTGAGAAATTTTTAATAATTTGTAATAAAATAAAATTACCATTAAAGTATTAATAACTGAATTTTTAATTATTTGTATACATTATTTATTAATTTTCACTTTCCAACGTATCACTGTCATCTCCTACATTGATAATAAAACTGGTAACTACACGAGAAACGTCTGAACGGTACGGAATACAACGATGGACTAATTATGACTTGCATTGTAGGTAATCGCGGCCTAAGCGTCTTATCTGCAATTAATTACGTAGAAGCGCAAAATCTCAGTGCTTGGTTCATTCAGCGAATACAGTATAGTTATTTATCCTCGCTTCACTTGGGTGTGTCTACGAGTGCCTAAGAGTTGCCTCTGTCTATCCCCAGGTGGATACACCCATAGTATATTTGTGTACTAAATTTCATCCAAATCCGTCCATCCGTTTTAGCGTGAAGACAGTAAGGTAAGCGTAAAAAGAAAAACACACACGCACATACACACATACAAATTTATATTTCGATTAGTCTATGAAAACACAACGGTCATGTTCAGAGGATAATAAAGGCCACAAATATGTGTGCAAACACAAAGGAAGAAAGTAGAAAGTGTTCTATTTCTTTAATCAGAGAATAATTGGTGCGAGAATAATTCCACACGACCGGCGAGAAATCAGCCAGACAGTGAAGGGCTGATATCTTTACGTGCTTCTGGAGGTATGAGGATGAAACACCGCTAACTTCTCAATTCTGTGGTGCAACTGAGAATTCCTTGATAGAAAAATTCGATAAATATACTTGGCCTGACCCGGGACTTGAACCCAGAACCACTTGATCAACAAGGCAATCGATTTTCTAGCCAAATAAGTAATACAAAAGAGATCTCAAATTTTTAGCTTTATCATAAGAATTTTAAATCTGAATTGTTATTCATTTTAACATACCTGTAATAAGCAGAAAATGTAATGTCTCTTAGAGAGTGTCTCTAGGTCAGATTTATCTATAAGCTTCGTTAGTTCCATAATGCCATGAGCCCTCACTGGTAATAAATTATCAAATACATCTGAATGGGCCTTTTCATAAGCACTTTGTTGTTTTGTTGGAAATTCTGATAAAATCAAAGACACTGTTTCTTTACACAGTATACTGACATATTCAGAGCTATCTTCCGACATCTGCTTCAATATAGGCAGAAGTTTATGTAACCTCTGTTCCAATTCATTTGTTTTAGGAATATTTGCCAATATTGTATTTAGTAAGACTAAAGCAATTGTTTTACATTCATCATTTGAATTATCATTATTTGAAGAAAAAAGATTCTCCAAAAAATTGAGTACTATCCAAGGATTAGCTTTCAATGCAGTTAAAACTTTTTGTGAAGAAGATATAACGGCTAGAATTTGTAACATTTGTGCATACTTTTCATCATTTGCAGTCAATAATTCACATTCATCTTTAACATGTTGAGTCATCTGCAAAACATTTGCCTTCTTTGCTTTTTGCTTTTTGTCATTTATGTTTATAAATATCTGTAGACAGCATTCAAATAAATTTTCTACTAGTACATTATTTGCTGTTATTTCAAATATGTCTAAAAAGTGTTCAGCAGCAGCATCTAGTTGATGGTCTATATGAGATCCACTACACTTTATAGCTAATCCTGCATCATATTCTTCAATAACAAGGTCTAACGGCTTGGTGTGTTCCCATCCAAATAAGAACTTTTCTATGATATTTTTTAATTGGATGTGACTCAATACCTCAAGACCTTTTAAAATTATATGGCTTAGTTTGGATTTTGTTTCATCTTTCGTACATTTAATCTTAAGGAGGAAAAGTACATATAAATTCGAAGATATATAGTCTGGTGGAATATCTGTATTTAATAAACTGGTACAGGCATGGAAAATGTTTATATAATGATCTACTTCTTGAGGAGTCAAAATTATTGTACCAGGATATTCACATTTAATTAAAAGAGTTTCATAGTCTAGTGATTTTAATACTTCTTTGGCTAAATCAATAACACATTCATTCCCACCAAACTTTTCTAATAAATTCAACAAGCATGAAGTAGCAGTTGCAAGATAATGAGCATTATTCAACAATAATATCTGTTTCAATTGAGAAGTGATATTCTTTAAGTAGTCTTTCTCTGTCATATTCCCATGTTTAATGCATACTATTTTGCAAATCATATCAATCTTTTTCCATTCAACACCTGTGTCTAAGTCAATAGTTTCAATAAAACATCTTATTAAACTAAGCAATCCTCCTGGCATTGTCAACCTCCTGCTCATCTCCTTTGCTATAACTCTTTTTGCAAATGGTGGTGGTAAAGGGTCAGTAATACTTTGTAAAACCAACAGTTCTTTCATTAACATTGGTTGGAAACAATTATTAACTAGATATTCATAAATATTGACATATTTTTGTCTATCATAATTTAATTTCTCATACAATTCTTCAGTCATAATAAATTTAGAATAGACTCCAGGTTTTTTTAGTGGAGCAAAGGCTAATTGAATAAGTGCAGCTAAATAATCAGATAAATGGAGAGTAATGATAATGCTTTTAAGAACAGGTACATCATAACTTCTATAAAGAAAATCTGTACAAATTGTCAAAATTTCATATTTTTGTTCGTCTGATAACACTATTTGTGGTAATAACTGTGCACTTACACATCTTTTTGATAAGCTAATACCTAGACCAGGTATTAAGCATGGAGAAATACCAAATGAAGTCAGAATCTGATAGCAAGTCCGTAAAGTTTTTTGATTTTTCACACTTATAAGAACTTCATGATTTCTAATTTCATTAGCTAGTTTATCAATTTCATTGATGATATTTTCTAGAAACGATTTTAACGTGTTATATTTACGTGAAAGTTCTTCTTCGTTTTTTATCAATTCTTTAGATTTAAATGTATCTATTAAAATGTTTAACATACATTTATCGCCATTTCCTAGAAAAATAAATAGAGGCGATTAATGTTAAATGAAAATATCTTAACTGCTAGTGCGAGAGAACAAGGCTAACAAAAAAAGTTACCAACCACTTTCAATTAAATCTTCGATTTCTTTAAAAATAGGCGTAATATTAGACATAGTCAAATGTTCAAACGTTTAAAAAATGGTAATATCTTTGTAATAACTGATTTGTAAGCGTGCAATTAAACTGAATTATATGATATTTAAGGACTATTCACTATATCGGAATCACAGACCAGGAACAACCAACTAAATTAATCGGAATTTCGGAAAATAACAAATTAATTAAACTATTTATTTAATATTTTGAGGTTTATGTCAAATGTCAGCAGTCAATCAGCATAATTCCACAATCCACAGATTAAGGATCTCACTTGTGTCTTGTAATGTACTTTATATTAGTAATGTACTATGAATAATAAAAGTTGAGATAGTCATTAAATATGATACAAACGATAAACATAATGGACACAGGATAGAACCAATCGTGAATACCCAATTCAAGGTACCCAACCTAATTCGATAAAAAAGTGACGATGATTTTTTTGTATTTTAAGTTAGTTCGATTATTACTGGCTCAGGCAAGGTTTTTAAAAAATATTTGAATGCAGCTTTTATTATTTTCAAAAATAAAAGAATGTTTTCTTACAATTAACCTTGATATGCTCAATATTAAAGGTGTTTTTCTACGTTCCGTTCATTTTTTCACCTTTATATAATATTAAAACTCAGCGTTTTCAAAATCATCAAAATTATCCACAAGAATGGTACAGGCTACTATAGACAGTAATAATTGTGAGAGATTGAAAATAATTTAATTCAATTCTTTAGGTTTGTGGCTTCAAAATAATATACGAACGCAGCTATTGCACATGACATTTAATGTCAAAACTCAAAAATTACACAGATGACAGAAGTCAAAATCTTTATTTCAATGTCAGTTGCGGCAAAATTTTAACTGCAGTTTAACTGAAAACGAAGAAAACTAAATACATATATTTTTTCTGAAATATATTTGTATAATATTTAATTTTCTTGTGTATTATCAGTACAAAGAAAGAATTAAAAATGTTGATAAAAGTTAAGGTGAGTGGAACTTAGTAAGTATATGGGGGTTTTCTTGAGAGTTACAAGTCACAAACGCATAACCTCGATTTTCAGACATTAACAGGTAAAGAGATCGAGATAGACATAGAACCCACTGATAAAGTGGAGCGCATTAAAGAGAGGGTGGAAGAGAAAGAAGGCATTCCTCCACAACAACAAAGACTTATATTTTCTGGAAAACAAATGTACGTATATGTGATATATATAAATAAGTTAAGACCAAGTGGTATTTGCTATGAATATTTTAGTTTCATTCCTTATAAGTTTTAATTTGATTAGAGATAAAATAAATACAATGTAACTTTAAGTACATTTTTTCTACAAAATTTTGGCACCTACATGTCTTAGTAAATTTAACAATTATCTATAAAGTAAATTAATTTTACCTTTTTTTAATTTCAGGAATGATGAAAAAACAGCCCAAGATTATAAAGTTCAAGGAGGATCTGTACTGCATTTGGTTCTGGCTTTGAGAGGGGGCAAGTGATCTCTTGACAATCATCTTAATTTTATACTTAATTTAATTTTCTTTTCCTGTAAAAAGTTAAACTGATTAAAATAATGTATAACACTTTTAATCATAAAACAGTTTAATTTACTAAGTCTTTTGGTTGTTAGACCCATTTCCTTTACATTTGCTGTAAAACAATACTTATTCAAAAGGATTTTAACAGATTTTATATTATCTTGAATTCACTCATATCTCATATTTATCGCGTTCAGATAAACAGACAGACTCGGTGGGTTACTTGTTCTATAATATGTATAGATTTGACAAAAACTTTACAACATTTTTGTTTCTGAGCCGAGCTTACCGAGTTACGCTCGGAGTTTTTGGCCTGAAGTACAATTTTTTTTAAAAACTAAAAACTTGAAAATAACAAAAAAAACAAAAGTAAAAACTTTGTATCCGACCGAGATTCGAACCTGGACACCTATGACTGTCGATCTTGCGCCTTGGCTGCGTGACCACGATGCTTATGCCAGAGTGTGCGAAATTACTGAGGATATTTTGTGTGGAATAATGCGAAAGAAAACCGCATGAAAACTCGAAAACAAGCGTTTTCTTAGACATAAGACTAATCTAGATCGATTTTTCGCCCCCTAAAACTCCCACATACCAAACTTCAGCAAAATCGCTGGAGCCGTTTCCGAGATTCAGATTATATATTTATATACAAGATTAGCTCGTTTAAAGATATAGATTACATATTTATATACAAGAATAGCTCGTTTAAAGATATAAGATATGTGCTACTAATGTTGATAGGTATTAGGTAATATAGTCTGAGATCAATAAATCACAAATGTTATTAACAGTAAGTATTTGATAATCACATTAATGCAGAAACAGCAAAGCTAAACACCTAGCAAAATTTTATCACTTCATTGTCACAGTTATACAGCAATCAGAGTATAAGGGCTGAGTATAATAGTTCATTTAGTTTACTTGACAAGCCCAGTGAGTCTCCATGATATTGTGTATTTTTTCTTATTATAAAGGATGTATATGGCTGTTTGTACACAGTACAATGCAGTATAATGTATTACTACTATATCATACTGCAACATAACATAAACAATACCGTGTGTACTCAATCTATCTAGTATTTATTTTCTAAACAAAGTATTGGTGGAATTATGAAGATGAAAACAAATAGGTAACATCTAAAATAAAAGACATAATTGAGCAAGTAATTTATTACACTCATAACATTGTTCATATACATATATAATCCAGCTATTCATAACTTGCACTGAATTGTTTCACTTTACATAAAAAATAAACATCTTTGGTTTACTAAAAATCAACAACATCAATTTAGATTTTTCTTAATAAATTTCTAGAATTATAAACACTAAGAGGTGACCAGGTTACCACAATTTTTGATTATCCGTATTTTTGAGCATTACTTGAGTAATTTTAAGGGTTTAATAATTAACATAAAAAAATATGTGCTGAATTTATTTTTATTAAGAACAGTTTTTTAGGCATGAATAAATTTTGTATTAGACAATTTTAAATTGATCTATACAATTTTATATTAAAGACGACTAAATGACTTTAGGACGGACATATAATAAAAATTTTGACATGTGGAAAAAATAGAAAAAAAAATCTTACTACGGTGCCTTCAACTTTATTCTGAAAAGTGGAACGGCAAGCTTAAGAAGGAGATGATAAAAATCTTACAGTAAGCACGACATTGATACTTGTAGTACAATGCATTTTTGGCACACAATATTTACAATAATTAGAGATTAAAATAGAATTTATAATTTTTTTAGCTTTGTTGCGTTGATTGTAGACTCCTCCATACCCGCGAATACTTCTCTAAACTAAGTACATAAAATATAATGGCAAAGACATTTAATTTTTACTGTACTTAGAGAAAAGATTAATAAAATTACGAATTACACAGACTCATTTACATAACTAAATAATTACAATTAATACAGTTAATTAACTACGAGAGATCCATGCTGCATTTAGCTGATCAGCAACACCTGTAAAATTGATTTAAATCTATGATATATTTAAATCTATACTAATATTATAAAGAGGTAAAGTTTGTGACGTTGTAGGGGGTAAGTAATCTCTGGATCTACTGAACCGATTTAGATGAAATTAGTAAGAAGACTAGCATTGCCCGCGGCTCCGCCCGCGTTCAGATGACCAAAAACTAAATTCTTAGGTGTTACATATTAGTATACTCTTACATTGCAGTTTTTGTATTTTTCCTCAGAAATAAGATATTTTCCCGCGGTAAAAAGTATCCTAGGATCGCGCGCTACATCGCCCGGTTTATATAGCTTGAGCAGGCGGTCGAGCGATGCGGGGCAGAGGGGATGGACTCGCCGTAGGCATCTCAATGCTCGCCAAGCATTAAAAATGTTTCGCTACTAATTACTTCTAACAACGATATCTCAAAAACTATTCATCTGATTGATTTAGTGTAAAGAGCAATTTTAATCTGCATTAAATGACTAAGCTAACTAAAATATTCATTTGGATAAGGATTAATACCGAACTAAAGAAAATAACTTTGAAAATAACGTAATGTTTTTAATTAAAAATGTTAACATAAAAGTGGTTATTGTAAGTCAACCGTAAGAGATAGAGATATGCTATCGCGGACTTTTTTGTAGCATTTTTATAGATTTTGAATTCTCTAGTACATTACTTAACTGTATCTTTGCTAGTTTACGCGGCGTTCGCGTGGAAAGTTCCCATTTGGCGAGATTTTTTGCGACCTCTTCAACATTTGTCGCCGTATTTCAGCTAATTTACATAAAAGCATAATAAATTATATACCTAAACCTTCCTCAAGAATTACTCTTTCTATTGTTGAAAACCGTATAAAAATCCGTTCAGTAGTTTTCGAGTTTATCGCGTACAGACAGACAGGAGGACAGACAGGAGGACAGAAAGACGCGGCCGGGGGACTTATTTTTATAATAAGTATAGATAGTTTGAGATCCTGTGAAGGACATAGGTTTCTTTTTATCCCGGAAATCATCCCTTAAGGGGGTGAAAATGGGGATGAAAGTTTGTATGGGGAATCAACCTAGGGACGAACCCGAGTGAAGCAAGGGTGAGTCGCTAGTTATAATATAAATCAATATGTCATGCCTACTTGCTTTCTGAACAATTAGTTATCTAGGTTAAAAATCTATCTTATGATGTTCACGAATAAGATTATGAGGCTAATGTAATTCTTCTGTAATATTGAATTTGCAACTTTATCAAGGAACATGTTATATATAACATGTGTAATGTTTTTATCTAATTTATTTTCATTAGGGGCGTTCTATGTTCTTATAAGATCCAAGGATTTATTTTGTAAAATCATAAGATAAACGGAGCGTGTAAAAGAAATCGATTGAAGCCTTAAGTGGTATTATAATTAATACAATAAGAAGTAAAAAGCAAAAAAAAGAAATCTGACGATATTTAAAGTAAACCTCATCAGAAATGTATTAGGAATTGTTAAAACTTAAATAAGAAATATTAGATTGACATAAATTTTCTTTTTGAATACGACGGTAACATTTGGCGTCATTCCCTGTTCTGTATGTTGCGTCTATCTTATCATCTTAATCTAAAGTGATCATAAACTATCATTTATTTCTTTCTTTTTATATTCATACTAGCAATGCCCGCGGCTCCGTCCGCGTTCAGATAACCAAAACCAAATTCTTAGGTTTTACATATTAGTATACTGTTACAATGCAGTTTTTCTATTTTTTCTCAGAAATGAGATATTTTCCCGCGGTAAAAAGTATCCTATATGTTGACCCGGATAACCAGCTATCATCATATCAAATTTCATTAAAATCTGTCCAGTGAATTTCTCGTGATGCGGTAACAGACAGACAGAAAAATAGACAGACAGACAGACAAAAATTCTAAATACTATAGATTCGAACTCTGTATCGATAATAATGTCAATTTCAATAAGATTTTCCAAAAAATATTTAATGTACAGATTCGACTTATTTACAATTTTATTATATGTATAGATTTAAGGATAATTAGTGAGGTACCTAATTTCAACCATCGGAAAGTGCTGGTGTGACCCATCCATATTTATCGTGTGTCTTGACGAGTGAGCGGAAAGCCTCCTCGGCACGTCTCCGCGAGAACTCGCGCGAGGACCGCGGCGGCACGCGCGCCACTCGCCCTTGACCTTTCACTACTGATGCTGCGAACTGCATCACTACCGCTTCTACCGTGTACGCAGACGCCCAGCCGCGGGGCGTCAGTAGTTCCATGCATATGGCACCACCTTTAACAAAATGTTCATCAAATAATGTAGTTAGATTACTATAATGATTATGACCCTATTAGGTAACGTGACTGCATTTTGTTGGTCTATTCACCTAGTGGCTAGCATTTATTAGGTTCTGGGTTCAAGTCCCGGGTCGGGAAAGTACAGTTATTGAGTAATTATATCTAGAAGAATTTCGCGGATTTTTTTTGGTTCCCGACGTTTCGAATGCTTTACAGCATTCATGGTCACGAGACACTAAGGTTATATACGTCTCAAACACATACTTATTACAGACCGTGCCTACCCACAATTTTTTTGAAATCATTTTTGTAAATCGTCGTCGGGAAGTAAAAGATCAAAATAAATCCGCGAAATAATCCGAAAAGATAGTTTTATTTAAAATGAGTATAAAGTTAATTTACCTTCCATTACGAATCCCTTCTCTATTCGCGGTTCAATAACACGCATGAAAGGCGGCGCGAAAGGGAAGTTTTCGGGGAAGATGAGGTGCAGGAGTATGTTAGGTATATTCAACTCGCGCAGGTCTGCCGCTAAGTCGCTCTCCGGGTCTATTTGGTGCAGCCTCACGTGCCACTCAAACAAATTGTCATTTACTAGCTCTACCTAAAGAAGAAAACAAGTCAATTTTATAATTTAGTAAAGTATGAAATAGATTAAAAAAAAATATAGATACTTTTCTAGTTGTTTAACAAACTTAAGTGTGGATGTTTCAGATATATTAACAATCTTAAAATGAATTAGTGTTAAGTATCAAAACCTAAGAAATGTAAGGAGTTCTTCTTATTATAGTATTTTTTAAATATACAGGAATATTTGTGCAAATTTAGATTTTGTTCACCGTTTGTCATGGAAGATATTATACAAACACGCACCTACATAGTAACAAAATATATTAAAAAAACAATTACTGTAAAAATAGGATTAGATCTATGGTCCTGTGATCGTTGAATTTCTTTGAGCTCTTTCATGAGTCTGCGTGTGCGTACCGCCGCCGCCCTTTCTCGTACATCGTTTGCGCCTCCAGGCTTCTTCTTAGCAAGTGACGAAGCTGCTGGGCTCGCCGGCAAACTTGCAGGCGCTTCTGCTGGACTCACGCCATCTCTGTAAGATTTATGAAAAAATATATTTATATTATTTACTAGCAACTCATCCTCGCTTCGCTCGTGTTCGTCTCTAGGTAAGTTTTAACGGTTAGTATGAAATAGATAGTCGATCCCTGGCTCTGTGAAAAACAAAAACAAATCTATCCCATGGGAATCGTACATTTTTCCGGGATAAGAAGTAACCTATGTGCTATTCCAGACTATAAATTATCTCTGTGTCAAATTTCATCCAGATTCGTTCAGCCGTTCTGGTGTGATTGAGTAAAAAACATCCATCAATCGAAACTTTCGCATTTATAATATTTATGGGATGACATTGACTTTTCTAGAGGTTTTAACAACCTCGGGAGGTCAGAAAGAGTCAACAACTATTTTTGGTCCGCACGGACTCGAACCCGGGGCCACAGGATCTACAGTCGTACATGCTAACCATTTAACATACAATTATATATTCTAAAATAATAAAAAGTATGTAAGTACCAGCGTATATTATGTTTATAGTTTAGGTAAGAAATCGAAAAGCATAAGTGATTCATTTCTTAATTTGACCTATTTCAACGAGTTGTAATTCTGGTTATCTAAAATTGTTCTAAGAATTTGATTCATTAGGTTTCAAGTGGGGCTAAAACATTTACATATCTTATGACTCTATTGTATATAACCTACCGATTTCAAATAGCTATTGACCTTTCTCTAGAACTGAAAGTTTCAAAATCTTTGATTAAATATTTTCAGTAATAATGAAAATTGACAATATATCAAAATAAAAATAATAAAAAATTGTAAGTATTAAATTAAAGAATTAATTAATTTAAGTTATGATTTTTATGGAGTTACAATTCTAAATCCTTTCGAAGTAACAAGATGTTTTATGACGTTAGGAAGATCACATTGTAATAATAGTCTAACGTTTTATTGAAGGTCTGATTGCAGAATATGCATCGACGGTCAATGGCCTCGATTACAGTATATTATTGTGTGGCATAAACAAAATTTCATTTTATACTTATAGTATATATTATTAACAAAAATAAAAGATTGGGTTAGTTAGAACTTAGAATAAACGAGAATATAATTTTTTCATTTGTTTTGAATTTAAATTACGATACATTTAATTCTATCAATTTTGACTTACATTTGTACATATTTATGCTAGAAATAATAATAGAGAGGTATTATTTTTATAGAATTTATTAAGGTTTCATATTTGTTTTAGTATTTCTTCAATTTTTGTCTTGCCTTAGCCTTAAGCAAATTTAATTAAATTTTAATATTTACATTGTGCTCCTACTCACGCTGCCACATAACGCGAAAATTATGTTTAGAAACTATAAACTTTGTAGTAACATGATTTATTTTTAAAGTATTATAGTAAGCGTAGTAATGCAGACATAATAGAATGAGCAAGTGTAAATATCAGAATTACATGACAGCCGGCGTGTCGCACAGTTAATAGCCACACGGATAGCGTATCGCTTTAAATTACGAGACAGACAGCTTTCTCTACGGCATTTTCGATGAACGATCCTACATTAAACATTATTTTAATTTTTGTTTTGATAACTTAATTCCAATCTACTTAACTGTAAAGAATTATCTACATAAAATATAATTTTATTTCGGTTATTTGAGACAAGCGGCTAACCCTCGCTTCGCTCGGGTTCGACTCTAGGCTAACGAAAACTAATCTATCCCATGGGAACCTTACATTTTTCCGGGATAAAAAGTATCCTATTTGTTATTCTGATGAATGGACTAGGTATATTAATGTAAAGTTTCAATAAAATGTAATTAGTAGTTTTTGTGTACTAGGCTGTATAATTTACTATAGTTTTGTAACTATCCCACGGGAACTTTTTAATTATCCGGGATGAAAAGTATCTAAAATGTTGACCGGGGATATAAGGTACCAAAATGCAAAATTTCAAAATTTCGTTTCGGAGATTACACAGAAACAAACAGAGAAAGAAAAAAATTGAAAAACACTACATTTGTTCTATTTCTCTTCTTACATCCCCCTGACTCGGTTTTTAGCAAAAAAAAATCTAATACATTCGACCTCTAGTTTTATTATAGTATGTTTAGATTACTTTCAAATTTTTCATATACCATTAACATTTATCAATGCTAATTTCCAGAGTCACTGCAGGTAGAATTATAATATAATACTTTGAGTAATACTAGTTATGACGTATTCAGGAAAGGTCTATTTTCTTTGACATAAAATTTATAAACAAACCTGGTTTTTCTGTTCCGCATTCGTGTGACGCAGTGTGAGCTGTCGTCACATACATACCTCACAATTCTTTGTCTCATACTGTTTTAAAATTGAGACTTCGGCACGGATTTGCACTTCCTTGACATCAGTTTTACTTCTCGTAATTTGTAGAGCTCTTATTTCAGAAATACCTATACCTAAGCGTTGACGGTACACGTTTGTGATGCGGATGGGTTATAAAATGTTTTAAATTGTCTAAGTAATCTGACTGATTTCAAAGGCACATTCACTGGTAGATTGCTGATGTTATAAGGAATAACTTAGGCTACTTTAATTTCAGAAAAACAATTAGGGTTCCGCTTAAAAAAATGAAAACGTAATTAGTCGAAGAACTAAAAGCCTCGTCCACGCGAGTCTTTCCAAACATTAAGTATCTATGTAATATTAATAAAAGCATTTTGTATTATTCCCTCATCGTAGGAAAAGAAAATTATTGACAATATAGACAGCATAGTTTAAGAACGTAATGAAATATGAGTAAATAAGAAAACGTATATAAGAAATATCGGGTGCAATCGGCACGACGGACGGGAGTAGAAAGTACCTGCTTATTCAATTTTAAAAATCAATATACGTAATTGCATTATAGATTATTATTTTACATTTCTCTTGTTCTGTATTTAAGTTATGTAGTATTACAAAAGCGAAATATGTAACTATATCTACTAGGAATATTACTAGGCAGATGTCTACATAGGATAAATGAGTGGACAGATGGAGTTTTTGTAAAGGCCTAAGCTGAAGCTCTAAAGGGAGCTGGTCATATGTGTATGTTACATACATATATACCTGCACCGGTATACCTACATAAAGTATGTAAACAATCATCATTCATAATCATCAAATGTAAATGTGTGTGTTTGTGTGTGTCTCTTGACAAAAACAAATTAAAAAAAAAACATTAAAATCATATTTTTCTTGCTTTTGCTCATTGCATAAGCAGAAGTACCTACACACGATTGAAATTGGAACGGCCTGAATCACCAGATTTGGTTGGTGTATCTGTGTAGAGTAAGTAGTATGCCGATAATATTTACTATTGTTCCGTGTCCGTCGAACTTGATCCACTCCGTACCAAATTCGTTCGTGTATAAGCTCAAAATACTTTCTTTCCAGTATCTAGTAGGTATATCCAGTATCTAATAGAGGAAATTCCTTTCCCTGAAGGCTGAAGAAGATATTCTATGTCATGTTTATGTGCTATTTTGTAAATAACGTAAAAATTCCACATATGTTTGTATTACATATAGACGCAAGCATTTATATATTACCTACCTATAGATACACAATTTCTAATTAAAAAGTGACGTCGTAAGTCAAACCAAAGAATAACAACCAAAAATCATAAGTTCTGATGGTATTAACTAAAATTCTTTATACATACTATTTGTCTTCTGAATGAAAAACAATCGCCTTCGGTAGTCAGGAAGAATAAAAGCTACATACTCGTAGAGAAGAGTCGTTGTTGTATTCATATTATTTTCTATGAAAAAATGCATTTTGATAATATTGTCATTTTTTATTTTCACTATTTAATATTATAAAATTAATTTAAGCTTTAAATGAAACTCAATAGTCCATTTATTCCTTCCAAATATGACATTCAGTAATGAATTATGTATTCGTTATAAATAAAAACAGGTTATTTATTTACTTAAAAGCGACTCTATTTAAATAAGAACAGAGGCATGTTATTAGGCGACCGAGAATGGAAAGTATGGAAGGAGAGTGTAATATACTGTTGTTATAGCGAACTAACAGCTTACCTTGCTTCGCTCGGGTGCGTCCCTACCCCTAGGTACGCGGGTTTTGATCGCAATTTCATAAGTTTTAATTTTTTGCGTGGAACCCTAATCCTTTTTCTTAAATAAAAGAAGCCTAAGTTACTCTTTATAACATCAGCTAGCTGCCAGTGAAAGTCCAGTCAAATCGGTCCAGCCGTTTCGGAGGTTAGCCGGAACAAACAGACAGACAAACAAAGAATTTTAAATTTGTTTTTTATTATAAGTGCCGTATATACTTTCATAATATGTATCTATTTAGTAAAAAAGCATTTATTTTGACATTACAAACAGACACTTCAATTTTATTTATCTGTATAATTAAGCGACTATTAAAATTTGTCGTATAATTTTATCGATCGGTACGTAAAGTAAAAAAACAAAGCAAATAATCCTCGTTATATTTTGTAATATATATTACAAAAAACATATCAATTAACATTTTAAGTTTTTGTATATCAATGTACGCAAGCTATAGTTTGAAATTATATATGTGATTGCGCGTTAAATCATCTATGTACCTACTCTGATAAGTCAGGTCCGGTCGTGGTTGTAACACAGCTGATTTGTTTGGTATACTGAATTCGATGTTCTGCCCGTGCCAAGTTTGATTGTAAGTGGTATCGGCTTTTAAAAAAAAATAAAGAAAGCCGGCTAAACATGACTCGGACTTGTGATAAAGGCCTCAACCTCTATTTTATATATGGTTTTATTTTTAGTTTACCTGCATCTAATATGTAAAGAAAGTATATTCGTATGGATCCCTAATCCCTTAGTATACACACAGTATTTATTTTTAACTTCTTTTTGTGTAGTAAACGCTGAGAACATGGTGAGAATTAAATATAATACTTATTCTTCGCTTTCCGTTTAGGTACCCTTTGTTGAGTAACTATATATTATTTTAATCATACTGAGATGATGACAATATATTGAAAAACATATGTAAGTACGTACATACATAGTTGATTTATATTCTCTCTGTGTAGAAATCGAATCCGCGACTACGGCGTAGAGGAGGCATGCTCAACTGGGACATAACGATCGTAAATTTTTATTTATAAATTTTAATTAACTATATTTTCTAACGATTATACACTACTAGCAGAACCCGCGGCTTCGCGCTAAAATAACAAAAAATCTCTAAAAAGGAAGTTCCGTACAAACTTACATCCCCTATTTCACCCCCTTATTATAGTATGAATTTCGAAAAATGCTAAAACACGTATTTATTTAATTTTATTGAAGAGCATTAATACTAAGTTTCAAGTAATTCTAATCAAAAATATTTTTTTGGATTGTATTATAACGTTTTTTTGCATGGGAATTAAGTAATCTCCCGCGGTAAAAAGTAGCCTATGTCGCTCTCCAACCCTCCGAGTATCTCGACACAAAAAAAATCACGCCTTTCCGTTTCGACGTGAAAGAAGGACAAACAAACAAATACACTTTCATATTTATAATATTAGTATGGATTCATACTATGGTTTGTAATCGGATTCATTCAAGGCTGTTTAGTGTTTTAATGTTTTGACTGATTTAATTAATGCAATAATACTTAAAGTATCTGGCATAGAAATGCGTTTTGTAAGTTTCGACTTGCAGTAAACAAATACAAAGAATGTAACATTATGAGTGTATCGTCGAATGGCATTATGGTATCACACATGTAATAATCGTTCATATTTCTCGATCACTTGCCATATGCTTACAGTAGCAAGATGGTCAGCAAATGCTTCAAACACATTAAAAGATTAGAGATTACGCCGAAAAAACTTGTATATTTATCAAAACTTTTTTTTGCCAAGAAAATATGTTTCATAAGTTTCTTCTGTAAATTATACAAAATTGTCAGAATCGAATCATTTTAACATAAAATGTTTAGGTATAATATGTACATAGCTTGTATGCAACATTAGGAATAGTTCAAATACCTATTCACTATTACTTTGTTAATTAAATGTACGACGATTCCTAGTATTTATTATTGTTATTGTAATTATTAACTTATATTTTCCTGTTTTCTTTCATTTTAGTGTAAAAAATCTGAATCATAACAACTGTTATTTACCTATGACGGCGAAATAATCCTCGTCTGGCTGGCGACCCGCTCGGGCCGGCTCCCTCCTTATCAAGTTTCTCTGGAGAGCGAAACAGCTTCCGAAAAGCTGCCGCTACTTTCTCCTTGGAACGCGATGTCATCGTTCACTATTTATTTATCACTTTTAATTCCTTTAATCACTAATATATTATAACTTAACGCACTTATGATTATTAATTTACAGTACACATGAGCGTCAATCTGTCAAAAGAAACGTCGATTTGAATTTGGAATCAGTTTTTATTTAGCAGGCCAGTGCACTTTTATTTTGTACAGGGTGCATCACTGCCGAGTGTTCTCTGCCACAGGTGTGTAGTCTCGTACTGTGGTGCGACGCTCGGACGTCCACTACTCTACTGGTGTAGCGAACTCTGTTGAAATCGAAACTTGGCACATTGAATGGAGAAGGTCGGTTATCGTCAGACCGATGCGCAATGTGGATGGCGAACGTTGTTGTGTCACAGTCATGACACAAAGCGTTGACGCATATCGAGTACCACACGCCGCTGCGATCTTCGAGTGAATGAACCAACGCTTACAGTTTTTATTGCGATTCTATGTCTTGCGTGAACTCAATAACTGGCCTAGCCCTGAAACAAAGAAACGAGTTAGTTTATTTTGTTAGTAGGTCAATATTACAGGTAATTAATTTTGGCCGTGAATTTTAGTTCCTGTTATTATTGTTATGAATGAAATATTTTTATTAATACTTATGTCTTTATTATTGATACTTATGTGTTTAAACAACAAAGGCAAAGTAAAACAAAAGGTCATGATAGAGTCTAAAAAATAATTAAAAGTCTCAGAATACAGTATAGGTAATTGCTTTATAAATTACTAGCGACTCACCCTCGCTTCGCTCGTATTCGTCCCTAGGTAAGTTTAAACGGTTATTATGGAATAGATAGTACATCCTTTGCTCTGTGAAAAACAAAAACAAATCTATCGCACGAGAACCGTACATTTTTCCGGGATAAAAAGATATACCTATGTGATATTCCAGGCTGTAGTCTATCTCTGTGCCAAACATCCAGATCCGTTCAGCTGTTCTGGCGTGATTGAGTAACAAACATCCATCCAAACTTTTACATTTATATACTAGTAAGAAGTAAAATGGGATGGGATTAATATGACTTAATATACAGAATATCATTTAGACTTTATTTATGATGATGTAATGTACCTATATAATCATGTATAATTATCAGAATATTATTATTCAAATTAAAACGATTTAAATTATTTCTCCCATATGACAGAGCACGTTACTTGAGCCTTTACCAGTAATAAATTAATAGAAAGTATAACACTACATTTCATAAATAAACAATCTTTGTTATTTTATTTTTACGTCCCAAATCGACCTTGGTGTGTCCTTAATAGGAATAGAGGACATTCAAGCCCACGCACATTGGCAAATTGCCCGAAACGGTTACATCCCTTAGGGATTATATAGCCTTCGTTTTCTTAGCCATTGTTTAGAAAACAGTAAATAAACAGACACCGATACAATACGTATTCTAGGAGTTATATGTTATGTGCATATCGACGTCACAAACATTATTGGGATAGCTAAGTTTTAAAAGAATATTGGTGTTATTTTATAATTACTTTCTTTTTTACGGCGCATTGATATGAGAAACTTAAAATTTTCATTAATTATTAACAACGAGCATAATCTATATTTATATATATAAAATAAAATCGGTTTAAGTACTCTACACCATTTATAACACAAGAACGGCTGAACAGATTTTTATGACCTTTGATTTGTTGGATTTGTCTCTGCCCTGAATAGCAGAATAACTATTAACATCGCAAAAAACACCGAAAAATGTACATGGCTAACAACATGAAATATTTCAAACGCACCGAGGAACGTTCCCGAGCGAAGAAAGCGTAAGTCGCTAATAGTAATGTAAACCTATGTTACAAATCAAAGATTGACAGTGATGAGTGAATTCTAGATTTCAATATGTAATGTTTAAAAGTTAAGAAAGCGTAGTAGTTATATTAAAATGGTACCTACTTTCTTATATACTCAATCTCTACAGAGGCACAATTCAATTTGACTGCTTAGGTACTCTCGAAGGTATATATTTTTTTCAGTAAATTTTTACAAGTCATTATATAGTCATTGGTAGAGCTAGATAAACATCTTTATACTTACATACTTACAACAATACATGCATGTGTACCAAGTGCGAGAGATTTATAACACACATTTTTCAAATTAATTTTGGTTTTTTATCCCCCTCGTTTTTTTAATATACTTAGGGCTTGATTTTAAAGAAAAAATCAATATTATTTTAATTTTATTACTGAAATTTAATTTACAATTGGCCTTAAGCTGAATAAATAGGTGCATATGTTTACATATTAGATAAAGCGTTAAATCCATCTCGTTTATGCGACCGTGCGTATTAATTTGAAATGCGCTTTCCAATAGCGTTAGAGGGTGGAAAATAAAATTTAATAGGGGTACTCACTCGCATGTCACCGTGTGTAATAAAAAGCGAGTATCGTGGATAACACTACGTTCGTACCTATGTATATGACAATGATTTTCTTTTATATTCTTTTAGATGAAAATAACTATTAAAATACAATGATATTTAATTAGAATTTCAACGATATAATTTATTTTATAATTAACTAGCAGAACCCGCGGCTTCTCCCGCGCTATAACTACAAAAAAAAGGTAGATTTCATACTAACTTTCATGCCTTATTTTACCCCCTTATGGGATGAATTTCGAAAAATGCTAAAACATGTATTTATTTAATTGTACTGAAGAGCATTAATACCAAGTTTCAAGTAATTCTGATCATAAATATTTTTTGGGTTGTAGCATAACGTGTTTTCTCATGGGAATGAGATAATCTCCTGCGGTAAAAAGTAGTCTATGTCACTCTCCAGCCCTCCAACTATAAATATACAGTTCTATTACAACTTTTTCCTTAAACTTAATAATATATATAATTAATTAATAATAATATAGGAACATTAAGAAAAAGGCTATTTTTTAATATCTATATAAAGGATTAAAATTCTGGGACATAACGGGCAGACAAATTAGTATGGGTGAGTCACGTATTCGGATCATGCAATGCTGGTCAAAGGAAGCATTCAATGAACGACAAAATAGGTGCGTGTAAATCCCATATCTTATAGGTACACATAGTGATAGCTAGAATAAATACTATTATTTATATAATAATAAATACTATGAACTTTCTAAAGTAATTCAATTTTTATAGTTAATTTAAATAACCATTTCCATATATACTTAATTCTCCCTTCTGACTTTTATTAGATTCACAAATGAGCCTTTTATACGGTTTAAGGTGACAAAGAGACTATATAAAATAAAATAAGGAAGCAACGTTTTCAGCAATAAGGTACAGACGTGTGGGCCGTTATGTAAGCAATTCGAGAAGGACTCATCACTCCACTCAATGAATTACGGGCGGATGCCTTCTCAAGTCTTCCCTCTCTTACGATTACTATATGCTTATAGCATATGAAGATGATTTATTTACGTCTAGTATAGAATAAATTGCTCTTGTGAATAGGTAACAGTAAAGGGAGTTTTGTTACGTAAAACAAATTATATCCTGTCCTACCTATTATAGCTATACGTTAGACATTGATCAATTAAATTATTCAGGTTTATACGACAATTAATTACTAATCTGACAGTAATTAATAGAAAAGATTTTACTTTTTCTTTATAACAAAAGGTTATACGACGAGGGTTAGGATGAGGATGACCGAACATTTTACTGCACAAAGCTTAATAACCGTACTGCACCAAAACATACACCTACTATAAAAGCCTTCATGCCACGTAGATACTTGAGCTATGACGCAAATGGACTGCCTCTCTCTCGCTAACGTAATCATTGAATCAGCATGGCAAAAAATATGTCAAATACCTAAAGTGTTATAAGTTATTTAATAATACTAATAAAATATAAGTAAATAGTTAAATGTGTTTATTTATTATTATATATGACATAATAGTCATGTGGTTTAGCATAAGTAGGAATATATTATGGCATAAGTCCTTAATTAAAAAAAACGACCTTTAATTTGGTTTGTAAATGTTGACAACCCTCCTTGTTTGTGCCTTTAAAAGTGTGTGGTTGGCTGCACGGTTTACGTGCCGCATCCCCTTTTGGCCATTTCTCAACGGTGGCAGACTGTGTCACAGCGAAAATATTTTTTTAAATAAAAAATGTGATTTTTATTACTACGACCACATAAGTATTCAGTAAGTAGGTCCCTAAGTAGGCGGTCTATTTAGAAACCTTTTTAAATCAAAACCACACGAGTTACCTAGTTAGGTAAAGTGCGAAACTATAAATTATATCTAAGTAAAGTGACAATGGTTTCTGTGTTGTATGAGTTTTCGATAGAAAATATAATGAAAGTTTTGTGCTTCTGTTTGTATCTAAGATAACTTTTAAGGGAAAAAAATATTAAATCTGACAGGAACCTCTTGATCCACCGGGATAAAAAGTAGCATATGTTATTTGCACGTCGGGGATAGACGACCTATTTTGTTTTATGTGGTTGCGAAAGGAGAACAAATTAATATAAGTTTACACTTCATGTATTATCTATTTTCAGGATAAGAATTCAAAAATTCTAAAATTGTAATAATAATTATTATAAAAAAAACACTTAAAATAACTAATGATTGATCTACGAGTATATACCGCATTTTGTAAAATATTCGCATATAAAACCTCGTTATTATAGGAACTTATATGAAAAACAGGCGGCTTATAGTAGGGGAGCCCAAGAGGGGATTTTCTGTAGTTACTCGAGCGCGGCAGATTAACATAAAAGAGGTTACCTTGCACTCTATTGAGTACTTTCACCATAATATAAGTCTTCTATATAAAGGGGCGCGTCTAGGGAAGCCGATTAAAATATTTAAAAAATGTTTTGATAAGGTAGAAATACTTGAAACCGTCAGATTAAGGTGTGGTAAAAAAAAATCGACTATAAAGTTTATGATGATTTTTGCCTCTTAGGCTTGTGCAAATCGGCAGATTATTAAATTGGACACTTTTCAGGATGTGACTAGCCTACCACACCTTAATCTGAAGGTTTCAAGTATTTCTACCTTATCAAAACATTTTTTAAATATTTTAATCGGCTTCCCTAGACGCGCCCCTTTATATAGAAGACTTATATTATGGTGAAAGTACTCAATAGAGTGCAAGGTAACCTCTTTTATGTTAATCTGCCGCGCTCGAGTAACTACAGAAAATCCCCTCTTGGGCTCCCCTACTATTAAAAATGAAGCCACCAATGAGGCGCTATAAAATGTATAAAAATGATATATCCAAGCGTATTGTCTCGTATTTTGAATATATCATTCTATATATTTTCACTTTTAACATCGATTAGGTATAGGTATACATATAGAAAAAAAAATTGTCAAATAGGATCGTACCATGATCATATTTAGTTATCTATAGATAATAATTAATAACTCATCTCATTATGTTTTATTAAATTAGGCCAATACTTTATACTTAATAAAATGTTAAATTTGCATACAAATTGTGCACTTGATTATAATTGAAATAAATCAAAGAAGTTGCATTCGCGACACGCTCTTATCGTTTTTATTCCTAGCAGGATATACCTTGCATTGCAACTATTGTATTATACCTACCTATAGAGCTAACTCGTTCATATGTAACTTTTTATATCAAACTAGTAACCAAATGAACTAAACCAATAGTAGACTAATTCTCCTCCAAATCAGGAGAAATGTAGCCTCTTGTTAGCGAAAATTTAAATAAAAACAAGATAAAGATTAAAATGATCTCTTTTTGAATAAGACTACGATTAGAATAGAGTTCTATCCAAACTCACTCTACATCTCCTTAATATTAATGTAGTTATGAAACCATATACTTTTTAATGTTACGGTTTTTATGGGTTTGAAGGAGTAAGTAAGGCTACCTTACTATGTCCAGGTTGGAATATATTTTGATAGTTTATTAATACAAATTTCCCACTTACTAGTTTCTGCCTAAAACAGACCATCAAACATCATCCAAAACTTTAACATAATAATAATAAGCGTATAAAAATACAATTATGTTAAGGATGGCAAAAAGTTCAGTACGAATGTCTTGGGTTTGCTGGTTGACTGATTTAGGAGGCGTAGATACTTATCCGACTTACGCTGCGTGCAATATTTCTGCCGGCTATTGACTGTTCCAGACAAAGGTAAAAAAAAAACAAATATTGGAATCAATTGTGGATTAACGAATGTAAACAAGCAGAAATACTACGTTATCATTATCAACCCATCCGTGATATTGGCTATTCAATAATATACACACGTAGGTACCATACTCAGACTGCACATGTACTGCATGCGTGTTCAGCATGTATAATAGAAGAGTTTTGTGCAATAGATCTACAGGACTGGTCTCGGCTGACTAACCAATGAGATTTTTACAGACATCTCATATATACTAGATACTGCTTTAAAAACCCTTTCATCCTCATAAACCACTCTTTTCAGTTTTATAGCGCAGATAGTAACAAAGGTCGTTAAAGACTGAAGTACGTATACATTTATGTAGTTACTGGTACATGTTTAAGTAGGGGAGAGCGGGGCTGGAAGTTACCGGGGTAAGTCGTTCCGACGGTAATAACTTTGTAAGGGAAAGACATAGCAATAGATGTGAAGTGCGCCGTTAAAGCATCAGGTAACGCGCAGCGCCGTCAGCCATTTTAGTTACTCCAGCGACGAAGGTTGAGTGGTTGTGTGCACGTAGCTGTCAAAACGTCACGTAAGTAAATTTTTTCGTGCTTAAACTATTTGGTCTATCTATGTTTATTATGGACCGATTCATATGTAACTTTCCAAAATTGTAGTGATATTGGTAAGGTATATTAACGCATAAGTATTTTTATAATTTATTATATTAGTTTGCCAGTATGTCAGTCTTCGTATATAGACATAATTTGGGGTAAGAAGTTCCTTCCTGACGGGGCTGGTTGTTCCCCGGAACAACTTACCCCAATTTACCTTCGTCGTATACCTAAAATACTTTAGACCTTGTTTTTCATTTTAAGGATGCGAAATTACAATCATAAGACAGAGGAAGGTAAACCCTCCGAGACTCCTCCGAGATTCTTTTAAACTGTGGCAAAAGAACCGGAAATTTGCTGAAGCTGACTGTTTCACTGGATATAACAAAAAAATCTATTTTAACTGACACGCTAGACAAAATGCGTTAGTCGAAGAATAGAAAAAGAAGAAGACAAAAAAGAATGAAGAAATTGCAAAGAAAGGATAAGAAAAAAAACAAACAAAATAGTAAAGGAAAAGATAAAACCAACGGGAAAGGGAAAGGAAAATCTCAAGGAAAAGCTAAACGAAGAGTGTTACAACAAAACGAGACTGACATGTAAGCACGATCTAGAATGGTACGGTATAATTTGTTGTGATGCATATACTCAAATTTTCGTCCAAGAGAACAATGGATAGAATGTATCATGTGTAAAAATTGGGCTCGTATCAAATGTTTAGAGGCGTACTTATGTGTGTCCCAACTGTGAGTCAGATAAAGAAATGAGTGTCGAATAAGATTCCTGATGAATGAGAATGGAGATTGCCAAATTTAATTACACCTGATTAACGTAAGACTGATATAATGAATAATTTAAACAAATAAAAATAAGTTAATTTGGAGATTATGTTTTGTTGTTTCTTGAAGTCAAGTTATGCATCTGATAAGATTTATAAGTTGATAGATCTCCATTATATGTTAACTAAGTAAAGAAACGTTTATCTGGAGCTCACCATTTAGGATTTGTTGTTTTTTAAAGTTACAAAAAGTTTATCTGGACCAGTAATATTTTGTACCAGTAATAGTTTGTTGTTTTTTTAAGTTTATTTTTGCTTAACTTAAACATTACATCATAAATATATAGAAATGGTTGTTTTATTTTATAAAACCTATGTTATTCGGATAGATTATTGTTATAATCTAAGTGGAACAATTTGCCCCAACGATGGAACAACTCGCCCCAAAGCGGGGCTGAATGTTCCGCTCCGAAATTTGACAAAAAAATGCTTCTGTAAAAAAAACTATTGAGATACTAGTATAAATGACTATAATATTACAAAAACCAATAAACATCTATTCAATATTTGCACATGTTAAAAATGAAACTCTTCATTTTTATAATAAAATTTCATGTTACTTAAAAATCGGAACTTCCAACCCCGCTCTCCCCTACTCACATTAGATATATAGAATTGAATGTTTTATTTTATATATCGCTATAAAAACTAAAAAGTCGTATACCTAATATAATTTTTACCCACCTACTTACCTCTTTCCCTTAATTAAATAGTAAAACATTAAAGTATTTACATATATAGGTATACTTACCTATGATGTAACGTAATCTATAGGTACTAATATTATAAAGAGGTAAAGTTTGTGAGTTTGTGACGTTGTAGGGGGTAATCTCTGGATCTACTGAACTGATTTAGATGAAATTTGGTAAGAAGATAGTTTGAGAACCTGGGAAAGACATAGGATACTTTTTATCCCGGAAACCATCCCTTAAGGGGGTGAAAATCGGGGTTGAAAGTTTGTATTGGGGAGCAAGCTAGGGACGAACCCGAGCGAAGCGAGGGTGAGTCGCTAATATAAATATAGAATTAGGTAGGTATATTATCAACTCATTAAATATATTTTAAATACATACTTACTCATAATTCATAAAACTAGTTGTAATGCTTGAATAAAGGTTTGGCAATAATCCTTCGTTTTTCGACATAATCGCTCTATTTTACATACAACATGCTTCTGCATGTTGCACGAAAATAGCTATACCTACATCCTTAACATTTTTAGGGTTCCGTACTCGAAGGGTGCCAACGAAACCCTATTACTGAGCCTGCGCTGTCCGTCCATCCGTCTATCAGAGGGCTGTATCTCATAAACCGTAATAGGCAGAGAGTTGAAATTTTCAGAGTATGTATTACTATTGCATTTTTTTTAACTACAAATAATAAAAATAAATAAAAATACAAGAAACATTTTTTAACGTTCGTAATCGATCATTGAAGTTAATATACTAAGTACATACATAGAGTCAAAGTCATATTAATGATAAGAAGGTACATGCACGATGGTACGGAACCCTTCGTGTGCGAATTCAACTCGCACTTGACCGATTTTATTTGTTATTAACTAGTTAGTCGCTCTCTTTTTACTTATGCGCTTCTTTATGTACATATACCTTTTCGACTTTAATATTATAACATTGAATGATATGGGTATAGAATTTTATATTAGACTAGCATTACGGTAATATTATGCATTACATTAACGTGCTAGCATTGCCCGCGGCTCCGCCCGCGTTCAGATGACCAAAAACCAAATTCTTAGGTTTTACATATTAGTATACTCTTTATATTGCAGTTTTTGTATTTTTTTTCAGAAATGAGATATTTTCACGCGGTAAAAAGTATCCTATATGTTGACCCGGATAACCAGCTATCACCATACCAAATTTCATCAAAATCCCTCCAGTGGTTTTTCCATGATGCGGTAACAGACAGACAGACAGACAGACAGACAAACAGACAGGCAGACAGACAGACAGAAAGACAGACAGACAAAAATTCTAAAAACTATAGATTCGTCCTGTGTATCGATAATAATGTCTATTTCAAAAAGATTTTCCAAAAAATATTTCATGTACAGATTCGGCTTAGTTACAATTTTATTATATGTATAGATCTACACATTTACTTATAAACAGTCCTAAAATACCTCGGTTATAATGTTTGAATAATAAAGATTAAGTAGCTTGTGATGTCTTCATATAAATATACATATTTGTTTTTATTTCAGACGTTCATTAAAATGAGAGATCAAATACGACGCAGCATCGTTAAGCTCAATGGCATTTATGATGGCGCCCGCTGGCGATTATCACTCCGATGTCGTTAGACCCCTATAAAAGTAGACAATGCCCCTTACTCTGTTTACTGAGAAAGGGCTTACATTAAACAACAATTAAATTATCATAATCTAGTTAGTTGCTACTCTAATAATAACGGTATCTCGTCTTATCCGTACCCTATTAATTATCTATTGTTTAATGTTTTATTATTGTATCCTTATAATCTCTGACCCTACTCCGTGTAGAGTGGGAATAGAAATTAGTTAAATATGATTTGTAGATACCTACTCCATACATAATAATCGACTTCTTATAGAACATAGTATGAACACGTTTTACGATCGGCTTTTTGCTTTTATAGCAATCCCAATTAAGTACTCAGGCCTGAGGCATTTTCTTTTTGGACTGATATTACTTAGTCCCAATATTCCATAATAGTACAGTACCTGGGCTACCGAGCTTCGCTCGGAGTTTTTGGCCTAAAGTAAAATTTATTTTTTAAACTAATCACTTAAATAAATATTAAAAAACAAACAAAAATAAAAACATTGAATGCGACCGAGATTCGGACCTGGACACCTGTGATTGTTGATCTTGCACCATCGATATTTTGCGTGGAATAATGTAAAAGAAAACTGCATGAAAACTCGAAAACACGCATTTTCGCAGATACAAGACTAAATAATCTAGATCGATTTATCGCCCCCGAAATCCTCTATATACTAAATTTCATGAAAATCGTTGGAGCCGTTTCCGAGATTTAGATTGTATATATATACAAGAATTGCTCGTTTAAAGATATAAGATAGATAAATAGGTAGTAGGTACGAACCTTAGAGTATTATGTATACTCTAAGGTACGAACTTACACGAGGTTAGATTAGGATTTTTACCCACACGTACACTTTTTCTTTGGAGGCAGATTGTGATTTGACTCTTGTCCTAACACAAGAAATTATGAATTAGAATTTTAGAATATATCCGGGGAGACTGTTTATAGGTATGTGTAAATTAAAACTAGTAACATAGGCATATATTGCTTGACCAGGGTGGCACAAATACTTTCCATATCACGGTTTTCTATTTCGGATTCACCTCGGCCTTACGATGTTCGCAACTCACTGGGTCCATGATAATATACCTATATAATACATTTAATTACACACGCTTTTCCAACAAATCGCTGCGTAAAAATATTAACATAATTTGATCATCATCCATGTAAACCTTAAAACGAAAATATCTTTCGCTAAAGGGGCAGTTTCTATTTCATGCACGTTTCGTCCTTGCTGAGTTGACAGTCCAGTGGTTAGACGATAAAGTAGCTATTCGTGTAATCGTTCTGCTTTTTTGTTGTTCATTTAATATTTATAGTTGCTTTACATTATTATTTCATTAAATTTTATTCGTGGAAATAAAGCATTAATAATTTTTAAACCTTTAACTTGTAAGACATATTAAGTACCTAATTGAAAAGTAAGATTACGAGATGACGAGTGGAAAAACAAAAATTCCGGGATAAAAAGGCTGGACCGATTTTGACGGGACTTTCACTGGATAGCTGATGTTATAGGGAGTAACATACTTTTATTTTAGAAAAAGAATAAGGGTTCCGCTCAAAAAAATTAAAACGTACCTAGGGACGAACCCTAGCGAAGCAAGGTGATTCGCTAGTAACAAATAAAAATTTAAGAACTGTATAAATCTTATTTCATTAATAATACTTTTTTAATTTTAAAAATAAACATTAATTAGTTAGTATAAAAGTTAAAAAAAGACGAAGAGAAGAGAGAGAGAGAGAAATATAATAGACGCTATAGCATATCGCTAGTACATATCTATGGTTGACACTTGACCGTTTATTTTACACGTACTGTAAGCTATGCACTGTGGCGCATCTAAATTTTTTTAAAGCTCTCTCGTACCGTAAAGGATTTTGATTGTAGTAGAACTGAATAAAATGATATTTAACTATATGTAAACATCAGAAGACCAAAATAGATGTGTACTGTTAATAGATTTCTATAGAAAAGTGTTTAGCCCTTTTGATATTACTACCTATACACGCGTTTTTTTTTAAATTTAACCATTTTTCAAAATGTTTTTATGTCTCACTTTCACGACCTATTCCACTTCCACTATCAAAATTGCTAATCTAATGACTTTTTTACATATTCACAGTATAAATAATTCTTTAGGCATGCAATAAAAGTATCTACCTATTCTTTTTTAGTTTTTATTTTAATATAATTTTAATTTCCTTTTAAATACGCTATATTAAATAAGTAAAATACACTTCTAAGAAATTTACTTAACTACGTACTATTGACGAAAACGAAAGGCTTTTAGTAGGTAATACAATAATCTGGAAAACGAGGTCACGCAAAAATGTAATAAGAAATAATATCTGAATACGATTTAGTGTATCGATTAGAAATTAACTATTAGTACAAGTTTAAATGCTTAAAGCTCAGTACGAGCTATTAAATTTCTGTGCCTGCATTTGTTAAAGATTACATAAATTATTTTTAGTTCTAATTTAAATAAATAATGGATAAATACATTTTAATCGATATAAAGTAACCTTCCGATTGGTTTTTCTACAAAGGTAAAATACTAAGATTAGCCGTTTATACGGAGATGATGCACAAGTGTAGGTATGTGTAACTACACGTGGACTCTATTTTTTTCACTGTACAGTCCGATAGAATGCCAAATAGTTACGACTCGGGACAATCCACGTTATACGACATAGGTAGATTGCTGCTTAAGCTCTTCGAAACATGAAGATGTGATACTGCCAATATCCCAACTCTGAGCATTATTGACGATTTTTTGATTGGAACCGCGGACTTCTGAATTTGTAGCCGTTGCAACTTAACCACTAGACCAACAAGGTAGCTATAAGGTATACATAATATACTAAAATGTAGAAGGGGTAAGTCACCAATTATAGGGATGGTCATTTAAAAAAATATGTTTTAAGGATGGGCAGGGCTTTTTTGACTATATGAACGCGCATTACTCAAGACCGATTTTAATGGGACGCTTTTTAAATTTATTTTACGGTAGTTTCATTATAAGGTTCAATCGAAATAAATATTTGAGATTGCTTCTATTCTCTACGGAGGCCGTCCAGTGACATGGAGTACCTACATGTGTCTCACTGGCACTGTCTAATGCGAAAGTGCGTGTTTGTCCTCTTATCACGTGGCAACAGAGTAACCAATCGACATGATTGTTTGCATAAGATACGTAATAAACTAGAGAGTAACATATGTCTTTGTTTATTTAAAATTTATGTAAATACTATATATATATATATATATATATATATATATATATATATATATATGTATAACTGGTCGTCAAGAGATAATAATTAGGTAAACCATTTGCCAGAAGTCACAGAAAGAAGCGAGTCGTATATGGGGTCGTAACTCGTTAGATAAATATTAGATTTATCGCAGATAAATATAAAATTTGAAACAATTTACTCAATAAAAATTTAATAATCATCCGCGTATTGCTACGGCGCAATAAAACGAGACAACTTTGGGTTATTCAACTTTATGGAATGTGGATATTTTTATCAGTGTTAAAGAGATATAGGAAACGAGTTCAGTAATTGTAGTCCCTAGTTGTAGTGCATCATTGTAACGTGGTTGCCTTGAAGTAGCCACTAGCCGCATACTATTCATACATACGCATTCAACAAGGTACTCTTCCTATCTCTACCAGTCATTACGGTATACATAGATACGTATACTGTACATCTGTTCGGTATACAGTAGTTATAAAGACTACAAATAATAATTGATAAGCAAGCCATTGGATGTTCAATATGGTTTGGAAATATGAGTGTCCAATATTTTTCAACTACTGGCTATGAATAAATTTGTATTTGAAGTATTTAAATTATAGTACTTTATTGTTTTTTGCAGTATTTTATTTTGAAGGCGAATAATAAAAAAATATGTATGGAAAATGCAAATAATAAAAAAAGGAGGCATAGTGCACACAAAACATTAAACAGTTTGAGAACGGTTTTATTAATATTCAAATTATTTTATTATTCTCTATCAAAAATTAAATCACAATGTGTTCATATGGTGTAATATGTAGAAATTAAAGAATTTCATACAATTTCTTCTGCACACATCTTCTTTAGGTAAATATTGGCGGTGAACTAACTTGTTTTAAAATAATAGCTCCATTAGTTATTATAAACATTTGACTACCTTATCTTCATAATATTACTTCATATTTTAATTAGAAGTGCATAATACATTCTTAGATTTACACGAATATTTGACATTTTAAATAAAACTATCTTTTCACGGGAGAGTCTCTCCCGTGACCTTACCTTTAAAAAAGTAACAACATAGTATTATTATTTTTAATCTATTATAAGCGTTATTATGATCAAGGCGGATTAAAAAATAATAATAATAAGGAATTAATATTTCACAGAAAATAACACGTGTCACATGAGTAAACTACTTTTATAATTTTGATCTAATAAAAAATAAATTTGAGCTAAATCCTGAAATAATGAAACTCTATTACGTAAAAAAATATTGAATGTAAAATATCATTTGGGACATTACAAGCAAATATTGAATAATATATAAGTAGGTACGTATGACATCGATTGAATTATAAACAATGTAAGACATGTTTGTAAATCAAACATACGATAATATTTACTAACCTGACGTTCAAATGGAGCTCCGTGAATGGGAACACACGCGGCCATGCCACGGCGGCGGTCCCCGCACACTGCCTGAGCGCTCCGGACCGCGCCGCCAGAGGTCGTCTCTTTCCAACAGACCATCGATCCACCCCTCATCACCCCTTCCCTACGATCCCTCTATCATCTTATTTCAACGCAATAAGATCTATATTCCCAGCATCCCAAACTACAATTCCCTAGTGGTCCTTACTGACGTAACGCTAAGCTTAGTGACGCTGATTGCCGAGCTTTATGTTTTTACGGACTGCATTAAGTGCTGTTATTATGTCTCAAGTTAAATCCATTTTACTTAAGCACGTGACAGGTTTCGAGGGGTAAAATGAAAAAAAAAAAACGAATAAACAAACAATTTAACTTTATTTCGTATAGTAATTGATAAATCACAACATCACTACATTCGTTTCGCAATACAATAATTATATATAGAATTAATTGACCAATATGTCAATTTTGCGCACTTGATTGTATATTGTACAGTTTTTAGCTCTCTCTGAATATGTTAATACATACCTACTATTTTGTTAATTAACGCTTTAAGATTTTTATTCCTTGAATAATGTTGTATGTAACATAATATATCACCAAATTAGGTAATTCACAAATATTGATCTCGTTAATTTTTTCATCTTTTCCACGGGTTATATATACTTATAGTATATTTATAATACACCAACATTATTTCTTAAAATAATTTAAAAACAAAACTGTCCTTTTTTATATATTCTTCGCAGTTTTCGAGCATCTGTACTCGGTCCCATTAGATTATACTTTACTATGTCCAATTGTCCATATATTATATATGTTCTTAGAATATATAAATATGATATGTTTTATCTCTTAATGAGTTCTCTCAGTTTGAAAAATTGTTTTAGTTCGCCATTTATTTTGACTTTTTGACTTTGACTTGAATTGAATATGACAAAAAATATAAATTATATTAAAGGAAGACCTTATGATTTATTTATTGCAAGATGTATAACATTACCCGAGTCTATATTAACCGTAGAGTATTTATGGTTTTTTAACATACAATTATCTATGACTCGTATTAAAAATGAATCTTGTGCTATGCCTCACATAAAAAAACGTGTGTATGTAGGTACTTATGTACGCACATAAGAAGTTATACTTCTTTGGCGGAACAGAACAAAAATATTTAAATGTTTCATCCCGTGTATCACAACTTTCTGTTTGTCAAAGGAATGCAGCTAACTTCATCATGTTGCTTTCAGCTAACTTCATCTTATCGCTTTTTGGCTGTAAGTGTGCGCGCGTATCGTAAAAGCTTTACTCTCATATTTTTTTCCAAACGTGCCAAAAGAAGAATAACTTCAAAAATAAAACATTTTCAAATTTACAAATAAATACGATAGTAATATAAATCTTACAGTTTTTACACTAATAAAGTAAATAAAATATGAAAATGGAATTTATTATATTAATAGCTACAATTATATACATATAAAAATTGTACTTTGCTACCTACTTAATTTTTTGTGTACCTACTTTATAAAATTGTCACTAGTGTCAGAACATGTCATATTACGATAATTTTCATGCCACAATTAAATTGCGTATCGATCACTTATTGGCTTAGATTATGGTATATTCATACTGTTGTTTGTAAGTCTGTTACTCCAATCAAATATTTTTATAAATTAAATGGGATGTTATTGTTCTTTGATTTGTTATTAATTAGTTTTTCTTCACTTGACAGTGCAACGTCAACTGAATTAAATGAAGAACATATTTTATATTTTCTTCTATCCCAATCGTTGACTAAGTAGCTCTATAGACCCGCAGTTAGGTTAACTACGTAGAGGCAGTGTACAGTGTACACCCCTGTTGTTCTCGCAATCAGGGTTACCGTTTGATTAAATATGGGTAGATAGAATAGAGGTAGGTTCTTTAGATTTTGTGTGAAAAAAAAAGCGTCCGAATACAGGTGAGGTGTACAAGAAGTTATTTAAATACATTTTTTAATTAATTTGAGAAAACAAATCTTTCAAAAAAGTTCGATATCACCTTAAATTTCTAAGCTGATAAATACTAAAAAATATTAAAGCTGTCACTTTCCTTTAACCGGGTTTTATCTTAATACCTCGGTATTGTAATTTAATTAAAAAAAATATATATAAAAATATTGTAAAGTAGAAAATTCATAAATGGAAACGAAGAAATCAGAAATGGAATCTTCTATTAGAGGTACTAAGTCAACAATTCCAAAAGTCAGTCATAGGGGTGACAAATATTTTGTAGGTATAAATTTGTTTCATTATTAACGTCAGAATACTATAATATCATTCGTATTATAATTTTGTGAGCACAAATCTCAGACAAGAAGTAAGATAGATTGAACCTGCAGAACAAGTGGTTAATGCCTGAAATCGTCTTTTATTCCTTAGTACCAGGTTTTGTACTCTTGGAACATTCAGAACATAGCATCAGGACGCTTAATTTTTAACGTACTTTAAAAAGGAAGAAGTCTTCATTCTGGTGTTTTTTGTGAATGTTGCGAGATATATTTGTCAATTGTCGATTTAAATGTCATTTTTTTTTATAATTAGGTACGCCATACTGGGTGTAGTTCCATACAAATTTAACAAAATGATTTTTAAGATTTTTCAGCCAGTATAACTTTATAGTTAAAAAATGATGATAACCCATCACATCATATTCTTTTAGCCTGAGATTAATATGTTAACGAAATAGCAGAATTATATAATAAATAAATTAATGTCATACAATCTAAAATCATCGTTTAAAATATGAAATCGAAGTTACTCGTAACATCCATTTTCAACATCTTATCATACGTAAACGTGAACAAGTTTTGATTTTAATTAAATTAACTAAAATTGATTGTCTTGCACTTTGTACAATATATATAGTGTACCTAATTGTTTTATGTTATAACACGGCAATATTACATACAGTATTCCATCTTCATACAAACGGTCGGAAATCGAGTTATACCTACGCGCTTCGCGTTCGGTATACACTCGGTAGACAACCGTGCGGGGCTGCTAGATCATATAATTGAATACGAAAATTGTATAACGTGGTAATGTTACGTAACTTTTATAATTTGATACAAAAATAAAGATTTTATTCCTCACGTAACTTCGCTAATGTCAAACAAAAAAGTATCGAGACATCGTATGTTTTAAAAGTAAAAATTAATTAATTAAATTAAAAATAAAAATTAAAGTATTTTTAATTAAACGTTTTATCCGAATGCGGATTCTTTATACTATTAAATTTAACAATAAAGCTTTTCGTACGTCTCAGTCGAGGCGCAAATATTTTTAAATCTCAAATTTATAAGGGTCACACACCATCCTTATAAATTTGAAACTTTTAATTAAATCTAATAATAATAGTTTTTAAATAAAAAATATAATATTTGAAATCACAAAATTAGAAAGAAACTCAAGTAGGTAGATGAAATTAAAATACTGGCCGGCGGGCAGCCCTGTCGCGTGGGTACGTGCCGCTCGGCTATAGGTAATTATTTCAAGGACAGGGCCGAGTTGCAATACTGTATGCATTACATTACCGTGGTTATAATGTCGTAAATTCATGTCTTTTATGGAAATGTCGCTTAGTCACCTACATTCTAAACATCATCTTACTATAATATACATATAATATATACAAAAATATACATGTAATTATATATACATGTACATACATACTTCTCAATTGTTAATAAATATGATCGAGCGCGACATATATTTCAATATAAAACGATCTTTACAAATACGCATGCATTTCTAGTGACATCTTGATTTACATTCATTAAAATTATTATTATTGCAATGGCCAATGAGAGAATAAGTCGTTAATATAATAGCTAGCTATCTAGTAGCTTAAATAATAATTATCACAAGTAATACTTATAAAACTAATACATTATTCCAAATATTATAATATAGCCTCTTGAAAATGTATTACTGGTACTAAAATCGTCTGCAAAAATGATTAAGGCCTTTTTGACATTGACTCTAGAAACGGTTTTTACAGGAAAAAAAATGGAAAGTTTGCTCGGAAAATTGGGAAATTGGCAAAATTGACAGTGCTTTTTTAATTGGATTTTTGTATCAAACATCAACTCAAAGATCACAAATTTTATTACAATTTAGACAGGACAACAAGTAGTAGGAAGGCTAGTTCTAATACAAGTCTAATCGTTTATCTTTATATATATAATTCTTCTGTGAGTGTGTATGTCACTGAACTTCTCTCAAACGACTGGACCGATTTTGATGAAATTTTTTGTGTGTGTTCAAGGGGATCTGGGAATGGTTTAGATTCACAATTTGAATAATAATTTTCATCAAAAAAATTACTAAAAAAAGTTTGAAATTTTCAAATTAAAGACGTGTAGACAGGACAACGTCTGTCGGGTCCGCTAGTCTGCTATAATACTGAAATGGGACATTGCAGACGATTCTAGTAGCAGTTATATAAGTTACTAATAAAATTTAACGTTCGTAACTTATAATAACCCGATGACTACAAATACTTACAAATGCCTCTCAAATGTCGTTGTCTTGACAATATATGAGAAAGAATCAAACACGTAGATTTTCTAGGCACATTTTTGTAATATTAAAAATTTCAATGTGAAATTTTTCTCTTACAAAAATACTTCTAAAAATCTTAATATTTTTAGATATAAAATATACATATTATGTACTTCATTGTACTCGACATATTTTATCACATTTATTATAATGCATTTCACAGCGATTTTTAATCTTAATATGTAATACAACAGCAAGATTCAAAGACTTCGTTCGAGTTAGCGGATAAAGTGCGGTCCATCTAGTATTAAGTGCTTAGTATAAGAAAATCGCTTAATCAACGTATCTAAGGATACACGAGTTTTAAGAAACGAGAGTATAGATTATAAGAAAAAATCTACTTACTATCAGTAACACGGTTGTCAGTTGTTAACCGAAATTACTAGTTCGGTTGTCATAATTATTAAAAAATAAATAAAAAAGAGACAATACTTTCTTAGATTTACGCGAATATTTGACATTTTAAATAAAACTATCTTTTTGGATTATTTTGCAGATTTATTTTGATTTTATGGTTCCCGACGTTTCGAATGCTTTACAGCACGGTGACGGGAGAGACTGAGGTATTAGATGTCTCGAAGGTATAGTTGTTACAGACAGACTACCCACAATTAACAAAAATATTGTAAGGCACTTTACATTCGAAACGTCGGGAACCAAAAATCAAAATAAATCCGCGAAATATTCCGAAAAGATAGTTTTCTTTAAAAAAAGACACAATTAATATGACCATTTAATATTCTCATATTTTGGTAATAATAATTCAAACAACCGAGCTATTAAGATAAACAAATATTATAAATTCGGCTCGAGTATTAACAGAGCAACCGACATTAAATATAATTTATGTACCTAATTTATACCTAATGATAGGCAAATAGCTGTTTTATGAAGCTTATTTATCAGCACCTTTGACTCTTGTCATTTAATAAGAAAATATATATCAAAAGCCAACAAATTTTGAGGATAGATACCAATTTTTTACTAAAATATAATAAAATAACAAACTTATTTTCAATTCAATTGATCTTATAAGATGTTAGTAGTGCCTAACGACGTCATTAAATTTTGAAATATAAATACGTATTGTAAATAAGAATAACGTTTTTAAATACCATAATGTAATATCTTTGTACATATACTTAACAAACAAGTGTTGTAACATCGAAGAGTAATAAAAAATATCAGCATGAGAAGTAAGCACAATTATTACTTAAATACCATTATAAGCAGTGCTGGATTTAAAATTCAGATATTTTCACACCACACTCAGCGTTTCGAAAATTTTATAGAAAAAAATCTAAATGAAGTTCTCATGCATCCTAGTCGTTGATTGCAAATGACAAAATCTCGTAGATTCTGAAATGAATCATTTTTGAACTTCTAAAATTTACTTTCAACCATCCCTATCCTTCACCACGTCCCTGCGCAGTTATATCAACTTTAACTAAAATATGATAGGATGATGAAGTTATTACCCATAAAATGTATGTGGAACTTAAAAATATATATTATATATAATATATTCACAACTCTCCTGAGTATTAAGAACATAATCGCGTAAAAATGTGACGAATCCCTTAAGTGATCATTAAAAATATGAGAATACCCATATAGGTAAATCCAGCACTGATTATAAGATGATTTGCTCTATTAGGATAAATACTTAGAAGTATTTAAGATAAGAGCGCGTGCTTAACAATATAGTTTGAAAAAAAATGAAACTAAAATGGCTCTTGTCATTAAGTGTCAAGTGACTAGCGCCATCTTGGATCAACTTGATGAAAACTAATAAAATAGGCCACAGGAATGTACATAAACCAAACTGTTACTCTACGATTACGACTTTTACCGGTGTATATAATAGTTATATACCCTATTAATTTTCATTTAAATTAAGCAACGTCCCATAACTGGATGGGTAACCAAAAAACTAAAACCAGTTTGACTATGGATCAACGTTAATGACTAGCCAAGTTTATTTATTGTAGAGCACCAAAATTTGTCGTAAACTAAATTCTCCTGTTCCCAAACGGCTCGCCTATAAGCCACATAACAAAGAATATAAACATTAAATTCCGCTTAAGGTAGCTGCTGTATGATAATAATTTTTCCAATGGATATTTATAAAACCAAGTAAACTTTATCTATCAATTGATATCAAAAACGTTGATTATCATCTTCAGAGATAGATGACGTCACTAGGTGATTAAAAATAACAATAGTAAAGTACCAATCAGCGTGGCCAGTGCGAGTCGTCATAATGCGAGGCCGGCGTGGGGCAGCAGCGAGCGCTATAAGTCCGTCTCCGTCCACTGCTAGTCGCCACGCCGCAGTCGACGCGCCGCCGCGGTATTGTGACGGTACAGCCACACCTGAATAAATCATTTTACTCGTTAAGGTTCTGTACACATGACAACTTTTAAACGCGCGTTTTTATCGACAAGCAATCTGCATTTTCTTAATTTATCAGCGCAGACTATATATAATATCAAAGCAGACGACGTTCATGGCAAGTGCGTCGTCGGCGCGTTTAAATCACATGAGTAAAGAAATGTCAGAGACAAAGCTTCTAAGGAGCGGACAAAATGTTTACCTGTTCTGGTAGGGTTGGCACAGGAGCATAAAATTAAATAAACGAAACGTTTATCAGCTTTTTATTAAACAACTAGGGGCTTTCCATAAATTATGTCACATGAATTTAATGATT
The DNA here is from genome assembly GCA_921882275.1 of Brenthis ino. NCBI lineage: Eukaryota > Metazoa > Arthropoda > Insecta > Lepidoptera > Nymphalidae > Brenthis > Brenthis ino. The sequence goes on along the minus strand of OV170225.1, from coordinate 25,392,814 downwards.
TTTGGAACCTCCCCCTCCGCCTGGTGTGACGTCACATATTTTGCAATTTTACACCCAGAACTGAATAAAATAAAAACAGCAGTTCCAAAAATATTTTTTTAATAATATCAACATCAACAGCGTCAGCGTAGTACAGCGAGCTGCTTGCTGCCCAACGAGAATTCGCCAACAAAACAATATAAACCTTATATAGCGTAAAGAAAGATCATTTTTTATTATTTTTCGTTGGCAGTTAATGTTTTGTATTTTAAATTTTAATACTTAAGATGTTGTCATGTGATGTCACGAAACTAACCTACCCCTTGTCACACAATGTCACACTTCGTTAACCCTCTCCTCCCCCCTTAACGTGTGACGTAATTTATGGATGGCCCCCTTTTTTTTTTTTTTTTTTTTTTTTTAACGTTGGGAAATGCATTTACGCACGACGTGTGGGACTCACCGGCGTAATACAGCCAGTACTACCCACTAAAACCCAACAAAACCTTCCCCCGTCTTAATGGGGCGTCGCAGGATCGCTTACGCATTCAACTACGACGCCCCGACGGCAGGTCTGCCAAAGCAGACCAACACAACCATGGGGTTGCTCCAAGGTCCACTCTGCTATCAGAGAAGTACCAGGAGCAACCCGCATGGTATACCGCCCCCGAAGAAGGCCACCTCCCACCGCCCACCGAAGTGGGCAACCTCCCTGTGCGTTTCTTAGCTTCGCTACTACTACTGAGCCCTCCCACCACGACAAGGTGAACGCACGTTGGGGGGATGGATGGCCCCCTATGATAGAATTTCTTTTTACAAATTACTTACTCTAAATATTTTTTGTTGTAATTTTTGTTTTTCAATAATTTGTTTGTTTAATTGAACGGTAAATTCTAAAGCCAACCAATTTTTTTTAAATAATCTAGTGGAAAGCACCCGCAAATTTTCATTCTTGCACACGCATAAAACACTTTCAAACCGTAAAACGATAACAAACACGATGCACAGCGTCCAGCAGCGATGAATGAGCCCTGAGTTTGAGCACAGGACGAGCTAGTATAAACCGGTTTTTTCCGTACGCGACGAAACCGCGAGTGCTCACGCACACACGCGCCTTAAGCTTGTAGTATACCTATCAAAGCGCGATTGTACGAAGCTTTGTTTATGTTCCTTTTCTTTACTCATGTGGTCACATTATTTTATTATTATTATTCTCAACGCGGAATACGGACAGACGGCGTGCGTTCATAATAGGCGCGTTGTCGGCGCGTTTATAAAACATGGTGGACATATATACAAAATTGATACTTTCACAAAAAGCACACTAAAACGAAAAAAAAATATCTCTGTACAACAAATAATTATAATAAGCAAAAGATAAAACTCAAAATAAGAATACTGAAAAATTCTAATTCTTTTTTAATGTTGAGCTGTCAATGTTTAATGAATTAATCTTGTTAGGAAGAAATAAAAATACAGTTTATATTAATCCTAAAACTGTTATATTTTTTAACTTTTTTAATGATATTTGTTCAAAATTCGGCACAGAAAAGTTCTGGAAAAAATATCTAATTTTAATAAACACAACCATTAATAATGTGTTCGTAAATCAAACTTATTCACATATCTAGTTCGTAATTTATTGAAAAAATCACGAGTTTAATATAGTCATAAATAAATCAAGTATTTATTTTAAGAAAAAAAAAACTTAAAGCCTACACACATACTACAATGAGTCAAGTACTCGATATAAGTGCGATATATTTACTATTGCAATTTGTTAACCTAAGGTTAATGACATGATATGCGTAATTACTTGTACTTAACTGTTATCAATATTTTTATTGTGGCATTATTTTTTTCTATCAACGTCATCTTATCTGAAGCACTCATAGTATAGATAAGACTACAGCTAAGTATTATCACGTGCAGATTGTAAATTTAAATTGCTATATTTTGAAGGAAAGAAATACATTTATTAATAACGCTAAAATACATTGTTGCCATATTTTATTTCATATTGTACCAAACTGGCAAAACCTAGATCTAGTATAGAATCGACTTCGATATTAAAAAAATCACTTGCATAACATATATTTTCTTAGTAATTTATTTTGAGTTATTTGTACCAAATTCCCTTATTTATAAGTCAATTTTAGAAAGATAATTTTATTTAATTTACTTACTTGGAATAGTATAACAATATCTAACAAAACTTGTAGGGCTCCACACACCCAAAATTGTGTAGGAGCTTCTCTTATAACGAAATATGCAGTCTTGAACACATCTCCGCACGTCCACATTATGACCATGCTTACACTGAAAATAAAAAAAAGTATATTTATTAATCTTCCCTACTGTAAAAAGGAAATCTGAACTATGATGACAGAATGATGAATTATTACTTGCAAAATTGCTGCCCGAAAAAGGGCCTACGTTTTTCAGGGAAAGCAATTTTTTTTGTTTGTATAAGTCGATATTAAACATCAAATAGGATGAAGAATATATTTTTTTGAAGGTAATTTTTTTTACCTATCATAGCAATCAGTACAAGTGAAAATAATATTCAATATGTCATTTTATTGAAAAGTACGTTACACAAACGTTATCGTGTGGTGGTATGGTGGCGCTGGACGATTTTTTATGAAATTTATTACATATTTATGTATGATATAATATACCTAGAGTAACACATAGGCTGTACACTGTTAGTAATAAAATTTACCAAAGGATAGCGCTATATGTATATAATACTAGCGGCTCTAATTCTAGTAGCCTATGTGTTATTCCAGACTATCTCTCATCATCTCTCATCTCTGTGCCAAATTTCATCCAGAATCCAGATCCGTTCAGCCGTTCTGGCGTGAAAGAGTAACAAACATCCATACACAAAAACTTTCACATTTATAATATTTATATACAGATTATAAACACAAAGGGTGCCTAGGAATGCACTTGAGCAATGTGAGGGTAAATCGCTAGTCTTTTAAATATAAACAAGAGCATTACCTCATGCCTTCAGTACTTTTGTTCTGATGGTTTTTGGCTATCTGAGGAGCACCAAGCATAGCCTCAGTGAATACCGCGAGGAAGCCAATCAGCTCTACGAACGGCGAGAATTCTATTAACAGGTACGTTATAGCCGCTCCTAGCACCGAGAAAACTAGCATACAGTCTACATAACTCTGGAAGTCGGTCCACGCCCAGAAATATTTCGTGTCCATATCTGAAAAAAAATCACAGTAATAAGATAATCGTGAGTATATATGTACCTAGTTATTGGATTAGAATATGTAATACTTTTTCATAGTTAAATATGATTATTAAAATAACTATATATTGTTGATTTTCATAAATGTTCGTCATAAAGGAAGTAAGTTATATCATGCAAATTGACATTTATGGATAAGATAGTACAAACACAAGTGACCTGGTCATTGCTCCTTGAGATGATGAGATAACTATATACTAAAACAATCAATGGTTACACATGCTCGGTTAATAGGTTAAATGTTGAATTCGTAAGTAATAAATAATTGTAAATAATCGATTACTTATCTTCTGTTGAATAAAACGCATGCCACATATTGTAATACAAAACATAACAAATATTACATTACAAAATGAAACCAAGTAACAACAAAAACAAAAAAAATTACAAAGCTGTCCATTTATGATGTAAATGCACCACATTAACCAAAATGCTATGAAAACAAGCCCAAAGTGGATAGCATGACTCTTTCGTAACTGCAACAAAAAAAAAAATGACAAATGAACAAACACAAGGGTGGATCTTGAATTATACATAGAATTATATTAAAATATGACTTACCATAGAAACGATGAGGTTTCTCTCCACCTACTATGCCGCTGCGCTGCCCCAGCCAATGCGCAGTTTCATCAGGCTGAGCTGATCCATTCACACAACATAATAGGATATATAACATGAATATTGCACCTAATGTCACCATTACCACCATCCACCAAATAAAACATAAAATAAAGTTAACACATAACAAAAGGGTGAAATAGGATAGTAAACATAAAGAGCCATTCATAAAATATACTATGCAAATTTTTTGCATAGATTTCTCTTAATTTGTCATGTATTCTGCTGTTATTAATTTTATTTCGCAAAACGGTTTGTTGTGTCCATATAAATTTTCAATCATCATCGTTTTACAAACTATATATAATATAATTAATCAAAGTTTCAGCCAAATCAACTGAACAGTATTTTATAGCATTTTTGAAGTTATACTTCTTTTGGCGCGTTATGAAAAATGAATCTGGCGTGGAGCTCGCCGCATAATATATTGTAAAGTAATTCGTAACACTCGTAGTCTGGCTCAAACATAACTTTGTCGACAACAGTAGGTACGTAGACATACACGATCCAGGGGGGGGGGGGGGGCAGCTGCCCCTACCTGGGTACGCCTGGGTACGCCCATGAACCCAAGGTTCTGATATCTCAATCGTATGCTTTAAAATAAGTTGTGTCAAGTCATTACGATAATTTCTTGATTTTAACAGTCATAATAGGCCTAATACCTCCCCCCCAACGTGTGTTCATCTTGTCATTGTGGGGGTGCTCAGTAGTGCCCGACAATCCAGCCGGGCGCGAAGCCAAGAAACGCACAGGGAGGTGGCCTACTTCAATGGGTGGTGTACCATGTGGGTTGCTCCTGGTACTTCTCTGATAGCAGAGTGGACTGTGGAGCAACCCCATGGTTGTTATGGTCTGCTTCGGCAGACCTGCCGTCGGAGCGTCGTAGTTGAGTGCGTAAGCAATTCTGCGACGCACCGTTAAGACGGGGGAGGTTTTGTTGGGTTTTAGTAGGTAGTACTGGCTTTCCTAACAGGTGAGTCCCACATAACCACCCATATGGCTAATGGTGGTAACTGGTATGCGTAAATGCATTTCCCAACACAAAAAAAATAAAAAAAATAAGGCAGCTTATACCTACCTGTTAACAGGTAGGTATAATGTACTGGTGGTAGTTTAGACTTTTTAATTTCTTAGAAGTTTGTCTCACACCTTTGGCCTGTAGAAGTTCTTCCAAATGACTACACAGTAGACACAAACATATAATATTAAATATTTTGTATTCAGCCCTTTTTAACGTCCCACTGCTGGGCACGGGCCTCCCTACAATACGAGGGGGATCAGGCCATAGTCCACCACGCTGGCCAAGTGCGGGTTGGCAGACTTTACATGTCTTTCGAAAACTTGCTAGGTTCCCTCAGACATGCAGGTTTCCTCACGATGTTTTCCTTCACCGTAAGGCAAGTGGTAATCATGTTGGAAATGATTCATACATGAAAATATCAGAGGTGCGAGACCCGGGATTGAACTCGCTTCACTCGGTTTCCCAAGCGAGCGCGTTACCACTGGGCTACCACTGCCTATATTAAATAATTTAATTTTTAATATTTTTTTGTCAACACATATTGATTTTTCTTGTCACACTAATGCATTGAAAGTTCAAGATTAACATGTGCGAGGTAATTACAAAAAATAAAAGAATAGATTACCTCGAATCATTGTCATATATGATAACATCAGTTACAATCATTTTGAGAGTCATCAATAATGTTTATTCTAAATTAATTGGCTTGTTACATAAAGTGTTAGAAATAAACCAACCAAATTAAGTATAAGGATTGCAGAATTTTGACAATATAACATCACAAAAGCTACAAGCAAAAACCAAAAATAAAAACAACAAACAAAACATAAATAAACAAAGAATTTTTATTTCACTAAGATTTTTATCATAAAGAAAAAAAACATTTGAAGAGTCAAGAAATTATTTAAAAAAATTATAAAAATTGATCATCTGTAAACATAACATTTCCTTAGGGCCCTTCACCACCTTCTTATCACATATGTCACACAACATGCACATGTTGTCACACTAAGCAATTTTCATAGATACAACTCTGTCAGTGAATTTATTTCATGAATGGCCCCAAAGGCAAGGTCAACTAAAGTTGAAGGTAAAATAGCCCAATATAGAGAAATAAGTACATGGCACATTGAAGACAAATATGTATTCATCAATTATTAATTTTTATCATGTAATGTTAGTTAGCAAGTAAATAAATACTTTGAAGAAGATAGCTTAATTATAAGTTATGTCTGTTAAAAGTGCAAGTATTTAATAAAATATATTATAACGTTATAATACTTATATCAATATTAATATTACTTTTATCCAATGCAAAGTTATACCCAATAGAAAATAAATAGCCATAAACTTATTTAAAACTCACCTGTGAATATTCTATCTCTTGCTCTGATTATTTGGTTCTTTTTTCTCACTGTGACACAGAGGTGGATCATAGCAAACATTGTTGCGTTCATTACAATACTCTGTATTAACAAAGGCAACTCATATCTTTTTCCAAACCTATAATTTGAGGAAATTGCTTGAATACTAATATAATAAATACTAATATAATAAAATAGGTATACTAATATAATAAATTAGAAAGTAAATAGGTACTTCTTTATGCTACATAATCAGAATATTTGGAATGTTTTTTTTTGGTTTTAATAAGAATATTTTTCTAAAGTATAAATTAAAGAGGTTCATTAATTTGTTGATAAAGAGGATATCAAAGATATTTTGTATGAAAAATATGTTATATTGTTCTATATAATGATATTAACATAAGATGTTCAAATGAAGATAATTAAATCTGTTGTTTTGAAATACATACAAGTTTAAAATATATTTTTATATACTGTTGTAATATACTTTTTTAAATAATATAATAAAACAGCAATGATCATCATTGTGATAAATGATTATATACTGAAAAGATAATGTTGAAAAACAATTAAGAAATCTTACCAAAATAATATACGTAAAGTATTTGCTATTAATAATGTCAAACAAACATAAAGAGAAAATCCTTCAGCATCTTGAGTTTTTTTTATTTGTCTATATTGTGGAATGTATGGTGCCACACCACCTACAATCATTGCTGATGCTGCGCCCCAGCCCACTAAGTGTCCCACGGTAAGCCCCAACTCATCAGATATTATCCAATCCATTTTGATTAATGTTTCCCAGGTCAATTTTATTCTATAATATTATTTTTATGATTATTTTTAACTTGGAATAAACAAGGTTTTTGTTCATATTAAAAATAATTTAAATATCCACTTCACTCATTTTAACTCGATTAAATTTAACTATTCAAAAGAAATCTTTGTTTATGGCGTTTAGACGTATTCAAGAGACTACAAGACTACAAGTACAGAATTATGATTTGTGATTTGTGAATGACAACCACATGACAATACAGAATTTGACAAGATGATGATGAGAATTCTACAGATAAATATTATTGTGGTATTAAGGGCAGGTACTGCAATGGCAATATATTATATAAATCAAATTGCTGGTGATCTGTCTAGTAATAGTATTCAGATCTCAGACTGGTTCTAGGGGTTAATGTATTTTCACTGAATATTAATTAGTGAGGCTTTCATTAAAAATATTTTTTATTATTTATATTATTTGATTTATTTATTGAATTAATTCATAATTTCTATTTAATTATTTATTTTATGGCTTCTATGCGTGCTACTCAAGCATAAATTATATTTGGCTAAGATTTTAATTCAAATATTATTAGCCTATTCTGTTTTAAGTTAACGTGATTCGTAAATTCGTCAGCTGATTAGTAATGTCATTTTTGTTGACATTATAGTGTTATCATTTGACATTAAATTTTAATATATTTTATTAAAAAAAACAATAGCCGGCTGGAATATTCCTAGAACAACTTTATTTCACTAATTGCTAAAAATGACTTTTCTTTCAAAATTATCACCGATTATACGTGCAAATAAAGCTATTGACTTATTACCGACGACGGCAGGGCTTTCTATATTTAGATCTGTTAGATATTATTCTGCTGAAAAAGGGTTATCTAAAAGTCAAGACAGAGCCGATGTTTCGACAGATGTTAAGCCAATTGGTGAAAAAATCAAAGAGACAACCAAGACAGTTTCATATACTGGTGTTATTTTGGCTGGTGTTGGAGTAACCAGTATCTTATTTTATTACATATTTCGGGAATTATTTTCAAGTAATAGTCCTAACAGCATATATTCAGTTGCACTCGAAAAATGCAAGAATGTAAGCAGTATCATTTTACATCAGATATCAAGAAGCTAAAAAAAACAGTACCTAGATATAATGAAGCATATTTTTTTGTATCTACAGGATCCTCGTGTAGAAGATGCTCTTGGTACTCCTATCAAGGGTTATGGTGAGGAAACTTCAAGAAGACGAAGAACACATGTTAGCCATGCTGTCTACGAGAAAGATGGCATAAAACATATGAGGATGAGGTTTTATGTCAAAGGGGCTAGAAACAAGGGCATAGTTGAGCTAGACATGAAACAGGTATATTCATTATTTTGTTTTCCATTACACATTTTTATACCAAATTATTGTGCAACACAATCACTAAGTATACATGCATTTTGTTCCAGAATGAATATGGAAATTATGAATGCAGGTACTTATTAGTACAACTTGATGATTACAGTGGAAAAACCTTTGTTATTGAAGATAATCGGGCTGCATTAGATCATGCAAAGTCAGAATTTGGTAGTAATTTACCTACATTAAGTCTCACATAATTTTGTTATATCTGGAGAAGCTTTAGATAAATTGTACATTATTTAGAAATATAAGAACATGGTGTAAATAAAAATCACTTTTAGTAAAGAAAAATAATCTATTCATTTAAACAAATATTCATTATAATTTTACTATTCTTTGAAACATTGACATTTATTTTTGAATATAAAAGTTTAAATGTTTTTATTTATGAAGTTAAATTTACATATTTTTTTTCCAAGGCACTATTTCCCAAGACATAAATAACCTTTGCCTAAATACAAGTTTCTTAATTTTTTCAATTAAATGATAAAAAATGAATGCTAACGATAAGTATTGGGGCCATGCCCATTTCAATTCTTGTAAAAGACTTGGTGTATATCGTATTTGCATTTCTGGTATCCTTAAAATAACATTCAAGTCCATAGTTCCCATGTCACCATTTTGAGTTTTAAAATAAATGAGATTTACAGTTGAGATTACTGAAAAATTATAAATTTGAAATTATATTATTATAAATTTTCAAGATTTTTAAAGAAAACAAACAGTTTTAAATTTTATAATCACCTTCTCTCCTTAGGTACTCTTCTAGTATAAAATCAACTACATTTTTATTATCATTATTTATATGATAAAAAAGTGAGTCATTATATTTTGTATCTAATATATTTTTCAAGCAGGGTAGATGTGTACTTTGATATATAAGGAGATCACCATAATATTTTAAGCCATTTGGTGGAACACTGAACTCCTTGTTAATGATTGCAAGACTTTGCATTTGTAAAGGACATGTATTCTGAAAAATAATACTAAAGTTATACTTATTTGGTATTGGTATGTATAACAAAAGTTTATTATTCATATACTTAATATAAAGACTCTAATATTATACATTCTTTAAAATTTATTTTTATGAATTCTCTACGAAAATACTTTCTAAGAATTCAAAATTATCTAAGATACTACTTGAGACTACATAAGTAAATTGAATGTTACCAATATTTGGACATCAACACCTAATATTAAAATAACTGAAACCAAGGTTCTATCGCTAGGTATAATAAGTTTTATATTGAATTCCAAAATATCATTTTTGCCATCTACATTGATGTCTTCTTCTCTTACCTAAAATAAACAAATATCTATTACCATTATTCTTGGATGAATGGAAAATATACTTACAATATTGTTTTTAAAATATTAATAAAAAATAGTTAAGTATACTTCAGTAACAGCACAAAATTCTTCATTCTCTATGTCGTAATTTAAAGCAGCAGTTCGTCCACATATAACAGTAATACTTGGATCATCAGTTTCAGCTATAAGTAAATATTCATAACTTGACTGTACCGAAGGTTGCTCATAAAAATAATATGATTGCAACCAGAAGCCTTAAAAAGTAAGAAAAAGGTATATAAAACATACAAAAGACTAAATATTTATGGTCAAGTAACAGTGTAATAGTACTTATTTGTACTTTTTACCTTTACTTTTGTAAGCAATAATAAATGGTAATATAACGTTTATTAGTGCTGTTAATGCAGTAAATAATGCTGCTTTTGAGAGCAGATTATTTTTATACTGAATTTCGACATTGTAACTATAAAGTTTATATAATGCCATTTAATTGCAAGAATAAATGACTTTTAGGTTTATTTTATCACACAGTCATCGCACTAGTCGATAAGCATTCATATATTTTTATTTTCCTTAAATAACAATTAAACATTGCACATTACAAATAATGATAGTTGATAGAGCACGATGATCTGACGCGTTGCCAATAGCAACCAATCACCAAAACAATGTTCTAGTTGTGACTTATGGATATACAATGTTGCAAACACTAATATTATTAAAGGTGCATTTACATCCATTCAACAACAGGCGATTTTGAGGAAAGCAACACTTGTGGTTTGTTGAATGAGTCTTGCAACAGAGCGTCGCCGTCCTACAAAATACGAGGTGTTGATACTTGAAACGTGTTGCTTTTGTATCCACAGATGATGGGTTCATTCAACAATATTGCTTCTAAAAATCATATTTTTTGGTAATTTCGTAATTTTTACAGAGTTTTAACAAAACGTCCAACGAAAACGTCTTACGAACGCTGCCTTAACGATGAGAGATATATTATTATATTCTAGAGAAAAGTTGTAGAGCTTAATAATGCTTATAAAAAAGTCAGCGACAGCATATTATGTCTAACTTTTATATTTAAGTCACAAAAAGTAGTTTTTTATATTAAAAAAATACTTTAAATCGGTAGGTCATGTCTATTGGTCATATTATCAACAATTCTGAATTCTTATCAAAATAAGTAAATTTATCGTCTAAAATGTTTAAAACAAAAAACTTTTCCCTTATAGGTACTGCATATAATTTGGACAAAATATGGTTAAAGAGATAATACAACACATTCGTAGGTATCTATACCTATAATAAAACCACAAACAGATCTATCCCACGGGAACCGGTCATTTTTCCGAGATAAAAATAAAATAAGTAACCTGTTGTTTGACCTGCAATATAAGGTATCAGCATGCCAAATTTTACTAAATTAGGTGCATAAGTTGTTGTGTACTGAGCTGTATAAGTTACTATAATTTTTTAACTATCCCACGGGAACTCTTTAATTTTCCGGAATGAAAAGTATCAAATTTCATTTAAATAGGTTTAATAGTATCGGAGATTAGCCCGTACGAACAGACAAACAGACAGAGAAACAAAAAAATTGAAAAAATCTGGATTTGTTCTATTTCTCTCCTAGCGGGATGTAAGAAGAGAACTGACTGGTTTTTAGCAATTTTTTCTACCATCTATGTACAGACATTCTACCTCTACAGTTTTATTATTCATATATGTACCTATATTCAGATAGAATAAATAACGTATAATAAAACAGAAATATATAATAATGAAAATAGTTACAGCGAGTGTACCTTAGGAGATAGACATATACTATGTAGAACTTTTCTATAGACTTTTTTAAGACTTACAATTTTCTTGTACAATGTTGTGATCTATCGCTTAAGGTTGAGCCAACGTTAGCCATATAAATTTCTAAGGACAATTCGATAGAACCAGTTATTGTATTTTCCCGTGGGAATGAATAATTTGCCTGTCGTAAAAAGTATTCTAAATGTTGACCCGAGCACTAAGTTTTATCACTATACAAAATTAAGTTAAAATTGGTTGAGTACTTTTTGCGTGAAACGCGCACATCGATTTGACTAAGTTTTATTATAGGTATAGATAAGAATAAATATTACGAGTGTAACTTAGAAGATAGACATATACTATTCACAACTTTTCTGTAGGACTTTTCAAGACCTACAATTTTTTGGTATATTGTTTTGATGTATGTCTTAAGGCTTAGCCAGAGGAAGGTTTCTAGGGAGGACTCGATAAAACCAGTTATTGTATTTTCCCGTGGGAAAGAAAGATTTTCTTTAAGTAAAAGGTATCTAGGCATCCCAGTGGTAACGCGCTCGCTTGGGAAACCGAGTGAAGCAAGTTCAAATCCCGGGTCTCGTACCTCTGATATTTTCATGCGCGAATCATTTCTAACACAGTTACCACTTGTCTTAACGGTGAAGGAAAACCTGCATGTCTGACAGAACCTAGCAAGTTTTCGAAAGACATGTGAAGTCCACCAACCCGCATTTGGCCAGCGTGGTGGTCTATGGCCTGATCCACCTCGTACTGAAGGGAGGCCCGTGCATGTGTTAAAAAGGGCTGAATACAACATACATACATACATACATACAAAAGGTACCCTAAATGTTGAGTCGAGTAATAAGTTATCACTTCACCAAATTTCGTTGAAATTGGTACATTACTTTTCGCGTGAAATGCACACACAAAAACAGACAAACAGACATACAGGCAAACAGACAAACAGGCAATTTTTTTAATAACTATTGTTTTGGGGTCTATGTTGTGTACATAATACGTTACAAATAAACAAAAACATCTATCCCACGGGAAAAGTACATTTTTCCGGGATACACAGTTATCTATTTGTTATTATGATGTATGAACTATATTATTGTAAAGTTTCATCAAAATTCAATCAGTGGTTTTTGTGTACTAAGCTGTATAAGTTACTATAGATTTTTGTCTATCCCACGGAAACTCTTTAATTTTCCGGGATGAAAAGTAGCTGATTTGTTTTTGTCATGTATGAACTATATTATTGTAAAGTTTCATTAAAATCCAATCAGTACTTTTTGTGTACTAAGCTGTATAAGTTGTTATAGTTTTTTAACTATCCCACGGAAACTCTTTAATTTTCCGGGATGAAAAGCATCTAAAATGTTGCCCGGGGATATAAGGTACCACCATGCAAAATTTCATTTAAATAGGTCCAATAGATCCGGAGATTAGCCCGTATAAAGAGAAAAACAGATAAACAGCTCGCTCGGGTTCGTCCATACATACAAATATGTTGTATTATCTCTTTAACCATTTGTCCAAATTATATGCAGTAAAAGGGAAAAGTCTTTTATTTTAAACATTTTAGACGATAAATTTACTTATTTTGATAAGAATTCATAATTGTTGATAATATGACCAATAAACATGACCTACCGATTTAAATGATTTTTTTAATATAAAAAACTGCTTTTTGTGACTTAAATATAAAAGTTAGACATATGCTGTCGCTGACTTTTTTGTAGGCATTATTAAGCTCTACAACTTTTCTCTAGAACATAATCATATATCTCTCATCGTTAAGGCAGCGTTCGTAAGAAACGTTTTCGTTCGACCGTTTTTTCTCCGACTTACTTTACAAATCCGACTACCACGAAATAGCCTTTTCATTTTTCGGGTTAATATATAGCCTATGACACTCAGAAAGAACGTGGCTTTCTATTAGTAAAAGAATTTTGAAAGTCGGTTCAGTAGATCCAGAGATTACCCCCTACAACGTCACAAACTCACAAACCCACAAACTCACAAACTCACAAGATCACAAACTTTACCTCTTTATAATATTAGTATATATATATATATATATATAGACGTTCAACGCCGAGGTGTTCTAGTAAGACAGTGCATCACATCTATGCGTTGTTACACCTATGACCTATTTATGATACATGCGTCGCGCCTCATTATCACTTCCCTTGTTATTCATCTTACGTGAGGAAATCAAGTAAATCACCCAATAGGGAAGATTTCTTGAAAGTAGGGCGCCACACATATCGCCTATTACTTTCTGTACTTTCTTTCTGTTTGCCTATACTTTCTGCCTATACTTTCTGTTTGAGGTTAAGCAATTTATTGTGATCTCTTTTATACCTTGTTTTTGAAACGAAGTTCCTTATCGCGCGTTACACGCTCTGAGCGGGCGGGAGCAAGACCCAAAAAAATGTAACAAGACTTTTTTTCCGATACTTCTTGCTATAGCGTTTATTATTTCTCTCTCTCTCTCTCTCTTCTCTTCGACTTTTTTTAACTTTTATTTATAATTTTGTACTAAATAATTAATGTTTATTTTTAAAATTAAAAAAGTATTATTAATAAAATAAGATTTATACAGTTCTTTAATTTTTATTTATTACTAGCGAATCACTCTCGCTTCGCTCGGGTTCGCTCCTGGGTACGCTTTAACGGTTACGTTTTAACGTTTTAACGGTAATATAGAATACATAGACTATATAATAATAATCTCCTCTTGACCGATTCCGGCCACGGCGGCCATCTCATTGAGACTAGCTAATTGCGCAGGAGATATTATAGTGCACAAGTGTGCGCGCAGAAAAAAATGTGCACTCTTTATTTCTGTCACTCACATATTCCGATGGGTTGACTACTCGACACGACCGGTGAGAGCTAGGGCGCAGGACCGACGGCTTTATGCTCTCCGAGGAGCGGGCTGAAACACAATCCCAACTCCGGGCTCTTACTGAGGCTTATTGTACAGAAAGACTCAATAACTAAACTTCGTCCGACCCGGGACTCGAATCAGGACTTCCGGGCGTACAGCCGTACAGGCTAGCCACTACACCACCGAGGCAGACTATATATTATATGATATATAGCCTATTATAGCCTTCCTCAATAATCGGGCTATCTAATGCAAAAAGAATTTTTTAAATCGGATTAGCAGTTCCTGAGATAAACGCGTTCAAACAAACAAACACTGCATCTATATAATATTAGTATAGATAAACTTAATTATCCCAGATCATTCAGTGTTTAATTTATCATTATTTATTTTACACATAATACATATATTTTATCGTAATTTTTTCAATTGAACTCTATCAACTTGATATTTTATAATATAAATTATAACGACTGTTTCAGCTAGCAGATGTCTACCAAAAAGCAAAAGGAACTTCGTTACGACCGGGGTTCCATAGACCACAGATATTTTCGAAGTCGGTGCTAGCCGGTAATATTTTAAGATACGAATATCTAATAGGTAAATATGATTTGGTATGAACTCTAATATAAGTAGTTAAAATATTATGTAACATCAATTTTATTTTACTTATCGAAATACACGTATGTATTAGATTTGCTTTGCATCAGCTGGTACCGACTTCAAAAATATCTGCTTAGGTATCTATTCTAAATGAAAACCCACGTTTAATTATTTTTTACATTTTCGTTCCTGAAAGTCGGTTTTTTTTAAATAGTTTTTATTTTTCCATTTTTAGTGTAGACGTGTTATGCAGGTAATTTGTAAGAAGAAAGATTTTTTAATAACATATTTATAAAAAAATAATTTATTTGGTGATTTTAAAAAAAAACCGCTCTACCGATTTCGATAAAATTTAAATGGGACCACGTGGGAAGTATACCCTTCGACAGGCGTCTTCGAGTAATCGGTGAACATACATAAAAATAGATTCCGACGAATTGAGAACTTCCTCCTTTTTGGAAATCGGTTAAAAATATAAACGTGAACATTACTTACATACATGTAATAATTAAAACTTATTTGGAACTAACGTGCTTATAAATCCAGTGGGATAATTTACTAAATTCTGAGGCTTTAACTAGAATAGAAAATGCGATGACCGTAGTGGTGTCAAGTATCGTGTTTTGTATAGGACAAAAGACAACTATTGTTGATAAGTTGCCCGTGTATGAGGCTATTATGGTTGTGTCATGTGTCTGCTAGTTTTTTTACTTACGTATTTTAATTAAATATTTAATAATAATTAACTTAATTATCAACATCTAACTACACTCATTTAAAAAAAATAATTATTAGATAACAACTATGTAATATTAAATTATTAGATAACATCGTTAACTATTTTAGGGTTCCGTAACCAAAATGCTGAAACGGAATTATAATTTCTTTATGTTTGTCTGTTTGTTTATATGACATCTATTTAGCTTGGAAAATATTGGGGCTTTATACATTGCTGAAAAGTAGGTAGGTAACACATATGAAAATGAGTAATAGACAATTCTGTATTCAAATTAAAAAAAAATTATAAGGAACGTGAACCTTCGTACTTGTATCTAATTGGTGAAAAAAGAAAAGAAGGAAAGGGCTATAGAAGAGCTTTCAAAATCATTGTACGACTATACGTATATGTGTACTTAGTACTAGTCAGATTTCGTACGTTGTATTCATACGTTGTATTTTAGAAATGAGTTCTTTTATCATAGGCGCAGGAGGTCCTGTGTCGCATGCGGATAAATATTAATGTTTATTTACGCAAGAATGAGGCAAAAAAATCTTAACAGTGAATAAAAACATCGTGAAGAAACCCGTATGTCTGAGAGAATCTAGCAAGTTTTCAAAAGACATGTGAAGTCCGTTAACCCGCATTTGGCCAGCGTGGTGGACAATGGCCTGATTTCCCACGTACTGAAGGGGCGCCTGTGTCCAGCAGTGGGACGTTAAAAAGGGCTAAATACATACACACAAGCAAGAATAGCTCGGAAACATGTAATTTTAAAAAAGGTGATCATTATAAAAATAATAAGCATTTAAACATAGAAAATCATTCAATGAATAGGAATTGATATCTATTCTAAATTGCTAAAAGTACTTAATAAATCGTTCTTAACTGTACCTACCGAGTAACTTTGTAGTAAATACAATTTTTCAAACAAAGGACAACTATATTTTATAACTGTGTGTTTTACTTTAATTGTGGGTAAATACACTTGCCTAGGATACAAGTGAGTGCATACGAACAATAGCAAACGTTCGAAACCAGGCGCTTGCTGGAAACCGACACCAAAGCGGTGAATGATCCTGTCACTGCCTTCACTATATAAACACAATCAACGTAACTAGGAATAACATTCGCTCTGGTAGCATTCCGGAGCACAGTGTTATTTTAAAATTCCAGAAAATTAACATCATTTTAGTGTAAAAAATTAAAATTACTTCTTTTGAAATAATACGTCCATAGCCCATAAGTCAAGTATGGATAGAATGTCTTCTAGCATGACATCCAGCATGACTGGCATGGGACTAGGCGGAATCACTGGTTTGACAACCGGAATGAGTACTCTGACTTGCATGAGGGAACAACAAGTAACAATTGGAGGAATGCCTTCTAACTACGTTCCTGGATTGTCCGCGAATTATAATATTTCAAGCTTTTGTCAACGCCCAGGGCAAAGTCGTCGCTGGCCAACTGCTAGAGCTGGACCGACCGCTCAATATAGACCTGGTCGCTCACATAGCACTGGTGCCTTACATCGTCTCAAGCATTCGTCGAGGAATAGTCCTAATAATCAATATACTCATAACCTCATCTGTAAGTTGGCAGATCAAAACGAACGACGACGTCGCCAAGATACCATGGAATTGATACCACAAAGTTATTACTCACAGCAACCACTAAAAGTTGAACTAACAGAATTTTATTCTCGTGATAACGCAAAAGAACACCATACTGAACAATATGAACTTGTTAATGATAACATACTTCCTAATCCTGTATTGAGAAGAGGACAAAATTTCTTCTTTGCTGTTAGATTCGATAGGACTCATGATAAACAACAAGATGTAATTCGTGTTGTTTTCTGTTTTGGTAAGATATTTCTTTGTTTTGTTTGTTTATACATTTATATTTCTTCATAAAAAAATTATATTGAATGTTTTTTGTTATGTATATTTGGTAATTAAAATTTGTTATGATATTTGCAGGTCCCAAACCTAGTGTCACTAAAGGTACACGAGTTGTCTTGCCCGTCAATTGGAACACGCAGCAAACTGCATTCCAACATGCCCGTGATGTTATCGGTATGGGTATGGGAATGTCTCGAATGCAAGAGACCAGCACAAGCATGGCTCCGATGACAACAATAAGTACTATAAGTCCTATATGCGGCATAAGAGAAACAACAACATATGGGGTCCGACGTAGCTCTTTTAGTAATGATCCTTTACCTCAACAACATAGTCCACTAAGTCCACATGGAACCTCAGTGGAAAGACCAGTAATTGAGCGTTACTGTGCAACTAGCCAGCATTCTTCATTTGGACGTAACCATGGATCCCGTCCTGGGTCGATGCAAAACTTAGCATCAATAGCACATGAGATGGATAAGTGGGACATAAGTGTTCAACGCCAGGACGGAGACACTATAACATTTCAAGTCCACATACCAGCAACTGCTCCGGTCGGTGTTTGGAATTGTTGGGTTCAGACACATCGCGTCGGTCAACGGGATAATCGACATGATTTTAAGTGTGATGAAGATATTTATGTCTTATTCAATCCGTGGTGTCGCGAGGATGCAGTACATATGGACAACGAATCATCTAGAAAAGAATACATTCTTAATGAACAAGGCAAGCTATGGTGTGGGACGTGGCGTCAACCGAAAGGACGTAAATGGATTTTCGGCCAATTTGATGATGTAGTTTTACCGGCTTGTATGTATTTGTTAGAACGAAGTGGTCTTGAGCATTCCGAACGAGGTAATCCAGTTCGTGTTGCAAGAGCTATATCTGCAATGGTATGTTATATAATTTTAATGATATTATTATATTTATGTATATTTTATAATAATAAAAAAATATTTTGCTTCAGATAAATGCAAATGATGATGATGATGGTTTAATGGTTGGCCGATACGATGGTGAATATAAAGACGGAGTTTCACCACACGCTTGGACTGGTTCTGTAGCCATACTTGAACGTTATCTGACAGATGGTGGACGGCCTGTTGAGTACGGCCAATGCTGGGTATATTCAGGATTAGTTGTTACTATTTGCAGAGCTTTAGGTACTTTTATAAATGTATATACTAAAACACAAAGGAATTTTGAGAGCATAAAAGGCATACTCAAATAAAATTAATGATTATAACAAAATTTTCAGGTATTCCTTGTCGTTCAGTTACGAACTACGTATCAGCACTCGATACTAACCGTTCCTTTACTGTGGACAAATTCTTTGATCGAGATGGCAATGAAGTACCAAATGGACCGGATGAAGACTGCTACGACTCTTGCTGGAACTTTCATGCATGGAATGATGTTTGGATGCAAAGGCCAGATTTACCGGAAGGTGTCTATACTAGATTTAACTTTGTGATAATTCTTACTTATTTTTCCTTTATTCTTCATAATTATAACTCCCTATTTAAATATATTATTATCTTTATCGATGTGCCGAAGTACTATATCATTGATATTTGTTTTTTTAGGATATGGTGGATGGCAAATCATTGATGCTACGCCTCAGGAAGAAGCGGAGTCTGTATATCAATGTGGTCCAGCTAGTGTTGAGGCAGTGCGTCGTGGTGAAGTTGGATTTCAATATGATACTCTCTTTGTTTATTCACAGCTTAATTCAGAGTTATGCCTGTTTCAAGAAGAAGAAAATTCTGAATGGGGCTTTATTAGAATGGCATCAAATCAATATCAGTGAGTAAATACTCTGTTACCACAATATATTCCTTGTTTATTCATGTCCCAATAATATCAAATATAATCCTTGTTTTGTACGGGAGCCGCAGAATTAATTGTTGAAGCTTACCGAATGCGCTAGAAATTAAAGCTTAGCTTTCCTTTTAATTCAGACAAATAAATTATAAAATGCTCTAATAGGTTTACGTAAAACTCGACAAGGACAAAGACAAAGAGTTAATTTTATATGTATTAAAATACATATAAAATTTCTTAAAAGTATCGATTCAGCATTTTACACCAGTATATTTATACTCAAAATAAGTAGTTAATATATGTAAAAACCGCTCATAAATAATAATATTAATGTATATAATATTTTAAGACATATAAATATCACATAATTTTCAGAGTCGGCAGAAAAATTCTTACTAAGAGCCCGAACCGTGACGATGATGAGGGCGATAGCGATATGTTAGAAATTACACATGAATACAAAGCTGAGGAGAACTCGACCCCAGACCGTCTTGCTGTTATCGCCACTTGCCGCGGTTTTCAACGTCTGCAGCAATATTATGAATTTCCTGATCGTAATAGTGAAGACGTCGTATTTGATCTCATGGACATCGAAACTGTACCATACGGCCAGCCATTTGATTGCACGATGAATATTCAAGTAAAGCAAATTTTTAATTTTAATTAATAATATTATTTTGATATAACTATTACTTAATTTTACTTGCGTATACTTTTAGAATAAATCCCACGAAGACCGTACCATCTGGTGTGTATTAACAGCGTCTTCATGCTATTATACTGGTGCAGTCGCATCAAGAGTGCGTAGATCTCAAGGAGAGTTCATCGTCAGGGCAGGTCAGCGTGAAGTACTAAAGTTGCACGTCACACCACAAGAATATATGGATAAATTAGTCGACCATGCTATGATTAAGGTGCACGCTATGGCGTATGTTAAACAAACACGTCAAGGATGGTCTGACGAGGACGATTTCCCATTAAATAAACCAAGATTACAGATTCAGGTGGGAAAATACGCTATTAATAATATCCCGACTGCAAAAAATATCTTAATGCATTAACATGAAACTATTTTTCTATACCCTTTTTTGATTCTCAGATATCATATTTAAATATAAGGATGTAATCTAACTGAACTGAACTTAGTTGCAAACTACCCGATGATGCATGCTAATATTGAACTCAGTGTAGTCAATGGTAATAGCTAAAATATCATTTGTTGATTACAAATTAATTGTTTCTTTTATTTTAGGCAAGGAGCCAGCCGACCGTAGGACAAGAATGCGCGGCGACATATAGCTTCCAAAATCCTTTAAATGTGCATTTGACCGATTGCTATTTCACTGTTGAGAGTCCTGGTGTACAAAGACCGCGACAGGTAAGTAATATTAAAAAAACATTAATTAACTCTATTACTTCCACATAATTAAGAGAATATAAGCATTATAAAATATATAATACTAGCATTGCCCGCGGCTCCGCCCGCGTTCAGACGACTAAAAACTAAATTCTTAGGTTTTACATATTAGTATACTCTTACAATGCAGTTTTTGTATTTTTTCTCAGAAATCCTATATGTTGACCCGGATCTATCATCATACCAAATTTCATCAAAATCTGTCCAGTGGTTTTCTCGTGATGCGATAACAGACAGACAGACAAAAATTCTAATAACTATAGTTCGGACTCTGTATCGATATTAATGTCTATTTCAATTAGATTTCCCAAAAAATATTTAATGTACAGATGCGACTTAGTTACACTTTTATTATATGTATAGATATTTTTTATCGTGAATGAAAATATTTTTTAATATTTGTTAGTGTTTTAAATAGTCTCAATTTGCAAATATAATCTACTATTACGGTGTCTATATTTTATGCCAAATTTATGGCGGAAAATGCTAGAGTAGCAAAAGTAAGGAGATCACGTTTCTTTCTCATTTCTACACTAGCTCGGCGGTTGCTCCTCACACTTGGACTGACCATTTTTGTTTACAATAGAGAATATTTTCAGTATAACAATTATAAACTTTTTAAATATAATTATGTTCGTAGATCCGCTTCCGCGACGTGAAGCCAGGTGAACTAGTGAACTACCAGGACAAAATCGTTCCTCGTCGCCAAGGCGAGCGTCGCTTGGTCGTGACCTTCTCGTCCAGACAGATTGACGAGATCTTCGGCTGCACGGCGGTGAATGTGCGCAACTAGCAGCCCACCCCGCCCCGGGCGCCCTCTCCGCGGGCTTCGGGGCCGCCGTCACCGCGTGCGATACAGTTCGACCGCGCCTACTTCTATGTAGCGCCTGAACATTTCTTTATTCAAGAAGAGGAAGTTCTCATCTTAAAAACATTGTAAACTTCCTCCACACGGTGTATTTGTGAAAACTATAAATGGACTGCGACCCGGCTTTGATAACGGTTATAGGATATTTCACTTAAGAGCACTATTCATATGAATAAAATACAAAAAAATATAACGGAGACACGACGCACGATGTGATTTTTAATATAATCTTATGTAACATTAGTTTTTTAAGGATTAAAAGGAAACCGATGCTTCGAGTGCCATTTTGCATTGTTATAATTATAATTTTTAAATAAGGTTTATTTATGAAGTGTAATGACTAATGTAACTAGGCTAAGATTAATTTAGTATTAAATATATTTGTTACTTATTATTACTAAACAATGAATAGAAAAATGATAAAAAAATATGTGCACTCTGTTTGTGTGTTTTTGGGATCTCAAAAATAAAAGCAGTCACTGCAAATATCGTCGTTTACTTTATTTTATAAATTCTTATAAACATTATTATAACCATTAATTAATGTACCCATGGGAATGTTGGCATACACCTTACACTGAAATGAAATGAAATTTAACTCTATTTAATTAGACTTATACAAACACTTTTGAATCGTCACTTTTATCTAGAGCGGCAGTGTATCAGTCCGCGAGGAAGCTATCACCGAATCGGAAAGCAGTTCTCCTGATAAGAAGAAGGCTGGACTGGTGAGAAACGGTTGCTCTTTTAATATCGAGTTACATTTTATTTATTTTATTAACATACCATTATGGCCAGTCCGTATTTTCGAGTCAATATATCTCAATTTTTACATACATTTCCATCGAAAAGAAACTTTTGACCAGAGTAATATGCTTTAGGTACTCATTAAAATACTTATAATTTTATTTTAGGTTTCAAAACACTGAAGAAAAAAAGTCCCTTGGTGTTGAATCGAATGATCGTGCGGCCAATGAAACGGGAAATTACACAATTAAAAAATACATGACATGTTAATTCACTCAGTAGGTAAAATTCTTTAAAATTTATCTAAGCAATATTTATGAAATTGCCAATAATATATAAAAAGTTTGTTTATATACTGTAGCACTTTTACATTAGCTAGTTATAAATTAAATTAAAATATCCCTTATGATATCCTCCTGAACGTTTTTTCCAATATTCTCTATCTTTGTCTTCTTATCTTGGAACTTCTTTCTCTACTTTTTCGAGAAACCAGTCAATAATAAAAAAAAATTAAACTGACTTTAAAAATAATAAATAACATTAAATGTAAAAACTAACCGAACGGGGGTTTTCATTTACTATAGATACCTAATCAGATATCTTCGAAGTCGGTGCCAGCCGATGCAAAGCAAAGCAAATATATTTCGATACGTATAAATACCTACATCACAAATTGATGTATGTATAATATTTTAAATATAATTAGAGTTCATTCTTTGTTATATTTACCTATTAGATATTCATATATTAAAGCATTGTCTACTGACAGCCACTTTTGAAGTCAGTTTAATTTTTTTTAATTTCTTTTTTATTGAAGTCGGTTAATATATGTGCTTAGGAAAGCACTTATTTGACATGGCTAACTATTAAATACCGACGTATTGTAATGATTGTGTGATATTTTTAATGTATGATTCAAAACGTTGGTTTACTCATCGGGCTTTTTATTATTAATGTACCTACCTACAATTGCTATCAGCAGCCCTTTGTAAAGTTCTTTTATATTTAGGCCATATGTAGTAAGTACTATATTCATTTATTGAAATTAATGAATCATGTGTATACCATGTTACTATACTGTGCAAATTACAATATAACATTTTACGGGTCAACATATGGATTTTACCAGTAGCTTTAAACTTATATGCTTTACTGTCTCTTATTATTACAAATAGCGTTAAGAAATAGTATTAAGAGGTCATCTATACTAATTCTTTCTTATTCGTTAGTTCTCTTGATTTTTACTCGATTCGACAAAAGTTACACCAACTTTAATTAACAAAATATCGGCTACAATATTTTGAACTTTTTAACAATTATTTTGGTCTTTTTCAAAAAAGATTTCGTAAAAGGTGTTTAGCTTACTAATAGCTATATCAATTATGAATAAAAGTAGTACTACAAATATCTGCTTTGATTAATGAACATAAAGATTCTTTAATGTTTATGAGGCATGTTAGTTTGCCATACCGTTCAGTAGGTTGATATGATTTTGATTCGATAAAAGATAACTACGCAGATGGCAGCAGCACAGTAATGTTATAATATACTAGCAGTACCCGCGACTTCGCCCGCGATCAAACTTCCGATCGCTAACAAAATTCACAGGATCACCCGCTGGGCTAATCTGAAGCTTACCTGAAAATTTCATCAAAATCGCCCAGCTGCTTTGGAGTCCATAGGAAATATGACACACATGGATTTTAATTTTATTTAATCAACAATTTAAATTTATTTATTGCTCGGAAAATGGAGTCTTTTATGAAAATTTAGTGGCACATCGATAGCAGCGCCACCTACCGGATCCATTTGTGTTTTCGAACCTTGCAGGAGCCCATTGAAATATACACACAAAATTTCATCCAAATCGGTCCAGTCCTTTAGGAAAAGTAGGTTAACAAACACACGTACAGAACAATTATATATTATATTAAGATGTACATTAAAAAAAATCGTGTTAGTTACACCATTTCTAACTCAATCGGCCTCTGTATCGATAATAATGACTATTTCAATAAGATTTAAAAAAAAAAGATTCAATGTACAGATTCGACTCAGTTAGAATTTTATTATATGTATAGATTTTAAATAATAATAATTAGTTCCTGGTATGGATGGATGTTATGAAAATATATATATTTTTTTGCAAAATACAAACTTTCTCTAGCAATACCTTTTAAAGAGCAAAAGTTATGAATGTACTGACTTTATGATTTAAATAAAGATAATATTATGAAACTGGTGATTATATTAAAGTTAAAAAGCTTCAATTTGTGTTGAAGAGCTTATAAATAGCTCAGTAATTGTACTCGTACGAAAGCAATCCCGAAATACATTATGGTGCACATATTATGTGGTTTATTGCACACTGACACTAAACAGTAGCTAACTATAATATGCATTTTTTTTAAATGATTGGTGACATTTATGAGTAATATTGTGTAGGTCCAAGGATAGTTGCATGTGACTCTACTTTTCTAAGAATATTTCTTGCGTCAGTAATTCTACAGCAATTTTCTTGATTTTACAAGAAAACTACGTCAAATAAATAGTAAGCAGCTTTTATACATTATATTGGTAACTATCAAACAAATACTTGTTAGGGTCTTAATAAAATTGTACATACAAAATAATTTTTCCTCAAGAACTTCTAATATAGTTGAATCTAAATTGTAGTCTCAGAAGTTATGAATTACGAGTAGATCTATGTTTACATAATTATTTTTCATGCGCGTCCCGTGGTATTTATTTGTATTACACAATATCCTAGGCATCTGGATGTAATGGCATACAGTAATCTTTGTCATTCTCGAGCTCATAATCTATTTTTATGCCAAAAAACCATGACTGCTGACCATGACGCTGCTGCGTTAAGGAACGATAACCCAAACAAACATATTTTTGCACTTACAGGATTAAGTAAGAGATTTATATAACTAAATAAAAAAACAAATCTATCCCACGGGAACCGTACATTTTTTCGGGACAAAAACTAACCTATGTTCTATTCCAGAATATTATCTATCTCTGAGTCAAACATCTAGATCCGTTCAGCCATTCTGGCGTGATTGAGTAACAAATACCCATCCAAACTTTCGCATTTATATTTTTTAGAAAAGTGCAAGCAGATCTATCCCACGGTAACCGTTCATTTTTCCGAGATAAAAAGTAACCTGTTGTTTGACCGGTAATACAAGGTATCAATCGGCATGCCAAATTTTTACTAAATTAGGTGCATAAGTTGTTGTGTACTAAGCTGTATGTATAAGTTACTATAGTTTTTTAACTATCCCACGGGAGCTCTTTAATTTTCCAGGATAAAAAGCATTTAAAATGTTGAGCGGGGATGTAAAGTACCACCATGCAAAATTTTACTTAAATCGGTTTTACAGTTTAGGAGATTAGTTCGTACAAAGAGATAAATACTAAATAGACAGAGAAACAAAAAATTGAACAAAATCTGCAGCTGTTCTATTTTACTTCTTACATCCCTCTGACTCGGTTTTTAGCTTTTAGCATTTTTTTCTATGTACAGACATTCGACCTCTACAGTTTTATTATAGTATAGATTATATTAATGGGAAATAATGGGATTAGACAATATGTCTAAGTATATTTTTATGTATAAAAATTGGTATAGTATAAAATATGTACATATGTAGGTAGAGTCTAAAATATTTCATATATTAATAAGAGTACTGTATTATAAGAGATTAGATTAATAAGTAACTGGGTCATTAATAGAGGACAAAGACCTGTGTAACCGAATTCAAGGAAAATTAATAAGTATATTACTTCGTGTATTCACTATTCAGTAAATTCCATTCATATCTATATATATAAAAGAAAGTCGTGTTAGTTACTTCGCTTATAACTCAAGAACGGCTGAACCGATTTAGCTGAAAATTGGCAGGGAGGTAGTTTAGAGCCAGGAGAAGGACATAGGATACTTTTTATCCCGTTCGACCGCGTTCCAATTTTTATGATATTTTAATTTTTGGATTTCTCTTAGTCCGGAATAGGTAAGTATTAAAACATATAATTAAAATGTGAGAAAGAAAGATTTTTTCTTTTTATATCTATTTAAAACGTACCTAGCGACGAACCCGAGCGAAGCGAGGGTGAGCCGCTAGTTTAATTTAATATTGAATCATTGCATTGAGGCCTTCGATGTGCGTCTCGGCGGACAAGTTTTTATTGACATCATAGTACCGCAGCATGTTTGGATGATGTCACACGTAGTAAATTAACATAATCGTGTGTAAGTTATATTACAAAGTCAAACATTGTTCTCTTATTATCTCTTATATAAGGTACAATACGACCTTAATCTTGGTTCTTAATGCTATTAGGTAATATTCTTCTCAATTAATAGCCAATAGGTATTTAATGATTTTGTTTATAGATCTATCTGTATGTAGGTGAATATCTTAAAAGTGTAATATTATATAGTTTTATTTTCTTCTACTGACTGAACTGATATAGGTACGTATAGTAAAATGGAACTGTTGAAAAAGGAACTTCGAATAGTTCAATTTCCATTGAACTTAGATCATTTCTTTCATAAATCTTGACTGGGTCTAAGCCGTAATAGCTAAGCTGATATATCGGATTGAAAATATAAGTAATGAAATCTGATATAATATAGGCTGTGTTGTGAGCATTGAGCACCTCGACTTTTGTGTGCTTCTATCCTTGACTTATAAAGGGCTGTTTCGAAATACCCACGTAGTATAATGACTAATAGTGATGCATTGTGATTCAATATTTCATGAGCATTTTATTGAGGAATATTATTTACGGGCACCCCAATTTTCAATACTACTGATAAGAGGTCACGTAGAGACACGTTGTTATAGGTATGAAGGATGGAGCTTCACGCAGATGAAACGAATCCAGCGCTTAGTGCGCACGCGTTGATTGTTTACCTAAAATATCGCTACTTTTAATTGGATTATTAATACCACTTCTATGTGGGTTACGTCGATCTGTGAAGCGTTGAAGCACTAATTTAGGCTTTGTTTACATAGTGGCAAACTGTTCAAACGTTGTGAATACTTTCGATTGGTTAGAGAAGTGACCCAAGCATGTGGGATTGTGATCGAAGTGAAAAGTTGATTGGAAGATAAGCTCTGATTATATCTACTTCGATATTTATCTCTAAATATTGTTTATTCCTAAGTAATATGGGTGCAGTGAAAAGTAAGTTATCTAGTGTTTGCCCGCCTCGGTGTGGATGCTGTAGACTTCAGAAGTTCGACTCTTATGACTTAAAGGTCTTGCCGCGGCCTCCACGATTAGGTAACTTTTTTATATTATAATTCCTTATTAATGTTATTAATGTTTGTATGTATGTATGTTTATCCACGCATTCCTCCGAAACTATTAATCGAAACGTGATCATTCTTTTTTATTTGCTTACATTTATTTTTACTTAGGGAATAGTAAAGATTTCACTAAAATCCAAAAAAAAATGTAGTTTTTATGATTTGGACTAAAACATGTAACTAAAACTAAACTAGTTTTTATAATAACTGTTTATCACAAAAACTATTTAAGTTTTTTTTTATTTTTTAGTGCCTTTTTTGAAGTCGGTTTAAGTTTTTGGTAATTAAATTCATACCAAAGACACGATATTGTCAATTTATAAAGAAAAACATGAATTCTTCGGTATTATAATATTATGATTTATGACCATTCTATTTTACAACATCAGTATGTATCTATTTACAATGTAATCTTTCCTTATAATCGAGATTATTTATTGCGGCTGACGTGATCACTAGGCACAATATGCACCTATATACATAAATTAGGTAAATATTTTAATGGATTTTCTACAACTTCTTGTACTTTTTTATTAGTTAATTGTTTCATCAAAGTAAACATAAAATATGAGGCAAGTAATAGAGCACCATCACAATAAAATTTACGAACTTTTGTTGTTTGATGTATATCAAAAATAAAACTCGCGTTGTTTGAAGACGTTTCTGCGGATACATAAATGGTTTGTGAAGTTTGCTTTAATTCTTAGCATTCAGTCTAAATTTGTCAGTAATGGCGTAACCAATTTTTTACGTACAAGAGGAGTTTTGCCTTTTAATATTATACATATAGCATTATAATCATTAAAATATAAAAAAATCACATTATCATTTACAGAGAGCGATCAGTTGCACTTTTATTATATGTATATATAGAATAGATATAGATTTAGAGTGTCACAAATAAATAATTTTCTTTGCATACTATAAAACATGATAGATATTTATAGATATATCTGATGAAATGATAAAAACGACAATTGTAGAGCTATAATTTGTTGTGTCATTTTTGTATTAAAATCCCATTTGTTTTTTCTAAAATTACATTCATTTACTTATTTTGTCAGATGAGCTTAGAAGCAAGCACTGTTAAGGGAATCATGGCTTTGGTAAAACTTGACAAATAGTGTGTGGTTGAGTGTATGTCGTTCAAGGCGAACCGCTGCACGCAAACGACCTACGTACAGTTATTTCTATAAAAAATATTAAATCGTAAATCAATGCCTTTAAAGTTCAAAATATGTTTAAAGTTTTAGTTAAGTCTATTCTTACTACATATATATCAATTAGTAGCCAAGATATGACGGGTCAATTTTTTATATCGTTGCATTCCAGCTTAATCTATATACTCTTAAGAAAAATTTACATAATACTATTCAAGTTTTCCTTGTTTTCAATGTTTATCTAAATAGAACGTACCTATCGCTGTTAAATATTAGCATGAATTATATTGGCATGAAAATATTAACATGAATGTAGTAAAGACTTAAAAAATATTGTAAATTGAGTAAAATATACGGTTAATATAAAAATAATATTCTTAAACTATTTGCATATTGTTTTCTACATAAGCGTATTTAATAGAAAAAAAGGCTCCTGCTGTTGACTTAAGGAATTGCAATAAAGAAACAAATAGGTACATTAGGTATAGTAATTAAGTAGTAGGTTTGTTAACGTCGTACATGGGTATAATAAATAAATATTAAATATGCATTCTCACATATTTTATATAATTGTTAATCATAGAAAATTAGAATGATCTTAGGTATTGTTAATGCATAAACCTACGCATGCGTGGGAAAACTAATTCTGTCCTTTAGTGGATAGTGCTGCATACAGATATAGATCTCTTCACCCACACCTATAATTAGTATCTAACATAGAAATCTTTATTCTATCTTTATTATCAAAAATGGTAGAATCGAATAGGCTGATGAAATTAAGTCATCAGCAACAAGTGGAAATAATTGATCTCTAATATGGAAGGGTCAAGGCTAATACATAGTACCTTTAGGACTTACTTTTAGCTAAATCTGTAAGCCATTCATTTAGGAATTTATAATGATCTCACCATTTTCTTACTTTAAACAAATTCAAGGTATTTTGTTATACACTGTACATATTGCTTTTGTAGTTTTAGTGTTTGTTGATTTTCTCAGAACTATTGACTTATTTGTTTCTTGATTTATGAGTCAAGATCTTTAAAGAACCATTTTTGGGTATGAATTTGATGCAAAGATGTGAGTAATAATATATTAGATCCGTCAATGAATGGTTTCCACAGTATTTCTTTGTAGCACCTTTAAACCATGTTTACTCCGTGACATCACCGGCTCGGTAGCAGGAGTATTATAGATGGAGTCTAGAGCGAGAACTAACAGTCCAAGGCGATATTCTTAAGTAACTGGACGTCGGGCTCGACAATTATACGAAATTCTGAATTAGTGTGAGATAAGACAGATAAAAGTAGTGTTTTATTTATTGGAATGTGCTAATTTATTATTAAATAGTGTATGGAATAGACTTAGTTTATACAGTTGAAGGCATGGAGTATATCAAGAATTTGTGGAGACACTATTTCGGACATCGTCATAAGTACATCATAGTCCCATTTCAGCCAGGTATATAGGGAATAAAAAATAAAATCCAAAAAAAATATTTGAAGTGATTATATCTGTGAGCATAGTAAAAAAGCGCTGATGTTAAAGTTACATTATTCTTATGGTATCATTGATTTGGCGCGGAACCAAGCGCGAGGCGCGAAATTTTTAGTGATGACGAACTCTATTAGCTTTCGATGAATGATTATTATTGATAATATTTAAGTTTTTAGTTTTTGTAATAGGTATTTACTATTTATATTTTTTTAAGATAAAATCTATAAAATAATTACTAATAAAAAATTATAACTTCCAAGGTTTATTATAGATTACCTCTGAATAAAATGTTACATAAATTATACATTATTAATTTTAATTTATGGAAAATTTCTGATAAATTGCAAAGCTATAACAACTATTTTGAGGACAGAAGCTCTACTGATTAATTAATATATCAGTGATGTTCATATTGAGTTACGATTGCTTGATAAATAAACAAAACAATCTAATTATTCAGATGTCGTCGATGGAACAAGGCAAGGTGTGCTCGCCGTGCAAGGCATCGATTTCTGCATCGAAAGTAATGGGGAAAATCATCACACGAACAAATTCAATCTCATGTCGAGAGATGTTGACAGATGTCTTGTTGTAAGACGAGGCCAGTCCTTCAAACTTGATATTCTGCTCAACCGGCCATATGACGCCAACAGAGACGCTATTTCCTTTATTTTTTACGTATCTGGTATGTAAAATATAGACATTATTTAATCTGAAGTATTAGGTCATTACTTATTTTAAGAACAACAGACGTAATTGGTTACAAATTGTTCAAAGATGTGCAGAAGCGTGGGCCGTCAGATGAATCGAGCGCGGCGGTTCCTATGCTAGAGAAGGGATCAGAAACTATAGGAATATGGAATGCTGTGTATGAGGGTCAAATAGACTCACACCTTATAGTAGCCGTCACAGCAGCCTCAGACTGTATTGTGGCTGCTTGGCGTTTTGACATTGACACCAGATTGAACGGAGGTGGATCACTAAGTTACACCCATCCACAGCCGATATACGTGCTATTCAATCCTTGGTGTCCAAACGACAGTGTTTATATGCCAGGTAAATTGTACTTACTTATTAAAAAAATAGTTTATATTGTTAAGCTATAGTATATAATATTTTCCATTTTTTTTGAAGTACAGAAGATTGTTTTGAAGTATAGTAAGTAACGCAGTAATAATATTAATAATATTTTTACAGAACACAGTCATCGAGAAGAATATATATTAGAAGATGGTGGTATCATGTACAGAGGAGTCTACAACATAATTAAGCCCATACCATGGTTTTACGCACAATATGAGAAGGATATTTTGGAATGCGCGCTATATTTAGTTCGAGAGATTGGAAAGGTGAATAGAATGGAGTGGATTTGATAATTTCAATACACATACATATTACATACATTGAGTATGATTCAGAAATCAATGATATCTTTGGTCAAAAGTTATCATATACATAATACATATATCATATTATCATCGTTTCTTATCATATACAATGTATAAGTTATATTCTTAGTGATAAAACAATTATATTGAATTTCCGTTGCACAAAGTTTTGCATCTTGATGTTGTGAAAATTTTGGTGGATATGGTTTTGCAACATTGAATCTATTTTCCTTTTTCCATAATATATATGTGATGCTGTACTTTGGTTAAGATACTTACTATGGTACTGACATGTCCGAAAAGGATAAAAGTCTCTAAATAAAAATAGAGATAAAAAATAATAAAAAAAGTTTTGCATTTATTGAATAATTTATATTTATAGATTATATTATAAATAGTTTTCAAATATCAACGAGTAGTAGTATAAATAATGTTTATAGAATCACATAAAATTACGAAAGTCTCCTAGCTATATTTTTGTTAAAATTATATATTATAAAATAAAATTAATGAGAATTCACAGTAATGAAAATATTAACATATTTTTTTGTGTATTTAATTTCTTAGGTCAAAGGACGTGCGCGGGGCGATCCTATCAGAATTGTTCGAGCTCTTTCAGCTGCGGTTAATGTTCAAGACGACAACGGAGTTCTGTTTGGTAATTGGGGCAAAGAATTAAGTGATTACAATGGTGGCTCACATCCATTAAAATGGGTTGGGTCATTGTCCATATTGCAGAAATATTATGAAAAGAAAAAGCCAATTAAGTATGCTCAATGTTGGGTGTATGCTGGAGTCTTAACTACAGGTTAGTGAAAAATTATAAAATATAACGTAGTTTAAAATATTTTTAGCTGTGATTTTATTATTATAATAGATAATAGACTAGAATAATTATATAGAAGTCGTGTTAATTTTTCGCAAAGAGAGATGACTTAATAAACAGGTGCCACAGCTCACAGATATGTATTATTATTTTTTGTTGCATAATAAAAAATACCGTATGAACAGTTTGTAGAGCATTGGGAATCCCCTGTCGGCCAGTGACCGGATATGATGCCGCACATGACAGCCAGGGCAGCCTCACAATTGATATCATTAAAGACGAAGAAGGCAACACGCTAGAGGATTTCACCAGGGATTCAGTATGGAACTATCATGTTTGGAATGAGGTTAGATTTAGTGCTAATAATAGAACTATATATATAAAATTATTTGGCCACCAGTATTAAGAGCTATTAACTTTATTGATTTCGTATTGCCATCTGTTTCTGATGAAATTGTTGCGAGAAGTTTTAAAAATAGTTTTCTTGAGTTTATAATGTACAATTTATTGACGGCATTTTTTCAATGAATTTGGTATTTATAAGATAAATTTATTTTAATCAAAATTTTATTAATTATTGAGAAGAACTAAATTGTAATATAAGTATAGATTTTACAAAAAAAAGTAAGCAAGGTATTTTTTCCTGTACATTGATGTTCGTGGTAACATTAAAATTCTATCACTAAATCTAATACGTTTTTTACAGGTATGGATAGATCGACCAGATCTAGGATCGGAATATGGTGGATGGCAAGCTATCGACTCGACGCCGCAAGAAACTTCAGAGGATGTTTACCGATGTGGGCCAGCGTCACTCCGGGCAGTACGCGACGGAGAAGTGCAAAAACCTTATGACTCATCTTATGTGTTTGCTCAAGTAAACGCAGATAAGGTCTGTAAAAATATTGTTTGTTTTTCCAGAGTTTTTGTATTATGAGAACACGAATTTAATTAAGTACTTATATTTTTTAGATCCTATGGAAATATTCAGGGGAAATTCAACCATTAAAACTTATAGGACGAGATACGGTTTCAATTGGACGGAATATCTCAACAAAAGTAGTAGGACGAATGGAGAGGGAGGTATGATATTTTCAAATTTTAACTAATATTATTGAAGTTTTAAATGAAATCAGCAACTACCTATTCATTTTTTTTTGACCGTTGGCATTTTTTTTCTTTCGCCGGTAATGAAAATTAGATCATAATAATTAGAAAAGTATGTAAAAAGTCTATTAAAGGCGAAACGAACTCACTAAACCATAACAAAGCACAGATATTGTGATTGCTTTTCATTTTTATCAGGCGTTATGTTTTAATAAATTCTACTTTGTTCTCCTCAACCAGCTTGCATAAAAGGATCTTTTTATACCATAAACAAAATATATCATATTTGGTTAGGGTGTTCGGGTAATAAGTTAAATCATTTTTATGTCTTATATTACATTGTACGTGGATATTCTTTAAAATCGAAATATACACATATATAGTATGGGGTTTAGTGTCATCAAAAAGGCGTATCTCGAATTAAAAATTACCTAGGGCACAAATTCATAGATAATATAAAAATAGATTTATTTGTTACCAAGATCCCCCAACCAAATATAACAGTAACATAAAACTTTTTATATGGTCTAGAAGGGCAACTGGCAAGACATAAAGTAGTGTTTATTAAAAAATAACACCTGATAAAAAGCAATAGCAGACAATATTTCTCGTACATATATGGTTTAGCCGAGAGTCGCGTCGCTTTGGTAAGAAAGTATTGATATCATTGATTTAATGTAGCGCCTGATATCAAATTATTAGCAATACAAACTAGACGCGTCTTTGCTAAACTACAAATGATGGAGAGATAGAGATTTATGGTCCGCTTTTTTCTAATAATATATTTGATGTATTATTTTTATAGGATATAACGAATTTATATAAGTACCCTGAGAGGACTCAAGAAGAGCGTGCTACGATGGAGAAGGCTCTGCGTAAATCTGAAAGCATTTTCGCACGATATTATCTTAATGACGTCTTCAATGATATAATTTTTGATTTCGAACTAAGAGATGACATCAAGATTGGACAAGATTTCAATGTGGTAAGTTAACTTAAGTTTTTATGATATTTATAATTTTATTTTATTATTATATACCCACCTAGACAGGTTCACGAACTGGGTTGATTGTAATTTGTGTGTTTGCATAATGTCACCTTGTTTGGCAATTAGTATACCTACATAAATTTAATAATCGCTATCACGACAAAAAATTCATGGTTTTTATCGAAGGACTAAGGAACGCTACACTGATGAATTATATTCATAGCGGAACGTTCATTTTAACATTTTTATCTTTTAGATTTGCGTAGGTACTCGGATCTTAAAATTTATAACAATTTTCTCTTTATTCTTCTTTCGTTCTATCAAACTACATATTTCTTGGTAATTTTTACATTACATGGTACATTGTAAAGCATGCAATAATTTTTCAGGTATTACATATAAAGAATCGTTCGACAATTAACCAGCACCGAGTAAAGGGAATACTGCGAGTCGATGCAGTCACTTACACAGGAGTTACGGGTGACGGAGTGAAGAGGCACGAGTTCGACATAGTGATGACACCCGAAGCTAAAGAAAAAGTTACCTTACTTGTGACATTCGATGACTACTACAAGAAACTTATTGATCAAGTAAGCTTGTATTTTTTGATTTGCCTTACTTTGATTACTGTTACTTTATAGTCCAGGATCTTGGGTTTATTTTTACAAGTGATTAATATCAAGGTAATTTTCCGTGAGTAGCTTCATTTTGATGAGACGCCTAACTTTTTCTCTTACAGAAATTCTCGATTGTGGTAGCTAACAGGGTTAGCAGGGACATAATATGTCGATTTGACGATTTTCCAAAATTTATTACTAGCTGTAGAGTTAACCCAAAATTGGTTTGATACTAATCAATTGTAAAAATGGACCCGGGATCCCGGACTATTAAGTATACAAATCGTGTTATAACTGTCGTCTGTTGCTATAAAGTAAACAGTAAATGCGCAGCTGTCATTGTTACCAAAACAGCATTTAGCATACGGAAATAGCAGTACTCGATTCGCGCATATTTGAGAATTGTATTTTCCGAACAGCTCAATTATATATACGAGCATCGGGTCTTAACAGAAACTAAAAAAAACTAGTTTCAATAGATGGCGTTATATTTATTGATTTGGTATTGATTATCGAAAATAATTAAAAAAATAGACCCTAAAATGTATATTTTGGTTTAAAAAAATATTTAACTAAGGGAAAATTATTTGTCCTTAAATCAACGAAATTTTACTGAAACAGACATTGGGTTTAGTTTGTAGTGCGTACTGGTGTTTTTTACCATTTATGCTTTGATGACCATGGTTATAAATAGTAAAATAACTTTGTGATATGAATTATTTAAATCGAAAGTGAATTTTGTTATATTTTACATAGTTTAGTTCGTGTACACATTTTTTTTATAAAATAAAATAGGTTGATAGTTTCCGGATCAACGCCATCTATCGCCTATTTAGTGAAACAAATGTTGTATGGGATCGGGCATCTGTTATTAAACTACTATAGTATTATGTAATCAGAGATACAAGTAGTACTTTAACCATTAATTAAAATTTTATGAATAAATCTTTAATAATTTTGTGTATAAATTATTCATAAAATTTTAATTTGTTGTCAGAAATAATTAGATGTAAGCTTAATTATACCTATTCACCAACCATTTCTAATAGTTAATTCTTTAATTATTTTCAGGCATCATTTAATATAGCCTGTTTGGCCTCTATAGTGGACAGGAATTTTGACTTCTTCGCACAAGATGACTTCAGAGTTCGCAATCCCGATATTAAAATAGTCATCGACGGAAAACCAACTTCGAAACAAGAGTTTTCAGTAACTGTAACCTTGGAAAATCCTTTACCAATACCATTGAAAAATGGCAAGTTTTATATACAAAGTTCAGGACTTGACAAGCAACTCAAGATTGAGCTAAACGAGGTAAACATTTTCGTACAATATTCAGTATTAAAAATCATATGAAATTATACCAGTATCCATATAAAATGTCTTATTATAAATATAGTCAAAGGTTTGAAAAATTAGTAGTATTACAAATATATTATATGTATTTATATATATTTTATGAATTCTCAAGATTTTATTTTTTTATTTTAGAACGTGGCTCCGGGTGCTTTAGCGACAGCGCAATTTAAACTAACACCACCATGGGCCGGTCGTCACCAAATTTCAGCTAAATTCACTTCAAAAGAATTGCACGATGTGGATGGTTTCCGCTCAATAATGGTCTCACTGCCTGACAGTAATGGAATCCCCTTAATAGATGCAAACGAATCTCTTGATATTTAAAGAGTCTCAAGCCCTCGAACAGTAGGCACTACATTACCTAACCTATATCATACAAATTAAGTCGTGAACTGTGTAAATCCAAATGAAATACCCGTAGCTCTATTTACATTATTTATTAAAAATATATATACTTGACGAATGTCTGTCATTTTATTAATCAGAGCCAAAATAAAGTATCTTATGAGCTTAGATAATCTGACTTGTTATAATATGTTAATACTCAAAGAAATAGAGTATTAAACATGTCTAAATGTTTTGTTTGTTGTAAATTATTCAACTAAAATAGTTATATTATATGTACGTTATGTTACGTAGGTATCCGATATTCTCATATTCCTTGCTTCTTTAACTGTTTTAGTTCTGTCTTCCTGCAACCCGAACATATCAATAAATTATTTTTTTAGTCATTAAATCCAAAAATATATAAATTGATATGACTAAAACAGTAAAGTTGCATACGAGTATATCCTATTTCCATATATTCCATAAACTAAAGATTTTTATACCCTAATTATAGTACATATGTAGAAGAGAAAGAAAATGGGTTTTAAGAACAAGGCCTTTAATTGTATTATATTGTTAGTTAAGCGAACATGCTTTAATATAAAATACAGTGATTTATAACACAGTATTTATACATAATTATAGTTATTAAATAATATGCTGATATGTAAATGTTTGATTCTTATGCACGTAATGTGTAATGTGTGTGACTTTAACAAAATAAAAATTTGTACAGAAATAAAACATTTTATGTATTGTTAGTTATTTTATTATTATTAACCTAATTACGCATTTAACATTAGTCTACTTTATTCTTCTAGTTTTAAATAAGGTCAGGAACTTCAGGATTATCAATAAAATCTGGAGAGCATGCCTTTTCACTTAAATTCATTCTAAAATCTTTACTACGAGGCATTGTTTTCGTTTGAGTCATTTTTGTAAAATCAAGCACGCTATCAGAAGGTCCTATTTCCAAAAATTCTCTTTTTGATTGAATCATGTGTTCTTGACGAGTCTTTAATTCTTTATCAGATTTAAGCGATGATAATTTTTCAGATGTTGTTAAGTGCAACTTTTCTTGTACAATTTTTAATTTTGGCATCGTGATTAATAAATGTCCAGTAATTTGTGATCTTTGAGCTGTTGAATTAACAATTTGTATGTCTTCAGGAAGATGCAATTGAAAAATTTTGCCTTTAATCGTAACCCTTACATAATTTGCTTGGATGTCAATAGACAGAAGACTTGTATCTAAGTGCTTATAAATAGCTAAATCTAATGTGTATACATTAGGTATCGTATCACTAAATCTAAATTTTATTTTAGGTTGATTTATGTTAAATGGTCTGCCATCAGAAGCAAAAAAAATAATCTGCCGTTTTTCTTCGATTTCTGTTTCAGTATTACAAGATTTTGACTTTAAAATCCGCATACGTTCAATTTCATATCTTACTTCTGGAGCGTGTTCAGATTTTTCAGACCAAAACTTTTTAGTAATTTCATCAGTATCCAAATCCTTATATTCATTTAACCACTTATCTTTTATATCCCTTTCTAAACGTGATTTTTGCGCTTTTCGTTCGCATTTGTAATTTTCTTGTTCATATAAAATATCTGATCTTATTATAGGTAGGTTTTGTAGAGCTTTAATGCGTTCAGATCTTTCAATGTCTTTTCCATCGAGTGACGCTAGTTGTGGTAGAGAACCAATAACAAAATCTCGATAGTTTTCATAATCAGTGCATGGGTTTCCTGTCAAGTATAAATTTTCCAAATTATAATTTCCTGCCAATGATTCGACACTCAAAATATCTCCGATAAAATTCAACGTCAGATCTAACTTTTGCAACGATTCGCACCTTTCTAAATTTTCTATAATTTCTATATTATTTAATGCTAAATTTAAATAGGATAGGTGTTTTAACTTGTTTAAATTTTCAATTTTGGCTATTAAATTACTTTGCATTAAAAGAATTTTTAGTTTAGGGCACCAATCTTGGATAAATTCTATTTTCTCAATATTTTCCTGGTGTAGAGCTATTTCTTCCAATGGCGCTAACAGTCCATCATGGTGTTCTGCTTTTTTACGCACTAATTCAACAGTAATCTGAACCATTTTTATAAGTTTAGAATAAGATTAAAACACAAAACAACCCAGTCAAAATATAAGCTTGACAACAGTTGCTAGGTAAAGTAAACAAAAGTATCGCTACGTGAGGACTAAAGAGGCTATTTATTGATTTAATATCGATGAAAATATTGTTACACACTCACATATTTAACATTTAGTATCGATTTCTCAGAGATGAGATATTTTCCGTGTTTTTCCGTGATGCGGTAACAGACAGACAGACAGACAAACAGACAGACAAAAATTCTAAAAACTATAAATTCGGCCTCTGTATCGATAATAATATCTATTTCAATGAGATTTTCCAAAAAATATTTAATATACAGATTCGGCTTAGTTACAATTTTATTATATGTATAGATTATAACCTACTGAAAAACACATTAAATGCTACATAAAGGTACTTGTAAGTATAGAAATTTTGTGCCGGTTCTATGTTTTTTTGTTTTTATTTTCGTAACTATTCTCCTACCAATTAATCGAATTTTATTTCAGAGGTTAATTTGCCGAGTGTTTTGTCAGGAAAGTAGATTATAATATAGTCAAAGCTTTACGGATATTATAAATGAGTAGGTTTGTCCTCTTTTCATACAGTAACGAATTGACAACAATGCTTTGTAATTTAAATTGACTTAAGATATTATTTATTTAGACACATACATATACAATATACATATAAAATGCATCTCACATACGGGCACGTACACTGAAGAATAGAGTTAGATATGAGATCACTTGCTCATAATATAGATTTTTGTGGATTTTTCAGTTGTAGCGTATTTTAGATTTAAATAATCTAAAAAATAAGTTATCAGAGAGATCGAGTAAAAATATTTATAATTATTAATTATTGTTAGCAGTAGTATTATTAGTTATGAAAATTTTTATATCATTTTTTGAATAATCCACGTTAATATTATAAATAATTAAAAAATATAAGTGTTATTATTGTCTTTTGTATAAATAAATATTTTTACTTAGTATTATTAGGTTTATAATATTTTTATATAAATGAGTTACGCAGGCTATTAATGTTTTCAATAAATAACAGCAAAAAAAATTTTAAAGTAAAAGAGTAACGAAGGGTAACGATAGAATCGGCAAGATCTGAATTGGTTATCTCTCGATCTCGGCGGTCGGTAATCCGTCATTTAACATTCCTGCAGTGGCACCCAGCCTGTTCAACTCAAGCGTACTAAATTAATATCGCCGTGATGTACAAGGCATTAAAATATTTTAAACGATGCCATTTATAATACGACGTTCAGATATCAAGTCGCAAGAGCACAACATATTTTATTCCACGAAACTGCCAAAAGACAATGAGGATGAAGGATTACTATCATCAGAGACTCGTTTTGTTGTTATTGTTTGAGGTTAGGACGAAAAAACTAAGACATTGAAAAAACGAAAGACGTTCGGATGAAATAAGGCATGACGGAGGGAAAGACGGTGTTATTAGTAAAAGATAGAGAGCGGCGCCCCGCGGTCTGTGTGTTTTTAGGGGCCTGACGCAGCGGGAAGCTTTGCCGCTTATCAACCCAATGAGTACAGTCTCACATTTTCCCGTATTATTTTTTCAATAAGTGCACGCGGAAATAGTTCTTTTTATATTGTAGGAAGTCACATTTTTATCTGTTTTCATATTGTATTAGGGTGTAATATAAGTACATCTTTATACAAACGCGACATGCCCACTTATTGAAAGTAGTCGATTCAACATTTTGTTGTTTACAAAACACACAGTTGCTGTCCAGGAAATATTGAAATTAAGAGTGTAATTTATAGCGATAAATCAATATCATATTTTAAAGCACTTTCATGAAAATCAACCTAATTTGAATAAACTATTAAAAAACGATATCAAACATATTTGTACTAGTAGCGGTAGGGTTACTTCGTTTTAGTATTAGTTCACTTCGGTAGATGTCGCTACTCGTACGAAATGATCCTTTTTGTCAGTAATATATTCTGAGTTCTCATAGCAACTTCCTAGCTATGTTAGGAAGTATTTACATTTAACTGTTGTATTAAATGACGTTAGTAAAATATAGCTTAATGATATTTTAGTAAAATCATTTTACATTCATTTTCATAAGCAATAATAATCATAATAAATGTTTAACGGTGGGATGTTATAGGCATGTACCTATAACATTGTATAATATTTTACTATTTTAAAGATAATGAAATAAAAGACTGGATATTTATCTAAAATTAGAAGATGAGATGAGAACATGTTTTATGTAGGGCATAATTATTTTATATTTTTAGTGCTTGTTATTTTGGAAATAATAAGTGTAAGAGCGTAGTAGAGGTACCTCCTAGTATATAAAATAAATTAAACTTATAATAACTAAACATTTTGCTAAAATAATAAAAGTTTAAATATTTCGCATTGTTTTGAGTAGGCACGACCAAACCTACCGCACGACCGCAATTCTCAAATTATTTATTCCATGAAAAACTCTAAAACTGATTAAACAATTATGTTGTCGGCGCGTGGACCCTTTAGGATTTTCAACCTGTCCTTATGTTGAAATTTTGATCTTAATTTTTTGCGCGGCAAGACCACTGACCCAATCTCAGCAGAATCCGGCTCACTGTTTTACACGCAAATGTCAGTACAAGTCAAAACAACCGTCGTCACTCTATCACGTCTCTGTTAAGATAAAAACAAAATTTCATGAAACCCCGTTGCTACGTTCCACTTTTTTCTCATTTCGTGCTAAATTGCCGTGTTAATGAGATATGATTTATATGCCAAAGATTTCGTTTTGCCTCTGTTAAATACGAACTGATATGGTAATGCGTAAAATTGAATAAATTGCTTGCATTCTCCATATTATGACAATCATGTTTTACTTTGATTGTACAGCGAGATTGTAGAGTGGACTAGGAGGGAAAGATAAAACATGTAGAAAACAAATGTAGAAATTAAATCTATATTGTAAGATTATATTTACATATCTATACAGATAAATAAAATTAAAGTGTATGTTTGTAATGAATTGAAAGTATGTACATATATAATTTACTTATAAGAAAAACACATTTTTTTCTGTCCGTCTGCTTATTCCGGCTGGAGCGATTTTGATGGCACTTTCACTAGTAGATAACTGCTTTTATAAGGAGTAAATTAGGCTACTTTATCTTAGAAAAAGAATAAGAGTTCCGCTCGGACACACCCGAGCGAAGCTAGGGTAAGCCGCTAGTTCAATATAAAATCACTCTTATATGTGCGTACCTTATTATGACCTTTATAAACTTTAACATAAAAGCTTCATTACGCTTAGAAATTTTTAAAATCTTAGAAATTCTTAAAATAGTTTGTTTACATTAGTCGATTTATTGGTTAGTAAAAAATATTGTAATATAAAAAAAAAGAAAAATATGACTTATTATAACCAAAAAGAAAATATTATTTATTTTTTTGTACTTGATTTTATAAGAGATAAGATGATTATTAATCTTATAACTAAAAGCGTATAAAATATTTATAATTTGCTCTAAGTTATATAACTTAAATTTAAATTAATTTAGAATTATACATATTTTATGAAGAAGTTGTATAGCTACTATATTATCTATTCTGGTAGCATTAGTGTGAAAACTGACAAGTAGCAGGGCATAGATTTATTTCCGTGCTGGGCAGTAGTGCATGAGGAGCAATCTGGCGGCATCAACTCAGGCGCAATCAACGATTCGTCTCGCCGGGCGAGGGGAAGCGGGGGCAGGCCATTCTCACGTAAATAATTACCGGCGAGGTTCAAATTACAAGGCGCCGTTGCGGCCTGCCGATACATATTCATCACATGTTCGCGCCGCGCGTGACTGCTTCCTCAGGGCAGTTGGGCCGAGTCCGAACTTACGGTACCAAC
This sequence comes from Brenthis ino, assembly GCA_921882275.1. NCBI lineage: Eukaryota > Metazoa > Arthropoda > Insecta > Lepidoptera > Nymphalidae > Brenthis > Brenthis ino. The sequence goes on along the minus strand of OV170225.1, from coordinate 25,349,668 downwards.
ACTTGTCTTTATCATTTTTACAAAGTAACTTACAACTATATTATTTTCACATGAGTAACATTATTTTTATACTAGTTGCCCACGGCTCTGCTTGTAAGTACATATAGTAAACGAGGCGATGATAAAAAATGGCCTAGGTCCATCCATCTTTGTGATGCAATGTCATCACGTCCTTGCTTTCCATCGAAATTTGTTTGGCTGTTTAAGGATGAAAAGGTAATAATATCACAAGTGGATTTTGTGGTTTGTCCGCAATAACAATGAAATTTGAGATATCCAACTTGTCTCACTCGTGACGATTTGCTGTAAAGGATTCGAAGCAGTGGAAACGAAAAATCTATACATATATTTAAATAATGAAAGACGAGACAGTTCAGTATATTTTTCTCCTCTGTTTGTAAACCAATTTATTTTTTGAAGTACTTCTTTTAGCGGGTTAGTGAAAAAATGATGAGAGTGATTGTTTTACGATTCGACAGATTTTGACTACAGTATTAAGTTAATCGTTATTAGACTGCAGTGTGACGTTAGTCGTCCCATAATATGGATATTAAACAATAAATAAAAAAAAGGATTTGCTGAGAAGACTCTTTGCGGACTTTTCTTCGATGAGCTTCAACATGTAAAATGTACGTTGCTTGATGTCTATGCTATCCTGGTAATCATGACAATCTGTAGCAGCTGATGTATAAGTCAAGGGCGGACAGCGAAAGGAACTTCGTTCCTGCCGGCTCCTCCCACGACACTGACCGATTTTTTTTCTATCATTAAGGTTAATTCAGGTATATATTTTTTTTTTCAGTTACAGTTAAGCTAACTAACAGATAAGATAACTAACAGTTAAGCTTACTAGCGGTAAAGCTAAAATGACAGTTACGCTAACCAACAGTTAAGCAAACCGACAGTAAAGCTTACTGACAGTTAACATAATATGCTAACCGATAGTTAATCTAACCGACTAACTAACAGTTGAGATAACTAACAGTTATGCTAACTAATGGTTAAGCTAACTGACAGTTAAGCTAACCGACAGTTATGCTAACCGATAGTTATGCTAACTAACGGTTAAGGTTATTGATAGTTACGCTAACTGACAGTTGAGCCAACCGACAGTTAGGTTAACCGACAGTTAAGCTAACTAACAGTTGAGATAACTATCAGTTAAGCTAACTAATGGTTAAGCTATTTGACAGTTAGGCAAACTGACAGTTAAGGTAACTGACAGTTAAGCTAGCCGACAGTTAAGCTATCTGACACATAAGCTAACTGACAGTTAAACTAACTGACAGTTAAGCTAACCGACAGTTAAGTTAACTAACGGTTAAGGTAACTGACAGTAATGCTAACTGAGAGTTGATCCCACCGACAGTTAAGCTAACCGACAGTTAAGCTAACTAACGGTCAAGGTTACTGACAGTTACGCTAACTGACAGCTTAGCCAACCGACAGTTAAGCTAACCGACAGTTATGCTAATCGACAGTTATGCTAACTAACGGTTAAGGTTATTGATAGTTACGCTAACTGACAGTTGAGCCAAACGACAATTAAGCTAGCCGACAGATAAGCTAACTGACAGTCAGGGTAACCGTCAGTTTAGGTAACAGACAGTTTAGCTGCCTCGGTGGTGTAGTGGCTAGCATGTACGGCTGCACACCCGGAGGTCCTGGGTTCGAGTCCCGGGTCGGGCTAAGTTTAGTTATTGTGTCTTTCTGCATAGTAAGCCTCAGTAACCGCCCGGAGTTGGGTAGTTGGTGGTGTTTCACCCCCGTGCCTCGGAGAGCATGTAAAGCCGTCGGTCCTGCGCCTTAACTCTCACCGGTCGTGTCGAGTGGTCGTCCCACCGGAGTATGAGAGTGATAGGAATAGAGAGTGCACTTGTGTCTACGCGTACACTTGAGCACTATAATATCTCCTGCGTAGTTGGCTAATCTCATTGAGATTGGCCGCCGTGGCCGGAATCGGCTAGGAGAACATCATCATTTTTTACATTATTTATTAATTACTTAAATAATTACTTTAAAACTTTACTCAATAAATAAACCATTTATTTTGAATATTTTTGATATACTAATTTTCTATATATTCATAGTCATTCATGTCGGTAGCCTTTCTCATTTATTAAATAACTAGCAGAACCCACGGCTTCGATCGCGCTAAGACTACAAAAAAATCTCTAAAATGGTAGGTTTCATACACACTTTCATCCCCTATTTTATCCCCTTACGGGATGAATTTCGAAAAATGCTAAAACACTTATTTATTTAATTGTATTGAGGAGCATTAACACCAAGTTTCAAGTAATTCTGATCATAAATATTTTTTGGGTTGCATTATATCGTGTTTTCCCGTGGGAATGAAATAATCTTCCGCAGTAAAAAGTAGGCTACGTCACTCTCCAGCCCTCCAACTATTTCCACACAAAAAATCAAAAACAATTCAAACACACTTTCACATTTATAATATTAGTATGGTTTATATTTTTTAATGAAACTTTTATCAATGTTATTTAATATCTTTATTTTATTGTTTTATGCTCTTTTTTCTACAAGTGTATAGTGTTGGCACGCAGGATAAAATTTTTGGAGTTATTCTTGTTTTATTTTGCCAAAAAAGTATACACACACACACACTTTTTTTGTTTAATAGTGCTTTAGTGTTATCAATAAAATATTTTGGCAACAGTTTTTTTTATATAGATAGGTAAAGACAAAAACAGTCCAGTACCTTTTTCTCCTCTGTTTGTTTACTGATTTCCTTTTCTAGGGTTCAGTACCCGAAGGCTCCAAGCGGAGTCCTGTTGCTGTCACTCACGTGTCCGTCTGTCCGTCGTCTGTCACGCAGGTTTTACAGCCAAAGTGTAAAAGCTACAGTCATCAAATTTTCTCAGTATAAGCATATAAAACCCAAAGCTATACAAATTGTCAAGAAATATTTTTAAATGTTTTTGAGAGGGGCTCCGAAGAATTTCTTAACTTCCAATTGACCTATGAACTTGAAAATTGTTGATAATGTTTATTATTACGTATATTTTACTAAAAATACAAACATATTGATAAAAAACTAAGACGGTGGATTTCAAAAAGGCTGCCATGTAAATTAAAAAAATAAGTGATTATGGTACGGAGCCCTTCGTGCATGCGAGTCCGACTCGCACTTGACCGATTTTTTTTGTTTAGTAGCTATTGACGAGCTTTACTGTTATAAATAAAAAATGTATTATGGTCGAATTTCGACCACTAGGCGAACACTAGTTAAAATAAAAGAAACGAAAATTTTAAAAATTTAGTATTATTTAACATGTCAGATAGGTAGTTAGTTATTTTTACATTTATTAAATTAGTATGAACTTGATACGCATTTTAGTATTTTTACTACCACGTATATAAATAAATATGCATAAATAAATAGATTATAGGAAACAAAATCTTAACTAACTTGTCTCTGCATTCCGTCATCTCTAGAATAATGCGAGTTGAGTATATGTTTTTATCTTTACCTAAAATTAACTTCCTTCAAGAGTTCCCGAACTCTCGGCTTATAAACTACTTAGTAAGTACGATAAGAGGCAGGAGTCGATCATCAACATCGATGAATTCTTAATTAGAATCATCAAAACGCACACCGGATGCTGTTTAAGCGATAAATTATGCACTCGGAGAGGAGTACTAATTTCGATGCCGACAAATTTTCCACAACCGCGATTTTAATGCGTTTCAAATAATGTCTGTAGGCAACGCTAAATGATAAATCGTCGAGGGAACGCCCTCGAGTCGAGTTTAGTATAAATGACTGAAGGTCCTGCTCCGACAAGGAAAGAACGAAGGAGATGGAGGCGTCTGGTAAAAAAGGAATGGGTTAGGTGAGAGCGCGATGGTGTTGAGATAATAACAGTGCAGTTCGCCGCGGCCGCTGCCCTGCTTTGAGATTTGCCGCCGATGAGCCCGTTGCCGAATATAACATTAGTCGTAATTTGAATATAATGCTTGCGAAATATATTTTTCTATTAATCGAAGAGAGTGGAAGAATGTGTCACCGGAAAACGGGTCGACAGGGCGTGTCGGGGTGAGCAAAACAAACAAGTTAATTGTATTTATTCAAATGCGGTGGGGAGCCGAGGGTGCACAGCCGTCGCCTCATGAATAGGCATGGGACGATCGGCCTTTTACGCTATGTGCTCCGTCATCCTTCGTTCTATAGCTCGACCGGAGTAGCTGGTTTATCATGTTGCATAGGACTATAGGTATGTTTGATGTATGAAAATAATAAATATGTTGGGACATTAACACACAGCACCATGTAGTTCCATGGTAAGCTACGAGACTTTTGTTATGGATACCAGATAGTTGTAAACTACACATATATTAAAATTTTAAATACACACATATTATAAATATAAACACCCATGACTGGAGTACAAACATTCGTACTGATCACACAAATGAATGCCCCCAAAGGGACTCGACCCCGCGACCGCTGGCAGAGCAAGTAGGATCACTACAAACTGAGCCAAAAGTGTCATCAAAATTGTATCTATGTAATTATTGTATAAATAATAACCACTAATTGTTTGATACGATAAGAAATATCTATAGGTATTAAAACCGTAAGTAAGATTATTACCAAATATGGCGTAAGGTCCAGTAAGTATGAAATAAGTGCAAAATATATGTATATTTATCTTAAAGTTGATATATGAGAAGATATTATTACCTATATTATACCTGCCTCCTAGTAGCCATTGAATTACAAAAAAATGAATTACAAAGGAATTAACTAAATTTCTAGAGCCATGATGAAATAGTCGATACCCAATTTATACATTTAGATTACCGAAGAGTATACACATAAGACAATAAGTTGAACTTTTACGCATTTTATTCATGAACCACAGAAATTCTTCTATAATTTTGAAAATCTAGATCATTGTAAAATGTGAGTTCGAGGATTTAAGAGTCGTTAAAAAGCAAAGCTACTGCTGTGGCAGCTGTAAAATCTTAAGTACGAGCATGTTACAAATGCTAAACATCAAGACTAGATTTGAAAATTTTATTATATTTCTTATCAGTCTTAATTTTATTATATACTTAATATAAAATTATAAATCGTTAGAAGTTAAAACTAAATTAAAATTAAACTAATAGGTACTAAAAATAAGTTAAACACATATGTCACATTTAAGATTGACATAGCGTTTCTCTTTGAATTTTCTTAGAATTTAATTATTTCTATAGGTATATATAATTATATACCTATGGCAGAGAGGATGAGGTAAAATTCTAAAAACAAGAGAATCGAGAATTAATACTTTTTTAAATAACTGTTAACATGCCCTTTTTATTTAAGCTTAGATAAAGTATACAACTATAGGTAAGATTATAATGACTTCATTACAATATTTTATTTTTGTTATACTCGTATGTGTATAAGGAATAAAAATAGTAAAACTATACTGATCAGCGTCTCGCCTGATTGTCATCGCGTAATCAGCAGACGTAAACTAATAAAAAAATATTTGCGAGTTTTTTTTTTGAAAAGAATACGTTATGGGCCATAAAGGGATGTCTACTTTTTACCCCCGTATATGAAATTATTCCCAAAGAATATCAAGTTTCTTGCCAAATCATCTGCAAGGTTCAGTATCAAAAGAAAATTCTTATTGTTTAGCAGAATAGCAGAATCCCCAGTACTGTGATGAATCTTATAAAACCATAATATGTTTTAATTTTTTTATGTTAAACTAAACATGAATAGACATGAAATGAGCAAAAATATTGAAGGTGGTTTATTATTTACATATTCCTTCGTCGTCCATGAGCTCGACTGGGCGGAGTATTGTCTGACAATAGAGGCTCAGCATTGTTTGCTCATGTAAATTGATCCAAACGACCTCACTAACTGCTGTTTGTTTTCGGTAGTGGTATGTGACGGCTTCAACATTGCTCTATTCATGAGACCTCAGATGTTAAACTGAAATAAACAAGTAAACATCCATAACCGTTTAACATTTGCTCCTTGAGCCTACTCTTCGACTATTTTTGAGTAATGACTTTATTCTGCGGCAAATCAATACAATACTCTATAAAGTAATTTGGATCTATACGAATACATATTACAAATGTGAAAGTTTGTGAGTATGGATGTTTGTTACTTTTTCACGCCAGCACGGCTGGACGGATCTGGATGAAATTTGGCACAGAGATAGATTATAGTCTGGAATAACAGACTAGACTACTTTTTATTTCGGAAAAATATATGATTCTTGAGGGATAGATTTGTTTTTGCTCTTCCAGAGACCAACCCGAGCGAAGCGAGGGTATAAAAAATATTAATACATATTTTATAAAAAATAGCAAAATAATATATTTTACAATATAAAAAAAACACACACAAAATTAATAAGCATATTACATACAGCATAAGCGCTTTTGTTCCAGATTATCTCATAAATCTTTCTTTTAATTAGGCACAGTGAGCCACCACACGCCGCGTAATCCGATTTGCAACAGCTACTCACTTCACTCACTCCCCTGACGATATAACAATCAGAATGTTTATTTGTACAAGATATTTAGTCACTTCCCCAACGGATCAGTGGACAGAATAGGAAGATAAAGTGAGTTAATAGTAGGGGTGGGACACCCATCCCCTGTTAGCTATCTATAATTATGTGACTTAGAAGATCATGCTTCATTATTTATTGCCCACGTATAACGTATCTGGTAAAACTAAAAGTTAAGTATGGCATTTGTAAGAATTTTGTTTTGCGTTAGTTACGTTTCAGATAGGTATATATTTAGGGGGTAAACTTATATATATATATATATATATATATATATATATATATATATATATTATACATATTCAATGGGCTCTTAGTAATTATTATTAATAATGTATGAAATAACTTATGCCATTCTTAAGATTGCGTTTATTATTTTTTATAATTATATAGATAGGTACATTAATATAAAGTGGCATATGCGGAAGGACTGTTTAATACAAGGCTCTTTAAAAGATATAAGTATTCAACGTTGGGTAAGAGATAAAGCGAGGTCGCCCTGATTGTTATCTTTTTATTTTCGTTCGTTCGTGTTATCTATGATTTCAAAGTTTTATAGTATATCAACAAGATATTTTGCGTAAATATTACATTCACATTAATGTTGCTTAACGACGACTATGTGTGTACTCCAGTCATGGGTGTTTATATTTATAATATGTATGTATTTCAAATTATATATGTGTAGTGTATCAACTGTCTGGTATCCATAAGACAAGCCTCTTAGCTTACCATGGAACTAGATGGTGCTGCGTGTTAATGTCCCAGCATATTTATATTTATTTATTTAAAACTATAGGAGATTCATTTAAAAAAAAACACTGCATGTTAATAAAATACACAAAAATATCTATTTCATCAATACCACATACTTGAGACAATTATAGAAAAGAATTTTATTTCAGAAAGGAGGAATGGTCCCATTCACAATTGGAATATTTATTTAATCCTAACTAATGATCTGTATACGGATGAGAAACTTTGCCCTCTCGTGATTTTGTAACAGGCATGTGTCAGAACAAGTTGCACGTTGTGTTGTGTAGAATATGAAAACTTTTTTGATATTCTCAAGCTATCATATCAGTTCTGTATCTATGAGTAGGTTTATACTATATGTAAAAAAATACTTTAAAAATCATAACTAACATATTTTTATCTCTATCTTGCTACAGTTAATATTATCCATATTTTAATAGTAAAAATTGAGAAAGTGTGTTTGTTTGTTTATCCTTCTTTCACGTAGAAACAGATTGCCGTGATTTTTTGTGTGGAGATAGTAGGAGGGCTGGAGACATAGGCTACTTTTTACCGCGGGAGATTATCTAATACCTACGGCAAAACACGCTATAATGCAAACCAAAAAAATATTTATAATCAGATTTACTTGAAATTTGGTATTAATACTCTTCAATACAACTAAATAAATACGTGTTGTAGCATTATTCGAAATTCATCCTATAAGGAGGATAAAATGTTGTATGAAACCTAACTTTTTAGACATATTTTAGTAGTTTTAGGGCGAGCGAAGCCGCGGGTTCTGCTAGTAATTTATAAATGTCAAAGTTTGTGTAGGTGTTTGTCGACAGCATAAAAGTCATGCGGTAACGGAACAAGGAACTGATGTAATTTTTTGCATAGTTATTAGTCGCAGCTTATGGGCCGTAAAGTGATATAGACTACTTTTTTAACCTACTTTTTCAAAAAAGAGAAGCTTCTCAATTCGGCGGTATTTTTTTTAATGTTTGTTACCTGAGAAGTCTGTCATTTATCAACCGATTTGGTCCATTTTTGTTTTGTTTGAAAGTGTATTCTTCCAATTTAGTCCCATTTAAATTTGAAAAAAATATATACTAAGGGTGGAAAGATAGGTAATGAAAATTTTACCTACTTCTATTTGTCGTATTGACTTGAAACTTTGCAGATGTTTTTATTTCCATTGATAGTGCAGTGGTTAGATACCGTCCCCCCAACGTGCATTCACCTTGTCGTGGTGGGGGGGCTCAGTAGTGCCCGGCAACCCAACCGGGCGCGAAGCCAAGAAACGCACAGGGAGGTGGCCCACTTCGGTGGGCGGTGGGAGGTGGCCCTCTTCGGAGGGTGGTGTACCATGCGGGTTGCTCCTGGTACTTCTCTGATAGCAAAGTGGACCTTGGAGCAACCCCGTGGTTGTTGTGGTCTGCTTCGGCAGACCTGCCGTCGGGGCGTCGTAGTTGAATGCGTAAGCGATCCTGCGACACCCCATTAAGACGGGGGAAGGCTTTGTTGGGTTTTAGTGGGTAGTACTGGCTTTGCCGGTGAGTCCCACACCTCGTGCGTAAATGCATTTCCCAACGTTAAAAAAAAAAGTGGTTAGGTACCGTCGACATGATCTGATGGTAAGGCCAGAAGGTGGATAGGTAGAACTCTTCAATGGCTAATAACTTTACTTTAGATACTTTGAGTTTGGGCTTATTTTGTTTGATTTGACAAGCCCAATACGTTAGAATTGGATTTTAGAGCCAGAATTTTTAGTGTTACCAATAAAAGCGAATTTTAGTTTGTCAGACTTTATATAAAAATTGGCATTTAACTCAAACGGCTTAAGCGAATACTTAATTAAAATACTTTCTTCTTACTTTGCTACTACTATGTCTACACTAAAAAAAGAAAAATATTTTTTTTAATAAAAACAAAAAAAGCGACTTAAAAAAATAGTAAAAAATAACTGATTGGTAGTTTACTTTTACTATACCTAGATACTTAATCAAATATTTTCGAAGTCGGTGCGCTTTGTGTATCGGCTGGCACCGACTTCGAAAATATTTGATTAGGTACCTACCTATCTATAGTAATTGAAAACTACCAGTTATTTTTTACTTCTTAGTGTTATTTTTGAAATCAGTTTTTTTTTATATCTCTGCACAAATTACATATTATTTTGTTATTTTTATTTTATTTTTAAAATATTTGGGAAACATACAGTACAATAATGCTTAGAATTAATAAGATATACATAAACCAGCGAAGTTTCCACTTAAAATATAACATAAATTAGAGAACAAGTGACAAGGCAAAATTGGTATAAGGCAATTGATAATTAAAGTTAAAACTAAAAATAATAATAATAACATTCAGATTACAATAATGAAAACATTAATAAATTTTAATAATAATTCATTAAACTATATTTGGAGAATAAAGATATATTATAAAATTAAATATACATATGAGTTATATTAGGAATGTATACAATAATATTTATATATTATATAACAATTGATTAAATATTTAAAAATCTTTATATATATAAAAGAATGTCGTGTTAGTTACACTATTTATAACTCCAGAACGGCTGAACCGATTTGGCTGAAAATTGGCGGGGAGTTAGCTTAGAACCCAGAGACGGACATAGGATACTTTTTATCCCGGAAATCATCCCTTAAGGGGGTGAAAATGGGAATAAAATTTTGTATGGGAAAGCAAGCTAGGGACGAACCCGAGCGAAGCGAGGGTGAGTCGCTAGTTTAGATATAAAGTCATGTTTAAACAATAACGGATAATGTGTCTATAATACTCTTTATTGTTCAAACATTCCAATAACAATTTTTTCAAACTATCTATATTCTTGGTTTAAAAAAAATCTACAATATTAAATTTACTTATTTATTCATGAAAAAAATTTAGGATACCTACTTTTGTAGAGATGATCGACCATACAAACAAATAAATATATCTTTCTACAATTCTTACTTGAGTGAATGATAAATTTATTATAAATCAATTAAAATTAAATATATCATTTGAGATACAGTTTTAAAATCTATGACTTCATATATAGTGTGTCCGGAAATGAAACAGCTAAAAGATAATACAAGGCGAGACTATTGTGGGCGACAACATAACCATAAATTAAGCGAATTGATTCTTTGTTGAATATTTCTAAATAACATTAGTGAAGAATGTTCAAATTGTCACTTTGTCACAGCTTTGGTTAGAAAAAGGCTCTGCAGGAGTCAGGGTGGACGCGCGGGGGGCGCTCGCCGGGGGTCATAGGACCTCGTGCTTGTTTAACTATTACATTTTTTCATGTGCATTATAAATGAGTGTTGACATTGTATAGACTGTATCGTGAAGTCTCGTCAATTGTCTGTATTTAACTTAAGTATATATTTCAAATATTTCTACTTATGTACGTATGTAGGCGGCGATTTAGAATTGGGGACTTGGCCCCTAGCGGAGTGGGTGGTATTTCTGGATAAGGGACGTGATAGAGAGTCGAAATGTTAAATAAATTTTTTAATACAACAAAAGAGTCAAAAGTTATTGAGACTTAAAGTTATAACATTTCCATACATTATTTTGACATTACTACCATTTAGACACTTGGAGTCAAAACGTCACTTTCAATTGTCAAAATGATCTCCAGATGATTGTCTTTATTTGTACTTTGCGTGAAATTCGAATTTTCTAGTTTTCTAGTCATTTATGGCACTCGCCGGCCGCTACCGCGGCACGCTCGCTTCGCTCGCTCGGCTCGTGCGTTGTGGCAACTGTTCTAACCTAACCTAACCAAGATATGACGAATAATTAATAAATAATCTTAAATGTTCTAACCTAACCTAACCCAGATATGAGGAATAATAAATAAATAATCTTAAATGTTCTAACCTAACCTAACCCAGATATGAGGAATAATAAATAAATAATCTTAAATGTTCTAACCTAACCTAACCAAGATATGAGGAATAATAAATAAATAATCTTAAATGTTCTAACCTAACCTAACCCAGATATGACGAATAATAAATATATAATCTTAAATGTTCTAACCTAACCTAACCCAGATATGACGAATAATAAATAAATAATTAAAAATATTCACAGATAAAAAAATGATTTTTTTTACTAAATGTACAATTGTAAAACAATATATTTTACATAAATCAAATAAAAAGTCATAAATGTATTTATAAAGTGAAAATAATATTTTTCTTTTTATTTATTTATTTATTAATAGTAATATTTTACCAACAGAAAAAGCAAAAATAATCAAATATAATCTGTTGTCATTTAAGCGGTAATATAAAACAAAGTGTCAGTTTTGCTTTTGTCAAAATGTAAGATCATTTTGTTTGTGTTGTGAAATTATTAAAATATTAAATACAATAAAGCATTAATTGTTGTGAAAATGTGTAATGTACATAAAAAAGGATGCGTACTATTCGTTAAAGGTATGTTTATCTGTTGTAATCACTTATTTAGGTAAAGAAATGTATGGAAATGTGTTAGATATGTTATAACTTTAAGTCTCAATAACTTTTTAGTCGTACGTTTCCTCCAAATATTTTTAATATATTTTGACTCTCTGTCACCTCCCCTATCTAAAAATACCACCCACTCCGAATGGTGGTAAAGAAATATATGAAAATGTATGGAAATGTTGTAACTTTAAGTCTCAATAACTTTTGAATCTTTTGTTGTATTAAAAAATTTATTTAACATTTCGAGTCCCTATCACGTCCCTTATCCAGCAATACCACCCACTCCGCTAGGGGCCAAGTCCCCAATTCTGAATTTGTGCCCGTATGTATTTTCGGGGCTTATTTTGGTTAATGCTCGTCTTTTCTTTTTTTGTTATTTTATATTTGGAAACATTTCGAGCAGATGCTAAAACTAAAAAGGTTATAAATTTAATAAATGATTTATTTATATACATGATCTAATATTTCATTATCGTATTTTTCAGTAATTGGTAATTTTTAATATTATTGTGTTAAAATAGTTGCCAGATTTTTCACAGACGGCAGCTGTCGGATGACGCTGTTTATTATTCCATTATTTAATTTGTCCATGCATTGTGTCGGTACCGAGGGTAATATTTCCGTATTTACATGCGGAATCCGGACAGAAGTCAAGTTTGACAGTGTCAACATGTCAACATGACAATGGCCGTCACACGTCACTCGCTGTCAATTGAGAGCATGAGAAGCGGGCCCGGTCCCGCGGGACGACCGCGACCGTTCCGCCATCAACGATGTTCAACAAAAGAAAATATGTAAACCTTTTAAATTTACAAATTCTTCACGTTTTGATGAGCGATCGGTCTCTAGGCGCGCGTTATTCCCTCCAATGTATTGAGCGCATTTAAATTAATTGCTTCTGAATTTGCCGCTACTGAAGTTGGTAAATGTTCCTTCTCTATATTTAAAGTTTAAATAAATGGTTATCATGAACATCGTGCAAGAACTGATTATAAATCTATTGTTATAATATTATAATATTGTATTTGTTTAGATTGCGATTGTTTATAAACTAAATATTAGGTATATATTACTAACATTATTATATGTACATAAATTCAATTTCAGGTATTTGGATGTATTACTTACCTACTTTAGTAATATTTTAATAATAAAATTAATAATAATCGGTTTTATAACATAAAATTACGATAGCTTTCTATTATAATTTTATTTTAGATATCAAGGAGTTAAATCTTTGTCAATTTGATATGAAAAGGTTTTAACTAGTTAAGATATAATATCTATATATTATGTTATAATAAAAATAGAAAATATCCAGCACTAATCCAGTACTATCATATTATAGCGTTACAATTTCGATAAAATTGTTTTACTAGAGAATTTGTAAACTAGCGACTAATCTTCGGTTGCGTCTTTATGGGCTAACTCAACGACATTTCATTTAAAGTTATTATGATTTCTGAAAAATGCCTTTTAACGGAATAAAAAATAACCTATAGCATTCTGTAGTAATACCTACAGTTTGCTATTAGTGAAAGAATTTCCGAATCGGATCAGTAGTAGTACCCATATTTCAGAGATTACCCTACCTACAACCTTATAAACTCTACCTTGTTATAAAATGGGTGTAGATATGTGATTCACCTACTATATTTAAGATTTTTTCTATATTTGCAACCATATATAATATTATTTTTTGCCAACTGTATGAAGATATTTTAATTTTGTGTGACAATGAATATAGTTTTCGTTGAAATTCGTTATGCCGTTGAATTGAATTTATGGTTTGTGTACGTAAGTATGATGTATAGACAGTTATTTTCGGCCCATTTGTAATATCCTTTGTGTGTGATCACACCCGATCGTTTAAGGACAATAGCAAACTGTAAACGAGCGGTGTCTGAATAAATCGGGACGAGTTCGCAAACAAAACGGGACGTTTCGACGACGTCACACAATGAGAGATTAATGGCTCTCTTTTTGTTATCATTTGATGCTCTTTACGTGTTTTGTGGTCTCGTTTCACGGTTTGTTTGGCGTATTAATGTATCAATGAGCGTTAAATCACACGTTGTTAAAATAAAAACAAAATCATAAACCATTATTTGTAATTTCCATAGTTCAGCTAAACTAAATATATGGTGTTTTATGTTTGTCCTCGAACTACGTTTGTTTGACAGTAACCACGTGAAATCCTATAAGATCTTACAAAACATGGCTATTAGGCAGATACTTAAAAATTATTGACGATATCCCATAATGTCAACTCGAGCCTATATCGAAGCTCGTAAAATTGAAGTGTGTTGCGGTGTAGGAATCCACATAAAAGTATAAGCTTGGTGACGGATAGCAGAGCTAGGTGGAGGTGCTGCGTGAGAATTACTTTTTTGGCTATAAAACGCGCGTTTTTTGTGTCGTGCGATAACTGTCGTCTTATCGACGTGTCGAGTTGTCGACGCCTCCAGCCATCTGTAATCAAAATACCATTTGAGGTGGTCGTTAAAAATGATATAAAGTTTAATTTACAGCGCTGGCGTGTCTCGGATTAACTGTTATCGGTAATGTATCGGTAATGTAATGTCCACATTCTGCTTCAACTTAAATATTGTTTCCTTTGTTAAATATGACTAAGCTATATATTTATTACTTAATATTCTTCCTGCTCCTTTTGCTTTAATACATTTCAACTTACTGCATTCAAAATTTGAACTAAAAATTAGAAAGATGTAGATAATGAATGGTCTTTTTGAATAGTAGTATATGATGCATCACGTACCTATAATTAAATACGCCAAAAAATACGCCATATTTATGTAATTTTAATATAATTATCCACTAATTCACTAAAAAGTTACATCGACTTCAAAGTCCCTTAAAAACAAACACACTGGAACGGACACCCGAAACGAGTTATTATCTTTCTTTTAGAGATCGGTCAAAAATATAATATAAGATGCAGGAGTTTAAAAGCTTGATTATGATCCACAATCATCTCTCTTTTACATCGGACAAACAAAGCGATACATTAGAACCCGGGTCAAAGAACACATAGCTGATGTGAAGCATCGTCGCAATACAACATCTGCTGTCTGCAAACATAGCCAGGACCGCCCAAGCCATTATATTTGCTTCGATAGACCTCAAATCCTCGCGAAAGAAAACCAATATTGCCCTAGAATGATTCGAAAAGCTATAGAAATTAAAAAACATCCAAATTTCAATAGGGAAGATGGCTGGGTACTACGATCGTCATGGGATCCTGTTATTAATATAGTAAAATCAAATAATAAATCTAAACATAACAGACAGGTAGATGTAGTAAGTTCTTGCTGTGTGGATCAAAATGACAGCATATCAGATTAATATTTTTCATTTTTCATTTGTAAAAGTATATAGTAATAGTGTTGCTTAGTAATGTGTCTTTTTAAATAATAGCAAACAAAATTAAAATTATTACCCTTAATTAATTTTAACTTTTTAAATTACACATAGAACAATTATATAGCTTAAATAATTAATATTATATTTTATATTTTTTCTTTATGGTTATAAATATAATAATAGCATATAAAAGCATTCGAAACGTCGGGAACCAAAAATCCAAATAAATCCGCGAAAAAATCCGAAAAGATAGTTTTATTTAAAATGTCGAATAATCGCGTAAATCTAAGAAAGTATTACATTCTTTACATGTGTAATCTGGGTAAGCGTACCTACCTATTTGTTTTTTCCAAAGTATAGTGTAAATATAATCTTAATATAATCTTGATTAAATATTATAAAATTTTAATAAATACTTATTTATATATAATAACGACTATTTATTTTATAGAGTTTTAAATTGTTAATTTTTTATTGTTTTTTTAAAGTATCGCTTATGTAACATTTCACGTAATAAATTCTTTTATTTCAAATAAATACATATATATTGTAAAATTGGAATGAATGATTTAATATTATTTAATTTTATTGTTGAAAAGGTCACAAGGAGAGACCGAAAAAAAGATTGCCAATATCAATAATTAATTAATTAGAACAGGTTATATCTGAGTTTCATCTATGTTACAGCAAAGTGATAGGTACAGTTCTGAAACGAGCAGCTTGTGACCGTCGCCGGTGACCTGCCGCCCTGCGGGACGCGTATTGTTTACGATTGTACACCACTTCCACTACAATGATTTACGAACGCCTTGCACTCATAAAAATAGGGACAACGCACTAAAAGATACAAAAGGTGCTAAAGAAATGTAATATATTTTAAGTTGGAGTGAACGGATATAAAAGTTTGGTGAAATATATCGGTTTTTTAGTGTTCAGAATGAGAGTTTGTTTATATAGGAGCGATTACGCACGCCTCTTCGACGCTGGCTTCACACTTATTAGCTACACCTTTCACACTGCCTCGTGTTACCTGTAAATGTATATTAAATAGATTAAAAAACCGAAAAAAAATGAATTAAATTTGTATGGTTGTGTTAAAAATAATATAATTTAAAAAAAAAACTTTTTGAATTCGATCATCATAATTTACTATCAACTTTTTATTTAATTTTCGAATAATCCTTTTTTTTACTTATATAATGCACGTAAATATGTGTTTTAGTATTTTTTATAAGTTTTAAAAGGTATTTATTATAATTTAACGGATAAATATCCGCTAAAGTCAAATGAAACTTCTACAGGCTTTACCTCTTGGAAACTATTTTTCTCTTTGATTTATGGCAAGAATATAATATTAGTAATTGTAAATCAGAGGTAACGACTCGTGATGATGATTTACTGTTTTTATAGATATTGGTTGATCGTGACGTGTTGAACGATGGTCATAAAGATTTTAATAAAATCCAGCTCTCGGAACTCGCAACCCGACACTTTGTTACCAGACGTGTGGCTTAGTCGCTGTCCTTTGTTTTTTCAGGAGACCTTTCACCGGCTGTGCAACCTCGAGTGTCGACGCAACTACCGCTTTGTACAAAAAATCGGCTCACCGTATTCATACACAATAATCTTTAAGGATTCATTCCAACCGCGTCGCCCACCCACATGGTGGCATAATTCTTCCTGAACGAGCTAACTTCATTATTGTGGCATGAGATACAATAGTTAAGAGCAGGATTTATAAGTCCAACACGTTGACTTCTGTTTATAGCTAGCGGCGGGGCGCGGGCGGGGATTACATGCGTCTGCGCACCGATTTATGGCCGTGCCTCGATAAAAGCTTAAATACTCTTAACTGAAAATTATTCAATACGTTATGCCAGTGTGCTTGTAGTAAATCTATTGTGCTAATGTGGTTTTAATATTTACTGTGAAATATGGTGATGGTTAAGCAGCATCTCTACCATTTGATTCAGAGAGTCTGTTGTTATTATTTATTAAACTAACCATCTAGCGCAGTAGATGCAGTTGTATTTAATGCATAATGTTCGCTGATTCGATTACCGCTCATGATACAATATTAAAAATGTAATAATATCAATAGGTAAGTATTATACCTTCCTCCGTTTCCTGCTTTCAATTTACTCAACATGCAATGTCTTAATGTTTTCTTAAAATAATCATTCCGTTTTATACCTTTAGTTATATGGCTGAACAGGTTTATTAATAATGGTATAATAATATCAATTACATATTACTAATTAGAAAGGCATACTGTAATCAATTATTGTATTTTATTATTTTTATGTTTTCTTTTTAATTAAGCAGAAGCTACAATTCAAATAAAGAAAATATGCTTGCCTGAGTAGCTTTCTTGGCATAATAAGAGTCACAACCACCTCTGGCGAGAGCTCTCGCTCGTAGAATGTCCTTTTTCGTATTATAACACATATATCACCTGTTTTTAGTTCAATTAGCTTGTTATAATTTTATATTTAAATATAGACCTTTTTTTTCAGCTATTTATTATGTCAATTTGTGTTTAGGAAAGGTTATTTCAACTATTAACTATACAAAGACACGTAGCCTATTTAGAAATTCATGGCGGCGTAGAGGTGGGCGGTAGTTACTTTCATGTAAATGGTTAACTTAAGCACAGATTGTGTGCCTAATAGTACATAAATAATGAGCTTATCCACGCAACAATGGCTGCCGTGGAGGCCTTCGCTACTAGTTTACAGTAATGAGGTATTATCGGCCATTTCTCAGATTGATCGAGCTTCGGTTGTTATCGATTGAATCTTGCGTATATTTGAAATTGTTAGCCATTTGTGTATTAATATAAATGAGCTACGTTATAACTTTATGGATTCTATAATATGATTATGATTAGAGAGATGTTTATTAGACATAAGTTAATTAAATATTTTCATAAGAATATTAATAGAATGTGATATTATAATTTATAAGTAATCACACTCTACGAGACTCATGGTAATGGCTTAACTTTGTATGAATGTTCGTTTCATAAAGAACAAGCAGTATTTATAAATGTAGCTACGCGTGAAGTAGCTTTCACTGTATAATTTATCCACATATTTTCTCGTGTGCTTGTCTAAGTCATTTATTACAGCTTTAATAATTAATTAGCTAAGCACTTATAGTTAGACTATTTTTCATATAGGTACCGACCTAGTATTAAAATTTAAAAACAACTAAATCTTTACGGTCGTTTTAAATTATTCTATATCTATTTTAGTACTTACAAAAATAGACTTGTTTTAACGATTGAATTATTTTAAGGAGTCGTATTGATGGCATGGTAAGCGTCAAGGGTAGAGGGCGCCCTATTTGGGGAGCAAGCGGAAAGTAAGCTGACACTTTGTTTCCATTGTACCATATACATTTGTTAGACGATAAATTATATAAAAGCAAATGTTAAATTTGAATATTTTAAGAAAATATGTATATTCAAGTGATTTTAAAATTGTTATTCGGTTAACATAATGAAATTTTTATAAGTTTGGTGATGAAACCCGAGTGATATGATAATCTAAGTACGTCTAGTTTGCGACATTCATGTATATCTTTACTATATAGGGTGTTTTCGCGTTATGTTTTAACCAGACCAAAGCAAGCAACTGTAGTCTTTCCGTGGAGTTAGCATCTAATGCCTTATGTCATTGCGCTATGATGATTTAACACGAGTTTCATAAGTTAAATGCACTCATATATTTTTTATTAATTAAATAAATCAATTTATTATAATATCGATTTTTTTGACGGATCAAGAAATTCGTTCTCCCAATAGCTGTAGCACGAAAGTAGAAACTAATCCGTCGCGCGGGTGGGCGCAACCCGACACCGGGCATTACATTTGTCATGTATAATGCGCGCGATTTGTTGCCTGCTGATGCTGCCTTTTTATGTTGCGCTTATTCTTTATTCAAATATTTGAGTATCGCAATATTTTTTTTAAATTATTGCATGTGTTTATATTGCCAGTGTTTTTAAATGTTTTATTCGTATATTATTTAAGAGTTAAATGCTTTTGAATATAATTTCTGTATAGTTAAAATTTTTATATTACTTTTACTGTTAACTGCTTAGATATATTTAATTTGAATGTAGGTACCTAATTATCTTGCTGGATGGTATATTATTATTATTATTTAAATGTTATTTCCTTTTTGTAGTATATTTAAATACTATTTTTGTCTCCTTTAATATTTATGTAGGATCCACTGAATGGTTTATAGGTCCTCTGAAAATTGTAGAGTCCTTTAGGTGTGATAATGATAACTTGTTTCTAACAAAAATGTAGTAAGTAGGTGAGCTCTTAAATAATTAAAAAATCATGTTAAAAGCAATTTTATAATAAAAAGTAGCATTTATGATTGAATGTGTATTTAGCCGTAATTATAGCATGTAATACAGTATATAAGGTACTTTTTGCACTATAACGAGAGCAATATTGCATATTATGCAAGATGGCGTCCTGTGTGGCTCACCACGTGTGGACGGTGAACAAATATTTGTACATTTCAAAATGTTATTGATGTTCTGACATTTTTCAAAGCGGGCGCCGTCCTTTACATGATTTTTCTATACAATACTTCTTTGTGTCTCACCACGATATCTATTCTTTCGGTGTTTCCTATTTTTTATAGTCTTGTTGACTTTATACTGAATTATGAGTTCCGGCTTGTTTTATTGTGTTTTGACTGGTTCTACAAGTTTATTCGAAATAACTTTGTATTTGATTAGGTATATTTAACAAAATATATTTCTAAATTAACATAACTAGTAGTTATACCTATTAAGAATAATACTTTCTTATAATACTTTCTTAGATTTACGCGAATGTTTGACATTATTAAATAAAACTATCTATTCGGATTATTTCGCGGATTTATTTTGATTTTTGGTTCCCGACGTTTCGAATGCTTTACAGCATCCATGGTCACGGGAGAGACTGAGGTGTTACATGTCTTGAAGGTATAGTTGTTACAGACAGCCTACCCACAATTAACAAAATGAAAATTGCACCAATTACATTACAATATTTTTTAACTTTAAACATTTTTTTTACATTTTTATTAAGAAGTTAACAATTATGTTAAATATAATTACATTACAGACGCTATCTAATGCAAGTGCAAGTTTTAAAATAAGCGCACACTCAAAAGGGATCGTCATAAAACAAAGTGCTCAGAAGCCATTTTGGCAAATTGAAAAACACCGGAAAGATGTTTTATAATGTCTCTTATTACCTTACCAGGAGAGTTATATCTATTTTTAAGAGTGAAATGTTTTTCATATTTTCACAACAACGCGTAGGGTATACTTATGTTTGAAGATTTCTCATGTAGAGTCAACAGTGGGGCTTTATATCACCACAGAGGAAAACAATATTTAAGCAGTCTAAGAATTCTTATATTGTGTCTGGTTTGGATGTTAGAGTCGGCAGTCGTCATAATGTGAGCCGACAAGGGCAATATCTCACGGTTTGTATGCCTAATGTATAAGCAAACGTAGCTGAAAAGAAGTTCTTTTCTCATTTTGCTTAAAAGAAATTGAATTATTAAATGTACCTACCTTATACAGGAAAATGACGGTTGGTATCATAAAATATTTAAGTTTATATAAGTTAAGTTATTATAAATTAATTTTATAACAAAAAAATTGTTATCCGAATTAATAAGTGGAATTCTCTACATTAATTGTATATTTTTCTTCAATTTTTTTGCCTTGTTCGTAGGTACTTACGCCTATTTTCTACATTATATGGTAGGTATCGTACCGTAGGTATGTTAGAATTAATATGTTTGGTTAATGAAATAAGTTATAACTCAATTTTATTTTATTTACAACTTGAAGTTTAACAAGCAATGTTTGTTAGAAAAGAAAGTATATTATCTTCATGCGCATAGTATTAAATGTCAGAGTAATAGCGATAACGCTATCCTACTCTGTCGAGTGTTTGTTGAGCATCATAGAATAATCCCCTCTCGCTCTAATCTTGTAATGTGTCTAATGGGCGGCGCAGTTACACTGAGTGCGCCCGCGTTTTTACTTTATTAAATTATTTTTAATATCTCATTGTTAAAATTAATGATAGAAGTTAATTAACATTTTATTCATCAACTAAAGGGACATTCATACAAATAAAAGTAAAAATGTAGTAGGTATCTGAAATTTCACTGTAACGGAATTTGTAAATTATTGAATGCTAATAATGAATTATGACGGGAGCGAGCAAGTGATATGGAATACAAATTAAATAATAATGTGATATTGTTATGAGTAGGGGTACCGGCCCCTGCGCGACAGCGGGTCCCGCGGCCAGTGGTGGATGGGGAGGCGGCCCCGCCCCGCGCCCCGCCCCGCTCGCGCCGCGTCTCCGCGCGCTCAGTCCGCGCTCGACCGCCGCGTTGCCATCCCTCGTGTCTATCGCCTTCATGCCAGCTCTATCACGACGGACTATCACGACTCTACTATCACGCTCGTGTCACAAACCAGAATTATGTGTTAAAAAATAATTTATTGTGGATTCCTTATTTAATTTGCTCCTTGTATATCTATAGTTATTAGTAAAAGACGATGTGTCGGACGGAATGAAACGGTGAAGTTGGAACTGGAGTACTAAGTGTTGATGGATGTGGAAGGGTGGGGTTCCAGGATGGTGGCGGAGGAGGGCAAGACTCGGGCCACGGACTTCTCCATCGCGGCCATCATGGCCCGCAGCGCAGAGCAGCCGCGCAGTCCCGTCGCTAGGTCGCCGCCATTTCTCGGTAAGATAGGCCTAAGTTTCTAACTTCTGGAAAATCCTTTTTCCGAGCATTTATTATGCTGTTTAAAAAGATGATTTTACTCTTCCCGACAGACCATGTTTCGTGTTAGCTAGATGAATGTGTGCAGTATTTAAAAATTTTACACTATGGCAATTTAAATATTATTACTTATTTCAATAATTAAATTGCTAATTAATATAATTTAGTTAAATTTTGCAGTAAAACTATGTTTGCTAGACTCTATCTAATACTAACATAGACATACAGAAGTAGCGTTTTGTTTATCTATTATATACATCATGTTTTGGAGTTATCTTGTTATTTTAATATTTTATAAAATACTTAATCAAGTTCTGTCAGATTGTTTTACGCAAATCTGGTTTTGGTTATTTCTTATTTTGCCATATTTATTGGAAGAATTGTCGTTAAGAAATTAAATTACTAATATAAGAATACTTGCTTCAATTTGGTTAATAAATGTTTTTTACAAATGATATAGGTAAGTATACCTAGATGACCAAATTTTTTAATAGTTGAATCAACAAAACTCAAATCTTACAGATACTTTTATAAATCGCTAATATTTTATTTTTTGTTTAAACATACAACACATACGAGTTCCGTTCGTACTTATGGGTTATTTTATATTTAATATTTATCTATTGAACAATTTCTTTCATTAATAGAAAACTACACTATCTCTTAGTAGGATATACTTTTTATATCAACATACATCCTATGCGTATTACGAGTGAATAAAACTAAATAAGTTTTTATTTCAACTAGAGTTTGCCGAGTGGTCGAAATTCGACCATGATTATTATTGTTTTTTTTTATTTATAAAACTAAAGCTTATCAATAGCTATTAATCTAAAACAAAAATGAATAGATCGATTCACAAAAAAAATGTTTTAATTAATTTAATGTATTTTATATAAAAATATTAGCTTTTGACACTATATCTCCATATAAACTTTAACTGTGTCAAATTTCACAATCCTCCGTCCGCGTAATTTTCTTAAAAAGGGATACAAAGTTTTTGATTCACGTATTAATTTACATTATTTACAATTACATAATTATCAATTTGACCACAGACTTTAACAATAAACAAAAGAGTATATATGCGTGTGTGTATCAAATACATGGTAGTGTGTGTAATGTTTTTTTTATTAATTTAATGTATTTATTACGCATAATTAAAAAAAATCCTTCTCTATACATAAACTATAAGTGTGGGAAATTTTATACTCTTCCGTCCGCCCAATTTTCGTAAAAAGGAGTAAGTACGAAGTTTTTGCTTCATGTATTAATGTATAGATAGATATTAAGTGTTCACTCAGGTTTATGTAATAAATAGGTTAAAATCCATATGTTCAGACAGTATGAATATATCATATAACATATAATACAGAAAAAATATTATTTAATAGTAGTTATTAATTTTAACTGTCATTTTTATTATTTTTTCTCTGTACATACGGGTTTTTGTGCCGACAATAAATTATTTATTATTTAGGTACCTATATCGAATTTTTATTTTCTTTAGGATTTAATCACAGTAATTAAAAACTATAAATAAGATTTCGATAATTAAACTAATTAAGAAATATCTAGTACAAAAAATAATGTATTATGTAATACATTATTGTATAATGTGCACTTATGGTATAAATTCATATATAATATATAGGTAAATATAAAAAAAAACTGATATACCTATCCCATTAGATCTAGGTAGATAGATGGATAAATACTTTATTGTACACCACAAAGAAATATACAGTACAAGAAGAAATCAACAACAATCTATAGATATGTCTTGTGTATAGTTAGTTAAGATAAGAAGTTTAGGGTTTCCGTAAAATAATATTTTGAATATTCATATCTGTATGTTTTAATTATTTGTTTTTTATTTGTATTGTATTCAGCCTTTTTTATCGTCCCACTGCTGGGCACGGGTCTCCCTTCAGTACGAGGGGGATCAGGCCATAGTCCTCCACGCTGGCCAAGTGCCGGTTGGCGGACTTCATATGTCTTTCGAAAACTTGCTAGGTTCTCTCAGACACGCAGGCTTCCTCACGATGTTTTCCTTTACCGTAAGGCAAGTGGTAATCATATTAGAAAGGATTCGAACATGAAAATATCAGAGGTGCATGACCCGGGATTTGAACCCGCTTCGGTTTCCCAACGCGAAAGAGCGCGTTACCACTGGGTTACCACTGCCTTAGCCTTTTTTTATTTGTATATAAAAAAAAATACAAATAATGATTAGAAATGTATCGTGTCGTCAATATATCCGACGGTATTAGTATGTATTCACAAATAACACTATAAATGCAAATAATAACATAATATCCAACCGCTATTTCACCGTAGGGTTAAGAATTTCCATCTATTTTACCGTGGGTTGTGGTTTTGTAGCGTCATTTAATTTCTTAATTAGATTAGGTTTATGATAAACATATATTTGTGTAATAGAAATGGAAATATGTGGTAAGAAGAATGGTTAAATAGAATAGCTAGAAAGGTACATGACGCTCATCAGTCATTTATTCTTTTTGACCTTTGTCTAGAAATGTCGTAATTTAATATACCTAATCAATCTTCACGCTAGGTTCCTTGTGAAGTAGGCAAAAATGATCGTCTCTAAGCTCTACTATCTTTACATACCACTTATGTTTCTTCCAATTCTCCCCATGCATAGGTACCTACCTACACTTCTTAGACTTCTTAGAGTTTTTAGACTTACACACAGACTTTCTTTAAGTAAAATAAAAAGTCTTTAATAGTGGTTTTATGTCTTTAATTTCCATTTACCGTTCTTTCTACTGTATATCATTTGACCATGTTTGTCACTCATTTTAAAATGAAAATGATATTTTTAAAATGTATATCCATCGTTTTTTGTTGGAGTACCTACCTATACTTATTATAAGTAAAAATCTCATATGAATAGGTAGGTACCTACCTACTATCATTATCCTATCCACGCGCTATTTCTCCTTTAAAGGTACTTATATTTTTGTTTACTTTAACCTTGTTAGATAATAAATCTATTATCTTTGAAACTAAAATTTACATTTCGATCATAGATATTTTAGTGTATATTAAAAAGTAATGATGTGGAATAATAAACTGTGTGTGTAATATGTTTAATTCAATTTTAAGGCCTTAATATATAATTAGTTATTATTAACTTTATGATACAATATTAGTGTAAACTTAATAACACTTAATTGTTGGTGTAAGCGTTTATTTTGTTCAGTTATTTTTAATTTGTTTGGGTTAAATGCAATAGTGGAGTTAGTTCTAAATTCCTTTCTCCGAAGTATAATAAAACATGGTTCTGGAAACCGAAGGGCTTGCTAATTGGTGAGGTCTGCGCTGGCGCAGCGCAAGCGTCGTGTTGCCGTTCGTTATTCGGGATTAATTGCGCGGAACCGAACGTGGTCTACACTACCCGACCGGTGGGACACGCTATTTACAATCGAATTACAATTTTACTTGAATTCCCAAGTAATTGTGCAATTTTATGAATAACATATTGCCTTAAAAACTTATTTAAAACACCAAAATCTAAATACGTAATAATACGCGAATATTTGACATTTAAAATAAAATTGTAAGATTTATAATAATAACAGCCAAACTTAAATAAATAATATTGCCATATTTGATTATAATACATATTAAAATTTTAAACTGTTTAGAATTAAAATCATAAAATATTGTAAGGTACTTTAGTGCAATTTTTTTAATTTTTGAAATTATTTTGTAAAATTGTGGGTAGGCACTGTCTGTAACAAGTATATATAATACCGACATCTAAAACCTTAGTCTCTCCAGTGATCATGCCTGCTGTAAAGCATTCGAAACGTCGGGAACCAAAAATCAAAATAAATCCACGAAATAATACGTAATAATAGTTAATATTCACTTTGTTGCCACAGTTAAGTATAGGAAAATTACTTTAATGACATATATGTATGTGTATGAATGAATGTAATTTTGTTATTTTCTTATTAGACGTAGTTAAATTTAGTGATAAATCATACTCTGACTCTGGGTTATGCATTACGGTATTTAGAAATATTCTATAAATACAAGATTTTTTTAATAAAATACATGTACCTACATGTATTGTACAATTATTTTTTATGAAAAAAATTGTTTAAGATATATATATTTTAAACAACACACAATCTTTACATAGATACATAGGTAATACTTAGGTACATGTAGGTTACGTACGTAATATGTAAATAATATTATTAATTATTATATAATATTTGTTACAAGTTCAAATATTTTAAATACTAATTTAGCTATGAAAGCGTTTTTAAATGCTTATTTTAATTTGAAATTTATCTATACAGATAAATAAAATTGAAATGTCTGTTTGTAATGTCAGAATATCAGTTTTATACCTAATACATATAGAATATATTATACGGTATTTATAAGAAAAACACATTTTTTTCAATTTTTGTCTTGTCTGTCTGTCTATCTGTTCCGACTAATCTCCGAAACGGCTGGGCTGATTTTGACGGGACTTTCACTGGCAGGTAGTTGATGTTATAAGGAGTACCTAACTTAAGCTACTTTTATTTCAGTAAAAGAATTAGGGTTCCGCTCAAAAAAATTAAAACGTACCTAGTTATATAATAAATTACTTTTGAACTCTATGCATGTAAAATTTTTGCTTCACATTGTCTTATCATTTTTCTGGAGAACTAAGTATCAAAACAAAAAAAAAGTACTCTATCTCATTCTACCTAGTAGGTATTACTGATAAATCTAATTGTCAGAAAAGATGTTTATTTATTATAATTTGATGGATACAATTATAATATAGATAAAAAAAATTACTTTACTATATCTTTTTATTAAATATATTTTTATTTGGCTTACATTAATTACATGTAAGTACTTACTTATGTTTGATAGACATAGAGGCACCCCATAAATGGTAAATTCAAATTGATAAAAACATTACCTACCATACAATTATTAACTTACTTAATAAAAATATATGTTTGTATGATTAATGGCGGATTTCAATAATCTATCAGTAATCTTTCTTACTAGATAGATATTAGTCATACCTACTCGTAAGTAACAACACAAAACAACAACAACAAAACAACTAATGATGAAAACAAGTTATTATGTTTGACATAAGTTCCTTACAAATTATATATTATAATACCTATATTCCTATTGGGATTAACCGTAAGTCATTTTATAATATATCTAGGGGACAACATATGAAAATCGTAAATTTGGCAATAAAAAAAGGAAATAACCGGGATAAAAACTACCCTATCTTTTAAGTTGGAACAAACCACATATTTTGAAAAATGAGTACGTTTAGATCGGATAAATAGTTTCGGAGTTCATCCCGGACCAACATCGTGACACGGGAATTTTATATATTAAGAAGATTTGTAATAGCCAGATATAGTATACCTACCTATTAAATTAAAAAAAAATGAAATAAAGACCTATGGTTGAGGAATAAAATCTAAGAATAATGGCATGAGCATCTTAATAACTTAATAAGTATAACTATCATAGTGAGTGCGTGATTCTCGTAGTAGATATATTCTTAGAAAGATTTGTGATATTCCTCATGTTTTGTTGGTTCTATATATAGCTTGCTTACGCTTGAGTGCGTCCCTAGGAGTCTTTTTGCCATACATTTTATTGCTTTATTTCATACCACTTAGGCAGCGCACGCCGATAAAACAACTCAGCGGCCAATTTCCGATTTCAATTAAAGTTATTATATTAGTAAACACATTTTTATCGCCATAAAAAATAATCAATAGCACTCGGCGGTAGTGTAGTTTCCTGTTAGCGGAAGGATTTTCAGAATCAGATCAGTAGTTTTAGATATAGCGCTTCCTTACATTCAAGCTTACAAACTTTACCTCTTTCTAGTAACAATAAATAGTGGAGAGCAAAATGGAGTTGTTATTTCTGAAATCAGCATACGACCATACGGTTTCATCAATTTAATTGTATCTTATTTTTTGTTATATCTATGTATATATTAAATTTAACCACGGATCAGGCGTTTTTTTTTTATTTTAAGAATGTTTAGTTTTATGCTGTTTTCGTTGTGAGCAGCCAATAAAGTTGACAATTACACTCTTGCCATGCTCCTGAACATTTTACATGACTTTTTGAATATTTATTTATGTATAATCAATAATAATTCATTACTTGAGGCAGGCTATGAACGTATAAGTAATAAAAACAAGAATAAAATGGAAGCGCAAATAGGTAGGTATTAGATACCCCTAACGTAGGACAATAAAAGTAATAACATTAAGTGATAAAAATATAGTCTGTGTCTATAACTCTCAATTTTGTTACCTATTGATATTGACATGATAAGGTAAACTAATTTGTGAATAAAAACTTAAAAGAAAACCGACTTCAAAAAAAAACCACTAAAAAGTAAAAAATAACTATTTGGTACTTTTCATTTACCTACTATAGATTCCTAATTAGATATTTTCGAAGTCGGCGTGCTTTGTGTATCGGCTGGCAACGACTTCAAAAATATTTGACTAGGTATCTATTAGCTAAAACTACCAATCAGTATTTTTTTACTTTTTTGTCTCTTTTTGAAGTCGGTTTTTATTTTTTTTTAAAGATTTTTTTCTCTTTTTATTGTAGATATAGTAGTAGCAAAGTAAGAAAAAAGTATTTTAATAAAATATTCGCTTAAGCCATTAAAGTTAGTTTGATGCCAACTTTTGTATGAAGACTGACAAACTACAATTCACTTTTATTATTAACACTAAAAAAATCTGGCTCTACAATCCAATTCTAACAAATTGGGCTTGTCAAATCAAAAAAAAAAAACTTTTTAACAAAAAAATAAAAACCGACTTCAAACAAATGCACTAAAAAGTAAAAAATAACTGATTGGTAGTTTTCATCTATCATACATACCTAATCAAATATTTTCGAAGTCGGTGTGCTTTGGCTAAGTAATTAAAGCCTACCTATTAAATACATACCTAATCAAATATTTTCGAAATCGGTGCCAGCCCATACAAAGCAAAGCACACCGACTTCGAAAATATTTGATTAGGTATGTATAGTAAATGAAAAGTACCAATCAGTTATTTTTTACTTTTTAGTGCATTTTTTTAAGTCGGTTTTTATTTATTTGTTAAAAAGTTTTTATTTTTCCTTTTTTAGTGTAGACAGTAGTAGCAAAGTAAGAATTCTGAAGTGTTAGGCTTGTCAAATCAAACAAAATAAGCCCAAACTCAAAGTATCTACTATTAGTCGTTGAAGAGTTCCAACTATCCACCTTCTGGCCTTACCATCAGATCAGGTCAACAATACCGAACCACTGTACTATCAATGGAAATAGAAACACTTGCAAAGTTTCAAGTCAATATGACAATTAGAAGCAGGTTAAATTCATCATTAGCTATTTTTCCACCCTTAGGGGTGGTATTTTTTTTTAATTTAAATGGGACCAATCTGGAAGTATACCCTTTCAAACAAAACAAAAATTGTCCAAATCGGTTAATAAATGACGAAGTTCTGAGGTAACAAACATAAAAAAATACAGTCGAATTGAGAACCTCCTCCTTTTTGAAGTCGGTTGATAAGCCAAAACTCAAAGTATCTACTATTAGTCGTTGAAGAGTTAACCTATCCACCTTCTGGCCTTACCATCAAATCAGTTCGGCGATATCGAATTGCTGCACTATCAACGGAAATAGAAACACTTATAAAGTTTCAAGACAATATGATAATAATTAGAAGTAGGTAAAATGTTCATTAGCTATTTTTCTCACCCTTAGAGTTTACTTATATTTTTTTTCAAATCAAAATGGGACAAACTTAAAAAATAGTCCAAATTGGTTAACACTTCCAGATAAATTTCTAAGAAATTAATTAAATTTCTAAGAAATCTATTGTTAACTGTAACGCCGGCGTGTCCGCGATCGTTAAGGGATTAATAAATGACGAAGTTCTGATGTAACAAGCATACAGCCGAATTGGGAACCTCCTCTTTTTGAAGAAGCCGGTTGAAAATAAAGAAAGATTCCCATGATGTAGGTATTAATATTTATTTTTAGTTTGTAATGTCATTCTTCGTGTTCTTTTCGAAGTAATTTATTATTCATACTTTGCTTTAGAGTAATTAAGTTATAATTATTTAAATAAGCTAAAAATATTTATATGGGTTTTTTCTTAGTTTATATACTTATTTGTATAAATGTGTGTGAAATTTTAACGATTGTATTACAATAAAATCATCTTACTATAATAAATCTGTAGAATTAACGATACATTTACGCTGAATATTTTTTACTTCATAGCTGTGTTTATATTAACTTTGTTTCTTAATTAAAACTTCAAATTAAGAAGTTTAATTATCTTTAATTTTAATCTAAATAAATTTGACAAGATAACACAAAAAGTTTATTAAAATTTTTAATGTTTAATAATATAATAAAAATAAATAAACAAACGTTCCCGGATATAGTTATATTTTATACTAGCGTCTCACACTCGCTTCGCTCGGGTTCGTCCCAAGGCGATTCTTTAAATTCACATAACTTTGTTATTTACGGACCGATTGAAATAAAACAAATACTAAATCTTAAGTGTAGTTTACCATAATACATTAGTGAGAACCACACCCAAATCGGTGCAGCTGTTTCTGTGATTAGCATGTCCAAACGCACATACAAACAGATAACAATTCTAAAAATATTTTTTTTGGGTTCTTTTGCTTTAGTAAAGACCCCAAATAATACTATTTCTCAAATATCTTCAATGTATATACAGCGATCAGTTACACTTTTATCATGTGTATAAATTGTATCTAGTTAGCGATAGTAACAAAATATCTCCTCCCAACGTGGTTTGGAAAATGGTTTACGGTGGTAAGGTATCTACGTCCTACGTTCTATGTCTAATGGGCTATCATCTCTTTACCAACTTTTTTTTCTTAGCGTTTGTCCGTTGGACACTAGTTTGTTAAGTTTGAGCGTTATATTGCAGATATATAAAGCAGATATATAAAACTTGTTTTGTAGAAATTGTAATTTGTAACTATAAATAACAACATTCGACAAATACTTACATATATTATTATATTTACTGTTACTTTTAACTCAGGTCCATCATCCAGACAAAGCTCACCTGCATCTCTTAGTTCACCGGCCTCGAGCTGTAGGTCGCCTGTGCCGGATGAAGATGTTGAAGTTGACGTGGAACAGTGTTCAGATGGTGAACGGGACGCGTCTGACACTGCGGCACCTTCTTCAGGTGGGCACGTTTAATTGATACTATTCGTTTTCTTTTAATATTTACAATGATTGTGAATTTTAAATAATTTTAAGTAGTAGGTATATTATTACTTAATGGTATAATTGCCTACGTATGTTTCTTTATTTTATCCTTTCACACAGGAAACGAGCTTCCATTTAACGAAATTATTTACAGAAAGATCGTACTTATCTGAACTGGAGAGTTCTGATGATCATGGGGGAGTCGGTTATTGCAAAAGCATTATTGTTCGATATAGTTTAAGCTTGGCAAATAGAGAGCGGCTCATTATTGTTTTCATTATTTTATTATATTCTATAAAGTTACAAAATTAAAGTGAAAGAAAATTTATCAAACAAACAGCTTTACACTTTTACAAATAGTATTTCTTTATATACCTATTGGAAAGCTTATCGTTATATCTAGGAATACGATTTTATTTCTTATCTAATATATGTATATAAACCATCAAACACGCGTTCGTACCCATGTTATAACAAGACTTAAGGTCGTAAACTTTATCTTCAAATTACGATCTACTTTTTACTCATAAGAACTTATAAATACTCCGTTATTGTTAAGAGTGGCTGGCTATCTCTCTATGATTTGAAATCGTATAAAATGCATAACAGTAATTACACTTTTGACATACAATACATTTATATTCACTCATTGTGACGCAAAAAGTAAATTGAAGTTGTGATTACAACACGTTATTAACATAATAAAATAGAATTCTCATACTGTTGTTTAGGTTCACACCGCGTTCTTATGTCTCGATGATTTAAAGCGCATAGAAAATTATAATATTGTCACATTCCTATTTGTCTAGACGTTCATTGTTCCTGCTTTCTATAAAAGATAATTTATTAAAATTACAAGTTTAAATCAATGTCTTGGAGTTTGAAAGGTAATTGTGTATTTTAAGTATGATGTAAGTATGCAAGTTAATAGATAGATATATTCCTCGTTGTATTTTTAGATAAAAGATTTACCTTTAATTTCTTAATTATCGCAGAATTGGGTGAGAGAGACACGCCGTCACCAGCGCGACCGATGGCACCTCCCGTGACTTCATGTAATTGTGAAGAACTCCTATCTGTCGATTGCCAACTAGAAACTAAGGAGCTATGGGACAAATTCCATGACTTAGGCACTGAGATGATTATAACAAAAACTGGAAGGTAAGTTTTCTATAAAGTTCACATGTATTACTTAGTTACTGAATAGCGGTTCCCATATTATTTTAAAAGCGCAAGCAAGCAGAAAATGATAGCTTGCCTCATCAACTTAATGTAATCTTTCACTTCGTAAAGAGCGCAGTCGGCAGAATAAGTTCACTCCATAATCGCCCTAACAAAGGGTATGAAATGGATTAATCAGATAAAGTGGCCAATTTTGGAATAATTACTTCGCGAACCCGGTCGTCCTTCAACCCTTTAACGAGATAAATTAAAAGTACATTTTTATCCTAACCGTCGGCATAATGCCGGGCTATAAATTCACAAAGCCCCAAAGACAACAAAACTGCGCTCTGGGGGAGGGGAAGATGTTTTTATAGTCACGCCGAGAGGTTTATCTAAATAATTGCGTAGTCGGTGGCGGTGAGCGGAAAATTGGCATTGTGTACGCTCGGGGCGCCCGGGCTGTTGCGTTTTGACATGAACAAGTCTCTTCAGGACAGGGAGACACTGACATAATTGACTTTTGATACGGTAAAGAAACATGTATACATTTTAATATAAATTCAGCTACGATTTTATTACCCCTTCGAAATTACACGTTTTATTAGATCCAATATATGTAAATAAACTACTGGAAAAACTTTTTATTTACTTGACGTACAGAACAGTTTGATATGATAATATCAATACTAAGATAAATGTGATAAATAAAATATTCAGTATCTTTAAAACGTGGTCCAAAACAGTTGTAATTAATGCTTATAGACCCGTATTAGTCCCGTGTCATATGTTACACCCCCTCGCAACAAGTGCAGTTATCTAAATCACAGCCAGTAGCCCGAAGAGAATTCAATCTCGGGGGTAATGTCTCTATTGTTACGCTGATTGCGAACGATGTGAGCAGCCAATTTTGATACATGAAATAAAAAAAATCTATTTCTACCATAGTAATTGTATATTTTTAAATGGATATCATAGTTAAATGTCACATATTATCTTTAGCGTTTTCTATTTACCATTTGGTAAAATGATTTTTTCTGTAGCCATAATGAGACAAGTAAATAACATTTATTTTCAATAAGACTAGATAAGTATATTAATATTCTATGTATAAAATAACTAATAACATTTGACCGTAGTCGTAACTGCAATCTGTTTACTAGAATTAGTGCCAAGAAACGACGCTGCCAGCGCAACACCGTTGTTCATATTTATTATATAAACAGATCTATCCCACGGGAATCGTACATTTTTCCGGGATAAAACGTAGCCTATGTATTATTCTGATGTATGAGCTACATTGTTGTAGATTCATTAAAATCCATTAAGTAGTTTTTGCGTAAAAAAGTAACAAACATCCATACATCTATACATCCATACATCCATACATCCTCACCAACTTTCGCATTTATAATATTACTAGGTGTTTTATTTAAAAAAGTATAATTTTATTTGAAACAAGTATCAAGATTTTGTAATCGCTCCATTAATAGCTAAACAAGAAATAAATCAAACAGTCCAATCAAAATGTTATATCGGGGACAAATTTTATCAGGGAGGGTAGCGGAGCGTGTTTGTAAATTGCTCTACAATGTTTTATCTATTAATTTTTTGTATTCCAAATAAATGTTATTAAGACATCATTGCTTCAATATAAATGTTTAAAAAGCAGTTAATAAAATATATTGTTATTGTATGATATATATTTTACAGTAAATTAGGATTAGTATTATTATAGAATATCTTATCTTCTATGCCATTACAGTCTTGACTGGTCGTGGTCATTATTTAGGTATTGTAACCAGCTCGACTATTTTCCTCCACTCGTCTCTAGTAGGTACCTATTTGTCTTTCTTGCACATTCATGCAGTGGGACGTCTACTGCTGCTCTGACACGGTCTATCGATCTCATTGCCGATCTACCACGCGCCCTCTATCTCTAATAGGTTTATTAAAAAAATATAAAGAAATATTTTATTTAAAATAACAGTCAGAGGTTCTGTTTCTCTAAAAATGTGTCATAAATTTATTGGTCTCACTTTCCGGGACCACGTTAAGTAATAACACATATCGAATAAGAAAATAGTGTTGTTCGAATGAATGTTTTTCTATAAGAATAAAATCTTAAATAACAGATAAGTTTCATATACATATTAACATTATTTCATATATTAACTTTAACTGTTTTCAACATTAATAAGTTTAAGTACGTATTGCTTTTAATGATTTTTCTTAGCTGTATACGTAAAGAATAATAAATAGAATTCCAATTATAAATGGTAATAAAAACTAAATTATATGTATTTATTGCCATCTTTAATGTCGATGTCGTCACCTCACTACCAGTGCTCGAGAAAATAAAGTGTCAGGCTGTCCTGGTTTATTTATACTCCATTTTTTCGATTCATTTTGATTTACAAGCAAGCATTTTACTGCTGACTTTGTTAGAGCCTAACTGGTTGACGATTTATGTTTGTTGGACTTCAGGTACAATAAGGAATACCCAAATATTTTAAAGCTGTCACTTAGTAAGGTTATGGTAAACATGTTATTTTAGCAACATTATTAAAAAACATAAATCAGTAAACTTATATAAGTTAAAAATGTACTAAAATCCCTATACAAAATCATGATTTTTCCCTCTTTTTGATAATTATGTATTCGACAATCCTTTAAGAGTAACACATTAAACCGTAAGGTATATTTACAATAATATAACTTTGTATAGATATATTTTACCGTAAATATTCAGAATCGATATCATGATCGGCACGTCAATGTTAATTGTCGGCGTCCGCAATTTGAGCGATCACTCGCGACATTAAGCGTTTTATCGGTTTTTAATACTTGACAATTACCGACCGATGTCGCTGGACGAGTCGTACTAATAAATATCTGTGAAGTGAACAAACTAAACGATTATATTCGAAGCTTTTATTGCCCTTATATTAAGGATCATATTGGAAAAATACAACGTGACCTCTAAGACATAATTGCATTTTAGTAATGGGTATTCCTGGTAAAGGTTACATTGTCATAAATATTTAATATACTGTTGAATCATCTTTGTAAATTGTAGGTCACTATTTAAGCTGTAAATTAATCGACATTATTGCTAGACCATAAAAATTATTTGCATGTTTTTCTGTTAATCGAATATTATTATGAGGAAGTTGAGAAATGACTATTTCATTCAGTTTAATGGGTATAGTTGGAACTATAAGCGTCTAATAAGGTTTATAACATACTAGTAATTTCGTTACTTACGTCAAGAGCAAGGTGGAAAGATAATTAGGTTTTATGGCAATGCCAGTTTTATGAACTTGCAAGATAGTTTGTTACATGGATGTTCATAATATTATAAATTCATACCTTCTATACCTACCTATGTATTATGTTTCCTCCCACTAACATACATAAAATATTTATACTAAGCTGTAATAGGTTGCAAATAGGCAGATTACGTGACTTCATTATGTTTTAATTATGAAACTTTTATGAAAATTCATTAAATTAACCGTTTGCTTGCATTAAAAAACCTAGGACAAAATACCTTTATAATAAGAACATTTTTAATAATAGAGACATAACTTCGCTGTACGTAATGGAAATAATTTTATCATCTATTGATCAATAAAAACAATGTGAAAGTCGGTTTCATTTAATAATAAGTTGTAATCATATTTAAAAGACTTATAACTTATGAGTTGGCACCTGGCTCTTACTACTGGTATACTTTTATAATCTCTCAAGGTGTTGAACGGCATAAAAATATAACCGGCATTCAACAAACAATATTTAGTGCGGTCCTGACAGTTATTGTAGTCAATGATCTTGAGTAGTAATTATGATTTTTTTCAAAATACCCCTAACAGGTGTCTCTATTTCGACAAAAGCGTTTAAACGCATTAAAATGTGATTGCTTATTATAAACTAAATATGATTAATTGCTTAATAACTTATTTAAAAATTAATAGAAATGTAAAATTAAGTTATATGCTGTGCTATAATATATTAACGAAATAAGTACCTAAGTATATAACTACGAGTATGTATATATAATGTATATGTTAAATGTTAAACATTAATTTTAAATCTGCACAAGTATTTTGGGATATTTTACACAATTACCTATAGTCAAACAGAGTTTAAGTTTATGTAAGGCTTATATTGGAGAACTCATCAAGATTTTGTAATATGTTTTAATAAATTGCGTGTAGGATGTGTGGGGGTGAATAAGGAGGGGTAGGGAGGGAGAGAGACGTGTGCATTAAACTTAATTGAAATTTTCGTGGCTACGTGTTATTTCGCGCTAATGCACCTTTCAACTTGACGAGAACGTACTCCCGCGCACTGCGTTATAATGAAGAGTTCAACGCTCGCCGCGGGCGTGTTTGATTGTGATTTATATTGCTGAGGTTATTATAAAGCCCGCGATTAGTAACATTTTTGAAAAGTAATTTCTTCGTGTGCTTGTTTTAATATAAAATTATATTCATATTGAAAGCACTACTAAACTAGTAGCGGCAGACAGCAGAGTCACAGGTGCTATTGATTATTTAATAATTTTTATTTTAAAAAGCTCGACCAGTAGTGCGACCACTTTTAGCAACGTCAGATGGTTAAATATTATTTATTAATAAGTGTGTTCAAAATGAACCTTTGGCTAAATACTTAACTGTCTCGTACCTATCAAATGCTGTTTATGCAATGCTCCAATATATTGTTAATAAATAAAACTAAACTTGATGGCGATTTGGATTTACAGAATATCGAATACATAATATAGTTTATAGTAGTGCAATACTTATGTGCGTAAATGGTACATTTTATTTGGCCAATCAATATAATAATGAATGCCGGTTTTATTGTAATTTCACCTTAATTGGCGGTTCAGTCGGCGCATGTTTGCGTAATGAACCACAATCGTATTAATACAAACATAAATATTTTCGATAACACCACTCGGGGATGATTGTAAAATTAAAATTTAATGACTTTTTAACCAAAACAATGAAGTTGCATTTATCTATTAAAACAAAAATATTTTATTCGCTAATTCAAAAGGGAATGATGAAAATTTAATAATTTTGGACTATGATGAGATAGGTATGGCGTTATGATAAATAGTAGGTATACGATACTTCAAGTATTGCGTAGGCATAATCGAATAATAATAAAGCCTCTTCAATTTAGACACATACGTTTAGCGATGATCATTTTAGACGCAGGATGATTAATATTAATGCTACTTGTGCTTTCTGCATTAAATTCAATGAAGAAATAAAGTGCTTGAAATACACAATAGAGCGCCCACGCACGTCGCAATTCGCCGCGGTGCAGGGTGTCAGCTACCGTTCGTTTGTCTACTTGTTTGCTGCTGCAAGCTTGGAAATCTGTTTTATTGTTATATTTATAGATTGTCCAAGACTTTACCTGTCATAACATATCCAAATTCTAAAGTAATATTGAAATTCAGTTAGCTTTTCTTCTTCTGCTGCTGTCTTAATACTAGATTAACTTTTTTAAACTTAACAAATTATGGCATTGTTAATTTAGACATTCTAGTCATAACTACCGGAATGCTGTCGTAGATTGACTGGGATTTATATGTTATATTCGTAATTAGATTTCAGAAACTCTTCATCTTCTACTTCACTAGCGACTCATCTAACACTTCAACGCGTTAAACTATAAATGTAATCGAATTTAATTGTATGTACGCCTAAAAGTGATTTCATACATCACTGCACAGTATAACAGATATATCGTTAGTACTCGTAGTTTGTTTTTTATTTAGGTACTTAACATAGTTATGTAATGCTCAATTATTTAATCCTATTTAGAAGGATATTGATATCTAGGTGGTAGGTCTCAACAAAAACCAGTCCGTCTGTCGACGCGCAATTAGCTGTCCATTGTGTGCTGTGTGGTTATTGTACACCTTGCAATTGTGAATGCGCGGGCGCCGCGTCATGTTGGTTTTACTCCTACGCCCATTGTGATCTCCTCAATCGCACGTGTACTATAACTACCACTCAACAAGATATTATCTTCTCCATTATTAGCACACCTTCAATGTTTGTAGCCTCTTTATGATTTGATAAATTGAATATCCAATCTTTGAAACGTTGAATTAGCATTGCCCGTGGCTCCGCCTGCGTTCAGATGATCAGAAACCAAATTTTAAGGTTTTACATACATATGTATTAGTATACTCTTACAATGCAGTTTTCGTATTTTTTCTCAGAAATTAGATATTTTCCCGTGGTAAAAAGTATCCTATATGTTGACCCGGATAACCAGCTATTATCATACCAAATTTCATCAAAATCTGTCCAGTGGTTTTCTCGTGATGCGGTGACAGACAAACAGACAAAAATTCTAAAAACTATAGATTCGGACTCTGTATCGATAATAATGTCAATTAGATTTTCCAAAAAATATTTAATATATACAGATTCGACTTAGTTACAATTTTATTATATGTAGGTACTCGTATAGATTAAAAGTTGTTTTTATCGTCATAAGTTGTTGTCTAATAAAGCCGACTCGCCAATGAACTATAAGTATAAACTCTCTACCGTCTCAGTGAACTCTACAATCTAGAACTACAAGGATATTTAATTACTATTTGAAAAGACTCCTTTCTTATCGACATTTAAAAGATCCATGTCTATTATCCACATACATATTTCATACATTCGTAACTAGTAACTGTTTCATTAAGCATATTATTGTTACAATTATTACTGTTTCAAAAATCGTAATATTATTAACTTTATAGTTTAATGAAATGATTATCTGTCGGAAAATTATTATTGCTAAAGTAGAATATTTTGGTGACCACCATCGTCGGGTCAGAAGTCAGGCTGATCGCGCGTGGCCGTACAATATACGCGTAATGAAGTGGGCGCGAGGGTGCGGGGTGCGGGAGGCAGTATTGTGTCCAAACGAGCCATTGTAACTCCGACGTCGACCCCCGACCCGCTCGTTACCGTTGGCCTCGTGTTTTGGAACTAACTCTCGTTATCTATGTCTAAGCAGTCATTTTATGGTTTCGAAACGAAATAAGGTGCATTGTTTATCTAGATAGGTACTTGCAACTTATGATAATGTATTAAAATACTGTAATATTAAATCTAACTATACCTACAATTTAATTATTGGTACACCATAATGTAAGTAACAATACATTTCCTACTCAGTAATTAGAAGTATTTTAAATGAGAATCTTGAAACAATACTGCAACACCAGGTGCACCGTGAATTACCCAAATTATATCTGACTTCAGGCGCTAAAATGACAAATTTCTATAAAAACCCCCAGTGTGTACATCTCACTCTTTCAATTTGCAAAAGATAAAGATAGAGCGAGGTACTAATTTCAGAGTAGAGTTTTTTCTAGATGAAGCATTAAATTTTCCCAGCTACCCCTCGCTTGAAATAAATTATTGTCGATTCCGGGTGGCCGTGGTTGTCGTTTTGTTACAAAAACATGATCGTTCGCCGCCGCGGAAGTAAGGGTTGGTTAAGCTATACTTAAGTTATTGAATGATCAGCAGATGTGATGTTCTACAAGTACGTATAGATACATGACATGACCATAAAAAAGTGATTTTATAGTCATGTCACATTTTTCATAATAGGAATATATATATATATATATATATATATATATATATATATATATATATATATATATATATATGTATATGTATTGAGATTATGAAATTAGTTCATTATGGCGAGAATAATTTTTTATATGTATACTTAGTTATCCTACATATATCTATAGCTAAGCATTAAAGATGGATCATGGCGACACGCCCGCGGCGTAACGATAAAGTTTTCTACAAATGATGTCTAATGTGACCAAATTGTGTTCGTTACCGTCACCACCCGGCGATGAAGTCATTATTTTCCATTTCCGCGGCAGCGTTGACTCGATAATTCGAAAATGACAATAATTCGAATCAACGGCCGGCAATATCGTGATTGCCTCTCATATTATGAAAATATAGAGCTGTAGAATCTTTAAAACGAATCGATTATTAACCTTATAAGTAGGTACTAACTTATACTCAATTATATTCTTTACGTTTTTGTGGTATTTGAATACAATATATTATGCTGAAAATTATATTAATTATTACCATAAAACTAATATTTTTCGTTGATAGAAGAAAAAAAGTAATATTTTTTTTTCGTAGAATGATTTTAACTTTTTTATTTATTGATAAATTGATTTATGATTAATCGTATTTGTATACTGGACTGTAGGTAATAATTATGAAAATGTCGTAACATCTTTATAATATCCTTAGTATGTTATGAAAGTGTAATAGTCGGGTGATGTCACGCGAAGCGCTCATCAGTTTCACGGTGAAGTCTATATTTCCTTATAACTCACTTGGGGACTGGCTGACTTTATTACTATCACTGCACACTGCAGATGTGTTTTACTATTTATATGTTTTTTGGTCAAAAGATAAATATAGTAATATTATGATGGAATAGATAAGGTTAATTAAAAAAATCTTACAATTACATTCAAATCAAATAAATTCATTGTTTACAAGTTTGGCTATATACAAAGACCGATTTCGATCTATCTTAGTATCAATGCGAAAGAGGAAAACATATGACGTGAAATTTCACGTAGTCGACCCCTCTTTGCCTGAATTGCAAAGCAGTATGGCGGGCGTCGGGTGAAAGCGGGACGCACGAGGACGGCCGCGGCGGTTTCGTACATCGCCACCCGTCCGCGCCCGTAAGCTCGTAATTTGCCTTTCTATTAGAGCGAGGGCGTGAAAAAAGGAAAGCGTTTACGGTGTGTTTAATGGGAGTGAGAGGGAAGAAATATGACCGCCGGTCCGGAGAAGGGAAAATTTTGGTTTTCGGAGTTTTTGCGGAGATGTGCATCGGATCGCGAAGTGCGAGGGGGACGGCGATGTTTCCGGAACCGCTCTCGACATAATTAGCGGAAGTCGTGGCTTAGTTTTCCCCCGAGCGGGGGAGCTGCGGGCAGGGAGTTCCTCTATTTGTCGTTTAAGAGTTAATCGGTCGAGCGATTCGTCACCCTCGAGAGAGCTCCGCCGGCAATATTATATCTATATTATGAAGCTGCTTTAATTCGTTCGCCCCGGGCTATTAACACTATCATGATTATTGATATCTTTGTTTTTCTAAAATACCTAAGCATCTTTGTGTTTTCCGATTGTATTGAAACAATATATTTAAATCAGACAGTAGATAGTTGAATATTAAACATAATTTCGGTTACGAAGGTGTTTGTTTATTTTGAAAGGGTTGCTAGTATCAACGCGTAATATGTCATTAGCGCGGGAAGTGACAAATGCAGCAGTAAACACAACTCGTGCGCCGACTGTCAATTAGCTGTAATGGCACTCTACGACATATGTCGAACGGACCACTTTTATGTTTGTTGGTCTCTTTACAATACTAAATTATACATCTCTGTGAGATGGAAGGTGTTCAAATAAGCTGCGTGCACTCTCACTTTTGATATTTTTTTATAATTATACAAAGCCGCTTTCTAGACAGATCAAAACTATTCTCATAAAAGTTTGAAGCCATTCTTATTATAAGAACAAAGAGATTCTCGGTATTAATTATATTTTATTATTACTTTATTAGGTGAATCTACCTATATAGTAAGTAAATAAAAAAAGGCTGAGACTAGAATACTACGTAGCTTTAGCTTCTTTGTTATATGATAGTGATGACACATTTTCAGATTTAGACATTTTCTCTTATCCAAAAAGAAATCAAAAGTAGTAAAATAATTCGTGGATAGCCGTTGATAGCATTGATTGCATTCGTTGCAAGATCGTATCGGATCATACGCAGCGGGTATCCAACGTTCAGCCAATCAGTGGCAAATGAGCG
This sequence comes from Brenthis ino, assembly GCA_921882275.1. Taxonomy (NCBI): domain Eukaryota; kingdom Metazoa; phylum Arthropoda; class Insecta; order Lepidoptera; family Nymphalidae; genus Brenthis; species Brenthis ino. Next base: position 25,307,282 of record OV170225.1, on the reverse strand, counting down.
ATGGCGGTAATTAAAACGGATCGCCTTACCGAATCAATAAAGCCATACGATAAGCCAATTAATTGCACTCGCGCTCAACTCCATTCCCTGAGGACCGTGCCTGATTGATTCATATAGCTACGTATCTAGGAAATTCATTACGCATGGTAATGTAAAATTAAATATAACAGGTGGAAAAAATAATTAAAAGCGCATTGTTATGCCAAACGTTAAAGCTTCACTAACACTTCTTATATTTGCAATATCGCTATTATAGATTATTCAATAATGTTTCACGAAAATTATAGGTTATTACAAACATAAGAAGCACATATCCTTTTGTATAATAGTACTCGTATATTACGATTAATTGTAACCCGTGTTGGGTGGTACACATTTAGCATCAAATTAATAACTAAAACTATTTACGGCTTTTAAATTTCACTTGATAGTGCGTCTCCGTAGGAGGCTTTCTCGGAACGTTCTTGAATATGTGCAAGGCTATTAATTATACAACAAAAGTGTTGTTGTGGTCGTTAAAGAAAACTAACAATACCTATTTATGACACTTTTGTGAACGACTTTGGGTTCTGTAAAAGTTATATTAGAACTGCCATAAAATTTTCAACTTTATGCGTGTGGGAGTCTTTTGATTAAATATTTTAAACGATATTTATATTCATGCGAAAAAACGAATAAATATGTGGCCATTTATCGTGTATTACATCTGAATGTCAACACTTTAAAATGTCAATGGATATGTTTTTATTTGAGTTTGATTACATCTATGTTCGTAAAACGACAGCGAAATTATTCATTGTATTAATTATAAACATACTTGATCTTACTTTTGCTATTGCAAGACATATTTTATACATAGTTCAGGTTTATATACCTATGTCGTAGGATGATTTGATAATTAGAATTTTCGTGAAAACCCTAGGGACTTTGCGAAAACACGGATAGTTAGACAATGGTTAGGTAAGTTTTATTTTTTGATAATGTGACATTTCCGACCTGGATAACGTAGGTTGAGAAGGCTAAGCAGAAAAGGCTAAGGCGGGAGCTACATCTTACTCAGAACAACCCTTTATTTCTTTCTAGGTTGGTTAGGTTAGGTTGGAACATGTTTTTACAAAAACCCTATCTTTTGCCAGTAAGTTTGGGAAATGTTTTCACCATTGTTTAATTATCCGTGTTTTTACGATATCCCTAGGTATTTTGCGAAAATTCGAATACTCAAATCATCCTACGACATATAAAGGTATATGAATCGTTTGTTTATATAAGGAACCCTTCTGTCACCTGTATATTTGCGAGCGAGTTGCAGTGTGGGTGGCACGGCGTCGGCCACAATGGTGTTTGGGTTGGCATTCGTCACGGGGCGTCGGCCCAGCAGCGCCATGATTGATGACCCCTGCCGGCGGAACTTACCACGATATGCAGATGTGTCCTTTAAATACGTCCATAGCATATTTTCTACTTTGTATACGTTTAACTATGGCATTTATACGAAATTAATTTTATACATTGTAGTACAGTTATTGCTTGTAAATAATAAGCTTTATTGCAAAAACAAATGACTGTTCTCGGGAAAATTTAAATGTCTTATAAAATAACAACACAATATGATGCAAAATGCGACGTTTTGACTTCAATATAGGCTATTAACTAATTTTATTATAATTTGATTGTGTGTTAAATATATCTATTTTTAATTAGGTAGGTATTATGTATATATTTTATTTTGCAGAGAGCAATTCTAGACAACAATATAATTTTTAAAATTTCAATCCAGCCAAATTTAATAAAATAAGGTGAGGTAAGACAAATCTTTATTCACTTAGATAAACTTGGTCCAGCGCTTAAATTATGACTGGTCATAGTTTACGTGTAACGTAATATGCGGACGATGGCAGCGATAGCGTCGAAATACTCATAATCCCTGGAGGGCTGCGTAAATAAAAATTATTTTGTAGAAGACAGGTGGAGCATCGGGTTACGCAGCTCATTAGCATTCGTCCGAATTAGACCGCCCGTCCGTACAGCCCCTGCAGCACCTGCTCCATCAAAAGAACTTACAAATATCTTGACATTATCGCACTTTGTAATCCTATTACTAAGTAGCCGCGAAAAAAGTTAAATGCTATTTAGCTTAAGTAATGAGGCGTCTTAAGACGTGAAACAGCACTAAATTGATATTTTAACTATGACGTACTTAAATGAATCTAAAGCATTTTTGTTTATTTTCAGTAATAAATAGATAGAGAAAATTGATGCTCGTCACCATTATTATATTGTATATTTAATAACACTGTTTTATACCTTACTTGACATTTACTTGTTTCGATATTTACTTATAAGATACTAGTGATCCGCCCTTACTTCGCTCAGGCACATTCGTAGATAACTGGGCGTCGCATTTTATTTTGATTCTTCATTACTTCCTAAACTATATAATCAAAAGACAAGTGTGCTACAGTCAAGAGCTAATTATATTTCCAAGTACTTTTGATAATAACATAGTTTATTTTTATAAGGATTAACATAATTTGTATTTCAAAAAGTCATCTAAACTTTACTAAGCCAAAAGATACTTTTTTAAACCATAATTATAAATTAAAAATTAAGCCCCCCAACAAACCCCCCCCCCCCAACCCCCCCCCCAACCGCAAATTGTCATTTAACGATTACACTGTCACGCGTGAAGCACTTAATCGAGTGATCATACGCCATAATGCCTTACATAATTTGGGAAAAGAGCTGATACTCTTACACTGCTGGACCGATATTAACCAAACATAGCTAAGAACGACTGCAAGGAAACTGGCTTTCAAATGAAAAAAACCGCATCGAAATCCATCCGTTTGAGAGCTACGACGCAACAGACAGACACACAGACAGACAGACAGACAGACATCGACGTCAAACTACACCCCTCTTTTTGCGTTGGGGGTTAAAAACAACTGTATCTGTCACTATACAAAAGTTAGATGTTGCCGACTTTTTGTAAAATTAATAGAGCTCTGTATATTTAGGTATGTTTTATATTTGCCATACATTGTTTTCATTTATTTACAACCGTATATTTAGAGCACGTAAAAGGCACTGAGGCATCAAAGCAGCACTTTTCTGCCAACCATACTGTCTAATATCGTCAATGCCTGCCTCTTATAAGTGCACTTGTAAGTATTCTAAAATGTATTTTTAATCTATTAAAACCTTTCTGGAGAAATGTTGATCATAAATCGCATATTTCGTACGTCGTACGTCGTATCATATCATACATACATACTACAGGTCTTTTGAGATTTCCTTTTATATTTATACTAGCAGTACCCGCGGGTTCGCCCGCATTTAAGCTTCCGATATAACATCAGTTTTTCAATAACGTATGGAAGTCTGCCCGATTTGTTGACATTTTTGATTACTCTGTGTCTTTATAATATTAGTATTGTTGTCTCCTCTTCAAATGAAATCTAAATTAGCTTTTACAATAATTTTATTTATTCCAAGTACATTAGTCATTCGCCATATTTTTTCACAATTCCCTACTAAAAACCTAAATGCGCGGGAAAACCATCTTCGTTCCCGCGTCTTTCTTTTTTTTATCAAAAGCCTATCATTAAAATCCTTATTAATATATAATATGCTTAACAATACTTTTCTTTAAATTATTGAATTATATAATATTATAATATAACATTCTCTTTCTCTTTTTTTTTAAAACCTTACACTATAGATAATTGTTTGCTTTCAACTTGTAAAGTTAATGGTATCAGAAATTGCCGCTGTTTTTGTGTAACTATATCCTCGTGAAAAATAATATAATAACACTCTTTATTCTCATCAGTTAATCATTATTCTATTAAGAGGGTCATTTATAATGAGTGTATACTGTGTGTGTGTGTGGTATTAGTATAAACTCGACAACACAGCTGCACTGCCATAAATAGCAATTAGTACATTTCTAATTAAGTCTATAACGCGCTGATAAGATTTTATACTTCAGTTTCGCGTGTAAAGCGGCTATTTACGTAATTCACGTAAATCTAAGTACCCAGCCTTGTTCCGCTGTCATACCACACATGTCACGTGTTTAAAAAGTTAACGCTTATTGTTTTGAAATAGGTTGGTTATAGTTGAAAAATATTAGTGTACCTATAGTTTAATTCTCATATGAAATATCTCTAAGATTAACTCACTTTAATTATATATTTATGTTTAAACAACATAGCTACATGTTACGTTTGTAACGTTACACGGCGTAATTTTGGGTGCTCGCCTCATTTAACTTGTTTATGTCTTATGGTTATTATTATATGATTATAAATTACGAAACAGTTGATCAAGATAATGGTAGATGGCATAAATAAATATTCATATTTCGTTTACGTCCGCACTGTTAATGCGAAATTAAGTGCGTAATTAAATTTGTGTAAAAAATTCAACTATGATACCATCGCAGTTAAAGGAAATGTAAAGCTATAAATTAAGATACATTTAATCCCTCAGATTACAAGTGAGCAATTTACTTGTCACCAAACTGCTGCTAGTGTGTTATCGGTGACAGATCAATATCCTATGAAATAATTTGGAATTCCAATCGGACGTTACAGATAAAATTGTTATTTTACTTAAAAGTGACATTAAAAATTAAGCCTTAGCGTGTGGGGTTTAGAATCTCAATGTCTTGAGATGAGTACCATCGTGTGGTTGTCTCAGTTGCCAGGTTTGAAGTGATGTTCGTTTTGTTAAGGTCACCTAATCCCGCTCTTAGCTAACCGTTATGACAGGGTTTTAGATAGAACGATAATGGAATAGAGATATTGTAACTCTTTTTAGTAATATTTTATTATAATTTTGGAAAATAATCGCGTTTGATTCAATGTTACTTCGTCATTCTTTGATTAATATATGCGTCTAAGAAGTACAGAGATTTTCACACCGATTTTTTTATATATACCTCAACTTACTAGTGTCAATTAGTTATGGGGATTATTTAATCTGTCGGACGATGATTGTCAGATTTACTTTTTCTTGAGTTCTAAACGTGAGGTGCTTCCTAGCTTTTGAGGCGTGATATTATCTGTGTATAGGCAAAGGCACCGCCGTCGCAGTGACAGCTCAACATAATACATTCGTTTAACACGCTCACCGTATTCGGACGATCTCTTGACAGTTTTTACTTTGAATTTTTGACTCATGTCGGCTCTCATTTCTTTCACAAAACAGACTAGAGAACTAGATCTTGCGTTGAAATTGAAGATAAATACGGAACGCGCAGTCTCAGATTTCTTGTCAGTAAGACGAAGTCATAATAGGTTAAGAAAAGCGAGTGAATCAACAGTGAGGGTGTCTGCGGCGCGGGTTGCGGCCGATGCCACGGCGGCGGTATGCGCGAGGCGTGTCCGCGCTTCATCGATCGCAGCCTCCGACGTTCCTCGACGACGTCTGCCCTGAACACATGCCGCCCTCCGCGCCCGCGCCCTCCCCGCTCACGTTAGCGCCCCGACCGACTGCATTTACCTCCCGCCAGAGCCACCCTCTTCATACATACTCATAATAAACCTGTCTTTTACCGTCTGCCCGGAACGTGATAATTCATAAAATGTTTTTGCAAGAGTTGCGCTCGTTTTTAGTTTTAACTCATCATTATAAACCCAAATTGACTTTATTGTACAAGATTTTACGATACGGCCATCGGGATTGAAGGTGTTGATTCGACGCCACTGGCCGCTCGGTGTTTAATTCCAACGGTGCAATTAAAGCCGTTTACATCACTTCGCGAGCGACCTGTAAATGTTATTTGTGCTCATTAAAACCAAATTACGTTATAAATTTTATGTGCGTACGTTGTAGCCACGTTAATGCTCAAGGAATTACCGAAACATTGTATTGCGTTTATTCTGGAATGTGATATACACTGATATCTACATAGTGAAAGAATGAAGCAACCGACTGTGTAATTGCTTGGTAGCTTAGAATTATTTAATTTTTAAAGTAAAACTTGTAATAATATTCTATTGTGCTTAAAACAAACATATTTGGGAAGCGACGTTATTACATCGTTATGTTTTTAAATATAATATAGTATGTACAGTAAGGAAACTACACAATATGTACAATGTACATATATACATAATAGCTTTATCTGAAAAGTGATGCAACAAGACATTAGCGGTCTAAATTAAATTTGTCGGGTGTCGGTTCGGCGCCGCCGGTGATCGATCATAGGTAATGGTGCAGCCACACTAACGACCCGACTCTGTCCGTCAAGCTTCACCCTCACCTACGATTCATCAACTGTTGACAACCGTTCATGTCAACTTGTGACTTATTCTGACAAAACTAGAACTTGCCTTTGACGAATTCCTTCATATTTCAAAGAATGATTAATAGTAATTTGTGTGTTTTCCATATTTCTTCATCATATTGATACATAAGTATCTACTTACCTAGTTGGTTTTAAACAGCTTTGTTCTACCATTGTATAAGTTTGCAATAATTTTTAATTACTAAAACAATCATAATTTTTATTGAATAGTTTTTTATGCGAAACGTTGACAGTAAGTACCTATAAAAATATAAATATAATCTGACTTATAGCAATTAAAGTATCACGTTACAATGTCTACTTAGCACTTCCTATGAAAATAAAGGTTTTACATTAGGTAGTAAAAGTTAGTTTTCCACAAGTAAACATAAAATATTAAAACTAAAAATAACCTCTAAGTGAGAATTGAAGGCTGGCTGATATAATATTGAAGCGACCATGATAAAAGGAAAAATAGCTCATTGTAGCCTATTTTACAATAAGTATTTACCTATATTTATAATTATTTTTTTCTCTCACCTACACTTATAAGTGATTCAGCTTAGGTAATACATATTTTAAGTCAATTATACCGACGTTGCACCTGCAGCTGTATAATGATCGCATATTATTGGCGATTTGCTTCAATAGCGTCACATAATAAAGTGTAAAATGAAAGATTTTATCATCATATAATATTACATGTCTATAATTGAAAGTTAATTGTGCCCTTATTATTGATATCTATACATATAATAAAATTCTAACTAAGCCGAATCTGTACATTAAATATTTTTTTGGAAAATCTGATTGAAATAGACATTATTATCGATACAGAGGCCGAATCTATAGTTTTTAGAATTTTTGTCTGTCTGTCTGTTACCGCATCACGGAAAAACTACTGGAGGAATTTGGTATAGTGATAGATGGTTATCCGGGTTAACATATAGGATACTTTTTACCGCGGGAAAATGTCTCATTTTGTGAGAAAAAATACAAAAACTGCAATGTAAGAGTATACTAATATGTAAAACCTAAGAATTTGGTTTTTGGTCATCTAAACGCAGGCGGAGCCGCGGGTAATGATAGTAGATAGATATATTTCAAGTCTTATGTGATATATAAAATGTAGGAATAGTTCATAAATAAATATTTTAACAAAATAAAGTTGAAAACGGCTTAACAAACATAAAAATATTATAGGTCGGAGATACGAGGACGAGGAGGAGATGAGATGGTCATTAGCGGAATGAAGCCATTAGGAGCGTGTAAAACAGTTAATTACTCCATAATCTCTATCCGAGTTGATGCTGTAGATGCTTTAGGTTATAATGGACGGAAATCATCTGTATATTATTATCTATTCGCAATATATTTAACATCGGTTAAAATAATTTTGTGCCTTCCTTTACTGACTTTAATACGCACCTATATTGTGTACAACTATGTGTATTATTATTTCATTTTCACCGTGGTTATATATGGACATCATTTTCTATACTATTAATTTAAAAAAATTGAACGTTTAAATTAAAGGACTTTTATGATTGTTTCCTTAATGAGTACGCCATAAATACTAAAATTTCAAGAAAGATTCCACCCCTAAGAGTGTTATAATAACTATTAAAGTGATTTTGAAGTTAGTGTATTTTTTTAATTAAAAAGTAGTGTAGATAAATAATAAGCGATTACTGCCATACAAGCATTGTCCCGATACAGGCGGAAAGTTAAAAGAGGAGTGAGATGTCACTTGCTCTTTTCGGGAATGAAAAACTTAGGTTATAAAAATATGTAAGTACGTGAACTCTTTAATGAAATCTACAAATAAAAGCACGCATTTTAATCGGATATGTTTAAGCGAATATTTCTCGTTAGTAACTTAAACAACCGTTTATATCAGCGATTGAACATTTGGTTATGTCGAATCGTTTCCGGCAGTTGTGCATTCGACACACATAATTAAATCATCGAATTCAAATCTCGCGTCGGTCTTTAATATCTTAGTTATAATTAACTTCTACATCAATAACGTAAGTTTCATTTTAACTTATATAATACATCTGTGGTATATCCACATATGAATATATCATTTCTATTTTGCTGTTATTATGATGCTGTTGTATCTACTTGGAGAATATAAATGACAACTAGTTGGAGATATGATTTAGAGGTCGTAGTTGATTGAAAATTCATACTAAACCATACTAATATTATAATTGTGAAAATTTGTGAGGATGGATGGATGGATGTTTGTTGCTCTTTCAAGCCGCTCTTGCTTATAAGTTAGGTAGGATTGATAGGTAGGCTTGGTAGAGATGATCTGGATGAAATTTGGCACAGAGATAGATTATAGCCTGGAATAGGACATGGGTTACATTTTATCCCGAAAAAATGTACGGTTCCCGTGGGATAGAGTTGTTTTGTCTAGGGACGAACCTGAAGCGAAACGAAGGTGAGTCGCTAGTATTTATAATAATTGTATTGCGTGTTCTATGACGTCTTGGAAAAAATATTAATAAGAGTGGAGTTTAAAATGTTGATTTTGACATTAGGTATAAATTAATATCATTTTATCAATTCATACTAATATTATAAATGTGAAACTGTATTTGTTTGTTTGTTTGTTTGTTTGTTTGTTTGTTTGTTTGTTTGTTTGTTTGTTTGTTTGTTTGTCTTTTTTCACGTCGAAACGGCTTGGCGGATTGGCGTGATTTTTTGTGTGGAGATAGTTGGAGGGCTGGAGAGTGACATAGGCTACTTTTTAGCGCGGGAGATTATCTCTTTCCCATGAGAAAACACGTTATAACTTATAATACAATCCAAAGAAATATTTATGATCAGAATTACTTGAAACTTGGTATTAATAATACTCCTTAATAGGTACAATGAATTAAATATGTATTAAGCATTTTTAGAAATTCGTCTCATAAGTTTGTAAAATAGTGGATGAAAGTTTGTACGAAACCTAGCCTTTTGGAGTTTTTTTTGTAGTTTTAGCGCGAGCGAAGCCGCGGGTTCTGCTAGTACTTTATAAAAATTTGGCGGTTCGATCTCTATTTACATAGAGTCAATTTGTCTGGAGTATTCCCATTTTTATTTATAATTGCGTACGTGATTGGATCGTGAGCACGAGAATTTTTATAGCTAATTGTCTTTTTATCCACGATTGTTTATCTCGCGTGTTGAAATTTCTTTTTACAGTGAAACCGTTTTACTCGCTCGTTGGGTGCGCATGTAGGGTATAGTTGATTGCAATCGTATCAACTTTTTTATTTTATACTAAGTCTAATTTTAATAATCAATTTTTTATCACAATTTTTTTAATAGTAGAAATAACGAGCCATAAACATGTTAAACGAATTGAAATTAATATATACAAAATTGTATCTGTTGGAATGAGAAATATGTTAAATAATGTCATAAAATATAAAAAAAATATTAAACATTCTTAATTTAATCTTAATATGACAAATTTTATGTTCTTAATTGGAGGTCTTACTAATTCAGATCGTTATCTAACAACGGTTTTGTTAAAAGGCTGAGCCGTCACATTTTGACATAACCGCTATATTTTATGTTGAATGTTGCATATTAACAATAGCTGCGTTAGGGTTTATGGCGAGAGGGCGCGGGCGTCGAACAGGGCCGGAAACCTCATAAACTGAGCCAGATTTCGCCGATAAAAACGGCACCTTGTTAATTTTAACTGTTTTATTATGGCTGCTTAATATTTTACCTTCAATATTTCTATTAAAACTCATCAGTTTATGATGAATCATTTCAAAATCGCCAAGGTTATTGAGAACTTCTATTAGGAAACGTGAATACGTACACTTTGTAAGCATGTCGTGGCTAATTAGTAATTAGCATTTTAATGAATTAATTAAAAATAACGTTGTATGGAGTTTATTGGCTTTCATTTATTATAGATATTCTCTTGGTAATCTTAATTGTGAACAGATATATGTTGCAACGTAGATGCCTATATGAACAATATGAATGCACAAAATATTTAAAATCTTTACGGGTTTCGTTTGCGGGAGAATAAAAAATTATTGCGTGGGAGTGTAAAAGTGAAGTAATTTGTACTCAGACAGTCTAACGATATAGTGCTCAAACCACTACTTCTTAAGGGATGTATAGCCTGTAAAATGTACTGAATTATAGAACTGATGAAATTTATAATTTGCAATTTCACTATCTCTAAAGAGTAAACATAAAAAATATTATATACGTATACCTAGTTTTATTACAACAGCACCGTTGCGTCAAAGTTTCACTGCGTCATAAAACGTAAAGTAGTCTCTTAAATCATTGACGACGATTTTACCATTCACTTTTCATCATAACACAGAGTGTAAAAATATTGCAAGCAAATAGATATTCTTGTAGAGTACATATCTCTTAAATGAAGCAAAATACCTACATGATATATTGAATTACATATGTATATTCACGATATGAATTTGAATTTAATTCAACTTTGACACACATAAATATTTGCAAATAAAATAAATGAAATAAAATTTAAATACATATTTATAACAGACATTTTACTTCATATTTTTAAATAGAACAACACTATACAGGTGTTTTATAAATAACGTGTTGAAGGCAGTGGGTAAAGGATTAATGTAACCTTATTACTTAAACGTTAGCAGTATTAAATAATCAAATCGTAACTATAAAACAACAGAAAACAAAGAGTTATTTTAATTAGGCAAGCGTTGGCCTCAGTGCGACGCCCCGCGGCGCTGCTACTTCACACACGTTGCGTTGAGGTCATTAACAAAACGTCACTTTTCACAATATTTATGTCTGCATTATTTTTCATGCAAAACCACATCAAAATATATTAATTTTACATTAGGAGAAGCTCTTAGGATGTTTAACTATATGTTTATCTAATTTTTAATTCAGAATGTCTAGGCGACCTAACTTCGTTCTATTCGGGTGCATCCCTAGGTATCTGACAGTATAGTATTTTCTATTCCATGTCTATCTGCGTAATAATTTAAGTTATACTTCTTTTGGCACGTTTGGAAAAAATATGAGAGTAAAATTTTTACGATGCGCGCGACACCGACAGCCAAAAAGCGATATGATGAAGTTAGCTGCATTCCTTTTACAAACAGAGAGTTGTGACACACGGGATGAAATCTTCAACTATTTTTGTTCTGATACGCTAAAGAGGTATAACTTTTTACGTGCGTACATAAGTAGGTATGTAAGTAGGTACGTACACACACGCGTTTTTTAATCCAAATCCGTCCAGTGATTTCAGCGTGAAGGATTAACAAACATACATACATACAAACTTTTACATTTAAAGTAGTTCTCCAATAAATACCTTGATTAATTATTCATTAAAAACTCTGACAGTAAAAAGCGGGAAATAATCAAAATAAAACTTCAATTTTACCAAGAAGCTTTGATTACCAAGATTTAAGTTAAAAATATGAATAAACTTACCTTGACTGACGCATAGAACAACATAAAATTTAAATAACAAGACACCATCTTTACTTTATAAAAGTAATAAAATGGAGTTCCATTTCGCACGATTACCCCAGAGACGACAAAACATGTCAAGTGTCAATTTGTATAATTTTACACGGAAATTAATAATAAGGCCTTACAGATGACAGTTCGCGTGATCCTCCCGCGGTGGAAGCTGTGCTGTCGGGGTGATTACGAGCTAACTTCATCAGCTGCCAATTCAAACCGTTTTAAAAAATATTTTTTACACGCGAATTTTATGGCTGTGAAGCAATATATACTATATTTAGTTGAATATTGCCTTCTATGAAATATATTTTTTGTATTCATTTACATATATCAAATAAGTAATTTTTTAAATAGTAGGTAAGTTTATTTTTTTTGTTAAGTAGGTAGGTAGTTGTAGAGTAAACATATCCAGACAAACATATATTGAATAATCATATATTAACACTTCACTTTTTTTCCGTTCTTCATAGATTTCGCAAAAAACCGAGGTGGCTTCCTACATTGGTATTTTATTTAAAATAATATAGATTTATATTGATAAATAAACGCTTACTGTTAGGGTCAAACCGGTACATGTCATGTTCCGCCACAACAGTCGTTAGTAATGGACTACTTTAATGAAGTATAATATATTCACATACAAAGCTTCATGGTAACAGTATCTTTTGTAAATGTCGATTTGTGAGATTAGGCTTGTTGTCGCGTGGCTGGCGACGTAACGAGACGCGTGAACGACATTCAGCCGACAGACACGCGTCTATGCAACTCCAATTCCCCATTCTCACATTATACGACACGTATCGCGTATTTTTTGAAAATATTTCCCGAATTTTTTAAATTACATTTAACAATTTACATTAAACATAAAAAAAATAATTGAAATCGTTTTATCGCATACTCATAGGATGTAAATTGAGAACACTTAAATATCGAAGGATCGAGTTGCGTGCGAGTCGCCAACTGGATGACATTTCATGGAAACCAGTCAAGCCTCTAATATCGTGAACGACGTTACTACATTGTTATCGGAATCTATTATTATTAATGAGTATGTGCAATATTTAATCATGTTTCAATACATAAAATTAATAACTCGACTCGTAAAATCGATTCAACAAGTGCGTTATAATAGCGGTGTTTAATAATTGTCTTGCGTAAATGCAAATAGATATTACAAACGAATGGTGGGGACTTGTACAGCTAAACCTTGAAAGCATAAAATAACTACAAATTATTTAAATCTTGACAGCTTGAAAATATAAAATATTTGTCATTATTATAAGTTGTAATTTTTTAACTTCAGAGGTGAGCCTCAATCAACAAACGTTAACTATTTACTGCAATCACGCGATATTATTATTCAAAAGCATTCCCAAGTTAAATGAGAATCGCAATAAAATTATCATCCTTCAAGTTGATTTCATGTCAGAAAATATTGATTTTAATTTATTTATCACGTACCTCCTTCCATGCAAGAGCAAAATAATGCTGTGATCGTTTTTTTACCACTTCATTAAATGTAAATACTAACAGAAATATTGACATAGTATGTTAATGCTCGTTTATTCCTAATTATTTTTAATTACTATTTAAACGTTTTAAGATAAAATTTAAACATAAATCATATTATTATTTAGGTACTTATGCACATGCTTGTATTGAGTTTGGCTTGTGTGAATTTGTTCACGAAAAATTTCACAAGATCGAAGAATATTTTTCGAATTTACTATTATCATTTCGAACTGAAAATTCATGTGTATATGGTATATGATTGTTACTTCATTACGCTGAAAATTCTAGACGGATTTGGATGAAAAGTACACAGATGAAATATGACCTGGATTAACTCATAGAGCCGGAGAACAAAGTCGTTAATCGATAGTATTAATCCTAAGTATATATTTATATTTAGGTCTAACTGTGGCTTTAATACTAGTATTTGACTCCGGTCGCCTATTTCGTGGATTAAAATAATCTATGTTATTTCTCAAAAATAGTAGTAATAGTTTTCTATTAGTGAAATAAACTGAAGAATCGGTTTCAATGCTACACAAATTATTTGCTCCAAACATAAAAATTACAAACTAAGATATTAATTATTTAATAGAACAAGATTGTAAAAAAGAAAAATAACTAACAATTACAATAACAAATATTGCTAATGCAGTTGATAGAGTCACTGCATTTCATATTTATTGACTGCGTGCTTGTGTTAAAGGTCGGGAACTCACATTCGAGGAACATTAATCTTGATACGTTCGACTGCAAGTAGCAGAAAATACATGTAATTATTTAGCATCTTAATATGGTTTTACTAACTACGCAATAACCTTTTTCTTTCATGCAATTTTATAATTTTTATTACAAAAAGACTCGTAGGTACTACAAGAAAATGGTAGTGCGACTTTAAAATACAATTTTATTGGGAAACGAATACAGTTCCCCATATATGAATATACGAGTATGTATGTATATTGCGTTCAATGATCGAAACTTCGCGCCTTTCCCTGGAAGTGGTTAACCGCAATTGATTTTTGAAAGTACCTATATCGATAAATATTTGTATGTGTGGCTTGTCACAAAACTGCGGTTGTTCAAAATTACACGTCCTAATGATAAGAACACAATCAGCTCATTCTTTTGTATGATCTACTTATAATATTTTTAATGTTGTGGTATCGAATAATTACGATATGTGCAGGTAAGTTCTTACAATGAAGCGAAACGGAAATGTAAAGCGTTTGTTGCATACATGGTATAAAATTATGGTTTGTGTAATTTGCTCATAATTAATTGTATTTTTTTACTATACCTTAACATGCACCGAGTAATTACACTCTATCTTTTATGGAATAAATATTTTTAAGCCGTTCGCGCTAAATTAATTCGATACGCTTTATTTACTTACTTTGCAACGTAATTTTTCGTCAATTAAATAGTATCGGTCAATAAAAAATAAACAGTATTAATCGGATACATTATATTATACTAGCAGAACCCGCGGCTTCGCTCGCGCTAAAACTACAAAAAATCTCTAAAAATTAATTTCATACAAACTTTACTCCCCTATTTTACCCCCATTTATAGGATGAATTTCGAAAAATGCTAAACCACGTATTTATTTAATTTTATTGAAGAACATTAATACTGAGTTTCAAGTAATTCTGATCATAATTTTTTTTTTTTGATTGTATTATAACATGTTTTCCCGTGGGAATTAGCTGATTTCCCGAGGTAAAGTATGTCTATGTCACTCTCCAGCCCTCCAACTATCTCTACTAAAAAATCACGCCAATCCGTCACTCCGTTTCGACGTGAAAGAGGGACAAAGAAACAAACAAACAAACAAACAAACAAACACACTTTCACATTTATAATATTAGTATATATTTTCTTAGATCTAGCTATTGTTGACAAATTTAGTGACATATAATATTAATGTACAATGATTATTCATAGAGCTATAAGTAGTTATTGTTCTACAAGGGTTACCATTCGTGAAATGTCGCATTTATATCAAATTGTTACCTTTAGCTTGAGCCTTATTTAATAGCACTCTAGAATTAATGGTCTTAATAAATAATACCTTGGCGAGAATTTCTGTCAGAAACTTTCAGCAACCATTTTAAATATTCAATTGTTTTTTAAGTTGAAAAAAGAGGATTAGTATTTAATTTATGTATTTTTTTTACTTTTAAAAGACTAATAATGGACCTAGATTGCTAAATGAACAATTAAACCGTATGAATTAAAAAAAATATATTGTATATTGCTGTAGATTTATTAAATAAATATTAACGTGTTTTCAGTAGAAACAGAATGAGGGAAAACTTATGTAACTACTTTTAAGTACAAGATTTATAGTTGATAGATGATGGTTCGTTATACCCGACGTGAACAGATCATGAAGCGGTCGCGCTGGGTGGCGTGCGAGAGCCGTCCGCGTTCAAGCGAGACATCGCGACATCGCTTAACGACAAACTCATAAACGCGCCTGACAGCGACTTATTGTCCGTCGCGATGAGAGATCCCGCACCACCGATACGGAATAACCGTTCAGAACACACCTTAATACGATTTATTTATGACCATTTATGAGCACTGCTCACCGCGCCCGAGACCCTCGACACACAGCGCTTTATCGTTGCGCTAGCTAGGGCTCTGACTCCGAGAATTTTATAGGTCTCTCGCATTTATTATTACGCTTATTGGGAGGTTGACACCGCACCCGTGTTTTATGAGCGCTAATAATTCTTTCTTTCACTCCCGCATTTTTATATTACACACTGTAGGAATTTGGTCGTAAACCTTGAACGATAATATCGTCAAATCGATCGTTTAAAATGTTTGAGCATTTAATAGAAACAACTCTAGCGCGACGCATGTCCGATTACATTAGGCCCAACGAACAAATTGTTGGATGTTATCTTATCTACGACTACTTGTTTAACCTTCGAAATTATAAAAATGCCATTTAAACTTTAAAAAAAGAATGGTTTAAGAAAGGTTATGTTATAAATAAGTAGCTCGTGCGATGTTATCGCCTATAGCCGGCAGGAAGCGCTTCGGCCCATTTAGGGGTGCATTAAAATCGAATACATCATATTTGTTTGATTTCCTAGTTCACGTTTCACCCTGTAATTATACAAGTCACCGTCCGTGGCCAGATCTCTAGCTGTTTTTTGTTAATATACATTAATCTTTTTTTATTGTCAGCATGTGTTTTGCTCTCGAAAAACACTTTCGGATGCTATAAGTTTTTGTATCTTAATATCTAATTTAGTTGGTGTTCGCCCTTTTAAGGTCATTAGTATGCCATTTCCTAAAACTATTGAACTTGACTTTAGCAGCTGCAAGTAGTAGGCTTACGCTATACTAAATGTTATACATTCTTTAAAAATATTAGATCCAAGTTTAGATACAGCTAAAAGCCAAATATATATTTAAAAAGTTTATATAATATTTTAATTATGAAGAAAAGTTAATAAAAATAATAAAAATATTTTCTTATTTGTCTACAGGCGGATGTTTCCAACAGTGCGAGTGTCATTCGCGGGCTGCCGAGCCGAGGCTCGGTACGCAGTACTGCTAGACGTGGTGCCGGTAGACGGCAAGCGCTACCGTTACGCGTACCATCGCTCATCGTGGCTCGTAGCAGGCAAGGCAGACCCTCCCGCACCCGCTCGTCTGTACCCGCACCCAGACTCGCCATTCTCCGGTGATCAACTTCGCAAGCAGGTAGTCTCTTTCGAGAAGGTCAAGCTCACCAACAACGAAATGGACAAGAATGGACAGGTCAGTTATATTATTTAAGTATGGTTTTTAATGGGATAATAGTTTAAGAAAACATAGACCCATGATAAAAACATATGTTTGTTTGCGCCAAATACTTCTTTACTTTAGACAGTGATGTTTCCTGAGATGACTTGCGGACGGACGACTTCTTTATGCGTGTGGCAATTTTATAGAATTACGAGTGAAATTGCCGGTGTCGGCGACACCTCGGGCGTTGGGGACAGTGTAATGAGCGCGTTGTTGGCAACAAATTAGTCGCACATGTCGCCGAACGACAGCCGGCTCACGGTACTTACCTTCGCGTCGCAGGTGCCAATGCAAAATGTCAGCACACGACCAACCTCAGTAGACCCCTTTTGCTACTGTCTCACTAAACACAAATTGATTTTCCTTCGCTGAAATCTCAAAATTTACACAACAAAATAAAGATTTTTAACTGAGTGTTTAATAAGCACTTATAATTTAACATAATATAATGAATAATAATAGGTATTTATTATAAATGTACCAGGATACCTACTTCTTAGTAGATAATATCTCAAGTGTAAAGCACTTGTCTTATTTACGAACTAGCGACTATCCTATATGTTGACCTGGATAAGTAAGTAGCTATCGTCATACTAAATTTCATCAAAATCTATCCAGTGGTTTTCTCGTGATGTGGTCACAGACAGACAAAAATTCTAAAAACTATAAATTCGGCCTCTGCATAGTAGTATAGTAATGACTATTTCTATAAGATTTTCCAAAAAAATATTTAATTTAGAGATTCGACTTAGAATTTTGTTATATGTATATATTTATTTAGACACGTATAGTTCATCATAGACATAAATGACATTTAAATATTAAATATCTTCGTTTTACTTAAACTTAGACTTAGAAAAACTTAGATATCGTGAACTTGGTATAATTTAATTACCTTAGTCAGAGCGATAGAATGAGGAGGGCAACGGAACGGAACAGTCTGGGCGTGGCAGTGTGATGGATGGACCGGCTCTGACGAAAAACGCGTCTAGCTCTAATTGGCTTTCCCATAACGCGAACTTATTTGTATCATCATGTAGCTTTGATAAAACTATAAAAATATTGACCATAAAATATTTCTAAAAACAGCATGTTACAGATTAGCTATAGGTACCTATTTCAAATTCTTATCGTAACTAGATTTAGGTTAGTTGAAAGACCTTCATGAACGTACTACCTCAAAACCTAGGCTTTATCAATTATTTAGTCTGTGGATACTTACGAACTTTATCTATTTCTAAACTGGTATGGGAATAAAATCGAATGATCAAAAGTTACTAAGCAAAATTATTATCTTACATCATAACAGTGTACTGCATTGACTGTATTTAGTATTTACGTAATTATATACTTGAACTATTGCACTTATTACGAAATTTTTAAACTGCTAATAACTTATTTAGGCCGGAAATGGTGTAGGTCAATCGTTAATACGTGGTAACAATGCATCGTCCACGCAACACTAGCACGCGCGGGGATCGCGCCTAATTGTAGAACAAAAACTCCATAAAACCAACGAATTAATCATCAAGCCGTGATTTTATTACTTGTACCGAAATACCACAACAATTATAATAAAATTCTAAATATGTTTTGTATATGCAGTATTTTAATTTTATGTTAAACTTAGAGGTAAATAAAAATATAATATAATTGATTTATTAGCACTTAATTTAAATTAATATTTTTTACTTTATATCTTATATTTTAAAATTTTACTTAAATAAAATGTAGTTATATTATATTCGTTATTGCTATTATATGCATATATTGCTTATTATAAATTTTGTGGTTTTAAAATTTAAACGATGAAAAATATATAATAAATATATGACCAGTAGTTGTTGAAGGGTTAACTAGAAGCCTATTTCGTGCTTTAGAATCGGGGTCATATCGTTACAATTCATGGGAATTGTCGCACGAAAAGCGGCGATGACGGCTTGCGATTGTGGATTTTACTTCGGCTACCGGTAAGGCCTTGATACGCTATCAAAGGTTGAGCTAATGCTCCTGGATATAATATGCAAAGGTAATTAATTTTGTATTTAAATTAATACACCAAACTAAAAATTCATATTTTGAAACAGCGCCGTTTTAGGTTCATCGCAACACGCTTTTTATTAATGAAAATATGGAAATTGCTGGTTCTGAATACGGTCCGATACTAATGACGAACGCTCGTGATGATTTATGAGTAGCTTTTTGACCGTTTATTAAAATAATGAGAATTGTTAAAATCATATAACGAATTTAGGGACGATGTTGTAATTAACAACATTTGGAATTATTTGCCTTTGCTAATGATCGCGCTATACGTTTCATTATTGCCCTTTTTATCACAGTTATATGTATAAAATACTAACAGTAATCTCAATAATCCATATTAATATTATAAATGTAAAAGTAGGTTTGTCTGTCTGTCTGTCTGTTTGTTTGTTTGTTTGTTTGTTTATTTGTTTGTTTGTCCTCCTTTCACGTCGTAATAGAGTGACGGATTGGCGTGATTTTTTGTGTGGATATTGTTGGAGAGTTGGAGAGTGACATGGGCTACTTTTTACCGCGGGAGATCATCTGATTCTCACGGGAAGACACGTTATAATACAAACCAAAAAAAAAATTATTATCAGAATTACTTGAAACTTGGTATTAATGCTCAACAATACAATTAAATAAATAGCATTTTATATATATTAGCATTTTTCGAAATTCATCCCATAAAGGGGGTAAAATAGGAGATGAAAGTTTGTATGAAACCTACCATTTAAAGTTTTTTTAAATAGTTTTAACGCGAGCGAAGCCGCGGCAGTATACATATAACTGCTAGTATACATATAAAGACGCAAATATGCATTAAACCATAATAAATATTGTGGGCTTAAGTTTATTCGGCTACATTGAGAAAATTTAAATATTCCCTATAATTGAATAATCATACTCCTATATAACTTTACTAAGTGAATTTAATGTACCTACTTCATCATCTATATGATTTAATTATAGGTACTCGTAGGTAGATATTTCTGCCATCGCGGTATTATTACCTACACGCGCGGAACATCGCTAAAGTACATTGTTTTAACTTAATTTATTAATACTAAGTCCAATTCTACTAAACTCAATTATAATCTGCTTATAAGATACTTATATTGTTTACTTTTCATTAAATTATACCAATTATTGCATTTGATTAAATATCTCGTGTTGGATGCTGATGTGATCTGAAGCTGGCGATTAGCCAAAAACCCGTCGTTACTGAGCTCGTGGAAATCGGTAATGGCACAACTTGATTTATGAACTGGACTTTAGGACATGTGTCCTTCTTTATCTTTATGCAGAAAATTCAGCTACTACAAATTATTAATCATTATGTAGTATTATTTAGTACATTACTTTTTATTTACTATTTAGTACATTATGTAGTAACAGTAATTTTAAACAATTTAAGTAAAATAAAAAAAAAAACAAATATTCATACCATTATAGTAAGACCTGCATCATATAAATACCTCCAATAAAAATCAATAAAACACTCAACGCCCTACTCCGCTTAATGAACGATGACTAACATCAATCCTCGAGGCTTCGCATTTTTAATTACACCTGATATTTTTACGTCGTTAACGCTTTAAAATAAGAATAAACAAACAAGCCATTTAGAATAGTGTATAAACTGCTATTAGAATTAATAAATTATATGACCGTTCGCTGGATCTCCTGCTGCGCGGTTTCCTCACTCCCTTCTCATTAGGAAACAGCGGCTATGCACTGCGACATTCACGTAGTTACCAGCGACATTGAGATACTTATCATAATTAATGATAACCGCGTATACTTGATTGTAAGTCAGTACACAGTTAAAAGTTATTGTAATTTTCTATTATGTATTAGATATTACCTACCTAATATACAGGGTGGAGCAAATGGATTGGACATGGAAGAAAAGTACCTTAAATATTGAAGTTATCAATATTTACTCAAAGGAAACATTTTTTTATTTAAAAATAGTAATAACTGCATTTTTTTATTTACCTGAACCGGAAATCGTACCAAATAAAATACATAAAAGGGGCACTTCACTATTTTGTCGAATTAATCGATAGGGTCTATGGTAAGGATAAAATCTCTCGAACAAACATTGCGTCTTAGAATTATTAGAAATTAAAGAAAACGATGAAATCTTACAAACTATATACCTATAATATAATATTAACGTACATATCGACTCTAACATCGTGGAAAAAACTCGCAGGACATGGAAGAAAAGTGTCTCAAATACTGAAAATGTCAAGTTTCACTTAAGGAAAACATTATTTTATTTATATATATTATTTAAAATAAATAAATGTTTCCTTAGAATAAACCTTGATAACCTCAATATTTAAAGTACTTTTCTTCCATGTTCCATAAATTTGTTCCACCTGTATAATAGAAAAGACATCTAATCAATATTACCTAATAGGTAAGTAGATCGTATCACAAATGTACAAAATCTAGTACTTTACATTTTCATTTTTAATTTTTGTTAATAGTTTATTTTTTTTTAAAGAAGACAATTATATGTTATGATTTCTAACAAAAACTTAATGAATGAGCAACATAATCCATATCAATTTCAGGTAATTTAAAAAAAATAATACATCTGTGGTATAAATATTTTAAAATGTGACAAGTGGATTAGTGATTTCATTATCAGATGGTCGCTAACTGTAATAATTCATAATAATTACTTGAACAGGTGCATCCAGATTGAATCAACGTTCGAATACGTTGTAATTAAATAAATCAATATATAAGCTGTCGGTTCATATTTACATAATTTTGCGGTATACATAACTCATTTTATTGTGTCGATGAAAGTGATTTAGTATGAACTATAAACCTTGAATATTTTACATTATATGTTCATATTGTAATATTTCTATATTAAAATGTGTTTTAATTAATAGTGAATATACATTGTAACTATTGTTATATGTTATATAATGTCACAGTAGCAATGTAATATTAAATACAATTTTTGGACTTAGATTATGTAGTAGTACTAACTAACCGTTACCCGCGACTTTGTACGCGCGACTTCTTACTTCTATTCATTATTTAAAAGGTACTATCCAAAAGTCTCTTTTTTATGAGCCCTATAATACGTAATGCATCATCTAACCTGATTAAATGATTGTATTAACCCTAGTACTGAAGCTGTAATAAGAAGTTTATGAGATTTCATCCTAAATCAGTCGTGAATGGTATCTACATTTATATTTATATGTATTTTTATAACAATTTAAAACAACTGCAGCAAGCCACAACGAATAAACTTAAGCAAACATATTTAAAAGCGGTTAATTTACTTTGTGGCAAGAGATGAATTATTTTTATGTCATAATAAGGGCAATTGTATGAGAGGAAGGGTAGCCGGCGGAAGCGACCGGTGCGCTTTTACTGGGGTATCAATAACTTTTTAGGACTGGTACCTACATATTCATAATTGGTGGTTATAATCTATACATATAATAGAATTGTAACTAAGTCGAATCTGTACATGCAATATTTTTTGAAAAATCTTATTGAAATAGACATTATTATCGGATACAGAGGCCGAATCTATAGTTTATAGAATTTTTTTCTGTCTGTCTGTGTTACCGCATCATGGAAAAACTTCTGGAGGGATTTCGATGAAATTTGGTATGATGATAGCTGGTTATCCGGGTCAACATATAGAATACTTTTTATCGCGAGAAAATGTCTCATTTCTGAAAAATATACAAAAACTGCAATATAAGAGTATACTTATATGTAAAACCTAAGAATTTGGTTTTTAGTCATCTGCACGCGTGCGGAGCCGCGGGCAATGCTAGTGTGAATATATGTTCGTATAATGTAACGCAACATTTGAACGTCAATATTATTCGGCCAAAGCGTATCACGTAATACGGTTTTGTGAAAATACTCGATAAAATTTCCATAACCGGTCCGAGTCCGAGAAGCGCATTAAGGGTTGCCAATTTATATTGCATGGTAACTAAACCCTTAGTGGGTACTGCTTACACTTGGCCACATTTCATTAATGAGAACAATAAGAAAATCATAGCAAGTGACGCTAATTCACTGTTTTGATGGTAGAGCAAAATTTTATTTCTTGCAAAACCCTTAAAACCCAGTTTCGTTGTACCTACTTACAAGGAGTTGATTTTTTAAGATAAAAAACTAAAAGTATTTCTTATGATGTTACACATAAAGCAAAATTGTACAGTCCTTTTAAGTGATGCCTATTTATTTTACAGCTTTTGTTAAAGCGGCCATAAATGCTAAATACTATTTAGCATAAATATGATTATTGATTTTTGAATAGGATGGTAAGATTTAAAATTCTTACAAACGGTAGTTAAATTATAAGGGAATAGAAAAATAACGAATCCAAAGAAGTTTTTCGTTAAATATTATTTGTTAAAAGGAAGCTATGGTTTTCCTTCTTAACCCATATTTTTTTTTATACATTTCAGCTATTTCTAATAGATACTGCAACATTATTTAATTAGTAATTCTCAGTAGCGTAATATTTATAGCGTTAAAGCGCTTAATATATTTACTAGTATTGCCCGCGGCTCCGCCTGGGTTCAGATAACCAAAAACCAAATTCTTAGGTTTTACAGATTAGTATACTCTTACATTGCAGTTTTTGCATTTTTTCGAAGAGATTAGATATTTTCCCGCAGTAAAAAGTATTCTATATGTTGACCCGGATAACCAGCTATCACCATACCTAATTTCATCAAAATCCCTCCAGTGATTTTTCTGTGATGCGGTAACAGACAGACAGATAAAAATTCTAATAACTATAGATTCGGCCTCTGTATCTATAATAATGTATATTTCAATAAGGTTTTACAAAAAATATTTAATGTACAGATTCGGCTTAGTTACAATTTTATTATATATATAGATTGATATTGATTAATATAAGCTTAATAAAGTCGTCATATTGAATACATAGTAAGTTTACGATGTTATTCCTATCTCTTAGTCTTATTGACATCGACATTGTATACGAATGATTGTATAAAAGAGATAATAATAATTTAGTAAATAATTCATTGAAAATATTAGTAATTAAAAGGTTCAAACTCAATAAAAATACAGTACTTTAATAAGCACATAAAACTATAAGGACCTAAGCATTTCGCTGCTTTATCATTAGCGTGTAGAGTAAGAAAACCGTTGTAAGAACCAGATGGCGTATAATAACAGACATGGGGTTCATATCCGAGTAAACATGCCAATTTGCAATCATTCTTTTTATGCCAATACTTAGTGTGGTTACTTTACATCTAGTATATAATACCACTGAGATGAATAGTCTGGTTTCAACTAGATAAGTGGCAGTAAAATTTTACAATTCCGTTCAAAGTAACTTTGTTGCGACGAGTAATATTGTAACTAGCGGCTTCTTATGATTTCTGTGAGCTACTCTTTGTTTTATCTTATTATTATTATTATTACAGGCGGTAGGTACTTCGGTATGACTAAATCTTGTAATAATTTGATACTCTTACTGAGTCTCTACAAATTAAATTATATAATTTGAGGTAATAAAATTTTTAATACCAGCAGTTTCGTTCCCCCATTTTTTTTACTTTTGGGTTATATTTTGAATCTTCTAAATATATTTTTCGTTAATAATGCTAAAGAACACATTTTGGCCACAAAAATATCTTTTTCCATATTTTAATTACGCTGCCTTTTTTTCATTATTTAAGGTTGAATATTAAAAAATATCTTCGATATTGTTCAAAAGATATACGCTTTCGAGCCTATTAACTGTTCTATAACTAATACTTTTCACTGAAACATGTCATAATAAAGTATAAGTAATGTTCAGCCTTTTTTAGTTTATTAATTCTACATATTTGTTTCACAAGTTTCTGCTAGTTTACGATCCACTCCGTAGTCGTATTGTTGTCGGTATGGATATTAAAATCCTAATTTTATAGTATTCTAAAGGATGTACTTGGCTTTATCACTTAACAATTAATACTGCAACATAAATCACTCACTTTTTATTTATTATTACCTAATAAAACAGATTTATCCAAATACGTCCATGTTGGAAATAAAGCAAATGGGCAATAGATTTGTATGTTCCTTCTTTGTAATTAACATACACAACTGGAAATATTTACGTTATACTAATTTAATATTACTTTGTTATTATGGGCAGTTACATTAAAACTAATGCCATGTGGACAACTTAAAATGGAATGTAGTTCAATGGTAAAGCGTGAAACGAGTAGTTCAATGCATTGTATGCAAATAAACGTTCCTCTGGACTGTGGAGAAGTGAGCTCATTTAGCAGAGTTATGAGCTTTGAATGTCGTTATGACGCGATGCCAATGATAGGAGCCCACGTATTAATCAAACTCTGTAATGATATCCTTGAGATGCTGGTCATAACGCGAGTGGACCGGCCTCGCGGGGGGCGTCCGAGCGACAACGCATTTCTCACTTCAATTTGTAGCCATATTTGTTACTCCACTCGTCCTACTTTATGTCAATCGAGTCTTGAGGGTTCGGCAGCATGCGAGACTTGATAATTTCTACTTCTAATATGCGAACGAGTCTTCTTTTATAATTTACAAAACAGCCACTTTTTATTACAATTGTTAATTTTTAGTAGTTATAAAGGAAAGGGTAATGCACTTAATTTACAAAAATGTATAAAAATGCTACGGAACCCAATATTTGTTTACGCCTGATGGTGTTAGTGTCCGATTATTATTTAATACATTTCTCCTTTTTCATTCCAACGTGACGTTTATCGTAGCTCCCCGGGTGACGGCGACCGACGCGAGCCTCTCTAGTCGAATGACGATTTACCACTTTTTCACTCGACTGCCCTTGTCACTTTCTTTACGAGCAAACATTTTATTTGAATAAATTTTATTGCTACCTATGTTTTATGATGAACGCGCTCCGTACGAGTATTTTTATTTTTTCTTAACCTTAATATATTTCAACGTTTAAGTATCATTAAGTAGCGCCGATTACTTACGCTCGATGGACTGAAATTGATTTTTTTGACAGATAGAGCGCTAAGGACCGTTTGAATACTCTTACTTTTTTTTGCTTATCGTGTAATTCAGTATAAAGTGTATGTCGTGTTACTCAATTATCTTTAAAACGACTTAAGATAATGTCATATTAAATCAACCATCTTTATCTTTTATCTTTTTAATAACAAAAGCTACTGGGATGGAGTCGTTAAATTTTTATCATTAAAAATATTACAGATTAGTCGTTATGGTTAATTAATAATTTAAACTTGTTATTATTATTATTTTTAATTACTTTGCTTAATAAATGTAATAAATTTTACAATATTTAATTAGACTTTTACATGCTTTTTTGTACCATTTTTTACTAGCTAAATTAAATACTAAATGTACTCGTTAAATTTTTGTTTATGTGGTAGCTTTATAAACGACTTAAAAAGAGTATTTAGATAATATAAACATATTTAGCGGATTATTTTTACAATTTAGTTCATAAATGAGTATAAATAATGTATATTTAAGTCAAATGATATTACTGAAAATTTATTTCAGTCTAGAATCTAGATATATGTAACGTGACATATTCGTAGTATACGTGTATAAGCGATATAATCACTATCATTTCGCCTATAAAGTTGTTTAAAGTATGATAGTAAATATCCAGTTTCACGTCATATACTTAAATGAAATCACTGCTATATTAAAATGTTTTTATCTCCATGCTCATTCTTTTATGGCATTGACGGAAGAAACGTGATTTTTGTTCGTTCTGCATTTATCGTTGATAAGGAACCACGGTGATTGACGATGCCCAGCGCCGATCTTAGTTTTGACTCGACAGCAGCAGGTCTAGCAGTGCAGCTTAAACATTCTTTGAAATATTATAAAGCCAAAATTGCTTATATGTTTGTTTATTTATACTTCTTACAAGCAAAAATAAGATGCAGTTTTTTTTTTCTTTGTAGATAAAGAGTTTTCATAAATAGAAAATGATACTTTATTCCGATAGATTAACTAAGTATAAATCCCATTGGATATTGCAATAAATAGTGAATCAAGAACTATTCAGAGTGCGAATCGCTACTAATAATCTACTATAAATAAATAGTGTAGGTATACCCGATATACTATGTTCTATAACGGGACTTAACCTTTGACGTAACTTCTATTTATAGACTTATCACTAAACTCTGCTTACAAAGCCAACAAAATATTAATATCTTTATAACAACTACAGGTATTTAGGTATGTCCAAAATGTATATTATGTAAATATTTCAAATTCCACGTCGCTAGGTAGAGGTGTTGAAGCGTGATGGGCCGAGTAAAGCGGTTGCAGGCCCGTTTTCTGAATCTTCATATATTACGTTTGTTGGATTGTCTTTCTTTCAATCAGCAACAAACCTATTGTCTAAGGATCGAAAAATATTTTTTCCCATATAGTTTATGGACTCGTCAATGACGAACGTTGGTTACTTTTTAGCCAGTTTACATCACGAACTCCCCAGAGATTTTATACTGCTAAAGCCTGCAAAAAGTTTCTTACGGACGCTTGTTAGTACCCTATCTATATAAATAAAAACGGAACCCGCTACGAGTCTATGCGTGCTTGCACTACTAAAGGTATCAAATATACTAGCTTTCAATTTATTTTTTATAGTCTAGCATATTTTATGTAGACTAAGAACTTTTTATTTAAAGGTTCATGCGATATCAAATCGCCCCGTGTCTGCAACAAGTATTAACAAATACATAATATATTACGTACCTACTGACGCTGTGAACGACATATTATACGTAAGATTAGAGTAATATCGCAAAAGCAAAACAATATAGTATATGTATATTGTTTTGCTAAATAATAAAAACCAAATAGAACTAGAAAGTAAAAAATATTTATTTAAAGTTAATAAATTACATTATTTGAGCTTACGAATTTATCTCAATATGTCATAATATTATTCATAAATATGTATGAGAAAGGTAATGGGACTCTTATATGAAATCTTGAATGGACATCTTGGATATCAATTCAAAATAAAAAATCGTAAACGAATAAGGAAAGCGCTATTTAGTTACATTTTAACATATTACCTCAGTAGTCAGTTGTTATAGGTATGTTATTTCTTGTATAGAATAAAGCCAATATTAAATGACACTTTAGCTGCATTCTCTCTTAAATCTTTTGTTTTATCTTGTACTAAGAATAAAGGTGGAAATTTTTTGACGACTATACGCTATATTGTACATATAATATATACTTTGTCAGTTCTTAATCTAATATTCTAAATGTGAAAGTTTAGATGTTTGGATTGGATGTTTGTTGCTCAATCACGCCAGAACGGTTGAACGGATCTGGATGAAATTTTGCACAGAGATAGATTATTGTCTGGAATAGTACATACTTTTTATCCCGGAAAAATGTACAGTATCTGTAGGATCGATTTGATTTTGATTTTCTAGAGGCGAACCCGAGCGAAGCGAGGGTGAGCCGTTAGTAATAAATAATCTGTTAATACGTTATCTGTATGGATGTAATGTACGCTGGGTCCTCTATATCTTAATTTGTCATTACTTTTTTTTATTTAGTATTAAAACCACTCTTTTTAGACCAGTATCTCATACTATTAATAGAGTCATTACACAAAGATGTACATTTTTATAGAGACTAATTTAAATTTTTATACGACAATCAAAACGAAAGTAACACTGAAATTAATATATGACGGACAAAAATTACTTTCTCTCTTTACTTTTACATCTTATGGACATAAACTAACACATGAATATAGCTTTCTTTTGAAAGGGAATGTTTAGGCTTGGATAATTTTATGTGTATTACACCAAAAAGAAATTTTTACAAAGTTTTAATAGGTAACTTACTAAAAATTTACGTTGCGTGATAATAGGTTTACCGATATAATGATGGATTTATTAAGTGAGATTTTTGAATGTGTTTTTGTATTTCTTTTTCTCATCTTGACATTTTTTTTTGAGTGTAAACATATTTTATATTGATAAAAGTTGAAAATGTAGCAAAACTTTAAAACTTAAGTTTTGCTACAGCTTAATTCACTGCATAGTATAGAGCTCACTATCATATAATATAGAAATGAATTATCTGAAAGAAATAAAGATAACAGTATAGTTTAAATTAAAAAGGTGCGTTCTTTCGGGTGTTACAAAGTTAATAAAAACAGAAGCAAGAGGACACGTGATGAGTTTATTAATAATCTAGCGATTTACCCGATCATTTTAACGGTTAGTACTTATGGAAAAGATAGACTTTATATTATATGATATATAGCCTATATAGCCTTCCTTAATACGGGCTATCTAATGCCAAAAGGTTTTTCGAATCGGATTAGTAGTTTCTGAGATAAGCGAGTTCAAACGAACAAACAAATGCTGCCTCTTTATAATAATCGTAATGATTACTAACTAATAATGTAGCAAATATTTATCCTTATAATAGATAGGTAGGTACATAAACATAAAAAATAGTGTCACCTTGGCATTAGACATCTATAAAATCGTAAACGTTATCGCGGCATCACTATAAAGCACTAATAAAGGTATACACACCTCTGCTAACTACTTAATTATGGAATATAAAATATTCCTGATATATAATTATATCAAACCGGTTAAAGCATTGGTTAAAACTTTTCTTAAAAGTATAATAATATGCCAAAATGTACAGTGTACATTTTGATATATTGAAGAGCAACCAAAATATTAATACAAAATTTCGTCTCGCCAATTAAAGAATCGTGGATACTACTAAAGCGTGAACTGATTATATTATAATTTATATTTATTAATCATTTTTGTTTATTTTATCGTTAGTATGATACAGACCTAATAAAAAGAGCGAGAAATCCGCTACTTTAAAGCATCATTTTTCATCGCTTACCGCCGATGTTGACTTAACCTCAATGATGGTATCGGACAGTCGCGCACAATATTAAGTAATAAATTGACG
Organism: Brenthis ino; assembly: GCA_921882275.1. NCBI lineage: Eukaryota > Metazoa > Arthropoda > Insecta > Lepidoptera > Nymphalidae > Brenthis > Brenthis ino. The sequence continues at coordinate 25,277,125 of OV170225.1, read as the reverse complement.
CCAATAAGCACTTTCAAATATATAGGGACACGTACCGCCCACGCTTTAAATTATTATATTACATTACTGCTAAAAGCAATTCATAACAGATTTTTTATTTATTTGAAAAGATTTTTTATTTATTTCTAGCTGTATTAAAGTTAATGTTAAATATACCTGTGTCGTACACTGTAAGGAATATTAAAAGTAAGAACTATAAGTGATAAATAAGAGAGAATAGAAAGGGCTAAATTCCACATTTTGTATTATTAATATGTAAAAAAGGCAATAAAATAAGCTTTTAGCGCTCGACTGTGTTCGCCCACGCTGTTTCCGTTCAATCTGTTGACATCTCATATTGAATGGACACACGATGTTTGCATAAATATAGCTATTATTTTTAGTAGGTAAATGACAGCTTGAATAAAATAACATTTTTTCCATATAGAGTTTGGTGTTTTTGAATATTTTTATTAATTAACTATGTTTGTTCTTGTACCTTGTAAATCACTATGAAATACAATTAACAATTTTTTAATGGAATTTCCTTGAATAGTCTGTAATTTTTTTAATGCAATTATTCATTTTAGTATAAACATAAATTTAATAAGAACCATTCTTAAGAATGTAACATATGTAAAAATACAGCTGTGGATAAAACTAATACAATAAAACATAAATATTTACCGTGTTATATTGTACTATACTGCACTTTATAACCCACTCAAGTGGTTCTAACCTGACCTCAGCGTCATAAAAAATTATGATTTACTTAGCTATTTACAATATATTCGAAAATAACTTGTAGGTAGGTACAAGTCGATAAAATGTAACACTAACAAAATCTTATCAATGGACTTCAAAATAATTACACTTAAAGAATGCATTTACATAGTATGTTAAAATTTTATACAAAAGTAAAACTAAAACTAACTTATGTAAAGTATCCAAAAGATACTATTTTACTAAAGGCTAGCTCATCAACGCGATTATGTTACAAGACATTGCATACCCGTTATCGATTGTAACTCTTAAGTAAACGACTAGTGAAAAGACTAAACTTCGGATATAAGTGCCTTATCTATTTCACTCTCGATCCCTCCAACTATATCTATCGAAAATTAGCTTTGCTATGTATGTGTTTTATTATACGTGATTTCCCTGTAATGAAGTATTTTCCCGCGATAAGAAGTAAAGCTACTGCTACGTCAGTCTTCCGATAGTCTCAACACAAAAAAAATATCACATCAATTTATCACTGGATATGTCGTCAAACAAGAATAACCAAACATACACATTTTGTCATGTACCTATAGGTACATGACAAAAGTATAAAAGTATATATAATGTGTAAAGTTGATACCTAAGACCTATTTTAGTCGGCATGGTATTCGAAAAAAAAATCTTTAGAACAACTAAATCTACCGTCTAGGTACAAAAACATATTAGGTAGTAACATTTTTATTTATATAGGCTCTACTTAATTTAGATAGCGGAAATAATGCCTTACTTCAATAATACAGTAACTAATAGCGCCATCTGGTAGTAAGAGCTTGAGTTAGTAGTTATTAAGATGAAAATACTCTTTTATATTTTAAAAATTCTTTTTTAAACCGTGAAGGTAAATTATTTTTCATTTGCTCAAATTAACCGAAACATAACACTGTATAGTGGTAGAAGTGTATTAATTTTCATATTTGTACATATAATCCAGATATTGTCAATGAGTGATCAAGTATTTTAGACAAATATTTCGTACATTACTTAGGCAAGTTCGTAAATTTGGCAATAAGAGGCTTGCTTTACAGTTTTCTTGTTGTCGTTGAAGCAGGGTTTTTTTATGGAAGTGACTGTTAATCCAGTACAATTAATTATATAATTACACTTTAGTTTTACGTTTTTGACAATTTTGAATTAATTAAATGGATTACTGGACTAATAAATGTATATAATTAGTCCAGTAACTGGATTAATAAAAATATATTATTCGTACAGTTATTGTACGATGTGACTATTAATCCAGTAACTGCATAAATATTGCTTCCCAATATAAACTTTCATCCCCATTTTCATCCCCTTAAGGGATGATTTCCGGGATAAAAAGTATACTTTCCAGGGTCTAAAACTATCTTCTTACCAAATTTCATCTAAACGGTTCAGTAGATCCAGAGATTACCCCATACAACGTCATAAACTTACAAACTTTACATCTTTATAATACTAGTATATGTAGATATATAATTATTTGTCCAGCAACTTTATTTTATTTTTATTTTAAATTTAGAGTATCTGGATAAAAGATTATTATTTATTTGTAAGTTTTAATTTTCGATTACGTGACAGCCCCGACTTGGATAACGTAAGTTGAGAACGCTACGCTTCGCTCCCGATTTAACTTTCTCGTTAGGTCTTTTTTTTATTTCAAACCTAGAACCCCCCATATCATAATTGCTTTATATTATTTAAGATTTGGTGACAGTTTTGACTCGAAAATTATAGGTGTTGGATAGTATCAGAAAAATTGGGAGTATCAAATGTATTTTCTTTTGAACGACACGCTCCATTTTTTGAAAGAATGGGAACAAGATAAATATATATATATATATTTTTTGTGCCTCTTTCGAAAGCTCTAAATTAAATATGGCGGTCCTAGATTTGTCCATACATTTTATAATAATACAGTAACTGAATAAATAAAAATATATTATCCGTACATTAACTGTATTAATAATAATAAATTATTCGTACAGTTACTTTATCAATAGGGTCAGCCTTTATTTACAGAGGGTTTTATTCATATAGGGTTTTTATTAACTATTTTATATTTATATATTCTAAAACATATGAATTGCTATATTTAAAAGGCATAAGGCATGTCTATATATTTTTTGTTTGATTTCATTTATGCCTAATTATTGGTATACCTATATGAATTATGAACATAATAGATAGGTTAAAGTATGTGCCTACGCGGTAGGTATTCGGTAGGAACAAATAGGGTAATTTGTCGAGGCGCAGCGCGGAGGCGAAAATCCGTCGTAATCCGCGGCCTCGCGCGCTAATCGAAATATCGACGCGCGGATTATTGACGGCTCACACCTCACACTCGGGCCATCCCCGGCTATGCCAGCTTGAATTATCTCAAATTTAAACGTAATTTTTTGTTACTAAGCAAAATTGTGTGCTTCTGTTAAAAAATATTTATAAACCTTGGTTTATTAAATGTTACAAGCGTTTTTGATTCATTAATCTGTTTTTTTTTTTCACTCAACGCGGAGTAGCAGTTTAATGTGATTTTTGCATATAAGTTTTGTGTAAAAACTATATTTAAAAAATGAATTAAACTGTAGAAATGTACCAAGGTGAATAATTATATATTCTTTTTAATTATTTCGAATAAATACTATTAACTCTAATATAGGATACATAAAATCGGTTTTATATCAAGTAGATTTTACAAATAGGTAGGTAGATACGGTACGGAAGCATTTTTTAATTTTTTTGGATACGAAATAAAATGTTTATACATATAAATAATAGATGAAGCAACAGTTCTGTAATAAAATTTATAAATTAAAGTTTTTGCTTTATGATAATCATTTTAATAACACGTATTAACGCTCAAATTTACATATAAAATATTATTTATTTGAATTATACGAAAAGTTGTGTTAGCCAATTACAACATAAAATTTATGAATTATTACAAAATATAAAACATTCAAAATGGTGAATTTTAATGCTACATAAATTTGCTATAAAGGAGCAAGGACGTTAAGACGTGCTGTCAACTCAACGGTCTGAAGCGTTGTGTCCCCCTCCGGCCGCCATTCTGCTCCTCCCTACGGCCCTCCCAACGCCCCCCGCCGCAATTATAGCTCCGTGGTCTTATATGGTATAAGAGATATATTACTCTATTCTTATTACTTTAAAGATTGATATCCCTTGGCAATTTGTATGAGGGCAAGGTAGTGCGTACATCCCTTCAGCGACCTGTGTCGTCGCCTACGTAGGCACGTAATACTATTATGCTCTATCGAAGCGTATGTCTTTGATACCGTAGCAGATCTGAATTATATAAGACTGCCATTTATTATAATATCTGTAACACGCTATTATTAACTGTTAGGCCAATTTATGTAATTGAATAACGTTTTCTATCGCTATATACCGACTAATTAGGTACCTACTTAATATATTTTAACAGATTTTAGACTAGGATTAAATGAAGGTGATTACCGCTTTTATTATCCCTCTATTTAATTTATTCGTATGTCAAGGTAATTTATTTCTCTGTTTGTCTGATTGCATTTCAATCCTAAACCTAAATTTACCGTACTTCTTTTATAAGTCAATTTAAATAAAATTTTAGCACCGGCATATATTTAAAATACCCTAGAGATCTTTGTATTCCTCATAACGAGACATGATGCATTTGTTCATTTTTTTACTAGATATTACGAGATAAGTAGGTACCTAGTTTTTCTAGGTAGATATACCTGCCACGTGTACGAAATCGCAATCAAAAACTAGTTTATAATAATATTACTTAAAAGCGGCCAATTTTATAAATAATAAGTCATAATATATTTCGACGGTAATTCATTAACACGCAGGTGATGAAATTAACGATTTTGTAATGATTCAAGCCACTCCCGCTTTCCTTTGATATCGACCACAGCCGACCAGCTACATCAGATATTTTCTATCTTATGATTATTTCATTAACCATTATATCTTCTTTATAGAAGGCTGAATATAAATAGAGCTATAAGTACTTTTAGAAATAGAAAAAGACAAATACAACCCGTCAAGTATTTTTAGAGGTAACGAGTAGCTTTCTATGGTGGTTTATGATATAGATAGAGCGTACAAAAACGTGATGCTTAAAACTAATTAGGAAAATCCCGACATAAAGTTTTTAATAACATTCATATAATATTATGTAGGTACTTAAATAACACACCGAAATCACAATGAATCGGCACTCTTAAAAAACGCAATTATGTAATAAAGTAAGTAGGCAGTCAAATTAATTAACGAACGTTAATTATACCATCAGCGGCGAGTGGCTATCGCGCGTCACATCACCCAATTAATTACAATGTAGTGATGAGAAATCACCGACACTATCATTAAACAGATAAACTTAATTAATTTAACAAGAAAATTGCATCTAGTATAGTGTTTTGGGAGTACCGAAATAAGCTATTATAATGTTATGGGGCTTCGGACTTGATGGCTGCAACTGTTATTAAATTACGACGAATAAAAATAATTAAAATGTTATTTTTATATATATCAGATCAAAGTGGAAATTAATCAACAAGTAGGATATATCAAAACACGGTAATTTAATATTAAATGGTGTATAAGGGAAGGAAGGGAATAAAAGCATTGATGGTTGGCATCATTCGTCTAAAGTCTAAACTCTTACTTATAAAAAAAAAGTTCCGAATATCGAAAGTGATCATTAAATTGAAATAAATATTTAATGCTGTTACTTTCATAAGTATTTATGATGTGGTTATTTTTAAAAATATTTCTTATAATCCATAAAGCTTACCATGCTAGATTTTAGTTTTTGATGGTGATTGATTATGATGTACCCACAAACTAGGTGATTTACTTTATGAGTTACATTTCTTATGTTTATCATTTCTATCATTTACTTATTTCTCCTTTTCTCTTTTACAGATTGTCTTAAATTCTATGCATCGGTACCAGCCTCGAATCCATTTGGTAAAAGTTCGAGAAGGAGGTGGTCCCATTACTGATCTGTCCAGAGAACAGCACAGAACGTTCATATTCCCCGAGACGGTGTTCACTGCCGTCACCGCCTATCAGAACCAGCTGATTACCAAATTGAAAATTGACTCAAATCCTTTTGCGAAAGGCTTCAGAGATTCATCTAGACTTACTGATTTTGACAGGTAAGCAGTTCCATACTATAACCTAATATAGCTTTAAAATAGAAAAATCATATTTATTGTGTGCATGAATACTTACAACCAAAAACAAGGTTTAAAAAGCAACAATTAAGTAGAATTGTAGGTGAACATCATTACAACTATCTATTAAATAAGTAAAGGTATGGTATTTTTACATTATAGGTAGATACATAAACTTTCTACACATTGCCAATTAATATGAATAAAAGAATGTTAAATAACTTTTTTAGATTTTACAACCAGCGCGGACTATAATTTACAGTGCTATTTTTTGCGAAAATTAGCACCTATTAACTTAAGCGAGAATGACGGACGTGGCCACGTGTTCGTGCATTGCCAAGTGTTAGATTGCAGCGCTGCAGGCGAGTTTGATAAATTGGCAGGTTATTAGCAACAGTTGAAAGGCATTAGGTCGGCCGCCCTGCAATTTGAGCGGCGGCTTTTATGAATAAAAGAAAAAACCCGCCTCATCTGATTGTAGCTGATAGTACGCTCGATGTCGATTCGCGCTTTAGGGTTGCCCGTTGTTATCCCTATTGGTGTAATCGACCCGCCAAATAAGATTATAAGATTATAGCTATAAAAAGTTTTAGAATTTATGGCGAAATAACATTGTATAGCTTTGCAATGAACATAAAAAACTAAATTAAGATAGATAGGTATTTAGATAATTCTTAACATATTAAAAATGATAAAGATGTACAGAACAGAATCACTAACTAAAAGGAGGATCTACTACGAAATAGTTGCCCTACCATTTTTTTTCCAGTGTCCATTATTATAACATTCACAATCACAATTGGATAAAGCAGACTTGTGTGGAAATAAATAAATGAACTATTGGTACTATAAATAGTTTACTATAAATAGTTGTAGTTGATTATTTGATATTTACAAATCGACAGATAATTTATTGATGTCAGGAAATATTTTTGATAAATATCCAGTTTCTAGATAACAGTTGGTTGAGTTTGTGATATGAATTTATAACTTTATGCTGATTTAGAACAGATTATTATTTGTAAAATGCAGTACTATTTAAATTATTAGATATTTATCAAAATATATGAATTTATTATATGTATTTCAAATAAATATTTTTACATAATTATACTTACTAAGTACATAGTTGTTGTTATAAATAATAAAAAATGTAGGTAATTTTATTAACCAATTTCTTTTTCTATCATAATTATTTTATAACATTTAAACTTAAAATTTTGTGAGGGAAAGTTTTCCACCAACAACTTTTAAAAAAATATATTGTCTATATAGGCATTTAAAATGGCTTTTCCTAATTACGCGCGGCTAAAACCTTCATTTACTTATGGCGACAGTATTTACTCCTATAAATACAGGTTATGAATGTGTTTTAAAGTGCTCCGTATAATTCCGATTTCCACTCATTACTTTTAAGTTGAGCCGTCCGGTGCGAGGCGAGAATTTGCTGGAGGCCGTAATCGCGGGCGTTCCCATGAGAGTCACTACCTATGTTTCTCATTTCGCACTCGACTCGTTTCGATTTGGTAGTAGTGTGTTACAAACTAACATGGTTTCGAGTTTACACGATCGAGGATGCAAGGTTGCGGGCTGGGGGCGGGTGCGGTGTGTGAAACAGCGCACGTCAACAGCGCGAGCCGGCGGCGGCGGCGCGCGTAATCACAGGGCTCGCTCCTCATTATGCCCTAAACGACAAATTAAAGCGCATTTCTATTATCTGCCCATCGTCGAAGCACGGACCGGTCCTGCGGCATAACGTGTTCCAAAACGAATCGTGGTCAAGTCTCGCGAAATGCATAAAAACTTTATAAATAGTTATGCCTTCCTATACTCCACTCGTTTTTTTTTTAAATAAGTGCGAATATTTCAGTTTCACTGTACTGAAACATTTTAATGAAAGGCTCTTATTTGAAAAGTAAATTGTCGTTTAAAATAAAATTTCTTTGCATTAATTTTTTTTGTAACTTGTCGTAGGTACTAGTATAGTACCTATTATGGGATCTGTGCTTAAAGTAAGTACGATTGAACAAAATTTTACTCGCCAAATATGTACATTAGGCAATAAATCGATAACTTGATGAGAACTTTAATGAATATATAACTAAAGTAATTTCGGGTGCGTCTCGGCGTTGGTATGTGCTACCGATTTCTATTAATTGATACAGCGTTGATAGTTCCCCGTGATTGACGGCTAATTCGAGATGCTATCGAAGCATTACTGCTTCCTCCGCTCGCTACCGTTCTAGCTTTTAAGTAAACGATAGCTAATTAAAATGGAATAGACATAAGTTTTTCATTTTACGATTGCATCATGATGAAAATATAATAATATTATATTATGTATTTTTGGTGTACCTATAGTAGTGATTTTAAGGTTATTTAATTTCTACGAATAAAAATTGTGTGGAGTTTTTATTTAGGACAATTAATAATAATGTTTTGATAAAAATTGCCCATTTTATAGTATAATAATTATCAATTAAAGCAAAAGTGTATTGGTCATACAACTGTATTTTTTTCGGTTTCAACAAACTGAGATAGGTACCTACTTAAAACTACTTAAGAACATCATTATTTAGGTGAATAACGTTGACCGAAGTGGGCTATTGAGAATACGTCAATAAGACACCTCCGCAACGGAAACAATGTATTCAGCCCTTTTTAACGTCCCACTGCTGGCACGGGCCTCCCTTCAATACGAGAGGGATCAGGCCATAGTCCACCACGCTGGCCAAGTGCGGGTTGGCGGACTTCAAATTTCTTTCGAAAACTTGCTAGGTTCTCTCAGACATACAGGTTTCCTCACATGAAAATATCAGAGGTGCGAGACCCGGGATTTGAACCCGCTTCGCTCGGTTTCCCAAGCAAGTGCGTTACCACTGGGCTACCTGCCATGTTGTGTACTGCCACTGCGGAAACAATGTATAACTTTAAATGCTACTTGAAAAATAAGTATTAACTTTTTTTCAATTTCATCCAATATGTGAGTAGGTTCACCTGTGAAAAATGGTGTAATATAAAACTTTTAACGAAGTCCGTCTAATGACTTCCTTCGCTGACGTCCGTAATTGAGCAGACAATAAGAATGGTAAATCGGGCAGTGTGGGAATCGGAACTGTTATCATTAGATATTAATCAATGAGGCACTCCCTTCTATAAATCAGAGCTAACCTTCGATGAGAGAAATATTGCTTAACATGTCATTAAGGTCAAATTAATAAGCGGATATTTCACTATTATATTATTTAAATTATATTATTTAAATAATAGGACTCGAAATATGTATTAAACCTACATACATACATATGTATATGTATGAAATTGATATGTATGTAGATATTGTGTGATATATGAATCTTGTTTCATGTTATAGTATACTTTACAATAAAAATAGTATTGCAACAAATTTTATCACTATTCCCACATAAAAAAAGGAATTTCAATAGGTCATATATCATGTCAACAAGTAAAAAACGTAGAATATAAATAATATCTTGATATAAGTAGTGTAATTATAGTAATATTTTTTAGCTACACAAATCAAATTTTATTCACAAGACCACATCGATATCGATACCTGCACTCGTCATTCCTATACGGCCTCTTAGAGCACCGCCCTGTAATTTGCCGGCGAGTGTTGGCTATTACCGCTGATACCGAGATCATAATAAATACCCCATTAACGCCCCCATAGCACCCGAAACGACACAACATAATATGCTCACAATCTCTTTTAAAATAATATAAGTAAATTTGTGGCGATCTCAAGCTAATGATGAAATTAAAGCTTCGAATATTAGGTATACCACAGATTATGTATAACTCGTAAATTATACTCAATAAATTTTTTTATTAACGTTTCTTACTTTAAATATAAAATATAAAAATTCTAAAAATTATGTCCAATCGAAGTTGCAACAATGTGTATTTAAACTAATATACCTACTATAAGTATTATTTATAAAATTATAGTCGAGCTTGAATTGTCGAGTGCGCATTGAATATATCAGAAAAACTTAGAGAAATGGAAAGTTCTCACATTCAAAGTGAATAAAATAAAGGGATATTTTATAACACCATAAAAATAAATCTGTGAATATCAACAAATTCACTAAATGAATAGAAGAAAAGCTGCTTATATGTACCATATTATTTTTAATAGGCATTCCTATATTAAAAATAAAATAAAACCGATATGTAAAAACTAATTTATATAAAAAATATAATAAGATAACCGAATATTAACACTCGATAATAACGTTTCATATCACGCTCAATTAGAGAATATTATTGTAATGTGTGAGAAGATGCGTGAGATGATACGAGGCAGCTATAACATTAACACCAGCCATTATCCTCTCTATAGGAATTAAGGTTTCTAATAAAAAATCTATATTTCGTTAGCCTGTGTGGGCACTACCTGTTTTCATGGAGCAGAGCCGGCGCCTGCGGCCGCGCCGGTGATAGATTAAATTCGACACGGCATCTCGTGATGTCATGCCAATTTTGAGCCTCATCTCGACTCTGCTATATCGTCACGCTCATTTGCCACTCAACTCATATCTCAACATGTAGACCGTTAATAGCACCTTCGAAGATAGAATCTGAAACGTTCGCTCGGAATAACCTGTTACCATTCTTCAAGTCCATCAATGTTTTGATATAAAAACTTACATTTAAATAGTTTACTGTGTAGAAAATAATTTCATTTTGCGAGAAATGCTTGGTGGCGACAAGCTCTTGGAACCGATAAAGGGCATCACGCATTGCTCCTCCACTAAAGGTTCAGACGTGCTCGCCTCGTAAACTCTGCGTTTGAAAATAAACTTCCTCGAATTCCTACCAGTTAAATATTGTAAGGTTCCTATTCTAAATTTAGCATAATGAAGCGTTGTACAGAAATTTAGTGATTAATTATTTTAAAAATCATTTTTAATTAATTTATATTACTCCCATTTGTAGCTTAAAGAAATTTTTAAGTGATTTGTTGCATATATTTAATTATGACTCACAGCATGGCAGTCATGCAAGAATGTGACGGCGATATTGTATATTAGATGCGGTGTTATATTTAAACATAAAGTTAGCAAGTATATTAATGTTTTATGAGATTCGAAAACACGTGGCCCGTCGGTGGCCGGTTAATTCTGCGAACTCGGTTTTATAGACCATGGACTACTGAAAGCTAACGAACGGACGAACGCGCTAAACGCAACATTCGTAGAACACTAAAGTAGGAAAACTTAGTGCGATGTTAACTGAAATATGAATTCTACCTAATGCATGTCTCTCAATTCCTTATTATTTTCTTTGAATAATTTTGTAAAAAAATTTGTGTTTAAATGTAGTGATCTAAAGTTTATAAATTATATTCTTCAGAGATCCGATGGAGTTGATGCTAATGGAGCAACAGTTGCTTCGGTCTCCACTGCGGCTGTACTCGGGAGCGACGGGAACCAGTGAAGAGGAAGCGGAGAAGCGAGCAGCGTGGGCAAGGACTCCGCCTGCATTACAGCTGCTGGCCCTGGGTGGACGCGCCTGGCCCTCTGCCTGGCCACAGCCCCTCGCGCTACCACCTGACCTTTGGCTGCAGAAACCTCCTGCACCTCTACGCTACTGCCCCTACCCGCCTCCCACGCACCCACAACAGCAACCTTCCAGGCCAGAGCATGCATCGTCACCCAGGCATCCCATGTGAATAGTGACATAAACCTCAATAGTGCTGTGAAAAAATCGTTAAGAGACTCGCTAATTTTAGACTAAATGGTACCTATATAAATGTGTAACTCGATATTATCAATAGATACTTTAGTAATTTGAAGGTTCCTACCCGAAGAATAATAATTTTATATGTATAGATAGATAAATTTAGGACACAAGTTACCTACTTTTTTATTTTCTATAGCTTTTCTGAGATAATCGATAACCTAAAATTGTGCAAAGATGTCCTTAATAATTTGATTGTAAAATAACCAAAGATTTGAATTCAATAGTAACAAGGACTACATACATGTTAAGATATATATATATACTAGCGGCTCGCCCTCGCTTCGCTCGGGTTCGCCTCTAGAAAAACACTAATAGAGATCTATTAGTTCCCACGGGAACCGGTCATTTTTCCGGGATGAAAAGTAACCTCTTGTTTAACTGGCAATATAAGGTATCAGAATCTTAAATACTAAATTAGGTGCATAAGTTGCTGTGTACTAAGCTGTATAAGATACTATAGTTTTTTAACTATCCCACGGGAACTCTTTAATTTTCTGGGATGAAAAGTATCTAAGATATTGACTGGGGATATAAGGTACCACTATGCAAAATTTCATTTAAATCGGTCTAACAGTTTTGGAGATTAGATCGTACAAACAGATAAACAGACAGAGAAACGAAAAAAATTGAAAACATCTGGATTCCTTCTATTTTTCTTCTTACGGGATGTAAGAAGATAACTGACTCGGTTTTTAGCATTTTTTTAATGTAAATCATTCGACCTCTACAGTTTTATTATTCGACCTTTTTAAGAGTTACAATTTTCTTGTACAATGTTTTGATCTATCTCTTAAGGTTGAGCCAGCGTTAGCCATATTTTCTAAGGACAATTCGATAGAACCAGTTATTGTGTTTTTCCGTGGGAAGGAATAATAGATTGTACATACAACAATACTAAAATCGTGATTAAAAAATGGCGGATTGGAGGGTGAAAAATACTTTACGACCTATTTTCATACCTACCAAATATGTATACAAAAAATATCATTAAAATCGGTCGAGCCGTTTCGGAGGAGACCACAAACACCGTGACACGAGATATTTATATATTAGATTACATTTTTTTATTTCATATACTAGCGGCTCACCCTCGCTTCGCTCGGGTTCGTCGCTAGGTACGTTTTAAATAGATATAAAAAGAAAAAATCTTTCTTTCTCACATTTTAATTATATGTTTTAATACTTACCTATTCCGGACTAAGAGAAATCCAAAAATTAAAATATCATAAAAATTGGAACGCGGTCGAACGGGATAAAAAGTATCCTATGTCCTTCTCCTGGCTCTAAACTACCTCCCTGCCAATTTTCAGCTAAATCGGTTCAGCCGTTCTTGAGTTATAAGCGAAGTAACTAACACGACTTTCTTTTATATATATAGATATATATATATATATATATATATATATATATATATATATATAAGCTTTATGTAAGCAAAATATAACAAAGAAAAATGTAAACGCAAGAGTACCTAACTTATATTTAAAATGAACATTCCAGTGTTTGTAAGATTACCTTTATGTGATTAAACTGACATTCTTTTATTGTACTAAATAATCAGTATCAAGATTTTGATGTTATAGTCAGAAAGATAGATTTTAAACGTTATCTCTCTGTAGTAGAGTACTTTGGGAATAAGTGATATATAATATTTTATACATAAATGTGTGTACATTTTAGATTAATTATTTATATTCCAATGTAATATTTATATTTTAGGCAAATCGAAAGTCGCATATCAAATGAACTATAAGTCATGTATTAAAATAATATATGTTATGATTATTCTGCTTTTACATTTGCGAAAATTTCCTCAATTAATATAAAAAAAAATAGCTTTATTGAAATGAAAATAAAAGAATGATGATTTGATATAATAGAGCTTTAAAATATTTTTATTAAATATTGTAACACAAAGAACATGGCTTATATTTCATATGCTTGTAAATCGCAAACCTGTTTAGAATGTGTTTAAAATAAAAATTGTATGTATTGTATAGCGGTTCATTAAATTATTTTTGTAGTATAGGCACTGTATATAAGGGTCACGTAGTTGTTTCTTAAGAATAAGGTCTTGGAAAGCGTAAATGTTGTAGAAAATGTCGCGACTACTGCTCACACCATTAGTTCAACTAAACTATGGGATAAATATATTTCTCTATGTAGAGTTTCTATTTTATGAGACATACCATACCATAAAGCAGTAGTATTAGAGTTTAACAAAGCATATTTCATAAACTAGACAAGTTTTAATGTTCCTACAGCCTACTTGGTATACTGCTTATTGTACTTCTAATTTCTCTTGACATGAACTTCTTTAGATTTAACTTTTACTGTATATTTTGAATGAATGAATGAAGTGAAATGATGCATAAATACACTACACAATACTACCACAATACTACCACAGAATGCTATGAGGAGAAAATATTATTTATTTAGTACTTGCATTATTTTATATGACGTTAAGTTACTTTGTTTTAGCAGTTTTCAATTTGATGTGAGCAGTTCGTGACTGTAGTGACACATATCAGGGTCCGGCCCTAAGTGTTAATAAACTAAACAAATCCAAATATTGTTTTATTTTAATCAATACATATTTTTTGCATGAATAACCTTAAACCGTAATCCAAAACAGTTTTATTTATAATAAATCTTATTTTTTTTTAATTCTTCATAGTAATGCACATGCCATTTCTGATGGCTTCTTCATCATTATACAGAGTATTGAAGTGTCAATTTATAATTATAGTATATTCAAAAAACTTATTTCAATAAAAACTTTTATAGCTAATACACATTTATAAAGTATATAATAAGTATTTCTAAAGTAAAATAATATAAAAGCAATCGTGGTTTTCCTTTGGAAGAAGTGATAAATTTATTTTATTTTAATAGCCATTTTTTGATAAAATATCTACCGACTTAAGCTCTTTTCGTTTTACAAATATCTCAAAAACACCTGGAGGATAATTGGTCAATTAAGTTTTTAGTATACCAGACTGCGGGTTCGATACCGACTTAAATTATTCAATAGTGTTAATCAATGAAATTTTGATTTTGAATAAGAACATGATGTACGTACTCATGATGAACTTTATCTTAAAAGCTCCTATCTTGTCTTTTATATAAGAATAATTTCAAATATATTATTTTTATTGTTTAAATAAATACAATTATTTATTTATATTTAACTAGCATCCTATATGTTGACCCGGATAACTAGCTATCATCATACCAAATTTCATCAATATCTGTCCAGTGGTTTTCTCGTGATGCGGTTACAGACAGACAGACAGACAAAAATTCTAAAAATTATAGATTCGGACTCTGTATCGATAATAATGTCTATTTCAATTAGATTTTCCATAAAATATTTAATGTACAGATTCGGCTTGGTTAGAATTTTATTATATGTATAGATATAGGTAATAAGTTACTTCCTTTTTATTTCAACATCCCATCATTAGCTGTAGCAATATTATAATTTGATTTTGCTGAAAATTTTAAATTCTCGTAAGTGTTAGATCAATTTATGAGCGGGTTTTAAAAATTAATGAGATAGCGGTCATAATTTTATTGCACATATTGTATAGGTTACTACTCACGTTTTAACGTTTAGTATAGATTTCTCAGAGATGAGATATTATCCCGCAGTAAAAGGTATCCTAATGTTGACCGGGAAAACTAGCTATCATTATACTAAATTTCATCAAAATCCCTCCTGTGGTTTTTTTGTAATGGGGTCACAGACAGGCAGACAGACAAAAATTCTGAAACTATACATTCGGCCTCTGTATCGATAATAACGTTAATTTCAATAAGATTTTCCAAAAAATATTTAATGTCCAGATTCGGCTTAGTTACAATTTTATTATAAGTATAAATAAGAAGAATAGATCATTACTGATATATAAACCAGAGTCTGTTTTGTTTGTTACATATCTTCACATGTTGTAACTACCAAATACCAGATTAACGTGATTGTTTCCATGGAGACGAGAGAGTTTGTGCGTTGGAGGGTGACATTGGCTACTTTTTTATCCCGGTACATTAAATTGTTCCCGTGGGGTAATAGTAAAGTATTTAGAATGAACATATTGATATAGAAAGTTGGGTTGTAGTTATGGAACAGGGAAGTGAATCGAAGAAAAGTCACTATTTTGAATATGTAAATATCGTTTTAATAACAAATAATAATTAGCAGGGACTTAAATCATTTATATGAAAGAATTTTCAATTTAATAATTTATTTTATTTAAAGAAGAATAATTTATCTATAATAATTGTAATCACTACTACCGCTACTGCTAGTGACTTCACTAGAGGACTTTATAATTTACTGTCATAATGTGTCCGTTTAAGATCTCTCTTTTACTGAGATGATGTATATTACTATTATTTTTTTAATAATTGATATGAAGATTTAATACAAAAACAAGGTAGAAAAAGATGTAGTGTACAAAAATATAAATTAAATATCATAAAATGACTGTAAAAATATGCAGAATTTTTATTTTTTCTTTATTAAGTGTCATTAGGCATTATTAAGCGAATATATCGATGATGATCGGCCTTCCGTCTGTATGGTAATTGCCGGCGATGTAGCGGCCTACAAATTGAAAGCGGCCGAGGCCCGAGGCGTGTATTGATGGATCTCCTGCCATCGGGAAATTATAGCTGGCCCTTGCGACAGCTTCGCAAATTGTGCGTATAATGCTAGTAAATAATATGCCATCCGCTATAAATTCGTATGGTGCTAGGATTTAAGTGCATAAGTGTGGCTTTCACGCGTGCACTACACGTGCATTTGCTACAAAGTGCCTGAGAGATGGCAGGCGCAGATCATCGCGATTCCATTTCAAAAGACACATCGGATACAAATCTAAAATTTAACACTCATATAATTACTACACATATTGCAGCTTCATAGTCCTTTGTCTGGGAAGAAGAGTATTAAATGCGAGTTGTGCGAGCGCCAGCGACGCATAAATTAGCGAGAGCGTATTTCGCAGACACCGACTGATTGACTCCTTTCATTACCGTCTCGCATTGTTCGGCACGAGAGAAAAATTACATATGCTTTTGGAATCACAACACATTTCATAATTATGGACTATTGTGGTGTTGTCGAAGTTAATTTCTCTGGGATGAGCGCTCTCCTCACCCCAGGAACGCTCGAAATATAGTAGTATATGTAAATATAAGAAGCGTGATTCCTTAATGGCTGGCACTGATTAGTTTTTGAGTAAAACACATGTTCGAGGAAAGGTCTAGAGTATTTAATATCCTGTCAGAAATACACTGGTATTTTAAATAAAGATTTTTCTATATCTTATTATTCTATATTATGGCGTTTTACGATGGCGTTTATTATGTAAGGGAATCGATCTTATTACTGATAAGATATAGTCTTAGTTTAGTACAAATGTTGTTTATGTCGAGAAACGTTACGAGTGCTTGGCATTAATTGCACTCATTTATTGAGTTTATCGTAGTACCTATTGTTCTTAAAGGCGTGCATTATATTGGTGCGGCAGATACTCAGTGATTAAGCGCGATACGACGCTCAGCTCCACGTGCGATCCCCGTCCGGTCATGCCCTATGCGAGATCGCGATCTCAAATATTTCTCTTCTATGAGAACTCTCGTAGAGAAACAAATCTTAAATATTGAATAAACATCGTAGTGACTCATAAATATCATATGCCGTTTTGATATTTTATTATCTAAGGCATATCTAATAAATTCGCTGTATATTTTAAGAGAAACAATTTAGCCGAAGTCGATTCGATTAGGCTCAATTACTGTGAAGTAAATGGTAGGTACTAGAATAGACGTAAAAGTGAGACGATTCCCGTTAAGCACCGATTTTCATGTGTTACCGTGCGGTGGAACAGTCTAGATGTCTATGTCACGTCGGTACAGACAAGCCGGTTGTCCGTGGCAAACGTTTTTCTAAGTCAATGTTGCAATTGTAACGGTGTCCGTCTGTCGGGCACGTCCGGCGTCAGCTGCCAGCTCTAGTCGATAGACAAGTAAATAGAGGAGGCTAATCGTCGCGTCGAAGGGAAACGACGAATTACTACGTCACGGAGTGCCCAACAATTGCTTTGTATTGGCGATAGATGCCTAGACGTCTAAAGCGTCTTAGAACACCTGTGTGAACTTTGTACAGATTCTTTACTATAACTACAATAAACAATAATTAGGATAACCTTTTTCAGCCTCGGACGGACTGTTGTAGTTTATTAATTATAATCACTTAAATTCCTAAAAATAAAAAGTCAATATAAGTAGGTATAGTTATTTTTCGCCAACAATATTTTTTATTCTCATTACTAAAACACAGAAGTCTTAATTTATATTTTTTTACTTATATAAGACGAAATAATAGTGACACTTCATATATTCAATGTATAAGCTTAAGCCATTGTAGAGTATGCACCTACTAACCTAACAAAATCAAAGGTATTCGAATTTAGGAGTAAATTAATGTTTTACTTTAATGCATAACCGTTCAATTTTAATGATACTGGTCAAATACTGTTCTTAGATGAATACTTTCATTAGCCACACTCTTAAATAGCATTAAAACAGTAATGTATCAAGTTAGATGTATAGCTGTTAGACTGTCCAGAGTCGATCAGAAGTCATAGCTTAACGACGGCACCTATCTACGCCGCAGTCACGACTAACGCGAATAATCGCGCTATTTCGCACTAGACTCCGCGCCAACTGCTCTGTCAATCAACACTAACCACACACAATTATAGTCCGCCGACTTGTAGACACCTATCCTTAAATACCAGTCTACAGTGCGAAATCTGTGCTAAGTGTCGGTTTCTGTGATTTTCTAAGAGAATATTGCTACATCATTTCGAGACTGAGGCATAATTTCGTTAATTTTTGTTACCTACTTTAGTAAGAGTATATTTCATTATTTAAAATGCCTTTTTATCGAATAATATTTTTTTTGTGGAAAATAAACATGGATATAGTACGTAAATCATGTATTGCGATACAAATGGTAGTGTTGTATAGATTCCTTTTCTTCAATTTTAACATATACAGGTTTTTAATTGCAAACGAAAACCGTGCACCACGGTTCGCTAGTGCTGCCAGTGAACTGTGACTGCGTGAGACTGCGCATTGTATATAAATAATCGAGTGTCACGTTAATTTGTAAGGATCAGCGCCTATCGGAATTTAAATATTTAACTATATCAATTTGCCTTTTCTGAACATCTTTAGATTTCTTTTACGAAAATATTGACACTTGACTTATTTATTAAAACTTATTATTTAGGCTGATCTTAGAACTTTATGATTATATTGCAAAGATAGTATATTATATGGTATTGCATGAAATAGTTAATTATTGCTCAAAACAAAATTGCATTGTACAATATCAAAACATTAAAAATCTTTGCAAAAATAGATACATCTAACAAATAGGATCTAATGCTCTGGCAGAATCGAATTGCGATACGATTCTTCAGGTGTGCCAAAACTCCTCCCCCTTGTTTATTGCTTATTAGTGGGAACACGGCGGCATGTTTGAACCACTCTTTGTTCTCGCCGACGAACTTCCCCCCACCCCTTTTTCTCCACTCGATCCGGTCACGAAGCCTGCGCAAGCGCTACGACTCATAAATTTTAGATATTAGACGTTGGCTCGCACCTAAAGATGATATCGATCTAGCCGCAATGATACTGTAGGAAGGAAGTATTGCACTAAAGTAAAATGTGATCGTTTTTAAATAATTAAATATGAATTAGCAATAAATAATAATATTAATGCTAAGTAAACTACTTACGAATACAGGGCTAATTTATCCTAGCAATAAATGAAATATTAATTTGTATTGACTTTATAGTAAGTATTCAATTTGGTTTTTATTATTTATTTCTTCCATTAAACTACAGCTATTCTTAGAAGAGATTGATATCAGATATTGCTCTATAGTAAACGCATTAGGCACATACGAGAAATCAAGCGTGGGTGAAACATTCCCCGAATAACAATCTAACAAGGGAATGACAAGATTTGATGAAGGCCGTCTATATGCTGTTACGATACGGTGGAGCCTATCATCGTTGAAAACGGCTGCATCACGCAAATTACCGATACGATACACATCGATGTAGGCCTCGAATGACAATTTACTAATACGGAAAAAAAGCGGTAAACAATGTTACGAAGTTGTAATCTGAACATAGAAAAATGGGCTTCATATCTTATACTTCCCAATGTATCTAAGAACTCTTGTTACTATATATTAAACTCTATTGTGAACGGGTTCTAGTTGATTTTTGTAAATCGTTGATAAGAATTGTGATGTTTGACACTCTGCAGTACAGGTGATGCGGCGAAGATAGTGTCTGGGCGCGGCGCTCGCTAATGGGACAGATAAGATCATTCGACCACGCCTCAGCCGCCCGGAGCACTGTGATAACGGCCAAATACCGACCAAATCTCATTTTTAATTCTGTTGACAACCAATAAAATAGCTTTAAAATTTAAAATATTAAGTTTAACTAATGATATTGACAATAAAAATTGAAGCTCAGTAACGGAAGCACAAGATTTGAACTTAAGGAAAACTTAAGGATAAACTTGAGATTCCGTATGAGTATGCACCTGCATTTTATATTTTTCATAATAGCTGTGATCCAGTTTTCTTAAAATTCTAAATTAGTTATGTTATTGTAAGTATAAAAATGTATAGCATTGAGTGAGTATTTCTTTGAACATAAATGTCAGGTATATTATATTAAAAGGGAAAAGCTCATTCGTATTCAGTTTAAAGCTCAGAAATTAAATACTTTAAACTTAGAAAACAAATAAAGTACAGTTTTTAAATAGTGATTTAAGCAGCCGTAATTCTAATAGTTAGTGTTAGCGTAGCGGAATCGAGGCGTACGTGTTATTATAGATTTTATCGCTTGTGCAGGGGGCAGACGGGAGCTTTTTTACTTGCAATTAAAATAAGCATATATATAATTTACGACATTTTTGCACTTAAACGTACAAGTGCGGAAATGGTCGAGCTGATCTACACGGCATAGCATGATTATACGAAGCATTAACAGTTAATTATTAACGTTTTTAACGTTGTAATGAGTATGTTCGACGCACCATAAAAGTACATAAACTCGATACATTTTCAATACGATTGAAAACATGAATTAATAATAATTTAGGAAAATTCCATGGTAAATAGCAAGAGAGATTGAGGATGGTAGTTTCGGATGTATTGCTCTGTTCAGGTGGGCGATGGGTAACGAGTGGAGTGATGAGAAGAAAGAATTACACCTACCTACTAATTTTATATAGTGTGCCTTTTTTTTACTAAACACACACACAGTAATTAAAATATTATTAAGCTTGTATTTTGATTTGTTAAGGAAAACAAATAGTCTGACACACTCTTTCAATGAACAAGTACATATATAATGTATGTAGTGTTTCTATTTAGATATGTAGGTTTATTCGTTAAGAACAAATCACAACAATGAAGTCATCTGCCCCACAGCAAGGTATTACCATACAAGCCTAATTTTTACAAAAGTTAAAGATATTTCATAAAATTTACTTAAACATTTTATACTATAATTATTATTCTTGTCATTTGCATAAAAATATTCATATAATAAAATTCATTAAGATACTTTAGTCCGCTCGGAAATTTTCCTTAAAATAAAAAATAAAATATATAATTGCCCCCTCCGTCCCCTATATGATAAATATCTTTATTGGGTCCTATGAATAAATTAAAAAATAATATCATTAGAATTTTAAAGACAAACTTATTTATTATTGAGTTTATTATAACGAAGACCTTTGCAACAATGTTGTTTACTGTGCTCTACATTTACGAACCGTGAAGAGAAATTAGAAAAGCTTAATATGTAATATTAATGCCTATCGTGACTTTTACTGAATATCAACAATGTTGTCTTTATGCTAGACCCGTAATAATCACTAGACCGGTAGATTTTTGTGTAGATTTATCTATATTTTTTATTTAATTATTATTAAAATAACAAAAATTAACATTTTCTTCACTAAAAATTTATTACAGTATGAGAATTTTGCTTGTTTTAAATATTTTTTATTACGAAGTGTAATACTTTTACACCATATAATTAAATATATTATATATATACATACATTTAATTATTAATAATTATATAATGAAAGCATTCACATATAACGATTAATGTGAGCCAATAACAAATTAAATATTCAATACGTAAAGATGATAAAAATATATGGTGTAAAGAACGCTTGCGCAGCAATAAAATAATGAATGATGTGATGGTTTAATTGGTGCTTCCGGAATATGGTCATAACTGCTCCTTCATTAGTATCACCTTTTGAAGTGGCGCGACCGGCTAATTACAGGACACCTTGTGTTAAGCTTTTGATAACACATGGCTTTGTTATATTTTACTGGAAAAGACTCGGAAAATATGTCGCCTATTAGTTAAAAGTAATAGGCCTTTAAGACTGTTATTACAGTATTTTTAATATCTTTATTATGAAAATAGAATGTCTTCATTATAAAAAATTTATGTAAGCTATATACAATCGAATTAGTGATACTTACCTACATAGTATATATGTATATTTTGAAATATATGTGCCTACTCAATTTTTGCCAATCTTGTTTCATATAGTGCATTAGGTAGGTACTATTTTATACTAGCATCCAACCAACTGTTACTTATCTGTGATACTGGCAGGAGTTAGCTAACAGTGCAACGACTGCACGTGTACCTTTATTTGCCTATACAATTATTTACAGACAATGATAACCTCATCAATAGCTCGTAATTTTTTTTTATTAAAATAAATTCCATAAAATATTACACAGTATTTTTTTACTCAACTCATTTAGTTACTTTTGGCAATTTATAGAAATACGATTGGTGACAGAAGAACAAACAAACATGCAGATAAAAATTCAAAAAGACTGTTTTTCTTTTCTATCATTTTTATTAGTATAGTTTCGTCTTCTTTTTGATCGAAAATACCTTTGCACAAAAATTAAAATGCTACGTAGAAAGAATAAGGGGTGAAAGATTGTTAAAATTTATTTATGAAGCGTGATAGTGGATTGTATGCGAGGGGAATCTCATGGATGTAAACCTGTAATATATGTACGAGTATTATGATATATTATTGTAGCATGGTTCTCGTAAAAGTTATAGAATTATTTTGGAAGAAGAAGAACAGTGAGAAATAGCAAAATCGATCTAATACGTCATAATAGGCATTTAATCTATTTGGAAAGATATAAAGAATTATACGTTAGAAAGCCAGGATGCAGTATCTCAAAGCGGAGGAAGGAAAGACAGTCGGAGGTCCGATCAGTGGATACATAACGATGGTTCGCAGTGATATTGCAATCGGTACGGATGCTGCACCGATAGCCCGCATGTCTCCTCGGGCAGTACTTCATTACGTCTGCCACGCATTAATATGTCATATGGCTATGATAATAAGGTATTTACGATGCTAAATGGTAATTTGGTGAACGTTTATATGAGATAAATCAACTGCACCTGCCGCCGCGGCCGCTAGCATCTCGCGATCTCAACACGCCTTTACAACACGATTTCGAAATGTTAAATGTGTGGTATAGAATTTGTTTTTACATATATTCATGCTTAAAGCTAAATACTAATACATATACTTATAAGGTTATCAGATGAAGAAAAGGTAAAATTTAAGCTATTACCAGACTTTTCATAAATTTCCAAAAAAAGTTTGGTACTTAAGTTTTAATGAAAAGAACCTATGTACTTATTAAAAAACTAGTTAAAAAATAAAATCAAAACTATTAAGCATGTAGGTCCTTTTGAAGGTTTGGCTATGTTTTAAAAACTTACGACTTACTAGCAACTTACGCTCGCTTCGTTCGGGTGCTTCCCTAGGTATGTTTTAATTTTTTTGAGCAGAATCCTAATTCCTCTTCTAAAATAAAAGTAGTCTTAGTTATTCCTTGTAACATCAGCTATTTGCCATTTAAAGTCGCGTCAAAATCAGCCCAGCCGTTTCGGAAATTAACCGGAACAAACAGACAGATATAGAAAAAAATTAAAAGTTGTGTTTTTCTTGTAAGTGTCATATATATAATTTCGTATGCATTTAATAAAAAGTTGTTATTTTGACAATACAAACAGACAATTCAATTTTATTTATCTGCATAGATTTCTTGAAATAAATTAAGGGGCTGACCATAAATTCTTCTATTGTAATAAAAATCTCGTAGAATATGAACAAAGTCCGGAGCATCTTATTCCGATGTATTTTGTTTTTAATTTCAAATATATCTCCATATATAAATTGCAAATAAAATCATTAGTCCTTACTGAAAAAGGTGCACCGCTTCAGAATCTCTTAAAAGTTTTCACCTTCCTTATAGGGGATTTTATAGTCTATATTAGATTACCCTTTAAGTATGATCTACGCGCGAAGATATTGCGTATTTATACGTGAAAAACAACAGCCGTATGTAGTAGCTCCACATTTATGAAATTGGTAAAATATGAATTAATTTAAAAAGAAATTGTGTGGTATATGTATACATTGTATTTAATTAATGTCGTGATATAAATGCATTTAAAAATAATAACAATCATTGTTAATAGAATAGTGCAAGCGATTATCTTAAACCAAAGAATAGTTAGTGCGTAGCAGACAGATTGTTTGAAATCTTTGTGTCATTTTGTATACTAACTACTTGTACATATTAATACTTCATTATAATGTATTCGCATACTGTATCATTATGTTTAGCATGAAGTTTGAATCGGGTTTTACCTTAAAAATATCTATCTTAGTTTTTACTACAAGTTAAACTAAATAATAAATATTTGGTTCTTATTGGTTGGATTTCTTTAATTCATTACGAAAACCTAAGCAATTACTACAAATTGTGACAAACTATATAATGACGAGATAATTCTATATGAAAAACATGTCTTCATTGTATGGAATATATATTAGGTTGACCTGCTGTTCTCCTCTAGGGTGCCTTTATCAAAACTATTTGCATTGACCATATAAGATTATTCAGAGTAGGTACTAAAAATATATAGTGAACCTAGAACCTATAATATAGGGAATACCGAATAGTGATATACAAAAAAATCAAACTTCTTGTCGCATTATTTGATATCTTGAAATATGAGAAACTCTTGAGCATGTATAAAACATCCACACTTAATATTATAAATGTGAAAGTGTATTTGTTTGTTTGTCTCTCTTTCACGTCGAAACAGCTTGGCGGATTGGCGTGATATTTTGTGTGCAGATAGTTGGAGGGCTGGAGAGTGACATAGGCTACTTTTTAACGCGGAAGATTATCTCTTCCCCATGGGAAAAAACGTTATAATATAATCCAAAAAATATTTATGATCAGAATTACTTGAACTTAGTATAAATGCTCTTCAATACAATTAATTAAATACGTATTTTAGCATTTTTCGAAATTCATTCCATAAGGGGGTAAATTAGCGGATAAAAGTTTGTATGAAACCTACCTTATTACCTTTTTTTTGTAGCATGAGCGCGAGCGAAGCCGCGGGTTCCGCTAGTTTATTTATAAAATAGTGTTGTCATAAAAGATATTATCTAAAATTTTAGAATATATTATTATTAATTGTAATACAAATTGATTGGGACTAACAATCATGCAAGATTCCAACCCGATATTATCAGCGAGGTGACTTCGCACCTTTGCCGAAAGTTATCTAGCTCGATATCGCTAAAGCCGTGCATTGTGTTCGACGCGACGGCCGGTCTGCCTCACATCCATCATGTATTAAGCTCTCAAGAGCAACCGCCATCTACCTTTGTCATGACGCATCCCCACAAATATTTTTGGTATGATTTGTCTTAGATGAATATAAAATGTCATTCTAATGTTATAAAATGTCAGTCTTACCTCGCTACTCAATTTTAAATATTTTGTTGCGTCAAAGCGCTCTATCCCTATCCATACTGTAATAGTATTATAAATGTGAAAGTGTGTTTGTTTGTTTGTCCTTCTTTCACGTCAAAACGGAGAGACGGATTGGCGTGATTTTTTGTGTAGAGATAGTTGACGGGCTGGAGGGTGACATAGGCTACTTTTTACCGCGGGAGATTATCTAATGCACAAGGGGAAAACACGTTATAATACAAGCCAAAAAAAATATTTATGATAAGAATTACTTGAAACTTGGTATTAATGCTCTTCAATAAAATTAAATAAATACATGTTTCTTCATTTTTCGAAATTCATCCCATAAGAGGGTAAAATAGGGGATGAAAATTTGTATGAAACTACCTGTTTAGCTATTTTTTTGTAGTTTTAGCGCGAGTGAAGCCGCTGGCTAGTAATAATATTACATTTATGAAAAATCTAGTTTTTGTCGGAGGCTCCGCTCGCGTACTATCCGTCAAAGCAACCTTCATATTTTTTTGCTTTGCCTTATATCGAAATCGTGAAAAGGTAAAAGATACAGAATTATTTTTACGTTTATGATTTTATAGTACGGATAAATAAATAAATATTGTACTTTAAATGAACTTAGCAACACTTTCAATTTTATATTTACTGGTAGATATCTAAACTGTTAATTAAAAGTTAATGAGATACAAAATATAAAACTGAATTATATAGTTTATACTGTATATATGTACTTATTTACATTAAATAATTATAATAATAATATGAAAAAAAGTATATTATATATCTTTTAAAGTGTGATTAAGACAGCATCAATCTGGCGTCCGGGGCAGAGGCTGACTGCTACCGGACGCGGCCCCGGGTGGCGGATAGGGGAACACCACTCGCACCTGTTTGGACCCGACAGGAGCTTGTGGTACCGGAGCAATCCGGCGCGGACCAACAGCCAGGAGGGAGGGTTGAGGGAGCGGCGTTAGGAGGGCGCCGTCTCCTTCTTGGAGGTAGCGCGGTCTCTCGGGCCGTTTCGCGGTAGAAGGCGCTGCGCGGGCCACACTGCCGGGACTAGCCCGTCGGTGCGGCGGCTGGAGCGGGGCCAGTTCGGTAGCCCTGCGTCTGGCGAGGGATGTCGGCAGCCATTTTGGTCCGGAGGTGGGCCGACGGTAGCGGGGGAAGAGGAGTGTCGGTATGACGATGCGCCGCTCGTCCCTATCTCCCGCGGCCTAGCGGGGCCACCACCGTTGATGGTGGACGCGGTGGGGCTGCAGGGGAAGGGGAGTGTCGGCGTTGTCGCATCCTCTTCTCTTGCAGCCGTTTGTGGATGGGCTCGTTCGCGGGCGTCTTTGGGGTTTGCCCAATTTGGGTGGGAGGTTAGGTTCTTTTTGCAGGTTGCCCAATTCGGTGGGCGGTGTTTGTGTCGTGTGGGGCTGCTCCGCGTACTTCTCTGACCAGCAGAGTGGACTTGGGAGCAGCCTCACATCTTAGGGAGGTTGTTAGTCTTCCCATAATGGGGTTGTCCCGCTTGGGGCGGCCTCATGGTTGGTGGCTTCGGCCAACCGTCGGGGCGTCGTGGTTGTATGCGAAAGCGGTCCCGTGGCGTCCCACATGGCGGCAGGGGGAGAAAAAAAAAATCAATCTGGCGTACTGCTGCTTGTAAACATAATCATCTTCGGTCAAGACACTCATATAATTAGAAATCAAACATCACAAGGTAAGTTCGTTTGATTCTCAATTATATAGTTTATACTGTATATACTTTTTTACATTAAATAATTATAATATAACCAAAATATTTCTTTTCTTTGGAAAATACAAAACGTGCGGTGAATGTGAAATGTGATAGTCAAGTAAAGAATATGATATGTGGCAAAATTGCGACAGCAACAAAGTGTTTGAAGTGCGGCACTCCGTCTTCGCGTTTATTTATCGAACGTTCTGGGAAACGTCGCTTCGATCAAGTCTTTCAAAGGCTCGCATATATTATTTATTCTGTTGTTTGTTGGTTTTTGTTGAATGCCGATGTCGTTTAAATAGTATTACGTATTTAAGAAAAATACTTACTATAAGATATAGAGAATTTGTAGAACTTATTTTATTGGAAACTAAAGATAAGTGGTCTAAGCTTACACAATATACTATTTTTCTACTTAAATATTATTTGATACTTTGCTTTAAGTCACCAGAATTATGGAAAATATACCTATTTATTTGGTTAGGATTAATAATAATAAATATTTCAATACCTAAATAAAATATTAATTTTATCTAGATATTAGCTTCTATATGGCACACTTCAATAGATATACATAATTTTATTATTTAACTAGAGGCAAGTTATAAAAGTTATAAATATTTAATAGATATTTTCCCACAATGGGGTGGCCATTGACACCCGTTAACCCTCGAGAGCGCTGTAAAGGACCGATCGGAAAGAAATAAATTCCATTCACCCCCTAGAGCTTACTAAGCAAAATTATTAGCTTTCATTCATTGTTACCATTCAGTGTCCTTTTATTTAATACCATAAGGAATAATTTTACTATTAGCTGTAATGCAATAATTCGTTCATTTAAAATTATAGCTTACTCTAGGCTATTAAATTATGGTAGATGTTTGCAGCTAATTCTTTACTCTTTCAATCAATTGTTGATTTGATATCGGAAAATAATTTTATATTTGCTGACCAACAGTAGGTACTCACTTAAACAGTACATATAGTAAAAGCATTTTTTTACAAAAAAATACCAGTAGGTATTAGGTATACTTATTGTTATCATCATTCCTTCAGATTCCTTACATAAAACTAATTAAAAAAATAACCAAATAAAAAAACCTTTAGATGTCAAATAGCTCTTTTTTGCCTACATATTGATATAGAATTCGTAATGTATGTCATATGTGAATTTAAAAGTATTCGATACGGTTTGATTATTCACGAAGTTAAGAAAAAAAGCTTAATAATTGTAAATCCTTTAAGCAAATCGGTAATACCAGTTTAACTTTAAAAATGAATCCACCTACAACTTGTTAATTGACGCCCACGCGTCTTATATAAAATTCTGAGTCGGCATTGTCAATTACTTTATTGACATGTTCAAAAAGTACTGCTACCGGTTTTATTAATAGCTGTTATGAAGAAAAGCACTCACGAAAACAACGTACCATTTTACGGAGTATTTTCGTTTATTTATTTCGTCAGGTATTTTTTTTTCTTAATATTATAATAATAATTAATTATTAAAGAGTATCACATGTCACTATTATTATATTAACGTAATGTCATTTAATGAAATATTTGTTTCAGTAAAATTAACTGTTTTAACTAACAATATTTACCTACTTTAAATAAATAAAAATTCAATTTTCACATTATAACCCACAAAAATAACTGGGTATAAGTAAATATGGTTAAAACACTTATATTCTAGATTTTAAATATTCTTATAATTATTATTTGCTTAATTCAAAACAAGCAAACTATGACTATAAAAAATTACGAGACCGCACTAAGTATTAAGTAGAATGTTGTTTCAAAGAGGCACGTGTAACGTCATTAGACAACACTATTCACGCCTCTAGCTACTATCAATACAGTGAATCGAAAATCGAAAAGAGATATAAGGCAAACGAAATAAATATAGAATTCACTTTGGCGCATTGCGATAAAGTTGTTATTTGTATGCAATTGTAATTCTTTTCAATTTTCCTCCAATCGAATTTGGCTGTAACATCAATCGAGTTCCCACATTTTCCGAGCGCACTTACACAATATCAATCAGGTTTTATTGGTGTTATCGAGGCGGGTGTCGGGGAGGGTGGTGCTATTTGTATCAATAACCTGTCAATGGGCGCCCGCTCCGCTGGGACGAACTCCGCCACCTCGGTTACGTCTGTGACCGCACTGATTTGATTACCAATCTATTGCTCGGGGCGTGTGAAAGATAAGTTTTGTATAAGTGCCAATAAAGACCCATGTCAGCTCATATGTAACAGTTTGACAAACATACTTTTGCATAGATTGCCAGAGTTGTACCAATTTTATCGCAACCAATAATAAATACATATCTACATAAAGTATATCTATACATATAATAAAATTCTAACTAAGCCGAATCTGTACATTAAATATTTCTTTGGAAAATCTTATTGAAATAGACATTATTATTGATACAGAGGCAGAATCTATAGTTTTTAGAATATTTGTCTGTCTGTTACCGCATCACGGAAAAGACCACTGGAGGGATTTTGATGAAATTTGGTATGATGATAACTGGTTTTCCGGGTCAACATATAGGATACTTTTTACCGCGGGAATATATCTCATTTCTGAGAAAAATACAAAAACTGCAATGTAAGAGTATACTAATATGTAAAACCTAAGAATTTGGTTTTTGGTCATCTGAAGGCAGGCAGAGCCGCGGGCAATGCTAATTCACAAATATACTATTAATTAAAATATAATAAAGCTATATTACTTAGTTTTGAATACAGTTTCCTCGTTCGCATAACGTTTAAATTGGGGACTTATTCTGACAGCTGTTTTGCAAAACACGTTCTCGTTACCCACGTATTCCCACATCTCAACGCTTATAGATACTGTCTGCTACACTTATTAACCATTACATACCCAAAATTGAATTTTACTTGTGCTGTTTGTGTACATTGCTACCAAAAGCTTTGACTGCGAAAACCTTTGACTACAATAATACGAAATGGACTAACAAAAAGCTATGGGGAACGTTATTTCGAAAGGTGGCCGGGCCTTTAGTAGTAAATGTTCAGGTGGGCGCCGTCTTCACGCTGATAACACGCTAATGCCCTCAACTTTGCACCGCAAAAGGGGGCAGGAGGCGTGTTGGCTGGAGGGTGAGGTTCATTGGTGGAGGAAAAATGGGAAAAGTCAGTTCATTCGCCTTATTGAACACAAATAACTTTATCGAGTTGCAATATGCGTCGTAATACGGGATGGCAGAGAATTATATGAATGGCCTCTCTTATGGCTGTTTATTATAAAACTTTTCAAATTGTTCCGCGTGGTATTTAATTATTGATATTACGATCACAAAGAACTAAGGACCGCGACGTATTTATTGGGCCATCATAAAAATCGATCTCGGCAATAAACAATATTTTAGAACCGTTGGGAGGGTGAAAATATGAAACATAAATTTTATCACCTTAATGAATTACGCGCACCAATTTACCATAACGGTGCACAATAACAGATAGATACCTACCATAAATAAAAATAATCAAATGCATAACGTTCAGCTTTGATAATGTTCGTAACTTAGCGGGACTCTGGTATATGCTAACTTTTAGTATGTAAATATTGTTATTGCTTAATCTATATGTATATAAACAATTCACTCCGTAAACACTAAATAATAAGCATTTTCAGAGTATGGAGGACTGTCGACTCGCATCGGTAGCCACTGCCGAGGTGAGTCTGCGTATACTTATGGTAATAAACGTAAATTTATTACCCAGTTAGGTTTGCAGTTTTCCTGAAATGCGGGGATGTGTGTGGAGCAACGACATTAGCGCCGGCTGCTTACCCCACCCCTGACTTCGTGCGTGGTGTAGACACCTACCTACAACATAATAAAACTTTATTTGCACGTTTAGTATCTACCAAAATATAAAAACCATCTCCGACAGCGACTTATTATGCCGTTAAACTGTTTTATGTTGGCGCGTAACTCTACCTACTGTTTTTAGTGATAATTTGGAAGGAATTTCGGCGAGTAAACTTAGAAACATTTCTTTATCTATGCACAAGTGCCAGTACATGATCAAGAACGCTAAGGCTGAACCTAAATGCCTAATGACATAATGTGACCTCTAAATGTGTACAAAGATGTGGGCAGTATTGTAGGAAGCATTTTTTTAGTATTAATTGCCTTATAGAAATTAACGTTAAATAATAAATGCTATTTGCTTAAATTTATCAAGAACAAATCGTCACTGAAAGGGTAAACCTAATATTGACCCATGGAGCCCAGTAGTAGTAAATATCTCTATCTTATTATCTTAACTATTTATTCCAAGTTTTTAATAGTATTTGCATGTGTTCTACGATGCGACTTTGGCATTTTAATTCCATTGTCAGAATCGATGGAAATATAATATACTACGAGTATGCCTTGTTAATCAAACAACGTTGTGCATATTAAATTGAAATACTACGTTCTTCATTTTCTTCATTGCTCTGTTTAAAGTACTTACTTACTCTGCTCATTATTCTAGATAGTTGTCACATAAATCTATTAGGTCAATATTACGAGTTAGCTGCGGTAAATTCCACATAGACATGTACATATATAGACACAGATTGTCGACGGCTCAACATAAAAGGTAAGGAGTGAGAATGTTTGCGAACAGAAAAACTGGGGTATAAACATTCGAAGCACGTTCATCTGAGCCTGGGCCGCAGTTAAAAGCGGATTATGACCGGAGTGGCCAATAACGCGGCATTACGTGCGATACGCCCTCTGCCCAAGGAGTCTGTCGATAATCCATGGCGTACACTTTGTTTTAGACACGTGAGGAACTCTTCATATTAAGTTCCAACACTAATGGATCATTAAATCTATCTATATTACATAATTAATTATAAAAAAAAACTGTATTGTATGTATTCAGCCCTTTTTAACGTCCCACTGCTGGGCATGAGCCTCCCCTCAATACGAGGGGGATCAGGCCATAGTTCACCACACTGGCCAAGTGCGGGTTGGCGGACTTCACATGTCTTTCAAAAACTTGCTAAGTTCTCTTAGAAATGCAGGTTTCCACACGATGTTTTCCTCCCAAAAAAAACTGTATAGTCACTAATTAAATATAGGTCTAAAAGTTTCATAGTTACTTATAACTTTAGATAGATAGTAAAAAAATATTTGAAATCGGAGGCGCATATTCATAGCGTATGTTCTGGCATTCAAATGTAATTCTTTTTGATTTATTACATTATACTAAGTCATCATACATCATAAAAGAGATTACTCGAAAACAAAATGAGAAAGTCAGTGAGATGGCAAATTCAATCAGACCATGTCGAAAGTACGGCGTCATTCGAACAATTTCTACGATTGGAAACAGTTTTACAAGCAATAAATTCTTGCAGCCACATCGCTAGGTACAACATTTATTAGCTACAATCCAGATTAGATTAGCGTTGCATCCCTCTAGTCCGGGGACCCTCGGGAGATGAAATTTGTCCTAGTAATGTGGCCACGCGCCGAACTAATTCGATGGAGACGACCCTTCCTCTATGTGACTCGAATGTCGCCTCGCCACTGTTTCATTTTAATTGAATAGTTGGCGTGGGGTGTCGTTGTTTTCCTAGATAACTTTATAGTCGCTTTGCATAATTGCGGGTCGTGTCGCTCTAATTTGTTACAATTTCGCAATCTGTCACGCTTTGTCTCCGACATAAATCAGTGATTGTACGCCAGCAATAAAAGCGAATGTTAAGTGAAAAGATTTTATTATTTTTATCACACACTTATCTAAATTTAATAATCTTAATATTATACTACTTATTTTAATATTCTGAATACATAATAAAAATAATAATTTTATAATTTTATTTCTACGTAAATCGACTCTTAGGGTTCTTTAGGTTTTTTCTTTACGGTTTTGACTATTATGATATGGTACCTAGGTGTTAGTGCATAAGATATTTCGTTTTGTATATACATACTTCAATATAAATTTTTAACAAAAAAATATATAAATATAGATATACACAACATATTATCACACATTTATAACACAAAATTATTAAAATATATGATTTAAATTTTTTCATTTAAAATTAAATTGTGTGAAACAATGCAACAACATCTCAAAACACACACTGTAGTCAAGGAATGAATGCCTTCGCATAAAGGAAGAGTAAACGTAGCTCTTACCGCCATCTAGTGGCGCTTTAGTGGACAACGGCGAACCGGTTTGCGTGTCCCAGGGATTTGCTACGCTAATGAATATAATTTTACATGCTCTGGAATGTTTGTGGATGTGCAAAAGCGCCGAAGCTCCGTAGCTATATAGTAAAATTGTAAAATGTAGAGCTGTTTAATATAATTTACTTTATACAGCATCACCATTTTATTAAATTCGTATAAAACTATGAATATTTTAAACTCAATGATGGATTCGAAATCAATTTTCCTATGTGTATTTTGGTTTGTAGTTTAAATATCTTTTTATTTATATCAATTCCGTGTTATTTTATTTATTTTCTTTCGTCGTTATACAGTGACGTATAATTTTTTGACTAGCATTGCTTAAAATCCTGGAGGACGCGGGTTCTAATCCTATATAAATAATGTTAATGCTTATATAAATAACATAGTTTTCCCGATCTTCTTAAGACAATAAGCAGCATGAGGTCACTGATCAACTAGCAAAGCAGTGTGTTGGTGGAAAGCGGAGATTGCCATGAGGATATTATTTGACGTTTTTGTTAGCTCGAACCACTTACAAAAAACTTGAACTAACGTTTGACCTCTCCGCTTTTATCTTAGCATATTATAGAAACCGGATACAAATACGGAAACTTTCTTTGGTAAGTACCTACATACATTAAAAAACCCATTTTTTTATGAAATATTCTAGATTTTCTCGATCTTCTTTTTTTCTAATTGAAAAGCTTTTCTAAACAAGAAGTTTTACTTTACTGGCGATGACTAGTATGACTCCAGTAACGTGCAGTTAAATGAATACTTCATATGTGTCTGACCGGCAAATCTTATTACTCCACAAGTTGTAACTTCGATTCCCGTCGTCCCGTTTAAGTGAGGGTGCCAATGTGTTTCTGTATAAAGATAATTTATGGATTTTATAGAGTATCCTTCTACTTTTTACTATTACGTAAGTTACTTTTCATTATAGCATATCAAATTGTTCCTATGGGTTAGAATGTATTGCATTCAGGGACGCACAGGGTGCAGCTAGACTTCAAAAATGTAAGGATGTGCACAGAACTAATATTATTTTACCTTTATATTGATAGGAATTGAAATATTTTTTTATTTATAAAGCTAATTTTGTATTAAAAATCTTATATATCATTATCATATTAGCAAACATTATTTTGAGAAATTGAGCTTTGCCATTGTTAGGTATACCTACATACATATTTATTATTATATTCATTTATCTATAAGCGAAACTATCAAGTAGTAGATCAAACAGAAAATAGCTATTGTAACTCTAGTGGGGTAATTTGGTGCTTAACTGACGTATGTCATCATGACGTAACCTACATAAGTATGCTGAATATCTGATTATCCTAGAGGAATCTAGATACCCATTATTATTATTAAGATACCATATTATTATCATATCATAGATACATATGCATAACCACCGTTATGATTTTATCTTTCTCCATATTATTTTATCTATCATACAAAACTAACAATTTATTAATATTTTGAGATATATTTAACATCTATGTTAAAACGAATAAAAAATAATAATAAATGATAAATATGTTGGAACATTAACACACAGCATAATATAGTTGCATGGTAAGCTACGAGGCTTGTGTTATCAGATAGTTGATAGAATACACATATATACCTTTAAATACATACATATTATAAATATAAACACCCATGACTAGAGTACAAACATTCGTGCGCATCACACAAATAAATGCCCCCAGCGGGACTCGAACCCGCGACTGCTGGCACATCAAGTAGAGTCACTACAAGCTGAGCCAATAATGCTTAGATCAAAAATAAAATATTGGTCATATTCTTGCCTTGCATAAATTTTGCTTAGATTTTTTTGGCTAACAAAAGGTAGAAGAGTGAAAGACAGAAAAATAAAACAAATCTTTATATGTTAACAAACATTTAATTTTTTATACTTTATCAATATATTATTTATAATAATTATAATTTAGCTACATAGTGAATGTAGATATCTCTACATGTCCTTGCGATACTGTGGAGTACCCTTAACACAAACAGCAAATATATCTACAGTGTAATTAACATCTATCTTACTACAAACAGCTAGTTTGCTAGAATTATGTTTTCTTTTGTATTGCACATTCACCTAATCAAAATGATTCTGGCAACTAATTGAAAATGAAGAAACACCAGATATGTCAATATAATTGTTAACGTTAAAACTTTATTTATTTAAATGATGAAACCACCTAAAAGATAAAATTAGGAACATAGTAATATAACTCTATTGTAACAATAATTACAGTCTTAAATTATATTTAAATATTTTATTTTACAATATAATACAATCATTGACAACACTGTTTTATATATCGTTCATAACACTGTTTATTTATTCACTTCGATATAAAACATAAGACGTTTTTAATGAAATAAGAATACACTATAAATAATACAGTACAATCACAGCGTCGCCAAAATAGCTTTGAAAAATAATTAAGCCTGACACGTGCATGCGCGATAACTTCAGAGAATGCACTAAGTGGGGCTCGGCGGGTGGGGGGTGTGTGGTGTGTGCGGGGGGTGCGGGGGAGGCAGCGAGTGAGGACTCGCGTCCCGCAGCGAGTCTGGGGAAGACCCTGGGCTGGCGCGCCGCGGGTACGGCGAGAACCTGTGCTGGGAAAGTGGGACTCCTCCTGGATACACTGGTCGTGGTAGCTGCAGCCCTGATCCCGATGCCAAATGCTGTTGCGCTAGCAGTTGCGGTGCTAAGCACGCCCACTGGCCCCATAAAGCCGCTGCCGGAACCCCGTATAATGGATATGCAGCGCGTAGAAATAGCTGTGATCGAGCGGCCAATATCGCTTTCTCTTCTAGAGTCAAGTTATTATTGTGCTGATCTAAGTCGAATGGCCGCAGGGGAGATCTCAAGTAATGTTGCTCCGCGAGCATCGACTCCATTGTTTCCCTGAAAAGGCAGGATATTAATTAAACATTGGTCGCATTCTTCTATCGCGTTGGTATCTTAATGTTATTGTATCTACCTAGAATTGGCGGTACTGAAGCGCGCGTCATCAGGGAAGATTGTTCTTTCGTGCTCCCCCGTGATATAGAATCTCAAAAAGAAACAAATTCAAAATAAAACAAACGTAACTGAAACTTAATTAGACTAACTCTAAAGGAAATCTAAGGCGTATTCAAGCATGCGAGTTGTGCTAAGAGAAATGCTAAGCAAATTATAAATCATCGGGCAAATGCAAAGTCGGCCTACATTTATCTCGATTCGATTAGCTAGATATTGAGTTGTAATTGAGTAGGCGCAAGTATCAATCAGTGTCGTGGCGTTTGTTTCTAAGAGCGTGTCTAATGCTCGATCATAGAACTGATATCAAATTCTGTCATACGCGTAATGAGAACTAATGAATGCTCCCGGCCGAGAGAATGGCTAGTGATTATAACGCATGTTCGCATTTCATTATTTACACTTATATTATCTTATTTTCGTGTGAAATGAGACCAATGTTTTAATTTATTGTTTTAAATTGTATTTTATTAACTTATATATTTTACGATATGTATATCCGACAGCATGACGAGCCACAGAGAGGGCAGGGCGACATAGTCCATAGACTATAATCAATTATAGATATTAAATATATTACATATTATATGTAGTAATATATTATATTTCAAGTTTTAGTTTTGAATTTTAAGACGAGAATAATATTTACCTTTCGAACTCAGTGAGACGTGAAGAATCTCGAAATCCTTTAGCAAACGGATTACTGTCGATTTTGAGTTTGGTGATCTGTAACAAAAGACGTGTAGCGTTATTTATCCGTATAAAGTATTTAGCAATAAACGATATATAAACGTTTGATAAAGTTACAACAGTTATAAAATATTAAGTGGCCTTATAAATATTGGTTTTAAAGAGACTGAATCGCTAGTTAAATATACTACGTCGATAAAATGTTTCAACTTCTAAAATTGTGCTTTATATAATTTATTAAACCTAATAAAATTAATGTAAGTTATCATTACAATTTATGATTTGTCACTTAATGAAAAGAAATCTTTTTATATTTTACAATACAATGAGGGAAATAAATTTGTATTGATTACTATTTATAAAATAAAAAGAGTGCATATTTATGTACGTCTGTCGTACACAAAGTAGATCTTGTTAAATTTTCTCAGAAAACAAGCAGAATTAAGTCGATGCACTCATAAAATACTCTGTTGATTTAGGTACAGTTGGAGGTGTTAAAAAATGTGTTTGGCAGAGGCCAAGTACTGTGATGAGAAATCGCCCCCTCGCTGCGCGTGCGCTCCCGCTGGGGTTCCATACAATTTGTATATAATATTTACGACAAATCTCCCGCAAACCTGATGCCATTCAATGCCACTTAATCGGCTAATATCCAGAATTATAGTAAATGTTTCGATAGAGCAAAGATCGACGAGTATTTAATAAGTTAACTACTAGAATGAATAGGTATAAATTATAATATATTTGATTAGTCTTTTAAAGGAATTCAAAGCATTTCTATATACCTACATGAGAATGATTCTTGTTGTTTGTATGTTTCCACAGCTATAATTAATTTACAAACAAATTCTTTTAAATGTCCTATTATATTGCCAAGTCAATTGGCGAAGTGTGAATTCGGCAGTATGGTATTCGCAATAAACAAGTCATCGGGGAGCTATCGAGCTCATGTCAATCTTTCAGCAATTCGTGTAGTGGCGGTCGGCGACGCGCCAGTAATTATCTGCCGAGTGATCCCGCACTATGCAAAGCTGCTGAGCTATTCTAGCCGATGCGAGCGCCGTAGCCTCGTCTCATACGTTTTATTGGCCTCTTTGCTAAAGTGCTACAGCGCTGCAAATGTCACAAAGAGCACAAGTGGTCCACCTGACTCACCTACCTACACAAGAGTTAATTGCATGGTATTTTGACATGTTCGCACTAGACAGGTAATTTAGGACGATGAACTCGACGAATATGTATAGCGTATTGTCATATTACCAATCTCCACCGAGAATTTTTTGAACACGAAAATATTTTAAGCGACAGCGATTAACCGCTTAGGCAGATTGTGTTTAAAAATGTTTATGAATTTGTTTGATCTTCTGCCACGGTAGGGCGTTAATCTAAAAACCGTCTTGATAAAGTCACATAGTATTGTCCTAGATCAAAAGAAACAATAAACATTACAATATATTGACCGATATATGTCACACGTTTTATTAGTTTACAACTTTATAGAAGTAACGATGACAAAAATAGTATGGCTTAACTTTCGCATGCAGTAATATTATATTGCGTTAAGTTTCATTCCAGTAAGAAATTCACTTATAATTAATGCGTTGTCATATAGAAATGAATATGATTTAAGTGACACAATGAGGTCTCATATCGTAGATGCACGTCCGAGAGAACATGTTTTTTTCGCCTCTCAAACTGAACAAGTACCAAGGATTAGGTGTCGAGGGTCACCTAGCTACTTACAATTGTACGCCCACCTGGCAAGGCATTGACTACAATAGCGATGCTTGCGTTTGCTCCACGTAATAAGTGCGCTTACGAACAAGTAGCTTAACATAATGACATATATTAATAGATGTTAAGAATTTAAGTTTGGCAGTGTACGTTTTTTACATTGTTTTTTCAAATTACCGTTTAAACATATTCGGTTTTAATTATTTAAAGCTTTCTATTTAATATTCAGCTTCCAGCAGGTAAACTGAACAAACTTACCTATCTCTTTGATTACGATGAGTAGGTAGATAAATTATATTACATATAATCGTAGCTCAATAAGAGAGAATTTAGCAATGAATTCTTGCAGAATGCGCCAATGTCTCTACACTAGGTAGACCACAAGACACCTATTTCTAGTAAACAGTACAAACTGTTATCAGAGGAGATTACAAGGTGTAGTACTAGTTACCTAACGTAGAGCGGTGAATAATGAATGAATCGCTTTCACGTTATAGACGTTTATTAGATTTAGTACAAACATAAGGACGAGGCGTGTCAAAACAACCTAATTTAAGTATCAACAAACGCTCGCCCTGGGCGGCGCGCCTCTCTCGCTCACTGACAACATTAAAGGCGCCATAATGACATTATTCCCTGGCGTGGAACAAAAACTCTTAAAAAAGCGTCAAGAAAAAGAAATTACTGGGTTGGAGTATTTGTTTTTGTACTAGAAAAACAATGCATATATAATTTATAATATTAATACCATAAATAAGTATTAATTAATAAAAAAAACGAAGGCGTGTCTGTATGTATTCAAACCTTTCTAACATCCCACTGCTCAGAAGGGGATCAGGCCATAGTCTACAACATTGGTCAAGTGCGGGTTAGCGGTCTTAACATGTCTTGCGAAAACTTGCTAAATTCTCTCATACATACATGCAGGTTTCCTCACGATATTTTCCTTCGCCATAAGGCAAATGGAAATCGTGATTAATTTGCACATAAGAAATAGATTTGATGATGATTTTGAGAGAGAAGATTTGAACCCATATCACTTGTTTTCTCAAGCCAGCGCGTTACTTAGTTAAGTAATATATCAACATATACTTAATTCAGTAATATACTCATAAATCAACATTTTTTTATAACCACGCTAAATACAATAATGCATACAATCTATAAGCTTATTTTAAATGAAAAATAGAGAATCAGTCGTGTAAACAAGGCAGGACGAGAAAGAGGACATGACAGAGACATTCTGAGGAATAAATAAATGTCACGTTACAGCGTGCGCTTGCCTTATAGTTGTATTGACTGATATAGAGCTGCGAATGATACATGTACTACATGAGTTTTTTAGTTTAAGATTTACCTTTTTCGACAGTGACTTTTTCAAAGTTATTTTTTTAATTAAGCGCAATAATTAGTTTTTCTTTTAAAAATCTATACATTTATAGATTAGAGATTATATCGAATTTTAGTAAAATTTTACATACTAAGCTACTTAATATGTGTATATTTTTGTATGGTAATTAAAATCTTATTTATGATTGCAATCTTTAAAATATTGTAGATCATTCTACCCACATTCCACCTCTCAGTGGTTGAAGGAACTGCGCTAAGACAATAAATTTAAAACGACCAACAGCTGCGGGAGTTGTAAACGACGTTTTCGAGAATACCGATGCTTTATTATTTTGCAAGTGTTCCGAAATTATGGCCGATGCATGTGGTATCGATAAGTAGGTGAAACCAAGTTACATAATTTACTAGTATTAATACAGTAAGTACATATTTTTCTTCGTTTATCTTTTATATTCTATACATATAATAAAATTGTAACTAAGCCGAATCTGTACATTAAATATTTTTTGGAAAATCTTATTAAACATAAGAAGACATTATTATCGATATAGAGGCCGAATCTATAGTTTTTAAAATTTTTGTCTGTCTATCTGTGTCTGTCTGTCTGTTTGTCTGTTACCGCATCATGGAAAAACCACTGGAGGGATTTTCATGAAATTTAGTATGGTGATAGCTGGTTATCCGGGTCAACATGTAGGATACTTTTTCTTAGGAAAATATCTTATTTTAGAGAAAAAATACAGAAACTGCATTGTAAGAGTATACTAATATGTAAAACCTAAGAATTTGGTTTTTGGTAATCTGAACGCGCTTACCTCTAAAATTACTATTTACTCTTATAAAATTTAAATCATTACATAAATAAAAGTTAAATATTAGAATAAATGAAGAACTATAATGATTTTAATTTGATTCTTACAAAAATTATTATTATTATTAGTTCTAAATAATCATAATAAACTTTCTTCTTCATCTAATAGCTCAATTAGTTGTAAGCTTTCAGTAATTGTTCCTATAGAAAAAATTAATGATATCGTATGTAAATTATAAAGATGTTCAGCTACTTCAGTAGCAATTTTCAAAACGATTCTCCCCAGCCACATAATTTTTACAAGCAAGCTATGTACGTTCATTTTCGTAGGCACACTGGAATATTTTTGTCTTTTAAATTTGAAAATATTTGCTCTCAGGATATTCACAATTTTAGTTATTACGCGCGAACATCGGGTGTTTCTCTAACACGGGCTATAAGATCTTTCAAAGGGCCTATAGTCAGTATAAGGTCCACTTTACATTCATGTCCGTAATCACGACTGTAAATTCTAAAGATTAATGAGTAGGCTAACTGCCACATTTCAATGCTTATATGCTTTTCTGAATTATATAAATAAAATTTATTAGTAATTATATTTTTACTTGTAATGGCTTGATAAATAAATAACAGAGATAAATAAATATTTATATGTCATATATATTTTATGTAAATGTCATTCTGATATAATATTGTTTTAATATAGTTACAGATTATGAAATGATTTTCAAAAGTCATAAATTAAACATCAATTCATCTAAGTATAATATATATAAGTGATTTTTCCATAATCTTTAAATATTACACAAACAACTATCATTTTAAATGAATTTAATAGAGTCTACTAACTTATTTTTGTACAAAAAAAAAATTCTTACTCTTAGAAAATTCGATTTTAACGTTATTTAAAAAAATATATTTAATTACATTTAATTCATAGACTAAGCAATTAGAATAAATAAAAGAATACAATTATGAGTAATAAATTTTGTGCTTAAAGCTTACTTGATTCTACTGAAAATACTATTAGGTTATAAATTATACACATTATAAATATAGATAATGTTTAAACATTTAAGTATATCTAGTAAGTAGGTATTTACTTGTCATTTACTAGGTACCAGAAAGTTTTATTTCTAAACCATATTCTAGAAATAACTTTTAACGCAGCTTTTGCACGAAAACTTTCATAAGGCATTGTAGTGTATTTTTCTTCTTCTTCTTAGCTTTACTTATTTGTACTAGGTTAAAGAAGTCTCTAGCTTATTAGGAGTACATCATTTTAAGTGGCTGGGTGCGCAGACGCAATAAATTCAAACGGGCCGCACACGACGGCTCTGCGTGACGTCACACCTTGCGTGATCGATGGCGAGTAAGAAGGAGATCACGCATTACCACCCTCACTTCTACATACCAGAGGGAGTGAGACGAAACATCAGTAAATAATTTAAAGTTAAATTATTTTAAATCCTCTTATAAGCAAGTCCGTTGACTTCTTGTATTTGCGACTTATACCTATTACTATTGCATTACTGCTTATTATTCAATGATATTTAATATATTTTTTTGTTTGTGGTCTATCAATTAATATTAACTTATTTTTTGTAGAAATAAAGCGCACCCA
The DNA here is from genome assembly GCA_921882275.1 of Brenthis ino. Lineage (NCBI taxonomy): Eukaryota > Metazoa > Arthropoda > Insecta > Lepidoptera > Nymphalidae > Brenthis > Brenthis ino. The sequence goes on along the minus strand of OV170225.1, from coordinate 25,234,246 downwards.
GCACGTTTAACGTGACCGTTGGGTAGGAATAAAGAATAGATAGAATAATCCATAGTTTCGTCATTAGTCTTATACGATATAATCAAAAAATATTAATAACAACACGTTGACAAATATAAAGGATCGTATTCATAAGAATGAATCGATTATTTGGAGAGAAAAAGGAATGAGGAGCGCGGCGCGGGGGAGAGACACTCGTGACACCTGACCGCAGCCATTTTGGCCCGTGAAATATGTTTATTTGTCATGGCTGCCCTTTGTTATTGAAATTGTGTTTGCCTTTACTCCTTCTTTATATTGTTCGATTATGTCTGAGTAGAACTCGTTTGTGGACTCAATGTGAGAATAGCCTCGGATTGAAGATTTTAGAATATTGATTGTTGATACTGAGAAATGAGAAATAAATTTCAATTAAGTAGCCATTGAGCGTGTTTACGCATCTACGCTTGCCTGACCGACGCAGTTATTTCCGTGATTATCTTCTCAAGATATGTAATGACCTTAACGCATAACTAACGAAAATAGTGGCTTAATGTCCATAATCGTTGCCTTGAGTATACTTTCAACTCTCTTCAGTGATTACTTGCACAAAAAATAATATGAAGTTATGTAAACAAATATAAAATAGATAATAGGCTTAAAGTTTATTTATTTATTTAAATGGATAAACATGTTTAAGCACTGAATTCGACACGGCAGGTTGCCATCCGCGAGATTTTTTTAATCATTCTCTAAGAAAGCAATCGATCATAACAAATTCACTAGTCATCGGCTATTAAAAAACGCATTGTGTGTGGAGGATGCATAAACTCTTCCAAACATTGTCACCTCACTCCGAGGTGGATGCCAGACAAAGGCTTGTTCACAAAAGGAACAACAGTGTGGTGGGTGTAAAATGTTAAATATTAAAGCAGACTTTCCCGGGAAACCACCCCGCGGCGCGCGTCCTCGGCGACGAGGAGTCTCACGGCGAATGCACAAAAAATTACACTTAACATTTTTTCTTTACGATTTTATCTCGTCTCATATCAACGTTACCGTATGATAAAGCACCAATAATGATGTTACATTTGAATCGATTTTATAGTGTGAATAAATTATGTGACACTATTTGTTAGATTTTACAATGTTTGTCTTATACGAATATTTTTATGACGAAATATTCTGATTTAATAAAAAATAATTGATAAGAATACACGACAGTACTTTTAAGTAGCTTTGCTAACGTAATGTTAGTGTGAGCATTGCTTTACATTTTAATTTTTTAAGAAATATATTTAGAGAAAAATTCTGAACAATACAAAATATTGGCTTGAGTGATAAATTTCTTAATGTAAAATAATAATTGCTGCATCAGAAGAAGCAGTGATTTACAAAACTCAAATATGTAGTAGTGTAATAAATATCACATCAAACACATCTTACACTATAGGGTATCGATTTTTATTTTTTTTCTCCAATAGGAATCTGCAACGTATGCAATATTTCATTAGCCGCTGGCGAAAAATATTTCCCAAATTTTAAGAATACGATTAATGTAAATTAATTTGTTTGGGAAATAAAGATATAAATGACAATATGTTTTTATTTACATTAATTAATATCTATAATAATTACAATACTAAAGATTAAGTCACATAAATATTGGTATGTCTTTTAATTTTGTATACATATATATTAGACATATCGACCGGCGCAGGTGCAAACACGCTAAGTGTGCTCTTATTGTTATAAGGGATTGGGTTATCTGTGACACTATCTCTTCGTTCGACAAATGTTTAAGCTGTCAGAAATGTGACGTCAGCCGAAACGAAGCTGCGCCCGCGCCTTGTCGTGATCAAAGAGTCGATACGTTTTAACATTTTAAAGTAGTAAGTTATTTTTTAATTTTTCTTTTGTACACATATATGATATATTAAATATATTTTTTGTAATAAATTATTTGTATACTTAATATTTCATAAACGGAAAGCCTTATATCAAATCTACTGACAAAATATTAATATACAGTTCCTGATTTCAGTTGAAGGATGATTTATTTACACAGTTCTATCAATAGGCGTTAGCTGTAAATCTAGTGGTACGTTAGAATCAATAGATATCAATAACATGGCACTGGGGAGTCATTCCTGTGTTAAATTGCGTAGGCGAAGCCATTCTGTAAACGCAAACTATTCGCTATGACAAAGCTAAAGATTATAAGCTTGTTTATTCGAAATATTTGTTTAAAAATAACAAATTGTAAATGTTAATGAGTAATACGTATAATAATTTACAAGTAGTCCAAACATAACATAAAAACCATATTTAAGAAAGACGAAGCGCAAAAGCTAATTAACGGGCGAATGAAGATTTATGTACCGCGTTGTCGATATAAAGTAACGCTTCCTTTATGAACCTCAAAACGTCCTAATTACTGCGCGGGAGAAAACAAAACGAGAAATTGTGACGCCCAAACGCTCTTGTGACAGGGAATTAATTGCTCGTGGCGACACATGTAGCGTGCGGCCACGGGCGGGCTTACAGCGCGCATAAGCGGAGCGGTTAGCGCGTATGCTAATTTGGTTGTAATTAAAATAGCGTTGCAATTTTACACGTCTTTTTTAGACTTAGTAATTTTACGTATTCTAGATATGCGGCGAGAAAAATATGTATGTAGTACATTGTACAGTTACCGGAATTGGAAAAAAACTATCATATACCTAAGTGTTTAAATTGGTAAGATACAATACACAAGCAATAGGAAGATATGAAAAACAATATTTATAAATTTCTTACAAGTTTTAAAAGTCATTCAAAACACTTTTATTTTTAGAAAATTTCAAATATTTTTATAGTAAGCATTATAAATAACTACGATACAAACAAATCCAGAAATAGTCCTTCATATTAATGATGTATTCTTGGATAATATATTATACAATATGATGGGTATATTTATTAGAAGATATTAACAGCTAGTAAATAATATCTTCTAATAAATATAACTATCATCTATTAGTTAAAGGAAGCTTAATATTATACACTTTAAAAGTTTATGAACAAATTATTTGGTTTTTCACATATCAGTTTAGTCTAAGATTTAGACTCTAAATGCTGTTGTTGTTATATTTAGCACGGTGAAAACTTTAATCGTCAGCGTGACTGTCCGTCTCTCATCGACGTCTCCCGAGGTGGCCGCTTGATACAAAAAAATTACGTGACACCTTCCTTTGTTCAAACTGGACATACCTTTCAGCGAAATGCAATTAGTACGCCAGATATAGAACGTCGATAGTTAGACAACGCGCTGCGATTTCAAACGTTTGCTCCTGTGATCTATTTTAGAAATCGAATGATATCCAACATATGATTAAATAAAAAAGTAGATTTATTTACAACTAGCGATTTACCCTCACTTCGCTCTGTTTCGTCCCTAGGTACGTTTTAAAAGTAAGTATAAAATAAACAATATATACATATGAACAATGCACATACATAGGTATAGAAAAGTAGGTAATTATTAATTATTAGTATGGATATACCTATAAAGCTGGCTTTTTAGTGGTGCTGGTCTATCATCATCGGCTTGGGCTGAACGTTGATAAGTCAGTTAGTGAGTCGCGCCATTGCCTCTAATATAATAAATATTTATTGCGAGTGTTCCTTAGGAGATAGATATACCTATATACTATTACAGACTTTTCTATAGACCTTTTAAAGATCCACATTTTTCTAGTAAGTACATTGTTTTGATGTATATCTTAAGATTTAGCCAGCGTTAGCCATATTATCTAAAGACGACTCGATAGAACCACTTATTGTGTTTTTCCGTGGGAATGAAAAATTTTGCCTGTACTAAAAGGTATCCTAAATGTTGACCCGAGTAATAAGTTATCACATCACCAAACGTTGAAATTGGTTCATCACTTTTTGCGTAAAACGCGGACACACAAACAGACAAAAAATTTAATAACTATTTTTTTGGGGATATATTATACATAATACGTTACAGTCATTATTTAAAAAAAAAAAATTCATGTACAGATTCCGGTAAGTTATGCTTTATTATAGTACAGACTAGCAAGTTCTCCCTCTTCACATATATACGTCATACTTATTTTGTTTTATGGTTGTCGTATTAAAATATCTTGAAGATTATGTTGTTCTCTAGATTGTGTTAAACATTAACAACAAACTTATGTTTTTTAATTAAACTATATATTCGATCTTAGAGACCTTCATATACCTAACATAAAAGTTATGATGGCATAAAAAAATATTGAAATCACAGTGTTAATTCAGTAAAACGAAGCTCATTATTTAATAAGTAGATAAGTAAATGAATAAAAAATATAAAAACAAAAGACAGTTTCGATTAATCAAGCTATCCTAGATATCTTTTAAAATAACATAAATGTGACAGTTATACAGCCAAATAAAATATACTCACAAGCTGGTTCTGGTAAGCTGTAACTGCAGTGAACACACATTCAGGGAATATGAACGTCTTGAACTCTTCTTGTTCCAGATCGGTTATGGGGGCGTTTATAGCACCGTCCCGTCGCAATACTAAGTGGATACGAGGCTGATATTTGTGCATTGAGTTTAACACCAACTGTGGATAAAAATAAATAAGATATATTAAATGATCTACATAAGAAATCATTATTTTATGTACTTAGAGAACCTACTTAAATTCGAAAAACTAAAAATGTCTACTAACTTTTTAAACTAAATATGTACTATAATCGATATGAAATTTAAATGAATTAACAGATTAATAAATCACCTGTCCATTTTTATCCATCTCGTTGTTGGTAAGCTTAACTTTTTCGAAGGATACGACTTGTTTGCGAAGCTGGTCACCGGAGAAAGGAGAGTCTGGGTGTGGATATAGTCGAGCAGGCGCGGGAGGGTCCGCCTTGCCCGCTACCAGCCACGATGAGCGATGGTAAGCGTAGCGATAACGCTTGCCGTCCACCGGAACCACGTCTAGAAGTACCGCGTAGCGCGCCTCCGCCCGGCACCCAGCGAATGATACGCGCACCGTCGGGAACATGCGTCTGTTGAATTATTTTTTTCTTTATATTCACTACATCTTGTCCTATAATTAGCCATTTAAACATAATTTTAAAATATATTATAGATAATGTTTTGGAGTAGATTTAGAGTAAAACTCTTTTGTGATTTAACCATTCATTTTAATATTAAGTTTTTTTCTCATGTATATAAGCTCTAGATGAGTCTTAACTTTCAGCAGATTATATAATTTTAACATATTTAGTTTAGAAGTTTTAGCGCATTATTTCTAATAACTTCAATTACATATAAACACATATATGTAAATCAAAAGATAAATTTGTCTTTATTAATGCATAAATAAATAAACATTTTAACACATAGCTATTTATTATTTCCGGTAAACATATAACATGCTACATTATTAAAGCTTTCATTAACGTAAATAAAAACAATATTTGTGCCTACATACTTTTTTATCGTCTTCCTTATACCATTGTTTTGTTAAAGCGTGTATTTTCACATTAACGCAATTATTCGACAATTACTTGCATGAGTTGAAATTATCGCTTGCTGAAGCCGGCACCAATCGTCTTTCGCTCATTAGAACGTATATTATCGCAAATTATCGCAACTAATTATTTTTACATTTTAATATGTAGATATTATGTTCATATTTCTTTTTTTTTACCTAAGAAATCCCTTTAAACTTCTTTTATTTAATTAAAAATTTATATTTCATACGTATATTTTGTATAATTTTAATTTTAGACAGTTCTAAAATTATTTGCTTACAACGTTTATAAATATCATAAAAAGCTTTATACATAGAATATTTATGAAGTTCATAGATGTTTAAACAGAGAAAGTACAATTAAAATATAAAGTAGTTATTATCTTCTAAGTCTTTAAATCATAAATAACGACATGACTGTTTCTTAAAACTAAATACATACATATGTAGGAAATGCTCTGTTCTATTACAAATGTACGACTTTTTATAACGTCTATGTTTTAACTTCCCCTTCCCCTTTTGGATAGGGGCATTCTTAAATGTCTCCTGTTGCAGAAAGATGAATGGAGAGACATTTTTATGTAGGCGTAGTTTGTTTACTGTTACATAAATTGCTTATGGTTGGCTAAAGTAATGGATCTTGTTACCCTCTTCCATGATATTATGGTTTCTTCTATGTTATTATACTGTAAGTTTTTTTACGGCTAAAATCTAATTTTAAATTAATAATCACTAATAAAGAACAGAACATCTAAATTTAAATGTTATAAAAACTGATCAAAGATAGTAAACTCGTTGTATGAATAAAGAAGTGTCACAAAAACTTGCGTCGGTAGCGAGCGCGTGTAACACTATCTCCAAATCGACATAAAATGGTAGTCATTGAGGCGGCGAGAACGGAAACAACAAATCTTTAATGTAAGCTGAGAAGCATAAACTCGAAGCGATCATTTTTTGTTAGTACCTACCTACTGCTTGCAGTGATTCGTAAAAGTAATTGACAATCTCGTCTTCGAGACTGGAAAACGTCAATAGAGTACCTTGTGACCTGGTAATCTCTCTACTATGCGCTTGCCTATCAATTACGAATCGGCCACCCAAGCGGACATGATTGCCCATTTTATAATTTACAATACTTGTGATTGGTTTATGATTTCTATTGATATCTTTATATTTCACGGTCATAGCTTGGGTAGTAAACGTGAGGTGTGTAACAAAGGCAAGCCATCATTAGCAGCAAACGATCTAACGCTTTTACAAGAATCCAGGGAGAAAAGAAAATAAGTATACTATTAATAAGATTTATGCACCTTTAGCCGTGGTCGCGCGCGTCGATTTGTGAGACGCTCCTTATAGCATTCATGATAGTGCAAGAGCGCGCTCGGGCAATAGCACGCATGCGTTAATGGCGACACTCGACGCAAACCGATATATATTGCCGCAATGATATATTACCACCGACGTCGTTCATCATTGTACCACCCAAAAGTTAGCGGAAAAGCGAGCGAGAGCAAAAGGATTAAGAGACGTGTACACCAGTTTTAATGAGCAGATACCGAAGACAGAAATAAGGTGCGATCGTTTTACAACGGCTCGTTATTATTATGACATTGTTAAAGTAGATTCCTAAGAATTGAGTAAATGTATAAACTATTAAGCTAGTATTATCTAGTATTAATATCTTTTAAAATGTGTTTATTAATAATTATAATTAATATACGCAAATCATTTATATGAAATAATTTTATATATGAAAATTAGCTTACATTTGAAACGAATTACCCTTTAACTTATATAATTACTTATAATAATATATTGAGTAAAGAATTCTTAAGTTTAAATTAAAATAGTCATAAAGTAAATTTACATAAAGAACAACAGTGAACATTACGCACATCGTCTTAATTAGAGGCGGGCGAGGTGCAAACTCGTCAATCATTGTTTCCCCGCGCGTCGGTTTGATGCATCTCTACAACGCACTATTGCATATCTTTCGACCATGAATCCCTGTCATAATTCTTTTATTAGAACAACCCATTTGTTAAAGTTCCGAGTTTCTTATTTAAATTTAAATTTGGTATTTAATTGGTATACTTAGATGTTTTTATAATATATTTATATTATTTACTTAGCGCCATTGATTCATAATCACTTTCATTTTTTTTTATATAAAAATGCAACTTATATAGCAAAACTAGCATTGCCCGCGGCTCCGGCCGCGTTCAGATGACCAAAAAGCAAATTCTTAGGTTTTACATATTAGTATACTCTTACAATGCGGTTTTTGTATTTTTTCTCAGAAATGAGATATTTTCCCGCGGTAAAAAGTATCCTAAATGTTGACCCAGATAACCAGCTATCACCATACCAAATTTCATCAAAATCCCTCCAGTGGTTTTTCTGTGATGCGGTAGCAGACAGACAGACAGACAAAAATTCTAAAAACTATAGATTCGGCTTCTGTATCGATAATAATGTTTATTTCAATAAGATTTTCCAAAAAATATTTAATGTACAGATTCGGCTTCATATAATTTTATTATATGTATAGATAGTGATATTAATTTTATCAGAGATGATTATTGTTGAATAGGAAGTGTGTTAACGCAATGTTATCACGTCGTGATAGGGCCGAGTAGCCAATCAGCGCGCTTCTAATTATACAGGAAAGCGCTTTATTATTAGCAATTATACGCCGCCATATTGCGAGCGATTTAATTAACTCTATTCGTTGATTAGCGACAGATGGCGCGCGCATATTTTGCTCATTAACGCACTTGAGGTAATAGTGTCGAATCATTAATGATGATTTGATATAAATTAATTTACAACTTATAATGATTAATTCTAATAATCGTTTTATAACACTGTGATGTAATAATAAATTAATTATCTATAAAAATAAATTTGTATTTTATTTCTATTAGGTAGGTACACGTAAAATTTGATAACTTAAATTGAAAATGTATAATGGATAGAATGATTCTATGCACCTTTCTGGCAATTATTATAAAACAAAATAATTTTCACTGAAGTTAAATTATATAATTTAAAATTTCTATTCATCTTTTAAGTTATCACGTTACCAATTCACATTAGTTCAAATTAGCAAAATGAGTGGCAACAGTAACAGTGCGGCCTGGTTGAGTTCTGCATTATTTAAGTGACAACAATCCGAGCTGGTATCCAATGAATATTTCATATCAATAATGGCTCCACTTACAGCTAATTTTACGGCCACGAGCACGTACCTAGGGGCGATTACATCTAATAGGATATTTGTACATACATGTATATTGTATATAATTATAATTTATGTCGTTATATCTATATTATAATAAATATTATTATTTAGGTACTAGTGAACAAATAATATTGCCAACTCAATATTTTTAACAATGGCAACATATAATTAAATGTATCTCTTTATTTTGAAATACATCAATTTCTGTACGTGCGGTTAAAATTTCAGTGTCATATTTATGTTATGGGTTTACTCTGTGACAGATGGGTATGCAGCATCTGACGTGCGACTTGGTCACGACTTGTCGCCTCGCATCCGATGCGTTTGAAACATAACACTTAGATTTGTTAGTCTCTGTCCAATGCGTCATTACATCTAATTAAATATTATATGCATACATTCGAAAAATAATGCTCGTTCCCATAAGCTCATGATTATTTTATAAAAATACTCAAAATTTGATGAGATATAAGTAACGTTTTATTCGTTGATTCACATTAACGAAATTTTGGATAAATATGTATATTTTAACCTAATATAGTACTTAAGGTATAATAAATTATTCGTTAATTTCGCAATGCAGGTTTAATGCGATTGTCTGCTTTTCAAGGTGCGATTATGGCGAAGGGCGTAACGGCGCTGACGTATGAGTGACGAGATGACAAATGACCGCGTGTCATCCTGTAGTAATCCTATTTCACTTATAATAAGAACATAACTCTTGACGCAAAAAATTAACTAACATATTATTACCAGATATACCTATTATAATAAAATTTGATAAATGCACGAATAAAATGCATCTCATTTGTTTATTGAATTACAAGGTAATTTAATGTCAACTACAAGGTAACATTAAATTATGAAAATTATTTACATTTGAAAATTATAGCGCAGTCCGCATAAAATTGACTACATATAACTATATTTTTATTATAAGTATCAAAAGAATAAAATGTTTATAAATTTTATTGTCACGAGCCTATCTTATTTACTAAAAAAATTGTCAATTTTCAATGTAATGTTTTTATGGGTATATTGGTATGTGTGAAAGATTGATGTGTATTAGTTTCTTAATGAGCTGGTAGGGCGGGGCTGGGCGGATGGCGCATAGGGTGAAATATTACTCGTCTTGGGAGGTCCGGGTTCAAAGCCGCGTCGAATTTTCGACACTCGCACGATTTTGTCGAATTCGTTGATAAATATCTATGTCAGACTTGGCGGTGAGATCTCAGATAACTACTGAACCTGTCATGGACCACTTACAAATAACTATATTTTTTTTTGTTATACTTTTTGTCAGTTGTATTTTTTGCAGGTACTACATTTTTAACACTCAATTACAGGTTCTTTTGATTCTGGACATCTACCTATACCTACATATATAATAAAATTGTAACTAAGCCGAATCTGTACATTAAATATTTTTTGGAAAATCTTATTGAAATAAACATTATTATCGATACAGAAGAATCTATAGTTTTTAGAATTTTTGTCTGCCTGTCTGTCTGTCTGTTACCGTATCACAGAAGAACCACTAGAGGGATTTTGATGAAATTTGGTATGGTGAAAGCTGGTTATCCAGGTCAACATATAGGATACTTTTTACCTCGGGAAAATATCTCATTTCTGAGAAAAAATACAAAAACTGCAATGTAAGAGTATACTAATATGTAAAACCTAAATTTGGTTTTTGGTCATCTGAACGCGGGCGGAGCCGCGGACAATGTAAGTCCTTATATAAAATCAGTGAAACCATAAAATATCGGGGCTATCATTCACTTTAAAATTGAATATACATAAATAGAAATATTTAAAGTACAAAACAGTGTTTGCGGATGTACAAATAAAACATTTCTACAATGCAACACAGTGGCCATTACCGTAGCAGATGTCGTATGTGAGTATTTATTAACAACTATATAATTAGTGATTTTAAACAAATATCAGTTAAGCGTACTATTTTGATTATATAGTGTGGACACACTGCACTTTTACCCCTACCAAGCACAATAATTAGACGGGCACGTTGTAAGTTTTAATATAATAGGTATTGTAATTTGTAATAACATGAAACCGAATGAGTAATTTGTAGTTGAGATTATTTTGAGCAGAATGTATGACATATTTTAATAATATTCAATGAGCAATTCTTGTAGGTAGGTATATAAGTATACCTATATAAATTTATTTTGTGTACCTATCTCGGGAACGGCTCTAACGGTTTGAATCAAAATTTGTATTTAGATAAGGTTTTGCTTTTTAAGTATATATGTATGTTTTCTAGAAAAAGACAATTTTTATATCTATTCCGAAAAAATGCCGAGTGAAGCTCGGTGACCCAGGTATTTTTATTTTAAACTAGCGACTCACCCTCGCTTCGCTCGAGTTCGTTGGATTCTTCTTTTTTGAAACCTTGATTCCCGTACACACTTTCATCCCCATTTTCACCCCCTTAATTAAGGGATGATTTCCGGGATAAAAAGTATCCTACGTCCTTCCCTGGGTCTCAAACTATCCTCTTACCAAATTTCATCTAAATCGGTTTAGTAGATCCAGACATTACCCCCTACAACGTCACAAACTCACATACTTTACCTCTTTATAATATTATTAGTATAAAAAAATGTATAGTTATATTATATGAACTATTCATCGACGTTTCTATTACGAATAGGTAAATTAGATATGTACCTATATAAACGAACCGTGGCTGTTAAATTTATTTGTCTAATTGTTATAAAAAGCAGTACTTATTTAAAATGCAAAATAAAGTTGTAAGGTAAATTGGAATATTCAAAAATATCGTAAAGAAAATAGATTGGCGCTTAATACGCGCTAATCTTCTAAAGCTCTCAATCTACTACGTACAAATACTTTCACATAGGTGGGTACGTTCAAGTCACACCTGTATATTCCTTCTCCGCGGCGCCGAGTTTCGCAACTCGACACCGAAATTGGGAAGTTAACGATAATATTGCTAAAACTGTCGTCTCTGTTCGTAGCGCCATTGCCATTTCACTTAAACTTCGTAAGACGCTAAAGCGAGTTAACCGTATGTATGCGATTTATTGGAATGCAGGCTTTTTGAATAATTCATATTGCAAGATTATTCATGGAATTACATTAAAATATGTAATTATGACATAAATTAATTTATATTGCAATATATGTCGTCACTTTGTTAGTTACTTTTCTGTAATTATATGAAATTATTACCTTTAAGAAGCTATGCAGGCGTATCCAAGCCTTGTTGTTTTATGAATAGGTATATTATTAAACTGTGAGGTTTTAGACGTGGCACAATGCGTGCAGTCTATACTTAGAATGTTTTCATTTTCCTTCGACGGTGTAAACTCGCTCACTTGTATACTTCTCTAAGGCGTAACATTAAGCAAATTAATATGGGACGTTTGTGCATTAACTATATGAATGAAATAATAATATGACTTAGGTATGATAAGTTAAATAATTAAGATATCATTTCGCTCTTATTTATTTATCTACAAGCATTGCTCGCGGCTCCGCCCGCGTTCAGATGACCAAAAACGAAATTCTTAGGTTTTACATATTGGTACACTCATACATATTTCAGTTTTTGTATTTTTTCTCAGAAATGAGACATTTTCCCGCGGTAAAAAGTATCCTATATGTTGACCCGGATAACCAGCTATCACCATACCAAATTTCATCATAATCCCTCCAGTGATTTCTCTGTGATGCGGTAACAGACAGACAGACAGACAAAAATCCTAAAAACTATAGATTCGGCCTCTGTATCGATCATAATGTCCATTTCAATAAGATTTTCCAAAAAATATTTAATGTACAGATTCGGCTTAGTTACAATTTTATTATATGTATAGATTGTCTAAAGTGCACAAAATATCGGTAGACTTATCTATGTGCATAGTCTTTAGGTAGATATGTCAGCGTCTGGCGAACGTGCCCTATGTCTGCGGCTGCTAATGTCGTCAGCTGCGGGGCCAGGGGGTGGATGGGGGCACGTACGGACTGTTAAAACGCGACATGTCAGCGGGGTGGAGCCTCCTCTAACCTACGAAACAATGGAGGACCGTTGATTGTGTCGTGACCTTGCTACTTTAATGTGGATTATAAACTTAATATTATGTAGTTAAGTAGAGAAAATTAAATCAAAATCTATAAAATATTGACCATTTACCATGGTAGTGGTAAAGTTACTATGTAGCGTAGATTCATAATTTAATTTTAAAATAATATAACGTAAAATGATGATAGTTACATAAAATGTTATTGGCGTCCACATGTATATTATACTAGTGAGTCAGCCTCGCTTCGGGTTCGTCCCTAGACAAAAACAAATCTATCCCACGGGGACGGCCATTAAGGGGATAAAAAGTAACTTATGTGCTATTCCAAACTATAATCTATCTCTGTGCCAAATTTTATCCAGATCCGTTTATCTGTTCTGGCGTGAAAGAGCAACAAACATCCATCCATCCTCACAAACTTTCACAATTATAATATTAGTATGGATATGGATGCAATATGGATATAATAATATACCGACTGTACATAGTTATTTAATACTAGGTAATTGATTCTTTAAATTGATGTAACTTTTTTATTTATGAACCGGTTGAAATAAAACAATACTAAATGTTAAGTGAGGCTTACCACAATTACTAATGTGATAACCGCACCTAAATGGGTTAAGCCGTTTCTGAGATTAGCGTGTACAAGCGCACAGACAAACAAAAAATCTAAAAATCATGTTTTGGGTTCTATTGCGTTAAGAAAGGACCCCAAAAATAGATTTTCTTAAATATCTTCCATGTACTGACAGCGACCAGTAAAACTTTTATTATATGTACTGTAGGTAATAAGGAAAACCTGTATATGTTAAAAATAATCTCTACCACTCTTAGTTATTGCAACAAAATAAGTGAACAGCGGTCGTTGTACAACAAGCATAATAATCATCATATTAGATTCTAAATCTGCCAACGAGATGAACTAACAGAGATATTAAAATTGCAATAACGGCTTCAATCGTTGAGGCTTTCCACGAAGTCAAACATCAAAGGACGATCCGTTGACACAAAGTGTATCTGGTCGCCTTTTGCCACATCGGATATTTATTTTAAAATTTTTAATGTATATATAGATGACATAATAGTATCTGCCATTATACGAAATTGCAGCATAAATCGTTTGCGGGCGCCATGTTGATCACTAATAATTGAAGCATTTTTACATTACACGGTTACATATGTCCTGGTATGCACATAGGGAGGCTACCGGATGTCATCGAAGCGGAGCGGGAGGGCTATAGTACATACATAAACATTTTCTGCGTACTTACTTCCATAAATTAGTTCAAGCTAAGGCACGGTATAAATACTCGCGAAACGCATGGTCACTCGCTCATTACCTCTAATAGTCTTATTTATTGGTTTCCTGTTTCACTACCGCTAAGTCTATCCAAAATATATTAGTAAATGTCACTGAAATTGAACACTAAGCCAATTAACATAAACATTATGTAAGCATCAACATTCTTATATTAGTACATTAGTACTAGCAATGCCCGCGGCTCCTCCCGCGTTCAGATGACCAAAAACCAAATTCTTAGGTTTTACATATTTGTATAGTACTCATACATTGCGGTTTTTGTATTTTTTCTCAGAAATTAGACATTTTCCCGCGGTAAAAAGTATCCTATATGTTGACCCGGATAACCAGCTACCATCATACCAAATTTCATCAAAATCCCTCCAGTGGTTTTTCCGTGATGTGGTAATAGACAGATAGACAGACAGATAGACAGACAAAAATTCTAAAAACTATAGATTCGGACTCTGTATCGATAGTAAAGTCTATTTCAATAAGATTTTCCAAAAAATATTTTATGTACAGATTCGGCCTAATTACAATTTTATTATAAGTATGTATAGATAGATGTCACTGAGATTGAACCCTAAGCCAATTAACATAAACGTTATGTAAGCATCAACATTCTTATATTAGTATGAACTTATTTAATAGCTTAGTTAAAACTGAACACCGTAACAGAACAATAAACAATATATGTATTTTACTTACTTGCAAATGACTTAAAGCTTAACTACGAATAGGTACATATCTACCGATAGTTAAAAACTTCTTCAATTAATTATAGTACCTAATAACTTTTATTGAACATTAAATATCAATATTTTGATAATTTAGCTCGGTGTTACTAAATTATACCTTTAAAGTGTTTATTACGTATTTATTTTTTATCTCATTCTAACAATAACCTATCATTAATTTATCGAGGCGTTCGCTGACGCGCACACAAAGGGTGGCCGGAACTCGAAAGAAAACGACGAAAATTAAAAGTTTTCTCCAAACAAACCAACAGCTGTCATATTAAACCGTCAAAGTAAAGATTACAAATGAAATATTCACGGTGAAAGCGGGGCTCAGCCCGTGGTTATGTAAATAAGTGGCTACGAAAATGTACATAATTAGTTTACACGTTTTCTCGTGGCGCCTGCCACCCCGGGCCTGGCATATTGCGTGGGGACCGGGGGTGCGGGCGAGATTAGTCCACGATACACTTGCTAAGGGTACATTTACATGAATCACACATCTATTACACGCTGTGTTCAAATAGGCTGCATGTGTTCACTTCACATAACCTAAAAACAAGTGATAGGGTTGCGCGTCTCTATTAAAAATGTATGAAGGAATTGAAAGTAACTGCTATGATACAAAATAAATACCGTTTTTGTCCAGTTTTAAAATTAAGTACAAGAGCGTATCAATTTCGACATTTATTATTATTTGGTAAACCTTTAATATATTAGACATTTAATGAGGTTGTAAATATAGGATCTATACGAGGTTGTAAATACAGGATATTATCTGCTTAAATACAAATACACGCAAGTTAATAATATACAAAAAACATTTAGAGGTTAATTATAACAAAGTGGTTATGTAAATTAAATAGCGTTGGAGTGATCGCAGCTGGAGTGGCAGGTAATCTCTTAATAAGACAAAGTAAAGTGAATTCGCAAGGTGTCGGTGAAGGGCGCGGGCGGCGTACAGTGTCGCCGCGTCAACGTCGGCGCAACCGCGGGGGCGAGGTGTCTCCTTAATTCTTTTGTCGTTTTCAGCTTTGTCAAATATCGCTTTTCCCGTTTGCATACATTTACACTGACTCCCGGCCCGTGCCTCCGAGCCGCCGCCTCTCACGAATAAAATTAGTGTCGGCAGCGTGACACCAACTGAATTTAAGCTTAATAAGATATTTATAAAGAAATTTCCGATTCAGCAGCAAAGTTCAAAATTTGCCTCGGACTACGTAAAGAGTTTGGTGGCGTTTTCAATTTAAACTTGGAGCAAGTTAAATAATGAGAGCTCCGACCAACTCGATTCATTTAAGGTTTTAGTGAAATTAGCTTTTGGATTCGAATGACGTTAAAATCTCCAGATCTTTGCTGCTGAAGTTAGGTATTTAGAGTTATTAGAATGTTTTGGACTGACTATGTAACTATAACTTTAGTTAAGGAAGTATGAAACATATTTTAGCTACGCAAATATTTCTATAGAAATATATATTATATACCTATGATTTGCCTCCAATTTATTACAAAAATTGAGGAAAAGTGTGTTTTAGGGCGTGAGAGTGCGACTATTATGCATTTTGCGCGTTAGTGCCTGCTCGTAGTTAATATGAACATAAATCAGAAGTAACACGGTCACCCACCACCTCGCCGCCGATAAAACTCTAAATTGTTTCTCGCCCCCGGTGGGCGCCGCCCTCAGTTCGCTCTTAAACGCCGTTTCAACTTGCACTTGTGAATCTCACTTTTTACTGTTCTTAAAATTGGCGTTGCGAATTGCTTTTCTTCTTTGCTTTTATAGGAGCGAAGCGTGTCGGAATTCCGTTTTACGAATGTAACCGAAATCGATAAGCGATTTTTGCATGCGCGAATAGAGGAGACACACTGGCATTGGCAAATGTGAGCCAATTAGAAGATAAAGCGTTGACAATTACGGTGTTGGATCGCGATCGTATATCAACAATTATCGTGCGAGCGCGACAAATGGCGAACAGGGCCGTGTACGTGTAAGCGCGGTGCACCCAGCGCGACCTGCTCCACGATATGCTAAGTGTAGCTTACCTTGTTACTTTTGATAAATATCAGTATCCACACTATATCCCATACATATGTGTATTTCTAAGTATCACAATTATTTTTTATTAAATTGTATAAAATTACTTAATATAACTAATTTTATTAAGAACTATTAAACATAACTAAATATTACAGTACTCTTGCTCTTGTAGAGAGGTAGGTATTTCAAAAATTCGAGAAAAATAATTTTAGATCAAAGTTGTGTGCATTGTATAATAAATGACTTTCCTACTTTACTTTTTAATTCATTTTGATAGTTCTTTCATCGTTCATCAAGTGACATGTTTATATCTTAATTACATATTGCTAGTGGCCAAATTCATTTCAACATCAAAGCGTTCCAAGAAGACAATTACGAGTAGAATACAATACTGTTTTGTCTCTTACAATATCTAAAATTTCTATGCGAGTAAAATATTATACGAGCAATTTATCATACGAGAACCTGATATTTATATGAAGGAAAATGGTGGTGAGAAGTAAATCAAAGCAGCCGTTGTCTGCCAAGTTCGTGATTATAAAGTGTTGGCAACATTCGCGGCGGAAAACATCTTAACTACGCGCCATTACCGATTCGTGATACACTCATATCAAAACATGTTAATTTAAATCAATTAAGACAACTTTACAATCACCAATCTCTATATCAAAAGCGATATCAAAGAGTAAATACGAGTAATCTGAAAACTATAAGATTTATGAGCGTAATAAATTGAATTTTATTTTCATCTGGTTCTAATGGGCTTTACCAGCTCTGATAAGACTGGGTTCGTCGTAATTGATCAATAGCAATTATCGAATTTAAAGTAAGATCTTGAGTCAGTATTTATAATCAAATAAATTTTATTTATATTTCAATAAACAAATAATGTTATGGATTGTTTATTCATAACAATCTTAATAAATTTAAAATCAAACAACATATCAAAATATTTACTAAGTAAATGACAAATGTCCCTACTTTAAACAAACTTAAATCTGCAAACAAAGAGAGCATTTAAAATTATTATCCCCGTATTGGATTTGAACACGATTAGTATTGCAACTAGCAACCGCGAGATAGACGTTACCGTTATTCTATTACGCTTGTTATGATAATCTCTTAGGGGTGAATGGAGCTAATGTGCTTAGATTTAACAGCATCACATTTTTATCTGCCCTTTTAAATATGCAAATGGAATCTTATTTTTTTATCATATCACTATTTACCGTTGGACTAAACAAAATGTTTATATAGAAAAGATAACTGTTACTGTATTCAGCCTTTTTTTAACGTTCCACTGCTGGGCACGGGCCTCCCTTCAGTACGAGGGGAATCACGCCATAGTCCACCACGCTGGCCAAATGCGGATTGGCGGACTTCACATGTCTTTTGAAAACTTGCTAGGTTCTCTCAGACATGCAGGTTTCCTCACGATGTTTTCCTTCACCGTTAAGAAAAGTGGTAATTATGTTGGAAATGATTCGCACATGAAAATATCAGAGGTGTGAAACCCGGGATTTAAACTCGCTTCACTCGGTTTCCCAAGCGAGCGCGTTACCACTGGGCTACCACTGCCTCTACCGTTACTAGCATGAAAATTTTCGCCGGCCAAAATAGTTTAGATAGCAAATAAAAATCCGTTAAATTTAGTGGGTGCACCTGATTCAGCATTTGCAACAATTCGGCAGATCTCAGTAGGGCAATTCAATTACATCGAAAGATCCCTCATAAGCGAATCGTTTTTCCGAGTCATTAATTTTTTCGAACGACACAGGGCTCCGCGTGATATGGCAGGGTGGGTCAGACGCGGCTATCTCGCGAGATAATGCTGATTTATTTGAGCGAGCGACGGTCGCGATTCGTCGCGCTTCGTCGCTGGGACATGTGAATGTCGCGCTGATCGGCCCGAATAGCCCTTGTTTGCTTTGACTGTAGTAACAGTGTACCAACTCTGTTACTCATTTGTGCCGGTTAGTTGGCGAGATTTATGCTAATCGACGAGGCCGAAACGGATAAGTCCGCGTGACGGCGTGTTGCAAATTGTCTCTCAGTACGTGGTTTCAAAAATCCCATGAGCCTTTTATCTTTTATACTAGCTTATCGAAATTAGATAATACAATATTTCGTTGACTACAGCTTGTTTTATTATTTTCATGAAAATAAAAGTGTATTTCTACATTAATATTAAGAAATTCTGCAGATATTAAATGTATTGGAATATAAAGCCAAATTTACATTAATAAAATTAATTTTTTGCATAATTCACATTTCGAAATTAATTTTATTAAACTAGTTTAAACAAAAATACCTACATAAATTAGAGAACGATGCACATACACTATACAGTCAATACGTACTCATTCGTTCTCTCTCTCATTCAATACAGTCAATACATACTCATTCGTGACATAAGTTTCACGATGTAATTAGTTACTTTACATTAGTTTTATCAAAATTGCAATTTGATTTAAAAGAATCTAAATTAGTTAACGTGTAAAATTGCTAGGAATTATTTATTACCATGGAAATACCTTAATAGTATTATTTTGTTATATATTACCTTAATTATATTATTTCAATGGTATTAATTTAATTACGTGGCAATTTTACGCGCTAACTAATTTCGATTTCTTATTTTTTAATAAAAAATTGTAGGCTTTAAGGTAAATATAATTATTGATTATAATTTTGAGTGGCTCGACAATACTAGTTCTTCGGAGTTATTACGAATCAACACAACATTAAACGTGCATTGTGATTGTGATGCACTGCTTAGTTTGAAAATAAATACAAGTAGAATGTTTCCGAATGTTGTATTTTATGGTGCATGGAAGAAAAAACTGAATGCCCAGCGTCGTTAACTCGAGAACATTATAAGGAATAAATAAGTGAGGTATTAATATAGTTTTATCGTCCATGAAAGCTTTTGCTTGTTTCATACTTTACAATTGATGCTATTTATAAAATGGATCAATATTATAGGTAGACAAGGAACTAAAAAATCTAATAAAATTGTAACTAAGTCGATTCTGTACAATAAATATTTTTTGGAAAATCTAATTGAAATAGACGCTATTATCGATACAGAGTCCGAATCTATAGTTTTTAGATTTTTTTCTGTCTGTCTGTCTGTTACCGCATCACGAGAAAACCACTGGACAGATTTTGATGAAATTTGGTATGGTGATAGCTGGTTATCCGGGTCAACATATAGGATACTTTTTACCGCGGGAAAATATCTCATTTCTGAGAAAAAATACAAAAAATGCATTGTAAGAGTACACTAATAGGATAAAAGCCGGATAGTTGCCCCACTTTTTGAAAATCTCCAATTACATAAAAAATAAGTATCTACTTACAATAGGCCCCGTATATAATAAAACATTGGACTTTAATCTTTCAATGTGACATATTTTTTTAAACACAATCAATATTGTTTTTCAGTAAATCCTGTTTTATTTGACCTCTACAAAAGGGGATAGTTGCCTTCTGTGGCGGATAGTTGCCTTGTGTTAAAAATGCTTTGGGGGATACTTGCCTCATGCGGGGATAGAAGGTCATCATGAAATTGTTGCAATTTTTTTTGGATTAAAACAAAATTATGTAAGTTTAATCAAATATTATTAATTATTAACATCAATTAATTAAGTAGTAGGTATTTACTAATCGAAATCAATACAACTTTTAAAATACAAATAAAATCTCCAAAATGTACGTTATTAATAATAATTAACTTTAAAGATAAATACAATATGGCAATCAACTTTGACACAAATATTAAAATTAGTGGGTAGGTTATTATAGGTATATCACCAATTTAAATATCATCATCAATTACGAAGTCATAATCTATAATATATAAGTCTTTTAATTTTCCACATCTCATACAATTTCCTTTGAATGATGAACAAGTTTCCTGGAAATACAATCCAGTATAATTTGGATTTAGTATTGTAATTTTCAAAACATTTACAATAATCATCAACTGAAACTTTATCATTCGCTTTTCCTATTTAGTATTAATGTTAATAACTTTTACTGTCTTTTCAGTCTCTTTTATCATCTTTAATTTCTTACTTCGTTTTTTGTACTCGTTTAGTAGCTTTTTCTTTGGCTGTTTTTGTATTTATAATGCTTTTTTCATTTTCACTCTCGGAACTATAAGTTTTTTATTTGTCATCCTTAAAGCTCTTTCTCCGCTCAGTTTAATAAAATCTATGTTTGCAAATTCTGTTTCACTGCGAGAGAAATCGTCATATTTTTTGATTTTTTACTTACGTTTCGACCTCTTTTCTTCATAATTATCATCTCACTATCATCTGATTTATTTTTTACTATCTTAAAATCTTTTTATTTCGTTGTCTCCATTCTAGTTCTTTTTGTAATGTTTGTTTCTTCTTTTTTATCCTGTTTTTAGACAATTTTTTCGTTGAAATTTAAAACTTCTGCAGATTTTTTAGCCCTTTTAGACATGCTAAGCTCTTACCCATATTTGCATTTCGCGAGGCATTTCGCCTACCTACAACACTAATTGTCCTTAGGGCGACTATCCGCACAATTATGTGGGGCGACTATCCTTTTCGGTACGGATACTTGCCCTTATATTTTGAAAAATAAATAAAAGTTATTCGACAGTTTAAGGTAATAGGTAGTGTAACTTAAGCTTCAGTACACGCGTAGAAGCAAAAAGTTAAATGAATCGACAACTGTAAAAAAAAATATTCAATAGAAAATACACACGAATATAATTTCAACGCTCGTTAACGTCCTGCCGCGGAAGATTTTCGCTCAGACAGACAAAACATGTTTACCTAGTTCCACTACTGGCATCGTCCTAAGGTCTGTGGAAGAGGCCCTATAAATTACAGAAGAGCGCTAACATCAAAGACATCTCTAATATAGCGTATTGAAAACCGGGGCATGTATCCAACTGAGGCGATTATCCGGGTTTTACCCGTGTATGTAAAACCTAAGAATTTGGTTTTTGGTCATCTGAATACGGGCGGAGCCGCGGGCAATGCTTGTTTAAATATATCTAATTCAACATGCAATTAGTATTTAATTCATTGAATTGAAAATTGACTATAATGATAAATTTATTTGCAAAATTATGACGTTATTTTTTCCGGATAAATGAAGTCAGTCTCGGACGTTATCAAAAGATTGCGTTAGTGAATTTGTCACGATCGGCGAAATGTCGCGCTGATTTATGTCACGTGATAACTTCGACGCACGATTTTGCTAATAACTATTATTTTACTGAGATGTATCTCAGTTAAAGCGCAATACAATACCTATATGACTCGTTTATAATTCAAAGTAATTGTCAACAGCTTAACTTATTTTTTAAAGTATTTAATCTTAATATTTTATTGACAATAAAGAATATTATAAATATACATATTAATTATATATACAAAACCAATTTACACTTAATTATTACTGTACAAGTCATGTCCATGTACAAATTGGTCTTGAACGAAGAATATACGTTAATTTTGGAACGAAAAGGCAATATTTAAGGATGGTGTAGGCAATGTGAGAATTTAGAGCCCAATTTGTACCTAAGTATTATCTAAAAATGTTTTATTTTTTTCCTCTACTACTAATGGCATGTTTTCGTCAAGAAGTGGAGGACCAAGGAGAAAAAAAGGAATCTTTATCGACTATTTTAACATGCGAGGGATTTTTCGGAAAATGTGTCTTGACAAAGAAATATTGTCCGTGAAAAAATCACATTTCTAGATTCATTTAGTTCCAAACCAATTTTATTAAAATTTTCTTTCAAAAGAAGAAAATCTTTAAGGAAATCATTCGTTTTGCCACCTATAGTTCCACCGTCTACGTACCAAATATTTAATTTAGACTGTAGATATAAAATATATTAATAGATACCTAGACCAAAGAGAGCTGGGCCTAGTGGGTCCCTGCTGAGCGCCAACATTCGAAATAACAGTTTTATGTATTGGTAAATTTCGGGCAAGTTCGAATGAGCTTTATTCAGCAGACCTGCTCTACTCCACTTAATAATTAAAATAAAAGACATGCAAATATTAAAATTGAATAAAATCTAAATTTATGTAAATTAGAATACGAAAATTTTATATATGTACATTTGTGTGTATGTTTGTTTTTTACGACGACGACACATTTGTATAAAATTTAGTATACAAATAGACTACTGTTAGTAATGAAACATGCCAAAAAGCGGCGCAGCCTGAACATGATCTAATAAATAGAAAAGCCACCTAGGGAGGGTAAACCACTAACTAGTAAGTATAATATAAAATATTAATATTTTGTTTTTTGCGACTAATATTATTTACGTGTAATTAAACAGTAACAGCGATTTTTTGAATAAGCAATTAGCCCTAGTGGCATTTCATGTACGTTTTGGTAAGCGGCGGTTGGTCTCGCGATTACCCATTGTTCTATCGCGAGGCGCGACCGATACGCCTCGCGCCGTCGCGTCGTGTGCCACCTACCTTATCGGCATCAACGCCACGATATAGCATTGATTTCGTTTAACAAACAATAATTTCAATTACCTACCACCGAGATTTTTAAGACTCATGACGTAAGTTGGTACACAAATCGACGCAATTCTTACTTGAACACATCCTAGGTAAAGTCAGATAGAGTTGTTAATAAGATTTATTTTAAAAATACTTAAGACTAGCGACTAACCCTTGCTTCGCTCGGGTTCGTCCTTAGGTACGGTTTAACGTTTAGAATGGAATGGATAGACTATATAATATGTTATATATATACATATCTATAATGAGTTGTTGTGGGTTGTATTATAACGTATTTTCTCGTGGGAATAAGATAATATTCCGCGGTAAAAATAAGCCCATGTCACTATCCAGCCCTTCAACTACCTCCACACAAAAAAATACGCCAAAGAATGACGTGAAAGAAGGACAAAAAAACAAACACATTTTCACATTTATAATATTAGTATGGATATACATTATACATTCTAAATATGAGTTAAGGAGAATGAATTAAAATTAATTGTAAGTTAAATAATTATAATAAAAATCTGGTAAAAACCTCTTAGTTGTAAAAAAGTTTAAGGGCCTTTTTTCAAAATTGTATTTTTTCACATCTCTTAAACTACTTCCACAAAAAATTAAATTTATTACATATAAATGGGAACCGAAGCGAAAGTTAAGATCTTTCAAAATGATGTACCTATCTAATAGGTACTTTCTTAGATTTACGCGAATATTTGACATTTTAAATGAAAGTCGGTTCAGTCTTTCCCGAGACCATGATTGCTGTAAAGCATTCGAAACATCGGGAACCAAAAAACAAAATAAATCCGAGAAAAAACCCGAAAAGATAGTTTTATTTATGATGTAACTACATAAAGACATGTACTTCCTATAAACGTCTTATAAATGACAATTGAAAATAAAAACATTCATTTTTCACATTCATTGTTAACTTATGAAAATCTGTAGCTAAGATAATTTAGATATCTGATTTATGAAAATATATCTACATAAATCGAATTCTGTAGTGGAGAGTGTGATAATTATTTCAATCAATCACCAGGATTTACAATTACATATAAATTAACAATAAAACGACTCAAAAAATGTTTTAAAAATAAAGCCAGTAGATTAAAGAAAAGTTTAAATACCTTCCAGTTTTCGTGATAATCATTTCTGTTCCTAGTTCATTAAATTTATCCCATAGTTCCTTAGTCTCGAGATGGCACTGTATATGCCGCATATCCTCACTGGACCAACGTTCTATCAGTTGGGGATTTCGTGGAGGAGGGGATAGAGCTCGCGAGCCGCTCGGTGCGCCGCTCGCCGAGCCAGCCTCTGATGTAGAGGAGACATCCACAGGAGAGTCGCGCTCGTACTCGGCTAATGGTGGCGATGGGGACCCCGAAGCTGATGCCGTGGCATCCACAAACTTTTCTGTAAGTAATATATTAAGATATAATGTTTGAAATATAAAATTAGTTATAATTATTACAACTAATAAATTATTGATCAGTTTTAATTCGTCTGTCGTTATTTAATCAATTTAAATCTTCTGATAAACTGTAATTTATTATATGAAACAATATTGTGTTTTTTTTAATAAAGAAAAAGTATTGATAAGTATTTTTATTTCTGTGCGAAGTATAATGTATATATGTAGATGATATTGATATTGAGGCATGTTAGTACATAGTTAATCTTTTTCGACTCTACTATAGAAATCGTCTTAAAATCTTTGTATTTAAATAAAGTAATCTGACGATAATATATAAAATTACAAATAATATATTCTTAACTCAATACTTTCTTTTAATTTTATACAACACAGGTACCTAATGATATTATTTTTAATCCCTCCACGACCGCGGACACGCCGGCGTTACAGTTAACAATAGATTTCTTAGAAATTTAATTAATTTCTCAGAAATTTACCTGGAGGTGTTAATGAAAAATGTAAATTAATTGGAAGCTAAGAGAAACCAGTTAATAATATTATTTATTCTAAGGTTGTCAAGACGATTTCATTTATTAAGCTTCCAACTGGATATTTAACTGATCGATCGATCTATAATTCCATCACTACACCACTCCATGAACATTCCTAGAGCATCTACGGTATTAGAAATAAAGTAAAATAAGATAACTTTATTCTATAATAGAATATTTTATGGTCCAAGCAACAAGAATTTGATTATATTAATTATTGAATATGAATTATTTGTTTCATTTTTATTAATATTAGTTAGTTTTATTATATTTTAATTTTCTCGATACATAATGTAGGTATGTTTTATTTCTTTATATTAATTTCTTCATTTACATATAATAATTAAGTAATAAAAAATATATAATAGAAGTTAGCTAATGAGGATTTTAAACCAAATAACCAATGTAGAGACATTGGTTATTTAGTTTAAAATTTCAAACACGAAACTCTTTAAGTACAGTTATCACGCTTAAAACTGTGTTTATTTCTCAGTGAATGTCATTAAAATCAGTGTGTATCTTTAATTGGAAAAATATTTTGTATAATTAAGGTAATAACACTATGAAACGATATAAATACTTATATAAAAACCAGTATTTATGGAATTATTATTTAGCAGTAAAATATGATAGATTCATAAAAAAATGTTTTAACTCGTGTTGATAACTATATATTAACTAAAATGTAAATATACCTCGTAGGTATACGTTTTTTTATTAAGAATCTCTTACTACTGATCGAGAATAAAAAGTTCTTAGTATTTAAACTTTTTTAGTCTCGATTAGTAATAGGTATACCTACCTAAAACTTTAATCTTGCTAATTCCGTTTTATGTAAACATGGAGACGGCTGATAAATTATATTTGCTCATAATTTAACGATTACGCACACACATTGGTAATTTAATACTTCTTATAATTTTAACTTGATCAGTTTTTTGAACACCTATCTATATACAGGTATAAAAATGAACCCCTATTTCTCCTGGTCACGCTATAACTTGAGAACGGCTTAACCGATATCATTCATCTTTTTTTAAATGTTTTCTAATACTTCGTAGAAGGTTCTTACATTAAAAAAATTAAGAAAATTGCGGAGAAACTTAGAAAATTTACGAAAAATGGAGATGAAATTTTGCATGGGGTATCAACCTAGGGACAAACCCAAACGAAGCGAGGGTGAATCGCTAGTATAAAATATTAATCTATCAAATATCTAAAAACTAAATACAACCTGCTCTTTGCATAACATCATCCGTTTCATCGTTTTTTGGGAGCGATTGTTCTACGAATTTACCAATAAATATACTATACATATTGTAATCTAAAATATATGTAAAATATCAATAATAGCCGCGGCTTTGCCTTAAATTGTTGCAACTAAAATTTAATGCACAAATAATTATCACATCTAGAAATTTATTCTTTTATAATATTATATTGAATGAGGCACATTGTACATATATACGAGTACCTACAATGTCCCTTATTCAAGCCACCAAGAAAACATTTACGGTATAGTGCAATTAATCAAAATTTTGCGAAAGAATTGACAGCGCTCGAATACACTATATTCAAGGGTTGTCAATTTTTTTTGCATAACATTTGAATAGGAAATTTTGCGGTGTATACATAGCCTACATAAAATGCATTCATTAGTTATTAATTTCATATAAGTTAATAAAATTTACTACATATACCTAAGTCAATAGGAATGCAAATGCAAAAAATCTTTTATATGTTTATCATTTTTTTTTTCTTATTAGACTATAATTTATCAGTACAATATTTCCTATATTACTCACAGGTTAGGTAGGCACTAGAGGCAAGTATAGACAATGCAAGAAGAGTTTATTTCTTATATTATATATGTAATTGTATGTCGCCTATCTAAAGCGGATATTTATAGATATAAATATTTATAAATAATATATAAGAAAATCTGAGCGTAGCTTGCATTTTTCATAATTTTCGTTCGGTAATTATGATGTAGGTACCTACCACAGTACTTATCATACATTTACTACATGCATTCTGCAATGTACATAATATTAGTGTAGCTTTATTTGTACATAGGTTATAGATAAGTGCACCTCCACTTTCAAGTGCAAGCCATTTATCATATTAGGTATTTATTGAATAACATTTTAGATTATGATATATTCCTTTAATAATTCTAAATCATTTGAAAATATTTTATATTTTATATAGAATAAAGAACTCATAAAAATGAAAAAAAAAATCACCTAATGGTGTAAGCGTGTCTTCTCTGGGGTCTCTGTGTCTGCGACGCTCTCTGCGCTCCTGGCGGTCCCTGGCCATGATCGCGGCGATGGAGAAGTCTGTGGCACAGGGCCGAGCTGAGCACTCCTCCTCCATGGCAGGCCCCCGGCCCTCGCCCTGTAGCAGCATCAAGCTCACGGCTTCCGAGAACCTGCGGCCCCACACCTCACCGACTGTACATCCCATCGATGGCACAGATCATAGTCTTCGTAGAGATAAATGTAATCTTTTAACCACTTTTGTACCTTTGTCGTACTATTATTACTTAATATTTATCAAAATTGTCAAAATAAATCTTCTGTTAATTTCCAAAGTCGAAAATAAGTTTAGAAAATCACTTTAATTCTGCACAACTGTCTAAATATCGTCGTTAAACGTTATCTCATATAACTTATTCTTAGAAATAAGTTTGAGTGTGTTGTCACCACGGTTAGAAGTTTCGTATAAGTGGGAAAACTTTTTACGCGCGGAAAGGAAGGAAAAAGAGCGGACCGGTGTAACTCCGCGCGTTGTGAACCCGACTGAGGCGGCAGTGAGGCGGCGAGGCGGCGACGAGCCGCAGGGAGGGGCCTGCCCGCCCTATGCCACCACACTCCGACCACGCACACAACTGCTTTTTTATTACTTCTTTCTTATTACGTTCGTCTCGCTCGCACTAGTCGCGCTCTTCGTGTCTCGTCCCTGTCGTCTAGCGAGTTTTTCTCCGCGCGATAACTATTGAAATTCGCTAAATGGCTCACCGCGGCACTGAAAAGGTTCTCGTTAAACAGTGAACCAATTCTCTCAAAGTACTTATTTGCGTTACTCGCGCACATCACTATTTTTCCATTTAAAGATCTTAATGACGGCAGTCGATTTCAATTGATTCGCTGAAAATCAAAAACAAAATATGATAAAGGTTAGATTTTTGAAGTTATACTTACCTCTTTTGACACGTTTGGAAATAATTATGAGAGTATAATTTTTACGATGCGCACGCCCACCGACAGCCAAAAAGCGACATAATGAAGTTAGCTGATCTGACTGTCTCTCCGGTTCCCGTGAAAGCTCATAACTATATTCAAAATAGTTTCTCAAATGTTCATAAATTTATAACACGTGTTTTATATCAATGAAGATAAAAAAAATACTTATATTTATTTTTATTAATTTATCTTTCATTCCTTATACAAACGGAGACTTGTGACATACAAGATGAAATCTTTAGCTATTTTTGTTCTGTTACGCCGAAGAAGTATATACACACATACCTACGTCTTTTTTCTGAGTAGGTACCTACCTACATAGAATTATTTTAAATCTCTGAAAGTGATTTAGATTCTTAGCCTTTAAGTTAAAAAAATGTCTGTGTCAAAATTGATTTTAATCTAGTTTGATAAGTGAAATCTTAAGATATAAAGTAAAGTTACTAAATTAGAATAAAATAAGAGCAATGTCACAACTATGCTTATAATTTTTAAACGTTTATATTTACGTAATAGGTAGGTAGATAGGGTGAAAAATAATTTCTATGATAGGTAATGACATAAAAGAATAATTCAATTAAATTACGCGCACATTATGGCACTAAATGAAATTTGCGTAAAATTGGTCAACTTTTGCTTTGAATGCTTAATATTAATTTACTACGTGAGGGTTCAAACTAACCATGTCGCTTCGCAATAAACTGTTATCGAAAGTTATGAACGGAGTTGGTAATGATCCTTCAAACGTTCACCTTTACAAATTACAACAAATCAAATTAATTATACTAAGTTTCTTTCTACACAACCCCTTCTTCTTTATTCCTTAAATTACTATTTATTCCCTAAATTAAGTTATACTCTCATTATAGATAAAATCTAAAAAAAAAACAATTATCTTTCATATATTCGTCGAAATACGATGTAAAAGTGTGAAAATGTGGTGATAGTTAAGGCTTTGGTAAATCTTAAAAAGGAATATCGATAAAAATGTAATGTTTATAATAAATTTAGGACATACGTACCTACATCACTTTAAATGCGTTTTGGTTTTTGAAATCTCCTTATTTTAAAAATATTTACAGATAATTTCATTTTTTTGTTATTTGATTAATTACTTATTACGAAGAGCATCGTGGAAAAAATATACTTAATTCCCGAAAAAAAAATTATTTTAATAATAAACTTGGGTAAAATAACATGTTAGTTAATAGGTAAGTTACAAAAGCTTTCCCAAGATTTTTTTCGATTGATTCAGAACATGTGATCTTTAAAATTTATCAGTAAATATTTAGTCGTGTAAAGTTTCGTTTAACTCCATATCTCGATTGTATTAAACATTTGTAGGAAATAACTGTTATAGTGTTTAAATATCTTTATATCTAAAAACTAGTGACGAGTAGGTATTAAGTGTTTACCTACCTACTTAGTTAGAAAATAGTTAAAACTTATAGACGTCTTTTAAACTTATAACTGTGCTTATGTAGAAAAAATATATGATAAGAAAAATGTAAATAAGACTAAAGATGCAAATTGATAACATTCTTTTTTTATGTAGGTAGGTACCTACACTAAACTTTTAATTTAAAGTTTGTAAAAGGTGTTATTGTTACTAGGTACATGAGTAACTTCTAAGTATAACTATATTAGTTACACGTAAAAGTTATATTGCCTTAACACTTTGAAAAACTAAATGAAGTAAATACCAATAAGGTAATTAACGCTGTAATAAAAAAAGTACTCTCAAAATCTTATTTAGCATTTAAAACGAGGCAAACCCCTTGTGATGCGATGCTTTTAACTTGTCACTGGACACGTCCATTCCACTTTTTGTACAAATCAACGGCCGAGTTGTGATTAAAATTTAAAAGTAAGCAAGTTGTGTGAACGCACTCGATGCTACTCGGAGGGGGGAGCGACGCCCCTTGGAGGCGGGTCGAGGGTGGTGCGAGCAAAATAATACTTTATATTGTTAACTGTAGATGTCAAAATTGATATGACAATTTAAGTGCATAGAATGCAAGCTGTGTTGGAGTGAGGGTCTTGCTAAGTAGTGTAATAAGCATTCTGGTAGTGTAGTTTTTTGTTGGAACTTGGAACCCTTCACGATATCATCGCTTCTATTGTAATATCTAGGTTTTTAAGGGTAAAAATGACTTTAGTTAGCCAGTTTATATTGTATTTAAAAAAAACTATTTTTTTTTAATACCTAGGCAATATTAATTGTTAAAATATACAAAATAATATAATACAAGTTACCAACATATTAAGAGGAAAGGATCTACAAATAGAATAAAATATTTTTGTCCATAAATAATTAGGTATAATAATTATTATTTTACCTGCAGTAGGTAACTAATGATTTCCTAAAAAGTTTACAAGTGATAATACATAGAAAAATAATTTTGTTTATATGTAACCATGACTCAAACAATTAGTACATACTTACAAGTTTGTACCTAAGCTATACAAAGCAGGTAGGTACCTACCTACCTGTAGGTACCTAAGAAGAAAATTAGATGGTGAATAACTAATCATAAGCAGCTTACTATATTCATCACTTAGATTTCAATTCCAAATTGAAATTTATTAGAAATAAAATTACCTACTGTGTTTAATTATTTATAATTTTTCAAAAATAACATTTTACCTACTTATAAAACTATTTTTAAATATATGTAGACTAGGTACCTATAGATATTATAGAAGCCAAAATAATATTCTATCTGTAAAAATACGAAGTCATCTAATCCTACAGCTTGGAATAAAATCACAAAGAAAGATATTCCCCTTTACCTCCATTGAGGCAATGAAATTTAAGTACCAACACGATATTGAAACAACTAAATCAAATTTAGTCTAAGAACTCCTATAGCCCATATGTATCAGCCATCGGATATTGTGGCCGGATATTAACTACCCACACCAGAGCAGACTTTGATATACGTGATTTGAATGCAACACACACACGTCCTATTTGTTTATTTATAAACATAAGTAATCATTTCTATAGGCAAATATTGTATTATAATAATTCTTACATTATTTTTTCCTCTGAATGTTAAATATAAAAAATAAAAATATAAGATATATTTTGTTCCTACATATATATTTTATATACCTAGATTTTTTAAAATTAATGAACAGTTTCAAAAAATATTTTTTATTAAGTAATGTAAATATCTGTTTTGTTAAGTTTTACTTAACATCTTTTTATTTAAAAATAACTATTACGGTAAAGTGGGGCTACTTGGACACCCCAGAGCTACTTGAACACAACGCAGACGTGTTCATTCCTGTGTCACGAAATCGAGGTTAGGTTATGTTTTGTTTATTGGCGTGCTGTTGCTTGTTGTTAGAGGTAGATAATCAGTGCCTAAAAATGGTGTGCACGTATCAAAAGACTACAGGCACAAAATCCTACATGAATTACAAAGCGGAAAACTTTGATAAAGCTAAGAATGCAGAAATTGTTAAAGAAAAAGGCCGCTGAAACTTTTAAAGTGCTTTAGGCAATATAGATCGAAAGATGCTTCGAAGGAACGCCAGACTCATTGGACATCCAACCGTTTTAAAGTCAGTCTGAGGAGCAACTGATTTCTGAAACTCTGGCTGTTGATGCGATTCCCCTCGAAAAAGGCAGAAATTCTAAATGTGTGGAAAAAATACCTGGATAAATAAGGCAAGCTGGATCAGGTCTTTAAGAACGACACCCCAGGTTCAGATTTCATCGATTGTTACATCGCCAAAAATTATCTGACCTGATTTTTGTAACGGTGAGCTTTGCCTTTCCTCAATGAAGGTGTAAACCGATACAACTATGATGAGACGAATGTCGGATTTGAGATTTGTTTTGGGGAACTTGACCATCTAACATGCAAAGTAAGAAGTTTTCCTTCAATTGAAACTTAGTGCTTAAGGAGCCCCAACAAGGGGACTATTTGGACACCACTTTTTTTTCTTTTTTTTCGTATGTATAAGATATTTTCAATGTTTTATGTTAACTATGTACCTAATCTTTAAAGTTAGGTCGGTACGATTAACATATTTTATTGCCCTAACTTTAACTTTTTTTATATATATAATATATATATATATATATATATATATATATATATAAATGAGTGAGTTCCAGTTGTGTGGAATTCTGTTATGGTGAAATTAGAAATATTTAAACTTCATTATAAACTATAGTTTATGGTAAAATTTATTGTTGGACAACGATTGTTTCTCTTTTATTAGAGTATTTTAAAACTGGACTCTATTTAAATCTACTACTAGCCTACTAGGATTAATTTAGAAGTTTTATACCCCTATTTCTATAGAAAGGGCACATATGAAAATTCTGCATTAAAATTGTCTTAGTCTGTATTATTTAAAAGTAACTTATGTTGTAATTTTCTAAGCCATCCATATCATAGTCAGACTCGAGATGTTTGTTGTCCAAAACTATAGAAGCTTCTTCTATTTATCTGAAGTCTTTTAAATATTTTCAACCTAATATTTAATGCAAAGCTTCCATCCCCAAACAATTTTGTTATTTTTTTTAAATTGCCTATAAAAATGTGTAGCGCAGCTAACTTATAAGCATTCCAACTATATAAGAACACGATAAATAAAGAGAAAAGTCAATTTGTTTTAGGCATACATGCTTACCGTGTGAATCCCCTGTGCTGGGTGACAATTCGGTGTGTGGCAGACGGACAACACTCCAGGGACTTGCTAAATCGTGGCGGCTATATTCTTTTTATTTTAGCTCCTTTGTTTGCGAAAGTCAGAGTTAAAATGTAGAGAAAAGTAATTTCCGTTACCTAAGTGGCAAATATTTTATGAAATATTCTAGAAACAACGAATATAATATAGCGTTTTTAAGCTCTTTTAATAATAGTTTGTTGTTATTAATAATAAACAATCAAAATAAATTCAAAAAAATCATAATCGTAGCTTTGGTAGGAAAAAAATTATCTTTAGTCAATTAAGTCGCACCTGAAATTGACATAATCTGACTAAATTTAAAAAAACATATAGTACATATACATAATAACTATATTTTGTATATTGTGTAATCTTTTTTTTCTATAATGGCTTGCGTTAACAGACGCAATCCAGTCTGCCAGTAATCTTACTACTCAGACTGAGGAATAATATAGGTAGATGGAGTGTCATAGGACTAAACAGGAAGTTAAATAAAAATGTCAATGTAAAATGACGACATGTTTGGCTCAGTTTGTAGTGACCCTACTTGCTGTGCCAGCGGTCGCGGGTTCGAGTCCCGCTGGGGGGCATTCATTTGTGTGATAAGCACGAATGTTTGTACTCTAGTCATGGGTGTTTATATTTATAATATGTATGTATTTAAAGTTATATATGTGTAGTGTATCAACTATCTGGTATCCATAACACAAGCCTCGTAGCTTACCATGGAACTAGATGGCGCTGTGTCTTAATGTCCAAACATATTTATTTATTTAAAAAAAAATCAGTGTGTGAGTTTCTGGGAATTTTGAGACATTTAAAGTGAGTAGAGTTACCAGGTTTTGATATAATTTTCTCACATAAATATATATATTTTAATGGTTTTTGTAAATTATAATCATCTAATTATAATCTTTGAATTTATTTACATCTTTTTAAATTTTTTTTTAATAAATAATTTAAAATGTCACATAATATTAAAAGTAAACTTTTTTTATTACAAAAATATAAAGAATAATAAAAATAAACATTATTATTATTAAAAAAATACTCATTAAATAAAAAGAGCTAACGGACTTTATACTACAAAGAAAAAACCCTTATGTTATCTCTCTTCAAGGGAAAGAGAAGTAGCTAATGATTAAAAAATAAATAAGAATATAGTATTCGATATTACTTATTATTATTTGTATTATTCATTATTATTCAGATTTTCTTCTCAAAAATTGTAAATGAGCGATTAATAAAGAAATTTCCCTTATTCACGAAAGAAATTAAACGATCTACATGCAACATCTTATTTCTGACTTTAACAATTTTTTTGGCTGACTCCAGTTCTATATTAATCTTTACAGACGGTACGGTACGTCCTTCAAGTACCTATAGTAATAACTTATTCAAAATTTTACGAAACTCAATATAATAATATCAATATAATAAAGTTGTTAGAGTAAATTACTTACCAAAAAAAGAAACTGCAGAAATTTTAACGCAATTTAACAATGTATTAACATTAAATATATTGTGAAATTAAATTCGAAAATATATAATATCCAGTCATCCAAAAATGATGCATTATTTGCCGCGATTTTTTTTTAATAGATAAAATAATAAGTAGATTATTTTTTTCTGTACAACTGTATAATTATTAAGTATATTTTTAAAATAATTGGATGTAGATAAATTATTACTCTTTCAAATCTAGTCTTTAAAAATATTTTTTTAAAAGTAAGAATTTTGAGGCAATGTTCTAATAGAACAGCGTCCACATAGTCATAATGTGCAAACGCCAAGCTCTCCGCGTTTGGCTGACACTGTTCCACGATACTAATGCGGTTGAGTCTGTGTGAAAGCGTCACGAATACCTACATTTTTTTTACATAGAGTACCTACATTTTTTTTATTTATTCATTATAAATCCTTTAAAGAAAACTCTATTTACAGATATAATATTTATTTTAATAAAATTCTAACGTAGATGCGTTTTAACAATATTATTTTATACCTGTTATCCTTAATGTTAAACATGTATCTATTTTAA
The DNA here is from genome assembly GCA_921882275.1 of Brenthis ino. Taxonomy (NCBI): domain Eukaryota; kingdom Metazoa; phylum Arthropoda; class Insecta; order Lepidoptera; family Nymphalidae; genus Brenthis; species Brenthis ino. The sequence goes on along the minus strand of OV170225.1, from coordinate 25,198,860 downwards.
AATTTTGTACCTAACTATATTATTTACAATGTTTAATTTCAAATGTTCGTCAATTAACTAGATCTGGAAAGTAAAATTTATTATTTTCTTCTAGTCAATATACCATCATTAACTAAATAAATATTTGATTAACAATCTAATATTAGGTATAATTATTTATAAGTTACAGTTAATATTTAAATTTTGGCAGATTAATTTGCTACCACTAAGACCATACGGAGGCACCGGAGCAGAGAGAGGCGCGAGCTTGCTTTATCTGCGCTGGCTCTGCGCGAAACAATATATTTATTGGACAGTAGCACGCGGTACGGCGATCCGGCGGATGATCTATTCACTGCACACTTACCGCAGAGAACAATTTCACAGAGGTACACGTAGCCTTAGATTTGTCATCTTATGATTGCTATAATAGGTAGCATTAATGTTTCGTAATCAAAAATTATTCTCAGGCTTTGTTAGATAATAATTAAATGTAATTAAGAAATAATAGCAATATTGGTATATATTTAATGTATTCTATAACAAAATGTTTCACATACCTATACTATTACTTATTTAATAAACAATTTTACAAACATTATGTTTATAAGTATAAAACGTTTTATCTTCACAAATATGATAATGTATATAGAACACAGATATTATAACTTATTATAAAAAAGTTTTTTACTTATTTTTTGTTAAAGTTTTAAGAAATTATAAGAAATTGTTACATTTAGCTGTTACGTGTTAGTCTGCGGTGTGCAGCGAAGCGCAAGCCGTCCTTCATTCGAGAAGGTCACAGTTTGCACAGCCCGCCGCCGCCCCCGTCCTGTCGCACTGCTCCTGTTTTACGACACACCGCAGTTTTGTTTCCAAGATTAAGCGAAGCTAAACTGTTGCCGTATAGTACTCACTGACCTCACACATAGTTATTGCCATTCACGAAATCTTCTACTGCAATGTATTATATAACGATCCAAATAGGTATAGTTTAATTAATGTTCATAGCAAAAAGCTCTACAGAATTAGGTATTTCTAAATAAAGCTTCAGGAGACTCAATCACGACTCTATTTGTTCGGAACTGGTCTCAGGAGAGACGAACAAGATGGATCGCGGTGTCAACACGAATTTGCATCCCTTGTTTGTCTCCACAGAGTCTCAGTGGAAAAAACACCGCAATCTCATTGGGTCGGTGCACCGAACGGCTCACATCAGTTATTCGCCGGTGCGGCCGCCTAACACGATTATCTGTCGTTCGACCGAGACTTTCTTTTTTCATTTCCTTGTTTTCCAACTTCATGTCTACTCCGTGTTTTTCTGAATGGGAAATGGGATATGTCAGACGAAAAATTGACAAAAATATGGCCGGCACCGATGGAAATAGTGGGTTTTGCGATTATATCTTCCCAATCCCGCCGCATGCTATCAAAATTTATTTACAAGTTGACTTACTCATCTTCCTTATTTTGCAAATATTTTTTGCTTTTCTTTTTGCCTAATATATTTACGTACCTACATGTGAACTTATATTGTGTTAAAAAATTGTTTTATCTACATAAGGTGATGTTTGTTCTTCGTTTTTTGACATAATTTAGAATATTTAATTACGAGTATATTCAAAGCTTTCAATTAAAAAGCTTTGAACTTTGAATTTAAATAAATGTCCTAAATTCGACTCGACAGTCTCATTAGCGCCAGCAGTGGCAGTAACAAACAAAAAACTTCTTAACAAAAAATGTTGGGTTGACAGAGGTAATACCAAATATTTCAGCAATTCGATGTTCTTCCGAAAACAAGACACTCTTCTGTGATTTATGACATCTCGTAAACCAATACAAATTGTTTCTGAAGACGGAAAAGATCATTAGTTTTTTATATAGTAAGTAGGATTGTAACGTGTAAAAACTTATTTAGTACAGAAATTAAGTATAAAAAGATAAAAATATCTTGATCGTTTATAATACATACTTATCTTTATCAATTGTTACCAAAATGTTTTAAGATTATGACTCAAATTAGAATCAGCTACGCACGCAATATGAAGATCGCTCTAATGTCTTTATTCAACTTTTATAAACTGACACGAAACTACTGGGAACGGATCTACTAAAGCAATAATTTGCTCACATTGAGCTACCCACAGTACCTCACACGCTCTAGCCAAACCGCTGATTACGGCTTGATTATATCCAACAAAAACTTTCATAACCCGGAACTTCCATTATTACTAATAGTAAAAAAATAATTATAACGCTTCATGATAGTAATTATCACCCATCTGATGGTCATTTCAAATCATGGATTTGTTTTTCTTCAATTCAGCAATGAAGATTTAGATCTTTCACTAATGACAGATAAAATTATTTTATGACAATTAAAATACTTAAACGTTAATTGCAATTTGATGATTTTTAATTATCTACAAACAGCATTTGAATTGAATTATTTTCTTTATAAATGTAACTATTAATTCCATAGTAGTATTTTTTTAATTTGGTGGGCTTAGAGGTGTGAAACGAAGTAACGCCTTCATTGTACAGCACAAGCGGACCACCCGCAATGGCCGTCGGCCACACGATGCGAGATGTGTACACGTGGACACATCGTGAATTTAAAATATTTTTGTGCAAAAAAACTGATTTATTAAAGGTTACGTAAAAAGTTTTGTTATAAAAGTTTCAGTAATATTAACAATATTACCTACTATATTAAATAAATGCTACAAATTGTAAAGTAAACATGATATTTAATATTGTTAGTGGTTTTATTACATTAAGCGATAGTTCTGCAATGTGAAAGTCCAACTTTAACTCAACTAGTTCTCGCTCTCGTGTCTCGCAATACAAGGTAAACGCAGTTATCAGTCTTTAAGATAATGATCGGTCAGATGATTAACATACGTCAACAGAGTTGACCTAGAACGGTATGTTCTCATGGCTGCGGCTGGCATGGCTCGCTGCAGTGTGGTCCGCCGTCCGAGACGCTGTCGGCGCATGCACACCGGCACGCGCGCTATGCGGCTGTGCGAGCGTACCACAGCCTCTTTCAGATTAATAAATGACCAGTATACAGTATTAGGCGGGTCAAATATATCATTTATGTAAATTCTGACGAAGACATATCTAGCCAGTTCAGTCGCTGCCTTCACTCCACACGACTCGCATTCCATACTTGCTTTAGTTTAAACACAAATAGTACTTATTACTAAGTCGCGTTTTCAAGAATATGAATTATGGTCTCATTTTCAATGATATGAAATGACATATTACATTTTATTCGCGTTTTTCTATTAGTAATTAACTAGCATTGCCCGCGGCTCCGCACGCGTTTAGATGATCAAAAACTAAATTCTTAGGTTTTACATATTAATATACTCTTACATTACTGTTTTTGTATTTTTTCTCAGAAATGAGATATTTTCCCGCGGTAAAATGTAACCTATATATTGACCCGGATAACCAGCTATCACCATGCCTAATTTCATCCAAATCCTTGACAGACAGGCAGACAGACAAAAATTCTAAAAACTATAGATTCGGCCTCTGTATCGATAATAATATTTATTTCATTAAGATTTTCCAAAAAATATCTAATGTACAGATTCGGCTTAGTTACAATTTTATTATATGTACCTATAGATTATATTGGTTAATTAGGTATAACATATTATTCTATTTTCTTTTATATGTATGATAAAGATGTGTAAATGAACATTCGATTCTTATCTCAGCATGATCTTTACCAGGTGCAACATCAGTGCATTTCGTTTTAACTCTTAATATCGCAACGTAACAATACGTATTATATTATTCATGTATATCTTAAGGCATTTTCAATTGCTTTTATAGTTAAAGGACTATCGTTTGTTATACAAAGTTTATTGTTGTGTTTTGACAGTTATTTGGTGGCTCAATATAAACAAGATTGATTTGTGGAGATCTTTCTTCGTAAAGATATTTAAAAGTCATTTAAAAAGAATAATTCGTATAAGCTGGCACTTGCTATATTGTACAGTAGGTAGGTACCTACCTATTGCTAAGCTTTAATTAGGTAGCAATGTATATAATATTTTAATTTTAATGATCATGTTCTATAGTAATTAATAGTTAATTAAAAATGACAGCGTAGAAGAAATAATAATAAAAAAAACTAATAAAAAAAGCACTTTTGGAACAAATAGAAAAAATATTTAATATCATACAAACCTACTAAAGATATGTTGTACAATATTTTTTTAAATCTGCATTTTTCCCTTTTTCCATAAATAACTTGACCATTAGTAACATATTACTTAATAAGTTTGTGTTAATAATAATTTAATAGTTTTAAATTAAAGGCTAAACCAATCAAGTACCTAACCGAAGTTTTCTTCCCCGTAATTATAGCTATGTCATTAGTCATAAAATAAATATAGGAATCGCCTTGTGTCGTTTTCGCCTTCGGAGGTCTGTTTGGACTTGTCACCCGTCATTAGCACGCGAAACTTGCACCCTGCGGCTGGGCTCAACTTTTTCTACCACCTCAGTTTGTCAGCTCGCACATTAGCCAAGGTGTTTCCACATTGGTGGTCGAATTTTTTGCGCTCAGTTAATTGGTGACAATAGTGATCATCAACCGTTCTAGTGAAGAGAGATGTTTCCCAAACAGATGTTATTTTGACTTGTTTTATGACCTGCTGCGTATTCATAATAGCGACTAAGATATTCCAACTATTTTGAGCAGTAAATTACAATGTAACCTATATGCATAAAATAATTAATTATATATAAGGTGAAAATTTTAGCTTCCATATACTAAGTATGATAAAAATCATAAAATAACGTTGAAGTGCAGGCAATCATGCCTCAGACAGAAAACCATATGTAGTTTTTATATAAACATCTATTCCTGGCCCACTAAGAGCTGAGAGCAATATTTGGCGGCACCGTTAAAGATTAGTTTAAGAGTACTTACTCTCAGCTATCTTAGCTTTTTAAGGATGAAGTAACTTATGCCCATCTACGTAGGCATGTTTACACTCATCTTGATAGCTATTTACTGTGGGTTTATTTACTATGTCATTTTTATTAGGGTTTCGTACCCGACGAGTGCCAACGGAATCCTATTATATATATATATATATATATATATATATATATATATATATATATATATATATATATACGCCAAGCCTCCGCTGTCCGTCCGTCCGTCCGTGTGCAGGAGGGCTGTATCTCATGACCCGTAATAGGTAGAGAGTTGAACACAGAGTATGTATTTCTATTGCCGCTATAATAACAAATAAATAAAAATAAAAATACAAGAAACATTTTTCTTAACGTTCGTAATTGATCATTGATTGTTATATTTATTTATCAATTTATGTAGGTTTATATCAATATATAAAGTAAAAGTCATATTGATAAAAAGTGCATGCATGGTACGGAACCCTTCGTGTGCAAATTCGACACTCGCACATGACCGATTTTTTTAATAATTTATTTATCGTCTACAAATAAAAACTTTTTTAATCCCTACATTTACTTTTATACTCGTAGTTAAAACGGCTGTTTGTGAGGAGGTGGTTCGATTATATTAAATTGCAGTTTAAAGCACCTTTAGCTGTTAACCTGCTTCTTTGCAACATTACCATCCCACGGTACAGACAGAAAAGTTTACTTTTTATCTATCTATACTAATATTATAAAGAGGTAAGTTTGTGAGTTTGTGAGATTTTCTCTCTGGAGATAAAAATTTGGTAAGAAGATAGTTTGAGACCCTGGGAAGGAAATATCCCGGAAATCTACCCTTAAGGTTGAAAGTTTATTTTGGGAAGCAACCTAGGGACGAACCCGAGCGAAGCGAGGATTAGTCGCTAGTAAATTATAACTTTTGTGGATTCCTATTACATATACTTATGGGTATTTTAAACTATCAATAATTAATGAAATCTAAAGAATATTCGAAATATAATTGGCAACATAAATATGAAATGTGTATATTAATAATAAATTAAGATGATTTTTTATACTAAGGCAATGTTTTTAATGCCTTAGTATGAAGAAATATTTATCTCGAATTTATAGATTTTGAAAATACCGTAAAGGTAGGCAATTCACTTTGTAAGCATTACATAGATATTTTGCTGACTCTACAAAATCTTACTAGTTACTTGGTTTATATTTTTTGCATCCCTTCCTCTCTTATAGGATAATCACATCTGTACAATATTTTATCTATAAAATTACTATCACTTTTAATGATGTAATCTCTATAGAGTTTGTTTTTTATAAAGGTAATATAACACATGATCGATAAATAAAACTGTTGATGGCTTCCACTCAATGGTAATGTGAAAAATGTTATACTTTTTAATATGTTTTATGTTACTTTTATCATATAACTTCATTATTGACTTTAATCTAATAATATTATTACATATTAGCATAGTACATATATGTATAATATATCTGTATAAATAAAAACGAATGTTGCTAAGCGCAAAACTCGAGAACAGCTCGACCAATGCAACTAATTTTTTTTTCGTATGTTCCTTAAGGTACACGGAAAGTTTTAATATAGAGAAAAATCTATACATATAAATAAAATTGAAGTGTCTGTTTGTAATATCCAAATAACAGCGTTTTCCTAAATGCATAATATGAAAATATATACAGTAGTTAAAAATGAAAATATATACAGTAGTTAAAAACACATTTTTTTTAATTTTTGTCTGTTTGGAAGATAGCTGATGTTACTCTACTTTTATTTTAGAAAAAGAATTAGGGTTTCGCTCAAAAAATTAAACTAGTATAATAATAAAATAAAATTCTGAGTTGAATGTGTACCTACATTAAATATTTTTTGGAAAATCTTATTGAAATAGTTATTATTACCGATACATAGGCCAAATCCATCGTTTTTAGATTTTTTGTCTGTCTGTCTGTCTATCTGACTGGGAAGCCATCGCGATAAAACCAGCATCACAGATTTTGATGAAATTTGGCATAATGATAGCTGGTTATGGGTGGTCAACGTATACTTTACAGTTTTATACTTTTTAGTGTGGGAAAATATATCATCTCTGTGAAATCTAAACAACGATAAATGTGTATACCTATATGATTACTAATTAATATTTGTGAGCATAAATTCATAAAATAATAAGGCTATTATTATTTAAAAGTTAAAACCGTAATATGTAATAATTGTAATATCTACATATTTCTAGGCAAGCAAAAAAGTAAATTATCATTTTTTTTGTGCGATTTTAAATAAAATATGTATCTTCAATACTAATTAAGCATTACTTACCTATATATAATATTAAATAAATATTGATACGTTTTTACTGCTTTTTGATAGCCAACTTGAACTATTAATAATCTATATTGTAAGTAAAAATTTATACGCATTGTTATAACAGAATCAAACTAAATCAAAATCCCTATCACTATGTTAATATGGACCATTATATAAAATTAAATTGTAATTATTCTCCTGAAACTCATATTAACTACATACTCGTATATTGGGATTCTTATATAAACTGAACAGTTTAAAAAATATCTTATCTTAAATCTCAGCTCGCAATCAAAACTAATTACCGCCGCGTTGTGCACGCTCCCAGAGTGTTGATGAAATAAGGTTTTTGTACCGAGGATTCGCGGTAGTCTCGTTACATCGTAAACGATACACTTCCTTAATGACTACGAACGCATTACTCTCGACCGGTTAGCATGTAATAGTTTAAATGACTTAATAATCTAGTATTTTATTACTCACATGTTAACAAAGCGACAGACGATACCTATTATTTATGTAGAATTATCCTGTGTCCTCTGATATTAAAATTAACGCAAAATTTTAATTAAATTAATTTGTTTTTATATTGAAAAAATAAAGAAAATTTGTGTTATACATTAACACTATAATAGTTTACGTCAGCTTATATAATTATAAATAGGTATTTACTTTTGTAAAAAAAATTTCAAAGATATTGAGAAAAATTAATCTAATATGTATTGGAGAAATAAAATTGGCAGCTAAAATTAAACATTTTCATAAATAATAACCATAAAGCACTTAGATAAAAATATAGTTATATAGTTTGTCTGTACCTACCTACTAGTAATCAGAACATCGAAATTGAGGGTAATCAATATGCGCAAATTCGCTCCGGTGCTGTTAGCATCGCGTGGGTAGGCTGATAGCTATTCACGCTTATTGATTGAAGCTGGCAGAAGAGTAATAAAACGCGTCAGTGGTCGTAAACTGGCACTCGAAGCCCTTGCTACCGGCGCCCGCGCACCGATCAAAGATTCAGACCGACAAAGACGCCGCTTGAACACTCTTGCCGCGCTGTCAACGCGGTCACGGTCTATACATAACCCTTGCCTACAGCTAAAATTACGACAAGCTTTTTATTCAATTGAATATTAATAGTTCAATTTAGCATAAAATTTCATTATAATGCAATTCGTGACAATCGTTTATCAACTATAATTTAATAAAAATATAAACTACTTACTGTACCTACACAATCTTGGTTAATATGAGACTTAAATTAGAAAGTAAATTTATTTTTATATTCTGAAAAGGATTACATTTCTCACTTTCAAAATTCACTTACAGTTAATACTGTAGTGTCGCCAAAGTAATCTTAATCCTGCTGGAACGAGCCCAAAAACTGCGGGCGTCTTAAGATGGGAGTCGCCGTTTTAATTGGTCGCATTACACTTGATCCTCTTATTAATAGGTTGATTACTTGCGGGCCGGCGGCTCAAGACGGACGCTAAACCGCCATACGAATCTTATGCGACAACGTTAGGAAAATCTCTGAACTGCAGCTGCATTTTCCAGACAAAGTCCTTATTAAGATTCAAAGAAACGTTTAAAGTACAATTTTGGATCCCATTTAAAAGATTGATTGTTATTCATTTTAGTTATTTCACTTTGTAAAGTGCTTTAACGCGTTGGAAGTTGATAGGTGCAGTGAGTCGAAAATATCAATATTGTCCGGAAATAGCCGCCATATCGGCACTGCGGCTATAAATCTGCGAGATGTCGGCTGCTATCAGACGCTCATTCTCCGCGTGATGGTTTGTATCATTTGCAAAGCAACACACAAAGTATTAAAAGTACCCAAGTAACGTTTGAAATGGCTAAATATTGTACTTATCAAAAAATTAATTAACTTTCAATATTTCTTGCACTTTTAGTGTTAATGTACAAAATAATATTATAAATGTACCTATTACAAATAGAACATTAGGCCTTATCATATATTATTTTTAGATACTAGCAACCCATTCCAATATTTATTTTTTTACTCATTTTCAATCGAAAATTCACCCGTCAAAATATCAGCTTTTTTCAAAAAATTGGTATGTTTTCTGTTCGTTGAAATCTCTACTTTCCGATGGTGAAAAAAAATATATATTTTACTATAGTAAATCTTCTGAGAAAATGCAAAACCAAAAAACCTTTTTTATTTCATACACTTGCTTATCATCTGCCTTATTGCAGATGATACAAACAGATTCATCCATACTGATAATCTGAAAAGACAAAATCGAATTAATAATGCCTTCACTATTTTATCGTGAGTATACCTCCATGAAAAAAATATTAAAGAAATAAATGTCAAATATTTTTAATCAAGTAAATTACAGCGTATTTGGGACATAAAAAGGCAAGTTTTCATCAAATTTCGTTAAAACGAAAACATTTTTGTAAAAGATAAAAATAAAAAACCAAAAAGTTGGTTTTTTGAATTTTTCACATAAATTTTGAGGTTATGTGAAAAAAGTGTAAATACAAAAGTTTTAGATCTTTTTATTACCTACAACTTTGCCATTTGATTTCTTTCGATAGGACTTTTAGTTTTGCCGGAAATCGAGAAAAACCGTTTTTTACCCTTAAAAACCCCCCCTCACCCCCTTCCCGACCTCAGATCGCCCGTAAATTATTTTTCCTTTCATTTTTATAATATTCCCCTCCTTTTCTAATGGGTTGCATCCTACTATTATTATTTTTCACTTTTTATTATTTTTAAAGGCTTCTACCCTGGTCTATTAGGTATTACTCTATCAGAATAATTTGACAACTATAAAAACAAACTCTTTACTCCAAATAAATGATATCAAAATGAATAAAACGTATGACGTCTATAAAATTTGATAGAAAATGAATAGACGTAAATATTAATGAGCACTAGAAACTTCACTTTATAATATAAATAAAAGATTTGTGCTAAAAAATCAAGAAATATTAAAGTCATAAATAGGCAAACAACACAGCTGTCGTTTTATCTAATTTCTGCAAAAAATTATATAAGTTTACCAAAATAAATAAAAATGCCTCATCAATCGCGTCGTCGTTCTAGTACTGCAATAGTGACTGTACGGAGATTAAGTGCTCAACATGTAAATCCAGAAATGTCTGAACTTACACTTTTAAAAGAAGAACCCCATACTGGTGATCACTTTCTCTCACCTGCTCAATTAGAAGTTGTCTATCGATCTAACATAAATACAGGGCTTACTGAAAATGTTGCAAAAGAATTACTTGAACATTATGGGCCAAATCAACTAAAAGAACTTCGTGGAAATAGTTATTGGAAGATATTTCGCCATAATTTATTTGGCTGGTTTCAATGTGTGCTTTGGTGTGGTGCTATTTTAAACTTTATTGGGTTTTTCTTTTCAGAACAAATTGACTCTGGCAACGATAGTTCTGGGCATTCAGGAAAAGAATATTTGTATCTAGGTTGTGTAATTACGGCTACTATTGTTGGCACAGGTTTATTTGGATTCTACCAAGAAGCAAAAAATATGGCAGTAATGAGTGGTTTCGAAAAAATGGTACCACCAAATGCCACTGTTATTCGAGATGGAGTCAGGAAAATAATACCTAACACTGACCTAGTAATAGGAGATATAGTTGAAATGGCAGGAGGTCAAATAATACCCGCTGATGTAAGAATTTTATCATGTAATAATTTTAAAACAGATATGTCGTCATTAACTGGGGAGTCTGAGCAAATAAAACACAGAGTAGAATGTACTAATGCAAACCCGCTAGAATCGAAAAATATGGTATTTTTTGGTTGTCCTGTAACAGAAGGCACCGCAAAAGGTATTGTAATAGCTACAGGAGAGCTAACACAAATGGGAAAAATAGCAGGTTTAGTTACTGGGTTAGAAAAAGAAGAAACACCTATAGCAAAAGAAATAACCCATTTCATAAAACTCATTTGCGGAGTAGCATTTACATTCGGCTTTATATTTTTCTTGATGGTATATTTTATTCAACACAGCTGGTTATCAGCTTTACAATATATGTTGGGAATTATTTTAGCGAATGTACCAGAAGGTTTAATTGTTACATTAACTGTTTGTATGACGTTATCCGCAAATCAATTAAAAAGAAAAAAATGCCTCGCTAAAACTTTACAAGCTGTAGAAACTTTGGGCTCTACATCTTGTATTTGTTCTGACAAAACAGGAACTCTCACAGAAAATCAGATGAATGTTTCGCATTTATTTTGTAACTATACAATATATGACAAAACCGACCATGCACACGTTTCTGATCACGCATATGCTGCTTTAAGCTTAGCAGCATCCCTAAATTTAAAAGCTACATTTTCTAATGAGACACTTGATCTACCCATTGAAAAACAAAAAATTATTGGTGATGCATCAGAATCAGCGATTTTAAGGTATATGGAAATCAATCGATCTGCTACCAAAACACGTGAAGAGAATCCGAAAGAAGCCGAAATACCTTTTAGTTCTGCATATAAATATCAAGTAACCATACATAAACTGCAAGCTACGCAGAGTTATTATTTGATAATGAAAGGTGCCCCAGAAATTGTTTTAGAATTCTGTACAAAAATACTAACTAATGAAGAAGACCAACCTATGACTCCAGAAGCAAAAAAAGAACTTAAAGCAAATTTTATCAAACTAGCTAACATGGGCGAACGTGTGATTGGTTACTGTGATTATCATTTGCCTTTGATGAATTATCCGATAGGATACACATTTGATACTCAACAAAGAAATTTTCCACTGGAAAATTTAAGATTTTTGGGTGCAATTTCTATGATTGATCCTCCAAGGCGTGATATCGAAAAATCAATTACACTCTGCCGTCAAGCAGGTATTAGAGTTATTATGGTAACTGGGGATCATCCTGTTACAGCTTTAGCTATCTCACGAAAATGTGGTACTATCACTCAACCAACTGCATATGACTATGCTTTTGAACATCATATAGATCTTTCAGATGTCCCATCTCACCTAAAACAACAATTTCGTGCTGCCGTCATTACTGGCGATGAACTGAGAAAAATGAGTGTTAATGATTTAAAAATTGCCCAACAAAAATACGAAGAAATAACCTTTGCTAGGACAAGTCCACAGCAAAAACTAATGATTGTAGAAACTTATCAATCTCTACATCATGTGGTTGCAGTGACCGGTGATGGTGTTAACGATTCTCCAGCTTTAAAAAAAGCAGATATTGGTATTGCTATGGGAATAACAGGCACTGAAGTTTCAAAGCAAGCTGCTGATATGATTTTACTAGACGACAATTTTGCATCTATAGTTCTAGGGATACAAGAAGGGAGACGTATTTTTGATAATTTGAAAAAAACAATTGCATACACATTAACTTCAAATACACCGGAAATGTTACCATTTGTGTTATATGCCTGTTTCGGCATGCCCTTACCAATGACTTTAATTTTAATATTAGTAATAAATGTTGGTACAGACCTATTACCTGCAATGAGCCTCGCATATGAAACATCAGAGGATGATATAATGTCAATCCCTCCACGGAAACCAACCGATCATCTTGTTAATAGGATACTTATTTTTATGGCATATTTTCAAATAGGCCTTATACAATTTTTCGCAGGGATGTATGCGTATTTTATAGTTTTTGCAAAAAGTGGATTTTTCCCGTCCAGTTTAATTTTCGTTCGTAAAGAATGGGAATCGTCATCCACCGCTGTCAAGGATACACTCGGTCGTCTTTGGTTTTACGCTGATAGAAAGAGAGTTGAGAGACGAGCTCAAACAGCTTATTTTGTCGCTGTTTGCTGGACTCAGATTTCAGATGTTATAATTTGTAAAACACGACGAATCTCAATACTTCAAAAAGGAATGAAAAATCAAGTGTTAAATTTAAGTATTATAGTCGATTTAATTGCAGCTTTGACTGTTACATATCTTCCGTTGTGTCATGAAGTTTTTGGTACAGAAGCCATAGCTTGGAATGACTTTCTACTTGCAACACCGTTCTTCGTGCTTATGATTGTTGCTGATGAATTTCGAAGATTTTTAATTAGACGTAGCTTTTCGAAATGGGTGGAACAAGAAACTTACTATTAATATATCTATATTTTATTTATAAGCTGAGAATAGAAGTTTATTTAATTTTGTTTAGTTATTAATATCATAGAATAGAATAATAATTTATGTTTCAGCTGAATTAAATAGAATTTTAAACAGATTTTTAGAGCACGATTTTTCATTGTTTTAAATCAAAATTAAAACAAAAATATAAATGTTTCACAAAATAACAATACAATGTAACTGCTTATTTAATAAACGTTTGATTCTTATGTATTCCATTGTTATTTTATTTTGTACATATTGAGTGAAAATTTATTTAAAGACTAGTTCACATTTTAAAAATCAGTTTTAAACTTTAATTTGAAAACTTTTAAAATAGTAATAATAGTAAATTAGTAAATAACTTACAGTTTGAATAGTTAGATATGACATAATATATACCTACTATGTACTAATTATCTATATACTTAGTTGTAAATAATAAAACTAAAAACATAGTATGACATTTAACATTGTACATTACATTAATACTCCTTTAAAGATTTTTAGAAAAGTTTTACATTTGTATTATAAAAATGAAGAATTCAATTTTCTTGCTATCTATACAAATCAAATCAAAGATGATTGCGGCGCGGCTGGCACGTGCTGTTTGAGTCAGCGAGGTAAGTGCTGGCCACAATTAAGATTGCACCAATGAAGACACATGCTGAAGTGTTTTCTAATTATGTTCGACATCAATCACAGCTCAGGCAGAGTCGGCCAGAACACCGCCAATCAAGTAATTGCATCGCGTGCATCGACTTTTCGGCCCTCGATAATGATAGGCATTTTATTACTCCTAATGGAGTCTCTAGGGCCGCGGCTAATGCTCAACGTTTTGTAACAGACCCGCTTTTAATTTAGATTAACATATCTAAGAATCAAAACTTATCGTCGCAGTTGATGGAGAGGGAGCATTGTTTTTATAACCAATTAAACAAATGTTAGCATGTCTATTTGTATTGGACGATAATGGAACATTGATATCGTTGAGTGCTGGCTATCATTTGGATTGATATTTAAAACACGCGATCCTACCCTTAGTTTGTTGGGGCGCTATGAGTCAAACTTTAATCCAGTGACCTTTTACGTCAGCTACATTTTTAACATGGCATAACGAAAAGATTTCAATTTGAAAAACGAGATGTTTGTCCGTGACCCTCGGAGTAGAGGTGATACTAATCGGACAGATGGGCTGACGTGAGCCCTTCGACTCGTATCTCACACTTATTTAAAAATTATATACAAATTAATACTTTAACATTTTAAATCAAACCTTAAGGTTTTATAGAGCAAGCTTAATATACATAGATAATATAATTATAAAAAGGATCCGAAATAAAGTATTCTCTCTAAAGTATTGACTAAAGAATTATATAGAAGGAATCCGCCACAAACAATGTCAAAGTAAAAAATTGTAGCGTGATTTGCTGTTTATGCTACCATTCACGATTTGGTTATACGGATCGCTTGCGTTCTTCGAAGAATAAAGTAAAATTTATATATTAATCGTTAATTTTCAATTTTTGAGAAGAAAATTTAAATAATAAAAATAATAATGAATTATTTTGTATTTTTTAAGTTAACATAGTAGTAATTTATTTAATTATTTTTTTTTCTTTATTATAATAAAATTACCTAGCAATTTTTATTTATTCAGATTAATTTACTTATCACAGTAATAAGTATTCTATTAATTTTTGTATACTATTTTAAAACATTATAGTTTGGCTTCATGTTTACTTCTATGTCACTATTTCTGTCTATATTATTCCGTAATCTGATAATTCATTAACGAGAATATTGAATTAAAAGCAGGTATGTATTGTAAAGTTTATAAGTAGCTGATTCCATATACCTAGCGATCAATCATTATTCATTAGGAGTCAGTATATATAATATGTACATACAATTGAAATAAAAATCTTACAAAAAAGGATTTCTTTGTTCAAATTCTATAAATTGATCGTTTCATAGTAACGAATTCGGCTATCGACAATCGAAATGGTAAAAGATCACCTATCACCGTTCGATGTGTTCGTAAATCATGATCAGTCGTTGATCGAACGTGATGTGATGTCAGATTACGGCGCTCCTAGCTTTTTGTTTGTAATTTGTGATCGCCGCCGAGATGCCTGGATGACTGGCACGGTAGTGGCCCAATCAAGAAACATTTAACAAGAGCAATCGAAATAAACTGCGTATTTTTTTCTTGTATTCATTCCATTGCCATCTTCAAAGAAACTTGTTTTTAATTGATATTTGATTAAACAGCAATACCAAATTACTCAAGTACTCCCAATTTTTTGGCGGGTACTTTAAATATAACTACTTAACAGATTTTATTTTTCAGACTCAAAAAAGCTTAGTTCTATAGCCGACGCGGTGTTTGAAGTAACTTACAGTTCTCGGTCACGTGTAGCCTAACATAGTATCTATCAGTTATGTAAATATGATATTATTTTGCCGTCTAAATCAAAAGCAATTATTATTATTATTATAGTTTTATAGTTTTCCATAATTATATAGAAACATAATTCATGCTTTCCATGATGATTGATTTTTTGATTTGATGATTTGCCTTGCAGAAAACCATCCTTCACAGTTGTATTAACATGAAGTATATGATACATCAGAGGTAAAGTTGCTAAGATTATCCTTATAAATCGCTTTAAGCAAAATTAATATTTATATTCGTATAAAAATACGATCGTTTTTTTTAAGTCTATAAAATCGTAACTTATCAATATAAAGTAAGTAAAGAATAATAGAATTAAGATGGAATATTATGTACTAGCATTGCCCGCGGCTCCGCCCGCGTTCTAATGACCAAAAACCAAATTCTTATGTTTTACATATAAGTATACTCTTACAATGCAGTATTTGTATTTTTCTCAGAAATGAGATATTTTCCCGCGGCAAAAGTATTCTATTTGTTGACCCGGATAACCAGCTATTATCATACCAAATTATATCAAAACCGTCTAGTGGTTTTTCCGTGATGCGGTAACAGACAGACAGACAGACAAAAATTCTAAAAACTGTAGATTCGGCCTCTGTATCGATAATAATGTTTGTTTCAATAAGATTTTCCAAAAAATATCTAATGTACAGATTCGGCTTAGTTTCAATTTTATTATATGTACCTATAGATTACGACTGTATACCTAAGTGTATAATCGTACATTGGAAGCAAAACCGTCGGCTATGTGATATAATAAGTTCCAACACATGCTATTGATCTTAATTCTAGACAATCTGTTTAATAAGATTTATACATATACAAGTCTTTTTTAGACCTCTAGAACTAAATTAGAGTTTATGTTCGGAAAATTGAGTCCACCCTCCATTACATTATACAAGTTTTTTTTAATTCATTATTCTTTCGAAGTACGTTAATTTAATATTGGCACCTAATTTGCTACCTAGTAAAAATCTAATTTGCCACATTTACCATATTATAATATGTATATTTACACTAATCAAGGAATATTTAAAGCTAAAAATCTATTTTTTATTTGAAGTAAATAGTCGGCTCCCTCAAGGCAGTTATACAAAAGGCGTACATTATACGCGTAAGCGGCTAACAGTTGGTAATCCGTCACTGAGCGACACGATACGCGACTTGCTTGACATCAACACAAAAGACCGAAGTACAGGACCGCCACCCTATTAATTCTCGTATTAACTTTTTATAATTTGTTTATAATATTTCTAACCTATGAGTCATAGAAGGTTTCGTCTTAGATGAGAATCTGCTAACTACATCATTATTAAAAACAATTAATACTTTTTAACCAAAAAGGTACACCGACTTAAATGTAATTACTCCACGATTAGGGGTGGTTTATTTTATAATGTACTAGCATTGCCCGCGGCTCCGACCGCGTTCAGATGACCAAAAACCAAATTCTTAGGTTTTACATATTAGTATACTAATACAATGCAGTTTTTGTATTTTTTCTCAGAAATGAGATATTTTCCCGCGGTAAAAAGTATCCTGTATGTTGACCCGGATAACTAGCTATCATCATACCAAATTTCATCAAAATCTGTCATGTAGTTTTCTTGTAATGCGGTAACAGACAGACAGACAAATATTCTAAAAACTATAGATCCGGACTCTGTATAGATAAAAATGTTTATTTTAAATAGATTTTCCAAAAAATATTTAATGTACAGATTCGACTTAGTTACAATTTTATTATATGTATAGATTATTAGGTAATATATCGGGTAACATACGCATAAAAAATATCTTCAACCGAATTGAGCAGTATTCGTAATTCCTCGTTTTGAAGTCGATTAAATAAATAATTACAAAAAAAGTCAAAAAATTTTTTAAATCTAGTACCTAGCTATGTAATGGATTCACACATTGCAATTTTTTCTTTGTTTACGGATTTTCGGTATTTAGGTATCACGTTTTTTAACTCTTGATATTTTCATATGGCTAGTTAACAGCAAAGCAAGAAGCTTAATAATAATTCTTACTATTTTAATGATTATAATTAACTTTAACTGGACTGGAAATATTATTGAAAATTCAGCCTATTACATCTAGATTAGTAGATAGGTAATCAGATATGTCAAACTGCTCTACGATGATTATTGTTTCGATACATTATATTGGATACAAAATGTTGATAAGATAGACCTACATATACCCACAGCCATGATACACAAGGAAGTAATATCACGAAGTGTAAAATACTAATAATAAGCTGAATTCAAAAGCAATCGTTCAAATTTATGACAGTTTTGTGTAACTTGACAGGGTGGCCTTCTAGCAAGCCGTAACTGAAGCGGCAAAATACTTTTTTTTTTCTTTTTATACTTATCGTTTTTTTTTTTTAATAGAAGTAGCAGACCTTTGTTTCGCTTAGAGTTGAACATTTTCGAAAAACGATTTTTTCTCAGGTAATTACAAGTATACCTACTATAAAACGGTAACTTTAATAATTAAAACTACCTATTACTTAGTTATATAACCAGCACAGTTATAAAAATATTCCAAAATAAACATAATAATCCTTATGTATGTATGTATATGTTCCTAATAAATACGAAAGTACGTTTAGTAGGTAGTTACTATTTTTTTACGCAACAAAGGAGAAATATATTGACGAGTTTTTATCATATATTTACTTGGACTAAAAAAATATTTCATTAATATGAGAATGTAACTAAATTACTAAAATGTACACAAAATCTAGCCATAGCCTAAACTTTTCAATCACTTGAATCGTGCAATTAAAAACCAAAATCTTTTAAATTATAATTAATAAATACAAATAGGCAAAGCGTAAACATAAATATGTAAGAAAAATTACTTGATCATTATACAGTAAATGAATTTAAAAAAAAACTATCTTTTAGGATTTTTTCCCAGATTTATTGTGATTTTTGGTTCCCGACGTTTTGAATGCTTTACACTTTACAACAATTATGGTCTCGGGAGAGACCAAGATAGTTTTATTTAAGACGTCAAATATTCGCGTAAATCTTAGAAAGTATTAAATAAATTAATAGTTATTATTTACCTAATTAAAGGTTACCCAGGTATGTAATCTTTAATTAGATCTAATCTTAAAAGGAGTACCTAAAATTAAGAGCTTCAATCTATATTGCTTTATACACAATACACATAATAATATATTTATACGTTGTATATTTTTTTGTTAAATAGACTGTCACGTTTAATTAAAATAGATACTTAAGTTTTTTTCTATATTTAGAAAGTATTAAACATAGACTAATCTAATTTCTAACTGTATCAAATAATATTGTAAAATGTATTAAAATGTAAAAAAATGTATTAACTGTGTGTAATTATACCTATATATTTTTATTGATCTTTTAGATGTTAATGTTGTACTAATATAATAGCATGTTGTAATTTCCTGTAATTAAAAGTGCAATCATCATGTTTTTATAGTAATTATTTTTTTTATATGTAATTTATTGTAACTTTTGTTGGTAATTCTAATAAATAAATAAATATTTATATATAGTTTTTTATATAAATCTCAAACTTATTAATTACAAGGTACTCATATTTATCACTGTTTTTTTTAAAGCGTGTACATATCTGCAATTTTTGCGGAAGTAAAATATCCAGTACACCATACCTAGTACACTTATTCATAAGCGCATATAAATACTGTTCGAATTTTCACCAAAGAGAGTACAAAGGGATGAAACAGTATAAAGGTATTGTATTCATTGCCTGTTCCGCATAATCATTTATTGAAAGCAAATGTCAGTCAAATGTCAAAACATCACCCTACGGTTTGGTTAATATTGCCATTGCATTAACGATATTTGATGTGGTCTCAACTTGTGGCTTACAATGCACCTATTTACAATAGAATACGGCAATTTTTTATAATATTTTTTTCTATTTTTTACTAGTATTGTATGTACATTTAAAACATAAGTTAAGCATAATGTATCCATAAAAATAAACATAAAAATATAGGATCATAAGTTTAGCCCAAATACAAATACCGTAATCTTGAACAAATATACTGATTATAATTAACTATTATTGTAGTATCAGATTATGTAATACCATCTAATATGAAGTAAAAGCTACTGTCTAAACAGTGAGAAACGCCGATGAGTTACTATTAATTAGGAGTATTGCCCACGTAGTATTGCGTGCGCGCCGCGGTGAGCGGCATCCACCAAATTATAGACAAATCTCGAAGTGGTATTATTTTTTCAACGCGTCCGGGTGAGAAATGCGTGATTGAGGGCCGGTGCGAGATTACAGAGCGGGACACGCCACCAGCCGCGCTCTCACCCACTTATAATCATTATTTAGGCCATAATAAAGTGCTAGTCTTGTAATTATTGCCACCCAAGTAAATTCAAAAACACCTCGACTATCTTACTTATTCATAGATAAATCAAATTATACTGAATTTATATATTTTTTCTCATAAATGTTATCTAAACTTTTAATTCAATCATATACATATAATATATGACTCTACATTTTTAGCAAAACGTCATAAAAAAACAAATCAAATTTTTAATTTGAAGTTGTAGCAGAATTTCATAAAACAGGTTAAGTAACAAAAATTAATATTGATGAATTAGTTATTTTTTTTTAAAGTACCTATTAGAAAATAATTTCTGTTATGAAAATTATCATAAACATCTTAATGTCATATTATAGGTGACACTATAAAGCAATTTGAAACAAAATATCAGTAACAAATTAATACGATGTTAATATATGTTTGAGTGCCCGAAGCGGTTCTCCTGATTATAAGGCGGCAGCGGTATCCGAGCCACCCTACACTCAACTTAATGCTCTCGCAATTTCACTCAAAATAACGCAATAAAAAAGAGGTTTTCGACGCACTCTAAATGAGTATTGTCGACGTGTTCATCTACTGTTCAGGTATTGGTCTAATTTTAGAATTATAAATTCATAAAAAAAATGTATGATGCAATAACGATTTCCAACGATAATAAATTTGCCAAAAAATATTACTATAGTACCTATACATGTTATAATGGAGATAACAGGCTTTTAATACAATTTTATAATATATCAAAAAAGTATATATTTTATAACTTTTGGAAAAACACAACCAAATAGCTCTTGGTTTGGTTAATTTAGCTTATCGGAATGTTCTTTTATAAATGAGAACTTTCCTCAAAAATAACAATATGCTATCCTAAGCAAACAATAACATGGTATCTAAAATGTTCACGTAGCTGAGCAGTTTGAATGCGGTTAAGGCTGCGATATCCCCGCGGACTATCTGATAAGGCTAGAGAACGATGACAGTTCGCAACCTCCCAGCTAGATTACATGAAAATATAAAATTATTTTTATATAAACGTCATATAAAATTGTAAGTACCTGGATATTCAATCAATTTAACAGACATATTTAAGTTGTGGAAAAAGCTTCAACCATACTTACGTAATTAAAATAAAATAGATGTTTTCAGGAAAATTTCCTATCGAATGAAAATTACATTGGAAAAGCTAAATAAATATCATACGTATTGCTTATTTCTTGAAAAAAAAAATGTCTTAGAAAGGCTTAGGTAGCAGAACAAAACAAAGGCTACGGATGCGAGTGAGGGGTAGGGAGGTAAATAGCCATGTCAGAGCCAGTGCCCATCTGATAGCGACTAATACGACGACAATTCGCAGCCTCCCTGCACAAATAAAGGAAAACCCTCACATAACCGTGACTTTTTAATCCATTTAATTCTTTTACGTTAACCGGGCAACTGTTATTCTTAAGTTTGTTTCTCTTTGTGGAGCAAAATTAATATTTAGACAATCTTCTGGCACTGGCATTCATTTCCTAAGGTCCTTATATATTTAAGCTCAGTTAATATAAAAATAGGAAAACTTAATTAAATTAAAAGTCAATTAAAGTTCATCATATGTAGGTACTACAAATGAGTGCAATCTACAAATTAGCTATCTCAAATTATCAGCATAATATATAACTGATTCTTATTCATGGAAAGCGTATTTTTTAAATAGTAGCTAAAAATGAACAACACATGCTTACATAATTCTGTTGTTGATAATATCTAATTATAAGGACAAACTTACTTAATCAACAACTGTTAACTTTGTAAATTGGAAAGACCTTTAAAATCACCCGAAATGACATTAAGCGACAGTATCAAACAATAATTTCTGAAAAAGCAATTATCATTATCCCGATAGAAGGGTGTGGGGCGATCGCATTAACATCATAAAGGGGCGAAGTTTGTCTACGCGCCCCCGGGACACCCGTCGGCGACGAGACAGTTACATATTATGCAATAAAGAGCTGTTCTCGGGAAAGGAAGTGTGAAAATGAACAACATCAAGGGGTTATCTTGAATTACTCACTAAAAACTTATTGCTGAGTGTCGGCGGGCATCGCGGGGGTCGGGAGGGTAGCGGGAGGTGGATTTGCCGCGAACAGATAAGGGCGCGCTATTGGGATCGCGTCGTTCTCATCCAATTACACGGTCGAGCGCGCGCGGCGAGGAACGCAGATAAAAAGCAAAGTTGCCTGCTGCTGTCTCCGCGGGGATTGTCGCTCGCCTAACGTTTTCACCTACCACCCGACCTACATGTGCGTTTTATTTTGCAAGCTTTGTATATATGTATGTCAATATCATGGTAACATATATATATATATATATATATATATATATATATATATACAGTTTAAGGCAGTGGTAGCCCAGTGGTAACGCGCTCGCTTGGGAAACCGAGTGAAGCGAGTTCAAATCCCGGGTCTCGCACCTCTGACATTTTCATGTGCGAATCAATTTGATTTGATTACCACTTGTCTTAACGGTGAAGGAAAACATCGTGAGGAAACCTGCATGTCTGAGAGAACCTAGTAAGTTTTCAAAAGACATGTGAAGTCCGCTAACTAACGCACTTAGCCAGTGTGGTGGACTATGGCCTGAATCCCCTCGTACTGAAGGGAGGCCCATGCCCAGCAGTGGGACGTTAAAAAGGGCTGAATACAATATACATATATTATATATATATATATATATATATATACAAACTGTATTCTTCCATATATGATACTCTTACATATTGGTTATATTCTGCAACTCTATCCGTGTGAGTATTGAGGAGTGAGGAATGGGTAACGTTGGTCAACTATTACTGCCATCATACATGACACCCGATTTATATATGCACTACACAATCATACAACATGAAGCTTTAGCTATATATTCGAGCGAATAAATAAAACCAATTATTTTTACTACAGACTCTATCAGCTCTATAAAATAACCCCATTGATAATTGTCTAAGCGTTCTCGAGAAGCAAGCAAGAAGATAAGAGTCCTAAAAATTCTTGAAATAACTTTTTTTATTTTAAATACATATAAAACAAAAATCTTAAATACAATTTAATAAAAAAAAGTGATATTATATTATTTTGAACACTTACAAAAAAAACTAAGAATATTAAAAGCAAATTTTAAAGTATATCAATTATAAAATATTTCTTTAAATCGTGCATATAATTCACATTTACAATAAACAGTATAATACGTACTGATAGGAAGTATTTAGAAGTTACAGAAAGCAATCTAAGTCAACGTGCGAAGGGAATTGCCAACCAAGCACCGAGGCCTTGCTCTTGATTCAATTAGAGCAATCGCCGCGGGACTCTCCGAATGTGACAGTTGCCACTCGACTTTTGTATGCTCACTCTGATTGCGATTTCCCATTGTTACGAACTCGGTTATATTACTACTGTTTTGAAAATTATATCAAAGGATATTTTCCATCTTAGGCCTAATAGCAACGTAACCTAATAAATAACAGTGAGATTTGTTTTCGGTACTAAGCCCCACCCTCTGTCACAACAGAACCCAATCCGACAGCGCGACCGCCGCCGTATGTAAATAGTTTACCGAAAGTCGCCGCTCGTCCATCACGCGTTGTCACATAAATTATGCCGCGGCGAATCCGCGGTCGAATCATTGTTTGACTTTTATCTTATTACGTATATCTCCCGATTTTGTTCGCGTCATATTTCTTCTGACTTATCGGCTTTTATCTATCGTTTTGTAGCGAGTCTCGCTATCGATCACCCGATCCCCGGCGGGCCGACAAATGTCTCTGTATGTTTTGAGTGGATTAGGCAAACTGTCGGTATCGTCCGACGGCGGTCGGTCACCGTGGTGACTAATGCGCATCTGAGCTTATTTGGAGCGCGTATCGACTTATTGTCCCTTATCTGATGATGTTCCTGTGATCACTTCGACCGGCAACCCCCGCTATGCTCTACCAGTCGCCACTAATATCACTATAGTTGAAGATAACTAATAGTCTGCTAGATCTACATCTTCAAAAAACATTTCGAGTGATTCTTGTTATAGTTTAAGTCACGCTCTTGACATTTAAAATTTATTGTGTGTGACTAAATATGCAAACGACATATTTATTATTTAGTTATACACTATAAACTATTAAATGTCAATTTCATTCTAAACTGTACATTATTTAGACATTCACGATTGTGAACTTTCTTTGAATTCAGGTTAACATTACTCATAAGAATAAATCAGTGACCTAGTTCAAATATTGATATATTAAGAAAGGATAAACGGTAGTCAGAGTTCTGGCAGCTTATCTGAGAATCAAGTGGCCACCATCATGGTATATCCGATACCTTTCTTACGTTTCCAAATCAAGTTAAATTAATGAAAACATCCACCCATAAAGAGTCGAACGCCTCTGCCTGCTTATGAATGAAATTCCAACCTGCACGGATCCGAATCCTTTTTTATGATCATCATAAATTAAGCGACCAATTTCCAGCGAGTGTCACAACGCGGATAAAGGAATCATTTTTATAATATCCTCAGCGCTTAACAAGGGTACAAATAATGCCCACGCACATTCACGCAGCTATAAGTCTGGATCCAGCGATCTGGCCACTGACTGCTAAACTGTTAATATAAATAATGAACTGCCTTATTACCTGATATGGTGGGTGGTAGAGCGTTGACTAACAAGTTTTTTGTCACGAGACAAATATATGATGATTGGTGCTATAATTTGTGTGGTTTAACGTTGCAAATAACTTCTGAATTCATACTCCATTTGATACCACGTTAATATCTAACAAGAAATCTTTTAACTATCTCAATCGATACTTAGTGTGTAGTATTACTCACTACGTTTAGTGACTTTATCCGAGTATATATTTTTAGCGATTTTATCCTCGATAAGTGTTTAATCAGTCAGACAAATAGAATCTGCTGATCTGGGCTCACTACAACTCTTAATCACATATTATTAAATACTTTATAATCTACTAATGTCTTTCATATCAATGTCTTTAGTCATGCGTGTACGTTTTTTTAGTCCAAAACCAATAAGCATGATCCCTGCTATCTATGATTGCGACTGGAACGGAAAGCTCAAGCAGTGTTAATAATTTACAGTTCCGCTATTATACATTTATTTTACATTAGGTATTATACATTATACCTGTAGGTAACCACAATACACACGTACAACATCCCCTTGAAAACTTAAAAAAAAATTGGGACGGCTTCTATGGCATCCAAAGCTCTAAATTGAGTTTCATATGATATTTTTTTTAATATTTAATGTACAACTTTGATGCCATTACAATTTCATCATAAGGATAGATTTTGTTGAATATACTTCGTATCTACTACCAACATATATGTATGTAGGTACGCTCTTATAATTATATTACATTATGTTTAGAATAGTTAAAAATAAATTTAAATCCAAAGATTTGTAAATTTATTCTATTTCAAATTTAACGACAGACAGCAGTATAGAAAAGAGTCTAGATTAACTTGGGGCTATCTAGTAGCGTATGAGCATCGCGACATCCCACGCACGCAATGCGACGCGCTGCACGGGGCAAAACAAACACTTATTTATTATCCCACCTCAGCCAGCTTGCTGACTTATGACAACTGCTCTCTGCCCTTTTATGTACCTATCTACATTTCAATGTCCACTAGTCATGTTTACTGCGTGTTTGCTACTGTGCAGCACAAACAATTTGTAATATTCCTTGAATTTGTCCAGTATTTCTTATTAACTGAACTTTTGTATAAATGATTTTGTACATATTCTTATAATTGGAGGCATCTCTTACTGATTACTATTCTGTTCATTGATGAGATGCAACTGAATAACATACCTATACATCAGTAAAAAATGAAAAATTTAATCAAAAATAAATTATAAAATGAAAATTTTATCTCACCTAGCTTTATACCTATCTATATATAAACCATAAACCAATCTAATAATTATATTATTAGATTAGGTAGTTGTACAGCAAACTCTATCAAAAACTATTATTAAGTAAAATCACATAAAGACTGACGCCCGACTTATGTGGCTGTATGGCCGTATAAAGTGTCCGTGTAAATGATTAAGTGCTAAGTTACGATGAGCGCGGCGCGCGCGCAGCGTGGCTCCAGCCTCCATTCACGACAAGTATAAAATTACCTTACCGCCGAAAATATCAAATCGACAAGCCCTGATGCTATCTCGACGGAATGTTATAAAATTGAATATTTTCATATATTAGGCACCTACTAGGGTGTCCCCGCAGTGCAGCTCTTCCGGCGCGCTTGACGTCCCGTGTCCGTCCAACTTCAACGTTTTATAATACACTTTATGTTGAATAGAGACGTTATTTAATGTCGATGTTAACGTCTCTACAAAATTTGAAAGATTCATCTTTTATTTTTTTCCTATGAGCACCCATATCACTTGACTAACTTTACGATAGCCAATAAATATTTAGTATGTAACATATAAAAACGTATAACTTTTTGTTATAATACCAGACAGCCATTGGCAACAATACAAACAATCCTTTAAAGTTCGACCTTCGTTGAACCGTCCTTTAATCGTAATTAAACTTTTTCTTGTTACTACTTATCAAAGTTTATTATATATTGATATACTTAATTACTAGTTTTTTTTAAATGAGGTTTTACTAGCCAATCAAAGCCAATAATCTAAGACCTAAGTTATCTCTATTCCAAATTCAAATCACGCTCACTTGTGAACTTTCGTATTTATATTTTACGATTGTAAACATATGTTTAAGACGAATAATTTTTGTATTATATTATATTTTTAACAATGTATCGCTTTGTATATCTTAAGATACATTTTTATATCAGGGGCATAATGTTTAGTACCTCATTATTATTCTTGTTTATGGAATAGTTAATAATGTTAACTTTTTTAATTAGGGATGACTGAGAGTGTTGTAAACGTAAGAGTAGACAAATATAAATCAGAAAGCTTCGAACTGCTAAGCTATCGGGAGTTACACGCGTTATTGTGAGTCAACCATAAAAGATAGACATATGCTGTCGTGGGATATTTTTTATATAATTTTAAGGAGAACATTTCCGTCATACATGATTTCTGTGTAGCTTTAACCATTAAGTTTGCACACGCGACGGAAGCTTAAAAAATGGAGTAACTTCTCCCGTTTTCCCAACATTTCCCTTCACTGCTTTTTTGCTCCTATTGATTGTAGCGTGATGAAAAGTATACTTTAACCAGCTCAGGAGTATAACAAATAATTGTACCAAGTTTCGTTAAAATCCGTCGAGTAGTTTTTGTTTCTATAACGGTTATACAGACAGACAGACAAAAATTTTACTGATTGCATTTTTGGCATCAGTATTGATCCCTAATCACCCCCTGATACTTATTTTGGAAATATATTTCATGTACAGAATTGACCTCTCTACAGATTTATTTTAAGTAATATAGATATGATACATTTCAACTTATCTGTAATCTGTGATATAATAACGATATCTTTCTTTATTTTACTTGCAATATTAGTTTTGTCGCTTTTGTTTAATATCGCGAATACTCACGAAATGTCGTAGAGGTTTTGAAACAAAACCTTGGCCAGTGTTCAATGATTCAGCATTTCATTACGACTCTGTGATCGATTATAAGATTGGCAAAATAAATATTATGGATAAAATCTTGTAACTCTTATCTTCACACTACTTTTAACAAAACGTGTATTTTATAATTTTTATGTACCTACCACCACAATGTACAAATTGAATTAAAATTTAAAAGCTGACAGTAGCTTCGCCTAAACTGATTATGTAATATATATACTATAAGCTTCCAGCAGCGTTGGGTAAAAATTAAATATAGAGTGATTTTTAAGAGAGCGAGAAATATCATAAATACCTCTTAAATTTATACTTTTCCTGCAAAGATTCTCAAATAGTTTTAGAACAAAGAATGAGAAATTACTAAAATAATATTTAATATTTGTGTACAGTCGATTTCAAGCTTTTTTTTAGCTAAATTCAAATATCAAAGTGAGATGGAGCGACTAACCTTGAATAGATATTGCTTCAGAAATTACTTTTATCTTTGAGCTACATAAATGGAGTGGCACTATTTTTTGCTAATTTTACTTTTAATTGTTAAGCAATTTAGGTACACGAGGAACTAATAGGTGTCGAGTAAAAATATAGCTATGACATGCGAACGGACGGACATGATGACATCATAAGGGTTCTAATATACTATTTTTATTTAGTTCTAAAATACAGTTTTTAACATATAAATATCCTAAAAAAAGGACTTCAATATGCTCGAAGTGAACCTTAATAAAAAAGAATCGTATCGCAGTAGGCTCTCAGCATGACGAATTCTATTTACCATTAGGTATAGAATTAAATCGATGGGAAGCAATAAAATCGCATTTAAATATTTCGATAAAAATAAAGGTCCTTGAAATAAACGAATGTATCTACTGTATAATTTATTGGATTAAACGCTAACTGAAATACGTATTCATACGTACGTATTCATTTATTCGGTAAAACATAGAATTATTCGTAAAACTTAGTCAAATTAAAATATTATAAGTATTTTTTTAATAATAAAATATATTATATACATGGAAAATATCTATAGGTATATTAAATACGTGAAGCAAAAACTTTGTACCTACCCCTTTTTACGAAAATTGCGCGGACGGAGGAGTATGAAATTTCCCACACTTATAGTTTATATAGAGAAGGAGTGCAGTATGCCAATATTTTTTTAAATTATGAATAAAAAATACAGTAAATCAATAAAAAAACATAATACACACTACAGTGCATTTGATACACACATGCATACATACTCTTTTGTTTATTGTTAAAGTTTGTGGTCAAATTGAGAATTATGTATTAACTAGCAGCTCACCCTCGCTTCGCTCGGGTTCACCTCTAGAAAAACACTTATAGAGATCTATTAGTTCCCACGGGAACCGTTCATTTTTCCGGAATGAAAAGTAACCTGTTGTTTGACTGGCAATATAAGGTATCAATCAGAATGTTAAATTTTACTAAATTAGGTGCATAAGTTGTTATGTACTAAGCTGTATAAGTTACTATAGTTTTTTGACTATCCCACGGGAATTATTTAATATTCCAGGATAAAAATGAAATCTAAGATGTTTCCCGGGGATATAAGGTACCACCATGCAAAATTTCATTTAAATCGGTCCAATAGATTCGGAGATTAGCCCGTACAAACAGACAAACAGACAGAGAAACAAAAAATTTGAAAAAAAAACTGGATTTGTTTTATTTGTCTTCTTATACCCCCCTGACTCGGTTTTTAGCATTTTTTTGCTATGTACAGACATTCGACCTCTACTGTTTTATTATAGTATAGATAGATACGTAAAGCAGAAACTTTGTATCCCATTTTAAGTAAATTACGCGGACGGAGAATTGTGAAATTTGACACAGTTAAAGTTTATATGAAGATATAGTGTAGAGAGCTAATATTTATATATAAATTATATTTAAAATATATTAAATTAATAAAAATAAACATTTTGTTTGTGAACCGATCTGTTTATCTTTTGTTTTAGTTTAATAGCTATCGATGAGCTTTAGTTTTATAAATAAAAAAAATCAATAACAATCATGGTTGAAGTTTAAACACTCGGCGAACTCTAGTATTACAAAATATAGATTATTTTAAAGCCAAACTAAATACTAGAACAGCACCTAATTAATTACTTCAACTCAGCTCTGCATAGGTAGTCCACACGAATGAATGCTATAAAATAAGGCAACAATATTATTTTATCTATATTAATGTTCTCCTAGTCGATTCCGGCTACGGCGGCCAATCTCATTGAGACTAGCCAACTGCGCAGGAGATATTATAGTGCACAAGTGTACGCGCAGACACAAGTGCACTCTCTATTTCTGTCACTCTTATACTCCGGTGGGACGACTGCTCGACACGACCGGTGAGAGTTAAGGCGCAGGACCGACGGCTTTACGTGCTCTCCGAGGCATGGGGGTGAAACACCGCCAACTTCACAACTCCGGGCTGTTACTGAGACTTACTATACAGAAAGACTCAATAACTAAACTTGGCCCGACCCGGGACTCGAACCCAGGACCCTCCGAGTGTGCAGTCGTATATGCTAGCCACTACACCACCGAGGCAGTTAAATATTATCTATATTATACAATATATGTACATTGTACATAGTATAGACATAAAGAAAAATGCAAGTTAAGGTTAAGCTTTAACAATACGTATATCGATGTCAAATAAATATTTGCTGTTTTAAATGGCTCAGCACATAATATACTGATAAGTCTAAATAACATTTTTCCCCATAGATTTTCCCAAAGGTCAAATCCATGTTTCCCATATTACCTCGAAGTAGTAGACGAAATCGCAGGAAATCTCTATATTTGCCAACATCGTTCGACTAACAATTGTTTACGGTAGAGAACGGTAAAAATTGTTCGACAGTAGAACGGCGCGACACGTTTATTACTTCTTAAAATGCAATTTAAGTACGTATTCGCCAAAGAATATGGTAATAACGTAAATCTTAACGAGAAACATTACCATTGTTTAAGCATTTTCACGGCGGGAGAGGGGCCAGTTGTTCGAGTTAATAGGCTTCAACGCCTACGTTCAGATCTACAACGCTGCTATCAAATAATACGTATTATGTCAAATATAGAAATAATAGGTATTTATAGTATAATTTAACTGCCTCATTGGTCTAAAGTAGACTATTATCTAGGAATTACAATTACAGATTTGAAGGTCCTGGAATCGAGTCTAAGGTCGGGCAGTCAAAGGGTTTTCGTTAAAAAATTGTCAGTAAATTTAGCAGCCCGAAGTGAGGCAGTCGACGGTGCTACCCCCTGCCTCAAAGAACACGTTTAGCCGTTAGTCCTACGCCTGATGTTACCTGATCATATTGTATTGTTGTGCCAAAAGACTTTGAGAGTGTAAAGAATAAAGAGTGTACTTGTTTTTGCGCACACACTTGTGCATTATCTCCAGCATAGTTAGCTAGTCTCAGTGATATCTCACTGAGACTAGCCAACTATGCTGAAGACTTGTCATGGCCGAAATAAGTTAGGGGGAGAACACGGAACTATTATTATGTTTTGTTACTCGTTCATGATTAAACAGCTGGACAGATTTTGATGAAATTTAGATGCACAGATATGTAGGCTATGATCTAGAGTATAACATAGGCTACCGCTAAACTATAATTTTCTTATTGTATGCAAATGTGCAGCTAGAAAAGCTGTATTTTTCGATAAGTTAGTCTGACTGGTATTGCCAATAATTGAAATGCTAGCACTGTACGAATGCTTGAATTGACTACACAGAACACAAGTAACATGACTTTTGTTTTAAGCTTTACTTAATTAACTTACTCAACTTTTAATTTGTAAAATTCATTTTACAGAGAAGTATAAGTAGATACTAACATAATATGATCTATGGGAAGGGCATGGAAAGATAATAGCAATAACTCCACAAGAGCTTCTAATAATTCACAATTGCGTTTCAATAAATTCTATTTTTAAATCACTTGTATCTACATCATTGGGGAGTAAGTGTCGCGGCATATATCAATGAATAGGCATCGGTGCGCGCGACTGCAAAAGTGTAAAGTGCAGCGAGGCGACGCGCGTTACGTAAATCACGCGCCGATCCGTAAACCGACAGCGCTGAAATACGACAGTCTATAAGGTCCAAACTTTTCTGACTTCTATAGATAACAGAATCCTTAGAAAGCTTACTAATTAGTTGTGACCAAAAATTTAGTAAATACTTTTTATTTTATCTGAGAGTCACACTATTTTAAAGATTCTCAGATTTGTGATATTGTTTAGAAAATATATTATGTTATAATCTACATCTCTACGTTTTCACGCAGAGATATAAATTACAACATAATATTTCTGTAGTTTACAGAGAGAAATAATTTTAAAAATGCTCAAAAATATCTACCTAAAGCTACTTTTTTCAAATATTAAAACAATAAAGCAAATCAATTACACGGGACACCGGCGAACTAGAAAAACACATTGATATGTATTCCGCAGTGTATGGGCCGCGGAGCGAGGCCGGCGCCCACCATCGCATACAACACACGGCACGTGAAAATTATTGCCGTTCGGATTTTTCGAGAGCATTAATGCAAATTTATCGAGCCGCGCAGCGCTAATTGCGAACGACGCTCGCCCGCTGATTGTTTTCTCGTCCAATTTATGGCAACACCTATTGCAGATTTAAAGCTTTAATTGTAAACCGTTCGCGTGTTTTATTGGATAGTCAGTCCCGTATTTATTTGGGTAGCGCTCTCAGTGCGGTTTCGTTTATTGATTTTCCGAGCCTGTTTGAACTGACTTGCAGTTTTTAGTTTCACCTGTCGGGATCGGAATGGACAGGACGCGTGACATGATCTATAGCTCTTCCAATGCTGGATTGAGGATTTTCTGCGAACTGTAAAAATAACAAATTATGAAAGATTTATAACTTGTTTCTTTACATAATATATACAATGTACATGACTAAAGTAACATGGCTTATTTGAATTAGAAATACTGGCATGTAATTAAAATTGTAAATACTCCTATACGTTTAGTTTAACATGAACCAAAGTGAGAAAACTGAAAAATGTCATTAGCCGCTCAGCAAAGGTAGGCACGTGTTAATAAATTAAATGGCGTCACATCCGGGCGCTTAAGGAAGTTAAGTGGCAGCCGGGGGCAGTTCTTGCTTTTTTCGCTAAGTTTTCACGCTGCCGGTAGAACTTCCGCCATTATTATTTTACGCGGGCAACAAGCGGTGCGATAATATCCTACGCTTCGACCTCACCCGTCTTAAGACCACTTTAATAGCCGAACGTGTCTTCTTACTTTGTGCTTAATAGGTGTCATAACTTAAACAAAAGCCTGAGATTTGAATTAAACTTCGAGTTGATATCATTTCAATTTAAGTGATTAACTTTGAGATTCTACGATGCAATTTAGCTATTGAGAATGAGAAATACATATAATTCTCAAAATTTAGGAAAATGTAATTTCAAATTATATCGACTTATTATAATAATATTTTGTGTATTACAATATTTTCATATTGTTACAGAGTATATGTAGGGTGAAATAAAAGGAGACTTCGGTGGTTTTCTGTAGACCAAGTATTTTTAATACGTAAAGAAGGTCAAGTCAAAATTCTTAGGATCCCTCGACCAGCGTGTATGAAGATAATGTTAACAATGGAAAAAGCACAAGAGGTATGTACAGATCGTAGCGCTTAGAACTCTGTTCTCTCTACCTATTCTAATTATATAGAGTAAAGTTGTATGTTTGTATATTAATTACCATAATAGGAATTTACATAAATAATATTATAAAATACTTTTTCCCCGCGGCTTTGCTCGGTTAGTAAGCAGGACGGGGTTGAATGCCTAGATCCGTCCTCATGAGGCTATTTTATATTCTTACCAAATTTAATCGAAACTTATTTCGCAGTTTAAACGTGAAAAAAGGTTTGAAATTAAAAATAAATAGAAATAAATTACATTCTAAGCTGATACCTTTTTTTTAAATACAGCTTAAAAGTAGTATTTTTAATAACGTAATATTTTACAATCGTAAACTTTCATTTTAAAAATAATTTTGCAAGCGTAGTAAAAAGACATATTTTTTATATTACCTAATTACCTAAGTAAATAGCTACTATGCGACTGAAAATAGCAATCCCACAATCTAACCTGTCTCTCACAACGATAGCAAAGTTCAAGTAACTGAGACCCTTTCGAAAGGATTAAATATACCAAAAGCTTACTTTTTACTATACGTTTTCGTAATGGTTACGTAGCGGTCGGCGTGTTTTGCGTAATTCGGGATAAGCTTTAGTTCAGGGTGAGGGATAAGATCGGGCCGTGTATCGCACTTCGTCCGTAAATCAATCCGGCGATTGAGACGACGCGGCAAAAATAAGAGGCTACTGCCGCAACTCGCTCCCGAAAATCCGCTTACACGTCCGCTTTCTAACAAGACGGACTTATGGTCGCCTCAGCATAGTTTAAATTGATTTTGAATTCCATTCTATATACAGTTTTATTGTAAATAATAAATATAATAAAGAAATTAATGGTCTTAATCCTTTATAAGTTTGAAAACGTGAATTGTAGCGTACAATACAATCTTCAAAAATCTAGTACAGAAAAAGGAAAATAAAAGACTTGCAAAGAGAGACAATGGTAATGCAACCAGATAGATAGTTTTAATCGTCAGTGTTGACAGAAAAGCAATGGACACACAAAATAGACGAAGTAGATAAAATAGTTATCAGTTCATTGTCTGTTAAATTATTCACGAAATGTATTCGTCGCTCCAGATCCGTGGAGATCGTGCGATATGGGAATTACATGCGTTTCATACTTCACAGTGAAACCGTGGTGAAACCCATTTGATGACAGTCGTGACAACGTTATATTTGTATGCTTTTTGTGGTTAATGATGGATTCACACAATCCATTTCTATGGATATTTACATAAACATGTATTGTGTTCTTTCTATACGATTATAGCTTTGAACAAATGATAAAATCATACTTTTTAGATAATATACGAGTACACTTATATTCTGTTGATGATACAGTATAAATAAATATCTAAATCTACCTTTGATCGATGTCTTATCGAAACCGCGCAGATGTAAATTTCGTGATCATTCTTTCGTGATATTCCTTCCGCATACAATTTTAATTTCGTATTAGTTACAAAGTAAAGGTAATTTTGAAGTAGCCTGGAGGCAATACCTATTAAAAATTAATCGTGCGCTTTCATTGATATGTGGATAATACGAGTGCGCACATCCGGCGCGGCGGCGGACCTGCCTTCATTAGCCAGCCGACAATTCAATTCGACACATCTTCAGGGTTTCACCTCGCCCAATAATTACTGCGCACTATCATTAAGCCGCGTGCACAACAAAACGTAATAACCTCGCAATTAGACGGTGGCTGTCATTAGATTGTAATAGAGTTTCGTACAACAATTTGTGAGTAAAATCGTCAAGCGTGTCACATTACCGGTGTCCATTAGGGCATTTACACAACATGGAATTGGAACGAACCGTCCACAGATTATCGTGATAGACAAACAGACCGCTTTGTCTCGATAATAACACCTTATAGTGGGTGTTCCTTTTGTACCTTTCCTGAATATACGTTCATAATAACTAATTGTAATGCCTTCTTAACTCATTTTCTACGTTTATTTATCGCCTTCTAATTGCACTTCCGTTTATCCGACAAACTCTATAATTTACAGCAAAGTAACTCATATTATTCAATAAACATAGCTTATATTTTAACTTTTTTATAATGTGTCATAAACATGAACTAAATAAATTGTAGGTATATATTTAAATAATTATAATAAAATATTAAATTTTTAGCAAAATTGTACCCTCTAATACTTATAATCTAAATTGCAATAAATAGTTTTCGGCGGCTCCTATGATATCCACACATGAGAAATTATTATCACGATAAGATCCTATCAGTGTTTAAATAACATGTTTCCTGCTATTATTGCGTTATTTCATAATATAATCACCATATTCAGAAAGCCTTTCAACCCGTATCTTACTCGTACGAATAATCAATGAAACTAGTTTTATTTTATATTTAGTTACATGATTATTATGTTTTAATATAATTTAGGTTCATAAAAATGTTATTTTTAAATGTAGAACTAAATTGAACACGTAAACATTCGGACGTTGCAGAATTTTTAAACTTTCAGGCTTCATTATAGGTACATTTTTCTGAAAGCTATGAGTGCAGCTTTTTCATTTGATGCATCTCATGACTTAACGAGACATCTTTTATTTTCTAATTTGACACATAAATAAATCCTAATTTTGATACTAATTCATTTATTTATGCTTTTATTTATCAATGAAATCATAGAATTTACAACTAAAATAGATCACTTTTCATATAAAAAAAATATGTTGTATTTGGATTTTTATAAGAAATCATCTATACTATTTCATATACACTTTTAGGTAAAGATTAACATATTAAATCAATAACTTAATTATCTACTATAGAATATTATACAGAGTAGGTAAACGACTGCATAACAAAAACCTGTTAAACAAAAACCATGTTATATACCTACCTTAAATTAGCCGTACCGGCTATGTAAAATGAAAAATATTTGAAAATTTCGTCTTTAATATATTTTATGGATAGGTAAGTCTATTGCATTGATTATATTGTTCCAAATAAGTTAACTCAGAATGTTGTGCCAACTAAATATGTAGGAAACATAAAATGAGTCTCTAAAGTCCAGAAATTAATAATTCGTTAACACTAAGCAAAAACCGCTTAGTTGCATTCATCAACATTTCGACACGGGCTGCAGATGGCAAACTTGAAATTATAATCAATTAATAAATGTTAGTTTCAACATAAAAATCATAACGTTCAGTTTAAAATGATATAATAAATAGAACTTGAACAAAAACAGTTAATCTTGCCTAGGGGCGGTACAGAAATAATTTACGTACTAAGTGTAGAGAAAGAGATGTGGCATTTGGAATAGAATACATGTCAAAACATTAATCTATTCATATAATAAAATTCTAACCAATTCCAATCTGTACATAAAATATTTTTTGGAAAATGTTATTGAAATAAACATTATTATTGATACAAAGGCCGAATCTATAGTTTTTTAGGATTTTTGTCTGTCTGTCTCTCTGTCTGTCTATTATCACAGAAAAAACCACTAAAGGGATTTTGATGAAATTTGGTATGGTGATAGCTGGTTTTTCGGGTCAACATAAAGGATAATTTTTACCGTTGGAAAATGTATACTTTCTGAGAAAAAATACAAAAAAGGAGCCACGGGCAATGCCAGTTGAATATATTATGTTTTATGGATAAACAGCGCCAAATTTGATAAACTCCTAGGTATATAATTTTAAGCACTTAAGAAAGTTTCTATATTCTAAACTTGCATTAAAATCGATTATATTTCAAACAAGTTCATAGGAATAATGTATTAAGTGTAATGACTCCAAAATGTAATAAGTGTTAACATATTCACAGATGCAAGATCATATTAGATAGCTCTCCCTAATTCAGTTGTCGAAATAATATACTTTATCTTTGTTATTAATCTAAATACTTACACATAATAAATATATAATATCGTCACATTAGGACGGTGAGGTCAGTAATATTGCAGCGCCGGCCACTAATGACAGCGCCAGCTTATTGTTTTAAATCGCCGCCGCCCTCTAATTCGGTGCATCGCCTATAATTACAGCTTCACCCAGCAAAAAATAACAAATTCACCCCTTCGCCTCGCCATGTGTAAGATATATGGAAAGCTTAAATTACTGTTATGATAATGAAATATTAAAATCTATCTATTATTTACTAATTAACTTTAATTCGACCCCTCATTTTATAGAAGGCTTAGGAAAATTTTCTTTCCACTTTCGATTGCGTAAACAGTTAAAACAGAAAAGTTTGTAACGACCATCCAATTACTTTAAGAATCCTCACAGAAGTGCTTCGTCGACCCTAAATTTTTCTCCAATTAAATGCAAAACTCGTCCTGGGCACCGGCAGTGGTTATATAAAATTTAAAGTCCACACAATTCGCGCAACACAAATTTTTATTACCTACGCCCTATAAGTAAGTAAACAAAAAGAACAAATTAGCCAGAGCCTCAACAAAAGACGTCCGAGCTATATCCCACTCGGGACACAAGGGTGTAAAAAGTAAAACAATAAGGATTCCGTGCGGCTGCGAGGGGATATTTATTGTTAATGAAAATGGCGGGATTTGAACTAACGTCTTGTAACTAAATACCCCCTCACGGTTAAAGCGAGTACTAATTTGGTTTTTATAGCGCGTCCTTAATTTGATTTGGCGGCATCGCGGCCGCGCCACTATTGCCAGTGAGAGCAATTAATTTGGTCGGATTATATTTTTCCAGGCGCCTACGAGTGGATGGCGAGCGCGAGCAACTCGCCTATGCCTGTAATGCGATCGAACAGAGGAGGAAAAAATACGATAAAACTTAAGCTCTGTTTAATTTGAAGGGTGGTTCTGGGCTATTAAAGTAACACGCTTATGTATTGCAAATTATATTGAAATTTGTCTTCCATTACCGAGCGTCTTCCTCACACAAATGTTGCCCGCATTACGAGCGGGAGATTTTATTCTTCGTTACGCCCACCCTTGTCTCCCGGTTTTTTACGTCAGAAGTTCTGTGGTGCCTTTTTTTCTCGCTAATTAAAACTCTTCCGCGCTGTTTCCTTTTAGAAACGAGATCCAATCAATTAATTTTTCGGCAGCGTAAGCCATCTCTTCAAATTTAGTAGCCTAATAAAACAATTTGCTGGAAAAAAGGACAGAAGGAAAATTAAAAAAAATAGTTTAAATAATAGCTATAATGAATAAATAAAAAATATAGCAAGAATAAAAAGAAAGAAAATAAAAGAAAGAAAAAAAGGAAAAAGAAAGAAATATTTTCTATTTTAGAAAACATTTTTTATTCTTGCTATAATTTTGTAAATATAATCCTAAATTAGTAATGTTCACATCAGTGTTATAATAGCAAGATAATAGGATTCTAATGCCTAAACAAAATTGAGCAGATTATTACAATGGTAGCTTGGAAACGCAAGAGTAGAGGCATCGGCACAAATGAGACGGTAGCGACGCCGTCGCTGAATAGATCAAGTCACGCATTCAATTGTCTAAGAAATCGAGATTCTTAATAATAAATAAATCAATTTTCAATTTAAAATAGTAAACCATGGTGGATGTTTATTTTTATGATCTGAAAACTTTTATCAGTAAAATGAAAGGGGGTACAAAATATTATGTCACAATCGTTACTTACATTTTATTTTCTTAATAAAACATAACAAAAATATTACATACCTACTTGAATCTACACGAAAAATGCTAACAATAAAGAAAGATATTTTACTACATTTAATTACTGGTATTAAGGAGTAAAATCTCCAAATATTGCAGTGCGGGTTTCAATCAGATGTAATGAAGGCGGCAGGCTATTTGTCGGCAAGGGCACTGGGCAGCGGTAGGCAACGGGAGCACGCGCCGGATTAAATGGAAATCAATAGCGATCGCCGACGTGACCGACTGCCTTTCATCATCTGCCGTCACTGGTACTCCTCACTAATTGATACTTACGCGATGTAATATCAAAATTATAATAGCTATTAATGAAACTGAATCCTAGACATTGGATTAATAATAAATACTAATGGATTTAAAGATAATCTTTAAAGTAAATGATGTTCTTGAAGCATATAGATAAATAACTAACAAACAATAAAAACACTATTGGTATATATTTTTTGTTAAAATATTAGTTTTTTAGGCGACTCCGCTGCCATGATAGGTAGGTAAGTCAGTAAAAAGTTCTTTATATGTTATTCCAAGATGTAAGTTATCTTCTTCAAATTCTTAATTTAACTCAAAGCGGATACGTCATGTAAAAGTAACAAATACAAACTTTTCCATTTACAATATGAAAAGTGTGTCTAATAATAATTATTATTTGAAACTCTGAATGCGTATACCTATATTTTTTTCTACAAGTTGTTGTAGTTCAAACAAAGCCGCGGAAACCTCTCGATTAAATCAAATGTAGAATTCAATACTAAAGAAATTGACTGGTTCAATTGCCAGTAACTCCAGATTAGCTGTATCTTTCTACGGGAGTCTGTAGAACAATTCCTGTTGAAATCACTACTCTTGAATACGATGACGAAATCAATCGAAACCGCTTGCGATTACTGTCAAAGATTAAACTATTGTACTAAACAGAACCGCCATATTTATTCATTTATTTATATATTTTAGGGAAACAAACAGTACAATATTACATAAATAACAAATAATAATAGACAACACATAAACCAATGAAGTTTCCACATATTAAACAATACAAATAAGAAGCAGACCACAATGAAAATAAGAAAAACAAAAAGCTAAACACTAAACTAAAAAATTACAAATGAAACACTGATTAACATGAATAATAAAATAATAATAATAAGGAATAAGGATATTAGAAAAAAGAAGAATTAAAATTATAAGCATATCTAGAAAATGGTAAAGTTGTTTTAAAAAAATAAATTTCATGTTAAATTCAAATGTAAAATTTATTAACTTTAAGTATTTACTTAGAATTGGCGTGCTACTACTTTCCAAGAAAAATATAAATTAGAATCTTTAATTGATAAAATTCTAGTTTACACACGGAATATTTTATGTACATAAAATACTTTGTTGAAAAAGGGACCTAGCTCCAATATTTGCATCCTTATGCCATAACATAGATCTTACCTATACCTTATAATATAATAAATATTAAAATTAAACAATATAAATTGTATCGTAGTCTTACATATATGTATATTGTAGTTTCATTTACAGAAAACAAAGCGTTATTTCTCTAAGAGATTAGAAATATAGAGATTATTCTTGAGTACTTTAGTACCTTGCTGTAGCAAACGATATTGTTTAATGCCTGACATTTCCAATTATCAAAAAAAATAATACTGTTAATATAGTCAATCAGCCGTTAATACTTGCTGTGAGAAGGTGAGGTGTATAATATGTACTTATACAAATAATAATCATTATTAATATTGAAAACATGAGAGTGAGTTTGTTTATTCGTCTGACTTTCACGCGGCATTGAAGCAATTGATCAACATAATTATTAATATAGTTTATACTAGACTCTATAGGGTCACAAAGGATATTTCTTCCGATATATTCAGAAATTACTGTATGACACCTATTGCCCATTTAAGAAATATTTTTTAAGTTACACCTAAGCGAAGCCAGAATGCATCACTAGTTTATGCCTAGATCACACGTGGAATTTAATACTTGATTTATCACATTTAAAGCTGTTATTTTTTTTTTCTATTATAAAAAATATATAAATAATCTTTGGCAAGTTGGTATATAGGTATACAGTGAACACGTCCGCGGACAATGCGGCTGTACCGACGGAGCACTTCCTTCGATTGTCGGTGTTCGATGATTGATCAATCAATGCATTAGAAAAGCTTAATTGCAGCAATTCCGATTTATTTGTACTGAAGACGTTCGTACAATGTAATTGTACCTACCAATTCAAGGAAAACGGTACCTAGTAAACTCACTGTTTTTGTTTTCGTAGAACATATGTATAAGTATGATATAGTAAATAACATACGAAACTGTCCGAATAACGCCTACCCATGGATTGTATTTTTTTTTGGATGTGGTTAACATGTCGAATATTACAGTCGATTATAATTAAAATTCTTAAAGAGCAATCGAACAGAAACTTTTAGGGTAATGATGACTACTCACTAATGTCTGGGCGCAAAACATTTTAAAGGTGATTTTTGTTTATAAAATTTGCGTAGCCTTTTTACTATCATCGACAACTCATTCACTCATCATTGTAACTACTTTCTGTGGATATAAATTTATAATACCCTTTAGAAGCTCTGAAAGGTTCACGAAATCGCACGGATTATTAACAAGTGTATTTTTGTGTATTGTGTGATAATTGCTAAGGCATCCACCGCTGTAAAGATCAGATATTTTTTTACCCAAAAACCGTGAGTAACCGAAGTTTCTATGTATGTTAATTTCAAGTTTGGTAACACATACGGTGATAATCCAATGATGGTAACTAATTGAAAGAAAACTAAGAGGGAAGTGAAGCGTAGTGTAGCTCGCTTGCTACATATTTCTAAAAAAAATTACTGGAATAATTACTGCTTGCATTTTTCAATTAGGTGACCAAGACATGTGAACTATATATGTAATTCTGGCATTGCCCGCGGCTCCGCCCGCGTTCAGATGACCAAAAACCAAATTCTTAAGTTTAACAGATTAGTATACTCTCACATTGCAGTTTTTGCATTTTTTCTCAGAAATGGGATATTTTCCCGCGGTAAAAAGTATCCTGTATGGTGACCCGGATAACCAGCTATCACCATACCATATTTCATCAAAATCCCTCCAGTGGTTTTTCTGTGATGCAGTAACAGACAGACAGACAGACAGGCAGACAGAAATTCTAAAAACTATAGATTTGGCCTCTGTATCGATAATATTGTCTATTTCAATAAGATTTTCCAAAAAATATTTCATGTACAGATTATTATTGTATACTAATATGTAAAACCTAAGAATTTGGTTTTTGGTCACCTGAACGCGGACGGAGCCGCGGGCAATGCTAGTGCTACCTAATGCAATATTATTACATTATTTATATTTCCTAATTATATTATTTACTAAATATATTGCTGTTAAATAATTTAAATGCGCTTAAATGTGATATTAGGTAATATGTGATCGACTATTTATTTCTCAGTTTTGTGACTGGCTTTACAAAGCTGGACGCAGTCTTTCTTTCAGTAAACATCCGGAAAGTAGACGCGTCGTCATGGTCGGGTGAATAAGCTCTTTGATCAATTGATCTTCGCAAAACCGACTTCAGTAAAATATTTTATGTTTATTACGTACGCATTGAAATAATTATAACGTCATATGTTTATGTCTTAGCAAAAAAACATACCTTAGGCACTAGTATAGTATTGTGCCATCTGTGTTTTAGATATCCTGCCATTTTATATTATAATATATATATACATTTTAGGGGTTTTAATTTAATAGCTTGACCTTGTTACTCTTATTTTAAAAATATGTTAGAAGCACATATATATCTTGTCTTAATTTTTCGACAAACACTAATATTTCAGCTGTTTTGTCAAAATTTTACTTTTTTTTATTATACTTTATATATTAGACTAAACTTAGAAATGCCTTGCAAATTCCTAGAGGCGCTACATAACTCGTTAGAAAACTTATATCATCAAACTATACTTACTGCCAGCCCTAAGGTTATTAGATTTTGCAATAGGTAATTGAAATAGATACCTAATGAAGATTCATCCGATGATCCGCCATTTACTTGTGAATTACACAAAATTGTTGCATCCGAGGTTTTTCATTACCTATTCATTCATAAATTAAGCCATTTTCTTTGAACTAGACAAAGTAGTTAATTTGTTCTATTATCTTCGTATACACCGTGGTTTAACTTCATGAATCACGCATAGGCAAATTTAAGTTCTTTACATTACGCTGTTTAACCAAATATGTAATTAAATTAAATACTTTGTTCTGTGGTTTTTAGACATGACTTTAGACTTAGATAGTTTACTTCGCCAATTTCCTGGAAAATGAGAAGACATGGTGGAAATTAAATATTAACCTATTAAAAATAATCCATTTTAAAATCCTTTAACCAGATGTACCTTACTACCTACATAGGTAAAGGCAGTGTTTCCTATCTATGGTAAATACTAGATAGAAAAACTTTTTTATGTTAGGTATCAATCCCATATTAAATAAAGGCTTTACTGATTTTCATAAACGTTTTAAGGCTAATATTTTCCGCTTACTTATATCTTTTTATTATGCAAATTAATTTGTACCAAATTATAATAGACATCTATATAATATATTTCACTAGCAACTCACCCTCGGTCCGCTCGGGCTCGTCCCTACTTACGTTTTAACGTTTAGTAGAAATGAGATATTTTCCCGCATTAAAAAGTATCCTATATGTTGACCCGGATAACCAGCTACCATCATACCAAATTTCATCAAAATCCCTCCAGTGGTTTATCCGTGATGCGATAACAGACACATAGACAAAAATTCTAAAAACTATAGATTCGGCCTCTGTATCGATAATAATGTCTACTTCAATAAGATTTTCCAAAAAAATATTTAATGTACAGATTCGACTTAGTTGGAATTATATTATAGGTATGTATAGATTTGCTATCTCTTTAATTACAACATACTACGTATAATAACTGATTTAAAATTATTCTACAAAATATTATATAAACAGACGAATATAGAGAAAGAATAATAAATGTTAAAACTTCACACTAATACTCCACAGAAGTGCGGCTGACCGTTGTTTAGTAAACAATACCCCGACACTAACTTAGTAAAGCAATATCTGCAAAAGGACAAAATATCGCTGCAAATAAACATTTAAGTTTATGGACTCGAAAGATATTACCGATTCGTGATCTCCTTT
This sequence comes from Brenthis ino, assembly GCA_921882275.1. Taxonomy (NCBI): domain Eukaryota; kingdom Metazoa; phylum Arthropoda; class Insecta; order Lepidoptera; family Nymphalidae; genus Brenthis; species Brenthis ino. The sequence goes on along the minus strand of OV170225.1, from coordinate 25,154,436 downwards.
TTCTTTAGTTTCGCGTTTCGGTCCAGCGGCCATATTGGCGACATGTGGCGGGAGATTTAGGCGGGAAACGTGCCTTGCCATATTAGATTATGTCGAAATGAATTGCGCGCTACTATTGGATGTGTTATTGACGTAGATTTGCGATCGGAGGAACGAACTGATATTTCGTATTGTTATTAGAGAGGCTCCCCGCGGACGTGCACGGCGTCTCAAGTGTGCCTCCGATACGCCGCCCGTTCGCCCTTATGGACCTATCGTTTAGACTTTAGGCCTCTTTATATTTTTCTTATGTAAATACAGTTCTATATCCAATGATCTTTATTTATGTGGGAATCGTTTTAACGAAATACATCTATATTCGGTCCCAGTGTTCAGTTCTTGTTACGCATGTAAATTTTTCCTTTAGGGATATAGGGATACTGTAATCATTATAATAGGTAATAATTAATATGAGTTTATGTTATTTTGAACATATTCGTATCGATTTCTATTTAAGTTTTTAAGATGTAAATTGTAAATTAAGGCTAAGGCTTAAACTAAGAATTCAAATAATAAATAAATTTTATATGTAGGTACCTATAGTATAGATAGTGTAGATTATATATTATATATGAAAAACATTATTTTTCATTTCACCTACCGATTTTTTGCCCCACATTCTCAGAAGCTTTATTTTTTCAAAAAAAGTCAACTTGCATAGGAATTAGTTTTTCTGTGGAACTAATTTATAAAAAATAATTTATAAAAACCAAACCATAAAGTATTATAAAAATGACACTATATAAATATACTATACCTACCTACAATAACATTCTGAGTCGAATCTGTACATTTAATATTTTTTGGAAAATCTTATTGAAATAGACATTATTATAGATACAGAGGCCGAATTTCTAGTTTATAAAAATTTTGTCTGTCTGTCTGTCTGTGCCCGCATCACGGAAAACCCACTGGAGAAAATTTGGTATGGTGATAGCTGTTTATCAGAATCAACATATAGAATACTTTCTATTGCGGAAAAATACAAATACAAATCTATACTAAACGTTAAAACGTCGCTAGTTATAAATAGTTTATAAATATATAATAACATATTTGTTTTAATATTAAAAACGATTACCTACTGAACATTTATACTGACTTAAAAATATTTTTATTAAAAATTATACCTAATCAGTTTCGTTATATTTAAATATTTAGAAAGTTTTTGTGTTTTTTTTATATTATATAAAGTATTTATCTCACTATTTAGAACTGTAATTACAATTTTAAATACAAATTATATTTCTATTACGAAGTGGACACGGTAGTGACAGTTTATTTAGACTCTAGAGTCTAGACTAACAATATCATAAGGATGTAAATGTTATTCAACTTCAGTGGAACCAACAATTAATTTCAGATACTCTTATCACACTTCCTATAACATTATAAAATTAGTATTTGAGAAAGCGGCTTTATTTATTCCTAGAAAAGGATATATTACATAATAACTATATAAGACGGATTTACAAACAGACACATTTTAAAAGTACGTCGAATTTGAAGTGTCGTCAAAGATCAAAAGGAACTTGTGCCACAGTGAGTGCTGTTAAAACATCTTTAAGGGCCTCCGAACGGTAAACAGTAGCTGCGACTTAGGCATAAGTTAAAAGAATAGGCGTTATTTTCAAGAAATTGTTAATATTTAATTTTAAATAATAAAGGTAAAATATATTATAGAAAAGGTTTTGTTTATTCTCAAAACGAAGATATCAGTCTCAAACAAACAATTTATTAGAAATTTTAAAACACAATTTGTGTTCTGTATGTAAATTAAAAATATGATAAAAATATGTTGAGAGGCAGAAGAAGATGATAAGAAATATTAATTTATAATTCAATTTAACATGCGTATAGTATCAACTATTAACACGTTATTCGCAAAATAAATAAATATGTTGGGACATTAACACACAGCGCCATCTAGTTCCATGGTAAGCTACGAGGCTTGTGTTATGGATACCAGATAGTTGATACACTACATATATATAACTTTAAATACATACATATTATAAATATAAACACCTATGACTGGAGTACAAACATTCGTGTCCATCACACAAATGAATGCCCCCAGCGGGACTCGAACCCGCGACCGCTGGCACAACAAGTGGGGTCACTACAAACTTTTTTTTTTAAGATTTTTATTGAACATACGAGTAACATCAAGATCAGATCAGATTTTTATTCAACAAATAAATATTGAACTGAGCCAAACATGTCGTCAAAATAAAAACCTTAAAAGTCTCTTCAACAACGCTCTTAACTTAAAGTCAAGGCGCGCACCGCGGCGTGCTTTGAACCCTGGGGTAGTTATGAAAATTAATAAAGCGTCGTGTAATTGCTTCCGATAAACAGCCGCGCAGAGGCACACCCATTTTTTGTCGATCCTCTAATGATTTAATGAACATAACGTAAAATGTCGATGTGATAAAATTGTTAGTGATTTAAAAGATGAATATATTTCAGTAGTACTTCATATTAAGTTATCAAAATACACAAACAATTCAACGTTAAGTTGAATGAAATTAAAGTAGATACCTAACTATTATTATTAACATTTACTGTAGTATATTTATGCATTAAACGACAAAAACTATCCGAAAAACTTTCAGTCTAGCGAGCAAATAGACATACGCAATATTGAAAATTGTCCAGATTTTACGAGTATAGTTATCAATTAAATCACATCGATCTATATGGATCGAATAGGATAAAATATAATGTAAAAATGTTTTACACAACGTTCTCATCATTAATATTCTTCAATGTGCCACGAGTTGCTATTAAACACGAACACCTGTCATTTGTGATAACATTATCTCCACGTAAGTAGCACTGCAGCCGTCGGGAACATAAAAGAAAATCTTCACTTAGCAGACAACTTGCCTAACATAATATGAATTATACTAACTACTTGACTGGCGCCAATGGCCATAAAGAGATATTTTTAGAACTTGTTTAGGATATCTATCTAAGATCATTTATAATATTAGGCGTCGTCTTAATTTAGTATCGTTGGGATACTATAAAAACTCCAATAAGATAAAAACGCTGAAAATGAATGATCTAATAGAAATTTCTGCGCTCTTCTATGCACTTCAACACTTGACGTTCTTTAAAATAGATGATTCAAACAAACCTCTGTTTATACCTAAAACTTCTAATAATATTGAAATACTAGTAATTTAGAAGGATAGAAGAACTCTCCTAATTTTATAGAGCTTTACAGAAAAATGACAATATGGTTTTGCAATTATATTAAATCATTAAGTCAACATTATCTATACATATAATAAAATTGTAACTAAGCCGAATCTGTACATTAAATATTTTTTGGAAAATCTTATTGAAATAAACATTATTATCGATACAGAGGCCGAATCTATAGTTTTTTGAATTTTTATCTGTCTGTCTGTCTATCTGTCTGTTACTGCATCACGGAAAAACCACTGGAGGGATTTTGATGAAACTTGGTATGGTGATAGCTGGTTATCCAGGTCAACATATAGGATACTTTTTACTGCGGGAAAATATCTAATTTCTGAGAAAAAATACAAAAACTGCAATGTAAGAGTATATTAATATGTAAAACCTAAGAATTTGGTTTTTGATCATCTGAACGCGGACGGAGCCGCGGGCAATGCTAGTTAAATAATAAAGCACGTTGACTGATATTTTTCACATTGTACACGTCACATGTTCAATGTAAATAGACCAAAAGCAAAAACTGCCAATCTTATTCAACCAAATCATTACCAATTCATTTATATTTATACGCAGAGCTCACGACTCATATCAAGAAACGTATAAAGCTAAAAGAACCTATCAATAAAACCGAACTTAACGTGTTCCGAAATAAAACACTTTGTTATTAAGTTGACAAGCAACCGTAAAAATGTTCTTTTAAAATGTAAAATAAACAGATCAATCATGTTAAAGCGATCCCACCGGGCTCGATCTCCGAAAAGAAGCCTACGTAAGCGTCTATTATAAAGCACAGATGTTACCACAAGACTGATTTTGTTTTTCGTCCCTGTTGTACCCGCATTTTGTTATATCGTTTGAGCGGGATGAATTATAAAAGTGATACGTATTTTTTTATTCTTTTTCAAAACAAGAATTGTTCTACATTCAGGAGTGATTGACACGCGGTCGCCGGCGGCGCGGCGCCCCCCGACGCGAGGTATTAAGCATTTCACAAGATGGCCCTACCAGTATTATCATTTTATAATTTATTACGCTAATTACGAAAGGTCCGCATTAAAAATAAAACAAAAGTAGGTATAACAGGGGTCATTTTTATACTGTAGACGCGTTGCGGACAAGCATTGTGTTACTTTTCATGTAAATAAATCTACAAGGGGACCTCATCAATCAAGTTGTCGTATGAACGGGAAGTCCCGCAGGCTGATTACGTATCTAGCAAACCACTCGCGATAGCGAAAATCGTACAATAATTGCTGTCCAATCGCAAAATCGTATTATGTATCGGCAATAGCGAAACAATCGCAAACAAGTGACAGTGCTTCCTCTGTCGAGCAATCGGTGAACTATATGTGCATTTTAATCTATGAAATTACGATTTTTTCGTATTAGGTATGACTCACGAGAGCAATGCGATAGCAATCAACAAGCAATATAATCTGTCAGTTTGCGATAGCCCTAGAAGTGATTTTTTGCCGATTGCTGATCTATTGTTTGTCGTTAATTTTAGGATTTTCTCTTATATTGTTATAAATGCTGCGTTTTTTATGTGTATAAAAAGTGATTATAATATTTTTAACTATTTTGGTGTTGATAAATTGTAGTAAGTGTAAAGCGTAGTTTCTGTTTACGTTACTTGTTGGTCTTTGATCATTTGCATTCGACATGGCTCGTGGTTTTCTTTTATTTGAGGCACTAGAGATTGAGAACCGTGAAAACCAACGGCGTCACAGCCGCGTTACAGCACGACTGAGACGTAGACTTCGAAATCAAGCCGAAGCTTTGGCGCTTTCTGATACTGACTTCAAAGCCAACTACAGACTTACTAAGGAGCTGTTTAAACATTTATGCTCAGAGTTAAAACCATTCATGGTTCGGTTGAAAAGGAGAACAAAAATCTCTGTAGAATGCAAAGTAAGTAAATAATAATATCGTAATGTATGCAATATTGTCCTTTATTGACTTAACAGGAGGCTTAATGTTAATATAATGTGATATTACAGGTGCTTACAGCTCTCTCATTCTATGCCACTGGCTCTTATCAGAAGCCTGTTGGCATGAGCTACTTGCATGGGCTCAGTCAAGCTAGTGTATCTAATGCTGTGAAAGAAGTGACTAGGGCATTAAATACACACAGTATACTGACCAAGTACATACATTTCCCTCAGTCTCGACAAGAAAGACAGGCAATAATAAATGGGTAAGGACTAGAAGATTTGTAAAAATTGTAGTTTCACAACTGTTTTTACTGTATGATTCACTAATTCACTTTATTTTAGCTTTTCAAATAAATTTGGTTTTCCTGGTTGCTTGGGTTGTATAGATGGTACCCATGTAGCTCTTATTAAGCCAACAGAGCATGAGGAGAGATTTTTTAATAGGAAACATTACCATTCACGAAATGTTCAAATGGTAAGTAATTCATACATATTTTTTTGTACTTATGACAACTAGTGTTGACCCCACAGTTTCACTTAAATTAAGTTCTATTTCACCCTCCAGGGATTAAATTTTAAAATATTGGTTAAAGAATGCCTACATCATAATAATCATCTATATGAAAAATTTAAATCGGTCCTGTAGTTATATCTGTGCATTGATATAAATCAGTCAGTCAGTTACCTTTTCTTTATATATTTTTAGAAAATTTTAGTCCATTATTGTATATTATAATTCATGTACACAAATCTACATAAATGTATTTTTTCTAGATATGTGATAGTGATTTAAATATTTTAAATATTGATGCATCATTTGGTGGTGCTTCACATGATGCATACATATGGAAAAATGGTGAAATTCAGAGCCATCTCCAAGAGCTTCACAGTAGAGGTGAAAATGTCTGGTTTCTAGGTGCATAGAATAACTAATAATATTACATTAAAAGAGCAATATGAATATTTTTAATAAACATCAGTAATTTACAGGTGATTCTGGATATCCACTGAGGCCATGGCTTTTAACTCCAATTGTAAATGCAGAACCTGGTAGTGCAGAAGAGCACTACACAAATGTTCACTGTCGTACCAGAAATACAGTGGAGCGCTGCATTGGAGTTCTAAAAGCGCGTTGGAGATGTCTATTGGCACACAGAGTACTACATTATGACCACCACATGGTGGCTATGATTATTAATGCCTGTTCTGTATTACATAATATTTGCAATAGACATCGCTTGCCAGTACCACAATTGCCCCATGATGATGTTGAAAATGATTTGAATCATCGAGTTCCACGAACACCTCTAGCTGTGGGTGCTGATGCAGAACAACAGCTCTTGGCCAGTGGGAGACTACAAAGAGACAGAATAGTGCAACGTTTGTGGTCAGCCCCCAGACAATAAATAATACAATTATTTTAATTATATAAAAATTTATTAAATATATATATATATATATATATATATATATATATATATATATATATATATAGGTATGTATGTAGATATATATATAAATCTTAGAACATATTTGCTAAAAGTAAATACTGCTTGCAGATTTCCTTATAAAACAAAAAAATAAAATAAAAAATGTAATGTTCAACAGTATTATTTTTATTTTTCTTCCTGTTTTTCTCTGATTAGCTCTATCAGAGCATGGATATTTTCATGTTGCACACGTACTAATTCAACAAGAGATCGCATCGTATCTGCTTGCACCTTAGCTGCTTCGGCTTGTGCTCGCGTAGACTCTGCCATAATAAGAGCAGCCTCTGCAAGCTTGGTCTCTGCATCAACTCTGCGATTCTCTAGTCCTTTTACCCATTCTGGGTCAATTTTAGATTGAACTGAAATAAAATAATATTTTAATTTTATTCAAAACAATACAGTAAAGCATTCATTATTATTATTAAACAAAATTTTCTAAAGTGATCTTACCTGTAGTTTTAGATTTATAAGGGCTATTAAGTCTTCGTGGGCGATAGATATGTGGTCGCGCCACTGGACTATCTAATCCTGTAAAATAATATGATTATAGCTTTATGTATTTTAATAAGGAAACTAATTATTTTATTATAAATAAGTATAAGCACCAGTCAGTGGTGGTTCTGTGTTTACGTCCATTTTTACTGATACAGAACCAGTTTCTGGAATTTGGGAAGTGCCTGTGAATAAACAAATAAAAATTGTTAAAAATAAACAAATTAAAATTGTTAAAAATAAACAAATTAAAATTCATTTTTTTCATAACTTACATATAAGCCTTAGCAGATGTATATATGTATGTCATAATAGCTATCCATATGCCTATCAGCTCAATCTGTCCAGTGGTTTGAGCTGAGTATTGATAGATCAGACAGACAATCATCTTTTTGTTGTATATTAAGTTCGAGATATGATATATTATTATAACAGTACTTTTTAGTTTTATAAAAATCATAACACTTACATAGGTTGGATGTTTGACCTCTTGTGGAAGGTGAGGCCACAGTAACAGGCTCTGATAACACCATAATTTGCACATCATCTGCTTTATTATCTAAAATTTATTTATAAGATAATTGAAATTAAAAAAGAATAATATTAAAACTAATACTGAAATATTACAAAAAATATTTAATTGGTACAATTGTGTGACATGCAGTACCACTATTTTAAATGACATTTAAACCAAACCATTACTTAAAGCCTTGAAATATTTTAAGTTAATAAATAATATATATGAATCAGTCTTAGATAAAGTTATAATAAAACAAAATATATTTTCCCAACATCCCATTGCCTGACATCACATCACAGATCCTCTTCTAAATAACTTACTTGGTAATTCATATGATGTTGATGGTTCTGGTGTTAACTGTTCACTGATCTAAAAAAGAATAAGTATTTAGTTTTCATAAATAATAATCATATTAAAAAAGCTATCAAAGAAACTTACAAATGGAATTCGGTGCTCAGTATCACCAAACACAGCTTGCTCCCCGATGATAGACAAGATTTTCTTGTCTACCTCGGAGAGGTCATCTTGGCTACAAGGACCACCACCAGTACCCAAAGCATCCCTTCTCCATTTAGCTAGCCTAGCCTTGCTCTTATGCTTAATATCAGCCCAGTACTATAACAACAAAAGTATTTATCACAACGTATAAAGAGCAGTACAGCTCTATCTCATAAATAAAATGTTATTTTCAAGCAGTTTTTCAATTAATATGTTAAAAATGGATCTCTTTTCTATAATATTATGAGAACTTACCTTTTTCCATCGTTGTCCAGATTTCGACGACCCAGAACCATGGGAATTGAGCTTTGTAGCAAGACTGTCCCATTGCTTGTCGACAGCTTCCTTGGATCTTGCTCCAAGCCCAACTCCCTTGGCCAAGGTAGGATGCTCGCTAAGGAACTCTAAGAGTTCTTCGAGCTGGTCGTTCGATACTCTATTAGTATTTGCCATATTTTATAAAAAGTATAAACAAAACAAATTACTACTTAGAATCCAATTAACAAATGTCAATTAGCATTTTTTCACAGATTATATATTAGTTGCTACGTTTTTAGTTTTAATTATCGCTACCAAATTGTTAGTGGCGCTAGTTACATCGCGAAAACTGCATTTGGCGATCAGCGAACGATTAGCGAGCGATCGCTTAGGTAATACGATTATTTTTCACCTAGAGCAATCAATCGCGCGTCTTCTGCGCAATGACTGCACAATTATCGCTGATCGCTTAATTTTAGATAATAAGCCCGCCGTTTCACATTATTATGCAGATCTATGATTAAAAGATTTAAAAATAACGAATTTATGACATTTGTTTATTATTAAGTAACCCTTTTATATTTCAATATATTTTTTTATTTACAAAAAAATAAATAAAACTTCAAGTGATTTAGTCAGGTTTGTTTTTATTTATGACACGAGTTATTTGTCATCTTATTTTTTAAATGACAGACTTAAACGTTAATTAATCACTTCTTGAAGAAATCTTTAAGTTGTGCTACAAAATTCCATTCTTTAGTTAAAAATATTAATAGGCATGTAATCACAATGATTATATTTAACAACACAATAAGGAATACTATAAATATTTATTGCTGCATATTCATGGCGAGTAATAAAGCAGTATGGGCAGGACGGGTCTAATTGAATCCGCCACGACGTGAGAAGACTAACCATCGGCTAATCCTCGGACCCGGCCCATACATGACCCCTACATGTATATAATTGGAGATTTTACGAGATAGCACTATAACAACTAATTAAAGACCGACCTTCTATAATAGACAAATGAGAGATGAACTAAGACAAATAACAGCAAGAAATGTTATGCTAGGTAATTAATTATATTTCATATGCATAATTTCTATAAGATAAAGATAACAATCAATCTCGCGCGGTAATCATGGATCGACTACTTCAGTAATAAAAGATTATCATCGGTAATACGGGCTTACCCAAACTCAGCCCATTCGGTTAAACTGAGCGCGTGAATTTACAATCTACTTAACAAATACACGGCCTGACTCTGAATACCTATCTATTAGTGAGTTAATGTACTTACAAAACTGTCGTAAGTCTAAACAAGTGAACACAGAACAACGGATTGAATCAAATTAGCGGTAAAATGTTACACACTTTACAAGTAGGAAGCATGTAAATATACTGTACGGTTAATATTGTAAATTATAAATTTTACGTTTTACTTATTCAAATAAGTTATATACCAAACATTGAAAAAAATGCCCGAAAAATGCCTACTGATAAAAAGGAGATATTTAATAAGAATAACGAGCAATAACAGAAAAAAAAATCTCTTTCTCCCAAAAATTTTTTTTATTTATTTGGTCTGAGCTTTCTCCAGTACCGCTTTATAGAATATCTGAGGCTACGACGGTTGAAATCAAATTACTCTTTGGCATAGTTGTTCCTTTATACACATTTACATAGACGTATATAGGCGTCAAGTTAAGCAGAAACAGGGATTTAATGCGTATTTCGTCGCGTTTCCCTACTCTCTCCGTGAGCCGGTAAGCTGCGGCACACTCGCAATACAAACATCGCCACCGAGCCTAAAAGAGCTTTTGGCTTAACGCTTCTTGCGCTCAACTTGATATCAGACTTCTAACTTGTAATTCGAGATACAGGCGCTGAAATGACATGAATTCTCGCATCTTAATTTAGTTAATGTTAGATTTATTAGCAAATAATGTAAGCTCATCATATTTGTACACATTATATGTATATATATACACAATATACATATATAAGAATATGTACACAATATACATGAATGATATATTTGGTCTACAACCATATAACAAACTATGGTGGCTGGGTTATTTGACACGAGACTAGTGCGGTATAGCGACGTCACAAAGGCTGTCCTGCGTCCACTCCGCAAGACTACGTGGTCACAAGCGTAATCCTTATTTATGGTAAGACGCCGCCCGACGCCTCCGCTGAACTATTTGTCAGGCCCAGTGCCCGCTGCCGCCTGCCAGTATCAATCTCGAGACTAGCTTAGCATATTGACTCTACCGCATTTGTAATATATCATAACGTCTCCATTCACTTTTCGTTGAATACGCCCATGCAGTTGATAAACAGTCTATTAACTGCAAATGTGGACAATAATAATAGAGCCACAAAGTGACTAACAAAAGTGAATCTGAATCACCCCCGGCAGCTTAAATACAGCGGGAGGCGCCCGCTGGACAAACGACACCAGCCCCGAGCGGCCGTTACGAGATCGCACTAAATTACGCGCAAGTTACGTGGGCATGTCTGACTATTACAGCTCTATTTTGGCAAGTCATAACAGGCCGGGTGCCCCGTAGCGGGAGGTCAATCTGACCATTATATTGTTGCAAGTTTTTTCAATGACCACACTGACCGCAGCCCCTATGGTGTGTATGAGATAAAATCGTAAATTATAACCCAATTCCATAGTTGTTAAACCTTGACAGATGAAAAGGCTTAAAGCTGAGCGTTAGTATTGCTGCTATATCGTTAACATTTCAAATAAAATAGGGGCACTTCAATGTAAAGACATTATAGAATGATTAACGTTGCATATTATATTGTTTGTGTTTCCATAAAATTTTATAAGGATAAGATTTTAAATTTTATTTTAAATGAGTGATGCCCATTGCGGTCCATATGTTACAATAATAATTGTAATTAATATGCCACAGAATAAAGTTGCTTTCCTTTATTCCTTAGTTTCAAATCGTAACTACATAGGTATATTTGACTATTTTTTATAAAGGTCTTTGAATATTTGATATTAAAAAACATAACGAAAATTTTTATAAGAATATTTTACAGTATATTTCAAAGTTAAATATGTGTGTATCTCGTAGTTTTGTGCGTCGAGTGTTACATATTTGCTGGAAAGCTAGTATATCACATACAGCAGTAAAACTTCGATAGAATATAACTTTATACCTATAGATAGATGTCGTGTTTGAAATGCGATTATTAAATTAAAGTACAAGGATCACTGAGCGCCGACCCCCTGCCGCTCGGTCCATTCTGTGCGCCCACTATGTGCTCGGTATTAGTACTCACAGATTTTGTTGGAAAATGTAACAACTTTGATACTTGCTTAATACTTACATTATTATTTAAAATATTATTTAAGTGTACAGATAAGTTCATCTGTAAAAATATTATTAACTAGCTACTTACCCTCGCTTCGCTCGGGTGCGTCCATAGGTAAGTTTAATTTTTTTTGAGTAGAACCTTAATTCTTTATCTAAAATAAATGTAGCCTAAGTTACTTCTTATAACATCAGCTATCTGCCAGTGAAAGTCCCGTCAAAAGCAGTCCAGCCGTTTCGGAGGTTAGCCAGAACAAACAGACTGACAGACAGACAAAAATATTTAAATTGTTTTTCTCTTATAATAAGTACTGTGTACAACTTCATATGCATTTAGTAGAAAGCTATTATTTTGACATTACAAACACACACTTCAATTTTATTTATCTGTATAGATGTGAAAGTTTGTGAGTATGTATGGATGTTTCTTACACTTTCACGCCAGAACGGCTGAACGGATCTGGTTGAAATTTGGCACAGAGATAGATTATAGTCTGGAATAAAACATAGGCTAATTTTAGCTCGGAAAAATATACGGTTCCTGAGAGATAGATTTGTTTTTGTTTTTCTAGAGGCGAACCCGAGTGATGCGAGGGTGAGCCGCTAGTAGGATATAAACTATACTATAAATTATATGAAACTATATTTAACAACTAAAAGAAAGATTTTACTTGCATTCGCTCGCTGCTTCACTCTTGTGCGTTGTTAAAGTAGATACATTATTCCTAAAAATGATAATAACCAAGGTTAACTCTTTATGTACAATACCTAAGATAGTCATAGATGAACTGGCGCTTCATAAATAAATTAATATTAAAAAAAAAGCATTTTTTAAAACAAGCTTTTCTATTATATAAATTTTGTAATGTAATAAATGGAAATTGATTTGATTTAAAGTTATTTTTTTATGTTTTAGGTATTTATTCGTATTCTTCTCAGCAAACCCTTTCATTTGATATCCTTATCATGGGGGTGCATAAAATAAAAAAACATAATCCGCCATTTTTGAAAATACGCTATGTTGGATTTAGAATGACGGCACTTATCTAACCATGCAAAATTTCAGTTATATGCAAAATTTCAGCTCAATCGATTGAAGATAACTACTTTAAAATTCAGTTGCAAGATATGACCCGAACCAACATACATACAAACATTGCATGTTAAATAAAAGCGTGTAAAATAAGAAAATTAGTACGAAAAATCAATGCTCAAGACATCACGTATGAGCTACTAGCCATCATTAATGCTTAAACAATAAAGGTGACCAGTGATCGTGGACAAACGACGGAGCTTGCATGCGGGACAGATGATTTCCAGGACCTGAGCTATAATAACTAAACACTTGACAATTTTAATCATATTAAAATCCTATAAAATTTTATCTGATGATCTCCATTTATATTTTTGCCCAAACTCTCAGATCTAGTTTTAATGATTATATCGTAAAAAACGAATAATTGAGAACACAAAATAACTAGGCTTTTATAAGGTATAACTATATTAAGATTTTTTTAATTTCCTTAAAGTTGTAAAATTATTACAAGGTGTATGTACATCGGTCTTCCATTTGCAAATTATGTTTACATCTTAAAATTATAAAGTTCAGTTTAGTTAAGCGACTTTCCAATCATAAAGACAGCGTGTCCTTTTGAGAAGAGGTTTCATATAAAAATATAGTAAATCAAAACGTTTCTACGGTGCCATAAACAAAACGTAACCTTTACGATCTATGACAAATCTGAATTACAATCATAATCTTTGTCCAAAGCATACTTGACGCATTGGAGCTAATAAAATAACTCATGTCCAATTTATGTTAATACAATAAATAGTAACATAAATAATTTTGAATGAAGGCACAAAAGATAATTTAAATTTATGAAGATAGGCGGGCTTTCTTAAATTGTCTCTAACTTTATCTAGGATTCGGGTGAGTAGGATCTTTAGAACTTTCGTTAAAAATACGTTTTCTTTAAATTAATAATACACAAAATGAACCTTGAAATAATAAAATTGCTAAATGCATCATCAAACTTTGACATTTGCGATTTTTAAAATTTTTAATATATTTATGATATTTTAATATATCAACAATTTACATATCTCAAGGCGTTACGAAAGTGTTCGCGTGAAGAAAAATAACCGCAGCAATAATGATACAGTAAATAATTCATAATTGTAACAGAGAACAGTTATTTAAATGGTAAGAGCGACAAACCGACAGATGCTTGCAGCCATCTTGCGGCTGCGACGAAACTATCGCATGCCACCTTCGTGACTTTGCGGTCAAAATGTCACCGTTTAAAATCAAATTTCGGTTAAAAAACATCAAATTGTTCTGTAATCATTAAATGCAAGTATTATTGAAACGATATAACGGAAAAGGTCTGATGTAATTCGTAATAACATCTAATTTCTCTTATTAGATATATTAAAAACATTTTAAATTATTATAATGTTGTGGTTCAATTATCTCATGGTTTAAAATTAAGTTTACAATGTTCCTTATTCGAGTTATGAGCAGCGTGAAAATAAATAATATAAAACAAAAATGAAACGAGTCATATTCATACAAAGTATGACATTTTTTTATGGAACTTTAAGAAAAAATATTATATCGCTTCATTGAGCGTAGCAAATAATAATTTATAAATTGCTTACATTTTTCTGCAGAAGTTATTGTTTAGTAATTTAAATTATATAGTAGGTACTGAACAATATGTCATATGCAATTATTAATAATAGTCGTTTGATTGATTCACATTTCCATACACAATTATTATGTACCTACCTACGTATGTACTCGTATATATGATCGTTGATCATAAACACTATTTAGAAAACCTCTACACTTTGAATAAATATGAACTACCTAAAATTTAGTGTAGTGACCGATAGATATTTTTTTTTTTTTAATTTACAATGTATTAGGACCTGTAGTAGAAGGTAATTTATTATGCAATGTAAATAAATAAGAAATCTTTATTTTTTCTACTTTTTTATAATATAATCGAAATAATAACATATTATTAACTTTATAGACATGAAACCAATTTTTCTATTATCTTTAGGTTAATTTGTTTACAAAAACCTTACGACAAAATTTAATAATCCTCTTAACTTATTGAACGTTTTTGATTAAACAGTACCAGCAAGATACGAGACTACTTCACTAACGGTGATTCTTAATAGCGTAGGTATTTATCTAAAATTATCCTTCTTAAAAATAGGACCTAAAATCCATACAAAATATGTTGCATTCATATCGCTAATAAGGACGGTGAAGGAAAACATCGTGAGGAAACCTGCATGTCTGAGAAAACCTAGCAAGTTTTCGAAAGACATGTGAAGTCCGCCAACCCGCACTTGGCCAACGTGGTGGACTATGGCCTGATCCCCCTCGTATTGAAGGGAGGCCCGTGCCCAGCAGTGGGACGTTAAAAAAAAGGCCGTAAGACAAATAGATATCTACGTTTTTATATTTATCTCATATGGTCACTGCTTATCATAGGCATCCCTGCGTTAAAAGTGTTTTTCAGCATAAAAGGTGTAGTACCTACCTATTACAAGTTTAATACAAAAACTACACGTGTACAAGTTTTAGCCAAATCCTTTCTATTTAAGAATGGAGAATTTACAAACACTTTCTAATTTTTGATATTGGCATAAATAATTTCTCTCTTTTTGAAATAAAACAAATTACTTTCACTGAGAATATTTTTGCAATAAATTGCAACGTAAACAATAAAGAAGCTGATTAAAATATTTAGAATTTTATGAAATATTTAAAGCGTACCTAAACGTCTGGTTGAGGTTATACGGAGTTTATTAATCAACGGGAGACATCTCGAGCTCTACATTTTTCTTCAATCTTCATTATTTCCTGAGAGCGGTTCTGATAAGAAATTAATCCAGGGCAGGTGGCCGCAGGTGCCGACCACTCTTATATCGCAGTAATCCGTGTGTTTATGTTTCCATCGAATGCTACGAGGATAAGACGCGACTCTACATTATATACGCTAAATGATACATCTATAGACAATGTTGTTTTTTTTTTATTTCTGTTGATACATTATGTACTTAATATATCTTAAAATTTAATTTATATATAATATAACTACGTATAATGTATAAAGTATTTGAAATATATTAAAAACATGATAATATAAATATCAAGATTTTTTTTCGATTCCTAATAAATTTTAAATAACTTCCTCTGCTGTTAACGGTTAAATTATCATTTAAAGAGATACAGTCCATTTAGTCAAAATTATTTCAAAAATAAAATGAAAAGAATATAATATAATTAATAAGCAATATAAAAGTACATCTGAGAGCAAGTAAAAATTTGTTTTCAGTTTAATATTGTCATTCCGGGCGGGCTAAAGCGGGCGCCTTCAGCTGTAAACTTGGTAGGAAAGCGGCAGATTTGAAGGAAACTTGAAGCTACGACGCGTAATCCGGACATATCTCAGTACATTGCTCAGCGCGACACAGCGGGACTTAGCGAAAGCCGCGCCGCAGATGCTTATCTCAATAACAATTTTATTTATTTTTGCGAGCGCCTGATCCGCTCCCGGCGGATCTGTCTAAATGAAAATAGAGGGGCGTGTTCACCTCGCGATGTTAAGTGACGTACATTCATATTGAGGTGTACCAAAGCTACCGTGAATTTCTTACGCATGGCTGAATTTAAATGACATTTTTTATAAAATAAAATACTTGATCGCTGCGTGAAAGCGATGGCGTTATGAATTTTGAATTATCAAGACGTACATATTAGTGGAAATTCTGATATATATCTATAATAATAGCTTGAACTAATGAGTGGCATATAATTATTATTTAAGTAAAAAATGAAGAGGTGAAAAAACGCAACAATTTTCATGGAGCGGCAAGCACGTCTAATTACGTTCTTTAATGTAATTGCAAGTTCCAGATTGGTTTTTTCGCGTCAACAACGTCCCACGAGGCGGGGGCTAGTTGTTCTAATGAACATGTCTACCGCTAAGAAAAATAAAAATATATCAATGAATACCTATCTCACTGTTCTGTTATTTTAACTCTTGTTACGTACTTTTTATTGAAATTCTAAAATTAGATTGGTATATTTTATTTCTTTCAATAAAATGATTCGAAAAATTAAAAATAATAATTTAGGCTTTATTTTCATAGATCCAATAACTATAATTCCGAGGAACTTAATTCGATGACAGGCGGATGTTGACGCTTCTTGCACAAACGTAGATCATCTCGCAGAAGTATCAAGTTTTCATAATGCTCTACCGAAGAGTCCAGCAGTTTCATACAAGCACGCATAGCTTCGGCTTGACGGTCTCGCTCTTCTTCAATGACAGCGTCTGTTACTTGCGTCACAGCCAAAACATTTTCAACCATCTCGTCAAGGCTAAAATGCGTTTATTTTAATGTGAATAAAAGTATTTATATAGTTTTAATTTTGTATCAATATATAAGTAGGTATTTCTCAAAGTACCTAAATTATTTCTTGTCATATTTCCTTTCAAGATACTAGTAATCTCTAAGTATATATAAAACAAAGTCGGGTTTATTACAAAACTTATAACTCGAGAACTGCTGGACCGATTTTTATGATCTGTGTTTTGTGGGATACTAGTATGTCTTCACCCCGAATAGCAGTATAACTATCAAAACATCGGAAAAATTCATGAAAAAAAATCTATTCCATACTAAGCGTCATAAGCGTACCAAGGGGCGAACTTGAGTGAAGCGAAGGTGAGACGCTAATTAATAATATACCTACGACATAATTGAATTCAATAGTTCATAAAATATACGAGTAAGTAGGTATAAACTAGAAAATACGTTTTTACTTACTGTCGTTTCCGTACTTCGAGATAAAAACAAAAAAATAAAACAAGAAGCGTTATCATAGCAGCATTGAGCTGAGGCCAAGAGAGATACTGATCGAAGATGTGAAGACGTTCTATGCGAATCTTAGGAATTACGTCCGAAATTGAAAAATCAGGCACTAGGAGTGTTATGGGAAGGGCAAAAATTACCAATCCCATAAACACAGACACAGCATCACATTCGCTTTTATTTAAAGGCATAGGTATAATTTCTACAAAACATTTGGTATGTTTTAATTTAGTTAATTTATGGATTATATTTTACAAAATGAAAATTCCCCCAAAGGGTGAAAAATATGTAAGTCAATGTCATCTGTCAAAAACTAATAGAATTAATCGTATTGATTAGTTTTTATTATAATATTATTATATCAAATTATGTACCTATATATAAAAAAAATTAGCTATTTTCGAACTTTTTCGTTTAACGGTAAGTGAATTTATTATTGATATTCTGCAAAAATATCACACGACGAAGTTAATAATATTGATAAAACATATTTCTAATAATAATCTTAACAAAGATCATTCTTGCTACAGAAACTATACTACATAGTAGGGAAAACACTTTTTCGTTATTTGCTGAAGTCGAGAGCTAGTAAATGAGCGCGCGGGGCCAGTGTCCTTCGCCATGTGACGCGAGCCGACACTCGCACGGCATATCAATTTCGACTAGGTACACACAATAAAATTGGACGGTCTCCGGAGAGGGCTTAAACGATTCGCCGTTTTGTCTCGGGCCCAGCTGCGTAATGACCGGAGCAGGAAAAAATTGTCAGCAAGAAAACGCGAGGGTATTCGGGTTTATGTGAGCGAGGCAGATGGCGGCAGCGGCGACGCACTCCTAACGGCCTCTGCTTACCTCGCAAAACCCGCGCCAATTTTATTTATCGAAAATATAAACCGATTTGCAGAGCACCCTCGTAAATCTGTACGGCCGATTTATAGCTGTTACCGGCCGCGCTTAAAACAAAGTTGCTTCTTAAGAACTTTCTGCACGTTTATCCAGGTTATATAAGCGACATAATACAAAATCCAGCGCTATAGGTATTTGTGACTAATTTGTCAGATGGATTAACAAACACTACATTTTGAAAAAAATTAAAAATAGTCCTTTTTGTCAGATAACCATTAACTACGTATTTATATTAATAATAGGTATAATATAGTTTTTGTAGAGGACGAGGGAACTCATACGCTTCCGTCGATTTAAAAAGTTAATGAACTTTAAGTAGGTATATAATTCCCATACTAAGTGTAAACTGGATTTCAAATTTTTTTCGCACATGGAGCCAATATCTGAATTAATGATTGCATTAGCCATATGCACGATCGAAATTACCGAGTAATCAAACGGCAATTGAAGGGACCGTATATCGTAACCATTATGAAGGGCCATTGTAGCCGAATTCATTACCTTTATGAAGGGAAAATTGTTTTGGTGAATCCCTTAACAATTTACTTAATACATCGGTTTTATGATATCGACTCATCGAAGTATAATAGCGACTACTTACTTGTTATAAGTTATTAATTCGATGTGTTTCGTATACCTACCTATCAACCTATCAACGATACTTTTAATGAAAACTAAAGCTACCTTGTACCTACCTATTTAAATAGATACCTATTTAATATGAAGTAATTATATATTATATACTTGTACTAGCATTGCCCGCGACTCCGCCCGCGTTCAGATGACCAATAACCAAATTCTTAGGTTTTACATATTAGTATACTCTTACATTGCAGTTTTTGTATTTTTTCTCAGAAATGTGATATTTTCCCGCGGTAAAAAGTATCCTATATGTTCATCCGGATAACCAGCTATCACCGTACCAAATTTCATCAAAATCCCTCCAGTAGTTTTTCCGTGATGCGGTAACAGACAGACAGACAAAAATCTTAAAAACTATAAATATGGCGTCTTTATCAATAATAATGTCTATTTCAATAAGATTTTCCAAAAAATATTTAATGTACAGATTCGGCTTAGTTACAATTTTGTTATATGTATAGACTAGCGACTCACCTTCGCTCCGCTCGGGTTCGTCCCTACTTACGTTTTAACGTTTAGTATAGATTTCTCGGAAATTAGATATTTTCCCGCAATAAAAAGTATAATATATGTTGACCCGGATAACTAGCTATCACCATACCAAATTTCATGAAAATCCCTCCAGTGGTTATTTTATGATGCGGTAACAGACAGACAGACAAAAATCCCAAAAACTATAGATTCCGCCTCTGTATTGATAATAAATAATGATATCTATTTTAATAAGATTTTCCAATAAAAACTTAAAAAAACCGACTTCCAGGCACTAAAATGTAAAAAATAACTGAACGGGGGTTTTCATTTAGAATAGATACCTAATCAGATATTTTCGAAGTCGGTGCCAGCCGACGCATAGGAAATCTAATATATTTTGATACGTAAAATACATACTCGTAGTTACCTATTAGATATTCATATCTTAAAATATTGTCCGCTGGCACCGACTTCGAAAATATCTGATTAGGTATCTATTCTAAATGAAAACCCCCGTTTAGTTATTTTTTACATTTTAGTGCCTGGAAGTCGGTTTTTTTTTAAGTTTTTATTTTTATACTTTTAGTGTAAACGTAATAAGCAGGTAATTTGTAGGAAGAAAGCTTTTAATAACATGTTCGATTAAACAATTTGTTTAAAAAATATATTTATTGTTGATTTTTTTTAAAACCGCTCGACCGATTTCGATAAAATTTATATGGGACCACCTGGGAAGTTTACCCTTTCAAACAAAACAAAAATTTTCCAAATCAGTTCAGGCGTCTTCGAGTAATCGGTGAACATATGTACATAAAAAAAAAGATTCCGATGAATTGAGAACCTCCTCGTTTTCGGAAGTCGGTTAAAAATATTTAATGTACAACTTCGGCTAAGTTACAATTTTATTATATGTACTAGCGGCTCACCCTTGCTTCGCTCGGTTTCACCTCTAGAAAAGCACAAACAGATCTATCTCACGGAAACCGTTCATTTTCCGGGATGAAAAGTCATCTGTTGTTTGACCGGCAATATAAGGTATCAGCATGCCAAATTTTACTAAATTAGGTGCGTAAGTTGTTGTGTACTAAGCTGTATAAGTTACTATAGTTTTTTAACTATCCCACGGAAACTCTTTAATTTTCTGGAATGAAAAGTATCTTAGATGTTGACCGGGGGTATAAGGTACTACCATGCAAAATTTCATTTAAATCGGTTCAATATTTTCGAAGATTAGCCCGTACAAACAGACAAACAGACAGAGAAATAACCTCTACAGTTTTGTTATATGTATAGATAGAATAGAATAAATATTGTATAATAAAACAGTAATACCCAATAATGAAAATAGTTATAGTGAGTGTACCTTAGGAGTTAAAATATGACATATAATATGTAGAAGTTTTCTATAGATCTTTCTAAGACTTACAATTTTCTTGCACAATGTTTTGATCTATCTCTTATGGTTGAGCCAACGTTAGCCATATAAATTTCACCAACCCACCCCCCAACCCCCCCAACGTGCGTTCACCTTGTCGTGGTGGGGGGGCTCAGTAGTGCCCGGCAACCCAGCCGGAAGCGAAGCCAAGGAACGCACAGGGAGGTGGCCCACTTCGGTGGGCGATTTCCCATGGGAATGAATAATTTGCCTGTCGTAAAAAGTATCCTAAATGTTGACCCGAGTACTAAGTTTTATCACTATAGAAAATTTAGTTAAAATCGGTTGAGTACTTTTTACGCGAAACGCGCACATCGATTTGACTAAGTTCGTTTTATTATACGTATAGATAAGAATAAATATTGCGAGTGTAACTTAGCAGCATGAATTCGTTCATGCTTAGGAGATAGACATACAATTCAGAACTTTTCTGTAGGACTTTTCAAGACCTACAATTTTTTAGTATAATGTTTTAATGTATGTATGTCTTAAGGCTTAGCCAGCGGATAGTTTATAGGGAGGACTCGATAAAACCAGTTATTGTATTTTCCCGTGGGAAAGAAAGATTTTCTTGAAGTAAAAGGTACCTAGGCAGTGGTATCCCAGTGGTAACGCGCTCGCTTGGGAAACCAAGTGAAGCAAGTTCAAATCCCGGGTATCGCATCTCTGATATTTTCATGTGCGAATCATTTCTAACACAATTACCACTTGTCTTAACGGTGAAGTAAAACATCGTGAGGAAACCTGCATGTCTGAGAGAACCTAGCAAGTTTTCAAAAGACATGTGAAGTCCGCCAACCTGCACTTGGCCAGCGTGGTGGACTATGGCCTGTTCCCCCTCGTACTGAATGGAGGCCCGTGCCCAGCAGTGGGACGTTAAAAAGATCTGAATACATACATACATAAATACACACATACATACAAAAGGTATCTTGAATGTTGACTCGAGTAATAAGTTATCACTTCACCAAATTTCGTTGAAATCGGTACATTACTTTTCGCGTGAAACGCTCACGCAAAAACAGACAAACAGACATACAGGCAAACAGACATTTTTTTTAATAACTATTGTTTTGGGGTCTATGTTGTGTACATAATACGTTACAAATAAACAAAAACATCTATCCCACGGGAACAGTACATTTTTCCGGAATAAAAAGTAACCTAGTTGTTATTTTGATGTATGAACTATATATATTATTGTAAAGTTTCATCAAAATCCAATCAGTAGTTGTTGTGTACTAAGCTGTATAAGTTGTTATAGTTTTTTAACTATCTCACGGGAACTATTTAATTTTCCGGGATGAAGTATCTAAGATGTTGCCCGGGGATATAAGGTACCACCACGCAAAATTTCATTTAAATCGGTCCAATAGATTCGGAGATTAGCCCGTACAAACAAAAACAGACAAACAGCTCGCTCGGGCAGCATACCTACGAATATGTTGTATTATCTCTTTAACCATTTGTCCAAATTATATGCAGTAAAAGGGAAAAGTCTTTTGTTTTAAACATTTTAGACGACAAATTTACTTATTTTGATAAGAATTAATAATTGTTGATAATATGACCAATAAACATGACCTACCGATTTAAATTATTTTTTTAATATAAAAAACTACTTTTTGTGACTTAAATATAAAAGTTAGACATGTGCTGTCACTGACTTTTTTGTAGGCATTATTAAGCTCTACAACTTTTCTCTAGAATATAATCATATATCTCTCATCGTTATGGCAGCGTTCGTAAGAAACGTTTTCGTTCAACCGTTTTTTCTCCGACTTACTTTGCAAATCCGACTACCACGAAAAAGCCTTTTCATTCTTCAATTTAATATATAGCCTATGACACTCAGAAAGAACGTGGCTTTCTATTGATAAAAGAATTTTGAAAATCGGTTCAGAAGATCCAGAAATTACCCCCTACAACGTCACAAACTCACAAACCCACAAACTCTCAAACTCACAAGATCACAAACTTTACCTCTTTATAATATTAGTATAGATAGACTAGCGGCTCACCCTCGCTTAGCTCGGGTTCGCCTCTAGACACTGTACATTTTTCCGGGATAAAAAGTAGCCTATTTGTTATTCTGATATATGAACTACCTATATTAAAGTTTAATTAAAATCCAATCAGTAGCTTTTGTGTACTAAGCGTAAGCTGTATATAATATACATGGGCTGTGTATAAATTAGTCCAACGGTCTCGGAAATTAGCCCGTACAAACAAACAAACAAACAAAGAAACAAACAAACAAACAAACAAACAAACAAACAAACAAACAAACAAACAGAGAGACAAACAGACAGAGAAACAAAAATAGATTTGTTTTATTTCTCTTCATACCTGACTCGGTTTTTAGCATTTTTTTCTATTTACAGACATTCGACCTCTACAGTTAAATTATATGTATAGATTATATACGAGTGCAATACCCTTTAACAATAGCGGATTAAATAGAATTTGGAAGGAAAGAAAACACTATTTCCAAATATATTATGATATTATTTATTACATGACTACAAATGTATAAAATATCAGTCACATTATTAATAGAAGGTTTAGCGAAAAAATAAAATGTTATAACATACATCTTTAGTAAATATTTAAAGATGATTTTGATTGTGTTAATAATATTTAACGTAGATAATAATACGCAGGTCGTAGATATTTAAAAAAAAAAGATAAATCGATAAGCTCGTTTAATAAAGATATAAATTAATTTTTCCTTATATAAGTCTAGATAATGCCCATTAAATAGGTAAATAAATACTTGACTTGAATTTATGATAATGAATTAAATAAATTACTAAATTATTAAATAAATACTTGACTTGAATTTATGATAATGTCTTGAAAATAGATGTACGACACGAATTTGTAATGTTAAATAATCTAACGGTAGATACATAATTAAATACACATATTGTTACTTAAAATTAATCACTTACTTTTTTAAAATCAAATATTTTAAAAATCGTTCGGCGATTGACGCTGTTTTCCAATTACAGAGCATAATGCCGCACTTTGGCGTACAAACACGAAAAACGCGAAAAACACTTCTTATATTTTCTGCTACTGAGTTGCGCGCATCACGCCAAAGCAGTACATACTTTTCAAAGTGCTCGATTGTGCGGAGCGTTGCTGTAGTTGAATCATTCGAAGTTGAGCATTATGCCGCATAATGCGCTTTAGTGCTGTAATTGGAAAACACCCTAAGACACCTTTTTGGCTGATCACTGACACCTGTTCCAGAACGAAATGTATAACAAGCATTGTCATTTTTAAAATTAGTCCAATCTTGCTTTAATGATAAAAATCAAAAATTACCAAAAAACTAGATTTATACACTATGCGTTTCTATACGTTCAACATCACATTACATTTCATCCTTTTAATATTTTCACTTTTTTAAGTAATAAATGATTAATTGACAAATATCGACAAGCTACCACAAAATTCAGATCGGTTATATTTCCAGACTGTAATTATATGTAAGTAAAAACATGAAGAACAAATTTTCAAGTTAATTTATCATTTTAAAGAAAAACAAATTTTCACTTAAACTTAAACATAGCGAGCATCAGAATAATATCATGGTTTCTTTGTTGTTGTTCTTTTTTATCAATCATGTATTAAGGCTTTTTAATATATTTTAAAGTATATATTATTTATAGATTGTCTTTGGCTAGTACTAGTACAATTGTGATTATTAAAAAAAAACAAATAAAAGTAGTCAACTTTAGATTAATCTCAGTTATAAATCGTATTACAAATGGTCAAGGATTTTTGCTAAACCTATTATATATCACAATTCAATAATTATGCAATACATTTAAAACTAATTAGGCACAAGTTAAACTGTTAGCTTCATTAAGCCATTCATTCAAATTCTAGCTGCTACTATTTTTGTCACCTTTATAGTATATGTATATTTCACGTAAATAATGGAGAAGTTTCCAATTTTTTTTATGTATTAATTATAAAAAATTAAATAAAATATAACAAATATGGGCAGTGGTAGCCCAGTGGTAACACGCTCTAGGGAAACCGAGTGAAGCGGGTACAAATCCCGGGTCTCGCACTCATGATATTTTCATGTGCGAATCATTTCCAACATGACTTTTGAAAATACATGTGAAGGTGAGTTTTCAAAAGACATGTCAAGCCCGCCAACCCGCACTTGGCCAGCGTGTTGACCTATGGCCTGATCCCCCTCGTACTGAAGGGAGGCCCGTGCCGTTAAAATATGGATGAATACATAACAAATATGAAAGAATTATTAAAATATCTCAACAAATGAAAATTTTTTAATGAAACTTTAAAGTTGCGCTTGTAAGAATAATTCTGTTACGTCACACGACCTGAACGATCGAAATTTATATTAATTTCTCAGTCATTTAATCTATCAAAGATTAAAAAAAAACACTAATTTATCAGTTTTCATTTACATTCAAATTCCATGCGTTAAATATGATATTAAAAACATCGTCAAACTTCTCCATTAATTATAATTATTGCCTTATGTTGCATATTTCACTAGTAGCTACACTATTGAATTATTTAATGTAATCATTATAGTAGGTGAGTCCAAGAGGGGATTTTTGGATTTACTCAAGCGCGGCAGATTAACATAAGCGGGGATACCTGGCACTCTGTTGAGTATTTCCACCATAATATAAGTCCTCTATATAAGGGCGCGAGTCTAGGGCAGCCGATCAAAATATTAATAAATAATAAATAAATAAATAATCCACCCTCGCTTGAATAAATCCAAAAATCCCCTCTTGGGCTCCAATACTATTACTACGTCACTTCATTTCTACTACTAAAGCTGTCTACTTATAGTCTAATGAGATATATATAAGGCAGAGTTTACATGAATTATAATATATTAGGTACATTGCGAAACATTTGGTTCTAATAATTATATTATTATTAATTAAGGGCAGCTACAGCCTAGCTACACATTCTTCATCAATTTCATATTATATTTAAATAATCATGATGAAATAAAATCGTGTCATATATAAACCATTCAGATACAAAAGTAAGCCCTTATCATAAATATTTAATAAATAAACTTGGAACAAAAATAGTTAAATGACTTCTATATACATAAAATGTTAAATGACTTCTATATATCATTTCCATAATATTATCCTTACTTTAATTATTATAATATTAAAATTTAATTTGACAAAACTCACTCAAAATACTAAAAGGAATAATCTCTCACAAAAACGAATGATAATTATTATAGTGTCCATTAAATAAATAATAAATAAATATGTTGGGACATTAACACACAGCACCATCTAGTTCCATGGCAAGCTACGAGGCGTGTGTAATGGATACCAGATAGTTTATACACTACACATATATATATATATAACTTTAAATTAATAAATCAAACCCGCCACCGCTGGCACGGCAAGTACAAACTGAGTCAAACGTGTCGTCAAAGAAAATAATAGATAAATGTGTCAAATATTTCTTTGAATATATCATTCACAAAAATAATAAACAATTATTTCATTTAAGGTGTCAGCTTAACCATTCCCATTAGTATTTTTTAAAGAATAATAAAAGCTAATATTTTTACAAATCATTAAAATATTAATTTTAATTGATAAATGCTTATAATATCAAAACATCATTTACAGATAATAAAAATATAATTACTCAAACAAATATACAGGTACAAGAATACTTTTTCACAATGAAATAATGAAACTATGTATATGAATTTAATTAAAAAAATAGCTGTTCTTAAAAATAATAATTATACACTTTAATAATAAACTCTATGTCCTTAGTGGAACTAAAGCTCATGTTGTTTTTTACGAATTTGCAAAATTCTTATTTTCTTTCTTAGATTGGGTTTGGATTGGAAGAAAATACTGTGTTATTTGATTTAATTTCTAAGATTTTTATACTGAACATAAAACTTCTACTTACTGGATGGCAAGTATTTATTATTAAATATATTATTAAAAATATATTACAGATGGGTTGCCTATCAATACAAAGTCTGGTCTGGTCAAGAGGTCCACAACCTAAAAATAATGTTATAATTTTTTTTAATTTTTATATTTTATTTATTTGCTCACCATTTGCACACTTATTGTCAGTAAATCTGACATGCGATCTTGCCTTTTGACAAATTTCAAAGTCTGGCATATACAAATGAATTGAATGCATTCTTGAACAATTTACATATTTGTACTATCAATTAAGTTCAGATTTAGAAATTTAAAGGATGAAATTATCGACCAACATTTTTTTTTATAAGCAGGCATGACAATACTTCATCAGACAACCCAAAACCAGTATATTTGTTAACATATTATGTTTAGTATAAAAAACCTTTAACCATTTTATTTTATAAATGATAATAGTAAAACTTTGTTCCACTAGGTCATTTATACTTATTGAAGGTCATTTAAACATATATACTCCCTGACGCAATCCTATATGGTGGTGTCCAAATTGTCTACAGCTTCCATCAGGCTTGGTACAGAGTCCACTTTCATTCCCTTTTTGCGTAGTGAGTTCAATTCCTCTACTAGTTGTGATTTATCACGGCCTAATGTTTCCCTAAAATAAAGTAAATATTATTACATATTAATAAATTAAACTTTCAATTTGTACTTAAAAAATATATATGTAAATAAATACTATGATGAATATTAAGATTATATAACAATTATATCCTACTAATTCATACTAATAATAATATTATAAATGTGAAAGTGAGGGAGCGAGGATGGATGGATGGATGGATATTTGTTACTCTTTCACAACAGAATGGCTGAACGGATCTAGACGAAATTTGGCACAGAAATAAATTATAGTCTGGAATAGCAAATAGGATTTTATCCCAGAAAAATGTACGGTTTCTGTAGGATAGATTTGTTTCCATCTAGGTACGAGCCCAAAGCGAGAGTGATTCGCTAGTTACACAGAAACCAAGGTACTCCTAATTTATCAACTATTTTAAATATTTAGATATGAGTTATTGGCAATAAATAATACCCATCTCTCATTTAAACAAAAAACAAGCAATACATAATATGCACTACAATACTATGCAAGTACAAATGCCCCATCTCATACTAAGAAATTGGAAAGCCTTAATGAGGACTATTTTTGTTACCATAATTATATAGATGATGGATGGCTTTGATCCCCTAATAGTCAAACTATTTTACTTTTTATATTTATGTACTTAAATATTTTTGACCCATAGTAAAAAATTCAAACAATTTAAACAGCATTATCTATAAATACACTCTCCAAACTCATTACCTAAAGCTGATTTTTTAATTAGAAATGTTACAAAATTTAAGATTGATTTTTTCATTTTCCTTCATTGAATTATTTTTTAGATTTGGAATATATTTTTTTAAAGTAGTCCTGTTTTCCAGTTTTAACAAAACCCTCATATTTAGCATTCCTATCTATGAACAAACTGAATTCTCTAAATGTATATTATTTATATAGGAAATTTGAACGACAATTGAGTTTTTTTTAATGGAGGATATACAATAACAACAATCAATTTTATGTTCTTAATATTAATGTTCAAAATTAGGCACAAAAAAATATTCTGGCAGCTATTAATAATGACAAAGACTACACATTCTCAGAGATAACATTCCAAGCAATTAATTAAAAAATATTCAATACAATTTTCTTGTTAATGGCTTTAAAGCATGCCAATTGAGCACATATTACTTTGCCAATAAAAAAACTTAATAATTTAAGAATACTATCTACTAAAAATACTTTCATAAATATCAACTAAGTTTAAAATCCCACAATTAAAAAAGACTGTTTTTCAAGTCATTTCGTCAGCAAAACAGCTTTAAGTTTAGAAAAGTCCTTTATAATATTTTTATAAAATATTTACCAAATAGAGATGCAAGTATGAAGCAGTGGAATGTAGATAAGTAACAAATCAGAGTCACTAACGGCTTCATAGCGTCTTAAAGCAAGCTGTGCCCATTTCTCAACAGGGCCAGCTAGGGCTCCACCACTGGAACCTGCACATGCCACAATTCTACATAGAACACTTAGCACAACTCGTGATCTGTCTGTATAAACCTGCAAATATTAAAACATAGCATAAACAACTAATTATTTCATAGCTGAAAATTTTATTTATTAATGAAGTCATTAATTTTTACAAATTAATCTTAATTTTTGAGTGGTAGAATGGCTTTTATGCAGTAATTTTATATGGCGGGATTTCCTAATATCACACTATATTTAGAAATCAAATTAAATATAAACCTACATGTAAAAAGTTGATAAGTAGATTTCGTTACAACATGCTAAAAGTAAAAGCAATATATGTATAGCCAAATGAAACAAAATCCTACCTTATTTAATAATTTAAAGCTGGTTTCCAAAATAGAAAGTGCTTGGTCAAATTTTCCTTCGTCAATTAATTTCCTAGCGTCTTTTAGTTCAGCATTCTGAAAAAATGCGATAGCTGCTGGGGCATCCCTGAGACGTGACTCATTTGCTATTAAATTTAATAATGACTCAAATGCAGAACAACGTGTTGATATTAAATTTGGATCAAAGTTGCCTACTACTATCTGAAATAATGAATATTAGATATATATTTATTAAGATGTAAAAATAAACTTAAACGATAAACATGGAAAAAACGATCAATCTTCTTCATATTTTAATTAGATTATTCAGTAAATAATTAATATACACTATCCTGTCATCATTTTCATGGCTAAATATAATTGATTATTACTAAAATAAACAATAGTGTAAGTAATTTCAAGGTTAAATAGAGTAAATAAGCGTTTGTTTGAAAAGTAAGGCGTCATACCTTCCGCGGAAATGAAATGTTATTGATTAGTGACGGGTGCTCCTTTTTTAGTCCATTATACAAATCTAAAAAATGTGTATATCTCCTTTCGACATTTGCTGGGTCAGGATCAAATACTCGGGACTCAGTAGAATCCTGTCTTACTTGCAACATATATGCCACAAACTTTTTCTCCTTTTCAACGGCCTCCACAGTCCGCGAAGAAACTATTTCAAACTTTAACATTGTAATAATAATAAAACTTGACTCAATTATCTTATAAATAACAAATTAACGCGGAAGTAAAAGAGAACAATGGAAATAATTAAAATTATGATTTTAAAAGTGACTGTTATTTGACAGTCATAACAAAGAAATAATCAAATAAGATTAGCCCCTGTCAATCATAAACATAGATGACAAATAAAAATCACAAACCAACTAGAAAATAGAAATGCTACGCATCTGTCAGTGTCAATTGATAATTATGTTCACAGATTATATAGATTTATATTGAGACATCACAGATTAAATAATTATCATCGTGTCACTTTATTAGAATGAAAAAATGATCATACGGTAATCTGTGCTCAGAGACAGAGAATGGATTAAGTGTTCATTACCAGCTCCAAGCATATACGGGCAAGAAAATGTAAGATAGATAAAGAGATAAAGCGAAGCGAAGTATTGCTTAAATTTCCTTTATCTAGACCCAAGAGTATTTATTAAAAGGAAAATATGACTTTTGGGATCTATTTTTATATTTATATTGGTTTCATAGATAGATTAATAGCAACGATATGATAATAATGTATGCACATTTATGTATAATACATATGATGGAATTTATTGACATTTAATAAAGCTAATTATTTTTAGAGGCAGTGGTAGTCCAGAGGTATTGCGCTCGCTTGGGAAACCGAGTGAAGCAAGTTCAAATTGCACCTCTGATATTTTCATATACGAATCCTTTCTAACAAAATTACCACGTGTCTTACGGTAAAAGAAAATATTGTTAGGAAACCTGCATGTCTGAGAAAACCTAGCAAGTTTTCGAAAGACATGTCAAGTCCGCCAACCCGCACTTGGCCAGCGTGGTGTACTATGGCCTGATCCCCCTCGTATTGAAGGGAGGCCTGTGCCCAGCTGTAGGACGTTAAAAAGGGCTGAATACACAAATACAGTTATCCTTTTTTTTCTGATAAAACCCCATGATGACCCCCTAATACAAATATAAAATAATAGCAGTAACAAGATTCTCTACTGGTAATTCACAGAAGTTAATTGAAACGGTTATGTAGTAGCTAGTTCCGTGTTATGCAACTGTGAATATCATAATATGTAAGGGAACTTGTCTTTTTCATCCGTGTCCAAAGAATATTACCATACGAGAAAAAGAAATAAAACGCAATGACATTTAATATTTTAATAATTAGCTAATGTTATGATTGATTACACAAATATATTTTGTTACACCTTACAATAGTATACAAGTATAAGGGTATATTTCCATTTTAAGTCTCGTAAATTATAATCTGAAAATATTTTAACAATATATGTCAACTATAATTACTTTTCGAACTTCAATATTTGACTGAATGTTGTTTTTTGTGCTTGTAACTTATTACTAAATATATTTTTTAATGTAAACATCAAATATTTTAATGTTAAAGCTAGTATTATGCGACATGCGTTACTTTAAAATGTTGTAGATATAAAACTGTAGGTACAACAATAAAGTGGTACTATGTACTGGTGTTCGCGTAAAACTTCATGCTAAATATGAACTGTGAATATAGGCGCAAATTAATGCGCAATCGTTAATTTTTATTCACGTCGATCATAAAATTTGACGTCACCTATAAGTATTACATGTATGTATCGAGGTAAGCTTCCCTGTTGAAAAACTCCAATAGAATCCCACCAAAAGCGACAAAAGCCACATAGGAACCAATAAATATTGGTTTCTATGTAGCTTTTGTGGCTTTTGATGGGATCCTAATGGAGTTTTTAAATAGGGTTAAGTCTTAACATAAGGAATGTTTTTCATGAAAACGTATGTAGCATGGAAATTTTGAGTCAAAATGACGATGGCAACTATGCAGTTAAAACGATAAGGGCGCCGAAAATTTAATACCCGTTACGATGATCACCCTATAGTTAATTGTTAATTTATGATTATTTTTTGGCGCCTATGTAATTCAAATGAACACAAAGTCTTTAAATAAAACTAATGGTAGAAAACCATCGCCACGTTATAAAGATTTAACTACCAGTGACCAGTCTAATGACATGATTAAGCCATACATCTACATACAGTACACGTATTAAAATTTCGCCGCTCTTAACTAGTTTTTTATGAAACATGCACAAACTATAAATGTAATGCCATTCGTACTGTATACAAACACACCGTTTGTTCTTGTTCATCTATAAAATATCAAGTATCAACTACAGTGCAATGTGCAGTATGCAGCCATTTCCAGCGCACTTCAGAGCGGCATGTTTATATGTATTTAATACAAATATTGTAAATAGATATCTATTAATGTAAATATAATTAAAACAATAAAAGAGAGCGAAGTTGCTAATAATGTAGATGTTATTAAAACATTTCAATTTGTTTAAAAACATTAAGTATATCAAGGTAATATTTTATACGTAAGTTGATAATTTGATCAATAATAAATTAAAAAAAAAATCTACCTATAACTTAATTAAATTTCACTATTGTTACTATCCGTTTCAATGGTAGATAGAAAGTTGATGCATTTAGTTAATTGTTACATTGAACTCTAATTTATAGTTTTACGACATAGGTAAGTATTTCCCTAATTTTAATCGTCGTTAGTTTATATTATGTATGTGTATGCAATGTGCTGCAGAATAAGTAGTTAATCTGAACATCACTTAAAATTTTATTACCTTTCCTACTTTACAGTAGTCTGCAGATTAAGTATTTACTGTGCTCTTAAATACTTTATTTATGTTATATGCTAAATATACGTAAGTACATACATAAACAAAAGTGGTAGAGCGCGGTTCAAATCCCATAATTTCATCATAACATGTCTGTGGGAGCATAATCACCTTTCCAAAGACCTGTGAAATGTATCCGCACATGGTCAGCGTGATGGTCTATGACTTGATCCCCCTGATATTGAAGGGAGGCCCGTGCCCAGCGGTGGGACGTTAAAAGGGCTGAATACATGCATTAAACGTTGTAGGTACAGGTACTGTCTATACATAGATTAGGTACATCGTATTCCAAGTAATCAATAAATACTCGTAAAGCTCAAGAGATTTTACTAACATTCATTATCCTAAGCACATTATAAATGCATATTATACTTACAATGGAATTAACATACAATGAATTAACATACGTTTAATTTAGTCGTCTGAATAATAGGCGAGCTATTTGTTCTAGTTAATGAAAAAAACTTATGTTGCGTGCACTTCTGTTTCATTTACATTTCTTTAATATCAATCATACATCTTGCAACGCTGACCAAATTAATACAGACCATATGAAAATAGTATATTATATTCATGATGTTGCTACTTAATTATTTTAAAAAATACAATTTCTAACAATTAAAATATATTTTCCTAGGACGGGCAAAAAGCAACTTGTATTGTCCACTTTTATTACAACACCAAAAAGTTAGCAATACACAAGAACATTCATAAATATTCTTAAAACTACACATAGGTATATAGTAGGTACACATATTGGTCCGTTAATTAAGAAAGCTCAAAAATCTTCTTAAAAAATAAACAGATCAAAAAGTAGATGGCTTTTAATTAGACATCTTTTCGGAGGACTCGACATAAATGCAAGAACATAGTTTCTGTAGGAATCTTAATACGCAACCAGAGAATGCGTTGTAGCATTCAGGCTTCGTTTTCCATTTTACGCATACATAGTATACAGGAACTCCGGAGAACAATATAGCCAACCCAATAGCCGTGTCTTTCGGATTAGTGATTGCTGGTATGATCACTAAACACCCTATAGCTATGAGAAAGAGGTAAGGTATGATAAGGTTGACCTCAATAGGTCTTGGCATATCTGGCCTGGTTCGCCGCATCCACAACATGCCGACTACTGAAGCTCCCACCGACAACCATAGGGTTTGTGAGAAGTAATTAATAAGATCAAACACGTTGCTTGTAGTTAACATGAGGAGCGAGAAGAAGCACTGGAAAAAAAAACAAGTATTTCTTTAGTTTTTCAGGCATATGAGTGTATTTATCACATTACTTAGTATTTACTCTAAGTATATATCTATAACACAAAAATCCCATTGAAACCTCCATCTCATCCAGCAATGCATTCGCATTTTGTTTTAATTAACCGACTGCAAGGAAAGGGTTACGTTTTTCGCGCCTTTCTTTGTATGTTGGCGTGTATATTGCTTGTATAAATAAATAAATATATTATAAAAATAAAAAAACCCGATTGCATAAAAGCGAACTAAAAAGATGAGAACAAGTTCACGAAAGAATATAGTATTATGCAGTCGGAGACATACCTACATACGAGTATGTACATACATCTTGCGGCAAGGATGAAACGTGTCGAAGGCCGAAGCAGAAAATTTCCACGAAATTAAATTACTACAGCAGAAAATATCCCGAGGCCGATTAGTAGAACAAACGTTTCAAGAATTATGCACACTGAACGAAAAGAGGTTCTCCTTCGTTTTTCATATTCAAAATGGTGTTTACGCCAATTTTTGTTATGATATTCGTGATTAGGAGGTCAAAATACGTTATTATACCAAATTTTAGATCGATAGGCGGTATGCGCATTTCGCAAGTACTCCCGTGTTCCGTTGGCACGGTACGGAACCCTGAAATATGTTTTTCCAAAAGTAAATCTAGAACTTATATAGTACTAGCATTGCCCGCGGCTCCGCCCGCGTTCAGATGACCAAAAACTAAATTCTTAGGTGTTACATATTAGTATACTCTTACATTGCAGTTTTTGTATTTTTCCTCAGAAATAAGATATTTTCCCGCGGTAAAAAGTATCCTAGGATCGCGCGCTACATCGCCCGGTTTATATAGCTTGAGCAGGCGGTCGAGCGATGCGGGGCAGAGGGGATGGACTCGCCGTAGGCATCTCAATGCTCGCCAAGCATTAAAAATGTTTCGCTACTAATTACTTCTAACAACGATATCTCAAAAACTATTCATCTGATTGATTTAGTGTAAAGAGCAATTTTAATCTGCATTAAATGACTAAGCTAACTAAAATATTCATTTGGATAAGGATTAATACCGAACTAAAGAAAATAACTTTGAAAATAACGTAATGTTTTTAATTAAAAATGTTAACATAAAAGTGGTTATTGTAAGTCAACCGTAAGAGATAGAGATATGCTATCGCGGACTTTTTTGTAGCATTTTTATAGATTTTGAATTCTCTAGTACATTACTTAACTGTATCTTTGCTAGTTTACGCGGCGTTCGCGTGGAAAGTTCCCATTTGGTGAGATTTTTTGCGACCTCTTCAACATTTGTCGCCGTATTTCAGCTAATTTACATAAAAGCATAATAAATTATATACCTAAACCTTCCTCAAGAATTACTCTTTCTATTGTTGAAAACCGTATAAAAATCCGTTCAGTAGTTTTCGAGTTTATCGCGTACAGACAGACAGGAGGACAGACAGGAGGACAGAAAGCCGCGGCCGGGGGACTTATTTTTATAATAAGTATAGATTATATTGTGATCTGTGCTAAACGAACAAAACCAAATGTATCATATAAAATATTATATAAACATAGATTATATTCCAAAATCCTGTTCTCCTTTTAATGATATCTATCTATACTTATTATAAAAATAAGTCCCCCGGCCGCGTCTTTCTGTCCTCCTGTCTGTCTGTACGCGATAAACTCGAAAACTACTGAACGGATTTTTATACGGTTTTCAACAATAGAAAGAGTAATTCTTGAGGAAGGTTTAGGTATATAATTTATTATGCTTTTATGTAAATTAGCTGAAATACGGCGACAAATGTTGAAGAGGTCGCAAAAAATCTCGCCAAATGGGAACTTTCCACGCGAACGCCGCGTAAACTAGCAAAGATACAGTTAAGTAATTTACTAGAGAATTCAAAATCTATAAAAATGCTACAAAAAAGTCCGCGATAGCATATCTCTATCTCTTACGGTTGACTTACAATAACCACTTTTATGTTAACATTTTTAATTAAAAACATTACGTTATTTTCAAAGTTATTTTCTTTAGTTCGGTATTAATCCTTATCCAAATGAATATTTTAGTTAGCTTAGTCATTTAATGCAGATTAAAATTGCTCTTTACACTAAATCAATCAGATGAATAGTTTTTGAGATATCGTTGTTAGAAGTAATTAGTAGCGAAACATTTTTAATGCTTGGCGAGCATTGAGATGCCTACGGCGAGTCCATCCCCTCTGCCCCGCATCGCTCGACCGCCTGCTCAAGCTATATAAACCGGGCGATGTAGCGCGCGATCCTAGGATACTTTTTACCGCGGGAAAATATCTTATTTCTGAGGAAAAATACAAAAACTGCAATGTAAGAGTATACTAATATGTAACACCTAAGAATTTAGTTTTTGGTCATCTGAACGCGGGCGGAGCCGCGGGCAATGCTAGTTAAAAATATGAAAGTTTTATATGATATTGCCTATTTGTGACATAATAAATATAGAAACCACCTGCAGAACACTCTTTATATTTTTTAGGGTTCCATAGCCAAATGGCTAGTACGGAACTCGGATATCCTCGAGGAAGTTTTTTAAGAGGGCAGAAACGAGTGCTATTATGCACATAACTCATTAATTAAATACTACATTAATTGACTTTAGAAATTGATATATAACAAATCACAGATGACACAATACTAAAAGTTAATTTGCTATGGACTAAGATCCTGCTGCAAGATTGCTACGTTCATTGCGTATTTAATCGAAATCAATTTTTTATATACAATAATAAAAGGGACAATATGTTTTGTCCGGGGTGCCTATTCAAATGTGCCCGCTAGTATGTTTAATTAACTAAATAATAGTTGACTCTTTGAAATAAAAACGATGCATTTGTTATTACAATGAATTATACTCCACTTCACAGAACTATACGTAGAGATCTTGAAAAATGATAGCTGCCGTTGCGCATTTGGCCGCAACCTCTTCGCAGCCAGGTGTAAGCGGGTCATATTTTGGTATGTTTATGCGTTCATAGCGTACATGCATCATTTATATATCAAATTAAAGCTAATTTTTTTCTGTACCTGATAAACTACGTCTGCCTATGTAAAGATGGCCGCAAAAGTGGTTGCGAGTTATTAAAAGTGTTTTTGTTACATTTATACGTTCATGGCGTATATTCATCATTTATATATCAAATTAAAGCTAATTTTTTTCTGTGCATGATAAAATACCTCTCACCTATGTAAAAGTGGCCGCAATGGAAAGAAAAGAAGGAGAGAATATAATATTATATGTCATTTGTCAGACAATAGCAAGGTCAGGTTACCATACCATACCAGCCACCTGGGCGAACGAGCTTTGTTCGGCATTTTTCCGCAAAGATATAAAATGGCGTTTTTTCAGAATGCTTCACTACATAGTATAAAACGAAGTCGCTTCCCACTGTCTGTCTGTCCCTATGTATGCTTAGATCTTTAAAACTACGCCAAATCGTTAGAGGCGTTTCCGAGATACACGAAATAAATCTGTATAAGTATATATACAAGAATTGCTCATATAAGAAGAATACCTACTACTCGTATTTAGTATTTAGGAAATTGTCCGGTGGTGTTGTATTATAATAGGTAAAAGGCCCCAAATTAGAGCTACTGAATGAAATATCAATTTACATTATATATATGTATCCAATTCTATAATATTTACATAAATACGTATTACCTATATGTATCCAATAAATACAATAAATAAATTGTAGCTATATTTGTATTTTAATTGTTCCATTTCGCATATTTATGTACAACATAGTATGAAATCTTCCTATAAATTAATAATGAAGTCTTAAGAAAAAAAACAAAGCGCGCAAGTTAATTAGGATTATGTCATGCGCACATGTGCTCAAATACCGTAATTGTAGGTACCTACGGAACAATTTGTGCGAGTTAGATCTATCTGAGACATACGTTTAATTAATATATAAAAACCGTAGTGATTGTTTTCTTAAAAAACCTATTATAAGTTTCACTTTCTTATCAACCCACGGAAAATAGAGTATTATGGAAAGTTTTGGAAAGTTTTAAGAAAGTAGTCACGTGTAACAACGAAGGTCGAAATGTGTTATTAAACACCTTTTTATAACTAGATGTAGGTACTATAGATACTGTGCTACTAATGTACCTATATGCGATAGAAAGTGAAAAGACGTTGGATATTTTGTGATTGCATTGAAATCTTATTGTTTTATGTATTCCATTCGTAAAATACAAGCATTTTATGATATTAATATTAATCATTTTTATTATTATTTATTAGATTATTGATTTTATTTTTTTAAATAACAAATTAACTTAAAAATACTCACAGTAAATATAAGTGAAGGTATCGGCGTCTGTTTGTCCACGTGGAAAAGAGTAAAGAAGCCCGGCATGTGGCCCTCTTGGGCGCCAGTGGCAAAGAGACGCGCAGAAGTAAACAAAACACCATTCACGCCACCAAACGTTGATAACGCTACGAAAACTGGGATCAACCAGCTCCAACTACCAAATAGACGATCACCAAATACCTGGAATGTGTTTTACAATAAGTAAATTCAGGAATTGTTATAATTTAAGTAGGTAGGTAATTATGTATTTAGGATATGCAATTGTGTGTAATAAGTACACTGCCTACCATTTCATATAATTACTCCTACGCTCTTAGATTGTTTATATAAATAATCAAAGCTTACGCCCTAAGGTCGCCTGGAAGAGATCGCTTATAGCGATAAGGCCGCCTCCTATGCATCATCTATTGTTTATATCTTCTTTTTGTATATTTGTTTGCGGTGTACAATAAAGTATCTACCTATCTATATAGGTAAGTAATTCCTAGAGTGTCGTACTCCAAAATTGAGGTCGGATACTCTTTGTAGATGATGACTGTTGGTTCATCCGTCCCTATGTTTTGCTATTAAAACGCTAGATTTTAACTATTAGTCTATCTAAGTCTGATTTGCACTTTGCTAATTATCTACTGTTTGTATGTTGTGACAAAAAATATTTTTTAATAACTATATACATAAATACCCATTACCTACGTATAATAAATTATTAAAAAAATATTTAAATTACAACTCATTGTTTTGTTCTTATATTTATATGTGTACTTAATAAATAAAGCATTTATAAAAGCATAAAATGTAAGTATGTACTTACATACAACTTTATTATAAATATGAAGTAGTAATTTGTAAAATGCAAACATAAATTCAAAACGTAAAATGAATATTTATAAGCCAATTACATAAACAATACTAAGTTATTAAAAGTTTTTTCTTAATTTTTTTATGTAAATATATAAACATTTTTGGAACGGATTTATATGTGAAATATTTTATATTTTAAGAATCTAGCTACTCACCGCGGCGACGGCTGGGTTAGATATCATCTCCAACTTAGAGACCACGGCGAAGTAGGCCAAGTTCGCCATTACATAGATTATAGTCACCATCGGCATAGCGATCCATATAGCTCGAGGTAAATTCCTGAAATGTCATCATACCTCATAAATATTAATATAGAAACCATTTTATTATATTTCCATAGTATTACGCATGCGGAAAAAAATTATGTCCTATTAATAAAATATAATTGCGTTATATATTGTTTTTTTTTATATTACTCTGCCTCGTTGGCAAAATCAAACGGAGTGTAATTATTCACCTTACCGTTATTTCAAATATAACACCACATTATTAGATCGAAATGAATGAACTTACATGCAAATAGAGGCGATTGGACGCGACAATTTGTCGCGTTGTGTTGCCAAAAAAACAAGTTTCAAGTCTCTAAACCGCATATTTTTAACTCAAATTCTATGGCTAACGTACAATTTTTTTTTAAACAATTGCTCTCCTTGTAGAGATAATAAACGTAGTATATTATATACTTAATTTGCACGTTACCTATATACTATTTTGTAAAATAAATAACTACTTAATTATCAATAAATAAATTACATATTTTACTTTTATCACCTATGTTATAAATAGTATGAATATAAGTATTTAACTTTGCTTAGAAAAGTAGAAAATCATATTGAGTCGAAGCCTATCCGGTTCCAGAATTATATATAGATAGGGGGCAACAACATACTAATTGCAAAGCAAGTGGTATAAACAACATTCATGTCATAGCTATGCAAAATTGAAGAATAAAGAGGAATATTATCCATAAAAATTTTACATATTTAAACTTTACATACAACACTATATTAGAATTTTTACATACTATATTTTTACATAATATAAATGGCTTTATATTATAATCTTTTGTATGAATCATGAGCCTACATCCATTAGTTACGTGAGGCTTTTAGGGGGGAAGGGGGAGGGGGGGGGTTGGGTCGAGCAAAACTCACTCAATCTCACGTGATCCCTCACGTGAGGGACGGGGAGGGGGGGGTTTCGGCAAATATCACGTAATCCTTTTCGCAAGAAACATTGTAAAATTGCGAGAAGACAGGATTAATTTAAGTAACAAATGTTTCTCCACTATAATATGTCTAAATCATATATAATAATATTCATTGCGGTTTAATTATGCACTGGCAGAAGAATTTACTAACTATTAATAAATGCATTTTTTGGAGACCATTTATTCAATTATTAAATATGAACAAATGTTTATTATTAACATTCAATAAATATTCATTAACCATTAATAAATATTTATTAATTGTAAATCAATTACTTTGTAATGAATATTTCTTTTTCATATACAGTGCGATGAGAATATCATTCATAAAAAAATAATGCCACAATATTTTGTAATAAACATACGATGCACTAATAATTTGCACTGAAAAAATATTCTGTACAACTTATTACGACCATTGTTTTGTTATTAATTTTATTTTCCCCACATTTTAAAAAATCTCACGTGAGATTAAGAGAGGGGGGAGGGGCTCCAGCAAAATCTCACGAAATCTTACCAAAGGGGTCGAAAGGAGTCGAAAAATCGCCAAAATTGTCTCACGTAATTAAAGGACGCGCCCAAACCCACGTCGTATGAAAGCTTTATGTATGTTCTATCCACATTATTTCTTTCTATGGCCTCTAAGTTCAAATTAAGGGCTAATGACTAATGTGGCGTTTTACCACAGCTATATCACCTTCATTGACATTAAAAATACAAGCTTATTTTTATATATATTTCATAGTACTTTTTAAAGAAATTATGAAAAATATTATTATTTTTACCGTTACATATTTACTATACCTAATCCAGAATAAAATTAATGAGAAAACTCACTGCCGCTAAGCACATGTTATTAAAAATTTTTTAGTAAATATAACCTCCTTTGTGTGTAACAGTATGTTTATACAAAACCTTGGTCTCGTATCTCGTCAGCACTTTCTTCATGAATAAAATGCGCGTAATGTTACGAATAAGAATGAATAATGTATCTAATACGTTAAAAGCTAAAGCTGATCAAGTCAAACAAAACGTTGTATGTGCTTTTAAAACAATCCTTAAGATATATGTACATATATAAAAAAAAACTAGTTCAAAGTTAATTTCGGTTTAAGAATATATTATAGCGGCTACACAGATACATACCGTTAATTATTTAATAATACTAGATTTAGATTCTTTAATCTTAGGCAGCCTTTAAAAATAATATTTACAAATTCAAAAAGTATTTCAATACGACTAACACACAGCAACACTATCAATACCTGATTGATTTCAAGTACTATAGAAACATTACCTAAAACAATAAATTATAAAGATAAAAAAACAAGAGTGCGTCAATAACAAATTAAAAAGATGAAAACAAGTTGTAGAAATAATATACTAGATATTTTTAGTTTTGATCAGTTAAAAATCTTAAGTTTTATTTAACAATTTCTTATCCTAAATTGTTTTTTAACATAATAATCTACAGTTGTTTATATTTTTGTAATCGCCTTTTATAATAAGCATGTATTTTTATACTCCACTCGATAAATTCGTACGAAAATAGATATTTAATGATATCTATTGACCTGTAAGACAATTAGAGTTTTATTTAACAATTTGGTATCCTACATTTTAAAACCTAACTGGATAGGTTTGGATAAAGTATTTTTATGATATAGCGATTAGTGTGTGAAATCCGTCATTTTGATTTTTAATAATGTCCATATATCAACATGACACTCGCGTTATCCAGACGAATCTAAAGACATATGAATCATCAAAATCGGTTAAACCATTTAGTAATTACGAGGAAACATAGGATCGATCATCGAACATACATACATACATGTCAAACCCATAACCCTCCTTTGGGCTTCGCCGCAATCGGGTAAATACTGTATTTTTCTTTAATAAGCACAAATGCACAAGTAATAAATAAAAAAGTACAAGTATGTAACCTTAAAAGTGAATTATTATTGGTTGTCACTTTTATATTGTAAATAAATGCAATTTATTGAGGTTAGTATTTACGTAACCGTCTTTTTTACGAGCAATTAATATAGTAAAAAATAATGTAACCCATTACAACTAAGCATATTCCTTTTAAAACTAAATTTTTTATCGTTAAATAGATACCTACTACTTATAAATAAAACTCTGAGTCAGTTTTATTCCAGAGCAATCAATCACATTTCTTTGCTTTCATTTAAAGTACTAAGTCTACAATTACTGTGATAAAAGAGTATTTGAGGAGCTCTCTAGAGAGAATCTTCACGAAATGGATCCACGCCCATTTTCTATTAGGTATTTCTAATCTGACTTGCATGAAGGTTTTTGTGTTTTTTTTTTAATAATTCTGCCAACACAGTGAAAAGGGACTCTTCTGACAAAATTTTAAAAACGATAAAGACTCAAATTAAATAAATTATACTTAGTACTGCCCGCGGCTCCGCCCGCGAACAGATGACCAAAAACCAAATTCTTAGGTTTTACATATTAGTATACTCTTACAATGCAGTTTTTGTATTTTTCTCAGAAATCAGATATTTTCCCGCAATAAAAAGTATCCTATATGTTGACCCGGATAACCAGCTACCATCATACCGAATTTCATCAAAATCCCTCCAGTGGTTTTTCCGTGATGCGATAACAGACAGACAGACAAAAATTCTAAAAACTATAGATTCGGCCTCTGTATCGATAATAATGTCTATTGCAATAAGATTTTTCAAAAAATATTTAATGTACAGATTCGACTTAGTTAGAATTTTATTATATGTATAGATTAGGAAAAATATATAAATACCTTAGTTACCCTTAGTTTATTAGAATATTACGTAAAGATGAGTGTAAGTGTGAGTGTAAAGTTTTAACGATGCCAAAGAAGTGTATTTAAAAAAAAAGACTACTACTACTACTACTACTACTACTGTTTGTATGTAGACAATATTTTTCAAGTGCCTAATTAATGAAAAGGATCAAATCAAAAGGTAGCCAGTTTATCTTAAGACACATACATGAAAATAATTTTATAATCAAATAATATTGAATAATATTTACAGCGGCGTCGAGATAGAAAATATATTATTTTTTTCTTTAAACTTACCATAACGATATCATTTTCTAGGCATGAGCGTTTCGTGCTCATATCTAACGATGCCTTTTACTTCAACAAGTTCTATTTCCTTTGAAACTTATATGTAGTTAATATTACCTATAACATTTTACACTGTATT
Organism: Brenthis ino; assembly: GCA_921882275.1. Lineage (NCBI taxonomy): Eukaryota > Metazoa > Arthropoda > Insecta > Lepidoptera > Nymphalidae > Brenthis > Brenthis ino. The sequence goes on along the minus strand of OV170225.1, from coordinate 25,110,563 downwards.
CAATACACATAATATGTATGAGAATATTATCCGCGTATGCTATTAATTAACTCATGAATAGGTAATTCCCTTATATTTTTAACAGAAATATCACCAATAATAGGATAAAATTCATAATAATCGTGTTCAAGCCATTTCAAGAAAACCACAAAATACCATTTAGACGTATATTACAATTGTTACGATATAAACACTTCATTACTTGTAATAATAAACATAGTGTAAAGACCGTCATTTTACGTTACGTTAAAATAAGTAACGTAATTGTTGTTAACGTATTGGTTTCGATTGTTGCAAAACAAATAAAGTTAATCTATACATATAATAAAATTGTAACTAAGTCGAATCTGTACATTAAATATTTTTTGGGAAATCTAATTGAAATAGACATTATTATCGATATAGAGTCCGAATCTATAGTTTTTAGAATTTTTGTCTGTCTGTCTGTTACCGCATTACGAGAAAACCACTGGGCAGATTTTGATGAAATTTGGTATGATGATAGCTGGTTATCCGGGTCAACATATAGGATACTTTTTACCGCGGGAAAATATCTATTTTCTGCTAAAAAATACAAAAACTGCATTGCAAGAGTACACTAATATGTAAAACCTAAGAATTTGGTTTTTAGTCACCTGAACGCGGGCAGAGCCGCGGGCAATGCTAGTGAACTAATATAAATTGGTAATTAGAACTAATTTTAAAGTATACTCTCTAGTAAATATTAGGTATAGGTACTAACTTGTATGGATCTTGGAGTTCTTCTGTAACGAAGTTGAGGTAGTTCCAGCCACCGAAGGCGAAGAGACCTGAGTAAAACGCTAAGGCAATTTTCCCTGCGCTGTATTCTCCTTCAAAGGCATTTTGGAAGTTTTCGGTATGACCTGTATTGAATTATCATTGGTTAATTAATCGTGCGACCAGATAAAGACATTACGTAATGATGAGAATTAGTGGGTAGGCTTTGCCGATGAGTCCCACGCCTCGTGCTTAAAAAGCCTGTCCGTGTAATGCAAATAATTAAATAACGTTCATATCGGAATCGGATATAAAACTCTTGCTGGCTTGAAATTTGAATTCCAAATCTTTGTCAACTTTATCAGGACTCCTCAGTTCGATCTAATAACAGATCTCATCACAACACATTGATATTCATAAATATGTTTTTTTTGCTTTTTTTATATTTATGGTAAATAAATAAACTATTTTTTTATTTATATTTTATCACATGTATTTACAAACATTATATATCTTAATTGGTATTTTTACAATTAGGACTATACAAACTAAGTAGTTACCAACACTATAAGAAGTTAATTTAAATAACAACGATTAATTAAGTATTATTAATGTTAATTTTACAGTCATGACTTCTTTAAGTGAGTCAAACACGCAGTTAGCCTATACTTTACGAAATATTCCCACACATTTTAATCAAGACGTGCAAATTGACAAAGTTTGCACTATTAATTTATATCGTTGTAAACGAATACCGTATTTTGTAGATATAATATGTATATATTATGTATATTCTAATGTGATTTGCTATAGAACTTGTCAGCCACTACACATGGAGGCCCTCTTTAAATGTATATTTTATTATTAACTATATGTTAGAAAGTAGACTCTACAAGTTTCAATACAGAAAATATTCATTGGCGACGTGTTTAACATGGTATATTTTATAAATTTAAAGAAATGGCCACGAAGTTAACATAATGGTCCCACAATATAACTCTGTGAAATCCCTATAGGTCCTTTAAGGAACCCCAGATCTATCGCACAAATACCGACTGTATTGTATGTATTTAAATACTAAGTCAGAAGAGCGATTGCCTTATCTTAAACGGCATTGTGATAAATATTCATCAACTTAAACATACAAGGCCATTTTCATATAAATTATGTTATATATATCTTGCAGGAGCTATTTAATATGTACTTGGGATTTCATCTATACATATAATAAAACTGTAAAGGTCGAATGTCTGTACATAGAAAAAAAATGCTAAAAACCGAGTCAGGGGGATGTCAGAAGAGAAATAGAACTCTTTCATGAGAAATGGTACATTTCGTGTAATGCAATTAATGATTAAGTAATAGGACTACTATTACGACTAAGATAAGTAAGTTTATCTAAGTCAAACTAACTGCCAAAATTGTTTTAATATGTCTCGGTGGTTTCAAGCACTAATTGATTCCATGGAGCTATCTATACACAGGGATATAGATAGAAATTGACCTAATTGTACCAAATTACCGACAAGCGAAAGATTGGTAAATGATACTTCCATATTAAGACATCTTCTCTAGTTCCGACCTATTCTTGGAATGTTTTAAAACCCCTTAAAACATCATATTATAGTGTTGTAAACGATTATTTGTTATAACTTTTAAAATAAACGCGGACATGTTGACGGTTAAAGACTGGTACTGAAAAGATGTGAATTATACTAATTTTGACGTTCCTTTCTTCATCGTCGTAGTATAATAAAATGTTAAAGTGTAAATTACTCAGATATGCGTAAATTAAAAATTTTAAACTTACCTATACCTATGTAGTAAATGCCTGATATAATAATCACCACTAATGCTAACAACTTCGACGTGGTGAACACATCTTGGATTCGCATCGTCCATCGCACGCTGATACAGTTGATGGCGGTCAATATACCTGTCAAAGAAATAACTGAATAAAGAACTAGAAAACAAAACACAAATAACAATTTTAACACATTTTTGTAAGGGCACAGATCAACGAAATCATATTTTTGTTGGTCTACGTATTCTTAATTGATTTAGTTAGACCTTGACGTTAACTTCTAAAGTAGTAATGGACAAATAGTATAAAATTCATCGCAGTAAGAAACCTTGTCTAGGGATTATTATAAAGTAACAGAAGTGTATACGAGTATGATTGCTATGTTGTCTCAAAGTTAATAGTCGGTTGTATCAGCATAAGTTTGACTGTTCTCTTTTCCCTACTAGCTTAATTAAATAGTAATAAATATTTTTATTTTTCTCATTCTATTTTATGGAAAAAATGTGTTGTATATCTAAAATATTATTCATATTGTTGTTTATAAAGATTTTTATCTATACATATAATAAAAGTGTAACTAACTGATCGCTGTCTGTACATGGAACATATTTGAGAAAAACTATCAATGGGAGTATTTATTCACGCAATAGAACCCAAAATAATGATTTTTAGAATTTTTAACTGTTTGTCCCTTTGTCGGTTTGCCTGTTTGTCTGTGTGTTTGTGCGCGCTAATCTCAGAAACGGCGTAACAGATTTGGATGCGGTTTTTACTAATATATTGTGGTAAGCTTCACTTAACATTTAGTGTTTGTTTTATTTCAATCGGTTCATAAATAAAAAAGTTACGTCAATTTAAAGAATCACCTAGGGACGTACCCGAGCGGAGCGAGGGTGAGTCGCTAGTTCTTTATATATAGAAAGGCTTTCGCTTCGAAACGTCAATGAAAGTTTTAATTTGTCTATCAATATCACAAACTTTGAATATTAATGTGGATACCAAACTTGATAAAAATAATAAGTTAGAATTAAATTAAACTGATAGTAAGCCCTTCTTGGCTGTGTAAAGGTCAGAACATGTCAATTTCCAGTATTATTATAGGTATATTTATTTCTAATATTATGATTATGAATGTTTATTTCAGGTAATAAGGGAAATAGTATATATGTTTGATATGCATTAACTAACACTCTTCGACTCATATACTATGTCTGTCCGAATATTATTTATTATTATTATTAGATCCATATGTTACAAAGATCTGTTAGATAGCTAGTATATTTCCATATACCTATCAGTATTTAGTCCAAATTTTTATATTTTACTTAAGATAAGTAATACTTAACGAGTTATTATTTAGATATAATTTGCCGTTAGTTTCATTTTTTTAAATATAGTATTTTTTTCATCGTCAATTTCAATATTCATATTTGATCATCATCAATTTTAATATTCATATATTAGGGTAGTAATATAAATAACAATGACTGATTTATAATATTACAAACGACAATTTTAAAATAGAAAGAAGGGCAACGGTATCTATTAACTATTTAAATCTTGCTTATCTCTATTACTTTAAATATATGTAATCGTTCAGTAATATAATTTTCTTGATCTTTTCAAGAGTTATGACGACGTCTGATATGCCGCTGCCATTCCTTGAACCTTTACCGAGATAAATTATTATCTTAATAATATAAGTTAAAACAACATTTAAATTTATCTATAAGCAACAAGCTATATTATTTTTTAATTAATCAAATAAATAATAAATAATGTTGGTAAACCCTATTTATTGTTGTTTAAGAATATAATAAACCCACTTAAATAACTGGGTTACACTAATATAACAGATAAATATAGTGAATACTTAAAGTTTTATTAAGTATTCATTATCATTTATCATTTTAATTTAGCCAAATTAAAGTTTATATCTAAAGTTAAGAGTAGGAACATATAATAAACACTTTACACTCACTAAGTGCTGTATCTAGTTCAATACGACTATAATTTCAAAGTATATTTTTACTTTCTATTTACATTTTCTAATTTCTTCCCCTTCACTTTCCCATTTCTTGTAAGAAAATTATGGACGACAAGATACATATATTATATATATATATATATATAGATTATAGTAATTTTTAATATTTATATAGTTCCATAATCACCAAAATCCAAAAACCAAAATCTCCAAAATTCTAAGAAATCTATTGTTAACTGACACCTCAGGGTGTCCGCGATCATGGAGGGAATAATTAAATAGAACTACTTAATTTCTTTACCATTTTGTCCATATATGATTGAACTTATCACCAAAATTACAAAGTTTTCACTAAAGCACTTTACCACCAAAGGTACAAAAACAACTTTAATATATATGAATAATCTTTATAATCTATACTAATGTTATAAATCTGATGAGTTACTTTTTGAAGTTATACTTCTTTTGGCACGTTTGGAAACAGTTATGAGAGTAAAATTTTTACAAAGATAAAGCGATATGATAAGGTTAGCTGTATTCCTTTTACAAACAGAGATCTGCGACATACGGGATGAAATCTTTAGTTATTTTTGTTCTGTAGCGCCAAAGAAGTATAACTTCTTACGTCCGTAGATATGTACACTTTTCTTGTTCTTTGTGAAGGAGTGTCTGTGAAGTCAGTTCATAAAAAGCTACCAGTAGGTCTTTTAAATATCGAGTTTCAGTAATATAAAAATTTTCTAATATTATAGTTATCGCACACACACACACGAGATGATTTATTTCAATTCCACCCATTTTTATTTACAATTTGTAACAACTTTACTTAATAATAATATCTGCATTACATTCCTTCTTTCAGTTTCAGTTCTTACTAAACTGTTTTATTAAATTAAATCATTATATTTATGTAATTTTCGATGGTATTTTCAAGTGTAGTCTTTAGAAAAAATGTGAATAAAATTATCAAAATAGCATTTCACCAACAATGTATGAGGTATAACTTACACAATGTACCTAGACGTATAATGATGATTAAATTGCTAAAGAAATATATAAGTTATGGCGCTTTCTCGAATTCTAATGCTACTTTTTACCTTTACTTATTTGCGTCGATAAAAAAAGTTTATATTCATTTTGGAGTTGCCTCCATCCCAATTATTCTCTTAAAGCAGCATCAGACGCGGCATTGTAATAACAAACATACAGATTAAACTTATAATGGATAATAAAACTTTTTCATTGCGTACAATTATTTATTATCAATTTAGTTTAATCAAATAAAAGTTTGTATTTAAGAAACACATACTCGTTATAAAGTACTCGTTATAAATAGCGCATACCTCGTAGTTGAAAAAAAAAGAAAATAAAAAATTAAATAAAATTTATAAAATTAAAAAAAGTTCTTTTCCTCTTACGTCCTACCTAAGTAACTACATACAATATTCCAGCTAGTAAAAAATGCCAACATACGAGTATGTATAAGGAAGGTATACGAGCAGTAGGTAACGCGCCGTAATAATATTATTTAAACACATTTTCCTTCAAAATTTGAGTCTTCCTCCTCAATCATGGAAATTTAAATATTTAATAAATATTTAAATAAAAAGGTCTATAAAGGTCATTAAGTGTTTAAGATTTAGACATTTATGAATTTCTGATAAAAATCCTAATCACTAAGCTTGTTACTTATGATTAGTTTCATATCTCTGTCTGTCTGTCTGTTACCGCATCACAGAAAAACCACTGGAGGGATTTTGATGAAATTTGGTATGATGATAGCTGGTTATCCGGGTCAACATATAGAATACTTTTTACAGAGGGAAAAAATAGAATACTACACGTTAAAACGTAAGTAGGCACGAACCCGAACGAAGCGAGGGTGAGTCGCTAGTACTAAATAATTTTTAAGTAACATTTAAAAATGACGTAACATTTGTTTAAGTGGCACATAATTGAATGATTTAATGTAATAAAATAAGTAGTTATTGGGCAATTATTTCAATTATCAAATGAACAAGTGTTAATGATTTTTACTTTCATAACATCTAGTACTAGTTACTATGCACAAACATGTTCTTAGTATCTAATCAAAATAATATTTAACCATGCATATGAATGAATAGAAGTCCAGAGGATAACATTATGGGTAAAGTATGAGGATAATGATCTTAGAAAATCCTTCGTCGAAGCGGCGCCATCAACGACATTATGACTCATGTATTTTATACAATAGTATACTTATATTCTATTCAATATGAAAATTGTTAACAAGCCGTAACTTGCAATTTTACGTGCATTAATTAATGCTAAGTTTTCAGTGTCCCGTGATTTATCATGTCATTAAAAGAGTTTTGTCTTACATCTACATATGTATATAGATTCTTGTGTGGATTAATATAGGAATATTAAAATAATTTGAATTATAACTTAAAATGGGTCCACTTCTTATCATCTTTTATCTATTGTATTATTGACAGATTTTCTAAAAAATCTCTAAAAACATTTTTAATCTTTTTCGTGAAGGCTATAAATTACATATTAAGTATATATATATATATATATATATATATATATATATATATATATATATATATATAGAGATATAATAACTGCCTAGGTTGTCGAAGAACTTACTTAGTTCAGCGTTTTTTACGTGCACTACATAAACCGTCGTATATTAACATATATGTAAATGGAAACAATGTAGGTATGGTTAATATGTAGGTCTTTTAATAGTTCTATAAAAAATGTCGTTATAGATATCATGTATGTAGGACGTATCACGTAGGTATAACATATTTAACTTTTATTAAAATAATATTTTACCAATTGTCAATAGATAGCCAAAGCCCAAAACACGTCTTGTTTTATAATATAGATTTTTCTTTTTCAGAAGAATTTTCTTTCCTAAAACCATTTTCTCTGTTATCTCATGAGCTTTTAATAAAAAATCGGTACGTATCATGCTCTTAAGCAATTTAAGCCCACACAACCTGTGCAATGAAAGATTATCATGATCATGGCAATCATAACCAACCGAAACGAAATGTCTGATTCTGTATTTCATGCGGATGAAGTTGATGGCAAAAGTATTATCTAATATATCTACTAGTAAAATGTATTTCACCATCATCTATCACATATTGAAAAGAAATATTTTTATATTGTTCTCATAAAAAACATATATTGCTAACTTAAATTTAAAATTCATTATCTGAATATAAAATCGTATATACAATGTTTATGACAATATAGATTGTAGACTAAGTAGAAGCTTTTTTTAAAACTTTAATTACACTATGTAATAAACAGAAATTATAATATATTACAACTCCCAATTTTTTATCCTAACAAGTTTTAAATCTTCTACAAGCATTTATAAGTACATATATATTTTCCAATTGCTAAATAAAAAAACCGAATAATATTAAATCTATTTTATACTTGAAAAAGGTTGACATCATTATTGATAAATAAAAAGTGGTCAAAGGTTAGACAGTGATAGAGACTCATTTCAAACACAGATGTCACCACCTATTTTTAAAACCTATTTAGATTAAGGAAACCAAAGACAATAAAATAAGTAAGTAAATAACTATAATTTTTAAACCACTGTCGTCATTTCTGAAAGCAGTCACCAGGGTCATAAAATTACGCCGTAAATCTATGAATGCTAATTTTAAGAGCAAATTGGTAAATAATCACATGCCTATAAGAAACAATCACTTTTTTATTATTTTTATTAAATTACATTACTATTTACTATTCTTATTCTATTATCTTTATTTTAAGAAGTATAAAGTGTGTGACTGTTACTATGATAGTCTTCTCACTTGAACTATATTATTTTATTTAACATTTGACTATAGTCCAAAAATTTCTGATAAAAGAATGGTTTTTAAAACTTACATATATAACGAAGATTAAGTATATAAAATAACTTACATAAACATACTGCAGCGAGTAGCTTGACGGCGTCCTGTGGTGGTTCACATTCGTCGAAAAAGGGTTTAACGACATAATGTCCGAATGTAAGTGCCACAATAGCTTGAGTAGTGGGCCTGATAATCAGCAGGGCTATCCACATCCTCAAGAAAGCAGGCAGGGGTCCAAAGGCAGTGTAAATGTAAGCATAGTCACCGCCAGACCTTGATATCGAGGTTCCCAGCTCGGCGTAACAGAGTGCCCCTAACGTCGACAGAAGTCCACAAACGAGCCATATTATCAAAGATGCTCCAACCGACCTGAAACAATTTTTATCTACTTTATTTCTAAGATCAAATCAAATCAAAATATTTTACTCAGCATTCAATTATTACAATTTTTTACTGAACGTCATGAGTCTACTACTAGTTCGGAAAGAAGAAGCCTTAGACCTGAGAAAAACTGGCGAAAGAAACTCAGCGGGACCAATAGCTTTTCTTAAAGTATAATCTTTTATTAAAGTAAAACTATAATTTACAATATTTCTATCAAGTTGAAGTAGCCTGGAGGCGATCATTTCATTCCCAAGGTGTGCCATCTTCTATAAAATCATTTATTGTATAATAGCCTTTGGCACACAAACGTTCTTTAACAAATTTTTTGAATTTGGCGATAGAAGCCTTTTGAACATTTTCTGGGATCCTGTTGTACAAGCGTATACATTTTCCATAAAAAGAATTACTGACTGTGTAGACGAGTCACAGGCATTACAATTTTGTTTGTGTTTGCTTCTAGTATTAATGTTATGAATGTCACACTTCTTGGGAAATTCGTGTATATTTTTACGGACATACATAATATTTTCGTACACGTACTGAGAAGCAACAGTCAATATTTTTATTTCTTTAAACTTATCTCTTAATGACACTCTAGGACCTAGACTATAAATTGCACGAATAGCTCTTTTCTGCAGGACAAAAATCGTATTAATAGCAGCTGCATTTCCCCATAGTAAGATACCATAGAACATAATACTATGAAAATAACTAAAATATACTATGCGAGCTGTATCTACATCAGTAAGAAGTCTTATTTTTTTTATCGCGAACGCGGCAGAGCTGAGTCTACTCGCTAGCTCCTCAATATGGGGGCCCCACTGCAATTTCGAATCTATGATAATACCTAGGAATTTAGTGGACTCTACAGGTTTTAACACTTCGCCATTTAATGTTACACCATTATCAACAAGTTTGACATTAGGTGTTGAGAATTTTATTAATTTTGTCTTTTTAAGAAATCTACCTCTACTTATATTCCATGGAATAAATAACCTTAAAGAAATTTGACACTGATTACAGTACATATATAGGTACATTACACACTTAAACGTCCGATGATAACCTGATATAAGAAGGATCGGTATGTAGGTGAAACCACACTGAAATAAGATCATACACGTTCCATTTTGAGGGTCTACGTAATACGAAAGTAGGTATAATTTGATTAATGATAACTTTTTATATCGTTGGTGTAGGTTTCCTAAAATTATTTAATTACATGCATAAAACTTATTCTGTAAGATAAGATATACGAGTATATGTATCTATATTACATTAAATTCAGGTTTCAAATAGGTTTCTAGAAAGTTTTTATTATATATTTAAGGAATCTAGTATATCTAATATAAGGAATATCATGTGTACCTAAATAGTAATAATTTATATAAGATAGTGGTACGGTCATTTTTTTTAATATTATAGGTACATAAATAGTATTGCAAAAAGACAGTTTTTTTTAATACGTGTAAAAAAGTTAAAAAAAAACATGAAAATAAATACACTTTTTTTTCTGGAGCATGTTTTTTTTTCAAGAGTACAGAATACAAAATTAGGTAATTTCCGTAAAAGATTAGTATTTAAGAGCTTATATTAAAATTTTTGTTTATTTTTAAACCTACCATACTTTTTTTATGTACTATGTTACTTTTTATTTTTATGAATAGTAACAAACTTACATATGAAAATTCCAACACTGACGGAGACAAGACTAGTCGGCATAGAGATAATACACATAGAGTAGGCAACTGCCATTCAGCACTATATGTGGCGGTGAGACAGGGAGAAAAAAAATAGAAAATATCTGCCTATATAGTTTCTATCTTTGTTTCATGACGCATGCGCATTTGTAGATTTTATATGGTGCACGACTCAATTCTCCTTCTATCGGGATATGACATTTTTGATCGGCTTCCCTACTCTATGTGTATTATGTTTATGAGTGTAGGTGGCACTGATACTGAAAGTGGTAGTGACATTAGTTGGAAAACATACCTCAATTAAAGAATTAATTTCCTATAGATTTTTTTTCTGCAAAAAAACCAAAGCTAGAAAAAAAACAATGGTACTAAGTTTTTTTTCATGTTACATCACTATACATGAAGTATTTCAGTATTTACGCCAGGTTCTTTATACATATCATATATACTAGTAAAAACTAAAAATAAATCATATATAGGTATAGTAAAAACCTCTAATCTCTACGGAAAAATAAAATTAAAGTGTCTGTTTGTTATGTCAAAATAACAGCTTTTTACTATATGCGTATGCAGGTACAAATGGTACTTATAAGAAAACAACTATTTTTAAATGTTTTGTTTGTCCGTCTGTTTGTTCCGGCTAATTTCGAAAACGGCTGGACCGATTTTGACGGGACTTCACTGGCAAATAGCTGACGTTATAAGGAGTAACCCAGGACCAGCCAAACAAACAATACAAACCCAGGACGCACTCGAGCGAAGGGCGGGTAAATCGCTAGTAAATAATAATACTAAATACTTTCACTTAACATAACCTACTAACTAGCCTTGACTCTGTTATCAAGTAGAGCTAGTGCATTTACTATCGACGGCACATTTTATCTATTATTATAACTATTACTAATATAATATTATATACAGTGATGTTACTAAATGACAAAATAACTAAAATAAATAAAAAAAGCCTATTTAATGATAATGATATATTTTAAATATTACAAATATATTATTAATTTATTTTATTTATTTATTTATTTTCATTCGGACACAGGTCCATATTGTTTAAAGGTAACATGAAATTTAAAAATGATTACATTTGACATTTAAGGAAAATTACGTTAGAGCCATTGATATGCAAAAACCAAGATACACAATTACCGTCTCAAAAGTGTCCGACACAAAAAAAAGCGGTATTATTAGAAATAATTGTATGCCCTTTTCAAATTAGACCGAAAATGTAAAAATATTACATATTATAGAAACTTAAAAGAGGATGACACGTCGCATTTTCGTTAAGTAAAATTAATAAATTTATATATTTTTGTAATATATTTAGGTATGTTACTAAATATAACGAGTTCCATTTGATTTTTATATATATTTTTATACTTCATATGCCGGTCGAGATATTTATTATATAAAAATTTTAATGACCACTTATTTGCAATAAGAACAAGAACCTTGTTCGTCGACTAATACACATCACTTTATTCTTATTTAAATAGAGTCGTTACATTAATTACTTTTATATTTTGTTTGTTTACTTCTAATTTAAATATGTTTAAGTAAAAAATTAACTTTAATGTTTTATTTGTGAAGAAATAAATGCACTATTGAGTTTCATTTTCACCTTAAAAGAACTTGAGAGAATTTAGGTAAAATTCCTAATGGCGAAAGCCATTACAATAAGTTTAAGACACATTCCTAATGATAATAGGAGTTTTTACGGCAATATTATCAAATAGCAATTTTTCTTACAAAATAAAATAAATAGAACGACGATGCTAGTCCATGAAGCTTATATTCTACCTGACTCCCGAAGGTTATTTCTTTTCGGAGTACAGATTTAAAAACGTCGTAACACACAGTTGTTTTGTTTGAAAAATAACTTTGTAAAAAAAAATTTGTATTTAGACAATCATAACTTTTTTTTTCATACAATAACCTTAACAAAATTAAAAAAAAAACATTTATAATTACAGTTTATAAAAAGTACCTATTGGACAATTCGACCCACTTGAAATTTCTTGTCCTAACGTCGAGCCTTGGTCGTAATTTTTTTTTGTTGTATACATTAATTTTTATACATAGCTTTGTGAAAACAACATTAAGCATTGCAGTTAAGGTTGAATTTACATTGTTGTATATTTTTTCAACTAGAATTGCCTAAACACAATGGGGAAGAATTTTGCCTTTTTCTCCCGCCAGATGTCGCGATCACTATAGCCCTCAGTATATTATAAAGCCTTAGAGTATATAGCTTATATGTACTCTAAGTGTAAAGCTCTATAGTGTGGATGAATATTTTTTTCTTTTTATTTAAAATTTAATTAAAACGACAAATTGTGCAGTGCATCCGCAAAGAAAATGTATATAACTTCTTCCCAAAAGACACAAACTTTATATTTAAAGGCTATGTGGACATCATTTTAAAGAAAGTGATTTGAAAACTTTTAAATCGTCTTTTTCGAAAAATGCTTAAACACGTATTTATTTAATTGTTTTGAAGAGCATTAATACCAAGTTTCAATATTTAAGACACTTTTCTTCCATGTCGTTCCTATGCGTAAGCTCCACGATGTTAGAGTAGATATGTATAAAATGTAAGATTTCATAGTTTTCTTTAATTTATACATATAATAAAATTCTAACTGAGCCGAATCTGTACATTAAATATTTTTTGGAAAATATTATTGAAATAGTCATTATTATCGATACAGACGCCGTATCTATAGTTTTTAGAATTTTTGTCTGTCTGTCTATCTGTCTGTCTCTCTGTCTGTTACCTCATCACGAGAAAACTGCAATGTTTGTTCAAGAGATTTTATCCTTACCATAGACTCTATCGATTAATTTGATAAAACATTGATGGTGTCTTTTTTGCATTTTTATTTGGTTCGATATCCGGCTCAGGTAAGCTTTTAAAAAAAATTTAAATGCAGTTATAATTTTTTTTGTAAATTAATGTTTCCTTTGAGCAATTCTTGATAATTTCAATATTTAAGGTACTTTTCTTCCATGTCCCATCCATTTGTTTACATTATACTGTTACAAAAGACAAAGGGCGCCATATCGAAATGGGCCTACGGCGCCATCAAACCTATAGCCGCTACTGCTTCCAGGTACAATTGTACAGGTAAGATGCGAACACAATCGAAGCAAAAAACCAGGTACAAAATAGATATCACAATAAATTGCTTAACCTCATAGCTCAGACTGAATGTAAATAGGCCATACGTGTGACGCCCATTGGCGACACTCGATAGTTTTAAGAGAACTTTTTCATGGGATCGTGTATCTAGTACTTTTTGACCGATGCAACTATCCAACAAAAGGTTGCCCTATAATAATTAGAGGATCTCGGTAAGTGCGAGATTTAAAGTTACTCGTAATTATAACTACGCCGTTATTAAGAAATTATACTTCAATTTTTATTAAAACAGTGACGACCTCCTTCTGCTCAGACAAACATTATTATCACGATCACGGATCAAATTAAAATAAACCTTTATTAAGAATTTCTCATGCCTATTACTCTCTTTATTATAGCAATTTTAGTAATATGAAATATCCAATACAAATTTTATTAATATTATAAAGAGGTAAAGTTTGTGACGTTGTAGGGGGTAATCTCTGGATCTACTGAACCGATTTAGATTAAGTTTGGTAAGAACTAAGAAGATAGTTTGAGACCCTAGGAAGAACATAGGATACTTTTTATCCCGAGTATCATCCCATAAAGGGTTGAAAATGGGGATGAAAGTTTGTACTAGAGACGAACCCGAGCGAAGCGAAGATGAGTCGCTAGTAATATAATAAAATTATAACTTTACTATAAAAGTATATAGCTACAAGATGTTTTAAAAAACATTTTGGTTCAACAATAAGTCATGTAATAATTAATTTATCTAATGAAATTGTCAACTTAATACAATTAAACTTTAGAAATGCAAAAAATATTTTTAAAGAAGGCTGCGCTCTACTCTTGTTTGCTATTGCGATGGTAATACATTTTAATAAAAGGCAAGTTATCGTTTTAGGGACAAAAATTGCAATTTTGTATTAAACAATTAATTAAGATAAACACAAAAAATTATCTTGTTTGTTCCGGCAACCTCTAAAAATTTCGTTGATATTTAAAGACTAGCAAAACTTATGAAACTCTACATTTTAGTTGGAGCATTCCTTCTAAGCCTGAGGGTATCTTAAATATTACAATTTAATTTACGTATATAATAAATATTAATATTTATCTATGCATATAATAAAATTGTAACCAAGCCGAATCTGTACATTAAATATTATTTTGGAAAATCTTATTGAAATAAACATTATTATCGATACAGAGGCCGAATCTATAGTTTTTAGAATTTTTGTCTGTCTGTCTGCCTATCTGTCTGTTACCGCATCACAGAAAAACCAGTGGAGGGATTTTGATGAAATTTGGCATGGTGATAGCTTATCCGGGTCAACATATAGTATACTTTTTACCGGAGGAAAATATCTCATTTCTGGTTTTTGGTCATCTGTACGCGGGCGGAGCCGCGGGCAATGCTAGTATATAATAAAATTCTAACTGAGTCGAATCTACACATTAAATATTTTTTGGAAAATCTTATTGAAATAGTTATTATTATCGATTCAGAGGCCGAATCTATAATTTTGAGAATTTTTGTCTGTCTGTCGGTTTGGGAACGCATCACGAGAAAACCACTAAACAGATTTTGATGAAATTTAGAATGATGATAGCTGGTTATCCGCGTCAACATATAGGATACTTTTTACTGCGGGAAAATATCTCATCTCTCAGTAATCTATACTAATCTTTAAAACGTACCTATAAGGGATGAACTAGAGCTGAGCGAGGATGAGTTGCTAGTTAAAAATAACTTAAAATCGAACTATATTATCGATTTATTGTTTTATATTGGGTTACAAATTTATTTAATATATATTAAAGAATAAACGTTTAAGAAGTTATAAATAAAAATCATTTTAGATAAATCAAAAGATGAAATCGAAATACATAATATTTTCTATACAAAGGTTATCTTACAGGTTTCACAAAATATATAAATGTCAATATTCTAATTAAAAACTAAACATTTATAATAGACGCTGAAACAGGCAGGTCCCTGCGTGCTCCCTGTTTGTGTTTACAGACTTTTTAGCTAGTTTCATTAAAAAAGTTTTAGGGCTTCTATAAATTATTACTTTCGGTTTCAATGGAGAGAGATTTTCGATCAGGTAGTAGTTTTGGAGTCGTTTTTACAGTAAAATAAATTCAAAATATATCAAAAATTATCTACAAAACAAACTGAATTATTCGCATTCGAATTTCGAAATTAAGCATTCGAACAGTGATTATTAGAAAGATTTTAAGATTCTATATCACATTAAAGGCGAAGGATACCGAGATGTATGTCAGGGTCATGTCCGCGTTATCAGCATTCTCGTTCAGTTTTAATATCACTCATGGAACGAAAGAATGTAAGCTCTCCCGTAGATATTGCTCAGAGTCATTATTATACATTAATCCGTATGAAATAATAAATATCTATACATACAATAAAATTGTAACTAAGTCGAATCTTTATATTAAATATTTTGTGGAAAATCTCATTGAAATAGACATTATTATCGATACAGAGGCACAGATACTGAACGCGGACGGAGCCGCGGGCAATGCTAAAATTTATATAAAATTGCTGATAAGGAATAAGGAAATATCTGTTATAGGTATGCATGTATAGTTAGTATGTACCTTTATGTTTTCTCCATAAAACGTATGATAAGTATTTGATAAGCATTTTTGAATGTTTCCTGTAATTATTTACAACTATTCTTAGAGATCTTATGATTCATATAACATTTTTATCGGTTCCTATTTCATGCTCTATTTTATTTTAAAAAATTAAAATAAATCTTTTTTTTATGACTATACAACTATATCATAAAAAATAATAGCAACTGTGATAATGGATTTAGTGTTTATGTGTCGGTTCATTTATACTCTCATACTCTCTTTTTTAGTTTAGCTCGCCGAATCTACTGAACATAATCAGTTGAAATTTAGTACATACAATAATTAAAGCGTAAATATAAAACAAATAAGAGAGTTGTTTTTGATAGGCGTATAAAAATAAAAAATAGTTTTATCAATAACATCATGTAAATAAAATGACTCGTGTCGAGGAATACAAAGATAATTTTTTTAATAATAATTTTATAATTATATGGCTAAGAAGATAATATTATAATTATTATATCTCATTAATACTCTACCTCCAAATTCTGAAGCCTAGAGTATAGAATTTCGAAAATGATAGAAAATATAAGACCTTACTGTTTTTACATTTTTATGATTTATTTTACAAGAAAAAATAATGAAATCCCTAATCTTTAAATTCATTTCAAATCTGATAGTGTACCTACTTTAACGATTTTTTTTAATTTTACAAAGCGTCGAGTTTCCTATAATATTTCGTAGCTAGTAAATATGCGTCATACGCATACATGACATTTAGAATACACGTGCGAAAACAATTTAAATAGAAATATAGAGGCGGGAATTTTGACAACGCTTACCCAGTATGTAGAAAAACTCCAGTTGGTGATATAAAAATTCCAGAACCAATTATCGTTCCTATAATTATTCCGACGCCATTAAATAAAGTTATTTTACGTTTTAGCGTTACTTTTGACTCAACGGCTTGAGTTTCTTCGCCCATGCCGCAAAAATCAATCACGAGAGCCGATAAATAGAGAGCACGCAGCTCAGTGAAATATACGCTATATTACACTATATCACGAAATTGTTAGTTCCCAACAGTATTCATTACACGACTGATTCACTTTCTGTTACCATTTTTACGATCTCCCAAACTGAACTCGTGGAGTTGACGTCAAAATACGCCAGTACGAGAAACGTGTCACGCGTAACAGGCGAGCGGTTGACTCGGCGCATGTGTAGCTTGTGAATAGTGAATACGATTAATGCGGCTGTCGGCAAAATACAGTTCGAAAGAGATCGCTAGACACAAACACTAATGCCAGACAGAGATAGTAAATCTCAGTCACACCGTCAAAATGCGGGAGCCGGCACCGTAGAGACTAATGGGTATCCATTTAATTGTTATAAATTATTACAAAATTTGCAAATATGGAAATAATAATTGTGTAACGTATTAAATAGATTTAATATGAACTCGTTAATATTTCTTCTGTGCACGATTGTTCTTCTACATAAACATTGTGATGCCATCGAAACAACTTGTTGCATCACATCCTATGAACTCTACCTACTGTAAAGATTCAACAAGTCAGCATAACTTACTGTTTTGCTTTTTTGTCTATAAATATCATATTGAGGATATTCCGTTAACAAATTGAAGTAATTTTACTTTAATAATTTACCTGCACATTAATTTACAAAAAATATAACATGGTTAACTTAGCTTAACTAAAAAAATACTTCGTAATATATTTAGGATATAGACCTAATTTTAGACTCTTTAGACAAGTTAGCTTCTACAATCGACATAAGGAAAACTAAAAAAAATTAAGGAAACGACATATACATTTAGTAGGAGATCCCGATCTATCTGTGATGGATCCTACATTCTTTTTCCAGGCGAGATATATTTTTTAAGAAATAAAACATATTAACAAACATGATCTAGGGGCGTTGTCATATAATATTAGCTCCAGGCAATTTTTTTATGAAAAACCTCTAGTCTGCCTACCTCTAGCCTGGCTGCTGTACCTAATTAGATTATGATAGATCTCCTCAACAGGGAACTACAAATACGTAATTTTGCATACGCATTCAATTATGATTCAGTTGACTTGAATATTGCTCCCACACCATGACATGTAAATACCATGATAAGAATCATAAATTAAAAAAATTGATAAATAATTTTAGAAATCTTTTTTTACTATTAATTTATTATTTTTTATATACCTATATGTCCAAGAACGTATTTCAATATAAGCTTTTCTTACTTTAACTTAATTTAATAATCTCATTACTACTGACGCAACCTACCTACAACTGCAGATACACTAGCACTCTTAGACCTCCGAATACAGAAATTTATTTACATTGTGATTTGTGAATATAATGTGTTTCCCTTGGGAATATTTTTAGTAGACAAATCACATCATTCCGTTTCGGCATAAAAGAAGGACAAACGAACAAACGGTTCGGTTAGTATGGATACATAGTCCGAACATTTAGTGCTTAAAAATTGACGACACGTTTGGCTCAGTTTGTAGTGACTCTACTAAGTAACTAGATGGTACTGTGTGCTAATGTCCCAACAGATTTATTTATTTATTAAAAATGAAAGTGCTCCGGAATTTTTAGGAGCCTCAAGCCAATAATAAAGTTTAGTGATATACATGGCTAAGATAAGTGCCAAAATGCTAAATAACTGGACTAATAGGTACTGTTAATAAAAAAAACTCTAAAAAGGTAGGTTTTATACAAACTTTCATCCCCTATTTTACCACCTTAAGGGATGAATTTCGAAAAATGCTAAAACACGTATTTATTTAATTGTACTGAAGAGCATTAATACCAAGTTTCAAGTAATTCTGATCATAAATATTTTTTTGAGTTCCGTTTTAACGTCTTTTCCCGTGGGAATGAGATAATCTCCCGCGGCAAAAGTAACTAGACTATGTCACTCTTCAGCCTTTCAACTATCTTCACATAAAAAAACACGCCAATCTGTCACTCCGTTTCGACGTGAAAGAAGGACAAACAAACAAACAAACAAATACACTTTCACATTTATAATATTAGTATGGATTATAGGTATATGTGCATATTTAGGGACTTCTATTTTTAAAACAATTTTCTTTCTCTTAAGTAATAATTAAAAATCTTTCATTAAAAGTTTGAAAATTTTATTAGACTAATTTGGCTTATTTAGCGTATACTGATTGTTATTAATACCAAAAAAAAAATGAGAATAAAGTTATAATTTCAAACACATTTTATTAACCACGACGCAAAAAGAAAAGAGTTATAAGTTTAACGTGTGTGTATCTGTGTGTCTGTGTTTCGGTGTGAAACGATTTAATTTAGGTTTTTTTTGTTTGAAAAGGACTTGATCGAAAGTGTTCTTTGCAAATCAAGAAGATCTGTTCAGGCGTTGGCAAGCTATCAGCTCTTTACTAGACAGTAATTCAGAGAAAGAAGAAGAAACTTCCACAGACCTATTCGATTCTTAACTTGGTATCCCGTAACTTTAATGGCATTGCAATGGTACGGTATACCTACCTAGACCTGATCCTTCAGGGTCACCTGAAATCTTCAAGATACATTACTCTTTACTAAAATACTGCAGAGATGTCGTTCCGAAAATGGCCACGATGTACGGTTATTGTGTTGGGAGTTATTATTTTTTTTAATTTAAGAGTTAACGAATAACAACACAAACTCTGATAATAAAATAAGTTGTCTGAATTCTCATTGATGAATAATACAAAATGATTACCACTTGCCTTACGGTGAATAAGACATCATGAGGAAAGCTTTATATCTGAAAGAACCTAGCAAGTTTTCAAAAGCATTTAATTGAAAATTTAAGGAAAACATCTATTTAGTATTACCTATATGAATATAATTTACCTATCTATGTAAAAAAACTGTTTGCAAAAATGTCTTTATTAGTAACACTAAAGCTCGTTTATTGACGAGCTTTACCTACTAAACAAAAAAGAAAATTGATTAACGAACAGGAGAAAAAAGGTACTCAACTTTTTTGTCTTTGCCTATTTATATTAGGTATACTGATCCGTATAATATAAATATAGGTAGGTACTTACGAAGTACCTATATTTATATTATACAGTTTCGTAAATAGCCATAGTTCTGTTTTATACTTCGAGTTATGGAACCCCATATACTAATTCGAATACGAAATTCTAATATTAAACACCTACTTTAAGAAGTATTTATTTTAATTTTAAAATCAATCTTAAATCATAATTTCTTTTATATGTACCTCAAGTTCAAGTACAAGTCAAACACATGTCGTATTATGAGTACAGATAGATTTTCTAAAGTTTAATGTGTACTAAACACATTTTACACATGTATCATGCATTTATACATTGTTTCAAAGAACTTTTAAAATAACAACCAAACGCTTTCTACATGTTTTTTCTAATATTAAGTCTCTTGAAACATAGAAATTAGAGAAACATAGTTTTAGACATCACGACTGTATTTAGACAAATGCTGGACCATTTTAGTTGATATGAACACGGATAAATGCATTTATTACAGATAAACATTGCCAAACTTTAGATATACCTATACATAGATATAATAAAAGCATAGTATAACATTAAAACAGGTAACGAAAACTATTAAAATTAAAAAAATATGTATACCTATATAAATAACATAAAAAACATCTACTTACATTCACGATTATTTTAATTATATCGTATGTGGTTTACCTTAAATATGTTTTATACTCTAGAGTCTAAACAGTATTGACTTAATATTTTTTCACCAAAGAAATTAAATATCATATAAATCAATAATTTCATTCAAGTTAATATTACCTAATAGTTATCTTGTAATTTTATTATTTCTTCAGGGATAGCATTTGCAATCATGTTCAAAGACATCGCGGGAGACATCCTGAAATAACATGAATTTGCAGCAGAGCGGTGCGCGCGCGCAGTGGCGCTGTAATCGCACACTTATCCGCCGCCATTTTCACACACTCCACAAGCTTTCCCGCACCCAGGTACGTACCATACGTGCTTAATTTTTTTTTCTTCAATTAAATTATTCCAAGACCTATCCTATGAATACGTATAAAATATAATTTTATTTTACCTTTGTAGATCAAATCATAAATAAAATATCATGCTTTAGCAAAGAAACAATGACCTCGACAGTACACGTAATACTTAGCATGTTTTTTGTTTTTTAGATAATTTGCTGAATATAAATCTAAGAAATTTCATTACTTACATAAAGTCTAATATCTCTACTCATGTATTAAATAATTGTGGCAGCTATTAAATGAGTTAACAAATCCCAGGAGCTAATAACATCTAAAAGTGATCGAAGGAATGTGACCGTCATGTTTCGGTTACATCAACGCATAGGTTGAATACCAACAATGCGCTTTTTATACAACCAAAGTAATTGGAGAGTATACTATTTCATGTTTAAAAGACAATCTATTTATGTCATGATGTCCTTATTTTTTAATAGATCAACAAGCATCCCCCGCAGCGTCAAAGTTTCAAGACACGAGTCGTGTCGCAAGCTGCGGAGCCCTTCGCACGTGCTCACCTACCAGACACTTGAAAGAAAATACATTTTTCAGTGACAGTTTTGACTATTTTCTCCCTCAACACCTCTGATGACGGTGATTCAAAAAGTCAACGAGGCAAAAGTGGACAAAATGGATGGCACATCTAAAGAGGACGTAAAAACTTTGAGACCCGTCAGGAACAGACGGTATACACGGTTAGTGAATATGAGTCATTATTTTCAGTCTTTAGTAAATAATTGTCTTTGTGCGTCACTCAACAATCGGAGAACATTTATTACTTTTTGTTACAAGTACAGAAAACACAAAATTGATCTTTATATATACAGCAACGTACCTTTTTACCTTCAATATATTAAAATAGTTTTCTAATTCACAGAAGATGCTTAGTAGCAGGTCAACGACCACAAAAAAGGCTTTTTACTCCAGAAATAAAGCGGTATTTGAAAGATTGGCTCGTACGCCGAAGAGACAATCCTTACCCAAACCGCGAAGAAAAAAAACACCTGTCTAGAGAAACAGGGCTCACTTATATTCAAGTAAGTTTATAGTTATGTACTTTTACTTTTTTTGTAGCTACAAAGCAGTAATTATTTAGTTAGTATCTTTGGTAACACGTTCGTTCTATAGTCAGCCTAATTGGCATTACGCCAAGAATTGCTATTTGTACATAAATAGGCACTATTTTTGTCACTGCCTGGTTAAACACATTAGCTTTGTTTCCTCTAAAAAATTTAACAAATCAATATAATAAAACTAAGCGTTTAAAAGTAATTAAATTTAAGCTCAATAATATGCTAGTATTATAACAAAAATGTTAAGTATTATATATAAAAGATACATTTGGTAATATTAAGTAAAAGATACTTTATTATATAAAACATTCATATTATTACTACATAATACATATGTACCTATGTACAAATAAACAGTTTTAGTTAATATTACACTTACATTTATCGTTTTAGATATGTAACTGGTTTGCAAACTGGCGGAGGAAGTTAAAGAATGTAAACGCAGATCGAAACCAATTGACATGGGGACATCTCATCCGTACTTACAACGATCGTGCGCAAGGAAACGTAGAACAATTTAGTATCAGCTCGGATGATAGCATATGGAGCGAACCGGGACCTGAAAGTCCAGAACCACAACTAGACATCGACATAAGAACAGAGAGCAACGTAGAGTCTGACAACGCTTGTAACCAAGATACTGACAGCTCTTCCACATCACGCGAAAAGTATGAAAGTTTCAATAACAATTCCAACGAAATAGAGCGGTGCGATAAATCTTCCTGTGATAAGATAACTAGTCCCATACTTCTAAGCAAATGGCTCGAAAGCGCAGCTAGATTCCAGCCTAGCGAAGCCAACTACTCGTGGTGGGCGGAAGGGAGACGGCGAAAGGAGCCAAAAGTCCGTGTCGCGATCAGTACCTTGAGGCACGACAGAGATGAAGTAGAAGCCGCAGTCGCTCTTACAGCTTTAGCGACTAGTCGCATCACCGCACCATGAAACATTGTTATTAAAATTTCCCCATGTAACTTCTGAAACTTATAAAATCAACAAATATGTGTTCAAAAATAATTTCAATTCAATTTGCTCATTGAAATACTTATGAGTGAATAAGGTACTTTTTTTAAATTATAATAATATTAAATCTTGCTCAAGCATATTAGGTACACATATTTACATGCCCATAAAATATTGTTTAGATTAGTAGATATTGATCTCTTTTATACTTTAGGCTAAGTTCAGACATGTACCAAAGATGTGTTTACAGTTTACAACTAAACAAGTGTTGACATGTTTCTTTTGTAATAATAAAAATGTTTACAATTATTTTCCTAAATTCTTTGATTATCTTAATAACCTTTAAAGTAATTAACCTTAATAGTAATTAGGCTGTTCCGGGTGTTTGTACATTAAGCTTTGGTAGGTACTTAACGTCCAATTTATCTTTCCATATAAAAATAGACTAAGTACCTGGAGGAACTATGGTGCTCAGGCAATGCAGGGACTAAAAGAAAAACTTTTTTTTAATAAACTATTCCCATGGACGAATTAGAATTCGTTCATGACTATTCCCTCATGAATTATGTAAAATAAAAGGATGAGGAAGGACAACTTCTACAGATCTTAATCGATTTGAAACTTTATCTCCTTACTTCAATGGCATTACAATGATCCTAAATTTTTCGATAGATATCGTGATATATCGTGTTGAGGCTCAGGGAATGGGTTCAATGAATAGGTTTATTACGTTGGTTTTTTTTCTTATATAGTTTTAACTAGCGGCTCGCCTCTAGAATAGTAGAAACATCCCATATAATATCCCATGGGAACCGTTCATTCTTACTAGATAAAAAGTAACTTGTTGGTTGACCGACAATATAATTTACTAAATTAGGCGCCAAATTTTACTAAATTAGGTGCATGAATTGTTGTGTACTAAGCTGTATAAGTTACTATAGTTTTTAACTATCCCACGGGAACTATTAAATGTTCCGGGATGAAAAGTATCTACAATGTTGATCGGGAATATAAGGTACCACCATGCAAAATTTCATTTAAATTGGTCCAACAGTTTCGGAGGTTAGCCCGTACAAACAGACAAACAGAGAAACAAAAAAATTGAAAAAATCTGGATTTGTTCTATTTCTCTTCTTACATCCCTCTTTTTTTCTATGTACAGACATTCGACCTCTACAGTTTTATTATATTATGCATAGTCTATAGATATGTTTTTATTAGCTTCATTTGTATCAATGTATAATCAAATCTTGGAAATCGATTTTAACTTCCTTAGTCCTTATAGTCTTTAGTTTGTGTAGACCGTATAGCGCACAAATTGCTATCGAGTTAATCAGATGATAGAGCTTGAAATTGGATAGTTGAACTCTCCAATGGCTACTGCTGATCGAAAAAGACATTCAGCTCTAAAAATAGGCTTAAACAATTTACTTTGCTTTAACCTTTTTATAAGTAAAAATTTTCCGCCACATAACCAACCAACTTCAACTTAATTCAACTGAAAAATAAGAAACAAATAAAATGATTGAAAAGATATTGAAAAACAATTATTACTTTACGTTTAACCACAAGCGGGTAAATTGTTCAAGTTTTTCAACTTGGTAGTATCTACGAGTGTTATAATATACTGGCGATGAACAGATGGCTATTTACTCTATGGATCATGCTTAATTTATTTTTATTATGTACAAACTGTTTAATGATTATGTATTGGTCAAAGTATTCACGGACGATAAAGTGATTAGTTTGAATCTTTCGTTAATTCCAGTATACAGTACCTACCAGTACCTGCTCATTTTGAAATGTCCGAACTCTGAACGAATGTATGACCTCAGTCTTCAAACTTTCAAATTAAGCAAGCTTAGACTGTGTGAAAAAGGTTTTGTCCCGTATGTCACAACTCTCTGTTTATAAAAGGAATGCAGCTAATAATTCATCGTGCCGCTTTCAGCTAACTTCATCATGTTGCTTTTTGGATGTCGGTGTGCGCGCGCGTCATAAAAATTTTACGGTAATTTTTTTCAAACGCACCAAAAGATGTATAACTTCAAAAAATACAGTCGAATTGAAAACTTCCTTCTTTTTGAAGAAGACGGTTAAAAATAAACATAAATAAATACATAATAAGTACATAAGCAGTACCTACATTTGAAAATTACTTAATTAAATACCCTCTTTCTAGAGCAGTCTGATAATGTTAATCTTCAAGAGACAAGTACTTTGCTAAAGAATTTTACTGTAACTTTTCGTTCATTAACCGACTTTAAAAAAGAAGAACGAGGTCGATTTAAATAAGAGTCGTTCTTTGTTTACTTGGATCAAAGTAGGTAAGGTTTTTACTTTTTAGATAAAAAAAATCATTTGATGTCCATTTACATATTTTCATTTTTGTTAAAATTAAATAAATAATAACTTAGCTATTGCGGAAAATAATTGCGGTAAAAATCCATAAGGGGCGAAAGCAAGTAATAAATATTTAAGATAATGTTCAATCTTCTTTGTTCTGTGTCTTAAAGGCGTGCCATTTGGGTACAATTTACTTCGCCAATGTCGTATAGAAATAATATTTAAAATAAGTACATTTATAATTTGTTAAAGTATATATATATATATATACATATACACACACATATATGCAATAAACGATTTTGTGCCTAATGCCTTAATAACATAGAATAACTTTATTAGATGAGATTGACTTACTGGAAATACATAATATATAATATATAACCATGTGAATTTAAATGAATTTTTTAATCTCTAATAGCCAGTCCTATTTTCTTTATAGATGATGATAAAACCAATACCAACAATAATAGGCAACCGGTACCAGTCAAGAATAATAGGCAAAAAACTATATTATAATCATTATTCAATATTCATTACTGCAACATCAAATAGTTGTATAAATCACTTACACACAATAAAATGAACACATTTTATATAACAATAACAAAAGATTATGGAGAAAAACAAAACAATTTAAATACATATATTTATTACAACTAGTTCATTTGACATCATATAAATTTTACTTAAAATTAGCTTTGTGTACTTGTATCGGAGTTTGAAGATGAATTGTTCTGTATCTCTATGTGTTTCTCAAGATGAGAAACAAGTGTTTGTTGACTTTGATTGAGTTGACTCACAATACACGATCCAGCACTTTGTAAAACAGAGCAAAGTTGACTCTGTGCCACTTCCAAACTTGGTAGTTTACTATATTCAACCAATTCATTTTTAGACATTAATTTATCTTGAATTATACCAGCTGCAAAAGAAAATATTAAGAAAATATGATAACTTTACTTCTAATTTGAGCATTATGTTTTTTACTTCATCACATTTTTTAATATTACGTTTAATATGTTATTGAATAATTTTCTACTAACCCATGACTACCAATTGTGGTGCTTTTTTAAGTATTTTGAACATTTTTACTGCACTTTCTGGTTGACCAAATATAATATTCTGGTGTGAGGTAAATAAATTATTTACAACTTCGTAACGAGTTCCCTTAGTGGCCATGTTTACTATCTTTTTGCCATATGTCCTCAAATGCATATCATTTTTTTTCAGTGCAGCAAAAATGGGTGTTTTTTCTTCCATACTTATTGAATTTAAATGTAAAAACACAACCATCTTAGAAGTATTGAACCAATCAAGACATTCCCGTGCTAAAATCCTTTCAAAAGGATTATCTATTTCAGCCTTTTTCTTCTCTTTTCCCTGTCCGCATAATAAGATCTCTGGGAGAGAATTTTTTGGTGGTCCATAAAATGGTTTTGATATATCAATTAATAGTTGCCTTGCAAAATGCGGTTTACGAGGTTTTTGGACATTTATTTTTCCACGAAATCTTCTGGCAATTAAATATGGCACAGGAGTCTGTAATAAGGCTAAAAACATAATTTAATTATAAAATACTATACAAAAATCCAACCGAAATAACTTTTTTTACTTACTACCTTTGTTTATTGAAGCCATATTTACAGAATTATTTGTTTTATAGATTTATATGAATTAACATGCAAAGGTAATAAAATAACTTATTTACTCTTAGTATAAACTACAAATATTTCAATTCAAATACATAAAAATTATTCCAGTTACAACATATATTTTGTAACCTAAAAAGTAAAATTTTTTTATGACAGACGACAATTTTGTATTTATCTATGATGACAGTAACACTTACGTTAAAAAACTTCTTGTTTGTTAAAACTTATTTTAAATTCGTAGTTCATACATCTATCAGCCATTTACATCTGATCACTTAGAGGAGGAAGGATTAAAACCGTTAACATTAAACACACTACCTACCTACTAACTACACTAATATTATAAAAAGGTAAGATTTTTTTTTCTTTACCCGAATAAACTCGAAAACTACTGATTGGACTGATTTAGATGTGGTAACTAGTTTGAGACCCTGGAAATTACATAAAATATTTTTTTATTCCGGAAATCATCCCTTATGGGGCTCAAAATGGGAATGAAAGTTTATAAGGGGAACAAAAGGACGAATCCGAGCGAAGCGAGAGTTAGTCGCTAGTAGAATATAAAGAGAGAAAGATATCTTAATATTAAATTTACTTCAATTAATTTATTTCACTTATTCAATTTTTTTTTTAATTTTTAGCTCTTTGCTTAATTAAACATTGACAGCATAGAATATAGATAACATTAAATAGTTTGTTGTTTGGGATAGATAAATAAACCTTGACAATAAAATTTGACTTGATAGGTATATAATTTATATATTGACAATTGAGTATTGACACTACGGTGGTCGGTGAACGAATTAGGTATTATTTCATATTTCATAACATAACCTTCAGCCTTCTATACTAATTAACAGTAAAACTTTAATAAATATAGGTTGAATATTTCAAATACGTAATAACTTAAAAGTGAAGACACTACGATATTCTATCACAATTTCTACCTTTAGTTCGAATAAGACAAAATGAGAGATCACCGGGAAGGTAGTGGATCTCCACATGGTGATGATGTAGAAAACATGGTTGAAGTTGTTGAAGTTATGGAAGAGATATTTGACGATGATGATATGGAGGAGGTAGAAGATGATGATGAAATGGAAAGAGATATAGAGAAACCCGAAGACCTTGCGGTTTTAGCTTTCGACAAACACAACAACGGTGCAGTGTTTTGCTGCGACTTTCATCCCAGTGGAAAACTGGCAGTAACAGGTGGTGAAGACGACAAAGCTTACGTTTGGTCTGTAGAAACTGGGGAAGTTGTGATGGAATGTACTAATCATAAAGATTCTATTATATTTGTGGGATTCAGCTTTGATGGTGCCTATTTAGCAACTGTTGATATGGGTGGACTTGTTCAAGTTTGGAAATGTATGTTGGGAGGTAATGAAAAAGAATCCTGGCCTGTTGTTTTTGAATATGAAACAGGTGATGTTACATGGGGCTTGTGGCACTTTGGAGCTAGAGTTGTCATCTGTGGTACTGATGCAGGAGATATATTTGTTTTCAAAATTCCCACTGGGGAAACTAAAGTCTTAAAAGGCCACAACTTAAAAACTGAATGTGGTAAAGTATGTAGTTTTATAAAGAATTTTTTTTATAAAACATAATTTGCAATTTGCTTTGCTGTCTTTACGATATTACATACATTAGAATTATTATTTACATATCCTTTATGTGTTTAATTTATAATAGTTTACTAAATAGTATTAATAATTGTAGATATTTCCTGATGGTGTTCGTCTAGCAGTTGGTTATACTGATGGGACTGTTAAAATATGGGACCTTAAAACATGTGCAGTGTTACATCAAGTTCCTGCTACCGTACATGAAAACCGTATCATAGCTCTTGACATTCATCCAGAAAACAGCCTATTAGCATCTATTTCATCTGATGGTAATTTATAAAATTTTGAACATCATACTTAACATTATCTCTCTTCAGGTTTTGTAAAATAATTTGAAAAATTTCTTATCTTTGGGCTGAAAAACAAGAATGTATATAATAGAAAAATATATAAAACACTTTTATTTCAGGAAAAGTGGTCTTAGTTACTTCAAGCAATGGTAAAATTGTTGCACAAATTAATACAGAATTGGACTTGGAAACAGTTTCCTTTTGTCCAGATCCAAAATTGGGAAATATTGCATTAGGTATGTATGGAATAATAATTATTTTTTTACTTATACTATACTAGCGACTCAATATATCAAATAGTCCTAGGTTCAAATCTCAAGGGCAGGGCAACAATAGTTATTAGGTTTTTCTGTCAAGAAATTTTGTATAACACCTTAGAGTTGGGATGCCTTGATGTATGTAAATAGATAATGCACTTGTGTTTGTGTGCATACTTGTGGACTATATATAATTTTACATAAGAAGGCTCTGTGAGATTAGCCGCCTCGGCCAAAATGAATCACAAGGACACTATTATTACGATATCATTTAAAATGTAACAATAATAATTTGTTATTATTATGTTTTATATGCTCAATGCTTATGGTCTAAAATCATTGATTTATACTAATTAATACTATCCATAAGAAACTGGGCTTGTCATATTTAGTTTATGCAGATATTAAAGGGTCAAAAAAGATAAGAAGATGTGAATGATGTTTAAGCTGCAAAATTGCGAAATTCCATGAATGCCAAAAATTAACAAAAAAAGATAAATTTTTAACTTTAAATTGGCTATGAATTATGATAATATTTAAAAAAATATAAGTTAACAGTGTTACTTATTACAATTTTGATATTTTTGTGTAATATTTGATTTTTATGCACATTTTGCAATTTGACCTTAGCTCAGAAATGAAGGTGGACTAGTCTTAACTCTTAATGGGTTTTATTTTAATGCACCTATATAATATATTACATATATTATATAAACTATCGACTCACGCTCGCTCCACTCGGGTTCTGGTAGTTACGTTTTAACGTTTAGCTGAAGAGATAAAATATTTTTTCACAGCAAAAAGTATCCTATAAATTGTCCCGGATAACCAGCTATCATCATACCAAATTTTATCAAAATGTCGAGTGGTTTTTCGTGATGCGGTCACAGACAGACAGACAGGGAGACAAACATTCTAAAAACTATAGATTTGGTCTCGATAATTATGTCTATTTCAATAAGATTTTCCAAAAAATATTTAATGTACAGATAAGGCTTAGAATTTTACTGTATGTATAGATTACATTTTTTATTTATTTATTTTTTAGGTACTTTAAATGGCTCTGTAACGATATGGGACACGGCTAGGCAGATGATTCGCCATCACTGCGCTAAAATAGATGACGAATTTGCTGCTGGAGTAACAAGAATGATGTGGGTGAACGACCAACTCGTTACTGGGTGTTTGGATGGAACCATACGTATTTATGATGCAAGATCTGGCGAATTAAAGTTTGGCCTCACAGGACATTGGTCGGCAATAATGGACTTAACATACAATAAAAAAGAAAACATATTCCTTACCACTTCCGACGACGGCACGGCTAGGATTTTTAAATATCCAGAAAATACAGATAATTAATATATAATGTAGCTTTAAGTTATTTATGTATTATACATAATATATATATTAATTTTAAATACAGTTCTTATTAAATATAATAAATGTGTAATTTATTTCGTTATTTTTATAATTTATGGCATAGAGTCAAATTTCCACTAGAAATTGAATATAGTCATATTTTACCAGAAGACTATCTGGAACTGTTGTTTTCATCATTTATATTCAAACGTTAAAATACCTCTTTTAATATGCATACTATACATTACTAAAATAACTGCCTCGGTGGTGTAGTGGCTAGCATGTACGGTTGCACACCCGGAGGTCCTGGGTTCGAGTCCCGGGTCGGGCCAAGTTTAGTTATTGAATCTTCCTGTATAGTAAGTCTCAGTAACAGCCCGGAGTTGGGAAGTTGGCGGTGTTTCACCCCCGTGCCTCGGAGAGCACGTAAAGCCGTCGGTCCTGCGCCTTAACTCTCACCGGTCGTGTCGAGTGGTCGTCCCACCGGAGTATGAGAGTGATAGGAATAGAGAGTGCACTTGTGTCTGCGCGTACACTTGAGCACTATAATATCTCCTGCGCAGTTGGCTAATCTCATTGAGATTGGCCGCCGTGGCCGGAATCGGCTAGGAGAACATCACATTACTAAAAATAATACAGTAAATACTAATTGTATGTAATGTACCTATTATACATTGGTATTTGAGTAGCATTAGTTTAGGTAATTAGTAAACACTAATTACTACATATTACTGTATGTACAAGTACTTATAGTTATTTATTGCTTTATATGTTGAAAAACACTAATAGAGATCTATTATTTCCCACGGGAACCGTCCGTTTTTCCGGGATGAAAAGTAACCTGTTGTTTGACCGGTAATATAAGGTATCAGAATGTTAAATTTTACTAAATTAGGTGCATAAGTTGTTGTGTACTAAGCTGTATAAGTTATTATAGTTTTTTGACTATCCCACGGGAACTATTTAATTTTCCGGGATAAAAAGTATCTAAGATGTTGACCGGAGATATAAGGTACCACCATGCAAAATTTCATTCAAATCAGTCCAATAGATTCGGAGATTAGCCCGTACAAACAGACAAAGAAACAAAAAATTTGAAAAAAATCCGGATTTGTTCTATTTGTCTTCTTACATCCCCTGACTCTGTAATAACATAACATCCTCATAACTCTGCCGTCATTAGAAAGAAGGCCGTAACTAACAATTTGGTCAAAAATGACTTAAATGAAGATTCGGAATCAGCAAAAAAAAATGCTACTGATAGTCTTACTCATAAACATCTAAATCTTATGAATCCGGAGATACCATAACCATTTTCATCGTAACTACGTCAAAACTAGTAGTAATTTTGATTTTTGACGTAGTAGTAAACTCCAAATATCTCGAAATCAACTATGACGAACTTAGTCTCCTTTCTTATGACGGCAGTACTGTTTAACGTGTTTTAACTCCTCGTGTAACGTAATGTTAGCGAAAACTGAATGAAATCAAGGATTTTGGTTATCTTTAGTAAAATTGTAGAAAGATTTTATTTTCTTGCGATTTTAAAGAAAAAACTATACATAATAATCTCATAATTTGTAAGTATTCAATATACAGCGAAATAAACTTATCAATGCGTAACAACGCGTAGGTACGTACGGTGTTGGTTTTCAATACCACGCTTTGTCGTAAATAGACCGAGATAAGCATCTATTTTAAAACAATTTTCCTATAAGAATAGAATACGACCATAGAAAAAATGGCAGAAACATTAAACAAAACGGGTCATTAAAATGCGACTGTTTAAATAGTGTCTTTCTTCGTAATAATTTTTTCAGACATATTGTTTTTAGGGTTCCGTACCCAAAGGGTAAAACAGGACCCTATTACTAAGACTCCGCTGTCCATCCATCTGTCACTAGGCTGTATCTCATGAACCGTGATAGTTGAAATTTTCACAGATAATGTATTTTTGTTCCCGCTATAACAACAAATCCTAAAAAACAATAAAATAAATATGTAAGGGGGCTCCCATACAACGTGATTTTATTGCTTATTTTTGCTCGATATTGATGCAACTGCAACAGGTAGACGCTTAAAATATTTACAGAATATTTAGTTATATATTCCCTTTAAAAATAAATAATTAAATTATAATAAAACAAATATTTAAGGGGGGCTAACATACAACAGACATGATTTTTTTCCGTTTTTATAGATAATGGTACGGAACCCTTCGTGCGCGAGTCCGACTGCACTTAGCCGGTTTTATTTTATTTTTAAATGCCATAGGTCAAGTACTTGCAGAGATTGACAATGAAGAATGCACAATATTTTTACTGTGTACTTTTTAAAATATACGTGTATTGTATATATTAGTAGTATTTAACAATTATTCCTCATAATAATCTAATCTTTTTGATATATCAACCAATAAATTAACTATCGATTCACTGTTCACTCTACATAATATGTACCGAATATCAACTTTTCGTATTTTTGGAACGAACAGGGTGTCACAATCGTACACAAAGATGGTCCTATGAATGTTGAATGTTTTTACTGCTCTATGTCCGGAACTCTAAACGAATGAACCAATTTTCTCTTCGTATAAAGCTTATTTTTCTAAACATTCATTAGATTTATAGATGTAGAGTTAAAAAAACAAAATCAAACTTAAAGAGTCTGGTTTTAAAAGAAAATCGATAAGAAAACATCTTTAGAAAAATTAATACATAGTGTCTAAATTTTTAAACAATTTTTTAAATATATTTAAGAATAAACTTTAATAATTAGCTATGTTTTATAATAAAACTATAATAGAATTTCAAACTCGAAACATATTGCGAACTAAGAGCGTTGTCATTGACCCCATATGGCTTTATAAAAGAATTGATCACATCCTCTATACATACATTAACAATCACTGTAATCTCATCTCACATGGCTTATCACTAAACAGGATAACTGTGTTATCGGGCAAGTTTTATATTTATAAAAAGTGTGCCAAACGTACACGTGGTTAAAAGAGACGTGAAAGAGACAGCCAAAGCCTAAAACCAGTTGTTCAAACTTGGCAATGAATTCGAGAAATAATGTATGATTCAAAAATATTCTTTAAAATAATAGGCTTAAGCTCTACATTGCTGTATAAATATAATGATTTGTGCTATTTTCTTATTTGACTCATGTACTGGCGGTAGACTGTCGGACTCGTGGTTAACTTGGAAATAAAATGAATAGTAAAGTGGGGACGGGGAGCGTTGAACGTGTACTCCGCGTCGCGTTGAGCTCTGCTTACGATCGTTACCGGCAAATAAATTTCCCGTATTACTCATGAACTAATTAAATTCTTTTAAATTATACGTAAAATTAGGGAGAGATTTACTTTAATACGATTCATACGGTGGCCTTCGACATATTTTTTGTATATTTTAACCTTACTGTAAGGATATTTATGGACTAAATTATAATACAGTGAACTATTTTACGGTGTTATCAGCATCTGTTTAGTGGTAAACCGACGTTATTATCAAGGAAAGGCTGGCCGATGGTGTTTTTGATCGCACGTGGTGTTTCCCGCGGTGTTTAGCGCAGTGTGATGCAATGTTTGCGTGACGGAGGATCACAGTTCCCGCAGCAAACTTCGATATTTAAACCATGTGTTTAACATGTTGAACAATTTGAATAAAAAGTGAAGGTTATCGATATTTTTGAGACTGATTTGACTGGATTTATTAAATATGGCCAAAGTATCAGCTAAGGAGGGGCTTACACCTAAGCCTATGGATGTAGGTGAAACAGTAGAATCCGATTCAAATGAAGGGGTTCGATTGAAAAAAGAATTGAGTTTAATGAATGGAGTGGCGATCATTGTTGGAGTTATCGTGGGGTCCGGAATCTTCGTATCCCCCAGTCTGGCCTTGAAGCACGCAGGTTCGAAGGGCATGGCCCTAATAGTATGGGTACTTTCCGGGTTCCTATCGATGATTGGAGCGCTTTGCTATGCAGAATTAGGTAAGTGTTAATAATTAGTAAGTCATCAACATCATTTTCCTATCAATCATAGAACAATCTTTTTTTAATTAAATACTTGCATTTTCTAATAAGACTTTTTTTCCATAAATGACCTATATAATTTCAATATCCGACATATTCGATACGAATAATTCAAGAGAAAATGGATAGACAGACAAACATATAGATAGGTACACGTAACACGACTGATCCTATAAGTTGCGTTTGAGACATGAAACAGTAAAATGAATTAGATATTAAACCTGAATTATTTATGAGTTAATTGATTAGTTGTTATTTGTTTGCTGTTTTATATTTATTGTTAATTAATAATTAAAATTTTATAGTTATTAGTATAGACCGAATTCATAAAGTAACCTCCTATAATAGTATTTGTTTATGTGAAATAATGTTTATTACCTACTATAGTACGCATCGTGCGATATGTACCTATAATGAAGATATCTATTTTTAAAATTATATTAATATCACTCCGGTTTCCTCCTGAATACTAATAAGACAGTGAGTATATTTGAATTGTGTCAATTATTATTTAAGTACATAAACATAAGTAAGTTTATGCAAAATATAATAAACACTATACAATATATTCATTTTATACCATTTACTTTAAATTAGGATAATAAAATTTCAATTACCTAATAATTTGTGCTTACACTATTTGAGAACCTTTCAATTTTATTTTAGTATGGAGGTATCCATATTTCTATAAACTAAAATTCATACTTAGTTACCTAATAAAAATGATAAATTGTATATAAATGAGAATTTGAATTAAAAGTACAATTACAATAAAAAAAGGTTCAATAATGAGATAAAATTTATGTTTACTACATATTTTTTACATTTTTTTCTTAGCACTTTTGTTTGCGTGCTTATTTATGTTTTAATTTAGATTTGAGAGTATCGACAATCAGACAAACTTATTTTAGATTCTCCTCCACCATTCAATTGACGACAAATAAAGAAACTTTTTCAGAAACGGGTAATGATTATGTGAAATGTGAATGAATATATTTACAATAAAACATATTGCCGGCGTCCTTATGATGGAAATAGAACCGAAAATAACAATTTTCATTTTTTTTTCAATCAAGCGTAAATACACATGCGTTACAATAGGCTTCACGAAAGCTTCTTTAATGAAGACGTAGATAAGAATTATCTAACTATAATAAAACTTTGCTATCCATATTATATCTACTCTTATTAGTATATGAATTAACTAGCATTGCCCGCGGCCCCGCCCGCGTTCAAATGACCGAAAACCAAATTCTTAGGTTTTACATATTAGTATACTCTTACAATGCAGTTTTTGTATTTTTTCTCAGAGATGACATATTTTCCCGCAATAAAAAGTATCCTATATGTTGACACAGATAACCAGTTATCATCATACTAAATTTCATCAAAATCCCTCCAGTAGTTTTTCTGTGATGCGGTAACAGACAGACAGACAGACAGCCAGCCAGAAAGACAAAAATTCTAAAAGCTATAGATTCGGCCTCTGTATCGATAATAATGTCTATTGCAATAAGATTTTCCAAAAAATATTTAACGTACAGATTCGACTTAGTTAGAAGTTTATTATATGTATAGACAAGATGAAGAATGATTAAATTATTATCTAATAATTATCAGTGAAAGTGCCAGTTTCCTAAAAATATACTTACTACTACTGAATATTTTAGCTTACGAAATATTGCATCAGCTTTTAGAATGAGTCCCTTTCCTTTGACTTCACCATTAAATAATGTAATTCAAGGTCATTGTCCTGAAGCGTACGAAAACCCATGATTTTAATGTTCTGCGTTTTCTTCGAACTGCTCACAAACCTGCCATACCACCCTGTGCAAGAAAATTCTTGACAGGGTGGTATGACAGGTTTGTGTTTCAGATTTGGGCAAGGTCGATGATCTTAAATAACAAGAAATTATAATAAGTAATTTTACTTACTTAAATTCTTTTAACGACATGTACTAAAATTTTGTATGATGAGCTGTTTAAAGAAGTTATAATATCTACTTATTAAGTTTCTATAAATATAGCTACACCGAGTACCTTTAGCCATAAATAGTATAGTCTAGTCGAGAAGTTTAATATCTACGAAAAATAGTTAGAAAAGTCAGAAATTTATGGGCGATGGCTCATTAGACGCCGAATAAAATTCTAAAAAAAAAGCAATTGTTGTGAACAAAAAACTGAAACGAAAAAAGCCTCATTTTTTTATTTATAACTTGAAAACGGTAAAGGATAGCAGAAATCAACAAAAAGATTCTCAAAAAAGAAGAAAATCCTAAAAAAAATCTCATCTCCCAGAACCCAAGCCCTATAATTTTTTTTTAAAGGTAGTATAATATATTTTATTTCCAATAAAGGAAATTACAAATATTCTTAATTATATATACAAAACAATCAATAATTTTAAGGGAAAAGCTTATAAAAAGTTATTTATTTTATTAGTTATTATTTATTAACTAGTAAACATTACAAAAAATGTAGAAAAATGAAAAATTCTTAATTTTTGTAATGTTTACTAGTTAATAACTAATAAAATAAATCACTTTTTACATACTTTTTCATTATGATTTTATTAAGTACTTATATAAGAAAGCTTCTAAAAAGTTTTAGATTTTTAGCATAATTATTTAAAATTTTATGATGATTTTTATATATACAGAGCATTGTGAAAAGTGTATTTATTAACAATGGGGTAACTTTTTGAAAAATTGATGAAAAAATTCTTTCTCTCGGAACTTGACTCTATAAAGTGTCCAGATTACACAATTTTTTATTAATTTTTAAGTTAAAATTTTACATTCAAACTTTTTTTGTATTTTGGTTATACTCTCAAGCGACGAAGCGCTCGAGCCTAAACGGCCATAATTTTCGGACTTTTCTAATTATTTTTCGGAGATATTGAACTTCTCGACTAGGCTACTATTAGTTAAATGGCTTTCGATGTTTTTACATGGTTTTATCTTTGTTTTGTTGGACATCATGCAATGGATATAATATTCTAATTTATTTTAGGTACAATGATACCAAAATCGGGTGGTGATTACGCGTACCTTGGAGAAGCGTTTGGAGATCTACCTGCTTTCCTTTACTTATGGGTGGCGCTATTCATACTGGTGCCAACAGGAAACGCTATTACAGCGCTGACGTTTGCACAGAACATACTTCAGCCTCTTTGGCCCGCTTGTGACCCTCCCGCGGATGCTGTCAGCCTTATTGCTGCAGTAGTCACGTGTAAGTATGAGTATAATATGAGATTTCACCTAAAATGTCTTTAAAATCAAAATGCTATTGATATACCTAGACACATTAATTTTAGATTACAAATTTTTATTACTTTATGAAAAAAAATTGAATGTAACTTAGCAATATAAGTCATCGTGCAGTCTTAAATATTTTTATATTTATATACATACGTCTTACGAATACTGCCCAATTAAGACGACAGTTATTTTCGCACAAGACAAAAATTATCATTTTTATATTTTTTTTCAAAAATGCACATTTTAATCGGCGAATTTAATTTTGTTACAACGGGAAAAATAAAAATTCCCTTCGTTAAAATTATTTTCGTTGGATACCACCTAAATCGTCTAGTTTAACGTGTCAAGTGGAGTTGCTGGAGGTACCTAAACGTGTAGTATTATAATATCATGTGTAAATAATACAGTGTAAACTCTATATAGCGAAATTGAAGGGACCGAGTATTTTTTTCGTTCGTTATATAGGTTAAAGAGTTCTCGTTAAACGGAGAGTAAGGAAATTTAAAACACAAACATAGAATTTAGTACATACTATGTACCTACTTTATTTACAGAACAAAATTATAATCGGCTAATTTTGTTTGTCGTTTTTTTAATATGCCAATATCTTCTCTCTCTCTTTTCTATCCCGTGAATTAATGTCACTTTTTTGTCAATACACAAAGTCTTTCTTTTACTCGGCATGTTTACAGTTCAAGTTTGCAACTAAGAATATTAAAACCAAAAAGACGACAATAGGGAAGTGAAGTAATAAATATGTGCTAAGCAATTACAATAAACAATGAACACATTTCTATGTATTGTGCGTCCAAAATATTTAAAACTCTATGTCCGTATTGTGTTTGAAGTCTAGTCAAGTATGTCTATTGAGGTCTAAATAATGACTTATTTTTTCGCGGTTAAGAGCGATTGTTACGTTATATAGAGTGTTTTAATATATGGGTAACAATGTAAACCAAACAAAACTTAACAATATCTACGTTTTAAGGAGTTTTTCGTTAAATAGAGTTCGCTATGTAGAGCTTACACTGTATTTATATATATCTTTAGGAGCTATGATTATATGCGGCTTTACCGTGCAGGCTAACTGGGTAGATTTTTTTTATAATGGCTTATAGTTAACTGGGCAGGTTAAGTGGCTATGAGCTTTGGATAGTAATTCCTCACAAAGTTTCAATTCATTTTATAAAAGTGAATATATGCAACAAAGCTATTTTTACAGCAAGCAGTTAAAAATAAACCGCCTCTATAAACTAAAAACGTGTAAATCCATGCTTTAGGTACATAATATATCGCACATGATATACGATAATTAATTGTTAAACATGACGTCATTGGTAATTCTAATATTCTATAGCTTTAATGTAATCAACATAATTTAATGCAAGTTGAAGGCAAGTGACCCTCCCTCGCTGGGGCGCTACACAGGTGCTTTTCTAAGTAAATTTTTACAACGAACTAATATCCCATCCATTTGATATACCGCAATAAATGCAAGTTATGACACACTCTGTCCATTAAATTGTCTTCGCAAAAAAATAGAACCCATGCTTCTTGAAGAAAGGTAAACCAATAAAATATAGGTTCGCTCCCTCATTTATAATATTAACTAGCGTCTCACCCGTGCTTCGCTCGGGTTCGTCCCTAGGTACATTTTAATTTTTTTGAGCGGAACCCTAATTCTTTTACTGAAATAAAATTAGCCTAAGTTACCTATTCCTTATAACATTAACTACGTGCCAGTGAAATTCCCGTCAAAATCGGCCCAGCCGTTTCAGAGATTAGCTGGAACAAACAGACAGACAGGCAGACAAAAATTTTAAAAATTGTGTTTTTCTTATAAATACCGTATATAATTCCATATGCATTTAGTAAAAAGCTGTTATTTTAACAGTACAAACAGACACTTCAATTTTTTTTATCTGTAGGTATAGATAAAGATCGCACTATGTTAAGTTGTTATTAGGTTAAAAATAGTAACCCGTTAAAGAGGCACATCTACGTTATAACACGCATGCTACGCTTAACTAGAGTGAGGTTAAGTAAACTAAGCGCAACAAGACAATAGAGTAGTTAGTAGTTACTATATTACGCAAACTGGGTACATAAGTATTTAGATATTTATTATTTTTTTTTTATATTTTATTAAACTCTTTACGTACCCCCTTATTACCTGTAACGTATTAAAACTTAAAAGTATATTAAAAGATAATTATTTTAATGTAAATATTTCATAATATTTCTTTATTTGGCCAAATTATAAGAATTATTCTGGGTTTTCAACTTAAATTTAAGTACCTTTTGAAAGGATTACACACACGATACATCATACTTAGGTATTTAAATCATTAAATGTCCATTGTCCAGTCTTATAAGGCCCTAATCAAGATGAAATAAAATGCGGAAATTTAGGACACTTTTTTCTTGTGTTTTTTTAATTCTATGAGGGCCGTTCTCGAAAAAATTTTTTGAAATAAAAGAATAGTTTGTGACCCGCTGAGGCTGAATCAGGGGCCCCATGCCACTGCATTGGTTGAATTGGCATAGCTACGCTACACGCCCTAAGTTATCACTGAACAAATATTTACCGATGTGTTTACCTAGAAGTGGTACTGTAGTGCATGCATTTGTATTTAGTCAAAAGTCCGTAATATCAGTAGATACTTTATAAAGATTGCAAATCAAACTTCGTAATTTTAACTTGAAGTTTCCAAGTATCGCTATTCCACGAACTAAAAGATATTAATTACTTTTCTTTTTCTTCAACTTTAAATTTGCATTCGGATGTCTTCGTAAATAATTTGTGTTTTAAGTACAATAAAAATATTTTTATAAGCTCTACAGAGGCTTTACTGAGATTCAATCATTGTTACTTGGGATTATAAGGATTTCAATCGCAATGGCATTAAAATAAAGTTCATAACGAATATCAGAAGGATATGTGAAACTACATATAGGTACTGTTCTCTGCGGGAATTACGAGTCCAACGTAACCCCCGGACAGACCTGTTCCACGAACTTAAAGTACATGCTTGCATTTCTTTTTTACACCGTTACTTATTAAAAATTTACAAGCGACAATGATAAATGATCATCGATTCTTAGAATTCAAAAATTAAAATTTCAACCGAATCATTCAAATCAAGATTGGTGGGAATACCAATGAACTGCATTTTAGCGATAAGACTACTTATAAGTAAATACGTAAGTATTATCTGTATGTATAAATGTATTCCTTCTTAATATCAATGGACGTGGTACTATTGTTGAATATAAGATAACAATGAATGAATGCCTCAGTCTCGCCGTTCCAGGGCATCACATTGTCACCTATCCTCGTCTTTATGTCGTCGCTGTAGTGGCGCGCATTACTGATTGTGCCTGACAAGATAATGACGGCTTCCTCCCGCATCATGACACGTACTCTTGTGCGAAATTATCCGATCGTACACCTAACGTAAGGGCGTGTAATGACTTGTTGTAATTCTACTTGTTTTTTTACTAACGGATACAATTCTTATACAAATTTGTACAAAATTCTATTTTTTGAACATAATATGAAGCACAATATTGGCGTATATAATACTTATATAAAGCAAATATTGATAATTTTCCTCTTACTAGTAAATGCTTAGAGTTTGAGATTAGTTTCCATTTTAATTGATTTATTACCTTCGTAGAATAACGCCTTCGTAAATATTTTTAACTATGTTCATTATCGTATTTTATCCCTGCTCGTAAAGCTTGAAATGGATAAAATGTAGATATTTTTTATAAGTTATAGAAAATTCCAATTTTAACAATAATATAATATCAAAAATTGAATTTTCTATCACCACGTAGTACCTATTTATACATCACGTTTCATTGGTGAGGAATTAAAGTTAATAAATTTTATGGAACTTACATTTTAGACTGTAACAAATCAATGTGTTTATTATTATTATTTATACTGATAAAACCCAAACACATATGTACAATAACTGAAATAATAGTATTATTTATCAAACATTATGATAAGTCTTGGGCGACCAAGCTTCGCTCGGTGTTTTTCGGAAAAGATATTAAAATTGCAGTTTTTCAGAAAAGATACCTACATACTCGTATGGATAGACTTAAAAAGCAAAGCCTTTTAATCTAAATATAAAACTTGATCTAAATCATTAGAGCCGGTTTCGCGATACATGAAATAATTTCTTATATTTTATAGATGTACAAAAATTACTCATTTAATGCTATAAGATATATATATTTTATTAACCTATCATATCTCTAGTTCTCGGGTATTTCTAAGAGAGTTATATAAATTAATGGTTTAAAAATTTACATTAATAATAAATGTAAAAACCAATAGTTTTTAACGTTCAAAACTACAACTTTTATAACAATAACGTTATCTATTGACGGTGACCGCATG
Organism: Brenthis ino; assembly: GCA_921882275.1. Lineage (NCBI taxonomy): Eukaryota > Metazoa > Arthropoda > Insecta > Lepidoptera > Nymphalidae > Brenthis > Brenthis ino. The sequence goes on along the minus strand of OV170225.1, from coordinate 25,067,969 downwards.
GCTATGTGAACTTGGCACCCGACTTTGCAAAAATGGTTCTTTTTTAGGTTTATTTGAACGATTTCGGTTAGTAGTAGATAGTAGTGAAGCTTACTTCGTTTGTAGTAGTGCCAAAAAAAAAATACAAACAAAAACAAAAAAAATGTCATTCCCCGAAGTTGGTAAAAAAATTTTTTCCGCTTGATTCGTATAGAAAAACGTTAGTAGTGGTTTGTAGTGCAATTTTTTTCGTTTGTAGTAAAACAAAAAAAAAAATTTTTTTCGAGTATTTTTGCAGAACGATTTTTACTACATACATTCATTGTTTCGTTTGTAGTACCATTATTTCATTTGTAGTAACGTTAATTTTGGTTTGTAGTACCATTACTTCGTTTGCGGTAACGTTAATTTCGTTTGTAGTAACGTTAATTTCGTTTGTAGTAACGTAGATTTCGTTTGCAGTACCACTATTATGTTTGTAGTACCATTATTTCGTTTGTAGCTGTTTGTAGTAACGTTAATTTCGTTTGTTGTAACGTAGATTTCGTTTGCAGTACCACTATTACGTTTGTAGTACCATAATTTCGTTTGTGGTTGCTTGTAGTAACGTTAATTTCGTTTGTAGTAACTACGAACGTATAATGGTACTACAAACGAAATCAACGTTACTACAAACAACTACAAACGAAATAATGGTACTACAAACGAAATTAACGTTACTACAAACCATTACAAATAAAATAATGGTACTACAAACGAAATTAAGGTTACTTCGAACAACTACAAACAAAATAATAGTACTACAAACTAAATTAAGGTTACTACAAACAACTAAAAACGAAATAATGGTACTACAAACGAAATTAACGTTACTACAAACGAAACAATGGTACTACAAAGAAAATTAACGTTACTACAAATAACTACAAACGAAATAATGGTACTACAAACGAAATTAACGTTACTACAAACAACTTCAAATAAAATAATGGTACTACAAACGAAATTAACATTACTACAAACAGCTACAAACGAAGTAATGGTACTACAAATGAAAGAATGGTACTACAAACGAAATTAACGTTACTACAAATAACTACAAACGAAATTATGGTACTACAAACGAAATTAACGTTACTACAAATAACTACAAACGAATTAATGGTACTACAAACGAAATTAACATTACTACAAACAGCTACAAACGAAATAATGATTCTACAAACGAAATTAACGTTACTACAAACAACTACAAACGAAATAATGGTACTACAAACGAAATAACCGTTACTACAAACGAAACAATGGTACTACAAACAAAATTAACGTTACTACAAACAACTACAAACGAAATAATGCTACTACAAACGAAATAATGGTACTACAAACGAAATTAACGATACTACAAACATCTACAAACGAAATAATGGTACTACAAACGAATTAATGGTACTACGAACGAAACAATGGTACTACAAACGAAATTAACGTTACTACAAACAACTACAAACGAAATAATGGTACTACAAACGAAATTAACATTACTACAAACAGCTACAAACGAAGTAATGGTACTATAAATGAAAGAATGGTACTACAAACGAAATAATGGGTCTACAAACGAAATAATGGTACTACAAACGAAATTAACGTTACTACAAACGAAACAATGGTACTACAAACGAAATTAACATTACTACAAACAGCTACAAACGAAATAATGGTTTTACAAACGAAATAATGGTACTACAAACGAAATTAACGTTACTACAAACAACTACAAACGAAATAATGGTACTACAAACGAAATAATGGTACTACGAACGAAATTAACGTTACTACAAACCATTACAAATAAAATAATGGCACTACAAACGAAATTAACGTTACTACAAACCATTACAAATAAAATAATGGTACTACAAACGAAATAATAGTACTACAAACGAAATTGAGGTTACTTCGAACAACTACAAACAAAATAATAGTATTACAAACTAAATTAAGGTTACTACAAACAACTAAAAACGAAATAATGGTACTACAAACGAAATTAACGTTACTACAAACGAAACAATGGTACTACAAACGAAATTAACGTTACTACAAACAGCTACAATCGAAATAATGGTACTACAAACGACACAATGGTACTAGAAACGAAATTAACGTTACTACAAACAACTTCAAATAAAATAATGGTACTACAAACGAAATTAACATTACTACAAACAGCTACAAACGAAGTAATGGTACTACAAATGAAAGAATGGTACTACAAACGAAATTAACGTTACTACAAACAACTACAAACGAAATTATGGTACTACAAACGAAATTAACGTTACTACAAATAACTACAAACGAATTAATGGTACTACAAACGAAATTAACATTACTATAAACAGCTACAAACGAAATAATGATTGTACAAACGAAATTAACGTTACTACAAACAACTACAAACGAAATAATGGTACTACAAACGAAATTAACGTTACTACAAACGAAACAATGGTACTACAAACGAAATTAACGTTACTACAAACAACTACAAACGAAATTAACATTACTACAAACAGCTACAAACGAAATAATGGTTCTACAAACGAAATAATGGTACTACAAACGAAATTAACGTTACTACAAACAACTACAAACGAAATAATGGTACTACAAACGAAGTAATGGTACTACAAACTAAATAATGGTACTACAAACGAAATAATGGTACTACGAACGAAATTAACGTTACTACAAACCATTACAAATAAAATAATGGCACTACAAACGAAATTAACGTTACTACAAACCATTACAAATAAAATAATAGTACTACAAACGAAATAATGGTACTACAAACGAAATTAAGGTTACTTTAAACAACTACAAACAAAATAATGTTACTACAAACGAAATTTACGTTACTACAAACAACTACAAACGAAATAATGGTACTACAAACGAAATTAACGTTACTACAAACAGCTACAAACGAAATAATGGTACTACAAACGTAATAGTGGTACTGCAAACGAAATCTACGTTACTACAAACGAAATTAACGTTACTACAAACGAAATTAACGTTACTTCAAACGAAGTAATGGTATTACAAACCAAAATTAACGTTACTACAAATGAAATAATGGTACTACAAACGAACCAATGAATGTATGTAGTAAAAATCGTTCTGCAAAAATACTCGAAAAAAAATTTTTTTTTGTTTTACTACAAACGAAAAAAATCACTACAAACCACTACTAACGTTTTTCTATACGAATCAAGCGGAAAAAATTTTTTTTACTAACTTCGGGGGATGACATTTTTTTTGTTGTCTGTATTTTTTTTCTGGCACTACTACAAACGAAGTTAGCTTCACTACTATCTACTACTAACCGAAATCGTTCAAATAAACCTAAAAAAGAACCATTTTTCCAAAGTCGGGTACCAAGTTCACATAGCCTGACCGCATCTATCTATCGACAAGTCGCTAACTGACTGCATTACTGTAAACTTCTTCACAAATTTTGCCATCTTCAACACCGAAAACAGCTACATACTAGCAAAATCAAATTACCGCCAAGAGATAATATATTGTTATTTTCTCATGGACTTAAAAAAATTAATAAAAACTTACAGGTTTTCTTACCGCACTTAATTGTTTCAACGTGAAATGGGTGACCCGAGTGCAAGATTCTTTCACGGTGGCGAAGATATTAGCTTTATTGGTACCATTCTTCGCTAGCGTTTGGTACCTGTGTTCCGGACATACTGAAAATATTGAATCTATAATGCAAGGTACCATTACGAAGCCTGGCGACATTTCTATTGCCTTCTATACTGGATTATTTTCATATTCTGGCTGGAACTATCTAAATTTCGTGACAGAAGAACTTAAGGAGCCTTATAAGTAAGTTAAAAATTATTTTTAATATTATAAGAGGAGCTAATAGAAGGTATCAGAAAAAAAAGTCGAGATCTGTTGTGGGACACCCAGTAGGAACAAAGTTCTTTCGCTGTCTGCCCTTGGCTCATAAATTAGATCATTATAAAGTACATTGAACATGATAAAGCTCAATGAAGAAAGGCCTGCACACAGTGCACACAAATTTCTTAAAAAATGTATTCCTTAACAAAAAAAATATTTCTTAAACTTTTTCTATAATTTACTCCATGGCAGGCGGGTGCACCCCCTTACACCCCCCATTGCCCATGATCACAAGTACTAGGCAACCCCAAACCTCAAGGAATGTCCATTATATATGTATATAGGACCCCTTCATAAGAGTGCATACGAACTACCTACTTAATAAGTACATTCCTTAACACTTATGATCGCTTGGAACTTATGATGACGTCGCATGAAGTGCTCTTAGTAAATAATTATTAAAAGTGTCGTAAAGGTCGAACTAGCTTTGCTTGGGACTGCGCTATTTAGCTTGTAACTATTATACTATAATAGACCTGTATATCGACAGTACGAGGAAACAAATATTAAAATAAAATAATTTTGAATGTTACCAAGTCACATCCTAATGAATTTAATAAAAAAAGTTTTCCACGTACAAACTTTATCACGTGATTCAATCTTGCTTCGTTGGAGTCCTTTAGTAATTGTTGGCATTATTCATTTATACCACGGTTAATTTTAGAATTATCTTTATTGCAGGAATCTTCCACGTGCAATTTGCATATCAATGCCGGTGGTCACACTAGTCTACGCATTAACCAATGTTGCATACTTCATAGTGCTCTCTAACGACGAGATACGTTCCTCAGAAGCTGTTGCTGTTACTTTTAGTGAAAAAATACTTGGCGTGATGTCTTGGATTATGCCTCTCTTCGTAGCTTTATGCACATTTGGATCTCTTAACGGAGCAATATACGCATCTTCAAGGCTCTTTTTCGTTGGAGCAAGAAATGGTCATTTGCCACTTGCGATTTCTCTAATTGATATAAAGCGGCTTACTCCCGTACCATCTTTAATTTTTATGGTAAGTTATTAAGGAAATAAGTGTTGGTTCCAATATTTCATTTTTTAAGAACTAAGAAACATATCAGACTACTGTGATAATTTTGTTTGATGACGGGTTTTGAAGAAATTTAGAATATAGATACAGTAACCTTGAGTAACATATAGGCTACTGTTTGGTATCTAGGGACGCACTCGAGCTAAGCGAGGGTAAGTAAGAGTTCGAACTGACGATGTCCATTTTCATAATGTATTTATTTGATAATACCACTGTTCCAGAAGGGTAGCAATTGATCCACACTAACACCACTTGAAATAATAATATTATTTACCTAGTGTAGTGCGGCCCGATACCAAATGATTTATTTGCCATTACACTAGAAGGAAAAGTAAATTGTTAGACAACTTTCACAGACAGACTGCAGCCTGTGTTTACGTTTGTAGCGAACGTATATCTATATCTATTCATATAATAAAATTGTAACTGATCGTTGTCTGTACATGGAAGATATATGTAAGAAATTGAGAAAAACTGTTATTGGGGGTCTTTATTAACGTAATAAAACCCAAAACAATGATTTTTATATTTTATGTCTGTTTGTCTGTGCGTTTGTTCTCGCTAAACTCAAAAACGGCTTAACCGATTTGGGTGCGGTTTTCACTAATGTATTGTGATGGGTTTTACTTAACATTTAGTATTTGCTTTATTTCAATCAGTTCATAAATAAAAAAGTTATGTCGATTTAAAAAAAAACACCTAGGGATAAACCCAAGAGAAGTAAGGGTGACTCGCTAGTTTTAAATATGTTTTCTATATTTTCTATGAAAAGTAACTGTTTATAAATACACATTCTATATAGGCTAACCTAAGCTGTCTGGCTAACAGACTCGGCGTATTGAAAAACTTTACACGGAGTATTTCCAATTCATGTGAAAAGAAAGCTATCCTAACCTTTTTTTTTATAACGGTTTAGCTCGTTTTTGTAGTTCCTACAGAATACAGAGCGTCATTTGCCGATAGGATGCAGATAATTCTACAATATAAAAATAAGCTTACGCTTTAGAACTGCTTTCAACCTTTAAAAATGGAACTATAGTAATTTATCAGGTTAAATAATTAAAATCTTCAAACTTGCAACTTAGAAATTGAAATAAATTATTTGCCAGATTTCCGAACAAGTGAACAACCTTGAACTACAATATTGTTATATGAATTTTTAATAAATATAAATATTAAATAATTTTAGTAAAATTAATGCGGCCAAATGTCAAGGACAAATTCTAGCCTTGATTTCGATTGTTTATTTTATAATATTTAAACATGTACTCGTAATATAATAATATAACCGATTCGAATCTGTAAATTAAATATATTTTGGCAAATATTATTGAAACATTATTATCGATACAGAGACCGAATCTATAGTTTTTAGAATTTTTGTCTGCCTGGGAACGCATCACGAGAAAACCACTGTACAGATTTTGATAAAATTCGGTATGATGATAGCTGGTTATCCGGGTCAACATATAGGATACCTTTTACTGGTGGAAAATATCTCATCTCTAAGAAATCTATACTATTTAAAATAAAACTCTCTTTTCGGATTATTTCGCGGATTTATTTTGATTTTTGGTTCCCAACATTTCGAATGCTTTACAGCAATCATGGTCACGGGAGAACCCTCCCGTTAGTAATAGTAATTAGTAGTGTTAGATTAACCGTTAGTAGTGTTACATTACCAGTATTTACTTTATGTCTAGACTAGTAGATCGAGTTAAAATTGATACTCGAGTACGCCGAACACAATACATCCAGTATTGTGTTCGGCGTACTTTTATTCCTAAGAGTTTTTTAAGTTTGGAGATTATCTTACTATGTTTATTGTTGTTGGATGTTTATTCATACTCAATCACGCCACAACGACTGAAAAGAAATTTGACACAGAGATAGATTGTAGCCTAGAATAGCACATAGGCTACTTTTTATCCCGGAAAAATGTACGGTTAAAGTGGGATAGATTTGTTTTTCTTTTTCTAGAGGGGAATCTGAGCGAAACGAGGGTGAGCCGCTAGTATTCTAATAATTTTCTTATAACAAGTATACAGCGTAACAGTTTCACTGAGGAACTAGTGAATAAAAAACTATGAAATTTTCTAGTTTTTGCCCGCGGCTCCTCTCGCGTGCGAGGTAGCTCAATACAAATTAGTATATGCGCTGATCCAGAATATAAGCTATCTCCATTTCCAATTTATTTAATCGTCAAGCCACTGAGCTAAGAAGGTTTAACAAATGGACGGAACATGAAAGAAAAGCACCTTAAATATTGAAGTTATCAAGTTTTGCTTAAAGATTTAAAAAAAAATTATAACTGCATTTAAATTTAAAAAAAAAGCTTACCTGAACCGGTAATCGTATACGATTCGTTACCTAAAACTAAAAATACGGTAAACTACACCATCACTATTTTATCGAACTATTACTATCTATACTTATTATAAAAATAAGTCCCCCGGCCGCGTCTTTCTGTCCTCCTGTCTGTCTGTACGCGATAAACTCGAAAACTACTGAACGGATTTTTATACGGTTTTCAACAATAGAAAGAGTAATTCTTGAGGAAGGTTTAGGTATATAATTTATTATGCTTTTATGTAAATTAGCTGAAATACGGCGACAAATGTTGAAGAGGTCGCAAAAAATCTCGCCAAATGGGAACTTTCCACGCGAACGCCGCGTAAACTAGCAAAGATACAGTTAAGTAATGTACTAGAGAATTCAAAATCTATAAAAATGCTACAAAAAAGTCCGCGATAGCATATCTCTATCTCTTACGGTTGACTTACAATAACCACTTTTATGTTAACATTTTTAATTAAAAACATTACGTTATTTTCAAAGTTATTTTCTTTAGTTCGGTATTAATCCTTATCCAAATGAATATTTTAGTTAGCTTAGTCATTTAATGCAGATTAAAATTGCTCTTTACACTAAATCAATCAGATGAATAGTTTTTGAGATATCGTTGTTAGAAGTAATTAGTAGCGAAACATTTTTAATGCTTGGCGAGCATTGAGATGCCTACGGCGAGTCCATCCCCTCTGCCCCGCATCGCTCGACCGCCTGCTCAAGCTATATAAACCGGGCGATGTAGCGCGCGATCCTAGGATACTTTTTACCGCGGGAAAATATCTTATTTCTGAGGAAAAATACAAAAACTGCAATGTAAGAGTATACTAATATGTAACACCTAAGAATTTAGTTTTTGGTCATCTGAACGCGGGCGGAGCCGCGGGCAATGCTAGTAACTTTTAAATCTTATATTGGAACATAATGTATATTTTTTTTTATCTGGAGGTGGGCGTTAATGACTACGACACAGTTTTAACTAATGTAGTCATTATCGAACATAATTTTGTAAATCTTTAAAACGTGTCCAATAAAGATTTTTATTATTATTATTATTAAAATAGTTTGAATAGTTTGAAAACTACGCCACTGCTTTTCTTCCATGTTCCGTCCATTTGTTCTACCCTGTACCTGTATTGTTCGTACACTTAAATTTTAGAAGTAGGTCTAGAGGTATACTTGGAGCTCTAGGTATCTATAGATTTAATTTATTATTATAGATTTACTAGGACAAAAATTAATATATATATTTTTTCATTTCAGTGCTTAGTGACTCTGGTTCTACTGTCATCGAACAGCGTGGAGTCGCTGATAGTTTACGTGACTGCTGTCGAGGCGATATTCATTCTTTGCTCAGTGGCTGGACTATTATGGTTGCGTTACACTCGTCCCGAACTATCTCGACCGATACGAGTTAACCTTTTACTACCAATCGCATTTCTCGTCATTTGTACCGCTTTAGTAGTATTTTCAGGTACTCAGAAGCCTATGGAAATTGGTATTGGAATTGCGTTCATAGCTCTAGGAGTTCCAGTATTTTATGTATTCATCATGTGGAAAGATAAGCCCATGTGGATACAGAATGCTTGCAATTCCTTTAACCTGTTTTGCTCAAAACTATTTTTATGCCTTCCAGAAGATTCTAAAGATTTATGATAGATAAGTGACCCCATGTGACGTGCTTTGGCATCCATTTTTATTTATTGTGCGCTTGTGAAATGTGAGCATAACGTTTTGATCTGTTTAGTTACTAGTTAAGCTAAAACCTATCATTTAAAATAAGACTAAGTTTATATTTGACGCTGAAATTATAATAAATTTCGTATAAATTAGGTGTTTTTATTTAATTTAGACGTAAATATCTCAAAGATTACGAGCAATTGTTGCGAAGTTGGCCGTTTTAGAAATCGTCGCCTGTTAATGAGAAAACGCACTTTACATACAATATGCATTCCTGTCCGATGATGGCCGATCTTCGCTAGTGGAAATAGACCCAATGGCTTGTTGTCTTAAGTCTTAACATTATAGTTAAAAGGTCCTTATTTAAGGGATCGTCCATTAATCACGTGACACGCTCGAAGGGGATGGGCAAGGGGGGGGGGTTGGGGTAGGGTTACCCGAATATTTTATAATGAGGGTTATACACGAAACATCGCGAGAATGTGCGAGAGAGCTAGTATTTACCTGAAGGTACTGCAACCTTAATGTCTGTCTGGACATTTTTATCATGGTGCATAATTTTCTAGAATTAAATTAGATTATATCTGTATTTAAAGTAATATAATGAAAATACAATACAAAACAATACGACGACACGTTTGGCTCAGTTTGTAGTGACACTATTTGCTTTGCCAGCGGTCGCGGGTTCGAATCCCGCTGGGGGCATTCATTTGTGTGATGAGCACGAATGTTTGTACTCTAGTCATGGGTGTTTATATTTTTAATATGTATTTAAAATGATATATGTGTAGTGCATGAACAAATTAGCCACAATTCGTTCATGGTGTAGTGTATCAACTAGGTATATGGTATCCTTAACACAAGCCTTGTAGCTTACCATGGAACTAGATGGCGCTGTGTGTAAATGTCCCACAATATTTATTTTATTATAATGAAAATTTTTAAAATACTTTATACCAAAAAAATACAAGTAATTTTGGATAGGGGACAGGTACATGTTATAGGTAAAATTAATTTCATTGACTTACAGTTATCAATGACTAAGTACCGTAAGCTCATAATATTTAAGTTAGAGAAAAAATGTTACAATATGTAAATCATAGGAACATTCATTATTAAAAAGGAACAGTTTGACTAATGACGGCCACACCATGATAAAATGAAAATAATCTATGACAACTGAGGTTTGTAAATGAAATAGAATAGAAAACGTGAATTATTGGAAAAAATAAGATCAAAGTTGAAAAGTTTTATAATACATAATTGCTATACGAAATAAAAAGGCGCATTACGCATTTTAACGATAACTTTGCTTAATAGCAAAAAAAATATATATGCTTATATTATTATACCTTAGTATCATCAAAACAAAACGATATTTATGTGACTATGATTATTGATTATATTTAAAAGTAATATTAAGTGTCCACTCAAGTATTTCTTTGTTTTCAAGACTTTTATTTTAAAAATCGTTTAGATAAAATATATTTAAGTGTTGTCACTCAAGTACATAACATTTAAAAAACTTATCCTCATGCTATCTACGATCGTTTCTAGATATATTATACCTAACCAAAGTAGTGTTTTGTATTCTTTTTTGATAATAATATCTAATATATTATATACACATATAAATAATAACACAACCTATTTGGCATCATCCATGTTAGATACTGAATTAAAACTTAGTCAAGAGACTGCACTTTTCTTGGTGAAGTAGGGAATATTGCGACCACGACTAGAATCGTGGTCTGGTACTGCGTTTAGGATCGTTTTCTTTGAACCCTTAGGTAGGTAAGTACAAATATTTTATTCCATTCAACAACAAGTACATGATAGTAACATGGTAGAAATCGTCTTAAAAATACCTGTAGGTACCAGAGGTTTACGCTCTTCCATAATTTGTAGTAAGTTTCAGCTGAATTAGTTGAGATGAAACAATCTAATAATACAGATAAATAAGTCAGAAAAAAGTATGTATTACAAGCCTATAAAGAAAAATATGATTTTTAAGTTTTTTAGTATGTGTAGGCTAGTACAGTATTATATGATCTGTGGTGTAGGTTAGAATTGTGTGTTTTATTTGTGGTGTGTATGTGTGAAAGTGTTAAATTTTTATGTATATTTGTGTGTGTGTACATGTAGGTATGTGTGTTTGTGTGTGTTGATTGCGCCTGTGATGTGTGCGTTTGTGTGTATGAGTTGCGTGGATGACTAAGTGTTAGTGTATTTGCATTTTAAAATCTGAGTTTTAAATAGATTTTTTTAAGAATTCTTCTGTTTTTTTTTAATCAAGAGTCAGGAGGAATTTTGTGACCTTCTTTTTTCATTCGTAATATTGTAAAGGGTAGTAATTAAAAGTTTTATTGATTTTATTATGATGATGATGTTCTCCTAGCCGATTCCGTTACGGCGGCCAATCTCATTGAGACTAGCCAACTGCGCAGGAGATATTATAGTGCACAAGTGTACACGCAGACACAAATGCACTCTCTATTCCTGTCACTCTCATACTCCGGTGGGACGACTGCTCGACACGACCAGTGAGAGTTAAGGCGCAGGACCGACGGCTTTACGTGCTCTCCGAGGCACGGGGGGGAAACACCGCCAACTTCCCAACTCCGGGCTGTTACTGAGACTTACTATACAGAAAGACTCAATAACTAAACTTGGCCCGACCCGGGACTCGAACCCAGGGCCCCCGAGTGTGCAGCCATACATGCTAGCCACTACACCAGCGAGGAGGATTTCATTATATACAATAGCAATATAAGTGCCGAAGAAGTGTCAAATTGTCTCGACGCAAAAATTGTTTTACTATTAGTAGTCCCAAGGTAACCCACAGTACTGTACTGTTTATTTTATAACATACACACCAGCATTCTTAGGCACGACAGTGTAGCACAAGTCACTACTCAATACCTAACTATTAATATTAACTTGCTAACTTTTGTATACTACGTAAGAAGTCTTTGCAAGGACAAATTCTATGTGGCAAAAAAATAAACATCTATCTCGATAGAGGATGAGGATTTATTTAGGTAATAGAAAAAAATAACATTAAAAGATATGACAAACAAGGAGTACCTAGGTAGGTACCTACTGTAAATTTTTACTCTGCTTTATCGACCGTAAAATTGGCACGTAAGTTTCTCTCTAAAATGGACCTGTCTGGTGCATGGCCACGATGTCTCTATTGTACTTATTGGTTTAGGAAATAAAAGTTTCATAACAATAAACTTAAACTTCGAAACGTGCCTATAATAAAATAGCCCATAAAAAATTAAGTAAATAATAAATATTGATCACTATCAAGAATACCGGTAGAGATTAGAAATAGTATCACAATTTACTTTTAAGAATTTAATCAAAAACAGGAAAAAAATATAAAATATCTAAAATTATTGTCTTTACTCATGTTTTTTTTATAGTATTATTGTATTCAGCCCTTCTTAACGTCCCACTGCTGGGCACGGGCCTCCCTTCAATACGTGGGGCATGAGGCCAGTACACCACACTGGCCAAGTGCGGGTTGGCGGACTTCACATATCATTCGAAAACTTGCTAGGCTCTGTCAAAGTTTTCAGATACTTTTCATCCTGGAAAATTAAAGAGTTCTCGTAGGATAGTTAAAACACTATAGTTATAAAGTTGTTGTGTACTAAGCTGTATAAGTTAACTTTGCTCCTAATTTAGTAAAATTTGGCAAATGGGTTATTCCGGAAAAATGAACGGTTCCCGTGGGATAGATCTTTTCTATATAAAACGAACCTAGGCTCGCACCCGAGCGAAACAATGGGAAGACGCTAGAATACCTACATATAAAAAAATGAGGAAAAAAGTGAAAAATATATAGGTAAAATTACTAAGATGATTTCAATGATGAGATGAAGAGTTTTTTATTTTTGTTTGCTAATCTCTGAAACAAACACTTCAACATCACTTAGATTTGAAATAAATCTTATTATAAATGAAAGTAAGATTCCAATAACGCAATAACTGTTACTTTGTTCAACTACGAGTTATTACATTAACGTCGTATTTATTTACTTAAATATTGACACTCGCTATCTGTGACGGTAGCTGAAGCATGTTGAATGGGTGCAGCTCGTAAACAACTTAACCTACGTTAGCTGAGCATATTATGATTGGCTAATACTTATATATCTTGTTACGTCGACCATTTAACATTGTAAAGGCTCATGTAGCATACAGAACCACAAATACGTTTGTAAGTATGTAATATTATGTAAGTATATTGCTATTTGCAGTTAGCAATATTTATTGATTATTTTATTTACTCCAAATCAACAATTATTTTGATAATAATAAAGTATTAATTAAATATTGTATAAAAGAAATAATAATTTTTATTTAAGACAGTCCAGTGGTAACGCGCTCACTTGAGAAACCGAGTGAAGAGGATTCAAATTCCGGGTCTCGCACCTCTGATATTTTCATGTGCGAATCACTTCTAACATGATTACTACTTGCCTTAGGGTAAAGGAAAACATAGTGAGGAAACCTGCATGTCTGAGAGAACCTAGCTAATTTTCGAAAGACATGTGAAGTCCGCCAACCCGCACTTGGCCAGCGTGGTGGATATGATGCCCATCTAATTGGAGGGAGGCCATGCCCAGCAGTGGGACGTTAAAAAGGGCTGAATACGAATAATACATATATTAATCCCAAAATAACAGCTGTCAGTTAGTCTACATCGTTTTTACAGCTTTCGCTGAAATGATTTTGATAAAATTTTGTGTCAAGATGGATGGAGGAGGAACACCTTATATACGGAGAAATGTAGGCCTATTTTTTTTTAAATCAACCTCTAACGAGTAAAAAGTATCTTCCTATTATTTGTATGGAAGATCTATGGCATACTACCTACTTATCTAGAAACTTCAGATATGTAAGAAAGAGCATCAAATAAAAATAAAACAGCAATAAGATGTAGCCGAGGTAGGCCGATGTAAAAAAATATAGCATTAATGCAACTCGTAAGTATAAAATGTGTCTAACGAGATGTATTGAACTATTCCGTCTGATCAAGTCAAAATGCGGAGCAAGGGTCTGTCACAAATATAAATAAGAACAAATATTATATACATAAGAAGATTTATTTAAATCATATCAAAATATTGTTTTCATATATAATTTCATATATAATTTGTAGGTAAACATTTTCCTTATTTAACTTATAATTTGAATCCTAAATAAAGCCGTATTATTTGAAAGTGTTCACGTGTGCCAAAAAAAATTCTTACTGTTTTTCAACCCCTATTTTCATGATAGATATTGGACATAATCAAATGTGTTAATACATGTCCGTACCTACCTATATATATCTACTGTTCTAACTGCCTCGGTGGTGTAGTGGCTAGCATGTACGGCTGCACACCCGGAGGTCCTGGGTTCGAGTCCCGGGTCGGGCCAAGTTTAGTTATTAAGTCTTTCTGTATAGAAAGTCTCAGTAACAGCCCGGAGTTGGGAAGTTGGCGGTGTTTCACCCCCGTGCCTCGGAGAGCACGTAAAGCCGTCGGTCCTGCGCCTTAACTCTCACCGGTCGTGTCGAGTGGTCGTCCCACCGGAGTATGAGAGTGATAGGAATAGAGAGTGCACTTGTGTCTGCGCGTACACTTGAGCACTATAATATCTCCTGCGCAGTTGGCTAATCTCAATGAGATTGGCCGCCGTAGCCGGAATCGGCTAGGAGAACATCATCATCATCATATCTACTGTTCTTAAATTTCTCAAATAAATAGTTCGTATAATTTTAATTCTAACAGATCGTATATTCGTCAAGTTACACGCGGCCTTTAGTGGGTCTTTTTTGTTGTACAATGTTATGTGCATTAGGTAGGTACTAAAATATATTGCTTCGTCAACTTGTTTAGGTAGGTACATCTTTTTAGTTCGCATATTACGCAGTTAGGTTTATTTTTATTTAACGATAACAGTATTATGTTACCCTAAATTTTGATATCTAACTCGATTTTTTGGAAGTTGGAAGAAAAAGTTTTTTTAAATATACCAATTAGTGTTTTTTTTTCTTTTTTAATAATTTCCATACACCTTACTACCCTGTGACACTCGCGATATCAAGACGAATCCAACAACGTACAAATCTTCAAATTTAAAAACATCTGTTGAGTCGTTTAGTAATTACGAGGAAACATAAGGTCGGACATTCATATAAACGTAACCCTCCATTGGGCTTCGCCACATTCAGGAAAAAATAGAAAGAACTTCAATGTCATTTATCTAGCCTTACTTTCAAGCATGTTTATTGTTTAATTTGAATGTTATTTGGAATTAATTATATTTTTTATATTGAAATGTAACCTTGCACCTATTGTATTTTTTAACTAGTCACGGACAAGGTTAATGGGTGTGCCTACATAAGTAAGTTTATTGCTATAATCTGTAGATTAAATGTGTATCTGTATAATACATTTATCTTACAATTAGTATATCTAATATACTTACCGAGAAAAATAGGGTATTTAGAAGTTATAGTACAGTATTATGTCATTTTTATTTATTATCATCGAAGAAAATGTTTCTCTAAATACGATAGTTGGCTATTAATAAAATAGGTTATATGGATATCTTTTTTTTTCTTTATTGGCTTATAGTTGCGTTAATATTATTATACCTAATGGTTCTAAATTCTAATTTAACTTTTGAAGTTAATAATAAATTAATAATAACGCATTTTTTGTTTGCTACAACTTTACTGATACCTTTAATGCACAAAAAATATTCTTTATTGATAGTGAGTAAATTCTCTATCGGTAAATCACGCAACTAACTTCGACTGATAAAGTCACAATAAAAGAAAGCCGACTATAAGGTACCGACTAGGTAGGTAAGTAACCAAATGATATCAGCTCCGAAAGTTGTAGATTTTTACTAGACTTAACTTTTCAGCAGAAGATTTTTCGATAGGAAATCACAGTAAGCCGGAAATTGGAAAAAACTATTTTTAAAGCTTTTCATTCCCCCATTTCTCGGGGATATCTTGACATCGGGGGAATTTTACGGATTTTTGTTCCCTATATACCTGCTAACGTTTTGACGATATACAACTTCAGGCTTTAATTTTTTTGTTTCCAAACCGAAGTCCGATCCGACTAATGAGTAAATAAAAGACCTAATTTTATTTTATTGTTATGACAGACATGCTTTCTATTAATTTAAGTCAAAATAGTGCAAATAGTTTTTTTTATTGCCGAATGTTCGGCATTTAAACCGAATTTCGGCCGAATGCCGAAGTTCGGCTCAAGTTGCCGAAATTCGTTTAAACCGAATGTAAAACGAATTTCGACACATCCCTTGTCTACATATTTCCTCACATTTATTTCCGTATAATAATAACATAGTTTTGAATTTAAGCATACAGGTTATTACCCAAAATGACGATATCTAATCTATATAAAATTTATAATATGTAAATAACTTATCAATTTTGTGTAGATAATATACCGAACAACAAACAGGAAGATAACAGAAACAACCTATGTGCGTTTCACCGTCTCAACTAATCCAAACCTTAAATAATGTTATTATTATATCAACGTGGTACAACTGTATGGAAGAAACCCATGAATCTAGAATGAAAATGTAGTAATAGCTAAAAAAAATCCGGGTTCCGTACAAATTTGTAAGAAATCTGTTTAACTTTAATTTTCGTTTTTTTTTTAAATTTTCCTTTATTTGTACTTTAAGACCTTGCTTTTTGCCAAATTTCTTGATTCTAGGTCAACGGGAACGTTAATTTCATAATATTTTCTAAGTAGGTACCTATCTTATTCATAATGTCATCTAATTGTATCATAATAATCAGTAAATTACATTACATTTCAATATGATAGAATCAAACTGATGCAAGATGCACAGACCTCGGGCATAAGTAGAAAAACTGATTCTTCAATCATTTATTAACCTCGAATACATCAGTTATATCTAATAGAAACAAGAACAGTAACTTTAAAGTTTTAACAGACAGACAAAGGTTTCTGTAAAGGTTCTGTTTATACCTTTTCAGTGCCGGATTCAACCTTAGCGCCGCCCCTGGGCAATGTACCTAAGAAATGCCGCCCCATTATTGAAATTTTGCATAAAATGGATGAAGTTAAATTTTTAAAATTTTTGATGTATGCAAAAATTTATTTTTTTTAATTATTTTTTTTGGAAAATAAAAAAACATTTTCGATAACGCGAAGATTTTTTTTAATTTATTCTTCGAATTTTGCCGCCCCTAAAAATTTGCCGCCCTGGGCATTACCTCAGAGTGCCCATAATGTAAATCGTGCTGACCATTTAAGATATCCTAAAAATAGAATGGAACACACTATCTGCTTATTAGTAGAAGTGCTATTCCGACTAAATACAATCTATTCAAATTAGTCAACCTTTAAATATTACAATTCACACGTCATTAGTAGGATATATAAGTTGTTGGCTAAAGTGTATGGTGAAAATAATGAAATTATTCTTAATCATATTGTGATGTCTCCCATTGCTCTGACGTGATTTTAGTGTCACAGATAAAGCGATATTCGTCTAAACTTTTGATTCAGTAATGTATAAATAGCTGCCGATCAGCTCTTAAACGATAAAATGACTAAATCATACCCACAATCTATAACGTCACTTCTATGCATCTATCAATAACTACACTTCTTGAAAATGCTAAAGTCTATTTTTTTTATATATCATACTTATATAAAAAAAGTTTTAGAGTACGATATATTTAAATCTTTATGTATCTTCTCTGCCTTTAATGAATTTAGGTAAATAAAATAACACTAAGACTTGTTTAAGCTTATAGTTTAAGCTATATAAGTACCTAGCCGTGCAAACCCATTTGCTGTTCGAATTTCAAAATAAAAAAATAAAATTGTTTATGAATAAACCTTGTAAATATTTCTTAAACTTACATTAATTAAATTTAAATAACCTTTCTAAATTCTAGTATTAGTATCTTATTGTTTACTTTATGTCAGTCACTAGTAATGATCATACCTATTTAAATAAATGAACAAATTTCTTATGAGAAATAAAGTCCTCTTTAAACTGATATATATAACTAGCATTGCCCGCGGCTCCGCCTGCGTTCAGATGACGAAAAATCAAATTCTTAGGTTTTACCTATTAGTATACACTTACATTGCAGTTTTTGTATTTTTTCTCAGAAATGATTCTATTTAAGTCTAAAGTTAAGATTCTAAGTAACAATATTTCTAACCCCCATAATATGTTAGCTGGAAGAGATCTCCGTTAGGGATAAGTCTACTTTTGCCCTCAATTTTCTCATAATGTTGTACCTATATTTTAATTTTTATGCGCTATAAAGAATATATATAAAAGGAAACTTAATACGTTGTATGTTTTTTAAAATTAACGACACTGATTTTATCTAAGCTGAGCTGAATAATAAATGTAAATACGCGTGTCTTGATTTGCAAATACATATTCTTTTGTTTAAAGTATAACCTAATAGTTATGCTATGAAACTATAGTATCACAATACACACTATAATATATTTGGCATGCAATATCATAAACTTATCCAAAACAAAAATATTTTCATTTATTTGCGTAATGTTTAATAAGCCATCCTAACAGTATGTACAGAGTGCACGTTACTGTACGTGGACATTCTGCGAAAAGAATATTCAATCGGGCGGCCCATCCATCCATTCATGCTAACACTACGAAATATTTACTAAGACTTGGGAAAAATTTGATCTTTATGGAGTGAGTTAGAATTGTGATTTTTTAAAATTATACGATAAATAATACAAAAAAGGAAGGCAACTTATCATTAACATCCCTCTGCTGGGTCGGGCCTTACCATGATGTGAGGGGGATCAGTAAATAATTATCAGACCCCAGTGCTACGCTGCCCAAGTGCGGGTTGGCGGACATTCATATGTCGTTAGAAAACTAGTTAGGTTCTCTTAGACATGCATCCCCACAATATTTTCCTTCATCTTAAGGCAAGTGGTAATCAATAATCATGTTACAAATAATTCGTAGTGTCATCTGAGAGTGTCAAAGTTGGTGTTTCGCTTACAATTAGTTTCCCAAGCATGAGGCTACCACTACCTATATAGTTCATCATTATCGAATGAGAACACATTGTTCACGTGGTATAATAATCCATCTAAATCCATTTAAATGTAATTGGGTTTTAGTAACGTCGCGTCGTATAATGGTTAACTGAGTTTCTTTCGCCAGTTCTTCTCAGGTTTGAGGCTTCTTCTTTCCGAACTGGTAGTAGATTCATGACGTTCAGTAAAAAATTGTAATAATTTAATGTTGAATAAAATATTTTGAATTTGAACAAAATGGTAAGCTTGATAAACTAATCAAATATTGGCACTATTATAATTGAGCAAAAAATTGACTGATATAATATATTAAGTACATAGGTACCTATAGATAAAATATATGTGTAGCGTAAACGTAAAGGTAAAATATTTTTCATCGAATCGTAATAAGTTGTTTATAACATTTCTCTTATCGTATTGACAATCATACTAGTAATACTTTCTTAGAATTAAGCGAATTTATGACATCTATATATATAAAAGAAAGTCGTGTTAGTTACACTATTTATAACTCAAGAACGGCTGAACCGATTTGGCTGAAAATTAGTGGGGAGGTAGTTTAGAACCAGGAGACGGATATAGGATACTTTTTATCCCGTTCGATTGAGTTCCCGTGTGACGTGACATAAAACTCAAGAACGGCTAGACCAATTTTTATGATATTTGAATTTTTGGATTTCTTAGTTAGTCCGGAATAGGATAATAAATATTAAAACATCAAAAAAAAAATTGTATGGCTACCTCTGGCTAATAACTATTTATATCTATTTAAAACGTACCTAGCGACAAACCCGAGCGAAGCGAGGGTAAGCCGCTAGTTTTAAATAAAAATATCTTTTCGAATTATTTTCTAAGATGAGATCAGTGAAAATATGCGAAAGATAACTTTATTTACTAATCAAACTAATGTTAAAGCGGCTGCTCACATCCCTTATTAGATAAAACCTACATTTTTCAAATTATCAGTTAGGGGGTTAGGAATTTTTGGAATTACTCTTAGGGGGATAAAATTTCAAGTCTTGGCACACTGTCTATTAATTTTTCGATAATACTGAGACCATTCTTAACGCGTGCGTTTAGCTCAGCTTCTACCCGAACACTGAATAACACTTAACAGGCATGTGTGTAGAGACAGCTCCGAATTCCGATATTGTCCCGACCGCCGTGCTTCCTGAATTGCCCCTGCGGCAGGTGTCAGTAG
This sequence comes from Brenthis ino, assembly GCA_921882275.1. NCBI lineage: Eukaryota > Metazoa > Arthropoda > Insecta > Lepidoptera > Nymphalidae > Brenthis > Brenthis ino. The sequence goes on along the minus strand of OV170225.1, from coordinate 25,047,610 downwards.
CGGGCTTTACAAAAGCCAAAGTTTGTGAATAAATTTATTGCTTCGTTTTCGCCGAGCTGTAGCTGCTCAACGGAGCTTAAATGTTACCTTCTGCCTATCAAGCAGGGAGATCTACGGGCAATAACTGGTTATAACCTACAATACTACCTTTAGAAAATTTCCGCCAAACTCGATGTCCCTCTCTTGGTGTCAGATCGGAGCTTGAAGCGCAAGCTTAATCCGAGTACTTTTGAAATGGTACAGGAAACTAAAAAAAATGCTTATATTTTTGGTTCAGACTGTTAATTTTGGCTTGCAAAAAGAGCCAGTACGGCCTACAAATCTACAATTAAGAAATGTAGTTTTGGCTTATACCTACTAGGTAGGTATACCCTATTTTGTCGGGGCGTCGTAGTTGAGTGCGTAAGCGATACTGCGACGCCCCATTAAGACGGGGGAAGGCTTTGTTGGGTTTTAGTGGGTAGTACTGGCTTTAAGTTTTTATTCGTTATTAAGTTTTTCTTTAATTTAAATAGCGCTATACAAATAGTCCGATCGCGTTTGCTCCACAAAAAATTAAAACCGGAAGTTTTATGTTTTTAAGACGTTTATAGCAAACAAGACAAGTATGGCAATCCGTTTAAATTTGTTTTTTTTTTTCAATTTCTGGCTTGTTGTGATATCTTATCTATTATTTAGTATTAAATAAAATTTACTATGTGTATTATTTATAGATTCTGACCTATTATAATTATCTCTTGTAAGTATTAAGCATAAATTAATAACGGAGTTTTTTAGTTTATTCGTCCTTTAATAGGACGAATAAAAAATAATTATTCGGCCTTTATAAAATATATAAATTATACGGAAGGACGAATAGACTAAAAAAAATAATATGTAAGGTTAAGGTTATTTTTTTACATATAGAAACAGAAACTCCTGCATCTTAAAATCACTTGTTACACATAAAAATAATACAACTTAAAAATTGTTGCGATCCTAAAGAATAAGTTTTCAGCTCAGTAGGTTAAGTTTATTTTTGTTTTGCATACCTATAGAAAGAAACTTCTGCACCAATCACATATAACAAAGAGTGGTAAATATTAGTACAAACCAACAATAATCGGACGAATAATTTTTTTTATTCATCCGAACATCGGACGAATAGCAACAGCCTCCTTTATTTATTATTCGTCCTTATTTTAAGTACCTACAAATAACAACAGACAATTAATAAACCATTAGGATTAAGCACTTAATTATTCCTTAAGAAAATATATGTAACTGAAGTGTTGAAAAAACTATATGTATCAAATATAGTAAATTAACTTGTTTACATTCTAAATAAGGAAATGAATACTTTCATTCAAAGTCTCTGACAGGCCATATCATTACATGCTAATGATAATGACTGTTTTGTTTGTTTATTTACATAAATGAGCATAATGTTTATTATACAATAACACCTTTATGTATCTAACAAATTGATAATGGTTGGTAATCATGGTTGGTAATCATGGGTGGCACTCACAATCAAACTAGTGCTTAACAGCGATGCGCCCTTCGCTCAACCGTCAACTGCCAATTAGGTAGTATTTAAGTATAATTTTGTCCTACAAATTTTGAGGTCCAGGATATCACACAAAATAGGTTCTCATGTTTTTTTGTCAAGAAACTATTTACAACCCCGTCATCAGACTGATCGTGTTGGTAACTATCCCACCTGTTAATAAACATGAAAGATATTATAAGGTCCATTTGTGTTTGCCTACACTTTGGTTAGACGTTTTTTAGTTCGGTAAGTTCAATTTAGTATAGGTAGGCTTGAGTTAAAATAAAATGTTGTAATATTTCTAGTCTATACGAATTATACTACATATATGCAGGTACTTGGAAAACCAATGAACTTATATATAAAAAAATAAAAATATATACAAAAAAATATATAATATTTTAATCAATAGTTTGAGATCCTGAGAAGGACATAGGATACTTTTTATCCAGGAAATCATTCCTTAAAGGGGTGAAAATGGGGATGAAAGTTTGTATGGGGAATCAACCTAGGGACGAACCCGAGCGGAGCCAGGGTGAGTCGCTAGTATTTTATAATTTTGTAAGCATTTACAAAAATATTCATTTTTACTATTTAATAAAATAATATATTTTTTAAATGTATAATTCTTTATATTTTTTTCTATTTTGAAGCTCTATAAAAAGTCAATATTAGCAGCTGTCTAGTATAATATAAATAAAATCGTATAGACTACGAGTACTTTTAGTAATATGGTCCTTGTCATTAGCAAAATATACTAATTAGATACATTGTTACGATCCTATCATATATCAATGGCGCCTCTATAATATAAGGAAATACGTACTTTAAATTTAAGTGGGATGTCTGGTTGAGTGTTAAGTACTTAATAGTATCCCTTGATCAGTGTTAACCATTCGAATTCACGAACAAAATGAATGGCTGAGAGTCTCTACGTAAACACCTCTTTATCAGTAACGGTGCTAGAATCAACTTCGAAGACACCGAGCGGGTGAAAGTCTCAGACGCATACTTCGCCTCAAGTTACGAACACGCCTGGCGATTTTGTCGCCGACTCGCGATTTCGGAAAGATTGTATCAAATAAACAAACAAATTGAGACGTGCGCGGGCGCATCGTGTCGCGTCATATCCAGTCAAGTAAGTCGGTCGAAGTCGCTCGTCTGATAGTGTAGTGCGGAGGCGCGGACCGCCGCCGGCGCACCGGCTCGCTCTCATCTCAGGGCCCAGCCTTATTCGTGATGTTAACAACGTGTATCATCGTTGTCTTGACAGCAGGCGCACTCGCTGACCTGCAAGCCCTGGATGCCACCCCCAACATCACTGTTCCTGCAGAACAATACTTCATCGACAAGATATTTGACAAGTATGGAGACAAAGGAATCATCACGTTTGAAGTATGTAATCAATTTGAGTTTTTGTTCTTACACTTACCTTACTTTCTGTTTTTGTACTTTATTTAATAGATAATAAGCAGTAACATATACTCGTAGAATAGTTATAAGAATTGCAATTTGTGTTAAATATCTCTTATAATCTTCATACATTGTTAGGTACATTTCTAATTTCACTACAATATAAGAAATACGATTCCCACATCTCGCTATTCAAGCTTAACGGAAAATTTCTAAAACCATTTTCTAAATCGCCTTTCCCTATTTCGTTAACGGTGGTTCGTCGAACTTAAATGTTACCACATAAATCTATCGGATATCTTAATCGAAAGCTTCTTATCTTGTTAAACGTAAACTAATAAGAACATATCTAGCTTCCCTGTAAGTAATAAATATATTAACTTATTTGCTAAGCCATTGCAACACACATATTTGGAAACCACACGGTTAACTGAGGCCTTTTCAATGAAAATTGCCGCGAGTAAATAGGGCAATGACATATCCTCTCTTATTTAAGCACTTCTTACCTTAAGGATTATTAATGGATGTAGTTTAGCATGCATTTGTATTACATATTTAAAAAAACAGTTCAGACTTATTAAAACAGCACATTCGGCCCTGAGGCCGAATTAAAATTAATCCTAATAAAAAATATATAATTAATACATTGAAAATAACTGTTATCTTTAGATAACTCATTGGAACTATGTATTCTACAAGTGCCTCATATTATCAAACATCTCATTCTTTATGTTATTAATTATTATGCAGTTTGAACAATGTCTACATAAGAACGGTACGGTGCGACAGTCTACTGTCCGCAGTCCGCACTAGATAGGTACCTACTCGTTAGATAGCGGAAAGGGAAGCTGCAAATTTAAATCTAAGCAGGATGAATGCGATGCATATGGCTAATACTTAATTGTGACTTTTAAATATACATTAAAGATTTCTATGTACATATTAATAGCGTGAATTTAAAATTGCAATAATTTTTAACCGACTTCAAAGTTCAAAAAAATCAGCTTTTGTTTTTGTTTTTTTCTTATTTTTTTCTTTATTTGACATCTTGGTCGATTAGCAATTCTTTTTATTTATTCTTATTTTAATTTTTATTGTATTGTTTTTTTTATGTCATTTCGTATTACAGTCATTAGACTATAGGTTCTAGAAAGTTTAAAAATATATTTAAAGAATCTCATTCGTAAAAAAGAAGATGAGCATAAAATATTGAAGCAGTAACGATATATTTTCTTATTTTATTAAACTCACTATACTGTTAAACATACGCCCAAAAATACGATGAAATATGTTTTATCAAAAATGTTATACATATAATACTTATATAACATTATACTATTATACAAGTTAGTACAAGTATTTAAATACATCAAGTTAAATATATATGTTCATCGAAGAAAAAATATTATAGACTGTTGACTTTGTTATTATCGAAATCAAATAACTGACTAACCGTGAGAGCAAAAAGTATTGACACATCAGTAAATATGGTATTTACTCATGTAGCTAGTTAAATAAATGAATAAAATGTCTACTTATATTTTTAAAATATGCCTAATATTTTGTACAATGGTTATTGTATGTAATAATTGTTATAATTATTTTTGTTATTGATTCGCTTCAGTTATTTTAGTCGTAATCTACGCATGTAATCTTTGGGAAATGTTCGAATGTCTAAAAATAATAAATTTTCGTTGTAACGACGACGTTACTCCCTCCCTAAAATGGTAACTAAGCCGAATCTGTACATTTAATATTTTTTGGAAGATCTGAAATCTGAAAAAAGAAAATATATTTCAATAAATAAACATTATTATTGATACAGAGGCCAAATCTAGTTTTTAGAATTTTTGTCTGTCTGTCTGTTAACGCATCACAGAAAAACCACTGGAGGGATTTTGATGAAATTTGGTATGATGATAGCTGGTTATCCGGGACAACATATAGGATACTTTTTACCGCGGGAAAATATCTCATTTCTGAGAGAAAATACAAAAAATTGCTAATATGTGAAACCTAAGAATTTGGTTTTCGTCATCTGAACGCGGGAGGAGCCGCAGGCAATGCTAGTACGTCTTATATACTCCGCGTTGCAAATATGTTACATTACATACACTTTAGCATAAAAATGAACCATTTTAACAGACATTGACATTTTTTTGGTGGTGTTATAGGAAAAACTTAATCCTGATGGATTGGCAAAAGTATATTTCTAAGAAAATTAATAATTAAAATAAAATAATAAAAAAAAAATTAGGTATTTTAATTGATAGTTGATGTATCACTAAACATTTTTTAATAGCTACGTTACTTATTATATTACAACTAAACGAAATTATAAAAACATAGGTACTAAAATAATAATGTATACCTATATTTATTTTCAAAAGGGTATAGCCGGATAATAATAAAAAAAGCAGTCATGAAGACTGCCGACAGAAGTAAAAACTTAAAACTATAAACAAACAGTTTTTTTATATATCAAAATTAATTGTTTGATCTTAAATTAAAATTTGTAATTTGAAACTGTTTACATTTATCTGGTTTTGACATCTATCGGCACTCTTGAGTGTTAGACACGTCACGTGACCATATCGACGACGACTTACATGAATTTACCCCCCATCCAAACCTGCCTATAATAGAAGTTTTCACTTTAAATTTTTGTTTAAAAAGTTGGTGCAACACTACGAAAAAAAATAGAAAAATAGTTTTAATTTGAACGAAAGAATGTTACGCAATTTTTTTCACATATCAAGGTCAAAGCGAAGTACCGCAGTGAAACTCATATGAATCGCTTTTCTACTTACATCTAGACCTAGACCATATAGATATACTAGCGACTCACCCTCGCTCCGCTCGGGTTCGTTCCTACTTATGTTTTAACATTTAGTATACATTTCTCAGAGATGATCTATTTTCCAGCAATAAAAATTATTCTATATTTTGACCCGGATAACCAGCTATCATCGTACCAAATTTCATCAAAATCTGTCCAGTGATTTTCCCGTGATGCGGTCACAGACAGACAGTATAGTTTGCTATAGTTGTCCGACTATACGTTTTCCAAATTGCAATGAAGAAAATGATAAAAATCATATTGTAACATAATATGTAAGACAAGACATAAATCTAATAATGATATGTTAAGTAATTCATTATCAATATTATAATGTACACGAGCTGTATAACGCATGTTGTATTTACAGTAGAACAGGTGTACATTGTAAATGATGTCTTTTATTTTTAATTTCTATACCGAGCTCATAAAACGGAAAATTAGCTTAGAGCATTGTTCTCAATAAAAAGTAAAATAGGTAAGTCGCAAAAGTTTAGGGTTTGTATAATATGCTTAGTTTAATTTTGTCCGATATAAAAAAGGAAAAACAAAATAGAAAATTAAATAATAAAAAGATAAAAATATTAAAATCTTTACTGTTCCCTAAGTAGAAAGAAATGTCAGCAAATAAAAAAGAGTGATCATGATCCGATTACTAGTTTCAGAGAAATGTCTGGACAAACATACATACATACATACGTATACACTATACATACATATATAAAATTTTGTAAATTTGTTTGGAAGCCCTAATAGATTATCATATGTGACTATTTTGCAGTTCTAATAATATTACACTAGTATAGTAGGTATTATATGATCTGTAAATTGTAATATTACATACATACATACGACTACGAGTACGTGTCGAATTGATGACCTCCTTTTTTTTGAATGCAGTTAAAAAAACTTGAATAAATTCTAACAAGGGCAATTGCTCAGTGCTGTATCCAGTTTCTTAGACTTAAAACAAATGCATATCATACTTTATTTCAAACATTAAAAAATATTTCGTAACATTCTAGCTACTCACCCTTGCTTCGCTCGGATTGAGGAGTTAAATGGTTTAGCAACGCGTAGAGGATAAATATACAAATAACCATTCATTTTTATTTATATACATTTAGAGGCATTTTTGCACTATCCTTGTTGAATGAACATTATGTGTTTTATGTAGGTATATGTACAGATGTACGAGTAGCCCTGAAATTCGTAATAGAACTCATCTATCTCATTTGTTATTTACTATTAAAAATAATAAAATCTCTTTTTAAAGGTCGTGTGATCACTCTCACTAACAACATCTATGAAACCAGATACAGATAAAACTTTCCTTTTTATGTCGGTCATCGCTTTTTAAAATAATGATAGGTTTATATTGGTATGGTACCAATGATATTATATATAATAATTAATATATAACATTTTTGTTGGATACACCATCTTTCTTAATTGTTTATACCTATAAACACCTATGCCTTATAACTGCACATGTAATGCTACTTCTTCAAATACTATTTAATTAACAACAACATGAACAGCGATTACAGACATGTCTTTCACGAATTCTGAGATGAAGCTAATGCTTAAAATTAAAATTTTAAATATGTGTGTCTTCTTACACAATAATTGTTCAGTGTTTATCATCTATCTCTTTTATATTTAGCTTAACCCGTGTAATTTATATTTGAGCATAATTGATTTGTTCAGAGTCATAAGTGTCATTTTCATAGGTATTTGACTTGGCTTTCTGCCTTTCTCACTAATTATTATTAGGCTATAAAATGCAAAAAGATTTTTTCTAAAAGAAACAGTAGTGTGAGAATTTATTTGTAATCAATAGAACAAACAAACTAAACAGCTCTGTTGTTAGTATCTATACTTATAGATTATATTAAGTTTAATGTTAAACATTATTAAATTAATTATAAAATTAATTATACATATACTAATATAATTATAAATGTGAAAGTTTGTGAGTATGTATGGATGTTTGTTACTCTTTCACGCCAGAACGGCTGAACGGATCTGGATCGCACGCAGATAGATTATAGTCTGGAATAACATAGACTATTTTTTATACCAGAAAAAACATTTTTCTGGGAACCGTACATGGTTCCCGTGGGATAGGTTTGTTTTTGTTTTCCTAGCGACGAACCCGAGCGAAGCGAGGATGAGCCGCTAGTGATATAATAAGTGCTAGTAGATATGATAAATGAGTAGACCTTTTCTAAAGTGCAAAGATCTTAATGTGTATACTTTTTCTACTGCTCTATGACTGAGTAAAAAGGACAAAAATACAAACGCACAGTTGTAACTTGTATATCCATATAAAAAATATTTAAAATCTATGAAGTATCAAGACCAAAAAACAAAATATATAGAAGAAAATAGAAAAATACAACTAAATAACTGTACTTGTTTATCAAGTAAGACAAACATATACTAATATTATAAATGCGAAAGTAACTCTATCTATCTGTCTGTCTGTTACCTTTTAACGCTTAATCCGTTGCAATGATTTATATGAAATTTGGTATAGAGATAGTTTGAGATCCTGGGATGGACAAGAGAAGGGGTAAAAGAGGGGTAGAAATTATATGAATTATTGTATGGGTAATTAATAATTTCTCAAGTAAGGGACATATTTTTTTATTTTTTAAAGTAATTACCCACTTTTCTATTCCCATGTATGTATATATGTATATAGTCTATTTTATACTAACCGTTAAAACGTACCTAGGGGCGAACCCGAGTGAAGCGAGGGTGAGCTGCTAGTGCAATATATATTGTGACTTGTCTCCAATGAGTTTAATTTGTAAACAATTATTAGCTAGTATTTGAATAAATATTTATAAGTAGATATAATATAAATTATCTACTGATATGACTCTCAGTCAATATTCGAATTATGATAATTAATTATCAATTACATAAATACGTTAATGATAGGAAGATATTACAATTTACACGTAAGAAGTTTAAATGTGTACTTAAACGATTGGTATCAATGAATTCAAGAAATATCTTGTAAAAGTAACCACATCTACAGCTATTTTTGCGTAAATCAAAGTTAAAATAATATTATTCATAACTAAGAGACAGATTTCATTAAAATTATAGACTTTCTGAGTTTAAACATATCGTTAGCGAGCGTTATTCGTAGAGCGAAAAGTTAAACATTAAATATGTAATTGTAGGTAATTAAAAATTACTTAGACCTCAATTTCTTCTTCTGTTTCTTCTGCCTTCATGGCCTGAAGTCTTCTGATAAATATATACTTATGTAGTTTTCTTACTGCTCCGGTTTTAACATCCATGAACAAAGTAACAACACCATTATTCTGCAAGTTTTTCATTACCATCAGCTACTATTCTTAACCCCATACCGGCCGGATAGCGGGAACACCGGACGCTAATGGGTCCCCCATTGGTGTCTCTCGTCATCCGGCCGCGTCTCCGGGTCTTTGGATTTTTACTTTTTATTTTCTTGCTGGTTCTCTGGGCTGTCCTGGTGTCATTTGCGGCCAGCAAAAAACCTATGATATCGTCTTATCAATAAAAACCGCGTGCTACGATAGCACTGCACTGGTAGAAAATAAAGTAAAATTCCACATATATTTCGACTCATTCTGCTTTCTTTCTATGCCAGCTTAACAGGGCTTGGCAGGCTTATTATTAGATGACTCTTCTTAGGCGATTTTATATCGAATCCCCTATTCAATATAGTACTTTTTTAGATACACAAATGTATTGTGACTTTTTGTAATCACACAGATTTTTTTATGAAGACAATTGTAAATTGTTACCCAAAGCGTGACGGCACAGACTAATGAAGAGTGATAAAAAACAAAGGTTATAGAAAACAAAAAACAAATTGAGGAATGTGATGAAACACGAACGAATATAACGAATGCATATACATATATACCTATGGCTGCACCAATTATTTTTCAGTGGAACTTACAATATAATTTTATGGTTTTCTAACAAATCAATATGTTCGACGATTTAGAATGTCAAAACTACAAAAAACACATTATAGAATTGAATTGTGCAAAATATATTGTGTGTTATATAGTATTTTAAATGCAAAATAAGGCTGTCTGTCGGCTTTGCTATTCCGACAAATGGAATGATCGATTTGCATGTGGTTTAGGGATAACTAAAACGTTGATGATAGGACGTAGCCCGTAGCTATACAAATATTTGTTAAATATTACTTGACATATTAAATATTATTAAAAGGACAAAATATATTTTATCTGCATATTGGCAGCATTTCTTCTTGTAACTAATTATACTGACAGTAACGCTTCCATACTATTCCACCAAATGAGCTGTCTCGGTGGTCTAATCTAGCATGTATGGCATCAAATCCGAAGGTCCTTGGTTAGGAGGAAATTTTGAGTAACAGCCCAGAGTTGGGAAGTGGCAGCGTTTACTGCCGCGTCTCGAGAGAGTAAACTTGCGCACTATAATATCTGCTGCAGTGATGGCTAATCTCACTGAGATTGGCAGCCATGACTGAAATTGGTCAGAAGGACATTATTATAAATTATAATTCTTCCACATTTGTATAACGGATGCTGCAGGTTCGATCTTTTTGAACTCTAAGAAATAAATTTATAATAAAAAATAAACTTTCCTTTTTATGTCGGTCATCGCTTTTTAAAATAATCAATATACCTACCTACCCAATGATATTATATACATTCAATTAATATATAAAATCTTTGTTGGTTCAACCATCTTTCTTGATTAAATGCCTATAATATAGTATATAGGGTATATACCTTATAACTGCACATGCGATACTGCTTCTTCGTCAAATACTATTTATTTAATTAACAACAACATGAACAGCGATTATAGACATGACTTTCACGAATTCAGAGATTAAGTTAATTCTTAAAATTAAAATTTTAAATGTGCAAAACAATAATTGTTCAATGTTCATCATCTATTTCTTTTATATTTAGTTCAGCCCGTGTAATTTATATTTAAGTATAATCGATTTGTTCCTAAGAATTAAAGAGTCAAATCGTCAGTTTCATTTGACTTGACTTTAGGCCTTCCTCATTGATTAGTAGTAGGCTATATAATTCAAAATATTTTTTTCCAAATTGGTCAGCAGGAGATTATTATAATTCTTCCACGTTCGATCTCTTGGAACTCTAAGAAATAAATTTATAATAAAAAATAGGTACTTATAATTTATTTTTTTCTTACATTAAACACTCATAAAATTACACTTTAAATAAAAATTATAACTCAAAATATCCTTACAAATGATAAAAAATATTATTTACAGGGATTCGAGCATTTGCTGGACAGTCTTGGATTAGGCGGACGCGTCTTTAATTCACCACATGACATCGCTCTTCATAAGATAAATGGCACGTTCCAACAACTGCACGACACATCACACCGGCATAAAAGATCACCGACATCCAGTAAGTATTAAATATTAAGTTCCCTTTTTTTAATATAAAATTGTGAACTTCGATGTTGAGTTTATATAATATCTAAATAGTTAAATAAATAAGCCTGTTTGTGTTCCTAGTACATAAAAAACAATTCACCAATTTCGGCAGTTACTAATAAATAATACATGAGTATGTCATAATCACATCAGGTACAATTATTATGACAAGTGATAATTATAATTATGACAAATTATGAATAAAGCTGGATAAAATCAAAGTCTATTAAATTGATAGTGTGTACAAATCTTTTTATTTAACAATAGTGGGTCAAAAAGGTCGCGAAATGAGAAGGAAGAAGAATGAAAAAAATGAACCATTAACCTATATTTCCTTTTCAATATATTCTCCGGAACTCTAACTACTAACTTAATACATTATTCGGATTTGTCATATTTCTTATTAGAGGTAGATTATATCGTAAAAAAAAAGATTTGTCTTGGGCATCAAAACAGGCCGAAAGCGCCGACTTGACTTGTCATTGTTGTAATTTTTTTTTCACGCAGTTCTTTATTATTTTTTGGAAATAAATAATAATCCTTGGGAGATTTTAATTTTTAATTTCATTTTCATCAATTTTCTTTTAATAAGTTTCCAATTTTAACAAAAATCCTTGATCATTCTCAGAATTTACACTGAAAGGCGGAAACACCTCGTGCAAAATGAAAGCTTAGACTTAGTCAATGGAGTTAAAGTAGCGTCCTTCAATCTAAATGATCATTGTAACGGGTTACACTGAATATTGACCTTCATGGTACTTAGTCACACCAGCTATTGTTACGTACTACCTACGAAGTCACAATATTTTTTTTGTCAGACTGTGCTAAGATTGACTTGACAACTATATAAACATATTATTTTCATCATGTATGTTGTTTAAAAATTCTCTTACTGTAGTTAAAAATTCTCAAAAACGAAGTGAGGCCGCAATCGCTGAGTTTTTTACGTGAAATAAACATATTTAATAAAAAAATAGCACAGGTTTTTTGTAGAGAACCTAAGAATTAGGTGTACCTATATTTTTCCGTGACCAATTTTTATTGATTAGGTAGGTACTTTTTCGTGAAGGTCGATGAATTAAGACTTTTATTTCTACTTAATTGAATTTCCAATTCACAAAACGAACTTCTTACACTTTTTTCTTACATTTTAAACCGACTAGTCTTCCAAAAGAGGGCACTCGATTCCCTTTTTATATATATCTATGTGTGTTCATATACCCCATATCTTTGCTATTTATTTATATAATTAGCGGTTGTCGCTATAATTAACGCTTTTCATGATTTTTTTAATATATAAGTTAATAAAGGTATCTAGGATATCTCTCTAAAAAAAATCAAAATACATAGTTTGAAAGCGGGTGATCTTTTTAGTTAAAAGAAAATTATTTATTAGCAGATTTAGTTTCTACTTAAGTTTATAATTAATTAATTGTTGTTTTATATAACGTATTCCATCTTTAGAGCACATATTCAATTCAGTATTCACAACACGCAGTACTCAGTAGGAAGATTACTGGTGCGCAATAAGAGTTAAAAACGCTTTCGATATTTACGGGTTAGTCATTATCCTATTACAGCCCTATAGTAACGTTCCCGCTTGTACGTTGATCCCTGTCTTCATTCATATATCCTTGAATTAAATTAGTTACATTACGTACTTTATAAATAAAAATGCAAATGTTTTACTTTTTAATATATAACTTATTTTGTTTTTTTTACAGCAATTCCAATATTAAAAAAATCATGCTTGTCCCCAAAGGAAATATTAGAAGTTTATGGAATGGAGAACGAACCGGGCATCATAACGATCAAGCCAAAAACATTTTTAGAGATGTGCCCTGCTCTTGTATACCAATTGGATCAAAGATCCTGCTATAAGATAAAAGTACCCACACCCAAGCTTAATCGTCTGTGGAGTATGTATATAAATGCTCAAATAATACCTACATATATTTAATAAATAAATTATATTTGGTAATAATATTAATAATTATCTTTTGTTTCAGCGTGGATTTATGCAACTTTGAGCATATTAGTCATAAGTGCAACAGGATTGTTGGGAGTTGCAATAGTGCCAATGTTAAAATCTGTTATATTTAGCCATGTTATTCATTTTCTGGTCGCGGTTGCTGTCGGAACTTTATGTGGTGACGCTTTATTACATCTGATGCCACATGCGCTTAAATCACACGGAGTACCCAATGAACCTCAAGAAGAGACCGAAGTAATACTCAAATGTAGTGTAACTTTTTTGACGATTCTTTTATTCTATACGGTGGAAGCCATAATGCAGACGCTTAACGGCGGTCATTCACACTCTCATGACGCACCAAATACATCTGTTATAGAAATGAAAGTAGAATCAGCAAAACAAATCGAGCCTGTAGAACTTGGTGCGATGATGCCTGGCTCGCCCCCTCCACCTGTTGATCGTCCGATGACGTCAACAGCACTTATGGTCATCGTAGGCGATGGGTTACATAACCTAACTGATGGTTTAGCCATAGGAGCAGCGTTTAGTGGAGATCCGGTAACCGGTTTTGCTACAGCCCTCGCTGTATTCTGCCATGAACTTCCTCACGAGTTAGGTGATTTCGCAGTCTTGTTACGTTCAGGTATGAGTATAAAGCGTGCCTTATATTACAATTTACTTTCGTCTGCTCTGAGCTTCATGGGTATGGCAGGCGGCATATGGCTGGCTGAAGATCACGAGTCCGCTTCGCAGTGGATATATGCTGCTACTGCTGGAACTTTCTTTTATATTGCTTTAGCAGATTTAGTACCTGAAATAAACGAAAATAATAAAGGAAAAAGCATTCATTTAGTTCTTGCTGTGCTCGGTTTCTTGAGTGGTGGTATTATTATGCTCCTTATAGCGCTACACGAAGACTCAATCCAATACCTTTTTAGAAATGCGGAACAATGAAAATATAAATAATGATGCGTACTGTATTATGTGATAATTTACGGTACCTTACTACTCACGGTTGTTCAAATTATTCGTCGTATAATAATAATTTTTATTATAAGTTAGTTATTTGATATTTCAAGTGAAACTTAATAAACTGCTCAATCAGTTTTAAAATTAGAAAATATCAAAATATAGGTAATAACTACTTTATAAAGGTAATGTTTAGGTGCATTCCATGTTTTATGTATAAATAGACAATGTGTGCGTAATATAATTTTATAGTTTGTTATTTGAAGTTCCTACCGTTTATTTATATTAAATTTTAAATTATGTGTTAAGTTAAAAAATTGTCTATAAAACAAATCCACTATCAGTATTTTACGCATAATATTTCCGGTGTCTATACTTGCAATAAATGTAAACTTGCATAGGTAGGTACCTCTTCTATTTAATTATAATTTAAGGAGTGTCTGGTGAATTTTGTAAATAAGTCGTTTATAGGACATAAATTGAATAGATACTTTTAAGTTTAGAATACTTGTGTGTATTGTGGACGTGTTGATAAACAAAATGACTTTTACAATTGATTTGTGTTAATATTTTATGCATGACATAATTGAATAAACAGGTTTTAAAAAATATGTTTTGTGTCTATTTTCAACCAAGTAGCAAGCATTTTTAATTGCAATTGTTGAAGCATCATTCTTATAATAATTTAGTAAAATTACAGTTTCTATGTGATATATCTCATTGTTACTTTGCAAAAAAGGGAGCCACCGACCTGGTTGACATTTTAAAAGAGAGTAAAAAAGTTCATATGCTAGTATAGTATTATATGATCTGTGATATGGGCAAAGAATTATTTGTAATTACAATCACTCGAAACTTGATATTAATGCTCTTCAATTCAATTAAATAAATATGTGTTTAGCATTTTTAGAAATTCAATCCCATAAGGGGGTAAAATGGGGGATAAAAGTTTGCATGAAAATCTGTAATTAATATGAAAAAAATATTCCTCTGGAGACGATTTAAGATTTTTAAAATGACTTTTTTTTAAATCATGTCCCTAGCTTTAAATATGAAGATTGATAGTAATTTCGTCAATTTTCGTCGTCTTATTGCTTTAGCCACAATTTCTTCAGTTTTTGTCTTTTGGGAACAAATGATATCCATATTCTTTGCAACCTGGTACTGTAGAATTTGTCATTTTAATTAAAGTTTAAGTGAAATGAAAAAGAAACCATTCATACAATACAACTTTACAATATACTGAAAGCTATAGTGATCGTGACATCTGGCGGGAGAAAAAAGCAAAATTCTTCCCCATTGAAACACAGTTGAGCACAGATTATTAAAATGGAGAAGACAAGAGGGGCACCTAGTACCTACTGCTTCAGTTCTGCATTGATAATGAGGAGGGTAGAACTAAGGAGAACCAATTTATATGGGAAACAAGTTGAAAAAGTGTCCAGTGGTCACGTGGTAAGCAGCAAATTGTAATTCAGAAACTCACCGCTAAAGCGCTAGCGTAGCAAGTAGATTTGGATTGTGATGTGAAGTTAGCAGTTTTAAACTGAGTGAAGTGTTCAGAATTATTATTACTTGACAACAATAAGTAAATTGTAATTATATTCTTTATCTGTGTTTGCCTATGTTAGAACTATGGATGAAAATAAAGGTTATATCTATTTTGAAGAGTGTGTCACAACACAGCGGAAATCTTTCTTTCCTTGTTTAATACCACA
Source organism: Brenthis ino (assembly GCA_921882275.1). Taxonomy (NCBI): domain Eukaryota; kingdom Metazoa; phylum Arthropoda; class Insecta; order Lepidoptera; family Nymphalidae; genus Brenthis; species Brenthis ino. The sequence goes on along the minus strand of OV170225.1, from coordinate 25,031,680 downwards.
CCACCATCTTACTCTTATGGCTTTTGGCGCTATGTTGAAATTCATCAACTTATTTTCTGTGGCGCCACCAATTTGATGCCTGTCAGCGGTCACTTTTTATACGAGAGATAGTTCTCCTTAGTTCTACCCTTCATAATTTATAATAGTAATTAATCATTAAAGTGGCAGCATTGAGATATATTTGTCAAATTTCAATGTCAAGTTTAAAGTTATATCATGATTGCAGAAAAAAGATAGTTTGCTATATATTTAATAATATGAAATAAATATAACTATTAATAAACGTATGTTTATTATTATAGTATAGTCTGTGATTAGGTATCCTTTGCACGTAACAGTATACTATTCTGCATTTTATGGTATTTTTAATGAATACAATGTTGAAAGGACTGGTAAGTGATAAACCTTTTCCTATTAAAAAGTGAACCAATTTTAATACCAAGACAGTAACAGATATATCCTTATTCCTTATTCAGATTTATTTTCTAATCTCGTTATAACTTTTAAGTTTAATTTAGAACCTTGCAATGTATTATTGACTATTGACATATACCTCCAGTGTTACTTAATTGATTTCAGCACTTGTTCAAATATTACAATTTTATAATAATTTAGTTTCAATAGAATATATTTGAATTAACAAAATAATACATTTTCTTTTACTTTATTATTATCTTATAAGTATCTGTTTACATGAATATTAAACAAATATTGCCATGTAAAAATTGTTTCTTGTATCGGACTAATTTAGTAGGGTTTTTTTGAATATGGAAAATCACTTCGTCATATGTCATAATTATTTATATTTATCACCAATCACCTACAAAATTATAAAATTATTAAATTCCAAATATGTTAATTATAAGAAGCCAATTCCTTTCTTTAAATATAATTAGAGAAATCTAATTAATAATCATATTTTCATGTATTCTACAATATGGGTTGTTTTACTTCACTTTTAAAAACTAGTGTAAGTTATAATATCTATTGATATAAAAGTATTACTTCCTTTAATTATATATTTATTACATTATATTTTCAGCTAATTTTCGGTACTGGAGTCTATACAGGAGTTTATATAGCACAAAATTATCAGGTGGGAATATTTTAAATGCATTTTTTCATATTACCTGAGACCTCATTCACAGTAATCTACCATCAGTATTATATTTTTGTAGAAAAATATAAAAATATATTGTGGTACTACTTTGTATTTACAAAGGAGGTCATATTATTTGTATGTGCATCATATGCTACTATAGTTATTATTATTTTTAAATTAAAAATAAATCATTATTTCTCCTACTTATATAAATAAATACTGCATTACTCCTGGCTCAAACAAAATTTTGTCTTGATAATGGCCTCTTTTGTTTGTCACATCTTTATTACTACTTTATTTTATTTTTAATGCAGGCTGCTGTTGATCTAGTTTGTAAGGAAACGACTCAGGCTTGTGACAATGCCATGGATAAAAAGAAATGGTTTGTTATTTTTTTCTTTTCTTGATAAATTTTAAGTAGTTTGAACCAGGAGTTGCATAATGCAACATATTATAGACAAAAGTACCCTTAACTTTGTAAAATAGCAACAATTTAAATTATCAATATGCTCTTACTGTGGTGTAATAGAACATTGGGTATATATTTATAATATATAAAGTAGTAGTAGTAGGCCTCGTAAACACAAACTGCATTTTGAGGAGCTTTTCTGTTCATAATGCTGAAGATCCTCATCAGATCTTCACTGAATTTTTATGCTTTTATATTACTACCTTAAACTAAAAAAGAACCATTGAAATTGGATAAGGATAATATCTAAAATATCTCCAATCAATTTTACCAGACATAAAACAGAGATGCTTCACTCGCTCGGTCAATTATACATAGGATGGATTACAATCAATTCTTTAAAGTATGAATATTTAATATGAATTACAATTATGAGAAATTTATACATTATATGAACAGCTTTCAAATTTGAACATATACTATTTTAAAAAATAACAGTAACATGTCACTGGTATGTTATTTTACTATGCATTTTTTTTTGTTTCAGATAGAGAAAGTAGAAGATCCAAAGGTCTTATTTGAAAAAGCACAGGCTTTCATTAAAGCAAAATTGGATGAATTTAATGATAACAAGAAAGGAGGAAAAGATTAAAATACATTTATGAATGGATTTGTCAAGTTTAATTTTTTGTAAATAACATCTATATGTTAAAATGATTTACGATAATAAATAGTAGCAAGTAATTCAATATTTCAATATATTTATAGCATAGATATTCCTCCCCCAATATATTCAACACTTGTTATGGGTTCCTCAAATGCTAACCAATCACTTGAATGTGTAGGCAACAATCCCATACTCTGGCATTTATAAAGGGCTAAAAATATATTTACTAAATTCCCAATTATGTACATAAACTTCTGTCCAATGGTCTGAGTACCTTCAACCATCTTGAATGTGCTTTGTGTAGAAAACAAGGCCTTGACTGGTCTCACAATTAACATGCCTACCATCATGATAGGGAATATAGAAATAGAGTTTCCTGCCATATACATGATAAATAAGTTCATTGGCACTTGTTTAAGAGGTCCAAGAGCAACATCCCAGAGTTTTTTAATCAAGAGTAAATTTGAATCAGTATCTTTTGATGATTCTGTATAGTTAGCATTAGCAGATTGACTATAACCAGGGGGTGACGGCAACTCAGTTGCTTGCAGTCTGTTTCTGAAATAAGAATATTAATTCTGATAAACATGGTTCGACTAAATCTTAAGTAAATTATATTGTATAATTAGATACACAACGCACTTTTGATTAAAATCTAAAGCCCACTTAAACTTTTTGTTTGATTTTACTTGAGACATTTTTTAGCTTTTAGATGAATTTGCACTATTATCAATTTAACTTTGCAAAGAAAGAATTACAATAAGAATTGACGTTTAATGAATGGCAATTGAAAAATGACTTTAAAGTTTGACGTTTATGTATACAGATCTATTATGGCATATTGATGGATGTCAGCTAGAATTTAGTGTTGTCAGGTCAGAAAAAAAGATAATAATAATTAATTAAATGCTTATATTATATATTTCCATTGATATACAAAAACTCAAAATACACAGTCCGGGTCTCAAAAGTGTCCTAATTCAAATTAAAAAGTTAAATTATAACCTATTTCGCGAGAATATAAACTGACGAAAGATTGTGTGTATTAATACAATCCAAAAATTATTTATGGTATTAATGTTCTTCAATACAATTAAATAAATACGCGTTTTGGCATTTTTCAAAGTTCATCCTATAAAGGGGTAAAATAGGGCATGAAAGTTTGTATGAAACCTACCTTGTTACTCAATCACGCCAGAATGGCAGAACGAATCTGGATGAAATTTGTCATAGAGATAGATTTTAACTTAATTCCAAAACTTTTTTTTTTTTTCACATCCAAGTTTTTTTTTATGGTATTCAGTGACAGACGAGCAGACAGCACACCTAATGGAAAGCGGCACCTGTCGCCCATAACACCTACGGTTCACGCACTTAGGTTTTATGTTACAAAAATACAGAACAGCAGGTGCGTTGTCACTGTGAGTACTAAGATGATATGCCTCTTGCCTGTAATTGCGCTGGCTTCCTTATCCTTCAAACCAGAACACAACAACGTAATCATTGTTGCTTGGCGGGAGATATAGATAAGGGTGTGTTACCCATCCAGTCGAACCCTGAGATTCGATTGGATGCGATAAACAAACTTTATGTACGGCAGAAAGGTTTTTAGTTTTTTTTTATTTACTGTTTCTTTTCAAATATGATGAAATACACATGAATTTGTAAATTAATAATTAAATAAATAATTTCACATTAAAAAACCTGAATAAAATTAAAAATTCAAATTAAATCTAGAATAAATTGTAAGAAGTTATAGGCTAAACATTTGGAATTAAATAAACAGTAATTTATGATTCATTTTATTTTTAAAGAGGTAACAATCGTATATTAACAATATTATAGGTAGGTATAGTTAGCAGCAGACCACTTAGGTATATATTAATAGCTACTGCCTACTGTACAGGTATCACATAGTTACAATAATTATTTTAACTTAAAAAAACACAATGTGGTAAAGTAGATAAAATGTAAATTATGTTTAATATACTGATTATAAAAAAAATATTACTTTCAACTGTCAAATCACAGAAAATACTGTTCTCTTATCCTGCCATGAAAAAATGATCTAGATAATACGCACAGAATAAACATTAAGCTTTACTTAAGTGCGAGGTCAGGCATTGCTATAAAATGACATTACATAATACTCTTCTTTATTAGATTTTATAAAACCTGATTAATTACTAGCATACCAAATGCAGCCGTTCGCACCGGACAAACAAAGGTATTAATATTTATGTACCTACATTACATATTTAAAATACATACAGAAATTCCAGAATGAACATTTTGGGGCAAGGTGAAAATTTTATTTTATGTGTGGCAAGCAAATAATTCGCTCTAAACTATTAACAGCTCATTTCTGTAGCCTCCATTTCTCTGCTTTAGTAGTTCCGGTATGTACTATGTAGTACCTATGTACGTACCATAACATTCTTAAAGCATATGATATTTAACAATGCCTGATTTTCTAACAAAATTTTCTAGGTACTTATTTTTATAAAAACTAAGTAAATAAGTTCTTCCACTAACCGTGGTTATTTATTATTGACATCGTTCATTGTACACATCTGACAGTACATTCTGTCAGGTGGATAGTGGATATGCCTACAATCTACATATTCGATATTTAAAAAACCGCTTCGTGCGTATAAAGCCTTAAAAGTCATAGTGCAGCTAGGCAACACGAGCTAAGTCGTTTCCACAAATAGCTTTTAATTCATTAGCGATGGAGATATCATTTTGTATTCCTTTTCTGTTTTCACCGTAGTCGGCATGCTCTTTGCAAAACACCACAATCCTTTGACACGCTACGCGCATTTTATCTTCAGGTACAGTCAATACAATTCGCATGTAGTTGGGATAATTGAAGCACTATGAACAAATATAATAAGGTGATTATTAATGATCATTCTATAATGGACTTCAATTATATAATTACTTTTACTACAACTTTAATTACATAATTTGAGAAAGTTTTTGATATCCTAATCAAAGCCCACTCATAGGATTTAAGTCCAGATACTTTCTACTACTAAGGTAAGCCTACACCGTTCGACTATCCACACCTATATTATTGCACCTTACTGTCGAATGCTGCGATATATATACAGGGGAATATTTTTTAGGACAACAAATTATCATTTTTTTTAATGAAAAGATTAAATTATGAGCTCGCTTCTTTCGAGTATTTTTCACTTTTGGTATTGACAAAACTTTTCTCGTAGGTGTTTCGAGAATTAGCCTCAATAAGTCATAACAAAAAATTAAACTGAATTAAACATTACCCACATAATAAATATTGACTATACGTAAGTCAAGTTTGTATCTTGCTGGCATGGAATCTGTTCACCGGCAATATAACCGGCTAAGCCCACTTCAAAAATGCACCCTACCATACCGCAGTCACTCCGAAAAGATTATCAATTTACCTCTCTTTAGTCCATTAACTAATTTGATAAAATTTCACAGACAAATATGAGATAAGGGGCATATACTTTTTTTTAAAAAATGATATTATTAGAACAACTTACAAAAGGGCTATTATTACTTTACGATAGGGGGAAGTTTACCCCTGTTTCCTCCGACGTCTTTCTTATTCTTGGTTCAAATATCTATAAGTACGATATAGGATCTAACTTAGAAAGAAAAGGATACATAATTTACGCACTGGATACCACTGACAATGAAACCGGTTTAATGAAAAATAATAAGAATAAAACTATACAACTATAAATCGGACTAATTAATAAAACATAACTTGCCTGTCCAGGTAAACAGAAGACGGACTGTTCTGACACCATGCGCTCTATAAATTGACACTCATTTTTAATATTTGGAAATTGTGAAATTTTTATTTCAATCATCATATACATCGCTCCTTGAGGCATAATTGGACGTAGGCCCGGCGCATGTCGTAACTCTTCGTACGCCACTTTTGCTTGATTCTGAAATAGGTATAAACAATATTATTCCTAATTTATATATATTTTTTTTATTTTGCTTTAAAATTAATTACTCCGAAACGTTGTCTACAAAATAAATTTTCTTATTTGAATAGATCACTAAATTACCTAGCAAGTATATTTTTTTTATTTTCATAAAAAGCAATCGATTTAAATCCATGGCAAATACCTACCTAAACAAACCACATAAATATGAATACTTATTTACACCATAAAAGAATTCTGGAAGTTCGAACGCAGCTCGTTGCATAAACTGATATCAATTAACTTGTTCTTATTTGAATGCAAAAACCTTCCACTCACCTCTATAAACAACAACACATTGTCGAAGAAACTTTGCGGCGTATATTCTAGTATAGCAGGTAGCGCCTTTTGTATTATTGTACTGGGTCCGAGAATTCTCATTGACAAATTAGACAAGCCTTGGCGTATCTCATTTCCTAAAATATTATTACGATCGTGTATTATTACCCAGCCCATTCTCCAACCAGGAACTAAAAACCGCTTTGTAAGTCCACCACAAGTAAGAATAGGAACATCTTTAGATAGTGATGATATAGATGTGAATTTATTTCCAGAAAACACGAAATGTTCATATATCTCATCCGCTATTACTGGCACTTTATTTCTGGAAGCAATATCTAAAATGTCACATAAGTGGTCTTTGTCATAAACTGATCCACAAGGATTGGATGGGTTAATAACTACTATAGCTGCAGTATCATCATCAATTTGGCTTTCTAAGTCGTCTAAATCTACTTTCCACTGTTCATTTGGCTGTAGACAAAAAAATTAAATATTAAATCATATTTACGGAACATTACACAATCAATACAATATATTCAACTTGGGATCAAGTTGTTTTGAGAATGCGGCGCAAATATGCAAATCACCACAATAAACCAGAAACTTGTTATGTTTCTAGAAACGCCTTTACATTTAATAAGCATTTGTTACTAAAATCCTGCTTATATTATACAATTTCATCATATTTAATAAAACCTTGTTATTAAAAGAGATGTTTAAGGAAAACGGTATCGAACACAATCAATTAAAGAAATGAGTTCAACTAAATCTTATTTCACTAAAGTGACTAAACACATCAAAATCTATAGGTAATACTTATATATCCATGATGCTAAGTTTTTTAGGAGTTATCATGATAATTAATGATGACATATTATTAAAAAATAAATAAACATAGTTTAGTACATTTAAAATGTGCATATTCTGAAATTATATTTCTCCAATTATATTATTGTTAATCCTTCGTCTCATGAGAACTCCTTATTTTTGGAATAAAGATTTTTTTTAATAATAATATTCGTATCAAATTAATTAATAAACTACTACTACTACTGCTATGTAAAAATAAAAATTTATCAAGAAAGTTCTGAAAAAAATGAAATTATAACTTCTGCCATCCTCTACTCTATGTAGAACTTAAATCAAAAAATCTTTTCAAGGGTTAAAAGATTAGGTTCAATTTGTACGGACTCTGTTTGATGTCTTCATGTTTCGGAGATTAGCCCGTACAAACAAACAGACAAACTGACAGAGAAACAAAAAAATAAAAAAAATCTGGATTTGTTCTATTTCTCTTCTTACATCCCCTGACTCGGTTTATAGCATTTTTTTCTATGTACAAATATTCGACTTCTACAGTTTTATTATATGTATATAGATATCCCTGATTATTTAATAAACGTATACGTTACGTTAGTTGTCCACCGACCCGACCATCACCCGTTCTATCTCCAACAGGAAGTATCTGCAGTTTTTTATCATTATCCAACAATTACAAATAGATATCTAGGCGAATTTTTAAGGTCTTTTTTTAATTAGAAATATACCTAGTTTGTTTTAAATTCAATTGGTTAAGAAGATCTAGAAAAAAATAAACTCCACTTCGATTAATATGACTGACAATTAGTAGTACCTATTACAATATTAGTGTTATTATTTTAATTAATCTTAAAAGACTTACCAGTAAATTGTAATACTTTATAACTATTCCCAGACCTTCTGCTAAGGTTTGATATATAGAAAATCCAGGACGGGGTACTAAAACATTTTGCCCAGACTCTGCAATTGCTGTTATAACCAATTCAATGGCATGAGAACAGCCACTTGATAAAATAACATCGTCTGGTGTGACATTGCCCTGGTGAGCACTGTATTTTGCCACGGCAGCTCGGGCCTCAAAGTGCCCCTTGGACGGTGCATACCCTCGGCTAGTATGTAACTGAACGCTATCCTGGACTGCTTGAATTACTTTTTCTGGAGGATTCAGATTTCCAAATATTGTTGGATCACCTGAAATGAAATAAAATACATATTTACTTGCTTAAAAAACTGATCATGAAAAAGAATTTTTAAATTTATTCTGCTACTTTTTTCACTTTACTTTTAATAACTTAAATTACTAAACACTTAACTAAAAACGTAAATTGTTGTTATAAAAATACATCTTATGTTTTTTATATTAAGGTATACAACTTTGCTCCCGCCGTTTTTTTGAATATGGCGCTAGCGACAATTAGACGTTGAGTACATACATTATGGACGAGTTAAAATACTCTTTAGTATCTTGTGAACATAACCTGATAACAACAGTAGTTGAGTTGTGTTTACATCATATAGTTATTTTCGAATTATAATGTCAACTTATGAGCCTTATTGTCGTCATTTGCGGGAAGTGATAATTTATTTTTTTAATATTAAAAAATCTGCGGCTGAGGCTCACCGAATGCTCTCAGACGCTTATGGTGAAGTTCCTATAAGTAAAAAAACATGTTGTGAGTGGTTTTAATGCTTCAAGAGCGGTGATTTTTGCGTAGAAAACCGGCATAGTGGTGGAAGATCAAAAGTTTTTGAAGATGAGGAATTAAAGCATTTGCTCAATGAAGACTCGTGTCAAAGTCAAGAGGAGCTGGCAACATCATTGCAAGTGAGCCAAAAAACAGTTTCAAAACGCCTAAACAATCTGGAAATGATCCAGAAGCAAGAATATTGGGTGCCATACGAGTTGAAGCCTAGAGATGTTGAACGACGTTACTGTATTTGTGAACTTCTGCTTGAAAGTCAAAAACGGAAACAATTTTTGCATCGCATTGTGACTGGTGACGAAAAATGGGTTTTTACGATAACCCCAAGCGCCGAAAATCATGGGGATATCCCAGCCAAGCTTCTGCGATTACGGCTAAACCGAATGTTCACGGCTTCAAGGTCATGCTCTGTGTTTGGTGGGACCAGCTCGGTATAATATATTATAAGCTGTTAAAACCGTCTCAAACAATCACAGGAGATCTTTACTGAACGCAATTAATGCGTTTCAGCCGAGCATTGAAAGAAAAATGGCCGCAATCCTTTGAAAAACATGATAAAGTAATTTTGCAACATGACAATGCTCGACCTCGTAAAAGTTGTCAAAACATACTTAGAAAAGTTGAAATAGGAAGTCTTACCCCACCCGCCATATTCTCCAGACGTTGCTCCCTCTGACAATCACCTATTCCGGTCCATGGCACGCGGCCTGACAGACTAGTACTTTCAGTCTTATGAAGAAGTCCAAAATTGGATCGATTCATGGATCGCTTCAAAAGACGACCACTTTTTTTCAACACAGGATCCGATTGTCGCCAGAAAAGTGGGCAAAAGTAGTGGAAAACAATGGACGATACTTTGAAACATAAATGTATAATCAGTTTTTTTACAATAAAGTTTTGAATTTTGAAAAAAAGCGGCGGAAGCTAAGTTGTATACCTAATAATAACAATTTACAGGTTTTATTTTGATAACATTAATTTTCTTTGCAAATATTTTTAAAGAATAAATTGAAATGTATAAATATGTATAAAATTTAAATATTGCATATAATATAAAAATAATCTACTATTTTAAATGGTCCTAATTGAACATACTGCTAGCGGGTTAAATTTATGCATACAAATTAAATAATGCACTCAAAACACTAAGTAATATTAGGTAAATACCGTATATAACCGTATAATAATAACCGTATGCGATGGCCAAGTCATTCTATTTATTAAAGAAATAAAGATATCTTATATTGAAACGGTCTCTGTAAAATATTGTTATTTAACTAATTAGGTAACAATTTATAACAAAATTCTTGGATAGATGCTTCCATATAATATAGGTACTGAATAAATTAACTTTGTTTTACATTACATGTCAAATATTTTTGCAGTAGAAGAACTGCGTTGCGAAACTTGCAATTTTTTACATGTCATGTTTTTCATGGGACCGAAATTATGTACTAGAAAAGATTGAAAGTGTCCAATACTAAAATGTCCTTTGTTTATGCATATAAAAAAGGCGGCAGTGTCGCGAGAGATCAGTTGGATTTCGGAGCTAAGAGAAGACAGAGAAGAAATTCAGAAAAGTGAACAAATCTAATAAAGTCGTAGTGCAAGGGGGTTAAGGCAGAACTACATGTACTTACTGCGTAATTCGCCAAAAGTGACTCCTGTGAATAAAAAGTAATAAATGGTCTGTATTGCAGAGGATGAACCTAGTTTAATTTCCGATCCACGAACTGATAGAACGTAACAATATATTATATAAGATGACCGATGTTTAAAAAATACAAAGCTTTATAAGCTTTTTACTCAAATATACTATTTCGTTCAATTCAGATAAAAATAAAATAATTAAGTTGAGCTAAGTATTATTTGTTAACAGAGTCAAAAGGAGACATATGCCCGATTTCACCAACATCACTTAAGCTGCCGCCTACGTATGGGATCCCTAGCTTAAAAGTTCTCCTAAACTCGCCCCTAAATTAAATTTCGTTTTACAATCGTCAGAGCCCGTATTTCTAGTACCTATATTTAGGTGGCATTTTAATTTATTTCTTTTATATTTACGTGACCCCTAACTGTCAGTGAAACAGAAACTGTCCCCTAACAGCCCCCTAACCATGCTTAGGGGATCCCTTAAACTTTGGTAACGTTGGTGAAATCGGGCAATAGACACTCATAAATAGGAATTGACTGATCTGCTCATTTGGTTTGTTTTGTTGCAATTAATTAGTTTTACACTCTGTTATTGAATACTCAATACGCTAATAAGCTTGCTTTCAGAATACTGTTTCATTACAGAAAATACTGAAAAGTTGAGAGAATTACCTCAGTAAAAACTGCCTTTATAGAATTAAAAAGAAATAGAATCAATGACGATGAGATCAGAGCGTCTATAGGAAAGAATATATCGTTATCATTATTATTATTTACCGAGAAAAATCTATGCCTTACTAGGCCGAAAGATCTCTCCATAGAGAATGAGAAGGTATTGCGTAGCGGTCCGAAGGCCTACTTACTAATAGCTAAGCCTACTTGGAGCTTTTACTACTTTATTCTGGCTCTGTTTTTAATGCATAGTGCACTCATTTTAGGGAGAGTTGCTGGCCGTAATTTTTTCTATAAAAAGTTTGAGAATTTCGGAAGGTTCGGAGTACTTCTTTGGCCTATTTGAATGACTTATTTTAAAGTATCTAGACTCAACTCTACTTTATAATATGATTGTAATTTTTTGATTTACTTAAATTAGTTTAAATAAAAAATGTGGTATGTTATATTATATATTTAAACGAACAATTCTTGTATATTTATTTATACCGGCGATCTTGGAAACGGCTCTAACGATTTAGCTGAAATTTGATATGTGGGGGTTTTTGGGGGCGAAAAATCGATCTTATGTCTGGGAAAACGCGTATTTTCGAGTTTTCATGCGTTCGAATCCCGGTCGGATACGAATTCTTTACCTTTTTTTTGTTATTTTTTTTGTATTTATTCAAGTTTTAGTTTTTTTTTTTTAAGTCATATTAAAAAGAAAATTGTTTGACCAAAAACTCCAAGCCAAGCTCGGTCGCCCAGGTAATGTATAATAATATAAGACTTTTAAATTCTGTTTTAATTGTGTTTTTAACGTAAACGGTGCCGCTGACGGTGCTTTGCAGCTTTGTTAATTCACCTCTGTTTAGGATAAATCTAATTAAAGGTACAAAACTGTACATACCAATGGGAAAAGAATCTTCTAGTATTAGTTAATATAAAGACTTAAAAATATAGGCGTAAACTCTCTGCATATTAAGTTTAGAATACCTCATCATTCAAGATAAAACTTGATGATAAGACCGAATAATTGAAGATCGATATCTTTTTCTTGATTATCTTTTTTCTTTAATTTACTTCACCAAACACGAGGTCAACAATTTTCTCATAAAAATAAGAGGGCAGAAAATACCTATCTTGTTAATTCTGCGATAAATTAATTTATTTAAATATTATGTTAAAATAAACACGTTCACATTGATCACAAAAATCATTATTTTATTATCATATTTTTTTGTTAAGTTCTATTTAATACTTAATATGAATAATTTAGATTTGAGCACAAAATAAAGTTATAAGATTTTTATATGAAATAATTTTGCTGACTATATATAACGACAGTTATATAACGATATTTTGTAATACTGAAGAAATGCCATAAAAAAATTGAAATAACTTGTCCTCCACATTTATGAAGCCATAGGCTATAGCTATTAGCTATAATGACTAAAGTGTATTAGGACGACACCAACTCACCAATAGAAAGAGCTATGAGTTCCTTGTTAGGGTTCGGTTCCACTTCAAGATTCTCGATAATACAACGAATAAGATTTTTAGTATTCTTTGCCAAAGTAGAAGCGCGCACCTCCCACTCCTGGGTACTTCGGGCTCTTCGCGACATCAGCACAGAACTTGTAGTATATTGAAATCTGCGGCAACACTTGACTTAAGAATACTGCTAGTCTTTCGCTTCGCTTCAGTTTTGTATGAATACTGACATTTGACAAATACAAGCTTCCAAGTCGTGGAACTGGTTTGAAAATGTATATGAGATGACGACAGTAAAGCCTGTTATTCAAACATGCCACCCTTGCTTACTGCGACATATAAAATTTTCATAATAAATACCATATAAATTATAGTGTCATTAATGACCAAAAGTAACATAGATTTAAAAGAAAATCATTGAATTTGATGTTGCATATACATAGTGAACCTAAACTAATTTATTAACGTATCTCAAATAAAACTATCTTTTCGGATTTATTTTGTAGTTGTTACAGACAGCAAGCACCTAATAACCTTTGAGACGTCTAAAACCTTAGGCTCTTCCCGTAACCATGGTTGCTAAACAGCATTCGAATTTATAATAAATACAAAAAAAAATCGCATAAATTTCCATTATAATTAAACTTTCTAACCTAGTCCTTTTTCTGGGAATGTTGAAATTATAGAGTGAATTAAAAAATGTAGCTTTTTAGTATTTATATTGTGTTCAGTCTTATGCGTAAAAACTTGTAAAAGCCTCTTCGTTTTACGTTGTAGGTACACTTTAAAGACAAATAAGATGGTGCATTCTAGTTTTTAGCATAAACTTAATCTTAAACATTACGGTTAGTAAATATTGTTGTTTACTATAATGTAGAATGGCGTGCTCGATTACGTATACTCTGCAACATTTCAAAACAAGCTAGAACGAAGAAAAAACAAAATATTTTCTATGTATTACTATTATAAATGCACAAATTTGTATGTGTGTGTGTTTGTTATCCTTCGCTTTAAAACTAAAATGATAATAGACGCACTCGAGCAAGCCGGACGTAAATTGCTAGTATAAATATGATACAGAAAAATATTACGCAATTACAGTTTTTTTTTTCATTTTTAATATAGAAATCATCGACTTTAACAAGGTAGTACGTCGATATAGCAATGTGTAGTACCCACTACAAGTACTAACGTAATTCCATTAATAAAAATTAAAGTAACGATCAGGTTATACTTAATTAAATCATTAACATTTTAAGTTTCTTGAAAAAATATAATTAAAAATTATCTATATCAGCATTACTATATACCTTGTTCTTTTATAGCTAGCTTTTAGAATAGTAAAACTCAAAGACGGCTGTATATATTTCCACATATAATACGTGTGCTCTCGACATTTGGCACAAGAAACCTTATTTATTTATGCACAAGTGAGACTTTGTACATTTAACACTATACAATTTCTTTTATTCTTATACGAAGATCTTTTATTTATACGACAGAGTTTATGACGTAAAACTCTCATCCCTGCTCCATTTCTGTACTCTAGGATGCATTCGTGGTTGAGTCCCTAGAACATGTGTGCTGTGCGGACGGTCAGCCCAACCAGGTGAGACCCTGAGTTGCCCTGAAGGAGGCCCAGTTAACCGACCGGCCCCATAATATGACGTCACAGGATCGCTTAAGATCTGCCGAGGCAGACCGCCATAACCATGTTGCTCCAATTTCTACTTGTATAGTATTATACTTTATTCATATAATTTTATCTTTTCAAATCTTTCAGTTAATATTATAGGCTGTTTTGACTCAAACCAGGAGGTTTACGTGACAGCTGTTAAGGTACTTACATTTATTATGGAAATGCCATTAATCTAATATATTCCGATCCCTTTCAGTTACAAAGTTTTTAATTTTGTTTTTTTTTTTTGTATTTATTCAAGTTTTTAGTTTTCTTTAAAAAGAAAATTGTACTTAGGGCTAAAAATTCGCCCAGGTACAAGTGTTTATACACGTTACGTATTTGTATTATTATTGTAAAAAAACATTTTTAAAAACAAGCTTTTATTTATACCTATTCTCTAAAAAGAAGAAAATATTCCTTAAAAATCAAACCCATCAATTTATTACATTACACAATTTATATTGTATTTATAAAAAATTGTCCCGAGATTTTCCTATTTAAAAAAAAAGTTATTATTTATTTTTTTCTTAGAAGTACGTACTCATGTCAAGACCCAGACACCTATTGTATTTTTGTTTTTTAACACAAGTAAATATTTCTTTCTTATCGTCTTTCGAGTGTATGTATGTGTGTAGTGTACAGTCTATGTATATTTCTTTGGTACGCTCTGTAGCCTAAGCGGCTTGACTAATTTGGAATGAGAAATTCTATAAAACAATCCACAGATCTTGTGTCTGCCACGACCTTAGAGTACATTGAAAATGAATCTGCCAAATGAACTGAATTAAATTTTTAACATATTAATTACTAGCAGAACAACCGATTTTGCCCGCGTTCAGACTACAAAAAAGTATTTGGATGCATAAAGATTTTATCTATACATATAATAAACTATAGAAGTCGAAGTACATAGAAAAAGTATGCTAAAAACCGAGTCAGGGGAATGTAAGAAGAGAAATAGAACAAATCCAGATTTTTTCATTTTTTTTGTATCTCTGTCTATTTGTCTGTTCGTACGGGCTAATCTCCGAAAGCGTTGAACCGATTTAAATGAAATTTTTCAGGGTTCCCTGTTCAACACTTTAGATACTTTTTATCCCGGAAAATCATAGAGTTCCCGTGGGATAGTTAAAAATCTATAGTAACTAATACAGCTTAGTACACAAAAACTACTGATTGGATTTTAATGAAACTGTATTAGTTCATACACCAGAATAACAAATAGGCTACTTTTTATCCCGGAAAATGTACGATTCTCGTGGGATAGATTTCTTTTTGTTCGTCTAGAAACCCGAGCGAAGCAAACGTGAGCCGCTAGTAACTTATATATAATTTGATGGATGAAAGAGAAGGGAAGAGACACTAAAAGAAACACAGAAGACAGGCGAAGAAGAGATTCGAAGAAGACACGCCTGTTAAACTAAATAGCAGTTACTCAAAGTAACAGTTAAACTAACTAGCAGTTTATCAATCTAACAGTTAAACTAACTGGCAGTTTATCAAACTAAGAGTTAAACTGACAGTTAAACTAACTAGCCTAAATACGTTACTTCCTGACATTTCTTCAGGCGTCAGCACGTAAAATATATTTCTGTATTTTGTGTATTTTATTTTTTAATTTGTGTATTTTATGCCCCGGGTGGCAAATCTTCATGCGGAAGAGGCGCAAAACAATAACACACAGTTTATAATATTTATTCGTAACAAAAAATGTATCCCATACTCATACTCTCATCATATCAAACTCGGTACCTGCGTCTGCTCCTCGTGATAGAAGTATACCTTAGCATTTGAGCATACAGTAATTATTTCATCACATTCGTATGGCTTTGTTATGTTATTGTTATTTGACTTTATACTATGTTACTAGGAGCTACACGTTTTAATGAAAAATTAATTGCATTATTTATATATGTATTAACAAAAGACACAAAAAGTGAATTAAAATAAAAAGCAAATTGTTGGATCATTGTAATATTAAGGTAGTAATCGGTTATTTTTGCACAATTAACTTAAATTAGTATAAAGCTGCGAAACGAATATACTATTCTTCAGTACAGTACAGACAAAGCAGTATCCCAATTTATAACTATACTCTTTGCAGTATCCACTTTCTGATAATTTTCTGAAGGATGTTAACACTCTAATTCCCGAATCTTTATCAGTATTATTGAAAGGAATTATATGCCAATCAAATAAAAAATATATATTTCATTATCAATAATTTAAAAGATTTTCATAAAAATAATGAAAAGATGATTGAAAATTATGGCGAATCATTAATATTTAAGTATAGTTAAGAATGAATACTGAAGAATAGTATATTCGTTTCGCAGCTCTGTAAAACCGTAATTAATGAATAAAATTTAAAAAGTTTATAATGAAACTTATTCTTTTAAAACGCTTCTATAAAGATGGTCTGATATCTATTTTTTTTTGTAAAATGATCAGAAAAAAAATAAAAACCGACTTCAAACAAAATCACTAAAAAGTAAAAAATAACTAATTGGTAGTTTTCATTTACTATACATACCTAATCAAATATTTTCGAAGTCGGTGTGCTTTATTTTGTATGGGCTGGCACCGATTTCGAAAATATTTGATAGGTACATATGTATTTAATAGGTAAGCTTTAATTACTTAGCCAAAGCACACCGATTTTGAAAATATTTGATTAGGTATGTATAGTAAATGAAAACTACCAATCAGTTATTTTTTACTTTTTAGTGCTTTTGTTTGAAGTCGGTTTTTATTTTTTTGTTAAAAAGTTTTTATTTTTCCCTTTTTAGTGTAGACAGTAGTAGCAAAGTAAGAATTCTAACGTGTTAGGCTTGTCAAATCAAACAAAATAAGCCCAAACTCAAAGAATCTACTATTAAAAAAAAATTAAAGAAAAAAATTTGTATAGTATAGATTTTTAATATATTTATAATATATTAAAAATCTATGCTATACAAATACATATTTTTTATGTATAAATATATAAAAAATATGTATAGTATAGATTTTTAATATATTTATAATATATTTTTTATATATATATATATATTTTTTATTATACAATACATACATACATACATATTTTTTATACATTTTGACATTTATTTCTTTAATATATTTTTTTCATGGGGGTATACTCACGATAAAATAGTGAAGGAATTATTAATTCGATTTTGTCTTTTCAGATTATCAGTATGGATGAATCTGTTTGTATCATCTGCAATAAGGCAGATGATAAGAAAGTGTATGAAATAAAAAAGGTTTTTTGTTTTTTGCATGTTCTCAGAAGATTTACTATAGTAACATATATTATTTTTTTCACCATCGGAAAGTAGACATTTCAACGAACAGAAAACATACCAACTTTTTGAAAAAAGCTGATATTTTGACGGGTGAATTTTCGATTGAAAATCAGGGTGTTTTTTCGATATTAATTCAAAATAAGGTGAAAAAATAAATATTTTTAATCAAATAAATTACAGCGTATTTGGGACATAAAAAGGTAAGTTTTCACCAAATTTCGTTAAAACAAAAACATTTTTGTAAAAGATAAAAATAAAAAACCAAAAACTTGGTTTTTTGAATTTTTTACATAAATTTTGAGGTTATGTGAAAAAAGTGGAAATACAAAAGTTTTAGATCTTTTTATTACCTACAACTTTGCCATTAGATTTTTTTCGATAGGACTTTTAGTTTTGCCGGAAATCGAGAAAAACCGTTTTTTACCCTTAAAAGCTCCCCCCACCCCCTTCCCGACCTCAGATCGCCCGTAAATTATTTTTCCTTTCATTTTTATAATATTCCCCTCCTTTTCTAATGGGTTGCATCCTACTATTATTTTTTTTGGTTTCAAAAATTATCGACTCTGGTCTAATATAGAAATGCTACACATAATTATCTCTACTCTACTTAAGCTGTGGTTTAGACATAAGACACTGACAAGTGACATCATGACATTTGACAGAAGTCAGGACTCAGGAATCACAAAATCACAAATTGTGAAATTGGAGTTTAAATCTCAGATTTAAATAATAGATAACAATATGAAAATATAGATATAAATTGATACCAGAATTTCAAATTTGTATCCTAATTAAATACATAATTTATATTTTATAATATATTCATAAATACATAAATACAAAAATGCTTTATTATTTGAAACGACCGTCTAAGAAAATATTTTTATTAACAAGATCCGTAACACAAAAACCTATTTCAAATGAATCGAGCTTAGAATACTGTGCCAACATTGTAAGGTATTTGTATTATAAGTCTTAGCCAATTGTATTTAATGTCCATTATTCTATTCTTTTTTAATTTTATAAAATCTTAAAGAATATTTCTCGTATATAAACATTAATCGCAGGTAGACAGCACGATTATGAAAACTACTTGGCAACTTTGCTAATGACGAGAGCTTTCCGATCACCCGCTCTTGTTCTACGAGCGTTCAATGTGGAAATAGCTAGGGTGCAAGATCAAACTACTGATCCTCAAACTGCAGCAATGAGACTTCAGTTCTGGCAGGATGCCGTTAATACAATTTATAAACCCAACAAAAGCTCAAGAAATGTGCCAGCCCACCCTGTCATTATAGAATTAAATAAGGTTAATAAATTTACATTGTATATTTATGTAACATATATAAAATTAATATACATAATTAATTAATATTATACATAATTACAGGTGTGCACAAGTTATAAATTACCAAAAAGGTTCTTGGAAAGATTAATTTTATCTAGACATAGTTTATTGAAAACAAAATACTTTAAAACAATTGAAGATGTTGAAACTTACACTGAAAACACAGTCTCAACAGTTTATTATTTACTGCTAAGCATTGCTGGTGTTACTAATGTACATGCAGATCATGCAGCGTCACACTTAGGTAAAGCTCAAGGTATCGCCAATATTCTAAGGTTTGTATTATAATAAATAATTTCTTAATGTAACCATTTATATTTAATGTAAAAGAATTGCCAAATATAAGTAGTGTTTATGTTGTATGCACATTTTTTTTATAAATGTGTTATACTAAAAATAATATAAATTATTAATTATATAAAATGGGATTTATATGTATTATTGTCGATTCATTATTTTATTCTTTATGTTGTCATTCTGATATAAAATACTTATTTGAGTTTTCTGACGTCGTCATCTTGAGTGGAAAAAGGGTGGGAGCAGTGTTGTACTTTGTTTCATGACTTTTAAATAATGTGTGACGCATCATTCCTTTGTGTAATGTCGTTTGAGGCGAAACTCTGACTCTGTATAAAATAATAAAAACTGTGTTCTGTTACACTGAATTTTACTTGGCCTAACTGACCTACTTCTGAGATAGACTCGTAATATAAGCTATCTTTTAATTATTATAAACAAAATTTCGTATTTTGACTCACAAACATTTTCTTCTTTTTGAATTAAAAAATATTTCATTACAGGTCAGTTCACATATTAAACTATCATAAAACAATATGTTTACCTATGGATGTTTTGATGAAACATAAAGTAAGTCAAGAGTCGGTCTTACGAGGAAATGATAATGAAAACATGAAAAATGTTGTCTTTGATGTGGCTAGCAGAGCAAAAAGTCATTTAGAAAAGGTAAAGACATAGTCCATTGTAAACAGAAGTCTGTTTAATAATTTATAAAAATGGTTTTGCTTTGAAATAAATTGATGTAGACTGGAGCCATAAAACTTAAGTGCTTAAGTTAAAAACACATCACTTTTTAGAGAATAAATAGCTTTTTTCTATATTGCCACATTCTTATTCTTATAAGAGCAATCATTTCAAAATCTTAGTGATAGATTAACTTATTGACAAAAGAATTTAAAATTATTGCTCTACATTGTTATGTTTTTCTATAAATAAGGACAGTGAAGTTCAAAAAACAGAGAAAACAAGTTCTTTTGGATCGAATTTACTCTTATACACTTAGTTATGTTATCAATAAAAAGCAACACAGTTGTGCCATAACATAATATTTTATGTAACAGAGTACAATAATAATAATAAATGTTGGGACATTAACACAGCGGCAACTAGTTCCATGGTAAGCTACGAGACTTGTGTTATGGATACCAGATAGTTGATACACTACACATATATAAAAATACATACATATTATAAATATAAACACCCATGACTGGAGTACAAACTTCGTGCTCATTACACAAATGAATGCACCCGGCGGGACTCGAACCCGCGACCGCTGGCACAGCAAGTAGGGTCACTGAACCAAATGTGTTGTCAAATGTATGTGAGTTAATGAATATATTTGTAACTTTGTCATGTTGTTTAAACTGGGGATAGCTTTTGTACTTGATTAATACAGGCTATGTTTTGTCAACATATCTATAACACGAGCAGGGCCGTAAGCAAAAACTATTTAAAACCAACCTTGACAGGCAGTACGCGTATTTATTAGCTTTTTATAATATTAATGAAGAATAAACAGTTACTACTATAATTATTCTCTTAGTTAATCTTAATTTTTTTCCAGGCACGAAGCATTGAAGTACCTAAAATAACAACACAAATCTTCTTGCCAGCCATTGCTGTGGATAGATATTTAACAAAGCTTCAAAAAGTACATTTTAATGTTTTTGATAAATCTCTATTACAAGGTAGCCCGATGCTACCTTTGATTTTGTATTATAAGAGAATTCTAAATAAATATTAGCAATATTTAAATAGTCGAATCAATCTAATAAGCTTCTAGGTATAGGTTACCTATTACAGATAAATATAATTGTAGTGTCTGTTTGTAATGTCAAAGTAACAGAGTTTTACTAAATGCAAATGAAATTAACTATTAATTGACACTTAGAAGTAAAACAATTTTTAAAATTTTTGTCTGTTAGTTCTGGCTAATCTCCAAAACGGCTGGACTGATTTTGACGGGACTTGCAGTGGCAGATAGCTGATGTTATGTACTTGGGCTACTTTTATTTAAAAAAAAGGATTAGGGTTCCATTCAAAAAATTAAAACCTAGCTCCCTAGCTACGTGTCCCTACGCACCCAAGCTAAGCTAGGGTAAATCACTATTTTACAATATAAACTGACCATGAAGATTGTTGGTGAATGGTGATGAGTAATTCTTATTCTTCTATTTATTATCTGTAACGGTCGTCTAAGTTCAAGTTATTTGATTAAAACTTTATTAGTTTAAAAATGAAAATGTTATTTATGAAAAATAAAAGACATGACTAGAAAAAATTGCTCTTTTACTTCCAAGCTTTTTCATTCATGCAAATAAATAATCACATATGAGATTCAAGCACAGTTTGGCAACATGAGTAGATATAGTACCATAGATTACCATAGTAAATACATTGTAACAAACCCAAAATAAAATTTAGACTATTAAGTTACAGTGATATATTTTGTCAATATTTGAATCACTAATAAAATTGTATATTGTAACTTGCCCTTATAATACTGGAAACAGAATTATTCTACTGGAATACCTATAGATGAATTAACTAACTTCCAAGTCGTCTCAAATTTGAAACAGATTATTATGATCTATTGACTAAGTTTTTAATCAAAAAGGCAAATTACAAACAATGCCCAATATAATTTAAATTTCACAATTACATAAAACTTTGGTTATGAAAATGAAGAGAAATCTTTGGTTAAAAGTAATTCCATTATATTAAATGCATTATGTATATAATAATTGAGGAAATACTCCACTATGCCATGTAAAAAAATAATTTTATAAATATACAAATGTTTGTGTACACTAAATTTAAGGGACACATTATATCTTGTCAGACTTCAGGGAGCACTATCAAAGTTTGTAAGCACAGATATAACTCATATTATCTAATAAATCATAAAATTTGATTTCAATGATAATTGCTAATAAGCACAATAACTCTAAAATAGTACTTGAGTCTTTTTCCTTTGCTTACTTCCTTTATTTACAATTCTGACTGATTACGTTTCAACACATAAAAGCATGTTAACACACTTTACCCTTACAATTTTACATGGAATAACAAAACACTCAATAATTTGGTAATTAAAGGAAGACCTTGAATATCAAACATTTAAAGTTGAATTGCTATTGATATCAATGTAAGCAAGTGTGGCCCATTTTTTTATACTTTACTATTATATTTTGTTAAGTATGAATTATTTTTTAAGATAATGTGATTATATTGGCAACATGTACTTATTCAAATATATTTTTTAGTGCAATGTACATCCCAGTGCTTTTTCTTGAGTAAATTTTTCGTGCATTGTGATTTATTAGAAGCCTGAAAACAATTTACACAGCCGCCAATGAATTATTATAATTTTGGAATGTAAAAGTATAATAAGTAAACAATAAATTAATATAAAACATTTGACACTTAAGTCTAAGATAAAAAAGCTAAATTTAAGTACTACTATTCAATCACAATAAGCTTGCTGCCTGCAATAAAAGCTACCGAGTGTCTATCTGTGGTTATTCAGAGGGTGTCAAGTCTTTTTCTGGTTCACCTTCAGATAATATTTGCTGTAAAAGATCATATACTGGTTCAAAAGCTTTCCTGAAAGCTGAATTAGTAGGAATAAGATAGTCATGCAAGTCATGATGGCTAATTGTTCCATCATTTTGTACAAAACCTTTGTCTATTGATACCATTTCAACTTTATTCATTTGAGCAACTTTTTCACATAAAAGTTGATTAATTTTATCATTTTTCTCTCTCAAAACATTTGGATATTGGCCTCTTGGAAGTAGACTCTAAAAAAAATTATAAATAATATATTTTAAATTATGAGTAAATTTTATAGAGTATGAATGGTAATGGAAATGAATGGAGTGCAGCACACTTACAGGTAGTACTATATAAACACTTGGATGTTTTTCCCTGATTGTATGAACTATTTCTAAAATACCTTCACAGACTTGATCTGGAGTATGATTAACATTATTTGTTCCTACATGTATGACTATCACCTGTAATATCATAAAACTATATTATATTATACACTAAAAATACTTGTAGTTTTAAAAATCGGTTTTTACAATAATTACCCTGGGGTCAACATGATCTAACTGTCCATTTTTGATACGCCATAAAACATTTTGAGTTTGATCATTATGAATACTAAAATTAAGGCAGTGAAGTGGTGCAAACCACTGGTTCCAAACTTCTGTATGTTCTAATGCTTGTAGAATTGAGTCGCCGATGAAAATGACGTCTCCGTCTTTACCTTTCGCGTCGGAAAGAAATCGTTTATGCTGAAATGTATAATCATATTAACTAATATTTTTATTTCATAAACTATAACTAAATACATTAGACTATTATCGAAATAAAAAGCTAATATTAAAAATAAATAAAAGACAAAACTTACAATGCTATTCCACCTGCCGTCGCCTTCAATATCTTGTTGTGGAGCTGCCACAGAACAAGGGTTCATGATAAAAGATAACCCAACTTCAACTTTTACAAGTAAATATATCTTAAAATTATCTATAATGATTTTTATTACTTTTTAGAAATTGAATTTGTAGAGTAAAGAGTTACAATTCCAATTTCTATCGTGAACAGATAAAAAAAGTTGCTTCTATTCTATTCTTTTATATTTTTTAATTTGACAATTGACATTCAAAGTCTTGCCATGAATAAACAAACTATAAAGTTAGAGAAAAATTTCTTACATATTTGTACATATTATCTCAAAATATATATTAAGAATTTAAAAAATGAAATACCATAAAACAAGCTAGTGTAGTAGCCAGTAGGCACTAGGGAGTAGTTTCAAATTTTATTACCCTTTATTAATTTAAAATAACAATTTCTTAATTAAACCAACGTTATTATCTAAATTAATTGGCAAATCTATTTCAAAAATATGAATTATAGCTTCCTTAATTATTTTACATTATTAATCCCGAGAATAACTCATACCTACGGCTTCCAACTAGTCTTGCCTAGTTTGCAAATTACCTAGTTGGGAAGAGCGCTCTTTTAGGCAAAAATTCTAAGATATTTATTTTTCCGGCGTCCGCTCTATTATAGACTGACGCTGACCAACCGACTTATCTATTTTTGCTCTTACACGAGATCTCTTATCTATATCTATATGTATATAATAAGTTTTTAACTAAATTAAATCTATTCATTAAATATTTTTTGGAAAATCTTATTGAAATATATATTATTATCGATACAGGGGCCGAATCTATAGTTTTTAGATTTTATGTCGGTCTGTCTGTCTGCATCACAAAAATACTAAGGGACAGATTTTGATGTGGTATGATGATAGCTGATTATCCAGCTCAACATATAGGATACTTTTTGCTGTGAAAATATCTCAACTCCGAGCTAAACATTAAAACGTAACTAGGGACGAATCCGAGCTAATAATTAATTAGTATTTAATTTATCGTTAAAGTTTTACGAGTTTACGATATCAACATCAAAGTCATAGTAATCACTGTATAAACACAGTACGTATAGCTCGTGATTTGAATTAAAAAAACTAACGAACTAAAAGAGGGAATTTGTTCACCATGTAAATTAAGCGCTCATAATGGCGACCAAATTTGCTCAAGACTACACCCAAATCAGAATGATTATTTCTCCAAACGGCACTTCTATAAGCAATTGGACATAATTGATTTGAATGATTATTTCCCGAAACACTGATCTTTTAATATAAAGATACTTTTACAAAATTATAAATTTTTCAATAAATAAAAATCTTGTTTTATGACGCTAAAGAACTCGTTAAGTACCTTTTTTCCATATATGAAAACAAACACGTTATCTAACTTGTTAAATAACTTGATGAATACGCAATATTTCTTATTATAGAAATAGGGCATGTTGGCATAGTCCTTCCCCAACTTCTCCTGAATGGATTTTTTCATCATGGAATATCTTACTAATGTACGATAACGTAGTCGCTGGTGAAGCGAAGAAGTATTAAATACATATTTTTATTAGTTACCTCTTAAGCAGCCATAAATCACTGATGTTTCAAAGTTATATGAAAGCAGGTCAAATATATAAGTAATATAATATATTGGCGATTGTTTAAATTATTTTATTTGCATCGTACGTACACGAGATTAAGTATAAGTATTATTAAATGAATCATTTTACAGTTACACATATCCAACCCACTTTCATTAAATGACAGATCTGGCCGATTTCAAATCTTTATGAATAAATCTGTTTTGGTGTTAAAATTTTCTCAGAAAATACAAAAAAAATTACATTAAGTTCATTTTGACGATGAAAAAAATCGATGACAACAGACTTGAAAGAGCCATACACTTTTTCTTTGTATTTTTTATTTACTTTACTTATATTCAAATAATACTTGTTACAAAGGGAGCTATGATTCTACAAAAGAATCATAGATTGGCACTGTGCAGTGAC
Organism: Brenthis ino; assembly: GCA_921882275.1. Classification (NCBI taxonomy): domain Eukaryota; kingdom Metazoa; phylum Arthropoda; class Insecta; order Lepidoptera; family Nymphalidae; genus Brenthis; species Brenthis ino. Next base: position 25,005,821 of record OV170225.1, on the reverse strand, counting down.
CTTTTTTTTAGTTATTCGTTTTAAGTTATGGCGTATTTTTATTGAAATGTCAATGCGTACTAAAAAAAAATCTGGAGTTTTTATCAATATATATAAGATTTTTCCTAGTGTACGATACGATCCCCCCAAAAAAAGTTGGCAGCCCTGCTTACATGAATGAATTTATGAATTAAATATTGTCAAATGTCAATTGTCATATTACATTAAAGTTTATTATCCTTAAATTCCATTTCTATAATATTGACTATATATCCTATATTTTATTTTTCCATATAATTGTCAGAACCACAATTCAATTTATTAATAATAATGGCAGATAATTCTGATCTAATGGAAGAGCTCTCATTAGAACAAATACATCGAAAGGAGAAAAAAGAATTACAGGCTCAAATTCAAGCTCTTAAAAAAGCAGCTAAAAATGATAAAACGAAAAAGAAAGAGCTTGTTTCAGAAATAGCAAAATTGGAGGCAGATCTAGAAATGCGGCATAAAAAAGAACTTGAGTTAGTTACGACTGATGACAGTGCAAACTTGGTTTCAGAATTTACTCAAGAAATAAAAGAGAATGATAACGTCAAGCCAAAAATTTCAAAAGCACAAAAACGTCGTGATAAAAAAATACAGCAAGAAAAAAGTAGAGAACTAGAAATTAAATTACAAGAACAAGAAAATATTAATGGCCCCAGAAATATAGAGAATCAAGCTATATTATCACGATTAAAGGAAAGAAACTTAAAAATGTATTCTGTTCCTTCAGATGGTGATTGCTTATATAAGGCTGTTGTCCATCAATTAGAAAGAAAATACAATAAAGTTATATATGTAAATGACTTAAGAAAAATGATAGCATTGCATATTTTGGAGAACAAAGATGATTTCATGCCATTTCTAAGTAACTCTCACACTAATGAAATGCTTACTGATAATGAGTTTAAAGAATATTGTAACCAAATAAGTAATACAAAAGTATGGGGAGGTCAGTTGGAGATAAGAGCCATATCTAATGTTTTGAAGTGTCCTATTACTGTAATACAGGCTACTGGCCCAGAAGCAATAGAACAAGGTACTGAATTTCAAGGTCCACCATTGATACTATCATATCATAGACATATGTATAGTTTAGGAGAACATTATAATTCAACTGAACCTCTCCCAAAAGATATTTAGGAAGGGCCAAATAAAAAATAACTATTGACTTCAGTTATTGTATTACTTATATGATGATTTTTATTTGCAATTTAAGTATTGCTACTTATTTTAATAAATTATTATTAAACCTTGTCATTTGCTTTAATTAACTTTAAAAAAACTATGTTCCTTAAATTTTTATTTTCATACATAAATAAAAATATTTTTATTGCACCTTCTAAACGATAAAGTTCTAGTATCTGGCCAAGTTTAAATGAGTAAGGGCCACTTCCTACACCTCTCCCCCTCCGCCGGTCACGCGCTTTCTTTTGCTAATTGCTGGACTATTACCGTTTAGAAGGAGCAATAAAAATGTTTTTATTTTTGTAAAGTTAAAGAAATATTTTTTTTTCTTAGAGATGTTGTTATGATGTCAATAGTAATTCCCAAAAGGTTTTCAGTAAATTATAAATGACCCTGTATTTTAAAACAACTTTTTCAACTTTATGCAGTTTTACTTAATCTATACATATAACAAAATTCTAAATAAGTTGAATCTGTACATTAAGTATTTTTTGGAAAATCTTATTGAAATAGTCATTATTATAGACACAGAGGCCAAATCTATAGGTTTTAAAAGTTGTCTGTCTGTTACCGCATCCCGGAAAAACCACTGGAGGGATTTTAATGAAATTTGGTATGGTGATAGCTGGTTATCCGGGTCAACATATAGGATACTTTTTATTGTTGGAAAATATTTCTGAGAAAAATACAAAAACTGTAATCTAAGAGTTATACTAATATGTAAAACCTAAGTATTTGGTTTTTGGTCATCAGAACGTGGGCGGAGCAGCGGGCAATGCTAGTTTTTATATACAATCAAACCTGAGTAAGCGAGAAAACTATAAGTGAGAGTAATTGCCAGGTCCCCTCATTTTATCTGTGGACCTCTATAACTGAGACTGCTACTTCCCTGTACTTATTTAAATAACAGTCAAGCGAATTTAACACCTGTGATTTTGGTTTTTTCATGGAATAAATATTGTTTTTGTTTTCATAAATTTCGGGAAACTAATGTTAGTTTCTAGTCAAATTCAGATGAATAATACCCATCCAATATATACATGTATATCAATATGCATTTGCTGTATTTTTTTTGAACCTATAAATGAGAAAAGCACCTCTATAAGCTAGAAACCGGTTTAGTGAGAAAACTCCATAAGTGAGAAAGAGATCGCGGTCCCACGAAATCACGCTTATCCAGGTTTGACTGTAATTTTGTAATGTTAATGGATCTAAATTTAATTATACTTGGTATAATGCTATAATGGTTTATTCCCCATACAAACTTTTATCCCCATTTTCACCCCCTTAAGGGATGATTTCGAGGATAAAAAGTATCATAGGACATAGGTCCTTCCCAGGGTCTCAAACTATCTTTTCACCAAATTTCATCTAAATCAGTTCCGTAGATCTAGAGGTTACCCCCTACAATGTCACAAACTCACAATTCACAATCTTTATTATATTAGTATAGATTAAGCAATGTTAACTCAAAGGAAAGGTTGATTTTTTGTGAATATAGATTTAAGGTTCCTTTATAAATATATTTATTGTTTGTAAACAAAGCATCGCATATATATATGAAGAGAATAAGTTTTGCTTAATTAAATTCAAACTCCATTCTGAATTGGCTCTTTTGCAGAAGATTCTTCTTCAGTATTATGCTTATTAGGATCATCAGGCTTCATAGCTGGGAATAACAACACCTCCTGTAAAAGTTATATAAATATTTAATAGGTACTTAAATTGAATTGAACGACTAACACTACCACTCAATAGCTAGGGTTCACTATTATTAATATCGTACATTTTGGAGTTCGCACAAGCAGAAATACCAAAATTACAAAAAATACATTCAATACAAATGGGGCAGATTGAATTTGGGGGGTATGGGCTAACTCTTCTTGGGGGCTTAAACTAATTATCATTTTGTCTTTATAAAATCTATAATGATATCTTTTAGGAAAAATTGACAATGTAAAAACAAAATTGTGTGTTCAAAATTTATTTCAAAATATATCAAAAAGAAAACAATATCGAATGTGCATATTACAAGGCGTCCGCAATAGCATTCCCAAGAAGGGTTAATGTGAGGCAGGCGGCCGGTCGTAAAACTTTTGCTAAATCCTATCAGCAGTACGGACGTACTGCGCCAACCCAAAGTGATTGGGAAATGAGCATGAAGATGATCAAAATCTATAATGTCTTGACGAAATTAAGATAATGATATTGTTTGGTTCTTCAAATTTGTTTCAATATTATTCATTGTTTTCTACATTTCTTCTAATGTTGGGAAATACATTTATACATACCACCCATGTGCATACAGGTGGTTATAAATTGGGACTTACTAGCTAGAAAGACCAGTACTACCCCCTAAAACCCAACAAAATCTCCCCCCGTCTTAATGGTACGTCACAGGATCTCACGCACTCAACCACGACGCCTTAATATATAGATTGTAATTGTAGTCTTAATATATTCACCCTACACATATTCACACCCAAATACAATGTTACTTGTACAAGAATGAAACTCACAGCCAAATGAAAATACAACATATAAAAAATATGATGTACAGTTATATAATAAATAAATAGAAAGCTACCTTGATATTATTAGCATCTGTTAAGAACATTGTCAGACGATCAACTCCAAGACCCCATCCTGCTGTGGGTGGAAGTCCATATTCAAGGGCTGTACAGAATGCTTCATCGGTTGGTGGAGTTTCATCATCGCCTGCTGCTCTGTCTTTAGCCTGCTGTTCAAAACGTTCCCTCTGAGTTGCTGGGTCATTCAATTCTGTATATGCATTACATATTTCTTTTTTCATCACAAATAGCTCGAATCTGAAATATAAAATAATATTATGTTAATTTAAATAATAATAAACAAGTGTAAAACATACCATACACTAGCGGTTCACTCTCGCTTCGCTCGGGTTCGTCGCTAGGTAAGTCTTAAATAGATATAAATAGTTATTAGCCAGCATTAGCCATATACATTTTAATTTTTTTTTCGTTTATTTTTCATTTTTTTCTTTCATAAGAACCTTCTTCTGACAATAACAAACACAACAAAAAAAAATAGTTTTATCGGTCCAGCCGCTGACGCGTGATGGCGTGACCAAGGGAAATAGGGACTTATTTTTATATTTTTCACAAATACATTTTAGTATATCCTTTAAAATACATTAATATATTCCATTAAAATATTACTAGATCAATACATACCCAAATTGCATATATGTACATGGTACTCTCTTGTAATTTTTACATTACAGATAACCTTTGTAAAAAATATATAGTAATATTATTCAGTGCAGGTTTATTATAAAGTATGTTATCTTATTAATTGTTTTATTTATCGCTACATAAAATCAGTTTTCAACACAATATGAAATCTACTAATAGTAATTTCCTACATTTATTTTTATAGCTAATACAAACGATTAAGATCGTTCATTCTGTAATCTGCCTTTGTTTTACTAAAACCTCACTGTATTTTACACAACCCACACATATTTCATTAACTACATGGACTCTAATTATGCATACACATAAAAAACAATGAATGAAGTACTAACCGAAGACATGAAATTTGCACATCCTGTAATAAGTTAAAACTAGCAAACATTTATGTGACATTTTTATACCATAGCTAGCGACTCACCCTTGCTCTGCTCGGGTTCATCCCTAGTTACGTTTTAACGGTTAGTATAGATTTCCGAGAGTAGAAAATAATGTAAGTACTAATCTCGCTATTAAAAATAGGGGTTGGTGGTAGAAGGGTGAAAATTTAGATTTGTATCTATTTTTTAATGCCGAATCATAAAAAAATTAAATTAACAATTTTTATCAAAAAAAATATATTTTTTTATTGACGACCCACTTATGGGTATAAAAATAGTTTATGTCCTTTTCTCAGACCTACTGATTATACACATAAAATTTTATGAGAATCAGTCAAGCCATTTCTAAACTAGATATGAAGACATCTTTATTACCTTTCAGTGAGTCCAGGTATTTCTCTATGGTATTTGGACAAAGGACTCATGATTTGAGGATGGTCCAAAATAAATGTAGGATTAACACATTTATCTTCAAGAAATTCTCCAACCAACTTGTCTAAAAGTCTTGCTGTTGTTCTTGGTGGAGGGCATTCAACCTAAGAAACATTTAAAAAACTAGTTACATATATTATTACATTATTGTCATCTATACATATAATAAAATTGTAACTAAGCCGAATCTGTACATTAAATATTTTTTGGAAAATCTTATTGAAATAGACTTTATTATCGATAAGGAGACCGAATCTATAGTTTTTAGAATTTTTGTCTGTCTGTCTGTTACCACATCACAGAAAAACCACTGGAGGGATTTTGATGAAATTAGGTATGGTGATAGCTGGTTATCCGGGTCAACATATAGGATACTTTTTACCACAGGAAAATATCTAATTTCTGAGAAAAAATACAAAAACTGCAATGTAAGAGTATACTAATATGTAAAACCTAAGAAATTTTTTTTGGTCATCTGAACGCGGGCGGAGCCGGGGGCAATCCTAGTCATTAAATAAAAATCAAAAGTCAATAGATGACCTATCTATTTTATTATTATCAAAGATTTATAAGTTTAAGGTAAGCTACAGTTTAGTTTCTGTTAGTTTTTGAAACCATTTTTTTCAATAATGTAGTTTTACAATTCATCTGTTTTATACAATACTAGCAACCCACTCTTGCTTCGCTCGGGTTTGTCCCTAGGTACATTTTAATTTTTTACTGAAATAACAGTAGCCTAAGTTACTCCTTATAACATCAACTACCTGCCAGTAAAACAGACAGACAAAAAATTAAGCAATTAGTAAAAAGCTGTTGTTTGACATTACAAACAGACACTTCAATTTTATTTATCTGTATAGATAAATAGTACAAACTGCCTTACTTCATGTTTTTCACATAGCTGACTGAGTAGGTTGTTTGCTTCTTCTGTATGCAACTTGTCAGGTGATGGAAGTTTTACATTTAAAACTTTTTCAAGTGTAGCAATCATAGGAACCCTGGCAAAAGGTGGAGTGAAGTCAATTTCTACTTCTTCACCATCTGGACCATCCGGGTGATATTTTACCTTAAAAATATTTATGATTTTATTAAAAGTTATTTTATGTATAAAATTTTATACATATAATAATTTAAGTTAAATAAACATTTGCAATAATTTAATTGAGAATTGAAATAATAAAACCTACCTTGTAAGTACCATGGATGCTCTTAACCATTCCAGATATCATTGTTTCAGTAATGCTTATGAGATCATTGTAATCTGCATATGCCATATAGAATTCACATGTTGTGAACTCGGGATTGTGAGTGAGATCTATACCTTCATTTCTGAATTGCCTACCAATTTCATAGACACGATCTAAACCACCCACAACAAGCATTTTATGATACAACTCTGGAGCTATTCTCATATAAAGATCCATATCAAGATCATTGTGATGGGTCACAAAAGGTTTTGCTGTGGCTCCTCCAGGAATCATGTTCATCATTGGAGTTTCTATTTCTAAAAATCCCATGTTATCTAAAAATCGCCTGACATAAGAGATTATTTTTGCCCTTGTGTAAAATGTTTGCCTAACCTGGAATATAATTTTCTTATTTAATAATAATATTGCCATCGAACAAATCAAATTGAATTTAATATTGACTACTGAAAACTAATATATTACCTAAAGGTTGCCACTTTCTCTCAAACATCATTTATAATTGATCTTGTGCCTTTGTAAAGCTTATAAGAGCTTTAACTTCTTAAAAGCATGGTATGCATGATGATTTTTAATAGTAGAGGTAGCAGACCAAAATATAATTTTAGTTTATATTATTAGTAAAAGTATAAAAAATAAAAATTGTTACAGCTATAGACAATCACTGCATTATTGTGATCAAAAAAAACTGTTAAAATAATACTGACCTTGTCATTTAAAATGAGATCCAAATATCTTTTCCTAAATCTTGTCTCCTTGTCTTTAAGGCCAAAGTGAAGATGTGGAAGCATATGTAAACACGGAGAAAGCAATTTGACTGTTTTTGGTATAATTGAAAGCTCTCCTTTTTTAGTCTTACCAGGATTTCCAACACATCCAATAATATCTCCTCGTCTAAGTTTATCAGTGTCATGTGCAAATTTTTCTTCAGATTCATACAATTTGGCATTGGCCATTACCTAAAATAAACATGCTTATATTAAAAATTAAAGATTAAAGTCGTAATCAAATAAGTACTAAAAGTATTTATTACCTGAAGCTTTACACCTTCTCCTCTTAAATCATAAAATATAAGTTTAGCTCCAGATTCTCTTATCGAATGAATTCTGCCAGCAACTGACACAGTGACATTCTCTAACACCTCTCCATTGCCTAAATTATTATATTTTTCGATGAACTCTTCCAACGATATCGTAACAACGAATTTGTGAGGATACGGATGATCTTCTTTAGCTCCATTTTTAAGAGCAGCAATTGCTCCCGTTCGGAGCTTATAATATTCATTAGGACTGATTTCCTCCTCAGATTTAGTTGATTTCTTTTCCGCGTTTACTGCAGGCTGTTGAGCTACTTTTTCGGCCTTTTCCTTTAATTTTTGTTCAGCTTTTAATCGACGTTTTAATTCGCTGCAAATTCATAGAAACAATGAAATGAAATATCTCCTTCAAAATTGTTAATATTAGAAATTAAACCAACCGTGTATTTACTGCTGATGAATATTTTACAGATTTTGATACATAATTTAAGTTCCTTTTGGCCAAGATTGGCAAAATTGTAGCAGTCCTAAAAATAAACATTTCGTCTTAATGTTTCACAAAATACTCACTTCTTGGAAATCTTTTCATTCGATGCTTCAGCCATTTCTCCGTAATACTTTAAGAAGCTATACGTAAAGCGGTAATAATTTAGTTATATATAACCTAACAAGATTTCCACGTTCATGGACCAAATCAAAAAGTGGAAATTGACAGTAGCAAGTCTGTCAATTGTCAAAATTAAAATTATTAAAAGACATCATGTCTAATAACAGTTAACACAGACTTAAACGTAGTGGTTACCATGGATGACAAATAAAATGGTGGTTACATTCTCTTTGACACAGACACTCAAAACCATGGACGAATTGTGGTTAATTCGTTCATGCTCAAAACTTATCTAATATATTTAAACGGGCAATTCTATATTTATTTATTTTATTATTATATATTTTATAGCCCGCGGCTCCGCCCGCATTCAGATGACCAAAAACCAAATTCTTAGGTTAACATACTGTAAAAAACATATTAGTATACTCTCACATTGCAGTTTTTGTATTTTTTCTCAAAAATGAGATATTTTCCAGTGGTAAAAAATATCCTATATGTTGACCCGGATAACCAGCTGCATCATACCAAATTTCATGAAAATCCTTCCAGTGGTTTTTCTGTGATGCGGTAACAAAGAGACAAAAATTCTAAAAACTATAGGTTCGGTCTCTGTATTGATAATAATGTTTATCTTAATAAGATTTTCCAAAAAATATCTAATGTACTGATTTGGCTTAGTTACAATTTTATTATATGTACCTATAGATTTTTACCAGTGATCTTGAAAACGGCTCTAACGATTTCGCTGTATGTGGCGGTTATCGGGGGTGAAAAATCGATCCAGATTAGTCTTATGTCTGGGTAAACGCGTGTTTTCGAGTTTTCATGTGGTTATCTTTCGCATGATTCCACACAAATTTAATCCAAGTTTATTTTTTTTTTTAATCTAAAAAATATATAACAAAAAATAGTCCGATCGCGATGTGCTACACAAAAAATTAAAACCGGAAGTTTTATGTTTTTAAGACGTTTATAGCAAACAAGACAAGTATAGTAAACCGTTTAAAAATTGTTTTTTTTTTTAATTTCTGGCTTGTTGTGACATGTTATCGAAAAATATTATTTACAAAAGTTGTAGGTCTAGTAAAAATCTACGACTTATACAATAACTTCAAAGTTTTTGACATATTTCCAAAAAAACGATTTTTAAGTTTTTCTTGTTTTTTTTTTTTTTTTTTTTTTCTACGCGACATTGACGAAGTATTTTGTACCCAATTAGCACTCCTGAAAGCCACTAAACAATTAGCCGTTTCCGAGAAATTTATATTGTATGGTCTCGGGAGGCTTAAAAAATCACCCCCAATTTTAAGTGGATGTTTACATTTATTTTTATAATCATTGAAAAAGTGTACTTTAGTGACATTTTTTTCGATTAAGGTCTTATTTATTTTTTTTAAAAGTCATTGTTTTTAAAAATATTTATGTACAGATTTTGCTAAGTTACTATTTTATTATATGTACATTTCAGGCTCTGAAGCTCAACCCAAGAACCTAGATCTGCGCCTGGTCTCAATTGTTTTTAAAAAATATTTCATGTACAGATTTTGCTAAGTTCCTGTTTTATTATATGTATATTTCAGCCTATGACCCCCCCCCCCAAATTTAACCCTGGATCCGCGCCTGATTCATCAGTCAGTCAGGACCACCACAGGATGCACCTCTCCTTTTCAATTCTTCCTTCAGCTGGTTTAACTTCCAGGTACAATACATTGCACAGGTAAGATGTGAAGACAATGGAAGCAAAAAACGAGGTACAAAAAAAGATATCATAATAAATTGCTCAACTTCAGACTGAATGTAAATAGATTATACGTGTAGCGCTTTCCTTTCAAGAAATCTTTCCCATTTTCTCAATATAGTGCTATTTAATTTTTTTTAATCTATAATATATATTTTTTTATTAGCTGGCAATATTTGTATTGACATCACAGCTGTTCGTTTCATCTGCCTGTGTTCTGTGTCGATAGATATAATTTTATTTTATTAAATATTAAACAGTGAGTGAAATTTTATTTTTTACCGAATAGAAGGAATAATCGAGCTACTATTAGATATTTGTAATGTTGATGTGCCAGGTTGGCGAAAGTTTTATAAAATAGTCAAATCGCATTTTTATTTCTCTTGCATTCTAGTGAACAAGAAGTGCATGTACTCAGTGCTGCGATCTTGTGATAATCTGTTTTTGTTTTTGTATATTATTGTTTATTGCAGGTATAATCTTATGTAGACCGTTGTTACGAGGATCAATTGCAAAAGTTACTCCAATACTATGCCTCTTTTTGGTAAATCTCAGAAGAGCCCTGCGGAGTTAGTGAGGTCTTTAAAAGATGCGGTTACAGCATTAGAAAGAGGTGATAAGAAAGCTGAAAAAGCTCAAGAAGATGTCAGCAAAAACTTGGTAGGTTATTTATATTTGACAGTAAGTTTGATAATAACATTGAAATTAATATAACCTTTTTCATATACAGGTTTTAATCAAGAATATGCTCTATGGTACTTCTGATGCAGAACCACAAACTGATATTATTGTAGCCCAACTTGCACAGGAGCTTTATAATACAAATCTGCTACTTCTTCTGATTCAAGTAATATAATTCAATATTAAATGAGGTGTTTAAATTTTCTTTTTGTTAAATCTTACATATTTTTTTAGAATTTAAATCGGATTGACTTTGAAGGCAAGAAAGATGTAGCCCAAGTATTCAACAATGTTTTAAGGCGTCAAATAGGTACTCGTTCCCCTACAGTGGAATATATATGTACTAAACCAGAAATATTGTTTACTTTGATGTCTGGGTATGTAAATATAGTTATAATTTTGTCATTTATTATTTTTAACTCTAATATTTTTTAAAGGAAGTATAATCTAATTTATTCTTCTCAGAAGCCTGTAGTATATTGTTAGAATCATTACAACTGAATTTACATCCTTTATCTACTATGTATTTACTTTTCAGATATGAACACCAGGAAATTGCTTCAAACTGTGGAACTATGTTACGAGAATGTGCTAGATATGAAGCCCTAGCCAAAATAATGTTGTATTCTGATGACTTTTACAATTTTTTCCGTTATGTAGAAGTATCCACTTTTGATATTGCCTCTGATGCCTTTTCTACTTTTAAGGTTGGTGTTTTATTTTATCTTCAGAAATAAAATATTTTTACATGTTAAACTGTTTAGCACACAGACTTCTGGATGATAAATAGATCCAAGATGTCTCAAAAGATAAGCCATACTAGATCTAGCATTATAATTCTAGCCTGAATAATGAATGAGATTAGATCCTAATGAGGATCAACTCCACATGACAGCAATCTCTCAATAAATTTGCTTATAGTCAAAAGACTGAATGTAAATCATACCAGGAAAAAAAACATATTAAATTGCTTTGCAAAAGAAAAAAAATGTAGCAGTCAAAACTTTTGTTTATCTTCAGAAACAAAATATTTTTACATGTTAAACTGTTTAGCACACAGACTTCTGGATGATAAATAGATCCAAGATGTCTCAAAAGAAAAGCCATACTAGATCTAGCATTATAATTCTAGCCTGAATAATGAATGAGATTAGATCCTAATGAGGATCAACTCCACATGACAGCAATCTCTCAATAAATTTGCTTATAGTCAAAAGACTGAATGTAAATCATACCAGGAAAAAAAAAACATATTAAATTGCTTTGCAAAAGAAAAAAAATGTAGCAGTCAAAACTTTTGTTTTGTTTCTATTATTTAAAAATTATTTAATAAATTACTAATCTTTAATCTATGAGTTTTATCAAGAATGAAGAATTAATAAATTACTCATGATGTCATATCAGCAACATTAAAATAAATATGCAATAATGGATGCTAAGTGCCCTCATATGCCGACATGAAGACATAGACTGACTGACTTAGAATTTTTGTACTGGGTTTGATCAGTTTCTACAGGGTTGCTGAAGTTTATAAAATGTATTATAAGTTATAAATTATATATAATAGTATTGTATACTATCTAGTTTAGAAACCAAACTTACCACCTTTTGCTCTCATCACACTGCTGTTGTCATGTTTCCATTACTAAGTTTAATTTAATATTATATCATGTATGGGATAGGAATGGGTACTATGAATGTTAATGTCTCATCTATTTAATTCAATATATGTATATATCTCCTAATGCTACAATTGCTATTGAGCCATAAAATAGGTTATATGTGAAACATGGCACTAATGCACTTGCAGTATTCCTATTTTTTGTCTCAATCATCTTGTTAAATGTTAAAATTAACTGTTATTTGCCTTTCAGGAATTATTAACTCGACATAAAATATTGTGTGCCGAGTTTTTAGAAGCAAACTATGATAAGGTGTTTAGTCATTACCAGCGACTATTGAATTCTGAAAACTATGTTACTCGACGGCAGAGCTTGAAGTTACTTGGAGAGTTGCTTTTAGATCGACACAACTTTTCTATAATGACTCGCTATATTACCAATCCTGATAACCTTAAGCTTATGATGAATATGCTTAAAGAGAAGTCACGCAACATTCAGTTTGAAGCGTTCCATGTTTTTAAGGTAAATATGTTTTCAAATGATTCCGAAATATATAAATTTGACAGAAAATAAAGCTGTGTGTGCACACAGATTTATTTTTATTACAGAATATGTACAAAAATACAGCTGCATTAACTTATTCCTCTTTTTGGTAAAAGTTTTCCTCATTGTTGCAGGTATTTGTAGCAAATCCTAATAAACCTAAACCAATATTGGACATTTTGCTAAGAAATCAGGACAAATTGGTAGATTTCCTTACTAAGTTCCATACAGACCGTTCGGAAGATGAACAATTTAACGACGAGAAGGCTTATCTAATAAAGCAAATCAAAGAGCTAAAGCCATTAGAACACTAACATTTATTTTATTGCATTTTAATAAATCGCCACTTCCTCCTCAAAAGAAGTTAGTTATAGATGCTATTATATTTAAACGCTTCTAAGTCACCAGAGGGTCGCGCTGGAGCTCCGCCGAGGACTCGCAGCGCCTGGAGTTACATTCGGTCTGTGATGAGTCAGGGATGAAGGTATAAGTGCTACGAGCAAATTAACATTTTTTAAAGATTTGTAGGAATTAGCATTATTTTAATGGTTTCACTTATATATTTTGTAAGTTGTTAAAACAATTTTTTAGTTTTTATGACGTGTTTAGTGACAGTTCCTAAGTCACAATGGAAATAATATATCGCATTCGCCTACGATCCTACGAACCATTGTTGGAATAACAACAAAGGCAACGAAAATGGGAAAGTCGAGATCTAAAGACTTGTAAATATGACACACTTATTTTTGTTTATTTTGTACTCTCAATATCAGAAGTATAGATTGTTGAATATGAAGGAAAATATATTTTATATATTGTCAGTATTGGTTATTTATTATGCGATAGTAATATTGTTCTTTGTTTGTGTATGACATTACTTGATGAAATTCGCATAAGTGCTTAAAACTTTGTAATAGAATTTGCAATTTTTCACAAATATTTTTGTATGTATTGCCGAAATTTCTTTATTCTATATTTTAAAATTTATCTTTATTTTGTCAGTGTCATTAATGCAGTCACATTTTTGAAACTGAATAAAATATTTGTATCATTCTTAATTTGTTTAATTTTTTCTACCCTCAGTCTAATTATTCATTTCAATTCCATTAAGTGCATATTATGTGGGATAAAGGAGAAGAGGGATGGAAGTGAATGTAGATGGATGGAGAGGTAGAGTTAAATGAAAAAAAGAAAGGAGTGAATGATGAGCAGTGCCCGATTTAACCTTAGTGGCGCCCCTAGGCAAAAAAAAATCATTAACGAAATTTTGTATAAAATATATAAAGTTTCGATAAAGTTTAATTTCTTTTAATTATAATTCTTTTGAAGAATGCAAAAAAAATTATAAATGATAAATTTTTCAAAAATGTACTAGTATTTTTTTTATTTATTTATTTTTTGGAAAATACAAAAAGTATTTTAAATGTTATCGACATTTCGATGAAAAAATTTTCACCCAATTTGCCGCCTTGGGCACTAGCCCCGAGTGCCCCTAGTGAAATCCAGCGCTGATGATGAGTCACGAGCAATAGGGGAGTGTGAAAGAGGAAGACGTACTGCGCCCGAAGTATTTTGGGAAAAGAGCAGGGAGATGATGATGTGGGATAAAAGATTGGTGTCAAATATTACCACCAAATCAATAAAATAGAATATAATACTATGATAATTTTTATTAGACAAGCAATCTGCTGTACACCTTGATTTACTATACATTGTGTTAAAAAAGTAACATTATCACAAAAACATAATATATACATACCAATAGTTTCATTTCAATCATGAATTTGACACTTTATTACTGAACTGAAGTTTTATGATATTAAATAGTTCAAGAGTCGATTTAAACTACAGTAGATTTTCTTTGCATAAGAAACACAATTTTCAAATATCAGTTACTACTCACACTATAAGATATTATTTACAAAACTTTCAGGCATTACGCACAAAAAGACTTATAGTAATAATTTTTATGTTAAATAATATTTATCTACATTTATATTATGTTATAAAAAAAATTAAAAGCAAGTTAGTTATAACAGATGTATAAGAAAGTAAAATAAATTGTCTTTATGACAACATAATATATTATGCGCTTTACTCAAATTAATTTACAAAATACATGATTTTTTTTAAATAGATTTAAGATGGAAAATATCTATCAAGACAGATTAATCATATTATACTAAACTACTTAGAATGTTTTATTTACATAGTTAATGTATGTGTATTAATAAATTAGGCCATAAGACACCAAGATATAAACTTTAAAATCAGAATATGTTACAAAAGGTTTTTGTGTCAGTTTCATACAATTCGGGTACAGAGGGCAGTGTTTTAGATAAATTAATCTACTGTCACAATGCTATGTTTAAACTTCATTTAGTTAGTTTATAAGAAGACATTTTATCATAATTTAACACTACTACAGTAAGGGAAATTATTAAAAAATCTTATCATGTAATGTTAATTTTAATAAAACATGAAGCGTATCTAAATCTTTAAACAAATAATAAATAAAAAGAAGTATTGGCATTTTATCTCATTTACAATTTAATATGTGGCTTGCTGTTAACTTCACCCGTTCGTATTTATTTGAAATTATAATAGTAACTATTTATTTTTCATAATTTCTTTTTACCTTTTAAACTAATTCATTATAATATCACCCCTTAGTCATTCGCTCTTTAGTTTGCCAAAATATTTACATAATTAGTAAATTACAGTTCATATGATTTATAAAAAATGAATAATTTAATAGACATGTCCTAAAGTTCTAAATCAATTTTTTTTTTAAATACAAGTTAATTCTATTATTTTCGAAATGTGAACAATTTCAATGATTATTTGCATCTTTTAACGAATAATATAATTATTTCTCAGAGATCAGGTAAATTATACCATCTTTGAAAAATAAATAAATACAATGAACAGTTTTAGGTAACCCAAAATGTTAAATGAGTAACTAAATACATTTTTGTACAAAAAAAATATTATAATATCTTTTGTTACTCATACCTACGTTCAAAATGTTGCAACATTTATTAAAACACTACTACCTAGAGAGTTAAAAATTGTTCTCATAGTTACTAAACAAGGTTTTTTTTAAATGGATATCTACTATATAATCTTAGAAAAAGTTATGTTATTGTTGGCATGAATAACTACAGATAGTGTATAAGCTTTAATTTAAATCCGCATAATATAAAGAGATCAATTATATCAATAACAATAATTTGACGAACTGTACAACGCTGTCGCAATTTACAACTGCCTAGATAAATTCTAAACAAATTTTCTTAATTAAACTTACACAGATATTTTATGATTTATTTTAACCATAGAGTTAAGAAAATCTTAATTCAATCATTGATATCTATGTACTTTCATAGATTTAAGCGAATATGTGACATTTTATTACTATTTTTTGGGGTTTTTCGCTGATTTATTTTGATTTTTATCTCACCTCTACCACGAATATTTGTTTAGTTCAAAAAGTCGCTCTTAGAGTCGACACATGTCTTGGCGATATAATTTCATCACTGTCATGATTTTTTTAATTCTTCTAAATTTTTAAATAATAAGGTTCATATTTAAGTTGTTTTTAATTTTTTTAGATATACTTCTTTTGGCACACCGACAGCCAAAAACCGACATGATAAAGTTAGCTTTATTCCTTTTACAAACAGAGAGTTGTGACATACGGGATGAAATATTTAGCTATTTTTGTTCTGTTACGCCTAAGAAGTATAACTTCTTACGTGCGTACAATAAGTTTACACGTTTTTTTTAATTTGTATTTTGGACCTAACGCAAATTGTTAATCTACTGCTTAACATACTTGTAGTGGGCAACTTTGGTCAAACTTGGAGAGCGAAAATCTTGGTTTATGTATTTGAATACACTAAAGTATGGATGTCAATTAAAAAATAAGACATTTTCAAACTTTCAAAAGATGAGCGGTTTAACAAATATCGGTCATTGGATATTTTATTGAAATTATTTGTTACAGTATATACCTAATATTTAATTGCACCACGTCTCATTCAGATTGTCAGGGTTCGGTCAAGCCTTAGCATCTTTAAAGAAAGATTCTTTACATATATGTATGTATATGTGCAATGCTGCATTTTTTTAAATAAAATTGATAATAATCATATCTTTATCTTGGTATAATAAATCATTATATGCTTGTAGAAATATTTTTGTTTGCGATATATTTAGATACGCGGCATTTTGTCAACCCTAATTTTATTTGGAATATATTACAATTTACAATACTGAATAGCTCTAAAATATGGCCAATGTCAAATACCGAGGGGAGGCGGAAAATATGTAATCACATTCTGAACATATTTGCTCGTTCAATACCAAATTTAATTTACAGAAGAATGTTACATTAAAATATGTAGAAAATTAGATGTGTTTAGTCTGTGATGATGGCAGATGAAAAAGTCTGTGGTAACTCGCTCGCTTAGGAGACCGAGTGAAGCGGGTTCAAATCCCGGGTGTCGCACCTATGATATTTTCATGTGCGAATTATTTCTAGCATGATTACTTACGTCAGGAAACCTGCAAGTCTAATAGAACCTAGAAAATTTTCTAAAGACATGTGAAGTCCGCCAATTCGATCTTAGCCAGCGTGGTGGACTATGGCCTGATCCCATCATTGGGATTGGGATTGATGGTTTAAAAAAAATAGGGGCTGCATACAATCTGTCCTGTGGCGTATTTATCCTATTGCGGCAGTATATACAGTCGAGGGCGTCGCTGTCTTCGTCAAAAGTCTAATTTATTGTGATTGCTATTGAGGATTTAATAAACCAAGTTGTACAAAGTCAGAAAATTTCACTCCATAAACAGTCTTTTTTAACGTAAAATATTAAAAATTAACATGACTTTCATTTCACAACATAAATAATCGTTCCTTGTTATAATAGGTATAACATAAGCGAAGTGCAATCTTATAGGGTGCCAAATAAAGCTTCCCTAGTGACAGTTCTTCAGGAACTTAGCTCATGATGATGAGTTGTCCGGTGTTGTTGGCGTAGACGAGCCCCTGGCCGGGCTGCGGCGCCCAGCGCAGGCAGTTGAGGCTGGTGAAGCCGTGCTCCCACGTCTGCTCCAACTCTTTGATCGGAGACAAACCGGTTCGACTTGAACTTTCTGTAATT
The DNA here is from genome assembly GCA_921882275.1 of Brenthis ino. Classification (NCBI taxonomy): domain Eukaryota; kingdom Metazoa; phylum Arthropoda; class Insecta; order Lepidoptera; family Nymphalidae; genus Brenthis; species Brenthis ino. The sequence continues at coordinate 24,987,961 of OV170225.1, read as the reverse complement.
AATTACAATAATAATAAACACCTTTATGAACAATAAACCCACAAAAGAAAAAAAATAGACAAGAAAAATATAAAAAGAGCTGTAATTAATTATATGTATACATATTTAGCTTGTTGTTCGTTTTGTTACCTATTTACATGATGAAAAAAACATTTTTAACAGTAGCAGCATTTTATTACATTCATACTATAAATACTAATATAGTCGGTGTTTACGTAATTTCCATCCTAAATCCGGTAGTGACATTATTTGCCTAAAATATTAGTTATTCGACATGTTAACAATCATCATATTAACCAAACTCACCTTTGATCAACAATATGACTAGTTAACGTATCACATACAAAATCAAAGCTAAATTCTGTCCGCGCCAATGTGCACATATACAGCTTAATTTGTATAATAACGAACCAAGACAAAGTCTTATAAGTTTTATTTTCAATCTAATCAACACCTTGTAATAAAGTCACAAATCTTTAAATTATCATCATACACCTACGATCATTTTGTAAGTTTTATAATCTTTATTGTAAAATCAGCCTTATATTAAAAAAACATAAAGCATTTTTTCCCGTTCTTGCTTTGTGAACTAAATCGTTATGTTTTGTTTCTGTTTGCTTCTTTGTATTGTCGCGTATATTGGCCGACCTGGGCCAAAGTTCTTAGCGGATTTAAAATTGTTCAAAATTTTTATATTATTTATTTGGTTAAATCTTAAAATATTGACTTAATCTACATGTATTTACCGAAAGTAAGACACTCTCCGTCTGAAATTTCTCTATTTCTTCTTCGCGTATTATTTTTGTAACTTTTAAATATATATTGCGGCATTGTGAACGTGTTTACGTTGGCAGTGTTTCAATAGAACTAATCGAAATATAGGCTCACTTTGCAAGTGAGCTGATATTTACCGGGACGGATTTCTTACGCCGACCCGATATCTAGTATTGTGGATTGAAGAAACCCACAAAAGCTCTATCATCTATCCTTATAGGAATTAGTATTATTTTGTTACACATACATCAAAATCCGGTTAGCTAGACTAAATAGTTAACAAACGTACAATCATACTCCTAAAAGAATAATCATTGGGATTCATCATTGGGATTGACACAACATTGTTCAATCATTAAATAAATAATTATTATCAAAGATAACATGTAAGTATGTACTTGGCCATACTTTGGCCCAATCAACTAAAAACAATATAAACCAAGATTTGTTTCATAAAATACCCACACTTCTCCAAACTCCAACTTCTCCAAAGAATTTACAAACTTTAACACATCAAACTTTCGATCGTAATAATAAACTGATCTAATCGATAACTTTGATAAGTGTAAAGTTTCTTAGATTTACGCGAATATTTAACATGTTAAATTTTAAATAAAACTATGTTTTAGGTTTTTTTTGCGGATTTATTTTGATTTTTGGTTCCCGACATTTCGAATGCTCTCTCTCCAAAAAAATCAAAATAAATTCGCGAAAAAATCCAAAGAGATAGATTTTATTTAAATACATAATTTAGTTGATTGGGTTCGAATATATGTACGAGTATGTATGTATGTATGTATGCATGAAAGAGCAAACCTAGAGGGTCAAGCCGGTAGAGCAGCGCGAAGACGTTGGTGCGCGCGTGCGCGGCGGAGGTGAAGCGGCGCGAGCCGAGCCCCACGGCCAGGTGGCGCGCCGTGGGCGACAGCGCCACCGACACCGCGCTCTGCTCCAGCACCGCCGTGTGCAGGCACTGCCCCAGCCGCGACCACTCCAGCGAGTACACGCCTGCACACGGATATATCTATACGTAGGCTAGCGACTCACCTTCGTCCCTAGCCTGATTCCCCATACAAACTTTCATCGCCATTTTCACCGTCTTAAGGGATGATTTCCTGGATAAAAAGTATCCTATATCCTACCCGAGGTCTCAAACTATCTTCTTACCAAATTTCATCTAAATCGGTTCAGTAAATCCGGGGATTACCCCCTACAACGTCACAAACTTTACCTCTTCATAATGTTAGTATAGATAAAACGAAGTCGCTGTCTGCATTTGTCCGTTTCTCCGCTTACTTCTTCTCAATCACGCAACGGATTTTGATACGATTTTCACTAATAGAAAGAGCGATAAACGAGCAAAGTTTATGTATATAGTTTGTAAATATTTTGTACAAAAATATCTAACCTAAACGGTGTTTCATAAAAAAAGTGATTTTCATGAAATTACATGGCTAACTCTGACTAAACCCTTAGAGATTACTTAAAAAAGCCTACAGAAAACTCCGCGATAAGCATGACAGTGTCTATCTGCTAAGGTATACTCACAATAACTACTTATGTTGGGGATGCACCCGAGCGAAACGAGGGTAAGTCACTAGAATATATATGCGCAAAACTCATTAACGAGTGCATTTTTTAGTTTCCCTTCATTGAGAGTATTTTTTAAAACTATATGATACCTTTCTAAAATCTATTTCTTATATTTTGTTAATTTTACACAACAATACAATAATGCCATTTTCAATCAAAGCCATTTCAATAAGATTTCCAAAAAGCATTTAATTTGAGGATTCGACTCAGTTAGAATTTTATTATATGTATAGATTTTAGATTTTGTCTATACATCGTTCTACAATCTAATTCTGTACGTTTTAGAAGAATTACATAACATATAATAAAATTGTAATTGAACGCTGTCTGTACTTGAAAGATATTTGAGAATAACTGTTATTGGGAGTCTTTATTAACCGCAATAGAACCCAAAACAATGATTTTTAGTATTTTTGTTTATGTTTGTCTAATTTCAAAAACAGCTTAAACGATTTGAGTGCGGTTTTCACCAATGTATTGTGGTAAGCTTTACTTAACATTCATTTTTAGTTTTATTTTAATCAGTTCATAAAAAAAAAGTTACGTCAATTTAAAGAATCACCTAATGGCTAGTCTTAAATAATTATTTGTTTACATCATAAAAAACTCACCTAACCAGTGGTTAGTATTTCTAAATCGTGGCACCGGGAGCAAGGCGACCAGTAGTCTGCCGTCTTTTGATATATCAATACTTGCGTCGTTATGGATTCTACACCTCTGCACTACTACGTTCTTTGAACCTGATAAATTATAAATTTTAATGCTTATAACACTGTCGGCTGTATGAATATATTGAAAAATCTAACCATAGGTATCCATTCATTGACAAATATCTTAAAAAATTATAAAATTAAGATAAAAGTAAAATACTATATTTACTCATTAATAACATTATTTTGTTTCAATTAAAAAAAGTTTGCATTTTATATTATTTGTAAAAAAAGGTTATTTCTCGACCGCTATACTAACAAATCTTAAAACTAAAAATATCTCATATTGCAAAACGTCTTTAAATAAAAAGTCGTCGGGAAGTATACAATCCTAAACACATACCTTATTTTTAAACAATTATTGACACATAAATTGGTACTCACTGTCAGCGATATCAGGGGTGTTACCCGTGGTGAAGTCCCAGGCCTGCACGCGGTGCGAGGGCGCGGGGAGCCCCTCCGAGATGATGCCGGCGTCCAGCAGGCCCGCCATGCCGCTCATGCGCCGCATGCCGAACCCCCCGACGCCCGCCGGCCCGCCACCTCCCGGACCCCCTCCACCTCCGCCTCCCCCCGGCCCTCCACCACCACCTCCACCATTCTCCCCGTTGCCATCTTCCTCGACTACCATTGCGTTCTATTAAGAAAAAAACCCCTAAGCACTATTATATTTTCTAATATACAAAAATACATTGGATTTTATTTTCTAACTAGCGGCTAACCCTCGCTTCGCTCGGGTTCGTCCCATATATATTATATTCGTCCCGTATTATATTCGTCCCATATAGATACATTTTATTTTTGTTGAGCGGAACTCTAATTCTTTTACTGAAATAAAAGTAGCCTAAGTTACTCCTTATAACATCAACTACCTGCCAGTGAAAGTCCCGTCAAAATCGACCGAGCCGTTTCGGAGATTAGCCGGAACAAACAGACACACAGACAAAATTTTTAAAAATTGTGTTTTTCTTATAATTACCGTATATAATTCCATATGCATTTAATAAAAAGCTGTTATTTTGACATTACAAACAGACACTTCAATTTTATTTATCTGTATATATAACGATCCAGATAATTAGTGTTTCTTACACATTTAATTTCAACAAAAGAAATAAGTTAATGTATGGACAATGAAAAACATTGTTTTAGCTTCTAAAGTAATAACACACAGCTAAATATAATACTAAGGCTTTTATCGCACTTACTCACTTGGGCCAGAATAATCGGTTGTAAATACTCATGAATCCTAGGCACCCTCTGCGTCTGGTTCCCTTGCGCATCTGGGTTATTTATACTGAGATCACCCACTTGCATCAACGGCACCGTCGCGCTGCCTATAACTGCATGAAACTGTCCCGACTCTTCCGAAGGTCTATTTGTGGAACCTCTAGATAAAATGCGGTCTCTATTGAGCGTGCGTATGTGCGGTCTAAAATCGTAGGTGGGGTAAGGACGACTACGATTGGGAGGGTCTGAATTATTTGGCATTGGTGATCGATTTTCATTGGTATTGTCGTAGTCTGGATGTAAACTGAACATTTCGCGAACAGACGACGGAGTGTATAACCGAATGGTCTGTAGACGTCTGAATCTAGTGCGCGCTGCGTTTCTTAATCTTACCGCTTGCATGTGTGCCATTCTGATGAGATTAATCCTTTCTTCAAAGTCATCCAAAACACTAGTTGGCAATCTCAGAGGGCCATTATCACCGCCCGATAGAATACCAGACGGGCCAGGAATGGGTTCTGGGCATTGAGATTCACTTCTTCTTGACGATACTCTTGTTCTACCTCTGCTGGGAAGTAAGCGTAAGTTAGGAATTCTGTAAGTAGACACAGGCGGCAGTACTTTCTTTTTAATTAATGGATGAACACTAGGATTTGTTTTGTGTAATGCTTTCAGTCGCCTACTCTCTAAATACAATTCGCGTCGATTTCTGGCAGTTGCAGAGTTATTCCTATTAGCCGCAGCTATTAGAACGGCGAGACGGTTACTCCATTGTTGAGATACATTACTTTGTGTCACACTTGTTGGAAGAGGCATATTTGTGTTTGAGCGTGTATTGCTTTCGGTTGACATTGACTGCGAAGCTGTAGAAGTTTCCTTTTTCATGCGTTTACTGGAGTTATTCCGTAGGCGGTCTTCTTCCGTTTCGCTAGAAATAGAATGATAGGGAGATTCATCAGGACCGTCTACATTGACGGGACCAGTGTGGTCTATGTTTTCTAATCGAATAACGTTCAGAGAGTCTACACGTTGTGGTGACGAACTATTACTAGCGCGACCATTGTTTCTATTCGTCATTAACATGAGGCATGTTATCGCTAATGCTTTTTTCAAAGTACGAAGCATGTTAATAATGAGTTGACTCAGACCTCTCTCTTCCAAACACATCATCATCATATTAAACATTACTGAGAGTACTTGCATAGCTCGCATTCGAATTTCATGTCTAGTTGCACTTATTTCTATAGCTCGAGCAAACTCCCTGCGAGGTCTATGCAAATATCTATTAGACAGTCGACTCGCAATAGAATTGCGTGATCGCCGCCTTAGCTCATCTTCGGGTCGCCACCTGTAACTCGACTGCAGTCTCCTTCTTAAAGACGGTGAAGCTCTAACATTTGGTCTGATCTGTGGTCTAGGCCCGGGACGAGTTTCACTTGTGTTTTCTCTAGAAGTTCCTTGCTCTGGTTCATTTGTTTCAGGATTTTCTACATTCGACGGTTCATCTTGCAGCGATTCACTATTTCTAGGGTTATCTGAAGTTTCTTGATTATTATTGTTTTGTGTTCTAGCACTTCTATTTGGACGCGTGATGTTATCTGTCATTTCAGTGAGCATCATACATCTTTCAAGTAACGATCTTGTGTAATAGCTTGGTAAATCTTGCCGACCAGTTTCTCTGTGTAACATAAGAATTCGTCTTCGTAAATTCTCCCACATATTGCGCAATTCAGGCATTGTAGTGCGATTACCACGGAGCCACATATTAGTTAGTTGCATGGTATGTTTTTGTAAAGCATTAACACCACCTCTAACTTTTCTAAAAGCTTCACCCGGGGGGATCGTACACCCGTTGTTCCAGAAATTATCTCTGCTTGTAGACGGTCTAGGATTAAAATCACTGCTGTTCTGATTCGACGTTTCGGAAGTTTCCGGGTTTTCACTTGTAGAGGTACTCGGACCTTCTCCTGCATTATTACTTTGCGTCCGCACGCGAAATCGACTGCTATTAGTCGATACGTTTATGCTGCCTGAATCACGATTTGAAGTTTGTGATTGGGATTCACCTAATTCGAAAACAAGCCTATCTGTTCGAAGCGCAGATCTCTCTGAAGATCCTGAAGGTTCATTGGAAGGTCTTTCTGAGTCTCTATCGTCTTCTCTAAAAGTAGAGTTTCGTGTTCTAAAAATATTCACTTCTGGAGATTGGTCGCTGTCGGACTCTGAGCTTGACGATAAAAATCTGGAATGCAAATTCCCAAATAGGCGGACTCTTTGTGGATCTCTCGTTCTTTCACTTTCATTGTTGTCTTCAGACTGAGTCCTGGATGATCTGTTACGACGGGGCAAGTCGTCTTCAACGCTTGTTATAGTAGAAAGGGACATATTGGTGATTAAATTCAACAGTCTCGTACCGGAGTCTCTTAAAATATCTCTGATTAGATCTAAGCTTTCGTTTATGGTTTGAGCATCGACGGGTGTGGCTTGGGTTTGTGAAGATGAATACGAAGTCGACGGCCTTGGACTTGAAGTGGCTGATGTAGTCGTCGGTGGGTCTTCTCTCAATGCCGTTCCCGTAGTATTATCAACAGGAGCGGAATTCTCATTTGGTACCGAAACAAAAATCCTGCGACTTCCCCATCTCCGAGGGGAAAGATCTAGAACGGAGGGGGAATCGGGTCTGTATGCTGGGAATATACTAGTCCGAGATGAATTAGAAGAATTGTCTGTTCGATGCGCCAAGGGACTGCTTGCGAAGGAGATGACACTCGGCCGCGGCGGGCCATTTGTGGAAGAAAATGGATTTGGTAAAAGTCTGGAAGCACGCTCATTTTGATCAACAGTTCGGAAGGATCTGCCGTTATCATTCAAAGGGTGGAATGCTGAAGGTCGCGATCGAAATAAGGAATGTACGTTAGCGAAGTGTCGTTCCCTGCAAAGATGATGATAGTTCTGTGTTAAATAATTTTCATTAATTAGTATAAAACACTCACATATGAAGCTCTAAGTTCTTACAAATTATTATAATGCTGAACATGGGTAGCAAGAATTATAACATTTCACAGTTTTCATTATTTTGTAAAAATCTATTCTTTTTTAAAATGGCATAACTAGGTTTCTTACGTAAAAGGTTAACTTGTGAATTAGTATTTGCTATTGAATGATGTTCATAAATGTTGTGTAGTTTACCTAGACGAACTGCTATCGAAGGATAAAGCGTCAAGATTTAAAAAGCGGCTACTGCTTGCTTCACTATCTCCACTGTCATTTTCTTGTCTATTATTTGATGTATTCAAAGGAGGGCTCTCTGGGAATAGTAAATATTATTATAGTATAAACAATGATGTAATAATAATAACATAAAAGACTTTTTGTACACATTTACATAATTGTTATTTGAATGCAAAACGTATTTAAATTAATATTTCATTAGCTTCTGTGCTAATGTTATAATTGTATTAGTACTCATTTTCATCTGTACTAATATTATAATTGTAATTCTTTACTTTTTCATACTAAAAACACTGTACAGATTTAGATGAAATTTAGCAAGAACATAGATTGCATTTAGGTTTTCTTTAATCCCCATTGTGCATAGTGCTTACCATATGAGCAAAGCGAGCAGCGCACCTGACATAATAGTCGTTTTATATGAAATGTGTTAAATGGTATAAGGTATATTAATATATTTGTTTGACTGATTGAAATGATAATATATTATTACTTTAGGGAAGGATTACACTACAGAGCTTATACAAAAAAAAATATCTAATTTTGGTTTATCATTGTGTTGTGGGATAAAAAGAAAATAAAAAATCTAAAAACTGTCATTAGGATTTATATTTAGTACATATTGAAGAATATTCAATTTAATAATTAATGGAGTTGTTGTTGTGAGAGTTATGTCGACTTATACAAATAAATATTTGAAGGGAAAATGGTTTACGGTATGATTAATATTAGTATGTTCTCTTTAACATTTTTTGTCGTAGTTTGATTGCCGATTTTAACCTACTTCGAAATTTTAGTTTTAATTTGAAATTTGTAATAGAAATTCGAATGACAATTGCATTTGATAATATCAATCTAATCTGATGATGGCGCCAGTGTAATTCTTCAATGGTACAAGTAAAACCTTAGAGAGAACTCATGAGTTTTATTTTAAAGAGTTGATTAAAATATATTTTTAGTTTTTAAATATACTACATTCATGTTATATAGTATTTACCCTCTTCAGGTTGCGGCGTAGAAGTATATGGTGTTCGTGTGAATGGGTTTGCTTCAGGGGATGGATCTGTTTCCATTGGATCGGTACCTCGGTCCATCTATGAAAATAAATGTGAGTTTTTGTTTAAATATAATGAAATAAATTAATTATTGATTGCAGTATTGTCAACAACTATACTAATGAAAAATAAAATTCTGAATATACTAAGTAATGATAGTGACTTAGAAAATCATAGAACTTATCGATAACATCATCATTAATTAAAAAAATACTCTATGGAACTTGAAAGAATAAGTAGAAAATGAAGTCGTCCGAGTGCTTTTGAAAATCTTTTATTGTTAGTTGTGTATCATTGTTTATGAGGAGGATTAATTAGGAACATCCTAAGGTACAGATACTTTAATAAAAAAGAAATAATATTAATATCTGCTTTCAATAAATGTCCCATTGACGTGAATCCTCTTTCTTTTGAAGTTGGTTAAAGTAACATGAAAAATAACAGATTGAATAAATAAATTAAATTGCATATTAAAATGGGTGAAAAGCGTGTAATAATAAAGTTATATACCGTGCTGGGTGGAGGCGGGGTCACAGTAAGTCTATGTCGGACCATAAACAGTCTTTGATAATTTCGTACTAAACTGTCATATCTTTGAACTAAATTCTGATAAGAATTGACAATAATATCCTGAGTGGAGCCCGAGTTTTCTTGTGGTCTATTGGGTCCAGGCGTCTCGTCGGGATCATCTCGTCGCACATTGCTTTGGTTGTTATTAGGATTCATAGAGTTCTGTTGTGGAACAGAGTTGCTTATTCCCGCAGTTGACGGTCTTAATGATATTCCTGTTATCAGCTTGTACCCAAGAGAATCAAAAGCAACATATCTGAAATAATATTTCATAAAATTTACTCATATTCAACTTCACAATTATGTAACCAAAAATAATACTTTTGTCTGCCAAATAAAAAATATTGTCACATTTCTGTATCATCTCAAACATACATATTTTGACTATAATTGATACAAATAACATAATTTGACTTAATAACAAAATAACTATTATATAATAGATTTATTAATTATGAACCAGTTGTTTTAATGTACCCTTTAATATGTGAAAGTGTTAGTGGCCAATGATACAATATGTTATTCTAATCCATCTTTATTGGTATATAAAGATTAATCTTTTCCAAATACCAATAGTGTATGCTACCATATAAAAGCTGATAAGGCATAAAATTGTGTAATATATAATATACATAAACCAATTGTTTGTGTATAGCTTTATGTGATAAGTTAAACAAATAAATTATTAATTAAAATGAATACACTTAGCAATAAGCTTACCTGACTTTTTCATTAATATTATTGGTAGTAACTTTTGTAAAGGGTGCAGGCTGACTCCAATCCCAAAAGTAAAGTTCATTAAAAGTGGCAATCACCAACAACTGCTCTCTAGGATGGAAAGCTATTGAAGCTATGACTGTTTCGTTACGCACATTCCAAACTTCACTGCCACCCTATATTCAATGAACTCTTAAAATATGTATACATAGGGTATATAGAATAATAAAATAATTTTGCCCTAACTATACAATAAGTGAAAATCCTATAAATCTTTAAAATGACAAACTAAATATATAAATATTTAAGATGTTACATTTAGATAGTGTGTATTAATAAAAAGTAATACTCACGCTAGAAATATCCCACACTCTAACTTGGCCACCAAGACATCCAGATCCTATAAGCTGAGGATGAGAAGGGTGGAAAGCTATGCACCATGGTGTCCGTGGATGACCTTTCAGTATCCTAACATGCTTACCACTTGCCAACTCTGATACATATACATTGTGATTACCATGTGTTGAGGCCACTTTTGTTCTAAAATATAATAAAGTTTAAATTAATAAATGTCATTATCAAAATAACTTAAGGCTTATATTTTATATGTGCTAGTAATATTAAAATCTTATCAATTATAACTACACAGTATAAAGGCAGTAGCTCAGTGGCAAAATGCTTGCTTGGGACTCGAGTGCAGTGGATTCAAACCCTGGGTCTTGCACTTCTGATATTATCATGTGTCATTTCTAACATGATTACCACTTTTTCATTTTATCAATTTTCCATCATGATTACTACATTGTGAGGAAACCTGCATCTGTGAAAGATCCTAGCAAATTTTAAAAAGACTAGGTTAGTGTGGTGGACTATGGCCTGATCCCCCTCATATCGAGGGGAGTGATCTGATCCTGCCCATGGCCAGAGGTAGGATGTTAAAAAGGCCTGAATACAAACACAATGCAGCCCTAAAAGTTCTCTTTATTGTAAATACAGATAATGAATGCCTTTACTAAATAATCTAGTTTTGAAATAAAGAATACACAGACTTACCCATCTGGACTAAATACCATTAAAAATGTTGATCTTGGGTATCCTGGCAAGTCACAGCACTGTAATGAAATAAAATAGGTTATTTTTTAACTATCCATAAAACTTTTTTATAAGAAATGGAAGCTTATAATGCATACATACTCTTATTTTGAGTGGTTTTTGCACCAAAATGTCTTCAGCTGCATTTTCAAGAACCGTCTTATTAGAAGGTGAATTTGGTGGATTGATTCCTCTCTCCCGCCACTGCCAACTCCTGGCAATGTTGCCCACAGTCTGGGACTCATCAATTGAGTCATTCTTACATCCAAGCCATTCATTGTCTATCACAGGATCCATTACCTTGAAATATAGATAATTAAAAATAAATTCTTTATATTGTATGCTATGTTAGAATTAGAAATAATTTTAATACATTTGACTTACACTATATTTAGTAGATTAGTGAATATCTTTATACTTTACCTTATTAATTGAAAAAATGAGATTTACTATAGTCTATAGAGATCTGAAAAAAAAATTATATTAATCATATAAAAAAATTAGGTGTAAAGGTTTTCTTAAATTGAATTATTTAGATCAATTAACTACATCATTTTAGTTTAAAATATATATAAATATAAAATCTTGGCACATCTATAACCTTTACCAATAAACATTAAATAAGTAAACCACAAAACCGAAAAGATACTGTAAGCCATATTGGAAATTTTAACAAAATTATTACTATCAATAGTTTTACTTATTTATATTTATAAAATGAATATAATATGTTAGAAAGGACCATAGGTTAAAAGTGTATCGCTCAAATTTATGTACACAATCTGTCGATTAATCTTAGGTCTTAGGTATCGATAAACAAAAGTAGTTACCTGGAGCATGTTGTTTTTATACATAAATAAGTGTTCACGTAAAAGGAAAAAGCTTCACTTATTTTTGTATTGATTTGATTTGTTATTATTTATTCGCCCAATGGATTCCACTATGGTTTTACGACACAAAATTCTCAAAGAAACTCGTTCGGCAAACATTCAGCTGCGAAATGTCAAATTTACCGATTGCGTTCAAAAACTGATGTCAATTAGGTAAAGATTAAAAATAAAATTTAAAAATACTCTATATTTTAGGTTTATCTTATCATGTCCTTAAATTTAGGCATTATTCGACTTTGAAGATTTATTCATTTTTTATGGTAAACAATCTTCAGAAATTTGAAGAAATTCGAATCCGATCGAAAAAGAATCCGTAGAAATTTGTATGTTAAATTAATATTTTTTTGAGCAGATATGTAAACATATATTACCTGAAGCAACAAGGTTCAAGCAATATGTATGCAAGTGGTATACATAAATACATTTCCCAACGTTAAAAAAAAAGGTTCAAGCAAACAATGTTCTCAAAACTAAAGTGAACTTGTTATTTCCCTTTCCATGCATATTCCTCCCTAAAGACGCGTTTACTATGAATATATCGTATGTTAATCCAGTTGGGCATCAAGCCAAAAAATACAGGTCGAAGGTACCTATGCCTAGAATAAGAAGGAACCTGCCATAATCTTAGCCATCACAGGCAATCCGATGGCAATTTAAGTATGCGCCTTTCTATTGCAGTGTTAATCAACTTCAGTAAAATAACATCTTCAGGTTGTCCCTGGCTAAAATTACATATGTCTCGAGTCCCAGTTCAAAAGTCCGTTTGATATGGATGCGTTTTCCTAAAAATACTTCGACATATCGATGTCCGGATGGCCAAGTTAGAATCATTGGAGAGCCATTATTCTGTTACATAAACTGCCGAGTATAATATGTATGTCATTTAGGGGGTTAAACCATTTTCGGTTTGTGCGACTCTGGAAAAGAAAAATATAACAAATTTCAGTGACTAACTTTTTATCCGCGGTATCACAGATCATATAATACTATACTAATCGGTATACAACTTATAAAATATAGCACCTCATATGAGATGAGTACACAGTATAAATTTATTACTTATGTAAAGCTGATTATTCAATCATGAGTAGGCAGACTCATGAAAGTGTGATTTATAAACACATTATTTAATTTTTTAAGTATTTTATAAAAACAGAATGTGGGTACATTAAAACACAAACTTCAATAACAAATTGATTGATACCTATTGATGTAATGCAATCTGTTGAATTCTTATATCATGACTCATTAAATTGGTTAAGATTTTATATTCTTTTTATTTGTATTCGTGATCCCAATTTCTCTATCTGTTCCAGTTGTGGAAGCCTTGACGCTTTCGGAGTGTGGTGGTTGATAAGCACTCTACATCTTAGAGGTTTTGTTGCTGTTTGCTATTGAACGCTAGCAAACCCGCTGTATGGTTGTGAAATCTAGCGAAGCAGCCATTTAGTTTGACTATAGACATATTGCTCTCCATAATACGGTAGCTCAATGTTGGTGGAAAATGCAGTGTAAATGAAAAAATGCAGTCCAAAAGAACTAAAAAGAAATATTCAGAATTAAACGTAAACTAAAATATAAAGTACCAAAAAAGGATACAAAAGTCTGATTCAGTCTAAAATTTAAATAGACAACTACCAAAATTCTGGAAACTCAGCGTATTTTTTTCCTAATATATGTACAATGTACAATTTTAACTAAATCAATAAGATTAATAGTAGAATCATTTTTATCATTATAACCTAGGTAGGCAAGGTGGGTACATCATGTGCCAGTTGTCGTGTCTATATGGATACAAATATTTCTTTCAATTTAAAACGTTTAATGGAGTTGTCATTTCAATAAAACCACAAAGAAAATATGGTTGTAATATCCTAAACAAATCATTTTCATTCGCATTTTCTGATCTGAAATGGTTTGCGGTAGCCTATGAGATTGTTTCCTTTGAGAATGCGCATCACGTGTATCTGTTAGAGCATGTAACAAGGAAATTAAGTACGACTTGTCATAAAGTTGCTTTTCAAGAGACCTTTTTATGCTTTATGACTTTCTAAAATTGTTATTTAGCATTCGATAAAGAGTTTAAAAAAAATTATCTAAATAGGCTATGTATGTTAATGTTGTTGTATTCAGCCCTTTTTTTTAACTCCCCACTTCTGGGTACGGGCCTCCCTTCTATACGAGAGGGATCAGGCCATAGTCCACCACGCTGGCCAAGTGCGGGTTGGCGGACTTCACATGTCTTCAAAACTTTCTAGGTTCTCTCAGACATGCATGTTTCCTCACGATGTATTCCTTCACCGTAAGACAAGTGGTAATCATGTTGGAAATGATTCGCACATGAAAATATCAGAGGTGCGAGACCCGGGATTTGAACCCACTTCACTCGGTTTCCCAAGCGAGCGCGTTACCACTGGGCTACTACTGTATATTTATATACATTTGCAATTCCGATTGTTTTCAAAATATGACTGTCATTAATATCTTCCTAAGAAAGCAGTTTGCTGTTGTCGGTGTTAGTCGTTAGAAACTTTTCGAAGTGAAACATCTTTGTGCGCATGAGAGTAAAATTTTATATTATTGCCATAGTAACCGCTTGTATTAGGTGCCATAGTAACCGTCGTTATTGTTCGAAAAATGATATAGGTATACTATTATGATATTCATTCCATTGCTATCTTCAAGATTACTATTTTTTCTAATTTGTTTTCAAATATGCAAATTATTTATAACTAGCCGTTCACCCTCGTTTCGCTCGAGTTCGTCCCTTAGAGTATATGCGATAGATGTAAGTGTTACCGACTTTAGATATTTTTAGTGTTTAATAGAGCGGAAATGTGCAATATTATACATAATAGATCACGAACCTGTATATATTAAAACAGCTCAGAAGGGTTTTCCAGGAAGACAAATATTTGGCAATTAACAATTATATTTCTCGCTTTTTCTGTATACTCATTTTACATTTATATTTTATATTCCTAACTCATATAATGCGAATCACCGACTGTCCACTTGACATATCAAACATCTATATTCAAAATCTACGAACTGGCACATAAAATAACTAAATGTTACAGTCGGCCATCCGTTACAATAACGAGTCCCTTCGTTTTAGGCCACACTAAGTCAAAAAAGTTTCACACATTACAATTCACTCATCTGTTTGTTGAATCCTGCTACTCTCTATTTCTATCTCTAATCTGTTTGTTCTTAACAATAATCAAATATGCTGTTAGATTTTTATCGGTAAATGTATCTTCAGTAGAGGCGTGCACCCAGTGGTACAATCCTCATCTTCACTCTGTGAATCTAGTCGCTAGGTTCGATTTACTATTTCTCTTAAGGCGAGAGAATCTTAGACTGCCCACCCCCTTCAGCTCGGCAGCTAATTTATTTATGTGTTGGTCCAATCTGGCTTGATAATTATTGCTGTTTAACTCGACATCTTCCTTCACTATTTGCAGATTGAAATCTAGGTAAACATATTTATTACTTATATTTGGTGGAACATTGATCATGATTCTCATTGTTTTGCTCTGAAACCTTTCGAGTATTTCAATATTACTATGGCTGGCTGTACTCCAGAGCTGAATGCCACAACTCCATATAGGCTTTCCGCTTTAGTATAGCTTTATAGGTAATAGACAGCCATTTTACTATCATTTGCCAACGATGACTTACGACTGATGAGCCCATATATGCTGCGGAATTTGTGTCTAGCTGTTTCCTTTTAGTCCATATGTGTTTGCGCCAAGTGAGTCTACGGTCGAGATGTATACCTAAGTATTTGGCGTCATCAGATTGTGGGATCTCTCTTTCACAGAAGGGTAGGTTTAAAACACAAATCTTTGTTTTCGATGGCGATACAGTCAACCTTATATCGGATAAATGACTATTCAATTCATCTAGCGATCTCTGCATACGTATGGTCCCTAAGCTAAAGTTATCACAAGTTATATCACAAAATCATCAGCATATTGGGATATTAATACATTTTTTAATCTTTTTGCATAAATTCATAGTTGCTATATTGAACACTAAAGGTGATAAAGGATCGCCTTGGGCTAAGTTTTCCTAGAGACATAATACGAGTTATCAATTAAAATATTAAGATTTCTTTCCTTGAAAAAATTATGTACGTAGGTGCAAATATTAGATCCGACTCCCATTTCATCCACGTTATGTAAAAGACCTCTGAGATTGTTATTATATGCATTATCAATGTCTATAAAGCGTATTATAGTGTACGTCTTCCTTAAAAGAAAACTTTCTCTTTTGTCAATACTAAATCACTGAGATTATCAAGTGTAGATCGGAATTTTCTAAACCCATTTATCCGGTTTAAAAAAAATTCAAACTTTTCTATAAACCATTGTATTCGCTTCAATAGAATGTTATGAAAAGCTTTACAAACGCACAACATCATTGAAATAGGTCTTAGGGATGAACTAGAACCAACCCGACCAGGTTTCGGAATAGGAACAACTTTAATGTCTCTCTACTGTTTTGGTATAAATTCAAGATTCAGAAATTTATCGTATAGTAAAAGTAACACGTTTTGGCATTATTTGGAAGGAACCTAAGAATGGAATATAAAATATTGTCACATCCAGTAGTATCTTTTGAGCTAAATGACTTTTCAACTTCTGTTATTATACAATATTCAATCTAAGTTAATATGTATTTTATCGCCTTAATTCTATCTCAACACATCATTTTCTACTTTCAAATAAAATTTTCCGTAGACATTTTTAATATACTTTGGATTAATCCATATACATCTAACTAATAATCACACTATTTTGTATTTTTTTTCATATTATTCAACTTAATACACAATTACCTCACAAATTGAAACATATTTTAGGATTTTGAATCCTTTCACTGAAAAAAATCATATAAATTACAAAATAACGTAACCTTCAAATTGTCAGATGATCCGTGGGCGTTGCAAAAACAGTATATTTTTGCAGTAATCCCACTTCTGAGCTAAAACAGCTCAGAAGGGTTTTCCAGGAAGACAAATATTTGGCAATTAACAATTATATTTCTCGCTTTTTCTGTATACTCATTTTACATTTATATTTTATATTCCTAACTCATATAATGCGAATCACCGACTGTCCACTTGACATATCAAACATCTATATTCAAAATCTACGAACTGGCACATAAAATAACTAAATGTTACAATATTATGAATATTTTGGTATCTCAATTGAAACTTTCCGCTCAGAAATAATTATTTTATTAAGAATATGGATATTATTTTGACTCGAAATTAAAGATAATTATCTTATTATAAATAAGGATCGGAAAACAATAGCCATCCGTTGCCTAGATACCAAAAAATAATGTGTTTTAACAAATAAATAATCTATATACTATAATAAAACTGTAGAGGTCGAATGTCTGTACATAGAAAAAAAATGCTAAAAACCGAGTCAGGGGGATGTAAGAAGACAAATAGAACAAATCCAGTTTTTTTTCAAATTTCTTGTTTCTCTGTCTGTTTGTCTGTTTGTACGGGCTAATCTGCGAATCTATTGGACCGATTTAAATGAAATTTTGCATGGTGATACCTTATATCCCCGGGCAACATCTTAGATACTTTTCACCCCGGAAAATTACAGAGTTCCCGTGGGATAGTTAAAAAACTATAGTAACTCATACAGTTTAGTACACAACAACTTATGCACCTAATTTAGTAAAATTTGACATGCTGATATCTTATGTTACCGGTCAAACAACACGTTACTTTTCATCCCGGAAAAATAAACGGTTTCCGTGGGATAGATCTGTTTGTGCTTTTAAAAAAAGTATTTATAATAAAAATGTCTTTAAATTAAAATTCTAATCTAAAACATTAATAAAGTGTAATGCTGAATAATAAGTGTTGTGTAGTCGGAACTATAAGTTTTTACGAAGAAGGCGTTTAACATAAGAAACCTGCTAGACAGAATGAGATAAAATATTATTCTCTCCTTTTTGTGTGATATTCGTTTGAACCATATGTTCGTCTGAGTGTAATCTTAATTTTTTTTTTAATTTATTAATTTTACAGATTTGAAATAGGTTACATGTATATTATATTTATAAGGTATATAGAGTAAGACTCTATAGTCCCCTGCCCGTTGAGGGCGTGGTTGACAGGGACATGATGGGTTTCTCCAGCGACATCAAAAAAAATCTTCGGTTACAAGCTGTATTAGTAGTGGGTTAGCGGCCGCAAAATTAGCGTTGTTTTTCACGTCGTATCACTTTAAATTCTGATATCGACAAAATGAATATTGTTTTTCAAAATTATACATCAAATTCTCATTTTTCTTTTACCTTGGTATCTTACCTACAGTAATCTGTAACAAAATATTTTGTCGTACGGAATTCTTAGTGCACTTAGTCTCGCACTTGTTCGATTTTTATATTATTTCAAAAATTATTTAATTCAATTCTATAATATACACCATATCTACATACGAATTTCTAATAGAATTAAAATAGAATTCGAATAGTCACAAACTACAGAGAGATACTTACTAAGTATGTATAGGCACAGATCATAATATATTATACTAGTAGTATACTATATAATAAGTATACCTATAGGTATATTAAAAAGGTCTTAGTTGTGTACGCTGCGGCTGTCGGCACTTGGCAAAGGACCGTCGAGGACTCAGGGCCACGCAAGAGATTTTGGACACCAAAATGAAAATTGAATATTATGCTCCTTTACCTTATATATTATGTTTCTGATAATAATAACAAAATTCGCATTATATTCAATATAGATAGTTAAATATGTAATAGGTATATATTACACAATTATATATGTAAAAAGATAAATACGATTAAGAATATAGAACGTGATGCGAGGTAGAAATGTCTCAGTTACGTAGCATGTGGGTGTATATGTATATCAACCTACATTATAGACGAGGACGAGATAACGAGATATTTCCCAAAATTTGATTCTCGGCAATTTTGCGCACGGAATAGATTATTTTTTCTCGAGAAGATGCGTCGCTTCCTCTTGATTCAATTTTAACCCTACAATATAAATATTATGACAATGATTTATGAATTTACAAAAAGTTATATCATGTCACGTTGGTATATGTATCTATTTATGATATGAGAATAAATTAAAACTCGAGTAGTAAAGGTTATGCAAACATTTATGTATAAGAATATAATGTATAAAAGGACATAAAATGGGAATTAAGATATAAGCGAAACTTTTTTATTCGTCATCCTATCTACATTTCCTATGATGATCCGAGTATGATTGAGTGCGATCGCGCGTGAAATGGCTTCTCTGATCCTTTCTCAAGCAGACCTAAGATATTTGAAATACGTACATCTAGATTTACATTTTATTTGCGATTGTTGATATTAAATTAAGAAAATATATAAAATGTTATACTTTGAAGAATTACTCGTAGATTATGGTAAAACATTTTAAAAAGCATCTGATAATGTAACTTTATCAAATCGTTTTTTTTATTATCTAATTTATATGCATATTGCTTTTATATACAATACAAAGAAATTCCTTCTGGACATAAAACTACCTCTTTCCATAAAGGTAACTGGTAAAATATCAGATATTCTGAAGCTTAAAAGTTATAAATAAAAATAACATTTGAAAACAGTGTAACCAGTCTTGATTACATTGCAGACGTCAGGCAATTTTCCCGATTTAGACTCTGCCGTCTTGCTTCCATAAACTGTCTTTCGCCTGGCGCCTTATAAAATATTTACTTTGGCCAATTTCTAAAATAGTTCAATTTATTGACGTTTGTGTATTTTAGTATCTTTAAAATAAGAAATTATTATTGAATTGTATAAGGCTATTTAACCTATTATTATATATATTTGGTACTTGTCACTAAAACATATTACAAAAAAATCCAGAAATCTCTAAGACACTCAAGATTTACCATTATGCTAAGATGCACCATTAACTCTTGCACACAGAACATATATATTCCTAACGAAGCTCTTGCATTCTTCCCTGTATGATCAACGGCTGCCAGACTTACAAAAGATGATATTAAGTACGAGTACATACCTAGAAAGTGTCAACACAATATGGAAAGAGGCATGTTATGCATAAAAAGAAAAGACAAAATTTAACAGCCCTGGATTTACACTAGGGGCACTCGGGGCTCCCCCCCAACGTGCGTTCACCTTGTCGTGGTGGGGGGGCTCAGTAGTGCCCGGCAACCCAACCGGGCGCGAAGCCAAGAAACGCACAGGGAGGTGGCCCACTTTGGTGGGCGGTGGGAGGTGGCCCTCTTCGGAGGGCAGTGTACCATGCGGGTTGCTCCTGATACTTCTCTGATAGCAGAGTGGACCTTGGAGCAAACCCCGTAGTTGTTGTGGTCTGCTTTGGCAGACCTGCCGTCGGGGCGTCGTAGTTGAATGCGTAAGCGATCTTGCGACGCCCCATTAAGACGGGGAAAGGCTTTGTTGGGTTTTAGTGGGTAGTACTGGCTTTGCCGGTGATTCCCACACCTCGTGCGTAAATGCATTTCCCAACGTTAAAAAAAAAAAGGGGCACTCGGGGCTAGTGCCCAGGGCGGCAAAATTCGGAGGGGTGGAAAAAAATTTTTTTTGCGTCATCGAAAATGCTTTTTTTATTTATCAAAAAATGAAAAATAAAAAAAGATTGACTTTTCGAAAAATTGATATCATTTATAAATTATTTTTTTTGCATATTTCGAACAATTAATAGTTAATAAATTTAAACTTTCAACACTTTATTCAAAATTTCGATAATAGGGCGGCATTTTTTACAGTGCCCAGGGACGGCGCTAAGTTTAAATCCGGCTCTGAAATTTAAGTTACACAATTAGAAGATTAAAGTGGAAGTGGGCCGGAGGACGTCATAGACTGACTCGCGAAAAGAAAAGAGTCTGCCTATTACCGCATCACAGAAAAACCGCTGGAGGGATTTTGATGAAATTTGGTATGGTGATAGCTGATTATCCGGGTCAACATATAGGACTTTTTACCACGGGAAAATATCGCATTTCCGAGAAAAAATACAATAACTGCAATGTTAGAGTACCTATAGTAATATGTAAAACCTAAGAATTTATGTGGTTTTTGGTCATCTGAACGCGGGCGGAGCCGCGGGCAATGCTAGTATTAAAATAAAATAAAAATTCAATCTGTGTACATAAGGTTGTGTTTTTAAAACAGTATAAATATTTTACAGGATTCGAAACAATAATTATCATTGATAATTATCTTTGATAATTATCATGATAATTATCATGATAAATATGAGTTGATAATTATCTTTGATAATTATCATGATAAATATGAGTTGATAATTATCTTTGATAAATATAATTGAAAATATTTAATTTGTAACTCTTCAAATTGTCGATCAGTAAACTGAACTCTCTCAATCAGCTCAAAAAACTCAATCAGCAAACTGAGTTAATGCAGTTGAGGAGGATGAGGATGATATTCCAATCATTAAGGAATCTGCCTACTACACCGTCTCATACCATGACCGTACTATGAACGTATCAGGCACGGAAACAAGCGATATGGACTAATAGTAGTCCGTGTCGCCCACTAGAACGTATCATTCGCGTATCAACCGCGTATCATCCGCGTGTCATATCCATACATTTTTTTTTTTTTTTTAACGTTGGGAAATGCATTTACGCACGAGGTGTGGGACTCACCGGCAAAGCCAGTACTACTCACTAAAACCCAACAAAGCCTCCCCCCGTCTTAATGGGGCGTCGCAGGATCGCTTACGCATTCAACTACGACGCCCCGACGGCAGGTCTGCCGAAGCAGACCACAACAAC
The DNA here is from genome assembly GCA_921882275.1 of Brenthis ino. Classification (NCBI taxonomy): domain Eukaryota; kingdom Metazoa; phylum Arthropoda; class Insecta; order Lepidoptera; family Nymphalidae; genus Brenthis; species Brenthis ino. The sequence goes on along the minus strand of OV170225.1, from coordinate 24,966,263 downwards.
CACGGGGTTGCTCCAAGGTCCACTCTGCTATCAGAGAAGTACCAGGAGCAACCCGCATGGTACACCGCCCTCCGAAGAGGGCCACCTCCCACCGCCCACCGAAGTGGGCCACCTCCCTGTGCGTTTCTTGGCTTCGCGCCCGGTTGGGTTGCCGGGCACTACTGAGCCCCCCACCACGACAAGGTGAACGCACGTTGGGGGGACATATCCATACATAGTTCAAGTTTTCTCAGTCGTAGTAGTTTACCTGTGTTTTCGTGTGTGAGGCAGCCGCGTCAGTAAGGGTGAGTGAATATTTTTGTTACGAAAATTATTTCCTATACCTATACGATGGCTATTAGAAACTTGTCCGACAGAGAATTAACAATGATAGCCATTGTTTAAGACGAGGAAGAAAGAGAATAACATCAGTCGATCGCGACGTTACTAGGTTCACGCCGTTTTAATAAAATAATATTTTAAAAGAAAATATTATCACTAGAAGACAAGCGACAACATGTTTATAACGGGCTTAGAACGGTCATCATACGCAGTTATAACCCGTGTACTCACCGTTTCGCCGTCAGCACGCACCGATTCGGCAACGTCGCGTGCCAGGCACGGAGCGTATCGGCACCGGCATAATATTCTTGCCGACAATTATTGTTAACTTTCCATTCACGGCACGCGACGGCGTTGGTCGGTGATGGAACGTGGGCGTAGTCTCATATTTTTCATTACAAAGAATATTCTTTTGCTTGACACGGTCCTAGCACTGTCATGGTATGAGACGGTGTAGTGGGCAGAGACCTTTAATTTAATTAAATAGTGTTTATACTATAGTTGGTTAAATTTATTCTGTTTTTAATTTCAAGTTTGTATATGTCAAAAGTTTGAAAAAATAATAATAATAAAAAAAAGATTACCTTGATTGTTAAAAGTGTACTCATATAATTTATTCTAACGTAAATTATGATAGGTAAATAGCCAAATACCTGCACAAGGATTTCTAAGTTTATACCTGTTTGAAAATTATCAAAAGATATATTTATCTTGATAATTTCATACCCTGATATTTTACAACGAAATTCACACGTCAATTTTTATTCATACGTTAAAAAGTCTCATCAAATTATTAATGAAAAAAAAATGTATATTTAATAATCATGATTTCATTTAGAAGAAAGTTAATAAAGTTTTAAGACTTTCATTAAAATGCATTGACAACAGTGGACGTGGTTGGAGAAGATCAAATATTCTTGTCCTTTTTATTTGTATAAAACAACAATAGCCTATAAAGCTGGGCGATTCTTGTCTTTTGTTCCTTACCATTAATTAAGAATTTTCATTTTAGAATTCATATAAATCTTTATTAAGGACTACTCAAGAATTTGATTGACAAGGGCTGGGATCCCGAATTGTTTATCTACAGTCTGTTTTATATGAATGGACCCTCATTTTATGAAAAATGGTTTTCTACAGTTTCTACAGTTTAATTTTTCAGAATGTCCTTCTTATTTATAGGATGGTTGACGTACATACAATAAGATATTGACTTACTTAAGGAATATATAAGTATAATAGAGATAAAATAAACATTTTCGCTCAGAGATAGTTACCTACTAAGGTTTCATTTGCTGTGAATTTTGCTAGAATATTCTACTACGAAAATATCCCTTTCAATAATTTGCTGTATCCATATATATCATCACAAGAGTTTTTTGGAACTACAAAGTAAACTAAATAAGAAGTATTTTAATACCAACAATATTTAAAGTATGATGTAAAGTGTGGCTTTCAATTGATTAGTATTCATCATAAGTTCAAAACAAAAAGTAACAATAATAGTTCTAATCTAACATTTTTCATGATCTCTTTGATATTTTCTATATAAGGTCCAGTAGCCATTCTGTCACGTTTAGGTACTCTTTTTAGCAAAGTCAGTATGTGAAGAGTCGTTTGAGTACGCACGGCGCACTAATTGTTAGGACCCTGTCCTCTCACACTCGGCTTTGCGTTTGAAGTCTAGCGCTACTGCTACAACTGTCCCTTTATTACTATACTATGATGTAAGCGGCTTCCTTTGAGCTACGTAAGATATGAGCACCTACCCACAGTTTTAAATCTTACTGCTAGAATCTAGCTGGCTATTATGCATAAAAATATTTATAATTTTTTTTTGCTGAATTGTAACATAACAATTTACAGCATATCACAGGAGATGAGTGTTGATATTACTCTCTTATATTATTATGCATATACATTTGGTTGCGACGACAAACAAAACGAGTAAAATGAAACCGACTAAGTTTCAAAATATCTTTACTTTGAAAAACGTGAATTGCCGAGTGATAGGTAATGTTATTTTTGCTTAACAGTAACTGATATTATAAGGCAAAAAGGACCTTATCATTATAAAATTCACGTTCTGCGCTCTATATAACTATATTCTATAATACAGTGAAAAGATTTAACGTGTTTTCCCGATTCGAAACACGTGCACTAACGCCATCTACAAAATAATTATAGAGATATTCAATTTATGTACATATTTTCGGATTTTAAAGTCAATTAGATAGTATAAAAATCGTTTGAGAAGAAGTAAATATCACACTCTCTTAATGAGGCTCTATCACGAAATTCATAAAAAAGTCTCAGTCCTGAGAGAAAGTTGCGAAAAAAATCAACCGATTTATTGAGTATCTACTATCTTTTTTTGTATATAATTAAATAAAATCTTTGAGTTACCTAAACACTATCTAAGTCAACAGCGCTAAACATTTTTGAGTCTCTCTCTTTCTATTCGATAGAGTAGGAACCACTTGAAAACGGTTGAAACAATATTAATACATTTTTTTAAATGTAGAAAATTAGAAATCCATTTTCAAATTGTAATTCAATTCAAAATCATTGTTGAAATTAATTTTCTGTTTTAAAAGTTCTCTATATGATTGAGTTCATGCAGCATACATTTTACATATTATTTAAAATGAGTAGCATGAATAATATTGTATAATTATAATATTAGTATTTTATGTCTTTCATTATTATCATATTTGGCATTTAATTTTCTTCTACTAATACAATATCATGTTTTGAATATAATGTTTTAAACTAATGTTAGTAAAACTTAGGTACTTGAGTTGTCTTGTTTTCATCTCATGAGGGATATTTACTCGTATCACACGTATGTCGAATGAGCAGTTTGAGTACATTACACATTATTATAATGTGTAAAGCTTAATGTTTCCCTTCAGATCATAATTCACAGTAATTTCTACTTCACATATTTTTCTACAATCTGATATTTATTAATATTTTTATTTTTTTACGTTTTTACAAAACTAACATGTAAAATTATTAAACATTAAAACCTAATGGAATTCGAATGGCCGGCACGGCACGGTCTCTACTCGAACGGTCTCCAGGAACATTTGTTTGTACGTTACTATTTTATAGCTTCCGGTAGGAAATGAACCAGACAAATATAATCAATCGCAAAAGGCGGATATTAATCCTTTTGATCACACATTTTTAACATCACCCTCGTTTATAATAGAGACAATAAATCTTTAAGAGACTATAAAATTATTAATATGAAAATAAAGACGCACAAGTATTTTCTGTGTATTAATATTATTTTTATCAATGATCACTACATGGTATAAAACAAAGTCGCTTCCCGCTGTCTGTCTGTCCCTATGTATGCTTAGATCTTTAAAACTACCCAACGGATTTTGATGCGGTTTTTGTAATAGATAGAGTGATTTAAGAAGAAGGTTTATATGCATAATACATGCATAATATAGTAGAGAAACACTCATAATTTTATAGGTTTCTAATGTGATGTCGTAAATAAACACTTTTTTTGCGCTTACATTGCAAATGCTTTCTGCACCCTACGAGATAGATCAAAATAATGTACTACAGTTTTGTACACCTTAAAAAGGTCTACAAAAAAGTCCACGATGGCATAATTCGTTGGTTTACTATTACTAGGTTCTATGTTAATTTTAATGAAGTTTAGTAATTTTTACATAGAACTTCGTTATTTTGTTATCGTAAAAAAACAACATAGAACTATGTAAAATTGAATATTTTGTAGTTATAGTGCCGCTATCTGGTGGTTTGTTTTTGCAAAACTGTAGCTAATGACACATAGAACCTTGTAGCATTCATAACTAAATAAGTACTAAAATTGTAACATAGAACCTTGTAATAGTGAGCCAACGAATTATGTCTATCTCTTAAGCATAACATACTATGTCCATTATAATAATGTATGTATAAGGTATTTCTTACTTCAATAAAAAATAGTCATTATCATTTTTGAGTTGATTAGGTTACAATATTTATTCCAAGATGTCAGAAGAGCACACACACATAATATGTACCCATACTTACGGTCTAGTTTTGCGGATTGTTACACCAGCAAATCACACTACAACTAATTCGTATGTATATGGAAGGCCGAACAGCCACTTAGGTAAATGGATCTGAATCGGGTGCACAGGACCACAACTTTGGTTTCGTTAAAGGAATGCCGTGCTTAAGAATGTTCACATTATACTATTACAATTTGTCTGAGATATACCAATCACTTACCGGCGGTATATAAAAGCTTACTATCTTAATTAAAAAAATGTTCCAAATTTTTGAAGTTTTACTTCTTTTGGCACGTTCGGAAAAATGATGAGAGTAAAATTTTTACGATGCGCGCGTACACCGACAGCCAAAAAGCGACATGATGAAGTTAGCGACATTCCTATTACAGGAAGAGAGAGAGTTGTGACATACGGGATGAAATCTTTAACTATTTTTGTTCTGTTACGCCAAAGAAGTATAACTTCTTCATGCAATACATAAGTACACATAGACGTTTTTTGTATATCTACTGAATAAATTTTGAAACAAAGCGGTTACTTTAATTTGAACGTAGCCACGTATAAAATTCATTCACTGAACTCGTAATTTCATTTTTGAAGTATATACGAGGGCAATGTATACCGTATTTTCCACTGAATAAGAAAAGCGTTGTCAATAACCGCGAGCCAATATTTCCAAACCAATTAAACCAATTCTCGATTTGCTTTTTTGATGTACCTATACTCACTACCTGTACTACGTACGTACTACTACGTACTGCATTTTTAAATATGAGAAAATTTGTTTGGTGCATTTTTTATTAACATATTACGTCTTTACTTTTTATGTCATAAAAATAGTTTATTTAAATATAGGTAACTCAGCCCTAAATAACTCTAAAATTATATTTATAACTAGCGATCCGGCCTCGCTTCTTTCAGGCCAAATGACTTTATTAAGCACTAACTATCGACTTTTCTTAAGATAGGTACTTTCTGCAGCTTTGTATTAGATACATATAATAAAATTGTAAATAAACCGAATCTGTACATTAAATATTTTTTGGAAAATCTTATTGAATTTACATTATTATCGATACAGAGGTCGAATCTGTAGTTTTTTGATTTTTTATCTATCTGTCTGTCTCTTACCGCATGACAGAAAAACCGCTGGAGGGATTTTCATAAAATTTGGTATGATGATAACTGGTTATCCGGGTCAACATATAGGATACTTTTTACCGCGGTAAAATGTCTCATTTCTGTGAAAAAATACAAAAACTGCAATGTAAGAGTATATACTTGTAATATGTAAAACATAATAATTTCGTTTTTGGTCATCTAAACGCAGGCGGAGAATTATATAATAAAATCCGTTACCGTAGCATAGTTTAAAAGACCTAAACACACAAATAGACAGATGTGGACAACGACTATGTTTCTTTGGCACTATTAATACATTTTAAAGTAAAATTCCAAAGAATAGTACCGAAAAAATAATTTTATTTAAAATAGATTTCAAGTCAATTTGGACATTCTAGAATAGATTTTAGTTTTTCTGACAAATAACTAGCGACTTGGGCGATTTTTATTCGTTTTGCAAAATTCTGTTCGTCAGTGCAATCTACTCGACAAACTGGGAACTGCAATCGAGTAATTTAATGAAACACAGCCCTAATCGAGTGAAGAGTTGAGAGCTGCTTGAACGAAAAATGACATTAAAAGTGTAAGCCCATTTGCACTTAAAAGGTTTATTAATAAATCCCATTAGTATATGGTCAATTTTCGTGATATAAGTTAAAAAAATAAGTATTTTAAAATATATTTCTACTGTAACTATTAATAAGGGTATGTGCGAACACTATTTGCAAGTCGTTTAATACTAAACATTTGATATATTAATTGCGATGCAGCTGTATATCCGTTACATGTAAAACAGGATGATATGAACTACTTTGGTAAGCAGGTCAAAAGGATGATTTATTGCTGTGGAAATAACAGTGACGATCGATACAACGAATATGTTGTGGTACTACCTTCATACATGTTGAAGAGTTAAAACAACGTTAGATACGAAGAGGTATCTTAAAAGAGTTAAGGAGTTTAAGAAAAAATATTTCAAAGTCATATTTGTCTTACTTACATTAAGCATATTTTCACAAACCTAAATTATTTAAAAGCTCCATTAGTAAATCATTACATCAGACATTTACGACAATTTCATATTGTATCTATGTGTTGACAAAGAATTTTATCTAGAGTTTCCCGTTGCCTCAATGCTGCTTCGCTGCAGCCCTGACTGTGAAAGATAAACCGATTTCTATTGTTTCAAATTTAGCTGGCTGTGAAACATATTTAGCTTCTCGTTTATTGTAAGGAAACTGTACTAAAGTTTAAATAGCTGACAGCTGTGTATAGTATTGTATGTACAATATACTTATTGTACATATGCGAATATTAAAAATATATATATAATATATATATATATATAGTGTCAAGTGTGTGACGTGAGTATTAGTTTGCTTTTTTTCTTCACGCTGAAACGCTTGGATAGATTTGGATGAAATTTAGTATCTGCTCAGATAGACTGATGACTTGGAGTAGCACAGGCTACCTGTTAGGTACACCTAGGGACGCACTTTATCACGTTCTTATATGATTTATGTAATATTATATGTATAATGTACATATATAGTATTACAAACATATGTATGTCATAGACCATTTAGGTTTTAAATTTTGTGAGACTGAACAAAATTTGCGATAATATTATAATAATGAGTTTTACATTTCATTTATCTATCTCTATTTAAAACGACTGTAAAAATACAGACGTAATAGAAATCGTTTCGGTGGCAACCAGTCATACCAAGTGGTAAAAACTAAAAATATCCGTCTGTCAATATGTACGTGCATAAGCAGACTCGCGCTCGTTCTTCATTATGGCTTGAAACACTCTAAATCCTGTGGAAATAAGTCATGCGTGAATGCTCATTGCAATCGGTTTTTTATCATGCTCTGACTCTGCGTTTGCTATTTCAATGCTTTGTGCGCTGCGTTTTGTAAATTTATATATTTTTCATGATCAGTAACATTTTATTAAACATTTTTTTTAATTTTTCAAATTTGTGTTTAATATTTTTTAATAGATTAAGATTCATCAGCTAATTATCAGTTCTATTTCATTATTTTTATTTATGATCCGTTCTAGTCTTTAAAAAACATTTTAACAATGAAATTGGACAGCGCTAATTCGGGATATATCTGAATATGACCATACCTATTACTTTCCCCTCCCTACAAACTTAATGTGATTGTTATTTTTTTTCAATAATACCTACAGTTGATTAAACGTAAATTTAATTTACGAGAACATTATTTCGTTTTTGCTCACTTAGAATATCTTTTTGAAAATCAAAATATACCTTTTTAGAATCCATTTATTATATTATTTTGTAAATTTTACACAAACTTCAATAACAAATCGATATATACTGCCATCTATTGACAATTATTTGAACAATTTTTTATTTGATCGTGATGAGACCCCATGTTAATACGATTTACATAAAAATACCGACACGCTGTAAGAATATTTAGATTGAATCCCATGTGTGTTTACAGGCTTCAAATATTGCGTTTAATAGGGAGTTATCAGTAACTTCATTCACTAAATGTTATTTTAAATAAAAGATACTTATATATTGTTCATTTAGATTAGTGAAAGAATTGTTTAGTAAGCCTTGGTAAATTGCTTCTTTTGGTACATTTAACATATCTATTGTTCGAATCTAATAGTAAACTTGATTTTATGCCATCATGTAAAATTATTGTAATCTTTGGAGATATACCACTGTTACGACTTACGATAGTACCTATTTCTTTTTCTATTCGTTTTTGCTTTTATCCGATATAACTGATATTTTTATCTTGACTGGTTCAAATATAATTTGCCTTTGATTGAATTAATTTATATAAACAAATGTAACTTTTGCAACTTCGCATTACGCCGTCAAGTCGTCTCGTGTCACCCCCGACTTTTATTGTAGCGAGTTTTCCAATTACATTTGGAAAGAAAATACTCGTGCGCCCTTGTGCCGCCAATTTGATTTTAGGGGTCCATAAGTAGTGTGAATTAGGTTTATTTTATTATTATAATTTCATTAATATAGGAAACTGATTAAGGCTTCGTTTTTTTTATTATATAGTATACCTAATTAGAGTTCATGGAAATACAATTTCAAACCAAAATTAAAAACATCCAAATCAGAAAGAATATCTCTAGGTTTGATATGTGTGTTTCAAAGAAAGAAGAAATTGTAGAATCTACGCAATACTAGAATTTAGTTTGTACATAATAAAATTTTCCTTTTATTTTAATTTTTAGGACGAAAATCTTTCGGTGAATTCGATGTTCTAAAAAGTAAAATAAAATTCTTAAAAGTTATACTATAAGATATATCCCATTACAAAAGAGCTTTTATAGTCAAACAAAAATTATAAATGCGAAAGTTTGTAAGGCTAAATGAGTGTCATGAAGGCTCATAAATAAAATTGACTAATTTTTATGCAAACGTTTTGATATTCTACAGAGAAACTGTTTCTTATGGTTAACATTATACACACATATATCGGAAATGTTAACACCATATTAAATGATTATAAGTTAGATATATAGTAGTAGTTTAGCAGTAAGTAGTATTCCATTCGCGAGTAAATAGAATTAGTAGGTACCTAGCACCTACAAACTTAGTAGCTGCAAAATTTATACCTTACGTAGGTATAAATTTTGCACCTGAATAATGAAGTTGGACTATTAAATAATATTTAATTATTATATTTTTCCAATTTTCTTCTAGCTAGTGTATCACGTGAAAGGACCTCAGTCACCGTCAATTGAATTATATCCAATTAAAAGAGAAGGCTGGTCGTGATATATTACAATTCTCCTTATCAGTCTGACGCCATAGTTCTGGATTAAAACAGAATGAAAATATATTCCTTTTTTAGAAAAAAAGAACACGATTTTTTTGAGAATAGGTAAGTAAAGTGTAAGGTATTGAAATTTTATACAGTAATATTAGATAAATATTATTTAATTTTAACTCCTAAATTAGACTTCTTTAACTTTATTTGATTTATTTACAAATTAATGCTTGTTAAAAAATGCTCAATAGAATTTCTTCGAATGTCATATAATAAGAGTGTCTTAGCAGCTCCACATAGCGCTCTTAGCTCTCCAAGTGTTTTTGGCAATTTTTGATACCCATTGGTGACTAAATGAAATTATGGCTGCAACATACAATAATATCCTATTCTACATTAGTCCTTTGTCATTAGTCATTTTGCAAACCAAAACCTCAGGAGTCGTACCTGGGCCCAGTCAATTGTTTCTTCCACTTGAATGATCCTATCAACGACTAAATATTTACTCGTCATGTACTAAGAAAATCTTTTCATTTCCAATTTCTGTTAATTCAAAGTTATAAAAAATCTATTTGTTTTTATAGCTCATGTCCATAGCTGTAAAGAAAAGTTGGCCGTTTGTTTCTACAAAAGAATTTATATTTTGCATAAGAATAGAAAGAAAGAAAAAAAGCTGTTTTGAAGAAGCCTCAAGTAAATTGTGTAGGAATTATTTTAAACAAACAATTAAATTCATTCTTTAACTGTCGTTTGTTGGCTTAAAATTAGCTAAAATATTAATATATCGTATGAGCAAACAGAAGCGGGGCAAACCGCTAGTATATAATAAAAATTTTATGTTGTCATGGATGTACTCGTACTTTAAACTAGTTTTATAAAATAATTCAACATAATAATCAAATAAAAAATGCCCTGTTTTGTCAACTCAATTCTAAGCAAATTCCATTCCCATTTTCTTACGACTTTAAAATCATTCGCGTATATAGGTATGGTATCGTTAAGCTGGGTAACAAACACAAATTTAATGCATAATAATATACACGTAATAATTGTATCTTAATTTAAAAAAAAATACTATCTATACAATTAATAAAACTGTAGGGGTCAAATGTCTGTACATAGAAAAAAATGCTAAAAACCAAGTCAGGGGGATGTAAGAAGAAAAAAAGAACAATTCCAGATTATTTTCAACTTTTTTATTTCTCGTCTGTTTATCTTTTTGTACGAGCTAATCTCTGAAACTGTTCGACCGATTTAAATGAAATTTTGCATGGTGGTGCCTTATATCTCCAGTCAGTTTTATATACCTTTTGTCCCAGAAAATTAAAGAGTTCCCGTGGGATAGTTAAAAAAATATAGTAACTTATACAGTTTAATACACAAAAACTTCTTATTGGATTTTAATGCAACTTTACAATAAGTTATACATCAGAATTATAAATAAGCTACTTTTTATCCCGGAAAAATGTTCGGTTCCCGTGGGATAGATTTGTTTTTGAGTGTCCAGAGGCGAACCCAAGCGAAGCGAGGGTGAGCCGCTAGTAAAAATTAAAACGAAATTTTTCTAAAAGTTTAATAGCGGTGTAGGATATCTTGTGTTAAGAGCTTGCTCGAACTTGCTTCTTATCTTACTTCTTGCTAAGTTTATGAACGGATAAGATGGAATGAGAAAATCTCAAAATGCATTATTGACTATTCGAGATTGTGTCACAACTAACATCTCAGACAGCGCTTGTTGATTTAAGATTTATTATGTTTTAGACGATATATTCTTAGATTAATGTGATTATTTTTATAATGACGTAGACAGATACTTCATATACGCATATTTTTATGGCGTACTGCATCCAATAATATTCATATTCCATAATAATATGCTTTAATCAAAAGTAACGTAAAAATCGGTTCTATATTGCATAAATTATTATTCTATTTTCTCAAAGGTATTAAAGGAAAATAAATCTGTAACTGAGTGTTTTCAAAAGATTATATTCAATTTTACTAAAATGAATGAATGCTTGAAAGATTTGACGATATCTTGGATGATGCCAGCAGCCCACAGCTTCAAGTAGGAAACTTTGTGAAATCAAAGCCTAATCCTTGCATTCCAGCTCTGTTTACATTCAAACTGCGAGATTGGAATTATTAAGATGGCGACGATTGTGTTAAACTTGTTGGGAAGCAGTCGGCTCCTTATTCAAATGCAGATTTAGGTCAGACGTCAATTGACTTGGAACAGAGTAATTAAAGAGGACTTTTAGAAGTTAAATTGCTTTGATTTATAATCTCTTATCTAAAAATATGCGAAAAATAAAAAAAAACACACTTTAATAAAATTTAAAAAAATGTATATGAGAAATCGTGCCTTTGATTATGATTTTGATGTTACCTAAATAGATACTTAATTAATTACTATTGTTATTTATGTTTCTTTTATAAATTCAATTAATATTCGCCCTTTCTAGCAATTCGTGAATTCTTCTTTAAAAAAATATTCTTTTGTAAATAACAATCATTGGTTGGTACTTAGTATAGTTTATCCGCTAAGATGATTACACAGATGGCAGCCAATCAGTACTAGTCTGTTTACTGACGCGGTAGACATTATAATCTGATCAAAGGAACAAAACTCTATTGACAGCTGACAAACTTTTCTTCCACTTTAAGCTTATGATAGATATTCTAAAGTTAAAAGGATTAATTTAAAAGGCTTTGACAGGACTATATTTGACATATTTTGTCTAATGGTTGTAGCGAGCTTCTAAAAGGCCGAAGTGGGGTAGATGGTTATTATTTAGACATCTCGATATATCCTGTAAGTATATAAAGTATAGTAAATATACGGGAGACTCAAATTAGTCAAGGCTTTAAAACAGAAGTTCAAACATACTTATATAGTTTCCTCAGATGAATAATAAACTTCCTTAAATGAGAAAGCTCGTATGTAGTATCTCATGATAGTTATTTAGCCTCCCTCTTAACGCCTTATCGCAGCGACAGTAGTGTGAATATACTTGGCAGTTCTCATAGATTGTGCTAAATAATGTAAGATTTGTGAAGGCGCTGCAGACGGCGCCTGAGAGGTCGTCGACCCCTGCCTATTCTGGGCCCCCGCTCCACATTTTTCTTCTCGGACACTACGTTTAACGTGGGGCGTACACAGAAAATGTGCTACGTCTTCGCCATGCTGAATGCGCGACTATTGTTTTGCTTTTGCAATCTCATGTGTAATCTCGTATGCTCCTCCTTCGTGAAACGCCAACGTGACAGCAAAAAGACATAAGGCTGTTTTTCAAGAAAAAAAGGTAAAATAAAAGTAGGATATTTGTTATTTTTGATTTTAAGAATATGCAAATAAAATCTAAGTACGTACAACAGGGGCAAGAGACGATAGATTTACTTAATAGAATTCTATCACACTTGTTTGCTCTAATGCTTAACGTATTATAAATTACAAAAAAAAACAAACATACATATATTATTATACAGAATAATTAGTTTTTAAACCTCAATTTAAATTAGGCTGTGTTGACACAAAATATATGGTAGCCTCTGTTGCCGTCTCCTAGAGACCATGTATTACGGCATACAGCGCCTCTCCCCCAATTATCTGTATTTATCAATTTATCTGAAGCTATTGATATAAAGTGAGTTTTTTTTACATATTATTATTTAAAGGTTCAACCCTAAAAAATGAAGAAGGATATCTACACAAAAAAAAAAACGATTCTTCAGTAAATACAATGAGTAATGTAGATATCTTTTAAATTAAATATATAATGACTCTTAAAAAAAACCTTTAACACAATAACGACATTTATAAATGATTATGGATTGAAAAAGAAAGTAGTATTTTCTATAGAAATTTTATGTCTTAATTTAATGATGTTTTAGTCTTAATTACCTATTGACTTTACTATTAAGCAATTTTAATTTACTAAAGGAAGCTACTTACTATATTAATATCTGCCTCTTGATTTTAAAGATGAAAGCTTATAGTGCTACAAGGAGCATTTGGCACTTAGGTGACATTGACATGAGGGCGTGGATGTGAAATTAGGGGTTTTCTTATATATAAAAAAAAACCTCTTAACCTCTATAACACCACGTCATATTTTGAGATATTTTATTGAAATAAAAATACGAAATATATAAACAAACATCAACTCCAACTTCTCTCAAAAGTGATCCTTTACAAGATGGCGGTGCTAGTTCTGATTTCGACCACGTGTCAAATGATCCTTATAGTAAGTACTTGTAGTTAAACTATGATATCTACAAAATTTACCAAAAGACCTACAGTTACAAAAATGATGATTTGTCTCTCAAATGCATTAAGTACGCTCCATATATAAAATTTAATATAATTATTAATCTGCTGAAAATTTTAGATACGTACACTTTTTACTTTTTATATACTCTTAAGAGAACACACATTATACCTTTATAAAATGACGCCAAAATGTCGCATGTTTCTGATTTACAACGAGGCAAAGAGTTGTAATTTACGAAGTGATGATGAAGACGTCTCAATTACACCGCATTCATCGTGTGACGAGCGAGTATGATTCGTAACATTCATGTACCCTCAAAGAAACTTAGTCTTTGTGCTGTTAGTTATTTACTGAATGTGCCTTTTCTTCTTGAAACTAGATGACCACATACAAATCTACTTTCTAAATAATAAATTTTAACACGATTATTAAAAATTTGTGTAATAAATGGAATGTGATTTATGTAACGCGCTGTAAATATTCATGCAACATGTGTACGTTTTAATATCTTTCTGTCTTTTGGTACCTACCTAGTTCTTATATTGAACATTTATTTTGATTGAACATTTATGTCTGTGCAATAAGAGCTACAGTTATGAATCACAAATAAATAACAAGTGCATAAGGTTTCGTTACAGGTTTAATGATGAAAATCAGTTCAGTGGAGTTTGTGAGACGAGGCATGAACTTGCGGCGCAGAACAGCACTCGAGTCTCGAGCGGTCGACTCGGATATATTCGCTAAGGTTGCAAATGTTTTGACCGCATTTTCGCATGTGACTGGACGGAGCAACAGCGCGTACCTGTTGAAGTTTGCGATCATTTTCTTAATGTCTTATGCTTAAGACTTTAAAATTTAGTTCTTGCTGATATATCGATCAGGCAGGTAGTTCCATCTTATCTATTCTAGAAAAATATCGATTTTATAATTTATATTATTGTATTAATTTTGCTACGAGTCGGGAATATATTGAGCTACTGGTTAATAAACCTGCTTAACAGTTAGCAGTCATGAATTTTTTTTTTTTAAAAACGTGTAAGTTTATAAAGCAAAAATTTGTTTTTAATTCATTTTTTATTTTTATACTGTGTAACGTTAAGTCAGTACCTGTGTTTCTATAAATACTTACTTTATATTAACCTTTTCTTTTATTATAAGGGATGGACATGTCATGAAAAAGTTATATTTATAAAACTGACGCTAAAAGCGGTTCAGTTTAGCGGTGAAGTATTTAATTGATATAATTGGCTTTCGGGCCTGCCATTAGAGAAACCTTTTGACCCACTGGCCGTTTTAGAAACTGACGCCTTTTTTTGCTCTAAACGAAATTCACTTGTACGTTTTCCTCGAATCCCTTCGGTTTAATCTTTTTCATTATTCAGATCAGAACCTTTTTGATATTTTGACCATAAATAATAAAAAGGATATCCTTATTGTCCTATTTCTATTTATATAATTTAAAAAATGATGTATGCTGCTATCTTAATTATAACAGAATAAGTATACTACCTATATATATAATAATAAGCTTTAAATAAAAAATAAAATATATTATTAACAGTTTATATATGTAAATTTATTTATATTCAATGTACTTCATGCCTAAAATTAAGAATTGACAATACTTTATACTTTTAATTAATTTAAATAAAAAAATAAAAAAAAATAAAATTTAAAATTAATTACTACTTCGCTCGAGCTCGTCCCTGGGTACATTTTAACTCTTAGTATGAAATAGATTATATATATATATATATATATATATATATATATATATATATATATATATATATATAACTGTCTCGGTGGTGTAGTGGCTAGCATGTACGGCTGCACACCGGAGGTCCTGGATTCGAGTCCCGGGTCGGGCCAAGTTTAGTTATTGAGTATTTCTGTATAGTAAGCCTCAGTAACAGCCCGGAGTTGGGAAGTTGGCGGTGATTCAGCCCCGTGCCTCGGAGAGCACGTAAAGCCGTTGGTCCTGCGCCATAACTCTCACTGGTCGTGTCGAGCAGTCGTCCCACCGGAGTATGAGAGTGACAGGAATAGAGAGTGCACCTGTGTCTGCGCGTACACTTGTGCACTATAATATCTCCTGTGCAGTTGGCTAATTTCAATGAGATTGGCCGCCGTAGCTGGAATCGGCTAGGAGAATATCATATAGGAATGATGAGTTGTTATGGATTGTATTATAACGTGTTTTCCCGTGAGAACGAGATAATCTCTCTCGCGGTAAAAAGTCCTTGCCACTTTCCAGCCCTCCAACAGTCTTCACACAAAAACTTTCATGTTTATAATATTAATATGGATATATTATATAATATAAATAGTAAGTAGGTACGTTTTGTCTAGAATGTAGACATTAAAGGAAAGTAAGAAAGTTGAAGAGCGAAAGTATTTGTCTATGCCCCTATGATAAAGCATCAAACTATAAAATTAATTATCGTATACCCGATTTATTATAAATCCACTTAAATTAGCTTTCCCTGGCATCTCACTGTTCGGCTATTGGTCGGGAGTTAATAAAAAGCATTCAATTGATTGCGACACGGGAACAGTGCGGGTAAAACTGATCCCTGCTCCGAGCTCGTGCTGTACACATGAAAAATGACCTCTAAATCACAGCTACTGCAGGGGCGATTGCCCACGCGATACAAAGAGATTACGACATCACGGTAATCTATACATATAATAAAATTCTAAGTCGAATCTTTACATTAAATATATTTTGGAAAATCTTATTGAAATAGACATTATTATCGATACAGAGGCCGAATCTATAGTTTTTAGAATTTTTGTCTGTCTGTCTGTTACCGTATCACGAGAAAACCACTGGACAGATTTTGATGAGATTTGGTACGACGATAGCTGATTATCTGAGTCAACATATAGGATACTTTTTACTGCGGGAAAATTACTCATTTCTGAGAAAAAAAAACAAAAATTGCATTGTAAGAGTATACTACTATATAAAACTTAAGAATTTGGTTTTTATTCATCTAAACGCGGGGCGGAGCCGCGGGCAATGCTAGTACGTCAATAAATATATCCTAACTATAACTATATAACTCGTAGTTAATATCCTAATTATAGGTATATTAACTACGAGTGTATTCGTGTAAAGGCTGCATTTTTAAATTAAAACTTTACTCAAGTACAATTTTATCTTCTATCTATACTATAATAAAAGAGTAGAGGTCGAATGTCTGTACATATAAAAAAAATGCTAAAAACCGAGTCAGGGCGATGTAAGAAGATAAATAGAACAAATCCATATTTTTTTCAATTTTTTTGTTTCTCTGTCTGTTTGCTTGTTTGTCTGTTTGTACGGGCTAATCTCCGAGTCTATTGGACCGATTTGAATGAAATTTTGCATGGTCGTACTTTATAGCCCTGGGCAACATCTTAGATACTTTTTATCCCGGAAAATTAAATAGTTTCCGTGGGATAAAAAGAACTATAATAACTTATACAGCTTAGTACACAAAAACTACTGATTCGATTTTAATAAAAATTTTACAATAATATAGTTCATACATGATAATAACAAATCGGCTACTTTTCATCCCGAAAAATGGAAGAGTTCCCGTGGGACAGTCAAAAAACTAAAGTAACTTATACAGCTTAGTACACAAAAACTACTGATTGGATTCTGTTGAAACTTTACAAGAATATAGGTCGTACATCAGAATAACAAATAGATTACTTTTTATCCCGGAAAAATGTACGGTTCCCTTGGGATAGATGTTTTCGTTTATTTCTAACGTATTATGTACACAAAATAGACCCCAAAACAATAGTTATTAAAAAAATGTCTGTTTGTCTGTTTGTTTGTCTGTTTTTATATGCGCGTTTCACGCGAAATGTAATGAAGCGATTTCAACGAGATAGCCGGAGACAGCCGGAGATAACCGGAGATAGCCGGAGATAGCGGGGGATAGCCGGAGATAGCCATAGATAGCCGGAGATAGCCCTAGATAGCCGGATATAGCTGTAGATAGCCGGAGATAGCCGTAGATAGCCGGAGATAGCCGTAGATAGCCGGAGAAAAGAAATAAACAGTTCCCGTGGGAATTAATAAATATAGATAAATAATAGATCTCTATTAGTGTTTTTCTAGAGGCGAACCCGAGCGAAGCGAGGGTGAGCCACTAGTAATTAATAAATGATGGCATCCCTAAGCAGACTATGAATCAAAGGGCTCATACTTGATTCACCGGAACAAAAATTCTCCAACTTTTAAATTATCTCTATACATCGACTCGTTGCTCTATTCTTGTATAAAAGGAGAAAATTATAAAACATACAATTATATGCATTTATATATAAAGGTCAACTTAGTAACTTAGTCGCACACTCGAGACAAGAATTTAGAACAAATACATAATCTATACTAATATTATAAAGATGAAAGATTTGTTTATTTGTTTGTTTGTACTAAATAGGCTCCGAAACTACTGAACAGATTTAGATGACATTTGGTAAGTAGATAGTTTGAGACCTAAGAAAAAACATAGGATAGTTTTAATCCCGGAAATCATTCATTAACAGTGTGAAACTGGGGATGAAAATTTGTATGGGGAAGCAACCTAGGGACGAACCCGAGCGAAGCGAGGGTGAGTCGCTAGTGAATACATAAGAGAAAAGTCTGGAAAGTGGTGATAAGTCGGACATGGAGGAATCAGGAAGGCGATTAAGATAAGTTGTTATTACAGTTTGTTATGCTACATTTATTTAGCCTTAGCTAGAGAGACGAAGGGATGAACCAACCTAACGTATTTAATCTCGAAGTTTCTGTTTTGTGCCATGTGTGATGAGTAAAAACCTTCTGATAAATGTCATACTGACATTTGACATCTATTAAAAGTTAAGTTCAGTTATTAATTACATTTGACCTATATACTCGTAAGTATAATTTATGTTATTTAAAACGTAAACGTTCGTTCAAGCAGTAATTAAGTAGAGAATCTACTCCCTCGGTGGTGTAGTGGCTATGTACGGCTGTACACCCGGAGGTCCTGGGTTCGAGTCCCAGGTCGAGCTAAGTTTGTTGCGTCTTTCTGTATAGTAAGTCTCAGTACAGCCCGGAGTTGGAAAGTTAGCGGTGTCTCGCCCCCGTGCCTCGGAGAGCACACAAAGCCGTCGGTCCTGCGCCTTTACTTTCACTGGTCGTGTCGATTAGTCGTCCCACCGGAGTATAAGAGTGACAGGAATAGAGAGTGCACGTTGTGTCTGCGCGTACACTTGTGCACTATAATATCTCCTGCGCAGTTGGCTAGTCTCAATGAGATTGGATGCCGTGGCCGAAACCGGTCAGGATAACATCATCATCATCAAGTAGAGAATCTAAGATGTCCTGTAGTATGTAGTTATGTTTATTTATGTATAGCTATAAGTATATATTTGTTTAGGTGTGATTACACAAATTTAACAAGCTGACTATTTTCTATTGCACTCGTGGGAATGCGACGCTGAGTTTGCTTTTTACCGCGCTACCGGATAATGCATCATTACTCATAGCGCATTGCACCGGTTTGACACCTGCAGCTAAGCACTGCTATTTCATTTGCATTTTATTATAATAGATACATCTGCATCTTGCTTGAAGGTGTAAAAAATCTATTATAAAAGTCACTTGTAATATGCAAAATGATTATAGGAAATATTTGGACTTTTCTCGTAAATATACATAGATAACTAAAACAGGAAGAAGCAGTAAGCTTTCTAACACTAATGTCGTGGCTTTTATTATTCTTATTAGGAGAAATCCGACGACACGTTTGGCTCAGTTTGTAGTGACCCTACGTGCTGTGCCAGCGGTCGCGGGTTCGAGTCCCGCTGGGGATATTCATTTGTGTGATGAGCACGAATGTTTGTACTCCAGTCATGGATGTTTATATTTATAATATGTATGTATTTAAAGTTATATATGTGTAGTGTATAAACTATTTGGTATCCGTAATACGAGCCTTGTAGCTTACCATGGAACTAGATGGTGCTGTGTGTTAATGTCTCAAAAATATTTATTTATTTAAAAAAAAAATGTTTTATGTATGAGAACATCGTAAGTACACAATATAATTAATAAGCAACACTTAAATATAGATTAGATATTTGCAAAATCATGTCTCACAATCACTACTCTATATATGTATTTATAATTAAATGTTTGTATATTCGCAATACTTAGGCTAATTAAGCGTTCGTAAAGCTTTGCAAGTTTTTTTCTTTCAAAAGATTATGGTTTTATAGCGACTCAGGGGTATGCGTCACTCAAAGCGGTGTTCCCTTATTATGCGGTACGGTAACACTGGATAAATACTGGGTCCGCGACGGGAGGGCCAATGCAAATGAACGTTTTTATGTCTCCCGCCGTGGCGTGGCGCGCTTCTGCATTCGTCTACGCGAGAATTAAACTTCGCATCTGAAGAGGTTTAAGATGAATGAGAGCGGTACGCGCGTACAATGTAACAACAGTTTAGAAACAACTTATTTCTGTTGAGTGAATGTAAACAGTCTGCGGATTCACTTGGCTACTATTATATTTATGGTTAGTTCAAGGAGCTTTTACTCATTAGGCCTAGGTTGGCATAACCATCAAAATGAATTAAATATAATTTATTAATATAACTTGTTTTAACGTGGCTCTAATTTAGGTGTACATGTCGGTATATATTTATAAAGTTGCTAGCTCATACCTACTGATAGATCTGAGGAGTGAGGGTAAAATTTTGACAATGTTTTGTTTAATTTAATTTCTCAAGGAATGAAAATGAGTGGCAAAGTTGGTCTGAAAAATAGTTATTATTTTTCTAAGTTTTTTTTAATCTATTTAAAAAAAAAGTATTTAAAACTTAACATTTGAAATGATTTTTCATAATAAAAATTGTCATCATCCTATGCAGTTTTATTTTAATGAAAATCATTAATATTTTATTATTTAATACAATCGAAATCGCCTCTTTGGGATAGCCAGCAGTAAACTTTAATAAGTAGAAAATTATATGTAACTAGCATTGCCCGCGGCTCCGCCCGTGTTCAGATGACCAAAAACCAAATCAAATTGCGCTATTGTTATTTTTTTCAAGATAAGCTATTTTTAATAGTTTTTGTCTTATTTAGTAACTTACCTTGCTAAAATATATATATTTTGTAAGTTTTTTATACGTAAAGATTACCAAATTGACGCTTGCGTTAACCAAATATTTTTTATTACTTGTACTATATAAAATACCCAAAGATAACTTATTGTAACATTTGCCATAAATTATATAACATTGATTAAATAATACCTATATTATATCACAATGTAAAAACGTGCTTAGAAACCACATTAAACGCGTTTTGTTTAAAGA
This sequence comes from Brenthis ino, assembly GCA_921882275.1. NCBI lineage: Eukaryota > Metazoa > Arthropoda > Insecta > Lepidoptera > Nymphalidae > Brenthis > Brenthis ino. The sequence continues at coordinate 24,945,365 of OV170225.1, read as the reverse complement.
TAAGTTTACTATTACAATTTGTTATCATTTATGCATGTTGCAATACATTATAATACTTAAGAAATTATTAAATATTAATCTTTCTTTTTTTCTATTACAAATGTTTCTTTCCAATTATGGCGAATAAGATGAGACTGGTGCAGAACAGACGGACGAGTCATGACTATTGTTTAAAATATGTGTATATATGGTAGGTACATCAAATTTTAAACGAACATGTTTTATTATCGTTATTTTTAAATTAATAATATATGGATAGTGAAATTTCCTATAGGCGTATATTTAAAGACCGTGTCTGAGTCCCGTCTGAACAGGAAATGACCCTCAGATGAGTAGCGACAAGCCTGGACTCGATGCAGAATTTAGGAATCTTGCACAGGTGCAATATTTTTTAATATTGATAAACTTTTATTAAGTTAAAATTGTAATGACTAATTAATCCTAGAAAATTTGATTATAATCACATTTATTTGTTTAAAATTATACCTACATATTTTATTCATTATCGAAGAATTTTTTAACAATTAATAAAACCTTGATCTACTATTGCAACAATAGTCAGTATATTATTGGTAATAAACCCGGAATATAAATTAGATTGGTCTCGCAAGGTTTTTGTTTATTTCTTCATATAAATACATATGTACATAAGTATTTGTTACATACCGTTTTTGTTGTAAATATAATTTATTTGTACATCAGGCGTAGATAAGTGATAAATATTCAGTAATATAGTTAATAATATTTTTTTTTCATTTCATAATATTAAATTTATTAAAATATTATAATATTATATATATAAGTATATATAAGTATATATATATATTATAATATTATATATATATATACTTTATATTATAAATATTAAAATATTACGATAAACCCATCGTAATATTCTTATCTATTTTCAACATATTATGTAGCACAAGATATAACCAAAATTGTCTCCGTGACAAGTTGTAATTTTATAATAATTGAAAAGTCGCGAATATGTATAAGCCCTTATATTTACGGCATCAAGATATTAGTTTAGCAGTTACTAATACGGTAAAGGTATGATAGATATTTTATAGTGATGTATTTGATGTACCGTAGATATAATGAAATTTTAAATTACCTAGTTATTTTCATTACAAGCACATTATACATAAACTAATAAACAAAAAATAGCAATTTATATTTTTCCTATAATTGACAAACATTATACTTCAAAATTATTAGATATAGTACTTATAAATGAAATACTATTAAGTCAATGGACAAAAATGAATGAAAACGAACGAAAATATCTGAAAGATTTATATGAATATTGTAATTTTTTTTACACTTTATAATAATAAATCATCTCTATTACCACTTCTTATATTTTCTGATGAGGTCTTTAATTTTTTTTCAATGAAAGTTAGCATATAATGTTTTTGTTCATTTGCATTTTTTATAGCGAGCGCCAGGAATTGTGATCAAAAACAATTAATTTCTTACAATCAATATATTTACCATACATCGTTCTTTTATTGATTTTCATTTGTTTTTATATATAAAATATAATTATACAGCACAAGTATATAAAGCAAACAAGCGGTGTTTTTTTGCCGATTCGACTCACTCCTACCGTCATTTCTTTGTACTATAAGTGGTACCTGCAATTTTTAACTTTCTGAAGAAATGCATGTCATAATGGCAAAAGCTTACATCCAAATTCGTTAGTTGTTCTTGAGATAAGGGAGCAAGATGTACTATAGGAACTGGTCCTTGGCGCGGCAGCTTTCTTTTATATGTTAATGTATATATGTATCTGTAAGATATGAAAACATAAATAATATATAGAAATAAATAATACTTTGGATCATTGCGATTTTGCTTATAATAAATATAAAAACATATATCTAATAATCTACTTAATAGTGCTAGGTCTAGTTTATCTGACTACTATTATATATGTGACATTCTCCTTGTTACTTCTTCACATTGAAACGCTTGGACGGATTTAGATAAAAATTAGAAGACAGATGAACCTGGAGATGAGATACGACCTGGAGTTACACATAAATTACCTACTTTTAGGCATCTAGGGACGCCCCGAACGAAGAAAGGTTTGTTTATTGTGTAAATTCGATGACATTGGTGTCGAATGGCTAGACGCATATAAAATTGTAATATCCGTAACGAACGATTATTTGCTGGATTATGTTATTGTTATTTTGGCCTCGAATATTGGGAACGAAGCACATGTCAGCAAAGAATATTTCTCGTTTTCTCCTATTTGCATTAGAAATCACGTTCTTATTACTAACTCTAATTGGATTTAAGTTATTTTATTATAGTGTCTGTCTTTACATATTTTAATCATTTTATATTATAAAATTTACTATTTCTCATTGGTAAAAACATTTTTAAGCAGTCAATTACTCTTAATAAGTCATTTCATTTCCATAATGTTTTCTGAATTTTTATAGTGATATCTATACATATAATAAAATTGTAACTAAGCAGAATCTATACATAAGATATTTTTTGAAAAATCTTATTGAAATAAACATTATTATCGATACAGAGGCCAAATCTATAGTTTTTAGAATTTTTGTCTGTCTGTCTGTCTGTTACCGCATCACAGAAAAACTTCTGGAAGAATTTTGATAAAATTTAGTATGATGATAGCTGGTTATCCGGGTCAAAATATAGGATACTTTTTACCGCGGGAAAGTATCTCATTTTTGAGAAAAAGTACAAAAACTGTAATATAAGAGTATATACTAATATGTAAAACCTAAGAATTTGGTTTTTGGCCATCTGAACGCGGGCGGAGCCGCGGGCAATGCTAGTCGTTAATTATAAAAATTCAACTTGTCTAAAAAATTAGTTATATGTAGGTATTGATGCAGGATCAAACGGAGAAATAGAACTTATGTTCATGATATTAAAGACCAAAAAAATTAAATATATTCTTTGTTGTGTTTCTGTTTGCCTTGCCTGGGTTTACCTTGAATAACTGTGAAAAATTTATTACAATGAATGAACAGGATATTTAACGAGGATAACGACTTGTCTTGAAAACAAGATATTCTTTTTTGAAAGTCCAAAAAGTTTAGAATTGATGTACTACATTATCATATAATTGTTTCATATAAATAAATATTAATAAACAAGGTAGTATTACTTCAAATAATAGCTGTATACGTAAAGTTATAATTTTACAGAAATAAAAATGGCCAAGAAAATGTAAGGTGGCTCTACTGCATCGTTTATAAAGTTAATTACCGCTTGTAAGTGGTCACGGCTTTCTTGGAAGAGAGGTTAGTGGGCTACCCTGAGACCGCTCTCCACATAAATACTTAAAAACGCTACCTACCTGTTTCATACTCTACCTGCCATTAACATCATCGTCTATTTTAAAGTGTAGAAATTTGGTTCGGCAGATACGTATTAGAGTGATTTAGGCTTTTGTTTCCAAAGGTAATACAAAACAAAACAATTTTTAAACAAGAACACTTCTTATATCTGTATGTATGTATGATTATATATAAAGCTAAGGCATTTTTTTGTTTCATTCGATGAGCTAATTTCAGGTTTTGAAAAATCCTTTTTGAGTTTTAAGGCACTTTTATTGAGAAAGCCCATCACGCCTAGAAACGGAATAATTAAAGTTATTCACTAGCGACTCACCCTCGCTTCGCTCAGGTTCGCTTCGGTACATTTTAATTTTTTTGAGCGGAACACTAATTCTTTTACCGAAATAAAAGTAGTCTAAGTTATTCTTTATTACATCAACTACCTGCCAGTGAAAGTCCCGTCAAAATCAGCCCAGCCGTTTCGGAGATTAGCCGGAACAAACAGACAGAAAGACAAAAATTTGAAAATTGTGTTTTTCTCATAAATATCGTATATATTCCATGTGCATTTCGTAAAAAGCTGTTATTTTGACATTACAAACAGACACTTCAATTTTATTTATCTGTATAGATAAATAAACTACGCAAAAACTAGTATGTATATAAATAAGGACTTGACGAATGTTGTTGACAATGATTTATTATGAGCTCTTTGGAATAACATTTTCATTGACCTGGAGATAAAGAGTCAATTCTGTTTCTGACAGTTCCATTGCACATCCGCTGGAGTATCGAATTTAGTCTACACATACATACATAATATGTATTTATCATTTCTATGTGACTCTGTTACACTGATAAGCTCTCAATAATAAATATAAAATTTCTAAAGCTTGGAATTCTTAAAAACTTTTTAAAATTAATTCATTTTAAAGCTCCGATAGAATTTGTAACTACTGTATATTAAACAGTACAAATAAATGCAGCACGCAATTATTTGTTTTTTCATCGTGCACAAAAAAATCTTCTAGCGAAACAATAATATGATGTCTATTGATTACATTCATTCAAGCAATAGGTTAACAGCGTCATCATAAAATAGAAAACCAGGTGAATTTTGAATTTACCTGGTAAACATTTTAAATTTCAAGTTACTATATTTTGGATGTAATGTGTGTAATTACAAAAATATACTAATTACTTAAAAATATGTTTTCTGTTTATTGCTATTGTGCGTGGAGTGGCGCGCGCACAGGGAGGCCTGCGGCAGCGGCCGGCGGAGTGAGGGGTCCTTCGCCGTTCTCCGTACGCCATACGGTTGGCGTCGCCCTCGCGGCTCAGTTAGTGTCTGGCCACGAGAGCACGAGGCCTTGCCGCGGCCGATCTGATATTGCACCGCTATCCGTATACATAGATCGCAACTTCTTACAAACGCGACGCACCGGCTAGTATTTACAAACATTTGAGACTCTTCTCTTCGCACACCGTAGCCACATCGAACTTGACCTGTGATAGTTGTTCGAACTGTCAGTGCGCGTGTTGTGCTGTATCGACAATATAACCTGTATGACTTCAAGGGCACGAGCGTATTACGAAGTTGTGCTTTGGATGCGGTGTTTAGAAGATTTCAAGCATTATCAGAGTCTTGTTTCTCTTCTAAGATATAAGTGGGCGTACTTGAAAGTTTGAAAATCGATCGGGTGACGTGCGTGGGATTGCGTTTATGTAATCTTTGTTTACCTTGGAGATATGCAATGCAAGCTGCCGCCGAGATACGCTTTATAAGTCACCACTGACAAGCTTTCATTCAAGCCATAGCATACAGGTGAGTGAGGGTGAGTGAGTGTGTACCTAGTGATAGTTCTTTGTTTACATGTTTGATTCAAAATGTTTTGCTGGTTTTTTCTGAAATGCTTTGTCTTGCACGTCAATAATTTGAGTATTTTAGTTGCTGCAGCGTATCAGGTCAAATTCTGTCTATTGTTCATAGACAGAATTTGACCTGATGTTGAAAAATAGCAGAGAGAATTTTCGGTGGAAGATTAAAGAAGCAAAATTAATATAAAGTAAAAGTTAAAGCTTTTACAACGATAAATATACCTTATTAAGAACCCCACTTAAGTCGATATATAAGAGCCCCTTTACTTCGAGTAGAAATCGAACTCGTTATCTTCTTTACTCTGCTACCACGGACGGCCATCAGTGATATAACATTATGGTTTTACTGTAAAGCACTGCTTTTACTGCACTGGAATTAAATGTTTTTTGTCTAAAACGCGCTGTTAGCATTATATACCTAGTACCTACACTAGCGACTCACTCTCGCTTCGCTCGGGTTCGTCCCTAGGTACGTTTTAATTTTTTTAGCGGAACCCTTATTATTTTTATAAAATAAAAGTAGCCTATGCTACTCTCTCATATATATAACATCAGCTATCTTCCAGTGAAAGTCCCGTCAAAATCAGTCCAGCCGTTTCAGAGATTATCCGGAACAGACAGACAGACAAAAATTAAAAAAATTGAGTTTTTCTTATACGTACCGTATATAGCTTCATATGCATTTAGTAAGCCGCTGTTGTTTTGACATTACAAACAGACACTTCAATTTTATTTATCTGTATAGATTACTAGCAGACCTACCTACCTGCGTTGCTGTGCAAATATATGAAAATCGTTAATTTTGCAATAAAAAAAGGAAATAATCGGGATAATAACTATCCTATCTTTAAAGTTGGAACAAATCATACATTTTGAAAAAATACGCTAATATCGGATAAGAAGTTTCGGGAGTTCATCCCGGAAAAACATCGTGATACGGGAATTTTATATATTAAATCACATTATACGCACGTGCAATAAGCATACATAGTCTTTAGAAATTAGATGTTTGAATTAGATTTTGATAATTTCTCTAATTTCTAATAGGTACTATTGTTATAGGTACTTACTTTTTATATAACTAACTATACAGCAAATATAATTATTTACGAATAAAATGTCTATTCCAGTGGGATTAACTTGAGAAATACAAAGTAGGTAGATATGTACTGGTATAAAATTATAATATCAATTTGCATAAATAACTACATCCGTTAAACTAAGTTTTAATATGGGTAACTAAAACAACTTAGTAACAAAAATAACATAAGAGCTCCTATGTTATACTTATTTCAACCAACTTCCAAAAAGAAGGAGGTTCTATGTTCCATATGTGTGTGTATTTTTTTATAACAATTTGGCTGCCAAAGCTTTTTAAGCTGTCTAATTTAATTATTTACTTTTAGAATATTTAAAAAATAAATATATTTAGAATGATTGATGAAAATATGTGTTTGAATGATTTATATATAGAATTTTATGATTATTTAGATAATTGTTTTTCATTAATTTTACTTAAACTTCGTCATTTATAAGTCAAGAGGGGTACCTAATGTCTAATGAGTGAGAAGTCAGGCGCGCTAAAACAAGAAGAACAAGTCTGTTTTTACGTGAGAAAACTACAATAAAAACAAGTTTTGCATTACAATGCCAGTTGTGTGAGAGATGAATGGATAACTTGTTTTTATTAATGTTTTTTTTCGTTGACCATGACTGTTAGGCATTTATATCAAATTTTGGGGTCTATGGGAGTCTATAGTAAAATCGAGCTCCGGAGTTCTTTCAGGCGATGCATTCATATTTCATGAGCACCGGTCTGAGCCACAATGGCGTCGCGATGAGGTCGTCGGACGAGCATGGCTTTTAACTTCCCACTACACATACCACCGTCTAGCCTATTTTTTTAAAAGTTACTACAAAATCCTTTACGGTGATTAGAGTTTACGTAAAAACTAAAAACACTAAAACGTATTTTGCTGATTGTTTAAGCTTCTCTTTTATTTTTAATTTTTCTGGTAAGATTTTACATACACCTATTCATATCAGCTTCTTTACACCCAATTTTGTTTTCAAATTATTTTAAATGTCACTATAACATGTTTAGCAAACGCCAATTAGTACAATTTGATATTTACTGAACAGTTAAGTCAAAGTAATAGGTGCAAGTGATCCTAAATATATATTTCTAAGAAATCCATATGTAGACATCTATACATATAATAAAATTGTAACTAAGCCGAATCTGTTCATTAAATATTTTTTGGAAAGTCTTACTGAAATAGACATTATTATCTATATAGAGGCCGAATCTATAGTTTTTAGAATGTTTGTCTGTCTGTCTGTCTGTCTGTCTGTTACCGCATCACAGAAAAACCACTGGAGAGATTTTGATGAAATTTGGTATGATGATAGCTGGTTATCCGGGTCAACATATAGGATACTTTTTACAGCGGGAAAATATCTCATTTCTGAGAAAAAATACAAAAACTGTATTGTAAGAGTATACTAATACGTAAAATGCAAGGCAATGCTAGTAAATAATAAAACGGAATTTAAAAACGAAAATAAACGAAACAGAATCTACCAAGACGTAAGTACTTTCTCCGTCAAGAATCGTAACAGGTATCAAGTATATCATTATTCTCATGGGAAATTAGAATGAATTAGATGCTATACGAACATATTCACGTGCCCATCACATTCAGCTACCTACCTACATCTTTGTGAGCAAATTATAATTTATTCAGGGCTCGGCTGCCATTTTATACGTAAAAAGTTTTTTTTGTTACTATTTAACGTGTTCAATTATCTTTTAAGCAATTTTTCAATAAAATTATATTTTAAAGCAGGAATGTCATATAAAATACCAATGTAAGTATACAAGAATTAGACGAATTATGGATCCTCGTAAAGAAAGATATATATTTTTTTAGTTTATTTTTGAAATTATTCCGTAGATAAAACGCTTAAATAATTAAACACAATCATTTGTAAACAAACAGTGAAGTAGCGGGTGATGTTAAATCATAATTACATCGAGCTGTGACTCAGAATGATGCCATCGTTTCGAGACTGGGGGCACGAGCGATGGCGCCATAATATGCACTATTTTTAAAACGTTGTTCAAACTGTTTAGACTTCCAAAATGGGTCGCTTTGTTGTACATAAATGTAATGTCTATATTATATAAATAAGCATTCCATATTCCAAACAATTCTGTAGCAATAGTTTCCTAGGCCCTGGCTAATGTACGTTGAGTGTGGAGACTACTTATCTACGTCGCACTTTAGTAGTCTCAAGAGAAAAAACAATGTTCCCTCCACCCTACATGCTCACATACATATATAACTACATGGAACGATGTAGAAGCACACGTGTCAGTTTAATAAAACACCATACAATGAATTTGGCGATTTTGATTTATTAATTTTATATGCTAGTAACAATTTTGCATCATATTCGTAAAATTTAGAACATTAAAAATTAATATAATTACTTAATTAAAAAAAATAAGATAAAATTATTTACTATTTAATTAAACTCATTATAATTCTCCTGTCAGCCCGTCAATTCAACGCGTCAGTCTAAAGCTAAAACATTCCATCTATACGCTTTGAAAACTCATCCTCATTTAGAAATTATACTGCAGTAATAAATTTGTACGCACTAAAGCTGGCTAAAAAAGTTGTTAAAAAGGTTTAAATTAATTTTATGCGATTATGTTATGAATTATGTCTTTTAATATATTATAATGTATTTAAAATATCTATTTATTACAGGCAGATATTAAGTAATTAATTAACATAAAGCAGGTATATTGTTTCAAGTCTATTTATATTTAAATAGCGTTTTAATAATGTTATTAATGCGCTTCAAAATAATAATTAATTATAAATACAAAGTAGAAAAATATATAATCTATAGTAAAACTAGCAATTCGCCGTCTCTTCGTTCAGGTTCGTCCCTAGGTGCATTTTAACGGTTAGTATGGAATAGGTAGATTATATATATTCGTAGGTATGATAAGTTATTTTTGGGTTGTATTATAACGTGTTTTACCGTGGGCATTAAATAATATCCCGCGGTACCTTAATAGTAGCCTATATCACTCCAATCTCCATCCCTCTAACTATCTCCACCCAAAAAATCACGCAAATCCGTCACTCTGTTACGACGAGAAAGAATGACAAACAAACACACTTTTACATTTATAATATTAGTATGAATAACGATGGGCTATCACGGTCTGCTTCTTGGTTCCTGCAAATACATACAATGTTTGTAAATAAAATTTTATTATAAAGTAATTGTCGGCATATATGTATGTATGTGTTTATATGCAACGGCAATTATAAGGATAGGGCTGACTTTAAACCTCATTACTTACCCTTCAAGGGGATCATCTCTTTTATCTTAAAACCGGTCCATTTATTCTCCCATCAAGTTCTGCGCTTTTATGAAATGAAGATAAAATATTGTGTTAACTTGTCTTTTTTAAGAAATTAGTGGCTATTATATAAAAATATTAATATTTTTTATGAATTTTAAACCTCGACTAATGAGGCAAGTTATGAGTTTGTCATCTATGTACCTTAAACAGTCTGTTTATCAAATCTATATTTTGTTTTCATAATATTATTTATATGTTTTTTATTTGTATTACCAACATTTTTCCAGGTAATTAAATCGCGTAGTAATTAGTGCTTTTTTCCAAGTCGAAGTAAATTAGAGGTGAGATATTTTCCCGTGGTAAAAAGTATCCTATATGTTAACCCGGATAACCAGCTTTCACCATACAAAATTTCATTAAAATGAGGGACTTTTCTGTAATGACAGTGGTTTTTCTGTGATCGGTAACAGACAGACAGACAAAAATTCTAAAAACTATAGATTCGGCCTCTGTATCGATAATAATGTTCATTTTAATAAGATTTTCCAAAAAATATGTAATTGTACAGATTCGGTTTAGTTACAATTTTATTATATGTATAGATTATACTTTTACGGGAGGTACAAATTTAATTTAACGCATAGGTACCTGCAAGAAACGTATGTTAATATGTGTAACTAATTAATTATGTAACAATTCCAAATCAACTAAAATATATGTATCGAATCGTTCGAGCTGCTTATTTATGCTTGAAAAACACGCCCTTCGTCTGGGACAGTCGGCAAAAATTGTAATTCATAAAATACTGTTGCTTATTTTAAGTACGAATAAAAAATAATTATTCATACTTTAATAGGACGAATAATACTCGTAAATAAAGGAGGCTGTTGCTATTCGCCCGATATTCGGATGAATAAAAAATATATTATTCGTCAGACTGTCGTCGGTTTGTACGAATATTTACCACTTTTTGTTTTTTAATGTAAAATAAGTGATTTTTAATGCAAGAGTCTTTATATGCAAAAAATATAACCTTAACCTATCGAGCTGGAAGTTTATACTTTTAAATTCCATCGATCATTTTTTATTCGTCCTATTAGAGGATGAATAGACACTCCGTTAATAAAAAAATACTACCTCAACAATCCCACCAACTAATAACTGAAAATGCTTGCCACGTCGGACTCGTCAAGAGGAGTGAGGGTTAAATTCATATATTAGAATAGGTCAAAGCTTAATTAGTTTCCTCGCGACTTCATTTTCTTAATGCCGGGTTTCACTATTCAAACGAGGTCGAGGTGAGACTGATTACTTTCATTAATGCATGACTTGCCTGGACCTCATATAGAGGTAGAACAGAACAGTATTGTGTTACTGTTAACTGATCTCTTTATATGACATATGAAAAAGTAAGTCATTGAATTGAAAATTAATTATTGTTTTATATATGAAGTCCGCCAACCCGTACTTGGCCAGCGTGGTGGACTATGGCCTGATTTCTCTCATACTAAAGGGAGCCCCGTACCCAGCAGTGGAACTTTAAAAAAGGGCTGAATACAATATTTATTACAATACACCCAGAAATTGCTTTTATAGAAGAAATAAAGACGTACTTTCAGATTTTGAAGTCAAAATTAACAATTTAAAAGATTATTAAATAGGTAGAAATGAGTAGATACATTGATCAGCTTGATCATTGAATTAACTATATACTAATGATTACACTATACTATAGTTATACTCAATTTCAAGTAGCGCGGAAATGACCGCATATAGATTATTCAATTTTTCATATTATTTCAAATTGTTTGGCAATATATTATGATATTTCTATTTATGACTACATATTTATGTAACAATAGAACGCTATATTTTTTATTAACATAAAGCAGCTATCTAGTCAGCTATTAGTTAAGAATAAAATTTTACGAAATAAGCTACGAATTAGTCCATCTCAAATTACTCTACATGTTTAATTAGGAATACTTAAGTGGACTCACCCGCCATTATAACTGACAGAGCGGAACCAGCAACTCAGTGAAGTCTAACATAACTCCAAGGTCGGTCTTATATGCATATCGACTTATAATCTGCTTAAGCTTTAAAAACACATGAATAAACAAGCACAATTTTATCGCACGTATTGAAATAACAATTGGTTATAATTGTTATAATCGATATATTTTTTTCAAATCCATTTCCAATGTAGAATCGTAATTGACTGTAGGAGCCACGAATGAATAACGAACAGGACTCGTTCCATTGTTCATGCCTCGGAAAGTTATTATTGAAAAAATAGATGTTATTGGCACTATAAGTTGCTTTTAACACAACAAATATTATGCACATTTTTAACACATCCAAATGTTATTTCGTGAACGCTTTGTTGAAATAAATAGTGTTATTGTATGATGAAATATTCCCAAAATGAATTGTCCAAATTGATGTTTACGACGTCGCGTGACTGTTGCCGATTGCACTGTGATTTCTCTGTACGGATTAAGAAAAACAAGATTGTTTCTAATCACGGATATTACGTGGTGAATGCCGAAATATACTTTTTATGTTAGCCTTAAGTTATTTTTAGGAGAAAACACCAGCCTGACATGCGATTTGGACATAGCGTCTTTACACTTCCGCAATTGTTTAAATCTCTTTTTAATAGGTTTTTAGTTTTTATATCAATAAAGTACGGTGAATCGTATTATGAATCTTACAGAAATGTAGTAATATAATTTTTATTTCTTAACAATAGTAGAACCTTAACTAACGATAATTAAAGTTGTAGGCCCAGGTTAACAATATATTACTAGAGGCTCTTTAAGATGCAGTTTAAATGCAGCATAACGGTTTTCTTTCATTGGTCAATCTCCAACACGTTTTTAAAGTTATATTCGCGAAGTAAATTTTGCGTAGCTGCCTAGCACTAACTAAACAGACGACTCAACTAAATGGAAAACTAAATTTCATGAATTCTTACAGTTTGTATGTAGAGATCTATCTCTAAACACCTGAATAGCAAATACAAGTATTGAATCATACTTCAAAATATGTACAGTATATAGAGTGTGTTAGAATTGGCATTTTTTTACATCCTCATTAAATAATCACCATGTGGGTATGTAGGTAGAGCCAGCCAGGAAATAAATATGATATTCACACGTCAACTATAAATATTGATGAACGATGCATTATTAACGCTTATTATGTTTTATTAATCGGTTCGGAAAAACAGTTAAATATAGCTATCGAGTATCAATACACATCGTACACAGTAAGCTTTCTCTTATTATTTATACATTGTTTTATAAACATATGTTTAATTTTAACTTGGCCATTTTCCGCGCTTCTAACCAATTACTAAAAATGTTTAATAACAGCAATGTATGAAGTGTACGACGAAACGATTAAAACTCCAACACCTACTACACGTGGATATTACAGCCTGTTTTGTTTCCAATCGGCCCCTCGCGATTGCGGTGCGGTGGCAATAAAAGCTGGATTAGGATCTTAGCTAGATACGAACTCTGAAATGATTCTCTGAATGTGGTCAGCATTTGTAATTCAATAAAAGATTTATTTCATTGTTATAAATAGAACGGCTTTTTTTATAACTTTTCTCTACCTTTATTAATATTTGATTCCCAAAAAATATTCTATTTTAAAAAGTTTTCGATAAAATATCGTTGTCTTAGGTACATATTTACGATGTAGTACTCGTATAGATATATACATATATTTTATTATATCGATATGCACTGATGTTATCTAAGATCTTATTGAAACAAAAAGACATTTATGACCAAATAGCATTTCATTTCATTAATATTTCGAAAGGATCGCAAAGTCGGCTTCGTGTTTCAGAAAGTATCTTGCTCATCAAGATGAGCCGGTCTCAGCGGCCGGCACTGAGAGCGGTGCGTATCAAGTATCGATCTGAATGGTTCAGCTGCGTCGCCCCACATTTCAGTCTTATACTAGATGAACCATCATTTATTTTGTATAAAGATATAACAAGCATATATTATATTAATTGTTTTACAAAATGTATATTTAGATACCGTCTTCATTTTAAAAATTGTGGTACTGATTTTTTCTGATAACTTAATTATTAACCATTAAAATCTTTAATTTCTTTCCGGCCAGTACATTCAGAGAACAAAAGTTGTAACAGACGGGCAGATAGATAAAAATCCTTATCTAACGATACCATCTTTCTTTAATATATCAGCTGCACGCAAACCTACCAGAAAAATTTACTGTTTAATCATTCAACATGATTTTTTATAAACTCTAACCTAAGTACCTATAATGTTGATAAAATATTTTTTTTTTCACTAGAATATCTCATTAATAAATATCATATATTACCGTACCATTTTTTTTTTTATGACATTCCCCTCCCCTCCGCCTTAATGGGACGCCGCAGGATCGCTTGCGCATAACTACTACGGCGCCCCGGCGGCAGGTCTGCCTAAACGCTAGGCAGACCACCAAACCGATGGGGCTGCTCCACAGTCAACTCTGCTACGCCAGAGAGGTACCCGGAGCAGCCCCATTAAACCTTACCACCGCCCACCGAAGTGGGCCACCTCCAATCGGCTGCAGAGGACAGGGAGAGCGGCAACGAAACACCGACACTCCTCTTCCCCTGCAGCCCCACCGCGTCCGCCATCAAACGGTGGCGGCCCCGTCTAGGCCGCGGAAGGTAGGGAGAACGGCGCACCGAAATACCGGCACTCCTCTCCCGCCGCGGCCTACCTCTCCGCCGGATGCGGGCCTGCGACCACAGTCCCGCAACCGGCACCCATCATCCGGTTGTGGGACCAAGCGGTCCCACCACCGGTGGCCGCAACGTCTTCGGCTCGAGGCCTAGACGAGCGGCCCCATCCAATCCATTTGGTCCGCGCCGGATTTCTCCGGTACCACCCGCCGCCCTAAGCGGGTGGCATTCCCCTATCCGCCACCTGGGGACGCGCCCGGCAGGAGTTGGCTTCTCCCCCAGGATATATTACCGTACCATAAAATAACTTAATATTTAAAAAAAAACAATATCTTCAACTTTCACTGACTCGGAACCGTAAATCATGTAATTAACCTTGAAAACCATTCAGAGTCATTGTCATTTGACATTGTTATTTTAAAACAATGTATAATGACACACAAATTAGTTACAGAAGTTAAATTTGAAAGACACTCGCCTTAAGATAAAATAGTATATGTACATGAAAACCATAAAATACCTAGATACTAATAAGTTAAGTTTTCATTGGATTAATTCGTAAGTACCTACGGCATTTAATGATTTAATATTACTTTCAATAACAATACATTGACAATCGCTACTTTTGTATAGAGCAGCCTTTAGCTTGTGGCCCGAGCTTTTGATTTTAATTGAACCAACCTCATTTATTGTCGTATTGAATTTTGTTTAATATTATGTACTAAGTTATTTTAAAATTAGTAGTCAGATTTCTAAAATTAATAGAACTAAAAAGTTTTTATATTATAATTTCACTCTTCTAGATCATATCACGATTTTAATTATGACTTTCTTATTCATTTATTAAAAATTATAAACAAAGTTACAGTTATAACACTTTCTTAGATTTACGCGAATATATAACTAAGTATACTTCCGTATAAAATCTCTCCTGTGCCGTTCCATTCTGGACGTCTGTTTACGGCACATGAGAAATAGAGATTTAAAAATCCCACTTGATACGCTTAAGAAATCTCGATATGATCTTAAAGCATTTTTGAAACTCTTTTTCTCTTCTAAATTTAAGAAGTTTATTTTTATTAAAGTCGTTATCTGGTCTTTGCTGGGGTTATTCTGCGAGCATTTTGTTTAACTTTAATAGGCGTTAGATGATGCTCGTGCTCGTCATCGCTGAGAATCGCAACGTCGCGTCGATGAGTAGTTACAACTACATATTTTACTATTATGTGCTCTAAGATATTTCTAATATGTAAAACTTAGAAGCAAAACATTAAGGTACCTTTGTGACCTATGAACAACTCAATGGAATGGATGGAAATTGAACTACTTACTTATTAGTCTGTATTTCAAGCAGCAGAGGATCGAAGTAATTTTGTGCTTACAGATAGTCTACGAGTCGAAAAACGTCATAGACTAGGCTTTAGACCGATTTTAGACCGATACCTGTCGATCTATACAAAAAGGAGGCCAAGCGAATATGGGTCATTTTTGGACATATACATACATACATTGACGTTTATGTAATTTTATGTAGGTATTTTTTTTTAAGTTTTTGACATCGTTTTCTAAATTCTAATATACATCACATAACTTATTTAATATACTTGACCTAGTTTGAGAACAATAATTTATCTTAAGCTTATTTTACTATCAACACGCGACGAAATGACTTCCGGACAGTATTATGGTTGCGATGTTTTGCATAACGAACGCCAGATGTTCACTGAATCAGCGCGTAGGTATCCTTCCTATTATTATTTTTATTTCTCTTTATTTATTATCAATATTTGGATATTATATTCTTGAAGTATTCATACATAAATCGAATTTACTAATCAAACATGTTATAAATTTTCGACAATGTCGACGACACGTTTGTCTCAGTCTGTAGTGACCCTGCTCGCTGTGCCAATGGTCGCGCGTTCGAGTCCCGTCGGGGGCATTCATTTGTTTGATGAGCACGAATGTATGTACATCAGTCATGAGTGTTGATATTCATAATATGTATGTATTTAAAGTTATATATGTGTAGTGTATCAATTATCTGGTATCCATAACACAAGCCTCGTAGCTTACCATGGAAATAGATGGTGCTGTGTTAATGTTCCAACTTTTATTTATTTCGTTAAAAATGAAGGTACATTTATCTTTTCATTTTACTCTGCGTCTCCGATGTCATTTGTGGTCGATAGTTTTAAAATGAGATTGATATTTTGTGTAAATTTATTCAGAGGGCCATTGTCGGGAGCATAAAATATTTTAAAGACAAGCAATAAATAACAAAAACAGAACTGAAATCAATAAATTCGTCTGCTGTCTGAAAGTGAGAGAAAATAAAATAAAACTATCATAAAGTAAATAATGTTAACCATTTTATAGAATAGAATTGAAATTACTTTTGAAGTTTTTATGACTGAGATTAGATAGTATAAAATAAAACACGATTTAAATTATTTAACCCTTTAAAACGACCCTACTAAAACTTAGTTTAGTATATAAACTTTATAAAGGCAATATTTGTAGATATTTCTGTCCATAAAATATAGGACTCAATCCAATGTGTAATAAAATATATGTTATGTTGATAAAATATTGTTTTGCAACTAACAAAGTTGTATGAACAATGAATTTTAGATTGTGACTAATCGCATTTTGTTCTTAAAACATAATATATCATTTTCTCATGGAGAAATGTGCAGGTACATGTATATACATTCCTTAAAAAAAGAAGTTACTAATTGTAAATAAATGTAGAGATAAATAAATTAAAAAATACACATCTATTTCTAATAAGCACTTACTTAACACATACAATAGCAACGTAATGAAAATGCAAGTTTAGCTAAGTCATCTTCTGTACTTAAAGAAATAGATTAAATAATAACAGTCGTTTGGTTTTCTTTTCCTGTGTAATAGGAAACGTATAGTATACATTGAAATAACTGTTAAACAATAAACGCAGTTATTGCAGTAATGCTTGATAATTTAGAGCATTTATGGCTACCGTGAGAAACGTATCAGACATACTTTCCACGATTACGCACTTGCTAGATAAAATTTTATAATGAAATATGATAAAATGTAATACAATAATGTATAGTATACACTACTTAGTAAGTGCATGATCGTTTATATTATGTAATGTTACTCCTTCCACGCAACTCGCTTATGTTATTTTTTCTTCCATCACAAAATACCACCTAACTTTGTAAACGATTGCATAATAAATAAGATTTTTTATAGAAAGTTTAGATATCTATGTAACCTGTGCCTATACGACTGAACAATGATTTGGCACAGCAATCAAAATTTATAATCAGTCCTGACCATTTTTCAAAGACAGGTAAAAACAAATGGACAAAGAAAGCGAAAAAATATAGTAGCTAACATTCCTCTAATATAAAAATTTCAACACTCCATTTGAATAATTTACCTTATCTTTAACTGTTTCATTATAGAATATAATTATATGAATGTTTAAATATACTGGTTGGTATGGCATGATTTGCTTAGTTAGTATATTTTATAGACATTTCGTAAAAAATCTTTGTTTATAGTGTCTATATTGTTACCTTGACACTTTTGAAAGGTTATATAGGTCATTGAACTAACGGCAAATAAAGAGAAAGAATGGATGGTGCAAGATTATACTTTAACAATATCGTGACCATAATAACTACACGTAACTTCATTAACTTGTCATGCTTCATACATTCATTAATAGTCAAGATTGTTTGCCAGCAATTATTACATTTATTATCAATAAATTAACATGTTTTAAGTTTTTATCTTTCTTCGTTTAGCTGTTATGTTTCTATTACCCACACAAAGGAGAATGACTTTAGAAAATATATTCCTATAAGAATTAATTGCTCGCATGTCAATACATAAAAAGATTGCCGTTTTAAAAGTACTTACGCCAATTTGTATATTTAAATGTACATATTGTTTTTTTTTTAATTGGCTGATAATAAGCGTTGCATTGATGGACTTGGTCCTCTGCCGAATCCGGCTCGCATGTTTAGAGCGCTATTCCGATAATAATGTTATTTTTAATATACTGCAGCTGCAGCAGACACTATAACATGAAAGATGGACAGTCGATTAGAGTAAATGGTCAATTACTGACTTTCGAAATAACCACTTAATAAATGATGCCGTGTTTATGTTTTAAAGTTTTAAAATCTTGCCTGTAAAAATAAACTAAATAGAAGATTGCTACGTGAGTTAATCTTTCAGAAAGACAAAAAGTAATGGATCGAGATAGTTTCGGATGTGTTATGTGACACGTATAGGCAATTCCATTCGGCCTTGCGCCGCGCCGGCTTTACTAGAACGGCGATGGTATTGTTTGCTCTTTTAATTGAAATCGATCCTTTGCCGATCCGTGAGCTTTGCTTCTCAGATCGAAGTAACGTCAAACTTCATTGTAGTCTGCAAAGTAAATTAATTGATAGAGACGCAGCTTTGTCTTACATTTAATGTATAAACATTCAAAGAACTCAATAATCCATACGTTTATATGAATGCATTCTGTACGCAGGTTATTAGAAATATATTTCAAAACTTGATTTTAGTTTATTCTGTTAATTATTTCTCCAGTGTTTAATTATATTAAAAAACCCCAAATTGTAAGATTTCATTGGTTATAAATGTGAAAGTTTGTGAGTATGGACGGAACTGGACAAAATTTGGCATAGAGATAGATTATAGTCTGGAATAAAATATAGGCTTTTTATCCCGGAAAAATGTACGGTTCCCGTGGGATAGGTTTGTTTTTGTTTTGATTCCTTTTCCTAATCCAATATATGTGAAGTGTGAACTTCATTATGTCTTTTATGAAGAAGCTAAATATATGCTATAATGTATATTATAGCCTCCAGCACGGTCCCTCATAAATTTCAAAAATTTCCATTATTAACTTCGAAGTCAGTGGCCCTTCTTACCAATATAAAATTTTGGTAATGTTTTAATTATATTTACAGTAACTTGTTATGAAAAAATATTTTTTATTAATATTTTAATATACTTAAATATATTCTGAAGGCTATAAATTATACACAGTGTCACTTATCCAGTTATTTGTATAAAATACAAGAAACGACACTTAACTAAACGTTTGTATAAGGCGCGACAAGGTCATGCAGTGAAGTCATCCACCAAACAGTAAAATAAATCAGTCTCATATTATGATCGCATATATTTGAAGAATCATTTGCGTAAAATACTTTGTTTTTTTAATAAGATCTACAAAAACCTCACTTTGAGAGGTAGCTGTTTACTTTCGGTTACTCATTGCTATAGTAATATAAGTTTTAATTGTGATTTAATAAACATATTTTATGCATGAAAAAGTGTAAAAGTGGCAGTAACGAATGCGTATAAAAATTTCATTACTTAAAATTAAGTATTTTATTATTTTTACTTTCGACATTCATTAAATATGTGCAAATAGGTAAGTACTTATAATTATTTTTTTACATTCCTACAGACAGCGACTCTAACAATGAACGTGCATAAATCTTAGTCGATAATTTTAGACCGATTTTATTACGAGTCCTGAATCCTATGATAATATAAATTCTTTCATAAACTTTGGTTAGCCCATGTTAATGTTTGCATATAAATATTAACGATACAATAAATATAAAATATGTAACATACAACCGATTTTATGGTTGTATTATGACTTACGGGAAGCGAATCATATCACCCCATAAGCCAACTACAGGGAAGTATGTTTTCATATTATCTAAAATATTAAATTCAATAATAATAATATTTTATTTATAGAATAAATAAATTTAATAGCGGAATTAATCAATTATTTAAATAAAATTAGCAAAAAGCAATAATTTCTATATGTTTTTAAATGTTAAATTACCAATGACGAACTGCTTTTATTTAAATGTAATTGCAATTAAGATGTTCAAGACCATGACAAATAATATTGAGGATATTACATAATACAAAAAGATGATTGATAACTCGCAAACTCATCCTGTGTAGTGTTTACTTACACATGTAATTATATAAGCAAAAATAAAGTATATATGTATTACCAGCATTGCCCGCGGCTCCGCCCGCGTTCAGATGACCAAAAACCAAATTCTTAGGTTTTACATATTAGTATACTCTTACATTTCAGTTTTTGTATTTTTTCTCAGAAATGAGATTTTCCCGCGGTAAAAAGTATCTTATATGTTGATCCGGATAACCAGCTATCACCATACCAAATTTCATCAAAGTCCCTCCAGTGTTTTTCTGTGATGCGGTAACAGACAGACAGAGAAAAAATCCAGAAACTATAGATTAGGCCTCTGTATCGATAATAATAATGTTTATTTTAATAAGATTTTCCAAAAAATATTTAATGTACAGATTCGGGTTAGTTACAAATTTATTATATGTATAGATTTCATTTATGTGGTCTTTGACGCTGTTATTATTATATAGTAAAGACATAACGTTAAAATGATCATCTAAATTCGGCGCTTTAATTACGAACATCTTAATATTAGTAAAAGTATGGTAATTAAATTACTAAGATGTTCGTGAACCAAATAATAGTATCGGACAGAAATGACTTTAAACATTTAAAATTGAATATTGCTAAAGGATTATAATATTAATAAGCATATTGGAATACGTTGCAGAGATTAATAGTCGATGATGACGTTGCAGGCAGCCAGCCAGACACCAGGCATTTATTGAAAGCTTTTGTAAGGCATTTTCGTGATTGACAAATTGCCGTTTATCCCCGTTCGATAGGACACCGCGCCAACAATGATTAACCCGCCCCAGATCACTCCATTCTTTTCTTACTAACAGGGGATTTATAAGTTTAATTTTTAAAATTGACGTTATAATATGTAATGTTGCCTTGAAAAAAAAACTACAATCATTCTGTAACCGACGGTTACCGGTTATTAACCGGTGGTTCCTGGAAAAAAATGAATTTAAATATTTTGTTATGTTGGTAAAATAGTAGTCTAATAATTGGTGATATTATTTTATTTAGCAACTTGACTCCTAATAATTTATTGAATGACATTTAGATTTTTTTAGCAGCTCACTACGTTATACTCATGAGTGTTTATTAAATAAATCACGTAGGGCGTTGATAATTGATATGTAACATTGTACACTTCGACAGCGAAATGTTATGCAGAATATAGTTTGTGGGTTACCTTTGATACGGAAGCAGGAAAATGGAAACAAGCTAGTCTGCGGTTAAGCGCGGAAATCGATTTAAAAGCTAGAAGCACCAAAAAGTTGGTGAAAATAGAGGCCGAATGAAAAAAGTGGAATATTTTTCGTTTCCTTTAGATACTACTAGAAATGCCTATTTTTAACATGCCTTTGTTAGATTCACTTGTAACTAGTTGATCTGATGATGGAGCCAGAATGTGATATAATTCTTCAATAGCTACCACCCGATAAATTTTTCGAGTTTTCATTTGATTTGTTTTGACGAGTTATGAACTATATATTTTCATAGAAGTTATTATTGTAAATATTTACAGATCTTACAATTATTATGATACTATAATTACGGTGGATGCATTATAAAAGCCGTTTGTAATTATATCAATACTAAAATAGTAGTGTCGGAATATTACTTGCCGATATGTTTATTATTTTATTTCATTTGTAATATTAGGAAATTCTGGCAACATTTAAAATACAGATTAAATATAACAAAGTTTTACAAAGGCCAGTATTATTATAAGTAAATTTCTAAAAAAAAAAATTATTACAAAAAAAGCAGTCATGAGGATTGCCGACAGAAGTGAAAACCCAAAACTATAAACAAACAGTTGTTATTTTTGGTTACTCAAATTAATTGTTTGATCTGAAATTAAAATTTGTAAATTAAAACTGTTTACATTTATCTGGTTTCGGCTCTCTTGAGTGTTAGCGTTAACACGTCACGTGACCATGTCAATGACGACTTACATGAATTTTTCTCCCCATCCAAACCTACCTATAGAAGTTTTCGCTTCAAAAAGAAGTCATATTAGCAACTTTTAGTATTATTGTTCGTCGGTCTGCTTTGCATCATTCTTTTGAAACAGAAACGGTGAAAGTTTTGAAATAAAAAGAGAACTTTTGTTTCAATTCAATTTGTGAATTTCAAAATACTTGAGTACCACGTTCCTATGTAGTGATTACGGCCTAAACAAACACGCGTGGGCACAATCGCATTCAGAAACTAATAGAGTATCTAATAAAAATTACGAGTGATATTTTTTAATATAAAACAATGTTACTCAACTCCTAAGATAATCATTGGCTAATATAATATAATATGATATATATATATATATATATATATATATATATATATATATATATATGAAGTTGTTTAAAAGTGCATATGTATTTACATAACATGTACATATGTAAAAGTTCACAGAGAATAATCAAAGGAACTGGTATAAGCGGAGGTCACGTTCTCACCGCTTGTGTGGCGGTGCTCGGTACACATGCAGCAAAATTAACTATAGCTATCAATAATATTACTGTACCTATTTGATTTCTTTTCCGATATGGATCGAGGAGGTTTATTGTTCGAGGAATATAAATTGGTTTTACTCATGGGGAAGGAAATTGCACATTCGAACGAAAAGTCATATTTGTAATTTTATTTATTATACTAGCTGAGACTCCCTAGTTCTATTTAAATGATATTTTAACCTATAAGGGTATAAGCACATTTCAATAATTTCAGTAATTCTAAAATGTATAAACTAAAAGTGTTAATTAAATTCAAACTCAATAACGCTTAGGTATTTCTTTTCTATTCATTTTACACTTATTTTTTTAGGATCACAAAAAGACAATTAGTAATCATCCGTTAGCTTTGAAAGCCAGTATACGATTGTTTATTGCCTTAACCACAGCCGGAAGCTCTAACCATTCTATTGATTTAGCCGTAGTTTTATCTTTAGACTCGTGTCCACAAGTGCCGGTAGATACTTTCTCTAAGGGAAGATAAGTTTTTATTTATACCTTCTAATTTTCAGATAAATATTATTTGTATTCTTTAAGTGTATTGTGGAGTTTTTATAATACAATAAAAGATATAGGTATTATAAAGAACATACTTTAATGTTAGCTATCAATTTCTGTATTAAAGTGTCAGTAACATACATACATACATACATACATACATACATACATACGTACGTACATATGTACGTAGTACGTACAGGTGTATATTAGTAACGAGTAGGTATGTACTATAGAAAGCGATTATTTTCACTCAAACAAGATTTACATTTTCAAATGGGACCAGCGAGTGGTGTTCGATGTCGCATGAAGCTTTCTAATGAAATCCTTTAAGAGTTCGGTCGCTCGACATACAGTCGTGACTGCGCATTGATATTCACCATCACTATACAAACCTTTGATTCATATTCTTTATTATAATATTTTAAAATGTATCTCTGTAACCCGTTGTAAACGGTAAGTAAGTGAATGGTTGTCGTTCCATTTTGATTATCAGCACGTCCGTGGTATAACGAAAGCGCTTACATACTTTCTAGCACGATTGCCCCATATAATAAGACCTAAACAACTTAAACTTTCAACGTCTTTTAAACCATTACGATCAATGGATTTTAAGCGTTAAAGAACGGTACTTACGTCGCGATGCTATTCATGTCAATAGTATACAAATATAAAAATATTCCCAGGAAGCGACGACATGCCATGCGCGTCGCTGTCTACACTGAAAGTTTGAACATGGAAAGAGTTACAATAATACTGTTTATACACCGATTTGGATGACAGCTTGGACAGTTTTATCTTCACTTATTTATTTTTGAGCGCATTGAACTTTATCGTCAGCGTGTTAAAAACGCCTGTATGTTTGAAATGAAACTACTGAATATTGATCTACCTGTCAACAAGCCGTTCTTTTATATTGTAAGCGATTATCAGGTCACTTTGCAAATCTCACGGAGAGAGCTCTCGAAAGCTGCAACATGTGCATGCACGCCGCGTGCTGCCACGCAGCCATGCGGCTCGAGTGCCGAGCACGAGAGGTCATGCCCTTCCCCACCACATATATAATTATAAATTGTGCACCCTAGCACGTTACTAACTCGTGAATTTACGTTTATCTAATATGCATTTTATTTCTTGCAACTAACATCATGAGAACACTTGTGCTTTCCCTTGCAATTAATTATCAATGTGGTGTAAATCTAACATGTGGTGCTTTATTTTACGCTCCACGTGGTTGACAGTTTTCCGGTGCAGCTTGCAGCTTGCACTGTGTGTGATAATGTCGTTCTCAAGGCGAAATGTGATCACGATTTTGACATTTTTAGCTCAACTCGATGTTTGCGTCATTCGTTTCTGAAATGTCGCGGTTGTATTTGTGTATGTTGTAATCTCCACTATATACTATGATTTATTTATTATTGTTATTATATTACATGATAAAAATGACCTTCTATATAACATTATTATAATTTGAACAGTTTCCTCTTAATATTGTAAACAAAAGATCAAACAGTGATATAAATATAACTAAGTAAAACAACTTAAATATTTCAATCAGAATTTATAATCTTTTACTTAAAGTTCGTAACTTTACCAGTTGTATGAAATGGTTTCAACTGCATCGAGCTCACTACATGCCATTCTTTTTGTTTACTGGGTTTTATATCTAAGATTGTATGATTCGCAGTGAACACAATAATCGTAAAAGGGCCCCTTGTCGAAAACTGCGCAAACTGTCCACACGGTGATAAAGGAAAATGCATTACTTCCCCTCCGAGGGTGAAGAGGGATTTTCTTTTTAAGGATCCGTTTGAAATAGCTGTTAGGTCATTAATGTCCGTCTCAGGAGTACCCAAATTTAAATGTCTACTTCCCTTCTCTTGTACTAAAAGTTTTTAAGTTATATTAGGCGAAGCATTTTTCTCCCAAAATATTAAAACGGTTTACATCGACACTTCAACATAATTTTTATTTATAAAGTTAATTTTTTATATTTTAGAATGAAGTGAATGTTTTTTAATTCAAATATAACAATATTCGTACATAGCGTTAATGTACATACATGTATACAACGAAATAGTGTGAATATATAGATGTACTGAACTACATATAATATATTTAATCTATAGATACATATAATAAAATTGTAACTAAGCCGAATCTGTACATTAAATATTTTCTGGGAAATCTTATTGAAATAGACATTATTACCGATACAGAGGCCGAATCTTTAGTTTTTAGAATTTTTGTCTGTTTGTCTGTCTGTTACCGCATTACAGAATAACCACTGGAGGGATTTTGATGAAATTTGGTATGGTGATGGATGGTTATCCGGGTCAACACATAGGATACTTTTTACCGCGGGAAAATGTCTCATTTCTGAGAAAAAATACAAAAACTGCAATGTAAAAGTATACTAATATGTAAAACCTAAGAATTTGGCTTTTGGTCATCTGAACGCGGGCGGAGCCGCGGGCAATGCTAGTTACATAATATATTCCTTACTTCATTTGAAGGTAATAAATATGTCTATTATAATTGGGTAACATAAATAAGAATTTATAAAATGTACAACAACGGCGGCATATCTTAAAAGATAAAGAGAAAAAACATTAAATTATATACGCTCAAGTGTTTTGTAATGCCGCACCGTGGTTTTAAAACGGTGTCAATTTACCAAATGCGGCGATGAAGATGATATTAAATTCTTTTTATTATACTTCCGTTTTAAATGTTACATTCATTCTCTCTACATTATATGGGTTTTGATAATTTTATTATCTCGTATTACTATCCTTCATAACGTTAATACGTAACTAATTTGTTTTAAATGCAGTATTTAATCATATGAAAGTAATTATTTAATATGTAATTCCAGTTTATTTACGTATTTCTGCAAAATTCCTTTCACGTAAGAAAACAATTTTGATTTTTCATTAATTGGTAGGTACCTGCCATAAAATGTTTTTAAAGTAGTTAAGTTTTAAAGTAAATTTATTATAATAAGCAATTCAAAAAGTCTTAAACTTCGGACTTCCGTTACCCATTTACTTCTTGTCTCCGTGTTAAAGTTGTCAGCGGCCGAGAAAATACTTTGCCGAAAGTAGTATAGTATGCTAATTACTACGATACGCGTTGCCGCCCCCTAACTTCAGCGATTTATAACGATCAACTTTACGCACGCCACTCGCTTTGTCCCTTTTCCTCTATAGGCTTTTTTTGTTTTTTGTTGAATTTTATTACTCTCTCATATTTAATTCGATTACGTTAATAGTTTATTAAATAATAACGACCCGCCCTCTTACTTAGGCTTGACGAGTTCATTAAAAATTTAACTATTGTTTACTTTTTATAAATATAATATTCGAGTACTTAGCGGCTCACTCTCGCTTCGAATATTAAGCTATAAAGAATGCCAGAAAAAACATTCTAAAACGTTGCCCTACTCATAGGGAGTCGGGTAAAAACGGAAGTAAGGCTTAAATAGCGAAACTAATTTTAAAATAGTAACCTACATCTAAATTTACATAACGGTATTCGCAAATTATTATGGGTTGAGGATAAGCTATCTACTGTGCATGTTTGGTAAACAAACAATTGACAGATTTGATCGCTTGTCAGTTGTGACTGTTGAGTATGAGTATGTCCTCATACGTGACTCACATAAGAAGTGTATCTCGTATTACATCAATGAAGAAAAACATTACAAACCAGTTTATCGTACTACAAAATAGAACAGATAATTGTGTAATAAAGTTAAAATACTTATAATTAGATTATATTTTGTTAAATCGATCATTAGCATGATTGAATCATGAATGTGGTAATGATATGGCAAGTGCAGTACAGCGAATACATAATACACGTAATCATATAAAACATCAAAATAAATTCAAGGCGGACCCTTTTAAATAATACGCGATACATTTGAAAAACATTATTTTTAATTGACTAATCTGCCCCATAAAAATTAAATAACGGATGTTAAGAACATGACTCTACAATCGCTCTCGACGCACCGTGTCACGTTGTTAGAATAATCATTTCTATATATAAATATATATATATATATATATATATATATATATATATATATATATATATATATATATATATATATATATATATATATATATATATATATATTTACTAAGATTCACCAGTGGTAATTACATTATTAAAGTAAAGAATTATGCTGTGTTACAAAGTTCTTATTGCTAAATGCATTACCTTTTAAAGTGAATACTGCATGCAAAAATAGGCGTGAAATAGTTTTATACAAAAACAACAATTCTATGATCTAAAGAAATTAAATAAAACGAATAAATTAAACCAATAAACAAATCTACCTATTTGTTATAATATGGTGCAGAATTTGCTTATTTATTATAATATACATGTCTAAGCTTGAGTTATCTAACTCTACTTTTGTAGAATCTAGAAGGTCGGGTAATATACAAAGCGATTTACCCTTAAAAATATTCTATTCGTACATACTCTACTTCGACACTATGTAATCTAATAGAAAACGGATATACATATGTTAAAGTGGGTTGCCCCACACTTTTCCTTTTTAAAAGATATCTTATCTGAGGAAGAAGACTAAGACGTGATGTGAGTGCAAAATATGGATAATCAGAAATTGCGGATCCCCTCTACAGCTCCTAGCAGGTTTACACCTCGTTCTATTCATATTTGATACGTGAAAGTCCTCAAATTGTCGGTATCGTAAAATAGTAAATTTATATTTAGGATGCATCGAAAAGAGCAACTTTTTTATATCTATTCAATTTATAACCGACATACAAAAAGAAGTAGTCTTAATTTAGCTATAAGTATTTTTTAATATTTAGTAGCTACGTATTTAATATGTCTGACTGTCTATAGTGAAACATGTAGGTAGTCACAAGATTTAAAATCTTCAATTCAATTTAATTATCTTGTTAATTCTTCAAAACTTGCCAGTGGAGATTAAAAATCTTATGCTTTTGCGTTAAAGTTAGTAAGGGGGGTTTATTTCGAAATTTTTACCGTATTATTACGTCAATAAAAAAAAAGTAAAACTAAAAAATATTATTGTAAGGAAAAAACAGCATAGTTGTGCAGTAAATTGTGACTTGTCAATGTACTGTTGCAGTGACAAGCGATAGAAGATTTATGGATGTGCTAAATAGAATATTTATCATTGTTACATTAAATCATCGGTATATAGGCGACATGAAAGCCGATGCGGACAGCTTTGACAGGAATATTGCTTCATTTTTGATGAATTTCTAGCCCATAAATTATATTTGTATAATATAAGTATTATTAGATTTTTTGAAACTATGTATTAAACTTGATTAAATTGGTAACAAGTATATAAATATTTTATTTTATATTCTTCAAGGAAAATTATTATATGGACATAAATAATATAAGATAATTATAATATAGGTAACATAAAATTTGATTTTGTGTTCGTTTGTTTGTCCTGAATAGGCTCCGAAACTACTGAACCGATTTACATGAAATTTGGTAAAAAGATAATTTGAGTCCCTGGGAAAACATAAGATAGTTTTATCCCGGAATTCATCCCTCAAGCGAGGTGAGAATGGGGATGAAATATATAAATAAGCAAGCTGTGGTCTCCTATAAGTGAAGGAGCACACGTGTTGTGTCTTAATTGCTTTTTATGTTTTTAAATGATGATGTATATAGTGTGTAACTTTTGTTGGAGATCCTAAATAAAATAAAAATAATGAAACAAAATTTCTTTACATTAAATTTATTATGAAATATCATATCTTTTTTTAGTTCAATTATTTAATATATATAAATATTTGAATTATAGCCACAACAAATTATATGTATATATAACAAGTATTGACTCTATATAAAAATGAAATAAAAAACCTGGTAGCTCACGAAAACAATTAACGGTACCCTGAAATTTGGGGTCATTGACCGACCCTGCGACCACGGGCATCCACATTACGCGATATTGTGTAATAATAATATGCGTATAAAAGTTGAACAATTGAAGAAGTCTTATAACTTTAGATAATCTTCTATTTTATTGTAAAAACTAGTTTACTTGATGTTTTCCTAGAATAAAATATATGACATATGGAGAATGTTAATTAAAAAGCATGTCTAGTTTTTAAAAGTACGCGCTACAGTTTCCACATATGACAGAAATAATATATAAACTTCCATCCAGTTAGTAAGATACTAAGAGTATTCTTTTTAAAAGTAAATTATAAAGACCGCTAATGCAAATATTAGGTTGTAATCATTGTTATTTTCATAATATTTTTATTCATATATTCTTCCCTAAGAATATTTTTTTATATTCTACCCCAAAATAGAAAATCTTTTGTGTTTTTTCGGTTAATTGTAAATAGTACTAGTAGATAGGTGCACCAATAATTATTGACATAAATTTTGTTTGTTGATCTTGTTTAATATACATGAAAAACCATTTAACACTTTCTGTATAGTAGTAACAAAATTTTCATAAAACTTTTTTTTTATGCGCCGTAGAGGAAGATGGACGTAATTTCTTAGTGTTATGTGTCCGTAACGCTGACAGGAGGTTTTAACGTTTGCTAGAATGAGGAGTTTTTCAAGGCGCTGTCTAAACCAGACTCAGAGATAGCCAAAATGATATATCAATTTAAGTTAAAATAGGTGATAATTATAAGTTTTCATTTGTATTATTAGCGGTATAAATGTATTAAGGGAACGATGGGACTGACATTTAGTTCTTTTGCTAAGAAGTCCCTAAATAAAAATAGTAAAAACGAACTCTTACACAAGGAATCCTTTTTTATAAAAGTATCCGGTAAGTAATAACATCAATAACATTGAAATTCTTCGAGCCGCTTTCACGTAAAGCCTTTCCAGACAGGCAAACTACATTTATCTTTAAAAGATTAAGCCTATTTTAGGATCGTTATCTATACTTTATTTAATTAGACTGACCGTAACATATACTTAAAAATTATGTATAGCTTGAATATGGGTCCTTAATTAAATTACTCTTTTTATATGAAACATGCTGTGAGGGATTTTCAGATAAATAACCCATATTAAAATGTATTCCATCGAAAGTCAAGCGTCTAACATGGCTGTGACACCATTTGTTTTAAAATAATTTTATTGTAATAACTTGTCGTACTAAAAATCATATTTTTGTGTAAACTTTCTTACACAAGTTAAAATGTATTTGACGATAAATATTAAGCGCTCCGTTTCTGTGCAGTAACTCGGTGATTTATAACCGCTAATTGCGAATTTGCCTCAACCACGGGCTCATTACTGGTCGATATATCAATGCATCCTAGCTATAAAAATGAAATTATTCCAATTTAATTTTAACCCATGAGCTATTTTCGTAATTAAGGGGCACATATAAAGCGGAAGATATGATGGCCATGTGCGGACAACGCCTCACTCCACCGCTGGCTCCATGCCCATTCAATGAATTATTTATAAATTGTCTACTTATGATTAATTTGAGTGAACCGCTTGTTGTAAGGGGAGGAAACGTATGTATACAATATTAGTGTTCCTGAAAAGAAATTATAAATAGTCAATCACTATTAAGCAACAAGGCTCCAGTCTTCTTCCAATACAGTAAATTATACTTTTACCATTTAGAATTATGCAAAGTTGACGTTAAAATTAAAAACTTCGTAAGCTCTTTTTATTTATCTTTCTTGTAAAAATGTTATTTTGGTTTTATTTTCCCACACCCACATATAAGAGAAACATTTATGTGGTAAATGCACTGTTCGTTGTTTTCAAAGGAAATTTTCCGCTTATCACCCTTGACACAATTGTGGAGCTCGAGAACAACGGCGTCGCGCATGCTGGATCCTGGATCATTGTCTCATTTATATGTACAAATTAATTAAAAGCACAGTAATACACTTTGCAACAGTTTAACTTTTAAAACAGTATATACCTTCGTATAATAATTCAATTAATCACGTACTAGACGACGATGATAGCAAAGTGCTATTCGTGGAACGGCTATTTTAGGCATGTTTGAATTACTTATCAAAAGCTTTACTAAATTGGGTCACGTGTCTCTAAACATAAGGGCCATGCATTTTATATTGTATAAATAATTAATCAATTTAAAAATAGGTAAATTATATTAATTGATATATGTATATAGAAAAAAAGACTTTGCTCCTTTTATTTAAATATAACTAAAAAAGTAAAAATATGTTTTGAATTTTATTTAAAACCCTAGCGACTTAGCGACTTACCTTCGCTCGCTCGGGTTCGTCCCTAGCTGATTCTTTAAATTGACATAACTTTTTTATTTATGAACGGATTGAAATAAAACAAACACTAAATGTTAAGTGAAGCTTAATATAATACATTAGTGAAAACTCCAACTAAATAAGTGTGCACAAACGCAATGACAAACAGACAAAAATTCAAAAAATTGTTGTTTTGGGTTCTATTGCGTTAATAAAGACCCCCAATAATAGTCTTTCTCAAATATCTTCCACGTACAGACAGCGATTAGTTACACTTTTATTATATGTATAGATGTATTGTATTTTATTACATATTTTTTAATACTTTAATTTTTTTTATATATGTACATCAAACATAATGAATGAACTTGATAATTTCATCGAGAAAATTTTATGTTATAGATATGAAAAACGTAAATCTCTATATGTTAGACGTGAATATAATACGTACAAATCATTTAATAGGTATACTTAAAATACAGAACATAAAATCAAAGTAGGTCATCTCATATATAAAATAACATATATACCTAATAAAACCTTTATGTTATCCGCATTGGTTGGTTTGGTATTCACGATAACTTTATTTGGCTACTTGGTGCCCATTGACAGATATTGATGAGTCTGACGTTGCTCTCAGCTTCCCTTGCTATATTTTGAGTAGGTTCATATGGCTGTAGTCGAGACTTAATGGACGGGGAGGTTTATTTATGTGATAGCATCGTAAAGACGACACTGCGATAATATGATCCGATATATAGACACTTTGGATAACTTAATGATATTCTCGATATTAAGCCGATGGGCCATAACAGCATTTGAATGTAGACTTATAATAAAACATAATTAGTGTTTTATATAAAAAATATTGTATTAAACGAATCGGAAGTATAATAAAATTTATGTCTATAGTTAAATTAATTTTAGACAGCATATTCAAAGTTTAAGTTTATCAGTTGGTTCTTCACATTCTTTTATTTCTTGGATTCCAGTGTCGACTGGAGCGAGTGTATTATACGACGAATTCGGATGCGTCAACGATTCTATAATAGTGTTATAACTTAAAAGCATTTACTAACTACATGTAAATATATTGTAACTTGCTCAAGAGACTTCAGTGGGCGAAAAAGTGAAGGCGGCTGCGGGCTGAGTACCTATTGTGTTGGAGAGCGCCTGCAGCGATACCACCAGCGCTCTTGGGAAATATGATGGGCCAACGATTGCTAATTATTATAAGTTGAGACTGTGCGCTGCATTGTGCTGTAAATGATGTTAAACTTTAAAGTATTCATAATCAGTACAATTTGTAGACTATAAAAATTGTGCAGAAGATTTTTTTTAAAGGAACAAATTGTACAGGTACTTTATACCTACATAAAATCACGTCATGAAAAGACCATCCGTATTTTGTGATAGAATCATATTTTTTTGAAATTTAATTGTTGATCTATTCGCAGAATTTCCAATATAAAAAATAATAAAAATAAAAATTTCATTGTTCCAGATTTCCGTTGTTTCCAGCAACAAATTACAAAGGTTTGTTTTATTATTTTAACAGGCATACTATTGAAAGAAATGTAATAATAAACTTTATACGCGCAAAGCTTCACGTGCACAACAGAAACTAAATACCTGAACATTTTGCGATTTTCAATACTCGATTGTAAAATTCCTTTTCGGCAAATCAGTCTTGTTCATTAAGTTGAACTGGGTTACATTGATGTAAGAGTTACTCGTCCCGGTTCTAGTATCTATGATATTTGCTTTCTCCACCGCGCTAACATTATCGAAAAATCTATCACTCTTTTATATCTCTTCTCTTTATATAATTAAAGATTAATACTTATTATATATATTTTTGTCAAGTAATAAGTAGCTTAAGTTATTCCTTATAACATCAGCTATCTGCCAGTGAAAGTCCTGTGAAAATCAGTTTAGCCGTTTCTGAGAATAGCGGGAACAAACAGACAAGCAAATATTAAAAAATGAGCTTTTCTTAAAAGTACCGCTAATAACCAGCTACCATAATACCAAATTTTATCAAAATCCCTCAAGTGGTTTTTCTGCGATGCGGTAACAGACAGACAGACAGACAAAAATTCTAAAAACTATAGATTCGGACTCTGTATCGATAATAATGTCTATTTCAATAAGATTTTCCAAAAAATATCTAATGTACAGATTCGGCTTAGTTACAATTTTATTATATGTATAGATATGTCATTCTCATACTTCAAGATTAGTTAGATATTAGCGTTAATAAACCGTACATAAACAAAAGTTATATTTCAATTAAGGAAAAACATAGTGTTTTTCTTATTCTTACAATTATCATATATCATTATATTGTACATGAATCATTACAATAGATATACAATTCGTTACAAGTTTACTACATACTAGTAGTACAATTTTCATTATTTCCTAAACTACATATGTATATAACAAATAACATACTGTAAAAGGCAAATTATTTCTCCATTAAGTATTTGTCATGATAAAATAATTTATTAATACAAGGATACCTAGTCAAAAAATCTAAAAAAATCTGCTAGAATATAAGAGTTACTGTATGATATCGGATATAGATGTACGAGTATGTTATTAACGATTTTTTGTAAGAACGTACGTATTAAGGGCATTGTACGTCCAGTAGATCTCGGGAGTAGCGCGCCCATAGGTATCTACTAACAGACGATATTAAATAATAACTACAGAAATAAAATTCTTTAAAATACATCTTTTACTAATAATAATAAATAAGGATAACATATTATGACAGTGACTCCGATATCCAGTTTTTGCAGATTTGTAGCTGGTTTCGTTCCTTGCTATTTTCCAGTTTCTCTCATGGGACAACTGTTTGAATAAGTCTTACAGGTCACGATCTGGTTAAGACAAAACCATTGGGGATCGCTATACTAGACGAAATAATCTACTACTTGACTTGACTAATTGAATTGATAGTCCTAGAAGCATATGTTATGCACGTATATTTTTTTAGATTTCTTTTATTTAATGATTGTAGTAAGACGTCTTTTCTAAGCCCCCTTATTAGCTTAGACATTCTATTCCTAAAGGGTAGAGTGCTATATTTTTAACAGGGTCATTAACGTTTTAACATGGCATTTGTACATCATGCATATAGGTTTGTACATATGTATGTTATTAATTCAAAACCATTACAAGTACGATGAAAAGATATAACATGTATGTCGCAATAAATGATGATCGTGTTCATTTTGTGGTCAGGTTTACTACCATGTGGTCAAAGGGGAAATATGCCACAATAGTATAATGTATACATATTCCTATTGTAGAACTGTAACGGAACCGGTTTCTCTCGGTCTATGTTATCTAGGGGTATTTAACCGGTATAATATGCAAACTCCTTTACCTTGCTCGGCAACCAGGAAAGCAGTTAGTACAAAATGTAATTTACGGGACTCGGCGTGTGGCGGTACGAACTAATCCAATCGCTGCACCGGACGGCTTACTCTGTGTACTTAAAGCATATAAATAATATAATATTCATCTTGCATTTGTCGTATAAAATTGATTATGAAACTAAAATTATGTTTTAGATAAATTATTGATATTTTTACCTTATAGGACCTAATAATTTCAATAATCTATACATATTTATAATAAAATTGTAACTAAGCCGAATCTGTACATTAAATATTTTTTGGAAAATCTTATTGAAATAAACATTCATTATTATCGATACAGTCCGAATCTATAGTTTTTAGAAATTTTTGTCTGTCTGTCGCATCACAGAAAAACCACTGAAGGAATTTTGATGAGACTGGTATGGTGATAATTGGTTACCGGGTCAACATATAAGATACTTTTTACCTCGGGAAAATATCTCATTTCTGAAAAAAAATACAAAAACTGCATTGTAAGAGTATAACTACTTATTTTGTAAAACCTAAGAATTTGGTTTTTGGTCATCTGAACGCGGGAGGAGCCGCGGGCAATGGTAGTTTGCCAAAAATAATAGATATGTATGCCAGTATTAAAATAGAATGTATATGTTGTTATTCACATATGTATTATGTACCTACATATTAAAGTAAAGCCGTGATGTAATTATAGCCGTAGTAATATAATTACAATTCGGGTAGATAGTTCTCCGAAAGCGTTTTGTATACGTACTATATTACTAAGTATGTAACGATGAGATAGTTTCTATCTAGTCTATATAGTAAAAATGAATGGCTAAATATGTTGCTAAACGCAAAACTTGAGATCGGCTAGACCAATTTGGCGATTTTTTTTGCATATTCGTTGTAGTCCGAGTAAGGTTCTTATAAATAGAAAAATTGGGAAACAATTCACGGAAAAACGTAAAAATCACATTTTTCATTTTCCTTCCTACTACTTTATAATTATGAAAGCAACTTTAAAATTAATATAAGTTGATGTGAGTTGTATTATAACGTGTTTTCATGTGTGGGAATGAGATAATCTCTCGCAGTAAAAACTAGCCTATGTCACTCTCCAGCCCTTCAACTGTCTTCGCACAATAAAATCACGCCAATCTGCCAATCTATTTTGACATGAAACAAAGACAAACAAACAAACAAATAAACACACTTTCACATTATAATATTACTATGGATATAGTTCACCTATTCCATACTAACCGTTAAAACGTACCTAGGGACGAACCCTAGCCACGCGAGGGCGAGTCGCAAGTAATGTATGTACGAGTATATCTGAATCAATTTAGTGATATATATTAAAAAAAATCGCTGAAAGAAAAAGAAAATTTATTATATTTTATTTTTACTTATGTCTAAAAAAACGATAAAAAAACGATAATAATAAAAAAACGATTCAATAATATATTTTTCTCTCGTAATTAATAAAAAGTCAAGTGCCCTTTTACTTTGTAATACAACGCAAAACCAAAAAAAATGGGAGCCTTACGTCTTTCTGTGTATTGGCCCTATAGTATATTCCTACTTAATATGTATATAGATAGTGACACAATGATGGAATAAATAAATTTTGATCTTAGGGGTTAAAATAGAAAAAAAAATAACCTTATTATCTATAATCTACATTCTAGAAAATTCACCTATTAGGATTTTTTTTTCTTAAATGTAACATTACCCTTTACCTCGTATCACTCAAGTACGTTCGGCCAACAAATACTATTCATAATCATATTAGACTTGGGCCACGTTATGAGTTATGTTTAGTATGCGTCCCTAGGTACGTTTTAAATTGATCAAAATAGTTATTGTAAGCTTTTCTTAATAATATATAAATTATAGGTCTTTAAAAGACTTACAATTTTCTAGTACATTGATTTAATGTATCTCTAAAGGATTAACCAGCTTTAGCCATGTAAGCGTACGAAAACAGATTTTTTAAAAAAACAGCGAAATACCTCATTATGTACAAATTCTATAACCAAAGCTTGCTCGTTTATTTTATTAGTGAAAACCTTATCAAAATCCATTGCGGCTTAGAAGAAT
The DNA here is from genome assembly GCA_921882275.1 of Brenthis ino. Lineage (NCBI taxonomy): Eukaryota > Metazoa > Arthropoda > Insecta > Lepidoptera > Nymphalidae > Brenthis > Brenthis ino. The sequence goes on along the minus strand of OV170225.1, from coordinate 24,908,280 downwards.
TGAGCTGAGAAATAAACATAGGCTAACAGCAACTTTGTTCGTTTGCAGATGAGTGATATGCGCTCGAACTAAATTTGCATTTTCCCATGAAAAAAAGAGATTTTACCGAACCAGTTATTGTTTTCCCATAGGACTGAGATATTTTCCTGTTCTAAATGTTGACCCGAATTTGTTATGAATTTGTTATGAATAAAATATTACTAACCAATGCACCAAGAGCAAAGAAAAGCAAGAAAAAAAGGTTCGTTCTAGTACAAATACTACTGGTAATACAAGAAAATTCAATCAAATCAATTTAACCAAATCTCTAAACAAAATACTACGGCCTTACGGTGAAGGAAACCATCGTGAGGAAACCTGAATATCTAAGAGAATCCAACTATGTAGTTTTCGAATGTCAATTGTCACTTGTATGTTATCCTCCTTTATGTGCTTGAGGGACATTTGTCTCCTTTGAAATAATAACGCCTTTTCCCAGTTTACCTGCTTTATGCGGGTTTTTGAAGTCTTTAATTTTTATTAATAAATATATAAATTAGTGATAGAAATTGACACTACTACGAGTATGTTGTTTTATTATCTATCAAATAAAATGAAATGTGTTATCATTATTAATTAAAAATAAAAATTGTTGGGCCTTACTATTTACTATTTATTATAATACCTTTGCTAACTAATTTCATTGTTTGTTACTCTCTGTATTTTACATATAAGTGCAATAAAGAATAGTATATAATACATTATTAGTTAGCTTATCCGCTCTAGGCCACCTTCCCCTAATGAAATGGTTTCGTAAAACTATATGTTGATGTAGATATTATATGGAATACGATTATACTCGTCTCACTAGGTTTATAATTATTAGGAGTAAGTATATGAAGTTTTAAGCAAAAATAGTACTTAGATTTTGTGAAGTTTTTCCCATTATTTTAAAAAATACAATCAAATCATAATTAAATTTGGTCAATGACTGTGTTTAGACTATTCTATAATATTATAATTCATAATAATATAATAATACGCATTATAATTCAAGTCCTATAATGGTAAGTTAAAATAATACGCTCAGGCTTTCAAAGTTTCGAAAGAAACTTCATTTGTGCCCAAGCGTATCCTGAGGCACGCAAAGAGCTGCTTGCTTCATTTAGGATGTAACTTTCTTGTTTTGCATTTCATGGAGGCGTAGGGAAAGTCACCCAAGAGATCTGAATATTTCATAAGTAGAACAGTGTCAGCACGTCCCTTTGCATTACTAAAATAGCTTATATGTTTAACAAGGATGAAAAGTATCAACTACTTTGTTTGTTACGAAATATTATTTTTGTGATTTTTAATATTTATTTAGTTAGGTGCGCATGTTAATGATCAACTTTTATTTTTACGTATACCTTTGTTTTCACCAATATTTTCGATAATTAATCTAGGACATAATACGATGTAATAGAACTGCCATATGAGAAACTAGCATTGCCCGCGGCTCCGCCCGCGTTCAGATTACCAAAAACCAAATTTTTAGGTTTTACATATTTGTATACTCTTTCATTGCAGTTTTTGTATTTTTTCTCAGAAATGAGACATTTTCCCGCGGTAAAAAGTATCCTATATGTTGACCAGGATAACCAGCTATCACCATACCAAATTTCATCAAAATCCCTCCAGTGGTTTTTCCGTGATGCGGTAACAGACACACAGACAAACAGACAAAAATTCTAAAAACTGTAGATTCGGCCTCTGTATCGATAATAATGTCTATTTCAATAAGATTTTCCAAAAAATATTTAATGTACAGATTTTCCTTAGAATTTTATTATATGTACCTATAGATTATCTGTTTGTTTTTAATCTTCAACGATAGTACCGTGTGTACATGCTTTGCTATATTTGTAAAACATTTTACTCGAAAGTATAACAGTGTAGTATGTAGTATGTAGTTGCAATTTTCTCCATGCTATTATTCCTATCAATACGTCTGCAAGTGTCAATATCACTGAAGGTTTCGTGTATAAAATAGGCTAAGTAAATAACAAGATCGCCCAATAGGCCGATTCAATTTCAGCGGTATAAAATGGAGTTTTCATTTTGTCTGATTCAGCTTTTAATTAACGTTGGTCTGACCGTTTTGCTTAGCCAGCAAGTACATATTTAATAAATAGGATTATGAATACAATAGAATATTCAAAACCACACTATATTTTTTATTAGGTTTTATTTATAGACTGTTTTGGCGCGATGGCTGCGATGCCATGTTGGTGATACAAATTTTATTTAATAACATTTGAATTATTTTTTATAATCTATTTTAAGTACCTAGATATGGTAGCTTTTCGCTCTCTGGATCGAATTTAGCTAAAAAATATATAATAGATACTGATTTTATAAAGCTGAAGAAATTGTTTGTTTTGAACATGCTAATCTTTTTAATTATTAGTTGGTTTTATATAAATATTTTTGTATTTGTTAGCCTATTTATTGAAGGTAGTTATTTATGGGTTATTTAACATTAAGCTACTGCTAGGGTGGTGAAGCAAAATAAAAGCTAGTAAAGTAACTTTGTAAAACTAAACTCAATTTTTATTAAAATTATTTTAAATATGAGAGTGGGTTTGTTGATGTAATATTCTTTGCTAAAGCAGCAGAATAGCGAATTCACGTTATTTTTTGCATAGAGATAGTTTATGGACGGGAGTGCAACAATGAGTGACATAGGCTTTTTATTCCAGTACCCTGTAGGATATTAAAGTAATAAAAATTTATTACTCAGTCTGTAGATACACAGTAGGACCAGAGCAAAGAAGGACGGGTCACTAGTAAAGAAAAAAATAAAGTATTCTCTTTTATCTGATTCTGTCGTATCAATGACGAAGGTTAACGTCTGGTGAAATTTATTATTGCATAAATTCTATTACGGAGATCCTTTGAATAAAGCCTTGATAAAATCAAAGTCACCATTATAACATTTTTTTAGAAGGACATTAAATACAGCACCATCTAGTTCCATGGTAAGCTATGAGGCTTGTCTTATGGATACCAGATAGTTGATACACTACACATATGTATATAACTTTAAATACATACATAATATAAATATAAACACCCATGACTGGAGTACAAACATTCGTGCTCATCACACAAATGAATGTCCCCAGCGGGACTCGAACCCGCGACCAGCAAGCACAGCAAGTGGGGTCACTACAAACTGAGCCAAACGTGTTGTCAAGAATTGAAATGAACAACAAATTTATGCCGAATTTAGGCCACAACCTTTGAAAATAATATGTGAACCGGTAGAAAATTTATTTAGATTAATTACGTAATCCTTCCAAATAATCACAAACATCGTATCAACTTATTTAATTAAATTATTTTACAGTACTATTTTCGTATACTGGGATTTTCAAATTAATATCTGACGTTGATTTGCTTTAGCAGTTCGCTAATGATTTTCTGCGGCTGTTCTCACTACCCTTTTTAGAAACGCCTCATCCGGTTTATCAATAAATAATAATATTGACTTAATATTTTTAAAGAGACATTTCGTGTAAGTACCTACTCATTTCATAACAATAATTGTGGTATAGTTTTGTAACCAAAAAAAGTTGTTAGTTTTATATCTGTTCGAAGCATAACAAAGAAACATAGCATTTCAATGTTTCGCTATCAGAATTTCCGCGTCGATGGCGCTGTTGTTACTTTTGAAAAATAAATGGGACTGCAACAGGCGAGCTTTGTAGTTTTTCTTTGTAGTATTTATGTTCAGTGGTGATTGCCAATATTGCTCTTTATTTCCCCTATAATATTTATTTGTATTAGTTAAATCCACGTACTGGTTGAATAATAAATATGCATTACCTATTATTGTTTGTCTTATTTTTAAATAGTAGGTAAACCTACATAAAAATAAGAAAATTATTGTTAATAATATACTTCATTGTTCAATTAGTAATACATATCATTATTTAAATATAAATACGGCTGGAAATGTTTCAGTTAATTAAAAAAAAATATTATAAGTAACAAGTTTTGACGACACGTTTGGCTCAGTTTGTAATGACCCTACTTTCTGTGCCAGCGGTCGCGGGTGTGAGTCCCGCTGGGGGGCATTCATTTGTGTGATGACGAAGGTTTGTTCTCCAGTCATGGGTGTTTATATTTATAATATGTATGTATTTAAAGTTATATATGTGTAGTGTATCAACTATCTGGTATCCATAACACAAGCCTCGTAGCTTACCGTGGAACTAGATGGTGTTGTGTGTTAACGTCCCAACGTATTAATTTATTTATTATTTATAAGCTATTTAAATGCATAGGTACTATCATTATTAATTACTTATGTTTATCGATGTTACAAGCTACGCTCATGTCATAATTTTAGATTTCGATGATTTACATCACAGTTTTTAGTTAGTTTACATATTGCTGAAATTCACTAATTAAGCGAAGAATTGCAACAATAACTATTATATATCATCTTTTAACAAATACAACGTATATGTCACAATTTGTTCCCAGCAGCTTTGGAAATACTTAAACAAAATACCTAAACATAAATTAAACATAACGTCGATAGCACAGACAATACAACTTATGTCTGTGGTCGGTGGTAATTGTTTACTGACATAACTTGTGGACCAATTTTCTAGACATTGCCTTATTTTATTTTAAAGTACATTTTAAATCTTATAGCCTCTCAATAATAGGCTGGAGGTGGGATCGATCGCACATCTAAAACCCTTAAAGTAATGCACCTTGAGATCTACAATGCCGGCTTCAACTTCGCAGTGCACCATCAAAGGATGCTTTGAAATCGAGAAATCGAATAATTTTTTATTGCTTACTGGATGCCTGCTAAGTATTCCGTATAGCACTGCTCATATTTAATAGAAAATAGAAGTATTTTGACGATGCGCGTGCAAGATTTCTTCTAATATTATAAACGTATATATAATATATTGAGGAAACTATAATCTAACGAAAAAATTAAACGAAAGAAAAAATTAAGACTATTGTGAACATTTTATAGCTAACTAGCGACTCACCCTCGCTTCGCTCGGGTTCGGCCCTAGCTTGATTCCCAATACAAACTTTCATTTGCATTTGCACCCCGTTAAGGGATTATTTCCGGGATAAAAAGTATCCTATGTCCTTCCCAGGGTCTCGAACTATCTTCTTACAAAATTTCATCTAAATAGGTTCAGTAGATCCAGAGATTACCACCTACAATGTCACAAACTCACAATTCACAAACTCACAAACTTTACCTCTTTATAATATTAGTATAGATAATATCAAAAATTATAATATAATTTATAATAAAAAAATATGTAAGTTAGAGAGCATACTTAATAATACAGTTAAAGTAGGACTGCAGACGTAGGTAGTGTTTTTTAAAGATAACCCTATGTATATACATTCTAACATTTTGAGCAAATACGTGAACAAATTTATAGAAAACTTTTTTATTTATTTTTCATACCCATTACATTTCAAATTAATATTGTATAATGACATAAGGGTTCTGCCCTAATGTCGTGGAGACGCTGATGAATCTGTATCAAATTATTTGCGTGGCGGCGTCGTGGCGGGTCGGTGATAAAACCACAGCGTAGACTGTTTGTACGGCTGCCAAATTACTCTACACAATATAATAATTCTCTCGACTTTGAAGAAATTTTATTAACCAATGTTTGTGTTTTGTTGTACGTTGTTGTATTTTTAAAATAGACCAACATACGATTTTATTTCATTGTTTATTTATTTCTTTAATTTCTTAGCGTATATGTTACTTATTAACGTGCTAGGTTTTTTCTTTGTAATAAATACCTTGTATATATTGTAATATATAGTCTGTGGTAAAGGTTTAGAAGCGTACGCCCTGCCGCCGCCGGCCAATAATCTAGTTAGGGCGACCGCACGCGCCGCTGTCGGTACGCCCGCACCGCACCCCCGACTGATCGAAACGTAATTGGGTGTACTCACCTGCCGCATAACCGATTATAAAATAACTGTTTTAAATAAGCTACTCAAGCAGTAAGCTAGATCTAGTACCTACAGTTACATTCATTGTTTTTCTATTAAATATAAATATGTTTATAATTAATAACAAGCGTAGTAGCGACTCACCCTCGCTTCGCTCAGATTCGTCCCTAGCTTGTTTCCTAATACAAAATTTTCATCCCCATTTTCACCCCCTGAAGGTACGTTTTCCAGGATAAAAAGTATCCTATATCCTTCCCAAGATCTCAAACTATCTTCTTACCGAATCAGTTCAAAATTAGTTTAGTAGATCCAGAGATTACCTCCTACAACGTCACAAATTCACAAACTCACAAACTTTACCTCTTTATAATATATTAGTATTAGTATAGATTATTAATTATGTTCCCTAAATATACGTATAGACCAAATTATTTTATATAATTGTAACATATTTTTTTACATTTTTAATATTAAATAAGTAAGTTTAATAACAAAAAATGTAGTAATGTCGTGTTTTGTCAACAGACCCTTTTGATGGTACTGATATGAGAACATCGTATGAATTTTATTCCATAAGGTATAATATTAGCTCGCGTTGTATTATAAGTCCAAATAATATCATATTTTGCGATATATGTATGCATAAAAAAGATTTATGTGGAAAAGTTTAATTTAAATGCAAATTGATGCAGGCCGAATTAAAGAACAAAAATCATGAACAATTCATATTAATTATATTGTAACGTAATATACTCATATAAATTGTAAATTAATGAGTTCAAGAAGTCTGAATTTAGTAATTGCTGTTGTCACCGACATGGCTGGGATCAAAACTAACTGTGCACCTTTTAACTAAGTCACAAGTAAAAGTCAAATTGAAATGTCGCTCTAGCATTTATACCACAGTGTTTCACGTCGTAACCAAACGCCGGACTGTGAACTTCATCTATGTGGCAAATTGAATATATAATAGCAACGTCATAATCACGTTTCATTTGAATTAAAATCAACTCGTACCATAACCTGAGAGCAATATTCATTACGAAGATTATGCACTATGATAATTGCAATTATGATATATGAAGTTGTTTATTTGCAGCAAATGATTAATATAATAAATGTAAAACCTACGTGTGTGCATGCGTAGTGTCGCTCTATAAAGTACCTAATAAAAAGTAATTTCTTTATAATCGTTTATAATAATGATATTATTATTCATGGTATATATACATTTATTATGTAACATAGTGGTTAATTACATATAGTTTGGTATTGAGAACTCTCCCCATATCGAAGTAACGCCCTCAAACAAGCCTCGTCGGAATATATATGTACATGTATACAATATATGAGACACTTGATACTTGATTACAACGTAAGACCTCTACATATCCTATTAGATTTTTATCAATAAGGAATGTAATAATAATAATAAAATTGACAAAATGATATAGTAAAAGTAACCATTTGGTTTCAGTTACAACGGAATGGCCTTATTTGTATAGACATGTTGACCTCTATATTATGCATTTCAAACGGATTTGTCACGCATCATTGAAGCCTGTTTATTGATGAGTTTTTTTTTAATTTATACGATAATTACTCTAGATGATTGTTAATATGCCTATAAAAAATCTATTTTTGTATCTTCCCTTATAAATTGATTTTATTTTTTCACTTTATTTTAGACATTTGCTATAGAATATAGAAAGAATTTTTTCATTAAGAAGAATTGAAGATAAAGGATTAAGGTCAAGAGAACACCCATACACTCAAGGTAAAGTGGTAACTTTATTTAAAAGTACCCTCAATAGAACACTAGTAAGCTTTGTTGTGTCAGAATAAAGGGTGAATGAGTAAATAGTGTCAGTCGATTCCGGCGTAACTGGAAAGCTTTGAATAGTCGTGTCGATACTGGCCTTGTCCGACATTTGATAAACAGAAATCGCAATGAATACTCATAGCTCGTGTAACCTTTCACCTTTATCCCAGCTACACATTAATATCTAAAGCATGTCTTTCCTAACATATATTTAGTAATTTAAAATATAAATAACATTAGCATATACTAATATAGAATTTACTTGCCTACCTTACCTACTCTACTACACCTACCCTACCTCTCCACCTACCCACCTACTCTACCTACCCTAATCGTTTTCAGTGAATTTAACAAATTTGGATTATTCTTTGTTTTTTATATAATAATAAATAATTTAAAATTGATAGATAACTATATACTCGAACACGATTTTAATTGATGATCACAATATACAAAGGTTATCAAAAATATATCAATTCATACCTAGGTAGGTACTGCCCACCGCGCGTGTATGTAAACATATTTCCGCTTTATATGGGCGGTCTACTCCTCGAAATTAGATTAATCCATGGTTTTAATTTGAACTTACTTGTCAAATGAAAGGACGCTTTGCGAGAAAATAAGAAGAGAGAAAGACAAATTCATGCGTTCTCGATTGAAGCGTGACTATAGGTACAGATAGACATAGATTGTAAGAGCCATTTTAAGTCAAATTCATTCTTAATTTCATTTACCAAAAGGTCTGAAATATATTTATTAACGTCAAATTGTACTTTTTAACGCTTGAAAAACATATTTAAGACATTACGAAAGGTTCAAGTAACCCTAAATATTAAGCAGAAATATTTTTAAATTAAGTAAATGTTTTAACGCACTTAAAACAAATAATATACATACATACATATACATTGGATGGCAGTGGTAGCCCAGTGGTACGAGCTCGCTTGGGAAACCGAGTGAAGCGGGTTCAAATATCCCGTGTCTCGCAACTCTGATATTTTCATGTGCGAATCATTTCTAACATGGTTACCACTTGCCTTACAGTGAAGGAAAACATCGTGAGGAAACCTGCATGTCTGTGAGAACCTAGTAAGTTTTCTAAAAACATGTGATGTCCGCCAACCCGCACGTAGCCAGCGTGGTGGACTATGGCCTGATCCCCCTCGTATTGAAGGGAGGCCCGTGCCCAGCAGTGGGATGTTAAAAAGGGCTGAATACATACATACATACATACATACATAGCTTCATGTATGAGAGAACTCGTGTATTTAGTTATTGTTGTATAACTACAATTTTTATTTTATTTTCATTTAAGCATACTAATTTAATATTATGAATCTTAATCTGAATCTTCTGTTTTGACATCTGTATCTTCATTATTAGTGGCCATTTGGGGAACTAAAGACGTTGTTGATTCTAAAGTAAAGATCATAATTTAATAAAATATTACTGTTAATGTACTAGATCAAAAATACATATTATAAAAATAACTCACTTAAGTGTTCGACGACGATAATATTATTAAAATACTCGGATAAGCTTTCCACTCTGTTTAATGCATCTGCAAATTAATAGTTAACACGAAATTAATGCACCTATTAATTCCCTTAATATTTTAAAACTCAAAGTGATCTCTTATCTAAATGGCTTTTATTCAAAAAGAGAATGTGTAATTGTAAAAGACTGACTGACCTTTTATTCTTGGATTTAAATGCAGGTTTCGTGATTCCACTAAAACATGAAATGGATAAAATTTATTAATGTGTTCATTTTCAGTTAATGCGATTACACAATTTTGAATGTTAAATGTAGCTTACGTAAAGTTGAAGATATTTTTTGCCACAAGTTTTAGAAAAATTGCATGAAATTATTTATACATATTTTGGATAGGTACACAATACGTAGGGTATGAACTATTTTATGTTTTCTTAAAAAAAAAATAACGTCAATTCGAATTTCAAATATATTATTTACGAGGAGGTACTTATAAGTGACTTTTGCGATAAACTTGTAGCACCTTAATATCTACAATTTTATAATTTTACATATGTTGAAATTGCTTTTTGTGCAACACTAAAAAATTTTAAAAGTAGTGAAATACATGAGCAAAGTTATAAGATATAGCAATGTGACTAACATAATTAATATGTATTCCAAAAGATAAAATCGACACATCTACTTACATATTTTCTCCACTTCTTCGTCGATAAGGGATATTCCTACTAAAGTTTTATGTTTTTATTAGTGAGTACATTTTTATCTAATATTTTTATTTATTGTTATAAAAACTTACACATTTTGCGAAATTGTTTTATTGCTAGTGTGTGTTCGTCGCTTTTATGTTTCACTGCAATATCTGAAAAAAGAAATATAATCTGCATAAATCATTTCCAGGCGAAATTGAATTTACAATATCATTCGATTTTCAACCAGTATGTGAAGTAAAAAAATTATGTAGTATATTTAAATGACGAACATAACTATAAACTAATATTTATTTATATTTCAGCAAAAATTTCATCATAATAAAATTTAGAATAATTTATGGTCATCTCTAGGATATTTTCACTAAAATTATAGTTTTTTGGTAAAGAGTATAGATAGAGCAATATAAAGTAGGGAAAACTTAAAAAAATATTAGGAATAAAATCACTTTTAACGCTGCGCAATATATTACCATCGATTGGGGTGTTCGAATTTTTCTGACTGCAATCCGTTTGAAGCTTGCAGGAATCTAGATCGCCGACGTTCCCGCAAACATATTTCCAACGACAATGTCGCGTTTTATTATTGGCTTTAGATATTGCTGTAAAGTCACAAAAAATATTAAATTTTGGCAAATATATTGTTTATAGATATGTTTTTATTTTAATAATTTAAAGAGATATTTTAAATATTTTGGTACTTCGCACCTGTCTAGTTCTGTATAGTTCTAGAGCGATTGAGAATACCATTGAAAATTGATTGGTAAGTCGTTATGTTTTATATCTATGGTGCATTATTTTGTAACTGATATTTTAGCAAAACATTTAAAACAAGTACAAATAACAACTTTGCCAATCCATTTAAAATTATTTTTGATTTATTTGATCTATAAAACAGATGCCAATTTCTTCTCGACTACAGCTGTACAGTGTTGAACTCATAAAACCGTCTAAAATTGCCAAAAGTGTTATAAATACCGTTTATCGGCCCACCGTTTCTATGTTGTACAGTCGGTCGATCTTTATTTTTTGAATTTTTGTTTATATTTTCTTGTTTAGCATTTCTGTTGTCATTCTTGTCGTTTTCGTTGCTTTTTTTCTTATCGCTTCGTCTTTTATTTACTACTAACTTCCTCTTTTTACCTAACTTCTTTGCTTCCGGAATACCTTATAAATGTCAAACACTTAAATAAAAAGATACAAAAAATACCTTAAATTAAAAAAAAATCATTAGTAAGTAAAACATCAGCGAAAAATAATGTTAATTATATGGAATTCATTATCAGAATTGAATTACATTTAATTTGACTAACGCAATACGAAACAATAGATACCTACACCAGTTTGAATCACTTTCTGTGATCTAATTTTATTATATTTTAAAACAGCTTACTTTACAGTGAATATTGGCCAACATTTCTTTGACTTGACCAATATTTATTATATAAAATAAATGGAATGAAATTTATAGATACCTACTACTGTGCAACAGATGGGAATAAAAATCTAGTACATACATATATACATTGTACATAATTCGTTGGCTTACTATTACAAGGTTCTATGTTAATTTTAATGAAGTTTAGTAATTTTTACATAGAACTTCGTTATTTTGTTATCGTAAAAAAAACAACATAGAACTACGTAAAATTGAATATTTTGTAGTTATAGTGCCGCTATCTAGTGGTTTGTTTATGCAAAACTGTAGCTAATGACATTGTAACATAGAACCTTGTAACAGTGAGCCAACGAATTATGTAGCCTTCATGACAGATTGATGAAGGTGAGAAAGATTTTACCTCGATCATATCGATATGATAAACTAATTAATCGAAATTCGACCGCAAAAGATACTATATGGTAATGTTAAATACCTCTTCTTTCTGCTCTATTTAATGTTCTGGCAAATGTTTTTGTCACAACTGTGGATAAATAAAATGGATAGTTGAAAAAAAAACTCTGATTATCACAAACAATACAATCTCATTAAGGTCAACTTACGCTTGTATTGGCTTTTTCTAGGCTTACTTATTTCCACGAATTGTCCTGCCATAAAAATACGTATTAAAATAGTTTTTATAATAATTGAAATTATGTTTATTAATTTAAAATTTAGTTTGTTTTTATAAATATAGCCTTAATTACATTACTTTTTTGTTTTCATGCGTCCTTCTCTCTGTTCCGTTCATATTGGTTGACTAATATATATTAAATTTGAAGAAATTTATTATAATAGATTTATTGGTATATTAGCATTGCCCGCGGCTCCGCCCGCGTTCAGATGACCAAAAACTAAATTCTTAAGTTTTACATAATTAGTATACTCATAAATTGCAGTTTTTGTATTTTTTTCTCAGAAATAAGAAATGTCGGAAAAATGTTTCCGCGGTAAAAAGTATCCTATATGTTGACCCGGATAACCAGCTATCACCATAATAAGTTTCATCAAAATCCCTCCAGTGGTTTTTCTGTGATGCGGTGACAGACAGACAGACAAAAATTCTAAAAACTATAGATTCGGCCTCTGGATAATAATGTTTATTTCGATAAGATTTTCCAAAAAATATTAAATTTACAGATTCGGCTTTGTTTTATTATATGTATAGATATAACTAACCTCTTAGAAACCTAGATTGTCCTGGTTCAGTTGCGGTTTCTTGTACTTGATCATTAGCATCTGTAAGTTGAATACTTTGTGATTGTAAATACTGAATGTAAAAGAAGTATTTGCATGGTCAATATAAAAGTTCGTCTTAAAATCAAAAGTAACAAGTATTTTTTCCTGAGAATTGTGTAGCCATTAAAATAATTGTTTGATGTTTAATAATGCGAGATGGACAACGCGCACCTCGTTTTAATTTAAAAAAGTATTAAAATTTAACTTTAATTTAAATTTAATTTAATTAATTTAAATTTAATTTAAAAATATTCCATACTGACTAAGACCAACGAATAATTTCCTATCCTTATAGAAGCTGATAATTATATATTAGTTATGATCTGATTATCACATTAATTTTGTCACATTATGAAAGAACTTAAAGCCAAATTTCAAACAAACTCAAATTTCAATAAAACAGTGCTTTTAGCTCAACGGCTAATTGAGTAGTCGACATTTGAGAAGTCCAATGTATCTAATATGGAAAAACTATTTTGGTAAATTTCACTCCATATAAAGTGACAAGGTAAATGTAACGCTACCTTCTCCACTTAAAGCTAACGCTTGTAAAGCATCAATGCCAGATATGTCATCATCTAAAATCCAAAATAAATCATATTATTTACAGAAAATAACAAAATATATCAAAGTAAAATTGTAAAATTATAATACCTTTCAATATAACAATTCTCTTATTAGTAAGAACTGAAAATATTACATAATTAAAAAAAATCTATACAGAACATATTATAGTTATTGTTATGGTAACATTCTACTTACAAAAAGCTTCAAATAATTTGTCGGCAAGTTCTTCAGGGTCTTTTGTAGAGCTTACGAAACCTTTTCCAACTAATTAAATATTGATATATATTTATTAACATGTTTATTTCATATTTTATACATTATATCTGAGCTTAGGCGATATATTATTTCGACAATCGTTGAAGAATAGAAATTTTAAAAATAGTATTCAAATGACGAATTCTAATATGTTATCTTCATATTTTTTTTATTTTTTTTAAATTTCTATTTTTCAACGATTGTAGAATAACATTTTGTCTTAGCCCCATGATTTTTAATAATAATTTTATTAATACGCACTTCCTGGTTCATCGTCTGAAAAGTTGAATTACATTATACATAGGTATATTATTTTATTTTTTATTATATATTATGAGGTATTAATTGGATATGATTGAAAGCAAAACCCTTTCCCATAATTGCTGTATTTCTTAATTTTGGCTCATTTATGGTTAAAATTACCCATTATTATTAATTATAAAACTAATGACCCCCCAGCGCCAGCAACAGTGGCACAGACACCGAGCAACTCATGATATTATATCTGACTGAATTATATAAAAATATTTCTAATGTTCGAAGAAACTTCTAGAATGTTTCATTAAGTTAATTTATGGTTGCAATTTCTGTTCAACTTAGTGCAGGTTAACCTAGAGACTAGAGGGTAAACACAATAATGTCTTTATTAGTGTTTATGGGGCGGATGCTAAAACGTTTCAATACGAGTAAGTACCTAAGATATCTACAGCTAGGAAATAATCTTAAAAGCTATTCATGATTTATTTATTTTAAAGCCAACACCATTTTACAATTTCAAATTTGTTATGTTCACCAAGTGTAATGTTATAATGAACCTTTGCCTAAAATTCTTCTAAAATAAAATACGTTATGATTTTAACGGTAAATAGGCTCTTTACCTATTATATATATATATATATATATATATATATTATATATATATAGGTAAAGAGTGTATTTACCGTTGAAATCATAACGTATTTTACTATTTATATATTATTCCATTTCTAACGATTTTATATATATATATATATATATATATATATATATAAAATCGTTAGAAATGGAAGGAAAAGATTTTTTAATTTAGATAACGTTTATAAATGTTGGTAACTCTCGCTATCTTTAAGTTGAAAATAAAAGTATAAATACTAACTAAAAATTTTACATTTATTATGTCGTCTCGGCTACGGTGTTTTACTGATAATGTCACGAGCATTGGTCCATAGTTATTTGTCCATAAAAATATTTTTCTTTTTATTGATACATTTATTGTATTATTATAAGTCATTTTATGCTTACCTTTTTCCAACAATTTGGATGCTATAGGTAACATCTCTCGTGGCGTAAAAGTATCACCTGTTTATAAAATTAAGGCCATGTTGCAATTATAAAACTACTTATAACTCATTAGTTTATTTTCTTCTTATTATAGCTTGGTAATAATATTTACTAACCGGCCACTAGAGTTCGGCTTACTGAAATAGAAATAAATCGGTAAAAATAACTTGTCATCCTCTTTTAAATTAATAAAAATGACTGACCAACCCGATTTTTGCGTATGCTTTTTAGATTCTTGACGCTCGGTGTAATCCCCATCACTGTCGATATTGAATTCTGCACTTATTTTTCTCATATAAGATTTTATTGGCTGATGTTCTGTATGAATTAATTTAAAAAATAACATTGACTTTTACGCAGTAAGAAGTAAAATAGCATGTAAGTAATTTGCTTAGGTGTTTATAAGTATGTGTGTGTGTCAATTTACTCTACTTCTTCTATGTGAAAGATGATTTAAATTAATTATATCTCTATATAGAGCTGGCCACAAACGTAGGTAAAGAAAGATACAGTAAGAGTGTATTCTAATCTCAGACCACCAAAAAAGTTTAATTGCTCTGAGATTCTAATACGATATTTTGGAAATTTGAACTCGATTTTTATGGTATTTTTGCTTGTTTAAATTTAAAACTGCAGCAGGTAATTTAATGATCGTAGTAGGCTAGTTTCCCACCGAGGGTTGACGTCATGCAGGCGGCCGGTCGTAAAACTTTTGCCAAATCCTATCAGCAGTACAGAAAATGTACTGCGCCGACCCAAGTGATTGGATAGTGGGCATGTCATCGTAAGCTATTATAAATGCGCATTTACATGTTAATATAGAATATTTACTTACTTTTTGAAAAAGAGTTACGAGAATATTTATTTTTCGTAGCTGCAATAATCTAAAATTAATCCAATATCAAGTATATTATATTTTTTATATAATAAAATTAAATCACATACATTATTAAATACTCTTACATAATTAAACAGAAAAGCTGACAAATAAAATATAGCAAGCTGCCGTCTCATTTTGTATAAACAAAAAGGTTGCGCTAAAACACAATAAACTGAAAATCCAATTACGAAAGTTAATAAATTGCAAATAGCATGAAGTTTATTTAAAAGCCTTATGTCAGTATATACATAAAATACTAAAATGGGATTGTTGGTATTTATACGTTGACCGTGCTCTATAAATATTAAAGATGAAACTGTTATTCCAATCTCCAAAATTAATAACAATTTAATAAGTCATTTAATTTTCATAAATATGATGTCTGTTCCACTAAATAAAACTGAATAAAATGCATTGATAAGCCGATTAGAGTAAAAAAGAGAATTGCAAGTATACAATCTGGTGAAAGGTTGGTGTGCGATGACCCACGGCCGATATGCGCCCGCGCAGCGCCGATACCAAACGCTTGTTCTATTGTAAACTGTCAGTTTCGCCATTTAACACCACTCTCACCGGAGAAAAGGTACAAATTACTAACGAGTTTCGTAAAGAAGGCATTGTGTTTGATCTAGATCTGTTCAAATTCATGTTCTTAGATCATCAGTTTCCATTGTTGAGTGTTGATGTACTATTTTTGTAAAGTATGGCTTAACTTAAAAAGGGAAAATTGTATTGTGTACATATCATTTTTCTCACTTTATCATTTAATCATGTTTATAAATGAAATATGGTTTTCTACCATACCTGATATAACACTGTAATACTGACTTATTTGTAAATAAGTTTTAAATCTAGCTGCGTAATGTAATATCTCATATACCTAACTTAAAAAATAAATGATCTAAGAATGTGAAATTTTAACAGATTATTATTAACAATATAAAAAATGTTGGTACATTTATAAAGTACTAGCGGCTCTCCCTCCGTTCGCTCGGGTTCGTCTCTAGAAATACTAATAGAGAAATAGTCTATGGTCCATTCTAGACTATAACCTATTTCTGTGTACAGATTCATTTAGCCGTTCTGACGTGATTGAGTAATAAACATCAAAACATTTAAACTTTCACATTTATAATATTAGTATAGATAAATATATAAAATCAATAATTCAACAAACGTTTTTGATAGCTTTTAAAAATACATATTATCTATACATATAATAAAATTGTAACTAAGTCGAATCTGTACATTAATTTTTTTTTTTTAAATCTAATTGAAATAGACATTATTATCGATACAGAGGCCGAATCTACAGTTTTTAGAATTTTTGTCTCTGTCTGTCTGTCTGTTACCGCATCACGAGAATACCACTGGACAGATTTTGAGCCGATTGATATTCTGAGCCGCAGGCAATGATAGTATCTATATATAATACAAAAATACCGTTGGTTCTTCTTTTTATTTATTTCTTAATGAAAGTTTAATTTTTGTAGAAATAAATTTTAAGGGTTTTTAAATATATCAAGTACTTTTTATTAATAGCTCTTAATGAGCTCTACTTGTTAGTAGTAATGGAGATTTGATTTAATAAAGCTTTTAATAATGTCGCAATGCAGTCTCAACCCTCTCCTAACCCAGTGGCCAATCAAAATGTACTTAGATTTATTTCAAACATTTTTTATAATATTTATGAGGACTAAATGAGTATGAAAAGAAATTTTAATGAGTATATACAATCACGAATTAGAAAGTGGTCTTTGAATTTCTTGAAAAATAAAACGATGTATATAGTATAACTTACTTTTATATACATACATATTATGTCGCGTAATTAAAGTTTGTTATGCTTAAAATAATAATTGCATTTTTTATGCGTATAAGAAAATGTATATGCTGTTGATATGAAATCCGAATTTATAAGAAAGATTTACAACAACTTGAACCACGAATTCCATGGCGCCGAGACCATAGTACAATTCAGTTCTAAAATTTACAATATAGATATATTTCACCCGCGTTATATAATTTTACCGAGACCGATAGGGATCCGACGCGCCGTCTAGACACGACAGACCCGCTACTCGC
Source organism: Brenthis ino (assembly GCA_921882275.1). NCBI lineage: Eukaryota > Metazoa > Arthropoda > Insecta > Lepidoptera > Nymphalidae > Brenthis > Brenthis ino. The sequence continues at coordinate 24,890,491 of OV170225.1, read as the reverse complement.
TAGACTAGTCTTACGACCATTATAATATACTGAAAGTACACTTTACTTGCTTCCCGATTCGTCTGCCAACAAATCTTATTTAAGAAGGTACTTGTAGGTGCCACTTCTGAAATAGGGCTCTCGATCGAAGGCGTGTTGGGACGATGGTGACAGCTTCTTACCGCACAGTAAGTGCGCTGAGAGTTTACGGCATCTACATATACTGACACATTGAGTGCAGTCTCGCGCCTGCTGCCTACTCTGACTTCACATCCTAGAGACTTCATTGTCTTTCTTACAAGCAACACCCAAGTTTATGCGCGTCAAGATTAATCAATCTTCTTCAAAGTTCATTTAAAAATCTTGTTTATGAACACGCGAAAATTAAATTAAACATAATTTGAAAAACTTTATCGATCGCCATCATACAGAATCTGTTGAAAAATACATGTTTATAAATACGTTATTAATTTCGCCACAGCAGAGTAAAAATAACGATGATGCTATAGGAAATCGTGTCCTATATGAGCGCTATGTTAACTATACGATTTGCCTCTGTGTGGCGTAAACTTGTGAATTCATTAGATCATCCATGCTCTTAGAATAGAGAATACACGTAGAAAGGCATATACAAGGTTTTGTATACATACGTCCAAATTATGTTTAAAGTTGACAATTTGATCATTGAAACTGAAACAGTTTGAAAATACTAATATTTTTATGCATGATCTTATAATTAAAAACGATTAGATATGCAGTAGAAAGTTAAAGTGTAACTGATTGAAGTTCATGCGATTTCTATTTAACTTTTAGATCTGTTAGGTACCTACTTGTTATAACAAAACACGTCACGGCTTTAGTTAGACGCTGCTAACAATGGTAATGATACTAACGTAATTTTTTTGCAACACCTATGTATTACGATGCATTTGTAAATATTTACGATAAATACATAAGTGTCTCAGTACATATAAAATTGCTAGTAAAATGGATAGGTTTTTTAGATTACGCAATAATATTAAATTAATAAATAAGATTTTAATTCACAAAAAATAATATAAACACTTTATCTTTTCAACAACTACTTATTTTTTCGAATCACTTCGTTTCCTTCACTTATGAAGTCAATAAAATTTACTCTACCTCCATCCAATTGCATAAATAAAGGCTAGTAGGTAAACCCCTTGTTTGCCGACGGATAATTAATTAAGGAAAGTTTTAAATCTCCTCTCTTTCAACTGAGTAATCCTTTGTTCTGGCCTTTATCTGTGTATTTATTTAGGATTGAAGTTTATACCAAATAGGATTTTTATATATGTATTTTAAATAATGTATGTAGATTACGGTATTATTTCATAACCGCCACCAATACAATTAATTTTCTTACCATCCCTGTAACCATAACACTGATGTTAACATCTTTAAATATTATATTGCTGTACTGAAAGCAAAGTTCGTAGTAATTGTGGTTCAATGTCAGTTGGAGGAACGTCGAGCGCGGCACTTTCCCAGGCCCTCCCAGCTACGTCCGGGAGGGATAGACGTCACTAGCGTTTACCAATGCGATTATTATTATACTCATTCAGTATTTCCTTTATAATGACGTGATACAAATAAGAAAATTTCAAACAAACGTGCAGTAACGATCTGCTTTTAATGAATTAGATCCGCTTCACACGGAAATAAATTGAACATTTAATATCACATAACGAAGTGATTCTTAATATAATAGGTGCGTTCACCAACAAAAGATATTCTTTTTTAAAGGAAATATTAGGTTTGCTTCCAAGAAGAGAAATAGCATTTAAAGATCGTCATTCGATGTAAGCTGTTGTGAAAGATTTAATGATTTGATAGTTGTATTGATTAGTGCTATCATTTTTAATTTTATGTATTCGAAATATATGCTCTTACTTAGTTTCATATTTTTCCTCTAGATTATTATAATAGGTATACTATCAACTTAGAAAAATGAAGATATTACATTACAATTTTTTGTGTCATAAAACTTCAGTTTGTTACTCCAATTCATCGCAATATGCGATTTCACTTGAAATCGTATATACGTACTCGTATATGAATCCGAAAACACAAACTTTCTCCAGTGAAAGATCCAATCGTAATCGATTTAAATAATGACTGTTCTTCAGTTCTTTGCTTGTTTGCCTATCGATATTGATGTGCTAACGATGACTATGGTATTTGTAATATTTGCACATGAGTTTTCTAATTGTAACTAAAATTTCTTCTCAATTTTAATACTACATATGTCACAATGCAACTTATAATCAAGATTTTAGATCTCAAGTTTTTTAAGCACTTACTAATTGTCAATAAAAGTATTGAATATTTAAACAACAAACTTAGCATTTACTTTTTTTTGTTATTTTATTTTCGTTAAAGGTAAAACACAAATAACTCGACATTACATAGTCATAATGTGTATACATAAAGCTTTATTCTTTAATACCGTAATATTATATTACTCCATCTGTTTGCTTTCATAATAAGTTTTTATTTAGCTGTGTAATACCTATAGATAAAATACAGTTTTAGTAAAAACTTAGGTATATAACATACAATAATACACTTTCAGACGTCTATAAGCATGATTGATAAAAAGTTAACCAACGTTTTTTAACTTGTTTATAAAAGAATGATGTTTTTTCTCTTTGTTTGTTGGCAAAACAAAATATTTTACGTTAAACAGTTATATAATCTAGGTTTTACTTTATATGATTGATGATGTTTATATGTATTTATATCTTTATATGTTTTTATAGGAATAGTGATTTTTTTTGAAGTAATTTTTCATCCAACTTCCTCGAAAACGAGGAGGTTCTCAATTTGGCTCTATGTTTTTTTATGTTTGTTACCTCAAAACTCCCTCGTTTGTTAACCGATTTAGGCAATTTTTATTTTGTTTGAAAGAGTATACTTCCAGATTGGTCCCATTTAAATTAAAAAAAAAATACCACCCCTAAGGGTGGGAAAATAGCTAATGATGAATTTAAACTACTTCTAATTGTCATATTGACTTGAAACATTGCAAGTGTATCCATTTCTGTTGATAGTGCAGTGTTTCGGTATCGTTGACACCACGACAAGGTGAACGCACGTTGGGGGGGTCGGTATCGTTGACCTGATCTGACCTAAGGCCAGAAGGTGGATAGGTGGAACTCTTCAACTTCTAGTAGATATTTTGAGTTTGGGCTTATTTTGTTTTATTTGACAAGCCTAACATGTTAGAATCGGATTTTAAAGCCAGAATTTTTAGTGTTACTTTTATTAAAGTGAATTTTAGTTTGTCAGTCTTCATATTAAATTAGCGTCAAAGTAACTTAAGCGGTTTAAGCGAATATTTTATTAAAATACTTTCTTCTCACTTTGCTACAACTAGGTATGTCTACACTAAAAAGGGAAAAATAAAAACTTTTTAACAAAAAAATAAAAATCGACTTCAAAAAAAGCACTAAGAAGTAAAATTTAACTGAATAGTAGTTTTCATTTACTATATATACCTAATCAAGTATATTCAAAGTCGGTGCCAGCCGATACAAATCAAAGTACACCATTCAGTTATTTTTTACTTTTTAGTGCTTTTTTTTAAAGTCGGTTTTTATTTTTTTGTTAAAAGTTTTTATTATTAATTAAGTTACATATTTGTATACAGGTACGAGTAACATTCATAACATCTATTTACATGTTAGTTAGGTAGATTACAAATATTTTTTGTAATTTTATCTCTGTGCTACGTTAGCTGCACTTTTTTAACAACACTTACCTACTAAAACAGCTGTAATAAAGATTCGTATCAAATATTTACACAAGAAATGACTCGCGTTTAATTTTACTGATTCAATACACAAATTATATTTTATGCTTATTTACGTAGTATGTACCAAATATTCAAATGTCAAAATTTTAGTCTAAATATGAATGAGCAAATATTAATATTGTATTTGGTTTGCAATACGGCTTTGTTAACGAAATGCTTCTGATACATAATTAGGAGGTAAATAAATATTAACGATGACTAATAAATAATAAAAATATTCTTTAACATTAAAAAAATATACACGTTTATATCATAGAGTACTTCTTTTTATATTAGAATTTATTTAATTTAATTACACGAAGCCAAAAGTGCACTCTCTATGCCTTTCACTCTCGTTTTCCGGTGGGACGACAATTCGACATCACCAGTGAGAGACCAGGCGCAAGACCGACAACTTGTCGTGCTCTATATGGGACGGGGTAAAACACCGCCAACTTACTCTATTTACTCCCGGGCTGTTACTTTTTCTTAACAGGCTCTCCATAAATAAACTTGGCCTGACTCAGGACTCGAATCCAGGACGTCCGGATCTTCAGTCGTACATGCTTGTCAATAGACTACCAAGGCAGTATGATATCATTAACAAGGAATATACAAGGGACAAATCCAACGATTGGATTTTTTTCCTTTCAACTTCACGGTTAGAGTCTAGAGAACATAGTATTCGAGATAAATCGAATGAGCTCAAACACGACGAGGTAATTTTCTGTAGTTATGAAGTTTCTATGACCACCTTTAAGCTCTAAAGTACTACATTATAGCATCGTGACCATAGTAACAGAGATAAGAGCTTGAAAGATACATTTCAAATCAGTTAGAATTTTTTTTTAAATAAAAACATTTGGTATTTTGTTTTTTTTTAAGTATTATAGAAAATGATATTAAAATGTTTAATATTATATTTTAATACACAATAAAATACAGGCTATAGACAGCAGCCAACGTAACAACACTAGGCTTACAGTTTATCGATTTAAGTATATATTTATCATTCTCGCGCTAAAACTACAAAAAAAATCTCTAAAAGGGTAGGTTTCATAAAATCTTTAATCTCTTATTTTACCCTCTTACGGGACAAATTTCGAAAAAAAAATCTTGGGTTGTATTATTACGAGTTTTCCCGTGGAAATGAGATAATCACACGGGGTTAAAAGTGTGTCAAGCCTGTGTCACTCTCCAGTCCTCTAACTATCTCTACACAAAAAATCACGCTAATCCGTCACTCTGCTTCGACGTGAAAAAAAGACAAACAAACAAACAAACAAACAAACAAACAAACACGCTTTCACATTTATAATATTAGTATGGATATGGATATCGATCCTGCTAACATAATTGTAGTAATAAATATTCTTGGTGTGTTATTCGATTCTATCCTAAAATTTAACTTGGTGAAGTAGTTTGGCTGTATGCCAGTCGGGAGACAATCCTGGCGCCCAGTCAGGACATTTTGATACCACTCGCTTTATCTTGCAGCTATAGGAGCTTCTACTTCAATTAAATCGATTCTCTAGGAATTTCACAAAGCACTACCACTTTTGCACAAAGTGGATTTTAAGTAAAGTTCAACCTTGCTTACCACAAGTGTTGTCTACTCCAAACTTATAATAGACTACACCTATTGAAATATAATACATATTATAAGTTAGTCTACAATCTACATGATATAGCTAATAAATAAATAAATAAATAAATAAATAAATAAATATGATATACATTTAATGAGATAAAAATAAAGAACTATTTTTTTGTTTAATGGGTATACTAGCGGCTCACCCTCGATTCGTTCGGTTTCGCCTCTGGGAAAACAAAAACAAACCTATCCCACGGGAACCGTACATTTTTCCGAGATGAAAAGTAACCTATGTGTTATTCCAGATTATAATCTATCTTTGTGCCAAATTTCATCCAGATCCGTTCAGCCGTTCCGGCGTGAAAGAGTAACAAAATCCATACTCACAAACTTTCTTTATTATCTTAGTATAGAAATATTAATATTAATAATTAATACATACGGATTATCCACCTTAATGTTCCTTGAATTCTTTATTTTGCAACCTTTGCAGGAATGTGGAGAGCTGGGAAACATAACCTAGTGAGTAAATAAACATAAATTATTTAAGTAAATCGATGTCATTACAATCTATGTTACTAATTATACTGTAAAAAGCCTAAATAAAAGAGAAAATATATATTCATTTCATGTGTAGAACACTGAAGCAAAGTGGAATCGCTAAGCGTATCTCCATTAGTTTTTATTGGGCGGACTGTCGCAGCGTTGAGTTGCGCTCTTGAACTCCAAAATAACATTTGAAACCGCCCCTTGATTTATTTAAGGCACACTTTTATTAGTATTTTTATTTGAATTAGGTAAAATGATGCATATTCCCGAGCTTGTTATTTGTTTTTTTTTTATCTTTACATATAATAAACTTGTAACTAAGCCGAATCTGTACATTAAATATTTTTTGCAAAATCTTATTGAAATAGACATTATTATCGACACAGAGGCCGAATCTATAGTTTTTGAATTTTTGTCTGTCTGTCTGTCTGTCTATTACCGCATCACAGAAAATCCACTTGAGGGATTTTGATGAAATTTGGTTGGTTATCCGGGTCAACATATAGGATACTTTTTACCTCGGGAAAATATCTTATTTTTGAGAAAAAATACAAAAACTGCAATGTAAGAGTATACTTTTATGTAAAACCTAAAAATTTGGAATTTGGTCATTTGAACGCGGGCGGAGCCGCGGGCAGTGCTGGTTAACTATATTATTGTAGTAGGTACCTATTGTATCACGGAACTCTGACGATTATTATCTTTGCAGAGCCATATAAGAATTTATAAATAAAATAATATAAACCGATTTAAAGACAATAAAAAATAATCAATTTTTAGATAAAGGCTGATTTTTCTATTTTATTTCAAAAATTATTTCTAAATTAAATTCGAAATTTAAATAAAATTTGATTTATTGTTGACGCAAAAAGTCATACTAATTTCTGTTGAAATTAACAACATGTAGCTTATCCTGATAAATGTACCCGGAAATGCAAACATACTTAATGTCCTACGTAGTGCCTTAATCTCAACTACATCTTACTAAAGCCGTTTAATGACAATGTTCGCCGTTCATTAAGTATACGGGGCGAACGTATTTTGTCACGTGTCTGTGAGATGCTAATTTGTACCCGAGCACTCAATATAGGCTCGTCCTCGTATCCCCGTATACCTCCATAAAGAGTAAATTTTAAACGGCACCGTTTGTTTATGGTAATGACTTACACGTTTTCATGAAAATCGTTGAACTTTAAAGATCTTCCTGACGAAAAATATCTATTTTTCGGTAGTTAACTTTTATGCGACTGCAAAAATGTTTCAGCTGTTTTTTTTTGTTTACAGTTTGTAGGTTATTTTTTGAAGGTACCTCAATATATTATATTGAAATTAATATAATGGATATAGAAAGAAAAAGTATTTGAGAACTTAAACAAATAGGAGATAACAAATAACTCTAAAAGTAAAGTCAGCCTAACCCATGTCAAATTATAGTTGAAGTATAGGCTATAGCCCTAAACACTTGCCCTTGTCAATTTCTATTATATACTTAGCAGCAATTTTATTGTGTTTTAAATAATGATAAAAAAGCACATATATGATATACATTATGCACTCTTATACAGGTACAGATATTGTTATTTTTTTTGGTTTCTGGGTTTTAATTAGAATTTTAATGATGAGAGGCATAATGGCTTCAAGCTAGATGACAACGAGGTATTAGAAATATGGAACCAAAAAAATCGATGAAACGATGGTTACGGAACACCCCACACAATATATTTGTATTCACTGATAAAATAGGACTTCATGTACATAACTTACCTTATTGAATTCCATAGCACGAGTCCAACTAACATTAATAGATAGAGCCCTTAAAGAACGGACGGATAGACTAGGCTTTCTAGAGCAACGAGGTTTCGTCTGGACTCACTGGGTACAGAACCTTAAAAAGCAGCATTGAAATGCCAAAAACCATGATTATGGCATCTTTCTACCTAGTACCTACCACTATCACATCTTCATCATTTTCATTTCTATTTTCCTCACTAAAAATATCATATTCGTTGACGAAAATTAACTTACTTTGATTTATGATGTGTAACTCGATTATCGCATCGATGATAATATTTTTAAATAGACTGACAGAGTTGCAGCAATTAAAATCTGCTTATACAGTCAATTTGGATTTAGTGTTATGTCACATGGCTCTAAAAGAGTCGTTAAAACCAATAAAAATAAAGCGGGTGACAAGACACATATCATAAACTACGCAATGTAGTTTAATGTTAGCTGCTACGACACAGTGTTATATCTTTAAAAACGAACTAATAAACTTATTTTTATTAACACTCTGTCTTTTACCGAATCGTTTAAATAACCTATTTGTCTATACATATAATAAAATTGTAACTAAGCTAAATCTGTACATTCAATATTTTTTGGAAAATCTTATTGAAATAGTCATTTTTGTCGATAGAGAGGCCGAATCTATAGTTTTTAGAATTTTTGTATGTCTGTCTGTCTTTCTGTCTGTCTGTTACCGCATCACATAAAATCACTGAAGGAATTTTGATGAAATTTGGTATGGTTCTAGCTGGTTATCCGGGTCGTCATATAGGATACTTTTTACCGCGGGAAAATATCTCATTTCTGATAAAAAATACAAAAACTGCAATGTAAGAGTATACTAATATGTAAAACCTAAGAATTTGGTTTTTAGTCATCTGAACGCGGGCGGAAACGCTGGCAATGCTAGTCTTTATATATATAATTCTTCTGTGAGTGTGTATGTCACTGAACTTCTCTCAAACGACTGGACCGATTTTGATGAAATTTTTTGTGTGTGTTCAAGGGGATCTGGGAATGGTTTAGATTCACAATTTGAATAATAATTTTCATAAAAATGGTCCAGAATGTTTTAGCTTATTAAAAACAGTTTGAAATTTTCAAATTAAAGACGTGTAGACAGGACAACGTCTGTCGGGTCCGTTAGTTATATATAAGAAGCTACCGAAGACTTTATATTTTACACTACAAAAATCATTCTTTATCAAAAAAATATTGTGGCGTTTAACTATTAATAAGCGATGAAAAGCAGAAATTAATATCTCTAATTTTAAGGTCCAATACATTTAATAAATGCTTTGAAAGTCAAAAAGAAAATAGGGCAGAATATATTTATTCTAAAAGTTTTAATATAATCCACAGTGTTACAAAATAAACAAGCAAGTTACTAAAAGATTTAGATCGAATTCAACGGATTGTTTGATTGTAGTCTACAGACATATATAGGTAGTAAGATTAGCCTAATACACTAACGGGCTTGGGTGTTAGGTCACACAGGCTATATGTAGGTCATACGGGAGCTGCAGTTTACTATTGTCGAATCAATATGTTAACAATGGACTGCCAATTTGCTTTATATACTACGTATATCTTGGTGGTTGTTGCTCGATATGCATGAAAAATATATTCTAACCTTTGGAATATTCGAATGGTAGAGTTCTGATTATTATGTAGTTGCCAATGGCAAGGCGTTAGTGATTAAATTTTATATAAAGTTTTTGAAATCCTATTAACTTATTGAAACTACATGTAGAGTTCTTATCTATTTAAAACGTACTTAGTTCGATTATTAATTTCTTCTGTTGTACCTAAACAAGTCAAGTTGCTTAGTTTTAAAGACTGAAGTATTTCGGAAACTGTACATTAAACATATTGTAAATAACAAAAAGAAAGATATAGTTTTTTAGAATAATTAAAAAACGTCATGTTGCCCTACCATAAAGCTTGTAAGGATGGATGATTATAATTAGGAGTATTACAAATGTACAGAATTATATTTCAATGCAGTACCTATGCCATATCAAACTCCCACTAACTTATTCTGATTTTAAATATTTATTTTACACTTAAAGTAAAATGCGTTATAAATGTAAATTTTACTTAGCAACTCAAGTTTAAGTTATGGCGTATTTCTGAGGCAAACAATCGTAGTATTGTTTCTAAAGTACGATTTATTTAGAGGCCGCTCTCACGGAGAAACGAACTTTCGTTTATTTTCTGAAACAACTTGATCTGTATCGGTCAGCTATTGTTTTGTAAACCAAATATTTTTCTCTTGAAATCATGCTAATTATGCATCAAAGAATAAAATGCTTTGTACTTTTGTAATAAGGTAACGATAAAACATAATACTATCTATAAAAAAATCCGGGAAAAAATTCGAAAAGATTTTTATTTAAATTAACGATAAAACAGATTTTATAAAAGAAGATATTAAGAAATATAGATATAAGAAAGAAAGAAGAAAGAAGATATTAAGAAATATAGATAAGAATATAGATATAGAAATAGATATAGAAATATAACTGTTTATAAACTAGGAAGATTATGGAAAAAGTAAAATTTTTTTTTAGCCTCATTAGCCTTAGTTTCGATTATTATTTTAAGAGAAGTTTTAATTAGTGGGATCATATGCTGCCAGTGTAATGGGATCCATTCTTGTCAGTTCCACTTCCTTAAGTAACAATTCTATCTTGAGACACTTCATTTATTATTCACAATGAAGTGCTCGCTCTGTGTTATTCGCCTCGGTGATACTCGCACTTTATCTTATTTATAAATCTAATTCCGTGACACTATATAAAAATTGCTGTTTATATTTTAACTAGCATAGTCCGCGGCTCCACCCGCGTTCAGATGACCAAAAACTAAATTCTTAGGTTTTACATATTAGGATACTCTTGCATTGCAGATTTTGTATTTTTTTTAGAAATGAAATATTTTCCCGCGGTAAAAAGTATCCTATATGTTGACCCGGATAACCAGCTATCACCATACCAAATTTCATCAAAATCCCTCCAGTGGTTTTTCTGTAATGCGGTAACAGACACACAGACAAAAATTCTAAAAACTATAGATTTGGCCTCTGTATCGATTATGTTTATTTCAATAAGATTTTCTAAAAAATATTTAATGTTCGGCTTAGTTACAATTTTATTATATGTATAGATATACATATGTCAATCCAGTAACAATGTGACGTTAATTAATAATATCACTAAAGCAGTAACATCGTTTAATTTATAAAATGTAATGCATACTATAGAATGTAAATTTATAATTTCCAACTTACAATTAGTTCTTCGTTTTTTTTCTATATTGCTCTACATGTTAAGTAAGTGAATAATATCCAGATGAATGGTAGCTCGTCCAGGAATCTGACTCTCGATGTTTTCTACCTGCTATAGGTACTTAACAGAACAAAAAGTGCCAGTCACACTAATAGCCTACTGCGTGACAGTCATTGAAATAACATAAATGAAATTTAAATAATATTATTTCTTCCAATTTTTTTGCGTTTTTTTTATTTATTGTTCCCATCGCCTTCAGTGCTTTAGAGCATACATACATACATATGTATGTATATGGTCATATTTGTCATGTCAGGAACAAAAATCAAAATAAACCGCGTTAAAATATGAAAAATCTAAGAAACTATTATAGAATTGGTCTTGATTTAACGTAATGACTGTAGTAGAAAACTCCAAGAATCGTCGTACGTCGACAAGATCAAGAGCGTAATTCTGGTTTTTCATAAGCCTTATTTCGAAGTTATAGCACTATTAAGTAGCAGTATCATTTAATGCACTGTTAACGTTCCCGGGATGATATCCTTCAGGACCGGTAATTTATTGAGCCATTTCAGTTCAACCTTGTGTGCATTCATTTTAATAAGACTCCTAATATCATGTCCGTAAAACATACGGGAATACAAAGCAATTTTACACACAATTTGATACAGCCCTGATGTAGAGGTATAAAAAATAAAAAAAGGCTATAATATCTTCAATTCTTCATATTATAAGAACGTGTTGTTACGTCTTCGTTTGCCATTAATTAATTTTAGGTAACTCTTCTCCCGTTTATGTGGGATTGACCAAAGCCATAAAGCTCAAGCTGTGCTCTATTATATATGTTTTTAAGGCAGACCTATTACTACTACATATGTATAAGTGAAACTAGCACCCTAAGTCACGCTTTCACACTATATTTTTTCTCATTTCACACTACGGTAAACTAGCCATTTTGTCGTTAAAGAGTTAAATTCCAAACGTACGATGAAATAGTTTTTTCAATAATTTCGGGAACACAAAATTATTTTTCATGGCCTGATGTGGTTAGTATTAAAGGGAAGTCCGTGCGCAGTAGTGGGACGTTGAAAAGGGCTGAATACAATGCAAATTATTTTTCATACTAACATCATCGTCCCTTTGTATCTCTTTGAAGGGTTTGAATTACAAAAAAAAAATCTTAGCAATTATGTATGTTATTACTAGTTTCTGCTCGCTACTCCCCTCGAATGGGACATACAGTCAAAAACAATGAAATGTATACGTTGACAAGTTTTCTAATTCATTTCAACATCATATATTGCAAAAGAAAATGTGCGAACTTAGCTTCAAAATTAAGTAATAAAGGATAAAAAACTACACTTTTTTTACAATTTTATTAAAGATAGCATTTTTAGTCTATTCCATTTACTATGTAAGCACTTATTCTTAATCATTATTATTATTAAAAAAAATATACCTATTATCAATAGAGTGCAATCATTTCTACGCACAAATAACTCAATAAAAACAAAAGAATATTAGATTTAACAGTAAATTGGCAACGAGTAAAATCTGAACTACTGGGGGCCTATATTGCTCTAGCTACCCCATAAACCAACACTTGTCTTTGATATAGGCCTTTTGATGTCTGCTTCGTACAATGCTACTTTCATATTCGAACTGTAAATAACTTTCTTTGACTACAAAATTGGACATTTGGCAGGCTTTTACCGACAACAGTAAAACATTTTAGACTAAGAGAATAAGATAGACGGAGCGTATAGCTACAGTAAATGACGCCAAAACGTCCAATATCAGAAAGATGTACCCCAATGAATAATTACTTTAATGTTTTTTAATTATTACTTAATTCCAACACGATGTTATTTCTTATACGTTCCTAGTGACTTTCATAATGAAATAAAAAATAAATATGACGATATTTATAACATCAGCTATCTGCTAGTGAAAGTCCCGTCAAAATCAGTCGAGCCGTTTCGGAGATTAGCCGAAACAAACAGACGGATAGACATTTTTTTTTTTAAATTGTATTTTTATAAGTACCTACCGTATAAAATTTCATATGCATTTAGTAAAAAGCTGTTGTTTTGACATTACGAGTACAAACAGACACTTCAATTTTATTTATCTCTATGTATAGGTAGGTAGCATACGCATTACGCATAAACTTTAAAATTAAACCTAAGTAAATTAATAAAATATAGACCACGTTCATACAAATGTTTCCTTCATATATTTTTTTCTTCGTTCCTTTTTTGTTTATCAACTGTAATATTGTGAAGAATGCCCCACATCCTCTAGTGTCTACTATGTATGCACACAATGAAAAGTGTGATCGAGCCATAAAAACTTTTACTACCTCATTCAACGCGCCGCCCGCTCAGATAAACTAGATTTACGACGCAACAGGAAAATGATTAATGATTATTAAAAGAAACGCAATACAATGGACACATGTCTAAATTATCTTTGAATTTTATAATTAGTTTATTTTAGTATAGATTTCTCAGAGATGAGATATTTTCCCGCGGTAAATAGTATACTATATGTTGACCCGGAAAACCAGCTATCATCATACCAAATTTAATCAAAATCTGTCCAGTGGCTTTCTCGTGATGCGTTCCCAGATAGACAGACAGACAGACAGACAAAAGTTCTAAAAACTATAGATTTTTCTGCTGTATCAATATTAATAAATAGTCATTATTTAAATAGTTTAATAAGATTTTTCAAAAAAAAATTAATGTACAGATTCGACTCAATTAGAATTTTATTATACCTATGTATAGTTTTTTTTTTAATTTTACAACTTTTAATACAACTAACAGGAAAAAAATTATTTAGATTTTATTTAAAGCCAGCCACAAATTACAATGATTGGTTTTCACTTTGTTCTAATTACTACATTTAATTTAGTTTACATTGCAACAACTCATTTAGTTATTTTTGTCAAATGTAGGTAAAAACTATAGGTATACAATATACACATATAGCTTGTATGTTTCTCTATTCTATTTTATGAATTGTATAACAAAGATTTTATTTTTTACCCAACTGCGCGACGTAAAGAAGGGTAATGTGTTTATGTATATAATACTATATTCCTTCGTCAACTTATTTCCAGCTTTTTAGTTAGCATTTATGCAGTCGGGTTTTTTATTTTTATATAATCTTTGTTTGCAGAATAAAATTTCTTTATTCTCACAACTGGCAGGTGAATCTGTAAATTATACAGCTCATTTTATTTCTGTTAAATAAACGACTTCTATTTAGTTTAAACTGTTAGAGTCCTCCGAAAATTGGACTGTCACAACTCACAACATCTTATTTATCATGATAACGTTAAAACTCATTCACATTATCATGATAAAAAGGTAGTGCACTAAACGCTGTTTTAAAATTTTCTTTAAAACTTTGATAATATTAAAAAAGTAATAAAATCTATATTTTATTTTGGCGTTGACGGCAACGAGTCAATAATCTGATTGCGGCGGCGCTGCTGGTGGCGATAAGGAGCTCCGGCTCGGCTGTTTCTAAATATTGCGCTCGAATATTATTTACGCTGCACTGGGAACGATGGAAGTTTCAATTAATTACTGGCTCTATTTAAAATTGCAGATTACGAAGTTACTTGTCTATTGTACCTATTTTTTAGCACTTCCATCTAATTAAAGTGATATTAATATTTTTTTATTATATCAACCAATCCATAATATGTGCATAATCTGTATAGGTATATATATGTATGACCACTATACGAGTCTAATATTTATTTAATATTGTAATAATATTGTATTTATATAAGTATATGTAAGCGGGCTTTTTCCAAACTGTATAGTTTGTACGTTTATTTAAAAGAAATTTTCATTGGAACATTTAGAGGCGTTCATTGCAATCGCTGCCGTTTTTCTTTATTGAGAAAAGGCGTCTGCGTGTACTGACCTGCAGCGAGGTGCCTACATCGTGGATCTCTGCACATATTGTCCCGATTTCCACTTTTATTTTATTTTCGAGCCTCGAGTACGTTTAAAAGACAAAGGGCCTAAACTAGTTAACACACATGGACGGTTTTAATAGCTACTCTTTTGTTGATCGCTAACTGGGGCACCGGGCGTTAGTATATAGGACACTACGTGGATACTTTTACATTTGATGAACACTGAGCGGCATTCATTTTCAGTTTTCATCACAGATAAAAAATAATAATATTAAATTTATTTCAGATATATTTATTTGATTTTGCTTAATAATGACATGTCTAAATATTCAGCAGTCGAAGTTATAATAAATGTTTTTTTTTTTAATTTTATTCGTACTATTTGATAAAAAAGTACAGGGTTTTATACTATGGTTTGTATTTTGTATACTTGTGGTTACATAACTAGTCTGAGCTATTATTAATTGAGAAAATACATCCATGAAGGTATCTATTAGAAAATATTTGTGGTGTTAGGAGTTGAGTACCATATTAAATACTTAAAGGTACCATTAATCTATTTACGTCGGCATATTAAACATTTTCACATATTATAAATTTCCAATACATTATCAATATCTCTCTGTTTAATTATTAACACTATTTCTTATATTTGTGTAGCTGTTATATTATAATACAACTACTTGGTAAATATTAATATTTTACATGTCACGTCACTTTAAAGTGCATCACTATAACGGCAGAACTTACAATGTCATAACGGTGCATTAAGCTCAGACCACTGCACAATATGCCAATAAGCTTTCGTGGAATAATAGTGTTGTATTTATTGAACTATTATTTCTGTTCGGATGCTTCGTTGTAACTATAATAAAGTTGTTCTGTAGGAAGTAGGTCGCTCACCGGGAACACTTTGTTTGCAACTGTTATATTGTATTTATTATCTGCATTCCTTTTTTCCTTCATACGTATCGATTTAACACATTCCTTCATATTACCTACGTACGTTACCAGTATAACAAAAAACTTATTTAGTTCATTTTTTATCCATCTACCTATTTCTTACAATCTGAGGGGAATCAAATATAAGGTTCGTGAGCATTTTGCACGATTTCATTGATATTTTTTAATTTAACGCAAAATATTCTAAGTATAAATATATTATAAGTATTAAACTTTTTCATTGTTATGCTAACAACACAATTAATAACTATGTAGCCCATTGATGTGTACAACATACAAAAAAAACATAATATTTTATTTTAAATTACATACTTTTAGAATAATCTTGTTATAAAACGACACTCGAGAAACATAAATGAAACAACATTTCTAAAAGATTTATGACACCGAAAATTTGAATCGCTGAAAACTTACGCCTGCAACGTTTTATAGGCTGTAAAATGTTTAAATATAGCCACAGGTGTGAAGGCCGCAAGTCGATCATAAACGTTCAATTTTGCGGCACGGTGCAGAACTTAACTGTTTGTCGATTTAAATTTAAATTAACTACTTCAATAACTAAAAATGTACACGGTTTGATTCCTTTAATTATAATAACTGTTTTTAAAAATATTATTTTTGATAAATAAGTGTTAAAATTTAACACTTCTTTATCAAAAATAATATTATTAAAAAACATATATTTCGATTTTTATACTTAAATATAATAATCTAAATAAGTACATGTAAACTGATTTAATAAATTTTAGTATGTGTCAGCTTACTCTTGCTCTTCATAAGTGTGGATGCCACAATGCTGTAAAGTATTGCTTATGTCAGCCACAAGAATTATAACCTGTGTGTCAATTTTACAACCACGGCGCGGCGTACCTTTATTTTATATAGCTCTCATATTTAATTTTGTAATTTGAAATCTTTAGAAACACTTAAGTAAAACAAATTTCTATTTAATTTAAATATCTTAGATATGTTTAGCAATACAATTTCTTTTATATTAAATTTAAAGCAATTGCAAAGATTTCCTACAAGTGGCTTTCAGTTAGTTCTTGTGTGTACACAAAAAGTTTTTATTTGTACCTACTGCTGAAAGATTACATTTAATATTTATAAAATGAATTTCAATATTACTTCGTCTGTATTACTATTTGACTAGTACATTTCTAATATTACCAATATTTAAAAGAGACCTTTTTATAATTTTCAAAAGTGATGGCACTTCTTTAAATTTCTTATAAAAAAAATCGTAAATGTACTGGCTGGCACCGATATCAAAATCTGATTGGATACCTATTGTAAATTATTCGTTCCGATTAGTTAGTTATTTTTTGCTTATTTAAACAGCCTTAAAGTCGATATCTTTTTTACAAAAGTTTTTATTTTATTACAATATTATCAAACAAACTAAGCCTGACAACAAACTAAGTTCGTTCACGTCAGTCCCTCACTAAGTAACTGAAAGTACTAAATACATATTATGTTACACTGCCTAAAATTCGATACACTATAATTAAGATGCATACATTGATGTGCAAGCCGGTCAATCTTGCATGTAGGTCATCGGGACATGGTCCTCTGCGGTCAGGGACCGTCCTCAATATCGGCAAATTGATTCCTTTTATTATAAAGCGCTCACCACGTGTGACTCGTGGACGAAAATGGCGACGGTCAATAAAATAAGAAAAGACAATAGAGTATTTGAATACCATTAAAAAACAATTATCGTCATTTAAGATATTTCTTATTATTTATTAAACAATCAAATGTTTTTTTTATATACATAATACTTATATACATAATCTGTATGTATATTATGTTATTTACTATGATTTATTGTGCTTAAAAGAATATCATTCAACCATATTGGCTTTACATATCTAATCATCTATGTACCTATAAAGAAAAAAAACTAATAAATGTTCGCATAGCAAATAAACAATAGATATGGTAAATACAACTGAGTCCGCATTATGCGAAGTAATATCCGGTATTCCATTTGCTATTGTGTCCTTAATGCTGATTAATCCTTGAAATTGATCCTAGTTATTGGTCATATCTACCTCTACTTTATACATCTAAGATCATTTTCCTTGACCTACTTAGATATTTCTAGTTTTCTGTAAATATATATTAACATTATAAAAACCTTAACAAAATAAATGATTATAATTATTTATGTTCCTTATGAAATCATGTGATGTAATTTTAATATATCTAACTACGAAATGGTGCATAGTAAAAATAATTATAATTTTATACTAACATTACCCTCGATACCTAGCTTCCGCATAGGTATACAGTACATAATGCATATAATAATTATTTTAAAGCCTTACGTTATAATTTAATCGAGATATGAAAATGGGTTTATCAGCTGTTAGCAAAATGTAAATCTATAACGGTTCAGTAGCTAAACTAAGACTTTATGTAGAGCGAAATTTTCATAGAATTTAGTTTTATAAAACATAATAGGTACTTTAATTTTATATAATGACTAGCAGAACCCGCGGCTTCGCTCGCGCTAAAACTACAAAAAAAACTCTTTGGCTTTATGTTATTAGTAATAATGTATGAAAGTCATTTCGGATTACTGCTCCGCTTCCATGGGTAGTAGCATGATGATATATAGCCTATAGCCTTCTTCAATAAACGGGCTATATAATGCGAAATCATTTTTCAAATCGGATTAGTAGTTCCTGAGATTAGCGCGTTCAAACAAACAAACAAACAAACAAACAAACAAACAAACAAAGTTTGCATCTTTATAATATTAGCAGAGATAATATTTTGACAGTACAAATATACTTAATATATACTCGTAGTAAGTAAATATGACAATTTTTAATGCTAAATAAGTATTTTAATCATTAAAATATTTTGTTGCAGATATTGGGAATGTACCAAACTATAAATTTGACCTTCCTTCCACCGGATCAGACGTCCAGGTATTTATTTATTGTTGAAATGAATAATATTTTAGGTTATACTTATTTCTTCTATTTTGTTTAATATTATGAATAATTTAAATATTTTTTAAGACTATTTGAATTGTTTTTTACATGAAATGAAAGAAAAATTTGTTTTTTTTTTATTATTTCCACTTTTTTAAATAAAAGAGAGTGCATTTTCCTAGTGATGTCTAAAATGAGATTAGAATATAAAATGAGGGGCGCTTTGTTTTCCAGTCCCTTTTACAGTTTCCTTCGTGGAGTCTCCCTACTGCGGAAATTCCAATACCAACGAATGAAACATTGATGCATTTCATTTTATATGTAAACGGAAAGTAAAAGCTTTTCGTGTATCCTAGTATGCCTACAAAATTTTGTCTTTTTTTGCCATTCTTATTTCTCACACATTTTGGTTTCTGAATTTGACAGAGAAAACCTATTAGTTAATTTTTTCTACGTATTTCCGTTTACCCTAGAATGTTAATACTGTATCTACCCTTAACACTGTGTGCTGGGGGTTCATAAAACTAGAGTAAACTATGTGTAATAGTCAAAATAAATATTAGCCGCATGTGATAATAAATATCGAGACATCCAGATTCCAGTGTAACAAATAGTAGGTACCTAAAAACGTTTCTTGGCTGAATAATGTGAAATAACAAAATCTTGCTTTTAATATATTCATCACGGGACAGGATACGAATACGTGAAACATAATAAATATTTTATGTAATTGTTAATGCTTTATTTAATTTTATCAGATAAAAACTTCTTTAGAGATTTTTTATCCTAAGTAGACTTTTTATTACAAACAATTTTTATCGTCATAGTAAAATAAATATAACTAATCCATTAATTATTTATAAACAAATTATAATATTTTTATACAGTTTTGTATATTTCTGAGTGAATATCTTCTTAATAAAAAAATACACTAATAGGTGTGTAAGTACGTACGATACAAGGACGTATAGGTATATTAATCTTTAATTTCCCATCCAAAAGAAAAGTATCTAACGGCTATATTAAGTACGATCTGTCTTTATAAATCGAGTTAAGAACTACATGAGTCCAAATTAAAGTAAGGAAATAGGAGCCCTATATCCTTATAAAGTCTGTAAGCGGATACATAAATCAACAGTTAATACAATTACATATATTATGAGACACATGTTAGCGCTAGGATAATAGCAAAATTGCGTGACCCGTCGAATAATCGCAAATGTTTCACACTATTATACATGAAGCTATAAGCGTGCAATTAAGTACTAAATCTATTTAATGGAGGTTTATATTAACATAATGACCGAGCGATTTAAATGTGTTATAATAAAAACATAATTTTTGTTTAGCACTTTTCATTTTTATCAAAATATAATTCACAAAGTAATCGACCTGCGAAGCAAGAGACGACAGCTTGGTTCCCGTATGACTATGAGTTATGCGACATACTCGTATATCACTCGACACATGGTTGGTTATTTACGACTTGTATCATTTTTGTCTTGATCCGTATTATATTAATGCAAAAGCTCGAGCCTGAGGATTTTTACACAAATGAAAATATTCAATATCTCATGAAATAAGAAAAATGTCTAGTAAATTATGTTATTTTATTTACAAAATCCACTTGCAAAATTCACTTACAAATCATAAACATGTGAGAAACTTTTGTAATATAATAAAATAAGTCACGCGATATAATATTTCTAACCATTTCATAATACGCGTTGATGAATAAAACAATGACTAGTTAGTGCAATTCAGTTTCCTGATTAATATAATTTATCTATGCTTAATTAAATAAAACCGTACGTAGTAAATATATTTTTATAACAGTTTTAATAAGTGGTTTTTAACAACTCTACACTGGCTCCAGTACCGGAAGTCACAGTTTCGATTCTCAAACACGGTGTTTACTTCATCTTTAAATCCCAAAAAAGTAAAGAGTGAGAAGTTAAGATTATCAACATTTTTGCTAGTATAGGAATGGATTAGAATTTCGTGGGACTGAACAGATTTTTGTGAAAGTCAATATAAATTCCTTAAGCCCTGAAGAAGAGAGTATTCTTCTACATATAGAAAAAATAATTATAAACCATGGCAAAAAAGATGTGTAAATACTAAATATGAAAAATGTATGAATATATTTTTTTAATGAGGGCCATCGTTTTTAGTGACACTAGTTGGCGCCACTGACGAGTAAGGTCCTATCGCTGTCTTTAAAAAGAATTTGTTATAAATATCTATATAAATAAAATGAATCACCGAAATGTATATACGCGCATAACTTCCGATCGACTGCACCAAATTGGATTTTTTTTTTTGTGTTAGTTATTCTCAGGACAAGCTTTGTATAAAAGAAAATTAAAAATTTTTTTTTACTAAAATAAGTTTTTTTTAAATCTCATGAAATGAAAAGTGATTGAGCGAAATAGTTTTTATCCCGGAAATCATCCCTTAAGGGGTGAGAATGGGGATGAAAGTTTGTATGGTCAAGTAAGCTGGGGACAAACCCGAGCGAAGCGAAGGTGAGTGAGTAGCTATTTAAATACATATAATATTAATTGTTAGCGCGGCGCCAGTTTATTATTTTGTTTTACATAATTAATATATAATAACCAAATAGATAAAATATTGACTTTTTCTAGACTCTTCTTTTAAACTAATAACATTTGTTGAGCCGTACCGTGTCCGCCATAATTAATCAGGAAGTGCACAATGTTTACATTAATCATGAATAATAAAATTAGTGAAGATCCATGATGAAAAGCTCGCAAACGGTTAACATTGAGTGTTATTTGACAGTTCTAAAGACCTCACTCTACACTAGCGCCCCTCGCGGTGAATTCAAGCGCGGTAGTCCTCATCATGTACAGGCTTGAGCTGGGTGCATATGTACGATTTTCTGATTCGATTTCCAAATATGTATTACTTTCTTGAATGCAAAGGCAGATAGAGGTTGACAAATTAATGTCTATTAAAGATTATTTGTAACTGAAATAGAAGAACAAATTTCGATAAACACGAGGATTATGTATTTATATTTGATAGTTCCATCCGTGTGCGACGTCAGACACGAATTGTATGTTTTTTTCGAATGCAAGTAGTTTCCTTAGCGAATGTATGAAGTTATTTTATCCGGACAGAAAATATGCGTAGACGCTATGTAGAACAATTGTATCTTGTATCTTTTTTTTTGTTTTTGTTAAGTGTAATATGTAATTTCTTTTGTAACTGTTCAACTTCACGGCTCGATATGATTAACTCATCAGTGGAAACTTCATTGGTCTATGAACCGTTTATATAAGCTATTGTATAAAATATAAAACTTCTAAACACTGTTTGTTTCCCCTATAAAAATATAATAGAAATAAAATATTATATGCATAAAAGTGCATTCAAGTAGGTACCCTGATAAAAAGTCGGAAATGAAATCAGGTATAATCCGTACATATGTCGCCTTAATGTGTGTTTTAAAGTAGACACAAAAGCACATAATTAATAAAAGCTTGTAATAAGCACTCAGACCGAGCTGTTGCGAGTCAATTATAGTTCTAAATCAAATTTGCATGTTGTTAACTAAAAAACCAGTTTGGCTACTAAATTTTTTTGTTATATAATATTTGAAATTTGTTTTTAATTATATACTATTAATAAGTTCACTTTATTATAATTTAGGTTCAACATTTATAAAAATATCATATTTTACGTAAAGCTTTAAAATTTACATTAAAATGAACATTTCTGAAAAACAATGCGCGTTTCATTCAGGTTGAAAATTCAACTGAAACAAACAAAAACGAGGTTTCATTAATTACCCGCCGGTTCAAAGTGTACCTTTAGTTGAAGATGTCGTGTAAATAGATGCATCGTTTCGACACTGAAATATTCTCCCGTGGCAATCCGTCAAGCTCTCGGAATTGATTGCTGATTAAACTGCGAAATTACCGCTTTTATCTACAAGAGAAATGATTCAAAGTGAATAGAGGAGTCAAAACGTAGACATAACTTAATTTGCATTTCGGTCCATACTTAAAAATATAAATATGCAAGTCGTTTGTTTCGTTTGTTTGTCTTTTTTTCACGCCGGAACTAAACTCTAAATTGATGTGTTTTTTTTTGTATTTGTATAGTTGGAGGGCTGAAGACTGACATAGATTACTTTGAATCGCGGGAACACAAGTTATAATGTATATTAACTGGTTAAGTAATTATGAGGGCATATTATTATATAATGAATGCAAATGATATTTAGGGAAGCTAGTTATTAAAGTAATATATTTTATAAAATTATGAAACTTATGTAATTTGTACGTCACATTCGTGACTATTAAGAATAAATATAACTATAAATGCTTTTATTACGGTTCAACAAGTGGTTTCCACGGGGCTATAAAGGATACTTTAAGACTCATAAACAAAATTTTATTATTCCTAGCTACTATAATGAATCATAAGAATGTGGTCTTAACCGAGTTTGTTGAAGTCGCTTGTGTCTTAAATAAATCATTGAATACAAAGATATGTCTCAAGATCATTCTTAAATTTTACACAACACTTGTCTTACAATTAGTTCACCTACTATATTACACCAAATCGTACGCGCAACGCTACTTTGTTGCGCATCTCGCCTTATTTCAAATTTTAATTTTCTGTCTCAGCCCTGTTTTGTGACCGACTTTTTGCTACTATATACTCCTCATACTTTGTACTTTCTATTTTATTGACTGCCTCACTGGTCTAGTGGCTACTAAGTACGGCAGTAGATCATAAGGTCCTGAGATTGAATCCTGGTTTCGATCAAAATAGTAACTAGTAACATCTGTCACCGAATACCTACTCAGTAGTAGCCCGGAGATGGAAAGTTTACAGCCTTTTTCGCGAGGAGCAAGTTAAGCAAATTCTTTATCTTTTACCGGTTGTGTTGAATAGTCTTGTAGACAGTGACTTGTCTCAGTCTCCCTATAACCCTAACCCTATTTTTTATTGACCTATTTAATATCTTATTTATTGTAAGATAATGAAATATGAAGGTGAAATATTGAGCAACTACCGACTTACACTCATTTCGACCAGGTGTGTCCCTTGGTGTATTGTTGCAATAAATTTTATTGCTTAAATTCAAACCGTTCAGCCAGCGCATGCGGATAAAGCAACCCAACGGCCAGATATTTCCGTTCATTAAAAGTTATTATCGGTCCACCCAAGATTTTTCATAATCGGATTATTCAGAGATATGTACCTCCATAATTTTAGTGTAGAAGAAACTATTTCCTTCTAGTTAATTCAATTTGTTTGTATATTTTTTATTATACATACATATTTAATATACATATTTATATAATAAAATATGCACCTATATGACTTTCTAAACTTAGAACCTTAAACAAAATGTACCACATACTAAAAGAATAAGATAGGCAGAGCGCTTGTTCCATGCGTAAACGTGAAGCCAAACTACCGATCGCGGCTCTTAAATATTACGGTCACAGCGGGGAGGCCGTATTCTTTAAGCTAATAAATAGGCATACTCTGACAATCTTATTCTTTTAAGTCTAAGGGATGAAAAAAACCCTGTAAAAACGTATTATTCTTGTTGTACACGTAATTATTATTACTAGAGATTTATATCTTGTAAGTATAAAAAATATACGTCTAAAATGCAAAGCCTTGTAGGGTAAAATATTTTTTTCACACAAAAAAAAATGAAGTGAAATAAATAATAGTAAATAAAATTAGGTCAAATACGAGGTCGATTTAATTCCCTATATCGCCTGTCTCATATAAGATAAAGGCGATCGCAGTAGTATTTAGTGCAGGCAAGATGCGGAAAAAGACCGTGAACATCTCAACGTTAATGGATGGTTTGTTTTTGCAGGGCGTGGGCGTGAGATGGCACGCGCGGGTATGCTGCAGAGGGGAGGAAAAAATGGAGCTGAGTAAGTGTCTGATTCTCATATATGTTTCGTTTACTAGTGTCTCTTTTATTAGATGTTATTAACCTTTGGTATATGATTAAATATGTTTACCAAGTTCACCAGACAAATGACAGTTTGAGTTTAAAGTAATGTTGCTGTAAATTAAATAAGTACACATACACAATTCATTAATTATTCCAGATAATATTATTATATAAATTAATATATTGTTTAATTTTATTAAATAAAAATATGAAAATAAATAACGATACTTTGTTTAATGAATTTAGTTTATTGCTTTATAAGATATAGAGAAAAGGAGGGACTACAACGTTTTCATCATAAAGCACTTGAGAAACCAAGCTTAGGGGCGGGCAGAGCGTAGGACGCGTCGATGAGCGGCAGGTGCCTGCCTGATAGGGCTATTACTTATTTTAATATTTTTAATGCCTTTCAGACGCAGGTGTTTTTTTTTTCTTAAAAGATGTTCTACTTTTTTCTTCATAAAAAGCTATTAACGGACGGAATCTACATTTATAGACATACCTATGTGAACTATGCGAAAAGAATCTTAATACAAATTGAAAGTGTCCAAAATAAAACTCCATTACTTCATCAATAATGTTTCGAAGAATATTTGTGGTGAACATCTAAGGCAGCTATTCATCTGGCCGCCTCACTATAAAGTTCCCAGACAAGTCCCAAGAGTACTCTTCTACGTTGCTAGATTCGGTTACTCAGTATACATAAGGGATTTTAATCTTATTACTATGACATAAAATCGCCCGTTATCTTATAATATTATAGCTGTAATACAACAACAGCGCTATGAATAACAATATCGTTAAAACAATCAAGTAAATACATCAGATGCTTTATACACATAAAACAAAACTAGACCTTTACCTTTAACGTACACTCATATGTCACACCTTAAAGTGCTACAACCAGAATTTCTCTTAAAGTGGCGTTTAGAGTGGACTCTACAATACAATGTTCTATTAAATATTAAAAGCTATGTCAAAGTTGAGCCTCACTGGCTAAGCCAGTTATTTCTGGTTCGATGCAACTTTATCAATGTTGGGAGACTCATAACGCTAGTGCCCAGTGCCTCCCACGACCTCTCGCTTTTACGATTTCTCACCTCTCCTTTAACCCCCGCGTAGACAAACTTTAAATTGTCATCTGGAACTTTGCTTGCCACTTAAATGAGCTTTATTTGTTCAATCCAAGTTTAACTTTTATTTCTATTCTATATACTTTTTGATCGCAACGTTTCGTCTTGAAAATATTATGTTAATATGAAAAACTACGTTAAAGAAACAAGTGCGAATAAGATATAGTTAGAACCGTCAAGGGAGGGTGCCACATTTTAATAACAAATGAGGAGGCGAAAATATCGCTCTTGTCATGGCAATATTTTTAAGAAAACATATTATATAGAATTATTCTACTCCTTATTTCGATATCAAAAGACATTTTTTATTCATAGCCTAATATAGCAAAATATTAAGAGCATTAGTATGTCCAACATCATATCAAATATAATAATACAATAATACCTTGCACAGTGGTTAATATTTTATATATAAAAGTCCAAAAGAGTATTTTTAATATATTTATTAAATTATTATTTTTTATATATTAAATCGATATTTCAAAGCAGTAACATTTTATGAAAATTTCTTATCGAAGTTAAAAAACAGAAAGACAAGATACGGCAGGTATTTAGACTATGCAACAGCCGCTAGGGTATAATGTCGGGATATTCCTAAAAAGAACAAGGCACCGGCCACTAATATTGACTGTTTAGAAGTAGACCAGTGTCCCGTAAAAGTTTTTGTGGATATTACCCATGGGCCCCATAACCTTACCGATCAAAGCCATGCCTTAAAAAGGGACTCTCCAAAATTCTTCAAAAATCATTCTCTTAACGATATATGCGTTAAACTTTTCCTTAAGAATATATTATGTTATTAGGCTTATTATTATTTTATGTACATGTTGTAAAACTCAAAGTTCTCACATGAATAATTCTAGTTTTGACTGCTTACATTTTACAAGTTATCTTACGTTTGAAATTCAATGTAGAGGTAAAACGTTATGCTACAGAATAATTATTATATCTCTAGCAAATATGGTACATGTTACAGTTTAAATTATAAAACGGATGAATTCTTTATTACCTACAGGCCATAAGTTCATAGTTTATTAAATGCATTGATTGTTTTGTAAAAATTACTTGCTCTGATTGATCCAATGACCCCTGAAATTTTTTTTTTATTTCAACCATTAAAAAGGTGAAAAGAGATGTCATCCCCGTTTAAATGGAAAATAATATACTTTTAGATTATCGTTATTATTTGAGTATACTTAGATATAGACTTTTTTTGAGGTTACGTAAAGTCTGATTTTTAATTCGACGGAATTCTGACATTTCAGAAGTGTTGTCAGCTTTGAAACATTGGCACTAAAAACGGAAAGCATTTTAGCAAAATAAAAAATAAACCTTTCTTGAATTAAGGTTTCAATTAGAAAAACTAAGACTTAAAAAAATATTGATAACTCTAAAATAGTAATTATTTTTTTATTATCATATTATTGAAGTTAGAATTAAAAATCAGACTTTAGTAGATATTGCTTATTGAAATGTGACGTTCTAAAATTTAGTGTGACTTACTACTACTACTACTACATCCATTAGTAAATAAAAAGGTTCATACTAATATTATTATACAGTAAACTAGCAACCCTACTTACGTTTTAACGTTTTGTATAGATTTCTCAAAGATGAAATATTTTCCCGCTGTAAAAATTATCCTATATGCTTAGCCGGATAACCAGCTTTCACCATACCAAATTTCATCAAAATCTGTCCAGTAGTTTCCTCGTGATGCGGTAACAGACAGACAGACAAAAATTTTAAAAACTGTAGATTCGGCCTCTGTATCGATAATAATGATTATTTCATTAAGATTTTCCAAAAAATATTTAATGTGCAGATTCAGCTTCGTTAGAATTTTATTATAGGCATATATAGATGTTAATTGTAAATTCGTGAAGTAAATGTGAAGGTAACTGTATCTGCCTGTTTGTTAGATTATCACGATTAAACCACTGAAAAGATTTCGATGAGGCAAGGACTTTGGTCATATCGTCGTAGGGACTCCGCTCACAATGCAAGCGGAGTCGCCTGGCGGCGTATATTTGATAATAGTATAAGTATGTTTTTTAACGAAAACGTTTTATTGTTTTACTTAATTCATTAAAATATTTAATTACTTTAAATTGTTATTAATATACACTAACATATCTAATAGACGTCTATCTATCTCTTCCTAGAAAGGTGGAAATTTACAAATTAATTATATTTTTTTTCTACACATTAACAGTTATTGTCGGTAACATATACACTGGCCCCCATTAACTCCTGTCGCTAGCTCAGCTGCAGCTTGCGAGCTGAATTTGTAAGCTTCACATAATTTTACTGTGCACTGTAGCGAATAGCTCAAAGCGTTTACTTAGTGATTATGGAAGCCAGCAAATTAAATTTTACACTTGAAAAAATGATGATATGTATGTTCTTTGAAGTGTTACTTAACTTTATGTATATTAACAATTAATGTTATTAAATTCGTTAAGTAATACTAATATACGTCACATATACCGAGTTACAAATCCAGCTGTAAAAATATGTTAGCTAATGTTATGTATTAAATTATACTATGTATGAGCTTTACACTTTATTATTAATATATATTTAGGAAAAGTGAAATGGTCAACAAAGTAATTTATCACCATTCTCGTCTTCATTACCTAAACTAGCCACTCACCTCGCTCCGCTTGTGTTCGTCATTCGTCGTTATAGTATAGATTTTTCAGAAATGGGATATTTTCCCGCAGTAAAAAATATCCTATATGTTGACTCGGATAATCAGCTGTCATCATACCAAATTTCATCAAAATATGTCCAGTGATTTTCTCGTGATGCGTTCCCAGATAGATAGACAGACAGACAGACAGGCAAAAATTCTAAAAACTATAGATTCGGCCTCTGTATCGATAATAATGACTATTTCAATAAGATTTTCCAAAAAATAATTTATGTACAGATTCGATGCAGAATTTTATTATATGTATAAATTATGCTTGTTAATTAATAGAATAACAGTTATCTTCTACCTTATCATCTAACAAGTATAAGATAACAAACTGTTATGAATTTCACCGACATGGACTTTTACACTAGAGTATTATATTTATTTAGTTAATCATCCATACCACTATATTTTAGGTTATTTTTTGTCATTCTTCACATCACATTATTTACAGAAAGATCACTTGTCCCTTTGTCTTGATCTCGTCGTCTTTTGCTGTTTAATGTTGTTTGTACGCGTCTTGTAAATACAATCATTTTTACCATAATTTTACATCGTATTGTTTTCAGTATTATAATAAACTTGCGAAGCTTATATTTTTATGAAAACTTATTGTTTTATATTTAAATGCTTCATTCTAATAATATATTCGGTAATACTTTCAAAGAACCCGTTTTCATCGAATCAATAGTCTCAGAGGGATGAAGTGACTAATTTCAATTCCACGCAAAACCTTCTCATTTGAATATTCATATTTTATATTCTATCTAACTTGAATCGTAAGATAAAATTGTACATTGGAACGTAATATCTAGTAAGAGGGGATCACGATTTAGGCCTCTTTCAATTTTGTCGATTGCACACGGTGTAATTTCCGATGTCTGATAGCATTTTCGTTACACATATTTTTTTAAATCTTATTTTTGTAATAGGTATACTGAATTACATGAAACTTATAATGTGAAGAAGGTTTTTATGTGTTTTTATAGATTTCCGTAATCGTATCATCAGCGGTTCAAACCACCCTGTGTATATCCACTATCGACAAGAAACGATAACAGTATTTTATAATGTCTAGCTGTGTCTCTGTTTGTGGCATCGTAACTCCACATGCTATTCCGGAATTTTTAATATATAACTTATATTAATATTTGTTAAGCATCGTTCGAATATACATAATATATTGAAATAAAGAAATAATTATGGGGGTGGGAATTTTATAGACATTAAAATTAAGTACATAGATAGTTTTTATCTCACTTATTTAAATGGATTTCATTCTAATAGATTTGTTTGAGTGGTCGTGCTTTCATCTTTCATAGTAATCGAGACTTATTGCTACTATCAGAACATTTTGTAGACTACCGAGCTCTTTATCATACATTTGGTCTTTAATATTAAGTTACATTTTAAATATTGACGACACGTTTGGCTCAGTTTGTAGTGACCCTACTTGCTGTTGCCAGCGGTCGCGGGTTCGAGTCCCGCTGGGGGCATTCATTTGTTTGATGACGAATGTTCGTACTCCAGTCATGGGTGTTTATATTTATAATATGTATGTATTTAAAGTTATATATGTGTAGTGTATCAACTATCTGGTATCCATAACACAGGCCACGTAGCTTACCATGGAACTAGATGGTGCTGTGTGTTAATGTCCCAACATATTTATTTATTTATTTATTTATTTATTATTTTAAACATTCTAGAGACAAAGAGGATTTTCTAAATCAAAAGCATGTTAGTAGTAATCTGTTAACTCACACAAGAAAAGGACAACATGATCTCATCCATTCTACAGGGACTAGTCAATTTGTTTAGGATACAGGATGTATCCACTAGACCAAATCTATCTTATATAATGTCATTTACACCAAAGTATTTAATTTTATTTAAATGTATTTTTTATGGTTAGTTAAGTCAAATTAGGAATATTTGACCCTTAATACTTCAAACTTAATTTATAAGGTAGAATTTGCATTACAAGATGTCACACAAATCTGTTTGCATAAAATATTAACGTAAAATATTATAATTTATAGTTGACTAGCATTGCCCGCGGCTCCGCCCGCATTCAGATGACTAAAAACCAAATTCTTAGGTATCACATATTAGTATACTATTACATTGCAGGTTTTGTATTTTTTCTCAGAAATGAGATATTTTCTCGCGGTAAAAAGTATCCTATATGTTGACCCTGATAACCAGCTATCACCATACCAAATTTCATCAAAATCCCTCCAGTAGTTTTTCTGTGATGCAGTAACAGACAGACAAACAAAGATTCTAAAAACTATAGATTCGGCCTCTGTATCGATAATAATGTTTATTTCAATAAGATTTTTCAAAAAATATCTAATGTACAGATTCGGCTTAGTTACAATTTTATTACATGTATAGACAAAATATATACTAGCAATGTAGTCACGTAGGCAAAAATATTGTACGTGAAATAACAAAATCTTATATTTCGTAATATAAAGAAACCTTCTAACCCTCCCAATTCATTTTTAGGGTGTGCTATGATTTAGTAGCTTCTTCCTCAATCAGAAAAGTGTTGTTGCTATTAATATTAATATCTGTAGGTCATAAAATTATAGGTGTGATGTTATTTAATTTTGATTTTGTGTTACACTTTTTAAATTTAGACTTATGAGAGACCTGATCTATAAGATCCACCTTTAGATATTCTACTATTTTCAATACTTAAACAAAATATATTCAACCTTTTAACTTATATGTCGAAGCCTAAAAATAATACAACCTAGACTTTTCACCCCTTCAAAATTCTGTCAATTTCCATAATGACACGACATGGGCTAGCTGCTGACCAACTCCATTATGTTATATACCTTCAGAGCTTTTAATATTGCTGACACAAAGGTTAAACCGTTAGTGGCTAGGGACTATCCATGTTTGCGAATGGAAGTGAATTAATTTAGCGAGCAATTTATTGATAACATAAATGTTTTAAATAAAAAACTTGGAATCGAGATTTTCTTTAAAAAAACAAATTATATAAACAATCTAATAAAAATACTAAGCGCTCAGCTTTCAAACCGACAATAAATAATAAATTAAATAGTCTCAAAAGGCGTTATATAGTCTCTTCCGTGACCATGATTGCTGTAAAGCATTCGAAACATCGGAAACCAAAAATCAAGATAAATCCGCGAAATATACCGAAAAGGTGCCTAGTTTTACTTAAAATGTAAATATTCGCGTAAATCTAAGAAAGTATTAAATGAAATAGTATTCATTAAAAAACGAAATAAAAGCAAAATTTATGGTCGAATATTAAGAGTAAGAATAAAAAATAAACAGTAACAATCGATTCGGAAACATTTTATAACGAGAAAGGTCAACGGGCGTCGCATTTTGCGAGGAACGAAAGTGAAGGTTCACCACCCACACCCTTCCGTACGCGCCAGACTTAGCCGCAGACATCGGGGAAAGTTCGGGAGGAAATTCTTGAATACCTACCTACCTTTCGTAAAATGTTGCATTGCTTAACAATGAAACTTACAATGAAATTACTACTACATAATCGAGTTGTTAAGATACAATGTACAATTTGTGCACGTTTATGTATGTGTGTAAATAATATGTACGTAATGTAGAACACAAAGCCTTTGAGTTTATCTATATATAAGTATGATTGTATTTGAGTTTATCTATGTATAACAATAATTTACCAATAATAAATAATGTATTATAGTAAAAACCACTGCCAAGCTTATTTTGTAATACGATATAAACGTAAAAAAAATTGAACTCGAACGAAACTTGCCGTGAAATGACAGAATCAAGAATGATACAGCATTACATCATACCACTTTTAAATAAAACTTTAAAAAGCTCTTAGTGTATTTTCATACATAATTAACCTAAAAGGTTGTCAAAACATTTATCTTGTACAGCGAAATTCAGGTGAACAGCAGTGGCAACAATGGCTTGCTGCGAACATATGTAACATTTTAAGCAAGTTACGCATGTAAGAGTGGCCATAGACTTGTGGCATAATTTAAGCTCCCTCCCTAACGAGCTAGCACTCATGTGAAGGCTTCCCTCTCGTTTATTGCAGCACTCTCAGCCTGGATATTGTTAGATTGCAAGCTTATTGTATACGCCGCATATTGTATTTACTGTATATCCAATTTCATT
This sequence comes from Brenthis ino, assembly GCA_921882275.1. NCBI lineage: Eukaryota > Metazoa > Arthropoda > Insecta > Lepidoptera > Nymphalidae > Brenthis > Brenthis ino. The sequence continues at coordinate 24,857,663 of OV170225.1, read as the reverse complement.
ACGAGCATGTCTTTATCTTTTTCATTTTATTAAAACATCAAATATGATAAAAAAATTATTATATTAACTACATTTTTCTTTTCTTCAATCTTTTTCTATGTAATCACAATGCTCGAGATTGTATAAAAATCCAATGACTCTATAAAATGTTTTTTAAGTAGGCATATAATGTTCTATAATATGGTATAACCAAATACATCAAAATCGCCTTTAAATGTATCGTTATGTAATTGAATTTTATTTTCGTATTATTTTTTATTTTATTATAACATCAACATGCAAATACCGTAATCTTTTTCGTTTTACTTCATGCAATAGCATTATGATTGCGTGTGGGTTGTTTTCCACAACAAAGCCTACGTGAATGTTTCAGTGTCGTCGACCTAACAACGACTGAACTCAGCATGAAATGTACCCTAACATTTCTTTGAAAACTTTCATATCAACTGCTATGTGTCATGAAAAGTCGTTTTAGTAGAAATAAAAAGAAAACAGTGTATTCTTCATGTTAACTAAAATGTGTACCATTTAGGAAAAAACTTATTTTAGGAAGTTGAATATGGCTTGGAAAGGTAATGTACATAATAATAGAGCTACTGATTTTCGATTTGCTTGTTTAATTTGTGTCTTAGTAATATATAATAATTTATCAGAAATCGAAGACAAAAATATATATCAGCATTTAATTTTATTGTTCGCTTTGAATGGAGGTCCGAGTCTAAGATTTTTTGTCTGTCTGGCTGTCTGTTGTACGAGAAAACCACTGGAAAGATTTTGATGAAATTTGGTATGATGATAGTTGGATATCCGGGTCAACATATAGGATACTTTGTACCGCGGCAAAAAATACAAAAACTGCATTGTAAGAGTATACTAATATGTAAAACCTAAGAATTTGGTTTTTAGTCATCTGAACGCGGGCGGAGCCGCGGGCAATGCTAGTCTATGTATAAATTTAGTTTTAAAGTTTCAGGTCATAAGTCTTAACTGTAATTCTTTCTAAATAAATTATTCCACTCGTAGGAGTAGAAATTTTCTCTAAACATTTATATGAGGCCTCAGACCACCTTTGATACCCTTTTGGATCTGACTTCTTTCATTAATACTTAATAGGATATAAACCTTTTTCTTAAAAATAAATAAAGCTACTTACTAAAAATAAATGTTAAAGACAAACAAATAGGATAAAGAGAGGCATTTAAAGATTCAGTGATGTTTCTGTTAATGACATTGTAGTTAATATACATAATAAAAAATGTCGTACAAAAGCATCCACTAAAGCAGTTTACGAGCAAAGCACGTCATCACAGCATTTTAAAGGTCGTAACGTGTTTCCATTAGCACCTGGTCGTCAAAGCGAGTGTGATTAATCTAATTTGTCCGTTTCAAGCTGGAATTGCTCTCGACGTATGCAGGCTATTCTTTGAGCTCGGGACCGTCGCCTCCCTCTGTGCTTAATGGTTTACATCAGTTTAAGTATTTCTAACACAAAAGTTTTTATATCTCTGACTTTTACAAGTCTCGTCATCTTGTAACTTTTGTTGTCAATTTGTAACATTACTGTATCCCTTTAAAATTTAGTTTAAACATCAATGTAGGGGCAATTAGATTTTATGTAGATTGTACCTATTGAGTTAATATAAATAAAAAGCATAAAAGTTATGTACTTAAACATATTAAATCTACTCGATTTTAAAATAAATGGTATATAGTCAAAAACTATTTAAAAGATTTTGATGAAACTCTAAATGAACTAATATATAAGTATGGTGTGTATAATATTGATTTAGCTTCCCCCATTGAGTTTAATTAAAAGTAATTGCAAGGGCTCACCGTTTAGATAGCTGTACGAATCTTGGGTCTGACTAGTGAGTGGGGGAGAAATTGGCGTTCGCGACGTCATCCCCTTTCCCCTCACCTAGATAATTAACTGCAGATATACCCCATATCGTAGGGTACGATCGAATTTTGTACAACACTTTTTAAAGAGCGGCGAGTGCCAACGGGAATCCTTGGACCGCAATCGTGATAGGGTTGATACAATTTGTGAGGGTGGCTATTTGAACGGAAGTCGTTATTGATTTTATAACAGATCATATTTTATGGTTATGATTTAATAAATTTATTTATAAATCAAAACGCCAATATACTTATTTAATTACTGTTGCAGTAATCAGCTTTATTGACATAACTTAGTTAAATATAAAATGAAATTAATAATACATTCAATGCCTTTTATCAAAATCCATATAAAATCAACCCTTATAAAATGAAATCGTATCACCAGAATATTCTAGTTTAGTTCCACTCTATAATGCTGTTTGATTTTGGCATTTAACACTTTTTTCTCGCGCTTCATGGTAGACGCGGTTCAATGAAGTAGTGACTGCGCCATTCAGGTTGGGGATTTAACGTAGCCCGAGTACACACGACGCCAGACGAATAAATCACGCTAGTAATGCCGCAGCATCCGGCGCGTCTCTGCGTTCTGTCGGAGCGCCTAGTGTTTGCCACTCGCACCCTACCCGGTGCCCTCGGCCATGGCAACTGCAGGAACAAGCGCGACAACATTATTTATTAATTCTCACTTATTGTTTTTATAGCTATAAGCGCTCCCTACTGAGTGCGAACTCTTCTAGAATGGACGAAATCTTTCATAAAAAAAATCTTGTTTGAATTAGTTTTACTTTGCAAAAAACCAACCGCAGTGTTCATTAGGACCCCATACTGGGTACTTTCACAATCACTGAATTCTGTTCGTATTTTATTATAAATTGAATATGAATTAGTATATTATTTGTTTATGGGTTATGGTATTTTAGGTCATTGTTTATGTGTAAAGTTGGTTATTTTATTTTCGTCGAGTGAGCTTCAATGCTTTAAAGCGGGCAATATGCTGCACCACTTAAGCACTTAGTCTGACAACGATAACAGTATAGTATATGTAATGATAGTAATAACGTAATATAAAAGTTTTTTATGATAATGATTTAAAACAGTAAAATAAACCAGTGCTAATATAAATATAATACATTTGGTTGGTATACACATATGGGTATAATTATAAATTTGCGCATGACAAACTCGTAGTATTTGGGTGTAACCCTCTTTATATAACAACCTCACTCAATATCTTAATATGACAACATATATACGTTTGAGTTGTTCTGTATATATCATCTAAATATGTTTATTACAGTGCAGTTCTATTTTAACATGTGTCAGAATAGCAAATCAACTTGCTTATTTGTTTGCTATGTAATGTTATACAATACCCGTCATAAGGAATTTGCTAGTTTAATAATATAGCTCTAAAACACAACTAATTATTTCTCTCCCCACAAAATACTCAGAACTGACGTCCGATTTTCGCGTAATAGACGAACAAACGTACGTCTTTAAAATATCTCAATTTGTAAAGCTACGTAATATTATATTTTGAAACTTTTAACATTTCCCTAATGAGATGTGATATACAAAATTTGTGTATAATACATTCTATACTTAAACTGAACGGTGTAAAGTTTGTTTACTAGAAAAATTAAGTATGAATGCTGTAATTAAAAAGTTTGTTGTAACTTTAATGAAATTATTTGACATTTTTACATATTTGTACTTTAAATCAACTGTTTACGAGGCTAAAGATTATAAAATATTTAAGTTAATCACCCACTAATCAGTACGGACCCGCTCTCGTTTCGCTAAGTAACGCTTAATAAAAGACTAGAATAATTTTTAATTAGAAAAATTGGTTTAACCAATAAACAAACTAACAAAAACGCATCGACGATGTTACAAAATCTATATTTATTAAAAGATGAGTTTATAACAAAATTTTAATTAAATATTTCGTCTGTGACAGCTTAATGTACATTTTCAAAGTATTCCTTTAGTGTCTATAATCAAGTGTTAGTAAATACAAGAGTTAGCAGTTTACCAGTACCACTACGTTGATGCAAAAGTTGTACGGACAAAAAGCATAGTTTTTCATTGGCGCGTCGTCTGGCGGCGGCTTGAGATCGATAGTGAGGCGACAGAATTCCAAAACGCCGGTAAACTCCAGTAATTTAATTAACCATAATATGAAATTCTACATTTGTGGGAGCTTTTAATAAAAGTGTATTTTTCAGATACCTATATAAAATTCTGTAAAATAAAATAAATAAATCTTTATTGTTAATATTGTGTGTGATCTCTAAACAAAAGTTATTTTTATTGATTCCCAATATAAACTTTCATCCCCATTTTCACCCCCTTAAGGGATGATTTTTGGGATAAAAAGTATCCTATGTCCTTCCCAGGGTCTCAAACTATCTTCTGACCAAATTTTATTTAAATCGGTTCAGTAGATCCAGAGATCCCCCTACAACATCACAAACTCACAAACTTTACCTCTTTATAATACTAGTATAGATAAATCTATAAACCTTTATCAAAGCAAAAAATCATTCACACATTAACTAAACACGAAATTAGCTAACGATGTTAGTTAAGAACGGATTTTGCATTATTATTCAGGTTACACAATACACATAGATTAACGCTAGTCCATTTTAGGACTACTTAATTATTTATGATCATTTGTTTGGTCGGGATCAAACTTCAAAATCCAAATTATATTTTTGTTGTCCGTCCATCTGCAGTATTTACAATTCAAAATAATCAAATCAGTAACACCCATTTTAAAGGAACAGATAGGCAGAGAGGGGCTAAACCACTATCTCTAGCGTTTTGAGATGACGTGACAGTTTAATTAATTATTATTATCAATACTCGAGTCACATTTATTCCTGACAGAGAAATAATATTCGAGAGATAAAGTACAAAATATGTATAACAGCCTTGATTCTGCATATAGCTAGCCTATTTAAGTGAATTGTATTATTTAAGTACTAGCATTGCCCGCGGCTCCGCCCGCGTTCAGATGACCAAAAACTAAATTCTTAGGTGTTACATATTAGTATACTCTTACATTGCAGTTTTTGTATTTTTCCTCAGAAATAAGATATTTTCCCGCGGTAAAAAGTATCCTAGGATCGCGCGCTACATCGCCCGGTTTATATAGCTTGAGCAGGCGGTCGAGCGATGCGGGGCAGAGGGGATGGACTCGCCGTAGGCATCTCAATGCTCGCCAAGCATTAAAAATGTTTCGCTACTAATTACTTCTAACAACGATATCTCAAAAACTATTCATCTGATTGATTTAGTGTAAAGAGCAATTTTAATCTGCATTAAATGACTAAGCTAACTAAAATATTCATTTGGATAAGGATTAATACCGAACTAAAGAAAATAACTTTGAAAATAACGTAATGTTTTTAATTAAAAATGTTAACATAAAAGTGGTTATTGTAAGTCAACCGTAAGAGATAGAGATATGCTATCGCGGACTTTTTTGTAGCATTTTTATAGATTTTGAATTCTCTAGTACATTACTTAACTGTATCTTTGCTAGTTTACGCGGCGTTCGCGTGGAAAGTTCCCATTTGGCGAGATTTTTTGCGACCTCTTCAACATTTGTCGCCGTATTTCAGCTAATTTACATAAAAGCATAATAAATTATATACCTAAACCTTCCTCAAGAATTACTCTTTCTATTGTTGAAAACCGTATAAAAATCCGTTCAGTAGTTTTCGAGTTTATCGCGTACAGACAGACAGGAGGACAGACAGGAGGACAGAAAGACGCGGCCGGGGGACTTATTTTTATAATAAGTATAGATATTAAGACGAGTTAATTTATGTTTGCCTATTAAATTTTGATTTTAATATATTCAGCTATTTGTAATGTTTGGGCTCATAAAATTATAAACTTCTGAAAGATTTACATAATGCAATAACACTATCCATTAATTAGTACCTATAATAAAGAGCAAGCGATAGGGGACTCGAGCGCAAATCACATTTGCATGCATGACATACCAGTGTAAAGAAAACGTTCATTTTACTTAGAAATCGCTCTACAATGTGTTACATTCGTCACCGTGATAAAACACAAAATTTGCATTACTCATGCACCCTTTACTGTCCTGTATTCCAAATTTCGATGACACCACTAATGATTTAGGGTGAAAATTTAACTCTCCCTCGGTCCCAATGACCGTAAATGCCACATAGTAACATTTCACGTGAGGCAATTACATGATATAAAATATGTTGTATTAAGAAGCTATTGAAAAGAATTTTAATATGCGTTGAAAGGTATATTAATATATATATATATATATATATATATATATATATATATATATATATATATATATATATATATATATATAGTATGTATGTAAATGATTGATGATGTTCTCCTGACCGATTCTGGCCACGGCGGCCAATCTCATTGAGACTAGCCAACTGCGCATGAGATATTATTGTGCACAAGTGTACGCGCAGACACAAGTGCACTCTCTATTCCTGTCACTCTCATACTTTGGTGGGATGACCATTGACCACTCGACACGACCAGTAAGAGTTAAGGCCGACGGCTTTACGTGCCCTCCGAGGCACGGGGTGAAACACCGCCAACTTTCCAACTCCGGGCTGTTACTGAGACTTAATATACAGAAAGACTCAATAACTAAACTTGGCCCGACCCGGGACTCGAACCCAGGACCTCCGGTGTGCAGCCGTACATGCTAGCCACTACACCACCGAGGTAGTTGAAATGTAAATGATTACACTGTACGTGTAAGATCATATTATGTTGTTTTTGTGACGATACACAATGCTATTTTATTAGATTTGATTATTGTTCTTGTGTTAGAAAATGATTTGTTTTTGTGTTTTAAGGTATAGGCGTGATTAAATATAATATGCGTAAACTTGTACCTTTAAGTGTACTTGGAACTAAACCGTTAAGCTTTATTGTTTATTCGATCAGAATTAATGATAATAATTGGAGTTGTGTAGATCTTACGACTATATAATATTTAAGAGCTCATAAACCTCGTAGAATTGGGAGAGTAATCCGGTAGTTGATTTATTTGAAAGGGACACGTCGCTCCCAAGAGTTGGAAAGTTCAATATTGACTTGCAAAATTGCTTTAAGCCGCTGCAGCCGATAATAGTAAGTGGTTATTTGAAATGTCAACCTTACAGCATGCTCTTAGGGAGTGGAATTGCTTCCGGCAGTTGTTTGAGCGAGGTGTTGTTACAGTTGCCGCGTTTATTGGCATGTCCTCAACGCTTCCTTCCGTCCGCGCCACTACGAGGACCAATAAGATTTTCCTAAACATCAACAGTTTTATAGAGTCTTATTTAAGTCACAATTTAAACTCTGATGCTTATCAAAACTGTCTGATAGAGCACGTCTATAAAATTTCAATTTCTCTTATTAAATATACGTAACAAAATTAGAAGCAAGGTAAACATTCTAACTTAATTTAACCGTAATTCGCCAATCTTAACCCTAGTGACTTAAACCGAACTGTTATCCGACAACAAAACTTTCAACTACTTAATTGACAAAGTTTTGTCCAATTTAAAAACTAGCTGGATTCCAGCCGAACTTGAAAGTTTAAACGAATTATAAGCCCAGATTCAATAATATTAAAGCAATTGTATAGATCTAGTAGAACTTATAAAAGATTTTCGAACTTTCAAGATTACTTTGCAATGTCCCCTCAAATAGCTAAGGAAACAAACACTTCACGCAAATTTCACTATCTAGGTTCGTCCAGCAATTTGTAATGTTTTAATTAAACGTTTAATTAGGTTCACGCTTAAAATGAAGTTGTTAATATAAAGTTATTTTTTAGAAGACTATACTTTTTGAAAGAGAAAACTCTTTATTCTAAATTATGAAAATACATTGGCACCTACTAATTATTAGATTCTTTATTGCACTTAAAATATGATACAGATAAAAATAACAAAAATAAACATAGTTTACAAAGGTGGACTTATCTCTACAAGAGATATCTTCCAGTCAACCCCAGGATGTGGAAGAAGATGTCAGCGGCCAATATAGTGCGAAAAATATATTAAATATATACTAGAAATAAAGGTAATAATAATCACATATACATACATACATATATACATATACATATATTACTTATAAAAATATATACTTATGTAGAGATTATAACATTTTTGCGGCTACTTTCTATAATTGATCTATGAAAACTATGCATATTGTGTGTTTGGAAGACGCCATTCATGCTGTCAGTATGCGTATAAGCTCGGCATCACCCGGGGGTCGACGCCCGGGGGTGCGCCGGGGGTGTTTTGCACTTCCGCCTCACTGCACTCATTTCCGCATAAACAGTACCTACCTTACGTTACTAAGAAGTAAGCCTGCAGATTATAATGACAATTTACACAGTAATATCCAGGCACCTGATGTGCTAATTACTTTACTTTCGCCCTTATATAAGTTGAAATATTTTTATATATCATAATCATAAAAGTAGATTTTATTATTAATTAAATAAAATTAAAAATAGTAACTAATCATAGCTAACCGAGCGAGTTAAGAAGAGTACGCAATTTTAAGTTCCCCTTAAAAGTTTCCAAAGCAGGAGTGTGGGTGAAATAAAACAAAGGCAGGCACGCGCCCGCCGCGGCACTCATGCTGAGTGCTCTGCTTTGTGGCAGCCCTGGCGATACAATGCATTGCGCGATACACCTATACGGGGCCTATCCAGCCTACAAACTCCTGTATTAAAGCTTATTACTCTCGTGACATACACTCCGCCAAATAAATTAAATCTGTTAGACGTAAATTTTTGGTGATAAAAACACTTTAGGCGTTTGAATAATTTAGGTACTTGTCTATTCGTAAAACATACCTAATAATAATTAACCGACTTTCAAAAACGAGGAGGTTCTCAATTCGTCGGACTCTTTTTTTTATGTATGTTCACCGATTACTCGAAGACGCCTGAACCGATTTGGATTTTTTTTGTTTGCAAGGGTACTTCGAAAATATCTCATTAGGTATCTATTCTAAATGAAAACCACCGTTTAGTTATTTTTTACATTTTAGTGCCTGGAAGTCGTTTTTTTTTTTTAAGTTTTTATTACAATTGTATTGTTTAGTCAATCTAGCCGTTGACACGAAAAACTCAAAGAAAATATACATATTATGTTGTATCTATAAATATAATAGATGTGTTAAAAACCAATAACATATTTACGTTAAGGATGCCTCGTGAAGTAATGTTCTGTCGTGGGTAAAAACAACTTGCACGACGTACATCATTAGAGTGAACACTAATGAAGCTCTCGATCGGTGAAGATGTAAGAAGCGGGCTTCGGCTATGTTATCAGCGTCTCTCCACTCATACGCTATGCATATACCTTATGCCTAAGAATCCTAAGAGTCCCAGAGTCCCTTCTTGATGTTCCATAGATAGGGCAAAAATAAAAAGAGGTATCGATGCCCTGTTACAGTAGACTACTTGCATACATGTATATTGAGAAAATATCAAATAACAGCGAAAACCGTCTAAGTGTTTTAGAAATTTAGGCAACGGATTTTACGGATTAGTAATAAAAATATTTTTCATAAATAGTCTTCCTCGTGTACTATTAATTGTATTAAATATGCAATACATTTTATATATATGTACGTACGAACATACAATATGTATTAGGTAGAATTGATCTCAAAATGTTCGTGCTATGAGTGAGGCCCTTGATCATCTGCAACAGGAAGTACAAGCAACTCAAAATATCTTAGTCAAAATGTATTGCGTAGGTATGTAGATATTTTTTACTGCAGCATTTGATTGAGGAAGTATAGCGCAGAACTCCATAGAGCGCTAAGGGCTTATCGAGAGCTGGCGTGAAAGCGGCTCTTCTTTCAAAGGGGTGCTTTGTACGAACCACTACAACCACTTTATAGCAGGGAACATACATCCTCTAATATGAATACTTATAATGAATGTTACACCAGATGCCAAAGAGGCGATATTTGAAGTAGTGACAAATTATATTTTTGTAGTACTACTTACAGAAAGGAAGCGTCTTAAAAAAATCTTATAATTCTCTCATAGGTACTAAACCAACAATGCTGAATGACCTATCTATATATATACGAGTACAAAACAGCCTCGGTGGTGTAGTGCCTAGCACGTACGGCTACACACCCGGAGATCCTGGGTTCGAGTCCCGGGTCGGGCCAAGTTTAGTTATTGAGTCTTTCTGTTTAGTAAGCCTCAGTAACAGCCCGGAGTTGGGAAGTTGGCGGTGTTTGACCCCCGTGCCTCGGAGAGCACGTAAAGCCGTCAGTCCTGCGCTTTAACTCTCACCTGTTAGTCGTCCCACCGGAGTATGAGAGTGACAGGAATAGAGAGCGCACGTTGTGTCTGCGCGTACACTTGTGCACTACAATATCTCCCGAGCAGTTGGCTAGTCTCAATGAGATTGGCCGCCGTCGCCGGAATCGGTCAGGAGAATTTCATTATATACAAAATAATTTGACAAAATTTAATTAAAATAATTCTAATTATATCCTTAAGGTAAATAGATAATTAATTTTTAATATTTATACATATAAATATAACCAAAATGCCATAATAATACTGCAATCAAATATTTTGAGTTTATCTTAGAATAGTGTTTTAAATATAGCCATACCATTTGCTTTCACATAGAAACAAACTATTGTAATGCGATTGAAGCTAATCGTGAGTGATAAGATCAATCAACCTACATAGTTATCCTCTAATTTAGTTCTAATGGTGCAGTAAGAGGAAACGTTCTCGAGGCAAGCCCGACTCCAGAGGAAATGAGTTCAATTTAACATTATCTCGGGGAATTGACTACCGTGACCTCCTTGCTGCCGGCTTCGCTATATTATTTCCTCTTCTTAATATATGACTGACTTATTATAGAAAAAAAATTACTGTTTTATACCGATAACAATAGAAAACGTATGTTTATTTCGACTACTTACATTTAAACAACAAATACAACGTAGGTAATATATGGTTTTACTGATTTTACTATAATATTCCCGAATTATTTAAGAATTGGTACTTGTAGATATTTATAATAAGCTCCGCAATTTTTCCATATATTCATAGTACTTGTATTAAAATTTGCATTAAACCTTTAATAAGAATGATAATAATCTGTTACAGAGGGTGCGACGATGTACAGCGTTCTCTGGAACTCCTAGATCAAGTGCTAAGTGAGTACGACGAGGGGGAGCCGCGGTCGCTGGAGGCGCGCGCGCCGCCCACGCCGGCCACCCCGGCCACACCGGCCACGCCTGCTACCGACGACGACTCACCACTCGCGGGACACACATCCGAAGACGATGGATATATGAGCATGAACGGCAGACGGTAAGACAAATATTTATTACTTAGCAATATTATTATATTATAATATTTATTATTTAGACAACTAGGGAGGACCCTACACTCGGATGCATCGCTAGGTACCTAACATAGCCTATATGCTACTCCGTCATAATCTATATAATATCTGTGTACAAAATATCATTTAAATCCGTCCAACCCTTCAGTGTGACTGAGTAAATAATGAACACATACAAAACCTTCGTACATAACACTTTCATTCATTTCTACGACACGTTTGGCTCAGTTTGTAGTAACCCTACTTGTTGTGCCAGCTGTCGCGGGTTCGAGTCCCGCTGGAGGAATTCACTTGTGTGATGAGCATAATTGTTTGTACTCCAGTCATGGGTGTTTATATTTATAATATGTATGTATTTAAAGTTATATATGTGTAGTATATCAACTATCTGGTATCTATAACACAAGCCTCGTAGCTTACTATGGAACTAGATGGTGATGTGTGTTAATATTCCAACATATTTATTTATAATATAATAATAATAGTCGTTCGATTAATACAATATATAAAACCCTGAATCTACAATGTCTGAAATAATACAATAAATAAAACCCTGAATCTACAATGTCTATATCTAGTAAGTGACTAATCGTCCTGCCTTTGCTTTAGCTATCACTACATTCCATATATTTTTATATTTAATTTCTTACTTTTATTCCGCTGAAAACCTCTTTTTTCAGAAAAGATGCACTTAAATTGTTGCTTCTGTGCTATTATAGTTCTTTACCTGATTGAGTGGGAGCTAATTATCTTGTTGCTGTTCCAGGAATTAATTGATACATACTGACAGACAGAAATTTTGTTTTTATTGTCGTTTATATTCATATCGTGCAAATAAGCACATACATACAATATGGAGTGGCCAATCATGATTATATACTTACCTTAATATAATGATGACGATAATGAATTAGGTTCTATGTTTTAATCATCCGATCACAGTTTATCAAGCGATAAATGTGACTTGAAAAATAAAAAAACACTGTTGCGTAAATTATAAATTAAAAATTAAAAAAAAAACCCCTACGCAAATTAATTGTCATTTAACGATTACACTCACACTTATCTAGTTATCATACGCCAAAATGCCTTACGTCATTTTGGAAAAGAGCTGATACTCTTACACTGCTAGACCGATATTAACCAAACATAGCTAAGAACCACCGAAAGGAAACTGAAATCGGTCCATCTGTTTGGGACCTACGATGCCACAGACAGACATCGACGTCAAACTTATAACAACCCTCTTTTTGCGTCGGGGGTTAAAAAATAGTTTAACTTATCATTTTATTACTCAAGTTGTAATTTAGTTAAAGCTTTTATTTGATGATTGAAAAGTTATCCCTTAGTGAATGAAGGAGCCAATTAATATTAGTTGATAAAAAATATATTATATAAAAGTTAAACCAGGAAAAACGCGCTTTCCAAACAAAGTAAATTGATTTATATATTCCAACGTTTTATTTTTGCAGCCGAGTTCTTTGACCTACGGGTTACGAGTACCCGGCGTTGCTTCAATGCAATTTCATAGCGTTATATTATGTGTTAGAATTTTTTTGTTAATTGAATATACATATAAAAAATATCGCCAACGTCGAACAATTCATAACATTTTTGATATCTTATGTGTTTTTTATTGACGAAATTTTAGAAAAGTTAGGTCATCAGAGTACTAAAACTGATCTAAACCAATAGAACGTTTATAATATTACAGAGCGAAATTCGCGCTGGGCTTCCGACCTACGGAGGAACGCGAGGAAGGTTCACCACCAGATCCACCATCGCCGCATTCACCACCGCCACCTGAAGAAGCAGAAAGGATAATTTCTACTCTATTACCAAAGTAATCATTGAAATATAATACATTTTTATAATTATAATTTAATAAATTATTTGGGATCAATTAAAAACAAGCAATAATAACAATATAAGTAAATATTTATAATCAAAAATAATCTATTGCAACCAGTAATATGATACTACATGCAGCAAATAAAGAAATAATTTACGTTAAATACCAGATAAGAAAAATATGTGCCTACAACAGATAGAAGTATACCGTAATAATTATAAATAGGTACACTTTATAAGAGAATGTCAATTAAAAAGATAAAGTAAGTAGAAAAAAAAATCTTTTTTTTTATTTTCATAATAAACAAAATTTAAATACAACTGTTCACAGAGTATCGCCTGCAAATTCTGCAAAACGAACAACTTCAGTTGAACAATGCGAAGCTGAAGAGAAATTGGATTCCATTATAAGTATAAATGGAGTTACGACTGCAACTCAAACAACTTTTGTAAGTCAATCAAATTATTTCCAAGTACAGTAGGTATAAAATAGTACATACAGTAAAGCTTACCGTACCAAAAATTGTAAATAATAATCATTTTTATTTTTTAGCCGAAAACGAGACATCAACGCCCATATGGGTGGGACAAGGAAATAGAAACAAATGGTTTTCAATTACAGCAACCACCAACTCATCCCTGCAAATTCTCCTCATTACAACATGGTGCAAAGCCAAATCATCCCGAAGTCATTCCAACGTGGCTTCCTCCAAGGCACTCGGCTCCACCTCTAAACCTTAAGAAGTCACCTAGCTTGGAAAATCCACCCGTATTTCCCTTCATGGGTTTCTCTAGCGAATTTATCGATAAGCCATACAATGAACATCCGGTAACGATTTACCCTGGACCAAATATACAATACAATCGACAATCACATTCCCCGACTTACAAAATATCACCATCCAATAGCAAAAGCATAGATAAGAAAAACAGTATGAAACGTGATAGTAGATCTGACGGGGAAATGCTATCACCAAAGGGTAAGATACCTCCGCGTACTCTCGCCAGTTCTATGGAGAGACATAGAGAAGTGTGTAGAGGATCTTCGGAGGACATAATGGATTGCAAGATAACTGCAAACAGGGATGATGAAGAACATTTTTCAGATGATTCATTAGAATCTTTCCCACCCCCACCTGCAGTGAGCACGCCTTCGAAGCGAAATTCCATAGCCTGGGAAGTGTCTCTCGATGGTGACGATCCTCTACTTACACCTGGGAGTACTAAGGTACATATATACGTATTTAAACAAAAAAATAATTATGGTTAACTATAAGTTAAATACAACTAACTATTGATAATAACTGTTTGTCTCGTCTGGAGTTAGTTTACTTCAAATTGATTATAGCTTCTGTTACGCAATTCGATTAAAATTTGTAATTTTCCTACAGCCTAAAGTTAAAAACAAAATTAATGACGTAAAAGTATTTTTATATTGTATAAATTTAATACTTAAAGAGCAATTTCACGTGTAAACTTTTAATTAATTAAAATATTTGTAAATTACGCAATATTTATCGCAGCCATGTAATTGATCAAAATAAATTCATATTAAAATATTTTACTGGCACCAAAATTCTTAATTTGTTAAAATATCTAATATATATACTTCAAACATTATAATTGCATGTATGAAATTGTTTTTAAAAATTTTAAAATTGAGACAGTTACGTCTGCAATCTAAAAAATATCGATATCGATCCTATAGCATCACTTGATTTTTGTTAAATTACAAATATTAAAATTTAATTTGGTAAACATAATATGTATATTTTAAACAAAGATTCATTTAGAATTAGATTTATACAAATAAAGTTTCGATAATTTACCTTTTATAATTCTTTCAACTAATAATTTGAAATCGCACAAACTTGAAACTCAGTAATCGAACGAGATCCATATTTTGTTTAAAGCTATCAGTTCTTAAAAAAAATCAATTTCCAACACGCATTCTTATACATATTGGGCAAACAAAAATTATCTTATGTAAGATTTTTTAAGTTACATATTTTAACATTACAGGTCATTGGGAGACGAAGAAGAAAATCTGGAGATCAGTCACATTCAAGCACAAGTTCGATACCGCAAAGATTAGACGAAGATTGGGTGGAAGAGTACTGGCCTCCGCCGCCACCAATTTCCCAATGTGAACCTCTCGCTTCCCCTATTTCAGATATAGAACAAGAACATCGTCGTACACAAGACTTAGCATGTGGCACATACGTTATTCGTAAAGGAAAAAATAGAAAACAGTTACCGGCCTTCAACAAAAATACAAATAGCAAAACACAAAACACTAATAATCTATCACAAAGTCATAGCTTAAATAGAAGTATTGATAAATCTATAGACGGATCTAGTATTTCTATAAGCGGTTCAGGATCTGTAGGTTCCTATAATTCTAGACCAAGTTCAGATTTAAGTTTACCTCAATCACGATATAGTGCTGATTTAAATTCAAGATTGAGTCGCGAGCTCAACACACCCAACTCTAGATATAGTATCGACCTCTGTACTCCGAATTCTAGATTAAGTAAGGAAATAACTTCGCCCAAGTCCAGGCTTAGTTTGGATCTCAACAATGCCCAAGAAAGATACAACCCAGAGTATTATGGTCACAGTCCTAAAAGTAGACAATCTGATAAAAGTGTTTCTAAAAATAGTACTCAAAGTAAATTATCCCCTCAGAGTAGGTTTACGGATTTCAAAAAATATTCCTCTACGTTTGATAACATTCAATCTTTAATCAAAGAAGGTAAAGTTGAAGAAACTCCTCAAACAGAATGTAATGAAACTGTTGGCGAGCTAACAACTGCTCCTCCAGCTATGGTCCGTGTTATATCTCTTCCAAGTCTTGGGCCTGAGGATAGTAATAGTGCGAGTCGCCAAGCTCTTATTACTACTGTTGAAGAAGAAGAAGATCAAGAAAGCGGTGAACCAGGCTCTAGTGGAGAAACTTCGCCGTTACGCAAAATCGAAAATAATATAAGCGCTATTTTAAGCCAAGGTCGGGACCAAAAACATTTTACCCCTTACATACCTAAAGACTGGAATATTCATAAGGACGAGTACTGTGATGATATATCTAAAGATATCTTAGAAAGCAATTTCCGTTATAGCTCTAGAGAAAAACAAAAAAGGCATGATATTCAGAAATCATCTAGCCACAATGAAATACAGAATCAGAGGTCAATAGAGCGTCGTGATAGGTCGTCTGGTAGAAGGTCAAACAGCATGCATAAATCAACGAGTGCCAAAGATGTACCAGTGAGCTTGATGCGACAACCATCTTCCTCAGATTCGGCGGTATCTAGTGGAGGAGATTTTCCCCTAAATGTACAAATAGTGGAACATCCATATAGACACAATCAATTGCCTCCCTCGCCGAGTATTGTCCATGAAATGGGGCCATTACCACAAACCCCGGAATCGCCTAAATTTCCACCTCTACCTCCCTCGCCAGTTCAAGAAGTAGAGGATGAATATACAGAAATC
This sequence comes from Brenthis ino, assembly GCA_921882275.1. Lineage (NCBI taxonomy): Eukaryota > Metazoa > Arthropoda > Insecta > Lepidoptera > Nymphalidae > Brenthis > Brenthis ino. Next base: position 24,840,987 of record OV170225.1, on the reverse strand, counting down.
ATGCAACCGACACAAAGGCGCCATGGTAAAAAAGCTGACACGCTACCAACGCCGACTTTGGAATCTAGAAGGAGGTAAGAGAAAATGAATAAAATTAATTTTTGAGTCATTTTAAATTAGGCAATTGGTAAATACTATGTAAGATAATCCCTCAACGACCGCGGACACACCGGCGTTACAGTTAACAATAGATTTCTTAGAAATTTAATTAATTTCTTAGAAATTTACCTGGAGGTGATAAACTTGGGAATTGTTATTTAAACATAACCTATTTATTATTTTTGTTGTATTCCGAAATAGTGATCTTTACCTCAAAATATTTTGGAAACATGAAACGTCCGGCCACATTGCTGACATTTTTGTCTAAATGTTCTCCGTATATGTTAGTTTCATTTCATTAAAAATGCATAAAAATGACGTGCAGTGTCTAAATTTTGTTTCATAATAAGCTTGTCATATCGTTGTTGTTAAGTACAAGGATTGAGTACCTTTTCGATAAAAACAACGTATCTGATATCGTTTATTTTTGCTATCGTTTTCCTATCTTGATAATTTAAACTAACTTTCCAAGATAGATATTAAAATAGATAAACTATCACAGACTTTTTTAAAAAACTCTTCGAGTGCAATAATATTGCCTATTATAATAAAGAATACATGTACATATATAATATGTGTTTAATGTTTATAGAAATTGCTTGGCATCTTGTTCTTGCTGACCATATGAAAGTTTTCTAATAGGTACATTTACCAATTACTCTTCTATTAAAACACAGCTTATTATTTAATGGATGTTTAGGACATTCTCTCTGTCCGGAAAACAATGTCATTCGTTCGTTCATTAATTTTCGTATAATTGGATCGTTGAAATTCGATTAATAATAATAATTTTAAGCAAACATCGGCACTGAATTTGAATAATTGTGTTCATTTCTTTCTGACATATTTTTAATTTAATCATAACTACTCTCACTCGAATCTTAATGAAAAAATAACTGCATATCAATATCGAGCACAAAACTAGAACTGTTATGGATGTTATGAAGAATATTATACTTTCAAACGGGTGTGATATTTAACTTTTTATTAGGGTAGAGCTAGTCATGTCACCTTCTACTTTTTCATTACCCTGTTTTAAAAAGAAACAATTGTCGAGAATACCGGAATTAATGAGTAACACTAACATTTAAATAATGGTTAAATAACATATTTACATACTAGATTTCAATTCACAGACCCTCAGAACCCCCAGCAGTGCCGCCGCACCGCGATACCACAAACAGCCTTAAAACGAGATCCATGGAGACCAGTTACAATAAGAATAGAAGGAATAGTAATTTCAAAAGTGGCTCCACCGATAGAAGAACACTACCTACGGGTAAGAAAACATAATAATAAATAATATAAATTGTAAAAATCATCTAATAATGTTGTAGAAACAAAGCGCTGACTTTTAAATGTAAATGTAAAATATAATAATGAATATTAAAAATGAAATAATAAAGAAATAATTAATTTACTGTTATCCCATGAAAAACATAACATGTAAAAAAACTAAGTCTCGTAACGCAGTTCGTCTACCGTAAAAGGGTTTGACATCCTTAAATCCAAGTCGGGTAATTTATTCGGTACCTATGTAATATGAAAGCATCTCTCAAGCAACTTTGTCATAAATTGTTACCTGATTAGTTAAATAACAACATTTTACAGAAGCTGTACCAATATTACATATCTATATTTCTTTAATAAATAGAATGACTTGGCAGATGTAGGAATATTTAAGAAATAATAAAAATATAGTTACGTGGTTAGATGATCATAAATCATTATATCAGATATATTTTTACAGTAATGAGTCTTTATTTATTTAAAAAAGAGGTTATTTAAAATGTCTCGACATTCTTCCACTAGGCCTCGGAGATCTTATTTTATTATTTAACTTTACCTATAGGTACACAAAAGTTACAAAAAAAAGATTTTTGATATGTAGATATATAATTAAATCAGAGAGATGGGAAAAAAGCCATCATCATAAATAAATGGCTTTACTATATCTTTATTTTCAATTTTTATATGGCTATTTAAAACTTAATACAACTAAATTATATTAATATTTAGATCGCTATTATGACTGATTTTTTTATTTTTATTCGATGCAATAAAGTTTAAATACTTATAATCTGTAACGCCTTGTTTTTAAAAACATATTTCTGAAAATCAAGAGTTTTAGTAATGTTTGGTATTCTCATATCTATATCATATATAGGAGGGTTGACGTCAGGCAGGCGGCCGGTCGTAAAACTTTTGCCAAATCCTTTCAGCAGTACAGAAGATGTACTGCGCCGACCCCAAGTGATTGGGAAATGGGCAGGGAGAAGAAGAAGATCATATCTATATCAAAGTATCTTTTTTGTAGACACTGGGGCAAGTGGCGCGAGACGAAGAACGTTGCAGCGTCAGAATAGAGAGACATCTAACGTACGAGGTCAGCTGCAGACATCTGCGAGCTTACCCGAAACGCCGGTGTTTGCTCGGGGTTGCGACGTCCCACGGACACCGCCTAGGAACTCGACGGGACCTCCACGGAATAACACTATGAGTTCAATACAAACTATAGGTTGGTTTTATATGTTATGATTATAATACAAGTATTATTATTACAGATAGAAATATCTATAGACTAATTGAATTGAATGAAATTGAAATTTATATAGACTAATTGAAAAAGGTTAAAGCTAGAACACGACAATAAACGACGAAAATAGAAAGCGAAATGAGAAACTTAAAAGTAGTAGAAATTATGAATCTTAGAAACTTGTTTCTTGGTAAAGGTTTGCGATTTAGAGAAAATCTGGCACACAGATATGTGATACCCCATATTTTATTGGTTTAACATATAGAATGTATTTTACTGCAGAGTGCGATCCTCTTGTCTATTAGTTCAAGTTGAATAATATAATTTTATCAATAGATGGCGCTGCGCTACAACAATGTGTTTACAAAACTTCACCTTATCCTTGCTATTCTAGTGCAGGCATTTCTATCGAATTAATTAAAGATGATATCAATGTATGGCATATATATAGTTGCATAGAAGCATTTTAATAGTTTGCAATTTAAATCAGTTGCAATGATAAATAACAAGTTATTTATAATAGACTAAAATATTATATATTATGTATATCCACCTGTACTTCCTCTTTCATCAAAATTATTAATTCGTTTAGGCGCTATAGGTTCAAATGTGGTAGCTAAATTAAAAAAAGCAAATTACACTCTGAGATAGGTTATATACTGAAGCAATTCTAAACCTTGAATACTTGAAATAATGCGAAAATATTATACAACAGTGAAGATGCGCCTTGCAATCAAAACATATTAATAAATAAATAAATTTTATTTTATTTACGATCTCCAACAAATTAATAAAAAACATATAACTGCCATATTGAGCATGAACTAAACCATTTATAGGTTTGGTTCCTTATTTAACTATCTAATAGCTACAAGGATATTCAAAAATATATGTGCGATTATGCAACGGGAAAAACCGTGAGCAGTTATAGTTCGCGTATTATACCAGAGCTGTTATAGTTCCCATATTATTCCATATTGACAACACGTTTGGTTCAATTTGTAGTGACCCTACTTACTGTGCTAACGGTCGCGGGGTCAAGTCCCGCTGGGGGCATTCATTCGTGTGGTGAGCACGAATGTTTGTACTCCAGTCATGGCTGTTTATATTTATAATATGTATGTATTTTAAGTAAGATATATATGTGTGGTACCACTGTGTGTGTCCACTATCTGGTATCCATAACAGAAGCCTCGTAGCTTACTATGGAACTAGAATTAGATGGTGCTGTGTGTTTATGTCCCAACATATACATTTATTTATTAAATAGCGGCATATATCCACTATTTGTTACAAGTCCCTAACCTATCTAAAATCTTAAGAGCAGATGAAACATTGACCTCTATATATTATTTATGAAATTTATGAAACTTGTGTAACTTCAACTGTTGAAGAAAATGATAATGAATAAGCTCCGATTATTATTATTTTTTTATTTCTAGGTAAATATTTTAGTTTTTGTATGATAGTATGCAGCCTCTTATAACGTCCCACTGCTGGGCACGGGCTTTCCTTTAATACAAGGGGGATCAGGCCATAGTCCACAACGCTGGCCAAGTGCGGGTTGGCGGACTTCACCTGTCTTTCGAAAACTTGCTAGGTTTAGACATACAGGTTTCCTCACGATGTTTTCCTTCATCATTAGACAAGTAATAATCATGTTAGCACAAGTGTATGAATCATAATTTCACTAGTGAAATTATAATTTAACGGCTCTTACTTTTTTCCTACGACATATACAAGACAAGAACACTTCATTAGAGGCTGGTGTAGTTTTCATATGTATATTCGCTTACCTTATTTAATATATAAAATGTTAGAAATGTTTGTTTTTACTTTTCTACGTATATATTTATGCAACGCCATCTATTGACAAGTTCAGTCATTAATAACTAAAGTTAAACCTCTAAAAACTTCATTTTTCATTCATTAAGTAAACTAGCAGCATATCCTGGCTTCGCCGGGCTGCTTTTTTATTTATTTTAAATTCAAAAAACTATTGATTTCCATACAAATTTTACCACTCTTTGGGGGAAAGATTTTAAACCTATCCCAGGAATATCATTAGGAGAGTATATGGTATCAAAAAATTTTAGCCAAATTTAATACATGCATGCTCTTTTGATGGCTAGGAAGCAGTGCAACATTAGGAGGCTATGGACGAGGTTCTATAATGGGTGCAACAGGTGTGTGTACTGGGGCTGACCTGCTTCGCTTGGGCGGCCCACCGCGCGGCTGGTACCCACGACAAAGAAATAGGTATGAAAAAAGTAAAATTATTAACATAATCATTTATCTGGTTTTATTTCACTTAATACACATTTTATTTATAAAATTATAGGTCAAAGGCTTTCATTAAAAATTGGATGTAGCTGTTTGTAGCAATTTACTTAACTTGTTTATAAGCAATTAATTGTGATTTTATGTTTTTGTCATTCATTAATAAAAAAAAGTTTTATAAATCGTCTCAGTTGCAAAAATATCTCACCAATCAACACTTGTTATTTGCTAGTTAGGTATTAGGTAATAAACACAGATATTAATTACCATTATATGTATTTATAAAATAAAGACCCTAACGGTTTAAATTAAGAATATTGTGATTTTTTAATATAAATATTCATCATATAACAATAGAAAAGCTTATAGAAATCCACGATAATGTAGTTTTATATTAGTGAAAGCGTATCCAGAGTAGGTTCAGTTATTCCGGATATTACTCCTATATCCAAATTCACAAACTTAATATCTATATTTTTATTAGCGTAAAAACGATTTTAAAGTAAATAGAATACATGAAGTTCTCTAAATTATCAAATGAAAGCTGATAATTTTGCTTACATTAGCGAAGCACAATTCTATATCTTACTTCACTGCAATCTATTATTTACATCTCCAACATCTCAGTAGTCGTGTAATTTAGACGATATCTAATGCATTTATGTATAGAAGCACTTTGACATTGAAAGAGCTCGATGCATCTCACGAACCACACGCATCGCGTACGCTACACGCACAAACATTCACTGTCGCTTCTTGCACAATTATCCACATCCGGTGCTTCTATGCACGTCTTACCTACTATAAACAAATAAGTATGGAAAAAACTAACATTCTAAGCAATGATATGCATCACTGTGTAAATAGTCCTACGTTAGTAAATAAGACGATCTCAGAGTCTCATTACTACATAGATTTATTTTTAAACAGAGTTTTAAAAAAATATTTTAACTCTTTTTTAACCCAACAAAACATTATGAGCAATACTTAAACACAAGGTGTGTGGCCAAGAAAGTTTTTGGTCTGTTAAATAATAATTATATTACACAGTCCATAAACTTGTTAACTACGGTCTACGACCATGATAGTAATTTATTATAATAGTTATCCGAATCACCATAACTAAATATTTGACATGTAATTTTTTTCAAAAATACATGATTGTAAATCGATATATATACATACGGATAAATAAAATTGAAGTGTCTGTTTGTAACGTTAACATAACAGTTTTGTACTAAATACGCGTACATATGAAATTATTTAAGGTAAAACACAATTTAAAAAAAAATTCTACCTTTGTTAGTTCTGGCTAATCCCCGAAACGGCTGGACTTATTTTGACAGAAATTTCACTTGGAGATAACTGATGTTATAAGGAGTTAGGCTACTCTTATTACCTAAATGCGGTGAAACCCAAAAGAGGGTTATGTGTTTGACATTTATTTATGTGTGTCTGATCCTATGTTCCCTCGTAATTACTAAGAGGCTTAACCGATTTCGATTATTCATACGTCGTTTGACTCGACTTGATAACGCGAGTCGTAGGCTATACAGATATCATTAAAATTCAAAATGGCGGATCTAAGACGCCAATTTATATCTTAAAAAACCGAATTCGCCCGAATCAATTAAGTGGGGTATTAAAATATAGTGTTTTAAGAGGTAATTACAAAAATATATACAACTTATATGTTTAAGAGTAATTGAGGATAAGATACGTTTAATAAATTTAAAAATGTATAACTCAGTAAAAGTAAAAGATGCAAATAAAAAAATAATTTGCTAAAATAAAAAAAAGCCGACTGTGTATAAAGCGAACTAAAAAGATGAGAACAAGTTGATAAAAGAACATAGTATAATGCAGTCGGAGACAGACACGCAGCTATTAGAAAATATACATATATGTATGTATATACTCAGTCGGTTTTTTTATTTTTGTAAATTATTTTTTTAGAAAAAGAATTAAGAGTTCCGCTCCAAAAAATAAAAAGTACCTAGGGACGCACCCGAACCAAGCGAGGGTAAGTCGTTATAGCCACTAATGATTAAAGAAATGTATAGAATATATAGTTTCATATCGATAATAGAAATTTAAATTATATGAGAACGTCGCATCACGTTTCTTTGATATAACGCTTGAATTTCTGATTTCAATACAATTTTTCAAATTTTTATTCGTTAGCGATTGTAAAATGACATACCTATTTATGGGTTAACAGAGGTGATCAGAGATGGCGGATCTAGCTTATTCCTTTACCTGGTATGAGGGTTTCATATTTTTGTTTCTCCAATTTTAATTACATATATGTTCTTCCCGTTTTCTTTTGAGTTAAGTTTCTAATAATAATAATTCATATGTTGTTATGCATGTACATATTAAACTTAGCGGCTAACCCTCGCTTCGCTCGGGTTCGTCCCTAGGTACATTTTAATTTTTTTGAGCGGAACCCTAATTCTTTTACTGAAATAAAAGTAGCCTAAGTTACTCCTTATAACATCAACTACCTGCCAGTGAAAGTCCCGTCAAAATCGGCCCAGCCGTTTCGGAGATTAGCCGGAACAAACAAGACAGACAAGCATAAATTTTAAAAATTGTGTTTTTCTTATAAATACCATATAATATGCATATGCATTTAGTAAAAAGCTGTTATTTTGACATTACAAACAGACACTTTAATTTTATTTATCTGTATAAGATTGTTATAACTGTGTCAATCTATAGAGTATATAATACAAGTCTAAACTGAGATTTGTTCTGTAACTGGCGATAGAGACTTCACTTTAAGTTAATGAATTTTATGTTTAATAAAAAAAAAATGTAAACTAACGTAAATAAAAACTTTATTTACGTTAGTTTACAATAAAAAGATTAGTTTAAACAAAGCCTCGTACTAAAATCTCATATTCTATTTATATATTTTTTCATCATAACAGGCCGGCTTCAACGGAGCACTTGGATAGAATAACAACATCTTCGAAAATGGCGTCCGACCATCCTGTGTCATGGGATAACTCGGGTGCTCGCAAACCTCTCACATTACCACCGAACTTAACACCCAAATTCTTCCAAAAATCTCCTAGAGAAGCACTGAGAAGAGTCACAAGTCTGCTAATACGAAAAGGTATTAACAATTTATTACTTCTTATGTCTTGCAAAGTATATAAATATTATATATACATAATTGTACTTTTGATGCAATAGTCATACTTACCAAATATGCAAGAGAAAGTAACGACATCTTTACGCACTATGACTTGAGAGTCAAACTTTTGATTTAGAAAAGACGCTGAAAGTAGCAAATATGTAAAGTAATTTCTAATAACCACACAATTAAAATATGATCTTCAACTTAATACGTACAGAGTCTGCGCATAGATGTCGTGTTCATCACCGCGCTTTGTTTGTCGTCTCAAATTAGAATCGAACCTGCGATATGAGATTTATTATTTTTTGTACCTACGTTATTAAAATTACCATGAATGCACACATTTCTGTCTAATATTCATACTTATGTTTTAAGTGCATAGCGAAAATTTATCTAAAATGTTTATGGCATGTTATCGATAAAATGTTGTAAAATGTATGAATCATTATACATATATCAAGATAAAAATTGTTATATGGGAACTAGTAAGAAAATTTTGTATAATAAATTATTAGGCCAGGTCTAGAAAGATCGATAAGTGGAAATAAACTAATAGGTAATTAATCGTTATATACAACAAGCAAATGATTTTGAAAACTATCTGATCAATTGGATCAAACTTTTATATTAATTTACATAAGTACGCATATATAGTTGAAAAGATTTGTAAGGTAAGGTAATATACCTTCACCTTTATAATTTTTACTGAAGATAACGTAGCAATTGAATAAAAAAAATATACATATACTAGCGGACCCGACAGACGTTGTCCTGTCTACACGTCTTTAATTTGAAAATTTCAAACTTTTTTTAATAATTTTTTTGATGAAAATTATTATTCAAATTGTGAATCTAAACCATTCCCAGATCCCCTTGAACACACACAAAAAATTTCATCAAAATCGGTCCAGTCGTTTGAGAGAAGTTCAGTGACATACACACTCACAGAAGAATTATATATATAAAGATTACATACATACGAGTATATCTAGTAGAAAGTTGGTAATAAAATTTTAAATGCAATTTTGTTTTTATCTGTGTATTAAAATTAATATACATACATATAATAATACACTTTGCTTTAATAAGAATAACGTTATTTTAATAATGTATGTATCATACGAGTATTAAACGTCCAAACTAGTGCTTTTTTGACAGTTTTATTCTACTTTCTACTGTCGCCCAAAGATGGCGCTAGTTTGTTGTATTAACAGTTTAAACGTAATATTAAAAAAATACATGCTCATATTAAGTAATTTTTATTACCTGTATATAAAATAATTATTGTATCCATATTGTATTTATATATTTATAAATGTGGCATTTAGAAAAAACAAATCTATCCCACGAGAACCGTACATTTTCCGGGATAAAAAGTAACCTATGTGCTATTCCAGACTATAATCTATCTCTGTGTTAAATTTCATCAAGATCCGTTCAGCTGTTCTCGCGTGAAAGAGTAACAAACATCCATCCATCCATCCTCACAAATTTTCACCTTTAAAATATTAGTATGGATATTACATAATATATATACCTATACATATATGTGTTAAATAAGAATAGATTATCTTAAAAACTGTCTGATAAAACTTCTTATCATTGCAAAAAAATAATCGCGCGTTAAAAAAATTTAAACATCTAAAAAAAATTATTTAATAAATATGAGCATATTGATTTTCACTGTCGTTTGAATCGGTCGTTTCATACTTAAAAGGTAATAAACTGACTGGCGTTTGTAAATTGTGCGTCTCTACACGTGCAACTTAACGAAGACTATCAAATCGTTTGTGGGCTTAAATAGGTACTGTTATTGTTCCAATCTAAATAATAAACCTACACTTTCGTCCCGCGGAACAATAACACAATAAGGCGCTAACAATCGGTTAGGGGACCTCAAAAGTTCGGCTGCACAATAGCATCCAGCATACAATGGCAACTCTGTTACCTGCGACATCAATATGTGCATAATAGTAAGCGTGCAGTGAATCAGCCGTCGTCAGTCGTTCGCCCTGTCGGCTGCTCATGACTCACCTCGTGACATACCGCGAGGGAGGATGCTAATACAACCGTATCGATATCCCATGATTAAAAGAACCGTCTAACAAGATGGATATATCATTTGATTTAACGTTTATTGCTCACGATATATTATCATTTATTATTCATTACTAGGGTAATTTGTATGATGAAAATTGACATTAATTTATTGATGAAAAGTAGATATATTACATTTCGCAGGATATATTAAAGTTTTTAAAAGGCGTACTAAGTTGTTGGGTTTTAATGTATTATGTACAAAGAGCGTATGTTCACAAACCGGTCGCTGCCAAAGATGGCAACCGGTCAGGCTTTGAGGCCGAGAGTCGGCCGCACGGCCGCCCTACATATGACCACTTACAGTACAATGTTACTTCTCTCATAGAAATGCTCATTATTCAGACGTTAGGTATTATTCTTAATTTGATATACAACTTTCACTTTAGTATTGCAAATGAAAACTTTCTTCGAGATGTATTTCTCGCAATGAACAAATTCTTGGATGTAGGCCAGAACCAATTTATTAAAATATTTTAAAATATGTTGACTTACCTACTTTTTCAAATGTAAAAATATCTAAATAGATTGTTATGATTACTAGGATATGCTTGATTGTATATTATGTAAAAATTAAAATTATACAATTCTAATCTATACATATAATAAAATTGTAACTAAGCCGAATCTGTAAATCAAATATTTTTTGGAAAATCTTATTGAAATTAACATTATTATCGATAAAGAGGCCGAATGTATAGTTTTTGTCTGTCTGTCTGTCTGTCTGTCTGTCTGTCTGTCTGTCTGTCTGTCTGTTACCGCATCACAGAAAAACCACTGGAGGGATTTTGATGAAATTTGGCATGGCGATAGCTGGTTATCCGGGTCAACATATAGGATACTGTTTACCGCGGAAACATGTCTCATTTCCGAGAAAAAATACAAAAAACTGCAATGTAAGAGTATACTAATATGTAAAACCTAAGAATTTAGTATTTGGTCATCTGAACGCAGGCGAAGCCGCGGGCAATGCTAGTATCATAATAATATGCATGTTCCTATGTTAATGTAACTGGTGGTAAATGGTTACACATTATCGCAGTGATAGAGTAAAGACCTCCGTTATTATCGTTCATTCTAATCCTTGTTACATTACATTGTAGATAATGCACTATATGATATAGTTTAGTATATTATAGCTATTTTTATAAAAAGGAAATATGTTTAGACATATACCTACCTATATTATAACTGTGACTTAAACATAATTAATATTATATATTATTTAAATAGCCAGAAACGTATATAAGTATTGTTTTACTCTATACTCGCCTACTTAATGCAGTGTTTTTTTTTTCTTTATTGTAATGCTAGCGGAACTAGCGGCTTCGCTTGCGCTAAAACTACAAAAAACAAACTAAAAATGTAGGTTTTATAAAAACTTTCATCCCATATTTTACCCCGTACCTGGATTAATTTCGAAAAATGCTAAAACACGTATTTATCTAATTGTATTGACGAGCATTAAAACCAAGTTTCAAATAATTCTGATCATAAATAATTTTTGGGTTGTATTATAACATGTTTTCCCGTGGGAATGAGATAATCCCCCGCGGTAAAAAGTAGCCTATATCACTCTCCAGCCCTCCAACTATCTCATCACAAAAAAATACGACAATCGGATACTCTGTTTCGACGTGAAAGAAGGACAAACAAACAAACACACTGACACATTTTAAATATTAGTTTGGATTATTATATACCAATAAAATAATGATTTATATACCGTTTGATTTTCTCAATCAAGTGGTTTATTTATTTCATATTGTAAAAAAGGCTTCCCCTACGTTCATTATTCTGGTGCTGGTCCCTTCTGCGCATTGTCGGGAGTTCGCGGCGCGCATGCAAATGGCGACACATCCGTCTCCGACCAAATCTATGACTACATCCGGTCGATGGAGCGATATACCTACCTAAAGTAAAAGCTTTTCGTACAATATTCCTTGATCAAGTGATGATGAGAAAGAAGGTGACAGTTTGTAATAAAATAATATTTTATGAATGTATACCTTTTATATAATTAGTTTCATATAATACTTTTTAGTTTTATGTGAACTCATAGAGCAACTTAGTATAATTAAAAAAATGAAAAGGTACCTACTGTGGTCTATTTCATAATGCATGTTGATATGAGAGCCTAAGTGCGGGGTTTATAGTCGAACAACATAAAAGCTTTTATGGACATGACTGTCGTCAGACAGCACCATATGGCGCGATACTGGCGCGGATAAAACTTCTTTCCTCTTTGCCTTCCGATAATTATAATATTTAATGTATCTAAATGTTTTGAAATAATATTTTATAACAATATTTGAGGTAAATATAATACAGGAAATATTAAATAGTTGTTACAGAATTGTTAACAAAAGTTACCATCGAGGTATTTATATGATAGCCTAGCATTACCCGCGGCTCCGCCCGCGTTCAGATGACCGAAAACCAAATTCTTAAGTTTTAAATATTAGTATACTCTCTTACATTGTAGTTTTGTATTTTTTCTCAGAAATGAGACATTTTCCCGCGGTAAAAAATCCTATATGTTGACCCGGATAACCAGCTATCACCATACCAAATCTCATCAAAATCCCTCCAGTGGTTTTTCTGTGATGCGGTAACAGACAGACAGACAAAAATTCTAAAAACTATAGATTCGGTCTCCGTATCGATAATAAATAATAATGTTTATTTCAATAAGATTTTCCAAAAAAAAAATTTATGTACAGATTCGGCTTAGTTACAATTTTATTATATGTATAGATAACCATGAGATTAGTCTACTCTGGCGAAAATTAAATTGTACGTGACATTACTAAGCTTAACCTTAGGGTATCCTTTCGTATCACACGCTCGAGTACGGCCTCGTAGTAATTTAATATGGCCAGGCGCCACGCTCGAAAGCATTATAGCTCTTTTGTATAAGACACACTTTTATGTATAGCTGATGACAAAAGCTTTGTACTTAAAATTTTCAACGTCTGAAGTATAATAGACTCAAGTTAGATATTTTGCCGAGTAAAAACTTGTTGAAATATTTAAAGCCCTTTATTTTTTAAAACAATAAATATGACTTTAGCAACAAAATATTGAGCAACTTGTAATTGATAAAATAATGGATCTGAAACGTGAAAAGAAACTTCATTTTATTGCAATTAATTTAAAACCTGTTTCCATACTGTACTTTGCAGAAGGTCATCACCTAAATAATACCATGCAATGCCAATTCAGACAACACCTGTACCTACACATAAATTCTCATGTAATGTCAAATGAAAATAATAGTTTATACATTTTATAACACCCGTAGTACATATATATATATATATATATATATATATATATATATATATATATAGGGTAAACTAGGTATAACTGGCCATCTGCGGTAACTGGCCAAGTCCCACTAAACTGTTTAAAATAAGAAATCGAGACGCCTAACGACATCTATTTTTATTATTAAATATTATTTGTAGTTTTAAGTTTCATTTTCGTTCATAATTTCGCCAACCTACTTAAAAAATTAGCGCCCAAAGGTCGTTTCTTTTTGACAGTCAGTGAACAAGTTTGTGTTTGAGTGAATGCGTAAAAAAACGGTAAGTATATTGACGAGGAGCAACTAAATGAAGCTATACAGGAACCAAACCGCGTTTTTAATGGCGATGAAACAGGGTTTAGCGTCTGTCCCAAAACAGGAAATGTTCTAGCTCAAAAAGTATGTAAGAAAATTTATGAAATCGAGAAATCTTCACCTAAAGAAAGTTTTACTGTAATGTTTCCTTTTTCGTGTTCTACCCACAAATTGAAAGAATGCCTTTTGCAGTGACATCAAATTACTACATAAATATAATGAAGGAAAAGAAGGAAAAAAGTTGAAAGAAGAAATAGAAAAAGAAAATCGCAAGCGTTTGAGAGAAGAAAATAAGTTAGTGAAAGAATCCCAGCGAAAAAAGAAGAAAACCGTTAATAAACAGCAAAAAATTGGAGGTCCTTCTGCTAAAACTGTATCAGCTATAAGTATGCTAGCTAGCTACGATGGTCCTTCTTGTAGCAATCAAAGAATGGATGTTAATGCTAAATGTACTGAGAACGACCATTTACCACTTTGTGTCGAATGTGCCGGTTATATAAAAAGAAAACTGGTAGATTGCACTGAATGTTTTAAACAATTTCATGAAAATTGTACACCAGCTTATTACCGAATACACATTGCTATCGATGAAGGCGACAGTTTTTTGTGTCATAATTTTTACAAAGTAGGCAACTGAGATTCGTCTAAGGCTGACCTACTATATAACGCAATTCGTGAAGAAGCACGTAACCAAGGGTTTTCTCAAATATGCAGTATTATGTGCCAAAGCTCAAGTAAACAAGTTCCTACTAATAATATGTGAGATTTATTAAGTCTAAGTGTTTTTTTGTGTTTTGAATAATAGAAGAATATATGCTTTTAAGTTTTTGTTGATTTTTTATATTTTACGATTCTATTTTATTATTATTTAAGCCAAATATTGTTCTAGCTAGTAACTAATAGACAATATGCTAGTTATTGATTTTGATGGCTAATTACTGGTCAAATTTCATAAATTTTATTTAAATAAATTTAAAAATTATAAGAACTGTATTTTTATTTCATGAATTATTTTCTTTCAAATAAAGGGTTTATTCTCTAATCAGTAATATCGCAGAAGTATAATTTCAATGATTTATATTTAATCTATAGTGACTTAAACTGGCCAAGGTGCTTAAGCGGCCAGTTAATCCATGTTTTAGCCTATAAGTATATATTTATTTTTTATTTATATATTAAAAATACGTAATTTGATTGATAATTTTCTATTGTTCTTTATTTAATTATATATTATAATATAGGTATTTTTCATCTAAATAATAATTATAAAAATATTCCCCGTGTCGCTAAAGAGAAAGTTTTATTAAGCAGCAATTCAAATACATTTTTAAAGTGATTACGTACATATATCATGTTATTACTCGAGAATGGCGTCAGTGCTAATAATAGCCACCATGGTGTTATGCCCATTTTCCCCTGACGGTAAAACGCGTAATATTAAATTTTATTAAAATACCATTTGTATGGATGACCTGAGCGTTATTTCCCTGTTGTCTAGACAACTTCAGCGGTTTATAAAGCGTTAGTTTTGACTCCCGATAGCGGATATTTAATTTCGGAATGATGATCGAATGATGACTTATCGAATATTAGACGATAAAGTGATATATAGCAACATCTGTTGCATGTTGGCATCAAATAGGGATAACTTACATATGGTATTTTGACCATGTGTTACTTGTAAGGCGCGCCGCGACGGTTGGTTGCGATTTGAGGCCGAACAAGTCAACGCCACTGCCAAGGTCAGCTCGTCCGCTTCGTCAAACAATCATTAAAATTTGATGCAATCGAACTTGTGTGAACAAAGATTTTATCAATTGTTAGATATGACGTTGGTTATCCATTGGAAACTAGATAGATTTATGTTTCAACGGCCACTGATAATGTACATTTCTGAAAACGTGTTATTTTTTGATAAAGAAATTTTTCTTCATTACCTAGGTCACTTACAGACTATTTTGAGTATAATTGTTTTTTTTTTGATAAATTTAAAAATATTTAAGTGTTTTTAAAAAAAATGTTGGAGAAAGTCAATCTTTAAATTTGCGAGCTCGATGGGTTGAACGATCGCTGGAACCGGTCAGACGGGCGGCCGCGGCATAAAGGATCCTCCCGGGGAATGTGCCCCCGTACTCCCTCCCGCCTCTACCTGTACCCTGATATTTCCGCTTTACAATGATATGTAACCAGTCGCCACCGACAGCCGACAGGACGATATGGCATAGGGAAAATCATACTGCAAACACCCAATAATAGGTACATAGGTATATGGTTTAAAACGTTTTAAAGTTCTTAATGGAAAAAATAATTAACAATCATATTACTGCTAACATTTACATTCTTTAAAATATTATAAACTTTTAAAGAACTGAAATTATCTACTTCTACCTACGTCGTAAAAATATATTAAATACTGTAACATTAACACCACGGCAGTAAAATTCTTCGAATGTCCAGTCTTATCTAAGATTATGTACTCATTTATTTTTTATACTCATGGATGTAATGACGAATTACACTTTATTAAAAATACAAATTACATCATTAAATCAATGTTCATGCACTTATCGCTTATATTATTTATCATATTAATAAAATTGATAATAACTGTTATCTACGTCACCACTAACAACGAAACAACTACGCCTTTTGATATAAAAAGGATTGTTCATAGGAATGTAACATAAAGTTCTAAGAAGCAGGTTCCAAAATATGATAACACAAAGCTACATAACACAACTATAAAAATTACAAAAATATAACATTGACAAAAAAATATAAAAGCCATAGTATTGTTTTTAAATATTTTTTAAAGCTACGAGTATTTCAATAAACGTTCACTTTTTTACAATATTTGTATACACGAATTATTTTATCGATTATTATTCTGCTACAGATGATGAGCTATTGTTGAAATCAAGAAATACATTTTTTCGCTCGTAACAAATTGAACTGCAGGTTGGATATTATCTGTATGAAACGTGAGAATTATCACGTTTCATAATTGTACTAATCAAATATGTTGCAGCTGTTATTCTAATAATTCTCTTTATTCTTAGGAAACAATGGAAAGGAGAAGGAAAATTCTCGAAGTAAGGAGGCAACGTCGCCCGCGGCGCGATCTGCGAACGGTCAGTATAAGTTTATATTCAACTTAAGCTTAATCGTTGCTATAGCAATGATGGAGGAAGAATTGTATGAATGAGCGGGTAATGATCGGTCTTTTCGTTGGTAAAAACGAGGGTTGTATGCGGGTGTGCGCGTGGGGTGCGGCGCATATGACGTCCCGGAGGGTTGCGGCGGACAGCGCGCAGCCGCGGCCACCACCCCGCCGGCACACGGTGTTTCCCGGCTACACCGACACGCGCTTCACACCACCCTCCCCTCCCTTACCCTCAGCACCCTGTACCGCGCTCCTCGTCCCGCTTACCCCCCGCTCTGCAGGGGCGACGACTCCAGATGATACCGCATTCTATTCACATTTTTGCGGAAATTGGAATCCTCCATCGATATTAACACACAAAAGTTCCACTTTGCCTGTCATTACCATATAATATCGATGCTTGTTCTTAGCCACTTGATAGACTCAATAAAGCGAATGTTTGGTTTATTCAATCATAATATTAATAATAATCATATAACGAAGCAAAACAATGGATAACCGAGACAACGAGCAGTTTACATTACAAGGAATGATGGCAATAGCTAGTCTACTAAAAGTTTATACGTACCTACCGGAATCTAGGGAGTGGCAAAATTCGAAAGTAAAAACATGTCCTTTGTCTAATACTAAAATGTTTAAAAGCTTAGTGCCATTGTTATATATTAAGTACAAAAATATTATTAAACTTGAAAAAACTATTAAGTTACATTCAAACAGTGATGTACTTATTTATTTTTCTCTATGAATTTTATATTTAAAAATCAAAACAAAGAAATATACCGAATACCATGACGAAGTTCTAGAACGATAATAATATAGAGTATAGTATCCGTAACTGATTAAATTGGCCTATCTGACTGACGTCTCCAATGAACAAACTAAGCAATAAACGCATTTGAAAAACTCGAAGCATTCCCAACACAGTTGAGATGAACGCGTTCGATATCTTAGTCCCTCGACACTACGAAAACTAGGTGACTTATTAAAATGGAAATTTAATGAAAACTGTACTTAATACTGTACTTAAAAAATATTTTAATTTTGCTCGTGCTATTTCTAGCTATAAATCTTACTAATATTGCAAATTTGAAAGTTGAGATGTTTGGATGTTTGTTACTCAAACACACCAAAACGGCTGAACGGATCTGAATCAAATTGGCCAAGATATACCTAGATTTTAGTCTGGAATAGCACATAGGCTAATTTTTATCCCGGAAAAACGGTTCCTGTGGGATAGATTTGATTTTGTTTTTCTAGAGGCGAATCCGAGTAAAGCTGAGCCGCTAGTAAATAAATATTTAAAAAAAGTCATATAAATACCTAATTTAATATTAAAACATTTAAATTATATTTTATCCTGTAACTATACGAGTAATTTGCTAAATATGTTTACAATACCTAACATATGGCATACATATATTACAAGCAAGTAATTGAACACGCACACTTACAATTATGTAGATGCTTCCCACAATTTATTAAATTAGCATTTTCATAGAAATATATTAATCAACTATGCTATATCCATACTTACAAATTATATATTATAAATGTGAAAGTGTGTTTGTTTGTCCTTCTTTCACGTCGAAACGGAGTGACTGATTAGCGTGATTTTTTGTGTGAAGATAGTTGGAGAGCCGGAGAGTGACATAGGCAACTTTTTACAACGGGAGATTATCTAATTCGCACGGGAAAACACAATATAACACAATCCAAAAAAATATTTATGAACAGAATTACTTGAAACTTGGTACTAATGCTCTTCAATAAAATTAAATGAATAGGTATTTTAGCATTTTTCGTAATTCATCCGATAAGGGAGTAAAATAGGGGATTAAAGTTTGTATGAAACTACCTTTTCAGAGATTTTTTGTAGTTTTAGCGCGAGCGAAGCCGCGGGTTCTGCTAGTGTAATAATAAATATTCAAATATGTCTGCATATTGAATACTACCCTAATCAACCATATGAAAATAAATTATAATATTTAATTAGGGAAAAAAGTATAATATAATTCGAAAAGCATTACAACAGCTGATATGATAATAAACTTTTAAACAATGTCAGTCTCTAGACGTGACATATCAATGGGACGAGTGTTTAGATAATGGGACATCCGTCTTCGGAAACGAGTAGGTGGTATAAACTTTTGTTGACTACATTATATTAAATATAATTAGATGGCTGTTATTTAATTCTAACTGCCTATAATTCGAATTCGTGGCTAAATACGTTTTGAGTGCAGGTTCCTCACGATTGTATTCAATCATTGATTCAGTTAGTATTAATTTAGTAACATGATCTTCTAGTAAGTGTATATAATATCTTTATATTTTAAAAATCATACTAGTATGTGGTATTTATAGTAGGGTTTTGATAATTATTAATTTTTGGACTGAAGTGATCATAGTGATTCATTTACTACTCTTATTTATTTACTACTCCGTTGTATATTTTCCGTTATCCTTTAAAGGGTATAATTATCTGACTTAGACGATCGATCTTGTATCGATGATTAAGTCAAACATTCGACCCATATAGAGCCATAACCATAACCTGCGGTGCAAAATGCAAACGATAAAATTGCAAAATAAACCAAATACTTAAAAACCAAAATTTGGCAAAAAGTATTAAGTAAATACGCTCCCTGGTTCATAGTTTTAAAATGTTCCGAACTCCTGGATATCTTAAAATAATAACGGTTTGAAACTATGTTCCTATTATCTTCTATAAAACTATAGGCACTTACTACTGAAAATGAGATACAATAGTAAAAAATTTTTTGGTCTAAATAATAATAAATAATTTAGAACAAATAACAGATTCTTAATCTTTAGAATTTTGTTAAAAAAATGTTGACAAACTGCTTGCTGCCACGCCCAATGAACGAGTATACTTATAATGATTACTGCATCTTTATCGCAATTATCAGATAATACCTACCTCTGCGTTACTGCCATTAGTGGGTAGGATTTGCAGCTATAGCCTGAAAACATGCAGTACAAATAAATAATGCATTCATATTAATTAATTGGCGCCATAGTGTTGGCTAATAACAATCAATTATTTTAATATACCCTCGGTAATAAAGGAAATTTCCTTATAAATAAAAACAGGAAACAGTTGTAACTTACATAAAACTCATTTAATATTAGTCAGTTATAATAAAACTAAAAAATAGGCGTTAGTGATTTGAAAGTAAATGCGTGTTAGGTGATGTCATATGTCGTAAAGAGCACTTTTACATCAGACAAGGGGTTAATTGGTTAGAGTCTTCCATTACGTTGTATGAGCCAGTGTCGTGGCATTCGTAAATTGTTGTCCTGACTCTACTCCATTATCAGTTCAACCGATAGCATTATTGCTTTCTATTTTTACTTTCAGTATTTTAGAAAAAAATATATTTCGTTATTTAACAATAATTTATATCACATATACAATAATTTATATGACGACACGTTTGGCTCAGTTTGTAGTGACCCTACTTGCTGTGCCAGCGGTCGCGGGATCGAGTCCCGCTGGGGGCATTCGTTTGTGTGATGAGCACGAACGTTTGTATCCAGTTATGGGTGTTTATATTTATAATATGTATGTATTTAAAGTTATACATGTGTAGTGTATCAACTATCTGGTATCCATAACACAGGCCTCGTAGCTTACCATGGAACTAGATGATGTTGTGTGTTAATGTCCCAACATATATTTGTTTAACATGTTTACAAATAACGCGATGATTAATACGTTATTGTAAACGTATTCAAATTAAATTATGACCATGTATTTCAACAATAACTGTGTTATTATATATGATAAGAAAATTAAACAAACTATGAGAAATATAATATCCATTCAAAGGTTAAAATGTCAATTTTTTCGATTTATTTAGTGTAATACCTCTGACATTTAGTAATAAAACGCGTAGTAACATTAAGCGATCGAAATACCTAACATATTTGTGCACTATCAATCCGCTTCCTCTAATCTTTATATCCGCTTAATAAAAAATAATAGTTATCTTATTATATTAAAAGAGCAATTCTTGTATATGTATGTGTATGTATGTATGTATTCAGCCCTTTTTAACGTCCCGCCGCTGGGCACGGGCCTCCCTTCAGTACGAGGGGAATAAGGCCACAGTCCACCACGCTGGTTCAGTGCGGGTTGGCGGACTTCACATGCCTTTTGAAAACTTGCTAGGTTCTCTCAGACATGTAGGTTTCCTCACAATGTTTTCCTTCACCGTTAAGACAAGTGGTAATCATGTTGGAAATGATTCGCACATGAAAATATCAGAGGTGCGAGACTTGAACTCGCTTCACTCGGTTTCCCAAGCGAGTGCGTTACCACTGGACTACCACTGCCTTGCCATTACCATTTTTGGATAATATTTATTTTGTGGATCTCGGAATATAGATAAGGTTTTGCTTTGAAAAAATGCTATTTTTATATCTTTTCCGAAATACGTCGATGCTCGCCCAAGTACTTAAATTTAATTTAATGACTGAATTAATATGAATAAATTTAATTCTGAAAAAAATAACTTTTGAGATAATTTAATTTATAGTGATAGGAATGAGAAAAAAACATTATGTGTGTTATATGGATTATTCAAAATAGAAAGTAATACTTACAAATAAACACGTTTTAATAGATGTACAACACGAATACAAGTCGAGGGCTCTAATTATAATAAAAAATACTGATCGCGTTTAAAGATATCTCAATCGAGACTGAATCATTATTGTTACAATACTTGAAGCTTACTTTTAACATTCTGTATAATTAACACTAGCAGTAACCGGATTGAGGTCAACAGCCTAGTGCTTTCAATCCTCACAAGACGCTAAATCATGATGCTAAAGTCAAATAAAAATTGCTATAGAACTGCATCAAGTGAACAGGTACAAGAGAAATAATTAACCATACATATGAAGCTTATTCTAAAAAATAATCTGTAAATTAATTCATTAACGAAAGATTATTAGATCTGTTATGCCCGATTTCACCAACAACCCATAAGCTACCACCTACGTATGGGATCCCTAGCTTAAAAGTCCGCTAAACTAGCCCCTAAATTAAATTTCGTTTTCCGATCGTCTTTAAGCCCATATTCGAGCACCTAAATTTAGGGGGCCTTTTAATATTTAGGTGACCCCTAACTCTCGGTGAAATAGAAACTGTCCTCTAACAGCCCCCTAACCATGCTTAGGGGATCCCTTAAACTTAGGTGACGTTAGTGAAATCGGGCATTAGTCATACAAGTAATGGAATTAGAAAGCAATCAAAAGTTTTGTACTCGTAACGCAAAAATTCTTTAAGAAATGTTATTCTAATTTTATTTTTGCACTATAGCAATCTGTAAACAATTCTGCTACTTTGCACTATTTGGCAGGATTCCAGTAAATACTTTATGAATTTAAATGGTAAACATGTGGATATACACGTACAATTCTAGCCTAGCTTATTCATTCTCACTACCGAAAATTTGTCACTTACATTAATGACTAAATATTTATTAAAGAAAACGGAAGCAAAACTCGAAATATTTAGTTAGGTATATCTGAGTAGAAATATTTCTGACCTAATTTGCTGCTGTTATGTTATATATAACTATATGTTTCCGAATCTTCTTGCTGTGATAGTTAAATTAACACTGATTTATTAAATATATGATAATAACTATTTCAAAAGGTAAGATTTTCCAAAAATATACAGGTTCGACTTGGATTGAATTTTATTAGGTATATGCATAGATAATTGTTTTATAAAATAAATATAAAGATGTCTAATGTCTTCGTACGACTGTCTTTCTGTTAGGCTACTGATGTCACTGTGTCAAGCACATATTTTGAATACAGACCATGCATAGATAGGGTCTAGACTCTACAAGCACGGATTTCTTTTTTATTTAATCTACCGCAGTTATTATGACTTTTAAACTTTATTTATAACGCTATATCTGCTATACTTGATAGGTCTTATAACTTGTACGTTAAATATTGGCACGGGTAATGACTGGCCGCTTGTGGCGATACCAACTATATCTGCCTTATAAAGAGTTCGTTGAACTATACCGTTTGTCTACAATTAATAATTCATTTTGCAATAGCGAATGTTCCGGTGAATCTCGCGATCATTTAGCGTGGCAAATTAAATTTAATAATGACCTTCACAAATACGTGAAATGCGAGTTTAGTGTCAATAAATTGTGGTTATCTTTCTAGACGACCTCGTTATATGATTTAACATATCGCCTTATGCATTATTCGTGTCATCCGCCATAGATACGAGCACTGGAAGGTCCCTTCCTTAGTAGGAGAAGGTCGGTTCCGCTTAGCGTTCTCATTAGTCGACCAATGTGAGTCATTGCCCTATCGCACTAATAACTTATTGTCAACATTCTTATGCTACTTTTTACTAAGAAAAAATGAATGTAACGAAATATTCGTCACACAAACAATGATTTGATATTTTAAGAATGCGAGTGGGACTAATATATAATGTATTAAACAATTAAATCTATACATATAATAAAATTGTAACTAAGCCGAATCTGTACATTAAATATTTTTTGGAAAATCTTATTAAAATAGACATTATTACCGATACAGAGGCCGAATATATAGTTTTTAGAATTTTTGTCTGTCTGTCTGTCTGTTACCGCATCACAGAAAAACCACAGGAGGGATTTTGATGAAATTTGGTATAGTGATAGCTGGTTATCCTGGTCAACATATAGGATACTTTTTATCGCGGGAAAATATCTCATTTCTGAGGAAAAATACAAAAACTGCATTGTAAGAGTATACTAATATGTAAAACCTAAAAACTTGGTTTTTAGTCATCTGAACGCGGGCGGAGCCGCGGGCAATGCTAGTATATAATATGTATTAAACAATTAAATAATGAAATAAAACGTAACAAATAAAAACCGATTAAGTACCTATTTTTTTAATCTCATTAGTGTCAGCGACTAATCTAAACATAAAAGTCGTATATAATACAAATCTCTGTCTAATTCGTTTACTCGCAAGGACAGTCGTACCATATTCATTAATTTTAATCTCAAACAAAAAGTTTCTTATATAAAATATATTAATACAAACCATTATAATATATAATTTTTTTCATTGAATAAATTGTGGAGAAAGTGCTCTAACAACATAATGATATTTGTTTTTAAAGAAATGGTTATATTATGGTAAGACTTCATAAATAATAAATGTGCCCTAGATAAGCTCTTTCTCAGTATCAAGTTTTTCATTTATTCTTTTAAGTTTCTATAATTTATTAAGTTTGTTTGTATGTTTTCTTCGATATAGAAAAGTAGGTACCTACATAGTAATTAATAGACACCTAGTAGAAACTAGGTACTTTGAAGCGACAAAGATATAAATTTTAAAAATTTAGTTGTTACTGGACACAGTAACGCTAAAAAGAAATATAATTATGTACTAAAATTTTCTCCTTTTGTTTTATTTAATTGATATTTATAGTTTATTTTATAATCTTCATCAAGACAATTTGTATGATCGTCTAGCGGAATAAATGGTCTAATACAGCAGTAACTAGACTTAACAGTTACAAGTAATGAGGTATCCAATTAAAAAACTTTTTTGGTTTAAAATTTTTCAGTAATGAAAATAATATATTATAGCACTGATGATTCTAAGAAATTGCATTCTAGAATGTATCTTATTTACTTATGTTCGTATCACATTTGCTCATTACTGAGAAAAGTATTGTAATAGCCGCCCTGTAGGCACTTTATTTTGCTTGCATTACCATCATACATGTTATAATATTAATATGAAAGTGAGTAACTGTGTTTATTATATTCATTATTTAATAATTAATAAATTTGTGTCAACACACTGGAGATAACTCGATATCTTAAACTGACTGGACTTTCTAAAGAAATTACAAGCGAGCGACGCCACTGACAAAAACTAGTTAATCATAAAGAATTTTTAATCATAAAAACTTTGAAAAGATAACGATAAAATGTGTTTGCACTAAAATCTGATTTGTTCAATATTTCTCATAGAAATACGCCAGCAAAGAACGATAAAACAAGTCTTCTGCCGATAAAAAAAGTGGATCGACAAAACAATAAATATTTATTATAGATCGTTGTATTATGTTCCTAATAATTAATAATACAACATAACAGCGTCCATATTGACTCCATTAACTAATTAGTTTTTACCAAATAACAATAAACAGAAGTTATTCATCAGACTAAATAAGTGTTTACACGAAATACTTATAGGTATAATTGTGGATTACTTTGGATTTTTGTTAAAACTAGCAGTGCCCGCGACTTCGCTCGCGCTAAAACTACTAAAATAACTCTGGCTTTATGCTATTAGTAATAATGTATGGACGTAGTCTGCCCGATTTGTTGACATTTATGATTAGGTACTGCTCCGCTCCCTTGGGTAGTAGCATGATGATATATAGCCTATAGCGTTCCTCAATAAACGGGGTATCTAATGCAAGAATTTTTCAAATCGGATTAGTAGTTCCGAGATTAACGCGTTCAAACAAACAAATAAACAAACAATCTCTGCCTCTTTATAATATTAGTATATATACCGATGAGACTGCCGCACACCAACAGATATAAATATAAAAATACAACATTTAAACGACATAAACATGAGCCGGTCGATAAGAGGTCACGCAATGCAATGACCGTGTCAGGCGCCTTGTTATTTATTATTTACGTACAGCGGGCATGATTTACATGACAATTGATAAGTTGGCACACACAGGGCTACTCAGAATAGGCTTGTTAAAGCTAAGAAGTAAGAACTGGCTATTCTCGTTGAAATTTATTTGCGTACGTTCTATTTTTGTTATCTTTTATGAATGAAAGCGCCCACAAATCTAGACGCTATTACAATAAAATTTGACAAAATTAACAAAATACTTGAAAAAGGAAAATATATTTGGTTTTTTATTAGCCCTATACATTTAAAATTATTTCATATAATATATATAAATAAATAATAATTGTATGTTAATATAATATAGCTTTTTTTAAGTGTAACTAAATTGAACCGTCAACGGTAATTACCGTTATAAATGAAACTCACTTTTTATCGCTACTTGAACTAATCTCAATATTTACAGTTTTGTTATAAATCAATCAAACCGTTGACGTCATACGTATATTAAAAAGAGTGAACATTTGTTACAAAATAACACCATCCAGACCAAAATTAAGCCTTGGGTCGAAATCAAAAAATCCAGTCCAAATCAAGTCAAAAGTCCAAGAAGCTAGGCTACTACGACTATCGGTTCCCGTCAAGGACTTCTTATAAAGCTGTAGTAGACCAGGCTCGTTAGTGACTGTTTTGTAATAAGTACCGCATACTCAGCAATCGAGCACAACGATGCCTTATACAGCGTCTCTCATCGAGAAACTGTTCTAAGAAGCTACTGAATCTAAAGAAACAAATAGTCTAACGAAATGTACTTAACACTATTTGTATTAATGTAGAAAATTGTTAACCGACTTCCAAAAACAAGGAGGTTCTCAATTCGTCGGAATCTTTTTTTTATGTATGTTCACCGATTACTCGAAGACGCCTGAACCGATTTGGAAAATGTTTGTTTTGTTTGAAAGAGTATACTTCCCAGTTGGTCCCATATAAATTTTGCCCTTTAACCCTAGCAATTATTTTTTGATTTGAAAATTGAGAGTACAAATTGAATATATTTATTATCTTTATTATACTGCCCCGTATTATATTAAAAATGTGAAATTTTTAGAAAAACTACAGCGTGAGGAAGTAACATAATACATCCGTACGACCTATAACGTGTCAACATATTTGAATGAAATTCGGAATGGATTACATAGTCAACATCCACAAAAAATAATAAATAGGAAAATGATGTCGACTTCATATACTACTACTTACTACTGCTTTCCAAATATTTTTAACGAATATCGAAAATAATCTAATTTTAGTACTGGCACAACAACTATATTCTATGAAATATTTAAAACAGCCTATTTCGACTGCAGTTTTCTTTTCTTGTACAGTATGTTCGTGATGCAAAGTTTAAGATCATCAAGCTTTGTTCTGCAAAATCTACAAAATGTATGTATCCTGTAACATTTATGAAGCATGGCGGGATGCGTGTTAGTTTTAATTTGATTGCAAATAATAAGGATATAGCAAATTCTACCTATATTGGAATCGAACGCGGTTGAATAATTTAAACGATACTTGTCCATTTTCAGAATATTTATGCTTTAAAAGAACTTTTTGCGATCAACGATTGATAAGTACTTTTTTTATATCATATATTTTGAGATGCTTGACAGGTTTTATTGATTTGTTTTTGTTCTAATAATACAAAGTAACAATATGCGCTAACAGAGGCTTTTAGGTACTATTTCTACCCTAATGCCCTTTATATACATCATTTAAATATTTTTCGTTTTCAATTTTTTGCAATTGTTTTTAAACCGAATATCCAATTGAGATTTATGGTGAAAATTTTATTTCAAATTCTCTTTCATTCATAAATTTTCGTTGATTATTAAACTTATGAGGGAACGTTGCGTACAACCTTTTAAAGGACACACTTATCTAGTGCGTTCGTACACCGCAGCCCTGTGGCCAGTCGGTTAACTTATGTTACATCAAGTTTATCTAGACCAGACCTTGTAGTCGCCAGGAACTGGTGGTTTACTTAATAACAAGTTTTAGCACACTTAAGCTAGCTTTTAGAACAACCTAATATTTTGTCTTCAGATCTTACTTACAATTTCGTTCTTATTATGTTTAATAATTGTAGTACCCAAAACACCGTTATATTTATTAACGCTAATAATGTATAGAAAAATCCATATAAATTAATAGAATTTATAAAATACTAGCGATTTACTCTCGCTTCGCTCGGGTGTGTCCCTAGGTATGTACGCGGGTTTTGTTCGCAATTTCATGGGTTTTCATTTTTTGCGCGGAACCCTAGACCTTTTTTCTTAAATAAAATTACCTAGCCTAAATTACTCCTTATAATATGACCTATCTGCCAGTGAAAGTCCCGTCAATATCGGTCCAATCAAAGATAAGCCGAAAAAAACGGACAATTTTTTTTATAATTGTTTTTTTAAATTATAAGTAGGTACCGTATATACTTTAATATGTATTGACTTTTTAGTAAAAAGCTATATTTTGACATTACAAACAGACACTTCAATTTTATTCATCTGTATAGATTGTACTCCAAACATAATTAACAGTTATAATCAGTCTTCCAATCGAAATACCATCTCCAGATAAAACTGAAAAAATTATTGAGGACAACGCCCTGGTTATTTTACTGAAACGGATTGTCATACTGCGAAATATTTAATGAGATACAGAACACATCGAGCCGAGCAGTAAAGCGGACAGACAGTGCGGGAGAGCGGAGGCTGAGGCGCTGAGCCCGATCAATAAGTAGCGTCCGCCGCGCCGCCGCCGCGCGTCGACGAAAGCGAACGCTCCGACCTCGCTGCCCTTCACCGGAGTCGAGGAACCCCTTGCAGGGCGCCCCGAATACCTTACCCTCTCTCCTCACCCCTACCCACCACAAAATACCAACCCTTGCGAAACCCTTCACGTCACACTCCAAACGATCTTCCTGACCCGATTAGATATTCTATAAACACCACTATCATTGTCATCCAACTTCCATTTTCAGCTTCGGCGTATCGTTAGTCATCATTAACGTGATTCACTATACAAAGAATCTGGAAGAAGTTTCTGATTCATAGCAACGGTTAGGGAATTGATCATAAGATATACACACATTTTTCTTAACAAGTACCTATATCTACAGCGTCACTTCTTTCACCACTGGCTGCAAAACTGCTTTATTTATAACGAAATTTTTTTCTCGCTCCCAAAGTTAAAACTCGTTTACAACGACACGATTAAAACGGCTCTCTTTATTATTCAAGAAACGTAACTTACTACTTCGATCGTACGTCCGTTTTATACTTCTCATACCAATAAATCTTACAAAACAATACAACTTGTCATTTTGCTTTTAGTGATAACTACTTCATCAAAACGGGTTTAGCTTTATAAAAAGAGATATTCACTCATATCTAATACACGTTATCAGTATAAAGCCGACTTTAAGTTAGCAACAATATTATCGTTTCTATTATTCTTATCATTTAATGGTAAATTTCATGGTGTGCACAGTGTATGAAGTATCGACAGTCGAAACAATCCTTGCGGGGAGTCTAGCCAATGAACTTGAATCAGACGGGCCTCCACTGTGCACGCTATTAATAGACGTACAGACGCGATCTGAGGAATATGGACATGTTGCTTTGACGATAAAATAATATCTATAATTTGCTATTTATTTAATTGATTTATTGTTAGTTGTGACGCATTGAATTTATATTTTTCTTCAAGTCAAATTCCACAATTAAAGAGAACAATGTCAATATGAGTATTCCTTAAAGTGTAATGAAATTTCGATATAAGTTCATTTATTAACTAATTTGGAAAGGGACAAGTTATTACTCTTGAGCGGAGTCAGATGTCGGGGACGGCGTCATGAGGGTTATTTTTGGACACAGTCGAGGCATTTGGGACGCGCGCTGGAAAATATCTACTAACCGGTCTATTCTCGGACGCCCTACTAACGGCGTGCCTCTTACTTCATCGACGAAATTTAAGATTAGTAATTCTTAAGTATAGAAAATTTATGAAATGTAAAGTGTATTGTAATCAAAGTCAATACTGGACGCTGGACATATTAAAGTTCAATGATGTAAATAAAGATAATTATATTAGATAAAACTTAAATCGCGATGTCTGTCAACTCATTATTTATATTGTCTAGAAGCATATCAGACTATAAACAAACGCGAACTTAGATATCAATGGCCGACCGTCATCTCTCAATGATTGATCGCGTCATATACTATCTTATAGCGTTTAATTTAATAGGTAAACTTTAACGTGACATCACCTTTAAAATTGATCTCATGTTTCATAATGTGATGATTTTATGGAAAGGTTGGTTGGAAGCCAAATTCTATTACGAAACGATTTAAAATTTCGAGTAAATCGTTTTCTAACATTGCAATTGTGCATAGGAATGGACAAAGTGTAATATTTGAAATCGAACAACAAGTAAGGTAAAGCCTGCGCTTTCCGGTCGCGATGTTTCGTTGCCGCAGTATCGACCCGGCGAGACTAACGTGCCCGTACACTTGACATTCGCACTCCCTCGCCCTCAAATAAGGGTTCACGACCCTTGCATTACTGCAGCCATACAAATGCCAATTTATAGCCGAGTAATAATATATTTACATTGCAAATTCACTTAAAGTCCCATCTCGCCAAGCAAATTCATGAAGATTAAGATTTCTTATATAAATATAAACGGAAAATTTTCAAAGTAACCAACAAGGGAACACAAATGCCTTCATATAAAATATTCGAAGTGCGACCTACTCATCAATTTCTTGATTTTTAAACAATATTGTTTAAGAATCAAGTTTAAAATCAACACATACAATATTGTTAATTTATAAGTACTTAATTTACGTAATAATTTAACTGTTTACTTATCGATTATATTTGTCAACAGGCGAGGAGCATCCAGGCCAGAAACAAAGAAAAGGTTTCTTCAGAAGTCTTTGGAAGAAATCTCGCCACTACTCTCTAGAGCATCCGTGACCACAAGACAGGTCTTACGATTTAACATTGAAATCTCTTCCCTAAAAAGATGAAGAAGTGTGGCGACGACAAACGATGTGTTCATCCCACGAATGAACAAATATTGATATCTTGAATATATAAAAAAAAAACGCTGAAAAATTAGCGTGTTAGGAATAATAGTTGTTTTTAACGTGCGTGAATGTGGCTTTGAAAATTAAAACTCGTATCCTAATTTTGATGGCTTGATCAAGTGACATGTTTAATTAATTGAATTGTATAGCAAGTGTTTAACCTGTGGTTATTACAATCCATTATTTATTTAAGCAATGGAAATCTATTTTAGACTTACACAACAATTTTTTTTTAAATAGGCATGTAGAAATGTAGATACCACGTAGTAAGTTATGTACATCTGAGTTTTCAATCATTTCGTTTAAATTATTGTTAACCAAGTTTAGTACTGATAAGGATTATTTCTTCTACTCTGTATTGATTAAATTAATAATAATAATAGATACGAACACAGAAATATGTAAGTTTTCAATTACTATTTTCTTTAGAATTTAGATATGTAAAATGATCTTGTGTGGTATAATTAAAGAACCAAAATCACTTATAGACTACCACTTTTAACATTTTATACCAATCCTTGTATTCGAGTGTACTTAATTCTTATTATTGTAGATTTGTCAAAAGGGAATAAATTATGTTCATTAGCAATGTATGGTTTTTATTCTGAATACCCTCAACTAAATCTTAAACCCTTAATAATTCATTAAGTAAAAATTAATCTTAGGAACTTCAAAAAAGGTAGTCTATACAAAACGGAATTTGCAATGTAAGAAAATATATCATAAATAAACAGAAGAAAAAGAAGAGCACGGAGTTAAAGAAAACCAAGTGATTATAATACAAATCATTTATTATTAGATAGACACAGTTCCCATCGCTTATCAGAAACAATGTACAAAGCTATAGTAGTAATATCAAATATAAACAATATGCACCCTTCGATTACTGCAAGCCTTGTTTGAGGATACAGGATTATAATTGAGCGCTTCTAGTTTCTGCTGCTAAGAGATAGAATAGAACAGAATGCAAAATGTTTATTCACTACACAAGATTATAAAACGCGGCGTAATAAAAAGGGAAGCATAGCGAAATAATGGCGATCGCGGGGGTTCCTGCACACTGTCGTATTGTAATAGATTCTCACACGATGGTTCCAGTGGGACTAGAGATTTTCAATTAAAATCGTTACATGTTTACTTGGGTTTACAGTGTCTTTCAATTTGTAACAAACAAGCCCTTACACAAATGCCTATTTGTAAATTACATATATAATTGTTGTATATTGTTACAGTAATTTCATTACGTGGTTATTATATTCCTTGTCAAGCGTCTGTGTGCGATTTCATTACGATTTTACAATAATTTAAAAATCCACAGCGAACATTCTCGTAAACACAGTAACGGCAAGTCTCACGTGAAACAAACGTAAGACTCGTGAAGTTGTCAGACAGCTTGAAAAGAAATCTAAAAAAAATGTCTATACATCATGCTTCGAGACCTTCGCGAAGCTCTCTGTTCAGCTTCACTGTACAGGTCGATAAAAGCATTTTTTTTTAAATACAAATTAAAACCAAACTACAGAAACAATCACTCTGTGGAAAAGGTGAGCGTATAAAAAAGAGTCCAAAATCCGCAAAGTAATTACATCTGCATGTGGTCGCCAAACGCATCAGACACTGATGGCGCCATAATTTATCAAATATCAAAACAAATGACGGTCCTTATCACTTTTATAGAATATACAAAATGCAGTTACTTATTTCCCTGTGGAAAAAATATTATCTTATAGTATTCTTAGATCACGGCGCGCTTCGATCTGTAAAAAAAGAAAACAATGCTAATTTTTCTTAAAAAAAAAACCTATTAAAAGAATAAAGAGAACTGTTAAACTAAACCTAAGTAGGAGTACTCAACTCACCTCTAATAACCACAGGTAATTAAATAATCTCCTAACTTCTCCACTACAGATGCAGCTTGCTGGGGTTGGATCGGTTCTTCGTAGAGAGAAATTACAACAGCTGCAACAAAATTATTCATATTGTACTGTAATGTAGGGAGAACTCAATTTTCCACACTTAACTCTAAATTGGTCCCTTGTTCGTCTCTATATTTATATCTATATTCGTGACTCTTCATATTGTTGACTTTCTCCAATTTCCTATATGTACCGTAATCTATACATATAATAAATTTCTAAGTCGAATCTGTACATTAAATATTTTTTGGGAAATCTAATTGAAATAGACATTATTATCGATATAGAGTCCGAATCTATAGTTTTTATAATTTTTGTTTGTCTGTCTGTTACCGCATCACGAGAAAACCACTGGGCAGATTTTGATGAAATTTGGTATGATGATAGCTGGTTATCCGGGTCAACATATAGGATACTTTTTACCGCGGGAAAATATCTCATTTCTGAGAAAAAATACAAAAACTGCATTGTTCTTGTACACTAATATGTAAAACCTAAGAATTTGGTTTTTGGTCATCTGAACGCGGGCGGAGCCGCGGGCAATGCTAGTAAATAATAATATAATAAATACACCTGACCACCACAATAAATGGGAAAGTTTGTGTTTGTAAAGGAGTAATCCTTTACATAGAAAATTAAAAGGCTAGACAAATTGCGATCAAACTTAGTTCATAGATGGATTAGGTCATAACCTGGAGAAAATACAAAAACTGCATTGTTCTTGTACACTAATATGTAAAACCTAAGAATTTGGTTTTTGGTCATCTGAACGCGGGCGGAGCCGCGGGCAATGCTAGTAAATAATAATATAATAAATACACCTGACCACCACAATAAATGGGAAAGTTTGTGTTTGTAAAGGAGTAATCCTTTACATAGAAAATTAAAAGGCTAGACAAATTGCGATCAAACTTAGTTCATAGATGGATTAGGTCATAACCTGGAGTAATACATAAGCTACTGTAAGGCACCTCACACACTAGCGAAGTGAGGGTAAGTCGTTAGTATAATATAAAAAAATGTAACATGTAAATATTTCTTGAAAATTTATGTTTGGGGGATGTTTGAAATGTAATAAAGTCAAATCAACAAACTAGAATTAATGTCTTTTTAATCGCGCTACAGTCGTAAACTGAGGGACGGATTTCTATAATTATTTTTATTGTACAAGCAATACTCTTATATTAAAAATATATCTTTGTTATACTTAATGGATGGAGGCAGATTCAAGATAGTAAAGTTTCCCGATCAATTCATCAATCGATGGTCGTTGTCTAAAAGGAAATTTACAGGCTGGCAATAGCTAGTGAATGGCATGATTCATATTGAATTTGGAAAGGCATTAACTTTCAAGACGTACGCCGAAAAATGTATTTAGTATAATTTAAATAATTTGGTTTCGGAACCTGAATATAATCGCGTGTTTAAATCAAATGTAGGACAATTAACGATCTAAGAGAGAACTTAACGGTCTATGCGCACTGTTGCGATTTCTCAGTTTAGACAGCGCACAAAGATTATAATAAAATACGGTTTTAGATGAAATTTTAATTATTTACATTAGTCATATGGTCCAAAGAGATTATGAGTTATAAGCTGTTACTATGAGGCGCTATCGAGATATAGGTCTCGGCCAGCCCGCTTGGCAAAGACGCAAGGGCAAAATCTTGTCAGAGCAGTGGCAACTGTACATTTATTTGTATGATTTTGTTATACTTTCAAACATGATATTGCTAACTTTGCATTACGCAATCAACAAGAACAAAGCCAAAATTATATCTAATTAATTTGGACAAACTTTCATATAAACATCAGTATTATATTCATAAAACAGCAGGTATTCGTTATTTCCATATCAATCAATCTTAGCGTGTAAACGTAGCTAAATAGCAATAATACACGTGATACGATATTGTATTACGCAGTTCGCATAATCGAGGCGGTATGTCGTAGCGTATACCTATATAGCGTACCTTGCTGTGTCTTCATGCAGTGCAAGCCGACCTTGCCGAGCTTTGCGCGTATGATGCGGTCTGTTCCACTGAGGTAGATGTACCGCGTACCCGCTATCGTCACGCCGCCGCTGGTAAGGATTGATTCATTTTCGAAACCGGCCACAATCTTCCCCACTTCATCTTTTGATATCTGTTGACAAGGGATTTATTCTTGACAAAATGTAAATACACGCCACTAACAAGTAATTAGCATGGCGAAATATAAAAATTCAAAATATTTTATTCAGCATTAAATTATTACAAATTTTTACGGAGAATGAAATGAGATATTTTCCCGCGGTAAAAAGTACCTTATATGTTGACCCGGATAACCAGCTATTACCATACCAAATTTCATCAAAATCCCTCCAGTGGTTTTTCTGTGATGCGGTAACAGCCAGACAGACAGAAATTCTAAAAACTATAGATTCGGCCTCTGTATCGATAATAATGTCTATTTCAATCAGATTTTCCAAAAAATATTTAATGTACAGATTCGGCTCAGTTAGAATTTTATTATATGTATAGATTAAACACACATTTTCATTCACTTCAGAATATTAACTTTAAATAACTTTGCACTCATTAAATTCTAACACTTAAAATATCATAAAGTACGAGAAGTTTAAATAGGTAAATGTAATGACTAATATCTACTGGTACTAATAATAATGTTTTGAATTATACACATAAAATTCACACCACAAGAAATCTCCAAGGCACATTATAATTGCATATTCTATAAATAAAAAACATGACTTGAAACAATTTACACTTAATTCTCTCAACATCAAATCATATTTTATCTCTTTTTTTTCAAATCCCACGGGATTCAATCGGGCCAATATGTCACACCATCAATCACATGAATATTGTGTCTTTGATTTCTACATCAATTTGTTTTAAAAATTACAGATGTTTGTCCAGGTTTAGCTAGAATAAGTTATAAGTAATTTAGATCGGAAATTAGTAACGGGGATGCTATGCCATTCCTTTCATATTTCCCATAAAATAGCACAAAGTACTATTACATAAATTTAATAGACATTTTTAAATTTTAATGTATTTTTATCAACAATACTAGCAGTTCATTATAGTTTCAAATTATTAATAGATGATAAAAAGTGCTTGAAATGATTTAAGTTGTGCAAAATCAACAGGAAAATTTTAGTTATTTTTTGATATAATGCTTTTCTCTGAAACTTATTGTAATCATAATGTTTCTTTTTTCAATTATAAAGTCTTCAAATAAAAATTGTTTGCAAAGTAAACTTGTTTATGACAAAAGTAAAAAAAGTTGTACTAAAAGTAATGTCTACCTGATAAGATGAGGTCATTAACCTCATGCAATTTAACAGGTGTGACATGTTACATATAAAATTAAAATTTATGATAAATTAAATTTCTTTCTCATGCCTGAACATTATATTTAAGCATTTTATAAAAGATTATATAAATCCCAAACTATTTTAAAGAAAATAATTGGTAATAATTTTAAAGGAAATTTAAAAGGAAAAAGGTATAAGAGGGTTAGTTTCCAGTTTTTGACGATTGGTTTATACATATCAATAGATAAATTAAAAATATCTTATCAAACTTAGTTACAGATAAGGATATGATAATATGAGATATGTTATGGACAATCTGGTGTTCATTTACTCTGGACTCTAGTTTATAACATTATAGCATGTAAATTGTATTATAACTAAAATATTTAAAAATAATTTTTGCAATCACAACATAAGAAAAAAGTTAGTTATTGGTATGAATCTACTTTGAATACTTATATTTTCTAAATATAATGCACTTTATTACATTTCAGAGAACAAATTAATCCTACTTTTTTATAAAAATACAATATTATTTTACTTTAGAGATTATACAGTTCTAAGGTTCGTTGGTAAATCGCATGGGATAAACTATTGCTTTGCTTATAAAAGATTAATTAAATTCCATTTTAATTTAAAACGGACTGTTATTATGTACCTATACGAAAACTGTAAAAAAAGTACTTTGATATGGTGACTCATACAATTCTAATTTGAAGTTATGGGACTTTACTTTTATTAGAACAATCACTCCGAATTAAATTAATTAATAGCTAATGGAAATATTAACTTACAGTAAAAAAATGAATATTTAAAGATAGGGTAGTTAGGTA
The DNA here is from genome assembly GCA_921882275.1 of Brenthis ino. Classification (NCBI taxonomy): domain Eukaryota; kingdom Metazoa; phylum Arthropoda; class Insecta; order Lepidoptera; family Nymphalidae; genus Brenthis; species Brenthis ino. The sequence goes on along the minus strand of OV170225.1, from coordinate 24,804,145 downwards.
TTACAACTATATTAGGCGTCGCCGACGTGTGACTTTATCCCAATACAAAAGCTACCGGCCGGCAAATATTATTTGCAGTAATGAATAATTTAATAATGCACTTTATTATTGAAAAAGCAATACCAATTTACTTGTACTATGGTTTTGAATAGAGTAAGTCAAGTGAAATGCCATAATACGTAAAATATTGAGATTCTTATTTGAATCGGCTGCTAGCACATGTCGCCATCTTGTCAACTAGCCGGAATCGTCATCCATTCTTTATAATATAATAAAAAATAAAACATAAAAGCAAACGTAAATATACAGTATAATTCTGTAATACATTAAAAAATTATTATTATTACACTAACATAAGTGATAAAAGAACTTACATCGAATCCTTCTGATTTCGCCCAGACATTACCATCATGACCGGCAATCGCAGCCTTTGTAACACATCTGGATGCAATTAACTGTTTATCGACATAATCTTGCCAGCTCATTTTGATTGAGTTCTTTATTTATAAAATAAAACTAAACTTTCCTAAACCACAATCTAGACCCCGCAACGAGCAAACGCTCCACACGAACAAAAAGCACTGCCGTTTCAAAATGGCAGCGTACTCAAAGACACGGCAGGAAGTTCATTACTACCAACGTTAGAATATTATCTATGCGTTCGTTATTCATTTGAAAGCACTGTATACACAGTGATACCTAAAAAGTTAAGCATTTAAGACAATTTATAATCATAATATTTTTATCCTTTAAATAAGATAATCTGCTATAAATCAAATTACAATAAATTTATAAGCCTTCTGGCTTTTATCAGTAATTTAATTGTATGACTAACAAAAGTACTTGATAGTTGATACCTACCTTATAGAGGTGCTTGTCTATTAAAAAGTTGAATTATATACATACCTACTCGTACATATACACAAATTTTATCAAAATCCATCCAGTGGTTTTTCTGTGATGCAGTAACAGACACAAATTCTAAAAACTATAGATTCGGCCTCTGTATCGATAATGTCTATTTCAATAAGATTTTCCAAAAAATATTTAATGTACAGATTCGGCTTAGTTACAATTTTATTATATGTATAGATTAATTAATATTTATCTTTCGTTTATTCTCTCATGATCTATGATTTGATATTGTTTAATAAAGAATATTTATAAGTTATATAGAGTTTCAAACATCCATTCAAACTTGTAAACTGAAAATATAAAATATATTTCATGTTGAGATATTTTAGAATAATCTTTAGATTCCAGGGACAAATAACATACTTATATTCTCGAAGTAGTAAATTGTTTCGATCCCGAATATCAGAACCAACTTTTGAACTTATACTTCTTTTGGCATATTTGGAAAAAAATATAAGGGTATATTTTTTACGATGCACGCGCGCACCTACAGCCAAAAAGCAACATGATGAAATTATAACTGAAAGCGACATGATGAAGTTAGCTGCAATCCTTTTACAAACAGAGAGTTGAGACATTTGGGATGAAATCTTTAGCTATTTTTGTTCTGTTACGCCAAAGAAATATAATTTCTTACGTGGGTACATATGTACACACATACACGTTTTTTGAAGTGAAAACTTCTAATTTCTATAGGCAGATTTGGATAGGTAGTAAATTCATGTAAGTCGTCATCGACATGGTCACGTGACGTGTTAACGCTAACACTCAAGAGTGCCGATAGATATCAAAACCAGGTAAATTTAAACAGTTTTGATTTACAAATTTTAATTTAAGATCAAACAATTAATTTGAATATCCAAAAATAACAACTGTTTGTTTATAGTTTTAAGTTTTCACTTCTGTCGGCAGTCCTCAAGACTGCGTTTTTGTATTTTTTTTTATTATATAATACATAACATTAACAAGACTTAGTTCAGTATTATAAAATTGAACTCTTTTTTACCGTTTATTACAGTTCAAATTATTGAAAGATTATTAAAGAAATAAATTATTCTTTTAAAGAGCTGATACAATATTGTATTTTTATACTGTATGAATCGTTCAAAAATCAATAACTGAGTATACTTAGTTATCTGTTCAACAAATATATTGCTCTGCTACAAATTGAAGTTGCAGACTTCCGTCGTTTAACTTCCTTTTATTTTAGTATTACTGATCTTCTTGAGAAAAAGATTATCAAAAAATTATAAGTGCTATATTAATATTCTTAAAATATTTTCAAATTGGTTAAGTAAGCAACTTATCCTATAATTTTACTTTATTACATTACTAAAAAAAAAGCTTTTGCTAAACTTAACTTGACCTTGCTAGTTCTTTTCCGTTCAGCTACCGCGATTGGAACATGTCCTATTCACCTGAAACAAGGTAAGTGAAGTTTTTTGCTTTATTTTGAAGTGCCTTTAATTAAAGTTTATAAAATAAAGTATGTACTGTTGAACATAGTTTTAACAAGTAATAATTTATATGATTTTTCTATTAATTTCTATAATGTATTCTGCACGGTCTCCGATTGCCAACATGGCGCTGGCAGGAGAATAGTATTCCTATCCCGGCACTGTGCACGTGTTTTGATATCATATATTAGTATCTTTATTTCTATGTTAAGAAAAAAGCTATGTTAATTGTTAATGTCATGTTACATTACAAAATTATGCCTTTCATTAAAATGGGCGGAATGCGCATTACAGAGAAATGTCATTTGACAGTTTCACATTAATGATTTTTGCTTATTCATTTTATCTTGTATATTTATTTGATTTTAATAGGAAATCTATTAACGTAACTTATATCATTTTCAGATCGGAGAGTTGGCAGGAGGATAAAAATGGGCCAGCCAAGGACCAAGGCAACTACGACGGACCTCCGGGTTTGGACACCGTTGGTGCTCTTGACACAAACTGGCATGAAGTCGTGGAAAGCTTTGATGACATGAAATTAAAGGAAGAATTGTTACGAGGAATCTATGCTTATGGTTTCGAAAAACCTTCAGCCATACAACAACGCGCGATAATGCCTTGCATTCAAGGTCGCGACGTTATTGCTCAAGCTCAGTCAGGAACTGGAAAAACTGCAACATTCTCCATTTCAATTCTACAGCAAATTGATACTAGTATTCGCGAATGTCAAGCGCTTATTTTAGCTCCAACCAGGGAATTGGCACAGCAGATTCAGAAGGTATAAACATAATGATAATTTGTGGTACTGATTTAATGTTGTCTTTAGAGGAAGTGTTTTTAAATATATCTTGTCAATTTAGGTGGTTATTGCTCTTGGTGATCATTTGAATGCTAAATGCCATGCCTGCATTGGTGGTACAAATGTGCGTGAAGATATTCGTCAATTGGAAAGTGGTGTTCATGTGGTGGTTGGTACTCCTGGTCGTGTATATGATATGATTACTCGTCGTGCCCTCCGTGCCAACACAATTAAGCTATTTGTGCTTGATGAAGCTGATGAAATGTTATCCAGAGGGTGAGTAATATTTTAAAAATGGTGACTAGTGTTAATTTGTTAATGATTATAAACATGTAAATTTATATGAAGTTTTTGATTGATTTTTAAAAGAAATACACTACAATATATTATAGGTAAAAATGTATTTTTAAAAACAGGTCAACATATTTTTATATTGATTTTTAGGTTTAAAGATCAAATCCACGATGTTTTTAAGATGTTGTCTTCTGATGTGCAAGTTATTTTGCTATCAGCTACTATGCCTGATGATGTGTTGGAAGTGTCACGGTGCTTCATGAGAGAACCCGTGCGTATTCTAGTGCAAAAAGAAGAGGTAAGCTAAATATGATTGTATATTATGTTTATTTTAAGAAATAATGTTAACAAACTGCTTGGGACTTAAATTTATTTTTCATATAGACTTTTAAGTTTCATTATATTGTGTAAGGTTACATTTTGTATTAGTGCTATTTAATCATTCAAGAGTATCATGTGACTTATTTGTCTATTAATGGTTTCTTATTTCTAGAAATATGTGGACTTGTAACTGCTTATTTTATATTAATAAAATCTATGTTATTTAAATATATATGTAAATTTACATAAGAGTGCAATATTTACAATAAATAATATTAGATTGGTCTTAAACTCATTACTTTAAATCCATGACAACAATTAACAAAAAAAAAATTTAATATTTATCTTTTATTTTAGTTAACCTTGGAAGGTATTAAGCAGTTCTTCATTTCCATTGAGATGGAGGACTGGAAGTTGGATACTCTATGTGACTTGTATGACACACTCTCCATTGCCCAGGCTGTCATTTTCTGTAATACTCGTCGCAAGGTAAATTTATTACAATATTTTAATAATTTATTTCTTTATAATATAGAACTATCCATGTTTTCTGATAAGAATTGAAATAGTTAAAATTGCTTAATTTTTAAGAAATTTTAGGAAATATAAGTTATGTCCTTCCAGAAGTAGATAGTATTTTATAGGTCACATGAACAATTTGTGAAATAAGCTTCAATCTTTGTAAGATAATCTAAAACAGAGGAACATTATTTCTAATATTTTATATAATGTATCCATAAATATCATAATGTATATCCTAATTTAATTTTAAAATAAACTATAGTAATATAATTGGCTTATAGTATAACAGTGTCATATTCAGGAGTGTCGTGTTCAGTGTCAATCTTACATAAAATCACAATTCAAGGCCATGTCTATGTGTAATATTAACATCTAACCTTGCTTACGTATGAGCAATTTTATAGTTGAGTACTGATTTGTTTCCAATTTAAACACATTTTCCTATTATTTTGAGGAATTTTATTTAAAGTTATATTTTATTATATTTACAATTGTATATTTATAAAAAAGTTCTATTAAAACTATTTTATTACAACTAAGACAAAGTATATAACTTAACTAAATAAATGAAACTAGATATTTTAACATACAATCTTCAAACTGCTTTAGGCAGATCCTTCTCAGTAAAAATTCATTCTTGTCTAAGCTGTAATTGGAATGGTTTTAAATTAGTGCTTTCTATGATCTTATTGGTTTGAACTTCACAATAAGCAGGATCTCTGCCATTATACAGTAGAAATTAGATAATTTTAAAATATTTATAACATCATATATAAATACATATATAATGTATTTTACTGTAGTGAAAGATGACTTGAGTGTAAATCATTGATTACATTAAGAATGAATAGTTGACGTCATGTTGAAGCCTAGATTTTAATCATTTAATAAATTAATTAATTAATTGTATATAAATACTTTTCAGGTCGACTGGTTGACTGAATCCATGCACACCCGCGACTTCACCGTATCCGCCATGCACGGCGACATGGACCAGCGCGAGCGCGAGGTCATCATGAGACAGTTCCGCACAGGGTCTTCCCGTGTGCTCATCACTACTGATTTACTTGCTCGCGGAATTGACGTGCAGCAAGTGTCTTGCGTTATTAACTATGATCTGCCCACCAACCGTGAGAATTACATTCATCGGTAAGATTATCGCTTTCACACTCAGGTCTTCAAGTAACATTTATTTACACATTAAAATTGTATTATTTATACGTTTACGGTACATTATTGTGTATTATTATTATTTTTTTTATATTTTCAGTATCGGAAGAGGCGGCCGTTTCGGTCGTAAAGGTATTGCTATTAACTTCGTGACCGAAGCCGATAAGAGAGCATTGAAGGATATTGAGGAATTCTACCATACAACTATTACGGAAATGCCCAACGATGTGGCCAACCTCATCTGAGGCGCCAGCGCATTCCAGTTTATACTTTGTGTCCTGCATTCTATTGCGATATTTAAACGGTGTGAGTATTAGGGGCAACCTCCTAAGTACCGCTGTGCTGATTTTTTATTGGAACTCATTTAATTTGGACCGTTATATTGGTTTTGTTTAATGAAATAATACAATACTATTATAGTATCGATATAAGTTTAATATACATAGTTATAAGCCCGGCTCGGCCGGATGGCCCCCGTTCCGCGCGGACCCCGCTGCTATCTGCAGAGGGGTCTCATCGGGTACTGGAGAGGCTATTTCAATCACAAAAGTACTAGAAGGAAATAATGTATTGTAGCTTATTTTCCAGTTGTACATAATATGGTAAACTGTTTTTTGTAATACGGTAAATAAATATGATTAAATATCTTTTCTGTATTGTTATTGATGTGAATTGTAGCGCTCCACTCCCGATCGGAACCTTAATTTCTCAGGAGCCGTGAACTCAATTTAATATATTTTGTTTACAGAAAATCTACCAACTGAGCTGTTGAAACGCACTTTGGACACAACTATGTGGAAATAATAAATCAAAATTTCCTCTAAGTCATTACTTTCTTTTGACAGGTCCTTTTGTATCCTGTTTTCCCATATTACTATTAATTTTCTACATGGTTTTTATGTTCATTTAGAATTATTTATATTTTTGGAATAAATTTTCTTCAAAATATATGAAGTTGGTAATTAAGGTTCCTGTTTGAAAGTGCGAAATAACATTTAACAAGTATATAATATACAATTAGCTTTTAAAATATAGGCTTGATCCATTTTAATCAAACTAAGTTTAATTTACATATATTTGAGTTCTTTGTTTATTGAATTTGCTAAACTTAGAACGCACTGTCAAATAATCGGGACACGGCTAAAACTTCTCTCATACTTAAAATTAATACATATATTTTACGACAACCACTATTCATACCAATATTCAGAATATATTGAGAAAAATATATCAATAGTAGTTTTTTTTTTCAGGCACTAATTAGTTTATTTTGCTTAAATTGCACATACAGTATCACGGTGCGTTCTAGGCGTAGGATACCACACTGATACATCCCCTAATAAATAATCAATAAATTATCTAAAGGAAAATGCTCCTTTCATTTTCCTTCACAAATATTCTTTACTTCGGTAATCTCATCATACTTGACATTCATAGTCAATACTTTAAACAAAATATACAAAAACCTGATAATTGCGTTTTCTTTTAATTGTAGAACTGTGGTTATTTGATTACCAAATAAAAAATACAATATCTTAAATAAAAGATATTGGTATATTTTTTTTAATATAAAATTAGCTCTTTGACTAGATCATCGAATTAATGGAAGAACATATAGAAATATCATTGAAATAATGGTTTATATAAATTAAAAAAGATAATTTGTTAAAAAATGAACATGTATATTTGGAGTTTATTAAAACAAACAAATTTTAAACAGTATCCAGTAAAAGGCTGTGTATTAAAACAATTATTACCTATCAAAAAAAGATAATCGTGAATGAAATGTGTGCATTTTTATTTCATAAAATTACAAATATACACTGGCGATGCAAGTTCATGATAAGCTCTTGGTGTTCCCTTATAATTTATCACCATAGAATACGCGCAGGTTACACGCGTAAAAAATCACCGTGTGTCCTTATTTGTAAATCATTACTGTGCACTACACAGCTGTGGGTGATATGAGGTTAAAAGTATTAAAGTAATTAATATATAAAAAATTTACTCTCGATAATAGGTAGTACCAGTGCAATCACAAGGAGCCAACTTCACGCAAGCACGTTCAACTTCTACGAACTTTTATTCATCTATTGTAACTAGGCAGACCCTGAGCTAAAAATATAGCTAAATACTACTTGAATTGGTTGCGTTGTTTAGGCATAGTAATATGGTACCAAAATATATGTTGAATGATGATCTAATTTATTTTACTACCGACTTACCCTTGCTTTGCTCATCCCTAGAGCCTAGGTATGTTTTATTTTTTTAGCGGGACCCTTATTCTTTTTCTATCATCAGCTATCTGCCAGTGAAAGTCCCGTCAAAATCAATCCAGCCGTTTCGGAGATTGGCCGGAACAAACGGACAGACGGAAAAAAAATGTTTTTTAAGTACCGTGTACACTAGTACATACATACATTCCTGATGCGTAGTTAAACTACGATTACGTTTGAATAATTTCCGTTGAAGACGCAACTAAGGTCCTTGATGATAGCGCAGTATAGCAATTTAACGTTAAAAATAAGCTTATTTAAAATCGTCCCACTTTAAAAGTAATGATGTAAGTACATGAAACTTGGTATTAATGCTCTTAAATACATGCATAGCATTTTTCGAAATTCATCCCATAAAAGGGTAAAAAAGGGGATGAAAGTTTGTATGAAACCTACCTTTTTAAAGTATTTTTTATAGTAGCGCGGGTTCAGCTAGTTTATTATAGAATATTAGTTAGTAAACAGCAATTTATGTAAAACAACATTAAAATAAGATTTTATTTTATAACTTTCTAATCTATAACATTGAAATAGATGCCAGGCATAATATCATCACAGTCTTATAAATAAGTAAAAACTAAAATTATATTTATTCATAATAGATAAAATATCAATAAATTAATATCACACTTCTGGTTATATTCATCTTGATGAATATATAGTACAGAAACACTAAATACAAATATCATAAAAATGCAAATAAAAGTATCAACAGCAGAACTGACACTGGGAAGAATATATAAACAGACATTCTTGGATGACATATGGATCTTAAAATAAATGATTCTTCATCATTATTATTTAAACCATCTTTAGTTGGTACTTCAACAATAACTAATTCATTACTAAACATTTCTACATCAAACTGGCATTCAGTCTTGTTTAAACACATTTTAGACTTGGACATATTTGAGTATTGGAATGTAGGCTTGTAAATATCAAAAATGGCATGAATATCATTATTTACAAAATCATTGTCACTATAAAATATATAATAGTAATATCCATCTGATGTTACTTGATGATCAACTTTTAATGTTGTTATTTCTTCTAAATACTTGGTATTGTTGCATTGTGTTGAATATGGGAAAAATTCATTCATTAATATATTATCTTGATAGCAATCATATAAATTAACTTCAAAGCTTGAAACTGATTTATCTTCAGAAGGTTTAATGGTGAGGTTAGGTGCATTTCCACCATGATTAACACCAGCATCTAATACAGTATTGGGATTATGTAATGCTTTATTAGTATCCCTTTTATGTTTAGTTTTCAGCTCGTCCATTTCATAAGAATCATTTTCAACCAGCCAGGTTTCATCTACTGTTTCATAATTATGTTGTGGAACTTCTCTTTTTTTATTTCTAGGATTTTCTAATGTAACTGAAACATGTCCATGTTTTTCTATAAGTAATGGGTCTTTTTTATATTTATCACCATCTAAAATACCGCAAGTGTTTAATATTTTATCACCTTTCACAACCAATATTTTTGAACCTTCATATCTCGAACAGCCTCTTAGCTCCACAGTAGCTCCAGCAAAAAGAAAAAATCCCCAGTATTCTAATGTATCATCAGGTAAGGTCATTGACTTTTTTAGTTGAATATGTCTTCTCTTAGTAGCTAGTTTTGGTCTACCTTTCATTTGGAATGCATTGAAGCTACTATTCATCTTTAAGGAATGTTTTTCACAAAATATTGATGACTGTCCTTTATGTATTTGTATGACATCTGAGTCTGATATTCTATACATAACATCAGCATATTTTATATTTCTAAGATATAATGGAGAGATTATGAGTATTGCAGGTAAGACAGTTGTTAACAAGCAAAACATAACAACTCTCTGGGTTCCATGCATCTTACCGCCATCTGAAAATAAAAGAAATATGTGTAAACACAAAAAGCTTTATGATCTTCTTTGTTATCATGTATACCAATACACTAATATTATGAAGAGGTAACATTTGTAAATTTGTATGCAAGGGGTTAACTCTAAAACTACTAATTTGATCCTCAAAATAGATATCTCAAGTGCTGGAGGCTATTTTTGTCATTAGTGTCAGAAATTATTACAATTTTAATTGAAGTCAGAAAAAAGTAGCTGTTGAGTTGCTTTATCAAAGTGAGCCACCTCCATGTATCGAAATAAATTTTATGACAAAAAGACACCTAAGAGTCACTTACTATTCATAAAAATATTTTAAGAAGAATCCATACTATGGACAAAAGTTACTTGTGTCTGATATCTTTTTAGGCATAACACACTAAACCGATTTAAGTGAAATTTGGTATGGAGGTAATTTGAGACCCTGGGAAGGACATAGGATAGTTTTTATCCCAGAAATCATCCCTTAAGTGGGTGGAAGTTTGTATGCGGAATCATTCATTTCTCAAGTAAGAGATATATAGGTCATCATACTTATGTATACATATTCCATCTAATCCATACTAAGTGTCAAATGTACCTGGGGACAAACCCGAGCAAAGCAAGGGTGAGTCACTAGTATTAATATAAAACATCAATATGAGGGCTATAATAGGACTCCTTATGAGATTTCCATATCCTTTTATACTGCAATAAAAATTAATCATAATATGTATTATGAGATCTATCATAGGCTAATTAGTGGGGCAGGATGGGGTGAATTTGTTATATACCCCTGTAATGCAATAATGTAAACATTCATAGATTAAGCTGTCAGATTACATAGAAGTTAGCCAAGTAACATTCTTTCAAAATAGCACTGGTAGATGTTGGTTATAAGCAAATTCAGGGTAAGGAATGTTTTATAAGGATTGTAAGTTTCCTTGAAAGGTGTTCAACAATTACAATTAGTATCGGTCTCCTGTTTATAGAATTAGGCGTACACAATTTTTTACTTCTACAATTACAATAATTAATGATTTTCACGAGATTCAAATTTCAAACGCTTACCAGGTTCCGAACGATTTGTAAGCTTTTAAAAATTTGTTATACTTTTAATATAATCAAAATGTTGTCAATTTAATCTTTAGTGGAAAGTGTTTCTTTGATGTAATTATTATCACATTTTAATGGCAAAAGCTTATATTTTGTTCCATTATTTTCAAATATTTTAATTTGTACAGCACATAGAGTATATTGCTACATATATAAAGCATGTACCGGTGTACTCGAGTCAGTAGGCTTTTTCAGTTTTCAAGATTGAGTATTGACAACTGAGTACTGACAAGTTGACAACTGACAAAGTGACAATATTAATTTCATAGAGTAGCTATTACTTTCTTTTAGGCCGACCTCGGCACCACACCCAATGTGGGGGTTTGGTAGTGTGTTGTTGTTGAGTTGGCGAGAACTTAATAAAAGTCTATGTACAATTCACAGCCTTTAATGCACTATTTTACACCCACAAAATATAGAAGGAGAAAGAGCAAAGCGGAAAGATAGTTCATACAGTTTACACGATAGAAAGCACAAAGATAGTAGAAATAATATACATAAAATTACGAAGCTTATATGATTAAGTACGTAAGCTTGGAATGGCGAGTAAGCGAGCGGTACGTGTCTCTCGTCTAGCGTGCGGATTGCGACTGACTGGAGTAAGGAGTTGAAACTTTTTAACTTTTAATTAACTTGAAAAGATCGTAGATGCTAATGCGCGGGCGCCGCTAATGGTAAACACCGAGGTGCGGTGCGCGGGAGGAAAGATGACATTACGTCACCTCGATCAGCTGTCCGCGAGGCTCAAGTTCAAGGCTCAAGTTCTATGCGTATTTTTTTTATTTTTTTTATTTTTTTATTATGTAGGGTGTGTGTAAGGTGTGTGAATTTATTTAATGTTTTATGATTAATGTAAGTCAGCCACATCACTCCCCTCCAGAGACCGTTCACGGGCGAAAGTAGTCTGGAAATCTAACTTTACGACCCGATCGAGTAGTTTTTAAAATTGGAGTGATGGTAACATTTTTATCATCGAAAGCTTTAGGTGTAATGTTTTGGTCTGACAGTATGTAGGCTGGTTTTATACGGTCTATCGATACTGTGACATCTTTACCTTTTATACGGATTTTAAAAACTTTTGAATCTCTTTCGATTACTTCATGCGGGCCAGTATATGCTGCTTGAAGTGCACCTCGAAGAGAATCTTCGCGTAAAAATACGTGTGAACATGATGAGAGGTCTTTGTATATAAAAATTTTATTATTATGTGTGTGATGTCTAACAGGGACTGGTTTTAAGTCATTGGCAAATGATCTGATACGGGAAGAAAAATCTGTTATATCAGTTGTACACTTGTCAATGCTCTGGTCAAAGAAATCGCCTGGAAGACGTAAAGGTTCTCCATAAACGAGCTCTGCTGAGGAACATTGTAAGTCCTCCTTGAAGGAACTTCGTATTCCAAGGAGAATAAATGGTAGCGATTCCGACCATCTACAATCAGCATGGCACATTATTGCTGCTTTTAATTGTCTATGGAATCGCTCGACTAGACCATTGCACTGAGGATGGTAAGCAGTTGTTTTACGATGTCGGAAGCCAATAGACTTCGAAAGCTGCTGAAATAGCGTAGACTCAAACTGCCTACCACGATCAGTGACAATGTCTGTAGGGCAACCATAACGTGCAACCCATTCGGATAAAAATGCTTTGGCTACAGACTCCGCCGTAATATCGGTAAGAGGTACAGCTTCGGCCCATCGTGTGAAACGATCGACGGCTGTTAAGCAGTACCGATACTCGGCAGATGGAGGTAATGGTCCGATGAGGTCTAGATGCACATATTTGAAACGCGCCTTCGGTATATCGTGCGTGCCCAGAGGAGACGACACGTGTCGATTCACCTTCGCGCGTTGGCAATCCAAACATGCCCTAGCCCACTCGCGACACTGCTTTCTCATCTGCGGCCATACGTAGCGTTGTGCTACGAGTTTAGCACTAGCATTAGCGCCGGGATGGCTTAATGAATGCAGGCTATTAAAAACTTGTTTGCGTAATGATTGAGGTATGAAAGGCCTAGGTGTCATTGTACTTACATCGCAGTACAGATAAGTGCGACTACCTGGAATTGTCATCCTTTCAATACGCAGAGAAGAATCTTCTTTTAAGTATTTATTAAGTTCGCTATCAGAGTTTTGAGCCTGAGCTAGCACTTTGAAATCTACAGGGATCTGTAACTCTTCGATGCGTGATAATGTATCTGCGACTACGTTGTCCTTGCCAGAAATGTGACATATATCTGTAGAAAATTGAGATATGTAGTCCAGATATCTATATTGACGCGGCGAGCAATTATTCTTACGCTCACTAAATGCATAACATAAGGGTTTGTGGTCAGTATAAATAGTAAAGCTTGTTGTCTCTAGCCAATGTCTAAAGTATTTAATACTCTCGTAAATTGCTAGAAGTTCTCTGTCGTAGGGCGAGTATTTCCTTTGCGATGGACTCAACTTACGAGAAAAGTAAGCTAGAGGTTGCCAGTTACCATCCTTTAACTGCTGCAAAACGCTACCAATGGCGAAATCTGAAGCGTCAGTTACAAGGCTTAGTTTTGAGTCAGGATCAGGGTGTGCTAACATAGCTGCATTGCACAAACTGTCTTTACATTTCTCGAATGCTTTCAACGAATCTCCACATATGTCTACAGTCTGAGAGGCTTTCACGGAACCAGTTAAGAGGGCATTTAAAGGGGCTTGGATATGAGCTGCTTGAGGTATAAACCTCCTATAGAAATTAACCATACCCAAAAATCTCCTAAGCTGCTTAGCCGTATTAGGTACGGGGTAATTTTTTATTGCCTCTACTTTACTCTCCAAAGGTTTAGTGCCGGCCTGTGAAATATGGTAGCCTAGAAAAGTGACTTCTGTTACTCCAAATTGACACTTAGAGGTATTTATTAAAATGCCATAGTCTCTTAACCTCGTGAAGAGTTGACAAAGATGGTCCTGATGTTGTGACTCATCCTTCGAAAATACTAATATGTCATCGAGATACGGGTAACAAAAATCTAAACCACGTGTCACTTCATCTATAAACCTTTGGAAGGTCTGAGCGGCGTTCCGTAGACCAAAAGTCATATATGGAAATTCGAAGAGTCCGAACGGTGTAGTTATAGCAGTTTTTGGAATATCCTGCTCAAACACTGGTAACTGGTTATATGCTTTAACTAAGTCAACCGTAGAAAATATGTTACATCCAGAAAGGCTATGAGCAAAGTCCTGGATATGCCTAATGGGATATTTGTCAGGAATTGTCCTAGCATTTAGCATCCTGTAGTCACCACAAGGACGCCAGCTATTGTCCTTTTTGGGGGCTAGATGAAGCGGTGAGGACCAGGAGCTTTCTGAAGGTCGAGCTGTGCCATTAGCCAACATGGCTTCAAACTCAGCCTTAGCTATCCTTAGCTTATCTGGAGCGAGACGTCTTGGTGAACAAGCTACTGGTGGGCCTGGTGTGGTGCGAATGTGGTGTGTAATGTTGTGTTTTATGATGCGTACTGGGCCAGCTGGTCGAGTGATCTCAGAAAATTCGGAAAGTATATTATTATATTTATTATCACAAGTCATGATCTTAACGCTAGACACTAGACTATCTACTCTACTAGAAATCATGGCTACAGTACACAAATTAGTTGTATTATCTATTAAGCGTTTATTGCGAATATCTACAACTAAATTAAAATAAGATAAAAAATCTACGCCAATAATTGCTTTAGATACATCTGCAACTACAAAACGCCACATAAATTCTCTACGTAAGCCTAAATTTAAAATAAGTTGTACATAACCATACGTGTTGATCGTAGTACCATTTGCTGCACACAACTGGTAATCCGTTTTTGCACGTCGTTGTTGAATCGCGTCATGAGGAAAAACACTCACATCACTTCCTGTATCGATTAAAAATTGCACTTTCGAACTATGATCTGTCACAAACAGGCGACCAGTATTAGAAGACGGAGGGCAATCGTCAGCCGCCATCACCGACTGCCCGTCTCGTTTCCCGACTTATAATCACATGGTAAGGTACATCTAGTCGCTTTATTGCCGAATTTGTAGTGATACCAGCATATGGGAAACTTCCTAAAGTTGGAATGTGATCTTCTAGAATTGGAATAACTGCGCTGACGTGGCCTTTGTCTATGCCGTGGACGCGCACGATCGAAGTTCTGGGTAGTCAGTTCACTCACTTGCTTCGTCAATGCCGTTATTTGACGCGCCATGACATCCATCGCCGATTCTAACCTTGAAATAGATGCCACTGCCAATTGAGGCTGGCTAGGTGCTATATCATGTACCCTGTCCGCTAATTCGGCTAAATCTTGAAGAGCCATATTAGGTTGAGAAGCGATAATAGTCTGTAAATTATTTGGTAAACGACTAGTCCACACATCCATAATAAAATCGTCAGGCATATTCGGTCCTGCTAATTGTTGTAAGTGTCGCAAAAATTGAGAAGGTTTGCGATCTCCTAATTCCTCAGATTGTAATAATTGTTTCACCTTCTTCTGTCTCGATATAGAAACACGCTTAATAAGCTCTGATTTAAGCTTTTCGTACTTGCCAGTAGAGGGTGGATTTTCAATTATATCCTCGACCGTTGCAGAATATTGCCCGTCCAAATGCGCCAGAACGTAATAAAATTTAGTGTTGTCATCTGTTATCCGTGCTAAGTTAAATTGCGCTTCAATTTGTGCAAACCAAATCTTAGGTTTTTCTATCCAAAATGGCGGTATACGCACGCCGACACGAAATAACTCCGTCGAAAGATCTCGGTCCGTTGAAACGCGCTCACATTTCTTAACACGTTGGCGAACACGTGGACTTTTCGCAGAGGGTCCAGATTCTGCTGTAGCACCGTCGTCACTGCTCATTTTAATGTTCAATTGGGGTCACCACTGTGGGGGTTTGGTAGTGTGTTGTTGTTGAGTTGGCGAGAACTTAATAAAAGTCTATGTACAATTCACAGCCTTTAATGCACTATTTTACACCCACAAAATATAGAAGGAGAAAGAGCAAAGCGGAAAGATAGTTCATACAGTTTACACGATAGAAAGCACAAAGATAGTAGAAATAATATACATAAAATTACGAAGCTTATATGATTAAGTACGTAAGCTTGGAATGGCGAGTAAGCGAGCGGTACGTGTCTCTCGTCTAGCGTGCGGATTGCGACTGACTGGAGTAAGGAGTTGAAACTTTTTAACTTTTAATTAACTTGAAAAGATCGTAGATGCTAATGCGCGGGCGCCGCTAATGGTAAACACCGAGGTGCGGTGCGCGGGAGGAAAGATGACATTACGTCACCTCGATCAGCTGTCCGCGAGGCTCAAGTTCAAGGCTCAAGGTCTATGCGTATTTTTTTTATTTTTTTATTTTTTTTTATTATGTAGGGTGTGTGAAAGGTGTGTGAATTTATTTAATGTTTTATGATGAATGTAAGTCAGCCACACCCAACATAAATAATAATAATAATAATTACTTTCTTTTAGAAAATAGGATACTAAATATGACTATGGCATAGTTGTTGATTTTGTAAACATAGTAGATCATGTACCTAACAGATCAATCATCATAAAACGTCTAAGTAATACGATATTACACCATGAACCATCTCTGTGCCGCATCTTTGGCGCACAAACAAGAACAATGCAAATAAAAACTTAAAGATAACCGACTTTCAGGCACTAAAATGTAAAAAATAGCTAAACGGAGGTTTTCATTTAAATAGATACCAAATCAGATATTTTCGAAGTCGGTACCAACCGATGCAAAGCAAATCTAATATGTTTAGATACGTAAAATACATACTAATTTACCTATTAGATATTCATATCTTAAAATATTGTAGGCTGGCCCTTTGAAACAAACAAAAACTTCTAAATCGGTTAAGGCGTCTTCGAGTAATCGGTGAACATACATAAAAAAAAAGATTCCGACGAATTGCAGAGAACCTCCTCTTTTTTGGAAGTCGGTTAAAACACTTCTTAATTCTTATATTTTCTGCTACTGAATTAGTATCCGTTGCGCGTATCACGCCAAAGCAGTACTTATCAAAATGCTCGATTGAGTGGAGCGTTCCTGTAGTTGAAAAATTCGAAGTTGAGCCTATATTGCTGTAATTGAAAAACGCCCCATATGTACAAATAAGAAAGTCTTCTACAGCCGACGATAACAAACTATCGTTCTACACAATCCAATTTTTGGTTGTTATTTTGAACATTTTGAACATCATATATTATTTGTCCCTAAATTACTATTTCGTAATCGTTTCGATATGATAAGTATAGGTACCTACACTTTTCATAAGTACCTTATTTTTTAAACACTAAATCATTATTTGCCTGCAAGTACAATTACAATTTAGGTTAAAAAGTCTTATAAAACTCAAATAGCGAAGTACGCTCACTTCGATTAATTGCGTCCCTATTATCTATTATCTAAGAGTACTTATACCATGTGGTTTTATCACGAACAAAGAAAAATAAGTTTAAAAAATTGTCAATAGATGCCGTTAAACGTATTTATTTATTATTAAAATTGTGTTAAAATAACAAAAGATAAAAAGACTAGATCCCAAAAAAGTATATTATTATTTCAAAAAATATTCTAAGTAAAGGGAAAAACAAATAATGTGCCCGTAAATAAAATTTGCGTAATTTTACAGATTATTGAAATATCAGCAATCAGATGATGGCTTTACAGTGTATATTCACAGATGGAGCTTTTATATTTTATGAATTGTTTGTCACGGTTAAAAATTGTAAAATCACAGATTTTTTTTTATTCGAATGCAGAATGAATTTTATGATATAAAAACAAAACAGTTTAATTATTTGCGATTCAAAGACATCTATTATCTATTCAAGCAAACAAAAATAGCACGCAGAATAGCCCGAATTACCCGAAAAAAGTGTAAATACATCGTTGTAGATCTTTTTATTATCTACAACATTGCCATTTAACTTTTTTCCATAAGACTTGTACTTTGCCGGAAATCGAGATAAACCGTTTTTTACCCTTAAAAACTCACCCCCTCCAACTTCTAGACCTCAGGTCACCCGTTAATTATTTTTCCTTTCATTTTTGTTATATTCTCTTTCTTTTCCAATGGGTTTCATTCTACTATTATTTTTTTTTGGTTTCAAAAATTATTGACCCTGATCTAATATCTTGGAAGTGCAAAATAAACAGTCCGCCATATTAAATTTATAGCCTCTGCATTTGATACCCATATCATATGAGTGGGTCACTATGAAAATAATAAATCGCCATTTTGTAACGTCCCTCCATCGTATTGGATTAAACATGGTGGCATTTTGAAAATCGTGCAGTCACGTGAGTCAAACGTGTGTTCCAAATTTCAGCTCAATCGGACAATTGGATGTGGGTCAAATTTAACTTGTAAAATTTGATTACAGACAGACAATGAGACAGGTAAAACTAAATAAAAGCTTGTAATAATTTTTATATTTATCGATATAAAACACGTGTTGTGTATGATGATTGAAAGTTTTTATGGACACAACAAACTCAAAAATTTATAATTTCAGAAAAGACGCTGCCAATGTAAGTTGAGACATCTATATGGATGAACATATTAAACAGCGTTTAGCTTAAACTGAGCGCGCTTCTGTCGAACGCCGGCGCACCCTAATAATCGCTAAAACTCGGCTAATTTTATTTTTTTAAATAATTAGGGTTCTGTGCAAAAAAATAAAATCCATGAAATTGCGAACAAAATCCGCGTAAATCGTTTGTCTACCTATATGGAAATATCTATATGGTATTTAAAAAATCAGGTTGATATTGTGTGCAGGTGCAATCTGTTGAAAAATAATTAAAAGTGTCCGCTAAATAAAAATGGACATTCGGATTTTTTTAGTCTTCATAAAGTGTGTAGGGAAAAACAAGCACAGGAGGGGGGAGGGAGGGGGGAAATTTTAGTTTTGCCCCCCCCCCCCTGGACCAAAAGCTGGGTACGTCCATGCATATTTCCCACTAAATAGAGTAGATATACCCTACAGCCCACTTATTAGAGAATAATAAAAATGAGTCGATTTTCAATACATAAATTTTAAGTTAATAATAATCTATATTTAACAAAAAATGGTAGATACCATTTAAGTAGTTAAAAGATACACATTTTAAATGTAACCACTCTATCCTAAAGGGTGGAATTATTTTTAGAAGTATGTATTATTAAATTATTTGTTATTTGAAGACTTATTATACCCGTCCAACCCACAAAAAGAATAATGAAAATTGATTAATAATTGGCAACGATAATGCGTAATATACGAATGAATTGAGCATAATAACTTTTTAAATTTTCACGTTCCATAATGATATACTAACTAGTAGAACGCGCAGCTTCGCTCGCGCTAGGTTTCATTCAAACTTTCATCCCCTATTTTACCCCCTTATAGGATAAATTTCGAAAAATGCTAAAACACGTATTTTTTTGAGAGTGTAGAGCCGTTAAAGAATTCAGGCGTTTAGTCCCGTAGTGTAATTATTATACATATTTATATAAATTGGGAAAAGTCAAGAAAGTGGGACCTTTGTTGAAGTTTGTCAAAAAATATCGTTGCCATGGAATTGTTTTATATTATTGATTTTTTATATCCGACATTTGTAAATAGAATACTGATGGTCATTGCGAAAAGTATATTAAAATATATTTAATTAGTAATTATTTATTTTTTCATTCATTTGTGACTAAGAATTTGGCAAAAATGGAAGAGAGTGAATTAAGAAAGTTGTTGCAAACTAAAAATGGATGTCGAGTACCAACTATGCTCCCCATACCTGATGTTAATAAAATAGCAAAATTACCATTTACTCCAATGCCTCCATATAATCGGATTAAGGTAAATATATAATGTAATTACATGTAGATTGTAGATAAAAATTCTTTAATTTGGACAAAAATAATCATATTTTTCTGGCCATTGAGGCCAGAAAAATTGATAAAGATTATCTATAATAATAGAGTCACTACTCTACAAGTACACAACAGTTGTTGAATGAAATTACAAATATTACACGTCATCATCACTTATTTAAATATTAATAATAAACTTACAAAGTTTTTAAAGCTTTATTTATTTTGTCTCTATTAATGTATCAAATTTTTTCTACAAAATATAATGAAAAACGGACAGACAAACGGAAAGTGCTACCCGATATTTTTTTACTTTTATATAGGAGAAGTCCTGTGACCTGTCTATCATTTTTCGTTTCCGTCCCATCACATAATTTTTTTCTTTAAATATTTAATGTTCCATTTCATTCTAATCTAGCCCAAATTACCAATATAAATCTATACCTACATACCTATAATAAAATTGTAACCAAGCCGAGTCTGTACATTAGATATTTTTTGGAAAATCTTAATGAAATAGACATTATTATCGATGCAGAGGCCGAATCTATCGTTTTTAGAGTTTTTGTCTGTCTGTCTGTCTATCTGTCTGTTACCGCATCACAGAAAAACCACTGGAGGGATTTTGATGAAATTTGGTATGATGATAGCTGGTTATCCGGGTCAACATATAGGAAACTTTTTACCGCGTGAAAATATCTCGTTTCTGAGAAAAAATACAATAACTGCAATGAAGAGTATACTAATATGTAAAACCTAAGAATTTGGTTTTTGGTCATCTGAACGCGGACTTTAGTGGTATCGTTTATTAACGATAGATTTCAATAAATCTACACAATAAAATTTAATATTTCACCTAGTTCTCAATACTTAGTTTTAGTGCTGAATTCATTAATACAAATTATGAATTTAGCTAATAGAGGAATTGTTATTTTATCTAATAATTAACTAACGAGAAGGCAAGTACGGAAGTAAAACGAAAGTAGGCATTCTTTGACAAAAAATACTACTCAACAACAAATAATACAAAGAATATAATCATATTATATAGAAATAGAAAATCTTAATGCTCGCCATAGATTTTTATAATATAGTAACAGTACCGCGGCTTCGCCCGCGTTCATACTTCAGGATCATCCGCTGGGCTAATCTGAAGATTGCTAGAAAATTTCATCAAAATCGCTCCAGCCATTTTGGAGTGCGTAGGAAATATACTTACACACATCGATTTATGTATATAGAAGGGTAAAAATTTCAATTTTCAATATTTCTAAAACTGGGAGAGATAACGGGAGAGTTTTTTTTTCGTCCCATTCTGAGCCGATAAAACGAAATCCATCGTAAAATAGCGCTGACAAGGAAATTATAGTTTTTTAAATTAATTTACACAAATAATTTTTTAAATAATATTATTAAACGTTTTAGGATAAAAAAGAAAAATTTCGACATATTTTAGAGGAAAAAGCTGCACATAGAAAAGTTAAAATATCCAAGGCACCAGTGGTACGACGCGAGTGTGATAATTTAGAGATAACACAAGATAGACATATTAATGTTCTACGTGAATGTGCACATAAAATTCAACCACCACCAATGCTTAAATCATGGGAAAGAAAAATTCTCAGTTTAATTCCTCCCAAATTGAAAAATGCATATCCTGCTATAACTGAAGAATTATTAAAAGAAAGTAAAAATGAATGGAATCGAAATTTACATGACCTAGCGGTAAAAACTATTATTCGTGACACTCCTGGAGTGCCGAGAAAGAGATATGAGGAGCCACATTTTAAATTTAATGGTATTACTCCGAATTACAGTAAAATGATTAAATATCGTAAGAAACTGAAAACTGGATCTCTTTTGTTACATCCATTTATAAGATTAATACTTGAATCTTCAGAAAAGACGTTCCCTGAGTTTATAATTGATTTATCAAAATATAGAAGACGAGGACCCTTCGATTTGGAAGATTTTCATACCAAAGTCATTGAAGAAATTAAAAGGGCTGACTATTTAGTATCCAGTACTTGGTATTCTATTTTAGTTAATTGGCTAAAAAATCCTCGATGCCTACGGGGATTACCATCTAAAAAAGTACCTGACTTTGTTAAATGTGCTACAAAAATGATATCAATGCAAATACAGGAACTGATGCGTAGGTCTATTGATGCTATAATTAAAGCTCTTAAAGATCCTGACTCCGTTCCATTACTAAACTTGACGCTAGATTTTAACGGAGAATTTATATATGATCCGTCTTTAGAAGAAGTATATAATATATATCACGCAATAATCAATGCCCTTTCGCATATTGCTCAAAGACTTATGCCGATCGAACAGTATCTTAAAATACCATATAATTATGATGCTCTACCGGTACAATATAATGAGTGGCTACATAGGGACGGTCATGAAAGGCTGCAAGCACAACTTTATATTGTGTTTCATCCACTTGTAGAATATCAAAAAAAACTTAGAATTGACTACAATATGTTATATGGAATTGAAGCTAAATTGCAATTATTAAAATTCATTGAAGAGGCTACAGATTTTGAAGAATCACGGGAAAAAATAATTTATTTCCAAGAAATAGATTCTGAGATTACTTCTATAATAGAAAATGAATATTTTAACTGCGCAGTAGTATGTCAACTCAGAATGATAGATGGGTTAAAAGAAAAAGCTTTGGAATTCATCAATGATATCATAGACGGAATAGTAAAATCTCATATGGATGAAAATAGAAGCATATGTAATGAATTTGAAATTATTGCTGCTAAGGCACTGAAAGAACCCGAAAATGCTGCAGATTTGGTAGAACAAGGTATTTATATCTTACATGCCAAAACTGTATTGGTTGAAGCTCTAAAAGAAAGAATTTTAAGACAAATTAATATTATTTCAAATTTATTAGAGATGACGTCTTTGACAACCGAACATGTAGCTTCTAATACAAAAACCGTAAATTGGATAACAGATATCAAACCTATATTTGAAAAAAATGCAGCTGCATATGAAACTTTTAAAGCAGAAATGGAAGATAATTTATTATCAAAGATTGCATACCTAAATAAAGAAGTCTTGGAAATGACTCCATATTTGGAATTACTAGATAACATGGATGATATAAATCATACGCTACAATATTTGGAATATTTAAGAAAACTAGTACACCGACTGGATTATTGCGATAAATTAGTTGAGTGGATAAATAACGAAGAAACTACTTTTAAGTTTCCTCTATCTAGCTATGCAGACCTTGAGGAATTGAAAGATTTTATAAAACCATTTCATTGTTTAGTTTATTTAGTTCACAAATGGAAGCGTAGCTACTATACATGGATGGATGGCCCATTTGAATATTTAGATCATGATAAAATAGAGCAAGATCATGATTTTTATTATAAAGAATTTTTAAAGTTATCTAAAGCATATAGAACCAAAATAAAGCAACAAATATCCGAAGGTGTTGAAAAGCGTTTTCAAGGTTTAGTAGATGACCCTGACATAAATAATTTGCCTGCTCCAATGAAGCTGTGTGCTCAAGCAATAGCTGAAATTAAAGAATGGAGACCTAATGTTCAAATGGCCCACATAATGTGCAATCCGGCACTAGTGCAGAGACATTGGGACGAGATGTCTAATATTGCTGGATTTGATTTAACACCTAATGCTGGGACTACTTTAAGGAAAATTATAAATTTTAATCTTTGGGATGATATCGACCAATATGAAATTGTTAGTGTTGCTGCAACAAAAGAGTTAGCGCTAATAACAAATTTAAATAAAATGATGTCAGAATGGGGTGACATTTGCTTCAAGACTAGTCCGTACAAAGATACTGGGATTTATATACTTTCAGGCTTAGATGACATTCAAAGTGTACTAGATGATCATATTGTGAAAACGATTGGGATGCGAGGATCGGCATTCGTTAAACCATTTGAAGCACAAGTCAAAGCATGGTATGAAAAGATTACACGTGTGAATTCTACTATTGATGAATGGGGAAAAGTTCAAAGTCAGTGGCTATATTTATTGCCTATATTTTCATCTAAAGATATAGTTGCCCAAATGCAAGAAGAAGGTGTTATGTTTGTAGAAGTCAATAATATTTACCGACGTTATATGGGATCTGTTGATAAAGATCCTCATGTTTTAGAAATAGCTGGAGGTGCAGGCGTTTTAGAGTCATTTAAAATAGCTTCTAATTTGTTGGAAAAAATTAATGATGGGATAAATAATTATCTAGAAAAGAAACGCTTATACTTTCCTAGATTTTTCTTTTTATCAAACGATGAAATGTTGGAAATTTTGTCAGAAACTAAAAATCCACTAAAGGTACAGCCACATCTTAAAAAATGCTTTGAAGGTATTAATAGATTAGTTTTTGATCCAGAATATAATATATCTGCAATGATCTCAATGGAAGGCGAGCAAGTAGAATTTTTAGATACGATAAGTGTAGCAGCAGCGAGAGGTTCAGTAGAAAAATGGCTAGTGCAAGTTGAAGACCAGATGTTGAAAGCGGTTAAATCAGAGACTGAACTATCTTACTATGACTATCCAAATTTAAGTCGTGTAGACTGGATATTATCTTGGGAGGGTATGGTTGTGTTAGCAATCTCTCAAATTTATTGGGCTGTAGATGTTCATGAATGTTTACATACTCATAAGCTTAGTGAATTGCAGGCTTTCCACTTAAGCTTGACTAAACAATTAAATGAAACTGTTGCTATAATACGTAGAACTGATTTAACTAAACTACAGTCTATTACAGTCAAGGCTCTTATTGTGATAGATGTTCATGCTAAAGATTGTATTCAAGATCTCATTGGAAAGAATGTTACAGAAGTTACCGATTTTCAATGGTTAGCACAATTAAGATATTATTGGGAAGAAGAGAGAGTTTTTGTTAAAATTATAAATGCAGTAGTAAATTATGCTTATGAATATTTAGGTAATTCAGATCGCTTAGTCATAACACCATTAACTGATCGTTGTTATCGTACATTAATAGGAGCATATTATCTTCACTTAAACGGTGCACCCGAGGGACCTGCTGGAACTGGAAAAACGGAAACTACTAAAGATTTAGCTAAGGCTTTAGCAGTACAGTGCGTCGTTTTTAATTGTTCTGACGGCTTAGATTATAAAGCTATGGGAAAATTTTTCAAGGGACTAGCATCTTGTGGAGCTTGGGTTTGCTTTGACGAGTTCAATCGTATTGAAGTAGAGGTTTTATCAGTGATTGCACAACAGATATTATGTATAGTACAAGCAGTAAGACAACATTTAGAAACATTTGACTTTGAAGGAACCACAATAAACTTAAACCCAGCCTGCTATGTTTGTATTACAATGAATCCCGGATACGCTGGGCGTTCAGAGCTTCCAGATAATCTTAAGGTACTCTTCAGAACCGTCGCAATGATGGTTCCGGACTATGCTATGATCGGTGAAATATCACTATACTCATTTGGCTTTATAGATGCTCGTAGTTTGTCTATAAAAATCGTAACTACATATCGCCTCTGTTCAGAGCAGTTATCATCTCAAAACCATTACGATTATGGTATGCGTGCAGTAAAAACTGTTTTATCAGCAGCAGGAAATCTAAAAAGAAGTTATCCAAATGAAAGTGAAAACATTTTACTACTTCGATCTATAACTGATGTTAATTTACCAAAATTTTTGTCATTCGATGTACCTTTGTTTGAGGGAATTATATCTGATTTATTTCCAGGAATAATTCTACCAAAACCTAATTATGATAATTTTCTACGAGCTTGTAATACGATTTGTGAACTAAATAATCTACAACCAGTAGAATGTTTCTTATTAAAAGTAATTCAAACTTACGAAATGATGATTGTTAGACATGGCTTTATGTTAGTGGGTGATCCATTTTCTGCTAAGTCAATGACACTAAAAGTATTATCGGAAGCTTTAACTTTAATGGCGCATCAAAATCTTCCTGACGGTTGTGAATGTACATATAAAGTTCTTAATCCAAAAGCAGTTACAATGGGCCAGTTATACGGCGCCTTTGATCCAATATCGTATGAGTGGACAGACGGTATAGTCGCGACTCTGTTTCGGGATTTTGCTTCTGAAGATACACCTGTAAGAAAATGGATAGTTTTTGATGGGCCAGTAGATGCAGTATGGATTGAAAATATGAACACTGTTTTAGATGACAATAAAAAGCTTTGCCTTACATCAGGTGAAGTTATGGCAATGACTAATGTAATGTC
This sequence comes from Brenthis ino, assembly GCA_921882275.1. Classification (NCBI taxonomy): domain Eukaryota; kingdom Metazoa; phylum Arthropoda; class Insecta; order Lepidoptera; family Nymphalidae; genus Brenthis; species Brenthis ino. The sequence goes on along the minus strand of OV170225.1, from coordinate 24,778,262 downwards.
AATGATTTTCGAAGTTATGGATCTAGCACAGGCTTCGCCGGCTACAGTATCAAGATGTGGCATGATATACATGGAGTCTGCATCATTTGGATTCATGCCTTTTTACAAGTCGTGGTTGAAAACGCTTAATCCCATTTGGTTAGAAGAGAACGAGGACTATATTTTCAATATGTGTGCTTGGCTGTTTGACCCTTTAGTATATTTTGTGAGAAAGCACTGTTCGCAGCTTGTTACTGGTGGTGAAGTTAATTTAGTGATAAGTACGTTGCGACTAATTGAAATGCTTATGGATAATGCTCTTGAGGGCGAAGAGGATACTAAATACACTAGAACGTGGTTTATCGCTTCGTTTATGAGTGCGTTAGCTTGGGGTATAGGTGGGATACTGAATACGGATTCTCGTGAGAGATTTGATGATTTATTAAAGGAATATTTTAGGGGTGAAAATGGTATTCCAACTGAAATAGAAAGAATTGACGTATCTATTCCAACTGAAGGAATGATAATAGATCATTATTATATGTACAAAGCAAAAGGTTGCTGGAAACCCTGGCTTGACGCTGTAAAAACAGTTCAAGTGAAAGAACAAATTAATCTATTGCAGACTGTTATACCTACATTAGAGACCGAAAAGTATATATTTCTTTTAAAATTACATACAAAATTTTCAAAGCCATTATTATTGATCGGGCCAACAGGAACTGGTAAAAGCTTTTATATTCAAAATTTTTTAATGAGCATCGATTTAGAAAAATACACTCCAGGTTTTATAACTTTTACTACAACTACATCTGCAAATCAAACCCAAGATCTAGTTCTCTCTAAATTGGTTAAGAGACGGAAAAATAATTACGGTCCTACAAAAGGTAAACAAGCTATTATTTTCATTGATGATATGAATATGCCTGCCAAGGAAACATATGGTGCTCAGCCTGCTATAGAATTATTAAGATTATATTTTGATCAAAAACATTGGTATGATTTAAAAACTACGGAAAAACTGTTTATATATGATACATTTTTTTACGGAGCAATCGGACCAGTTGGTGGAAGCAGACAGTTAATATACCCACGAATGTTGAGGCATTATAATATATATTCTATAAACGAATTTTCAAAAGAGAGTATGACTAAGATATTTACATCATTGTTGCAGTTAGGTTGGAGACGAAATGGATTTGGACAAGATACTCAACCATTTATAGTAAATATAGTAGCTGCCACTATGAACATTTATGAACAATCTACAGAAGGATTGAGACCGACTCCCGCTAAATCACATTACATTTTTAATTTACGAGACTTTTCTAGGGTTATTCAAGGCTGTGCTTTATTAAGAAAAGAATCAGCTGATAATAAAAAAACGTTCACAAGAGTATGGGTACACGAAATTATGCGCGTATTTTATGATAGACTTGTAGATGAATCTGACCGAACATGGTTTTTTAATCTTTTGAGAAACTCTACACAAGATTTCATGAAAGACACATTTGATTCTGCTTTAGATACTTATCAAAATGATAAGGGGGAGGTAACGCAAGATAATATTAAAAAATTGATGTTTGGCTGTTATCTTGATACAGATAGTGTAGAAGGAGAAAGGAGATATGAAGAGATACCTTCAAAAGAAGTATTTTTAAATGTGGCTATATCAATGTTAGCGGAATATAATACTATGCATAAAGCAAAGATGACAATTGTTTTGTTTGATTACGCATTGGAACATCTTTCTAAAATATGTAGATTACTTTCTATGCCATCAGGGAATGCTTTGTTAGTAGGAGTCGGGGGATCTGGCAGACAATCGCTCACTAGATTAGCTAGTACAATTTTAGGCCAACAAGTTTATCAGCCAGAAATTACTAAATCTTATAGTGTAAAAGACTGGCATGATGATATAAAATTGGTTCTTCGAGAATCAGGTGGCTTAAATAAAGATACTACATTTTTATTCACTGAAAACCAAATTAAGGAAGAAATATTTATACAAAATCTAGACAGCTTATTGAATTCAGGCGAAGTTCCTAATTTATATGGACTAGATGAAATTCAAGAAATTCTTGAATTAGTTCGATTAGCGGCTCAGGGTGGCAACAGAAATCTAGATATAAGCCCTTTACAAATACTATCTTTTTTCATAGGTCGCTGCAAAGCTAAACTACATATTGCTTTATGTTTTAGCCCCATTGGAAGTTCATTTAGAACAAGATTACGACTATACCCTTCTTTAGTGAATTGTTGTACTATTGATTGGTACGACAGTTGGCCAGAAGATGCATTGGAAATGGTTGCGCATTATTATATGGTCAAAGTAAATGTACCGGACAAAGTGAAAGCAGCAGCAGTGGTCGCATGTAAACAATTTCATGTTGATGCTCGAACTGTAGCAACTGATTTTTTTAACCAGTTTGGAAGAAAAACTTATGTAACATCTGCCTCTTATTTGAATTTAATAAAATCATTTACAATTTTAACAAATAAAAAGCAAAGAGAATTACGAGCAGCTAAATTAAGATATACAAATGGCTTAGATAAATTGAGTCAGGCAGCAGATGCAGTTGCCATCATGCAGCGAGACTTGAATGCTCTAAAACCACAATTAATAGTTATGGCAGCAAAATCTACTAAGATGATGGAGGAAATTGCAGTAGAAACAGCTTCTGCTGATACAGCAGCAGCTCAAGTTAGGGAAGATCAAAAAGTAGCTAATGTTCAAGCAGCAGCTGCCCAGGAACTTAAGAAAGATTGTGAGGCAGATTTAGCATTGGCTCTGCCAATTTTAGAAGATGCTATTGCAGCCTTAAATACTCTTAAGCCAGCTGATATAACTATTGTTAAGTCTATGAAAAACCCGCCAGCAACCGTAAAATTGGTTATGGCTGCTGTATGTGTTATGAAAGGAATTCCTCCAGATAAAATACCTGACCCTGATAATCCTGGTAAAAAAATTCTAGATTACTGGGGTCCTAGTAAAAGAATTTTAGGTGATATGAGTTTCTTAGATTCATTGAGGAATTTCGATAAAGATAATATACCAGTAGCTACTATGCAAAAAATTAGAAAAGAATATCTCTCTCATAAAGATTTTAAACCTCATATAATAGCTAAAGCTTCTACAGCAGCCGAGGGGTTATGTAAATGGATAATTGCTATGGACATGTATGATGCTGTAGCTAAAGTAGTTGCTCCTAAAAAAGCTAAACTAGAAGCTGCAGAAAAGGAATTTTCTGAAACAATGGCAATTTTGGAGGAGAAAAAAGCTACAGTTGCCAGATTAGAAGCAAGGCTAGCAGAGTTAAATGAAGCATTAGAAGAAGCTAATATTAAAAAGAAAGCATTAGAAGATGAAGTTCAACTTTGTATTGATAAGTTATATCGCGCTGAAAAACTAATAGGTGGTCTTGGAGGTGAAAAAGTACGATGGACCCAAGCTGCTGAGAATTTACAACGCTTATATGATAATTTAGCGGGTGATATTCTTGTATCTTGCGGTATTATTGCATATTTAGCTCCCTACACACTGCCAATTAGAGTCACAATTATTTCACAGTGGCGAGATTTAATTATTAAATTAGAAATGCCACATTCTGAACAATTTATATTTAAAGATATCTTAGGGACGGATATTAAGATACAGAATTGGTGTATCGCTGGATTACCTTGGGACTCATTTTCCATAGATAACGCAGTTATACAAGATAACTCTTTACGATGGTCATTAGTTGTTGATCCACAAGGTCAAGCTAATAAATGGATAAAAACAATGGAAAAATCTAATGATTTGCAAGTTATGAAGTTCACCGATGGCAATTATATGAAAGTAATAGAAACATGTTTGGAGTATGGTAAACCTGCATTGATTGACTGTATATTAGAAGACATTGAACCACCATTAGATCCGGTTCTACTAAAACATACTTATACACAGGGCGGAAAGGAATTTATTGCTTTGGGTGAGAATGTAATAGAATATCATCCAAACTTCCGATTATATATGACAACAAAATTAAGAAATCCTCATTATTTACCTGAAGTATTTAATAAAGTTACTTTAATTAATTTTGCGCTTACAAAAGATGGATTGGAGGATCAGTTACTTGGTATAGTGGTTGCTAAGGAGAGGCCAGATTTACAGGAAAAGCGAGAAAAATTAATTGTACAGGGAGCTGCTAATCGAGCAGCGCTTAAACAAGTTGAAGATGACATTTTACGAACGTTACAAGAGTCTAAAGGAGATATACTAGAAGATGAAACAGCCATAGAAGTATTAGATTCTTCTAAGCTATTGGCCATTGACATAATGAAGAAACAAGAAGCTTCTGTTGAAACTGAAGTAATTATCGAAAAATTTAGGCTTGGATATAGGCCCATAGCTTCTCATTCGGCTGTCTTATATTACTGTGTTACCGAGTTGCCTAATGTTGATCCAATGTACCAATACTCCTTAACTTGGTTTATAAATTTATACATAATTTCTATTGAAAATGCGAACAAATCTAAGGATTTAGAAAAACGATTAAGATTTTTAAAAGATACTTTCACGTACAATTTGTACAGTAATGTTTGTAGGTCTCTATTTGATAAAGATAAACTAATGTTCTCGTTTATTATGTGTTCTAAGATGATGCTGTCTACTGGTGAAATGGATCATGATGAATACAGTTTTCTTATAACTGGTGGAATAGCTGTAGAAAATCTTTTTAAGAAACCTGTTGAATGGGTACCAGATAAAGGTTGGGATGAAATATGTAGATTAAATGAATTGCCAGCATTTAAAAGTTTTAAAAATAGCTTTGTAAATTTCATAAAAAAATGGAAGGACGTTTATGACGATTTAGAACCTCATCATAAAACCTTACCTGGTGAATGGGACGAAAAATTAAAGCCATTTCAGAAATTACTGATTGTGAGAGTTTTGCGGCCTGATAAATTAACATTTGCAATATCCGATGTTGTAGAAAAACAAATGGGTCAAAAATATATAACACCTCCACCATTCGATATTGGAAAATCTTTTGGAGATTCTAACTGTTTAGCACCATTGATTTTTATTCTTTCTCCTGGTTCTGATCCAATGGGAGCTTTGATAAAATACTGCGGAAAAATGGGATATGGGCATAGATTTAATTCAATATCCTTAGGTCAGGGACAGGGTCCGATAGCAAAGGCTATGATAGAACGGGCACAATTGGAAGGCGGTTGGGTATGTTTACAAAACTGTCACTTGGCAGTATCTTGGTTACCTACTTTAGAGAAAATTGTTGAAGGCTTCGATTTGACTAATACTGATTTGAGTTTCAGATTATGGCTTACTAGCTATCCTTCTGATAAATTCCCACAGTCTATTTTACAAGTAGGTGTAAAAATGACGAATGAACCTCCCACAGGTCTTCAACATAATTTAAACAGATCTTATTTATCAGAGCCATTAAAGGAATCTGAATTTTACGAAGGCTGTCCAGGAAAAGATAAAGCTTTTAGCAAGCTTTTATATGGTATAAGTTTTTTTCATGCAGTAGTGCAAGAAAGAAAAAAATTTGGTCCTCTTGGTTGGAATATTCAATATGGTTTCAATGATTCTGATTTTCATATTTCCGTCATGCAGTTACAAATGTTTTTAAATCAATACGACGAAATACAGTATGTGGCTATAAAATATTTAACTGGAGAATGTAATTACGGTGGTAGAGTAACTGATGATTGGGATAGAAGACTAATTGTCACGATTTTAGATAATTACGTAAACGCAGGTGTTGTTAATGAACCAAATTACTTATTTTGTGATTTAGGCATACATTATGGACTTCCCCGTAGATGTGAGTATCAAGATTATTTAAAACATATTGAATCAGTTCCAGTAAATCCTCCTCCGGAAGTATTTGGCTTACATATGAATGCAGGAATAACTCGTGATTATTCAATTTCTATGGCATTAACAACCGCCTTAGTTTTAGTGGAAGGTACAAGCAGTGGAGGTGAAGGTGGAAATACTGAAGATATACTAATGCTAATGGCATCTGAAATTTTATCAAAATTACCACCAGCATATGATATAGAAACATCTCAACAAAAATATCCTGTTGACTATAATGAATCTATGAATACAGTTTTGATCCAAGAAATGCAGCGATTTAATAAATTATTGTATGAAATTAAAAGTTCTTTAGTGGACCTCCAAAAAGCAGTAAAGGGTGTTATTGTTATGTCTCCCGCCTTAGATTTACAATCCAATGCTATGTTACTAGGAAAAATACCTGATAATTGGACAAAGGTCTCTTATCCCAGTCTAAAACCATTACCAAGTTACGTTACAGATTTTATAGAAAGATTAGCTATGTTGGAAAATTGGTATCAAAATGGTAAGCCTTCTACTTTTTGGCTATCAGGTTTCTTTTTTACACAAGCTTTTCTTACTGGTTCCATTCAAAACTATGCTCGAGCGAAAAAAATTCCTATAGATTTATTAGTCTTTGACTTTGAAGTTCTTCGTGTCGATTATGCACAAAATCCACCAGAAAGTGGCGTGTACGTTCATGGGCTATTCATGGATGGCTCACGATGGGATCGACAGCAATATTCAATAGGAGAACAATTTCCAAAAGTCTTAAATGATAATATGCCCGCTGTATGGCTATATCCTAAATTAAAAAATGATTTCGACGAAGGTACAAGATATAAATGTCCATTATACAAAACCTTAGAAAGAAAGGGAGTCCTTGCGACAACTGGACATTCGTCAAATTTTGTATTGGCTTTTTACTTACCTTCGGATAAACCTTCAGCTCACTGGATAAAACGCAGTGTTGCTCTTATATTACAATTAGACCATTAGACATAAACTTTTTTTAATTAACTTGTTTCGATTTATAACCAGCGTGGTGGACTACGGCCTGATCCCCCTCGTATTGAAGGGAGGCCCGTTCCCAGCAATGGGACGTTAAAAAGGACTGAATAATAATAATAATAAATATAAGTCCATATCGGGATAAAATATTTTATAGGCCTTTGAAAATTTATATCAATTTCTGCCAATTTCATATTCAATTCTACTTTAAACTATTAATAGGAACATTCATTCATATACCGGCGTTGTTGAAAACTTATTCTGTTATTAGTAATATTTTTTATTGAATCCTTTAATTGGTTAAAAGTTATAACAATTAGTATACCTACATATATACATTATCATTTTTTATTTTTTATTCTGTTTTAACATCGTAATAGCATAAATAAAAAAAAACAATTTTGACTATAATATAGATTGCTTGCCATAAATAATTGTTTGTTTGTAAATTGTTTATTTAAAAATAATTTAACAAAAATGTACCCTTAAAATACCCAAACAAAAAATTATTTATAATTAAACAATTTACGGACAAACAATTATTTATGGCGAACTATTAATCAAAAATGTACCCTCAAAGTAACCTTCATCCCGCAAGATTTTGCATAGTTTCTATACGATAGTGGTTTCATTTATACTTTATGTATATATAAATTTTTTTCAATGCCTATTCACATACTTATTGCATAGTGTGTTCCTATTTCTTACATACACAGGAAAATTGATCTCATATATGGAGATTAAATTTTAAAAATAGAATGTGAGCGGTGAGATAGCGGCGTGATTCATTATCTGATCTGGCAGTTTATTTTAATATGTTAAATAATTTATTATTGTACATTATTTTATAGTTTTTTTATGGTAATGATATTAACTTAAATATTATAGTGAAAAGCAATTTAGCTACAAATCTATTAAATTTTAACGATAGAAATAAATTAATTATAATTTTTAAGGCCTTTGAGATTTTGAGATAAACAAACGCAATATTTTACTAAAATTTTAATTTTTAACGTAAGAAATAATATGTTGCGCTTGCTTATGGTTTCTCTTTAGAGTTTAGACTTAAAGTTTTATTTTAATTTACATTAATAATTAACCTACATATATTTAGTATTCTATTTGTATTACTTCGGATCATTACTAATGTTATCAATAAATTATTAGGATCTTTCCCAGTATTTTAATTAGATATACCTCGATTACCCTTAATATTAAAACTAAGTACTAAGTAGTTAGTATTTACGGCCTATGTTAAATGTATGTAAATAATAATGTTACATCTGCTGGGTTTTACCGATGTACCTATAATACGTACATATTTATAGATATTGTTGCACTATGTTGATTCTTATCTCTTTTAAAGTAGGTAAACCCACTTATGTCTATCTAGTTGTATAGGTATATCTATTATAAAAATATGTAGGTAATGATTTGGTGTTCCTATAAGTAAGAGTAGCGAGCAGTTCTGAATGAAATCTAAATGTAAATAATATACTATACATAATATGTAGGTCTTAAAAACTTATTTACATATAGGTACAATTATTATAATGTTACAAAGAAGTACTTATTGTACTACTTACCGTTGTCTTTGTTTTGAACCGACGTGTAATGATAATCGACATTGTAATAGGCACTACTTGATTTTTGAAGTATTTTAGTCATAATAAAATCAATTGTAATTGCGATCTATTTAATATTTTTTAAATCGTTAAAAATCATGTCTGATAAGTTAAATTTCTGTTACGTACTGAACGCGTTGTTAATATCAATGTAAAATGATAAGCTTATCATCATTCATTCTATTTAGCTAAACACTCAGTGTTAAATTACATAGAAGAGAATTTATTTGATAGATAACAAAATATTTAAACTATTGTTCTACAAATATTTACAATTTTCTTAATAATATGCGAGAAAAAAGTTTTGAGCTTATGTATTTTATTGGATCAGCTTGTTTGTCTAATTTGAAATTATAGTTCGTTTATTTAAAAGTTAATATAATATTATTACACAGAATTAAATTGAGAGTTCAGGCAATAATAATAATGTCCTTTATTTCCAAAAGGTAGTAAGTACATCCAAATATTTGCTTAACACTTACTAAATCTAATTTGGTAAGTACATACAAATATTTAAAACATAGCATCTGCAGCCGAACTAGGAGACCTGTGCTCAGCTGTCAGCGCTATATCCCCGCGGTTAGGGGCTGCAGTTTAGAATTGGGGACGTGGCCCCTGGCGGAGTGGGTGGTATTTCTGGATAAGGGACGTGATAGGGAGTCGAAATGTTAAATATTTTTTTTAATACAACAAAAGAGTCAAAAGTTATTGAGACTTAAAGTTATAACATTTCCATACATTATTTTGACATTACTACCATTTAGACACTTGGAGTCAAAACGTCACTTTCAATTGTCAAAATGATCTCCAGATGATTGTCTTTATTTGTACTTTGCGTGAAATTCGAAATTTCTAGTTTTCTAGTCATTTATGGCACTCGCCGGCCAATGTTCTAACCTAACCTAACCCAGATATGAGGAATAATAAATAAATAATCTTAAATGTTCTAACCTAACCTAACCCAGATATGAGGAATAATAAATAAATAATCTTAAATGTTCTAACCTAACCTAACCCAGATATGACGAATAATAAATATATAATCTTAAATGTTCTAACCTAACCTAACCCAGATATGACGAATAATAAATAAATAATTAAAAATATTCACAGATAAAAAAATGATTTTTTTTACTAAATGTACAATTGTAAAACAATATAGTTTACATAAATCAAATAAAAAGTCATAAATGTATTTATAAAGTGAAAATAATATTTTTCTTTTTATTTATTTATTTATTGATTAATAGTAATATTTTACCAACAGAAAAAGCAAAAATAATCAAATATAATCTGTTGTCATTTAAGCGGTAATATAAAACAAAGTGTCAGTTTTGCTTTTGTCAAAATGTAAGATCATTTTGTTTGTGTTGTGAAATTATTAAAATATTAAATACAGTAAAGCATTAATTGTTGTGAAAATATGTATTGTACATAAAAAAGGATGCGTACTATTCGTTAAAGGTATGTTTATCTGTTGTAATCACTTATTTAGGTAAAGAAATGTATGGAAATGTGTTAGATATGTTATAACTTTAAGTCTCAATAACTTTTTACTCGTACGTTTCCTCCAAATATTTTTAATATATTTTGACTCTCTGTCACCTCCCCTATCTAAAAATACCACCCACTCCGAATGGTGGTAAAGAAATATATGAAAATGTATGGAAATGTTGTAACTTTAAGTCTCAATAACTTTTGAATCTTTTGTTGTATTAAAAAAAATTATTTAACATTTCGACTCCCTATCACGTCCCTTATCCAGAAATACCATCACTCCGCCAGGGGCCACGTCCCCAATTCTAAACTTGTGCCCGGTTTAGGTTACATAAATATAACCAAAAAAAATATGTTATCTTTTTCTCTCAGAAAACGTATGACATGCGTAGCATCTCTTTAAAGTTTGTGCATATGACGCTAAGCCCGGCCGCATATAAGATTTTTTCTCTCCGAAAAATTCTGACGCCCGCCGCGACGGAAGGTACTTTGTTCATATGTTTTGGTCTAGACCCCGCATATTATCAGAATCATGGATGACAAATAAAAATAAATGATCAGAGTTCTGATAATCTGTTTGACATCCGCTTCTGATGAGTCCCGAACATAGAGTATAACTAGTATAATATAACTTTTTGTCCCGGAATCCGAATGAAACGTTCTGACGTCAGATTTTTTTCTGATCGGAACGTCGGAGGGAGGGGTCTATGTGAAATTAAAAAAAATATGTTAAAATTAATTACATTACGGAATTTAAACGCGTGAATTCACCTTTAATCCCTGTAATTTGCGTTTAAGTCTCGTAGAGTAATTATTATATAATTATGGAACGCGAAATGTTAAAGAGAATAATATATAATTTTAATTTAGTTTACTATTATAAAAAAAAATGAAAATATTAGGCAATACTACTAATACATAGATTTACAAATGAAAGATATTAATTTGAAATACTGTAATTTTAGATAATAAAGTCTACATGTGTAAGTAGTAAATGGTTATGTTAAATAGTTTATGTTTATATACTTCTGTTTAATTTAAATTTTAAAAGTTTTACTAGGCGCATCACTATTCACCCGCTTCATCTATAAGTATGTATCTATAGGTGTGTATAGAACATCTGCTTACGTTTCGCATAATGGACCATGAGCGATACGGGGCTCTATAGCATTTGTATACTCTAAAGTTTGTCATCCATGCTCTAAAGGTTTGAAGGCTGAACATTTGACACTAGACCAAAAAGTACCTACTTGTACTATTTGCACTTAGCAACAGATTTAAAAATGAATATTTTTATTTATATAGGCTTAAATAATGTACCCTTTAAATTATAATAAGAAATAATTGAGTTTATTCATTAAATAGTTTACATTATTTTTATATATAAAACATCTAAAGGATGAATGCTATTGTGTGTACCAACTTTTTTTTTCAAATACCAGCTTTTAGTGACATCTGTACCAGGTTTACTGGGCTTTAGATTTTATCTAACATCCCTGGAGTGTCCTGTCACCTGTGTCATTAATCATTATTGCAATTGTCAGTTTATTAATGCAATTGTCAGTTGTCAGTTGTCACTTGTCACTCATCAATGTCAATTTTCAAAAGGTTTCGTAGAATATTGTTGTTGTTATTTTTTTTAGATTACAAGTTAAAAACCTTAGTTTTATTATTCATACTGAAGTGTAAGTGCTATTTTTAAATTCTTTTTTGTATATTGTACAATACAATGAATGACATTTTAAGACCAGAGCTAATATGGATAGAAGGACGATGTTACAGAGTAAACGATCCGACCGCAGAAATTTCAACATTACAGGAACATGATTTATATGAAAATGGTTTGTGTTCACATGTATAATATACCTACTATATTTTAATAATTTATAGCTCGTCTTTTATAAACGGGTCTGTAGACTCGTTTTTTTGTGAATAGTTAACTTATTATCTTGTCTCGTGTAAACAAAGTTTCAATGGAAGAAATAAATTAGGTTTTACATATTAGTATACTCTTACAATGCAGTTTCTGTATTTTTTCTCAGAAATGAGATATTTTCCCGCGGTAAAAAGTATCCTATATGTTGAACTGGATACCTGCTATCACCATATCAAATTTCATCAAAATCCCTCCAGTGGTTTTTCTGTGATGCGGTAACAGACAGACTGACAAAAAATTCCAAAAACTATAGATTCGGCCTCTGTATCGATAATAATGTCTATTTCAATAAGATTTTCCAAAAAATATTTAATGTACAGATCGGCTTAGTTACAATTTTATTATATGTATAGATGAATCTATAATATGACTAACCTGTGTCTTTTATACCAGATATGCCTTATAATGATATTGATGATGAAGATGACATTGATGATGACTATGAAATATCCCAAGTTGACAACAATAGATACTGTACAAGACTCCATGTTTCCAAGTATGTGCCCTGTATATTTACTTAGTAACTAGTAATATCAAAAAAAAAATGTAATGGGGTCAATCTTGAACATAGTAATGTTGTGGGCCAATTTTTATTTCTATTCACACTGAATCTGCATGTAAAATATTTTTTAGTTTTCTTTTTTAAATGAATTTCATACATTTTATTTATTAAAAAATGTTTAAACTAGTATTGGTAAAACATACCTTGTATATTAAACTCCATGTGTGGCAGACATTGTGTGTTTAGACATGTATCTTTGGAAGCAAAAGCAACCTTCTATCCAAGATATATCTTCTTCTCTTTTATTGTGGCTCTACAAATTCAAGCTCCTTGACAGATTTAAATTGTAAATGGAAGCTGAGAAGGCTTATTTTTTATTTGAAACCCTTACTGCATAAGTGAAATTTTAAATCTTTATAACTCTTATAATCACCCTTTAGGGTAATGTTGTTTTATTATTAAAAAGTAAAAACACATGCCTTTCAAACAACTTACAGTACTCTTAAATGATTTAAATTCATCTCATATTAAATTATTACATGATTGACATCTTTTACAGACACTATATGGGATTTGTAATAGGAAAGAAAGGTGCTACAGTTGGAAGAATTAGAAGGGATACGAGGACAGATATCAAGATACCTAAGCAAGGTGAAAATAATGATATCACCATTTATGGATCTAGCATATCAGTGAGTAAATTATTTCCAAAATACTTCAACAAATTGTTTTATTGTTTTCGAAAAGATATGTTATTTAGTTTCAAAATTAAAAGTAAATACCCCACATATTTTCAATAACATGTATGCTTATATTTTTGAGAAATCCGTAAGTATTATCCCTTTACGACCGAATGAATACGAGCGTGACATTTGGTAAAAAAAATTCTAATTCAAAATGTATTTGTTTTTGTGAACGCAATCGGCCTCACACGATAATGTTGATACATACGCTTTATTCAAAAATTAAAAGGACACGTTGTAACGTATCCAGTGGTCGAAGGACCGTCGACAAAGATGGCAGCGCATTTTGGACATGGGTCTCGATCACATAAGTACATTTTTTTACTATATTTTTCATAGCTTGACATCTTTTTTTGTTATTAAAGTTAAATGTAGATAATAATTAACACAAAGCCGTAATTTGTATTTTGATAGCATCGTTGTTCTTTTGTTTGTGATCTCTTAAACTTATATCGTCACGATCGTGACAATCCGGGTTTCAATTCATTAATAATTACGAAAAACGTATTTTTTCTAAAGCTGCTTTTTGACAGTACATGTAAAGTTTTATAATTTTATACTAATTTTAGGCGCAGTTTTGAGGAATGAAGAGGTTTTAGACCTCTTGCAAAATACATATGCTCTATGATATTGAGGTGCTGCACGACGAAGGTGAGGAATTTGATCGTTTCCTTTTTCAAAAATTTAGTGATGAATATCATCCAGAATGTTTCTCCAGCACATTGGGAACTGTCTTCTGATGAGGTAATTACTGAGAATATGTCTGTTCGTTATTTGGTACGTGGAGGCAATCATCCTTTACTGATAAAGATCAAAATTACCCAAGACCACCCTCAGGACCTGTCAAGACATCTAGTGAGTATATTTATGACTATTTTGATAAGGAATTCATCGAACTGGTTGCTGGTTGCTCCAATATTTACGACCTACGTAAAAACGGAAGATAATAAAGCTATATTGATGGCGTCCAATTGTACTGGTGCTAAACATCAAGACTACGTTAAACAATGGGACAAACAAACAAACAAACAAAATCTTACAAGGATAATATTATTCCCAGGGTAGTTAGCAATTATATTAGACACATGGGTGGAGTGGATGTTTTAGATCAAATAATGGATTAATAGCGTACCTTCATGAAAAAGAAAAAGTGGAATCTGAAGGTAATAATTCATATTTTGGATTTAGCTATAATTAATGCATGGCGGAAGTAAAAAATAGATTGTGAAGCTAATAAACTTCCGAAAAAATATATTAGATCTTCTGAACTTTAAAATGGAAGTAGCAGATGCTTGGTTGAGTACTCCAGACCGCAAATGCCGATTGAGTCAAGACACAGATACTGAAAATGAGGCACCGCCTTTCAAGTATATGCCAGCAAGATATTGGAGAGTAAGCAAGCAAAGAGATATGATGGATATGATCATCTGCCAACCTTTGCACAGTTATCGGCTCAACGTTCCTGCAGATTAGAGTCATGCACAAATAGAAGCAAAATTCGTTGTGTAAATACGATGTTTACTTGTGCATGTCGCAGGGAAAAGATTATTTCCGATTATACCATGCGAACTGAAATATCTAATAATTTTATTTGTAACATACAAATAAAATTATTAGATATTGCAGTTGATCTCAAAATTGTTCCTATTATGTTAGTTATTTTTATATTTTCAAAGATTTAATCTAATTTATATACTGAAGTTGTTTACATTATATAATAAATACAAATATAGATAAGTTTAATACATATAAGTATAATTAAACCAAAAATATATGCTGAATTATAAAGACTTATGTATAGATTACCAAATTATTTAATCACGGATATAAATAAAGTTTATTATACTAGATTTTTATTTCATTAACCCAGCTGCTTCTTAAAAAATCACCATCGTGCGGAAGTCAATTTAATCCTGATCGTCACGATCGTGAGGGTACTTTTTTTAAAAAATGGGGGGTACGCAATTTTTTTTGATATTTTTTTTAGGTTGTTTGAAGCCTAAATAACTAGAATACATAAGTCATACACGAAAAAATAAAAAAAAAGTTCGCCGGTTGTAAAGGGTTATTATATATAATATTATAAATGTGAAAGTTTCTGAGTATGTATGGATATCTGTTACACTTTCACACTAGAACGGCTGAACGGATCTGGATGAAATTTGGTACAGAGATAGATTATAGTATGAAATAACACATAGGCTACTTTTTATTCTGAAAAAATGTATGGTTCCTGTGGGAAAGGTTTGTTTTGTCATCCTAGAGGTGAACCCGAGCAAAGGCGAGGGTGAGTCGTTAGTACTCATATTATTGATATCTTATATAATTGTCATTTTGTCCGTTGTAATTAATCTGCACAAAGGTACATAAATAAATTGTACAGGCAAAACTACCATATTTTTTTATTAATATATTATGCAATTTAAAAATAATGTTTCTAAAATTTGATAACTTAAATGTTTTTGTTTGTAGAATGTTAAAGCTGCTAGAAGAAGAATCAACATAATTGTTATGTCATCTCGTATGAAGCAACCAAGTACACATTTCGTATCTATTCCTGTGAATGATACAAATATCAGGAATAATTTTGAAAATTTTAAGGTTCGATAACTTTCTTCATAATTAAATAGTGGAAAACTAATTATTGATAACATGATAACATATGTTAAATTATTTAAGTTGTATAAATGTGACAATGAGATTGTTTTTTGTCTCTCAATGTCTCAACACAATTTGCTTCTGTATTTGTACATTGGTTACACTTTTATATAACTAAAAATATACTGTCTATTGAGAATCACTAGAGAGCGCCTGGATAGATTTGGCTCATCTTGTTTTATAAATGTTCATAATAGAACGAATATGATTTTTTAGTTGAAAAAAATTAGAAATGTTATGTGGAAAATTGGGAATTTTGTAAGAAACTGAAAGGACTTTTTTCTATACAACATTTGTATCAACACAAAGTTTATAAATTTTGTTGCAATTAATCTTATTTTGTCGACCTAACCGTCTGCGCCCCTTCTCTCGTGCCTCCATATTTAAAAACTCCAATAGGATCCCATCAAAAGCGACAAAAGCCACATAGAAACCAATACATATTTCACCAATACATTGGTTTCTATGTGGCTTTTGTCGCTTTTGATGGGATTCTATTGGAGTTTTTCAACAGGGCTCCGTCTTTCTATGCGACATTGGTGAAATAATCAATGCTAAACATAGCTAGCTTAGCGTAGATTACAAGAAAATTGAAGTGAAAATTAATAAAAGCGGCTCCGCCCGCGGTCAATATGACCAAAACCAAAATTCTTAGGTTTTACATATTAGTATACTCTCTTACAATGCAGTTTTTGTATTTTTTCTCAGAAATGAGATATTTTACAGCGGTAAAAAGTATCCTATATGTTGACCCAGATAACCAGCTATCAACATACAAAATTTCATCAAAATCCCTCCAGTAGTTTTTCTGTGACACCGGTAACAGACAGACAGACAAAAAATCTAAAAACTATAGATTCGGCCTCTGTATCGATAATAATGTTTGTTTCAATAAGATTTTCCAAAAAATACTTAATGTACAGATTCGGCTTAGTTACAATTTTATTAAATGTATAGATTAAGAATTAAATTAGCGAGCTATATATACATAGACAGACAATTATCTTATTATAATAAGCAGGGTTTGCTTATTTAGTATTATAACAAATATTATTTATTTATTTTAGGAATCAGTGCTGCAAGAATGTTCCAATTCAGGATTAGATGACTCTTTATTTATACGAAGTGAGAAATTGCATTTGACTGTGGGAATGTTGTGCTTAATGGATAATGAAGAGCGAATGCAAGCTTCCGAATTACTTATGGAAGCTAAAGAGAAATATATTATGTATGCTTATCTTACTAGCTTAAAAGTACATTATAGGGGCTTATATATTTATTAGTTTTTATCAATATAGGTTTCAATATTTTTTAACTAAAGGCTCTATTGATTTTATTGTGTACTAAAGTTATACTTCTTTTGGCACGTTTGGAAAAAAATATGAGAGTAAAATTTTTACGTTGCGCGCGCACACCGACAGCCAATAGCAAGCGACATGATGAAATTAGCTGCATTCCTTTCACAAACAGAGAGTTGTGATGTACGGGATGAAATGTTTAGCTATTTTTGTTCTGTTACGCCAAAGAAGTATAACTTCTTACGTGTGTACATAAGTACACACACACACACGTTTTTTTTTATTATTGGGTTTTGATTGTCCAGATAATAGTGTAAATTAATAATAATTTACTTCAGTTTCATTGAAAATGAATAAATAAGTTCCATGATACAACTTTTCGACACTCCATATATAAAGCAACATTATTTTGACCTACTTTAAATAATGTATGATTTCTTTCACATATGTTAGTCACTATACATGTGGCTTTATAAAAAAAATTAATGATCCTTTATTTTAGTAAACCAAAAAAGTAGTTCCAAGTAAACAAAAAATACCCCAATCCCACTAATGATATATTTATTTGATTTTAACATGCTCTTAAAGTTTTTATACCTTTTTAATCTTATTGTGCTTTATATATATCTTATGTATTATATATATATCTTATGTATTTATAAAAAAATTAATAAATATACATCACAGTACCTGTCTAGAGCTGCAAGCAGTAGCTGTTATTTTATATTTAGGTACATTAACTAATATGTACAGTATAGTAGTATGTACAGTATACTATACATAATCTCGTTCCTCTTACATACTTAAAAACATTACATATTTTAAAGTGCCCCTTGGGCTAGCGACTAACATATCAAGCTCTGTTCGGTTCGGTTCCTGGGTGGACCAAGTATAGTTATGGAGTTTCTGTCTAAGAATTCTCAGTGGCAGCCCGAAGTTGGGTTTTGACGGTGTTTCACCCGCGGGCCTCCAAGAGCACCTAAACGTGTCAGTCCTGCGTCTGATCTCACACTAGTCGTGTCGACTGAGGGCCGTATATCGGTCTGATAAAGTATTGTTATACAAGAAACAATGAGTGCACTATCAGTAAGACTCACGTTCCGGTCGAATCACGCTCCAGCAACGTTTCTTGTATAAAAATACTCTACCAGACCGATATCAGAGCGAGAACGGACTGTGATCGGCACTATAGTGTGGAGCGGCCCTTATTTATCTACCGGAATTGGAAAGTGAAGGAAATCAAAACTATACGAGGAGTGCACTTGTATCGGCGCATATACTTGTGATACATCTATTCTATACAGATAAATAAAATTGAAGGGTCTGTTTGTAATGTCAAAATAACAGCTTTTTACTAAATGCAGAAAGCATATACGGTAGTAATAAGAAAAATATATAAATGCAGAAAGCATATACGGTAGTAATAAGAAAAAACAATTTAATTTTTTTCTCTGTGTGTTCCGGCTAATCTCTGAAATGGCTGAACCGATTTTGACGGAAATTTCAGTGGCAGATAGCTGATATTAAAAGGAGTAATTATTTTTATGATAGAAAAAAAAATCAGGGTTCCGCGCAAAAAAAATAAAACCTATGATATTGTGAACAAAATCACGTACCCAATGACGCACGCACCCGAGCGAAGCTAGGGTAAGCAGCTAGTATATAATGACTTTGGCGAAGGGGACTGGTTTCACTGAGATAGACCGTGACCGAAGTCTGTAATAAGGACATTAATTATCACTTAAACCTACTATTTACTAAATGTTGTAAAAATATTGTTTCAGCCCTATACTTCAAGACTATTTGCCACTTAATGTAAGATTAAAAGGTATATCGTATATGAACGACGATCCTAAACAAACCCATGTGTTGTATGCCCGCGTGGAAGAGGCGAATGCACCGGCCGGCTTGTTGCAGAGAATGGTGGACGCGATCGTACAACACTTTTATAGAGCAGGTATTGAATTGTCTAAACTACTTAAGAAAGAGGTGTACGTAGATAGATTTTAGTTCAAAAATTATCTATATACAGATAAAAAAATTGAAGTGTCTGCTTATAATGACTAGTACCTGGGCCACCGAGCTTCGCTGAGCTTCGCTCGGAGTTTTTGGTTAAAAAGTACAATTTTCTTTAAAAAAAAAACTAAAAACTTGAATAAATACAAAAAACAAAAATAAATTATACCTTTGTATCCGACCAGAATTCGAACCCGGACACCTATGACTGTCAACCTGGCGTCTTTAAAAAAAAAACTAATAACTTGAATAAATATTAAAAAATTTCTAAAGTAAAAACTTTGTATGCGACCGAGATTCGAACCTGGACACCTGTGATTGTTGATCTTGCACCTTGGCCGCTTGAACACGATGCTTATACCTGAGCGTGCAATTTACCGACCATATTTTTGCGTGCATATCAAAAGAAAACTGCATGAAAACTCGAAAACACGCGTTTTCTCAGACATAAGACTAATCTAGATCGATTTTTCGCCCCCAAAACCGGATACTAAATTTCATGAAAATCGTTGGAGCCGTTTCCGAGATTCAGATTATATATTGATATATAAATATATATACAAGAATTGCTCGTTTAAATATATTAGATAACAGCTTTTTACTAAATGCATATAAAATTATATACAGTACTTATAACAAAAACACAATTTTTAAAATTTTGATCTGTCTGCTGATCTGACGGCTGGACTGATTTTGACGGGACTTTCACGGGTAGACAGATGATGTTATAAGAAGTAATTTGGCTACTTTTATTTTAGAAAAATAATTAGGGTTCCGCTCAAAAAAATTAAAACGTACCAAGGGACTACACGCTAGTATACATCTATACTATTGTACTTATTTTAATAATATACCACATATTATATAGGTATATTAAAAGTTATACTGTATTTCATCGAAAACGAAACGGTAGTTGAGGTTTGATTCATATTTGAAATGGAAACTTTTGTATTATTTTTTAATTCTGTTCATTTTAGACAGGTACAAATATTTGTTTGAACATATGTACATAGAGGCAGTTATGTGATCAAAATACAGGGCGGGATATAAAATTCTGAGAGCTCCCAATTAGTGCAGGCCTCTAATAATATTATAGAAGAAAATTAAATAAATTTCCTTTATAGAAATAAAAAAAAATTGGCACACGAGCACTAGTTTAGAACATCTAGAAAAGTCTATTGCGATTTGCGTGAGCCTGGCTTGCTTGGAGCCCTCTAGACTGCAGCACTATATTGCCTAAATCCGGTTCTAAACCAAATAAAATTAAGGTTTTTTTTAAACTAAATTCTATTTGGTATAGAAAGAAATATCGTAAAGCAGTATTGCAGTTGGAAAAATAAACTCCCATTTAATAGAACGTTCCCGAAGGTCATACGAGAGCCCTCGAACGTACTTTCGGTTCCGGTCGTAAAATATCGAACTTGAGCCAAAACTCGAATTATGCGACAAAGCTTACTAAAAAATAAGTCGAAAGTTCTGTTGGAAAATATTAGCCAATTAGCTTGGACACTATTAGGACACTATTAGTCACCGCAAGCCGCACAAGGTTGTTTCGATATTACATAGAAATGGAGAATAATTCCTATAACAGTTGAATTTATTATTTAATTATATACTCTACTTGATGACATAACATTTTCAAAACTTTTAATGTACTATTTTGATCATAATATTATGTATGTACATGCCACGCCAATGATGAAACCAATCTAAAATGGCGCCTGGGACCTGGGTACAATAGTGTGCAAGTGAGAGAGTATGATCGACGCCGCCATTTTTTTGTCGCGGGTTATATACATAGATAACCAGAAAAATAAAAATGATTGTTTACAATTTACACTAGTATTTACAATTTACACTTTTTTTAAATGCAATATTAAAGTCCTATAAATAAAAAAAAGAGTTATTAGTCGCAAAATACTTGTTTGTTTAATTTTAATTCTTATATACAAAACTATTTTAATACATTTTCAGGTCTCATGGAAAAGGAATTTGGTCGGGATAGTGTGAAAATGCACGTGACACTAATGAATTCCAAGTACAAAGCGGAAAAGAAAGACTTAGAAGAAGACAGTCCTAGGAGAAGACCAAGAGAATCGTTTGATGCTTCACAAATCTTAGAAAGATTCTCAGATTATGACTTTGGTGTAACGCAATTGAATGACATACACCTGTCTCAACGTCACTGTATGGGGCCGGACGGATATTATCAATCTACGTGTATTATTTCATGTAATAAGCAATAAATTTTTATATGTTAATTTTTTTGTTTTATTTTTCATCTATACTAGTATTATAAAGAACCAGAGTTTGTTTGTTCGTTTGTTTTTGTTTGTTTGTATATTTGTTTGTTTGTTTGTTTGTTTGTTTGTTTGTTTGTTTGAAAACAACAATCTCAGGAATTACTATTCCGATTTGAAAAATCTTTCTTCATTAGATATCCCGTTTATTCAGGAAGGCTATACATTACTTACTTCTATACATTATTGTAAAACTGATGTTTATATTGGATGTTTGAACGCGGGCGAAGCCGCGGATACTGTTGGTGCTGTTGATAATGGCTGAACCGATTTGGCAAAATTATTTTTTTTGGCAAATGTTCGCAATTTAGTAAGATTTTAGGGAAAATGAATAGGAAAAACAAGCAAGAAAATAAAGCAACTTGTATAAAATTTGAGAGTACTCTTTATTTGAGGAAAGAAGAGCTTGTTTTTTTGTACTTCGAACGCGGGCGAAGCCGCGGGTTCTGCTAGTATAATATTATTATCAGCGTTCAACACAACTTTGTTACAAATTTACAATACAGTAATTATTTTAAATTGTAATTACGGTGTTTTAGTTATATGCACATAATATGTTCACCTTAAGACAAATGATAAAAGCGAAATCATAAATTTACTTAGAAAAGTTTGGTAGGTACGGTGCAACAGACACACACGTTAAACTTATAACAATCCTTTGCGACAGGGAGAAAAGAAATGAAAAGTAGGAAACTTATTCACAAACGCGTGGGCCGATTTTGATGATTCATTATTATGTTCTTAGAATTGTCTTGATAACGTGAGTGTCATAGGCTATAATAAAATAGTTAAAGATTAAAATGGCGGATTTCAGGCGCTAATTTATGTGTTTAAAAAAACTTCCAAACCAATCGAGTGAGGTACCAAATTAAAGGTTTTCTAAGAGGTGATCACAGAAATATATGAATACAACTTCTATTATGTTTAAAAGTAATTTAGGTTATAAAATAGAACTAAATATAATTTCAAAGTATATATTATAAATTAAAAAACCCGACTGCTTATAGCTAATTAAAAAGGTGAAAACAAGTTGACGAAGGAATATAGTATTATATTTTTTTATTCTGTGATCAAGGTACTAGTTATTACCAACACATCTAAAACGGATGTGTTGGCGAAAGGGTTTACACTTATACCATTAATGAAACTCATATCATAAATAAAGATTAATTATTAAACTCTTCACATGGGGAAAATTTTGTATAAGTATGTAACTTCATTTTATTTTTCTGCTTTAACCTCCATCTTGATCGAAACTCGATTTCTTTAGAAATATGTACCTACTAATAAGTAATTTACATATTACATACTAGCGACTCACCCTCGCTCCGTTCGGGCTCGTCCCTACTTACGTTTTAACGTTTAGTATAGATTTCTCAGATGTGAGATATTTCCCCGCAGTAAAAAGTATCCTATATGTTGACCCGGATAACCAGCTATCATCATACCAAATTTCATCAAAATCCCGTCAGTAGTTTTTCCGTGATGCGGTAACAGACAGACAGACAGACAAAAATTCTAAAAACTATAGATTCGGCCTCTGTATAGATAATAATGTCTATTTCAATAAGATTTTCCAAAAAATATTTAATGTACAGATTTGGCTTAGTTACAATTTTATTATGTATATGTATAGAACAAGTGAAGTCAAAGACACTAACAAAACTTCTTCCTGACCTGTATATAAGAGAGATGAGAGTCAGTATAGTAAATAGTAATAGCTTTAAATATACATAGACGATAAAATTGAACTTTACATTTGACTTTATAAATACTTAGTTGCAAACATTTAAGCTGATATTGGCAGACAAAGAGTCAAGGTCATATATCATATCATAAAATGTTCTTTTCATGGTAAAGAAAGATTTTGGCATTATTTAATTAGCCACTTAAAATTATATTAATATATCTTTTTTGTACGACATATATTTTATATAAGTGATCAAGCTATACTTTCAAACTATATGCGGATATTAATAGACCAGAATTATACAGAATAGATAATAAATAATAATTATACAGTCCTTATGTATGTTTTAAATTAAAATGGATAAAGTATGTTATCCTTAAGAGATAGACATGTGCCAACGCGGACTTTTCTGTAGATCTATATAAGATACACAATTCTATCATACATTATTTTGTTATATCTCAAAGGGTTTAGTTTTAACAAATATCGTTATATTTTAGCCAATGTATACAAAAACTTAACAAATTATATACTAAAACCATCCTCTTGAATCACTCTATCTATTAACCCTATTCTTGGCATGGTGGATAATTTGATACGTTGAACTTTTTGAAAATCTGGAGACGTTCCGAGACGTATTTTAAATTTTTTTATTATTTAACAAGCTACAAAATATAATACCAAATCCACAAAAAAATACTATTTTATTACTTGCAACACGGAAATTGCAGTCGAAAACAAGATGGCGAATCGATCGAGGACGTCTGCGCATCGCAAGGTAAAAATAATTATTTTTTGTTATATTTTGCTTAAATTAATTCCAAAAACGTTGTAATTCAAGTCGGTTACAATATTTATTAGTCGGAAACGCTATTTTCGAGTAACAATCTGGATGGAAATCGTATGTAATCAACCGTTTTTTTCGAGTGTATCAGATATGCCACACTGCCAGATAGCCAACATTCTAGACTATTTTTGTTATGTATCAAATATGTGACACTGCTTGATTTGTATAGATACTATTTATTTATAAATTTTAATATTATAATAATATTTTAAATTATTATTGCTACTTATATTATTGTGTTTTGTATTTTTCAGCCACAGATACATCAGCTTAGTATACAACAACAAAGAAGAGCTCGGCATCTTGTGGCTCTTGTTCCGAAGCCGGGGGCAAAATCGGATTTGGATGACAGTGAATCATCTGCTGAGGATGAATTGCAGTACTGTCCCCGCCCAACGCACTCCGACAGCAGTTCACCGCCTCCATCGTTGCCATCTTCGATAGAAAATCTAAATCTTTTATCAGATGACGACAATGAGATAAATCAAGTGGTTGCTTCAACATCTTTGGTGTTACACTCACAGTCATCGCTGTCAACCAACCCATGTTCACCATCAATTTTATCGTCCAACCCATCCGCAATAAGGCAGCTTCAGTGTGCTGAGGCAAGTCCTTTGTCTCCGGTACCACCTTTATTAGATCAGGTATGTTTACCATCTCCATTGGCAACCTCTTCGCAAAAACATTCACCATTGGCAACCTCTTCCCAAGTACCTTCACCACTGGCAACCTCCTCGCAACTACCTTTACCACGAGCCAGTAACTTGACGTGTCATAACCAGGTACCGTCTCCATTGTTTGCACCTTCTCCCTCAGCGGCTACTCGATCAAAAAGACCTAGAGTGGTCACGATAAAACGAAAAGTAATACCTGCTAAAAGATTACAACCTAATTGGCGTTGCTGTAAGTTTACCGGTTCTGCAGAAGTGAAAGATATCTCGTTTGAGCCACGTGAAGAGAAGTGTGCCATTGAATATTTCAAGCTGTTCTTTTCAGATGACATCATCTCTCTCATAGTGCAACAAACAAATATCTATAGCACACAGACAAATGGCAGCTCAATAAATATCACAGAAGATGATATCAAAGATTTTCTGGCGATCCTTTTATTTACGGGGTCGTTAAAATGCACGCTTATACAAATTATTGGTCCAAAATTCTACGATACGACAAAGTAGCAGATATAATGACTCTGAAGAAGTTCCAGTTACTGAGGCGATATATACATTTCAATGATAATTTTATTGACGACGACGATAGATATCACAAAGTTAGACCACTTCTTCAAAAAATCCGTGAAAATTGTCTAAAAGTAGAAGAAGAGTCGCGTTTCAGTATTGATGAAATGATGGTTCCACATAAAGGAACTAGAGCAGGCAGCCGTAAGCAGTATGTAAAAAATAAACCGAAAAAATGGGGATTCAAAATATTTGTTCGCGCTGGTGTCTCTGGAATAGTTTACGACTTCCTGATCTACGGAGGAGACGACACATTTAGATTTAACTCATTCACAGATGAAGAAAATGGTATGGGCCTGGGATCAAAAGTAGTTCTTGCGCTAGCGAAATCCATTCACCAGCCTGCATACAAAGTCTTATGCTTTAATAACTTCTTCACTTCTATTGAGCTCCTGCAATATTTACGTAACGAATACGGGATTTTCGCACTGGGAACAATCCGATCAAATAGGCTTCGAGGAGCGGAAAAAAAATTACCCACGGATAAAAATCTAAAAAAAAGCGGCAGAGGATCTCATGCACAAGTCGTATGCAACAAAAACAAGATCGTTGTCGTCAAATGGTACGATAACAAATGTGTCACAGCTGCAAGCACATTTGTAGACGCGCATCCTATCCAGAATGTGGTTCGTTACAAGAAAGCACAAGGAAGAAAAATGCCAGTGACATGCCCAAATTTGATAAAAGAATACAACACCGACATGGGCGGAGTTGACCTGGCAGATATGCTGATTGCTCTGTATCGTACACCATTCCGAGGTCATCGCTGGTATTTACCGATCTTCTCGCAAATGCTTGATATTTGTGTGAACAATGCCTGGCTTCTCTATCGACGTCATAGAGAAGCCAGGCATGAAGCCAAAAAACCCAAGTCGCTAAAAACATTTCGAATAGAAATTTTCGAAAGCTTACGCAGATTTGAGAGAACTAATACAAGCAATATCAGCAGGACTAGCGTCAGCTCAACCAAGACCATACAGAGACCTGTAGCTGAAAGACCCCCAGATGCTGTTCGGTATGATCAAGTTGCACATTATCCAAATGTAACACCTATCAGAGGGAGGTGCATGTATTGCAAGAAAGGGCAAACCAAATTGTTTTGCGAAAAATGCAAAATGAGACTGTGCTTATTGCCGGAACGTAATTGTTTCGTAGAATATCATACTAAGAAATAATACGAGTATAATTTATAATTGTAAGACTGTTAATACTCGTATATATTATGTAATATTTATATTTCATAGTAGATATTCGTGATTGATCTCATTCTACCATTAATTTAGATTTTTATAAGATTCAAAGGCTGTTAAAACTATTACTGTTGATTTTTAACCGACTTATACTAAAAGAAGGTTCTGTTTTTAAAGGTATGTATGGAAGTAGAAAATAATTGTCTTAAATTTTATGTTTCTTTCACGTTAGAATGTAATATTTTGTTTTTTTTTGTTTTGTTATAACTTGTTAAAAGCCTGGCAGAGCGGCAAATATGATACATAGATTTTATAAGGTTAATTTTTAAGAGTCTGGCAATGTGCCTTATGTGATACATTCAATAAATCATAAAATAATAAATATATATTTTTATTTTTATTTTTTCTCCCCTCAATGAATACCTAATAATACATTTTATGTAAAATTTATCAACATTTCATTAAAAAAAATCTTGCCAATTATAGGGTTAAAAAAACCGCATCAAAATCCGTTGCGTAATTTTTAAGGTCTAAACATACATAGGGGCAGACAGACAGCGGGAAGCGACTTTATTTTATTGTATTGTATTTAGCCCTTTTTTTTAACGTCCCACTGCTGGGCACGGGCCTCCCTTCAGTACGAGGGGGATCAGGCCATAGTCCACCACGCTGGCCAAGTGCGGATTGGCGGACTTCACATGTCTTTCGAAAACATGCTAGGTTCTCTTAGAAGTGCAGGTTTCCTCACGATGTTTTCGATCACCGTAAGGCAAGTGGTAATCATGTTAGAAATGATTCGCATATGAAAATATCAGAGGTGCGAGACCCGGGATTTGAACAACAACTCGGAACAAACACTTGGTTTCTCAACCGTGCTTGTTACCACTGGGCTACCACTACCTCGAACCTGTTTTATACTATGTAGTAATTTACAAATATGACTAACAATTAAAATCGGTCAAGTGTGAGTCAAACTTGCACACAAAGGGTTCCGTAACATAATCGTTTTTTTTTAATTTGCATGGTAGTCTTTTTGAGATTCGCCATCTTTGTTTTTTATTATTTGTTATTGTAGCGGAAATAGATTTATATAAACTGTGAAAATTTTAACTACTATACCTATTACGGTTCATGATACCCTCTGACAGACGGACGGACAACGGAGGCTTAGTAATAGGGCTCCGTTTATAGCCTTCGGGCACGGAACCCAAAAAAATAAAAAAATGATACTCGTATTAATTTAAGTAATCATATCAATTACGATAGAGTGATTTATCTATTAAGTTACGTATGTATTTATAAATTTTTTTATAAAATTCATATACAAGAAAATACACACACATTAATATACTTTAGAATTATAAATCAAGCCAAAAGGGCACACAGCGCAATTACAACCCTCTTGGGAAGTCAGAAATTTATAGTATTTACATAGTTATCTTCAGCGTACAGTAATAAACACATACGTGAAAATTAATTGACCTCTTCAAAATAGTTTTTACCACAATCTAGATTTTTTTATATAAGCTATTGACGGGATTTCTTTATACAAAAACGTTTTTTCAGTATTTTTTCCATGCTCACGACGTTTTTCATGAAGACAAAACTCACCCAAATATTAATTATAAGATCATCATTACTTTAACCATATAATACACACCTAATACAACCGTCTCTATATTTTTACTCAAAAATGCAAAAAAACCAATACGCTCCACTTTTTATTATATCCTTATCAACCAGGATTGTATAATTTTACGAATTATTTTCATACAAAATACGCTCAAGGGCAGGTTGGAGTCGCGTACTAAAGGTCACGTTTCTTGCTTTATTTATTGTACTCATTAACCTATTTAACCCATTGTTAAGTACCTACACCACTTAAGAACGTGTAAAGTTATTTAAGAACCAGTACGTATTGTCCTGGGAGATATATAAATAAAATTAATTTACAGTTTAAACAGTCGATAAATATTTTACTTTCTAGTCATATAAAAGTCTTTTTATGTGATATAGCCTTGAATATGATGGATAAACATAAGTAAATATGAAATATAGAGTCCTTGAAAATGATCGCAGTTTTTATTTTATTAGATTATACGTTTTTACTTTTTATCTATTTTTGAATTTTTATTTTATGGAAGTTAAGGTCGTGGGCTATCTTAAACTTCCAAAAGCAAAGTAACTTAAAAATAAATAAAAAATCATCATGCTTCAATCAACATGCTTTTATATTTCAACTCGTAAATTAAGTTACAATGTAAGGCAATCTATTAAAATAACAATAATTCTGCTATTCACAAAATCTGACTATAGCCGCTTGAATGGAACACAAAGTCTAAAATTAAGATTTGTTTACAAAAGCAAGATTATCTGCGGCAGTAAAAGGCTGGGTACCCTCGCTTCGTAACCGCGGCTTATACTGAGCTTATTCGAGTTTCCGTCCGAATGGCTTTTATCGGGCTTTCTCCGAGGTCGCGTATTAGACGCGAAAAATGTGCTTTACATTTACAAAACCGCTCAATTTATTTGTTTATTTGACAAAAGTTATATTCTTACATTAATACAATAATAAAACAACTTTGCTACATAAAATGATACATAATAGATTACAATAAAAAATAAGTTTTTCATTTATTTATTTTCTTTATTTTACATTAAAATATAAGTAATAATGTAATAGACTTATAAAATTAACATAGAAATAATCTTCAACGATAAGCTATTTAACATTTATAAAGCAATCAAATGATCATAAAATAGACGCGCTATCGAACCGATTTAAATGGGAAAGCATAATCACGGATGGTGGTTGGGAATCAGTGTGAAGAGTTTCGTAGCGCCATGGCTACGAGTGGCTACGCGGGCGGGGAAGCGCCAGTACAGACGCAATGGCTACGCGATGCGCCCGCCTGCCGTAGCGCGGTTACGTTCACTACACGGAAAGTGAGAACTGGGAACTACCTGTGTTTTTAGCTAAGCGTATTTAAGCGAAGGTAATATTGCTATAAATAATTTCATTTTTAAATATATATTTTTTATGTTATATTTTCCTTTAATATAATAAGTAATTTGCAGCATTATTATGTACGTTGAGAAATAAGCCCTGAAATTATTTAATTATAATATAAATATAAAATTATAATTGGTTTCCATAATAAATTTTATAAATTTGCTATTTATTTCATTTTATCAATTTAAATTTGAATGTAATAAGGTTGCTAAACGTATTTTCAGTTGCGCTTATAAACATAATTATATTTTTATTATATACTTATTAGTAGTAGTAAGTATTGTATATTGCAATAAAAGATATGAATATTTAACATTTTTCATAGTACATATCAAATTATAGCATGGCTATTATTTAACTCGATAGCATTCCCCGCTCGTAAAAGTTAAAATATGTATTTTATACGCCTTCAACCCCTTCTTGTCCGGTTCTATAACACGTCCGCATTTTACGTAAAATTCTTGTCGAATGCTTTATAGAATAGAAAATGAAGTCCAAAGTCAGTCAGCTTTAGGCAAAATATTTTTATTACGAATATTTTTATACCCAACTATTTTAGGAATAACGACCTTGAAAAATAAATTTAATATATTTGTATAATTATATATTATAATCCATAGTTAGTTCAAGCGTCCATACATAAGTAATAGGAAATGACATCATAAACGATTAATTGTTATCATTTATTGTTTTGAAAGATGCAACTAGGTCAAGGAATTTGCAAACAAATAATACTTTCTCATTTTTGACCTATTTCCCCGTTGTTTACGTAATTTTTATTCAAACATTCTTATATCACAAGTTCTCTGATCATTTCACAATATTCTCTTTGTTCACATGTTATCGTATGAGTGTATCGTATTTACAACAAGCAAAAGAAAGCAATTACTTTAATTATTTTAGTTATTTCGTATGTATTAAAATATACAGTGACTTTTTCACTGTGTATGTGATTCATTATTTTTCTGTCTAGTACAAAAATTACGTGATATATTCACAATTTAATTATAATTTTTAGGTATGTTTAGTGTGATTCTTTTAATTCAAAATTTGACTTAAGCTAAAATAATATTATTTTATATTAATATAATATTTTATTATAGTATTATTTAAAACATTATGGATATCCTTTGTCAGGTATCGTGAGATATCATACAAAATTAATTAGACCAACCTCCTACGCATGGTAACTGCCCTTCATCGTTTTATTTATTAGGTAATATCGCATGTCCTCCGTGATGTAAGGGGAAGGGGAAGACAGATTTGCAATTCAAATAAAATAGGGATTTGAAGGGGCTACTTGTTTTCTAATGTATTCCATTTCGGTCTTGATATCTCATTTGAATTGAGAACGACTTCAAAATACACATACCCATAGTTCTATATAACTGTGACATATATTATTAGAATACATATATACTAAATTGTGTAAAATATTGTTGAAATACCCTATTATAAGGAAAATATTTAGAAAGTTTATTGCTATTTAGCACAATGAGACTGGTAGGCTACGGCTGACATAATATGATTTTATGAGTCACGAATGAAGGTATGATCCCATACCGTCGTCCCATACGTCGTCGTCATTTATCCAATATGTTAAAGAAACCGTAAATAAATAAAGTGTACATATACGTGTATATGTACGTATAACAGGTTCTACTCACACTGACAGAATCACTCACGCTTGCATTTTATAAGTATCTATTAATTTATTTTGGATTTTATGTACAGATATAGGCAAAATATACGAAACATTACACTATTGGCTTTTATTGTACTCAAAGAGGCTTTATAAATAGCGTTACAAGTATATAATAAAGTGCGTCACATAAGTTATGTCGTAAGTTATGTCGAAATATATGGTTTAATAAATACTTTATAATGGATATATTAATTAGTTAAGCCCTAGTTTTATAGCGTAAATAGATTGACAGCTAATAGATTTTATTAAATAAACTAGCAACTCAACCCTCGCTCAGCTCGGATTTGTTCCTAGTTACGTTTTAACGTTTAATATAGAATTCTCAGAGCTGAGATATTTTCGCGTAGTAAAAATTATCCTATTTGTTGAACTATAGGTTCGGCCTCTGTATCGATAATTAAAAAATATAATGAATAATAATAAACGTTAAAACGCGAGGGTAAGTCCCTAGTTTGACATATAATACTGCGGGCTTGACTTAGTGACAAAGTTAACGTGGTAGAATTTTTTTTTATCAGGAATATATTACTCTATGTAAAATGTTGACCAAAGAGATGTATTAAGTTATATATTTTTAATATATTAAAACTTTAATAAATATACTTAAAAACTGTAAAAAAACCAGAACCGCTGCAATGCTCTAAAAAGTAAAAAAATATACTAAACGTGGTTTCATTTACAATAGATACCTAATCAGATATTTTTATAGTCGGTACCAGCCGACGCAAGGCAAGGCAAATCCATTTAGATGTATGAATACATCAAAAATTGATGAATATTTTAACTATAATTAAAATTAATACCTAGAATTCCACCTTATTTAAATGTATTGTT
The DNA here is from genome assembly GCA_921882275.1 of Brenthis ino. Taxonomy (NCBI): domain Eukaryota; kingdom Metazoa; phylum Arthropoda; class Insecta; order Lepidoptera; family Nymphalidae; genus Brenthis; species Brenthis ino. The sequence continues at coordinate 24,746,326 of OV170225.1, read as the reverse complement.
TAGTTTTAGTGCAGACGTAATAATAGAGGCAAATGTAGAAAAGAAAAGCTATTCTCAACATCAATAATAAATAAATCAGAATGTAAAAACATTATTACTAAATACTATGTAATATTAAAATCACTATCCATATATTATTAAATTCTGATGCGACAAATTTTATATGAATTATTTATATTATACAAATAAAGTAAAAAACAAGTATTTGCTAGTAATTAATTAACAATCGATATTTCAAACGAGAAGTAAGTAACGTATTTATTGTACTTGGCGAAACTCTCAAAATGGAAAGGTTTGCTTGTACTCATTTAATTTCATATATTTTTCATATATATAACTTCTACCGATATAACGATTAAAAGTAAATATAAGTGATAAATAACTAAAAAAAATTCATTACAATATCGTACGTGAAGGTAATTAAAATAGAGCAGAGCTGATACGGAGAGCAGATAAACAAAAAAATAACTTTTTAGAGCTACTACAAAAAGTAAAAAACACACTGAATTATAAAAGACATACGATTAGATGAATTCAACTTATATTTTTATTCCAATAACAATGAAGTATTAAAGTAAATAAAATGCATTAGATTATTAAGATATTGGTACTGCACATTTGTGCAGTTGACGCTTTATATTTTACAATATGAAAATCCGTATAAAAATGCTGTATTATTAATATTTAAAAAGTTTTGATTTGGTTTATATAGTTTATTCGTTTTTTTGAGCCTTTATTGTTTATTGAAATCAAAAAAAAACAATGTTACTCTTTATAAGTTAGTGTTTTATACCATACCTATTAATACTAATATTTATAAAGAGACCGAGTTCGTTTGTTGGTTTATTCGTTTGTTTCTTTGTTTATTTGAACGCGCTAATCTCAAGAACTACTAATACGATTTGAAAAATTCTTTTTGCATTAGATAGCCCGTTTATTGAGGAAGGCTAATACTAAGGCAGTGAAGCAGTAATGATAAATGTCAACAAATCGGGCACACTTCCATTCATTATTACTAATAGCATAAAGTCAAAGAGTTGTAGTTTTGGCGCGAGCAAAGCCGCGGGTTCTGCTAGTATGATATAAACGTATTACAAGTCGCTTGCAATTTCTCTTTTTAACCATTTTATCTATCTGTTAAATTACCGTTAGAATTCATTTAATTTCTTTAATCGGTTTATAAAAACAAAAAGATAATATTAAAAAAATGTTTCGATATTTAGTACTGTACTTAGTGAGACTTTTATTCATTTACCTTTCAATAATTTTATTTATGACTAGCTTGCCCGCGGCTCCGTCCGCATTCAGATGACTACAAGCCAAATTCTTAGATTTTACATATTAATATATTTTTACATTGCAGTTTTTGTATTTTTTCTCAGAAATGAGATATTTTCCCGCGGTAAAAATTATCCTATATGTTGACCCGGATGACCAGCTATCACCATACCAAATTTCAATACCAATTTAAAATCCCTTCAGTGGTTTTTCGGTGATGCCGTAACAGACAGACAGACAAAAATTCAAAAAACTGTAGATTCGGCCTCTGTATCGACAATAATGTCTATTTCAATAAGATTTCCCAAAAAATATTTAATGTACAGATTCGGCTTAGTTACAATTTTATTATATGTATAGATCATTGCTACAGTAAAAGGTATTTCTTTCATGTTGCAATAACGATATTGTTTAAGATTATATGCCTTAAAAATATTACAGTGACTATAAATATTGTTAAATGCCCTAACAATATTACAGTGACTCGAGTAGCTCGCGTCGTGGAAGCTTGTTGTTTGAAAATAAAATACGTACTTAACGTAAGTGCAATTCTCTTGCAACATATTAACGTGATTATTTCCAAGTATAAGGTAGCTCCTCCTGTATTTACTTACTTTTCCTTTATTAGTAGTAATTACATTTCATTCATAGTTTTTATATTAACTTAATTTAATAAATATATTATATTGAATCTGTACATTAAATAATATTTTTTGGAAAATTTTATTGAAATTGAAAAGTTTTTAGAATTTTTGTCTGTCTGTCTATTATCGCATCACAGAAAAACTACTGGAGAGATTATCTGGGTAACATATAGGATACTTTTTACCATGGGAAAATATCTCATTTCTTAGAAAAAATGCAAAAACTGCAATGTAAGAGCATACTAATCTGTAAAACCTAAGAATTTGGTTTTTGATCATCTGAACGCGGGCGGAGCCGCGGGCAATGCTAGTATAATATAAATAAACGAATAATGGAAAGTATGGTACTCAACTTAAATTAAAACGGTAGTACTTCATAGAAATTATTTGGGTGTATTGAAGCGTTAAATTAATGGCAAAGTGCGTTCGACTGGGGCGTCGCATAAATGGGAATACGACATCGATCTGACGGAGGGGCAAAACTCCCTCGGTAGCTACCTATAATGGATAATGGAAGTTTCACTTAGCACATGTAGGTACTATTGCTTTGGATTAATTGTCGTTTGACGTTGAATTAAATTCTGTGGCTTATTTTCCAATTTTAGTATGTATTTACTCAAAGTTTTACATATATATTCAGTATACATCTAAGTATTTATGTTCGTAAAGTCCTTTTTAAATATTTACTGTTATTTTGTTTCTTCAATCCTTGTTACAGCGCTTTATAACTTTAAGTAGTTCGTTATACTTTTTTCTTAGAACGTCGAGATAACGAGATATTTGTCTTGGAATGCTCTAGGGATATATATTTATTTTTCTTGGTAACTTTGTGTATTCATTATTTTTAAAACATCGGAGATAATGTTACGAATAAGAATTAAGAATGTAAAAGATGTTACTTTGGTCTTTTCATGTTTAATGTAATAAAAGTATAATTTGTAGAGGCTTCGATTGAAAAAAATACGTATACGGACCAAGAATTAGTTATAGATATTATCATTAATAGTTTGAGTATTTTTGTACATAATATAATGTGTAATTTAAAATGTGTCTTATCTTTACCAATTGTACAAATTATTATTTTGTAATGAAAATATTCTACAAATATAACCTACGTATTAAAAGCGATATTATTAAAACGATTTTCATAGTGCGATTCATTACATTCGTAACATTAATAATAAAAATCGATCTATATAAGATTTGTAGCACAGCCAAAAGCATAAAAAAGTTATCTAAGTATACCATTTAAACATCGAAGTCATTCCATAAAGGTATGAAAATTCTTAACGAGACAAGGAAAGTTCCTCGTCTCGGTTCTTAAAAAGTCTGTTTTAATAGCAGCTTCATTTATACTGAGTGCTGACTTTTGCAGTCTTTAGGGTAATGTTACTGAATTTACTCACTGCTAACTTTCATCTGTGGGGAGCAATCCACTCTGCTTTTTAAAACTGACATTAAGTATCACTTTTGTTTCATGAATATATCCTAAAGCGGTAATTGCTTCCACTATCAGCCCTGATAATTTCGTTTGAATGAGAACTTTTCTGTTTTCATAAATATTTAATACTCAAACTTAAAATGTTTCAGTGCATAACTAGTTCACATTTTTATCCGTACTTACAAATTAAAACGGGGCCAACGATAAATCCGCGAAATAATCCGAAAAGATAGTTTTATTTAAAAATGTCAAGCATTCGCGTAAATCTAAGAAAGTATTATAGGGCCAACGATATTGATGTTGCTGAGAAAATGAATATTATAATCCAAAAATATATGTTAATTAAAATTACAAGCTAATTATTATTATAGTATTCCTTTATTATTTTAACATATTATTTTATGTGTAATAGAAAAAATTTCAAGAATAAGGCCAAAAACACTTATTTTATCTGCTTCTGAAATTTGAATCTGGAAATTGGTGAGAGGCGATACCACGGTCCTGAGATCTTCAAGGGACTGGGGGAAATAACGTACGTAACGTAAAAGTGCTACATGTTTAAAAGGGTGAAGGTATTCAATCGGCGAAATATCTTGCGCAGATAGAACCGGGTTACACCTCTCGATGCCATTCACCGACCACGCCGATATTTCTGATGGGCCATCTAATGGGAGGCGAGTCACCGGCCGCCAAATGTTAAATGCGAGATTGTTGCAAAGGCGGATGTCCGGTAGTCTCGTCTACATAGACCAGTTATTGAGCCCATTCAGACTCAATTCCATAACATTAAGTAGTTTTCCATATTTTGTTGGGAAATGTCTTGTGGTTGCTCAGAGATGGATGACGACTGATACGTCACATTAAACAAATTTATATCTCTAAAGAGACCTCTACGTGTTGGACATGAGTCTTTTCAAAGGAGCCCAGTAGTCCGAGCACGTGTAACGCACTTTATTTATTTAGGCATTATTCGCCCACTTGATAAGTACATATTATATGGTCATTATACGAGTATTTATTATAGAAATCATACAATTTTAACTTTATTCATTTTAATTCTACTCTATATATAAAATCAACATAATTTAATATAAAAGATCTTTATTATTTGTATTTTTATGTAATATATTGGTTATTCTTTAGTATCAGTATATTGTGTATACCTGTTTTCAATGTTATTTTAGAACATCCAAGGTTGTGTAATAGTCTGAACCATGAAAGAATTGGTTTTCGGCCAAACTTTTTTCCTTAGAGATGTCTAGGAATTATATATCAAAAAAATCTGTAATATTATCTATCATTGTAAATTAGACGACTAGTGTTTAAGCTTTAAGGTTTTTATATGTAATATTTGTGTTGGCATCAACTATGAAATACTTTTGTGAGGTACCTGCTATTGCGACATAACAGATAATATCTATCTTAGTATTTTTAAGATAAAATGCGGTATTCTCAATATAGATATGTAACGAGTGACAACATAATAATAATACTTATTTATTGTCCCTATTATATATTTCTTGTGACGAAAGTGCTCAAAAATGAAAATTGCTTCACATGGGTTCGTCCGTAGGTAAGCAGAAGTATACCTATATATATGTCACTGTTGAGGCCTTCGACAATCTTCACATATAGAGAGTCAAATCAATCTGTTGCTCCTTTTTGGTGTGAAAGGACATACTAATGAACACATATTTATATTTATAATCTCAATAATAATTAAGTATGGATTACACTATGAAAATTTTATTCTCATTTTTATTTCATGTAAGCTAGGACCCCCATATAAACCGTATTGATTATCCTTCCCGTGCTACGTCCTGTAGAGATCGAAAATTTAGTTTTCCGATTTCCCTATGGACATTACGAATGTTCGTACACAATAAAACAGTCATTACGGTTTTTTGTTGTCAATATATTCATTTAATTGCTTTCATTTTACAAGTTTTTCATTCACATATGGTACAAAAAATATCGAGTTTATTATAAAATGATTTTGATGATTTTTTTAAAATGCAGAATTATTTACTATGTTATAAGAAAGCCAAAAATAAATACTTTTATGAATAATTTAATTCAACAAATATAAATATATATTAAAACATTCCGTAACATAAAAAGGATATATCTCAAAGCATGTTTATTAGACGCGCATAAGTAACAAAGAACTTATGAACTCTCAGCTATCGTGTCGATTGTGCCTACTCTCCGTTGTAAGCGGCGTGACCTGAATTAAGATATAATTTGTATTTGCCGCAGCTTATAGGTTTATTTAATAATTAAGCTTATTTATTTCGATATATGTACAAAGTATTACATAGCTTTAAAACACTATGACTTAGTATTTTTTTACGTGACTATTAATTACATTTGCTGTATCAGTTATTTTCAATAGGGATGTATTTAGGAAAATGATTATTTATTATCACAACATAAGCTTATTACATAAGTTATTGAATACAGTCCAATATAAAATTTAATATAAAACTGAGCAAGAAAATATTTCTCACAATACACTCGAGTACATATTGTTTTAGGTGGCTCTACAAAACTGCTACGGCACGCTACGTAAGTTCTTGTAGCGCCATCTTTGGGATATTGTGTTAAGTAAAAATTTTCACAGGCGACTTAGTTTCTGTTATGCACCACCTTCTGCTTCAGCGAAATTCAAAAGCTTTCAGCTGAAACTTAACTAAGGCCGCCAGAGGGCGACGGTCTCGCTCGTCACAACGTCGATGTTACATTGCCTAGCGTACTACGTTGTTTTCAAAGAATCGCTGTAGCTTCAAATGAATGAGCTGTAATGACTGGCATGAATTTCGTATACATTCTGCCTGACAAAGGTTCCAAGTTAATGATACTTTTAATTTCCATCAAAAGTAATTTTAGAGGAAAGAGAGAGAGAGTTAAAAATGTCCAAGAACAAATCAATAACAAAATTAAAAAAAAGAAATGATATATTTAGCTTTTAGAATTGAAATCGAGTTATACTATAAATAAGTACCATTAAAAAACTTTAGAAAAACTAGGTTTTTTTATTGCATTTTGCGTAGCAAACTTTTATTAAAACATAGTTGGAAAAAATAAATAGTGATATAAATTAAGAATGAGCATTCATTAAAATCTAGCACGACAAGATCGCCATCCTGTTTGTTTTATGTAAAGAAAAAAATGGAAATTTCTATGGAAGACGAGCTTGCATGAAACCGGCGCGACGGCGACGGTGGCGGGCGGGAGGCCACCGGCCACGCGATCACTTTGCTACGAGCACCGCGCGGGCCGCACGCCGTCTGCCGCCCACCGCCTAACCATTCCTTATACTATAACCTCGTTAACTTGAGTGACGTAAAGCATTCTTATAACTAACCGTATATGGTGTATCGGGGACGTGGCATCACTCCATCGGAACTAGTGTTCGCGGACCTATAAAAGATAACCTTGCACGTTGCATTTATTATTCAGTGGCTGCGCTTAGCTATAGCCAGGATGGCGCCCTTTACAGGTATTGTTCCTAAAATAGAATATTAAAACAAATTCTAGCCGATGCTTATAGATTTCATTTGTTCTTGGACACTAGAACGGTGCTTTTTTTACTCAGTCGAGTAGTCTGTTGCGCGTCATTGCATCCATCGTTGCACAATGCACACTTATATTTGGCTTATTATAATGAAATCTCGGCAAATTAATGAGATGGATATTTTGTTTAAATTCATTAAAAATATATACATATATTTTTTTAGAAACGATATAAAGCACGTTATTTTTTTCTTTCAATTATGACATATGTACCTACATAATTTTAAGATGCTTAAAACACTAATTGTAAACGATAACTAATATTTAAGTTTATTTCCCTAAGTGCATGTTTCAAAATAGATGCTCTTTATTTTACGACATCCTACATCAGCCTCAAATTCTTTAAAGGTCACTGTCTTTTTAGTGGAATTACGAATAGTAAAAATAGCTCAAAAAGTAAAATAAAGTAAATATAAGTTTTTACAACACGTCAGCCTTATGTTTGTAAACTTAGTTATATTTTTTATACAACTTAAGTTGGATTGAAAATAGTAAATGTACAAAGACCAATTTTTCCTTCCATTTTTAATAAATAGAAAATATTTTATTATAAACATCCAGGAAAGAGAAATAAAAATACATATGTCGTGATAGATATTTTCTTTGGGCGAGTTTAAGCAGGATGACCAAGAAAGAAACCTTTCAATAGATTAATTAACTTTGAAGTATTGATTAAGTATAATTGTTAGTTTATTGATCGCTACGTAACCTTATCCAATGCTACGTATAATATAACACGGCGTAAGACTTGTAGCGTGCCTATACTTAGAAAAATCCTTTCTTGACATACACTGTTTACGCAACACGAAGAAACAATAAACGAATTTAATTACAATTTACGTTGTAATTTAGGCTTGAAAAATTTAAACTTGCATAATAACTATTTTTCATATTTAATACTACAATTTACGAACCCTTTCATTTCCTATGAAGGTTAAGCCATAGGACGAAACTACTTTGTTTTCTCCAAAATAGCTAAACTATTTTAATATGTTGACCTACTTTTTTCCTTAATTCTTTATACGGTTTTGAAAAAAAACTGGTGCTTTGTTTTAGTAGAATTTGATTTTTTAAACTCTATTTACTAATTTAAATCTTGAATGTATTTTTTCTGTGAAAAAAATGAAAAAGCAAGATAAGTTTTTAAAACAGTATGTTACAAACTGACGCCTTTAAAGATTAATTATTTCAAATAAATCTCTCTTTTTCAATATGGCAATTTTATATCTATATCTAACACTGAAATAAGCATTTAAGCAAAATAGAGGCTCATATTTTTTAGAAGCATGCAAAGCCAAACTCATCAGTTAGCACCACTAAGTTGTAACATTGTTGTACCCACAAGTAAAAAAATATGTTTAAAATAATTACTGAAAAGATAGGTTAACAATCACTATAAATGTAATTGTTCAATCCTTAGGGGTAACGCTTTTTCTTGAAGTATATATGATACCATTCTTAAGGTGTCTCATTTAGGACTTTGTAACATCCCACTGCTGGGCCCGGGCTTAGGGGGCCAGAGCCCACCACGCTAACCAAGTTGCCGGTTGGCGGGATCCGCATGTTTTTCGAAAACTAGTTAGGTTCTCTCAGACGTGCAGTTTTCTTCACGATGTCCTTGATGGTGTATTATATATTTATAAAACATCCATTAAAATAAGAATAATTTTTATTAACACGTTCGTCGAAGATCGTAACATATACAAAAAACATTCACCCAAATTAAATACAAGAGGCAGGTATTTATTGAAGTTCGTCAAAAAATACTGTAGCATTTTATATAGATTATCATTTTTAAAAGATTCTATGCAATCGAAGTACGATTGTATGTCTCAATCTTTGCTTGTATTATGTTTCAGTCATTTGCTATCATACGATTTAGCTTATAAAACTTAAGAGACAATTCCGTACACAGAACACTTTTTGATTCCGTATGGCTTGATTTACTCATCAATATCTTAATTATAAAACTTTTTTATCAATAAAAGCTGTCCTTTTATTAAAAAAAAAAGTTAACTGTTTAAGATTATGTTTTTACTATTATAGACAAATATTTTTACACCATAAATGGCGGTATGGTGTTTGTAATATTTTTCCATTACTATGTACTTATCCATTCAAGTCCTTTGTGTCTGCGAGATAATAGAATATTTTCTACATTCCTCTAGCAGCAAGGCAATGTGTGCTAGGTTACCAAGGCCACGCTTTGCCTACACCAGACTAGAAGAATCCTTACATGATATGAATCAAAACGTACTCAGAGATCGAGTACAGGATATTTGAAGCTGTAGCACTCAGGCTACGCCATCACTTTAGTTTTATTATTACTCTTAGTTTACTATAACTTAATAGAGCTTTCACAAAAAAATATAATTTTCAGCAATACAGAAATTATGTATATATATTTGTTGCAGCCGTGCCATATGTTGTAGTTTCGGCATTCATTACCAATGTGGAGCACGCCACTTTCTATGAATAAGGCATACTGATTCTGTGTTTCATACTAAAAGTAGGCACTTTTTATTCAAAAAAGTTTATAAAACTAGGTAATTTTAATCAAAATTAATATACCGTCATGATTTAAGTAATTTGAATAGCCCACTGAAACATTTTGAACACTGGAAGCGAACAATTGAATTTTATTATTTTACTTAAAGCCTCATTAGTTGGAGTGCGTCTTCATACCATTTCTAAAATACTTTGATTGAGTCCGTTGCGTGTAAAACGCTGGCAATGGCCGTAAGGGCTATTTACGACCCGGTCGGTCCATTTATTCTAGGTTCTCTTTATTGTGAGAATGTATTTTACTTAAGCGGTGCATTTTCTAACACCCACTGGGAATATTGACTGATTTATTTTCTCTGGGCTATTTGCACTAGCTCCTAACCTAGCGCTCATAGTTATTAAATTTATTTTGATTATATAGGAACGGGGAAAATGAGATCCCATAAAGGGTAATGGTACTTCCATTATATATAAATGAAAACATGTGTATTTTTATGGCTGCGCAGGTAGGCCATGAGGGTTCAAATCTTCATGGGTTGAAATTGTACTCATAGCGCTGTTTCCAAAGTTTTACTAAATTTTTAAAGTTATTAGTATTATGTTATTATTCTTACAATGTTATTTTATTTGATAATTTAACTACCAATATAATAAAATACCTATATGAATACAATTTTTAAGAATTAAGTAATGCTAAAATATCAGAATAATCAAAAAATAATACTTATATGAAAAATTATATGTATGTATAAATCATGTTAAATATCTGATGATGGTATTTTCAGCATTAGTTATATTTGTCAAGATAATTAGAATATATACGATATGCGTTAACAAGAATTCATTCATTCATTGCTAAAGTAAAGTAAAGCTACAGGTAAAAAATTAAAGAAAAGAAAGTAGAAAAGAAATACGTACTTGGATCTAGGCAAAAAAAAACGCTTTAAATTTCGATTTATTGATGATTTTCTTCTCATTTTTTTGGGGTCCAACCTTAATAAATTTAAGTTAGCTCAAAACTTAATATAACGTTGAGAAATCATTACAAAAGCTCTTTTCGAATATCTATGTAACGTTAAAAATCATTTAAATACATACATTTTAAATTACATTTTATGAATAAAATCTTCTAGGCACTTATTTTTTTTTGCATATCATATATCACTTTACATAGCAAGAATGTAAATTATTAAGAATTGCCTATAAGAATTAATATAATTGAGGATATTTAGGCCATATTTATATGAGAAAAATAAAACTATATTTTGTACTAGCATTGCCCGCGGCTCCGCCCGCGTTCAGATGACCAAAAAACCAATTCTTAGGTTTTACATATTAGTATACTCTTACTAGCAGTTTTTGTATTTTTTCTCAGAAAGGAGACATTTTCCCGCAGTAAAAAGTATCCTATATGTTGACCTGGATAACCAGTTATCATCATACCAAGTTTCATCAAAATCCCTCCAGTGGTTTCTCCGTGATGCGGTAACAGACAGACAGACAGACAGACAGACAAAAATTCTAAAAACTATAGATTCGGCCTCAGTATCGAAAATAATGTCTATATAAATAAGATTTTCCAAAAAATATTTAATGTACAGATTCCGCTTAGTTACAATTTTATTATATGCATAGATTACCTAATTTGTCCTTACAATTATAGTGATGGCTCAATAATCTAATGTATTTAGTAGTTTTTATCAAAGTCTCCAATCTTCTTTGGTCATTTAACGCTAGTATTAATTTGGTCTGTGTTTGTATAATTTGTAGATATGACATGGTGTCCACAATATAGCTTTATTGTGGGTAACAATAAAATATTGAGGGTTATGACAATATTCTAGAAAAATAATATAAGAGAATGGTATATAAACATAATAATAATAAATATGTAGGGACATTAACACACAGCACCATCTAGTTCCATGGTAAGCTACGAGGCTTGTGTTATGGATACCAGATAGTTGATACACTACACATATATGTATAACTTTTTTTTTAATACGTACATATTATTAATATAACACCCATGACTGGAGTGCAAACATTCGTGCTCATCACATAAATGGATGCCTCCCAGCGGGAATCGAACCCGCGACCGCTGGCACAGCAAGTAGGGTCACTACAAGATGAGCCAAACGTGTCGTCGTATATTAAAAAATATATTACAAAAGCAATATGGAAATGTAAGCAAGGAAACGTATTTCCCTTTTCCTATTTCTCATCTTATCTTTTTCTTAAACAACTACAGAGTTTAAAATTAAAGATATTTTGAACGTTCTCAATGAACTTTTCTAAGAATAACTTAGAATTCATTTCAATTTTAAAATACATAACGATAACTAAATTACGTAACATAATGTTATTAAATGTAAACCCCTTTTAACTAAGATATTTATTTTTTTAATTTAATAAAATATATATTTTGTTAGTAAGCTATATAATAAAAAAATATTATTGAAGTGTGCTTACTGATTAATATCTAAAATTCTTTAAATGTAGTTATCGATTTGTTTTTTTTTCACGTAGCAAAGGAATAATAGATATTTTAGTTTAGTGGCCAGTGTTGATAGGCTCTTTTTCTATTTGCAGCAAGTGGTTTTGACAAATAGACATAGTATACCATCGTGAACTATTCTGCAGGCTTTTTAGACCTACCTACAATATCCTATCTACGGCATATATGTAACATCAAGTTAGGCCAGCGTTTTAATTAATTATTACTAGCAGAACCGCGTTCAATTAAAATAAAAACTCTTTGGCTTTATGTTATACAGCGACTCACCCTCGCTTCTTTCGGGTTCCTCGCTATATAATATTGTTCATAAAAAATACTAAAATCACGATAAAAAAATGGGAAGTGGGGGTAGGATTGTGAAAAATACTTTACGACCTATTCTCATACCTACCAAATATACAAAAAAAAAACCATTAAAATCGGTTTGAGCCGTTTCGCAGGAGTGGAACCACAAACACCGTGATACGAAATTTTTATATATAGATTACTAAATGTACATATATAATATATTGTAGTGTAAAAACGTGAAAATTAGTTTTTTACTCCTCCTATAGAGATGTTTGAAATGAACTATTTACAAAACTTCTGTACTATTGAAGTTAGGCAGTAGAATATATTTTAATTAAATTATAAAGGAACTGTTGACCTACATACGTCTATACGGTAGCGGTACAACAGCGTTACAATTTGTAATTACGTGTATGTACGCACAGCAAAATGATGAAACTAGAGTCCTCTGTAAACCTTTTGAGCTTCTATGCTTAACGAGCATCTATCTAGCTACACTGCTTATATTCCTAATTGGCCTGTTCTACTCAACGTCTTAACATTGCATTTATTTATTTAAATCAGTTTAAAGTGTAAAAATTATTTATTTATTTATTTATTTATTTATTTGTAAAAAACACACTTACAACATACATATGAAACATTTTCAACTTAATTAACGTAATAATAATATACCTTATATGTATGTCAATTATAAGCATCAAGTACATAGCATTTAAATATTCATGTATTGAAAGTACAAAAATTTAAAATAATAATAATAATTACAGATAAATGTCAATACAAAAGAAATTGGTAATAATACATAATAATAAGAAGTAAAATCTATCTAATTCTTATAATTTCATGATGGCGTTTCAATATCAAACGAGGAGACATAAAAAATTATATTAACATATTACAAATAGAATAAACAATAAACTATATATTATATAATATATAAACGATAAACTATTTTTTCAGTAAATATGTATAATAACGTATATGGCAGCTTATTGATGTATTTACTAGTATTTCCTGTTTTAATAAGCATTTCTACATTTTAAATAACTCACGTACATTAAATTTCAGAGGCTGCCCAAGTGAAAATTAATAAACGCATTTAATATTATATTTGCTTGTTTGAACTGCGGTCGTGTTGAGCACATACGAGATAGCAAGTAGGTCATATTAGAATGACAAAATTGATTTATCTTATAGTTACATTATTAGTAGTTATCTTTGTATATTATACAATGTACATAAAAAAAAGTATGGTGGTCTGAATGTTCAATGAAATTTAAAACGAAAGCTATTAGATATACTATGTTTGCCTTTTGCGTATTTAAACATAGAAAATAATACATTTAAACTGTATTTTACATATATTGTAGACCTAATCGTCTGACGTAGAAAACTTAATTGGATTTCAATCGATTAGGTTGGAAATCTAAAGTTACAGCTTAAGTTCCTTAATATGGGAATCTTTATATATATAATTAAAAAAACCGTTATCTAGGTTACCGTTTCAGTTAAATGTAAAAAAATAACTAAACGGGGGTTTTCATTTAGAATATATACCTAATCAGATATTTTCCAAGTCGATACCAGCCGATGCAAAGCAAATCTAATATATTTCGATACGTAAAATACATCACAAATTCAGGTATGGTATTTTAACTATTATTAGAGTACATACCTAATCATATTTACCTATTAGATATTCATATCTTAAAATATTGTCGGCTGGCTTTTAATGTATGGTGAAAATTTAATTATTTCTTAAGTAAGCAAATTTTATTTTTATTTTTATAATACTTGCCTAGTTGCTTGTCTATATCTATGTACAGTGTATGTATATCTAGTCTATTCTATACTAACCGTTAAAACGTATCTACGTCCTAAATAAAGTAAAAAAAAACGATCAGGTATTTTACTTTTTTAACTTACAATATAAATTATACAAAACATTATAGTACTTATCATTTCTAAAAATCATATATTTATTATATTTGTATTGCGTGCGCTATTTCTTTCTTCCTAGCACATTCGACACCGATATCCAACTCTATCTAAACACCTAAATTTAGATATAAATTGAATCCGTAAGCTATTGAAGTTTGTCCTTCTATTTGTACCCTCAACATACGTTCATCTACACTACTAATGTAAAGAGGAAAGATTTGTATTTTTGTATGCTTGTAACAAATAAACTCAAAAAGTACTTGACCGATTTAGATGAAATTTTGTAACAAGATAGTTTGAAACTCTGGGAAGGACATAGGATATTTTTTATTTCGGAAATCATCCCTTAAAGGGGTGAAAATGAGGATGAACATTTGTATGGAGAATCAACCTAAGAACGAACCTAAGCGAACACATACACTAAATCTAATAAATGTGTTAATATTTGTTTAGAATGTATTAAACCTCTAGGTTTCCAAGATATAATAGGACTTAATATTCTTAATAGTGCCACTGATAGCTCACGCTTAATGCTTATACTATCCATCTTTGTAGCGGCTAGAGAGGAAAGGGCAAGGGCGCGGCGGGTCACGCTACACTTTATTCAACAAATAATGCTAAGTCACGCCCGCAACGTATTTTATGAATATGGTAAGACAACTAGTGTTTGAGGTTGCAAAAAATCCAAAATTCATAAAAACGATAAAATTTATGGTAGAAGTACAATAACAGAAGGCATTTTAATTAATAAATTACTAAAAGTATCTATATAAAAACGTGTTAATGAAGCGTCTGTGTGAGTTAACAGTGTCACTGAAAGCACATACTTGAGTTATCCATCATTTTAGTGGCCATTAAGTTAAGAGCGAAAGGGCGAGGGGGCGCTGGGTCACGCCACCGCTCGGTAACTACAAATAACATTAAGTCACGCCCGAACTATTTTTCGGGATATATGATAAGATAGCTTATGAAAAATTATGAAATGGTTACATTTTTTTGTTAAATAGGTTAATGAAAAAGCAGATATTTTAGTAACAGTACCCTAATATTCTATTGTATAACTTTGTAGTATACTACAATGAAGAGTAGTAGCCCCTTTATTAAAAACCCCTGTCGCATTTGACGTTCTTTAAACGAAGTTCTCCGTAAATACTAAGAATATTCAGAACTTATTGACAATTTTTCGAGCGTTCAGTAAATATTTTGAATAATATTTTTTCGAGATTTCTACGTAGTCTGTATCGTAGACACTAGATACCAGAATATAATTATTAGGGAGAAGTACTCAAGTACTACATAGTGTAGTATACAAGTTTCTATATAATATTTTCTATGTAAAACCGTTATTGTTTCAAAGTAAATACTGTTGGATTATTTTAATAAAAACAACTCAACAAACAGCATGAAGCAGTTGATCCGTGATATTCGTGCTGTATAAATTGTAACATTTGGATGAATAGTTTAGTTGAGAGTTGTTTCTGAACACGACTACACCGGGTGCAATGCGTTGTAGGTGTCACAACCACAAATAACGCGGCGTGCGATAAAACGCCAGCAATGCCAGTTTAACTTAAAATAAAATCGTATATAGGTCATATTTATACTTTAAATATATTTTTTTTGAATATCAGTTTAATTTTTTAAGTCATTATTTCACACGAAGATGATAGTAAGGAGTTGCAGTCGACTGACTGGCAAGGATTTCGAAAACTACATTCATTTATATGAATAATGTTAGGGTATTGTCACAATATTGTGCAAGTATTGAAATGCACAATGAGGTGAACAAGTAAAAGGTTTTGGATGCATATAACAAAGAAAAATGGAAACAGTTTTTGGAGACTGTTTTTTGTTTTTGATACTGAACCGTTCAAACGAAAATACGCTTGGAAAAAAAGCTTTATAAAATACTAGTGACTTACCTTCGCTTCGCTCGGGTGCGTCCCTAAGTACCTACTCTTTAATAAATATGAATATTTATTGCGAGTGTACCTTAGGAGAAAGACTTCTGCTATTGCAGATTTTTCTGTAAGACTTACCTACAATTTTTTAGTACTATGTTTTGTTATATCTCCTAGGATTTAGCTAGGGTTAGCCAAATTTTCCAAGGAAGACTCGATATCACCAGTTAGTGTGTTTTTCCATGGGAAATTAGGCAATATCCATGGGAAGATAGAGCAGGATCTAAAGGTATAGGTAATTTAAAGAAAAATAAATGCATAAATTTTATAGTAGGTACAACCTTTAGATATAACCAGTAACCGCACCTCCACGCTGCCAAAAGAGAAAGTACCTACGTACGAGTAGATATGCTGTCTGTCTGGATCAGCCATTAGGTACTAGACCATATTCTCTGTCACGTCGTCTCAATGCAAAACGGCAGTTATATATAATCTTAAACAAGGCTATTTATACCGATTGCAATATTCGGCTTGCATGGCAGTCTCTTTTGCAGTACCTAATAGACGAGGACAATGTGAGTTGTAAACGAGTCCACGCATGTAACGTGAAGCGCCCCATATTAATCTGATTTAAATTGACAAAAAAATCTATTCTACATATATTATATATTGAGATTGACATGTTTGTTTTGATCTCAAGCTCAAAATTAATTGCAAGAGATAAGGTGATGTAAAAAGAGACAAGGGTTTGAATCAAGAATTTGGAATCTCATCCTGAAATAGCTATCTAATGTTTCGAAGCCGTTTTAGAAATAATCCACATATTTTTTATGATTATTTTGTAGAGATGTTCTCGTCGCGTGATAGCCCTTTAATCCTATATTGATTAAAAAGTAATTCTACAGAATTTGAAAAATACCTAAGCATAATTTACCTACTATTAAAAGGACTAAAAAACGATAGTACTCGAAAATTATTCTTTAATTTGCCTGTACTCGTAAATAGAGAAGTAGAACCACATAATAAAAATCCGTTTTTCAAAATAATTTGAATTTAGCAATATATAGGTATCTTTATGGACTTTTATAAATTTTAACAGAGTATAGCCAACAGCGGATTGTATGTATAAACACGTAAAACTTTACGTGTTACAATAAAATCAACGGTAGGTAGAAAATATTAAGTATAAAACAGCGGTCTGCGTAAAAAAACTTTCTAAATAAAGGAAACAAGACACACAAACACACACACACACATCTACACATTAATTATTTAAAAAAATAAATATTACTTAAAACAGGTAGCTACATTTAGAGTATAAGTGTTTTTAAGTATGTTTAATAAAGGTATGTCGAGGATACAGATATTTATGATGTAATAGAATTGATAGATTTCACAATTTTCGTCTACTAATGGAGGGATGAACTTCAATAGCTTACGGATTTAATTTATGTCTCAATTTAGGTGTTTAGGTATCTTTGGATATCGATGTCGAACGTGCCAGGAAGGTAGAAAAAACACAATCCATATTTTAATATTATAAATGTGAAAGTGTGTTTGTTTGTTTGTTTGTTTGTACTTCTTTCACGTCGAAACGGAGGGACGGATTGGCGTGATTTTTGGTGTGGAGATAGTTCGAGTTTTGAAGAGTGACATAGGCTTTTTACCGCGGGAAATTATCTAATTCCCACGGGAAAACACGTTTTAAAACAATCAAAAAAAATATTTTTGATCAGAATTACTTGAAACTTGGAATTAATGTTCTTCAATAAAATTAAATAAATTCGTATTTTAGCATTTTTCGAAATTCATTCTAGATAAAATAGAGGACGAAAGTTTGTGTGAAACTACCTTTTTAAAGATTTTTTTGTAGTTTTAGCGCGAGCGAAGCCGCGGGTTCTGCCAGTTGTAAATAAATGAAATTAGGTTTTTTAAGTAATGATCACTAATATATGTTTACTAATACATACATACTCGTACATGGATACATACAAATAGGTCAAACACATAACCTTAGGAAAAACTATAGCTACATTAAAATACTAAAACAAAATTAAATATGTATTTCCAGATTTTGTGTAATCACCTCATGGATAGTTTTGGAATCTGTAGCAACAGAGTATGTATACTGTTGTTACAGTACTTTTAAATAGGCCAGATATCGATAAAAACTTTCAGTAGAGAGGACTTTTAGGTGTAGAATCCATTGCCCATAACCTAGCGTTTTTTATTTCTTGTAAATTATTATAAACTAGCGGCTCACCCTCGCTTCGCTCGGGTTCGTCGCTAGGTACGTTTTAAATAGATATAAAAAGTTATTAGCCAGCGTAAGCCATATAAATTTTAATTTTTTTCGTTAATTATTCTGATGTTTTAATACTTACCTATTCCGGACTAAGAGAAATCCAAAAATTAAAATATCATAAAAATTGGAACGCGGTCGAACGGGATAAAAAGTATCCTATGTCCGTCTCTGGGTTCTAAGCTACCTCCCTGCCAATTTTCAGCCAAATCGGTTCAGCCGTTCTGGAGTTATAAATAGTTCTTATAATAATTCTTTTATATATATAAGATTTTTAAGCAATGTTTAACTAGCATTGATAAAATGAGATGGGATTGGTTTTTTAAGTCGGCTATGCGTTTATACTTTTGTCGATATCACAATAATTATTTTTCTCCTACCAGTCAGCAAGTCTCGCTTATATCGATTCAAACATGGATTTTTGACAAATCGAATGAGGCAAAAACATAGAGTTTTTTTTTAAATGAAAATTTATTTTAAGCTATTACTTACTTAAATTTAATTAGGATGTTTATAATTTACTTCTTCATTTTATTACACGTCGTTTTAAAAAGAAAGCTTGAAGAATTTCGCAGTATTTTACTGAAAGTATCGCCGAGAAAATTAAAAAAACAATATAGCCAGGTTGAGATAAGAAAAAAATTAAATTAATTGTAAAATACAACATACGTAATAACGAACACGCGTTACTAGATTATGAAAAAAAAACGTTTTGCTTAATTATAATTAATTGATAAGAACATGGAGTGCTAAAATGTAAAATTACACTCAGGATGCGTTTTTCATATGCTATTAATCGCAAATTCTAAGAACTGTTACTTTGTACATTAAATGAGTTAAGGTTTTCTATATTGCTTAAGAATTACATCTTGAACTTTTAATAGGACAGGCACTTGACGGTGCTCCTGTGAGGCTTGGAGATGTATTTAAGTTTCCCTACACTACTTGTATACTTTTAATGATGGATTTTATTGCATATAGACTTAGGGTTTGATTTAAAGGTAGATTTTTTTTTTAATAATTTTTACATTTTTTTTTAACATTTTTTAAAACACTAATCTAAACACCAACAGCGTAAAATATTACTATAAATATTAATTTTTAAATTAAAAAATACATAATACACCGACTTAAAAATCACACTAAAATTAAAAATAAACAAATGTACCTATATTATAATTATAATATTTATTGTGGTTAAAATATAAGTATCATTTAGGATTGTTTTATCCTTATTTTTATTTTATAAAACGATTGTTATAATAAAAAAAAAACTTTAAGTACTCTACATTCCTCAATAGATTATCTTGTGCCGAATGTTTGTAACAAAAATAGAAAACACTGCAAATTACTGTTTTTAGTAATACTTTATTGAAGAATTAACTAAATTAAAACTTATTTTTTTATTATTAATAATATAATTATGCTTAGTGCTTATTAATATTATTACTTGAGTTCCACACTCTTTTCACTTGGGCGTGGCCTAGGCCAGGCATAGGTGAGGACCTATGGACATTCCAAAAAACTCTTAAGTATTTCTCTATCCGTTTTTACGGAATAATCAACTAAATTCTCTAGCCACATGCGAATTCCCGTTCTGATTGATTCTGGTCAATATTCCGCGGTTTTTGTTCCAAGAAGCCTATATGTTGCAATCGATTGAATCCTCTACCAACTAATAAAGTTTCATTAAAATTGGTTTAACCATTTTGCAGAGTAGTAGTTAGGAAAAGACAGAGGACTAAAATTTCAAAAGTTATTTGATTTGAGCCTTAGATATCTTGTAAATGAATTCAATGTGGGGTATCTACGAGTATATAATATATCGAAATTGCAAATAGATACATTTTCATTATATGAGTATTCTTGTAAGTTTATCGGTTGGTTGGCTACTCATTCGTCGTGTACGTCTGAGATATTTAACATACGTGCTTATTAGTATACTGGTGTGTAGTTTTGTAAACATCAACACAGTGCTTATAACACCTAAATGGATTAACCGTATTATGCATAGCTGAGTGTTCGTATTTTAAAATGGGTCATGTTTCGCTTTGATATGCTGAAGACAAAGAAACCAGACTAGATAGAAATTGAAATGCAAATCACAAGATGAATAATTTGGACAATATCATATTTTTGTTAACTTGTTACAATTTTATGTACTTGTTACTTGTAGAATCTTTAAATGTCAAATGTCTTAAACTAAATCGTGTTTTGTTTTAATATATTATTAAAAAAATATTTTTCTTTTAAATAATAGGATATTAAAAGTATTTTAAACAGTAACACGAATAGTTTTAAGTTATTTATCCCTGTTATCACGTGAGGTACAAACTAAGCCTCAAAAAACCTAAATTGTGCGACACCAATGGAAACGACTTATTACTTGATAAGTCGAGATAAGAGAAAAGATAGATAATCATAATAATGTGAAAAAAAACGCATTAATCTGCGTCAAAATTGATCGATCTAACAAATACCTCAATAATAATTAAATAACTTTCTCATTATTTATTAGTATGTGTTACATAGTAAGAAATTCCTATTCATAAACTTAACTTAAAATAGTAGAACGTGATCTAATTTTAATGTAAACCTTATATTTTTTTACTTTAATTATAATGAAGTGCACAAGTCCAAGGCATACTTAACCTGAGCCAAAGAGAAAAAATGTTAGAAGATTTTTTCAGATTTCTAATATGGAGACTGTAAATTATTAAAAAGGGCTGCTGTCACAGAATAAATTGTAAAAAATTAAAAGTATGATGGTTGTGAGCTTGACATGTAAACATTTAAACAGAGTTCAATGATTTCTTAACGAAAATTAGACCAAAGTACAAAAAATATTTTACTTTTCTTCTATGTTTTTACTCCATTTCGATTAATTCAGCCACATGTATGCTATTCGAGTTCCCTACTAGGATAGTAATTGCATTGCATTAGTACACGGCCTTGCTTTATAAGATTGATTACCTTTACCTTTATTACCTTTTCAATTTAAGAGAAATTGTATACGATTTCGAAGAGCTACTCGTGACCTCTCGAGTAATTGCATAATCATTTTTATTTCCACGGCAGAGTTTTATATTGGTAAGGAACACAATTTAACTCTTAACAATGTTCTATATTAAAATAAAGCATATAAAAAGACTTAATAATTAAAAAATAAACTTAAAAAAATGATTGAGCGTTAAAAGACGTAGTCTTCAAGAAATATATTTTATTTTATTAGATTTTTCTTTGCGGTTGGATATACCAAGAATCCTCTAACATTGGGTAATTATGTTGCGATTTGTCTACTTGGAAATGCGTCGTACTCGGCATCAAGGGCAATTGCAAGCTCTATAGAATCACCAAATTAAAACATGTCCGAATCTGAACACTTTTTTTATTATATAACATTTCTAAATCTGTGTATATATAAACAAAATGCCATTTATCACGAAATTTCAAAAAGTACAAATGCTACAAATTTTAAATTTGGCAGGTAGGTAATAATAACAAAGGATTTATGGAAATTCAACCCCTAAAAAGGGTAAAAAGGCGTTGGGAAAATTCAAGCCAAGCATGGCTTAGATGCAGGCAGAGCGGCGGTTAAATGTTAGATAAAATACATATTATATATTAAAAGCCCTTCACAATAATTCTACCTTCAAATTTTTTCTGAAGGCTTGAACTTAAAAGAACTTAGCTATGACATTGTGTTTTTGACAAGCATTTGTATCCATCCATAAGTTAAATTACAAAAAATGCAGAAATTGGGTAAACATTATTTTACATAATAGGCAGTACCGATATTGGATTATTTAGTACACTCAAATTGTTATAATATCTATATAGCAACTATATAAGCTCAGAGATCGTGCCTGTTGAACGTGGTTTGCCTATCGCTGTTCGAAACATAATCCCATTAGAGTTTACAGTTTATAGAGTTACAGACTATAAGCGACGCTGTAAATTTTTAAACAAAACGTAAAAACCGGTTTGTAAGATTAAAAATTATTTATTTTTATATTTAAAGTTATTATATGATGGCGATTACTAATAAATGCTTATGGCTCTGATATTTTGTGTGTGAATCATTTTCAACATGATTACCACTTGTCTTACTATAAAGGAGAACATCGTAAGGAAACCTGTTTCTGGGGGAACCTAACTAGTTCGTAGTTTTCGAAGACATGTACAGTCCGCCAACCAGCACTTGGCCAGCGTGGTGTACTATGACCTGATATTGAAGGGAGGCCCGTGCCCAGCAGTGGGACGTTAAAAAGGGCTGAATAATCACAACGTTGGGTTATCCTGTAATATAAATATGCATAATTGTTATTAGTTTTTAATTAATTTCAATAATAGATACTCATTTAAAATTTATCATATTTTTACCAAAACAAGGTCCACTTTAAATGTATAAATTATAAAGTTCTGTGCAAATATAGATCTGGATAAAATTTATTTAAATACAAATGTTAATAGATGATTAACAACATTGTTTTATATTACAAAAATTAATTTTGTAAAATAACAAGCTGATTGTGTTTGTTTGAGAATTGCGGGCGGGAAGCTCCGTTTTGCACCCAAATTAACTACACTAAACAAAGGCTGTTACGTCTCTACAATTAACAATTATGACGGAAAATTACTTTATTTAGACGATTTTGCCTTTAGCTTATTTTGTATTAAAATACAAAGAGCAAATTGTTTCTAAATAGATTTCTAATCATATTGAAGAATTTTTTTTAACTTTGTATATGGAATTAGTTCAGCAGAAATCTGGATATTGTTTTATATTCAAAGTGTAAAAAATTGTATCACATAATATAATCATAAGTATTTTGCTCAAATATAATAGTCAGTGTTCATAACTTAAAGAACTTTTAATCTGGACTTTCCTGGAGACTTACTTGTACTAACCTGATTTATATTTCTACTCGCTGAAGCAAGACAAGATATTTCAGAAAGAACTGAAAATGGCTATTTCTTGGCAACTCTGGCAAGTTAATTTATTTGGCACCCGAGTTGATACTACACGTTTAAGTGAGAAAAAAAGCTAAAAGCTATTTTTACAGTAAAAATATCTACCTATACCTATAGTAGTTACAGAAAAAAGCTTACATTTAAAAAAAAACATGGTTGACATAACCACTTACTCATAAGAAATATAATTAATTTATATATAGCTCACCTTCGATCAACAATACTACAGTTGATCGAAGTAGCTCACGAATAAAATAGGCGCGTCAAAAATAGAGCCATTTAATATAAATTAAACAAATATAATTATTATAAATCACTACATAGTATAAAACAAAGTTGCTTCCCCCTATCTACCTACGCAACGGATTTTGATGCGGTTTTTTTAATAGATAGAGTGATTCAAGACGAAGATTTTAGTACATAATATGTTAAGTTTTTGTATACATTGGCTAAAATATAACGATATTTGTTGGAGGAGTCTGAAAAAAATGTCGTCTGGGAGCTTTCAACGAAAACGCTGCCTAAACCCTTTGAGATATATCAAAATACGAGTAATGTATGGAGGAATTATGTATCTTATGTAGGTGTACAGAAAAGTTCGCAATGGTATATGTCTATCTCTTAAGGATAACATACTATATCCATTTTTAACCGACTTCCAAAAAGGAGGAGGTTCTCAATTCGTCGGAATCTTTTTTTTATGTATGTTCACCGATTACTCGAAGACGCCTGAACCGATTTGGATTTTTTTTTATTTCAAAGAGTATACTTTCCAGGTAGTCCCATATAAATTTTATTCAAATCGGTCGAGCGGTTTTTAAAAAATCAACAATAAATATATATTTTTTAAATAAATTGTTTAATCGAATATGTTATAAAAAAACTTTCTTCTTACAAATTACCTGCTTATTACGTCTACACTAAAAATGCAAAAATAAAACTTTTTTTAAAAAAAATCGACTTCCATGCACTAAAATGTAAAAATAGATACTTAATCAGATATATTCGAAGTCGGTGCCAGCCGACAATATTATAAGATATGAATATCTAATAGGTAAATATGTATTTTGCGTATAAAAATATATTAGATTTCCTTTGCATTGTCTGGCACCGACTTCGAATATACGAGTATCTGATTAAGTATCTATTATAAATGAAAACCCCCGTTTAGTTATTTTTACATTTTAGTGCCTGGAAGTCGGGTTTTCTTAATTTAAAACGTACCTAGGGACGAACCTGAGCGAAGAGAGAGTTTCATTATAAACTTTTATCTGGTGGTTTAATAATCAGATTAGCCGCTATTAATTAAATAAACTGACACATGAAATAAAAATTAGCCATGCACCCACAAATTATACGAGTAAAACACATAGGGTAGATTATTATTGATTGTGTAATAATCCATCAAATCATTGAACTTATGGAATAAAAATTCAAAATTTGCTCAGTGATAAAACCATTTCGTGAAAGCCGCACATCGATGACTATAAGTTAAATATTTCTGTTATGTACATATATAGTCTGCTTACGACATGCGTGGGAGGAAAGCCGCTTACACGACTGTTATTTTATTACTTTACGTATGGGGAAAAGGAATTTCATTTTAGCAGAGAAAAAGGATGTTCTTAATAAATGGATGAGTTTTCGGGCGCCGACTCTAGGCAAAAAATCAATTCTCTGGCAACTAGCCATATGCAATGCGCTACCGCGCTAGTACTACTTAATTTTGTTCATCTAGACATTACGATTGTCACTATTTGTTCACTTTCACAATACAGCAGTTTAATAATTGATATATATTTTATGTCCCTTAATTAAAAAAATACTTTATGTATCTAAATATTAAAGTGATTTAGATTTTCATTTTCCCCCATGATTTCTTTTTTGTAGTTAATAAAAACGTTTTGATGGTTTCGCCATTGTTATGTCAAAATAAACTACTGTTACTGACAGTTAATCTTAATTTATTAACCTCACAGGCGAGAAACGTTCCAACACTCATATATTAACACAAAGCCAAAGAAATCGAAACCTTTGATCTAAGGTCTAATATTGAATTAAATGATTTCACTTTTCCCTAATAATTATTGAAAATGAATTTAAACACTTGCAATCAAATATTTTTTAAACACAAGATCCAGCACAAGAAGAATTTGAAATTATTTTTATATTTTCATGAATGAAATCACTACATTAGTTTAGAACATCATCATTGAAGACTGTATATTTAAAGTTTCATGATCTACCTACCCTTCTCATTCAAATGAACATAGGCGTAAAATACTCACTACGGTCTACGCTCCGTAATTCTGAAGTCAAATTATTTCGAATAGGTCCTTTAGAAACTCTTATAGCTATTGTTCGACTTAAATTTTACTTTAAAGTTTCATAAAAAAATACAATAACCATACCTAAATCTAATATTATTGCTATATAATATATATTTTTTTATTCAATTGCTTGCGCAAATGGAAAATAATTTAGGTAAATACTAAATTGTTAGTATAATTATACATATATTGGTGAAGTTTCTTTTTGAAAGTGTGTGGTTTCATAGAGTTATACTTCAATAGTAGAGATCAATCTTTTAAGAAAATAATTTCAATATGTATAGCATTGACCTACCAACAACAGTAGGTTAATGATTTATAGTTTGATTAAAATAATTTACTTATAAAGTTGTAGGTCTTAAAATAGGTATATTTCAGTATTTTATAAGTTGTGTTGATAAGGTAATAATCTTACTTTATATGTATAATAACTGCTCTTTCTAGTGAAGTCCATAATTCAAATCAGCATTGCACGAAGTTCGGTTTGGCCTTGACCGTTCCAATTTGTTGTTTTGTATTCGTGTAATTCTCCCTTTTTTTAATATCCAACTTATCCAGCCAAAAAATACTTTATATATTAATAGCAGAACCCACGGCTTCCCTCGCGCTAAAACTACAAAAAAACACTAAGAAGGTAGGTTTCATACAAACTTTTATCCTCTAATTTACCCCCTTATGGGATGAATTTCGAAAAATGCTAAAACACATATTTGTATTGATGTATTGAAGAGCATTAATACATACAAAGTTTCAAGTAATTCTGATCTTAGGATAATTTTTTGGGTTCTATTATATCGTTTTTTCCCGTGGAAATGAGATAATCTCCTGCAGTAAATAGTCACTCTCTAACCCTCTAACTATCTACACACAAAAAAATACGCCAATCCGTCACTCTGTTTCAACGTGAAAGAAGTATAACCAAACAAACACACATTTATATTTATAATATATTAGTACGGAAGTATGGATGTAATATTACCTTTTATACCTATTTATTACCTATTGATAGGTTTGAAGTCGGTGCCTTTAGTATAGATTCCTCAGATCGCGGCGAGTGTAGGTACCTACTATTACATTTGGCTTGACACCGACTTACTTTTACTCCTTTTGTTCATTTCCGGCTAGAAAATGAAAAAAAGGAGTATAAGTATGTACCTCATTTGCATTTTAAGATACCTATAACGTAAAACGTAACGTAAAAATTCTAGCTCAATAACGTTAGCCAGTTTTTAAATTCCTATAACGACATAGTTAAGACTTAAGAATTAAAAAGAAGCTTTAAAAAGAATAGCCGGACGAAGCCGGGACACGTATCGAAATAAAAAAAATATTCGTTCACAACAATCACCCCAAATGCAAGGGTTGTAAAAACCATTAATTTTCATGGTTTTAAAGTTAAAGCGCTATAGTTTTATCTCGTGGAAAGTTACAGTTATCAAGTAGTCATCATTAAAACCGTCCCCCGACTGTATTATTAAAGTGTGTATCGCGCGCCTCCCACGTTTGCCCCTGGCTAGACGCCTTCGTTAGAAGACTGTAGGGTTTAGTATTTAGTACAATGTGATGTCTTTCATATAATCTTTAGCAAAAATGATCTTTAGCAAAAAGTTACTTAGGAACGCAGTTATGGGGTGCAAAAAATATTTTACCATTGTGTTTTTTTGATTACAGGACACTATGAGGATACTCAATGCTACTGATAACGGCAATATTGCTGTGAATACAACAAACAGGTCTTCGTTTGATGATATAGATAACTACAGTTGGCAAGATTCTGATACTTCAGTTGTCAGGATAAACAGTGTTACAGAAGAAAACGTCCATTTTAGTAATCATAACAAATATCATAATAACATTATTGACAATAGATTTTCAAATACTTTAATAAAAAGAGAAACAAACACTGAAGATAAAGTATGTAATAAGCAATTTAGATTAGCTAGTAATAATATTGACATAAAATTGAATATTAACAGTAAAAACATAGATCTGGAAAATAAAAATCTGTTAGTTGGCACGGAATGGCATAAATGTTGTACAGGTAGATATCATATCAATTTCTGAATACATAATATTAGGATAAAATAATTTATTGATATAGTTGTTAATTTTGTTTTAGTTGATGCCAATGTATCAACAGATACAACTCCTGCTGATGACGAACGCGCGTTTGAGCAATCTGACTCAGATGAAATGTCTGAGAACAGTGTGCGTCCTGTGCCTCGAGGTATAGTAAACCCAAATTATCCTGGGTTTCAACACTTAGCGCATACTTTAGAGGTAAGCTTAGAAAAAAAATAATGTATGTTAAAAATTTAATTTATTTCACGTGAAATATTTTTTTTGTTACTTATTACAGGACTATTCTTCAAATATTGAACCGTTTTATCATTCAGAAAATGATATGACGGACGAAGATTTAGAGACAGATATCGCTGAGACAAACTGTAATAGTGAAGATAATCCTAAAATTAAAGCTTTCGAAACTATAAATAATAATAATAAAGAATTTGATCATGTACGAAAAGACAATTTATCCAAGGACTCGAAACAAACTTTGCCTCTTTTGGAATCAAAAAAATGTAGTCCTATATCAGAAAATGAAATACCAGATTTATTAAAAACTATTACTCACAATAATAATAATAATGTTGATTGTGCAAATTATGATTTTAACTGCTCAGCGACTGATATAGAGAATAATTTTCATGTAAAGGATATAATAGGTGATTTTAATAAAGAAGTTGAAGACGAAATAAGACATTTATATAATTATAATTTAAATATTGAAAGTGACCTAGAAGAACTCCGAAAGGATATAAAAGATACATTAGTAAAACCAATCGAAAACACTATAAATAATATAAGCGATGTGGTGAATCACGTCATAAAGAAATTAGTAGAAAATGAAGGCTATGAAAAGAATGATGCACTGTCACCTGATATAGTAAATGATCACGAAATGGAAGACATTACTAATATCAACAAAGATAATGAAACTAATACAAGAACAGAAATTAATATAAGTAGACCTACATTTTTGTATATAGATAATAACGTTGATAGTAAAATAACTGATGCTATTTTATCAGATGGGAAGGATGAAATTAATATTTATGAAGATGATTACGATACAGATCAGCTAAGTCAAAACGTAGAAAACACAATAAAACAATTAAGTACGGAATTAAGGAAAATTATACCAAAATTAAATGAAATGCGTGAACGTGATAAAATATGGAACGAAAACAAACAAGAAACAGCTATGGTAATTGATGGAAATTCCAATAACATTGTATCGACATCAAACGCTCGGACTCATGAATCTAGGATTCGGTCGCAACTCTACGATGATAAAACTAAAAGGAACCCAAAACATAAACAAAGTTCTACTGCTAAACCTCATTCGATTAAGGCTTTAGTGTAAGTTATTATTAATTTATATAACCATAAAAAGGTTCAACACCATCATAATATAATAGATAAATAATTAGAAAAAATATACGAGTAAATGTATGAAATTAAGGAAGAGTCACTTTTTATTCCGACCTAAATTTTTGTTATTAAAACATACCATATTTATTTATGTTAAGAAATGTCAGGAAGTAATTAAATAAACCTATTATTCTTTGTCATTAATTATATTGTAGATATTGTTAAGTTTACGTAGATTTAAAGTTAAAATAACCGGTATGTAATATACTAGCGAAGACTCACCCTCGCTTCGCTCGGGTTCGTCCCTTGGTTGCTTCCACAGACAAACTTTCATCCCCATTTTCACCCTCTTGAGAGATGATTTCCGGGATAAAAACTATCTTATGTCCTTCTCACGGTCTCAAACTATCTTCTTACAAAATTTCATCTAAATCGGTTCAGTAGTTTCAGAGCTTAGTCGGTACAAACAAACAAGCAAAAAAATCGTTCCCTTTTTTTATAATATTAGTATAGATTGTGTACTATAATTCAAATTGTCGAAATAGTTAGAACTTTCAAATCTTATATTATTTAAAAAAATATATGTAATGAACTTCTAAGAAGAAATGCAATTTGTTTCTGAAATTAGATTCAAAAGTACCTATATGATTTTCTGAGACAGTCACCAACCACATTATAAAAAAACAAAAAATTGACTAATTAAATTGGTTACCAAATCTTACTAAAAAAATAAAATCCATTAAAGTAATTCTGTTCAATTAACTATTGATATAAACAAGCATGTTGCTGCTCATACATTAAAGTTTTAAATAGACTTGACGCGGTCAGTGTAATTCGGATAAATTAGGTAGTGAGTATTTACAAAGAGTTGTCTCAATGTGGTGTGTCAGTTTAAAGTGTTCAGGTATAAAACTGTTTAACGATTCGAGTGACATGCAAATGAGGTGTGGCATTTTTTATTTTAATATAGTAAGCCATACAATATTATTAATTGTTATTTAACTTTCAGTGAATCAAAAGTTCGGCAAAATTCTATCAAAACTCCAAAAGCTCATAATGCGTCCGTCCGTAAAAATGATAATTATAATGAAACTGATTTTGGTGAGTATTTATTTACTTGATTGCTAAAGACTAAATCTAAGTTTTATCTGCATTAGGTAGCTTTTATTAGGGTTTATTCTAGAACTAATTCATCTATTTTATTTGTCATCCATGGTTTATTCCCAGATTAAAAAATCATATAGACGAAGTCCGCTAAATTAAATGCCTAACTCAAAAATAGTAACGTGATTTGCTTTCTATACTACTCTTCACAATTTTGCCGTACATGATCTGCGTTTACTTTCTTTAAAAAATAAGGAAAATTTTATACATCTAGTTAGTATATAGTTAAATTAATATACATTTTTTCAGAATAAAATATAAATAATAAAAATAATACTATATAGCGAATTCACATTCCCTCGCTGGAAAAGATGGTTTTAAAAGAATTATCAGTAGGTTTTTAATATAATTAATTATCTTTGTTGCATTTGATCTACTATTTTGTTTTAATTATAAATTCTTTATAATTTAATATATTTAATATTTAATATAAATTTACTACAATCTTGTAAAGATAAAATTATGTTATTCCAGAAAGCTTCGATGTATATAATATAGAAACAGCATTACCAAAATTAGACCTGGATACAATTGAAAATCATATAAGAGCAGCTAAAGAAGCCGAAAGACGTGTAAGTATTGTTACCTAGTATTACATAAACATAAATAATATAGTTCAGTGAACTTTAATATTAAAAATGTAAAACGTATTGGAAAATAAACATACCTACTTAAAAATAAGACATATAATCAATAAATGTTAATAATTAAGTAATTCCATAAACTTGTTTGAAATATTACTTAATATTTCAAAAGTTGGCGCTCAGTAGGGTAACGGTAAATGCATACATTCACATTTGATCCACGTCTCCCTCGTCCATGCATTAACAGTTAAAATTACCAATACAATTGGTACCTACTCCGTTCAGCTTTCTACGGTGATTCAACGGCGTAGGCAGACTGCCATTCTTTTCATAACGTTATAAACCTCGATAGTTGATCAGACAGCTTGACGCGTGTTGTTGTTTCTATTGAAGTTAAGTTTTATTAAATTTAAAATAAGTGTGATGGCGTCGATGCCATATTTTAATTCTGAACAAAGACATTACAAAAAGGATACAAGATTTCTTTTAGACTTATATACAATAACATACGATAATCATGAATCTGTAGATAACATTTGCTGCCTTGTAAGTACATTTTTTTTTGTTAGAGCGAATATCGATATTATGACAAATGTGCCCCATAAACCATAAAGAATAAAGAGAGATTAGAAATGGAACACGTATTTGTCCTTGCCCTAAATGTCAATAAATGACAGAAATGACAGGATGGCTTTAATTTTTTGTTTACCCATGTTATTTATTTCATAAAGCAACAGTTGTGCCATTTTTTGCCAAAAAAAAAAGACTGACTAGTTTTAAGATGTTTGAAAGTATAATTACTAATATAAAAAGAAAATTTAGCAAAAAATCTGATGATATAACTAACAACGTAGATAAAGATACATCTGGAGTTAAACGAAGTCTGATAAATCTAAAATCAAAGGTGTTGAAGCCAAATAATACTGAAGATTTATCAGTACATAATTATTATAATGATACGGCTTTAAGTCCTCGTGCTATAGGAGCAGGACAATCTGCACAAACAGAAATAGAATGGCCCATACTCTCAGACAAAAATCCAAATATCTTAGACAGGTTTACCAGAATCGTTACGATTACAAATTATGTTCCTTACGATAAAAAAGTATTAAATATTTCTAACCATTTTATTAATCTGCGGTATTGGAAAAGTTTGGCAATTATTCTATGAAATTATATTTTGTTTTCAGAAACGCAATGATAGAGAAGAAATCAGAAAAAGACTAGCAATGGGAGTTGATAGTGAAGAATACTATAGTTTAGGTCACATAGACCGTCCAGGGAAGAAACCAAGTCTGCATTCAAGGCTTCAAAATGGTAAGAAATAATTTATTTTATTAAAACAGTAACAGTAAGTATAGTGTAGTTTTATGTATGTGAATATTTGTTATTTCATATTCTTTGAATTTATAAAGCTATTAACTTCTTTTTATAAATGTAATTACAAAATGTTAACATCTTTCTAATTTTATATTATATTGTAATTTATATAAGTAATATTGAAATTTTGCAAATCCAGTTTTTACTTTAACAATTTAAGATTTACAAAGTTAGAGATAGGTTTGTATATGTTGGGATTATGGGTTAATTTGATCATAACATTTGTGTGTTTAATGCTTATCAGAGTGTGCTAAAATTTATTGAATGTGTGGTGGTGCAGGGAAAAATCTACAAATATGTTTTATGAATGAAACAGCATCAGACAATGAATCTCAAACTTCTGATATAGAGAAAAATTTCAACTGTAATAGTAATAGTTCATCACAATCAAGTCTCTTTATCAAGAACAATTTTAACCATCCATACCAAACAAGACCACTTTCAGTTAATATTACAAAACATGAG
Organism: Brenthis ino; assembly: GCA_921882275.1. Lineage (NCBI taxonomy): Eukaryota > Metazoa > Arthropoda > Insecta > Lepidoptera > Nymphalidae > Brenthis > Brenthis ino. Next base: position 24,713,597 of record OV170225.1, on the reverse strand, counting down.
AAAAATACCAATACACAAAGTGGTAAGTTTATTGCAACTGTATAGCATGTCTAGTTCTTGATGTAACTATTGTGAGGAGTGTTCCCACAGTTATTAGACAATTCATTTCTATTGTTACATATTAATATATTATACACTCAATGCAACTTTGTAATGTAATAAATATTTTAATAAAAAAATCATATATATCAGTTTTTAGAGTACTTTGAGTTCATTCTTATTTGCTTTTATTTTTGAGAAGTGGTGGTTTATTTTCTTTATCCTCTTAGATAAGAGATATTGCCTGTTTACAGACTTTGTTGCTGTTATACATTGTTATATTATGTGCTCTCATTATTTAAAACTGTGCTTTTTGCTATATAATTGCTTTTTATATACATTGTATTATATGAATTTTTAATACAATTATTTTTTTGTTTTTGTTCTTAATTAATACTTTTGAAAATTTAAATATATAAAATTATTTAATTAAATGCAGCTTAAATTTATTTATGAATATTACAGGTCCAAAATTACGTCCCACATCTTTAATGCTCAAATCTTCAAAGTCTCGGTCAACAAAATCATTAGGGCATATTGAGTTCAGGGAGTCAGATTTCTTTGCGTTACAATCAACTCTTCAAACCGAGGCCAGGATAGCTTTAGCTCAAGCAAAGGAAATGGCTCGTATACAAATGGAGGTAAATATCCTGAACCTTTTCTATTTTCTTAATTAGTTTAAAACAAAAATTACTAATTATAAATAAAAGATTGAATCCAAGGACTTTTGTGCCCTGTGTTGTTGCCAAACTTTTTGTTCTTTTGAAGTAAGAATAATGTTGTTATCTGTATCTGTAGTCTTAATATTTATAAATTAGTATTAGTTTGTATTTTTAAGAGAGAATGATATTGACATTATGAAGCCTCTTTTTATTATTTTGTATGTCTGTTTGTCCAAAAAAATTTTAGGGAATAATTTTTACAAGAAGAGATTTTATAAAATAATACTAGCGACTTACCCTCGCTTCGCTCGTGTGCGTCCTTGATTTTGTTCACAAATTTTTTGGGGTTTATTTTTTTTGCGCGGAACCCTAATTCTTTTTGTAAATTAAAAGTAGTCTAAGTTACCCTTTCTAAAATCAGCTCTACCAGTGTAAATCCCGTCAAAATAGGTCTAGCCGTTTCGGAGATTAGCCGGAACGTTTGTTTCATAATTTTTTGTCTGTTTAGACATACAAAAAATTATGTGTTAACACACATTAAAGATTATGTGTTTTTTTATATACTTTCATAGGCATTTAGTAAAAAGCTGATATGGTTAATATTATAATAATTACATATAATGATTAAACATTCCAGACAAAAAAATCCATCCACGCTATAAAGCATATTTTGACATGACAAACAAACACTTCAATTTTATTTATCAGTGTATTTATAGTTATAAAAGACGCAGTTTTGTTGGATGTAGCATTTATTATAAAAATATATATTTATTTCATTTAAAATGTCGTAATATAATTGTTTATAACCTTGTAACTTACTATTATAGTATGATGTTAAGTGAATGTAACACTATTTTGTCGTGTTTTATATGAATAGTTTATTTTAAAATATTAAAAGCGAGTTGTGTCAATAGAATAAGTTTATCTCAAAGGAGCACAAAGGAGTGTTATTAAACAGGTTTAACTTATTTACAATCCATAATTATAACTATAATCCATTTATTAAAATGACCTAATAAAAAGCCCGATGAAATGTTTATTCAGTGTGGTTATCTTAAATTATTAGTTAATTATATCTTTATTCTTAAATGTAAGCTTATTATCTCTCTAAGAGAGATTGGCCTCTATGGCCGAAATCGGTCTGAAGGACAATTTCTGTGAGGTAAGCAAACTGAGTAGAAGATATATTGTACAAGTTCGCAGACGCAAGTCTATTCCTTTTTCTCACATTCGGGTGGGATATTTTAAAATATAAGTGTTTGAAAGTAGAACTGTTGACTTTATTGCCAGCTCTTCTCAGAACTTCTTTTTGAGCCAGTGGTTAGCTACCTTACGAACTGACTTTTTAAATTGAATTGACGATTCAAAAGTGCCTGTATAAGTCTACTTGAATAAAGTCAATTATCATTTCATATGCTATAACATGGCTACGCAGTGGTAGCCCAGTGGTAACGCGCTCGCTTGGGAAACCAAGTGATGCGTTTCCAAATCCCGGATCTCGCAGCCCTGTTATTTTCATGTGCGAATCATTTCTAATATGATTACCACTTGTCTTACGGTGAAGGAAAACATCGTGAGGAAACCTGCATGTCTGAGAGAACCTAGTAAGTTTTCGAAAGACATGTGAAGTCCGCCAACCCGCACTTGGCCAGCGTAGTGGACTATGGCCTGATCCCCCTCGTATTCAAGGAAGGCCCGTGCCCAGCAGTGGGACGTTAAAAAGGACTGAATACAAGCTATAACGTGATGTCACTTCCAGCGCGAGCGTCGCGGGCGCGCCGTGTCGCCGGTGACGGAGATGCTGCGGCGCAGCATGGAGAAGGCGCGCGCGCCGCTGGCGCCCGACCGCCGCCGCGTGTCGCGACATCTCCTCACCGACATGAACATTGCGCAGCTACAGGTGACCACATACACTAATGATAGCTTACGATATTTATTATTTACATAAAAAATGACAAACTTATAATATGTATTAAATGAGCAATTCTTGTATATTTAGTATATAAATTTATTTGGTGTATCTCGGAAAGAACTTTGGATCAAATTCTGTTTAAATAGGGTATTTCTTTTTAAGTTAATATAGGTGTCTATCTAGGTGTTTTCTGAAAAAAAACGCAGATTTTAATAGAAAAACATCGTTTTTAATTTTTTTTTTGCTTTCATGCTGATAATGTCATATTGCTAGAAGCTCGATCACTGAGATAGTTCTACTTAAAAACTTATATTTTTTGATTTACACTTGTGGTATGAGTACAAATAACTAAGTATCTAAAACCAATGTCTACTAACTCCTACAGTCGTCTAACAAAGGCATCTAGGCAGGCTAAATTTTGATACGTTCTTTTATATGACAGTCTGGAAACGACTTCACGATTGACGGGTCTAACTGTAACTTAACGATATAGCACACCATCTCATCTCCGCAAAAATTGGCAATAAAAATTGCTATTCTTTACAACCCTTGTATTTCCGTTAAAATGCAAAGTTTAGTAAGTTTATTTCAAATATTATTTACAACTATGCAGTTAGGATCTGAGCAAAGCGAGTGCGAGTCGCTAGTTAAAACAACAAACTTATGATTAGAATAATTAAAACAATTGGATTTGAGTCTAAATTTATTTGCTATCTTTTATATATTGCTACCTCTAGTAAACCTACTCAGATGTGTTCACTTAAAGTTAGAATTCCTGTTTAATTTAATTGTAGCTTTAGATTAGATCTTGAAAAACGTTAATGTGTTATGAACATAATTAGCATTTTTTATGTTCAAGTTTTTATATCTCAAAGATACTCATATAAGCATATGTATCACATCCGCGATATAAACTGCGCAAAATTAAAATTTCAATTTTCTTGTCTTCTACGCCACTTTATGAGCCAATTTAAGATGACGATAATTATCTTAAATTATAAGAAGCATAACCTTGTATATTATTGACTGAAAAAGGTTTTACTGAACATTAATATACTTGGCAACTTTTAATTATAACAGGGTAGTATTGCTAACTAATGTGTTTTTTTCATGAAAGTCTCCCCAATATTATGTCATCCATTAGTATTAAACCACAGACTATCGTATATATTTTATTCTTATAAAGGGGCAAGGCAGCATGAGCTAAGCACAATATATTTAATTTAAAATAAATCATGAAATTATCCCTGGATTTTTTTGTGTACAATCTATACTTTAATAAAATTCTAACCAGTCGAATCTGTACATTAAATATTTTTTGGAAAATCTTACTGAAATAGTCGTTATTATTGATACAGAGGCCGAATCTATAGTTTTTAGAATTTTTGTCTGTCTATCTGGAACCGCATCACGAGAATACAACTGGACAGATTTTGATGAAATTTGGTATGACGATAGCTGGCTATCCGGATAAACATATAGGATACTTTTTAATGCGGGAAAATAACACATCTCTGAGAAATCTATATTAAACTTTAAAACGTAACCAGGGACGAATCCGAGCGGATCGAGGGCGAGTCGCTAATGAATACATAAAAAACAAATTGATATAAAATGCTAATTTTATACGTAGCATTAAAATGAGAAACTTATACAAAAAGCAAAGTGTATGTAAAAAATGAACAAATAATAATATTACTTAGACTCTACTGAGATTTACTTAATCGACGTCGTAGTGCTCAGAGGTTTCTGCGTGACCTTGCGGCCGCCTCCGCCGCTGAGTCATGCGATCCGATAACAATGACCATTGTGCAATTTGCATCGTTTCGTCGTTTTTACGTCATTTAATCGTAAAAAAATAATAAACTTACATCATGAAAATGTGCTAGATATTCTTTCTATTCACTTTTAAGTTTAGTTTTTTCTTCTTCTACTTTAGTTTCAAGTTAAATGCTCTAATAAAAATTTTTTACCAAAAAAATAAAAACCGACTTCAAACAAAAGCACTAAAAAGTAAAAAATAACTGATTGGTAGTTTTCATTTACTATACATACCTAATCAAATATTTTCGAAGTCGGTGTGCTTTGGACAAGTAATTAAAGCCTACCTATTAAATACATACCTAATCAACTATTTTCGAAATCGGTGCTAGCCCATACAAAGCAAAGCACACCGACTTCGCAAATATTTGATTAGGTATGTATAGTAAATGAAAACTACCAATCAGTTATTTTTTACTTTTTAGTGCTTTTGTTTGAAGTCGGTTTTTATTTTTTTGTTAAAAAGTTTTTATTTTTCCCTTTTTAGTGTAGACAGTAGTAGCAAAGTAAGAATTCTAACGTGTTAGGCTTGTCAAATCAAACAAAATAAGCCCAAACTCAATGTATCTACTATTAGCCGTTGAAGAGTTCCACCTACCCACCTTCTGGCCTTACCATCAGATCAGATCAACAATACCGAACCACTGTACTATCAACGGAAATGGAAACACTTGCAAAGTTTCAAGTCAATATGACAAATAGAAGTAGGTTAAATTCATCATTAGCTATTTTTCCACCCTTAGGAGTGGTATTTTTTATTGAAATTTAAATGGGACCAATCTGGAAGTATACACTTTCAAACAAAACAAAAATTGTCAAAATCGGTTAATAAATGACGAAGTTCTGAGGTAACAAACATAAAAAAAAAAAAACAAAAAAAAGAACCTCCTCCTTTTGAAGTCGGTTGAAAAGAAGAAAATAAACTTTAAATTAAATCAAACCCATCAATTTATTACATTACACAATTTATATAATACAAAAGCTTGTCGTTAGACTTACTTATTTTATAAAAGAAACATATAGGCATGTAATTTTTTTCTTAGAATTACTTATGTCAAGATCAAATTACATATTCTATTATTGTTTATTTACATAGGTACATCCAAACTAAGCGTGTGTGCCAAATTTCAGCTCATCGGTTCAGGATAACTGGTCTAAAATTCAGTTGCAAGATGTGTCCTACACAAACACACATACTAACACGGCGAGTTAAATAAAAGCTTGTAAAAAGGTGACAGGTTGTTGTGGAAAGAAAATGTATTGATTGTATTGAGTGCCAACTTTCGACATCTTTATGACATACTAGCATTGCCCACGGCTTCGCCCGCGTTCAGATGACCAAAAACCAAGTTCTTAGGTTTTACATATTAGTTTACTCTTACATTGCAGTTTTTGTATTTTTTCTCAGAAATGAGATATTTCAGTTTTTGTATTTTTCTCAGAAATGAGATATTTTCCCACGGTATAAATTATCCTATATGTTGACCCGGATAACCAGCTATCACCATACCAAATTTCATCAAAATCCCTCCAGTGGTTTTTCTGTGATGCGGTAACAGACAGACAGACAAAAATTCTAAAAACTATGGATTCGGCTTCGTTTCCAAAAAATATTTAATGTACAGATTCGGCTTAGTTACAATTTTATTATATGTATAGATTTGTACTTACTAAATAGGATAATATGGCTTCTTTATTCTCTGTCGAATAGGCGGAAGAACGTAATGAAACCTTATTTGATTTTTCTAGGCGCACTAATGTCGTATTAGCAATGTACATACATACATTAGGCTGAGACCCGAGAGCACGAGTTCTATAAATACAAACAATATTCAAAAATCGAACCGGCTGTCTTCTTGAAATTACTATGGTAGTTCAGATTTTATATAACTCTTTATTGTTATACTAGCGACCTACACACGCTTAGCTCGGGTACGTTCCATAGGTACATTTTAAATAAATATGAATTTAAATATATAATAATGGTTATTTCGAGTGTACCTTAAGAGAAAGATTTATGCTATTGTAGATTTTTCTATAGGCCTTATTAAGACCTATAATTTTCTAGCACATTGTTTTGATGTATTTGTTAAGGTTTAGCCAGCGTTAGACATGTAAACTTATAAGGACGACTCGATAAAACCAGTTATTCTGTTTTGTAGTGGGAATGAAAGATTTTCTTGTTGTTAAAGGTATCCTAAATATAAACCCGAGTAATAAGTTACCACTACACAAAATTTAGTTAAAATTGGTTTAGTAATTTTGGCGTGAATCGATTTCGATAAGTTATTGTTTTATTATATGTATGTATATTATGGCTTCGTTGATCTCTTTCTTATTCGACACTATCGAAAAATACTTTATCCGTATATGCTCTGTTATAAGATTGTGTCGAAAAGCATTTATAAACCAAACGTATTGTTAAACTTCTGAGAACCACTTACTAAATTACAAATAATCCTTTTAGTGGGTAATGGTTATACGTGTCGATAAGTCCATTAACTGTTAGCCCAATCATTTGATTTGATTTGAACTCGCTTCTAAGCTACAATAATACTTTCTAAGTATATATATTAAAATAATATAATAATTATGCTGTACAGTCTTAAAATTAACTTGTAACTTTTACTTTTATATCAGAGAAAGCGCAGGTGAAAAACCAGTTTGCATATTATGCATATCGTCATATTTTTACATAAAAAAACATTAAAATATAATCTTGTCGTGACCCAATTTTTTTTTTCAAGCAGTCTATTAAGTGCTTATTGGAGTGTAGGTATATTTTAAATACACCACTTCATCATTTGTGGGTACTCGACTGTATTACTTCTTATTTATAAATGTTCTAATTTATTTTTATAAAATTATTTTTATAGAAAATGTTAAAAAAAAAATTTATCTTAAGAATATTCTAGATTGCCTTAATATTTTTAATCTGTTATATAGAATAAAACTTTCCCAGTAACCTATAATCATTTTCAGTACAAATAACGTTTTAATATTTCCACAAAAGCAATAAGATTTTCGTGTAATTACATGCGACATGACAGCAAAAAGTTACAAGTAAAAGTTTAAGGACATGTGACATGACCTCATTTGATCACAAACAAGTCTTAATTAAATAGCTGTCTGAATCACGAAATCTAAGTTAAGTCATAAATTGGTTACCCATCCACATGTATGATCTAATACGATGATTAATCTTGAGATCATTTAAATAAAAGTTATGATATTTTAATTTGTAAATACTTTATTTTATATAAAATAGTAACAAATTAACAGTTTTTCGACGAAGTTTTCAGCATTATTTATCAAAATTCCAAAAAATTTTTTAATAATAAACAGTCATGAGGACTGCCGACAGAAGTGAAAACTTAAAACTATAAACAAACAATTGTTATTTTTGGATATTCAAATTAACTTCAAAACAAAATCAAATAGCCTCAACGGGAATTACTACTAGTAGACATTGAAAAGTTTTACTAACAACACTCCGAATGTTGTACATTTGCATTTTATTTATATGACGTTAGCGTAACATACATATATGGGTCAAAATCGACTTCCTAGCGTTATTTCCATATCCATACTAATTCTATAAATGCGAAAATAACTCTGTCTGTTTGTCTATATGTCTGTTTGACTGTCTTTTACCTTTTCACGCTTAATCCGCGAAACTGATTTAGATGAAATTTTGTATAGACATAGTTTGAAATCCTGGAAAGATCCAGGGATGGATTTTTATCCTGGAAATTATCACTCAAGCGGGTGAAAAGGGGAGTGGAAGTTTGTATGGATCAATCAATCATTTTCTTATGGACAAAAATCATTATATCCCATTATTTTGGTACGAAATAAAGAATATTTCGGCATTTAAGATCAATGAAGGTGAATTAGGGGGTGATTTCAAGCTTTTTAAAATTATTCACCTACTTTTCTATACATACATATGTATATAAAGTCTATCTATTCCATACTAACCGTACCGAAGGACGAACCCGAGCGAAGTGAGGGTGAGTCGCTAGTTAAGTTCATGAAAAATGATAATAGCATATTAAACATCGATTCTTTTTACCAGGTGATAGTCAACGAATTGCATTCGCAAATAGAGGCACTGAACGACTCATTGGTGAAACTATTGATGGCTCGTGACGAGCTGCACATGGGACAGGACTCCATGCTCGTGGACATCGAGGACTTAACCAGATACCTGTAAGTATATTACTTTATTCTTTAGTAAAGTTTTTTTTTAGGTTCTTTGTAAGTAAATAGTGAATCGTAGGATTAATTTGTATATCTGGATTAAAAGTGCTGCATTTATTAAAATGTACACTTTAGTTAAATATTATTTGAGTATGTATGATATCTTCTCCACTAAAGAACTTTTTTCTTTTTTTTATAGAATTTTGTTTTTTTTAATAAATACATACAGTATACACATTACACATCTCGATAAAGTGACCCCATGAAAAATTTCGAATAATAATTTCACTCTGGAGTATGGTAACATACGAATTTAATACTACCTTTTAATTTATAAATTTAAAAGGTAGATAATTATTTGCGCTTCTAAATAAAGTTCCATTTTTTTACAAAAAAACGCGCGTGTGTGTGTACTTATGTACGCACGTAAGAAGTTATACTTCTTTGGCGTAATAGAACAAAAATAGCTAAAGATTGCATCCCGACGTCACAACTCGCTGTTTGTAAAAGGAATACAGCTAACTTCATCATGTCGCTTTCAGTTAACTTCATCATGTCGCTTTTCGGCTGTCGTATCGTAAAAATTTTACTTTCATATTTTTTTCCAAGCGTGCCAAAAGAAGTATAACTTCAAAAAGACGCGACGCCTAAACCAACGCGAATGCTTAAAAATGACATCGGATAGGTCATTTGTGTCACTCAATTAGTTGTCAGTATGAGAAATTTTTATAATGAACATTTCGTTTTCTTTACGGCGTTTGTAATAAACTACGATAAAAAAAATAAGTTAAAGTTGAGTAAAAATGTTTTATTTAAATTCAATAATAATGTTTAACTAATATACCTACATACAAAAAATGCATAATGCTATTTTTACTTACTTGAAAATATTTGGAAAATAATAAAAATTCATTCAATTTGTTTACAGAGGTGTTAAGGAGCAAACAAAGAAAACCAAAGGCACTACTAAGTCAGGCGTAAGGAGGCTAACATCTTTAGTGCACAAATAACTACACATACTTCATATTGATTCTCTGTTAGGATATTGTTAAAATCTCTTATTATAACATGTTTACTCCTTTATTATGGTTACTATCTACTCTATAACTTTATGACACCAATTGTAACTTATATCGCAATGTATTCCACCTCCGTAGAACAAAGACGCATCTTATATATTTAAATTATAGACAAATTAGTGTTCCACACATTTTATTATAGAAACTGTCTTATATTACGGCCTTGTTCAGTGACCATATAAAGGCAAAAAACAGGGAATGTCCTACTGAATAAAGTATGAGAAAAATTTACAGTTTAGAAATATAATATTTTCATTGAGATCAAAATATGCAGCAACCTTTTACTATGTAGATTTTTTGACAATCCGCCTTCTTTACCGGTATGTCATGGATACTCCCAGTTTTTTTCGCTTTGGGCATAGAGAAAAACGTATTTCTAGCGATATATGTTGATTATTTGTAAAAACCGGTGGTTGGGAATGGAAGTATGATAGACATAGATTCGTTCGTACATAACAAAATGTGTGACATACCCTGTTCTTTGCCTGTATCCTTCATATATTTCTGAGCAAGAAAGATATTGTCTCGCTATTTCAATTTAAAACTATTGAATGTATAGTTTATTTATTTAACTTTCTCATATACATTCGTGTTTTTCACATACGTCTTTGTTTTGGGATGTGTCGAGATATTTAAAAATTAGTGTGGTTTCTTAGAGGGCATAAGGATGATCTCTTTATTGACTAACACAAAATAAACTCCAGTCATAGTACCAATATCTCTATATCATGTAATCACTGTAATATTAATTATATTTAGCAAAATTTACTACACTTGTTGAAATGTGCGTCTCACTTTATGTCACGTTTTGTATTGAGTTATGTTATTACATTTATAATATTATTGGTATACGCCAAGCGAATTGCCTTTTTTAAGACATTTTCTGTTATAGTTCTCACTGAAACCAAAGTAGATATAAGAAAAATATTCCAATACTATAATGCTTTCTTAGATTTACGCGAATATTTGACATTTTAAATAAGATTATGTTTTGGGACTTTTTCGCGAATTTATTTCGATTTTTTGGGTTTCGAGTATTGAATTTTTTAAAGCAATCATGGTCACGGGAGAAACTTAAGGTTTTAGACGTTTTAAAGGCATTATATAGTTGTTACAGTATAAACATTCAAAACATCGCAAACGTCGAAGCATTCGAAACGTCGGGAACCAAAAATCAAAGTAAATCCTCGAAAAAATCTGAAAAGGTAGTCTTATTTATAATATTCAATACTTTTATTGCATCGACTTTCACTCAATATTAAAAAAAAGATATATGGAGTGAAAATCGTTGCTTAAAATATGTTCAATCTTTCAAGAAGAGAATAAAAATATATCAAGAAACTATTTTAGATAATATTTCTCAATTAATACAAAATTTATTTTGATATATTCGTTTGGCTTTAAATATCCACACATATGCCAGTGAAATATTTTAAATTTCATCCTTTACAGTTAAACCAAGTGCCATTTTATATCAAAATGTGACGTATTCTGAGCTGCTCTGTACCCGCCATTACGCATATATTGTTATTAGAGACCAGCACTGGACTCGATATGTATATCAGCACTAGTTGTTTTTAAGTATTTATTAGTGTTTAAGTAAATTGAACAAAGATGGCGGTTGTGTCATGTTTGTAGGTACGGTCTACTTACCATAGATTAAATCAAGATGGCGCTAGCGTCAGGACTAGTTCTGTAATAACAAGAAATCAGCGCCATCTTTCTTTGCAAAATAACAGCAAATTTACAGCAAATTTTTGGACATGAATAGCTGTTCATATATTTATGCAGTATCTAAGAGCCTATAAAATGCATCAAAACTAATTATTGTCAATAAAAAAACAAACAATCCGTCCAAAGACGTAAGAAATTCTTTCCTACATTATCGTGGCGATTCATATTAAAGGGATATGTTTTTGAATCCATTATTATTGACTGTCATTATTGTCTAGCATGTACGGCTGCACTGTCGGAGGTCCTGGGTTCGAGTCCCGGGTCGGGCCAAGTTTAGTTATTGAGTCTTTCTGTATAGTAAGTCTCAGTAACAGCCCGGAGTTGGGAAGTTGGCGGTGTTTCACCCCCGTGCCTCGGAGAGCACGTAAAGCCGTCGGTCCTGCGCCGACACTCTCACCGCGAGTGTCGAGTGGTCGTCCCACCGGAGTATGAGAGTGATAGGAATACAGAGTACACGTTGTGTCTGCGCGTACTCTTGAGCACTATAATATCTCCTGCGCAGTTGGCTAGTCTCAATAAGATTGGCCGCCGTGGCCGGAATCGGCTAGGAGAACATCATCATCATTGACTGTCAATATACCTATGAATAACTGTAATCTACCTTAAGGCGCTCTTTTCCAGAATCGCCGCTCCCTAGGCGTCAGCGCGCGACGACCCGTTTCATTTTATCTGTTTTTTGCCTATTGCCATAAATGTAAGTTAATAAATGAAAATCTGTTTCTCCGAATACCTAAATAATGACAAGCTAAATCTATGAGTATAACTTTCATATCATATAATAATGTATTTTGTGTGTATCAGAGATTTTAAGGTATTTTTAGACCTATCTTTGAATTTTTTTTCTATCGAGTGAACTATTGCCAATCGTGTTTTGGCCTCTCCGGGTACTTAGCTATTATCCTTAACTATAACATGTATAAATTTTAGAACTATATGTATTATATTCGTGGTTTTATAATGGTTCAAAATATCCTAAATTCTGGAAAAGAGCGCCTTAAAATGCGTACATTTTTATTTTATCTAAATATATATTGTTTCATCTTATAAATGTTGAGCAAATCTAAATGATGAGATGGTAAGCACCATCTTGAATCAATTTACGTGTCACCTTACTTTTGGACAAGAATGACCGCAATCTTTGTTTAAGTTAATGGAATATTTCTATACTATTAATCATAGATATCATGTTTTGGGGGTTATATTTGTATGTTTAATTTGATTGTTTTAAAATAGAAAACATCTTAAATACTTCAAATAGTCTTTGTATCTTTTTTGTATATCTGTGTTTACAACAAAAATATTCTGATCCTTTTGCATTATTGTACTTCTGTATAAAACGAAGTTCATAATAAAATGGTATTCAAAACTAAATAATATGAAGTCGCCGGCAATAACTAACCATACGTATAGTTCTGTTACATCTGGTGTTACTTCATTATTGTATATAAGGTTTCTTGTAATATTTCGCCTTCGTGGCATTTCCATATAACATGTATGTAGGTATATTCACGTGTCCGCTTTAAAATAGACTTAGCTCTAGGGTATAGGGTACTTGTGATTTGCAAATTAGAGAGATATTTTTTCATGATAGTGCTCATTTAATAGCATATAGTACCAATTTCACGCCTGTAAGGCATCAGAACACAGGGTGGGAAATGTTTTACCTTTCGGATTTTGAACTTGGGCCCTTTAGAAGAATTATGAAAGATTTTATATTATAATCGTATTACATAGCGTATTTAATAATGTTTTAAACTTTTCTTGTATTGTGTGAATTAATTGTAGTGATGTTTGTTTAAATCGATGTTCATTTTTTGTATGTCTCGTATGAATATGTATATGGTTAGTCCAAATTTACTTCTATTTTCTTAAGTTTTTGATGTTGCCAGAATTCAGGTGCTATCGATTACAAGAGTAAGCTGCATTCAAAATGAGGCTCAATATTGACAGGGATCACAAATTACACAAATGACCATAATTTTGGCGGTCGGATACCCGTAAATTGAAATGCACTTGTAATGCATTTAGGGCTTTGTATTTGTGGCTTTGTATTCAAACCAGGCCAAAAACCCTATTGGGGCATCGAATATGGTAAGTTTTATTTCTTTAATTAAACTCTTTTATAGCGAAGGGCCCAAGCTTTAAATGTTGGCAGTCAAATATAATCTACATAGAAATATTATCTGCTATTGTATTTAGTGTTAAAGAGCGCAAATCATCTATAAAGGTTGTGCTGTTTTGATCCAAATATCTATCCTAATGTTAATAGTTCCCAGATCAGTTTCAAATAAAACTAACTATTAGATATCATACACTTAGCCAAATAGTGAAGCACATGCTCCAACGGTCTTTAGAATTTGGAATTTAAAAAAACATTTCAAAATAATCGATATATTAGCGAGTTTTTTATATTCATTTTCATTACATTCAAATTATAATAATTAATAAATTGAATTTACAAACAATTTTTAAATATTTTCCAATTAGTTTAATTGCCGTCAAATAATTTAGTTTTAATAAACGATAAATAGGTGTGGCGTCTGCTCTTGAAATAGACATTTAGTCAAAATATTTAAAAAAAAATAGGTTTTCTTTTTGTATAATTAATTAATGGGGATATCGGTAAGTTGGTTATGGCGAGAGATGGCGTTAGTTACATACTTTGTTGACACTAAAATTATTCAATTCTTAGTTCATTACTTTTATTCTTATTTTGAAGTGCTGTTTACATAATTTCTTATATATAATCGGAAAAAAAGGTTTTTAGTTAATTTTTTTATGTTCCATATAATACAGTACTTTGATAATTGTAACAACTGTTTTTTTTGTATGTTACCTACTGGCTACTAATAATCAATTTTTTTAAATTTTTCTACTAAAACAAACTATGTATTTCTAGTTTTTGCTCATTTCTATCTATTTTTGCCTTTCCTAAGGTATTTATTACGATTTTTTTTTGATTTCAAAAAAACCATGTAATTACCTAAATTATGATGATATTATTTTACCATAATTTTTATTTTCAAAGTGTACACTATTCATTTATTTTGTGAATTCACGGATATATCGAATACTTTTTAGATAATTACATACCTTCTCCCCATACATTTTTCGGGGTTATAAACTATTGTGTGTATATACTTACACTGTTAATATTGATGGATAACGCTATAAAGTCGGGCTTTTAAGATTTCTATAAAAAGTTGATTATTTAACATATGACCTCTTAATATCAAATCTGTAAGTTTTTGTCTATTGCCGATGGGAAATAGCAAAAATAATCTATTCGTCGTAATAGTTTATTGTCGTCTCATTACATTGATATTATTTAATACTTTTTTATATTTACGCGAATATTTGAAATTTTAATAGAACTATGGCTTTGGGTTTTGTATCGGTTTTATTTTGATTTTTTGCTTCCGATGTTTCGAATGCTTTACAGCATACCTACATACGTATTATATGGTCACGAGAGAGACTAATGACGATTCAACATTTGTTTGAAGTTATACTTCTTTTGGCACGTTTGGAAAAAATACTAGAGTAAAATTTTTACGTTGCGCGCGCTCACCGACAGCCAAAACGCGACATGATGAATACCTTTTATAAACAGAGAGTTGTGACTTACGGGATGAAATCTTTAGCTATTTTTGTTCTGTTACGCCAAAGAAGTATAACTTCTTACGTGCGAACATAAATACACATACACGTTTTATTTTTAATTAATAACTTTTTTTTTAATTTATGCGTCGGTATTAAAAATTAAAATAAAACCGTGACAAAATCCTAAAAAAAAGTTTTATTTAAAATAATGATTTATGGTTACACGTGACGGCGTAGTAAGAAGGGCTATGATGTTAGTAGTTATATAATAAAAACGTGTACAGTTTATAGTACACTCGTGGAAATACATATTTTGGAGTGATTTCCTTCAATGACTCTTTTGTAGGTTTTTTTTATTATTTTAGCGCTAATTGAGTTCCTTAGTGTTATTGGATTTTTTTTACTATTAAATGTTGTACGGTTACCATTTTGGTTGTTTGGATCTTTTTAGGGTATATTAAGGTTTTATATTACTATGTTGTTTAAAAATAAAATATCGATACGGTCTATTTTAAAGCAGCTGTTTAATTAATAACTGATGATCATAAACGCAGGCAGTTAAATCAGAACACGCAAAGGGCAGGGCTTCTGCAGACTTGTTTTTTTTTTAAATTCTCTATACTTTTACGACATCTTTGCAAATGGCGGTTCTTTTGTTTTGTTATTGTCAACAACAGTTACATAGAGTATATTGCTACATAAACAGTTATGTTACATTTAAATAGCTGTCGCTGTGTCTGAATAAACGCAGGTGTTAGTTTTTATTCTTCTAGATAATCTCCGTTCGTATTAATTAACCTTTTGCTTTCCCTACTTCATATAAATTTCATTACCATTCGCGTACTCCAAAATATTTCATTTACGATTGCTGGAGGGTTATGTTTTTAGTAAAGAACATTTTCACAAGTTGTTTATATAAAAATCTAATTTATGTAAAAACCTTGAACGGGTAAGCCGTCGTTACGTTAAATTTAAATTTTGCTATCATTATTTTAATGTTTTGTTTAATTATTTATTCTAATTAACAGCTATATATCAGTTGGTACTGTTTTAAACTGTACTATACAAAAATGTGGTCAAGCAACGAAATATATGTTCAATGTTCATCATTTCTGTCGAATGTCGCATTGAAAGAGAGAACTTTGAAAATATACAATTTTTGACAAAGTTTGTAGGTTAGCCTATCTTCTTATTGGTTTCTTTTTCATTGTGGCACTTGAAAATAATCTGGTATTTATAGATAGATCTTTCTGTAATGGCTGTTTACATATTTACTGTCTGCGACCGCTTACTGACAAATTCTTACAGACATGTGATACATACATACTATTGACTATTCTAAATAAATAAGAAAGTGTTTACTTGGTCTTTTATTTTGAGCCTCTAAATCCTAAAATCCCACATAAATGAACTACTTTAATTAAGCGTGTACCTACCATATTTAATTTTATTAATTGGATTCAAACCTGTGAGAATTGGAATAAAAATTTATAATTTTCTTATCTATATATACATTATAAGTATTACTTGAAATCGACGCTTATTATATATATATATATATATATATATATATATATATATATATATATATATATACTTGTAAAAAATCACTCAAGTTTTAACAATACGACTTTTGATTTTATTGGAGCCTTTACTTCTAACAAAAGTTTTCACCTTATTTGATAGCTAGCGACTTACTCTCGCTTCGCTCGGTTTAATTTTCAATAGCTACCTAATAAAAAAATAAAACCAACTTGCAGACACCAAAAACTAAAAATTACTGAACGGAGGTTTTCATCCATATAAATATAAATGTGAAAATGTGTTTGTTTGTTAGTCTTTCTTTCACGTCAGAACGAAGTGACGGATTGGCGTGATTTTTGGTATGGAGATAGCTGGAGAGTGACATAGGCTTTTTATCGCGCGAGATCATCTCATTCTCACTAGAAAACACGTTATAATACAATCCAAAAAAAATATCATCGTAATTACCTGAAACTTGGTATTAATGCGCTTGAATAAAATTAAATAAATACGTGTTTTAGCATTTTTCGAAATTCATTATATAAGGGAGAAAGAATAAAATAGGGGATGAAAGTTCGTATGAAAGTACCTTTTTAGATATTTTTTTAGTTTTAGCGCGAGCGAAGCCGCGGGTTCTGCTAGTTTACTATGTATAAACACCTAATCAAATATTTTCGAATGCGAAACAATGCTTTGAGATATGAATTAATAACTAATTATAGTTAAAATATTGTACATCAATTTGTGAAGTATTTATACATATCGAAATAGATTTGCTTTGCTTTGCATCGGCTAGGCTAATTAGTATGTTAACAAACTTCAAATTTTGTGTTTTTTCCTGATTTTCTCAAAAATGGTAAACTGTATGTCAAAGAAAATTTTATAGGACCACCTCGGTACCTAACTTAATACAATACATTTTAAAGGAGCATAATCGGTCAATCCGCCTCCTCGTTTTTAGAAGTCGGTTAAAAATACTTATTGTGAGTGTACCTTGAAATACACACATGCTATCGCCGACTTAGCGGTAGGCCTTTTTAAGTCCTACAATTTTCTATTACATTGTTTTGTACCTATCTTTTAGGGCTTAGCCAGTGGTAGCCATGTAAGGTAGTACAAAAACTGTTTTTTTTGACAAAACCCGTTGTAGTAAGTAGTAGTTGTTGTAGTAAAATTATATGTATACAAAAACCTTCCTCTTTCTATTAGTGAAACCCGTATCAAAATCCGTTTAGTAGAAGTAAGCGAAAAAGCAGACAGACGTAGACAATGACTTTGTTTTATTTTTGTTTATTATGCTATGTAGGTATAGATATACCTTCTCGTAAATATGAATAAGCGACTTGCGCTCGCACTAGATTTTCTATTTTCCCCTGAAAATGATAGATTTTACCGCACTAAATTGTTAAATATGGTATTTTTGACCCTGTTACTTATATTTTTTGTGTAATGAATCATTGATTTTTTTTTGTTTGAAGGACAACTCGGCCGAACCATTTATTGTGTTTTCCCCTGGGAATGGAAGATTTTCCAGCAGTAAAAGATATTCTAAATGTTGACTCGATTAATAAGTTATCACTACACATTTAATTATTATATGCTCAGTACTTTTGCGTTAATACCAAACGAATATTTGGATAAACCTAAAGTGAGGAGCGAAACAATTTTTAAATATCTGTGTCAATATGATTTCACATAAAAAATTATTTTCAGTATTAATAGATGTATTAACAAAGGTATAAAATCGATGAAAACCAAACAAAATAGGTCATAAAATCATTACGGTATCTAAAAAACAATCGATTAAATTACCGCCTATGTTGAGGTAATTACCTCGCAATGGGTCAATTCCCACAATTTTCGAACACTTCGTAGTGATGTCAAAACCATCTCTGACCCTAAAACGGCACCCTCACCTGCGAGCCCAGGTGCGCCCGCGCAATTAAAATCATCCTCTAATAACACCTACGTACACTACACAATTTATTTGTTTTATTGTCTCTGTCACACGTAAGGCCATTTGCCACTTTTCGTACAAGATGGATCGTTTCCTATTCCGCATAGTTTTATTTATTTTACAGATACCTACAATTTATTGTCTCTATAGATCTTTTATCTAAATCGAAAATTAAGTAGAAAATGAATGGGGTTTTAGTGTGCGATTAATGCATTTGCAATGTTATCTTTTATTGGCTTAAATAGGTTGAGGGGAAATTGATTTACTATGAGAATTAATTAAAGCAATATCTATTTTTTAAGTTCTATCTATAAATTCTGCTTGACATTTTCGTTATCATTTTGAAAATATATTTTAAGTAAGAAATTCATTATGGAAATTACGTTGTAAGTATCCATAAAAGTTTATTATCTTGCTAATTTATAATTTTATGAGTTCATTATTGACAAAGGTTAATCTTCGGTACATTAAACGTAATCTTGGCTCTCGATCTGTTTGGCGGCACATGCGCATGCAAATCACCGCCGCATGCGGGCGCGCGTCATCGCTACCGCAACCACACCGCTCTCCTTCACCGCCCTCGCACTCGCGATGGGTGAACGTTAACCGAAAGGATAAGTAAATTATGTGTTTAAAATATCTATGTTTCATTTAATAGCTATTATGCGCTTGATCTAGTTATTTATGACAAAATACTAACAGTAGCACATAGATATCCAAATAAAATTATTTTAGTACGAATTACGCACTACTTATTATCTGAGGGGAAAAGACATAGGTGACTATGTCTTTTGAGCCAGCAACTACACAAATTGACCCCTGCTTTGTATAATAAAATCTTTGTATCTACTCGACTGATTGAAGTATATTTCTAAATTTCATTTATTATATATGTACAGAAAAAAAACCTATTATACCTGTCGTGTTATAGGCCAATGTGCAGGTCCTTGCGCGATTACCTGAGTACCCTAAATACCCCGTCTTCTCCATTCTACACGACATTGGCGAAGTAAGTTGTGTCCAAATGGCACGCCTCGAAGCCACAGAACAAAAAAAACATTGAACATTAAGTACCCTAAACATTATATTTAAAAAACACTTCAGCCTTTTTTATTTCTTTATTTGGTGTTTAGGTAGAAAATTATTAATTATATATTGTTTTCAGTTTTATTTTTTTCAGTACAGTACATTTAAGTATTGAAGGAAACAAATATAATTAAAATTTAAAAATAATCTAAAATATTTATAATGCCACCTAAAGTTGTTTATTTCCCACCTCTCCTCCGACGTCAAGCGCAGAGTTCAATGTCAATGGTGGGGTCGGACCACAACATACGGGCTATGCTAATGCGCTACGTTATTACCTGTCTATTTACTAGATTCGTCTCGCGTCATTATTTTAATAGCTTTACAATTTATTGTAAAAGTCTATCGAAATTTTGCACACACTATCGCTGTGAATAATATAATCCGTGGAGGGATGCACAATGAACCCTATCAACCGAAAAATGATTAACGAGCGATTACGCTGACGGATGGGCAGCGCCTACCATGGCTTCCCTCGCCACAGAATACGGAATCTCATAAAGACGGCTGTTTCAAAAATAATATATTATGATATAAAATATATATACTTCCCTATTCATTTATTTAAAAATCAGTCGTGATCTTTGTATGTAATAGTATTTTTTTAATTTAAAGCAGATTTTAAATGAGTTTGTTAAATATATTGCTTCTGTACTTAGTACTACAGGTTAGCAATTCATATATTTAATTATAAATAAAATAAAGTAAATAATAATAATTAATACAATTTTTATATTGAATTATATGTAATTATACCTCGAAACATATTAAAAATTTAAAATTCTAAAAAAAACCTTTAGAAGTACTGTCTAAAAGTACATTTCTTTAAGCTATAGTTTCATCCCCGAGTGAGCAGCACGAGCGATGCGCGGGCGCACGTGCCGCGACATATGGTAGCGCCATACTGTTTGTTTGCCAATCATAACGGACATATTTCATCAGATAACGGCCCACCGCCTCCGACATATTGGATCAATCTAAAACAATTTTTAAACATTGTTAATTAAACGTCATAGGGCACCAATTTGCCATGCTTTTCATCATGACGAGCTTTAATAATAATGAGACTGGAGTTATGATGAGTTATTGTCTACAGTGAAAGCTTTTGTTTTCATATTAACTTATATATAGTTTTTTTTTAACTTTTATTTGATCAAGTAAACTACAATATTTCAAAATGTTACTTATTTACTAATCGTAAATATGAATTCTTTAAAGAAAAATTGAAAATCAAAGACGACTTAAACTTAGTAATAACAAGTATAATAAATTCTCTACATATACATATGAATAAAATGAATATTATGCTTATTTAATTGTAAATTTTGATTTTATTTGTATTTGAAACTGATACGGAATATATAGTTAAAATATTCTGCGATTAGCTTGAATTTTGAATTATTTGATTCACATTTTTATTGATGTTAATTTATATTTAAATTGACTAATTTATTATATTATTTATGGTCCCATTGAAATAAAACAAATACTTAATGTTAAGTAAAGCTTACCACAATACAATAATGAAAACCGCACCCAAATCGATTAAGCCGTTTCTAAGACAAACGCACAGAAAAACAGTCAAAAGTTATTGTTTTGGGTTAGACCTTTTGATAAATTGTAGTAAAAATACCGAACTCAAATATTATTATGATTTTCAAATACATAACATTTTTGCGATTAATTTGCATAATATTATTTGATGTTTGGCGTCTTGATAGATAGCACTTCGCTTTAATTCAATGAAAGCAATCGAAGTAACCTGTAATTTAGAGGGCTTGGCGCATGTGTAGCGCCATATGGCGAGAATCCATGGCAGCCAACTCAAGCGATGACTTCCAAACCTTATTCATGGCAGACTTATAGTAGCAAGAAGCGCTCAACTTAAAATTATAAAAAACATGTTTTTTCTTACCTAGTATAATAATAATATCCAATATAAACTATAATAATTACTCTATATTAGAATCAAATCAACCCTACGAATAGTCAGGGTCGTCTTATTTTTCATACATTTACATATATTTTGTTAGGTAAATTAAAATAAAATTATAAGAGATTTATATCAAAATTTAAAAATATTAAATCAATGATATCATTTAAAATTATTTCAAAAAATATATCTTATGTCACTTTTAGTATAACAATATGTTTTCCAGGTACTCTTCTTATATGTCTGACCGATGTGTGGACTGTAACCCTACGGAATTTTATGCCAACAAAAACGAAATTAATTTTTTTGACTATCATAAGGTATGAACTAAAAAATATCGCGGCTTTATTTTACACATGTCAAGGTGAAAGTTGTATGGCACTAAACACACTGCGATTGCGCTCGTTGATATCTTTTGTATGATGAACTTAGCATACCGTGATTTGTAATCGCCACGTTCATTTAAGTTAAAACAATTTAGATGATATGTTTATATGTTACATTTTATTATTTAATGAATAAATAAATATTATCATTTGATTATTTCGGAATCCATTGCACTCGTAGAATATTTTATTGACTCCACAGTATTCCTCGCATGAATAAAATGAATTAAATTATATTGACGAGACGTTTGATTCAGTTTGTAGTGGTCCTACTTGCTATGCCAGCGGTCGTGGGTTTGAGTCCCGCTGGGGGCATTATTTTGTGTGATGAGCACGAATGTTTGTGTACTCCAGTCAGGGGTCATTCCATATTTAAGAGTATAATTAATGTATGTATTTAAGAAAGTCATATATATGGGTAGTGTATCAACTATCTGGTATCCATAATACAAGCCTCGTAGCTTGCCATGGAACTAGGTGGTGCTGTATGTTAATGTCCCTAAATATTTATTTATATCTACTAGGTCCTCCTTTCGGCTTTACCTGCTGTTCATTTCTATTTTTACTTACTTAACCTAAATACTTCAACTGTCGAGTGATGTGCGAATAAACAGACGAAAAACTCTGGATATGGCTTCCTTCTATTACACATAAAATGTTCGTCAATTACAAATAAAAAAAATGAAATACCTACTTAAACTATTTCAATCCTACAGAGATTTTGTTTTAAAATGTACTATTATATGGTAACATTTTGCTTTTTTACAATACATTTTTTTTACTTTTTCGTAAGTTTTTTTCAAAATGCTTTCAAACAAAATAATAATAAAAAAACGTATTGGAATAATCGTTAAATAATGTATGTGGGAAAGTGCACGTTTGCTATAAAAGGCGTTAGTCGGTTAACCCGGATCCTTTTCTTGATGTCCACTTAATAGAATCTTAAGTGACTTCCCATGTCTATACCACGTGTGTAACTACACAAGCAAGGTAAATTGTGTGTGAACAAAAAGTGATTAGATAGACTCGTAGTCTACAGCATTTGCCCTAGTTAGGACATAATAAAGACATTCGATTGCATAATTAATCTATACGATACAAGTAATTTTATTAAATTTGCTGTTTATTTAAATAATAAATTCATTAAAATATACTTTCTTAGATTTACGTAAATATTGGACATTTTAAATAAATGAAACGTCGGGAACGAAAAATCAAAATTATTCCGCGAAATAATCGGAAAATATAGTTAAACTAGCATTGCCCGCGGCTTCGCCCGCGTTCAGATGACCAAAAACCAAATTCTTAGGTTTTACATATTAGTATACTCTTACATTGCAATTTTTGTATATTTTTCTCAGAAATGAGACATTTTCCCGCGGTAAAAAGTATCCTATATGTTGTCCCGGAAAACCAGCTATGACCATACCAAATTTCATCAAAATCCCTCCAGTGGTTTTTCTGTGATGCGGTAACAGACAGACAAACAAAAATTCTAAAAACTATAGATTCGGCCTCTGTATCGATAATAATGGTTATTTCAAGAAGATTTTCCAAAAAAATATTTAATGTACAGATTCGGCTTAGTTACAGCACGGTAGCATTACATTACCGTGGTTACAGTTTTATTATATGTATAGATTTAAATTCATTAAATTTAAATATTATTAAATTCTAATGTTAGTAATTAAATAGAAAAAAGTACAATGTTTTACTTCAATACCAAGGACTTTTTCACTTTCTGTTGTTTATAATGAGAAATCATTTCGTTATATTGGCGAATAGATGCAAATTATGCTATTTTGTGATTTATGTACCAATACGAACATCAAACATGTATTTATAATTGACTTATTATAAATACATATATTAGAATTATAAAATTAAAGAAATGTTATTTTCTTTTTGTTTCTCTTGAATGCGCTAATCTCTGGAATTATCAGTTCAATTATCAGTAAATAAAATATTTTTTCTCTATTCCTGTCACTCTCATACTCGGGGAGACGATGTCGACAATTCAAGACGACCAGCGAGAGATAAGGCGCAGGGCCGACGGCTTCACGTGTTTTCCGAGACACAGGAAGAAACACGCAAAATTCCCAATTTGGGACTCAAACCCAACCTTCGGATCTGGAGCCATACATGCTAGCATCTAGATCTCCGAGGCAGTCACATAAATGTGCCTACACTAGGCCGCAATGTATTTATTTTCAGAGAAAGACTGAATTCAGGTAATATCCAACGGCAAATAAAATTGTTTAATTTTTTTATAAAACTAAAATATACGCTTCTTGGCGTATTGATTATAATAATTAAATTATTGATGATATTTTTGGTAATTAAGTTATTGCAAAAGTATGTTCGTTAGTTTGTTGTTTACACATCCAGTAATGAAAAAAAAATAATGACGTGTTTTCTTGGAAATAGATGTTTCATTCATTCTCTAGGAATGACATAAAGTAGATTTTTCCCTTAATAAAAGGCGTGTCGATAACATAAAAATAAATAATTTGTCGAGGCATACCTACTATTCTTATTAAAGCTAAGCTGATACTAATTGTAAATATTATATTCATTAATTAAATGGTAGATAACAAAGACTAACAGTAAACGGTATATAAAAATTCTGCGAATATCTACATCAAGTAAGACTTACATTATAATTATCTTGCGATAAATCGTCGATGTACAAATATTTTAAAAAACAGTAAACGGGAATGTAGACAGGACAGCCACTCGCAAGCTGTTCGCCGACCAGTCGACAGGACACTGATAAAGACCGTCACACTTCCACTTATACTTAGCTTCCACAACAAATTAGCTATACTCAATTACGTTATTTATAATCACTAGGTGCATATTTATCTTGCGTAGCTCGTAACTTGAGAAAATAATTTATACGCCTACAGACTTTGATAGAAGATAAGAAAAAGTTATAAAAATTATATTATTATTTAGTAACATAAACTTAATAATAAAAAAATAAAAATAAAAATGCATCGTAAAAATCAATTGTTTTTATAAAGATTGCTTGAATTAATTTGAAATTTGTCGGAGCACCTTGCTAAGCTGTGCCTTTTAAGGATAGCATTTTACAGGAATTATCCGTATGTTAACGGTTGCGAGGCCGTGTGCATCGCATGCCCATCATAGGACGTCCCACCGGCTAGACTCACCACTTACCGGCTAACCTATTTATATGTTGCTTTGAAAACAGGAATAAATGAATTAATGCAAATGTATACTATAAAAATTGTCGCAGGTGCAGAAGGACGAGTTCCAACCATCGTTGGATTCGATTTAACGCGCTTGCCCTGCGAAAGTTTTATTTATAGCCGCACGCCGCGCCGGGTACGCATACGCAGTGCAGCGATTACGATTATACCGCACACGCATTAAATTTTAAAAAATGATTGCACTTTATAATACTGTATAAAATTACTTAATGTTATAATATGCACATCGGATAAAATGTATGTATTCATAGCTACTCAAAATTGTTTAATTTTAGTGTGGATTTTATAATGTCTTTGTTAATGTTAGTACCCTTTCATTTTAGGGCGAATTTCATAAAAGCAAATGGCTTAATTTGTAAATTTTTAAAAGGCTTTATTGTTTAAAAATGATATGTAGAGAGTGGATGGGAAACGGTTTTATCCAGAAACTGAATGGTTTCCGTGGGATATTATTGTGCTGCCGAAAGTCATTTAGGGACACTACCTTTGCTCAGGTGGCACATTAGAAAAAAACAAAATCAAGTTTCAGTTCAATCGTTCAAGCATATTCAAGGATCTATCATTATCGGGTGGGCGCCATGCTTACTACCTATACAAAAGTAAAAAAAAGCAATGTATGTATCAGTGGCGAAAGGTGAAATTATAGCAGAGGTAAGCCGTTCCAAAAATATACAATTTTTATATACGTATTAATGTAGAAAGAAATGAAGCCAAAAAGACATCTATACATTTAAAAAATTAAATGTATGTAATATTATAGCAAAGTAATTTTAAGGTAAGACGTCTAGTATGGACGCTTCGCCACTGGTATGTATGTATGTTTGCCGTAACCATAGTCCAGTAGACAGACAAGTGCCAAAAAATAGTCAACATGATGCACATAAGTGAAAAGGAATTCCTCCATAAAAATCTAATAAGCAATTGTTTTAACTTTTTACATTGAAAGTGTTTCTTTGACCATAAGATATAAAATAAAAAAATCTATGTATATAAAAATGAACCCCTATTTCTCTTGGCCACGCTATAACATGAGAACGGTTTTACCGATTTTATTCTTCTTTTTTAAAATTTTAATACTTTGTAGGTTCTTACATTAAAAAAAATTAAGTGATTTGCGCAGAAACTTAGAATGGGGATGAAAGTTTGTATTGTGAAGCAAGCCAGGGACGGACCCGAGCGAAGCAAGGGTTAGTCGCTAGTAGCTTATATTTTTTATTATTAAGAAAATACGCTATTTAAAAAAATAATAAAAAAACATTTTGAATATTTCATAAAAATGGTTGCTGTTAAATAAAATTATTTATTTTTATAGAGAAGCACGAAAGCTCAACACACAGACATATCTCGTAAAATCTTTTGATCTTTTTAATAGTATATATAATTTTACCGTCAAAGGGGACAAAATAAAGCAAATGTTTTATGAATCAAAACGACTCGACGCCTAGACATCATTAATGGATTTGCAAATAGAGTAAAAAGTTAGAAATTAAATACGAATATTGTATATTTTTAGCATTAGATAAATAAAATTATTTTTTGATAGAATAAAGGATTTTCTTTACATTTATTAATAGGATACTGGCATATGCTATATTAATGTTCAATTTAAAAATGAAATTATATCATAATATTGTATTCAGCCCTTTTTAACGCCCACTGCTTCGAGCCTCCCTTCAATACGAGGGGTATCAGGCCATAGTCCACCACGCTGGCCAAGTGCGGGTTGGCGGACTTGCTAGGTTCTCTCAGACATGCAGGTTTCCTCACGATGTTTTCCTTCACCGTAAGGCAAGTGGTAATCAAGTTAAAAATGATTCGTACATGAAAATATCAGAGGTGCGAGACCTGGGATTTGAACCCACTTCACTCGATTTCCCAAGCGAGCGCGTTACCACTGGGCTACCACTGCCTTGACTGACTATATCATAATATACATAGGGCAGAACCGTTAAAAATGACAAATAGATTATAAAAATATTTTTACGAACCAAGTAGGTACTTTTATACTTTGAAAATAAATATTAATTATTGATTATAGAACGCTTTTAGCATCATAGACTAGACTATGTAATACTGACAGGTGTAGATTTACATTTTAAATAAGCCTGAAATGTTTTAAATTGACTGCAATTGTGCAGCAGTGCACTAGAATAGTGTTTCTATTAGAATTTAACAGGTTCATCTTCTAGAATGCGTGTATAAAGCGGGATTGTTTTGGTTACCTGATATCATCACGTTATTAAGGATCTGTCTTTTAATCCAGTGTTTATCTTGACAGGATTCACCAGGCGTGCATAAGTGGAAGAAGATTATAAACCTGATATGCAGTAGACGAGTTGGCAGATGTCTCAACCAGTTCTTTAGTGTGTTACAGAAACAAAATCATAGCACATTAAATCTACATCTTTACTAATGTTATAAAAGCGAAAGTGTGTTTGTTAGTTTGCCCTTATTTCATACATTAACGGATCGAAATGATCGAGAAAAGGTGTTTACACAAATAGAGATCATACAGTAAAATAAATAAATATGTTGGGACATTACCACACAGTACCATGTAGTTCCATGGTAAGCTACGAGGCTTGTGTTACTAGATAGTTAGGGTACCAGATAGTTGATACACTACACATATATAACTTTAAATACATACATATTATAAATATAAACACCCATTTTTTTATGTCGGGAAATGTATTTACGCATACCACCTGATCCCCCAGGTGGTGATGTGGGGCTCACCGGCTAGAAGAGCCGGTACTACCCACTAAAACCCGACACTCCCCTTCCCTCCGCCTTAATGGGACGCCGCAGGATCGCTTGCGCTAATATAAACACCCATGACTGGGTACAAACATTCGTGCTCATCACACAAATGAATGCCCCCAGCGGGATTCGAACCCGCGACCGCTGGCAGAGCAAATAGGGTCACTACAAACTGAACTAAACATGTCGTCAATATATAGTGTTATAGAGTATAGAGCGATTATTGATATTACTTATCCTAATTAGTGTTTGGTTAAAAGTTAGGTAGAGACGCGAGGTATAAGGCGGGCGGAACTAGTACGTGTATGTATACACATACAGTTAAATATATAAAACGATCTTCTTGAACTTACTGTTACTTAGACTACAATTTACATTGCGATGTAATCATTTTTACAACAAACTCATTTTAATTATAAAGTGTACACTTTATACAAAATGCAGTCATTGCAACAATTTATCGCAAAGTATCTTTATTGCTTTGACAGCTTTTGAACTGAAATGATTAAAGGAATCATTAACATAATTGATAATCAATATAATTTAATTTAAGAACGTAACATAGATAGTAATATGATTACATTTTGTAACTTTAAAAGTAAAATTCGTTATATAGTTATACTAGCGATTCACCCTCGTTCCGTTCAGGTTCGACTCTACTTACGTTTTAACGTTTAATATAAATTTCTCAGAGATAAGATATTTTCCCGCAGTAAAAAGTATCCTATATATTGACCCGGATAACCAGCTATTACCACACCAAATTTCATCAAAATCCCTTCAGTCGTTTTTCTGTGATGCGGTAACAGACAGACAGACAGACAAAAATTCTAAAAACTATAGATTCGGCCTCTGTATCAATAATAATGTTTATTTCAATAAGATTTTCCAAAAAATATTTAATGTACAGATTCGACTTAATTAGAATTTTATTATATGTATAGATTATGTACCTATAACCTATAGATAGTAGTAAATTATTCAATTTAATTTATTAAAAAAAATTATAAGTACAAAAGGTACAAAAGATTTGTACAGAATTTTAGCAGAAGAATCTACAGATATGTAATCAATTAATTGAATATTTATTTCTAATTAATACGCTGTTTGGCATGTTCACTTTACTTCGCTACGTAGATGAGAAAAAGACTCCTAATAAATTTCGATAACTGCACCTAACAATTTACAATCAAGCTCACTACATACGTTTGTATTTATTATAATGAAGCCTAGGGCAGTGCTGAAGACAGCAGGCTGCCCGGCGCAATGTGCGCGTGCGACCTTTCACGTAATTATTAGGCGCGTGCGTAGCAAGCACCGCTAGCAATGTCCGCTTTACTGATATGGAAAGTGCTACTTCACAGCAAACTCGGTCCCCTCCGTCACTATTTTTTGTATCTGATTTTAATCAAAAGTTTTACATGGCCTTTAAGTTTTAATGTTTCTACATTTTTAAGGTTCTTAAAAGGTTCGAAGTTAAGTGAACAAGTATCATTTATATCTTACCTATTTCCTGCGGTTTGTATTCCTTGAGTTCAAAAAGTTAAATTATTTATTATAATAAATCATATTTTTTCATATTATCTATTTCAGCATATTTTATGCTATCCTTAATCGCATTCTATTACCTACGTATTAAAATATTAATCTTAGATGCTTTAAAAGTTAGAATGTGTATGGCAGATGGTATTTTAATAGCAAAGATAATATATTTTACTACCACATAAATATAGGTGAATCTTACTGGTGAGTCGCTATTTGTGTATGAAAGCAGAGACACTAATAGATTTACTTAGATTCAATTAAAGATAACCTCTAAGCATAATGATTATTATCAATTGTCGTAAGCGGCTTTCCTATGGAAATAATTCTTAAAATAAAAACTTTAAAGTTACCGCGTATAGGAGACGATGTAGGGATTAATGGTTGCAATTTAACCGGTGTATCCTTAGAATAAAAATTGACCCAGAAGAGCTATGATCGGGCATATTAAATAAACACTTTAAAGAAATTATGACTTTAGATATTATGAAATCCAAACTTGTGTTAGAAATATCTTATGAACGTTGTATTGTAAATAGAACATATAATAAATATCTAAATAATATATATGTACAGTTTTTACTATTTCATTGCACTATCTCGCCGCAGTAGTAGCCCAGTGGTAACGCGCTTGCTTGGGAAACCGAGTGAAGCGGGTTCAAGTCCCGAGTGTCGCACCTCTGATATTTTCATGTGCGAATCATTCTCTAACATGATTACCATTTGCCTTACGGTGAAGGAATAACATCGTGAGGAAACCTGCATGTCTGAGAGAACCTAGCAAGTTTTCGAAAGACATGTGAAGTCCGCCAACACGCACTTGGCCAGCGTGGTGTACTATGGCCTGATCCCCCTCGTATTGAAGGGAGGCCCGTGCCCAGCAGTGGGACGTAAAAAAGGCTGAATACATCTCTCCGTTGCCATTTCCACGAATATTTTCGTTCTAAAATTGCATCGACGGAGGTCGCTTCGGTAATCGGTAGCCCCTTATTATTATGCCCATGCCTCCGAGATTAATGAAGTTAACGACAATTGTTCCTGACATAAAAAATGGTATTCGTCTCAGTATCTCCTTTTAAAAATTAAACAAGCTACAAAAGGATTATACATGCATATATTACACTTTAACTGCTTAAATAATATTTTATCTTTATGTTTTATCATAATGGCTGTTCACAATTATTTTATTGTTTAAAAAGAACTAAGAGCTAAAATATTCTATTTAAAATGATACTTGTGAACAGCTGAGGCCGAACGTGCGTTTCCAAGATCGTAGAGAAGATAGATATTCCATAATTAGTATGTCACTATCCACATACACGCGATATTCGTCATTCGAAGCACCGTTAATACCTTGCCCTACAAGCGAAAGTGAACATACGAGTGAATTATCTTGAATCTGGTCTCAGATTGGAATCAATTAAGCGGCGAGACGCTCCCGGGCTGGCCTTCGCGCCACCTGCCTGTTCGGCGACCCGTTGAATCGCAGACACATCAATGGACTTGTCTGCCTTCTTCTAAAATATCTGTACCTACCTCGTTTTACCATAATCATTGTTAATTTTAACCTTCTATGTATATATGTATTTAACTGACACTACTTAGTTATCTACAAAGCATCGATAAAACAGGTTCAATTTTCGTCGGGAATATTTATACTGAATTTATAGATTTTTTTTCGGTTTTGTAAAATTTCATCGATACGTTGGACCGCCGCCGTTCGTCATCCAAATAACAGTGTATTCTTAAGTTTCCCCGCAGCATCAAGAGCAACAAAATGTTTCCAGTTCAAGAAGAATACAAAGGCTAATTTTTAAGGAAACGCGGTCTCAATAATAAATATTATATTTAATAAAATAGATATAGCGCTAAAATAACAAATCTCTGCTCGTGTAATCTATACATATAATAAAATTGTAACTAAGTGGAATCTGTACATTAAATATTTTTTGGAAAATCTAATAGAAATAGACATTATTATCGATACAGAGTCCGAATCTATAGTTTTTAAAATTTTTGTCTGTCTGTCTGTGTAACTGTTACTGCATCACGAGAAAAGCACTGGACAGATTTTGATGAAATTTGGTATGGTGATAGCTGGTTATCCAGGTCAACATATAGGATACTTTTTACCTCGGGAAAATATCTCATTTTTGAGAAAAAATACAAGAACTTCAATGTAAGAGTATACTAATATGTAAAACCTAAGAATTTGGTTTTTGATCATCTGAACGCGGGCGGAGCCGCGGGCAATGCTAGTTATCATATAAATTAACAACCAATTAACAAGTCCGATAATCAAATAAATACTTATTAGGTAGTATTGAACTAAATAACCTGTCAGCAACCGCCAAGCCACAGGTGGCTCGTTTAGCAATTAATTTCTTAGAAATTAACCGCGAATCAATATAAAATACTAGCGACTCGCCCTCGCTTCGTTCGGGTTCGTCCCTAGCTTGATTCCCCATACAAATTGTCATCCCCATTTTCACCTCCTTAAGGGATGATTTCCGGGATAAAAAGTATTCTATGTCCTTCCCAGGGTCTCAAACTATCTTCTTACCAAATTTCATCTAAATCGGTTCAGTAAATCCAGAGATTAGCCCCTACAACCTCACAAACTCACAATTCACAAACTTTACCTCTTTATAATATTATACTCGTAGTATAGATTAAAGATTTACATTGGTTTATCGTAACTCAGTTTGCGTGTGCAACTAAAGGTAAATTATGAAGTTATATGAATTATTTATTATTAGGAAAAAAATCAAAATGGCATAGATAAGACTTTTGGTAAATTTTTATCTACTGTCTCCTACACAGCTTCTGGGATTTATGGGTTAGAAATAAAACAATTTGGGAATAGGTGACTACTATTAACCTGGGTATAAAATAAAAAAAATATCAAATATTAAATAATATTATGTTATTTTTATTTAAATCACTTAAATAAAAATCGATGTCGAATGGAAATAAATCATGGCGTAAAAGAAGAAATCTTGTATGCTTATCTCCTACCGCAAAGAAGTCTTTGATTCGTCCGGTTTAAAAAGAAGCTAAATGTTGACGTGAGTATTAATCAGCTATCATACCAAAAAATATGAACTATGTAGTAGCTAGTTCTCCAGAACAACGAAATATTTTTATGTGTTTTATATCTTCTTTCACGGTAGCTTTCTTAGGTTTTGATGATATAAAAACTAAATATTACTTTGAATAAAGATTCAACACACACAACACAACAAAAAATATTAAATAAATTTTCAATTAAATAAGTAATTGTTACGTAATGTGCGATCAAACGAACAAACAGATGCTATTATAGCTGAAAAATATAATAGATATTTGTAAATTATTATCCTTTGTATTGGTGTTCCCTATTCGAATTATTGAGATATAAAAAAGTGGCATTACTCTTTTAATTGACATACTGTCATTACAATATAAAATTCATGTTACTTACCAGTTATATTTGTTAAGTCAGGGAACAAAGCTGATTGGAAAAAACCTGTAATGGCAGCATTGGTGACATCTGAAGAATTTAACTCATACAAACAATATAATCCATATACGGTAAGGCTCATTGTGAAAAGCTTAATGCAACTTACCTATCAACTACCAATAAAGCGCATAAAATAAGCTAAGAACTTCATGGCTGCGACGAATTCCGAGCTTCAATGCCTGAAGCGTGCTCTTGCTTTTTGCAGTGGCAGGTGCACGAGCATATGCTATTAAATTGTCAAAGTATACACCGTACATACCTTACGTCTCAGATACCTTCCAATTCAATAATCAAGGTTCAAAAGCCAACGATAGCCATTTCTTAAATATATACACACAAACTTCAAATAAGACATAAACACCGTACAACCGCAAAACTGTATACGTTTATATATTTTAACACTTAAAACCATAAAATGCAAAATGAATACGTTAAATGCAGATATTATCCATGAGGTGGTAGTCATTACAGTCATCGAGTAGATGTTTGAAACCCACAAGAGTGGCCTCGGAGGGAACATGTGCACATCAATATGGATTGTGCATCACACACAAGACTGCAATAATTAGGTAAGAAAAAAATGGTAATTAATATATGATAATGAGCGGGTGGAGTTTGAGGTGCACAATGCTAATTGTACGCATTGCGCATGTGCTGGGTGCGCTCGCGCCGAGCTTTTACGGATTCGGCGCGCGACGCCCGCCATATGACTCTGGGGCGTGTATACCTTACAGTTACCGTACAAGATACACAACAATAATCGAATAAACGCAAACCGAATTTTAACCGCAGCTTTACTGTCTTTATTAACTTTTAATTATTTATATTTTAAACTAGCATTGCCCGCGGTTCCGCCCGCGTTCAGATAACCAAAAACCAAATTCTTAGGTTTTACATATTAGTAAACTCTTACATTGCAGTTTTTGTATTTTTTCTCAGAAATGAGATATTTTCCCGCGGTAAAAGGTATCCTATATATTGACCCGGATAACCAGCTATCACCATACCAAATTTCTTCAAAAGCCCTCCAGTGGTTTTTCCGTGATGCGGCAACAGACAGACAGACAGACAGACAGACAAAAATTCTAAAAGCTATTGATTCGGCCTCTGGATCGAAAATAATGTCTATTTTAATAAGATTTTCCAAAAAATATTTAATGTACAGATTCGGCTTAGTTACAATTTCATTATATGTATTGATATATGAAAATTATAGAAAGAACTTTAATATATATCAAAAATAAAAATTTGTAATTTTACTTACTAATTGTGTATAAATAAATATAAATTTTTATTTTATATGATTACTATAGTTGTGTAATCATTATAATATGAAGTCAGATAATCATTTAAGGCTTATGTTCAATAAATCGTCTCAATATTGTCTGCTTGCAACTAATATAAACATTGCAAATGCGGATATATTTTTATTTGGCAATAAATTATACAAATTGCTATTGATATATGCTTCGCGCATTGTATTATACCTTTTGCCATAGGTAAATAAGATATAGAATATAGATCCGAGTAATAAATAATTTGCTTGGCAGTCGCAGTGGGCGGTATTTATAAATGGCGTACCATCAAAGTTACCGAGAAAAGTTCTTCGCTTTCGTATGGATTACATTTCCTTTTTAATTTTGTTATTATTCAATATAAATATTTATATTATAATATAGTTAGAGGAAAATTAAATAATTATTAGATACTTTGTAGTTGTAGTGTAAGCAATATTATTTAATTTCTCTTACGAGATTAAATTTGAATTTTTATACGAATTGTGTTTTTTTAGGTTTATACTAATATGTAAATATGGATTATTTGGAAACTATCTATTAACAAGTAGGTTATGAAAAGAAACAAAATGTAATAAAAATGTTACATAGAACTTAGAGCGAGCTCTACTCTGATAATTATTGTTCTGTCGTACATATGTGTTTCAATAAATTCTTAGATTTTCATATTTATTTCGTTACTTAAGAAAAGTAACTTAAGTAAAATAATATTATTAATTCACTTTTACTAATATTTTACTTTTTCTAATATTATATGTTTTAAGTATGTACAAAAAAAAATTAATATGTTGTTTTAAAAATTATGAATGACTCTACAATAAAACATATTGATAGAAGAATAGTTTCAGTAGTATCATGCAATGAAAACAATTACTTATGTATAAAGTATATGTTATAAATATTTTTTGATATAAAATACAGTAACAACTAACAATTGGTGTGAGGTAATAAGGAGTGTGACGCCGGCACGCGGCGGCGTTTGAATAAATCCGTTAAGCGATGCGCACATGCCGCGGAATCTTGTCGACCGAGACTGAGGGTGTCGTAGTGAGGCTATTTTAGATTTGCTTATCGATGTTTTATTTTTCTATAAATTATGATCAAAAAATTATTTCTAATCGTCTAGTTTCTTAAAACTAGCAAATCCTAAGATTTCTTTGCATTAAGGAATGATTTCGCTGTTAATAAAAAGCATTCGATTAGCATTCTTTAAGCTTAATAGGTACTTTATTTACAAAATACTTACATAACAATATTTTAAAGTTCTCATGCTTATTGAAAAAATATTTTAAAAAATGTCTTAAATTAGTAATCGGATACATACTTAACACGTATTATACATAATACACGAATATACCTACATATTTTATAAACTATAAAATTATCGGTCTTCTTAGGTATGTTTCAAATTAGCAAGTTATTATAAGACTAACTTTGTTAATTTTAATTACAATAACGGCGTTTGGATTAAATTATAAAATATCGACAAAATCAGAACATCTCTACAAGGAGCCACCTGCCACCCGCACCCCCACGCTATATTTTATTCCACTTAATCGTCCTTTCCGTTATAATGCCTGCTTTTTTATCCTATACTTATAGCAAATATTCTTGTTTCTATAAAATACATTGTCCAACCGCCCTATTAACTATAATAGACAGTTTTAATTGAGAATCTATAAAAGGTTTCGCGAATCGTTCTCCTTATATGGCAAAGGCATTCATCATGGTCGCCGTGGTTCTCATCTGCCCAATTAATAAAAGTTGACTGTAAGGTATGGACGACGACAGCGACAGCCGCCTGCGCCGCCGGAGTACCGGTTCTGTACGCAGCTGAAATACATTCGTAACTACCCAATATAAGTGTTTTATTTTGATTTAACAGTATAAAATCTTCAAAAATTTCTTACTAAATGTAAATACCTATTTAATTCAGGGTTTTTCTGTTTTTTTTTTCTTTGTTATTAAAATTTTACATTAACATTCGTGGAAACAAAAAAATACATTCAAAGGTGGAATGAAAAAAGTATCCTTTTTATATCGAATTGATACAAAAAACTCATTCATCTCGATATCACGAAATCATTTTTTTATTTATACCGCAATCGGAAGAGGCTACGAATTTTGAACAAAGGTAGCAAACAAAAACAAAAAGAGAAAAAGAATCGTAAAAAGCGGCGCGGGCGCGTGCCGATGCGACATGTGCGCGTGCGGGGTAACGGGCCACGCGCCGTTAGCGCACCACCCGCGCCCCTCTGCGCCCACGCACCCTCTGTATACTTACCACGAACATACTTACATATATTTGTCACATACGCTTATTTCCTCAATATCAGAATATTGAAGACACGTAATCCCAAGCCTCCCCAAACACACCCCTAACTACAACTGAAGCACTTTCCCTGAAACCATACATATCCCGCCGGTAACAAAACACTTCGTATCAAAGCAGATTAGCCGCCTAATTAAATTTCCCGTGATTGCTACAAGGGGTTAATAGAGTGTAAAATATCGCTAAGTAGTCGTAAAATTATAACACTAGTGACTACATTTCAACGTATCAATCTAATTAATTGTAAGTATGAGATTATTTTCTTGTACTTATCAGTTAAAATTATTATTAACTAGCGACTCACCCTCGCTTCGCTTGGGTTCGACTCTAGGTATATATGTTTTAACGGTTAGTATTAAATACAAATCTTTGAATTTCTCGGTTTTTCTGTACTATAATATGCATGTATTATACATATAAGCCTTCCTCTTGAATCACTCTATCTATTAAAAAACCGCATCAAAATCCGTTGCGTAGTTCTAAGCATACATAGGGACAGACAGACAGCGGGAAACGACTTTGTTTTAAACTATGTAGTGATTAATTTTTGGTATACCTATGTACTTGTTTTGTACAACACGTATTTGGAACATGTATTGTACAACATGTGTTTTGTGTATTTACAAATACATATTTACAATATTTAGTAGGTATTTATTATTTATTTATAGAAGGCACAAAAGAAGACAGAGCCTGGTAGAATTTATTAATTCTAAGATATCAGTTCGCATGATTCGATTCTAATCCGTAATCCATAATCCTATAACCTATAATTATCACTTCGAAATCTATCTCATATATTAATGCGTTAACTTGTGAATCTCAAAACTGCTTAGATTTTGGAAAAACACTTCTAATTCGGCATCTAATCTAAACTCCGCCCAGCTCTATATTGCAACCAATGCGCTGCGTGGGCGGGGCCGCCGCTCGCTGTAACAAATCTGAACGGCATCACGTGCGACGACTTTCCCCAATTTCTAGGATCAAATTACTTTTAATACTATAAAAAGTACATGGTAATAATTAATTTGAAGAAATCGCTAGCGATTTAGTTAGCTCCCGCCACTTATGTTATGAAATAAAAAGCCAAAACTAAAATTTGCAACGCGTAACGAAACTTCATAAATGTCATTCTCAGTCAATCATGAAACTACTTATTTGCAAACATTAATCCTTCAAAAGTCATTTTTCAGTACGTCTCGAGTACTGTCGGCGAGGGGCAACCAGTAATTATTCGGTGCTTACAGGAATGTGACGCGCGCCACCTGTCTGGTGACCGTTTCATCAAATCATTTCTTTATAGCGCAGCCTCCGCACGACCTGCAGTTTTTTGTTAGTTTTGAAAAAAAAACACGTTATTTGTGGATGAGTCGGGTAGGTCGGGGCGCGCGAGCCTCCTTCAGTCAGGTGCCAGGCGCCGAGCGGCAAGCACCGTGTGAGCCTCGACCCGCACAACCTTCCGAGCGCTCTCGGACGCACGTTATCCATATATCGTTGTTCCTAAATCTTTAGAATAGATTTTATTAAAATGTTAAAATCCTCAATTTTTTAATCTAGTTTGATTTGGAGATTTTACAAATCTCTGACATTGTGTTAACGAGTGTTTAGTGAGAAAACTCTAGTGCAGCACCCAATTGGCGGCTAAAGTAAGTTCTGAAAATTACACGTATTATTAAACTCTTAATATTATTTATTTCAATTCAAGAATTTTTTCATAAAATTGAAGCTTTAAAAACAAATATTTTCCAAAGATTTCGTTTAGTTTAATAAATTATTTAATTAAGGCAAGGAAAAATAAAAAAGGCTATTCACTGAAACTTTTTGAAAGTCTATTAAAAAAACTTGTACGGTACTTATGTACGAAAGAAGTTATACATTTTTGGCGTAACAGAACAAAAATAGCTAAAGGTTTCAGCGCATATGTCACAACTCTCTGTTTGTAAAAGGAATCGCTTTCAGCTAACTTCATCATTTCGCTTTTTGGCTGTCGGTGTACGCGCATTTTAACATTTTACTCTCATATTTTTTCCAAACATGCCAAAAGAAATATACGTAACTTCAAAAAATTTAGAGACTATTTTCATATTTACTTTTAAAATATTTTTTTAATATTCTCAATTTTATAGCATTCATATTTTTTAAGTAACACTTTAGTGATGTTCTAGTTTTATTATTTTTAAACTAATAGCATGTAATACCTTTATCTAGGTTAGTTGTTGAGTTTTAATTTACATTCTATGTTCGTACTTTTTTATCTTTAATTTTTTTGCACAAGATTACCTAATACAATGAAACATGAACATTCTATTAATAAATCTATTACCTACTCATAACAAATATTTAATTTTAGTAAATGAAATTTATACCTAATTAAAAAAATCGTATTCGTTTCGTTAATAATAATTAAATATTGATTTGAAGAAGAATTATAAACATTATGAAAAGTAATATTGAAATCTTAATAGTGTAAATTTTGTCAAATACAAATTAAACACGTAATTTACCTAAGTTTCAAATGTAGGCCATTACATAAATTAATACTAAAGTTGAACTTTGATTGATTTTCTTATGTTAGCACTTGCTGCATTTCCCATTGCATTTAAAATGAAAAAGTAAGCCACTACAATTGCGCGGCAAATAATTGCCACTTACAGTCTAAAGAGGTCTTAGTTTATTGAAATAAGAAATAGCGACACACAGCCCTCACATAGAAGCCAAGTTAACCAATTACATGTAATAGCTGGAATCGATTGCATTCACCTGTTTGTAACACAATGATAGAAATCGCAATTAACCTAATACTTCGCGGGTAAATGTTGCAGGAATAAATCGGGAGCTATGATACTATCTTTATGACGAAAATACAGGTGCTAGATCACTATCCCCCCTGTCCCAAATACTCCTTCGCTCGATTACAAAATTGAGCAATTCATTTGTTACATCGCAACCTACTCATAATATTTGATTTCGTCGAATTAAGTAATGAAGAAATGTGAAAGCTTCCACTAAAGCATTCGCCCGATATAGATTCACGTTATAAAAACAAATGGGTTTTAGTCTAATGAAAATTGTTTTACTCCGATATGTTGTGAATTATTAATGCGCGTACGCAGCGGGTGACGTCCACTTCCATTATTCTGATTCTTCATTTACTTGATTGAGCTTTTAATACTCGCCGTCAACAAACACCGGCCGGATTAATCAGGGCGAGAGCTGTCAACAAATACTCGCTAATGGCGATGGTCACGTAATAACAATGATGACAATGTTGTTTTTTTTAAACTGATCACTCTATATGCCCGAATGGCCTAGTACTGTACCTATGTATGTATATTCCGCCCGAAAGTAAATTATAAGGGGCGTCTAGCAACGTAAATTTTTTGTACTAATGCTCAATTTTGTTGGGTAAGACGTAGTTTTAATTCAGTTTAAATTTACTAAAAAATGCAAATATATAAAACAAGTCATATTGAGATACGTAAAAAAACTACTTAAAAAACAATGTCGTTCATGGATGAAATAACAATATAAGTAATTCTTTATTTTCGTACTCTACCTCCTGCCAATATTTTAAAATTACTTCATTATGGAATTTAATCTCAACACAAAATGAAATTGGAAAAACACAAATTAACATTTAAAAATATTTATATACTTCAGTGATTACTATTTTAGTACCTATTGTGCCTACTTGTATGTTATATAGCTTTATTTTTTACCAGGATGTCTCGTCACGTGCTGTTGTCGCGCCTTGCTGAGCATTTCCAAGATGCGTCACCTGGACAACGTTTTCCTTCGCCTGAGAGGAGCGTATCTCCTAGATCCCCGGTGTCGGCCAGCTCGCCCCCACACTCCCCAGACTCTGTTACACAACAACGTCTAGATATGATACCACTTGGCGATATTGAAATCGCTGGAAGGGCACTTAAGCAATACGCTAGAGCTACAGGCAAGTGAAAATCCACTTTTGCTATTTAAATAATAGTTCCTAATTTTTACAAATACTTATGTATGTTACTTACTACTTATACTTAGAATTAGATAATAAATATCGGCCATTTATATAGTATGAACTGAATAATGTTAGAAAGTCTATTTTATTTCTTTCTATATTACCTTTATAATCATTTGTTAAGTGTAAGTTATAAATATTTAAAAACGATAAAGAGCTTGCTTTGAAATACAGCTATTTTTAATTAATGCATTAATTAAGTAGTCATGGAAGGCTTTTACTATATATGGTATGTTAATTGAATTTTGTTTTAGTCTTGATCTGTAAATAAAATAGCTAACATAATATTTTTGTTTTTAGAATTAGGAGCCTTGATGTACTGTAGCGGTTTGGGCGCCCTGTACAGCGGCGGTGTATGGCCGCTGCTGCTCCCCCATGCATCTCCTTTTGCACCTAGTTTAGATCACGCCAGACACACACCACCCAGAGATGGTAAGATTATTAGATATTATTACCATTACCAATGCAATAAAATAGTACAAATGTAATAATAAAATGCAATACATAAATATCTTTCATTACAAAATGAAAAAGAATGTTTTAGCACATAATATTATTATACGTACCTATCAATAATAAAATACTATAATAGTATTATATCATGGTTAATCTTATAACAAGAACCCGACATTTTTAACAGAAGGTTTGCATTAATGTTTATAGAAGAATCAAAACCGAAATGTGTGATAAATATAATAAAAACAAAAATCTTTTTTAAAATAAAAATTGATAAAATTCATTCAGTCGTATCTCATTTACTCTGTTTCTACTTAAAATATCACAGGTGGCATGTGGGATTATGTGGCATTTACTCTGTTTCTACTTAAAATATCACATGCGCTATCGCTCATTATAAAAAAATGGATAACAGATATTTAAAAAATAATAATTAGTACAGCATAATTATATTATGACGATTTCAATAATCATAATGTGTGCACATACATATTATAGTAGCGATTATTTAAACATTTTAAATAAGAAATGAAATTCAAGTGATTTTCAAAAGTGAATTTAATACGATTTGTATTTTGGGTCGACTGATAAAACCTGTGTTCGCCTCGGCCTCTTTACATGACTTCTCCAGTGTGTTCCTCATTAGAATAGCTATCAATGTAAGTTGACGAATAAACCCGCGAACTGCTGATATGCCGTCGTTTACATGTCGTTTACCTCCACAGCCGAGTCTTTTTAATGTTTCTACTTGCCAAGGAAAAGTATCTACCTACATATACAAGCAAAGTCATTATCGTGTTAAAATTCTTTTAGTATTCAAATTACTGCTTATCCGCATTCGTGCCGGTTACGAACATGAATCAAAGAAAACTACATAAGTACCAATATTTATTGCACATTTTTGTAGGTACATTGAGATTTTTTTTATAATTTCCAAGCATTTCATGATTTTAAATAAATAGTTATCTATATTTTGGCAAATATGCATATTGACGAAGTCGATATAGACCTTTTATTCAGCTTACAATACGTGTTAGGTTATAGTACAAATTGGTGAGAAACGAAATGTAGTTTTGATTTTTTATATTGCGTCGAAACGATATTGACTCAGGTGCAAAGTGATTTAAGAATATAAATACATATGTAAAAGAATTGAAGCTTAAAATATTAATGCACCAGACTATGACGTAACCTTTTCTATAAACAAATTACACAATTATAGGATAAAGAAGATTTTTGTACTTGAAATGCCTGTTTTAGTCAATAAAATGATATAATAAATGATACCACTAATAAATTAATTACTTTTTCGTAGATGACGAAGAAGAGCTACCTTTGAACCTGTCGACAAAAAATCGACAAATTTGGTCACCGGGCAGCGCCTGTGAACGTGAACATGTGGAGATGGAAACCGACACACAAGCTCAATGGGTCCAGGAGGACATTGAAAGTCCTTTAGAGTTAGTCAAGAGATGTCGAAGCAGCCCTGATGAGGACCGTCCCTCTAGCGCGGAGCCCCGGCGTTGCCCATCCGCTCCCGCTTACCACGCCTACCCGCAACCACCGCCGCCACCATCGGATATCAACTTTTCATTGCTCCTAAAAAATGAAAACAAAAACGAGAAATCTTTTCAGGTAAAAAATATCACATTAAACACTAAAATCATAAAAATAAAATCATCACTAAAATTAATAGGTACGATCTACTTCATTGTTATGATTAGGGTCTACTTGTAATTTTTTTTTGAGATATATTTTTTAGCCCAAATGTGTCTATTTTTCTAAGTACAGACATCTTTCATATTTCTTTTTGATTAAATAACCATTGTT
Organism: Brenthis ino; assembly: GCA_921882275.1. Classification (NCBI taxonomy): domain Eukaryota; kingdom Metazoa; phylum Arthropoda; class Insecta; order Lepidoptera; family Nymphalidae; genus Brenthis; species Brenthis ino. The sequence continues at coordinate 24,670,687 of OV170225.1, read as the reverse complement.
ATTAAGGGCGATGATATTTTTAAATATTTTACTGCATTATAAATTTATCGTTGGATTTCAGAATTAGTAAACTCTAGGCAGTAGGCGCATCGGAATAACTGTACAATTTCCGTTCAGACTAGCTTTAAAATAGCAAACCGGTATATCTTTAGTCTTTTTGTAAATCAAATAATAAAAACTGCCCTTGTCTTAATAAGTACTCTTGCGTCGGAACGAGTCGCGCGTCCCTCGCACGCAGTTCGCAGCTCCCAAGTACTGAGTGCTTCTCACCATTTTTGCATTTCTCATTTTACTTCGGCGTCGTTATAAATATTCGTGTCTGCTTTAATCAAAATACCGCCTACGAGATCACGGGCAAGACTTATAATTGAACAATTCATCTTAGATAAAAATCAAAGGTTTCCTTTTGCACAATATCTTGTTTATTGAAAGTTTTAATTCCTTATAGTATCTACCTTGCATACCTATGCCTATACATAGGTACCTACCTACTATAAGGAATTAAAATTTTAGTTAACATTAAAATAATTCGTTAACCACTTTTATAGGCATTTTCGAAACAATTCTGTCACTCCTCATACGCAACCTTAAATTTTCTTTAATATTAAAGATACATTAATTGTCACAAGCTTGTCTTTCCGTATCATTATTACATATACTTTTATTGTAAGTAGGTATAATAACGTGTAGAGGAGGCGAGAACGGAAAAGCGGCGCGTGGCCGGCACGCGCTTTCAATGTTTTGCTAATTGCCCACTGACTAACATATTAAATTTAATATAAAAATTTATTTTAATATTTTTATAAACAGCTATTAACATATTTTTTCTATGCTATCTTTTACGTGAAAATGTAGTATTGGTAATTATAAGGGTCAGAATTAAGCACTCTAGTTTTAATTTTACGTACTTACAGCTTAGACAGAGGCATAAATGAACGATGTGGATATGGTAGGTATTAATAAATTTAAATCGAACTTAAATATTAACTTTAAAGTATTAAAGCAAAATGGGATATCATTACAAAAAACATTACTTGAAAACTTTTATTTACATTGAAAAACGCTAAATTAAGATTATCAGTAACTTTCTATTTAATTACGACAATGACATATTTCAGCTTTATCTTAAATTTTTGAAGTAAATTCTGCTTAATTGAATAAAAGAATAAAACAAAATGTTTCAATGGTAAGTTTTAATTATTTGTTTATCATAGAATACTCTATCAGTATTCTATAAAAAGAACAATGTTACAAACTCAAAATAATTATAAGACATAGTTACTTATAACGGTTACACCGCAAAACAAAACGCCTTAACATTTTTAAATTGTCTGACCATAGTAAAAAATCTCCTCCATACAAGTTACAACCGATAACCATATGTGGATAGTCTTTGCATAGCACCTGTGTTGTTTATAAGAGAGTGCATCGGTAAAAAAGAGATTGAAAAAAGCTAGCAGTTTTTGTAGGCGCGAGGCAGGGCGGTGGGCAGCTGCCTCACCAACTGTCTCAGGCTTCCACGCGGATTGTAGTCAAATTGTCATTGGGCACATACTTAACGGCTAACCATTCGACTAAGGTGCTTACAGTTACTTTTTATTCTCACTGACCGAATACATGTTCATAAAAATAAATGTCATTTTTACCATAAAGATTTAGTTATTCATATTTCATAAAATATTACTTTTAAAATAATTAATATACTTCTTACAAAAATAATTAGATTTAATGAAATTTGTAACTGTTAATAGAAACAGGGGTACGTCAGGCATTTTGATAAATACTAAGTTGTTATAGGCAGTGGTAGCCCAGTGGAAGCGCGCTAGCTTGAGAAACCGAGTGAAGCGAGTTCAAATCCCGGGTCTCGCACCTCTGATATTTTCATGTGCGAATCATTTCCAACATGATTACCACTTGTCTTAACGGTGAAGGAAAACATCGTGAGGAAACCTGCATGTCTGAGAGAATCTAGCAAGTTTTCAAAAAGACATGTGAAGTCCGCCAACCCGCACTTGGCCAGCGTGGCCTGATTCCCCTTGTACTGAAGGGAGGCCCGTGCCCAGCAGTGGGACGTTAAAAAGGGCTGAATACACGTTGTTTTTACATAACTATTATAGAAACTATAAACATATTAGATAAAGGTTACATAAAGCACTGTTCTGTATTTTTAAAATTTTCAACGTTTTTTTAACATCTTGTCTAAGCTATTATAATTTATGCTTAAAAATAAGATACGGTTATTACATTCATACATTCTTAAAACAGCTGATCAAATAAATCTAATGATGGAACCTTTTGTCTATTAACTGTGAACGGAATATGAAACGACGCACAAGAATTTGTTTACAGAGTATGTAAATGAAAGGCATGTAAGTAGGAAAGAGATTTATGAATCTCATTCTAAGCACATTTATACTTACAATATTTCGGTAAAATCGATGCCAAATTGTCTTTGCTTTAAAAATAAGTAATCAACCCCTGCTATGGTAAATTACTAATTAAGAAAAAAATAACTATAGAGTTAGGAAGAAATCAAAGAAACGTGTAGAAAGGGGTTAAAAAAACTACTCTGTAATTAGTTTATTACGGGTTGTCAGCGGCGATGATGGACACTCAATTTCATCGCACGTTTAATTGTATACGTATTACTTTGTACTACGTACAATTAATTGTATGTCTCGTACATATGTTATAATATAACGTATTTACTAAGGAACATAAAACGGATGTTTATGTCATGAAATTTTAATTAAAATATAATTTAGTAGTAACTCGTCAATATATCATACCTACTATCGGCTAAAATCTAGGTCAAAACTGTGCCATATCTTATGAAAATAACACTAAATAATAATATACAACTATTTTATCTATATATACTAATAAATCAAATTATCCTACTGACTGATTTATACCGCCCAGACTAAGAGCCGGACCTGAAGCGTTGGAATTTTTATAGGCTATTTCTATAATTACATGATTTTTTTTTGTAGAAAAAACGGTGATCTGGTAACTTTTATATCTTACTATTCTGCCTAATTGTACCAAAAAGTATTAATTTATTAATACTCTTTGATACAATTAAAGAAACACATATTTTACAATTCAACCCTTTAAGGCACAAATACTAATTTCAAGAAGTCATCAATATATTTGACGGTTTTAAAACATTGTGCAGTGTAAGCAGTGTGGAAAGTGCTTCAAAAGGTCCAGTACGCTGTCCACGCACCTGCTCATCCACTCTGACACCAGGCCCTACCCCTGCCAGTACTGCGGAAAACGCTTTCACCAGAAATCTGATATGAAGAAACACACCTATATCCATACTGGTAAGTCAAACGCAAATAAAAATAAATAAAATAATATATTCTAAAACAAATTATTCTGCAAATGTAACATTCTTCTTCTAACTCCTTACCTCAGTTACAATTTATTATAATTCCTTTATTTTAATAAACGGTTAAATTGAATGCTAATAAAAAAAGGCTTGAAGGAAATAAATCGACTTTGCTGGTACTTGGTACATTTTCATGAAAAAATTCTAAAACAATTCATATTTGTTCAAGATTTAAATAAATTCTTTTTTCTTGTAAACATAACATTAACAACGAAATTAATTTAAGTGTAAAATGAAATCGAAATACTTCTTGTAAACTTTGTCAGTAATCACATTTAAAAGTGAATCGTCCCTTCTATTATGTTAACTGTTTTGAAAGTTTTCATTGGAAATAATAGTATGAAGTTATAGTTGTTTAACTTTGTTATTCAAATTTCACACTATTGAAACGCTATTATCTAACTAAAGATTCATTTAGGTCAGTAACAAAACTTTACATGTGGTATATATAGATTACATGTTCCGGCATAATTTAAGACTTTTATTTATGAGATACCTACGATAGTCAAACACACGAGTTGACGACACGTTTGGCTCAGTTGGTAGTGACCCTACTTGATGTGCCAGCAGTCGCGGGTTCGAGTCCCGCTGGAGACATTCATTTGTGTGATGAGCACGAATGTTTGTACTCCAGTTATGGGTGTTTATATTTATAATATATATGTATTTAAAGTTATATATGTGTAGTATATCAACTATCTGGTATCCATAACACAAGCCTCGTAGCTTACCATGGAACTAGATGGCGCTGTGTATTAATGTCCCAACATTTATTATTATTAATGTTAAATAGGACTTCAGCATTCTAAGCAGTAATAGATATGGTACTTTTTTGATTGACAATTGAAATATCAATCAGTTCTCAGTACAAATATACTTGTTGCTTTAATTTTTTAATAACAAAAGCCCAACAAGTTCCCAGCAGCCAATAAATTTCCAATGAGCAAAAAAACAAGGCATCCATCGCTGCCATTTAAGCTCGGGCTACCGTATAATTTCTATATCATTATTATTTCCCTAGTTGTAATAAGTAAGGGGCTCACAAGAGCCTCGCGGTCCTGGAAGAACGTCATAGTTAACATATAGTCAATCGTTTCATTTTCAGTCAAATTAAAATGAATAAGTTCCTCAATCATAGATTATGAATAATTTCTAAATACATAAGTTACTATAAAACTTTTCCATGAATATTTTTTCATTGCGTGCTCATCGCAGTAGTCTGAGAGCTGATTATAATACAGGTCTTAAATTAAGACGACACAATTCTTATTAATACAAAACATAACCGACTTGAATTGTTTACGGATGTAAAAATGCACCTAATGCTTTATGCAATAAGCATTTTTAAATCCATAAACAATTCAAGTGTCGATGACTTCGTATTATTTCAAAATCTGTAGAAACATCTTCACTGATAGTATATTTAAATTTGAAATCGCGCATCTTTTCTACTGAAAACTACTAACAAGCAAAAAGTTAGAAAATACTGTTCACAATAAATTATTTTCGAACTATGTAGTTTTAAAAATGTTACACAGAGATCTCTATAAAATTCAATTAATAAGTTTTACTTAATTTAATTAAAGTTTATTGTAATTAATGAAAAATAATAATTCAAAAAATGTCTCGAAAGTATAAAGACAAAATATATCACACAAACAAGTCCCGTATAAAATGGGACCTTTTTTTGTTACATACTCCAAGAAACTTCGAAAGAATTGGTCGTCTAAAAACTGCGACGGACATATTTGTCCCACCTGAGACAACTCGTCACGTATGCGCGACTCTGAATGATTTACAGTAGCCGTAAATGGCGTCCGTCCTCCCGATAAATGCCTCATCATCAATATTCCAAAATGCAGTTCGCCCTGTAATTAGCAGCGCAGCCTTCGGAGACCTTCACGTCACGGCGAACAAAAAGTCGCCGTAAATCCTGTTCCATTTATATATTATTTTCCAGTTTTTTCTCTACACTTTTCTGCCTATGTAGGTTGCTGGGACAAACAAGCCTGTCTTGTTGACGCTTACATCTTTAGTAGTAGCTGCGAATTTATTATTCGTAATTAATATGATATTATTTTAAAATAATTAGCTACTTATAGTAGTTTTAATGTACATACATATAGTTAATTAGGCTTATGCTTGAAAAACAATCTGAAAAAAAGCATTGACTGACAATTTCTCTAAAATATTTTTTCTAATAGAAAAGAATATACATTTTAAAGGTTAAAAGTTTTAAAAGTTATTACGTTAATTTTACATTGAACAGCAATTCTTGTGATACATTATAATATAATAATACTAGTGATGTGATGTGACAAGTGGTTAGTCGCTTATACAACCTTTAATTACAACCTTCCATAATATAACAGCACCCTACGCGAGACACGAACATAACATAATAATGAGAACAGAGGTGTGGGGAATTGTTCTGTATTGTATAATATTTATTGATATTTTATTTGCAGGCACAGTACATATATGTTAATTTTAAAGCTTTTATTTTATATTTTAATATCTAAAATAATGTAAAAAAGTTACAAAGGAGCTGCCAAATAAAAAAATATATAATATATATTATTGAAATATGTAGTTAATATAATATTTTTTACATACTACATAGACACTGTACGGTACTTTTTGTTTGTTGCAGGAGAGAAACCTCACAAATGTGTGGTGTGTTCAAAAGCGTTCAGCCAGAGCTCCAATCTCATCACGCACATGCGCAAGCATACTGGTTACAAACCCTTCTCTTGTGGGCTGTGTGATAAGGCTTTCCAACGTAAAGTCGACCTCCGTCGCCACAGAGAGTCCCAGCACGCCGAGGTAGAGCCGCCCAGTATTACTCCCCAACGGTATAGATACTATGGTGACGATCAAACTCCACTCGCACCGCTTATTTCTAATTGAAATAATAATCTAAAATAGTTGAAAATTTCGTTAGATCGTACAAAATTACTATAAATGTCCTAGGTACTTTCTTCATAACAAAGTTAATATATTATGAAGATTCTGAAAAATTAAAATGATTTTTTTTAATTGAATAAAACTGTTTTTATATGTAACTAAATTAACAACATTAGAAGGCAAGAATAATAAGTAAAAGCTGCCTTGGTATCTTAACATTAACAGTCTTGTCGATTTGTAGTTTAATTGATTACCCACATCGATGTATGGAAATTAAGTTCTCGAGAACACTATTTTATAATTATAGCCAAAGATTTCAAGGAATTATTATAACTGTATTTCCGAACTACATATGTATTTTGCTAATCGCAGAAGAATGTGAACACCATATAGATTTAATGTATTTTTAATCATCACTACATGTTAAGCAATGTTACCTATAGTGCCTTAAAGCATCGCAGTTGTCATCGATTATATTAGAGTAAAGTAGATACGACAGTAACTCTATATCCGTCCTTTTTGTGATAAAATCTTTTGATTACACTCGTCTCCGTTATAATAGTATTTATACAATTGAAATTCTTATATGTGTACTATTTTGATAGCATTTATTAAGTTTGGTACCTACGACAAGATAATATTAATACAATTCGAAGCTTAAAGTTCATGAATTACTTATACTTTAGTTTTTAATATTCATGTACATTCCTGTGTTCTTAAGTAATTTCGTAATCTTTGAAAACTAGGAGGTCATTGAAAATTGCACTACAATTTTGTAATTAACTTTTTTATTTTTAATATTATATTTATCAATTGTCATAATTCTTATAGTAAGTAAGAACGAAAATTTATTTACTAAACTTTAAATAATATTGGCGACGACGTCGCACTCCTATGGCAGCAAGGCATGTTATGATATAAAATAAGGTGTGTAAAGAAAAGTTTAGTTTAAACCTTACAATAGTTACTTCTAATTATAAAATTAAGCATATATAATGTATAAAGTGAGTCTAATACAAACCAAAGTAAAATGTCCTTTAGTCGTAAAACGCTATATTTATATACATAAGGCATTATAATGTAAGTATTGTAATTATTTTATTTATTTTAGTTTATCTTCTAACAAAATCTAAATTGTGACAAATACTTTTACGATTCAGATTCAGAATTAAAAGTGACTTTACCAATCAACCATCATGAAAGCTACCAATTGTTACCATTTCATCGATTCGTTACCATTTACGTAATTTTCAAAATATTCACGTGACTTTTAACCGTAAAGTTTTTATTTAAGTTCTTTTAAGTAACTCTGTTCATGCATTTTTAGTTTTAATTTTTTTTATTTATAAGTAAGCCGTATAATTTTCTCAAAGACTGTCCGCAATCTTATGTCATATTATGTTTTTTTTTAATAACTTGAGTGAGACATAAATATGGAGTGAACGTGTATATGTATGAGCAGATTCGGATAAAACGACTCTTTTTACATGAAAAAAAAAATCATGTAATTTTTTACTTTCGTCATAAGTTTTCACTGTCGTAGCAATTTCCTAATAAAATCCGATCCCAAACATATATAAGTAGGTATAGTACAATCACGTGTTCAAATGTAGAGGGATAATGTTGGAACCACACGTGCAATGAACAACGGCTAGAACACCAAAGAGTACAGCTATGATTGTTAACCTACACCGTAACCTTAGTATGACTGAATATTTGTGGACCATTTTCAAAGATATATTAGTTATAAGTATATTTGCAATGTAGATAGGCTTAATTCACATCGCACTGACCGACGGTTAAACCGTTAAACATCTTATGTTTCTCTTTGTGTTAAGTCAAAACTTATAGCGAATACCTACGTATAGAATGTATCTAGTTTGACGGTACAAAGTTTCGTCAAGTCATTTTTTGTATCAATTAAGACGTAATTTATTAAGGCCAGTTCAATATAAATATTTTATTGAAAATATTTGTTTCATTTCTTATCTTAAAGTTAAAATATTATATAATAAAAAGTTTAAATTGCGCGTCTATCGATGCTTCAATTTACAATGAATTACTATTTACAACTACAAAGTAACCAATATCTATATCTTTTGTAATCCATTTAGCAAGATATATGTCGCTGATGTGAAGTTTCAATATACCTACCTACAATTTAGCAAACAAAAATGTGCACATAAAAATTAATTGTATTAATACTTGAAGAAAAATTTACAAGCCTTCAGAGAAAATATTTAGATTTAGATGAAGACCAACAAACACTTTAACAAACACACTTTTACTCTTCTAATATATACTACCTACTACTAAAAGCTGTGTCTTTGTCTACGACATTGAATGAAACTATATGAAAATTCTTACCTATTTCGAGTTGATTAATCGTTTTTCCGTACAAAATGTATGGGTAAAGTTTTTGGCGATTTCTGTCATTTCTAGTACTCATACCTTAAATGGTCCCATACAGTCTTTTGTTCCCTACATGAAATAAAAATTGATCTGATGATCGATTGACATAAAAAATTTTTTTTGGTATTTTAGCAATTTTTTTTCGTTCACTGTACATTTTTTTCAAAATCTGTAAATGCAGTTCAGAATATCTTAAAAAGTCATAGATGGTCTCTTAAGAACGTTTTCCTGTAACTATAACAGTTAAGGTACCTGCCCTTACAGTCCCGTCTCAAAAATCCACCTGTTTAAGAGATAATCCTACTAATTTTACTCTTTCATGCAAAACTTTTGAACAGATTTGATGTAACCTATGTGTTATTCATCATCTATCTCAGTGCCACATTTCATCCAGATACGTTCAGCCGTTCTGGCGTGAAAAAGTAACAAACATCCATACTCACAAACTTTCACATTTATAATATTAATTTATATACATAGTTCCGTATACGTTAGAGAAACACATAAGCTATCATTTACAAAGATACACTAAAACATACATTGCAATATTAATTTAAAATATTTTATTTGTTATATTTAGCATGGCTATGCTGCTTCTTCTTGATATGTGTATGTATATATTCTATGCAGACTTTTACTATTTCAGCAAAAAAAAGTCAAGTGTAAGTCGGAATCACATAAAGGAGAGTGCTGTATAATATGAGAAATTGAAGGTCTTTATTGAAGGTCTTTCGTTAAATTTTTCCTATATGTGACCACTCACTTAATTCCATATTTTGTATGAAATTCTAGACTCAGTAGTTGTCTAGCTTAATCGCAAAATGAGAATTTACATTAATTTTCTTCAATTCTCTAATTAGAGTCATTCTAACCTAACTCATCTCTACCTCATAAAATTCTGAGTCGAATCTGTACATTAAATATTTTTTGGAAAATCTTATTGAAATAGTCATTGTTATCGATATAGAGGCCGAAACTAGTGTTTAGAATTTTTGTCTGTTTGTCTGTCTGGGAACGCATCACGAGAAAACCACTCGAACTTAACTTTATTGAAATTTAATATGATGATAGCTGGCTATCCGGGTGAACATACAGGATACTTTTACTGCGAGAAAATATTTCATCTTTGAGAAATCTATACTAAACGTTGAAACGTAAACGGACGAACCCGAGCGGAACGAGGGTGAGTCGCTAGTATGTTCTAAAATTAAACACTTTTCTTCCAGTAGGGTATTAAAGGAAAAAGGTCTGTGACAGGCCCACACGAGTGTTCCTCGAATACATATCTACAGCATTTACTTTACAAAGAGATAGCAGAAATAACCTCATAATTACCTATTTCAAAAATGACAATCTTATGTGGAATCTTATAAAAATGCGAATGTTCAATAAGTAGGTAGAGATACGGCAAGTTATATTGCCTTGTAATAACAAGGAAGGAAGCATTGCTTTGCGATATTAGTAGGTTCATACTTCATACGATTGTTATAAAAACCATATTATTAATAAAACGACGATTGTAAGGGGCTTCCCTTGTATTTACAAAAGTAAAATTACTTGCTTTTCTTCTACATTCAAAACTTTTCTTATGGCAATTATTGTCCAATCGATTCCTTTACCATAGAAATTGCTGTCATGAATCGTATAATTTCGAAAGCTAAGCAAAAACAAATCGTAAATAAGCGATTTGCGCTAGAACTAGTTTAAATTTTCCTATGAGAATAAGATTATACCGCATAATATTATTAAACACTAGCATTGCCCGCGGCTCCGCCCGCGTTCAGATGACCAAAAACTAAATTCTTAGGTGTTACATATTAGTATACTCTTACATTGCAGTTTTTGTATTTTTCCTCAGAAATAAGATATTTTCCCGCGGTAAAAAGTATCCTAGGATCGCGCGCTACATCGCCCGGTTTATATAGCTTGAGCAGGCGGTCGAGCGATGCGGGGCAGAGGGGATGGACTCGCCGTAGGCATCTCAATGCTCGCCAAGCATTAAAAATGTTTCGCTACTAATTACTTCTAACAACGATATCTCAAAAACTATTCATCTGATTGATTTAGTGTAAAGAGCAATTTTAATCTGCATTAAATGACTAAGCTAACTAAAATATTCATTTGGATAAGGATTAATACCGAACTAAAGAAAATAACTTTGAAAATAACGTAATGTTTTTAATTAAAAATGTTAACATAAAAGTGGTTATTGTAAGTCAACCGTAAGAGATAGAGATATGCTATCGCGGACTTTTTTGTAGCATTTTTATAGATTTTGAATTCTCTAGTACATTACTTAACTGTATCTTTGCTAGTTTACGCGGCGTTCGCGTGGAAAGTTCCCATTTGGCGAGATTTTTTGCGACCTCTTCAACATTTGTCGCCGTATTTCAGCTAATTTACATAAAAGCATAATAAATTATATACCTAAACCTTCCTCAAGAATTACTCTTTCTATTGTTGAAAACCGTATAAAAATCCGTTCAGTAGTTTTCGAGTTTATCGCGTACAGACAGACAGGAGGACAGAAAGACGCGGCCGGGGGACTTATTTTTATAATAAGTATAGATATCAATTTTTAATCTTGCTTCTTATAAATTTTGCGTAATAAATAACTTTATAAAAATTTTATGCGAAGAACAACTCGGCCGAAACTGGTGTTTCCCGTGGGACTGAGAGATTGAGAGATTTTCCTGTAGTAAAATGTGTTTTAAAAGTTGACTCGAGTAATGACTGCAAAAAGGGAGGTGATCTATGTTCGTCTGTCCCTATGTATTTATTATTTTAAATGTATGTTTACATTTTCTTGGAGACTCCTTGACCGATTTTGTTACTTTAAACTGTATTCTATTAAGGTAGGCCCCGCGGTGATCACATAATTTTATTAGAATATATTTTATTTTTTTATGGTATTCAGTGACAAACAAGAAGACAGCCCACCTGATGGAAATGATGGGGTACCTGTCGCCCATAGTGCCTACGGTTCATGCACCTAGGTTTTATGTTACAAAAATGCAGAACCGCAAATGCGTTGTCACTGTGAGGACTAAGATGTTATGCCTCTTGCCTGTAATTGCGCTGGCTACCTTATCCTTCAACCGGAACACAACAATGTAATCATCCATCCAATCGGACTCCTCAGGCTTGACAGAGTCCTACCACCGGTAAAATATATATACCGTTTTCGATAAAGTCTATGAAATTTAAAGAATCTAAGAATCAGATCATTATTACCTGCTTCTAATTGTCATATCGACTTGAAACTTTGCAAGTGTTTCAATTTCTAATGATAGTACAGTGATTTGTACTGGCTACTAGGAAATACTTTGACAACCCCAAAACAAGACGGTAGAATTGGATTTTAGAACCTGAATTTTAGTGTTGGTAATAAAAGCAAAATTTTAGTTTATTTATTGTTAATTTTCATATAAAAATTAATCAAGTGCGTGGCGGGCCACGCGCAATGTAGTTCCATAGTTGTCCATCACAATAATGCGGACTAAGAAGAGAGCTTTTTGTAAGGATGTTATGATTTTATTTTTGTATATTTTTACATGGTTCATAAACTTATATTTAGTACCTGTTTCACACAACGTTAAATAAATAATTTTCTATGGAATTTGTGCGAAATTTTTACATCTCCGAGTACATTTTATAAGTACAAAGCTGCGGACAGACGGACGGACATGGCGAAATTATAAGGGTTCCTTGTTGACTCTGGAACCCTAAAAATTGGCATCCACCTAACAAAAATGGCTTAAACGACTATTTTATAAAAATACTTTCTTCTTACAAGTTACTTTTACAAGGCTACTAATATGTCTACACAAAAATGAGAAAATACTTAAGAATAACTTAATTTACTATAGAAAGCAGTGGCGAAGGGTGAAATTTTAGCAGAGGTACCTAAGTTTTTCCAAAAATATACAATTTTTATATACGTATTAAAGCAGAAAGAATAAAGCTATTATATATATATATATATATATATATATATATATATATATATATATATATATAGCAAAATAACATTTATACAATTAAAAAGTTAAATGTTACATACATTTTATTAAATTATAGTAAAAGTTTAAACATTATTTTACTTTTATTTACAAAAAAGAAAATTACAAATATACTTAATTATATATACAAAACAAATGTAAACTTAGTTATTAATGTACAAGTCGTGGAATAGTGGCAAGAATGCTAGTCGCATTCCCCCGTTGAATGGCAATGCCGATTCTTTGGGCGAAAAATACGCCAGCCCTCCTGTCACCAGTAGAGGTGATAAGACGGGGTGTTATGTCTTTTAAGAAGAGCTTAGCACTTTGACTCCATGGGCCAAGGGTTTCTACAGCAAATGGAATAAAAACATAATTTTGACTAAGGGAGGTGTATTTACGCAACTTAAGTAGTTCAGCCTTCTCCGCCGCAGCTCCCACTTTAGACGCGGTCTCCCAGACATGGGACGGGGCCAATGTGTCAACGCATGTAGCAAAATAATTTTAAGGTAAGACGAATCAGATATTTTCGAAGTCATCGAAGGTGCCATAAGTGTCGGTGCGATGGGATTCGAAAAAAAAATGATTTTTCAAGACACGAATTAGCGTCTGAAATCGGTCATTCTGATAACTTGCGATACCAAAACCACTCTAACGGTGTACGTTTACAGGTCAAACACATAACCCTTTTTTGGGCTTCGACGTAGTCGGGTAACAAAGCAGGGAAATCGGAGAACATACAAAAAAATGTAGACGCAGAATATACCTAGCAGCTCCTTCCTTAGTCGGTTAAAAAGTAAACAATAATAGATAGGTTAAATGTAAGTACAATGTGTTGTGAATATGAACACATAATATGGACGTCATTATGTTTTGTTAGTTGTCAATAAATGGATGACCTTTATTGATAAGATTAATAAATAACTTTATATGATCAATATTAATAGAACTGTTCAGAAAATTATCGCTTAGCTTTTGTGTATATACGTAGAATAATAGTGATGTACTTACTTTTTAGGGAATTTTACAATTTATGCTTATTTCTTTGAATTAGCTTTAATTTTAATAATAGTTAATAAATATTTCTCAGATCTTTCCAAGGATCTATTTATACGTACCTTACCTTACCTACAGACTAACTTTCTCACGCGCGACATTTTTACTTAATTATGTGCCTTTCAGCAGTGTGTTTCATTTCATTTCACGTGTTAATCTATTGATTAAATCAAATAGCAAAGTTTGCGTGATAGTCGATCATTTCTTTTAAGTGACACTATTTAAACAATAACCAAATGTAAGATATACCTACCTATGTTAGTAGTTTTAATGTTTGTTTTCAAATCAATTGTATGAAGCCATGTACGAGTATAAATGCTTACCTACTAAGTGCTTATATAAGATAATTCCTGCTTAACCCCATAACCCTTTAGTAAAAGGTTTATAAGAAAGTCTCTAATACTGCAGACACAGCCATACGAAGGCTTCAATAATTGCTACCTTTTTTCTCAGTCCAATTCGAAGTTGAGAAGTCAGCAACTATACCTAATCTATACTATAATATTATAAAGAGATAAAGTTTGTGAGTTTGTGAATTGTGAGTTTGTGACGTTGTAGGGGGTAATCTCTAGATCTACTGAACTGATTTACATGAAATTTGGTAAGAAGATAGTTTGAGACCTTGGGAAACACATAGGATACTTTTATCCCGGAAATGATCCCTTGAGGGGGTGAAAAGGGGGATGAAAGTTTGCATGGGGAATCAACCTAGGGACGAACTCGAGCGAAGCGAAGGTGAGTCGCCAGTGATAAATAATACTATATTTAAATAACACTGAAACGCATTTTAAAAAATGTTCAAAAAAGACAAACAAATAATATTTTTTTAGATAAATAGAGTCAGAGATCTTTCACTAAAAATAACTTTTCTCTCTTTTAATATACTACTTATTAAGTAATAAAAAATATATAAAAACGTACTTAAGAATAAACTAAATAATAATTGAAACAAATAAACATTAGTAAATCGAGGTGTTGTAGCCTGTAGGTGGCTAAGCGACTATGTATAAAAACAAGCTCCACCCCTTTGCATTTCCTCTTACGATTTTGTAATACAATAAGTGGGCTAGAGCACGTGAATCCTTACAACAGCCTGCAAATGCAGTAGGAAATCGCTAATGAGATTGATTGTTGTACGTTAGGTATATATATTATACTTATATACCTCATACTAATAGCTATTGCTAATCTATAATACACAGGATATACACATATGTGTATAGCAATGTTAGCGTAGATTAAGAATTTACAACATAGAAATTGATATACCTATAGAGTATAGACTACCTTAGCTGCGTCCATAAAGATAAGTTGTATAAGGCTGACACTATATCGAAATATGTATTGATAATTGCATTATTTTTAATTCTTTACAATTTTCGAAACATATTTGTAAGCATTATGCCTAGCTAGATACTTACACTGCCAGAGGTCACGAGTTCATCTTTAAACGTATGTTTTTTATCGTTATAAAATATTTAACTTAGTTCTTTAGCAATATGCCACAGTTTGACTTTGATAACAATGTAAACTTAGAAAATTTATGTAGTATGAATTAGGAGATCGGAAATTATGAATAATTTTTGATTCATGCAGTATTGTTGTATTACTGGAGAACCAACAATAATATTTACCACTATCAATTTAAACCCTTGTATAATTTAAAGTACCTTCTCGTAAAAACATTAATATATGTACCTTTTTTTTCTGTCAGGAAAAACCCTGTTCCCGGGTACCCGCTCGCCGATGGGGGATGCGAGACGGGTTATGTGGGGCTCCTGCCGCACAAAGATGGAAGCGCGCGGCAACCTACCCATTAAAAAACCTGACAAAGACACCTTCGTCTTAAGGCCGGGGCCACGGGTACCAGAAAGAATCTTCCGCGACCCCGACGGCGAGTGCCTGTTAAGGCCCGTCCCAAAGTCAGGGGCTGAGATGGTTGACCACCCCTGACGGCCTCCTCAGCCAGAACACTGGACGGCCAACCTGCCCAAGTCGACCGCCCTCTAGCACCTTCACCCCCACCGTAGTGGGCCACCCCACATCCGGCTGCAGAGGACAGGGAGAGCGGCAACGACACACCGGCACTCCTCTTCCCCAGCTGAATTTTTAAAATACTTTCTCCTTACTTTGCTTCTACTATGTCTACACTTAAAAATAAAAACTTAAAACATAAATAAAAACAGACTTCAAAAAAATCACTAAAAGGTAAAAAAAAATGATTTGTAGTTTACTAGAGATACCTAATCAGATATTTTCGAAGTATTTGCCAGCCGACACAAATCAAAGCACACCGACTTCGAAAATATATGATAAGGTATCTATAGTAAATTAAAACTACCAATCAGTTATTTTTAACCCCCGACGCAAAAACGACAGGGTGTAATAAATTTGACGTGTCGTGATGTGTATGTGTGTCTGTGGCATCGCAGCTCCCGGACGGATGAACTGATTTTGATTTTGTTTTTTTTTTTTTGAAAGCTGAATTAGTCGGGAGTGTTCTTAAGTATGTTTGATGAAAATAGGTCCAAGATGGTCGAGGGTTTTTTTAATTTTTAATTTAATTTTTTACTTTGGTGTGCTTTGTTTCGTATCGGCTGGCACCGACTTCGAAAATATCTGATTATTTATCTATAGTAAATGCCAATTAGTTATTTTTTACTTTTTAGTTTTTTTTAAGTCGGTTTTTTTTTTTAGTTTTTATTTGTTCTACAAATTCCTCCTAACAGTCTCCTTTCGAAACCTTAATCTTTAGGAAAAAATAATTTAAACACTTAAAAATATTTTAAAATTTGCATTAATGCATTATTTAGGTAATTCGATTAGTTTCATACAAACTTATATATAGGATGAATTTCAAAAAATGCTAAAACATGTATTTAATTAATTGAATTGAAAAGCATTTATACCAAGTTTCAAGTAATTCTGATCATAAATATTTTTTTTGATTGTATTATAACGTTTTTTCCCGTGGGAAAGCCAGCCCTCCAACTATCTCCACAAAAAAAATCGCGCCAATCCGCCAAGCCGTTTCGATGTGAAAGAAAGACAAACAAACAAACACACTCTCACATTTATAATATTAGTATGGATAACGGTTAGTATGGAATGGACTACATAATATTGTCTATACATATAGGTACATTATGACGAGTTGTTGTGGTTTATACTATAACGTGTTTTCCGTGAGAATGAGATAATCTCCCGCGGCATAAAGTAGCCTATGCCACTCTCCAGCCCTCCAAATATCTCAACACAAAAAACCACGCCAATTAGTCACTCTGTTTCTACATGAAAGAAAAACAAACAAACACACTTTCACATTTATACTTTAGTATGGACACATCACATTATTCTATGACCTAGTATGGATATGGATAATAGAGGCATAAATGTCAACAAATTATAGCCGCAGATTTCATATGGAAACCCGGCGAGACCCTATCTGCTTTTATAAATTAAAAAAAAATACTTATATACAAGAGCGTGATCAATGCGCAATTTTTTTATATCTTCTCCAGTAAGTATGCTTTTCTTTACAAATATCCCTTGTCATTAAAATATTATTTAAAAATAAATATAATCACAGACACGCGGCGGTGTAAACAGTAAGTATACAGGCTAGTCCGGCGTATTGGCTCGCTAAAGACCGTGATAACAATAATCCGTAATTATGTGGAAGTGACGCGTAGGTACCCTAGATAATAAATAAATAAATAAATATGTTGGGACATTAACACACAACACTATCTAGTTCCATGGTAAGCTACGAGGCCTGTGTTATGGATACTAGATAGTTGATACACTACACATGTATAACTTTAAATACATACATATTATAAATATAAACACCCATGACTGGAGTACAAACATTCGTGCTCAAAACACAAATGAATGCCCCCAGCGGGACTCGAACCCGCGACCGCTGGCACAGCAAGTAGGGTCACTACAAACTGAGCCAAACGTGTCGTCAAATGCCTATATGTAGATGCCTGAACTAGGATTGTGGGTCCGCTGTCTCAACAAACGCGTATCCGTCAATCTGTATATGCGATATGTACAAATTAAAGCAAGCAAGCACGGAATACGAAAAACCGCAAGCAATGCCCACATTAATATTGCCTAGACCTTAGAGCTAGACTAAACTAACCTAGGTTCGGTATAAAGTATTATTCGAGTCGGGCCGTAATTCTTGCAGTGAATGACATGTTTTTTTTTTAATAACTTTGATTTGGTGGTTAGTGAAATGATGACTGTATGATGTATCCTAGACCATAATAGGTACATCTTGCCTCTGCCTGGTCCCAAAAAAATAATATTGGTGAAATTATACCCAACGCTCCAAGCTTCAAAGCAGATTTTATTGTGTGGGAATAAAAGAAGAGACATTTGCAGAAGGTCTGTATAACAATATCGATAATGCTACATCAGTAAATGTATTTAATGATGACGTGAATTTCTATAAAATCGAACCCAACTAAAGTATAATCAATTTTTTTGGTAATATTAAATCTTAATGATATTTTTATCACAATACCTACGAGACAATAATCACCTACCTTGTGTAGATTCTATTTGGCGGTATTGTTAAAACGTTTTGACGGTAAATTTAAAATTCTTACTAGAGCACAGCCCAGACTTAAATCTAATTAATTATATGCGAGACGAACTTCGAGCTAGAGTTCCTGCCACCTGCTACAGATCTACGGATCGTGCACGATTTCTAGCGACATTTATTAGAAAGACAGAGCAGTCTATAAGAAACAATGAATTTTTCACTGTAGATGTTTGAGGAAGAATTGATTGGTAGTTAAAATTAGATTTGAGATAGAATGGATGATTTCATCTACATATTTAAACATCCTTGACTCTTTGTCTTGTTTTCTTACTTTAATAAAGAGGAACTCGTTTCAAAAGTCAATATCTAGAATATAAGGACTAAAGTTTCCTTGAAACCTAGAACATTGATTCTTTGACCAATGATATGCCTTAAATGGTTTTTTTTTATATAAAAATGTATTAGAATCTATGAAACTTCTCGTTTTATATAATATTTTAACTGAGTTCATAAGAAAATTAGGTTACCTAGTAAATATTAACATTATAATATACATTGTAGCAAAATAAAAAATAAATGTGGGAGATATATGCAAATACCATTAGGTATTATGACTTCAAAATTATATTTAAAAACTTTGTTATAATATGCTGAAAGTTACTATAAATTAAGACTATCTAAGACTTCTCAGTTTTCTTTTCAAATTCTATCTAATTTTACTTTAATTTTAGATTTTACTCATAAATTATATATTTATGTATTGAACTTTTTAGATAAAGCTACTATGTTTAGATACAATAATATAAAGAAAAATATATCAATATAAGAGTTGAGAAAGTATTTAAGAATAACTGTAATTTTTAATACCTATTTCATATCTTTACCTTATTTAAAAATTAGGATTAAAATGTATGATTAAAATGACATACTAAAGGTTTTTGAAGTCATAAAAACAAAAAGATACTAAAAAAACATATATTATAGTTTAAGTGTATGTGACACTATTATCACAGAATTAAAAGAACATTAGTAAAATAAATAACTTCTAATCGTCCCAGTTCACTTTATGACAGTCGTGCCATAAAAATGTGCCTTTAAGAGATTGAGGTGCTTCCAAAGCTAAATAAAGAGGAGCCTTGGCTCCTCGTTCTGGAGTAAAATCACCCATTCCTTTTGACATATCAGATTTAACGAAACCTGGATGAACACAATTTATAGATATGTCTTTACCTTGTTCAATGAACTGTCTCTGCTGAACAAAAGTAAGAGCTGACATGGCTACTTTTGAAACTTTATAATCGCCATAATGGCCCGCAAATGACATATATGACTGTTTACCATTCTTAGCAGCCAGCAAAAAATCATCTACAAACTGCAATATCTCATCAGTTGTTAGGTCATCTTTTATGAGAATATCAAGCCAATTCTGCTTTCTTATGTTTGACAGCAAACCCCAGTCACTGGTCAAATTTATGATTCGTGCATTGTTAGATAAAAGGGGATAAAGTATTCTAGAAATTGTAAGAAGACTGTAGAAATTTGTATCCATGAGCTTCTTGGCATCTTCATAGGACGTGACACATTTATCAAAATCTAAAACACCGGCATTATTTACGAGAATATCAATCCCGGAATGACGTGATGCTATAAAATTAGCAAACTCTTGTATGCTCGACTCGCTTGTTACGTCTAATGTGTGAAATAAAGGTTTAAGGCCTAACTTTTCTAGTTTTTCTACAGCCTGCCGCCCTCTTTCTTCATTTCTAGCAGTGAGATATACCGTACCACTTAACTTTTTACATAATCCTTTTACGATTTCAAATCCTATTCCTTTATTACTACCTGTAACAACTGCTACTTTGGTTTCCATTTTGTACAAAAAAACTAATAAACTGTTTAGAACTTGCAATAAAAATAATAAGGTATAAATATATTTTATTTATCAGCGCATAATGACATCTCTCTTGTCAAGTTGTCATCGCGACAACTGACATCTGACAGTATTGATTTGACATCATCTTTTGCACAGATTAAATACATAATTGTTAGTGTTGCCTTTTCTATTTGTTTCCATAATGTAAAAAATAGGGTATAGAAAAAATCACAATATTAATAACATAACAAATCAATATTCATAACATAATAAGAATTCCTAAGTGAAGTTTTATACTATTGTTGAAATAAAATCTAAGTAAATGGCAAAAATTAACGCATTTCAAATATTATTTTGCCCAATTTTATTCTTCCTAAAGCTTTATTTATAGAAGTTACCATGAAATTCACTAATCACATTATGGTTTCTTTCAACACATTAAATCTACAATAATTAAAAGATTTTTTTATGTACAACACAGAATTAATTAAAGAATATTATTATTGAAATTGAAAAGGCTTTATGTACTGGGTTATTCATAAACTAATAACAATATCCACTAACATAGTCGAACTACAAAATTTTACTATTTTGTTTTTATTTATATGAAGGTAGGGTGCATAAAATATCTTTTGAGTAATTAGGCCTACAAAATAAAACTTTAATAATAATCATCAAAATTTCGCATCTTCACACTTAGCAAATAAAACTTACATACATGCAATAACTGAAATTAAGATCGTGAGTGTTTGGATTACCATAATTAATATTATCCTATTCACAATCTTGTTAACTGACTCTTATATCCACGCACTTAACACTAAAATTAAATCCTACTGTTTTATTGTTTGTATATCTTTAGTCAATTTTCACTGCTGAATAAATTTTTCTTATGAATGTGTATGCTGCAAAGAATCCAATAGTTCCAGTCAAAATCCAAAATGTTAAGACCATAAGACCTGAAATCAAATTATAGACTAATAACTTTAAACAATATATAAAAATACTCTTGAACATAGCATATTGTAGCTTTGTTTATCCTCAGAATTAAGTTAAGTAATTTCTTTAAATGTTTAAATTTAGACTTTTACCTGTGTATCCAATATATAACAATGTTGGTATAAATTCTGTTATTTCCAATTTTGTAAAAAAATAGAATATTGAATAAATCAAAATATACACAGCTGATCCACCAGATATAATAAAGCTCTTCCACCACCAGTGATAGTCCTAGAAATATTCACATATTTAAAATTGGTAACTATTCATTTTATATCTAACTTCCAGTAGTAAAAATATTTACCTCTCCACACAGTTGGAAATAGACCATGACAATTGATATCTGCGACACTGAGACGACTAAAATGCAAAACACTAAAAATAAAAAGCCAAAAAGATAGTAAAACTGATTTTCCCATAGAGCATTAAAAATAAAAAATAACTCTATAAAAACAGCTCCGAATGGTAGTATTCCGGCCATTAATATGCTGAAAAAAGAACCAACACATGTATTAATATAAAAATAAATACACTTACAAATAGTAACCAAAAAATTTTGTCATAACATACCATACAAATGTATTCATGTACCAAACTTGTTCAGGTACTTTTCTTGGAATGAAATTTGTTCGGACTGGATGTTGGAATGGTTGTTTACGACATCCAAAATAGTAACCCAAATAAACTAATGGCAATGAAATGCAAAACCAAAGGCACAGAAGGGACATCATTGTTGAAAATGGGACAGCCCCACTGGAATGTTTGCCCATAATGAAAAAGTTTAAAAAGAAACAAGTTCCAAATACTATAGCTGGGTAAAGAGTAGCTGTTAAAAATGCAGCTTGCTTCCATTGCTTTCCTTTCATAGTATTATATAAGCGCGCTGAGTAGTATCCAGCTATCAGACCCATAAACACATATAGGAAAATAGCAGCTGTCATTAAAGCGCCACGGCTGGCTGGTGATAACATTCCCAACATAGCTATAACTGAAAAAATAAAATAAAAAATATTAGATAATAATCCCTCCACGACCGCAGATACGCCGGCGTGTCAGTTAAAAATAAATTTCTTAGAATTTTAATTAATTTCTTAAAAATTTACCTGGAGGTGTTAAAAATAAATAATACATTTTATACTTCGATCAACAATACTACTAGACATATTCCGAGAGCTGGCGACGAATTTTGGGAAGGTCCTTTTGGTAAGTTGAAATTGTTAAAAAATATAATTTCGTGAATTGGCGAGTCCCGTCCCGCGAGTCTGGTATAGCTTTAGCGGTTATTTCGTTACTGCGCAGTATATAACATTTGCAAAAAAAATATCCAAAAAAACATATTTTTGGCAACTTGATTTTTGTTTAATATTTTAATTTAGTTTTCATATAATTCAAAAAAAAGAACCCCAGACGTTTTTGTCGGTTATAAAGTATTGCCAGACCTCTCCAAAGATGCTTTATTAAAATTCCCAAAAAATATACTGTTGGCAATCTGAAATTTTAATCACGTATTTATTGAGTAATTTTAAATAATACTTGCAAATGGCCAGACGAATTTACCGGCTATAAACCATTCCTAGACGTAAATAAAGTTTACAAATTAGTACTACAAAAAAGTCTTATGCGTTGCCATAGGTGCGAGAAAGATAGCTTATCGAGGTATGCTAGCAGCTGATGAGGGCCCAAGGTCCTCGCGTTGTGATTGGTCATCGAGAAACCGCACGCTTCGAGTATGGTTCGGGCTTTGCGTTCACAAGAGAGTATTTTGGAGTAGTTTATTAGGGTTCCGTACCCAAAGAGTAAAACGAGACCCTATTACTAAGACTCCGCTGTCCGTCCGTCTGTCTATTCGTCTGTGACCAGGCTGTATCTCATGAACCGTGATAGTTAAACAGTTGAAATTTTCACAGATGATGTATTTCTGTTGGCGCTATAACAACAAATACAAAACTAATAAACAGAATAAAATAAATATTTAAGGGGGCTCCCATACAACAAACATGATTTTTTTGCTATTTTTATAGATAATGGTACGAAACCCTTCATGCGCGAGTCCGACTTGCACTTGGCAAGTTTTTATTTTTTTTCTTAAAATTGAGAATTAATTAAAAATGTATAAAACAATAATTACGCTTGCACAATACACAATACAATTGGCAAATATATTTTTGGCAACTCGATTACTGTTTAATCTTTTAATTTAGGCCATATATAAAATAAAATAAAATTAATCTTTATATATATTATTATATATAAAATCTGAATCTCGTAAACGGCTTCAACGATTTTATGAAATTCAGTATACGGGGGTTTCGGGTGCGATAAATCGATCTAGATAAGTCTTATGTCTGAGAAAAAGCGTGTTTTCGAGTTTTCATGCAGTTTTCTTTTGTATTAATATACGCAAAATAGTCGGTTATTTGCACGCTTGGGCATAAGCATCGTGGTCAAGCGGCCAAGGTGCAAGATCAACAATCAGAGGTGTCCAGGTTCGAATCTCGCTCGCATACAAAGTTTTTTTTTTAATATTTATTCAAGTTTTTAGTTTTTTTAAAGAAAAAGAAAATTGTATGTCAGGCCAAAAACTCCAAGCAAAGCTAGGTAGCCCAGGTACATATGATAATTTGAAGATTTGTGACTTTATTACAAGGTGCTATGGTGTTGATTAGGATGAAAATAAAACTATTATAGGACTTTGTCTTGGTTCGTTAGTATACAAATGTAGCTGTATAAGTGCATATTCGCGCTGACAGAATTTAGCTTTGCTTTTGTATGTGACACATTATCTATTAGTATTGTTGATCGAAGATTTTATAATAAATTTTTTGACCAATTTTATGCCACATGTCTAATCACTTGGAGGCTAGCCAACTGCTCAGGATTTATTGTAGTATAAAAGTTGTTTGCGAACAGGTGCTCTCTATAAAACGTACGACATAATTGGTAAGAAATCAGGTGCAGGATTAAAGTATATATAATTTATCTATACTACTATCACAGATCACACAATAATAAACTAGTACAGATGCCTCATTCCATACAAAGAAATTGGTCAGCGCTAATTTGGGCTATTCTTTGGGATATTTTTGTTTGGTTGAATAGATAACAGATGTCGTTGATTCGCAAATAGTTAAACTATTTTATTACATAAACATGTATGTGCAAACTAACATATAGCAAATATTGTAAAATTCATCCAACATTTAAACAAAAACAACCTGTGATTTTTATTTATTTAATTTACAGGTGCATTATTTCGTTTCACTTTCCTTAGAATATTTTATAAAACAATTATACACCTTTTTGGGATCTACTATTTTTGTTGTTTGTTAATTTAACACAATTTTAATAACAAATCGATACATGTAACGTCATCTATTGACATTTATTTGAACTAATTTTTCCATCTTCGTGATGAGACCCCATGCTAATATTATAAAGAGGCAGAGTTGGTTTGTTTGGGACTCCTCCTGCTCAGGAACTCCTATCCCATTTGAAAAATTCTTTTTGCATTACATATTCCGTTTATTGAGAAAGGACATATGCTATATATCCTTTGAGGCATCCTGGAAACTTGTAAGGTTCCCGTTGGATAGAATTGTGTTTGTCTAGGGACGAACCAGAAGCGAAGCGAGGGTGTGTCGCTAGTAATCTATAAAACATTTATTTTATATCACAGGCTTCTCAAGTCCTGTTAATTGAATTTCTTTACAGAAAAAGTAATACCATCACTTGGTCTGAACATGTTAACCGTTAGACAAACAAAGTAGTTTTAAAATATAACCTATTGTAAAACATTTATAAAATTCCAGAGAAACTACTGAAGTATGTTTGTAACTATATTTCTCTACATACTCCAAGAGGATTTATCCTTTTTCTACTAATTTAAGTAAACATAATGTAAAGGATATTAATGTATTTATTGAGAACTTTTTGATTTGATTTTAGTAATATAAAATTTATTATTTTTATATTACACATATACATATATATGTATAAATAATAAAACTTACAGATTGTAATAAGTGCCATTAAGAACACCTGAATCCCATTCCCAATTACTGCTGCAAAAAGCATTCTTTTAGGTGGTGGTCTGAAAACATCACCATGCACCAATTTCCAACCTGTTTCTTCTATCATATCTTCAATGCTTTCATCAGAGTTATATCTAGCAATATCTCTCCTAAGAGTGCGAACCATAATCATTGTTAGAATACCTAAAAATAACATTCAATATACATATTATGAAGATATTAACTATGAAATATTTTCAATAAATTTATACAGTACTTTTTTTAACTAAAATATTTATATATTTTTATAATAATGGCCCTATTCAAGTAATTGAACAAAATTTAGTATAAATTTAAAATGATTTCAATGTATAGGTAAAGTTGTAGACATTGTTTACATATTTAAATTGTAACTTGTACAATAAAAACAATTTTATTAAAAACTTTTAAGCAATTCTTTTTAAGCAAACTTTTAAGTAAAACAAGTAGTTAAAATTTTTAAATGCTATTGCTATGTCATGCCACAACATTTTTTTTATTTCATATATTTAGATCATTATAATTTTACTTTATTATTATAAAAATTAGAAAATTATTTACCTGATAAGAAAAAGAGAACTACTATAGAGTTCACGATGGAGAACCAATGTATTTGAACATCTCTCATGCCTAAATATATATCCCATCTAGATGCCCACTCAATTTCTGACTCACCCCACTCAACTGAATATGTGAAAAATAATTTGGTGCCTGTGTCCTCATTGACGAGCTGAGGCTTACTTTCAGCAGGAAAATGGCATGATCCATCGATAAATGCCAATTCATCTTTGTCTACTGAGTATGTCTCTACTTCAAAACCCACTACTCTATATGAATCTCTGAAATTATATATAACAATTTATTTACTTGATTTTTTATAAATTCTGTTTAAAATTAGTTTCTACTAAATTAAACACAAGATCTTTATGTTTAGTAAGACTCCCTATACTAAAATATATGTTGACTTACTGGCTATGTCTGTGATACTTGAGAAGTAACTTCAAATGGTTGTTAATAAATGCTTTGCCTTTAGACATGAATCCTAGTCGGTATCCTTGTTCCACAGTCCTTTCAGAAGTATCAGCATTTGTGATTCTAGTAGCTACAGGTAAATTATCAATCAGCCTAAAAAATGAATTTGCACTTATTAATTAATATCAAAGACTTAATTCAAGCATACTAGTTTGTATTATACTGAATATTACATATGCATTAAAAAAATTAAGTTAATAATAATTAAAAGACTTACAAATGAACAAAATATTCATGTTCAATGCGACTAGCGACCTTTTCAGATTCTTCAACGCTCCAATTCATAGGATTATTCTGTTTATGGCATAATAGTTTGCATTTTATGTTTTCAGCCATATGTACCTCATATGGCGTGTTGACAATTCGATTGCCTCGTAATACTTCACCTAAATTTTCAGATTTATCTAAAACGGTTCCATTTTTTGGTATACATAACGGTAAAGAATAATATTCATATGGTAGTTGCGTATGTATACTGGTCATTTTAACTGCTTTTACTTCAATTCTTTGACCCTTCTTAAACTCCACCGGAGCGACACCTGGTACATAGAATCCATAACTACAAATAATAAGGTTCACTAATAATGTTAAAATCTGAAAAAGAAACTGCAAAAGACAATAATAAGTATTTTTTATAACAATATCAATAAATAAGTATATATCAATTCACTTACTGTAAACATATTGGCTAATCAGATTTTCTTTGTTATCAAAATAAAAATAATTTATCTATATTAATCATTTTGCAATAAAAAATAAAGCGATCAATTATTAACAAAATGAAGAGCTTTACTTAAAGTCTTAAACGACATAGGTATTAGGTATGTATTTAATGTTTTAGATTGTCAATGTCATTAGTGTAAAGTGGTGTTGCCGTTCCGCGTTTGTCGAGAGTCGTAATGTTTTGTTTGTAAAATTATGAAAAAGAAAAACAGAGACCTTTTCCTTATGCTGAGTGCACACCGACCCAACGAACGCCAAATAATGGGTTTTGTTGGCCATGTCTATACATACTAAATCAAACTTTAAAATATGATTGATGTTTTAAATTAAAACTATTAAAATCTCAATAGGTAAGGTTCTTTTATTTATTTTCTATAAAATTAATACTAAGAAGACACTGTTTCCTGATTAATGTTTAATGATCCTTTCTTGGTAGTTAGTCTATAATCTGTTACTAGACAGCTTTCATGTTCGCTATGAATGATTAAGAATTCTCTGATCTCTCTATAATCTGTGGATTAATTTCATAAATCATCTCTCGTTTGGCATGGAAGTATACATTGAACAAGAACGCTTCGATTTTTAAGTTTTGTTTTTTTTTGAAAAGATAATATGACAAACTATTTTATCTTAGCTAATGATATTAACACGTAAAGCATAAATTTGCAAATTTTATATAGTTACCTACTTACATAAGGAAGTTTATCGGGGTTAAAAAAAAGGTGCATTGAAAAGAAGCAACATGGTTCAGGTATGGTTGGTCTTGGTAATATTTTTGCTGTCGCTATTTGTATGAATAGATATTTTATAATAGATGTAATTTATTGAACGTAGCAATTCTTAAAACAGAAAAGATAATATAAAAATCGTGCCTCTTCAATTTCAGGCTACAGACGAAATGGAACAACCTGACCTGCCTCAAGCTTTAAAATTGTTTAAAGAAATGAATATGAACGTGCATCAGGTTTCACAATTAGTTGATAATATGTTATTGCGTGTGAAAAGCGGTGAAATTTCCACAGACAAGGGCCTCAGTTTTTTGGAAATGAAATACCAAATGCTTCTTAGTTATTTAATCAATTTAACGTATATTGTACTAAGAAAATGTTCAGGAGAAAAAATTGATTCTGACCCTTCCATTGACAGACTTGTTGAAATAAGAACTGTTCTTGAAAAAATTCGTCCAATAGATTCTAAATTGAAGTATCAGATTGATAAACTTGTTAAAACAGCAGTTGTTGGTACTTCTGAGGATGATCCCCAATCTTACCATGCTAATCCTGACAACCTAGTTAGTAAGATAGATGGCAGTGAGGATGAGTCTAGTAATGAATCAGATAGTGGTGATAAGAAGGAAAAAAAGGAAAAGTCTAGTATCTATGTACCTCCTAAACTGGCAGCTGTTCATTTTGATGATAATATTTCTCGAAGTGATAGTGAAAAGAAAAACAAGGAGAGAAAGAAAAAACAATTTCTTAATTCCAGTGTTATGAGAGAGCTCCGTGAAGAATATTCTGAGGCACCTCTAGAAATGAGCACAGGGAATCATGTCAAGCATTCAATATCAAAATATGAACAAGAAAAAACGGAATATGAAGAAAATTACTTGACTCGTCTACCAGTAACAAAAGCAGAGAAAAATCGGAGGAAAAAATTAACAACTGTAGGTATGCTGGCTGATGAAGTAACTGGGAGCCGTAGTACAGCACGAAAGCATAAAATGAAAACAAAAAAAGGTAAAGGATTTAAGAGACGGCGTACACACTGATTATTTTATAATTCACCTTATTTTTATTAATAATTTAATAATGTTTCTATTATGTTAAAGTCACATGAAAATACATAATTTTGTTGATTGTCCATCAAATAATAATTGCAGTTAATAAGAAAACAATGAGTTATTTAAAATTTTGATAATTAAAGTTAAAGATAATACTATAATTATTTAATTTAAGTATACTACTTTAAAAGAGCTCTCCTTATTAAATAAATAATTATTACTCATTACTAAAATGAAATATTATAATTACATTAATTTACATTTGAAATTTGTGTCTTTTCAAGATAATCTAAGTGAATATTTTGAATTTAGTCCCAATATATGTTTTCTATATTGAATTATTTCGTATATCTGAAATTGATGAGCGATTAAACATATTAAAATATTTTTTGCTACATAGAAGAGATTAATTTTCAGCCAATATTTAAAGCTAAAATTTAAAAAAAATACCTTATATCATATCAAAAAAATAGTATAAGAGTTTTAATGAAATGAAATATATTTTTTTACCTTATAAATCAAAATGGATTGTGAATAGATCTATGTTGTATGTATTTACATGTGATTTACTTTTCAATTTTGTCCATAAAGCCTTTAGAAAGCTTGAAAAACTTACAATAATTAACAGTCAAAATATGTAAATTTAACCTACATCTATAAACTGTAAATTACCAAATGAAAGAAGAAATAATTTGAGCTATAAGCAAAAAAGATCAAGCGGCAAAATAGGTGAAACTAACAATACACCTCCCTAAAAATGACGCACTTTTACAACTGTTATAGTATAAAAGATTAGAAAGATATTTTAGTATACAGGGTATTCAATTTGACTAAGCACATGCACAGTATATTTTAGCTCTTATAATCCTATTAAAGTATAATTATTATAGTTAAGATCTCAATTTGTTACAATATTAAATATTTATTAACTTCATTACTGACTATAGAAAATTGTTTAATTTAAATGTGTACATAGCATTAACACAAAATATGTAAAACACCTTTTGGAACTTGTTTGCTGCTTAACTAGTAAAAACGTCCAGGGAGGTGCTACATTTCTTTAAATAATGTTGTACCCAAGATTTTTTTATATCTACAAATTGTTTTAATTTAAAATTCAACATTTTCTTTTTGCCTTTCTGAGATATATTAAACAGTAAATATTAATGTTATATAGACTCATTCACAATTTAAACATTTATTGAGTTTGTGATGATTATTTTTCAAAGCCTTCAGTGCAAAAATCTGTTTCAAATTTGCCTTACTATGTGTATTATATTAAATGGTTAAGAAATAATTTCAAAACTAAAACTTGAATAGTATTTACTGTTAAGAATGTCCTATATGTATTGGGAATACAAAAGTTTCATGTTTATTATTTATGAATCAAAATATATCTACTCCAATGATTTAATATTGAGGGCAGGGCATGATTTTAATCTACTTTCATTTTGGAGAGCTATAGCTATATTTATGTATGTATATATGTATTTTTAATGTGAACAGGCCAAAGCATTTTTACTTTTGGTTGACACTGGCATAATAAATATTAAAGCTGGATTATTAGGAGATTATAAAAATTAAAAATGGTCTGGACATAACTTAGTGGTTAAGGTTTTATAAAATAATTTTGTTTGTCAATTTATATTTCTTTAATATAAGAATTGGTTGGGTTACACGCGTGTTTGGATTCGATTCCTACTTAAATTATTGATATTATATTCCCAAAAAGTGATTATTCTAAAATGTATGCATGTAACTTACCCACTTTGTTATTTTAGTTTTTTTTTTGTGGTTAATATGTAAGTGTTTAACCAAATATTTGCAATTACCAACTTTTTATTTCTTGCAAGTTATTTTGGAATGTTATGAATTATGTGTTTAATGTTTGTTTTAGATATTTTGTTAATTTTCCAAGTTTGGTTTTAATTATTTTCTAAATTAGGTAATAAATAAATGAAGTTTAAGGACAACATGTTTTATTTTATAATAGACAAATCAACTGTGGGAAAATCTTGTAGGCAGGAAGCAGGGTTGAAAGATTGGTAACGAAAAAGCCTCATCTGTCGAATATGTCCGATAGGCGTATGTGTGTCTAAGCACTGATAGTCTCCTCTGGGTGGTGCGGTGCCATGGTTGTGTGTTAGATCTGAACGAATCACTCGATTAAGTAACCATGGTGGTGAAGACATTGTTAACTGAAAAAAAAATACTAAATAAGTACGTACTAAATAATAAGTAGTATCATAATTATGTGACGAATCTACTCTTGCGAGGTTTAAATCAATATTTTACTAGAGCTATCAGCTATACACTAGGTACAGATCTATCAGCGTAGCGTCCCTAGAGTAACTAACGTACCGGTTTTGCTACTGTAGCGAAGGGATTTCTGTAATCATCTTGCTGAGTTGTTGAATAATCCATGACACCGAAATCGGGAGGCAGCTGGGCCAAGTTCGCGTTTTTCAACAGTTTATTTCTTCCTGGGGTACTGAGTAAATACATTTGTTTAGGTGCTAAGGATTAAAACCAAATTACGCGCGGGGTAACTCTACCTACGGCCAATTACACTGCATTATGCGAAAAATGTAAAGAAAAGGTGAAAATCACTATTTTTCTTAACATACATATTATATGAACAAAGAAAACAGGCTGTAGCTAAATTATTATAATTAGCTTTATATGCGCAGCTATTTCGCAAATACTAAAACGACTTCACTGAACCGATGGATCATTAACGGACCTTTTTCAGCTGTTTTAAATTGTAACACGTAATACAGACAACTGTATTTATAGTTATAGTTTAGGTATGTTGTTTTCTCTAGCCGTTTAAATTGCCAACTAGTTTTTGTAATTATGAGCAAGAACTATCGGTACTTACTCAGTACATGGATAAGAAGTAAAGTTAACCAGTGGTTTGAAAGCATATATGGGGTCGGTTTTAGTGAACACTTGCTCAAGCATAGCACTAGTTTCAGTATGTCCTATTCCTTGATCTTGGTTTCCCCAACGTAAATAGGTACTTCGATGATTACTAAGTTGATCACGGTACACGTAATTGTCTCTCTTTTCTATATGGTTTTGAAAGTCCCAGTTTTGAATTTTAACTCTTGGCCCATAAGTATTTTTAGAAAATAATATTTGTCGCGGCTTTTTAGCCATTGGATTTTTGGTCCTCATTTTCTCGAAATTAAAATCTCAATATATAAACTTTACAAAATATTTAATGGACGTACACGTATATTTTCTACATTTGACATATTACTCAATTCAATTTTTAAATATATGTAGGCATGTTACCTATTGAAAGTGACAAAACTAGTACTTACTTATACATAGAGAGGTACTTTTTGGCTTAGAATAATTTCTCTTCAGAAATCAATTGGGTAGATTCAAATAATTTATACATCCGCAAATTGTCGAATTATTTTATATTAATATCCACAGAAATCTTAATAATAAATGCATGTGTGAGCGATAGTGTGTATTTATTGTTTGTCAATGTGTTGGTAGCTGCAAGCCAGCGACACGCGTCCCAGTACTAAAAGACCGCAATGGCATTTCTATTACCTTATTATTAAGATTTCTGTGATTATATCATATATATATATATATATATATATATATATATATATATATATATAAAAATGTAAATAACCATCGCTAATTTATGAATATGCACTACAAATTCTTTACCAGATGGCTGTATTCAACCTTTTTAGTAAAGGTAGGCCTTTTCCACTGCTGGGCACGGGCCTCCCTTTACTACAAGGGTAAGACTTAGTTCACTGTTCACCACGCTGGCCAAGTGCGGGTTGGCGGACTTCACAATATATCTTTTGAATACATGCTAGACACCTTAGACATGCAGGCTACCTTAGACATGCAGGTTTCTTCGCAATTTTATTCTTCGATGTAAAACAAGTGGTAATTCGTAATCATGTAGAAAATGATTCGTACATAAAAATATCGGAGGTGCGAGACCCAGGATTTGAACCCGCTTCACTCGTTTTCCCAAAGTAATATTCGCATAGACTATATTGAGCGCATTATTATTTTTTCCTTTACTTAGAGTATTTTTTAAGTCCGTAACATATATTTTTGGGATCTATTTTCTATCTTTAATAATTCTACACAAATTTTAATACCAAATGTATTATTAATTATTATTAGCTCGTTTTATTGACATTTATTTAAACTACTAGCGGCTCACCATCGCTTCGCTCGGGTTCGTCGCTAGATACGTTCATATAAATAGTCATTAGCCAGCGTTAGCCATATAATTTTTTTTTCGTTAATCTTTCATATTTTATTTTTATTAAAACCTTCCGTGGACCCTAAGGAACATACGAAAAGGAAATTTAGCCGAATTGGTTTAGCCATTCTTGAGTTATGCGCTCACCAACATACATTTATATAGATTATATTTCTTTGTTCCTGGTGAGACACCATGTCAAAATATAATTATGAAATAAATGATAAGCAAAGTTTTTATATTAAGTTTTATTAATTTTAGGTATTGTTTGAGTTTCAGTGTTAGTATACAGAGGAAATATTTCTTGTAATCGATTCTCATCATTGGTTACACGTATACTTTCTTCCACGCACGTGATGAACGCTTCAAAAAACTCAAAAAATGTGACTTCTATATTTAAATCCATTATACGTTCGGTATGATAAATTTGGGGGAATATTAGAGAAAATATTTTTATAATGGCTTTTGTAGACAGGTTACTAATATTAAATAATTTTTGGTATGATTTCGTTTTAGGCTCCATGTGATCTATAATGTATTCTGCAAATTACAATTATATATTAGTAGGTAAGTATAGGTTATAGGTAATAGAAAAAATATTATTAAGACGATTACCAGACGTAAATGTAATTTCATCTCCAAATATGTAAGCATTTCTTCCCAAAGTAGGGTTATCATCTTCCATGAGTACAGGTTGCGGCTGCGAGTAATGCGGTGGTGGTCGTACTGAACTTAGAAACGTGCGTATCTTACATGGCTCACCGAGATTACGATATAATTTATATAAGCTTTTTAATGGCACGAAATTTCCATAATTTCCAACAAGCTTTCCTTTAAATAATTAAATAAAAAAAAAGTATATAGGTACTTTTAAAACGGACGCGGTTTGTAACGTGTTT
Source organism: Brenthis ino (assembly GCA_921882275.1). NCBI lineage: Eukaryota > Metazoa > Arthropoda > Insecta > Lepidoptera > Nymphalidae > Brenthis > Brenthis ino. The sequence goes on along the minus strand of OV170225.1, from coordinate 24,636,746 downwards.
ACTAAATACACTGTATAATAATGCTACTTTCATGATTTTCTTTCTATCTGATGTTCTCCTGACCGATTCCGGCCACTGCGGCCAATCTCATTGAGACTAGCCAACTGCGCAAGAGATATTATAGTGCACAAGTGTACGCGCAGGCACAACGTGCACTCTCTATTCCTGACACTCTCATACTCCGGTGGGACGACTGCTCGACACGACCAGTGAGAATTAAGGCGCAGGACCGACGGCTTTACGTGCTCTCCGAGGCACAGGGGTGAAACGCCGCCAACTTCCCAAGTCCGGGCTATTACTAAGGCTTGCTATACAGAAAGACTCATTAACTAAACTTGGCCCGACCCGGGACTCGAACCCAGGACCTCCGGGTGTGCAACCGTACATGCTAGCCACTACATCACCGAGGCAGTTATCTTTCTATTTATTAGGGGTCTTACTTACCTAGTAAGCGGTAGGATTAATATGGACCTGCTATTTTTGTCCTATATAGTATTTATGTTATGTCGCAGTGTTATGCAATACGAACTTTTCAATAGCTTGTACTTCAAGATTTATGCTCCTTTACCCTCTATACGCCATTACTTAATCGACCACCCAAAAGAGTTTTACATATACAAATGCAATTAGGGTCATGATAATGATCACCCGCGATAAACCGCGACGTAGAGTTAAATATTTACGATTTTCGAATTTAGGTATAGGTTTTGCAAGTCGTGAAAAGTTTTCGTTAGTTAGTTGACGCCCAGACTTATTAAAATTACTAGTAAGCTGATTGAAGTTGTATTACCCTACAAGCTTGACTAATTGTAACTTTAATAAATTAGATATTAAACAAACTCAACACCACTCTCTAACATTGACGTAGAAGATAATTTGTATTGATTTTTTGCTCACCTCTCTTACGACCAGCTCCAGGCAAAATATCTTTTTCCATAAAAATTCTGAATGCCTTTGCTAACATAGTATCTGGTTTCCTCCCTGGTAATTGTCTTTTTGCATATAGTTTACTAGCAACCGTTATTAGGCTGTGTTGAAACTGCCAGAAATAGATTTTTTCAAACGGATTATGAGGATTCTTCGACAACCATTCTGGATTTTCATGAAATAATTTATCTATCTCAACAAGACTTAATCCTTTGTAGTGTATATTACAGTCAAAATATAGCTGCCATAAATATAAGCGAATAAGAATTGGCGTGAAATGTATTTCTTCCTTATTACATATCGTAGCATATTGATAGTAAATATTCTTTAAATTTGATTCATAGCATCTCAATGATTTACTTAATGAACTGATTTCAAAATTAATTAAATCTTCAAAACTAAATTCATTTATATTTTCTTGGGTTTCCTTCTTAAAAACTGGCGAAATATTGAATTGTTTGTTATTTTCTATGAATTCATTGACAATTTTAGTCCTTATTTCTGCATGTTTATCAATGTTTTTAATTACTTGTTCAATATGGTAAATGAGTCCGACGGAACTATCGCAAATATCAAACGTATAAACGTATAAACGTTCCTCCAATTTATTAAATTCTTTTTCTTTTTCTTCTTGGTTTAAAGGACTAATATTGTCATCGATAAATAAACTTTTATGTTGCAGTATTAGCCCATTGTTAGTGACAAATTTTCCTGCACCATCTTTCTTATTATTTGCGAATTCTCCTCTATAAAAAGAACCGAGGCCCAAGCCAAGATTTAGTACACCAAAGCCATTACGTTTTCCACGATGCCAAAAACCGTGATACGCGCATATAGAGGGACAAGACATTGAGTTATTATAATATGTATCCCAAATATAAATTCCATATCCCGACATTACTCCATTTTTCCATTCACCTCTGTAAAACTGTTGACAAAAAATTTTGAAGTAGGTACAACACCCGTGCCCAATTCCTCTACAAAATATTATTGAGAATTTACTAATACGTTTACAATAACTTACATCATGGTTTGGCCATATCATTAAGCCTTTCCCTTCCCTTACATAGTTATCCCACTCGCCTTTATAACCGCTTGATTCACAATACTCCCGAGAACCAAATCCGTTGCGAACATTCTTCAATCCAGAAGTAAGTATATAATTAATTGATAGGTAATATTTGACTATAAAATCAAAACATGTAGGTATATATAGCTTCTAAAAAAAATCTTACATGTACCCATTCCCCGTCGTATGAATTTTTAAACGTTCCGTTATAATAAATATTTCCGTCATTATGCTTCGTGCCATAATGCCATCCTCCATAGTAAGAACGTTGGCTTCGTGAATCAACATATAAACCTCTGCCATGCCGAATGTTTCCCGTAAAGTCGCCTTCATACCATGTGTCATCTTTCCATTGAATTAATCCTTTTCCTGTTATTTCGTTTTCTTTAAATGATCCCTGCAATACATGAATCGAAACGGGCTTCAGTCGGTTTCGTAATCTTATATTGTCAGTTACCATGAAATTTTAAAGACATCTACAAATACTTTTATTAGAAAACAAATTATTAAAATTTTATAGTGTATTATGCAATTTAAATAGTTTCTTAAATATACATAATTACTTATATATTAAGAAATATAATTATTTACTAAGAAAACAGTTCCATCTGTCCATTGATATCGACCCTCCCCATGCATACATTTCATAGAAATGTTTCCTTCATAAACATTGCCATTCTTAAAATGGATTATCGCACGTTCATCTGGCACTGACCACCAGCATAATTGTTGTAGATTCTGTAGCATGTTAAAGGGCGTAAGGGTAAAACATTTAAAATAATATCTAAAGATAGCTATCTATTAGTCTTAACTATTGCCCGCGACTTCTCTTTTATGTTGTTGCAAGATTTTTGTTCAGATTCGCTTCTCAAAACTTTTAATTCTGCAATATATACATCAAATATTAAATGTTCAGGTACAGTTGAAAGTATAAAAAAAACCGTTATTTCATGTATTGATTTATTTTTAGTTTTTACCCGAATACACCTAAACCCGAAGGAATTTGACCTGTATGTATGTATGTATGTATGTACGACCAATCCTGTTCCCTCGTAACTACTAAACGGCCTAACAGATTTCGACGAATTATTGATGGTCAAATCAAAATTACGGTTTTTTGACGCCAATTTAGGTATCTTAATTTTTTTTCATATAAGTGTTATATGAATAATCAAAATGTAGGTTTTAAGATACGATCGCAAAAATATATACAGGTCATTTTTAATTTACTGAAAACCTTTTGGGAATACACTATTTACAACATAACAACAACATCCGTAAGAAAAAAAAATATATATTCCTTCAATTTAACAAAAAAAAAAATTATGCATCTTTTAAACGGTAATAGTAAAAGTAAAAATGTTTAAAAAAATTTGAGGTAAAAATTGTAAAATAAAACTCAATCTTGTGACTGTTGAAAAATAAAAAGATGTAAATAAAAATTTATGTTATAAAAATAAAAAGATCGACTGCGTAAAAAACCAACTAAACTCGTTTTGTCCTTGCTGCCAATCTTGCTACGAATGTATGTACCTATTCGATTGCACTATCTGCAAATCAACTTCTTTTCATCTTGTTAGTTCGTTTTTACGCAGTCGCAGTTTTTTTGTAATTTAATTTTTATTACTTATAATAATAATGTAATTACATAAAAATGACCATTTAAAGTTAACAGCTTTTTGTGGAACAAAAAGAGGTTTATAAAAATTCTATTATTAACAAAAGTTCCTGATATAAGGAAAGTAAACACTGAGGAATGATTTTTGATAACTCTTCTTTGATAACTTGAGTTAAATAACTAGTTAGTCGTACTCGTAGGTAGTTACAAGTTAGTATTTTTTATTTGAAATACATACTATGATCGGGTCACGGGTGGTCACTACATGTAGGAAAATTGTATTTTTAAATACCTGGGGGCTGTCGCTGAGTTCAATTTTAGATTGGCTCTTTTTTGTTTTAGATTGTTTCACTGTAAAATATGCCCATCTTGTCAAAATGTTTTTTTTATAAAATGTTCATTAAATATCCAAAAACACACTAATAAGACAAACCTATCGACTTCTTTCTCTTGCTGGTGCCCAGCAATTCACTGGTGGTTTTACATACTTCTGAACTAGGAACGTCAAATCGACGTTGTACAATCACTTCCCAAGATTCTACAATATTATCTAGCATTGATTCGAAAAGCGACGTAATAATTTCTTTTCTTACAGAACCTCTGGCCTTGCGACCGACAGATACTCCCGATTCACTTATTGAATGTGTTGTTGAGTGTACGCGTGCAGAATGCAGCCTTTCGCTTTTAGGAGTGACTCCACTTAGTACCAAAGAGCTTTCGCGGCGTGTCACAGTTCTTTGCGAATCTATATAATACATTTTTTCGAAAATAAATAACGTTATTTATTTTACAGCATAAAATCTGACGTATACAATAGTATCTATAAAAATGTTGACATAAATATTGACATTATAAATCAGCATTATGTTAAAAAAGATTCCAAGTAAGTATTTAAGTTTTTCAAACAACTAAATGAACCTATTCTATAAGAAAGTAGCCTAAACTGTTGGACTTGAAAGGCTGTGATGGCGTATTCATCTAATGACATAATATGGAGAAAGTACTCCCGCATTTAACTAAAGGGATTATAGTAAGTTATAAGTATAAAACAAGTGTCTCGGACTGTATCTTATGACACTCACGCTGCGCTATCAAAACAAATCTAACTACGCATAATTTATCAAAATCGGTTAAGGCGTTTCGTAACTAATTACGATGTAACACAGGGTAAGATACTTGCAGGTCAAATGTACAACCCTCCTTTTGGACTTCGTCGCAGTAGTCTTCGTCGTATTTAAATAAAACAATATTTAAAAAAAAAACTTGATTTTGTGTGTGGTGCTCTTTCTGGCAATTATAGAAACATATTGTTTCAACGTTTTCAAAATTCAACTTCAAAACTAAGCAAAGCGTGCGGTGGGCCGAAGTCTAAAATTAATAACAAAACATAGTAGATTCTTAAAATAGTAAATAGTAATAAAAAATACTTTATATTTCAGATTAAAGGTCATCTTAGTAAAACCATATACATTTTAACAGATACATTATTTATTGAAACATTTTCTAAACTTAACAGGTTTATTTACAATGTAATGTAATTACAATGAAACTAATTAATATAATAAGAGCTATTTTATTTTTTCCAATACATAGGTACATAATTCGAACTTCATTCATAATAATAAATAACAGTTGAAAGTATCTAACTAAGTATATTCATCCTTACACATGTTCTATTTCAGAGAGAGACAGAGAGAAAACTGACTTCCCAAATCATTCTTTGCTATAATAGCGCTGTTCCTAACCTAGCGGGTTTAATATCTATATGACTTCAAATGCTTTCCCTGTAGAAGATATAGAACCCACGACCTTAGATTTATTACCTACTTTAGTCAGACTAATACCAAGTTGCTGCACTATGACGGTTTTCAATATAGGTACTAAAATAAGTTGGACATATTGATAGAAGTTCCTAATTAGAAGCTTAATAAAAGATTAGCTATCTACCAAGTACTTACTGAATTTTAATAATTCTGTGGAGAAGATTATATTCAATTAATACTTACAAAGTGCTTTATCTGGAAAGTAAGTTTAATTCTATAAGATGTTATTGCTGCCTTTAAACTTGATTAGTGCAACTTCATATTTTATGGAAGGGGGCTGTTCATAAAATACGTCACGCAAAATATTTCCTTCGTTGAATCCTATCACCTTTTTAATGAACCTCTTCTAATTCTTACAAATTTTGATAATATTATTAGCTTAAGAGTGAGGATTTTTCATCGAGAATTTTACAAAAATTAAAATCCAAACAATAAATTATCAACATATTTTAAAGTTATAAAATCTCTGTAGTACTTAAAACGTGACATTTTATAACACTCGATTATCGTAAAATGCATGGTCTTTGTCATCTCTTCTTTGGAGTTTGCGAAAGTTTTTTATGAATAGCCCCAAAAAGTGTGAGTGTAAAAAAATAGGTATCTTAATTTATAGTAAACGTACAGTTCCTAAGTATATACTATTTTGCCATATAATACTTAATTCTCCAACATTACCAAGTAAATTGGTCGATTATTCATCTCACTATTTTAAGCGTAATCAATATCTAATCGTAAAAAGTAGGTAGATTTATGTATTATAAACATTATATCTACATAATTATAGCTATCTTTGGCAAAGTTTATGAGCAATAGGATTGCTACGTATCACTTGATTTTAAAATTGTTCATCCATTGTAGTAGGCACTATCAAATAAAAAACCTAGTACCAAATAAAACATGGTCATAATTTTATTCATTTATCTTTTATCGATCTTTCTTAGATTTTATCGGGAATATTTTATATTTAAAGTAAAACTAAATAAATCTTTTCAGATTTTTTCGCAGATTTATTTCGATTTTTGATTCCCGACGTTTCGAATGCTTTACAGTTTACACCAATCATGGTCACGGGAGAGACAACGGGAATCAAACATCAAAATAAATCCTTGAAAAAAAAACAGAATGGTTAATTTTATTTAAAATGTCAAATTAATAATTAATTTACTATTTTTTACAAGCTTAACCTAATAATTTCAGATGGCAAGGACTAGATACACGAGTTCATAAATTTAACTCTACACTCTTAACATGTAGTGCGGAACATCAAAACTCACAATTGACAAAACACGCTATTCTAACTCTCTTCTTGTTCCCCATATATTTACTTTGGCTCGACTTCATTTCCAGGCACTTTTACTTAACGACTATATCGATCCAATAAACAAATTACAATTTGCACCAGTTAAATTGACAAGCCAGTCATTGACCGTTAGGGCATGTGATGTAGGCTTTGATCAACAATAATACTAGATATCGGGTCGGCGTAAGAAATCCGTCTCAGTAAATATAAGCTCACTTGCAAAGTGAGCGTATATTTCGATTAGGTCTATTGAAACACTGCCAGCGTAAAACAGTTCACAATGCCGCAATATAATATATTTAGTTACAAAAATAATGCACGAAGAAGAATTTTTTCAGACGGAGTGTCTTTATTTCGGTAAGTAAATACATGTAGATTAAGTCAATATTTTAAGATTTAACCAACGAAATAATATAAAAATGAAATTTTGAACAAGTTTAAATCCGTTAAGAACGTTGGCCCAGGTCGGCCAATACAGTCCCATGTACTCCGTGCGTCCTCCGCGCTCGGGCACCCGTAAAGGGTTTCCCCACGAATCAAAAAAAAAAGGTCGGCCAATACAGGCACAAATTCTTACGAAGCGAACAGAAACCAAACATAACGATTTAGCTCACAAAGCAACAACGGGAAAAAGTGCTTTAAATTTTTTTGATATAAGGTTAATTTTACAATAAAGATTATAAAACTTACGAAATGATCATAAGTGTATGATGATAATTTGAAGATTTGTGACTTTATTAGAAGGTGCTATGGTGTTGATTAGGTTGAAAATAAAACTATTATAAGATTTTGTCTTGGTTCGTTAGTATACGCGCGAACAGAATTTAGCTTTGATAATGATTCGTTATCTAGTGACAAGTACCTAGTATTATTGGTCGAAGGGTGTAGCAGTTAAAGCGTTTTTTTATTAAATGGTGGCAAGAGAAGGTATATTATACATGCGCACAGGTCCAAGTAAACTAACTTCAGTCTAGTCACTTTAGATCATGCATATTGGAATTTTCTTATCCTAAATAGAACCAATTGGAACTCAGTTATGTCGACTATCAGGTTGTGCCAGAAAGATTTAAACAAAATTATTATTTTAAAGGGTAAATTTAAAATAATATTTACTTAAATTATGGAGGGATTATATTAATATTATCGTCCCTTTTTACAAGAGAAAATCAGGAGGTTTGCAAAGAATTTAAGAATTGCTTTAAAAGTTCGTCATGTACCCCACAGATAATTAATTTAATATTCAAATATGGAAATAAAATTATTATTTAAGAATGTTATACCTTCCATTTACAGTTAATTTATAATCAATTACAATATTATGGAAAACCTCATTGCGATTTTACAACCGTGGTGGCGCCATAAGTATATAACGTATATTTATGAAGGTTGAGGCATGAAGGAAGTCTATCTTAAAAAGCATCAATTAAGGTTTTAATAAATGACAAGAATGGTACAAATGTGGGACGTTTTCTGTGTGGTGAGTCTGAGTTTATCTGTTTAAAAACAATGAAGGGTCGACACTTAAGTAGTTATCGAAAGTATCGTATTTTTAACATATCAAAAAATAATTCTCTTATAAAAAGATAATCAATCGCAAATCAAAAAAAATTGCAAATCAAATGGCAATTCGGTTAAAGACATAGGAAAATTAACAAATACTATACAGGGTGGATTTTTGAGACGGGACAGTAAGGGCAGGTACCTTAACTGTTAAAGTTACAGAAAAACGTTCCTAGGAGACCATCCATAACTTTCTCAGATATTCTGATCCATTCACAGATTTTGGAAAAAATTACACTCGGTGAATAAAATGCTAAAATACCAAAAAAAAATGTATGCCAATCGATCCTATTTTATGTAGGGATCAAAAGACTATGGGACTAGTTAAGGTCTCATACAAGAAATGACAAATATCGCCAAAAACTTTTACCATACATTTTGTACGGAAAAACAATTAATCAACTCGAAATATTCTTTGTTGCCTGCGTGTAATCCCGGTCTTGTGACTTACCGTAGTTTCATACATTTTCATTTCGTACATTTTATTCGCTGACTGTACATTTTTTACAAAATCTGTGAATGCAGTTCAGAACAGGGTATGAAATTATCAAGATAATTATCAGATAATTATCCGATAACTATCAAATAGATATAAACTTAGCAATCATTGTGTAGGTAATGGTATTTGACTACTTGCCTATCATAATTTACATTAGAATAAATATTATACACTTTTAACAATCACGGTAATCTTTTATTATTATTATTTTTTCATTATTTTGACATATACAAACTATGAAATAAAAACAGAATAAATTTAACCAACTATATAGATACTATTTAATTAAATTAAAGGTATCTGTCCACCTCATCGTCTCATACCATGACAGTGCTAGGACCGTGTCAGGCAAAAATATTCTTTGTATTGAAAAATATGAAAGTATGCCCACTAGACCGTTCCATCACCGACCAAGACCTTTCCGTCACCGACCAACACCGTCGCGTGCCGTGCATGGAAAGTTAACAATAATTGTCGGCAAGAATATATTGCTGGTGACGATACGCTCCGTGCCTGGCACGCGACGTTGCCGAACCGGTGCGCGCGGACTGATGAGCACACGGGTTATAACTGCGTATGATGACCGTTCTAAGCCCGTTATAAACGTGTTGTCGCTTGTTTTCTAGTGATAATATTTTCTTCTAAATATTTTTTTTAAACTACGTGAACCTAGTAACGTCGTGATCGACTGATGATATTCTCTTTCTTCCTCGTCTAAAACAATGGCTATCATTGTTAATTCTCTGTCGGACAAGTTTCTACAGGCCATCGTATAAGTATAGGAAATGATTTTCGTAACAAAAATATTCACTCGCTCTTCCTGACGCGGCTGCCTCACGCGAAAACACAGGTGACCTACTACAACTGAGAAAACTTGAACTATGTATACGGATATGAAACGCGGATGATACGTGGTTGCTACGCGAATGATACGTTCTAGTGTGCGACACGGACTACTATTAGTCCGTGTCGCTTGTTTCCGTGCCTGATACGTTCATAGTACGGTCATGGTATGAGACGATGTAGTAGGCAGACTCCTTAATGATTGGAATATCATCCTCATCCTCCTCAACTGCATTAACTCAGTTTGCTGATTAAGTTTTTTGAACTGATAGAGAGAGTTCAGTTAGCTGATCGACAATTTGAAGAGTTACAAATTAAATATTTTCAATTATATTTATAAAAGATAATTATCAACCCATATTTATCATGATAATTATCAATGATAATTATCGGTTCGAACCCTGGTTCAGAATATTTCAAAAAATTATGGATGGTCTTCTAGGAACGTTTTCCTGTAACTATAACAGTTAAGGTACCTGCCCTTACCGTCCCGTCTCAAAAATCCATCCTGCATATGCTATAATTGATGACTATATTAATTTAAAATGATGAATTTCATTGAAGTACCTAAAATGTGATAAACTTTTCATCTGCAATTCAACGTTACATGCTAGACGCTATACAAACAATATTTCGCTTAACACCTCTTACCTCCAAACCGTAATCCAAACAAAGATTCACAGCACATCACTTTGGTAGCACATCACTATGCTCACTATACACATACAGTACATCACTAACACTTGTCCGCACCTACGTGAGCCAAGCACTACATCCAAGCACTAGTGCGTATGTTGTCCACTAAGGTGGCGCGGCGGCGGTACACGCGCAGGCAGGGCTCCAGGGCCAGGCGGCGCCAAGGTCACGAGTCGTGCAGCAGCCGTTGGTAGTGCGGGAACACCTCGTACGGCGGCACGTGCAGACCGAACTCGAGGGCCACGAGCACGGCGAACTCGAATTTAAATAAATCCTTCTTGTTCACTCTGAAGGTTGTTTCTATGCGCTGGAATAATGGAATTGAAACGCTTATTGCGAATCTATAATGAGCTTATATGGTTATGTGCATGAAGACAAAGCTCACTAATTTAAATTAAAAACGTGCTGATTGTAAACATTATTTCATAGCCGGTTATAGGGCTTTTAGATATATATGTATAATATACTAGTACCTGGGCCACCGAGCTTCGCTCGTAGTTTTTGGCCAAAAAAACATTAAAAAAAACAAACTAAAAATTTGAATAAATAAAAAAGACCAAAAGTAAAAACTTTGTATCCGACCACAATGCTTAAGTCCTAGCGTGCGAATTAGCGACCATATTTTGCGTGGAATAATGCGAAACAAAACCGCATGAAAACTCGAAAACACGCGTATTCCCAGACATAAAACTAATCTAGGTCGATTTATCGCCCCCGAAACCCCTTGTATACTAAATTTCATCAAAATAGCCGTTTCCAAAATTCAGATTATATACATATATATATATACAAGAATTGCTGAGTGTGTGTGTGACTTTTACTGTACTTTAATAGTTAATATCAAAGATTGAATTATATTACAATAATATGGGATAATTCAGATTTCAGATACATCTTTAGCATCTCATTCTACGCGTTCTTATTATCAGTACTAGCTGGGGTCATTTAAAGTAGTATAATAGTAAATGTTTGCAGATTTCCGTTGGGCATGAATCTTAAATTAAGCTCAGTTAAGAAGATCCTAATAGGAAGTAGGTAAAAAATCATAACATGAAGTTACAGCCATGTTTTTTTTTAAAGTAATATCGATTTTATTTACCTCGATAAGTGATTTCAGCATTTCACCTTTAACATCGTTAAGCTTGGCGGACAGCAACAAACAAGCTCCGGCACAAAGTTTTCTATTATCCTTGTTAATTAGATTTGCAAGAATTAGTTTCTCAAAGTAAACATACGCCTGGGCTACAGACAACAAATCTATACCTCCGGTGTCGTGTTTCGCAATCTTTCTCATTTCTTTTTTAATACTGAAAATAAAAAAAATATTAATGGAAGAAGAAATCGATCATGTGCAAGTTGGACTTGCGTGTCCAGGTTCCTGTATGAAAATATTAATACATTATAATGTCTCCCTGACTGATTTCGGTTATAGCATCTAATTTTACTGAGAGCTTAGACATTTATGCAAGAGATATTATAATGCACAATTAAGCGCGCAAACTCAAGTGCACTCTCTATTTATTTTAGTCCCCGGTGGCACGATGATTAAACACGACCTGTGTGATCAGACGCAGGAACGACAGTTTTATGCATTATTCAAGCCAGGAGGGTGTAACACCTCTAATTTAAAATCTCCTGGTTGGTATTAAGTATTTCTTCATGGAAAAAACAAATAAATATATTTGGCCCAACCTGGGACTCGAACTCAGGAATAGACCAATGAGGCAGGTTTATTTTACCACCAGGGGTGTTGTAGTGTGTGCACAAGCGATCCTGCTACGCCCCATTGCACTGCGGCGACGGGTTCCGCTGTGGGTTTTAGTGAGTAGGAGTCTCACAGTACCTTGCCCGTTATGACGGCCCCCATATGGGTTTCCCCAGCGAAAAAAAAAAGTTTATTTTACCACACAATATATTTTTGTAGCACCAACATTATAACATCTTATATTGCATATCAGTAGAAGTCACCAGCCTGATTACATACTAACATACATATATATGTATTACAATTTTATGATAGAGCAAAAACGAAAACACGTGTTGTTTACTTCTAATCATTTGTAAAAATTTCAACTAGCTATAATAGAAGGATTCGAAAAATAGAGCTATTGAAAGGTAGAACACCATTGATAAAAGAAGTATTTTTTTGATCAATGTAGTACACACAGAGATGAGGGGGCTTTACAGGTGGGTGGTGGTGGGTAACTTGTTTCTTTTGGGATCGAAACCCTAAAAAGTTTATGAAACTTATGAATTTACCTTCTTAATTTGCTCAGAGTTAACTTAATATGGGGGAATTTCTCCCTAAACTTGTCATTTAATTCCTTTTTTAAATCTTGGGGCCGGACATAATCAATGATTGATGTCATGTATGAGGTGAATGTAAGAAGAGTTCTGTGTTTTCCAGCAATTAGTTCAGGATCATCGAGCACATTGGGGCAGTAGTGAACCTGTAATATTTGGACAGTCATGGAATTAGGAGAATATATACTTAAATAAAAATATTTAAAGTAGCTGTAGTTTCAGCAGTAGCATAGCAGTTCTTCTAAAGGTACTTCTAATAACTTTTACTGTGTTTTAGCAGTAGATATTTTTCACTCAAAGCTTATATAAATACTTCGTTAATTTTACTTAAGTGTTAAAAGATAATACACAAATATGGATGTTCTGATTTGATTGAGTTTTAAAACAAAACATCCATTTTTTTTCAATTAAAATAACAGTGTAAAAGTTTATAGAAGAAAATATACTACTTAAGCTATGCTACTTTAGTTTTATTTCTAATCTGCCTAAGATATGCTTAAGCATTTTTCGTTCAAGCAATAAGCGCCGCGAGTGCTAGAATAAAAATAATGTAGTTATGGCCTCATTCACGGTAATGTTATCTTAACATTACTGTGCCCCACTTTTAACTATGATATATTTATTTCATGTGAAAGCTCTTTAGTTGACCTTTATTTTATTCCATGGCAGCTAAGCTTGAGTCCAATGAAAATGGTGTTACATACATGCATTTTTTTGTACAAATTACCTTGTATTTCATAGTAACTGCACTCAGCACTGCACTACAACTTACAATTCTTAATACTAACTTTTATACATATGTGTGAACATAACTTATAATTAGTGTAGAACTTACATATTTCTGTGAAATTATTGCAGCTTCATCCCAATCAAATGTTTTAGTTTCAATAGATGAATGTGGTGGGGAGGCCGCTATTGTGGACCGCTGAGATGATTCATAGGAAAAGCACCTAAATGATGTAATAGATATATCATTAGTTGAGAAATATATGACAATATTTTGTTCATGCAAGGAAAACATTACTGAAGCTGTACTGAAATAGCATGCATTAAATACATATTAGTGGTTGTGTGAATATCCTCATGCTTTAAATTTGTGTAATTTTTCTATCAGTACATTAGGTTTTAATAATGCCCAAATTACTATAGGGGTTAGTGACAGCCGGTTAAAAAGCCTACAAAATTTTATATAAATATATCTTAATAATATTTTTATTTTCAGAAATGACCGCTGTGACTATGAGCACCAATTTTATTATACTTCATGATTTCTGATACCAATAAATTTAAAATAAAAAAATAATGCAGCAAATTAATTACTGTTATAGCTATACATGTTTACTTCAACTATCAATAAGATTGAGATTTTTGTTACATATAAATAACTTTTCTGCAAAAAGTGAAAATGTATAATACACAGATATTATATATTATTTTGTGTATAAACCATAATCTGAAATAAATTATTATTACTTATGTGGGTGAATCTTATTAGCATTAGTATTACTATTTAGCTTAGCATTACAAAGTATTATTATCTTTTTCTGTTTACCATTTTTTATCCTTGTGTCTCGTCAATAACTTAGTCCTGAAATTTAAATGTTAGTGATGGCATGAGAGATGGTATGTAGTACACCATTATGGCAAAGCTGTATGAAATATTCAATGATATTAAATATTATAATAAATTTGTTGTTTTCTTCATTACAAAAGGATGGTTTTGTGAGCGCGCTTTGCATAATATGTATGTCAAGTTTGAAAAGAAATCACAGAACACAAATAAAATATGAACATGAAAGTAACAACACATGCACGAATCTTATGACATGTAGTGAAAACATCAACTGCAATAACATAAATTTAAAGTTTAATAAAATGCAAAGGTTACCTTGCAATAACATGTGGATGACGATTTATGATTTTCCATGTAGTTTTATCAGCAAAATCTCCTTCATACATCTTTTTATACTGTTCCCTAGTACAAATTCTGGATGGTATGAGAAGTTTTGAATATGAAATGTCTTGTCCATTTTCTTCTCTCTCCAATCCTAAAAGATCAAATGGATCCATTCCATTGTCTGTGATAGCTGATAATGGCCTAGGGCCTGATGTATTACGCCTGCGCACACCTTCTTTTCTTAAGTCAGATCTGTATAATTAAATACATTTATATATATTATAATCTCATCTATTAATTATTAAAAATAATTTGAAACATCTAAAAAAATAAAATTAAAATGTATTTATAATTCTTAAAATTATATATTGAGGTATACTTAATAAACTGTGAGAACATCTAAAACCAACCTTGCCTCATTTTAATTAAAATAGCACATACTTAATCTTCAATGAATATTATTAAGTTATATTGTCCTAAGCAAAAAAATAATGATACTTTTATAGTGTTCACAGGTATCCACGCTTCTTATTTTACTAATGTTTGTATTCGCGAGTTATGGAGTGCAATTATATGGCGGGAGGTGAGATTAGTTATGTTAATAATTTATTTACTTTTTGGTTAATGCATTATCCTAAATATAACAAGTATATGTAAGTACAATACGCAAGAATAGCTGTTAAGTTCATATTACACTAGTACATGCACTTAAATATAAATGTATTTATATAGATAACTTAAATATAATGTATTTATATAAATATTGTACAGATAATCTGATGATATAAGTTTTTTATTAATAAAAATATATATCATCCGAAAATATATATCATATACTACAACTATAAATAAAAATAATTTATATTACATACCGTACACTCTTTATAGTTTTTGAATATGGGATAGTACTAAACAAAACACATGGTACACCATCCCTTGCTGGTGCAAATGCTAATCTTTCATCTTTAAATGATACCCCTTTGGCTGACCTTATTAATCTCAATTCTTTATTATAAGAGCTTTCTGGAATGCAGGTACTGCTTGTTCTGAAGCGACCTGTAATATCCAGTTAGTAATAAATAAAATAATGACGAAAATTACTATAACATCAACTTGCTCTGGCAATACTAAAAACTGAACATAATATGTTTCAAAAAATATTATTGTCTTTACCAAAATTTAAGCTTTCTGAACTGCTTTTATCATCTTGTGTAATGCCAGCACCTTTTCTACCCCTCACTGATGAATGTCTTTCTTTAAATAAATCGGTATTGCCAGAAGAACACCTGTTAATTGAAAATAAATTTTAATTCTAATTCGAAATGTTTTTGTAAAAATTGTAAACCCATGAAGTCAACTTATTCATGAGCTTTTTAAAATAAATTTACCTGTCCCGGATAAAATGATTAGTGGCGCCTTTAACAGGGGTTACTGTAACAGGCTCAGAGTCAGAACTTAAGGAATGATTATCGCCACCACTTTTTTGGACCGGACTTGTAGCTTGAGGCACTTTTGTACGTACACGAACACTGTTACGCAAAACATCTTTGTGATTGTGGTTTTGAATGTCTATAACTTTAGGTTCACAATCACACTTGTCTGATTTTGTGGATTTTTTATCGATCATTTGACATAATTCCGTATCTTTAAAAGATCCGTCTAATGAAATATTAGATAAGAAAGTAACAGCTGCAAGACGCCTGCGAGCTTTTTCATATTTATTACGATTGTACGACATGATCACCATAAGGATAAAATATTTAATTTAAATAATTTGTTATTATTACACAATACACAAATATTAATAAATGCAGTGCCAACTGCCAGCTGTCATTCGGATTTCAGTCAATCAGCATTCAGCACAGAGGAGATATTTCAGAAATTAGGTTTCAGAAATGACATACGATGAAATCAATATTGCCAGTTCTAATTTCTAAAACTTTTCATCATCAAAGACATTATATGTCGCAGCAGTAAGTTCCATAATAGTTAGTAAGTTCTATAAGTTTTTGTTTTTTGGAAACAACTGACATGCATTTTTTTCGCATCTTGCCCTTGGCACTGCACAATTTGTTTTTAATTTACATCGTCTAAAGTTAAAGGAGAATGCGGTGCCGTCTGTTTTCCTTTGGTGATTGGTCCAAACTCCAAGTTTTTACTACCTTAGCATAGCTTAGCAGCACCTGTAGCTGCTAAAGAAGAAAGACTACGAAATAGAAATCTGAAAAAGTATCTTTTCCTTTAAGAATACAAAAATGAATACACAATATTTGTATTGCTTTATTTTTCATTTTATGGGTATTCCCACTTTCTGTGTATTTCACATCCGTCAACGACTGCGGCACGGTAATATTACATAAAGTATTCCATGTTCATACACGGTCGGTCGGAAATCGAGTTATACCTACGCGCGTCGCGTTCGGTAAACACTCGGTAGACAGCCAGGCGAGGCGTATAATTGAATACGAAAATTGTATAAGGTGGTTATGTTACGTAACTTTTATAATTTGATACAAAAATAAACATTTTATTCCTGCCGTAACTTCGCTAATGTCAAACAAAAACGTATCGAGACATCGTATGTTTTAAAAATAAAAATTAATTAATTAAATTATAAATAAAAATTAAAGTATTTTTAATGAAAATTTTTATCCGAATGCGGATTCTTTATACCATTAAATTTAACAATAAAGCTTTTCGTACGTCTCAGTCGAAGCGCAAATATTTTTAAATCTCAAATTAATAAGGGTCACATACCACCCTTATAATTTGAGATTTTTTAATTAAATCTACTAATAATAGTTTTTAAATAAAAAATATAATATTTGAAATCACTGAATTAGAAAGAAACTCAATTAAGTAGATGAAATTAAAATACTGGCCGGCGAGCAGCCTTGTCGCGTGGGTACGTGCCGCTCGGCTGTAGGTAATTATTTCAAGGACAGGCCTGAGTTGCAATACTGTATGCATAACATTACCGTGACTGCGGGCACACCGGTGTGTCAGTTAACAATTAATTTCTTAGAAATTAATCAGGAGGAGTAGAATGACAGTTTCATAAAATCTTTAATTCCCTGTTTTACCCACTTAGGATCGGATACCTACATCATAAAAGGAATAAGTCCTCCAAACATGTTTCTACGACCAGCGGCTAAGGCTGTGTTCTTCTCAATTATTCCTTCAGCTGGTCTATTATCCAGGTACAATACTTTGAACAGGTAAGATGCGAAAACAATTGAAGCAAAAAATCAGGTTCAAAAGAGATATCATAATAAATTGCTTTTGTGTGTATATCTGAATGTAAATAGAACACACGTGTATCACATGTGTAGCGCCTTGCTCTCAAGAAATTTTCCCCGTACTTTACGTTTAGTATACCTATTATAATATGAGTGAATTGTTGTATGCATGTACTTTAAGAAAGTATGATGGGATGTCTGCGCGCGAGTTACTCAGATAATTTGTGATAGATGCAACAGTCGAACGATAAGAGATTTCACAACAGGTGAAATAAAAATTAAAGGAGGCTAAATATTTTTTCTGTAAATTTTATATTTAACCTGTGCTCAATCAAAACAAATGTAAATAAAACTGTAAAACGTCAAAGTCAGTGAATGACATTTTCAGCAAGTAGCAACAACTGCTTTGTTGGTATAGTGGCTAACATGAGCACGTACAGATGCAGGTCGTGAGTTCGAGCTCTAGGTCTGTTAAGAAGTTCCCAGTAGCAGGCAGAAATTGGACAGCCGGTGCTTGGTGTAACGACCTTGTTCCTCGGAGAGTTCGTCCTGCGTCTGATCTCTCACCGGACGTGTCGAAACTTCGCCCCTTAAGAGTCCCATTATCAGGGAAAGGAATAGAAATTGCACTTGTATTTACGTCTAAGTAGAGACGTGACGATAGTAAGATTGGGCACCGTGGCCTATATCGGTTAGGAGGAAATTACTCTTATTAAGCCAGGACTGTAGGTACCAAACTGTTGCTGATATTCAGAAAAAAATATCAATCAAATCCAACATACTTAACGGACTTTTATAATTTAAATTGTATTTATTGAGACATATTTCAAGCCCAATACTTCTCATCTAGAGCAGCAAGATTTATGAATTATGATGGAAGGTGTTGGAGCAAGAGTTATTCGAGGACCTGATTGGAAATGGGGTAAACAGGTAAAAAATGTTTTTACTTTAAATATAATCTTTCATTACATATAGTGTAAAAGAAATGTTTTTTAATTAATTTTAATGTCTATTGTATTTAAGGATGGTGGAGAAGGACATGTAGGAACAGTAAGAAATTTTGAATCTCCAGAAGAAGTTGTTGTAGTTTGGGATAATGGCACTGCTGCTAATTATAGATGCTCAGGAGCATATGACTTACGAATTGTAGATAGTGCACCAACGGGTGTCAAACATGAAGGTACTATGTGTGACACATGCCGTCAACAACCAATATTTGGTAAGTTTTCAAATACAAACATTTCTATGTATGCATATTATATTTCAATTTTAATTAGTTTTAATGTGTATTTTAATATATTATAACCTAACAGTGGCGAAGGGTGAAATTTTAGCAAAGGTAAGTTATTCCAAAAATATACAATTTTTATACACCTATTAATGCAGAAAGAAATAAAGCTATTATTATATATATATATTTCCAAAAGAACATTTATACATTTAAAATATTAAATGTATGTAAAATTATAGTAAAATAATTTTAAGATAAGACGTCTTGTATGGACGCTTTGCCGCTGTAACCTAATTAAAGTATATTAAGTTATCAGACTTAAACTATTTATTTATTTACTGAACTGACAAACATGAACAAATATATGACAAACATGAACAAATATATCCCGAGGGAACCGTACATTTTTCCTGGATAAAAAGTAGCCTATTTGTTATTCTGATGTATGAATTATATTATTGTAAAGTTTCGTTTAAATCCAATCAGTAGATTTTGTTTACAAAGCTGTATAAGTTACTATAGTTTTTTAACTATCCCACGGGAACTCTTTAATTTTCCGGGATGAAAAGTATGTAAGATGTTGACCGGGGATATAAGGTACAATATACACATACAAACAGACAGAGAAACAAAAAAAATTGAAAAAATGGATTTGTTCTATGTCTCTTCATACATCCCCCTGACTCTACTATTTTTTGAATTCTTTTAATATATTTTTTCGTTTTGATAGTAGGGACCCCAAATTTTTATTATATTTTAAAATTAAATATTTGTTAAGGTATTCGTTGGAAATGCGCTGAATGCAGCAACTATGACTTGTGCTCTGTTTGCTATCATGGGGATAAGCATCACTTGCGTCATAGATTTTATCGTATCAGTGCACCAGGAGCACAACGCTGTCTTGTTGAACCACGGAGGAAGAGCAAGAAGCAGGCTGTAAGAGGCATTTTTCCCGGAGCAAGAGTTGTCAGAGGGGTAAGAAATAAAGTAAAGTATTTTAAGTGCCTTACCTAATTATTAGTAATTCAGGTAATACATAGTGATAATGTTTGTCGTTTATGAATAAAGAACCTTAATATTTATATTTATGTACAATATATTGATATATTATGATACCTATTATACAAAATTTCTGTTATTGAAAATTGCTTTTTACATAAAACTTCAAATTCTGTATATGTATTGTATTAAAATGTTCTTTATCATATTTTAGGTAGATTGGCAATGGGAGGATCAAGATGGTGGAAATGGAAGAAGGGGTAAAGTCAATGAGATACAGGACTGGTCAGCGGCTAGCCCAAGATCTGCTGCTTATGTTGTGTGGGACAATGGTGCCAAAAACCTTTATAGAGTTGGTTTTGAAGGCATGGCTGATTTAAAGGTAAAGAGTGTAACCTTATCATTATAATTACAACTTCAATAATTAGTCAAACACAATATGATAATATTATCAAACAGTCCTGATATCCTACCAAATAAATTAAAAAAAAACTGTAAAAATATATCTGATTATGTTTTTAATGTTTTCAGGTGGTAAATGATGTTAAAGGCCAAAATGTGTACAAAGAGCACCTACCACTATTGGGGGAAATGGGCCCTGGTCGCACTGGACCCCATGGTTTGCAAGTTGGGGATCATGTAAGAATTATTATTTCACTGTTTTATATCTATAATATAAAATAAATAATGATATCACAAATAATACAATATAAATACAACTCCTTTTATTATGTTGTGAATAATTATAATATAATATTAAAGTTAAGAAATAGTGAATCTAAATCTTCATTATCACATTTCCCATGACTATACATAATATTTTACATAAATTCTGAACTATGTGTCACTGTTTCATAGAGCTTTGGATGTATATATGTACTAGCAGAACCCGTTGCTTCGTTCGCGTTAAAACTACAAAAACAATCTCTAAAATGGTGGGTTCCATACAGACTTTCATCCTCTATTTTACTCCCTTATGGGATGAATTTCGGAAAATGCTAAAACACGTATTTAATTAATTGTATTGAAGAGCATTTATACCAGTTTCAAGTAATTCTAATCGTAAATGTTTTTTTGGATTGTATTATAACATGTTTTCCCGCGGAAAAGAGTAGCCTATGTTTACTCTCCAGCCCTCCAACTATGTCCACACAAAATCACGCCAATCCGCCAAGCCGTTTCGATGTGAAAGAAAGACAAACAAACGAACAAACACCCTTTCACATTTATTATATTAAGTATGGATAATGTATATATCATCTTTATCATGGACAGTGAGGGTATTAAATTAAATATGTAGTTGGGACATTAACACACAGCACAATCTAGTTCCATGGTAAGCTACGAGGCTTGAGTTATGGATACCAAATAGTTGATACACATATATAATATTAAAACATACATATTATAAATATAAACACCCATGACTGGAGTACAAATATTCATGCTCATCACACATGAATCCCCCAGCGGAACTCGAACCTGCGACCGCTGTCACAGCAAGTAGGGTCACTACAGATTGAGCGAAACGTGTCGTTAATTAAGAATAAGTCTCATTTTTTCTAGTGTGTAATTTACACTATTATAGTATACTCAAATAGTGTGCACGCAAAAAGTGCTCTAATATTTAGGAAATTGTCGTTAAAATTCTGTCTTTCATCCTGTATTAATATAGATATAGTACATTGAAAAAAGACCGAAGCGTAAAGTAAGATGATAATTATTTTTAAAAGATATATATTTTTATGAGTAACTAGAGCGTTTTTTAACGGATTGCTAGCAGAATATTTTGGCGTATTAAAATCTTTGCAATAGATAGATATAGGGTTGTAGTTCTATATAAACTAATAAAAGTTTCAATGAATTATAAAAAAATTAAACCATTAATAATAAACCGTTTTTAGTTCATCTTAATCTTAATAATATTATTTTGAAAGCTTAGATGTTTAGATGTTTGGGTGTTTGATACTCAATCACGCTAGAATGGCTTAACGGATCTGGATGAAATTTGGCACAGAGATAGATTATATATCTATTATTATCTGGAATAGCACATAGGCTTTTTATTTCGGAAAAATATACGGTTACCGTGGGATAGATTTGTTGTTGTTTTTCCGCTAAAATTAGAAACTCCATTGTATTAATAATATATTTAAGACCGAGGTATAACATTTAGAATATATTTTTTAATGTTAACGAAATCTTTTAAGGTGAACGTTGATTTGGATTTGGAGATAGTACAGTCTCTACAGCACGGTCACGGCGGGTGGACGGACGGCATGTTCGAGTGCCTCAGCACCACCGGCACGGTCGTCAGCATCGACGAAGACCACGACATAGTGGTCACGTATCAGAGTGGCAATCGATGGACATTTAACCCCGCTGTGTTGACTAAGGTACATTTATTGTTATTTTTCGTTTTTTGTTTTTGAATGTTCGGTTTTGGCTTGTAGGCTATTAAGCTAATATCGATAGAAAAGGTAAAATTGTTTTTGTTATATAAATTGACAGTTTAGCCCTCTAAATATTGTTTATGAAATAAATTGCTTGTCAGGACGCTATGTGGTCCCGGTAGTATCAAATGAAATAGTAAGCCTATGATGATCATTAACTTTAATTTATAATATCTTTTAAAAAAATGTGTGTGTGTGTGTGTACTTATGAAGTTATACTTCTTTGACATAACAAAACAATTCTTCTCAGCAAATCCTTTGATTTGATAACCGTATTATGGGGCTGCTTAAAAAACATATTCCGCCATCTTTAGTAGTCCGCCATACTAGCGGATGGTGTCACTTTGCGTAATGTGTTTCAATGAATGGAATGACGTCACTTTGCTTATTATGTTTCGCTCATCAAGCCCTTTCATTTAATGCCCATATCATAAGGGTCACTATGGAAATGACAAATCGCCATTTTGTAATTTTCGCCATATTGAATGAAAAATGGTGGTATTTAGGTAATCGTGCATAGTCACGAGAACCAAACGCGTGTGCCAAACTTCAGTTCAATGGGAAGTTTTCAATGGGAAATTTCTTGTGGGAAAGTGGTCAAATTTCATTTGCAAGATTTGATTACATGATTGCAGACAGACGCCGGAACAGGTGACACTAAATAGAAGCTTGTAAAAATCTGTTTATTAAATAATAGATGTTTCTTGTTGATCAAATAGGCCTAAAAAGAATTTCGAGCACATCTCGTGTGTATTGTAATCATTAGCTAATTATACAATTAGCTAGCTGTAGCGTTTTGCGTTTTTACCGATGCGCCAAATTTTCTCTATTTCTTCACTTTTCTCTCAAGATGCTTTTCTTTGTCTAAAGCTACGACGATTTAAGGAACTGTTAGGTACTATACACCTGCTTAGATCTTAACCCCTCTATCGGTGATGCTAAAAACTTAGTATATGATTTGTACCCAATAAAGCCTTTTTATAAGATTTATGTTTTTGGTTGTACAGACATGTAAAACCTATTTTGCAATTTTGACGGCATAATAAACTATCATATAAATCTGTATCTATGTAAAAATTAAATCTTATGCATTTATTTTTGCAGTATATACACACTTTTTAGGGTTCCGTACCTCAAAAGGTAAAAAAGGAACCCTTATAAGATCTCTCTCTTGTCGGTCTGTCCGTCTGTCCGTCTGGCCGTCTGTTTGTCCGTGTGTCACCACCGAGTTTTGTATAGAGATACAACAGTTTATTGATCGCGTCCAATATGCAGTTTGGTGTAGAATTACTTTTATACTAAAAGTTTTTAGTGACACACACTTTATAGAAGTACACATATTCGATGCGAGAATACTCTAAATGCGAAAGTCTGTGATTAAGTTATTTCACTAGTGTCACAAATCTTACTTAAATGGCTCAACAACGGTTTTGAGTGAAATTTAAATCGAAGTTAGCTAATATCCTGCATTAATACATAAGCAAGCGTAGTTGCGAGTAAAAACTATTATCATGAATAAAAAATAATAAGTTGTAATAATAAAATAAACAGGGATATTTGTTTTGTGTAGTCCTTCCTGTAAAGTAAAAACTAGCAATATTAATAAACTTATGACATATATTGTGTTTTGCGTAGGTGTGCAACCCCTCAGTGGGCGCGTCGACGTCCGCACCAAACCACGGGGGCGCGTTCGCGGTGGGCGACCTCGTGCAGGTGTGCTCGGACCAGGAGCGTGTTAAAGCACTGCAACGCGGCCACGGCGAGTGGGCCGAAGCTATGGCTCCGGTATGTACTTTTTTTAATAATATTTAAAAAAATTAATGTAATAAACATTGACATAATCAATATATCCTCCTGATCGATGTCGGTCATGGCGACTAATCTCACTATGACTGTGCCATAAGGCATTATAGTGCACAAATATGTGCGTAAACACAAGTACACTCTCTGTTCTTGTTACGCGCAAAGTTCAGTGGGACGACAATGCGACACGACGGTGCGAGATCAGGCACAGGACGCTACACGTGTTCTTTGAAGCACGGTGTTGTCACAACTCAATAACTAAACTTGGTTTGGCCCGGGACTCGAACAGCAGTTCCTCCGGATCTGCACCCTTACATGCTAGCCACTAAAGCACTGAAGCAGTTACAACAAACCTTAACATATTATAGGTTGCTTCAAAGTCACATTATCGTGCCGATCACAGTTCCTTCTCGGGAACACTAGGTATGTTGCAGCTTGTTATCCCTATTATGTATAATTGTTTATAATATTTAAAACTGTGTTAATCAACTTGCTTCCGTAGGTTATAGTTGTGAATAATCTATATTAATACTAGCGGACCCGACAGACGTTGTCCTGTCTACACGTCTTTAATTTGAAAATTTCACACTTTTTTTAATAATTTTTTTGATGAAAATTATTATTCAAATTGTGAATCTAAACCATTCCCAGATCCCCTTGAACACACACAAAAAATTTCATCAAAATCGGTCCAGTCGTTTGAGAGAAGTTCAGTGACATACACACTCACAGAAGAATTATATATATAAAGATTATAATGAGGTAGAGTTTGTGAGTTTGTGAAATTGTAGGGGATAATTTCTGGATCTACTAAACCGATTTAGATGAAATTTGGTAAGATGGTTGAGACCTTGGGAAGGACATACTTTTTATCTCGAAAATCATCCCTTAAGGGGGTAAAAATGGGGAGGAAAATTTGTATTGGGAATCAAGCTAAGTCGCTAGTCACTTATAAATTTGTTCGTCTTGATTTATATATTTTGTGCTATTTAAGAATTCGCTCCACGGAAGATTCGACCCGACTAGCCCGTACGTTTCTTTTTGACTACACAGGTGTTTGTCTCAATGTAGCTAGGACTACTCCTACTGTCTACGAGTATATAAGTGGAAATAAAAGATTGAATCTCATCATTATTATTAAAAAAATCGGACATGATATGCGAGTCGGACTCATACACCGAGGGCCGTTGGCCGGGCCGTGTTTCCGCCCGTAGCATGAAACATTAAATTTATGTGTTGTTTTACATACCAATTTGAAAACGATAAAAGTGAAATAAAATATTTTCCCATACGTTTATGTGGACTTAAACATTTTCACCCTTTAGTTTCTTTTAATTTTTAGATTTACAATGCATTTACATAGCAGTTTACATGAGACTTACCTATATCTACTTATTTTATCTACTTAAGTATTTAGCGTCTACAATGTACATACCTTATTCAGCGTCTTCGAGTAAAATTTCTATGACATGGAAAAATGGACATCTAGATGGACATAGCGAAATTAAAAGGATTCTGTTTACTGTAATACACGGCGTATTATCTTTATTTTTTCTTCCTTTGTAAGATGCCCAATGATATACATATAATAAATATTCCGATACAAATATTAGTTCTATCTATAATAAATATATATAGTTAAATTAGAATCTTATTATTATGTTTATTTACATTGAGGTTAAGTAATGTACACTCTTATGCACCATTTCCGCTTTTTTTTTATTTTCCGTATGATGTAGAGATCGCTTTCAGTGATAAGGCAGCCGCTGCACATTTCTTTAATTGTATTTCTTTTTTTGTGTATCCACATGTGTCTTGTGTGTGTGTTTTACTGTGCAATAAAAATAAAGTATTTAAGTAAAATAAATAAATATTAGTATGTTCTTTTAAACTTCTAAGCTACGGTGTATTAAGCGGGAAATACCACTATTTAGCGTGATGAACGTTACCAGCTGCTTCAGACTACTATCACGGGCAAAGTTGCGGGTAAGAGAAGTGTTGGTAGAAGGAAGATGTCCTGGTTCCACAACATCTGACAATGGACCGGGATGGTTGAAAATCTGTTCAGGCTAACCTTGACCAAAGTAGAATTTTGGAGGATGATCGCCGACCTTCGGTGATGGAGAGGCACTTAAAAGACAGCATATTAACCAGATATTTTAAAGGTTACTACGCTGGTTTTCAGAACTTACTACTTTTGTATACATGTTTCATAATATTGAGGAAAAATTCAATATATTTCAAAATAATATTTTTATGTCACACAAGAATAAAGTTTAGTAAGTTGAATAAGTATATATAGTCTTTACAATATGAAGAATTATTATATGATATCTATCCATCCACTATGCACTTGTCATCCATCCAAATTTCGACATTTTCGATTTGTCAAATTTGCCTCTATACGCTGCTATGGCTCAAACATAATTTATTTTTTATGATATAATATAAATTTATACAAAATACATCTATGATAGAACATCATAGCCGATTCCGGTTACGGCGGCCAATCTCATTGAGATTAGCCAACTGCGCAGGAGATATTATAGTGCTCAAGTGTACGCGCAGACACAAGTGCACTCTCTATTCCTATCACTGTCATACTCCGGTGGGACGACCACTCGACACTCGCGGTGAGAGTTAAGGCGCAGGACCGACGGCTTTACGTGCTCTCCGAGGCACGGGGGTGAAACACCGCCAACTTCCCAACTCCGGGCTGTTACTGAGACTTACTATACAGAAAGACTCAATAACTAAACTTGGCCCGACCTGGGACTCGAACCCAAGACCTCCGAGTGTGCAGCCGTACATGCTAGCCACTACACCACCGAGGCAGTTAAATAATAATACATCTATACTGATATTATAAAGAGGTAAAGTTTGTGAGATTGTGGGTTTGTGACATAAGGGGTAATCTCTGCATCTACCGAATCGATTTAAATAAAATTTGGTAAGAAGATAGCTTGAGACTCTGGGAAGGACATAAGATACTTTTTATCCTGGAAATCATGCCTTAAGAGGGTGAAAATGGGGATGTACGTTTGTATTGGGAAGCAACCTAGGGACGAACCCGAGCGAAGTGAGGGTGAGTCGCTAGTAGTATATAAACCTATAAATATACAACGTTTCTGTTATTCTTTCTACTGAACTTGTAGACATATTAAATTTAAACAACATATTTTTATTGGCATCACAAATAATATTTCTCAATTGTTCAAACTGATGAAAATGATTGATACATCATTTTGAAGGTTATGTATAAACTTAATGTTTTCATTTAAAAATCTTCGTTTCAATAAAATTGTAGAGGATCTATTGACTGGTCGTGGTACTCAGCGAAAATTCTTACGTTGAACTAGTTCTTATTAATTTTTAACGTATGCTAATGGCTACGTATAAAAATATTTTATGATTACCTCATTGTAAATAACTTTTAAAAACGCTTCAGTTTAATGTTATAACTTATGAGAACTTAAAAAGTCTTAAATCCAATAATAGCTTTTTTATAGTTCTCATGCGGATCACGTATGAAGTAAATGAAGTCGAGCATGACAATAACTTTTTAATGAGCTTTAATAACTGTCGTAATGGTCAAGCTGCGCTCTTTAACAGCAAGAGTAAGAAGCAAAATCGTACTTAATAGCAGATTATATTCCCTCTTCTAATAAGCTAGTTTATTGTTGGATAATAAAATAATAGTTTATTCGTAATTGTTATAGTTAATATTTTAAAGGCTATTAGAACATACAAGGTACTATGACTTTTCAAATAGAATTAGTTTTTAAAATGCCTTTTACTAAATCGATGATTGTATAATATGTAGTCGCTAGCTGTAGTCAGTTTTTGGGGCGAACAAACGCAAATATGGATAAATTGTCGCATTTTCTGAAATATTACGTAAATTGTTATAAGTTAGTGTTTGTTCTGATGATAAACTAGTTACTTTTGTTACAGACGCTCGGCAAAATCGGTCGCGTGCAGCAAATTTATCACGATAACGATCTGAAAGTAGAAGTCTGCAACACTTCATGGACTTACAATCCGAATGCGGTCACTAAAGTGGCGTCGTTCGATGGCAGCATTCCAGGAAATTCATCAGGTATATTGAATTTCGCCTTGACATACATCGATAGGTGGTTTGCTACGAATGTTTCTATCTTATTTATGACGTTGATTCGTTTTTCCTCTGTTATCATTTTTGTTTAAATTGTGATGTAGAAACTTAAACAGTTATTTCTAAAGTTATTTTGTTGAATTCATTGGTGGGACTGATACCGGTAAAGTTATAAATGCCTTTTAAGTATATTTGTTCTGCTTTGTAATATTTTGATTATATTTTCTCACTTATGCAATACATAATCATAATTATAATGCGGTTTTCCTTTGGTTTTCATCAATCAACTAACAGTCTAACTCATAATATCTCCTCGCGTGAACTTTAACTCTCTGAAATAAATTTCGTCCTTCGTACTAGAATGATCAAACTTTTTTATGTCTATAATAAAATATTATTTTGTCAGCATTGAAAATGAACAGCGGAACATTGTATATTTAAAAAAAACATCTAGAAAGTGTTATAGAACTTCACTAGTTCGTCTTATGAATAAAATTAATAAATAATTTAGTTAAAATTTGTAAGCTGGAAAAAAATATATTGACCTTGACGTCGAAAATACAAATCAACTAAATATCTGTAAAATTAAAAGAAAAATGTCTCTATTTGATCGCGTATCGAGATTTCACATATCAGGTTAAAAAATGTTAAATAATATTCTAATGTACTCTACATATTCTTCAAATACCCCAAAAGATAATAAAACAGGGTAAATAGGCACACACGGACAAAGCCACAGCCAGGAGCTAATATATAATAAAAGTTTCAATTAAAGGTGACCGTCTATACGTCCTGCTGAAGAAGTTGTTCGAGTCGCACGTAACAGGCGACGCGAATGAGGAACTGGTGAAGGCAGCCGCCAACGGCGACGTGGCGCGTTGCACCGACATACTGGCGCGGGACGGTGCGCAGGCAGATGTGAACGGCGTGTATGGCGGGCATACTGCGTTGCAGGTACGGCGGGGTGGTAATACTAGTATATACTAGGACAAAGATTAATTTAGAATATCCAATTATTTTAGAAATATTTTATATGCTAATGGTTGTCTTTGTTTTACGCTAATTCTATGTATATATAAAAAAAATATTCTAAACCAAAATGAATTCGACATAGGTCATAGTTCTTAATTTTTGATTTTGTTATAGTATGACGTTTTTAAATTGAAGATGGTAAATGCTTTCAATAGATTAAGTAAAGGAGTGTTTGACTGATTATTGATTAAAAGTAATATGTATTTCGATTTTTTCGTAGTATTATTTTGCTTTTTGTATTTTCTGCGACCATATTTGTAAAGCATTCGAGACTTCGGGTACCAAACAGCAAATTAAATCCATAAAAATATAGTTTCATTGTAAACGATTATTATCGAAAACCATAAAAAATGGAAAGTACAAAAAGCAGATTTCACATCATTTAGTTATTCTAACACTGGCGGCAATTCAGGCGGCAGCCCAAAACGGTCACGTGGAGGTAATACGTGCACTAGTGGAAGCTGGCGCGGAAGCTGACGCAGAGGACCGCGACGGCGACCGCGCGGTGCACCACGCGGCCTTCGGCGACGAGTCCGCAGCCCTGCGCGCCCTGGCCTCCGCCGGCGCGGACCTCAACGCACGTAATGGCGGACGACAAACTCCATTACACATCGCGGTTAATAAAGGACACCTGGCAGTAGTGCGCACGCTCCTTCAGCTAGGTGTACATCCAAGTTTGCAGGTTAGTTTTGTTTATATAATATATTGCTTACAACCGATTAAGAGGTAGCTCAGTGGTAACGCGCTTGCTTGGGAAACTGCCGGGTCCAGATTTCGGGTCCATTCCGGTTCGTACCTGTGATATTATGATCACCACTTGCCTTACGGTGAAGGATAACATCGTGAGGAAACCTTTATGTTTGAGAGGTCTAGCAAATTTTTCAAAGATTTATGATGTCTTCCAACACGCACTGCCACCGTGGTGGTATATAGTCTAATCCCCCTCATATCGACGGAAGGTCCAACAAGCGACTTCTCTCGCTTGCTCCACCTGGGTTTCATCACTAGGTGCCTAAGAGTAGCCTAATTTGTATTTACAGATTTCATCGAAATCCGTATAAACGTTTTAGTATGAAGGATTTATAAACATACACAAATATATACACGCAAAGTTTTGTATATACTATAGTAGTCCCATGACTTTGGTAAGCAGTAGGTAGATCACGGTCTTGTATTTGGTAACCGTTGACAAAATGGATGGGATACCTACTAATAATTTAACTGAAAGTCTTAAAAAGTTTTCAATTTACCGCTTTCTGTCTGCTTAATTAATAAAATAAGTAGAAGTCGTAGATTGAATACCAAATTGATCTCCATATTTACCCTTAAAGTGCTCATTATACCTACTCATAAACCATAATAATTAATATGTCCATCGGAAGTAGGTACATATTTATCTATCAGGGGGTTCAATATTCGCATGCTATAAAAACGACATATTTTATTTTGTCCTCAACTTATGTTGAACTCTTCCTGATTTATACAAGTTTAGTCCTCCTAGAGTTTACTTGTGACATACATATGACGTATATACATAGCTTCTGTATGTACGTTTACCACAGCATTTTTATAGCTTTGCAATCAATTTTCTTCCTTTCACTTTTCTTTTCTTTACAATTTATCCACTATCTTATTCTCTACATTGATCTCAACAACACGTTTATTAATAAAATATTTAGAAATAAATTATATCTGACAGAGGTAATGTACAAAAAATCAACTGTCTTATTTTTCACTAGCGACTCAACCTTGCTTCGCTCGGGTTCATCCCTAGGTTGCTTCCTTGTGTAAATTTTCACCCCCCATTTTCAGCCCTTAAGGGATGATTTCCGGAATAAAAATTATCCTATGCCCTCTTCTTACCAAATTTCATGCAAATCGATTTATTAGTTTCAGAACCATATTCAATACAAACAATCATGGACGAATTAGAGACTGGACCTGACATAAAATACAAATGTATGAAAACTAGTTCAACCAAGTGACGCATAACGCACACAAAGATTTTATTACATTATTATAAACACTGATACACAATACAATATTCTAGTGCTTGAACGTAATCGATAAAATACATATATCGATGAACCAATGAATGACATTTTAGACATTGGTTAGCATAGTCATCATATTTTACATCTTTTAATTTAAAATATCTGTATTTATTATAATAAATTAAAATAAATGAATTAAAGAGGCAATAATAATGTGTCAAATAATAATTATTTTTTAATTTGATTTATATAAATACGATGGCATTGATGGCAACATTCTGTTGGCCAATAATAATGTTAATAATAAACAAATGAAATATCGGGTGTATATTCCATTAATAATATAATAAAATATTATTTTGTAAAGATAAAAAAAATATGAAGCTAATTTAATTAAATAAAGTGATTTTGTTAATTCTGTTATTGAACTATTTTAATTGGCAATTGATTGTCTCGGGTAGTTATAAAAATGTGACACTGTCCTAATATTGCTCAGTTATTAATAAACATTTGTGAAATTAGGAAAAAGAAAAAGTGATTGCAAATTGTGGAAAAAGTGAGTGTTGGATCGTGAAAGTAAAATAATTAATGCAAGTGGGTAAAGTGTTTTATATTACAAATCGCCAACCCAGAAGTTTAGTGCTAAAACATTATTGTTTGATTTTGTGTAATTTATGTGTTGAAATAAAATGATCTTTATTATTATTACAAGGGAATAATATTCCAAAGTATATAAATGTGGTATAAAATAAAAAATTAAGTACACATATATATATATATATATATATATATATATATATATATATATATATATACTAATTATAATTTTTGCATTTATATTTTTATTTGATTTAGAAAATATTTTTATAAATTTATTGTCATCAGATTGTGGGATACTGTGATAAAAGTATTTTCAACCGACTTCAAAAAGGAGGAGGTTCTCAATTCGACTGTATGTTTTTTTTTATGTTTGTTACCTCAGAACTCCGTCATTTATTAACCGATTTGGACAATTTTTGTTTTGTTTGAAAGGGTATACTTCCAGATTGGTCCCATTTAAATTTCAAAAAAAAAAATACCACCCCTAAAGGGTGGAAAAACAACTAATGATGAATTTAACCTACTTCTAATTGTCATATTGACTTGAAACTTTGCAAGTATTTCTATTTCCTTTGATAGTACAGTGGTTCGGTGTTATTGACCTGATCTGATGGCAAGGTCAGAAGGTGGATATGTGGAACTCTTCAACGGCTAATAGTAGATACTTTGAGTTTGGGCTTACTTTGTTTGATTTCACAAGCCTAACACGTTAGAATCCTTACTTTGCTACTACTGTCTACACTAAAAAGGGAAAAATAAAAAACTTTTTAACAAAAAAAATAAAAACCGACTTCAAACCAAAAGCACTAAAA
Organism: Brenthis ino; assembly: GCA_921882275.1. Lineage (NCBI taxonomy): Eukaryota > Metazoa > Arthropoda > Insecta > Lepidoptera > Nymphalidae > Brenthis > Brenthis ino. The sequence continues at coordinate 24,603,933 of OV170225.1, read as the reverse complement.
AGTAATAAATAACTGATTGGTAGTTTCCATTTACTATACATACCTAATCAAATATTTTCGAAGTCGGTGTGCTTTGGCTAAGTAATTAAAGCTTACCTATTAAATACATACCTAATCAAATATTTTCTAAATCGGTGCCAGCCCATACAAAGCAAAGCACACCGACTTCGAAAATATTTGATTAGGTATGTATAGTAAATGGAAACTACCAATCAGTTATTTTTTACTTTTTAGTGCTTTTGTTTGAAGTCGGTTTTTATTTTTTTGTTAAAAAGTTTTTATATGTTATTGTACTGTACAAATAACACAATTCGTTCAGTTATTTCGTCAAATATCGATATATTTTTCGACATTGTCAAGCACTAGTCGATGTCAAATGGACTCATTCGACAGTTTTGTCATTTGTTCTGAATGGTATAATCCAGCCCGCTTATGATGGTTGTCAGATGTCAACAATACATAGAAATATCGACTATATTTAACATAGTTGGATAATATGACATTTTATTTTACATTTAATTAAATTTTGTGATAAATAACAATAAATGTAATAAAATAATGTATTTACAAGTGAAAAGAAATAGTGCTGCTTCCGCCGTTATAGTTTTTACACAATTAACAGAACATTTAGTCATTTTTGGGAGATGTTTTGTTGACAAGTAAGTGCTTCAGACTGACACAAAAAACAAACGACCTAGGCTAAAATTCCCTGGTTACTGACATGACCGTTAAAGGTACGTCCGCTTATATGTCTGGTCAGTGGTTAATTCGTTCATGAAACAAACAAAAAACAAATTTTTCCTCTTTATAATATAATATTAAAATAGATTATAGTTATAATATGAATGTCACGTATCTAATATAATCCTTAAATAAAAAAAAATAAACTGCTGTCAATTTGATGCTTGATGTCACAAGAAATTCCTTATATTATTATTATGTTGGCGCTATTTCCCTCGCGGGCTCGTGAGTGCCAATCATATGATCTCTCTTTGATATTTTATATTCGTCAGGCTCTTTATTCTCTAATTACAATTTAATCTAAATCACTTAGATTTTGATTCTAAATAAAGTAAGTAAGGCCCGGTATTTTATCTCTCATTTTGAATGATACTATTATTGTTTGTCTTTCCTAATTATCGTCTCTTTCTTTCCTTTTATTAAGTTTCAGTTTATTTCTGTAATAATTTTAGGTATTGTTATTTCATCGTCGTGCAATTATGGTATTGCGTCTCAGATCTTATTTGTCTTAACAGAACAGTCTCCCACTCTCTCTATCTCTCTTTTTGTTTGTACTATCACACTCTGTTTCTCCAAACTTATTTTTATATAAAAAGTTATAATTTAATACATAGATACGTACTACGTAGAGTTAGGTGACCTAATGATGTGTGGCCTTATAATTTTATAAGCACGTAGCTTAACAGTTATAGGCCTGAACAAAAAAGTCACTTAAAAGTTTTACCCCACAAGTTAATGTAAACAAAATTTGTTTTTCATCCCTCAGTAACATGTATGAAGTTTTGTTTATTTTTTTTAATTTTACTACAAAATTATCTATCATTTAACACGACATACCTACTCATCATATTTCAGCCATTATATGTACCTTTTGTCCAATAGCTTAAGAGAGAGGAACATGACGAAAACATAAACATTTAGATATAAGCAATTAGAAGGCATCGTTTTTGCCTTTTGCCTGCGGAAACCTAAAAAAGGAGGAATTTATATTATATGCTGTTCGTATACATTGTATTTGAATATTTTTGTTAACTAGAACGGTTTATGACCGCACGCTTACACAGTGTTCTTAATATAATATTTACTTAACGAATATACTCGTAAAGTTTAGGTTGCCTGAGAAACTTGTTACGATATAAATAACGAAATATACCTAGCTTTTTTAAAACACTTCAGCGTATGATGCGCGAGACAAAGATACATAAAATTAAAAAAAAATATTTGTCGCTTCTATTTTATGCGGTATTTTTATTTTTTAAAGAGGTAAAGTTTGCGAGTTTGTAAGTTTGTGACGTTGTAGGGGGTAATCTCTGGATCTACTGAACCGATTTAGATAAAATTTGGTAAGAAGATAGTTTAAGACCCTGGGGAGGACATAGGATACTTTTTATCCCGGAAATCATCCCTTAAAGAGGTGAAAATGGGTATGAAAGTTTGTATGGGGAATCAACCTAGTTTAATTATATGCTTATGAAATATATTTTATACCCGGTATGCTTAATATGAGGAAACTTAAGTACATTTCACAACAAAATTTTAAAATATGAAAATGCGACATGGTGAACTTACTTTGCAAGTCATCCCACACTATTTTCCTGACGCGGCAATTTATCACGGGAAAGTTTGTATGCATGATGCTACGAACTGTATTATATAATGCACCGAAATGCAATTGTTCTCTATAAATTTGCTGACTGGTTGTTCCACGACTAAATTGCTCTATGTATTGATAATAATCTCATTGGACGGCATTCAAACGTGCGCAAATTACATTAACAGCCTCATAGTTAAATAGTTGTAGATTTATTGACTTAGTTTATAATACATATATACAACAAATGTTATAACATTGTTATCTTTTGTGGAAAGCTAAAATAAGCAGTAGTGTAGACACTACATAGTATAAAACAAAGTTGCTTCCCGCTGTCAATCTGTCCCTATGTATGCTTAGATCTTTAAAACTACGGAACGGATTTGATGTGATTTTTTTTAATAAATAGAGTGATTCAAGAGGAAGGTTTTAGTGTATAATTTGTTAAGTTTTTGTATACATTGGCTTAAATATAACGATATTTGTTGGAGGTGTCAGTAAAAAATAAGCCGTCTGGAAGCTTTCAACAAAACGCTGCCTAAACCCTTTGAGATATAATATAATAATAATACAATAATGTATGGTGGAATTGTGTATCTTATATAGGTCTACAGAAAAGTCCACGATGGCATATGTATATCTCGTAAGGATAACATTCTATATCCATTTTAATTTAAAACGTACCTAGGGACGAACCCGAGCAAAGCGAGGGTGAGTCGCTAGTTTTAATATATAATTCCGAGAAATAACAGAGTAAATACTCTGTCCATCCCGTAAGGGATGAACCGTGAAGAAGTAATCCTAATTGGATAAATAAAGATAATGTAACGGCTAACACTTTGTTGTATTTTCCGAAGGTTTATATTTATTTCTATCGAAAACCAAACAGTGCAACTATGAATATATTAGTAATACCGAATGCTAGGAGCTTCTATTTGGATCCTTTAGTTAATTTATGCATAATTGCTCCGCTCCTTATCATTATAGTGTGATTTTAGGTTATATTTTTCAAATCGGACTGGTATTTTTAGAGATTCGCGCTTCGAAACTAACAATAAAAACCTAAACGGGGGTTTTCATTTAGAATAGATAGCTATTAAGATATTTTCGAAGTCGGTGTCAGCCGATGCAAAGCAAAACAAATCTATTTCGATACGTAAAACACATCATAAATTATATGTATATAATATTTTATCATATAATATTTGAACTATAATTAATTAGAGTTCATACCTTGTCATATTTAAAGTATTGTCGGCTGGCACGGACATCGTTTTTAGTTTTTCAGTTTATATTTTCCTATTTTTAGTGTAGACGTAATAAGCGGGTAATTACCTGCTTATTATTTGTAAGAAGATATTTTTTTATTAACATTCGATTAAGCAATTAAAAATATAATTTATTGATGATTTTTTAAAAACCGTTCGACTGATTTCGATAAAATTTAAATGGGACCACCTGTAGTACACCGCCCGACCTAGGGAAGATTACCCTACGAAAGAAAAAAGAATTTTCCAAACCGGTTCAGGCGTCTTCCAAGTAATCGGTGAACACATGTATAAAAAAGATTCCGACGAATTGAGAACCTCCTCCGTTTTGGAAGTTGGTTAAAAGAGAAAACTTTTAGCTTTATGTATCAGTATAGATTTAGATACTTCAAAATATTTGCTAACATTACAACGTTCAATAATATTATATTCATTTGCCCCTGACTCACTCATTCTTCTATTATGATTAAATTTATGAAAATTTCCATTTAATCTTGTAAGGGATGATTCTCTTTTACGTAAACCACACGCCACTTGCTATCATTGTTCTTGATTTTAATTAAGCGCTGGAATTAAATCTCATAGAAGTCATATAGACATAGATTTATTAAATGAGGAATTTGTTTTGAGTAAATATAACGTGTATATATGTACATATATATGTTTCATTTTAATTAAGTTTCTGTTTATTCTTTACCCTTAGTAATAAATATAACATGATCCGAAGACAGCTTACAACATTGAAAGTAATTATTTTAAACGAATATTTTCATACTTATAATTATAGTTTGCTAAAATAATTCAATGTTAAAATATAAAAGTTTATTTTTAGCATATTATGAAAAGGATTTTGCCATATCAAAGGGGTTCTGTTATATTTTTTTAATATTTATTGTTTACGGTGGTCTACTACTAGTGAAACTCTGTAGGGGCAGCCATAATGGTCTCTGAGTTTATTTCATCGATATTGATATGTATTACTGGTATATAAATTGACCGCACAATTCGTTTTAAGCACTTTCTAAGGTTCTACGTTGGGCTTCCAACATTTAATAATCAATATGATATTGTGAGACAGAAGAAAGTCTTTTCATGGATTTTTATTATAATTTTCAATTATTTCTAAAAATACAGGGTTATAATACTAATCTACGTATACTATGGGTTTTGGTTTATTTTATGAAATAATGATGTTATTTTTACTGCCGCAATCCTCTTTAGGATAAATGTCAGTTGTACTTTTAATATAGACGAGTACAGTTTCAGTATGTAATGAGTGTAGACGGCGCTCTCAGACATGCGGTCGCCATAATTGCCAAACTTTACGTCGACCCAGGCCCCCCTATCCAACTTGTCGCTTACCGCTGTTTTCATTGCAACACATATGTATTTCCCTTTGTCACATACATTTTAAGATATTTTTAATTGATAAACAGAAATTTTATCAATTATTGATCTTCCTCGACTCTTTATTCTCAAATTTCAGCGAATGCTTAAGGTGTTTTGATTCTATGCAGCGAACTTATCTCGGAAATCCGTGTTTAATGAAATAACTATCTGCGAGCTTGTGCCATATTGAAGCGCAATTGGGCGTAAAGCTATTTAAATCTGAATAGGGCATTGTGGAGGAGCGTCACTTTGATTCAGTGACGGTGCTGGCGTCTCGTCCTTAATATAGTTAGAGTACCGTCGCTTGTGGACTCAACCGCCCACAGCCGCCTTAAGCGATCCACATCCCAACCTTAGAATCAAAACTCTTTTGTATGACATCCTACTATACTATTAAAACTTTTATATAATAATAAAGAATTTTCTAGAACACTAATTTTGGGACAGTAGACTAAGGTCTAAGGAATGATGTAAATATTAAATAATGTCTATATTTTATTGTTAAATAGTGTAACATAATACTGTAATTGGAATAAGTATATTTATATTATGATATTATGATGTTAATAATATTTATTTAACTATATTTATTTCACTTAAAAATTGATATAAAGAATATCCATACTTAATATTATATATGGAAAAGTGTTTGTTTCTTGGTCCTTCTTTCACGACGAAACGGATCGACGGATTGGCGTATTTTTTTGTGTGGAAATAGTTGGAGGGCTAGAGAGTGACATTGGCTACTTTTTACTGCGGAAGGTATCTCATTCCCTCGGGAAACCATTATAATACAACCCAAAAAATTATTTATGATCAGAATTACTTAATACTTAGTATTACTGCTCTTCAATATAATGAAAAAAATGCATTTTTCGAAATTAATCCCGTAAGGGGGGATAAATTGTGGGATGAAAGTTTGCTGTTAGTTTAATATAAATATGATGAGAATATATAGTATTAAGTCTCAAGCGGCCAACAGTTTCAGATAATTTATTTCACACAAACATGTTACAAGTTATAGAATATATTATCTACTTTAATAGCTAGAACATTGTTACTTGTTACTGAACATCGAAGTACGAGAATAGTCTCATATTGTTGAATAAATTTTGGTATAGCATATGAATTATTTAGAGCAAAATTTAAGTAACAACATGTAGTCCTCCATTGTTATAATATAGCGGAACGATAGTCTGTCAAAAGTCAGCGAAGACGTTGTTACGTAAATATCGGCTGGGCGTGTTGCGAATTGGGCAGAATACACGATGAGGGGAGGCGTATGTCCCATTTCTGCTGCATAAGTAGAAGTATTCAGTTTATGTTTAGTAGCTGTGTGACAAGGACACAGATATATTTATAGAGGGTAGTTGAATGTTTTGTGCGTACAGGTTATAAATTTCAACGTATTTGCCATTAAGAAAGTTATCCACTAGCTTCATTATCCTATTTATATTAATAACTTAATTTCCGAAGACATTTTAAGTGGATATTTATTATATAAAAATATTTTCTCTTTAACAATCAAAGATTTTAATAAAAAAGTAAGAGATAGGACCGCGACCGTATATTCACGGCCTTTCCATTTCTGGTTATGTGCCGATTTATATTCTGCGCCCACTCGCCGCCTGAGAAATCTCATGTTGGAGGTGCTCTTTCAATTTGAATCGGAACACTCGGATCGGGGAATAATGTATTTCGATATCGACCCTCCGCTCAGAACGAATCCTCCTGTTTATCGCCGTTCTCATTTATTCGGGCGTCGTCGCGCCTTTATTTTTTGAACACAAACTCTGTGTCGTAGTGTTTATCCGCCGCGCTCTACTATTAGCAGGGCCTTTGTTTTGAGACAATCAGATTGCGACGCTCATGGATAATTGAATTGTCACATCAACACACTACTACATTCCCTGTCCCTTCGGTCTGTGTTTTAGAGGGGTGTCTTTTGTATTTCATATTTTTGATATTTTATCTTTAAAGTTAAAATCATGATTTTTTTTAGTCACTTTAGCATTAGTTACATAAGTCATCATACAACATCTTCACTAAATTATATTTTGTTTTGCATTTAAGACACAGCTTTAGCCTATTTTCATATTAAGTAGTTATTATAATATAGGTACTACAGAATACAGTACAGTAGTAGAAGTAACTTCACTTTTAATACTTCATTATATTTGCAATTTCTAATACATATATAGTTTTAAAATGTAAGGAAATAAAAACAAATTTGGCCTGCCTTCAGAGAACCCTATTCGCAATGATATTCAACTACAGACATCTCTCGATATTTAAGTGAAACGTGTCTACGAAACTCGTACCTACAAGACCGGTACGTAGTCTAAGTTTCTCTAAGCGATCCTTTGAAAGCAACAAAAAGAACATTTCCTCGATAGCCACTTTTCTCCAACAATTTAAAATTGCTTTGAATTTTGTAGCAGGTATACCATAAAAATAAAACTATGTAGCCATTAAAATTTAAGCACAACCTTTAAGAGAGTTGTCTTATCCTAAAAATGTTTTAAATAATACTTTCTTAGATTTACGCGAATATTTGACATTTTAAATAAAACTTATCTTTTTGGATTATTTCGCGGATTTATTTTCATTATTATATGCGTTTTAAATAGAAAAAATATACATTTATGGTATATATTACAATTAAATCGTAGTAGGTATATATGTTTGACAACATTAGGTTTTGTTACGGCTTACTTAAGAAAGGCGAGACCGATTCGGTTAACCAAGGCCCAGTTTGAATGGCTCATCTGGTATTCGAGTCGCGAGGCGTCCATTCTGCGGCCCTCAACCCGCGCCTAGTTTCTCCTATTTGAGGACTATTTACGTCATTTTGTTTGATAATCTGCTATTGTATCGCTGGGTTGCGTATCTTTGTGTGAATTATGCGAGTTATCTATTGAGAACGTGCGTAGAGTACGGGTATGTAATGAATAAATAATTTGGGCTTCTTACGCGAAATTATGATAGATTTTATATCGAATTTATGAATACCAAACATCAAAATAATTTATATTTCAATATTATGCTTATAAATAAATATATATACATTAATTATTTTTTAACTTAGCGCAAATATAACAGTTTTAATAATATTAGTTTATTGCATAGAGTAGTTACTAGTTCTTTAATCTGTGGCATAGAGAAAAATCTTTACAAAGATTCTGTTTCAATTGGAATTGAAATGGCCGAATTATATGGCTTATTTTATTTTTAGACGATATTTAACTTTCTCTTTATCATGTATTGGTAAAACCTATATATTACATTATTTTTGTTAATCTATGTTAAATCTATACATCCATACTTACTAATATTATAAATGTGAAAGTGTGTTTGTTTGTTTGTTTGTTTGTTTGTTTGTTTGTTTGTTTGTTTGTTTGTTTGTTTGTTTGTTTGTTTGTTTGTTGTCCTTATTTCACGTCGAAATGGAGTGACAGATTTGCGTGATTTTTTTATGTGGAGTTAGTTGGAGGGCTGGAGAGTTTTTACTGCGGGAGATTATTTCATTCCCACGGGAAAACACGTTCACGCCGCGGGTTCTTATAGTACAATATATAATTCTGAGTCGAATCAGTACATTAAATATTTTTTTTGGAAAATCTTATTAAAATAATTATTATTATTGATACAGAGGCCGAATCTATAGTTTTTAGAATTTTTGTCTGTCTATCTGGGAAAACCACTGGACAGATTTTGATGAAATTTGGTATGATGATAGCTGATTATCCGGGTCAACGGGTTTTTATTGCGAGAAAATATCTCATCTCTGAGAAATCTATACTAAACGTTAAAACGTAACTAGGGACGAACCCGAACGGATAGAGGGTGAGTCACTAGTTCATTTATAAAATGATAGACAAATTATTAATCTATTTCTGTACAACGATTTCCTTTCTTGTTCAGTCCTTAACTTCTCTATACAATATTAAATTCGTGTTTTCCAATTCACTTGAAAACAAATTGTGCTTGTAATATATAAAGCGCCTTATTTATAAAATTGCTTTAAATACACTTTGATTTTGAATTTGGCTGTTATTAGTCTAGTGGCTATTATTTTTATTATTGACCGCATTTCTGCTATTATTCTTACGTTTATTTAAATTCTATAATATTATTATGTGTATAAGTTATATTTACATGGATAATATATAATATTAATCCAATAAATATCTATGTATTATAAGATACACTAAAATCTGTTAAGCCGATACAAGGAAAAAGTAATAAAAACTTGTATGTGTATTTACTCATTTTACATTTATAATACACTAGCGAGTAGCGACTCACCCGCTTCGCTCGGGTTAACTCCCTATCTTTATTCGATTCCCCATACAAACTTCCATCCCCATTTTCACCCCCTTAAGGGATGGTTTCCGGGATAAAAAGTATCCTATGTCCTTTGCCAGGGTCTCAAACTATCTTTTTAGCAAATTTCATCTATATCGGTTCAGTAGATCCACAGAGTACTCTACAACGTCACAAACTCACAAACATTTCCCATTTATAATATTAGTATAGATATAACATAGACTACATCTATTTCATTGATTTATATACAGACAATTTATTAAAATTAAAAAAGAAGCTATCTTTCTTATTTATTACTTTATTATGGTCAAGTACATAATATTATAATAATGAAATTATTAAGATATTATAATTCGAGTAGGAGTCTTAGAATAAACAAAACATTTGATACAGAAATAAATTAAGGGAGTTTCATTCTGAAATTGCTATATTGTAATTAACTTTTATGTTTTAAAAACTAATCAGTAATTCACGAAACAAGAATTATAATGACGTCTAGATTTAAGTATAATCAATTTTAATAATATTTTAGTCTTTTATTTTGGAAGAAAAGGATCCGATATAATTTATAGGTAACTTGATTATACATACATATTATATTCTCGTATAATAACGCCGTTCATATAATATCTAAGTTGTGCGACAAAGCTGACTGCGACTGCGGATTGCTGACATTGCATTAAAAGAGGAGCGTGACCGTCTCCGCATTACTCGGTACCGTTTTAGATTGGTTCCTTGCCACGACTCAAGCGTCTTATTGAAATCTAATTTTCGTTAATCCTGAGACCGAGTCCAACTGGAAATCCGCAGTTTAGCTATTAGTGTTTCTATATTATATGGCTATATGTCGTTGTAGTTAGCGTACATATATTTTATGTCTACGTCTTATAAACAGTTTTCAATGTATTGAATGTTAAAGTAGAAGAAACTTAAAACATTATTTTATAATGATATTAAATTATCAAATTTCGTGAAATACTAGCGACTTCCCCTCGCTTCGCTCGAGTGCGTCCCTGGGTGCCTTAGAGTAGCCTGTGTTCTTCTCCAGGTCATAATCCAGCTGTGAACTAAATTTCACCCTCATCCTTCCAGTAGTATAAGCGTAAAGTAGTAAAATACATACACACACACAAATGTTAATGCCGTGTCGTGCGGCCTTAAAATCTCTCGTAACTTATGAATTTTCACTTTCATACCTTGCATTAGTTAGATACCTACGCCTAACTTTATGTCTAATTGGCTGAATTTCGAGGGTCGACAGTTGTCAAAAAGTTGAAAATTTCATAAGACTGTATTAAAAGTTAAATGATATAAATTGTAAAGTTCAGTTTAATTTTCAAGTGATGGTGCCTTGTAGCTTAGGACACAAGCCTTAATTCACTGCGCCTTGCTACGATCTTGTGGTACGAGGCGCTACAGCCTGATTTATGCTATTTGCGCGTAAAGCGGAATTAATGGCTTTATTACACTTCTTTGTTTAGGGATCTTTGGATGGTCGTATATCTTTCGTAACTCAACTCATTGCACTCGAAGGATATTATAATTAATTATAACTTAATGAAAATTTTAGATCTAAAGTACCTACATATCTAAATGTGTCATTTTGACTATAAAATAATATTAATTAATTTGCTATACTATTTTTTTATTATTATTTTATTCCTCTAAATTTCGAATATTTGTTGAAATAAAATCAGGTAGGAATGAAATCTGTTTGTTGATTACTTTTATTTAGTCAACTGTAAACATTAGGTCACTTTCACTATCATTTTTCTTAGTCTTGGGATACTAACCATTAATCTTATATAAATGTTTCTGGGAGCAAAAACGATGTCGTTAACTTTTTTCTACTGAGTCGGTACTCTTGTATTGTACTTTGTAAGACGTTCTTACAAATCATTACTTACGACAAAAACGTAAAGTACAAATACGTACAGTATAATTTTAAATGATTTCTATGATTAAGTCAAATGCCATTTTTTTTTTCATTTGGAGTAATTAAAAAATATAAATTATTGAAATGGAAAATTACAATCCTTAAATTCTTCACATGGGTTAATATGTGATTAGCGTCAGGTAGATTCATTATGGGGCAACATAATTCTTGTGTAAGTAATAACTCGCGTGGCACACATTTGTTGGCCGACAAGACGGCCCGCAGGTGAAAAATTTGAGCTCCGTTACACTGTGGTGTGAGCTGTTTTATCTCGGCTTAACGTTACGAGGATTTGTGGCTCGCTAAGTAAGGTTTTATGTCTCTGAAATGCCTGCAAGTTTGCTCCCTAGATAAAAATGTATCTCAGATCTTGCACTTAAAAGTTACGAGTATTATTTTGCTAAATAATGTTGCATTAAAATGTAAATTTCTTATCTTCTGCTTTAACTTTATACTTTGTTTGTTTCTATCGTTACGTCCGCAATAAGGGTAAACACGTTAAAGTAGCAAATATACAAGAATAATAGTAACGGTGAATGTTGTGTCGGCGAGCGTGCACCGGGTGCAACTGAACTAGATTTCCTGAAGTCTTAACGGCACCGGAATCGAGAGTCGTAAATAACGCGCAGTGCATGCCTGCTTCCTTTCTTCTGCATTGGAGAATGAACCTTCAATGTTCAAGCTGCATATTGTATATCTATACATGTAATAAAATTGTAACTAAGTCGAATCTGTACATTAAATATTTTTTGGAAAATCTAATTGAAATAGACATTATTATCGATACAGAGTCCGAATCTATAGTTTTTAGAATTTTTGTCCGTCTGTCTGTTACCGCATCACGAGAAAACCGCTGGACAGATTTTGATGAAATTTGGTATGATGATAGCTAGTTATCCTGGTCAACATATAGGATACTTTTTACCGCGGGAAAATATCTAATTTCTGAGAAAAAATACAAAAACTGCATTATAAGTAAACTAATATGTAAAACCTAAGAATTTGGTTTTTGGTCATCTGAAATCGGGTAGAGCCGCGGACAATGCTAGTATATACATAATATGTAACAAGCTGCTGGTTATTATTTAGCATTTTACTTGATTCATTTATGACTGACTTACTGTATTAGTTTAAAATGAGATGATAAAAAGATTGAGTTCCCTTGAGTGCAAACCACTAATGCAATTACAAAATGGAAACAGGGCATACCATAACAAAATGGAAGGTGTTGTGTCAAGGAATGGAATTTGGGAAGCACGCCTCTCGGGGCTGTATGTCGACGTCGGTTAGAGGGCTCGCAGGCGGCGAACCGCTCCTAGATAGCGTACGCACGGAATGTGGACTACAAGTACATTCGCATCGTCTAAATAATTCATGTGCAAACATTATTGCTACTTATGTACTATATTGCGTCTGGTGAGTTTTTCAAACCTATAGCAAAATCGCATAATTATGAAGAAGTCTTATAGTTTTGCATTGCGTTTATTGCCACTTGCCCGTCTGTCTGTCTGTATGCCATTTTATTCTGTAAGGCTACTAGAGCCACTTTGATGAATTTTTTAACTATAAACTTTTGAAGAATGTATGGGAAAATATTGAAATTTAAAGAAAATAGTTCAAAATACTTTTAACGAATTGTTTTGGAGAAGATACGAGTAATGTTTGAGATATGGAATATTTTCCGTTTCAAGCGTTCGGCCTTCCTCATAGTAATATTATTAAAAACAAACTTAAATCCCTCCACGAACGCGGACACGCCGGCGTTACAGTTAACAATAGATTTCTTAGAAATTTACCTGGAGGTGTTAATGCCATCATTATTTTTTATAATTTTAACTGAACAAATTAGTATGTTGAAACAAACTTTCATTAAATGTTGCATGCTACGGACCCTCCGTTTGCGAGTCAGACTTGCACTTATCTGGTTTTTAATGGTACGTAAGCAAAGAACAATCTAGAAATAGACAATTAGAATATTTTACATACATTCATAACTACGCGACAGTATTAAAAATGGTTTAATTAAAACAATTATTGATAAAATATACCTATTATTAGATATTTAAAATATTTTTGGGCTTACGTCGGTGTTTACAGTATATACCTAATATTTTTATTTAAATTGCTATTTCTTGTATACTTTTTTTCGTTAGGTTGGACCCAAAAGTACGTTTAAGTAATTTAAAATAAAAGATTTGTTTCATTATGGCCGAGTACAATAAGCCCTGAAACCATAATTTACCTGAAATCGTATTTTTATGGGTAGTTAGGTATATTATATTATAATAAGTAAATTGTTTCTTAATTCTATTTATAGAAATTTCTCTTGATATGGTAATCTTATGTTTATAACAATCAGTGCAATAATACTATTATAATTTTATAAAGTTAAATTATCTTTTCTTATCTACCTATAACAATTTTTTATGGATAAATCTATACTAATATTATAAAGAGGCAGACTTTGTTTGTTTGAATGCGCTAATATCAGGAACTACTTATCTGATTTGAATTTTTTTTTTTGGATTAGATAGCCCGTTTATCGAGGAAGGCTCTATATCTAGGATATAATATATCATATCAAAAACCAGTCTATCTTTTTCATACTAACCGTTAGAACAGTCCTAGTATAGTGTCCCCCCCAACGTGTGTTCACCTTGTCGTGGTGGGGGGGCTCAGTAGTGCGCGGCAATCCAACCGGGCGCGAAGCTAAGAAACGCACAGGGAGGTTGCCCACTTCGGTGGGCGGTGGAAGGTGGCCCTCTTCGGGGGGCGGTGTACCATGCGGGTTGCTCCTGGTACTTCTCTGATAGCAGAGTGGACCTTGGAGCAAACCCATGGTTGTGGTCGTCTGCTTCGGCAGACCTGCCGTCGGGGCGTCGTAGTTGAATGCGTAAGCGATCCTGCGACGTCCCATTAAGACGGGGGAAGGTTTTGTTGGGTTTTAGTGGGTAGTACTAGCTGTATTACGCCGGTGAGTCCCACAGGTCGTGCGTAAATGCATTTCCCAACGTTAAAAAAAAAGTCCTAGTATAGTGTAAAAAGACATATTGACTTACATAGATTTTATTGATGAAATACACATAATTGGATTCATCAGCTTGCTTGTGTTTCGTTAGTTGTCTACGGACGCAAAATGTCTGTCGACTGTTTACTTCGTTAGCGGAGTCTATCCCGCACAACGCCTCGACGGCCTTTGATTGTTCGACTATAGGTAAACACTCCCTAAACTCGCTACAAGATACGTTCATAAGAATTATACTTCCTACGAACGATATCCTTCATTTTTGTATTCCAAATAAAGAAATAAATAAAATTATTTACTGATACTAACTTTTTATCTATATACGGTTACATAGAGTTTCCGTTAGTTACTGTACTTAAGGCCACCTGCGTCGTATACAGCTCCGGGCTAGTGTAAATTTATGTATGCTTTCAACGCTTTTACCGTGTGCCACCTGACCTAGGCGAGCATTTTGCCGGACAAATGTCTCCCTGTCCCTATTTATATTGGGTACTTATTCTAACTCCGAACTGACTTGTGTGTTAGAGCAATCGTTACGTTATTCGGACGAGTTTATTTTCTTTGCTCAAAATTTATGTGCACAAAACGTTTGTTTGGATTTTTCTTTATCGGGATTTATTGTTTCTCTTAACACCGCCGCTTGTTAGATTTAATTCTGGTAACAAAAAAATGGCCCTTAAAAATGTTAAAGAAAGATTTCAATTCCGATTATTTTTATTCTAACTATGGTGATTTTGCGTAAAATTTAAAGTCATTTAATCTTAAACAATTAACTGTGTTTAAGCTGTTACTAAGTTTTAATAACTTATAGATTATATTCTCACTTGTATTTAGATATATAGAATAAAATAGTAATTGTAGATACGTATATCGTAAATTGTATTATATGTAGCTTCCTATGGTAACTATTTTAGAATAACCAATTTCAAACATACCGAGATTAATTGAAGTTGTTTCTGAAAAAGAAATATTTTGTTCAATTGTACAAGTTGCGGCAAGCAGCGAATCCGACTTACAAAAACTTTTTTAATATAAGGTATGACAACCTTATCCTGCCGATCGACGTTACCTATATTATTTGATAAAGAAGAATAAAGTTGGTTGTAAAAATGTTGGCGTAAGAAAAATATAATTAAAAAAAATCTTTAAATAAAACTATCTTTTCGGATTATTTCGCGGATTTATTTTGATTTTTGGTTCCCGACGTTTCGAATGCTTTACAGCATCCATGGTCACGGGAGAGACTGAGGTGTTACATGTCTTCAAGGTATAGTTGTTACAGACAGCCTATACCTTCAAGACATGTAACACCTCAGCACCACACCCTTTATTTAAAAATGTCAAAAATTCGCGTAAATCTAAGAAAGTATTAAAAAAATCTATAGTGTTTAAACAAATGTATTGTATAATATTATTAATGCAATAAATTACTTGTCCCTAAAAACGTCATATAATTGGTATGTTACTGGTCAAAGAATATT
This sequence comes from Brenthis ino, assembly GCA_921882275.1. Lineage (NCBI taxonomy): Eukaryota > Metazoa > Arthropoda > Insecta > Lepidoptera > Nymphalidae > Brenthis > Brenthis ino. The sequence continues at coordinate 24,588,173 of OV170225.1, read as the reverse complement.
TAAATCATAAAATTAAATTGGACTTGATTTTATATCCAAATATATTTTAAATTCAAGAATGAGTATCATGGCCTCGTTAATCTCAAATGTTACCACTTCAAGGTGTAGGGTTCGTGCTGACCTAAGCCTAACTGGGTTGAACGTTATTACGTGCTGCTCTAGATGGTAAAAATAAAGTTTTGTTCGAATATTATGTTGTGAAACTTAGTCATTTATTAGTACAAATAATCTATACTAATATTATGAACAGATAAAGTTTGTGATTTTGTGAGATTGTGAGTTTGTGATCTCTGGATCTACCGAACCGATTTAGGTGAAATTTGGTAAGAAGATAGTTTGAGACTCTTAAGGGGTTAAAAATGGGGATGAAAGTTTGTATGGGGAATCAAGCTAGGGACGATCCCGAGCGAAGCGAAGGCGAGTCGCTAGTATGTAACAATTTTGTATATTTCAATACATTAAAGGCAAAACATTTATTTTATGATATTAATAATTAAGGTTTTTCATACCTCTAAATTCTAATTGTGTCTAAAACTTTGGTAGCTTATGTGGACACTTATTAGCAGGAAAGAAATTATTGCCGGAGGTGGTGGGTGGAACCATTGGTTCTACGAAAACGATCTTAGAAAGACATACTACATTGAGATATGCTTTTCTTTACTGTCTTACTTCAACTCTAAGTGCTAAGTTAAGCTCACTCGAAGCATTGCAAATTTTAATTTCTTTAAATTTTATTAGTATAATTTTAACTTTGCTTTGATGCTTGTATTATATTAACATTTTTACTATTTAAGCCAATATATAAAATTGAAAGCAAATATGAGTAAATAAACAGCCAACAATATTTTAATCACTTTGTCAACATAACTGTACTGCATAAAATTAAATACCTGGAATGTGATCACAAAGAGCTCATCATGTATGAAAATACATATTAAGTACGTCCTATAAAATTTCTCTATGGAGTCATAATTAGTGTTTTGGCAAGGTTCGACCTCCACTTTAACCGAGAACTGCAAATATCCAACTCATCGGCAAACATTTATTATAGCTTTGAGTTCGAGCGCGGAACTTGATAAATTTACAGAGCAAGAAGTTATAAGTATTCTCTGTGAGTACGGCCGGCGAATGGCGTCAGCCGGGCTCCATCGAGGCTCGAGAAACATCGTCCGAGACGCCACAAAAACTTTACCCTCGCTATATTATTACTACTATGCTAATTAAAATAGCTCAGAATAGATTACGGGCAGCTTCTGGCAGCGAGCGGTTAATGCTCGGGTTTTACGACGTCACGCTTTATGCCCTATCATTAGCGCTTCTCCCGACTGAACAGTTTTTTATGATACACATTCGTTTTCTTATCTTTTCACTAAATGATCAGGTTTTCATTGAGGCTTTGTTAAAATATATTACTGAAATAATTAGATGTTTTAAATAATTTACAATTTATACCCTTAACATATTAGTAGAACAGATTATATTGCAATTATCATTTATAATAAAATTATTATTTTTAATTTATAAATGTGGCAATAGTGTTGCTTAATATTTTTAATTTTAAATAATAGCAAACTGAATTATTATTTCTTAATTTTTATAACTGTTTTAAAAACGTACTATTGGTTAATATTTTAAATTCTTTAAGTTTATAAATATAATAATACTCGTAGCAATACAAAGTAAGATTAATAATTATTTAATAAAGTTAAAAAAAATGTTATACGTAATTATAGAAATAGTAAGTAAAATTAAATAAATAATATTTAATACTCGATTTTCAGAACTTATTTAAATTATAAAAAAATTATTAAAATTAACAAATTTTGTAACACCATATTAGTATCAATTTCGTTTTAAAATCATTGGATAATTTTGTTGATATTATACTGTTTTATTACAACTATATAATGAATGATCTTTGAGACGTCTAAAACTAGAAGTTTAGTCTCTTCCGTGACTATATTTGCTGTATAGTATTCGAAATGTCGGAAACAAAAATAAATCCGCGAAAAAAATCCTAAAGGTAGCTTTATTTAAAAACTAGCTTCGCTCGGGTGCATCCCTATATATATTTTTTTATTTTTTATTTACCCCTTTTATATATTAGGTCCTTACATGCGAAATTGACGTTTCGTCGAACTGCCCACTTTGATCTCAAATATCTGCCGTTTAATTAAGAATTCCAAATTTAAATTTAGGTGCATTTGTGTTTCGAATTTAGTGATTCATTTGTTTTCGTGCCGTTTGATATGTCTTTGACATCGTTGTGTTCCCAATATGGAAAACTTAAAATATCGCGTTATTTACGAATCCGACTTCCACCGTAGCACCAGCGCTGCAGAAATAGCTCGAAGGATCGATGATGTGTATGGGGAAACTACTGTAAAAGAAAACATGGTACGTTTTTAGTTCCAACGTTTTCGTACTGGAAATTTTGACCTGCAGAACAAACCGCGTGGACGGCCAGAGATCCTAGGTGACAATGAAGAATTAAAAGTGATCGGAGAAATGGATACATCGCAAACCACGTCAGAATTAGCGGCAAGCTTCGGCGTGAGTGATAAAACAATTTTCATTCACTGGAAACAAATTGGAAAAGTAAAAAAGCTTGAAAAATGGGTTCGGCATGAATCAGGCACACCAATGAACTCGCGTCGAGTGGTGCGTTACATTACTCAACCGTCATAAAAACGAGGAGATTTTCAATCGTATGGTTACTTGTGATGAAAAATAGATCCTGTAGGATAATTTCAGACGCTCATCACGATGGTTGAACCCAGGAGAACCGGCCAAATCCTACCCCAAGCGAAAGTCCACTCAGAAAAAGGTTCTGGTCTGGTGGACCAATGCTGGTGTCATCCACTAAACTTCCTATTAGATCTGGCCAAACGATTATGGTAGATCTATATTGTTAACAATTGCAAACCATGATAAAAAAGCTTGCGGATTGGTCAACTGCTCTAGCCTACTGCTGCTTCAGGACAACGCTAGACCACACACTGCCCAACAGACGGTCGCTAAATTAGAGGAGCTGAGATTGGATTGGAATGTTTCTGACACCCAACATACCTTGCTCAAAATACCCTTGCTCCAACAGATTACTACTTTCCCGGTATTTGGACAATTTTTTGAAAGGAAAAAAATTCAATTCCGATGAGGTAGTCATGTTACTTAACATTAAAATAGTTATTGCGAGTGTACCTTAGGAGAAAGACAAATGCTATTGCGGAGTTTTCTGTAGGCCTTTTTAAAATCTACTAATTTTCTGGTACATTGTTTTGATGTATCTCTTAAGGTTTAGCTAGCCATTTTAAGGATGACGCGACAGAACTAGTTATTGTGTTTTCCCGTGAGAATTAATGATTTATTCTGTAGAAAAAGGTATCCTAAATGTTCACCCAAGAAATAAGTTATTACTACATAACATTTTGTTAAAATAGGTTCAGTACTTTTTGCCTGAAACGCACATAGATATACAGACAACAGGCATACGGACAAACAGATAAAAATTTCAGTAACTATTGTTTTGAAGTCTATATTCTGTACACAATGCGTTACACTTTTAAAAAAATATTACATGCACAGATTTCGCACTGTTACTTTTTTATTATACGAGTACTTATGGATATTAAACATTCGTGTAAATCTAAGAAAGTATTTAATTTTAAGTTAATTAATAAAGGTTGTATGTATATTGTGTGATGTACTTAGAGACAAAGGAAATCAACTAAAACATTAGTCTCTCCTGTGACGATGTTTGCTGCAAAGCATTTAAAATGTTCGTAACTGTAAATTTAAATTAAACTAGCGACACACCCTCGCTTCGCCCGGGTTCGTCCCTAGCTTGCTTCGCAATACACACTTTCATCCCCATTTTCATTCCCTTAAGGGATGATTTCTGGCTTAAAATATCCTTCCCTGGGAAGGATCTCAAACTATCTTCTTACCAAATTTCATCTAAATCGGTTCAGTAGATCCAGAGATTACCCATTACAACCTCACAAACTTTACCTCTTTGTAATATTAGTATAGATAATTATAATTACTACGAGACATACGTATATAAGAAACAAACGAAATATATAATATATACACACATTTGATATTTAAAGATTCATTTTTGCACGGCCTAGATTTTTTATTGCTCTATTCAAATCACTTTTAACGTTATTTAAATAGAGGTTTAGGTTACGCAGTGCTATAAAATATAATATGTTACAGTTACATATAATAAGACCATCGAGAGGTCAATCAAAAAAAGAGGATATCATAAGCGTTTAGGCATTATTTGGGCCAAGAGTGAAGCAAGTATGCTGAACGAATAGTAAATTCTTTTAGATTATGACATTTTGCGTTATATACGTTTTGAAATAATAAGAATTGTAAAATACCTAATATTTTTTAATTGTCCAGTAAATTCGGGATACTTAATATCTTAATAGGTATTGTGATATAGTATTTAACCGATATAGAAATTTTTTTGTTTGCACGTGTGACTTACAGTACTATACCCTCGCTTTGCTCGGGTACATCCCTTGGTACGTTTTTAATAGATTAAAATAGTTATTGCGAGTGTACCTTAGGAGATACACATATCGTGCTATTACGGATTTTTCTGTCGATTTTTTTAAAACCTTCAAGACTCAAGGTCTTGTGGTACAGTTTTTTACAGATATAGACGTTGAGTGACTTACAGTACTTATTATTATACATTGTTAGTAAAGTTTAGTTAGTTTATTAATATTATACATATGTATAATCTAGTTTAGTATTATATGATACCTTGTATAATATAGGATACTTTAATCCCGAAACATGATAGATTTCCTGCGGATTAGTACATTTTGTTGTATAGTGAATTTATTTTATTGAGAGCTTCAACTGCATAAACATGTTAACAAAGAAACATGACAATAAAACTTTTTAATCATTATAGCCATTTTATTAAAACAAATTATAAATACGTACGACTATTTTTTTTGGCCACTTAAAGTAAACAATATTATATTTTTGTATAATTTGTATTCGATAATAACCACAAAAATACTTCTCATTTGTTTTAGCTGGCGCTAAAAGAGAAAATGAAAATAGTCGGCCATTTCACAAAACCTGGCCTTTGTGCTTTAGCGTCGCCTTCGGTTTGTTTATTTCAGGGTCCTGTCTCGTAAACACTCTCAGGCCGATTTACTAAATTTAACAGAGCCTTTTTATTTTTTCAAAATCCTTTTTTTATCATCAACAGTAATATCGAAAGTTTAGATAAGTTTTACGATACGCTCTGCTTTTCTCATGTCAATAATTATTTTTTAAAGAAAATTCGTAACTTCTTAGTTTTGAATTGAAAAGTAGTTTAAAGCCAGACTAAAAGCAAACTGTAGCGACGTTTGGGCAGGGAATGATCTGATAACGACCACCGAACTCGTATATCTTCGGGTGCTATTCTAGCTACTTAATTTACTGCCACAGTAACGCCACATGCACGCTCCATATCCACCGTGTTATTGCCAACTTGAAAACAAGAATGCCACACACATTTCCTTCATATCTCTTGAATTTAAGCGTTCGTATACCGTTAACATTTTCTACTTCCAAGGCGTTTACTTCTAGACTATATTCTTTTGTTATCATTTTATTAATTTTTTTTTGATTTTATTTTAAAAATTTACACATTTATGTCAGGTGTATAAAAAGTTTTAATTAAAATTCAAATATTTCATTGTCTACCTGTGTAATATATTTCATTCAAATCCGTCCTACTGTTTCAGCGTAAAGAAGTAACGGACATACACACACATTTATAAACTACTTATAAACTTTCGTAGTTATTGTGGTTTAGTCCAATAACGTAGACATTTATACAAAATCTTGGACCATTAAATTACATATCCATAATTAATTGAACCATTAAATTATTCATTAATTGATCTTTTATTTTATAGTTACATATTGTATATATATACGTATATATATATATATATATATGCATTATTTTTCGGACGTATTTTTAAATAATCTAATAGTTTATTTTATTTGCAAAAATTTAGGTGTGTGAAATAATTTGACAATCGTTGGTCATCGTTTTATGCAAGGCATATGAACAATTTTATTTTTATTTACATTTAACCTTCAGTTAAACGTGTAGCTACGCGTCATAATATATATAAAATAGTAATTCAGGAAATTTCGCAAAATATTTGTTATCACAGAAGCCCTTTGCAAATCTTGGCTTAGTTCTATGATCTATAGAAATTTCTTACTCAAACATGAAAAATTGTAGAAAACTTTTGTAAAATACGTGAATGTGGTTTTAACTTTCAGACTTAATTACTTCCAAGAGCGAATATAACTTGGTAATATAAGCAATTAGAAACTTATTTGACGCTGCCGGTCCGCCTGTTCCGCCTGAGGGGCAGAAATCGTGAGCGGGATGAGCCATTACTTGCTTTCGTAGAACTTTTCCTTTTAAAAGTCGTCTCTTACTCTTTTGAAAGTTATTATATTGGATAATTTGGGCAGAAATATGAATATGGTAGCCACAACTTTAGTAATTTTAGCTATTAAGGATTTTTTTACCGATTAGCACTTAAAATATTACCCCTAATAGGGTTAAGCGATCTTCACAACTTTTCACAAATCTTTTTTTTATATTTGTAAAAATATAATATTAAAGAAAATTTTGTTTCTATTGGATTTTTTTAAAGCAGCTTGAAACGCTTCTTACAAAAGTTAAATATTATACCTATATAGTGCAAAATTACAATATGATAATAATTTTAGTTAAAAAAAACCAAGTTTTTGGCCAATTGTGGTGAATCATTATGGGGCTCGTCGAAACGAACCACATGAGCTCGAAGGTAGCAGTAGTCATTAAAGAGTTCCACTATCCACTTTACGGTTCCATCATTAGATCAGACCGGTGGAACCAAATTTTGTATTATAATCGGTATTACACAAATTTTAAAGCGATAAGACACTAAGTTGATTAAATTTGATTTGTTTACATACATAGTTACATGTAAAGTTAATAGGGTAAAACCCGGATAGTTGCCTCGGCGGGATAGATGCTCTGGTTTGGGATAAGCTATATTTAATTATATCCCTTGCATCAGCGGTCTGCTACAGTTAGAAGCGCATCCTCAACAAACATCTATGCCATAAAGCCATAGGATACGCATCTCGGCAACACCTTGACGAGTGTCAAAAATATATTTACGGGTTATTTGTATAGATTTTTTTATTATGATTGTGGATGTTCATTTTTTATGTCTTCCTACGCACTGGACCTTATCTATTTCTTTAATGATTTCACATGGCAAGTGGGCAAAATGTTGCGAAATACGAATTGTTGTTCCGCGCTACTTGTCTTGACTTGACTTGTCAGTTTAATATTAACTTTGGAATAACTGAATAATAAAAGAATGGGCGCGAATCCAATAAATCACAAAAAACGGAATTGAAAACGGAACTGAATCAAAATTACTTACTTTTACTTAAAATCCCCTGAGTATGGCTATAAAAAGCAAAAAAAATAAATATGTACAGATACAGAAACAGAATAATTTTTTTGTAGCCAGTAGAAAATATATAAGAAAGAAATAAAAAAAGGCCCGAAAGTAGATTGATAATTTTAGTAGTAAATCAAATTCATAACAAAGACATTATTAAACTGAACGAGGGAAGAACTTTAAGGAAGAGATAAATAAACAATTGTCAGTTAAAATGAAGAACATGACATCAAAAGTTTTTGTTGAGCTTTTATAGAGCTAATTCAAAAAAATGTTTTTCGAATAAATATTTTACAAAATCTATATCAGACTGAAATGCATGTACATACAATGCGTCAAATTGGTGGTCAAACTATTTTAAGGTACAATCGTATTTAAAAAAAATGAGATGCGGAAAATTGAAAGCTCTAGTAATAATAGTGTAACTGAACTTTTGAATTTTTTCTAGCGATATCTATCTACCTGCTATATAATGTGTTGCCTTGTTTACAAAATTGCTCTTTATCATTAAGGTTAATAATATTCTTTATCTCATATAAATCTCAATCATTAATAAAGACTCATTGTGTCAAATTTCACCTAGATCCGTTCAGCCTGGCGTGATCAGATCAGTTCTAGCGTGATTGAGTAACAAACATCCATCCAAATATCCAAAGATCTAAACTTTCACATTTATAATATTAGTAAAATATAAGAACTATATGTACATACCTCTTTTAGTAGTTGTGTAACTTCTGAATAACTCTATGTATTTGTAATTGTGAGGCTATGATATATAGCAATGATAGGTTTATAGTCTTCTAGAATCTTATTGGTCGTTATAGTCAAGCTATTAACAAGTTTTATATTGGACATAAATGAATTACATGCAAATATGCATATCGAAAACGGTAATTATATAATCTGGACTCGTTAGGAGGCGTTGTATACAAATTATAAAATAGTTTTATATAACTACATACAATGCTCGAAAAAAATATATTTACATGATAAACCATTGGTGGTTATAAAAATGAACCTAAGAATGTAGGATATGTATAAAAAAACTTTTTTTTAAACCCTAAAATTTTATCTTATATTATAAGACTTTACAATATGTAGTGCTCAAAAATCTTTACTTTTAACATATTTTGGTACTTAAAAAAAGATAAAAAATATTATTAAACATTAAATGTTGAAACCCTAATATTGTGTAATATATACAGCCAAGATATTCTAATAGTAGCGATAACGAAACGTAAATTTGGTACGCTGAGATCTATTCAGTGTTTCGATGGTAGGTACTTGTATAACCAATTATGCAAAGCGTCTTCCGCGTTGCGGTGCGCTGTTCGCGGCGATGTGCTCGCGCGGCGCAATAGGGCGGCCGCTGTCGCGCTCTTTCCTCACTCGTAGCGAAATAACGACCTCAATTTGCATAACATTGCTCGTCACCCCTTATTCCCCACCAGCGGCTTTCGCAGGCTCTGTCCCACCGGACTCTATACCTTTTTTGTTCATAAAATCTGTCCAGTATGAGCTGTCTATTAAAATTCATAAAATACGACATTAAAATTAAAATAAACTGAAAATAAATCTCCTAAACCCAAGTTGATATCATTCTGGTTTGTGGGCAAAACGATTTTTGGGTCTTATCGTTTGATTTAGTATCTCGTTTCATATTTACAAAGCACGAAGGAGCTTAAAAAGGTTTTAAATATATCAAACAAAGCGCCACTGCAGCGTCCGTAGCTTATGAGTGGTCATGATAAGTTGTTTTGGCCGCATTTGTAACTTCTTCGTCCAACTTTTAGTTTTAATTGAATCAAAGTTTTCGGCTTTTTGCGGCGAGTGTGCCAGCCACGCACGCTCTTCTAACTCCAATAAACTTTCTTTATTAAATTATCAGAAGTACAGAAACGTTCTCCCTTTGAACGTGGTGCAAATTGAAAATAGTCTAACAAAATACAGTCATATTTGTAATGCTACAAGTTTACTTTTCGCTTGATGACCTTTATGTTGGTTAAAGATAAGAAGTTTAAATTACAAGTCTTTCATATGTGGATTTATTTTAATATTTATTGAATGCTTACAAAAAGTGATATAGAGCGTTAAGTGATATTTTTAGTATACGTTATTTATATATCTATATATATAAAACAACGAAACAACAAAAAGACAACAACAACAAAAAGGTTTGTTACAACACTTATAACTCGAGAACTGCTGCACCGATTTGTTGGACTTATCTTCATCCCGAATAGCAGAATAACTATTAAAATATCGGAAAAAAACACAAAAAAAAAATTAAAACTTACATGAATAACGCTGTCTAATAACTATTTAAAACGTACCTAGGGACGAACCTAAGCAAAGCGAGGGTGAGCCGCGAGAATTAGATAAATAATATTTGTATGTAAAACGTAACAAAATAAAAAAAAAATGTTGTCTAATTAATTATTGCATAAAGACTTAAGGCAGAGTGGTTTGCCCACAAGTATAAAACTATGTTTCTACACTAGAACGCTATTAACGGTCACGTAGTGGACTGCTTATTTCTCACGTTGCGGATTCAAATTTTGAGCAAATATGTCGGTTTATGTCGCCCCTTTTGTTGTATTTTACCTTTATCTTTACATTTTCTTCCTGTTATTTGGGAGCGTTCTTTTATGTTTTAGTTATGAAAACCGAGCTGTTGTTTTAACTATAAATAAAAAATATGTAAATTAGTTTGTCGAAATAGTTTTAAGTATTTAAAAATAGTATTTATCACATTTTAAAGTAATCTAAAATTTATATTATTATTTTAGTCTAAAAAATAATATTGTAGGTCAATATCATATAATTTGTTATAAAAAATGTTGGTGATACAAATACATACATAGTATAGACATTTGTAATTTCTTTGGAGAGATTTATGTAAAGCTTCAGTGTATAGCTTTTTCGAAACCTCTCGTTGCGGATATTGGAGATTTACCTAAGTGTGACGAGGTCTATACAAGACTTGCCGTGCCGAAGCTTTCTATTCTATCCAAGCGTCACATAATGCTCCGCTTTAGTTATAGTTTCCTCTCTCATCATTTCCTTCCTAAATAGGCGTATTCCGTTGTAGTTTTATCTTCAAGATGATAGTAGATGAGTGCATTTATGAATGATAAACAAAATAAATACGTATAAGTATTGCTAAGTATAAAAATTTGATTATTGCTTCTAAACGAAGACAGTTCAAAAAACTTTCTAGTACTTATTAACTCCCTCATTGTTCACTTCTGCACTCATAAACGTCTTTAACTATACTCATCTATACATATAATAAAATCCTAACTAAGCCGAATCTGTACATTAAATATTTTTCGGAAAATCTTATTGAAATAGACTTTATTATCGATACAGAGGCCGAATCTATAGTTTTTAGAATTTTTGTCTGTCTGTCTGTTACCGCATCACGAGAAAACTACTGGACAGATTTTGATGAAATTTAGTATTGTGATAGCTGGTTATCCGGGTCAACATATAGGATACTTTTTATCGCGGGAAAATGTCTCATTTCTGAGAAAAAATACAAAAGCTGCAATGTAAGAGTATACTAATATGTAAAACCTAAGAATTCGGTTTTTGGTCATCTGAACGTGGGCGGAGCCGCGGGCAACGCTAGTTGTTTATAAGTATGCATGTACATTGTACATATGTGTTAACTAAGTTTACTTTACCATTACGTTTACCTGAAATATAACATAATAACAGACAGACAGACAGACAGACAGACAGACAGACAGACAGACAAAAATTCTAAAAACTATAGATTCGGCCTTTGTATCGATAATAATGTCTATTTCAATAAGATTTTCCAAAAAATATCTAATGTACAGATTCGGCTTAGTTACAACTTTATTATAAATATAGAATATAGATAAACAATCTTTATATATATAATTCTTCTGTGAGTGTGTATGTCACTGAACTTCTCTCAAACGGCTGGACGGATTTTGATGAAATTTTTTGTGTGTGTTCAAGGGGATCTGGGAATGGTTTAGATTCACAATTTGAATAATAATTTTCATCAAAAAAAAAATATAAAAAAATGTTTGAAATTTTCAAATTAAAGACGTGTAGACAGGACAACGTCTGTCGGGTCCGCTAGTATTCATGTATAAGAAAACCGTATAAGAAAACCATACTCCTCGGACCTTGCACCAACATATTACCACTTTTTCCGGAATTAGAACAATTTCTTGCAAGGAAAAAAAAAACAATTCCGATAAAGCAGTCAAAACCGCCTTCAGAGATTTTATTGATTCACGCTCCCACAATTTTTTACAAAGGAATCAATGAACTACCTATAAAATGGCGAAAGTGAATAGATAACAATGGTACATATTTTGATTGATTGAATATATACTCGTTATTTTTTTTTCGTTTTGATTTTTCTATATAAAACACCAATTACATGTGTAAGGACCTAATAATTCTATCGTTATGTTTATGTTGTTTAATATGAACACTTTAAATGATTGCGATTTTTTAACATTTTGATCGTCATATAACAAATATTTTATTTAATGTATATTGGTTCATCTTCTATTTCAAAATAATCTAATTTAATGTGATATCAGTATGTTTAACCAGAATAAATTTTTGATTGAAGATCGGACTCGGCTTAGCCTGCTCGTTAGGTATTCTTCTGTGAACTCTTCTAGGTTTAAAGAAAAAGGCGAAACGAATTTTAGACTTTCCACTCTAACTATTCGCTGTATTTTATGTTAAAGTAAATAAAAAATAAAAGTAGTAGTAGAATAAGATAAGTAGATCGAAAAAACTATATATATTTTAATTTTGTGATGCATTTTCAATTAATATTTTTAGTGTGCATTATTAAAATGTGAAATTAAGTTCGTAATTTCAAACTAATTTAATGTAGCTGAAAACAAAATACATATTATAATAAAGATCTTTTAGATGTATTACTCGTATATTTCTCAGAAAAGATGATCAATCATTATAGAAGACACGATACAATATTAAGAAAATCGTTTAAATATGTATACGTCTTAAAAAATTATCGAGGTTAATATTTTTATGTAATCCTTCCTTGCCTTGTCGTGTTTACTTTACTTTTCCTGTGTCACTCGATCTACGAAAAATAAACGTTATTCTCAAAGGTACGCTAACATTGGCCTCGTAAAAAGCGTAAAAAGCTACGGCGATAGACTTAACACGGGAGTAAATGCAGGCGGCAGGTACGCTGGCACGATGACAGTGCTACAGCTCCCGACGGACCCCTTCCGCGATCCTCGTAAATTGCGAATATTAGATTATAAGTACGGACTGTGGCGAGTAGCACGGGGACCATCAGCCGTTCGCCGAACTCGTTTCTTGCTTTACATACCTCCGTGATCTGAATCTGCTTTTTACATATTCCCCTTCGTGCCATTTTAACTTTTCGATATGTTATCATTGACGGAGATTCATTATTAAGTATAATTTATTCGTCGACAGTATTATCTTTATTTTTAGATGTATTAAACTACATTTTTTCAGAAATGTACATAGATTTCATTGTTGTTATAAGCATGTATGTTTCAAATTATAATAGCGAGCTTTATCGATATTCTTATAATAGCGATTTTTATATTTTATATTTTATGGGTTTTAAGTATTTATTGATAAATGGATGAGCACTGCGCATAGCTATACCGTCAATAAATGAAATAAATATGAACCTTTTTACAAAATCAAAACGTATAGATATCTATGGAAAAAACTTTACATAATTTAGAATTTATGAAAGATATCGACTTCAAAAAAGGAGGAGGTTTCCAAATCGTCGGAATCTTGTATTTTTTATGTATGTTCGCCGATCACTCGAATACACCTGGACCGATTTGGAAAATTATTTTTTGGTTTGAAAGGGTATACTTCCCATGGTCCAGTGGTATCATGGTCATCAAGTCAGGATTTGATGATGGAATCCTGGAGAAATCGCTAAGAAGGAACTCTTTAAAGTTTATAGGCACACTTGAAGCGATTTGGATATTTTTTTCTAATAAAACCTCTACACAAAAAATGGAAAAATAAAAACTTAAAAATTAACTGAGAGTTTTCATCAGCTATAGAACCTAATCAGATATTTTCTAAGTCGGTGCCAGCCGATATCAAAAATCCAAAAAAATCAAAGCACAAACACAAAAAAAATTAGGTATCTATAGTTATGAAAACTCCCATTATTATTATTTTTTACTTTTTAGTGTTTTGAAGTCGGTTTTTTTTTACATATTTGGTTTGACTGTCTGAAAAAACATAGAAGAGTTTTATTTATACACGAAAACAAACATGCGATCAAAGCCATATATACATACACAAATGTACACGTTGTAGGAGTCACATATATTACAAACTAACGGCTCACCCTCGCTTCGCTCGGGTTCGTCTGCTTGCTTCCCAATACAACCTTTCATACCCATTTTCTAAGTTTCTGCGTAATTTTCTTAACTTTTTTAATGTAAGAACCTTCTACGAAGTATTAGAAAACATTTAATAAAAAAGGTGAATGAAATTCGATAAATCCGTTCTCAAGTTATAGCGTGACCAAGACAAATAGGGGTTCATTTTAATTGCGTCCTAACCAGTATATAATTTACATTATCACTTATATACCATAACCATATTATGTGTTATATTTTAAAATTAGTTTTTCTTTATTATATGATTATCTGATATTGCAAATTCATTTAATACTCAAATTATTTGAAATATCACGCATTTCGCTATCTTCGTTATGCTGATCATGATAATAACAACAGCTGCGACGGTGCGGGCGCGGGTGCGACGGTGTCAGTTTGCCTACCCCGTTCAGTTACGGCTTCATTAGGCAAGCGAAGCGTCGCGTGTTACACTCAAACCTCTTATATGCTTCCACTTCTATACTCATTATGTACTTACTGAATTCTGTACCTCGTTCAATTAAACTTCTTAAGTATTCAGTACTATGCCATCTAAATATTAATGTTACGGTAAAAGTTCCTTTTATTACAAATTCTACTTAAATTAAAATGTTTAAATTTATTTTATTATTTTATATGTTTCAATATGCATAGTACATCTTTAGGTTTAAATATATGTACCTATGTACATAGTAAAATACTAAATTCGGATATATTTTGTGTTTATTTAGCAATGTTCAGCCTGCTTCTTTCCTTGCCAATGAATAGGGGAAGCTTTTGGTAATGATCTCGAAAAAGGAAGAATTGAAGGTGTGTCCATTATAATTCTTCTTTTTAAATGAAAAATCTATACATATAATAAAATTCTGACTTAGTCGAATCTGTACATTAAATATTTTTTTGGAAAATCTTATTGAAGTAGACATTATTATCGATACAGGTTCCGAATCTATAGCTTTTAGAATTTTTGTCTGTCTGTCTGTTACCGCATACAGAAAAACTACTGGAGGGATTTTGATGAAATTTGGTATGGTCATAACTGGTTATCAGAGTTAACATATAGGATACTTTTTACCGCGGGAAAATATCTCATTTCTGAGAAAAATACAAAAACTGGTTAGAATAAAACAACGATGATACTACATATATTTTAGCAAGGTAACTTATTAAATAAGGCAAAAACTATTAGAAATAGCTTATCTTGAAAAAGAAATAACAATAGCGCTATTTTATTTGGTTTTAAGTCATCTGAACGCGGGCGGAGCCGCGGGCAATGCTAGTACTCTTATAAATATCATGAAAAATGCAATCCCTAAGGGTGAAATAATTCTCTTATTTAGGAGGTATATATAAGAGATTAGGTAGATATATATAAGAGGAGATTATATTATTAAGAGTTCTTAATTAAGACGAAATCACATTTTAACCCGCCATTGGTGATGTATATGTCTGTGAGACCGGGTGCTTCGAAAAGTCTAACAACTTTTTTATTCGCCATCAATTTGTTTTGTAATTTCGAGTAGCTACCTCATTTTACGTCCCCTACCGTACTGCTTATTTCGCGATAAAAACCTGGACGCATATTCTGGAGTTTAAGCGCCAACTCGGTGCGTGAGATTGGCGGCACTGAATACTTAAGTCAAATATGTAGTTATTAGAAAAATTTAAAAAATTGCCTGAAAAAGTCTAAAAACAACACTTTTCTATACTCTCATACAAAAGATTCGTAATAATACTTAAAAGTCAATTTGAACTTTAATATCATACCATAAAGTTTAAGTGTTAGTGGAGAGGTTCCGGGAAGGCAAAACAATTGAGTGCCGTTAGTATCATATAAATATTAATGTCAATATTTGTCTATATTATTAACAAAAAAAAAAAAAATTATATGGCTAACGCTGGCTAATAACTATTTATATCTATTTAAAACGTACCTAGCGACAAATCCGAGCGAAGCGAGGGTGAGCCGCTTGTAGTAAACAAAAACACCCGTTCTTACTTTTTAGTGCTTGGAAGTCGTTTTTTTTTTGAAGTCGGTATTTTTAGTGTTTTATGTGAAATAGCTTAATAAATATAAATTGTAAATAAACGAACTATGATCCATAACATATTTTCTTTTATTACCAAACAAATAATACACATTTTCATTTACGTAAAAAAATTGGAAAAATCTTCGTTTGAAAATCCCGGTGCGTAAGTAAAGTTGACGTCACCAATGGCGGGTTAATATCGATTAGTATGCTTTATTTAGTACTCGAATAATAATAAAATATAGAATATATAAGTATATATTATTATTATGTAGCATAATCGATTTAAGTTCGAATGCAAGCAGATTAATCATTAAGAGCTTAACTATTAAGAGGTCTTATAAATTTATTTTCGTTTATTCTATTAAAATGAATCGTAACTGTAAGCGAAGCGTAAGTGTAAAATGTAGCAAAACATAACATTATGGAATTTTTGTAGCTCACATACTAATGATTATATTGAGTACAGAGGGTGAAATATATAGCTACTTTACCCTACTAAGTTTTAGTTAGCTCAAAATAAATCTTGCTGTGTGTAAATTATCAGAAATGATGTAAAAATCGAAAACATTGTCCTTTCAATATAAAGCAGGATAATTAAATCTAATGTTAAAATGAAATCTATTAAAATTTATGAACTTAGAAAACTTTATCGACTAATTTTGTAAACAGTATCGTCAAATGCATTATATCAATTATGAGGTTAAAAAACTTGTACATGAAGAAAGTCGCAGATACATACTAAGTAGTTTTCGCATAATTATACTTCTGTTTCGAAGCGTCGGCGGTGTTGGTAATGCATTACCGGTGGTTCTGCCGCCCTGACGCTCGAGCCGCGGAGCGACGCCTGTTCCGCGGCTTTGGACTTTGTGAACTACCCCGTATAATTACTCTGGGACTATGGGAAATAGCTCACCGGGCGCTAGAACACTTTTGTATTATTACACTAAATTAATGCAGGCATAAAATTGCAAATATTAAAGAATTGTATGTTTTTCTGTCAGCGTATTGTTGTATTATAGTGAATTGTGCGAGTATATCGTAATATATGAATATATTTCAATCAAGCTAAGCGTTTCAACATTAATTTGGCTTAATACTAAACTAACGCACAACTATTGACAGTCGTAAAGTTTTATTGGTACAAAATACAAATCATGATATCCTACATACTCATATTCAGTTTGAACGGAGTTCAATATCTGATGCGACAAACTTTTGGCAAGACAAATTATAGGTAGCAAATAACGGCAAAGTTTATGATACTCGAGGTTATCAGAAGTAAGCGAGGCTATATTTAACGTACAAATGTGTGGCCTGTGTTTTCTCACACGACTCTATTAAATGCCGCTCGTTGCTTCTCATTATCTCGCAGCCCCTGTATATTATATTAATAAAGTGTGTTCATTATTTATTAAAATATAACAGACAACTGTGTTGTTATTTTTTATGATAACAAATTCTGATCATGTAAACAATTTTAGGTACTATTTCCAGTACCATTAACAGTAATGTTACTTGGTTTAAACTACCTGGTACTTTACGAAATACGGTATGCAAAGTTATTTGTTAGGGTGGAACTAGAAATATATTTTAAAATTCTTTTTATGTATGTCGACCTGGGAAAAGTTCCACTTAGTTTCGTCCGCCCGACGCTATATCGTGATGTATCTAAGTAGAAACTACGCGAGTGGTTGCGAAATCCACGGACGCTTTTAAGACGTTTTCATAATAAATGTGTACAAAACTACAAGCTTCCTTTGGTCTTTAGACATTTAAAGATTTACCACAACCTTATATTAAAAAAAAACACTTCACTTATAATTAAATAAATAAATAAATAAATAAATAAATAAATAAATAATATAATTATAGTTTAATCATAAGTGAACTACGAATTATTATATTTATTTATATTTTAATTTACGACTATTAATAACTTAACAAGAATACTGAGGAAAATTTTAAGCCTCACCATTCTCTTCACCATCGGCTATGAAACATGATTCCTTAAGCGTAGAGATAAAACGTATGTTCATTTTATTTTCACATTTGTCAGCGTTCGTTTTGTGCCCACTAACATAAATTGAATGTGGAAGGAAACCTCGCAGGTGAATGTAAAATAGCCGGCTTTTCCGAGATAATACCACCAAAATTTTACGACACCATTATGGGATTTATTGGCCGTGTCACATTTAGCAAGAATATTTTCTTAAACATTTTTATAAAACGCTTTTTTATCCTAGATAACAGAACTCGAACGGACGGTGATATTAATAACACAACTGTGGCAGATGAACTAAACCAATGACAGACACTGATACGAACTCTAAAAAGCGCTAAAATGTATCGGGTTGATATTAGTTTATTACCAAAAAGTTTATATTGTAAAACAATGAAACACTTTTCCTGATATAATCGTTATATTGACAGTAATTAATAAAATTTTATACACAACAGAAAATCAAACGTCAATCAATGTCTTCGTCGTCATACTTTTCCTTCCTGCCAGGCACCTGCGTAGACAAACACCACAGATGTTGTATGAAGGCGTACTTGATGTCTTCGAATAAACTAGCGGCGCGTAACAATATTGTTTGCTTCATATAATTTATAATGTTATAACCTAAAACACCATTTACGGTCTCTAACACCAATCAATATTGTAGCTACATGTAAATTTAACACCTTAAACGACCAGAAGTCCTCTTAGGTACCTACTATGCTCGTAGTTTACGTACAAATGTACAACAGGACAACCGCCTAGTGCCAATAACTGTTGTCTCGTACACTAATGGCTGAAACAGGCGTTCAATTAAACGTGCCAATTCGGTCGGAGATAACACTGTTAAACGCTACGCATCGGATACTGTCGGACGCCGGGCTCATTTCATTCTAACCAACTTGTGCAAATAGAAGTCCATATATGAAGCATACTTATGTATTATTCAACGCTTAAAGTTTTATTTAGACGTAAGTCTACGTTACGTTTAGGTTTAATTAATATAACGTATGATATGTATTAAAAGTATATATTTTTTGATCTTATCTTTTGATTTCAAGATTAATGTTATTTTCTTACCGATTACAAAAATAAAAAAAAGGTTTTATTCGAGTGTAAGTATATTTATTACACATTTATTTTTCAAAGATATTTTTAGGATACTTTTTAGAAGAAACTATCCATCTCCAAAAATGATTTTGAATTCGGGATGCTATATCGAAACTGATTAATATAGTAAATGATGCATCACAATAAAACTGTTTTAAAGAAAAAATATAATATAAATCATATTAAATTAAATTAATCAGAGTAGAAAAAAAATTATTTTACTATTAAGAAAGAATAAGTCGTTAACAATGGAAATCTTTTAATGACAGATCTATTCTATCGCAACTTGAAAATTTATAGGTCAAATAATTAACTAATGAAAATCGTGCAGCCATGTTTTACTTCATAAATATTATCCTCATGGCCTGGTGCCACGGCCTGTCGATAAATTAATGGAAGGGACTACGTCACCTGAAATTTTATGTTTCCTTTTTCGCACTCTCCGCTTATATTTTATTAGGTCGACCTTTCTACTGGGCAGAGCTATTGCTGTTATTTAAGTAAATTAACCAAGAGCTAACTTAAATATAGGATTTAGTAGTGAGTATACCATTGTTTAAAAATTTTAGTGTAGTATAAAATTCATTTTGGTTGCCCGTTGATTTTCCTAAGATGAAAATTCGTGTCAATATTATGTATTGTATGTTGTAATGTACGTTTTAGAGATAACTTGATGTGTTTATTGTCGTGATAGTTTTAAAAATTATTATTATTATTATTGTTGATTTTTTTAAAAACCGCTCGACCGATTTCGATAAAATTTATATGGGACCACCTGGCAATATACCCTTTAAAAAGATTCCGACGAATGGAGAACCTCCTCCTTCTCGGAAGTCGGTTAATAAAGCAGATTTATAGCAAAATGACGTCTAGAGACGCGTCCGAGCGAAGCGAGTTGTAAGGTCGCATTGAAGATTGTTGCGTTAGATTGAATAAATTTTTACAAATAGTAAGCAACAAATTTAGGACTCAAATAGTTAAACGAAAATATAATGTCAAATTAGCATAAATAAAATTCATAACCATTTATGTAATTTGCTATTTTACCTTCTTCATTTATTGCACATGGAGGCGACTATTGATACGAATCCATGCTATTTTGACCCTCGAATTCGATTTGTGCCTCATTATAGGCACCTGTGCGTCGCGTTTGTCGATAGTTGGAAAAAGTCCCTATACTCTTCGACCTATAATCTCAGTACCACGCTCGCACAGTAGTAATATTCACCTAATAAATATTTCCCGTTTCGAAAATTTGTTCTGTAACTATTGAAAGTTCGAAAATTATTCTCTAAATGGGAAATGTAAATATTTTCTTGCCATTGTATTGCACGTCCTATATATTATGAAAAAATGAACTTTGTTAATAGACATAATTAACAATACGTTTATTTTAAAATATTTAGAATTTATTTTTAACAAAAGTGATTAACCTATAAAACTTATTTTTATACATTTTGTAAAAGAGCAGTGATCCTGACAGAAGTTTTGGCTGTTAGTTACCGGTTTTAAAAAGTATAGGTATCAGCTTGCAAAAAGATTTAGTGATAGATAACCTTAGGTTTTTTGTTTATTTCATGACTGAAGCATTCATTTATTATTAAATATAAATAATACATATTTAACCCTATAATATGTTGGTGCGTTCATTATTAATGATACCTTTAAAGATTATAATTAAGAATAATTGTAGTCGTTGTCAATTTCTTTTCAAGTTGAATTGTAGATTCCGTAAAAGATATTACCATTGTGAATTATTACCATTGTGAATTAACCTTTACTTTATAGCTTGATGGCACGCAGGTTGAGTGTAGTGATTACGGCAATCACCTCTCATTGTTTGAATGAGAGAGCCTCTGAATTATAGTGATACACTGAAACTTAAATTATTAAATTCACCTTATCTATACATCCCAGTTAAACAATAAATTGCGATATTGGATGCATAGAATATTGTTTTTTTGTACAATGTTAAGGTATCCTCAGATCAGAAATACTGTTTGCACTCATCTATTCATATAATAAAATTGTAACTAAGTAGAATCTGTACATTAAATACTTTTTGGAAAATCTTATTGAAATAGATAATATTATCGATACAGAGATAGATTCGGAATCTATAGTTTTTAGAATTTTTGTCTGTCCGTCTGTCCGTCCGTCTGTCTGTCTGTCTGTCTGTCTGTCTGTCTGTCTGTCTGTCTGTCTGTCTGTCTGTCTGTCTGTCTGTCTGTCTGTCTGTCTGTCTGTCTGTCTGTCTGTCTGTCTGTCTGTCTGTCTGTCTGTCTGTCTGTCTGTCTGTCTGTCTGTCTGTCTGTCTGTCTGTCTGTCTGTCTGTCTGTCTGTCTGTCTGTCTGTCTGTCTGTCTGTCTGTCTGTCTGTCTGTCTGTCTGTCTGTCTGTCTGTCTGTCTGTCTGTCTGTCTGTCTGTCTGTCTGTCTGTCTGTCTGTCTGTCTGTCTGTCTGTCTGTCTGTCTGTCTGTCTGTCTGTCTGTCTGTCTGTCTGTCTGTCTGTCTGTCTGTCTGTCTGTCTGTCTGTCTGTCTGTCTGTCTGTCTGTCTGTCTGTCTGTCTGTCTGTCTGTCTGTCTGTCTGTCTGTCTGTCTCTGTCTGTCTGTCTGTCTGTCTGTCTGTCTCTGTCTGTCTGTCTGTCTGTCTGTCTCTCTCTGTCTGTCTGTCTGTCTGTCTGTCTGTCTGTCTGTCTGTCTGTCTGTCTGTCTGTCTGTCTGTCTGTCTGTCTGTCTGTCTGTCTGTCTGTCTGTCTGTCTGTCTGTCTGTCTGTCTGTCTGTCTGTCTGTCTGTCTGTCTGTCTGTCTGTCTGCTGTCCTGTCTGTCTGTCGTCTGTCTGTCTGTCTGTCGTCTGTCTGTCTGTCTGTCTGTCTGTCTGTCTGTCTGTCTGTCTGTCTGTCTGTCTGTCTGTCTGTCTGTCTGTCTGTCTGTCTGTCTGTCTGTCTGTCTGTCTGTCTGTCTGTCTGTCTGTCTGTCTGTCTGTCTGTCTGTCTGTCTGTCTGTCTGTCTGTCTGTCTGTCTGTCTGTCCTGTCTGTCTGTCTGTCTGTCTGTCTGTCTGTCTGTCTGTCTGTCTGTCTGTCTGTCTGTCTGTCTGTCTGTCTGTCTGTCTGTCTGTCTGTCTGTCTGTCTGTCTGTCTGTCTGTCTGTCTGTCTGTCTGTCTGTCTGTCTGTCTGTCTGTCTGTCTGTCTGTCTGTCTGTCTGTCTGTCTGTCTGTCTGTCTGTCTGTCTGTCTGTCTGTCCGTCTGTCTGTTACCGCATCACGAGAAAACTACTGGACAGATTTTGATGAAATTTGGTATGATGATAGCTGGTTATCCGGGTCAACGTATATGATACTTTTTACCGCGGGAAAATATCTCTTTTCTGAGAAAAAATACAAAAACTGCATTGTAAGAGTATACTAATATGTAAAACCTAAGAATTTGGTTTTTGGTCATCTGAACGCAGGCGGAGCCGCGGGCAATGCTAGTAGTAAATAAATGAAAAACGTTATATGTATGAATTTAAAAAAGCTATATAAACTATCCACTTTCCAATATAAATCCAATCTAGTGAGATTGAAATAATATGTTGTTTGATTCCCTCTAGTCACGGGACGAATGTTTGAATAGACTGTACAATTTCTCGCGGTCTGGTAAAGACAAAGAGGGGGATTCTTTTAAAATATGTTTTAAATTAATTAAACATATAAGCTTAGATTCTTTCCATTTTCATCATCATCATTTTTATTGTGATACATCTTATACATTATGATTGGTAAACTTCATTTTTTTGTTAGTTCTTTTAAAAAAAATATTGGTTCGCATGATAGGTTTTGTTAAGTTACGCAATTTTATAAATAAAATACTGGCAAACTATTTTGGCTTCGCCTATAGGAAGAGAAGCGTATTTTCAAAGAGATAGGTACATACTCGTAGGTCGTCGGACATACTATTTCTCTAAACATGAACAAATACATACATATGTTATAAAAAATGATAGTGAAAAACACTTTTTAAAACAAGCTTTTATTTGAAAGCATTTAAATAAAACCGTGTTTATTAAAAAAAATACTATTAATTTATTTAGTTTATTTGTATTTTTCTCAGAAAATCGTTTCATTTGATATCCATAGTATGGGGGTGCATAAATAACACCTTTGAGAGTCTACCATATTGGATTTACATAGAATGACGTTCAGTTAAATTTGACTTGCAAGATTTGATTACTGACAGATAAGCAGATACCGGGACAGGTGGAACTAAATAAAAGTTTGTCATGATAAATCGCCATTTTGTGACTTCCGCCATATTGGATTAAAAATGGCAGCATTTGGTAATTGCGCATTGTATTGGAAACCAAACTAGTGTGCCAAATTTCAGCTCAATCAGACACTGGGAAGCGGGTCAAATTTAAGTTGCAAAATTCCATTACACAGACTTGAAAACTTAATAAAAGCTTGTACAAAAGCAAACACAGATCCCTTTTTTATGTATGTATCTCATCTAATTAAACATTTTTAATTAAAACTTAAATTGAATTTGAGAAAGGAAAGCTGAAATAAAGGTGTTAAATATAAGAAACTTATCCACGAGTATAAACTATAGAGTTGGGCGGTGTTCAACGCTAAATCTTAGCGAGTACATTACCGTTTTCCAATATCTAAAGCAAAGCGCTCGCCGCGGCCGCGCTCCTAGAATAACAAAGAACTGCGTGGTTGAGATATTGGGCCACTAATGGACTGTGGTATTTATGAAACGACCTACTTTATCACACAGTGTTCTTCTATCTTTATTTGTTGGATCCACTGGATAAACGATTAATAACGCCAAACGGTATCGGATTCGACGCAAGCTTAGACTACTAGCCAAATCCTAGCAATTAAGCTTAATCAGAACTAATATTTCATTAATCTGAGAGCTTTCTGAGTCGCTTTTTATAAATAAAAAAAGAGAAAATTCTTAACAAGTAAAATTCAAATTATCGTATTGTATTTTTTAAATCTTTTTACTATTATTACTTTTACTACGAGTAAATAACTCTTTTTTTATTTTTTATCTATATACCTAATATTATTTACAATATTGGATTTACTACTAGTAAAATCACAAGAAGCTATCTTAAAAAATATATATAAATATATGTATTTTTTATTCATCGTGATTAAAAACCATCAACATTGTAAAGTGTACGATACGAGATACGATACGTAGAATGTAGAGTTGTGGGGGCTTAATTCCGCACAATCAATCAAGGCGCTGATGAGGGTGCAGCAGCCAATGTGGATCTCGCACTACTTAACCGGTTGAGCCAATCGATAATTGCCACAGATATATTGCCAACTTAATTAATATATAATCAATAGACGTGATCATAGTACGAAGTGATGTTATTATGACACTTTATGATTCAATAGATTTTACTTCATTGTATACTAGAAACTCACCTTGGTTTCATCTATATATGTATATGTATAAAGTATATCTTTATAAATACCCACATCTAAATATTCTATCTGTTGTTTTAAAAAATCACAAACTATTCGGTACGACTCCGTGTCACATATAGTACTTAATTGCACATTTACATATTGCATTTACATATTGATTAAGTTTTCTTTAGAGAATGAAAATTTCGTTTAGAATACTGTAAGTAGTATGAAGAGAGCTTAAAATAATTCGTTTAAGCAATCGATAACAGCTATCGATATGGATTGGCAAATTAATTCACTTAGTTAATAACTCGTACGCTGGATCCCAACGCCCCGGAAATATTTTATCTTGTGCTGGATTTCCATAAATTTAAAATTACCCTCAACGTTCCTATTTGGCAGCTTTCCATTATAACAAAATGAATTTATTTTGTAGTAGAACAATATAGGTATGTTTTTATATATCATTGAAATAATAAAGCAATTTATTTTGTTTGTTTTGTTCATATATTTCTTGCATCTGTAATAAAGATACAAAATAATATTCTCTAGGGAATTAATTTAATATATATACATATATATATATTAATCTTCAGGTATCCGTGAATAATAGAAGAGAGAATGACCAATTCCAATATTTACCCAGAGTATATATCGAACCTAAGCTTCCAATTCCATTCTTTGTTCCTGGTATGTTTTTATAGTAATTTTGGCGATTGATAAGCCTTTATTTTTGATAGGTAATGGTGATTGAATAACGTGCTGTACCTGCACTAGTGCTATCTATACGTCTATACATACCTCTACGTAGACATTTTCTTGTAATATTTTTAACCAAACGCTCAGTAGTTCCGCAAATTCAATTGTTAAATATTAGCCAAGAGATATTTTCTCGTAAAAATACTACTTATTTCTTATAATAATCTCAAAACGAATATTATTAAGATATACGAATATTTTTATGCCTTGTTAATGATAATAATATTGAATGTGCCAGTAATGTCGGGGCGCGCTCTATTAAAAATTAGAGGATTCGATCAGAATCTAGTTTGTACGTGGTGTTCATTTGTGAAATACGATACGTCGATGATTTTGAGTTAGATGTAAATATATTTTATCTACGGGCGTCGCAGGGGTGGGTTGTAGTAGCCTCCATCATAAGTCAGCGCATACTGCAATGGCGCGCCGCTCCCTGACGCCGCGCTCTATGGCCCGTGAATAATCCCCCCGTAATACTAGACGTAATGGTTTGGAATTAACCAATTAGTTGTTTTCTTTTTGCCTCGTCAATAATTATCCTCCGCGTTAAACCGACTAATATTGTTTATAAGAAAAATCACATTACGAATTGCCATAAATTGTTTAGGTACTTGGAAACCAGAAGAAGTATAAGAAAATGCAACTAACATATATTTTGTAAATAATTTTCCTTTGCACATTTTTTCTAAGCTTTAGCACGTTCTAAATCCTTGTTAATTCATTGCTTAGTTCGTTTAACAATATAATTTTTCAATTACTATCTAAATCGAATTAAACATTTATTTATCTATGTAAATATTAATGAATTAATTTATGTGTTTTCTTGTGAAATGATAACATACGAGTTTTTATTCCTATAAATTCATTTGATTCAACGGATCGTGTGTGCACGCTCTACAAAGTTACTAATATAGGTACTCTTAGTACCATCAACGTACTACTCTTTGTTTTTGATGGCCTATTTATTGAGGAAAATTATATCTAACACTAGCATTGCCCGCGACTCCGCCCGCGTTCAGATAACCAAAAACCAAATTCTTAGGTTTACATATTCGTATACTCTTACATTGCAGTTTTTGTATTTTTTCTCAGAAATGAGACATTTTCACGCGGTAAAAAGTCCTATATGTTGACCCGGATAACCAGCTATCACCTTACCAAATTTCATCAAAATCCCTCCAGTGGTTTTTCTGTGATGCGGTAATAGACAGACAAAAAATCTAAAAATTATAGATTCGGCCCCTGTATCGATAATAATGTCTATTGCAATAATATTTTCCAAAAAATATTTAATGTTCAGAGTCGGCTTAGTTACAATTTTATTATATGTATAGATTACGTTATGAACCAACCGTAGCAATTATTACACACACATAAACTGGGCGAGCGGAGCTGCGGCAAAAGATTATTTCAAATATTAAAGATATATAACCAAATGCCAACCAAAAAAAGAAATATATGTATAAGATTAAATAACCGAAAGCGTTTATTACGGTTCAAATTATTCCCAGTAAGTATTTTACTACATTGGAAGCTTGTTGCTGAATTAATCTGTAAAGATTTCACTTCTCCCAGCTTCATTCCTTCATTTTATAACATCATAAAAGTGATGATTGAGAGTCGAAACGTTATAGCTTTAATTTAAAATTTCTAGACGCGTGTATTATGGGCTGCCTCGGGTGCTATAATATTCGCAAGGTACACGTACTACACTAGTGTCTTCGAAGCGAGGGGCGCAGCTCATATGCACCTGCGGATATTGCCACGTAAATCAAATTTCTTCTCAACGCTATACCTTTGATATTTATCGTGAACTGTAGCGACAATTTATTGGCTGTAATTATTTAAGAAATTTTTTGACATATAAAATTACTACATATGTAGTTTTTATATGGAAATTATTGTAATTTATTCAAAGTATACAAATACATAGTATGTATACACGATTATATTGGCAACTATATAATTAGCCCTAACAAGGGTATGTTAAGTACACGCTGCACCGATGGCATGAATAACAGGCAGTAACGGCCATCTATATGCCAATAGGATTAATATTTAATGCTGCTATTCTGTGCGGAATTACTCTGACGCTGCGGTTGAGCTTCCCCTGAATTACTGCCTACTGACGTTAGCTGCTATTGGTGTCACACGTTTTGTCATTTGTAAAAGTAGAAATATTACGCGCAATAAACTGTAATTCAACGCGTCCATGAGGAGAATTTATTATAATATATGTAGTTGTTATCATATGCAACCGCGTCATATATTAAGTATGTACGTATGATTAAAATGAAATTATTGTATTAATATGGATATTAAATATTTTAATAGCTTATATCTGACAAAATTTTACTTGACTTATTGTGTGTAATAATTAAAATATAAGTTTATTTCTAGGCATTAAGTAATCCCCCCCTAACGTGCGTTCACCTTGTCGTGGTGGGGGGGCTCAGTAGTGCCCGGCAATCCAGCCGGGCGCGAAGCCAAGAAACGCACAGGGAGGTGACCCACTTCGGTGGGCGGTGGGAGGTGGCCCTCTTCGGAGGGCGGTGTGCCATGCGGGTTGCTCCTGGTACTTCTCTGATAGCAGAGTGGACCTTGGAACAACCCCATGGTTGTTGTGGTCTGCTTCGGCAGACCTGCCGTCGGGGCGTCGTAGTTGAATGCGTAAACGATCCTGCGACGCCCTATTAAGACGGGGTTTAAAAAAAAAAGGCATTAAGTAATGAATCTATACATACTTATAATAAAACACTAACTTAGCGAAATCTGTACATGATTTTTTTTGAAAACAATACCTGTAACGTATTGTGTAGAGAATATAGACCCTAAAATAATACTTATTAAAAAGTTGTCTGTTTTGGTGTTCACATTTCACGCAAAAAGTACTGAATCGGTTTTAAGAAGAATTGATTTTCTTTACGCATATTTCTTTCATGTACTCTAAATAAAGTAAACTTTACGATTTAACATTGGAAAGGAAGTATAAATGAAAAAAAGTGTGTGTGTGTGTGTGTTTGTGTACTTATGTACGCACGTACGAAGTTATACTTCTATGACGTAACAGAACAAAAATAGCTAAAGATTTCATCCCGTATGTCACAACTCTCTGTTTGTAAAAGGAATGCAACTAACTTCATCATGTCGCTTTTTGGCTGTCGGTGTGAGCGCGCATCGCATAATTACTCATAAAATCTTATAACTTCAAAAAATTGCATTAATAATTAATTAAAATGGTATGACAATGTTACATCTTTATATCCATACTGCCATACTAATATTATAAATGTGAAAGTGTGTTTGTTTGTCCTTCTATCACAACGAAACAGAGTGAAGGATTGGTGTGATTTCTTGTGTGGAGATAGTTGGAGAGTGAGATACTTTTTACTGCGGGAGAACATCTCACTCCCACAGGAAAACAAGTTATAATACAACTCAAAAAATATGATCCGAATTACTTGAAACTTGGAATTAATGCCCTTCAATACAATTAAATAAATACCTACGTGTTTAAGAATTTTTCGAAATTCATCCCATAGAAAGTAAAATAGGGGGAGAAAGTTTGTATAAAACCTACCTTTTTAGATATTTTGTTTGTAGTTTTAGCACGAGCGAAGCCGCAGAATCTGCTAATAAAATTAATTCACTAACTACTAATATCACTGTTTAACTAACTAAATACTAATACCACAGTTTAATTTTAAGGGCTTCAATTTTGTATATTATATTTAGTGCATGTTTAAACCCTCTAAGGTAAATAATTAATTTTCAATTGGATTTCTCTTTAAATTGTCGTGAAACTACTATACCTAATTAATAATGATCAATGCTTGTGTATTTGTTCGTCTCCATTTTATTCTTAGTTAATTATAACTCGTTGCGTTTGTAAATATACATATATTAAGTTATACATCGATAGAGATTAGATGCTCCTATTTTATTAGTATCGCTATATTTCTAATGGTTAAATATGTAATATATGTTACATTGAATAGTATATTTTAAATCTATATGTAATTTTGGACAGTTAAATCTAATCGTATGGATCATTTTTGCAACACTTTTTCCTTCTCGTAGCTTTGGCGAATTACTAAGAAACGTTCGTAAAAAAGTATCTGAATCTAAGTGTGCTGAGCAAAAACACAATAAATCCATTTAAATAGTACTGTAGAAGGAAAATCACTCATCTTACGGTATCTTGCAAATTAATTGTGGAATGACAGAGCACAACGCTCGTCTCTTTTAATGCACGCTCACAAAGCGAAACGGCTTGGGCGGCACCGTAGTGGCACGTAGCGGTGGTGATTATGATAATGACGCGGTGGCCGCGCTTTTTGCGCCTTCCTCCAACACTACGAAACTCGACACCATTTTAGATTTTGCTTGGTCCTGTGCAACGAGAGACGCATCGTATCGCAGCTTGGCTTTCCGCTCGCCTTATACCGCTTGCTTTAACTACTATGAGACGCTTATAAATTATGCAAGTCTCCATAATCCACGCCCTAAATGCCTTCTCCGCCGCTTCAATTATTCATGTGAGCGGTTTTATGTTTTAGAAAATTGTCCCAATGCTCGAACAGACCAATATATCATACCATATTCATAGATATAATTCACACTGTGTAGCTGATATGCAGATCTAGACTAGAGTTTCAAAACTAAAATCGCACCTTGAAAACATAAATAAAACACCTTCACAGAATGTATAAAGTTAATTTATTTTATCTACACTAATCCATACTAATATTATAAAGAAGAAAGTTTGTGGGTTTGTGACGTTGTAATCTCTGGATCTACTGGACCGATTTAGATGAAATTTGGTAACAAGATAGTTTGAGACCCTGGGAAGGACATAGGATACTTTTTATCCCGGAAATCATACTTTAAGGGGGTGAAAATGGGGATGAAAGTTTGTATTGGCAAGCAAGCTAGGGACACGACCCAGAGCGAAGCGAGGGTGAGTCGCTAGTAATATTATAAAGGGGAAAGTATTGTATTTTTGTAGGTTTCGTTATAAACCCAAGAACTACTGGACGGATTTTGATAAAATTTGGTAAGAAGATAGTTTGAGACCCTAGGAAGGACATCGGATTTTTTATTTCCGAAATCATTACTTAAGGGGGTGAAAATGGGGGTGAATGTTGGTATGGGGAAACTACCTAGGGACGAACCCGAGCGAAGCGACGGTGAGATATAAGAGTATAAAAGCAAATTAAAGGAAAATATATATTTAGATTTGACCTAATTATATGTTGGTTAAACTATTTTTTGTTTTAAAAATTGCCTTGATAAGTTATAATAGTCGTAAGTCGGGAGTGTTATCTATTTATACCTTAGGTAATTTTGTATGCATAAATACTGAAACAATAATAGAAAAATTATTTGATTAAACCTTTTTACCCTGGTTGCTCTAAAATGTTTTATAATTTTTAGTTTAAATAATATCAATGTTGATTCGTTTTCAATTTTAGTGATTCATGCGTTACACTCGTTTCTTACAATTAGAAATTTATTATTCTTTTCTTTCTTTCCCTTTTAGGATTCTGATGGTGACACCCCGTTGCATGATGCTATTTCTAAGAAGCGTGATGATATATTGACTTTGCTGTTGGATCACGGAGCTGATATGACGCTTACAAACAACAACGGATTTAACGCCCTACACCAGGCTGCGCTACGAGGCAATCCAAGGTAACCCTTTATTTTTTTTTACTTAGACACATATATGATTAAGATAAAAACCCAGAGCGTTTGCCTCTGTGAGGCAGCTCCAAAAGATAAGTAGTATTTTTTCTATTTAGTTCTAATATTGCTAATTTAACCACCTATTTATTTTAGTTAACAGTTACTCAACATAAGTCATTTACCATCCTTCACAAGTAGTATTGTTTTGTAATGATAAAGTAATAAGTAACGTTCTAGTAAAATGGAAAAGTAATATAAAACTCCGTCACCAAAGACATTATAAGGACCCACGTACCTCCGTAAGAACTTTATTTGTGGACTTTGAAATAAACATAACGTCGCTTGTTGTCCGTCATTATCCCTACGAAAATGGGTAGTTATGAGCGAGCCTGCCGCGCAATAAACTGCTACGCGCCATGCCGCAGCCGACAAGCGTTTCATGTGACATCTTCATTACCTCTAAGCACATACAAATGTACACATTATCCTTAAAAATATTATATAACCCCAACTTTAGTATCACAAAATCATAATTGATAAAATCTAAAACTCTCTTATCGCAGAATAAACTCAAATGTAAATGAAATGGATAGCTTAAAATCAGGCCACGATGCATTCAGAGTAATTTATATCGTAATCTGTTATTTTTTACACTTTGGGGCTATGTAGTTTAGGTTTTTAACATTTTTAACATTGCGCATACCACCCACATATGTACATACAGATGCATACATATGAAGACTTACTGGTACTGGCGAGAGAAGCCAGTACTACCTAGTAAAAGACAACGGAACGTTCACCTCTTCTTCTTAATAGGGCATCGCAGGATCACTACTGAGCTCCCCAACCACGCCAAGGTGAACATAGATTGGGGGTAAATTTTTGTACTCTGCAAAATTCCCCGGTTTTGCAGCGTACCTAAATTTAATTCTACGAAAATAAAAACTGCACATAAGCATTGACATGTTATCATATTTACTTAATAAACTCGATATTTCGAAAATAATTTAAATTTATTAAGAAGTTAGGATGTACAATTTATTTTGGTTTAAGTGGAGAGTACGGGATCATTGGACGATTGGATATTGGACCTATAAATTTCATATAATATGAATTATTTTTAAAACTTATAATTTATTATTAAAACTATAAAATAATAATCTTTAAAATATGTACAAAATACTTAAATCTATTCAAAAAGCAAAACACAACTCTTTCAAATAGATATTTTCATACATATGTAACTAAGAACCATCACGATCAAACAAGGTTTCAAGTATAAAACCGCATCTATTATCACTATTCATTGCAATATTACTATGATTAGCACTCTTTTGATCACTGTCTTCTGGTTGTTTGTAATCAATGCCCCCCCTTTTATTCTTTGTCCAATATCTTTCGGGATATATCTTTTGTACTTGAATTAAATTAACAAGTAAATAGTAGTAATTAATAAGTAATTAGTAGTAATATTAAGATATACTATACTGATCGATCAAAAAAGTCCTAGATACATAATCAGCGACAAAAAATGTCCTAACCGAATGAGCGCTCATTTGAACCTTTTGAGGGCGATTTTAATTTAAATTTATTTTTATTAAAACAACTTTAAGCATTGCATTTAAGGTTCAATTTACATTGTGGAATATTTATTTCAACTACAATTATTAGCTAAACACGATTGGTGACAGTTTTAAGAGAACTTTGGCATGGGATTGTGTATCTAGTACTTTTTTGATCGATGACTATACTACATTATTTATTAATGTAGAAATCGTTAATTTATTTAATTGAAGTACAAAATACTTGATATATATATATATCAAATATTGCAAACATTGTACTTGAACAAAAGTGGAATATTTAAGGGAAGTACACAACTAACTGAACTCACGCAAATTAATTTACGGCTAATTTGGAAATAATCATGTTTTAAAACTGTACATAGTTCCGATGTATGTAAATGGAGTTTTACTCGTATAACAATTTTAAAATCGCCAATTTAATATTTAAAACCATTATTCTATCTCTTGTTATTTTTTTTCTATAGATCAAACTATTATAAATGTGAAAGCTTGCAAGGGTGTGTATGTATGTATGTTATTCTTTCTTGCTGAAACGGCTGGACGGATTTGGATGAGGTATAGTACATAGATAGATGTAATCTATCTATATACCTTATGTACATAGGCTACTGCTATCTATCTAGGGATAAACTGAGCGAGGCAACGATATTTCGCTAGTAATAATACAAAATTGCATGTGTAAAAACAAAGTTCCATGTGTAATTTTTGAGATAACATATTTATCCCGGAATAAATTTAATCCTAACTATTGAGTTGGCTTTTAAATAATAATCATGCTAACTTTTACTAATAGGAAAGTTTTTAAGTAGTTACAAAATGTTAATTAATTCCTTCCAATAAATCCAATAGTAAATTAACATTTAAAATTAATTAAGGCAAATATTGAGATAGAGACAGTTAAACATGAAAACAGCTTTAGACCTCGTGTGGGTTTTGATATCGTTATTTTGAAACCACACAAAGATAGCTCAATTTTAGATTAAGCATAAATTTTTACAATAATTCATTAATTAAACATGAACTGTCACATTTGTTTAAAACAAAAGGAAAATTAAACGTATTTTATGAATCAGTGAGCAAAAGTTACTGAGAATAATGAATCTCCGTTGGAGAGTCGTGCGTAAAGCGGTTTATTTGTAGAGGGTCCAGCAGGCCTGGATCAGCGGTGGCCAGGGAAATTATTCAGGTCACGTGATGAGTCCTAGGGAAATAATGCGAAATGCGACTACGTGACCAGTTCATTATATGACGTAGAGGCCTCTCGACCACTATAGCATCTTCGATTTTTATGTGGGCTTTTCAGATTTCCAATTATTCGACCGCTGTTAGTTATATTTATGTCAGACAGAGAAAATGTTCATGAACAACCTTTGTAAAAAGGTCCAATGTATATTTTATTTTTATATCTATACGTATTACGTTATATCGACATGTTGATCAGCTATAAAAGTCACGAATTAAGGGGACTACGGAGCGAAGTTCGTACCTTAATCTCTTTTTGAACAAAAGCGAGCACTAAGACTTAGATCGCTAAAAAGTTTTTTTAAGATTGTTGTTTAATGGTAATCGAATAGAAGATTGTCGTAAAACGTTCCCGATTTTATCGCGAAATGAGAAGTCGCGAGCGACTTTTCCCATTCGACAAAAACGTTCGTTTCCCCTAGAGATGTAAAATCGTTTTATTTTATTACTTCCGCCAGTATATCGTTATATCAGAAGTATCCATCCTCTTCGGTTCGTGGAATTCTTAATAAAAATCAGAACGAAATTTAATTCAGCAACTTTGAATATTTATTACCGAGAAGGTTGAGTTAAAACTTTTTTAGTTTCTCCATTTCACTTTATTAGTTAAGGAAATTATTCTTTTCGGGTTTGATATCATGTCTTTAGATTTTTTTCGGAAGGTAACTTAAAACTTGGTAACTTACAATTAAGTTGTTAGACTATAAATTTCTGATCAATTTAATTATTACGATCGCATGAAATGGAATCGAAATTCATGTGTAACATCGAGGCATGCGAAGCGAGCGAGGCGCTGCGTCATTATGTCTGATTAGAAACAGTTATCTTGTGCGGTTATCGTTACAGCCGCCCTAACGAGGCCTTGTAAAACTTCTACTGTAATTTCGTCATATATAATGGGGTTTGATAAGCTTCCGGTTGATCATTTGTGAGAATTATATATTCATTCCTAACTGTAGTAAAATGGCATTGTTAGGTTGTGATGAATATCCTAAATAACAACGTTGTCGTATATAATAGATTAATTAAATTATGATTTGAGATGAAGAATGTATGAAATATATATTAATTTGAAAATAGCTATAAGCTTACTTCGCATTATTGTATAATTCAGAAATATTCGCGGATTGTCTTGATTAATTCGTCGTAGAATCCGACGATCACGAGTGGCTCGAACAGCTGAGTCTAGTGCGGTTCGGTTCGATAAGACGAGTATTCGCGCCCGGCATTAATCGTGGACTTAAATATTTTAACGCGTCGTAACATTGATTTATTCGGAGCGTAATCTCAGCTCGCGGCTTGTTTGTTCTTCGGCTCTAGACGTATAGGTAAGATTAAGCAGCGCCAGTGTTCTAACAACCCACCCAAATAATTTACTTTGCCAATATCATCCTTTTGACTCTTTTATTTATTAGATCCGTTTTATCACAACGGTTAAATGTATACTTGTTCTATGTTCAATAAATACGTAAATAATTAGGTATGTGTACGTTTTATATGTATATAGAATAAGCACAGCGTTCAGATAAGATTTATATGGTCATTGTACCGCGTTAATTGCAGCGAATGGAGCAAAGTGCGATGGTATCGTACTATCCGAACGAGAATTGTAATCCCCACTGCTTCAGTGGAGGCAATATGATACGAGTTACGTGCATACGGCTACGATATATCTAGTGAGTTGTGTTTAAAATTCTGGTTATTATACCATGTATTTTAATTTCATAAAAATATCATATTATTGGAAGGTTTATTTTAAATGCTACGAATAGTTTTTACTTTTGATTCACACGAAGCAGTAATTTTGTGTTATGAGAATAAGTCAAAAAGATAAGGTCCACAAACAAGTGTCATTTATTTTATAAATTCTAATTTTTTTTCAACGCAAACTAAGTTATCTTTAAATTATATTGGCTAATATAAGTATGGTAGATTTATTATATTCGACCGACCACATCTCTTAGAAGAGCGGAGCTGAGTCAAACTGGAAAGGATGGCGCGGACGCGGTGGAACGGCGGTGGACGGGGACGAGCTAGGGTGGTCGCGGGCGGCTCTGTTATTGTGCGACGTTTGATTTACGCACGTACCGCTATCACCCCTTTGTTTGGTCGAATACTGAACACTGTACCAGTTCCTCTCTTTAATGTTCAATGCTTTTTCATCCTTTACTTTTACAAATGTGTGTTATTACGTACCGATTCAATATTTTATTTAACATAGAAAGAATAAATATTTTGTTAAATGATAAAGCCTCTGATCATTGATCGTGTAAAGCATCGTTGTTGTGTGGTGAGGCAGCTCGACGATTCGTCGTTACCCGCAATTAGCGGTACTACGTACGCGGATAATCCGCGCTCGCACGGCGCTGCCGCACCGCGCCACACCGCACCGCCGCCCGCCCTGGGCTCGCATACGAATGTAGTGCGGATTCAGCGAATAAATTCATTTGTACGCAAATTGTATCGGCGCTTGCAATTAAAACTTTGTTAGCGCATGAGCTAAGATAAATAACACTAATACATTCTGCTTATTGTGGGAAACTTGTCGCGTATAGAGAATATATTAATGTTGTTCCTAATTTGTTTGGGCAGTAGTGTTGGTATAACATTGTCGACCTCCCAACTTTCGAACGTTAACACCTTTAACCTACATAAAACATTTTAGACCCTTAATTAACAAAAAGCCCAAACCCTTTTAAAATAAAAATGTTGTCTTGAACATAATAATGGTATTAAGAACGAGAAAAATATTCCTGTTAGGCTTTGTTCTGCTGTATCAGTATGAGTAAAAATATTAGAAAGGTTTTATTTATTTAGCGAATGTCAATTTTACCATATAAAAATAACAGCAGCTAACGCCGTTATTGATTTGATCAATTTTTTTATTTTAAAGTCATGAATTGACTGACCACAACGGCGCTTCGATGGAGAATCTCCATTAATGCAATCTAATTCAGTTCGACTCTGCGGTTTCAGACGGAGTCTAAGTTAGAAATTGATTCCAATAGTTTATAGGATCGAGCGAATTCAACAATTTTGCCGAGGTCATGCGACGTTGCATTTGATAATCTTACCAATAACGCAACTACTTCTTTCATGTTCGATATTCAAATATTTTTTAAAGCTCCACGCTTTCCCTATAAAATGTGCCAGTACGGACCCTCCCCCTGGTGACCTACTCTTTTGGACAATGTCGAACGTGTTGTAAATGGAAGTTCCATATACTTAATTGGCTTTGTATGAATCACAGCAGATCGTTTTTTAAACGAATCGAACCCGCAGTCTTAACAACAGTTATCGCAGAAAATAAATGTTTAATTGATACGGTAAGTTGTGGTTACATTGGCCTGTTACTGCTGTATTTATTTTTATTCTTTTTTCACTCTCAATATATTTTTCCAAACAATGCTGCAAAGATATTGTGCATGTTTTCTTATTACTGACTATTGACAAAAGAAGCTAACATAGTAGGTAACTGTCCTAAGTCCCCATTTATCAATATAAAATTAATATAAAATAAAAAAAATATAATAGTATGAAATTAATGTAATTAAATAAATGAATGACAACAAGTACTTCTTGGTAAAAAGGCAACTGATAATATTTGCAATCAGTCTTGAGAAATTCTCGTAGTCTGCAGATGTCCGTATTCTTAAAGTGGATTAAATGGGGTCGTAAGTTATCATCAACAGCCATAAAATACAGGCAGTGTTGAGTTAGACTACGATTTACGAATCGAGAATATCGTATTTTACTAACTTTGGAAACAGGATATAAATTAAGGAGCACCTCTAAGTGCATTTCTGTAATCAAAAGTTTCAATTCGCCTATTCTGCACAGAATTTCCGTGTTTATTATTTAAATATTTATTGAATGTACATATATTTATTGTAGAAACTTTATTCTATAAATTAAAAAATAGCTACACTTATGTAGAAAAATATATACTCTAAGAATAAAAATTATAGAGATCAAATCTAGATTATAGATTCGTATGTACACCAAATCGCCAATTACAAAAAAATTGTCACCCTGTTTGGTAGATTGCATGTTCGTCAATCTCGAAAAATACTGGACAGATATTGTTGTACATATTGTATCATTTTTATTTTAGGAAATGTTTTTGTGGAATATTCTGATATTATAAAGAATTACCATGAACAAAAACATTGTTATTAATATATAAGATAATTAATTTTCATTTATTTATAAATAAAAAATAATAATTATATTAATAATTAATTTATATTTCAACTTGGAATATAAAAAATACTTAGATATACAAAAGTGTGTATATTCGTTTGTTATTGATTCACAAAACAATAGAGCAACAATTCGATAATATTTTCTGGATAGAGATCTCTATCTTGGGCGTAGAATCTCTCTGCATCCATACGGGCTAAGAAAAGAAATGTGATATTTTTATAACGACACATTAAATGTTCTTCGCACGTTATTAGTTCTTTTGCCGGATATACTTAAAGCCTGAGCACAGCTAAGGCCAACCACTAATTCCTAATGAACATCCCACTTTCTTACATGTAAAATAAACGAAACTTTAGTGAAAGCTGATGGGAATCCAATAACGGTTGGATTTCCACCTGCTTTTGCTAATGTTTCGTTTATTTTGGTTATAACATAGTCTTACAATCAAAAAGGAACAAAAATATAGAGAAATGTAATGTTAAATATTACTTAAATTTAAAGAATAAAAAATAATAAATAAATAAAAATAAATGTGTTGGGACATTAACACACAGCGCCATCTAGTTCCAAAGTAAGATACGCGGCTTGTGTTATGGATACCAGATAGTTGATACACTACACATATAGATTTTTTTTAAATACATACATATTATAAATATAAACACCCCAGACTAGGGTACAAACATTCGTGCTCATCACACAAATGAATGCGCCCAGCGGGACTCGAACCCGCGACCGCTGGCATTGCAAGTAAGGTCACTACAAACTGAGCCGAACGTGTCGTGAAATGTTTACTAATAGCGTTTTATGTTATTAATAAAATTCACTCTACATGAGGGCATCAAAGCTGTACACGATTCACATCAATAAAATTGGTATTGCATACATTCGAAACGAATATTTGCTGTATATATTCTATACACGTTGGTAAATGTTACATGCTTTTATACCATGTTCACGTCATTCTACATTTTGTAACACTGCTTATTTAAGATTTATTACCAACGAGTAAAATTACATTCTATGGCTGTCTTCAAAGGGAATAGTGGAATACTATCTAATTCGATCATTTTTTCCGAACAGAGTAGATTTTCTTTAGTAGATACTGAGGTTCATTAGTGTAAGTTCGGTTCATTGTGCGCGGATGCGGGTGTCGCTATGTACTCGTAGTTACGTGCACGCCCGCGCCGCGCAAACTAAGCGCGTAGCCGGTTTGTCTGAGCGTTCCGTTCCTTTGTGTGCTTTGCCATTGTTCCATTCGCTAATGTTGTTAGTGTACTTTTTCAGCGACTACGTTAATTTAATACCTCTCCTCTCCTTCCTTTTACGAAGAGATTCCGACTTCCGTTTTCCGCGAGCACCGCTCCCTTTACGTTTGAGACGTCCGCATTGGGATACTGCATTTAAATTAGATACTTAATCACTGGAGTTGGCCTCGCTTTCTTTATAGCCGTTGTTGTCTTCATTCATTAACAGCCTTAATATCCCTATACATAAATCCTTTTACTAATTGACCTTAGCTTTTTGTATTTTTTTTTATTAATTACGTCGTGCTAAAATACAGTATCGTGAATTATTCAATGTATTGTACATTTAACAGTAAACAATCTGGAGAAATTTGGAAACCATGATATAAATATCTCGTGTACATTATACCTACTGATATATGATAGCGACAGCGTTTCTTTCTGACAAATATAAATAGCATTCGTATGATCGCATCAAAGAACTACGTAGTGCTCTCTTAAAATAAAACCACCTTTTGATGTATTGAGACATCACAAATGGAATATAGTGGGTGTTGTCAAAGTATTTTCTATCAAAAAGAGTGGCTAAAAGTATGGGCCGAGGGGAATATATGGCCGCCGGTTGCGCCTAGACCGCTAACACCCACTCAAATTGTGTAAATATGAGCAGGGTAATAAACTCCCGACGAGTGCTATGCTCGGATTTGCCTGTTAGAATGTTGTACGTGCATCTCCCCATTTGCCCACACCGCCCTCCTTAGCCTTTCGTACATACCAAACTTCGTCGTAGTCTGCACTAGGCATCTTTCAAGATGTTAGTTATTTCTTTGAAGTATTTGAAGAATTTTAATGTACCAATTTTTTACGGCGGTTTCTCATTTCACATAGTAGTCTTATTACATCAAGTAATGCTCGATTTTTTTATTTGATGGTAAATCTATACTAATATTATAAATCTATACTAATATTATAAATGTAAAAGTTTGTGAGTATGGATGATTGTTACTCTTTCACGCCAGAATGGCTAAACGGATCTGGATGAAATTTGCCACAGAGATAAATCATAGTCTGAAATAACACATAGGCTACTTTTTATCCCGGAAAATGTACGGTTCCCGTGGGATAGGTTTGTACTTGTTTCCCTAGAGGAGAACGGGAGCGAAGTTAGGGTGAGCCGCACGTCTGTTTTATTTTATATAGATAAATTTCATAAATTTATAACCATATTAATTAACTTATTTTAAAATAATAAACGAAGCAATGCAAAGGAATTTGGGATTGGATGGGGGAAGATTCTAAAGCTTTACAATGTTTGTATGTGTCGTAGCCTTTAGTAACCGAGATAATGAAACAAGGAAAGTCCCCTCTACTTGTTAGCTGTTAAATTTAGCACCAGATGTCCTAGTATAAAACTTGAACTAAATTTGAAACATTTTCTTAATATAGTATAACTTTGTCAACTTAGTATTCAGAATATTATATATACTAATATTATAAACTAGCGACTCACCCTCGCTTCGCTCTGGTTCGTTCCTAGCTTGCTTCCCAATACAAACTTTCATCCCCATTTTCACTGCCTTAATGGATGATTTCCAGGAGTAAGTTTTCTTAAATTTTCTAAGTTTCTGCGCAATTTTCTTAAATTTTTTAAATGAAAGAACCCTCTACGAAGTTGGAGTGCTGAAGAGTGACATAGACATTACTGTGGGAGATTATCTCACTAACACGTGATTATGTGTTTTACGTTATAATACAACCCAAAAAAATATTTATGAGCAAAATTACTTATAACTTGTTATTAATGCTGTTCAATACAATTAAATAAATACGTGTTTTAGCATTTTTCGAAGTTCATCCCATAAGGGGGTAAAATAGGTGATGAAAGTTTGTATGAAACCTATCTTTTTAGAGATTTTTTTTGTAGTTTTAGCGCGAGCGAAGCTGCAGATTCTGCTAGTTTATATTCAGTTATTTTTAACGTCCCACTGCTGGGCACGGGCCTCCCTTCAGTACGAGGGGAATCAGGCCATAGTCCACCACGCTGGCCAAGTGCGGGTTGGCGGACTTCACATGTCTTTCGAAAACTTGTTAGGTTCTCTCAGACATGCAGGTTTCCTCACGATGTTTTCTTTCACCGTAAGGCAAGTAGTAATCATGTTAGAAATGATTCGCACATGAAAATATCAGAGGTGCGAGACCCGGGATTTGAACCCGCTTCACTCGGTTTCCCAAGCGAGCGCGTTACCACTGAGCTACCACCGCCTTCTGCTAGTTTAATATAAATTAAATTATTTAACTATCTTATTGAGTTCATCTATGTGAAATTCTCGAAAATATACATTATTTCTTTTATCGATAGAAATAACACAGTAAAATAACTAACTAGCTTTTATATAATGAACTTACAATTGGTTCAATCTGATTACGCCACGTATTATAGCGAAATATAAAATACATCCTCACTGTACTCGTATATACCATAGCAGCAGTAATTGACGATTGAAGATAAAAATTGGAAATCAAATTTTTCTCTCCTTTCCTATGCTGCAATTATAACGCAATTATTGGTACTTTTAAAGGTTTATTTGATTTCGAGTGAAAAACATTTATTTATAATTTTTTTGTTACATACCTACTTTTCTCTACCTATAATTAAGAAAAAAAAAAGCTTCTGT
This sequence comes from Brenthis ino, assembly GCA_921882275.1. Lineage (NCBI taxonomy): Eukaryota > Metazoa > Arthropoda > Insecta > Lepidoptera > Nymphalidae > Brenthis > Brenthis ino. Next base: position 24,546,288 of record OV170225.1, on the reverse strand, counting down.
GGCTCTAATACAGAATAAAAAGTATTTGCATATAAAGTATTAAATTTTATCCGCAGTGTTTGTCGCATAGTCGCAGGTTGTATGCGTTTACCTATTAATTTCTATGCTAAGCTTAGTGGATCAGTGTCGACGCGGCCGCTCCGTATGTACCCTATGACGCATAGCGCGGCTCCGCAAAAGCTCGCTTAATGAAATATTCGCGACGCGAGTGAAACGGACATCGCCATTCATCACAGGTGACGCTCTCACTATGCCACTTCCATGTTGCTTGTACGTCGTTTTTTTGAAAAAAAAAACTCACAAAAATAGGTTTTAGAAGTAATTTGTAATATTTTTGACAAGATAATTATTTCGGTACATAATTTTATAAATGATGTCTGAATAATTAGCAACATGAGCGTTTCTTTATATTTGTGACCTCAAAACCAACTTTTACGATCTTAATATCAAATTTATAATACCAATATATGAATAAATCTGCCTTAATAATGAAAGACACGCACATTTCGGTACTTTTCGGCGCGAAGAAAAGCGTCTCTCAACAATGTTTTACGCGATATTGCCAATCACTCACAGCTCGTGTCAGTTAGACGTAGACATATGTACGAGTGTATCTTTCTTTCATGCACGCCATTTGTCTTGATTGGCGCAAAGATTACTTCCCTAACAATCTTTATTAACACATTCATCTAAAGCTTTCACGTTATTTTCTATGCATCATATTAAAGCTTGACTATTTCATCTATTAAAGATATCAATATATGTAATAGGGCTACATTTACACTAATATAATAAGATATGGCTTATGAGTTTGGATTGTAACTAAACTCCCAGACAACAAAATATATGTTTTAGATAACCAAAACCAAATTCTTAGGTTTTACATATTAGTATACTCTTACTATGCAGTTTTTGTATTTTTTCTCAGAAATGAGACATTTTCCCACGATAAAAAGTATCCTATATGTTGACCCAGATAACCAGCTATCATCATACCAAATTTCATCAAAATCTGTCCGTGATGCGGTAATAGACAGACAGACAAAAATTCTAAAAACTAAAGATTCGGCCTCTGTATCAATAATAATGTCTATTCCAACTAGATTTTTCAAAAAATATTTAATGTACAGATTCGACTTAGTTACAATTTTATTATATGTATAGATTAACAGGTATAATTAGTTCTTTTAAGGATAAAATAGGTTACATACATAACATAGATTATTAGATAACATTATCCTACGTAACTGAAACAAGGCACTTTTCCCAGTACATTAAATGATTCCTATGGGATATTAGTAAACTTCAAAAATTTACTCAAGGAAGCACGGATTGTAATTAGGGTCAGAGCAAAACCCTATAACTATAGCCGACTAAAAATCTATCTAATCTAAGACATCTTTTGAATATCTAAATTCTGCTTTACCGTTTTAATGCCTGTTCTTCATTATTATTTTTTGTATTTTTGGTGTAATTTTGGCTTTATTGTAACTCTCCTTTGTATACAATGTGCAATCTTAATTGATATTATAACGCTGTTTATTACTAAATAAATAAATAAATAAAAAATGGATTCTTTGCATCGGAACTGATTGAAAGTATATTAAATAAGGCACGTCACAAGGTAACGGGTCACGTAAGTAACATAACTTTATTGCTAACGTCATTACGTTAGACGTGAAAATAGTAACTGAACAACGTGACCGCAATATCAACAATCAATTGTCTTATATTTTATCGCTAGCGATTCTGATGTGTCTCACAGAAACACACTGATTCGACACAGATACCACACGTACGAATCGCGCCATATGTAATAATTCAATACTGAAATAAAACAATAAAAGCTTGATGTCATATTCTTAATAATATGATCAGAGTTATTTTGAAACTAAGATACTTGCTATTGATATAAATATAATTAATACAAATTATATTAACGAGTTGTAAAAGTATTTTTTTAAAGAGATAGTGATTTTTAGAGTAAAGAGATTATTTGTGCAGCTTCGAAATTTTATCGAACAAATATTATGTTTGATTTTATACAAGTAATATATATACAAGTAATTATTATGTTTTGATTACTCAGGAGCTGCACATGAGCTCGTCCTAAGCTGTTCTAATTATCAGCTCATGTGCAGTGCACAGCGATGATAATAATTGTTTCCTAAAAAAATAAAAACGTATAGGTACCTACATAGGTCATACGCACAAAGTGTTACAAATGTTACAGCAACTTTTATCTTATGATTGTATGCAGTAAAGTTGCTCTGACAAACTATTTCTTTGTCTTCTCGAAATCCTTCTAACCAGTCAGTGAAGTATAAACTCTAATTTGCTTTGTCATAGTGTACAATTATCGGTAGACCCAATAGGTATACGAAAAAACACTCAATTAATAATATGAGAATACTAAAATTGCACAATTAATGACAGTATAAATTATTTTTTATCTTATTCCGCTTAAACTTAAACATTGTCGTCAAGATAATATGTTCGTATATTAGTCAAAAGGGGCATTCTTTGACGAGGAGCTTTTGTGCAACCTATGTAATAAGAGTCAAGTTACAAAGAGAATCACAATAGCTCTTGGCATGCAGAATGGAGCATGACTCAGGCATTATTTTACTATCAGTCAAGATGACAGTAGTATTTTTCGCGGCTAGCGGCCGACGGCGAGGCGCCAGCTCCTCGTCGTTTATCATTCACTTTGCTACGGTGTCGTAGCCCTTACTTATTTATGAATATACCCTTAGAAAAATTGTAGAGTCATTCATATCAGCTCCTCATAAAATTTCGCGTTTGGTAGATAAAGATATATCAATTAAGTAATATGAAATATCAAATACCATAATAAATTTGATTTTCTAAATAAAAATTTGTAAATAAAATTAAATAAATAAATATATTGGGACATTAACTCACATAACCATCTAGTTCCATGGTAAGCTACGAGGCTTGTGTTATGGATACCAGACAGTTGATACACTACACATATATAACTTTAAATATGTACATATTATAAATATAAACACCCATGACTAGAGTACACACATTCGTGCTCATCACACAAATGAATGCCCCTAGCGGGACTCGAACCCGCGACCGCTGGCACAGCAAGTAGGGTCACTACAAATGAGCCAAACGTGTCGTCATAGTTTTTTTTTTATGTTTATAACCTTCAAACTATTTGAGATATTTTAGTACATTATTTACTGTAAGAAATACAAAAGAAATTATGTCGGTGCTGTTTAAAACTGTTCTATTTCAATTCCAAAATAATTCGTTGCTTATGTCTATTCAATATATACATACTAAATAAGAAAACATGACACTCTATATGGCTATGACTATATTACTCTATCTATTCTTATGTTTTTTTAAATATCGATTTATTTGTATTACATTAGTTAAACATTTCTAATGCAACGATTTTTCAAACAATTTTAATGTACATTTTGAACTAATATTGATAAGCAATCCTAATCAATATAAATTCAAGTTGTACATTTAAAATGTTTTAAGCATAACTCATAGAATCGCGAAATGCCAAGTTTATGTATAGCAGAAATGAGATATTTTTCCGCAGTAAAAAGTATCCTATATATTGACCCGGATAATCAGCTATCACCACACCAAATTTCATCAAAATCCCTCCAGTGGTTATTCCGTGATGCTGTAACAGACAGACGGACACACAGACAAAAATTCTAAAAACTATAGATTCGGCCTCAGTATCGATAATAATGTCTATTTCAATGAGATTTTCCATGAAATATTTAATGTACAGATTCGGCTTAGAATTTTATTATATGTATAGATATATTAGAAGTAATTTTCTTAGTTACTTTGCGGTACATGGCTCGGCGCTGGTGCTACAGGAAACGCGCGTCAGCAGCACATGAACCTTCACGTCGCTCTCCTTTTACTTCACATTTATTATCGAGTGATTGCCTGCCTGCGTGATCCGACTTACCAACTATCTTTTTGAAGCGATACGAACGTTCCTTTCCAAGATTAGTCTATTTTATATCTTTTTTATAGTCCGTCCCATGATTACAAGACGGACTCCTTGTAGACGAGATAACTTCGCTCATACTTTTTTATGTTGCAATATTAACAAAACATTCGACCGAAAATATCACGATCAATAATATGTAGTTGAATGTCTCGTTTTGTATAATATAACGTGTAGCCTCTGTCGACACTTTGACAGTTAGTAGGGACAAGTCTGAAATATCGGCGTACGCGGCTTAATCGCTCAGCGTAGCGATATTGGCGTTACATCATGTTGTCAGCCAAGAGAAAAATTGCTACTCTGCTCTCGTCTCTCGCGTTCGCGCCTCGATCCGGCTGCCTATGCTGACAGCGCGTTTATATTAGCATGGAATATATTGTAGTTTACGATTGCGTTTCAATTTATTTCTACATTGAATACAAATTCTATAGAAATAATTAATGCGGTTATTATTTATACATGATACATTTATACGAAAAACACTACGATTAATAAATCTAGGAGTTAATGTGATCGCTTCATTCTATGAAGATGATCATAACACCAAGTTTTACCTATAATAAAGATAAATAAAATTAAGAGTCTTGTGTAATGTCAAAATAACAGCTTTTTACTAAATACATATTATTAAATAATATGTATTTAGTAATATTTAATAGTAATTTCATTTTTAACCGACTTCCAAAAAGGAGGACGTTCTCAATTCGTCGTTTTTTTTGTTTCGAAGGGCATACTTGCCAGGTGGTCCCATTTAAATTTTATCGAAATCGGTCAAGCGGTTTTTTAAAAAAATCGACAAATATTTTTTTTAAGTAAATTGCTTAATCGAATATGTTATTAAAAAACTTTCTTCTTACAAATTACGTGCTTATTACAATACAAATAGAAAAATAAAAATAAAAAAAAAACATCCAGGCACTAACATGTAAAAATAACTAAACGGGGGTTTACATTTGGAATAGATACCTAATGAGATATTTTCGAAGTCGGTGCCAGCTGATGCAAAGCAAATCGAATATATTTCGATACTAAAATATATCACATATTGATGTACTTATAATATTTTAACTATAATTGGAGTTCATCCCAAATTATATTTACCTATTAGACATTCATATCTTAAAATATTGTCGGTTGTCGACTTCAAATAATATCTGCCTAGGTATTTATTCTAAATGAAAACCCCCGTTTAGTTATTTTTTACATTTAATTGCCTGGAAGTAGTTTTTTTTAAGTTTTTATTAGAGATCCATAGCCAAATGGCTAAAACGGAATCTACACTAATATTAAAAAGAGAAAGAATTGTTATTTTTGTATGTTTGTAACGAATAAACTCAAAAACTACTGGACTGATTTAGATGAAATTTGGTAAGAAGATAGTTTGAAACTGGGAAGGGCATAGGATATTTTTTATTATGAAAATTATCCCTAAGAGGATGAAAATGGGGATAAAAGTTTATATGGTGAAATCTACCTAATATATAATTTTGTTATGTGTCTCTGTCAGTCTGTATCTCTGTCATGGCCGTTTTATTCGGAGACTATATGAGCTACATTGCAGAAATTTTAAATTAAAAGTATTGGGGTCACACTCCATATATGTATGTAACTGAGACATGATTTTTTTAAGTTTTATGAAACTTAGACGCGGCCCTCAGGCACAGTATTCGTATTAGTAGTCTGTCATACATGTCGAGATGATAATTTATTTTATCTTTATAATATAACTTACTTTTTTACTATAAGTATTTGCTCGTTTGTATTTGAGAGAATTTCAAAGTATTAACGGAGAGTACGCCAAATCTCGCTAGCGCCTGGCCAAGTCTCCCGGCCCAATTACACAGTTCGTTACCCGCCTTAGAAAGAAAATGAAAGATAATAATGATGGTTTGCCACAAAACAAGAACAAACTTTAGATTTCAGCACAAAATAATAATTATTATATATTACAACAAGGCATTCAGAAAATTGCAATTAATGAAGATTTTAGCTATCTATACATATAATAAAATCGTAACTAAGCCGAATCTGTACATTAAATATTTTTTGGAAAATCTTATTGAAATGGACATTATTATCGATACAGAGGCTGAATCTATAGTTTTTTAAATTTTTGTCTGTCTGTCTGTTATCGAATCACAGAAAAACCACTGGAGGGATTTTGATGAAATTTGGTATGGTGATAGCTGGTTATCCGGGTCAATATATAGGATACTGTTTACCGCGGGAAAATGTCTCATTTCTGAGAAAAAATACAAAAACTGCAATGTAAGAGTATACTAATATGTAAAACCTAAAAATTTGGGTTTTAGTAATCTGAACGCGGGCGGAGCCGCGGAAAATGCTAGTTAGTTATAAAGCCAAAGTTTTTGTTGTAGTTAGAAAGCGGGAGAAGCCGCTGGCACTGCTAGTATAAAATAATCTGAAAAAAATGTTTCATTTAAAATGTCAAATATTCGCTTAAATCTAAGAAAAAAATACGGTTGCTAATAAATTTTATTAAAATACTAGCGAATTACGTTTTAACGGTTATTATACATTTCCGAGTGTAGAAAATAATGTAAGTACTTTGTAAATAATGTAATATCGCTAATAAAAGATAGGGGTTTGTGGTAGAAGGGTAATAATTTAGGTTTGTATGTATTTTTAATGCCGAATTATAAAAAAAATAAAATAAAAAATGTTGTCCAAAAAATAAAACTAAAAATTTGGGGTGGACCACCCATATCACTAAGGCGTATGAAAAATAGTTTACGTCCTATTCTCAGACCTACTGAATAAATACACACAAAATTTCATAAGAATCAGTCAAGCCGTTTCGGAGGAGTTTTGTTACAAACACTGTGACATGAGAATTTTATATATTAGATATGGATAAATTGTTGAATACGTTAGAATTTATTTATATATAACAAGGACATGTAAAAATGATTTCATAGCCTGTATTGCTTCGACATTTAAACAGAGACGTTCTCTGCTATATGTTTCGATGAGATTTTTGATTCACGACACCCAAGCGACGATTAATGTCTCCCAGCGCCGGTGTATTCAGAAACAGGCACACCTGCTGAATTTACGACGCCCGTAAATTCATTGTTATTCACTCCAATAGTTCTGATGCAGAATCCTCTTTATTGTCACCTCCTCTTATCGAACATGAGAATTTACAGTTATAGAAGAGATGATCTTCGAATACTATTTAGTATTTGCCATTTAAAGTTTTATGTTAATTTTATTTATACAAGTGTGTGTGTTTTTTCTTATAATATTAGCACAAATGTTCTCAAAATTATCATCATTAATTTCGTTTTCCATTTTATCTTAGTTTCTTTCAGGATACTGTTGTTTAATTAAAAGAAATAGAATTTCTTTTTACGTTATCGTTCGCAAAGAATCTCAAAGGCTTAACGGAAACCCCTTATTGCTGAAATCCTGACTGCTTTACTTCGGTCATTCTGACGACCAGGTAGTTCGTTACTTTAAGTATAAAGACTAATTGATCATTATTCACTTTGACTGAGAACTTGATCATATTGTAATAGGTAGGTACGTTTAACAATAAAATACTTGAATCTAATTTAGATAAAAAGACTGAAATGCTAAATTTTGGTTTAAATTTGATTGTCTTATTATAGTTAACTGTATTTAATCATTAATACATGTAATAAATTACTACACACTACGACACTACTACAACTACCTTAAATTTATAAGATTTTTTGCACAATTTGTGTTCACAGCTTGGGTTCATTTAAAGTTTTTAATTAGATCCGAAATACAGTTTGACCTTCACATTATGATTCTTATACTTGTACATGTCAGAGTAATATTCAGCAGCGGGGAGTTACGAAATACTAAATACTCGAGCGAGAAGTCACTGAAAGTAGTAAGTGTAGTAAAAAAGATCATATATTACATCAGCTTCAGTATTTATTATGAACATTTGCTAAAAATAGCATCATAAAGCACTTATACAGAGTTTGTAATTCATTCGGGGACTATACATTTATCTTTGTTAGTTATGTTTTCACAAATATGTGCCTTCACTCTAAATGCTTAGTGGTACGAATTTTGTGAATAAATAATTCTTAATTCTCTTAAGGCTTACCGTTAAGGAAGATGCAAAGGCTTTTTGTTAAAGTACATTGGATCTCAGGCTTCCATTTCAATAATATTTATTTTAATAATAAAGTATCTATCTATTTACTCGGAAAAATACAGCATTTTTGGTTGTTTTTAAATATACAATACCTCATTTTTGCTGCGGGCACACGCTTTAGTTAGCAAATCTATGTTATTATTAGTTAAACATATTATTCATTCATATGACGTTTAGTAAAATATTAGATTAGTCAAATATTAATTATATGTATGTACCTGCTAATAGTAGGAATAGCTTAACGCATCGATACTCAATGTAAACTATACATATCATCGTTTCGATATTGCGAATTCCATAATCGGTATTGTCTCGAATGTGAGAGGAGAATAGATTTAATATTAGATCCAAATTCGAGTATTGGGGCAATCGATTATATTAAATGCAAGAGCGATGAGGGCACCACCTCTATATCTGTAGGAGTGCGCTGCAGAGGAGTAATTGTACTAGTAGATTGTCGTGGTCGAGTGTTCGGCATGGTCCACGTGGCACAAGATTGCGGAGGCGCTGTTTGCTCTTTGGCGGAGCCCGCAACGGGCTTACGGTTCAGCGAGCCGTGCGGCGGCCGCGCGGCCTCTCGGGTCACGTCTCCGGCCAAATTGAAATATCCCCGCTGCCTTCCACTCCTTGCACACAGCACCACATTGCCACCGCCACCCCACTTCATATAGACACAACACTAAACTAACATATGTATATAAAACACATATTATATGTACTCTTTTGACATATTATACACATATTTTGTCATCATATAAATATTTTTTATTTTTAACTTCCTAACTTTGTTAATTTTAAACCTATAAACTTTACAATGACGAGCATCTTACTATTAATTTAAATGAACTTCTATGATGCCAATATTACGAGACGTTTAAAAATTAAAAAATATTCTTATTATAGGAAGTAATAATTTTATCGTTTTGAAATAAAACATATTTTATAAAATATTATAATGTATTGGGATGGTTTCGAACAATTCAATTTCCGTGCGCAGACAGCGGCTAAATTTACGTGCGCAGATTTACATGCCAACGAAATAATTTGCAAATGGCGCTCGAACGTTTCGTCTACATATATTTTATGATTTATTTTGTGCACTGCAGCTCGAGGCTTAGTATTACATAAGAGTCCTATTTATTTTTTATCTCTAAATGGTTAAACAATATAATCTTACAGTAGTGTTGAAACAGTGTCGGTCAAGAGTCAGTTGGTAATATAAAAACTTTTTAACAAAAAAATAAAAACCGACTTCAAACAAAAGCACTAAAAAGTAAAAAATAACTGATTGGTAGTTTTCATTTACTATACATACCTAATCAAATATTTTCGAAGTCGGTGTGCTTTGGCTAAGTAATTAAAGCCTACCTATTAAATACATACCTAATCAAATATTTTCGAAATCGGTGCCAGCCCATCAAAGCAAAGCACACCGACTTCGAAAATATTTGATTAGGTATGTATAGTAAATGAAAACTACCAATCAGTTATTTTTTACTTTTTAGTGCTTTTGTTTGAAGTCGGTTTTTATTTTTTTGTTAAAAAGTTTTTATTTTTCCCTTTTTAGTGTAGACAGTAGTAGCAAAGTAAGAATTCTAACGTGTTAGGCTTGTCAAATCAAACAAAATAAGCTCAAACTCAAAGTATCTACTATTAGCCGTTGAAGAGTTCCATCTATCCATCTTCTGGCCTTACCATCAGATCAGGTCAACAATACCGAACCACTGTACTATCAACGGAAATGGAAACACTTGCAAAGTTTCAAGTCAATATGACAATTAGAAGTAGGTTAAATTCATCATTAGCTATTTTTCCACCCTTAGGAGTGGTGTTTTTTATTGAAATTTAAATGGGACCAATCTGGAAGTATACCCTTTCAAACAAAACAAAAATTGTCCAAATCGGTTAATAAATGACGAAGTTCTGAGGTAACAAACATAAATTAAAAAAAAAATACAGTCGAATTGAGAACCTCCTCCTTTTTGAAGTCGGTTGAAAAGCGAAAACAAATAGCTTGTATACACTAATGTTAATGTATTTTCAATACGCCGCTCCGTAAAATATAAAACAAAAATTCAAAAAGGTTTTTATAGTTCCATTGCTTAGTCTATAGCTATGTTTAAAACTAAGTCGCGTTCATAAAGCGGACTCAAGTTATAGTAGAAGTTGTCGTTGACCGTGTAATTTGGTTTGCATGCGCAAAACGAGAACGGAGCGAGTTAAAATATAAGTTAGCAAAGATATTTTTTATTCGAGAATTGAAAATTTCAAATAAAAAACATTTCTTTGTACTTTTTCAATCGTGTTAGCTTATAATTGTAGTATTGTAGCTTATAATTACATACTTGCAGTATATTTAGTGAAATATTTTATTTATTTTTATTATTAGTACAGAACTTAAATAATTTCTATACTAAAAATTACAAATATAAAAAACTTTTATTTTAGCTATTTAAAACTCAATATTTTCCGATTTTTTATATACGTAGATATTCGCGTAAATCAAAAAATAAGAAAAACTGTAATTTAACTCGCGTGTATTTTTAACATACTCGTAAATATATTTTTATTCTAACAGATGGACTAGTGTCAATTTACTCTACCTGCGATCAAAATCTACTCTGAAATCTTTTAAACCTCGTCAAAGTTTTATTTATTATTTGTAATATAAGAGCCGCAAACAGTAACAATGTATGTATGTTAATTCCTTATACTTTTTTTCATTATGAAGCTGAGTTCAATTTACAGTCTTTATTTCGAAATGCTTTCTGAGTTTAGATAGCTTTAGTTAGGGTATATTAATATGTGTGTATATATATATATATATATATATATATATATATATATATATATATATATATATATATATATATGTATATTTTAAGTTATTAACTTTTTAATTAAGGCAGTGGTAGCCCAGTGGTAACACGCTCTCTTGGGACACCGAGTGAAGCGGGTTCAAACCCCGGTCTTGCTCCTCTGATATTTTCATGTGCGAATCATTTCTAACATGATTACCACTTGCCTTACGGTGAAGGAAAACATCGTGAGGAAACCTGCATGTCTGAGAGAACCTAGCAAGTTTTCGAAAGACATGTGAAGTCCGCCAACCCGCACTTGGCCAGCGTGGTTGACTATGGCCTGATCCCCCTCGTATTGAAGGGAGGCCCGTGCCCAGCAGTGGGACGTTAAAAAGTGCTGAATACAAATTTTTAATTGATGTACATCTTTCATTTAGCATTTAAATTATGATTATTTAATTTTAGAAATCTGCGCTTAAATATTCAATGAAGATATCGTGATTAACTAAATTATAACTTCATATCCTTAATATTTAGTTTGTTTTACTATTATGCATAAACTAATAAAATAGTAACAAATAGATCAACGCGCATTGTTTAAATCGATAACCTTTGTAAAGGTGGTTGCCTTGCGAAGCCCCTTTGCAGGTAATCCTGCCCACTTGGAGTTATTGCCGCCGAGGGAAGGAAAGATTACCTCGACGGGAGATAAGGAGGTCGACGGGGCTTGGAGTGCGATTGTCCCCGAGTCAGGCGTCGAATTGTGTCAAGTGAACCGGCAAATTGAACGGCCGAACCTTCTGCGTTCTCCGCTCACTAATCGTCACATAAACTGCTATGCCAATCTTCCTTCTTGCCCCCAATTGTTTAATTACGCAGCAAAAATAAGGTCAACTATAATATTATTTTTAGTAATTTGTTTTTAACTTTTTGCCCTCTTAAAACAACTAAATTGTCTCGCATAATTTGACATTATTATAGAATATAAAATTACTTGTCTTAAAAATAATTGGATAAGAATAATTATAAAAAATATGAAATGGTGTCATTTTATGAGGTGTGATTCATTAACACTTGTTAAGCTGGCTTACGAGGTCTTCAATTTAAAAATAATTTATAATATTAAAAATTATCAATAACAGTTTAATTAAAATCCTTAATAATAAATTAATATAATAGGAAATAACTTGATTACTTTAAAATTAAAAATGGAATGTTAATTGACTTCGATCAACAGCAGGATTGTTGATCGAAGTCAATTGAGGTTATTACTTTCATTAAAATATGAATCTTGCAAGAATATAATAATGTAACAATTAATATCTTAAAATTTATTTTATTAATATATTTGAATTTAATTTTTAGTTACTTATTTTGTGATATCAAGTCTGGAAATAAACCTAATTGTATGAAGTTAATAATTTGGAAAATTATATTACTAAATCTAAAATTCTGAAATATTGTTATTTTTGTTTAATAAAATGGAACTGTAAAATAGGAATATTGAACTGAATTTTAGGACGTTTTTATAAATATTTAATTAAAATATCACTTCCGGCTGATTGGAATAAAAACTTGTGATAACCGTTGGGAAGTTTAGTTTTTGAGAGGAGTTACGCACGATCGAAGATAAGTATTATTTGTATTACGCTGTCAAGCTTATTTAATTTAAAAAATAGTGGTGAATTTGTCCGTGTAAAAACTAAAGAGATAAGGTGATTAAGTAAAAAGTAGTTATATTAAGTGATTGTTAAAATTACATTTAATTGTGCTATTTTGTATAGAAACAAAAGGAGTAAAGTGTTGTTATAAAACTTACATAGTAGAAAATTGAGAAGATAAAGCTTATTAAGTTGTTTTCGTGTGTTCTTATTTTCCCCGTCTTAAAATTATATGTTTATTAAAGTGTTGTTTTATCATTTTCAGAAGTGGGATGCCGAAACATCACCGCCATTCCGAGTCCTTCGAAGTCGAAGAAATACCGCCAGAAAAACGATGCCGGCCTTGGCGCTCCCAGCATCCAGCAACACCAGCCCCGGCCAGTCCTATAGCTGATACTTCGAATACCGCAGAGGCGGTATCAAGGCTTGCATCATCGAACAGTAATCTAAATTCTGGTAAGATCCAACCATTTTACCTTGACCAAGTGGCTTCACGCGCAGAAATCATACCCATATTTGATCCTGAAAGTTCTGACGTGTTTTCATATCAATGGTTGGCCAAAATAGAGCAACTTGGAAAGATACATCAGTGGTCTGACGCTACTAAAAGCTACCATATGCAATCTCGATTAGGGGGCATGGCTCGAATTTGGCACTCTTCTCTTCCAAGGTACGACTTGTCATGGGAGGAATGGAAAAACGAATTTATGAAGGCATTCCCTAGTATTATAGATTATCCTGAATCCCTTCGTGTAATGTTATCAAGAAGAAAAACTTTAAATGAAACGATGACTCATTATTTTTATCAAAAGAATGCAATGTTAACTAAGCTAGAAATAAGCGGAGACAAAGCAGTCGCTTGCATCATCGATGGGTTGCCCGCGTTCCTAAGAGCACCTGCTCGAGCCGGGAATTATAAGACTCCAACTGACCTGCACGCATCCTTTTTATGCGTTATGGAAGATAGCAGAGCAAAGAATAATTTCACAAGGAACGAGACTGGAAAAACAAGTGCTACAGAATATTTTGCTACCAGAAATGCCAAGGACCCTATCACATGCTATACGTGCGGTGGAGCTGGACATACATCAAGACGTTGTCACAAAAATCGATGCTCTAATTGTGGGAAAAATGGTCATCCAACTGGAAAATGTATTTTCAAGAAATATGAAGTAAATAAAGATTCAGCATCCTCGTCGGTCAACTATATAACAAACGAGGTAAATAGGACATACTTTATTCCTGTCCACGTTAATGAAGTACGCATGTTAGCTTATTTAGATTCAGGTGCTAAAATCAATGCCGCGTGTCCCGAAATCGCAAAATCCTTAGGTCTTAACTTAAAATCATGCGACATGAGTATTGGTGGATTTGGAGGTAGATATGTCAAAGCGCAAGGGTTAGCTGACGTAGATATAAAAATTAATAACATTCTTTTTCGAACAACGTTGACAATTGTTGACTTAAAATTACGTAATATTCAACTTATACTTGGACAACCAATCATAAACAATCCAAGGATAAGATTTATTGTTAATGGTACGAATTTAACTATAGAAGAAGCTTTACCTGAAGTTTTTCTTATTGAAGACTTTCCGACTGAGAAACGAGTGGAAATTTTTTGTAAACAGGATACAATAGTACCCCCATTGAGCAAAATGATTGTGGAGACTTGTATAGAAAACGCTAGACCAGAAGATTATGTCTTCATAGAAAACAGAACATGTCGCAATGAAGTCAGAGATTATACTATTCCTGCAACTATGCTGAGCGGTGAATCTGGAATAATAAATGTGCAGAATAATTCACGTCATCCACTATTACTCGAAGAAAAGGATCTTCTAGCCCGAGGTGACAAATGGTCTGGGATGACTTCTGCATATAAGAAAGTAGAGGAGAAACACGTGAATATTTTATCAGTCGATTTTAAGAAGATTCAATGTGACACGAAGAATATGAACATAAAAGAAAAATTAGAACAATTAATAAAAGAATACACGGATTGTTTTTCCTCTTCGACAAGTGAATTAGGATGCACAGATAAAATCAAAATGGAAATACACCTTAGTAGTGACAAACCAGTCTGCTACCGCCCTTATCGTTTATCATTACCTGAGAAAGCAATAGTGAGAGATAAAATAAAGGATCTTCTAGACAATAATATCATCAGAGAGTCCTGCTCACCATATTCTAGCCCGATTATTCTAGTGCGAAAACCAAATGGTGATCACCGCTTATGTGTTGATTATCGTAAGTTGAACAGTATTACTATAAAGGATAAATATCCTCTACCGATAATTGAAGAACATATAGAAAAACTAAGTGGGAAACGGGTATTTACTAGTCTTGATATGTCACAGGGGTTCTATCAAATACCACTTCAGGAAGACGCTATCCAGAAGACCGCATTCGTGACCCCAGAGGGACACTACGAATTTTTGCGAGTTCCCTTTGGACTCGCTAACTCTCCAAGTGTTTACCAACGATTAATGGATACGGTTCTTGGATCCTTAAGGTTTGACCAAGTACTACCATATATGGATGACTTACTTATAGCATCTATTAATGAAGATGAAGCTCTAAAGACATTACGTACTGTTTTTGATATTATTAGAGACGCAAAACTCACATTGAATATTGAAAAATGTAAATTTTTGCAAGCAGAAATTCAATACTTAGGATATGAGATCAGTGGAAATGGGATTAGACCGGGACAAAAGAAGATTGAGGCAGTATCTAAGTTTAAAATTCCTGCTGATGTGCATGAATTAAGAATGTTCTTAGGATTAACAAGCTATTTCAGAAAATTCGTACGTAATTATGCTATCATATGCTATGACTTATACTTTCTTTTAAAAAAGGGACAAGAATGGATTTGGACCGAAAAGCAACAGTTGGCTTTTAACAATTTAAAAGATATTTTAACATCTCGACCTCTGCTAGCCTTATACAACCATAAGGCGGAAACAGAAGTTCACACTGATGCATCCAGTAGAGGGCTAGCAGGAATTCTTCTACAAAAACACGACAATGAAATGAAACCTATAGCTTACTTTAGTAGGAAAACATCGAAAGAAGAAGCTATGTACCATTCCTACGAGTTGGAAACGCTGGCCGTGGTAGAATCGTTAAAGAGATTTAGGATTTATTTAGCAGGAATCGAGTTTAAGGTAGTGACAGACTGTGCTGCTGTAAGAGAAACCTTTAAGAAAAAGGATTTATTGCCCAGAATTGCAAGATGGTGGTTACAGATCCAAGAATATAGCTTTACTGTCATTCACAGGCCAGGTATATCCCATAAACACGTAGATGCTTTAAGCCGTGCACCGGTAGACTCGCCAGAAACATCGGAGGTATTGGTACTTGACTTGCTCGATTGGATTGTATGCTTACAAAATCAAGACTGTAAACTACGAATAATCAGAGAAAAACTAGAAAAGAATGACGACGATCCGGATGTAAGGAATAACTATATTCTTAAGGATAATAAAGTTTACCGAAAATGTTTAAACGATGAGCTTCGCCTGGCAGTACCTAAACACGCAAGATGGAATGTTCTTCGTAAATATCATGATGATATAGGGCATCCTGGGTTGAAACGTTGCGAGACCCTTATCAAAGAAAACTGTTGGTTTCCTAAAATGACCAGGTTTATCAGGAAATACGTCAATAACTGTATAGATTGTGTATATAAACGGGGACAGTATGGTAAGCTAGAAGGACAGCTACACCCTATTGAGAAAAAGTGTGTACCGCTTCATACATTACACATCGATCATGTAGGACCATTCTGCAAGAGTCATAAGGGTTACTCATACTTGTTTGTAATTGTGGATGCTTTTACAAAGTTTGTGTGGGCAAAACCATGTAAGTCAACAAAATCTGTTGAAGTAATTGAAAAACTCTCCGAAATTTTCTGTGAATTTGGATACCCAACTCGTATAATATCGGACAGCGGTTCAGCGTTTACCAGCAAATCTTTTAAAGAATTTTGCTTGGAGCATCAGATTAAACACGTTAAAAACGCCATTGCATCACCAAGATCCAATGGACAAGTTGAAAGATTTAACAGAACAATTATAGAAGCGATCAACAAAAGTACTAAAGAAGAAAGAGAATGGGACGCTTGTTTAGGTAAAATTGTTTGGGGTATCAACAATACAATAAATTCTACTACGGGGTTTTGCGCATATCAATTAATGTTTAAGTCTAAACGTGGCTTGTTACAAGGTATGGGAGAAAATACTTTAGAGAACGAACAAGAGTCCCAAGAAAATTGTGAGAGGGCTAAAAAGAATATTGAAAAGAAGGCAGTAGAAATGAAGAAAAGGTTTGATAGCAAACGAAAGAAACCAGTTCAGCACAAAGTTGGTGACTTAGTACTTTGGCAGAAATCAGAGGCCAGTTCAAAGGATGTAGGACGAAAGCTTAAAGAAAAATTTAGTGGACCCTATAAAATACAGAAATGTCTTGGAAATGATAGATACATTATTACGGCTTTAAAAGGTATCAAGGGATATAAAAAGTTTAATGCGACAGTTTCAAGTGATGTTCTACGAAAATTGGTAAATGAAGCGGACAGTGACACAGGTTCAAGTGACTCAAGTGTTAACAGCACCGAGGAACTTGTTGACCTTTTGGAGGGATAATGATAATAGGTACGTTATGAGATAATATAAAATCTAAGGAACAAATAGTGCAAAAAAAAAAAAAAAAAGTTGACGGGCCACCAATAGTTTTGGTGTTGACAGGCCACCAATAGTTTTGGTGTTGACGGGCCACCAATAGTTTGGTGTTGACGGGCCACCAATAGTTTGGTGTTGACGGGCCACCAAAAGTTTTGGTGTTGACGGGCCACCAATAGTTTTGGTGTTGACGGGCCACCAATAGTTTTGGTGTTGACGGGCCACCAATAGTTTTGGTGTTGACAGGCCACCAATAGTTTTGGTGTTGACAGGCCACCAATAGTTTGGTGTTGACGGGCCACCAATAGTTTTGGTGTTGACGGGCCACCAAAAGTTTTGGTGTTGACGGGCCACCAAAAGTTTTGGTGTTGACGGGCCACCAATAGTTTTGGTGTTGACGGGCCACCAATAGTTTTGGTGTTGACAGGCCACCAATAGTTTTGGTGTTGACGGGCCACCAATAGTTTTGGTGTTGACGGGCCACCAATAGTTTTGGTGTTGACGGGCCACCAATAGTTTTGGTGTTGACAGGCCACCAATAGTTTTGGTGTTGACGGGCCACCAATAGTTTTGGTGTTGACGGGCCACCAATAGTTTTGGTGTTGACGGGCCACCAATAGTTTTGGTGTTGACGGGCCACCAATAGTTTTGGTGTTGACGGGCCACCAATAGTTTGGTGATGACGGGCCACCAATAGTTTAGTGGTGATGTGCTCATTATTAGCTAAAAAAAAAAAAAAAAAAAACTAATATTATTGAGTCACGAATCTTAATTAGATTTGTTATATAAAGTATAGCCGTGGCAACAATATATGGATTATTTTGATATAATTTATTGGAATAGAAATAAAATATGTTAATGTCATATTATTTTTCGTCTTTTGAAACGTAATTTGTAAAAAAGTTAAATAGAAAGGTCCTTATCAAAAGTTAAAAGTATTAAAAAGAATGTGTATATATTCGTGTGTCTACAAAGGCAAAAGATAAGATGTGAAACAATTAACTTTTCTCTCATTTGCAGGGACGCAAATAATCGTCAGGATGGACGAATTGTTAAGCTGGCTTACGAGGTCTTCAATTTAAAAATAATTTATAATATTAAAAATTATCAATAACAGTTTAATTAAAATCCTTAATAATAAATTAATATAATAGGAAATAACTTGATTACTTTAAAATTAAAAATGGAATGTTAATTGACTTCGATCAACAGCAGGATTGTTGATCGAAGTCAATTGAGGTTATTACTTTCATTAAAATATGAATCTTGCAAGAATATAATAATGTAACAATTAATATCTTAAAATTTATTTTATTAATATATTTGAATTTAATTTTTAGTTACTTATTTTGTGATATCAAGTCTGGACATAAACCTAATTGTATGAAGTTAATAATTTGGAAAATTATATTACTAAATCTAAAATTCTGAAATATTGTTATTTTTGTTTAATAAAATGGAACTGTAAAATAGGAATATTGAACTGAATTTTAGGACGTTTTTATAAATATTTAATTAAAATATCACTTCCGGCTGATTGGAATAAAAACTTGTGATAACCGTTGGGAAGTTTAGTTTTTGAGAGGAGTTACGCACGATCGAAGATAAGTATTATTTGTATTACGCTGTCAAGCTTATTTAATTTAAAAAATAGTGGTGAATTTGTCCGTGTAAAAACTAAAGAGATAAGGTGATTAAGTAAAAAGTAGTTATATTAAGTGATTGTTAAAATTACATTTAATTGTGCTATTTTGTATAGAAACAAAAGGAGTAAAGTGTTGTTATAAAACTTACATAGTAGAAAATTGAGAAGATAAAGCTTATTAAGTTGTTTTCGTGTGTTCTTATTTTCCCCGTCTTAAAATTATATGTTTATTAAAGTGTTGTTTTATCACACTAGCAAAATTGTGAGTGACGCTAATGATAGGGCGCTTAGCAATCGTAGCCACGTAGCGCCTTTCCAATTACGAGTGCTACGAGGGCAGGCGGCGGGCGACGGGCGGCTACGGGCTGAGCTACGCCGCGTTCCATTCGTTACGGGACGTGCCACTAACATCTGCAGCCTCTATAACCCCGATAATTTGCTTTCGATTTTACTTATTGACTTTTTTGACTTCATGACATTATAAATCAACATTATTTATAATTCTTTTCATTATTATACGCTGTTTATATATCAAAATATACACAAGAAAGTAATTATTGACTAAGAAATGAAGTATTTGGTTTTAAGAAACGATCCCTCGACGGAAGGCATGCACTACGAGTTAAGTACTTGTACATTCACTTCCCCTCAGATTTCCCCCATATAAAATAGAGAGTGAAGATATGTTTAAAATATATAAATTAGAGCCTAAATTTACTAGTTACTAGAAAAATAAATTTCAAATATTTTTTGTGTCTAATAAAATCGCAGAATCGCACTGGGCTATAATTGACAAAACATTTGATGTATTTTTAATGGACTTTTATTTTATTATAATTAAGTATTTTAATCAAAAACATCTTTAACATTTAATTTCTTCAAATAAAGACACGTTGTCCTTGAAACACAATTGTGGTTTTAATACATACTACACTGATGACATACGAGCGCCATTATATGTAATACTAATACGATACAATATGGTAGTAAATAAAAACAAAATAAAAGCTGAAGTGAATGAAATTAGAAATTTCAACAAAACACTCCACGTGGAATTCTGTGATAAGGTGAAACTTTTCCCTGCTCGCAAATTACACTCTGAATTTCGTTGATAGAGAGAAACTTTGTTCAAATGAAATCACTTCTACGGTCTCTACAACGTTTCTCTGTTTTACTTTCTGCCAAGTCACCCTATCGTGATTCATGTCTTTTGGGACGAGACTAAAAAAAAGGAAATAATTGAGTTTCCTTTCTCGTTATCCTTAATTTAAATTTTAAATTATTTTACCCAACTTCTTTTTATATTTATTCTTTTAAATGTATATAAAAGGTTATGTTATCATCACGCTGCATTTCCAAGGTAGGATAGAAAAATTATTTAATGTGCATTTAATTTCAAACAATGTTCAATATATATCTTGTTATGTAAAACAAGACAATAAGATAATACATATTTTAGGTTTTTTATATAAATTAATTAAACCAATGTAATATTTACCTATTTAAAAGCAATATACCCGCATAATAGAAAAGTAGCGGTTAGCACCAGAGCACTGCGCGGATTCAATGCAGCCACTGGATATACTCGAAGTAACCCTGTTCCATTATGATATTGCCCACTAAGTAAAATTTGTTTTCACGAGCTTCATAAAAGTATGTTTTTTCTACCGAAGCTCCTGGAGTATAACTGTTCTTACTGCTTATCTGAAATTTGAATGGAACTTAAGTTTCCTCCATTACCTCCATAATGATATCCATTTATTTGAGCGGTACTTTTCGCCAAAAAGAATGCCACAGGTTGCGATGAATTCACACTTTGTAGTTAATGTAGCGTATGGTGATTACAAAAATGTAATTCATTGTTGAAATTTTACGAATTTAAGTAATGATCCATGTAACTGTCATACAAAAGTTTGCATTCAGCAAACAGTGACGTACGATTTGGATTTTATTGCGCTGTCAATGCGTCACAATGCGTCGTGTCCGGAGCACGGTCGGTTAACTTGTCAATCACGTAATTGACGATGTAGCTCTTTGGCGTATAGCGCTCGCCTGTCACCCGCTGACACAGGCGTTGCACTCGACGCGGCGCACGTGCCGATCGCCGCCACTTATCCGCGATATTATCGCCTATGCACCACTTTTCTCATGTTTTCTATCCCTATATTACATTTATTGTATAATTATTATATTGTAAATTCTTACATGTGATAGTAAGTCATTAAATGATCTATTTAGATATTATCTTAAAAAAACATATGCCTTTTAGAACGCAATATTAATATTATACATATATGATATTTGTATAAATGTGCCCTAAAATATAAATTATTAAATGTACATTCAAATATAAATTTGTATCAGGAGTGTGATTATCAGGTACAAAGCAACAATTATATTCGTATAACATATTTTTGTTTCGGCAGTATGTATTGTCTCCAGGGCCGCTTGATTGTATTCATTCATGTCAGGGTCTGATTATTTTTTAAATTATCGACTCTTACCTCAATTATGTTTAAAGCCTTGCTTGTATTTAAGGTACCTACGATCATGTATATCATAATTTATATCTTATGTAAGGTTGAATTTTTATATATTGAGTGTTTTAATAGAAAATAATATATTTGATTAATTTGTTATGATTTATGTATAAGGCATTTCCTTATGTGACCTTGGCCGATAGGAATGTGTTTTAAAAAAAATTAAAATGGGCGCGGATATTCATTTGTTTTCCCGCGCTTTTGCGCAGAGATGTCGGTACCACCGTGTAGGTCATTACGAATTGTTTGTAATATTGAAAATTTTGATTATAAATTATGTAACTCACTGACGTTTATAAAAGTACTGAATATAATAATATAAGCAAGGAATATCTCGAAGTTTTATTAGGGACACAACACTTATAATAAATAATACGTGTAAATTTAAAAAAATATATGTAATTGGAGTACAACGAATTTGAAAGTTAATAACAAAGCGATCAAAAGTAAATTATTTTAAAAACTCGCTTATTAATTGTTATAGATTATATATTAATTACTATTTTATTCAAGATGTGTATTTTAACAGAATTCTTCTTTTGTTTCTAGGTATGTTATGTGCACGTAATTAATTTCGTCGCTTTTTAAAACGTATGTAAGTATGCAATTACAAAGAAATTTATATCTGACCTGTTTAGTTTTAAAATGTATGACAAAATAAAATTTTAAAGTGAGAAAAACCTTTCGAGTATAAATTTTAAAGTTTGACATGAAAATTGACATTTATTTCTGTCACCATCGCTCAAGATACCAGAACCGTTCCCTTGAAACTCCGAATAGGAACGCAGACATTTGATTTTAAGCCTCGTGGACTATAAGTGTTATTTCTCCGGGAGAAGTATTATTCTACGAGAGCAACGTAGCTCCGCCATCTCGAATGCTCCATTTAGTTCGAAAGTTTTTCTCGTTTATCACCGTTGGGCTCTCAGAGGCGGAGATTTTTCCTTTAGATTTGTTGTCACACCAGACCTTTTTAATGTACCTTTCTTATCGTTGCAACATTAAGAGTAAAGTTATTTAAAATTTTAATGCTAATACTAGATTTTTCATAAAATATTTCAATAAAACCCCTCTCGCGTCATGTCATTTAGAAACAAATGGTTATAAAATATTTTTAGACACCTGTCTCTAATTAATCTGTAATTTAGAATATTTTTTATCAGTTAACAATTTTGTCAAATAATTCGTGAATTCTATAGATATTTCATTTTACTTTTGCAAAATAATAACCTAAAGATCTCGGAGAAGTTGAATAAAGAGATTTTATGTCCACAATTCGCTGTCGCGGATTTCATCGGTGTCTGACGGCCGAGATAAGGCCTACCTTTTGGTGCTAAGGGTGGTTCGTTAATTAAGCTGCGGAACAACAGTGAAAAGAGGGTAGATTAGCCTCGTCACAGAATCGAGAGTCGGACTGAGACATTCTTAAAATTATAAATATTTTAGCTTTATATTATGTTGTATTCAGACTTTGTCTTCTCTATCATTTTATATGTTAATATTATTATATTTAGCTAGTACTGCTTAAAGCTTGTTTCAATTAAATCTGCAACTCATATACATTACTTCGTTTTATACATGTTAGTTTGTACAACGACAATCAAAATGTATGTAAAAATGAAATTAATCCTAAATTAAATTATTGTAGATAATATTATTTGTACAAGAAAAACATTGAACTTCATTCAGTCCGTCCGTTCTCGAGTAATGCTGATCTTAGATCAGCAAAAAGGTGGTTTTCCTTGATGGTGGTTCCTGTATAATTAAAGTATTTTGTAATAGATGGCGCTGTTAAATATTGAATATCACTGGTTCTTCGCTCATACGATATCAATTATGTACGAGTATTATTATATATTAGTGATTGAGATAAGTTTGTTATTATCATTTATGATATGCTTTTATGATAAAAACTATACATAGAGTAGAATAATGGTTTCTCTCTGAGGCATTAGAGCTAGTATTATAACTTGCCGCTCTAAAAGATTATAACAAATATTTTCATTTGATGCAGTATCTTGAAATAACGGCCGAGAAAATCATGACATAATTTAAGAAACTACTTTTTGTTTTGCTTATGTTTTGTTTGTTTATTTTTACTTTTTGTACTTATTGTCCTCGGACAACAGGATGAATATACAAAATATAAAAAAATATGTAAAAACTTATGTCATATATGTACGTAGTAATTGCTTTATCAAAGAACAAAAATTTGTACGGTCATAATAGCCCTAATAACAATTCTTTTGTAGATATAAGAGCCGTTCCTAAGCACGTACCAGGACAATGACAAACCTTTTTCTTTTCGAGTGACAGCACGAGTTCTGAGATTAGAAAATGTTACCGCAACTATTCTATTTTATCTATTGATATTTCCTGCTAAAACTGCAAAATCAATGTTATACTCATTATTAGTTTTTCTCCAAATATTATGTACTTCTTTATGGTAATGATAAATTGAAAATTGCTAGCTAATGTTTGAAATTATAATGAGAACATATTATGAAAAAATATTATACGCAATTATTTTTGTTTCTAAACATGTTTTTATAAATAGGTTGTATGACTTAACTAATTCCGTTCAAATTCCCATGGCAAGTATTAAATGGCGGTTGTGGGCAGCAAGGGTCAAAGGGGTTACTGCCATCTAAATGTATATCTTCCAAATTAATTACTACATTGTCTGATATACAAAGGATATTTTTGGTAATATGAAAATAATTTCTTTTAATTAATGACTACATATTTTGTCGCATTTGATATTACAGTTACATATAGATACGTATTACTCACTTTATAAAACTATATGAACCTAAAAGTATTATTCCTTAGAAGTATCAAGATTCACGTAAACATGTCAGTAAATCATGAAGACTGCGGCACAACTTGACTTGGACAATATTTGTGCTAATAAAATGCTCTAGCAAAGCTATTGTTGTCAACGAAAATTGTCTGACCTGTTTTTGTCTGTCATGAAATTTCTGTCGTTTTGTCGGATCTTAATAAATTACATTTGCTTATTATGATTATATGGGTATATTACCAGTATTTTTAAACATTCCAAGGGTTTTTTTTGTGATTGCTCATATGAAGAAGCTTTAATATGTCGTCTCTGCAACACCGCACTCAAATTTCATTAGGTATATAGATTAAAGAAAATGAGTAAATCATGCATTTCTGTTAATTATTTCGATTAAAAAATGTAATTTTTGTTTACATTCTCAATTTAATTTTACCGTATAATCGTTCTGTTTCCGTACTCGTAAAGTTTTTATCTTGAGTATGTGTGTTAACCACACATTGCGATCCCTGCGGCATGCTTCATCCCGTCGCATTTGCATGTTGCATTTACACTAGTTACTCACTCAACCGCGTATTATTATTCTGGATCCTATTATTATTCCACTCTTCATTTAAAAACACTCCAGAGATACAACAAACGCTTAATTCTGAGTGTGAAAATAAAATTTGTTTCTATGTACAAACATAGAAAAGATAGACGTTTCAGTAAATTAAAAATGTTGTTGTTTTTAAATTGTTCTATAGTTTTGTATGGATTCATTGCCTAAATTTCTAACTTTGATAGATTTTTATTCAAAAACCATTTGTCATAAAAACAATATCTCACTAATTTATTTATTTTTTATACTAAATATATTAAAAGCCATAGTACATCTTGCTATTTGGGCAAAGGGAAAAGATGTGTATTTCCAACGACATAAAATATTAGGTATGTATAAATTAAAAGAAAGTAGGTGCAACTAGCAAGCGGATTTTCCGCGCCTTCTTGACTTCTCAATAACTTGAAAACTATCACCGGCAGCTCTCGCGGGTGGATAACTAATAAAGTAAGTTGGAGAGGAAAAGTAAACTAATATCGGATAGCTCTGAGCGACCGCCGCCACCCGCCCTCATCGTTGGCCGCTGCAAGCGCCATGGGGACATCATACTCGCTACAGATTTATTACTTTAATATGAGCACTCTATCCGCCTATGAATGTCACTGTTACTTTACTCTACCTTTATAAAAATGTACCTACCTATATATTTTCCATAAACTAAACGCAACGTATAAAGTAGGTACTTATTAAAGTTAGTTAAAAGTATTACTTTCGCTATTATACTAGTTAAATGATGAAATATGGAAAACAAGAAAAAGAATAATTTATGTCGTAAAGTGATGAATAATAAAAACAAAACAATAATTATTAGCATTTCTTCTCATCATTCTCACTTTAAAACTCGTTTCGCAAAGTTTCTTAAAATTTCGCGAAAAAAGTTTTGGTACAAATTAAGAGCGAATTTTACTCCGTCCGTTTAGTCATTAGTAATTTCAGAGTTCTAATGAATTTTCTTCTCCGACATTGAAAAATGAATTTCGACCCCTACTTTTACCATTGGGACATCTGTAGCGCAGTACTAGACCTGCATCGATCCGCGGTTGCCGGGACTCTTCGGGTATACCCGTGCCCGCCATTTACATATTTCCGTGCCATAAAACGGTTTTGGTGTCGGTAAAAGAAATAATATGTACATTGTAATCAATTCTTCAATTTCATTCTTAATAATGTATTTATTAGAAGTATTGTTTAAATTAAAAACGACTTAAATAAAAATTTTTGTTAGTTCAATATTTTAAGGTTTTTTTAGTAATTGTTTAAGATCGTAACTTATTCCAATATATAAGTAAGTTGACTTTAACAGTAAATATTTCTGAAGGGAGCTGTAAAGCAAATCGAGAAGCAACCCCGCCCTGTCCCCGCTCCCCTCATTACCCGTAACGGTGGCCCATTAGGCTCATGGGCCGAAGTGCCCCGGACCGTAGTTAATCCACGTCCTCATTCTCTGTTATTTCAAAGGTCTGATCTAATCTAAACAGGGCTTAGGATCCAACAGCGCCTGTATTCGCGCGACTCGTCCCTTTTATGTACTTAACTATCCGTGTACCCGTTCCCGTTGGTTATATGACATTTGCCTTGCTATAAAAGGAAATAACACTTCCGAAACTTCGATATTATATTCTGTTTAGAAATTCAATACATTAAAATTGTTTGATACAAAATTTATGTAGTACCTACTGAAAAAATATTGTTAATGTGTTAGATAGTGTTTCATAGAATGTCAAATATTACTATAATGCTGACTCGAATAGCAACGAAGCGTAGCAAGCGAAGGCCGAAGTAGAAGGGTCAATTTAGAAGCTATTATACGGTGGCCGTTAGAAGCCTACTTCCGGCGGCTGCACTAAGCTGCCGTGTTCCAATCCACCCGTTCAATTTAGGCCTTTCTGCAAAGCTATTCAACTCTTACATTTACTGTAAATACCTCCACCGCTAACACCGTTGGGCTTTTATAAAATGTTTCTAACGTGATATACTCGTACCCAGTGCTGTTAACATTTTCGATTTTTATCTGTACCTAACGAATATCTAAAAGTATATTGATATTATATTAATAATACACAAAAATATACTAAAAAAACATAGTAAATATGTTAAATGTAATTAAAAATATAGAACTATATATGTTATAATAATTGGCGCGATTTATATTATGATGTACAATAGTGCAATAGTTTAAATATGTGTCGTTGCATTATTCGGCCATGCAAGGAGAAAAGCCCTATACACACTGTAGCTCAGCAAACGAGGAATTATGACGGCAGCGAAGGATTACGTGAGTGGATGTCGTAATAAAGCTTGTGATGAAGCCGTTACCCAAAGATAAACGTAAATATCTCAGGCCGTAGCTGTCAGCTGCTCACCCACACTCGCCTTAAACCGTTCACCCCCAGTCTAACGCCCTTTTTTATATTTTATAATTACGAATTTATATCGATGGACTAAATTTAATACAAAAATAAAGCACTTTATTTTAACTTAAATTGCTGTAAATATAATAATTAGGTGCTCGCAATGCCAAAATAAATTCAATAAAGATCTAATTTTATAACTTACAGTTTACAGACATTTTAACTTCCCTGGGTGGCCACTGGCCTCGCCCCAATGCGAGGGGATTAAGCCATAGCCGATCACGTTGGCCAAATACGGATTGGCGGACTTCACATATATTTTGAAAACTAGTTTGTCTCAGACGTACAGGTTTCTTCACGATGTACGTCCTTGTAAATTATCCTGTTAAAGAATGCTTAATGTTATTATGCGAAAAATAATGTGTGTATTTTCACGTAAATTTTCTCTTGCCTTTATTTATATTGATAATAATTTATTCATTTCTATAAATAATATTTAGAAAATTTATATTTCGAGACTACCAAGAGCTGTCGTGAGAGGTAAGACTTTGGAAGTCTTTATAGAAATCATAACAATTAGATTTCATTGAATAATTTAATTTGGGTATTACTTAAGACTCGGGTCGGTACTTGGATCCCGAGAAATACACATAATAAAATAGTAACAAGTGAAATTTGTACATGAAATATTTTTTTAAAACAATGACCGTTACGTATTGTGTACAGAATATACCTAGATGCCGAAACAATAGCTATAAAATTTTTTGTCTGTCTGTATTTCTGTGTACATAAAAATTACTGACCCGATTTTAACTAAATTTTGCATAGTGATACCTTATTACTTAGGTGAACATTTATGGTACCTTTTACTACAGGCAAATCTTACATTTCCACAGGAAACCACAATAACTGGCTCTATCGAATCGTCCTTAAAAATTTACTACTACTGCTACACCTTAAAAGATACCTTAAAAATGTACTTAACACTTACTTTAAAAATTATAGGTCTTAAAAAAGGCCTACAGAAAAGTTTGTTATAGCATATGTCTATCTCCTAAGGTACACTCGCAATCAGAGACCCTCTACATTATAGTGCCGATCACAGTCCGTTGTCGATCCGATATCGGTCTGGTAAAGTATTATTATACAAGAAACAATCTCACTATCAGTAAGACTCACCTTCCGGTCGAATCACGCTCCAGCAACGTTTCTTATATAGAAATACTTTACCAGACCGATATCAGACCGAGACCGGACTATGATTTAGCACTATAGGTAATGTGAAACAGCCTTAACTATTTTTATATATTTAAATCGTCCCTAGGGACGCACTCGAGCGAGCCCCTCGCTCGCGCCTAAGTCGCTAGTGCATCATAATTTACGAGTACAGTACACATTTTTCTTTTATTCAATGTCAGAATATTAATAGTCTATTCTAAATACAGGCACTGGCGACTTTACTTCCTTGAACTTTCTCATAATAATTTATGTGAAATTTCAATAAAACAAAACTATAATCTTGGTGATCTGATTTAAGGAGTTAGGACGTTAACAACAGCTGTGTAGGTGTCCTTTGTCCTCCATATATTGTGCTTCGCGCCTGCTCTTATCATCTAAATTAATTACATAAATCTTGTTTGCATACGTCTTAAGCGTGTGACGCTGCGCCATAATTCAAGCAGGGCTTATGTTAACACTGCTAATGAAGGGCGACTACAGCATGTCATAGCTTGCATGTACATGTTATCCTCTAATAAAATCTACAGATACATATAAATTGGAATAGAATAAAATATTAAAAGAATTAATTATGTCCACATGCCCATAGAAGATCCTAAAAGGTAGAGTCTCGCAAAGTTGGAGGGATGGAGTTTAACTAAATAATCTTCATTGTATTGTTGTCCTTTTGGCTTAAAATATAGTTAAATTTTTATAAATATAAAATACCACAATTGAAACTTGAGCTGTATTGTATACAGTTTTACACAAAGAGCGTAGTGCTAATATCTATCTGGTTGCTAAAAAAATTGAATGAAAACACAAAATATATAGCAATATCTAGAAATAGTAATAAATCTACAAAAATAACAAAGATGCAAAATATGCAACTAAAGTATATTTTAAACTTGTTCTTCGCTACAATGTTTCTAATGATTTCCCAGGATATTAGGTGTCGGGAGTATGTTCGAGGTGTTTTGCCTATCGTGACTCGACAGGAAGCAGCGACAATCGTGTTTCTCGAGACATTATTCACACTTATGTAAATATTCTTTCTCTTGCTAGTTTTATATATTTTCCTGAAATTAATTACAAAAAAAAACATCTTGTCTATTACCCAGCTAGTTTTAAATTATTTACAATAGTTTCGTTACATACATATTTTTGTATATGATCAGTATTTAATTGCAATACAATATATGGACAAAATCATATTTTTCTTCATTTTTACACGACTGCAAGGAAAGGTTTATATTTTTCGCGCCTATCTTTGTATGTTTGTTTGTAATATCCTTTATTCCCTTATATCTTCCAAACAACTCGATGGATTTCTTTAATTAAGGTATCATTAGATTTGTCTCATTAGTCCAAGTTTCTTATATAGGTGACATAAAAAAATATATGCGGGCTGCTAGATTTTATTGCATACATAGGAGTATGTACGTACATCTCGCGGCAAGGATGAAAGGTGTACGTCTCCGACTGCATAATACTACGAGTATATTCCTTCGTGAACTTGTTTTCATCTTTTTAGTTAGCTTTTATGCAGTTGAGTTTTTTATATATATTTTTTTATTATATAAATATTAGCGATTCCTCGCGTCTTTCAATTTTCTAGAATTAATCATCAGCTCTTGTAGGTCGTAATTTGATGCCTATATTATAGTAAGATAGTCTATAAACCTTCCTCAAAAAACATGTTATAAAACGAAAGAACAGACAGACCAGAACATCTAGATTAACGTTAGTTCAAAGAAACAAACTCTTCTACTTTATTTTCTATAGAACAATATTCCGCTTAGCAGGAAATAAAGTTTTGTATATTTGTTATTGTTGGTAAATACATCCACGCATATCACACTCGTGATGTGGAACTCATCGGCTAGAGAAGCCAGTATTACCCACTCAAACTCATCGGAATCTTCCTTAACCGTCTAAATGGGGTGCCGCAGGATCACTAAAGCACCCAATGACGACGCTCCGACAGCGGGCCTTACCCAGGTAGACCACCACAACTGGGGATTTACGGTACACTCTGCTTCCAGAAAAGTACCAAGAGTATTCCACCGCCTTCTAGTGTGTCTATTAGCTTCACACCCGACTAGATAATATACTACTGTCTATATAAATGTATACAACATTATATACTATTTGATATGATATTTTTTATCCTGAGAAATTAAATCTATCGTATAAATGTATTGCATAAAATTACATCATTTTGTAGTTACAAATATGGAGTTTGATGTTTAAGTTTCAGTTTATATTGTTAGATTCTCTGAGATCGTATATTATATATCCAGCTCCACCAGTCTATGAGCTTATAAAAAAAAGCATATATGTAGGAATAAGGTAATAGTGAATCCCTCGCTTCGCTCGTGTTCATCACTAGCTTGATTCCCGATACAAATTTTAATCCCCATTTTAATCCCCCTTAAGAGTTGATTTCCGGGATAAAAAGTATCCTATGTCCTTCCTAGGGTCTCAAACTAACTTCTTAATACATTTCATCTAAATGGTTCAGTAGATCCATAGATTACCCTACAACGTCACAAACTGACAATCTCACAAACTTTACCTCCTTATAATATTAGTATAGATAAATATTATAATTAATAGCAAGTTATAAGTTTAGTACATTATTTTCTTTTTTTCACTAATATAACTTTATTGTATCTACCGGTATTCGTTACGCTTATATACCTATTATATATTTATGGAAGTATATGCTTGCTCGTTTATTAAAGATTCCCGATCAAATTACTAAAGCGATCTCGATTATATTTGTCAGTAAGATTACAGTTCTTTATGAGTTCAAATGTAGACTATATTTATCTTAGAAAGAATAAAAGTTTGAGATGATGATATATGTATGTTATCATAGAAACTTTTATTGTTTTATATATTTACATATATTTTCCTCCTTATATTTATGAATATGGTGTCGTAAATATAAACGAGAAAATATATGTATACTATACAGTATACATATATAAAAAAGTACTATAAAAATAATCTAGTAAGCACAAATTACTTAATTGTTTTATCTTCTTAAATAATTATGATATAGATTTACACTATCTTCCATGAATCTTTCGAGATTATGTAAATTATAAATTATATATTGGAGATTATATGAGCATGTGAAAGTAATCTTTTTTTTTTAAATTTGGTCAAGTTCAGTCGCGGGCTTTAGTTTCGTTTAATATAGGTATAAAAACATTTCATGAGCGCTGCCATATTAACTCAAAAGCCTTAAGTTTTTCGTACATTCGTTCGATATCAGGAGTCGAGCGGGGCGATTCCTGTAGCTCGGTAGTAGAGGTGCGCCGCCCGCACTCGCGATAATCAGCTTTTGTGCGCGGTAATTGGGTGTCTGAGCTGCCAACTGTAGCATTTACTCGCGATAAATTGAAAACTTCTTTTCTACTTAGAATTACTCGATGCTGCGGGTAGCTTTTCGTATCAAGAGAAGCATAATATAATCTAAATGTGCCGTTTGTATTCAAATGTTTCAGTTATTGACTGTCTCGTACGACCTATTTAGTTGGTTGGTATAAACACTATTTTATTATGCCTTTATTATGAGTAACATATACCTAGTAAAAGTAATGAAATAATTGTCACAAAAAATTTCTTTGTTCTTGCACAATTGTAAGACCTCTAGCATTGTATCTTCGTTCTAGAAAATCGTCATTTACATATTTTAATAAAATAATATCGCAACTGAATCGTAACTGAGAACTTGATTTAAGTTCTTACTGCGATGAATGTAAATTCACCACCGCCGCCGCAATTCCAGATTTCAATTCTGGAATTAATGGCAGCCGTCGTGGGCCGAGCCCGTCTAATATTTGCGTTACTTCCGGAGACTCACTTAGCGATGGATATGGAATAAATTAATTTGAGCAAGCTCAATCCGTCGGAGGACGAAAATAAAACATCACAAAATGACCACCATACGAAAGCGGTTATTTCAACGGGGGATTTAATGTTTTTGCAATATTCCGTGGGCGGCGCATGGGGCGGTTGGCCCTGCTAAACGTGCATTAATATTGTCAATAGTTGGAGTTAGTGGAAGTGAAGTACGTGTTCCGCCTGCCGCTATCTACGGCGCAGCTCGCGCGGTGAATTCGAATGGCCTCTCACACCGCGCCTCCCGCGCCAGCTACCTCTCCTCCCCTCCCCCTCGCCCCCCGCCCGTACACCACCTCGCTCCCCCACCCCGTAACGCCCCATAAACTCGCGTCTTAATTTTAACTTTATTTCTTACCGCTGTTCCAAGAAAATTAAGTGTGAACGTACTGCTGAAAGATTCACAAGAGTATTATCATGCACTTTCGTGTCTCCTTAATTAATAAAAATTAATACTTCATGTGCCAACATAGCTTGCCGTACCAACATATTATCATAGTATTGTGTAACTTTACATTGTACACAATTTCGTAAAACAAGCAGTCCTTCAGTTTTTAATTAATAGAACTACTTAAACAAAAGTTCCGAAAGTTATATTCACAGCACCAGATAAAGACACTAAAAGTTCCATACATTAGCT
Organism: Brenthis ino; assembly: GCA_921882275.1. Taxonomy (NCBI): domain Eukaryota; kingdom Metazoa; phylum Arthropoda; class Insecta; order Lepidoptera; family Nymphalidae; genus Brenthis; species Brenthis ino. The sequence continues at coordinate 24,513,254 of OV170225.1, read as the reverse complement.
TTTATAAGCTTCCCTGCTCTTTGTTTAAGCACGAATAAGAGATTTTTTTCCTCTTTTTAATGTAAGCTTGTTTTAAAATGCGATTCCGACTGTAACATTAAGCAGAAAAATCCTGTAAGGTTCTATCGTTAACATAAATCTCGGAAAAATGTAAAATATTATGCACTTAAAATGTACCATGAAACAATCCTTATTTTAAGTTTATAATAAAACTAGTTATTTTACGAGTATACTGAGTGGAAAGTTTAATTAATATATTATAAATAAATATTTATTACATTATATTTTAACATAACATTATAGTAACTACTACTTACTAATTACACTAATATTAAAAACGCGAAATGAGTGTGTGTTTGTTATATATTTACTATGTTTTAACTCAACAGATTTGCGTGAAATTTGAAATAAATTAGGTTATAACCTGCATTATAACAAATATTGACAACTTTTATCGATATACGTTACGCTTAGTAACATGTGTAGGTTTTGGGTCGAAAACGAAATTTGGCAAAAAGCAAGGTCTAACAGCACAAATAAAGGAAAAATCCAAAAAAATAAAAAAAGTTGAAAGTAAATGTTAAAAAGATTTCCTACTTACGGAACCCTCGGTGGTCGAGTCCGACTCGCACTTATCCGAATTTTTTTTTGGCCTCTTCCAACTGCTTCCATATCTTTCCAAAGCTTTCTGGTTCATATCTTCCCAGCTACATCTGTTATTTCATCGACCTGTCTTTTAAATGGTCGTCCTATTTTATTTTCTTATGTCCCGTGTGCCAGTTCATTATAGTTTTTGACAATTTTTCTGTTCCTCTAATTACATGTTCACTTCCATTTTAGTTGTTTGATAGCTGTAAATTATGGTTGGCGAAACATTATTAAAAACCTAAGCTATAAAATAACCGAGAAGAATTCAAATTTATACATTTAATATTTTCTAATTATATTATAAAATTCCTATTAACAATTTAGTATTTAATTAATTTAATCACGCAGCACATGTAAATTATTGTAGGAATTTCGATACGCCTTTTTATCTTCTATAAAAAGTACAAACAAAAGTTCTACAAAAGTAAGATCTAGTCATCCTTAAAAATAAAATAATTTACCTATAGGAGGTAATTTTAGTCTTTTATTTGTAGTTTTTGTCAAGGTATTCTGAAGACACACTGTCTATGCAAGAGTTATTATAGTCTATCCAATATATTTATAGAACGGCACGTTTTAACTGTTAGTGTGGAATAGATAAACTATATGTTATATATATATATATATATATATATATATATATATATATATATATATAAATATATATTCACCCACCCCCCTCTTCACCACTTTAAGGGATGATTTATGGGATAAAAACTTCGTATGTCCTTTCCATGGTCTCAAACTACCTTCACACCAAGTTTCATCTAAATCTGTTCGGTGAAAAGGTAACAGACAGAGTTACTTTCGCATTTATATTATTAGTATGGATTCTGCTGCATACTCCATACAATATCAAATATTCTTTATCTATTAATTTATCTTCTCTTCAATTTTATAAATTGTTAAATATAAGATAAATTAATATTATGTCCAATGGTGCTGCAGATAAATAGAAAATCATATCATATATACATAATATGTGAGTGACTATGTTCGAATTTTCTCGAAGGTTTAAAGTTTTCTTTAGCGATGTTAAAGTTGCACAGGCAATGATCGCGGAGCGCGATAGACTGGCTCGGGCGGGAGCGGCGACGGTGTTTTCGCTCCCGCGCCCTCGTCCTGGCCCACATTTCTTTGCTTCCGGCGCCACACAAAAACGATTATTGGGGCAATCGGAGGCGCCCTATACTGCGCCCGAGAGAAACCCCGCGATGCAAATAAATTCAGAGGAGGCCGTGGCCGGACAGCGCTGCCCCTCGTTATTATTCGGCTCTCGCGGAATTGCTTTTATGTCCTTAATGGAAAAGTAAGATATTTACTTCGGGCTTGTAAAAAGACCTTCCTTTTTCATTTTTCTTCGTATCCCCGCAAGTTTTAGCTGAAAATTATGCGATACCAACGTGAACGAGGCTGTTAGGTTATACATTTACATTAGCTTTTTGGGTAAAACTTTTGCACTCATTTTAATATTGTGAAGAAGGCCATAAAGAATCATAAATAAATTATCATATTATCTACTTTTTTTAACAATGTGTAATTAGACTTTATTACATTAATTTCTCTGTCGTCATTTTCCTCGTAATCGATTCTTAAAAATGTTACAATAAAACAATAAAAATAAGCGCTGTTAAGACAAGAGGGTGTAAATAATGTCGACCAGCAGTTGCTACAAACTGCCCCTTTAATTATGAAAATGTATGCGAAGCACATGAAAGTTTGTGCAATTATGTCGCAGTCGCCCGCGCCATACAGTGGCCAGCCACGTCCTATAGAACCGAGCATCGCTATCTACTGCTTTATTCAATTACCAACATCGCTACTAAGGAAGTTTTCAAGATGGCTATGTTTGATTTAATATAAAACTTGGGACTCCTGTAGATATAATGTGTTTATTTTGCTGTAGAGTATAGAAATGTGCAATAATTAAATATCTTTATCAACTATTTAAGGATAAGATATAATTATGTATCAAATTATGTAATAGTAAAGCAAAATCGATATAAAATAGGCACACAAAGTACATAAATAAAAAACAACATCCAATAAAAGCCCATATTCGCGGATTATTCAGACGCGACGAGGTCAATTATGAAGCAATAAAAGTTTTAGTGCTCCGCACAAATAGACGATTTGCCCGCTGACGGATGGCTGCAATACTGACGCCGGCAAATGAGCACACGATAAAATTATCGTTAGCGGTAACGACATGAATAAATGCAGTAGGGTGTTTCGCGAACGCGGCTGTGCAGAGCAAGGAGCACAGGAATTGCACGCGTGAGAATCACCCCCTACTAAAGTCAACTTAATTTGATGTGTCACTATTATTGTTCATTTACATTAAAATGAAACATAAAAATATAATTCACACTCTACAATGTAACTTTCCACAGGAATGCAAACAACACTCATAAATTACGGTCACGGTTTGGATTATTGTGTAATATGCGTAATGAGCCTATATCTACTAGCAGATGAGCGCGTAATTCTGTTTTGGGCTCGTACAATACCAGAAATAATTTTGTAATATTTATTGCTAACCAAAGCCACATACAAATTACTGTCGTTGTGATGTTTTCTGTTCAATCTTTTACTGCTAAATAATAATACACCCATGCATTAAAAAACTAACATTTACTAAAAAATATTAGACAAGATTGTATAAAAGATGCGATAATTTAAATATACAGGTTGGGCGGCGGATACGAGACCATCCAAACTACTGTTTGCTTTGATTTATACCACACCGCTGCCGGCTGGAAATTTTAAACGTCACGCATTTATGATGAATACTCGCAATTTTCTCGCGGGAACACCGAGTTGATAGCTATGACTTTCCGACTGCGACGTATTATTACAAAGGTTATTTAAAATATATATGAATACATTGTATGAGGAAAATTCTAGCCCTTATTATTACTAAAATAAATAAAATCCACCAACTATCTGTAATCTATGAATAATTTATTTCAGTCTAGTTATCTTCGCAATACTGAGCTGAAATATCTGTAATAAAAAATATTTAATAACAAAAAAAAATCTTTTCAGTTCGCTTTTTACGCAGTCGCGTTTTTAAAATTTATGTAAATATTTTTTTTATTTAAAGCTTTTTAGTTTTGTTCAGTTAGACATTTTTAGTTTTATTTAACAATATCTCGTTTTAAATTACTTTTAAACATATAAGTAGTATATATTTTTGTAATCGCCTTTTAAAAACCTATACTTTGATACCCCACTTGATTGATTCGGGTGAAAATGTTTTTCCAAGATACACCTATTGGCACCTAGAATCCGCCATTTTGATTTTTAATAATATCTATATAGCCTATGACACTCGCGCTATCATGATGTATGAATCATCAAAATCGGTTGAGCCGTTTAGTAATTACGCAACCTAGAATCGGACATACATACATTCATACATACATACTCGTATGTACATACATACAGGTCAAACACATAACCCTCTTTATTGCTTCGCCGCAGTCGGGTAAAAATAGCTCAAATGAGGAACTAGTTTCTAGTAAAAAGGAACATTTGTTAGCATATATTGCTTACTTGTAAACGTCACGTGATTTTGTGAAGTCACCCTCACTGTCTCCCGCTCGGCCCCTGGCCTCTAATCGTGTCGTCATCGGGAGTAGGCTAGGCTCATGTCGCTCTGTTACGCTACTGCCATAAATCAGTCGGCACCACGTGATAGATGACGCGTTCCAGGCGAAAAAACTGTATAAGCCACTATGTATGTACTTATATGATTTTCAGAATAAAAATTGTTTTCATATTAAAAGATCAACAAATTGTTCATAAACTATTAATCTAAATAAATGCTATAAATAAATTTGTTGTTTTTTGTAAAGGGCAAAAGCCTTAGAACAAAGAAGTAGATCTCGATCATGAGCTGACGCTTGAATAGTTATAATATGTATCGGTCTTACTAAGGCGGCGCCCCGCGGCCGGAAGGGAGGTCTATTCCAAATTGTGTTAGTTTTTACAAAATAATATTTATTTAGTCAATGTATTCCTACAATATTAATCTTGTGTCCATGAGGAATTAAATATTTATATAAAAACTAGAGACCCGTCCTGGCTTCGCTCGGGGTCGTCCCTACCCTGCTTCCCAATACAAACTTTCATCCCCATTTTCACAATCTTAAGGGATGATTTCCGAGATAAAAGTATCCTTTATCCTTCCTAGGATCCCAAACTATCTTCTTGCCAAATTTCATTTAAATCGATTCAGTAGATCCGGTTATTACCCCCTACAACGTCACAAACTCACAAACTACTCTACTTCTTTATAATAATGGTATAGATTTTTCCTTTTCATTATTATCTTTGGTATAATTATGACAGTTAAGTTAAATTCATTTTATCTTTACGAAGTAGCCTATTGGCGAGCAGCAGGTTTTGTATTGAAAATGCACACCCGCTCGTTAAGCGGCGGCTGCGGTCCGACGCGTGACGTCACGTCCGCTGGTTCCGCCCGCCCTCATTAGCATACATTATATTAACCATTCGGTGAAGACCGCCCGGGCGTATTTGACATTTTTTTTTGGTAAACTGAAACAAAACTCTGTAATACTCGTAGTCATGTTCGTCTTTATTATTTATCAATTAACTTTTATTAGCCTTTCTTCTACTCGTATACAGATAAATAAAATTGAAGTTTCTGTTTGTAATGTCAAAATAACAGCATTTTACTAAATGCATATGAAATTACATACTGTAGTTATAAGAAAAACACATTTTTTTTAAATTTTGTCTGTCTGTCTGTTTCTTCCGGATAATCTCTGTAACAACTGGACTGATTTTGACGTGACTTTCACTAAAAGATAGCTGATGTTATAGGGAGTAACATAGGCTAGGCTTTTATTTAAAAAAAGTAGGGTTCCGCTCAAAAAAATTAAAACGTACCTAGCGACGAACCCGAGCGACGCTAGGGTGAGTTGCTCGTAATAAATATAACCTAATGTTACAAAATCACGCTTTATTTTAAATTCGATCATCAAAATTATTTAGCCGTAGTTAATTTCCAATTAGTTATTACTGAAAAGTGTTAAACACATAAAATGTATGTATATGAAAATGATAATAACGAAGGAAGAAAGAGTAATATCACGTACCTACATGAAATCCCCCGCTGTGCACAGGTTTCTCGTCCCCATATACTGAACGGTGACACGAGCCACGCGCAATGTGCTTCTGAGAGGCTGCTTTACGACTTCGAAACTCGCACCCACCCCGCACGATTAATGTTACAACACAAGATTACCGCCGTCGCTAAACTTTACGAGTACAATGTTTTAACCTGCAGCAGTTTTTCAAAGTAAATTTTTAATAAGCTGACATAATTGCATAACAGAGCGTCGCGACACGTAAATCACTAGCCTACCGGTCAGCCAGCGAAGCTAATATTTGCATATCGCGATTGATGCGAACCAATCAATACTGCAAATAATGGAATTGTCACATAAAATCCACAGCAAGGATTGCGCGTAACTCTCGTTATTAACAGGTTTAATTGTTTTAAATACTGTAAATAATGTTTGTAAATAATGCGATATAACTCGTGCTTGGAAATGAATGAACTCAGTTAAAATTTTCATAATTGATGTTATTTCATGAATAGCAATTTCATGAATAGCACTGCAGATATGTTTGTATTAATTTAAATTGAAAATTTAGTTTAATAATTAAAATTATGATTTAATAACAAAACAAGTCGGTTAAAAGTAGAATATTTTTACTTTTCTTGCTAGCATCGAAGGGCACTTTGAATTCAATGGTCGTCGAAATCTTACCATTTCTTGTCTTTTAAATAAACGCTATATTAATTTATTTTCTGTAATTTGATAAATCTTTGGGTATAAAACTTCTTAAAATCGAGATTTTCTGGTCTATTTCGTTTGCTTTTTTTATAATTATGTTTGCCTGTATTAAAGTTCTTGTAGAACGTAATTCGCTAATTTTGACAGATATTATCTGCCGTGGGTTTTTTTACATATATTGCTCAAAAGACATCAGTGACTAAGTAAAGATTACTAGATCTGTTTTTCAAAACCCTATAGAAATGAAACATCATTGTCCTCCAGAATCTCTATAATTTGTAATCGATAAAGATTCCGTTTGTAACATTGACACAAACTCATTAACTGTTAACTTGGCAAACAAAAGAAAGTCTATTGACAAATAATAACTTTTTAACAAAAAATAATATCAAATTGAAAATTGTTTTATGTTATAATTTAATATTGTGTATGAAACACACTATCTGAAAACCTTCCTTTTTAATTTATTAAATTAATTTCGTTCAAACAATAATTATAATGTTTTAGACTTGCCATAATAAAAATACTGATAGAATGTTCATTAAGTACGCACTAATAGAGATTTTATCTTGTATAACGCATGCACTAAACCATGTGTGTGACAAATTTTAACTTACAAGCTATAAACTTGGGTAACAATAGCTTCAATTTAGAAGGAAATATCGGAACCTAAAAATCATAAAGCGAATGTGTGAGCCAGCGTCGCACAAAGGCGATACAGTCTATAGATAAAAATAATACATGTGATGCGCCACCGAATTGCTGTGTCAAAGTATTCGTCCTGATTGCTCTATTCTGCTTCCGAAGCACTACGCCGACTCGACTACGTTAGCTTTTTTTGCTTTTCTATTATCAATACAAGGAAAATGGAACGCGACGTGTGCGCGCGGTTAGGCAATTAAAGTGCCCTATATTATATAGAAACGTAAATGCCTAATAGTTTTACATTACACATATGTATATATATGTATATATATAAATATATATATATATATATATATATATATATATATATAATATATCACCATCTAGTTTCATTGTAAGCTACGTGGCCTGTGTTATGGATACCAGATAGTTGATACACTACACATATATAACTTTTAAATACATACATATATAAATATAAACACCCATGACTGTAGTACAAACATTTGTGCTCATCACACAAATGAATGCCCCTAGCGGGACTCGAACCCGCGTCCGCTGGCGCAGCAAGTAGGGTTAACTACAAACTGAGCCAAACGTGTCGTCGAATACACACACACACACACACATATATATATATATACAGTATTTTATTGCCTTCTAATTTTGTATTTTATTTATACCCTCGTAACTCTGATTAAAATAAACGAAATCCATAAAATAAGTCGCTCTCTCTCTCTCTCTCTTTCTAATCTAAATTGATAAATAGCTGTTTTACATTCGTGTAAAGCTTCATGCCTTCTTTTCTATTCGCTTATTTGCGTGTTATCACCTCTGTTTCCGTAACTTCCCCAAAGTACGTAGTATATATGCCATTTTCTATTGTGAACATTTGTGCTCATGTTCTCCAGAGGCATATACTGTGCCCTTTTCTGTATTAACCTAGAAAACTAAAAGTTCGCTCACCTTCAAAATGAGGCGTAGAAGTATCGAGGGAGCTAAAGGTAGACAATATTTTCTTATAATATATGTATATATACTTATAAAAGATGCTTTTAAAAGTTATTTATATAATAATATATTAAATAATTTAATACTACATCTCCTTTTCTGTAAATTTCTATAATTATTTTAATTACATTTAAAATTCAAAGTTGAGTTGAAAATATATGAATATATTTACATTTAACTTAGATTACCGTAAATGAGGACTGTAATATGAAATTACTAATATACTTCGTTCAAAAATGTGGACAGAATTCTTGTTGTTTCACTCAAGTTATTTCCTTTAGAACTTAACGTCTTTTATTATTTTAGTATTCTATACGTATAATAAAATTGTAACTAAGCCTAATCTGTACACTAAATATTTTTTGGAAAATCTTATAGAAATAAACATTATTAGTGATACAGAGGCCGAATCTATAGTTTTTAGAATATTTGTCTGTCTGTTTGTCTGTTACCGCATCACAGAAAAACCACTGGAGCGATTTTGATAAAATTTGGTATGGTGATAGCTGATTATCCGGGTCAACATATAGGATATTTTTTACCTCGGGAAAATATCTCATTTCTAAAAAAAAAATACAAACTGTAATGTAAGAGTAGACTAATATGTAAAACCTAAGAACTTGGTTTTTGGTCATCTGAACGCGGGCGGAGCCGCGGGCAATGCTAGTCAATTATATGTTTCATAGAGTAGAGCTACATTTATAGTCTTAAGTGCCGTAGGCTAAGGATTTTAAAGACTAATGTATTAATATTTTCCTGAGTTTCTCTCGCCAGTTCTTCCCGGGTCTGAGGCTTCTTCTTTCCGAACTGGTAGTAGACTCATGACGTTCAGTAAAAAATTGTAATAATTTAATGCTGAATAAAATATTTTGAATTTTGAATACTTTTCTTATTACACACTGTTTAGGTTATCCTCCTACTTCTACAACACTACATCTGTAACTACGTATCGTTATATTACTTTATTCGACATTGTTCACTTTATTATCAGGCGTCCATTGCTATACCAGTGTGACATATCTGAAACAGTATTTTATTTTAGAAGTAACCGTATTTAGCTAAATATTTGTATACAACAAATAGATACATATATGCACACTTGATGATAGCAAAAGATCTACAGTCACTGCTTGCTCAGAATAATTTAATTTGAACTCCTCTAACAGCCTTCGGCCGAAACGTCCAGATGAACGGTCACGCCGCCAAATTTACTTTATTACGAATGACGTTAAGTGCCCAATTATTGTAAACCCAATTTATGTAACAAGGAACTGCCTCACTGCCTGTAGACTCCTGATTACCATTCCACTCGCCGAATTAGTTTACTAACTTTCTATGCGATTGCGGTTTGAAATACAGACTTTACTCAGTAGTTAATATTCTTAACATAAATTGTTTTTGGTTTATTCTAAAAAGGTTTTTCATAGAAACGTATACTATGAAAGTTATGAAACAAATATTAAGAAGTTTTTAAACAAATGTTTAAACACTAGCATTGCCCGCGGCTCCGCCCGCGTTCAGATAACCAAAAACCAAATTCTTAAGTTTTACATATTAGTATACTTCTACATTGCAGTTTTCGTATTTTTTTTCAGAAATGAGATATTTTCCCGCAGCAAAAAGTATCCTATATGTTGACCCGGATAACCAGTTACCATCATACCAAATTTCATCAAAATCCCTCCAGTGGTTTTTCCGTGATGCGGTAACAGACAGACAGACTAAAATTCTAAAAACTATAGATTCGGCCTCTGTATCGATAATAATGTCTATTGCAATAAGATTTTCAAAAAAAATATTTAATGTACAGATTCAGCTTAGTTAGAATTTTATTATATGTATAGATTATGATTTGTAAAAATCAAAGTAAGCTACAACTTTGTTATAAACCCATTAACCTGTGATTTCAATGAATTATTAATTATCCATACTAATATCATAAATGTGAAAGTGTGTTTGTTAGTTTGTCTTTGTTTCACGCCGAAACGGAGTGACGGATTGGCGTGGTTTTTTTGTGGAGATAGTTGGAGGGCGGGAGAGTGACATAGGCTACATTTTACCGCGGGAAATTACCTAATTTACACGGGAAAACACATCTAAAATAATATTTATGATCAGAATTACTTCAAACTCGGTATTAATGTGTTTCAATAAAATTAAATAAATACGTATTTTAGCATTTTTTGAAATGCATCCTATAAGAGGGTAAAATAGGGTATGAAAGTTTGAATGAAACTACGTTTTTTAGATATTTTTTGTAGTTTTAGCGCGAGTGAAGCCGCGTGTTCTGCTAGTTAATATTAAAAGTACAAATATGTATAATTTGTTTAAGCTTAGAGTAAAATTTAATTCTATCAAAATATATAGATAGCGGAAAGAATATTTTACTTTCAATTACAAACTTTTCAGTCGTTCGTTTGCTTGGAACGTTTCATTAATTCCAGGACAAAAACCAGCAACATTCCTTTTCATCCATCGAACAACACCAATTGCAATATTCTCTTCGATTACGCTAGAAACAATTTCATTTGGCTCATGGTCCTTTCAGATCGTATGTAACAATGAGCTTAATCCTATTAAAACGGACACACATTGTGCCAGAATTGTAGCGTGGTGGCTTTGGTCTGTCACCGTTCTCATCGGCTCACTGGCCGCTCTAACCGGAACCAGACCTTAAACAGAGTTAAACATGGTTTAATTTCCCTGCCTAGGCGCCAGTGAAAAAGCTCCGCCTAGTTGAAACACAACTGTGCTGGGAGGAAATAAAATAGCATGGGAAGCGATGCGGGCGTCGGACGAAGCGATTATGCAGTCGAGAATAATGGGCGCCGGTCTACATGCACGTTTTTGTTTGTGGTCTGTGACGCGATTTATTCGCGAATTTCTACCATCGCTGAAGTGAGCACTATTCACAATAATTGCTTTGAACAAAATTTCATGGCATGTAACTTTCATTTGAGTATGTGAATCATTATTACGCTTATAATTTTGTCATATGAATTATTACGTCGTCTTAAATACAAAAACGTTGTTGCCGTAGGCAAAACTAAACACTTTACCTCTCCTGCCAAGTTCAAAGAAGGAATCCTACTAACAAGATTAGATACATTTACTAAATATTATTATCATACTTAGCCACTTACCTCTCTTGGCTCAGATTCGTCCCTGTATACGTTTTAACGCTTAGTATGGAATTAATTTTTTTTTCAATTTTTTTTCGTGAATTTTTCCGATGTTTTAAATAGTTATTCTGCTATTCAGGGTGAAGACAAATCCAACAAAACAAAGATAATAAAAATCGGTCTACCAGTTCTCGAGATATAAGTGTAGTAACAAACCTGTCTCTGTTTTATATATTTCTAGAACCCGCGGCTTCGCACGCGCTAAAACTACAATTTAAATTTTTTTTAAATATAACTATCTTTTCGGATTATTTCGCGGATTTATTTTGAATTTTGGTTCCCGACGTTTCGAATGCTTTACAGCTATCCATGGTCACGGGAGAGACTAAGGTTATAGACGTCTCAAACACAATATACTCGTTACAGGCAGTGCCTACCCACTATTTTACAAAAATGATTTCAAAGATTCAAAAATGGCAATAAGTACCTACCTTACAATATTTGTTGATTTTTTTCTAAACATTTTAATTCTTTTAATAAATATTGTATTTGAATATAGCAATATTATTTATTTGATTTTGCTGTTATTATTATAAATATTACATTTTTTTTTAAACTTTATTAATTACTAATATTATTTAGTGTTGCTATTATTATGATGATGATGTTCTCCTGGCTGATTCCGGCCACGGCGGCCAATCTCATTGAGACTAGCCAACTGCGCAGGAGATATTATAGTGCACAAGTGTACGCGCAGACACAAGTGCACTCTCTATTCCTGTCACTCTCATACTCCGGTGGGACGACTGCTCGACACGACCAGTAAGAGTTAAGGCGCAGGACCGACGGCTTTACGTGCTCTCCGAGGCACGGGGGTGAAACACCGCCAACTTCCCAACTCCGGGCTGTTACTGAGACTTACTATACAGAAAGACTCAATAACTAAACTTGGCCCGACCTGGGACTCGAACCCAGGACCTCCGAGTGTGCAGCCGTACATGCTAGCCACTACACCACCGAGGCAGTTATTATATTATTATATTATGTATATAACCATAAAGAATATTAGAAATTATAAAATATTAATTATTTATCTAATCAATATTATTCTTTTATATATAATTTAAAAGAATATAAAATATTAATTTAGATTGCTATTATTTAAAGTTAAAATATTGAGCAACACTATTGCTACTTTTATAGACAAAAATATAGATAAAAAATATATTAATCAGAATTACTGTCATTATTGCGATCCACACAGTATGAACTAACTGCATCTACTGGTCTGTTATATTTGTTTTTGTTGTTAGATTTTATAATGTTTATTACAAGATCCCAAGATGATGGTAGTACCCAGCCATCTTCCCTATTGAAGTTTGGATATTTTTTAATCTCAATAGTTTCGCGAAAGAGAAGATTGAAAAATTCTTCAAACCTATAGATTATGTACATAATATGTAATATCGATATTTTATAAATTCGAAATATGAAGCAAACTCTTAATTTTCCTAATTAATTTTAATTACATACATGAATTTTAATTTCTGTATTTATCCATACTAATATTATTAATATAAAAGTTTGTAAGGATTGATGGATGTATGTTTGTTACACTTTCACGTCAGAACGGCTGAACGGAACTGGATGAAATTTAGCATAGAGATAGATTATAGTCTGGAATAGCACATAGGTTTTTTTATTTTATTACTTTTTCTATGAAATGTCTATCTATAAAATATACGGTTTCTATGAGATAGATTTGTTCATTTATTTTTGTACTTTAAATAAAGTTTACTTAATTATTAATTAATATAATATGTCATGTTTCTTATTGTCAGTACTTAATTTATTTATTTATATGTAAAACTGTTTAATTATATAAGGAAAAATTAATATAGACATTATTTCCTAAGATTAATTCTATTAAACCTAATCGGGTCGCTGATTCAGGATTACAAACGTTAAAGGTATTATCGTAAGTAAAAAAATTCACTTTCTGCTTCGATAGCAATATTTTCTCAAAAGATGACTCAAATTGTTCGCCTTTTATTGATCGGTCGGTCCTTCGAGATGTTTCAATTCTTTCATAAGGATTTTTCTATAAAATCTATTGAAAGCATGTAGTTAATCCGAACAGTGGTCTAAGGTGCAAAGTTGTAATAGTCTTATCGACCAAGAGCACACCTCCCTGCACCTTTTTTCCTTAACCTTTGCAAGTATGTGACGTCAAACGATCTTACATTCATATACAATAAATGTTTTACGCACAAAAGGTTACTTAACTTATTCCATGACATACTTCTCTATATTATGTATTCAATATATTTATTAATTTGTATGAGTTTCTCTTTTGAAAAGCTTTGACCGCACGTTTTTCATTTAGATAATATTCATAGAATCTTTTTAATTTTCTTATCTTTTTAGATTCTTCAAATATTAAACTTAGCTCCACTTAATGAGTTGTTTATTAAAATTCCTACTTGAGAATGATTTTACATTAAGAAATAAACTGTATTATCAATAAAAACAAATCGATTAAAATACCTGCCGTAAAAATAGAAATTTAAGAAAAATAAACTTTAAAACAAATGTTCAAAAATCAAAGTTCATTACGTGTTTGGATATACATAAATATAATCGATATTACGTTACGCATATTACGCAAAATATGAACACGCTGTTTTGATTTGTTATAAGAATTGATTCATTAGAAATAGTGTTTTTGTGACATTATTTTCATTGTTAGAATTTATATTATAAGTAGATTTCCGTCTGGCACTGCAAGGACCACTTTACTGCTTCGGCAAAAGAGTTCACTACCGTTAAATCTACCATAAACGATAAAATTTGCATTTATTGGTCGTCTTCAGTGTCGTAAATTTACAGTGAGTGAGCTGCCAACGACATTTTGAGTGAATATCTACGACTATTCACCAGAAACAGCAGAGGGCATGGTTTCGTGAACTTACCGATGTGCAATAATTGAAATCACCAGTCAATTAATGGCCATGACGGCTTTGACGGCTGTGACGCGGCCCCGCTGCATGCCAATTATTGTCATTAGTTCGGTCATGAGTGGATACTCAATAGTTACAAAACAATTTGATGATGAAAGAAAAGCATCTATAGCATATAAGGCAATATTAACTTAATTTAACTAAGTTATTAAATAATGAAATATATATAGTATAATATCCCTGTTGTTGATGTAAAGTGTAGACTAATTATATCTGTATATAATGTAAGTAAACAAATTGTAAAAAAATTTGGTTGATGTTCCTTAGATGAAAATATTAAATAATATTAATAAATGATTTGTTAACTTTTATAATTCAGTGATTTAGTTGAATATTGATCTACTAAGTAATTATAATCATGTTCGTTTAAGAATGGAATATTTATAAAATTTGTATGATAAAATTTCCTAACCCTCAGATATTCTATGATTTTCCAATTAAGGAACAAAAGAGATATAAGTTATCCTTCGTCGACATTCTTTAATTTGTATAACATACTTATATTTTATGGTACCTACATAAATTTATATATATATAAAAATGAACGGATTTACCGATTTCATTCATCTTTTTTTTTAATATTTTCTAATACTTAGTAAAAGGTTTTTACATTAAAAAAAAAAAAATTGCTCAGAAACTTAGAAAATGGGAATGAAAGTTTTTATTGGGAAATAAGCTAGGGACGAACCCGAGCGAAGTGAGGGTGAGTCGCTTGTAAATAAATAAAAATACACTCAACGTTGACTTAAGATTAAATTATCATACCATTATATTTTTATTACATTTAATTCTAATTAATTACTTTATTTAGTTAAGTAATATATTGAGTCCTAGTAATAATTTAGTGAAGCTAAAAATAAAAACAAAAAGAATATAAAGATTTTCAAAATATAAAAAAAAATATATATGTATGACATGACCTCTACAATGCAAGAATATATATATATATATATATATATATATATATATTTATAATATAGAAATAAAAAGTGAAACCTTTAACTGATAATAAAGGAAAGATGTTTGTGAACTTTATATCTTCGGTTTTTAACATTTTACCATGGACGAATTAGAGACTGGACCTGACATAAAATACAAATGTATGAAAACTAGTTCAACCAAGTGACGCATAACGCACACAAAGATTTTATTATATTATTATAAACACTGATACACAATACAATATTTCTAGTGCTTGACGTAATCGATGAAATACATATATCGATGAACCAATGAATGACATATTAGACATTAGTTAGCATAGTCATCATATTTTACATCTTTTAATTTAAAATATCTGTATTTATTATAATAAATTAAAATAAATGAATTAAAGAGGCAATAATAATGTGTCAAATAATAATTATTTTTTAATTTAATTTATATAAATACGAAGGCATTGATGGCAATATTCTGTTGGCCTATAATAATGTTAATAAACAAATGAATATCGGGTGTATATTCCATTAATATATAATAAATATTATTTTGTAAAGATTAAAAAAATATTAAGCTAATTTAATTAAATAAAGTGATTTTGTTGATTCTGTTACTGAACTATTTTAATTGGCAATTGATTGTCTCGGGTAGTTATAAAAATGTGACACTGTCCTAATATTGCTCAGTTCTTAATAAACATTTGTGAAATTAGGAAAAAGAAAAAGTGATTGCAAATTAAAGTGAGTGTTGGATCGTGAAAGTAAAATAATTAGTGCAAGTGGTAAAGTGTTTTATTACAAATCGCCAACCCAGAAGTCTAGTGCTAAAACATTATTGTTTGATTTTGTGTAATTTATGTGTTGAAATAAAATGATCTTTATTATTATTACAATGGAATAATATTCTAAAGTATATAAATGTGGTATAAAATAAAAAATTAAGTACACATACTAATTATAATTTTTGCATTTATATTTTTATTTGATTTAGAAAATATTTTTATAAATTTATTGTCATCAGATTGTGGGACACTGTGATAAAAGTATTTTATGTTATTGTACTGAACAAATAACACAATTCGTTCAGTTATTTCGTCAAATATTGATATATTTTTCGACATTGTCAAGCACTAGTCGATGTCAAATGGACTCACTCGACAGTTTTGTCATTTGTTCTGAATGGTATAATCCAGCCCGCTTATGATGGTTGTCAGATGTCAACAATACATAGAAATATCGACTATATTTAACATAGTTGGATAATATGACATTTTATTTTACATTTAATTAAATTTTGTGATAAATAACAATAAATGTAATAAAATAATGTATTTACAAGTGAAAAGAAATAGTGCTGCTTCCGCCGTTATAGTTTTTACACCAATTAACAGAACATTTAGTCATTTTTGGGAGATGTTTTGTTGACAAGTAAGTGCTTGAGACTGACACAAAAAACAAACGACCTAGGCTAAAATTCCCTGGTTACTGACATGACCGTTAAAGGTACGTCAGCTTATATGTCTGGTCCAGTGGTTAATTCGTTCATGCATTTTACATATAAGTATAAGCATGAATTAAATACCTTACATTGTTTATTGTAAATTTAAAAGTGACAATATAAATAATATAGGTACATTTTTTTAATTACGCGAATTATTTTAATTTGATTAATTTATGAATTAACATATATCAAATAATAAGATATAATCAAACAAGTACCAACCAAAATAGCCTCCGGTGTAAAAATTTAAGGAAATAAGTATAAAGAAAGTCATTGAAGTCACATCCGTGAGAAGCGGAGTATCGAGAAAGGGAATAATGTAATGAAGTCGAGATAGTCGCATGTTTGGTAGCGGGCGGGCGGCAGAGCGGCGCTGCGACACAATGGGCGCGATGGCACGGCGCGGCGACGGAACCGGATAGCGCCTATTGCCGGCAACGTGGTGCCGATAAGAACCGCTACGGCCGTTCCCGCTCCGCGCCGCTACCGAGCTTGCCCCTGATTTATGGACGACGTGTCTCCTTTTTAATGAGTCCGTAAGAAGATATCTCTTAGAACACTACAATAAATTTCTCAGCTGTGACTTGCCAAAATGCCGCCGTATCGATATCAGCAAACAAGCGCAGTTCCATTCCGTTAATCTGACCGAGCGAACGTATATAAGTTGCGCTTATCTCTGGTAATGGCCGTCTATCTAGTTGATCTGCCAGTTTTATTTATAGCCATGTTTTCCTTTACACGCTCCTTCCAATTTGTGGAGAGTGAAAGGGATTGTTATGAGGCTGCCATGTTTCATAGCAATAAACATGTGTATCCAAAATAACAACATTAAGAATTTCCTTCGCCGCTGTTTCCCGTTACTTACTGTTGTTTTCTTCAAACATTGTTTGCGCTGTTTTACAGTGAATTCCCAAACTATTTCGATTTAGTTCTCCCGGCTCGCTAAAGGTTTCGGAATTCTAACTTTAAGAGGTTTCAGTCTTGTTTTCCTACCAAAATCATTAAAGTAGCGATCTACTTTAATGTAAATATATTCAAAATGTATTTATGGCAAAGTGGTAAAAGATGGAACTGTAAGTATGTTTCTTTATGGTGGTCAGAAATGTAAAAATAACTAATAAACAAGTAGGACGCCTATTTTATAATCGATCATAGTCTTGATGTGGTAGAGGAATATGTGGGCTTTTAAGTCATCACGAGATTCTTACCTAGGTTTTATATACAAGTATTTTCTTTCTTTTCTTGTAACGTTTTTGGGCAACTTGGGCTTGAAGTGTTGTAAAAATAAAATAAAAATTGTAATATTATCCCTCGACACGTAATGGCGGCATAAGAAATATAACATAATATGTTAATCGAAGACGTGGTTTATCTTCGTTCAACAATTTATGTACATATGTATGAGTAACAAACAACCAAACACGTTCCCAAACTTTCATATTTATAATATAACTAGCAAGTAGCAACTCACCCTGGCTTTGACCAGGTGCTTAAGGACACAAATACACACAACGCATATGTATTTGCGGCTATATTGTATGTAAACTAATACTAAAACAGACTTAAATCCGGTACGATACGACTCTCACGTACATATGTATCGGGCGTGCAACAACAACAGTTCGGCAAAATTTAATCACCATTGAAAGAATACTTTAGAAATACATTTTAATAAATCTCAAATTATCCTACACAAGCTGCGTATATTAATGGTACTATATTAGAAACATAATAATTGGTTGAGCACAATAATTCCCTAAAATTTGACTAGAATCGGATGAATTGTACATATTTTGATATATACCGTAATATTCATATCTCTCTTCTTATTCCAAATCTTGGCTTCTAATACTTTGCAATATAGCTTAATATAATATTTCATTTAATTATATATTTCAATAAATACTGGTAATTAAGAAAACCTTCTCAAGAAGAGCTGCGATTGCTTACAGTTAATTGGACTTTGCTCTATTCGATCTTATAACTTCTCAGTTCTGTCTACTCTGTCGTGAAACTCGGACTTATCATTCATTGTTATATATTTATAAAAGTTCTTTTACTGGTATACATACTTTTGTAGTAAAGTGCTATATATTAAGATAGGTTTTAAAATACATAATCTACTTATATATAGCCCAGTGGTAACGCGCTCGCTTGGGAAACCGAGTGATGGGGGTTCAAATCCCGGGTCTGGCACATCTGACATTTTCATGTGCGAATCATTTCCAACATGATTACCACTTGTCTTACGGTGAAGGAAAACATCGTGAGGAAACCTGCATGTCTGAGAAAACCTAGCAAGTTTTCGAAAGACATGTGAAGTCCGCCAACCCGCACTTGGCCAGCGTGGTGGACTATGGCCTAATACCCTTTGTATTGAAGGGAGGCCTGTGCCCAGCGGTGGGACGTAAAAAAAGGGCTGAATACAATCTACTTATGTATAAGTTAGGTCTTAGTCCCAATAAATAAAAACGATTTTGTTACCTTCAAAATTAAATTTTTAGTTAGCTATTGAAAAATCATTAATCAATAAGTAAAAAAGTATTGGTAGCTCCCAAGTCCCCTTTATGAATATAGCAATGACCATTTGCACTTATTCCATATAAGCAGTGCGTTCATCCTGCTAAATTTATTGCGCTTTTATATCAGCCTGTACGGAGAGGTCCCCTTTCGTCCGTATCAGACCGCGCGGAGCCCAGCTTAGTGAAGTCGCAATTACGTTTTACCGGCTTTGACTCTAAGGGAGGACTTTTGCCGTCCATCGAATCGTAATGGAATTAGCGTTCCAACGTTCTTTTAATTTGTCCCCTGTCCTTGTTCTAAACGAATCTTCCGCTGGTTATTCGCTGTTTTAAAAAGCTAAATACTAATTTTAGCAATATGGTATATATTGAAATTGTTTATATTCATAATTCTATATTAAAATAATATTAGTATTCAAAAATCGTGCAAGTGCGAGTCGAACTCGCATACGAATGGTTCCGTACCATCGTACATGTACTTTTTATTAAAATTACTCTTACTCTATGTATGTAGTATATTAACTTCGATGATATTTTTTATTATTTGTTGTTATAACGGCAGTAGAAATACATACTCTGTGAAAATTTTAACTGTGGTCCTATTATGGTTCATGAGATACAACCCTCTGATAGACGGACGAACGGACAGTGGAGGCTTAGTAATAGGGTTCCGTTGGCACCCTTCGGATATGAACCCTAAAAAGCACACTTCCACACATACATATTTATTATATTTTAAGGAATATTCTGTTGCTACGTTGCTACTTGCTGCGCTACATTTGCTACAATCTTCTACGCTACGACAAATAAATAGCGTAATTGTGCACGAGTAGGTTCTCTGTTTAAATGTAATAAATAAAAAATAACGCCGATAATATCTGTACAGCGGATGACAAAAACCCATTAAACAATATGCATGTAATGCCCACCAGATTTATACTCTAACTCTCTTTCACAAAAAGCCGCTTGTTAGTTTGTTGAATTGTTTAGTTAATAATAAAGGAAGATTTGCGCAACAGTTTAAAAAAATGAATGAAATTGTTGGGAATTTTAAAGTTTTATTTCTATATGTTTACCACATATTTACATTAAATTAATAAAAAAACATATAGTAATGTTATGAAACCGACATTATAAACTGATTAAAATATCTAACATATTGCTTGTACATCCTTACTAAAAAAATTATTTAATAACCTTTTCACTACTCAAACAGAACAGATATTGAGAAAATTATTGGTAGAATACCTTTTATCTCTACACCGCTTACCATGTTAGCAGCACGGCGGGTAAAAACTGGAAGGGATAAGTCGTGAACCTGCTCATACTAATGTTAATCTATACATACCTATAATAAAATTGTAACTAAATTGAATCTGTACATTAAATATTTTTTGGAAAATCTTATTGAAATAGACATTATTTATTATCGATACAGAGGCGGAATCTATACTTTTTTGAATGTTTGTCTGTCTGTCTGTTACCGCATCACAGAAAAACCAGTGGAGGGATTTTGATGAAATTAAGTATTTACTTATTAACGCGGGAAAACGTCTCATTTCTGAGAAAAAATACAAAAACTGCAATATAAGAGTATACTAATATGTAAAACCTAAGAGTTTGGTTTTTGGTCATCTGAACGCGGGCGGAGCCGCGGGCAATGCTAGTAAGTCTATATGTCTGTATAAACAAATTGAGATATATACATTTAGATTAACATAATTAATATAAACTTCCGATTACCATTATTTTTCAAGATTCACTATCGCTTGCAAATGCAAATCACTTTTGTAATTTAAAATTTTCTTAAAATTAATGAAAATTTAATACGCCTCAAATCAGCATCTGCAAAAGAGATTTGTCCAGTACGTAGCATCGATGACGTAAATAATTTACGATCGTTCTGCCGATGCATGAATATTCGACGACGGTAAGCGGGGAAAACATTTTTCATCTAGAAAGAAACGCCAAAGTCTCACGAATGGATATTACTCTTGGAATTTAAATATATTGTTACTGTGTAAAATTTGAATATGAGTCAAACAGCTTTAAGTTATAGCCTTAAAGAATAGACGTATTGGCTAATTTTTTACACGTGACATACGTTGACTTTGTTTTAGAATAGTTTGAGTTTATTTATTAATATTAAACACGCAATCTAATATTGCAAAAGATGTAAATTTATGTTACAAAAAAATCATAGATTTTTTAAGGTGATTTACACTCACGTCCTAAGTGATGAGATCCGGTCGAACCCTAGCCGTCATAACGTTTGTAATACCGTTTTACGACCGGCTTAGGACGTAACTTATACATATTTTGAATAATTTTACGCCATACTTAGAAAGGAATTACTTGGGCCGTGCCGGCAAGATAGGCCTTGGAAAGTATAATTTATTCTTTTTAGAATTCCATAGACAATTTTCCATTTGCTATTGGGAATATGTATTAACTTTATGTCGCTTAACCAAACTGTATCTGGTTTATTTCTATATTTTTGCCACATTTCAAACATTCACATTGGATAAATTTTAAAGAAAAGATTATATTATAGTAATGTTATAAAACCAAAATATTTTTTTTTTAAATTATCCAACCTATGTCCATACAGTTGGCAAATATTGTAACACGCCGACCATTTCATTAAACTCATAAAAGTCTGACAGGAAGTTTCTTAGTTTCATTGACCGGAGTAAAGCTCCATGATAGAAAAGTAGAAGTTATATTCGCCCTACCCCTTATCCGCCTGCCCCGTTTACCTTGCCGCCGTCAGCGCCACCTTTTAATAACACAGTCGAGTGCTTCCGTGGCCAAGATTAAGATGACTGCAAATATTACTCTTGCAACGTGTCCTATATAATAATGTTTCAATTTTTTACTTATACTTAAATTTATTTTGTCGCTTTTTAAGCAAATGAATGTGTTTTTTTTTAAATAAAATAACTTTTTGTAATGAAGATGTGCCAAAACAACACACCTGTGTCAGTCGTATATGTATTATAATTGCGCTACATATTTATTTCTTAGTAAATAAGTAATTAAATTAAAAGAGAAAACCATATGTACGAGTGATATACTGCGTAAAATAAAAATATTTAAAGAACAATTGTACCTTATAAAATAATACCAAATCAGCTATTATTAACGGAATTTCTATATTCTACTCTGATAAGATTTATTTTTATAATTTATATATATTATATATATAATAAAGTATTATTACTTAAAATACTATTAAATTACTAGTGCAAGCAAAGCGTAAGCGGCTGCTTACGTTTGGTGGTGCTTGGTTCCATGCATGCAGTGCATCCTTGTTAAACTCCCATAAGATTCCTGTCCAAGGCCATACTCCATGTGTGCTTAATACTTTTAAATAATAATCAATTGAATCAATTCATAA
The DNA here is from genome assembly GCA_921882275.1 of Brenthis ino. NCBI lineage: Eukaryota > Metazoa > Arthropoda > Insecta > Lepidoptera > Nymphalidae > Brenthis > Brenthis ino. The sequence goes on along the minus strand of OV170225.1, from coordinate 24,490,616 downwards.
AATTGTTTTCTTATGTGTACTATCAATAGTTTTGCTCAACATTGCTCATAGCAAATCTCGACTGGGTGTACCTTGTGCTAACAAATCAAAAAACATATTTATTTTGTATTATTTTATTTTCTTTTTACTACGAATTTTATTCTCTTTATTAGAAAAGACCAAAATACAAAAATAAATCTGGTTAAGCAATACATTTTTAGTTAAAAATCATCGTGCTCTTTGGTTCTTATTTACTTAAAATTGGGGCTCTCTGACGACTTATAAGCCGATAAAATCGTGTGAAATCCTTACCCTCTTTTTTATTCCTTTATTCTGCTTCCATTTTTCTTACTTAAAAAAACTTGAATTAAGTATTTTTACTTGAGGTTTTCTGATACTAGGAATATACTGCTGCTCAATACGCAATTGACGTAGGTATAAACTACTTTCATTTAATTAAACTAAATTTAAAAAAACATTCCATTTGTAACGTATTATGTAGGTACACAATACAGACCCCAAAACAATGTGTGTGAGTTTCACACAAAAAGTACTGAACCGATCTTAACTAATTTTTTTTACTCGGGTCAAAATTTAGGAACCTTTTACTACAGGAAAAAAATTTATTCCCACGGGAAAACACAATAACTGGTTCTATCAAATCGTCCTAAAAAAATATATGGCAAACCTTAAGGATACTACAAAACAATTTAATAGAAATTTTTAGGTCTTAAAAGGTCTACAGCAAAGTCCGTAATAGTATATGTCTATCTCCTAAGGTACACTCGCAATAACTATTTTTATTATACATTAAAGGCAATATCGCGACACACTGACTGACTTATCAACGTTAAGCCCAAACCGGTGTTGATGGACCAGCACCACAGAAAAAGTCAGCTTTATATACATATATGTACGAGTGCATACTAATATTAATTTCGAAAGTAACTCTGTCTGTCCGTCCGTTACCTTTTCAAGCTTAATCCGCTGAACCGATTTAGTTGAAATTTGATATGGAAATAGTTTGAGACCCTGGGAAAGACATAGGATAGTTTTCATCCCAAAATATATATCATATATAAGGGGGTGAAAGATTGAATGGGGAATCAATCATTGCTTAAGTAAGGGATATATGTATATTTTTTTCATTTTTAATAATACTTACCTACTTTTATATACCTATTTATATACATTGTATAATGTATATATACATATATGTGTGTATATATATGTACTAGCGGAACCCGCGGCTTCACTCGCGCTAAAACTTCAAAAAATACTAAAAAAGTAGGTTTCATACAAACTTTCATCCGCTATTTTACCCTCTTATGGGATAAATTTCTAAAAATATTAAAACACGTATCTAATCAATTGCATTGAAGAGCATTAATACAAAGTTTCAAGTAATTCTGATCATAAATATTTTTTTGGATTGTATTATAATCCATCCACGATCGCGGATACGCCGGCGTGTCAGTTAACAATAGATTTCTTAGAAATTTACCTGGAGGTGTTAAGGTGCTTTCCCGTGGGAAAGAGATAATCTCCTGCGGTAAAAACTAGCCTGTGTCTCTCTCCAGCACTTCTACTATATCTCAACACAAAAAATCACAATCCGCCAAGCCGTTTCGACGTGAAAGAAAGACAAACACACTTTCACATTTATAATATTGAGTATGGAAATATGGATATATATATATATATATATATATATATATATATATATATATATATATATATATATATATATATATATAGTCTATTCTATACTTATCATTATAATTGGATAATATTTCGTAGAATCAACAAGATGGTTGGTATCAAATACGAATTAAAAGTAATCTATGTACCTATATAAAAATAAATTCTAAATTACACTTACTAGTTCTAGCACTACTGTTTTTGCACACAGGAGATATGGAGTAGGTATTTGTGTTATAATATGTACTGATTGGTACTTGTAACAAAGTATCGAATCCTAAAGCTTACGGTGCCTGCGCGTGCCGTCAAACTTCTCTAACCGTCCTTAAGAAAGTTAGTAAAGTTTCCTCCCGTCGGAGATGTGCTGTGTCGTGCCGCTCTGCTACGTTCCCAACCTCATGTAAACTCTAATCCCGCAGATGAGACTAGGATTTGCCAGCTTATATAACTCCGTCAGAAGTCGCTTGATAAACCGTGTCTATAATAATTACAATCGATGCTAACCGTATATTTTGCTTGAAACATTTTAACTCATTTTTACTGAATGATATCTTACAAATCAATCATAAGTAAAATAGGATTATCATAAATAAGATATATGTGTTTTTAAACTTAGTTAAAAAGTTGTGGATAGTAAAGGGATTCGCTTCCTCGCACTCCACTGCACTTGAATGGCGTTCGCGTCGCATTATCAGCCGTCACTTCACTCGACAGGTGTCGCCTTCAGCCAACTCGAGAGTAAATTACTAGCTTCGAAGTCGCTGAATCAACCCGACTTCCTAATCGATTTCCGAACCACTCACTTAAGAAAACGAGACATCATCTATATCAATGACGTTTTCTAACACGCAACTACGTTTTTAAAATGGTTAAAATCTTGCCAATGAACCGCATAACAATGGAACAATATTGCCAACATCAGCAGTAGTGTGTATTTCAAGCAGGAGCAGGTGTTTCATTAGTACAACATAATACATATAACAGCAACATCTTGTATGCTAAGCGCGAACCTCGAGCTCGTTTTCGTATTTAAATAGGAAAATGAGAAACAGACGCAGTGAGTCGACGAAGCACTGGTGGCGTGGTATTGTTTTAATTAAAGTAATTGGAGGAGGCACGTCGAGAGCCGCCGCTCGGTTGGCATGATCTGTGCCTTGAGGATTTACACCAATTTAAGACCGAGCTCAGCGAGGCGTCAATTAATGGTATAGAGAATACTCAATCGTAACATGCAAATTTTATAGATATTACTTTAAATACGATTGTTTTCATGGAACGAACTATTATTGCATTGACATATTCGACTGTAATCGATTGAAAAGATTATATTGACATATTTTTACGTCGAGTTGCCCGTTAGGGTTTGTTTTAAATAAAAATAAAGAACATAAAACCGATATCTGGTTTTTACATTACTTTAGTGACATGACTGCATTTTGCTTCCGTCGCGACAAATGCAACGACGAAATATGAGAAAAGAAACCAAGCTTAGCAAAAAAAATAACTGAAGATAAACGGAAACAGACTCGCTCATAGAGAAAAGTAGACGCTTCTGTTATAGAAAACTTTGTGGAAAGTTACATTTTAGCCATTCTTTGTATCTACCGTTGCAACATAATAAAATTAAACTTTTTTTAAATTATTATTTAATACACTGTGAACATTAAACGGTCGTGAATTAATAGATATGGTATTCTACCTACCTTAAGTTTTTATATTACCTTTGTGAGGATAGGCAGTTAGGAGTAAAAGTCTAATGAATAATATTTTAGTATCCATAAGATTAGATAAAATTTATAAAGCAATTTATATTTTTTTGAGTGTAACTATAACAAACTTAAACAGCCTTTAATTCGAATATGTAAAGAAATATAAAGCTGCGTCTACACTACATGAGACCGAATATTCGCACGCACGGCCTTAGCTCAATAAATGGAGTTAAATTATATTTATTGTTTTTTTTTTTTCACGGCACCTAATTCTTTTACTGAAATAAAAGTAGCCTAAGTTACTGCTTTTAATATCAACTTCCTTCCAGTGAAAGTCCCGTCAAAATCAATCGGACAGACAGAAAAAAATTTAAAAATTGTGTTTTTCTTATAAATATCGTACATAATTCCATATGCATTTAGTAAATAGTTGTTATTTTGACATTACAAACAGACACCTCCATTTTATTTATCTGTATAGATAAAAGTTAAAACGAGAGAAATAATACCTGTGTACTTTACGTAGTACGTCACTATGAAGTGTTTTTGTGAAAAAAAGTTTGTATATTACAAAAACTGTATCTATTAACATATGATGGTGTAAATCTTTATTAATATTATAAACTAGCGACTCACGTCTTCGTCCCTAGGTACGTTTTAACGGTTAGTATGAAATACAAATCTCTGAATTTCTCGGCTTTTCTGTACTATAATATGCATGTTTAGAATATATAAACCTTCCTCTTGAATCACTATCTAGTAAAAAACCGCATCAAAATCTGTTGCGTAATTTTAAAGATCTAGGCATTCATAGGGACAGACAGACAGCGGGAAGCAACTTTGTTTTATACTATGTAATGATCCTTGATTTTCTTGATGATGATGTCCTTCTTTCACGTCGAAACAGAATGACGGCATAATTTTTTGTGTGAATATAGTTGGAGAGTGACATAGGCTACTTTTTACCCCAGGAGATTATCTGATTCACTTATCAGGTATGTTTTAACAGTTTGAATAGATAGACTATATTTTATATGTACATAGGTATGTATGATCAGTTTTTATGTGTTTTCCGTGGGAATGAGATAATCTCTCCCGGTAAAAAGTAGCCTTTGTCACTTTCCAGCCCTTTAACTATCTCCACACAATAATTCACACCAATTCACCACTCTATTTCGACCTGAAAGAAGGACAAACAAACACACTTTCACATTTATAATATTAATAAGTATATAGTCTATTCCATACTAACCGTTAAAACGTACCTAAAGTTAAGTATAAAAATATTGTAGGTAAAGCACTTACTACATGGATATTTATTATTTTTTTCGTTCTAGGATAAACAAGTAGAAATGTCTAATAAATAGCCTACGTAATAAGAATACGAGTGCAAAGCCGCGACCAGCAACTAGTAATAGGTTATATTTACAAATGAATGCTTCATTAATGCGTGCTAGGTAACGGACGCGCATTGCTTGCACACTCTGACCCGAATTTTGATTCGCGTACTGCGCGGCTTAGCCGCTGCCGGATACCGCCGCTATGAGTTCCGAAAAACTCATAGCTAACGAGCTGTTGGCGTTTATACAGCACGCCATCGACACTATGGACGAGGTCAGCATCATGCAGATCTGCAAGTCGAGCTTTAAAGAAGAGGAGATTTGCAGGAGCAAGGTGCTGCTCTATGAGACTCTCGGCCAGGCCGACCGAATGCCCACCCGTAGAAGGGATGAAAAGGGGGAGAGAAGTCTTCAGGACATCATTAATCTCCTGAAGATAACCGATCCTGACGACGTGCCCGCCTTCGTGGCGAAGCAGCTGAACAAGCTGCCTCCCGTCACGTTCGACCACGTTGACGTTACCAGGCTGCTCAAGGATATCACCATCCTGAAAGCTGGCCTGGCAGAGGTGCAGTTTAAGTTAGAGATATCCGAATCGACCATCAGTGAGCTGCGCGCAGAATTATTATCGTTCAAAAATAATGGTTCTGTAAGTAGGTCACCGGAGGTCACTAACATAAACACACGTCGCGGCGCACAAATTGACTCCATCAGCAGTTTGTCGTCGCCTCCGATTTCTGCTGAGGTGCGTGAATCGCGCGACACAGTGACGCCCGCCACCCGATCCCCGGCCCCGCTGATGACGTCGAGTGCGAGCGCGGTCATAACCCCGCCACGTGCATACGCCGCAGCCGCAGCCGCGCCTGCCCCCGCCCCTACACCCGCCCCGCCAAACAAGCGGCCCTCGAATGGAGGGAAAAAGAAGAGCCGGAGCAAACCAGCTGCCAAACAGGTGCCTTCGACGGGTTCCACGAAGATCCAACCTGACGAGGAGGGCTTCACTAAAGTGGAGAGGAAGAAAAAGAAGCCCTCATGCCGTAACATCTGTGGCACAGCTCCGAACCAGCCAGACCATCCGATGCGTCCTGCCGTACCATCGACGCCGCTGTATGTGTCCCGAGTGCACTGGTCTACGAAGGTCGAGGATGTCGTAGACTACGTCCTGAAGAGGTCCAACTTCAAGTTGAGGGTTGAACGGCTGGTACCTCGCCACAAAACGAGTTTCAATTCGTTTGTGGTGAGAGTGCCGACTCATCATCTGCCAACCTTCATGAAGGAGGACTTCTGGCCGCAGGGCGTCGTGTTTCGGAAGTTCCGAGGTCGTATGCCCGCCGACATAGCTTACACGTCTGCACTACGTGTTAAATAGTTTTTAAGTTTTTTATAATTAATATATATGTTAGTTTTAAGGTATATATGCTATGGGCCGCTGTTTACATATTTAAGATCCCTATGTAAATATTGCCTGAAATAAATAAATAAAAAATAAAATAAAAATTCATTGACTTAGTAGCTAATTTATAGTGCAAAGTAAAGATCCCGGGTTGGAGACTTCGTTCAAAAGGTGAGAGTTGTTAAGAATTTCTTTCAAGAAATTCCCAGTAGTCGCCCGGAGTCATACCCCCCGTATGTATGTATGAACACGTAAAAGCGTCGATGCCGCGGCTTATCTCTTTCCAATCGAAACGGATTGTCGTTCCATCGAACTATGAGAGTAAAAAACATTGCATCTATATTTGCTTACACGCATACATATTTCTTTTGTATAATTGATTGAATTGCGTATCTCAGTGATATTGGTTGCCTCGACTGAACCTGTAACCATAATAAAATATTTTCTTTAAATTTGGTTATTTCTTATTTCTAGTGATGTAGTGAAAATCTGTCAATTCATCTTACATGTACAAAAATTCAATTACTTACTTAAAACTTATTATTTTTCTTAACATATACACGTAATGAATATAATAAATCGAAACTGGTCATATTTTGAAGAGAATTTGCGAATTCGTGAAGTGGGAAAACAAAATTTAATATTCGTAAAAGGGTTGACGTCGAGAACGGGCAGCGCGGCAGTTGACGCGTGCCTTTACTAGGAGTTTTTTTGGCCACATTCCAAAATCAATATCTTCAAATACACAGGCCGTCGCACATTTTGCGCTAATCTCACCCAATAGCAACATGGAGATAACTATCAGTAAGTAGGTAATATGTGTGTAGCCAAGTTGGTCTTTAAACTAATAAATGCATTTTAAGATCTCCACTTTTCAGCTCCTGGCAAATAGGAACACTTGCCGATCTCTATCAGATCGGTATTACGTTCTTGATGTTTAATAAAACGTTTATATTAACATTTAATACGAGTATATAACAAATGTACCTACTTCTTACAGTTAGAAGCAGAGGCATCTATTTATTTATACATGGATATATTTTAATTTCCTACTACTACAAATAAAGTTTTGAATTGTGGGGGTTTACTCGATATGTATGTATTAACGCGACACAAACTACGACATCGTAAAATTCAGGCAGCCGTAAAATTAAACAATCCCGTCTGCAAAACTGCTAGCAGTACTTAGTTATGAATAAACATGCACTTTGTTTATTGTTGTCATACTTAAGTGATTTAAGATAAATAGAATATGGAATATCAGAATTTTCTACAAGAAGATAAATAATATGCATAATATATTATATTGATGACGGCATAGCAATAATTAGTAAGTGATAGTTAATGCTTATTAAACTTATCACTTATTAAAATAAAATAAGTGACTTTTTAAATAAAACTATCTTTTTGGTTTATTTCGCGGATTTATTTTGATTTTTGGTTCCCGGCATTTTGAATACTTTAATACTTTACAGCAATCATGGTCACGGGAGAGGCTAAGATTTTAGACGTCTAATAATTATTTATATCAATTTCAAACGTACCTAGGGACGTAACCAAGCGGATCTAGGGTAAGCCGCTAGTACTTTGATAAAAGTATTTTAATATCTTTCTTGTTCTACATTCAGATTATACTTTTAATATTATACACCAAGAATATACCTAAACATTTCATTGAAAAGTAAAAAAGTATATTTATTATTTTAAATTTGAGTAATTTTACAATAATTATAGTTATTGTAAAATTACTCAAATTTAAAACAAACCATTACCTACAAATCGATACATATAACTTATTTCTGACATGCGCCATTGCTAAATAATAGAATTAGAAATTGGCTTTGATTTTCTTATCTCTAACAGTTTTACATAGAATTCAAGGGACGCAAGCTCTATTATTTTATTTACCGTGAACGGAACATCATAACTGCTTTTATGACAAATATCATTATCGCACCGTCAAAATATCACGTATTTCGACGCGCAAATGTTCGAGGACACATGAATGAATAATACATGAAAATAAATCTCCTTTTTTTGGTAGATACTTTTTCTTAGAGTTGAATTTGCAGCTGGTTACGTCTTTGTGTAAATTGCAAATGATGTATGTGTTTTCGTCCTATATATAAGTATTGTTAAATGGCTCTTTCAATGTTTTACAAGCACTGCCTTCAATATTATCTCTACATCAATGAAAAATAAATTCCTAGAAATGAAATAATCGTTTAAAATTAAATTAACACGAATGGAAATGGCATGGCGGCGATGTTGGAGAGGGCGCAGTCGGGTGCGACGCGATGCACCGTGCTCGAGAGCTCGGTTCATTTAAAGGCACTTGTCTGTAATTGCAGAGCGACTAAGACTTAGCTCGCCTGAACGGCAGGCGCTATCAAACAAAAAGAACTTTTAATGGTATGCCTTTCTCAACCCTCTACGGGCATTCGCAAAACCGACGACTCGCAGTAGTTTGAAGGCAACCTCATTTGATTAACTTTCTTTTCATATAATTTTATTTCAAAAAATCGTTCTATAAATTAAGACCAAAGAGTTCTTTCTACCCTTTATTACTAATTTAAATTTCCTGCTATTCCTTAAGCATCTTTTCTTTCTTAGATAGCTATTGCAATTTAGTCGGAAACGCAATAAATAGCTCGGGCGGCGCCGCTTGACCCACTTCCTGTTACATGCCGAAACGCTCGCGATTTAATCGCGTTGTGCCCCCACTCTGTCTTTCTACCAAGACCCTGCACGGTACGCTCCTTTTCTCCGTAATTATTAAATTCATTCCTTGCGTGCCAAGAAAGGGGTACGAACCTATAAATAATGTTAAACTTTTCTTGTGGTCATCTTAAATTTCTATATTAACAAAATATACTTTATGATAACGAAACATAATTTATTTAAAAGTTTTGGAGTTTAAAATATGTATTAAACTAAGAGTTTTAAAAACATAATACTAGTTTCTATACTTTTATATGTATTACAAGCACGTAGTTTTTCTTGTTTTGGAACAGTCGCGGTGGCGAAGAGTTCAGTGCGGCGTGCAGTGCACTCGCATCAGCATCTGATAGGGAGGCGGAAATTGCGCGACGCGTCGCGTGCGCCCCACGCCGCATGTCTCTGACGTGCATTCCATTCGACATTCGTACTTTATTTCGATCCGTTTCTTGTTGCTTCTAGCAAGCCTTTCACAACACAAAGAACAAATGGAAGCTTTTAAATTTGAAGACCAATAAATATAAAAAATGTGTAGCGTTTTGCTAAATAACATTAGATATATGGCTACCTCACACTAATTATTTTAAAAAAGAAAGGGAAGTAAAAAGATTATTTATAAAATCATAGATTGAATTTTAAATAAATTTTTCTGTTGCAATTTTTCAATAAAATGAAAGTTCTCATCAAGTTTTGATGACAATTTTATAGTTACATATACTCTTATACTATCAGAATTAGTATTATTTCTCCAAAGAATTTAAAGCAAACTTATATTCTACACTTAAAACGTATAATATTGTATCTGATGTGTATGTATGATTGTCGATATAATAAGTAGGCACGTATAGCAGAGGAAGCTCTTTCGGAAATATTCTTGTAAGTTTCATGAATATATTAGCCATTATTGTGACTAAAGGAATCTATTCCCTGTAGTGAACCGGGCTCGGCCGCGTGAATAGCAGCTACACGACTCTCAATTACTTGAGAATTGCGGCAAAACTAGCTCATACAACAAATAATCATATTTTTATAACTAAAACAATTTAATTTCGCATGTGACACATTTTTCTATTATGTGTCATCAGCCTGATCATAAAATCACAATGACGTTCTTAGAACATAAATTACGAAACCGTTAACGATATAATGTTAATATTATCTGTGAAGAGGAAAACAATTATCTTTATTTTGTACATATTTTTGTAAGAAAATAAAGAAAAATAAACACATATTCAATTTGAATTTAACCTCTTATAAATTTAAATAATCTAATGAATTTAAAACAATAATTAATAATTTTCTAAAAAAATTACCATAGTAATGTTTTTTTTACACTATCAGAAAGTAGAGATTTCAACGAACAAAAAGCCCACCGAATTTTTTTAAAAAGCAGATATTTTGACGCGAGAATTTTCGATTGAAAATTAAGGTGCTTTTTCGATATATAAGGTGAAATAATAAATTTTTTAAATCAAAATAATTATAGATTGTTTGGGACATAAAAAAGAAACTTTTTCCCAAATTTCGTGAAAAGGTTTTTTTTTTTGTAAAATATAAAATAATAAATAAAAAACTAAAAACTTGGTTATTAGAATTTTTTAAATGAATTTTGAGGTTATGTAAAAAAATGTAATGACAAAAGTTGTAGATCTTTTTATTACCTACACTCTTTCCCATTTAACTTCTTTCCATAAGACTTATAGTTTTGCCGGAAATCGAGATAAACCGTTTTTTACCCTTAAAAATTCACCTCCTCCCACTTTCCGACCTCAGATCGCCCGTAAATATTATTCCTTCCATTTTTGTTATATTCTCTTCCTTTTCCAATGGGTTTCATCCTACTATTATCTTTTTTCACTTTTTTAGCCCTGGTCTATATGTCACCGCGGAGATTATTCGCCTGGTATTACATCTATACAGATAAATGAAATCGAAGTGTCTGTCTGTTATTACAAAATAACAGCTTTTTACTAAATGCATATAAAACTATATACGGCACTTATAAGTAAAACACAATTTTTAAAAAAATTTGTGTCTGTTTGTTCTGGCTAATCTCCGAAACGGCTGGACTGATTATGACGGGACTTCACTAGCATATAGCTGATGTTATAAGGAGTAATTTAGGCTACTTTTATTTTAGAATAAGAATTAGGATCCCGTTCAAAAAAATGAAAACGTACCTAAAGACCCTAGAGTAAGATATAGGTAATGCAGTATATAGGTAATAGGGCGGTATTTTTCACGGTGCCCCAGGGCGACACTTAAGGTAAATCCGGCCCTGCAGACACATAACACAAACGTATACAATTAAACTACTACAAATCTAAAAGATGAAATTCTTACCAATGTCAGTTCAGTGCGATTCATTTATTTCTAAAAAAACATTGCTACATTTATTTGGTCTATCTCCTTACTCTACTCATCCCTTGGTACCCAATCTTTTATTATTGTTCGTCCACCTAGGCTCGCTACGACCATCACGTCACACATCACGAAAATTGTTACGTATATTCCTTACTTTATGGTGAAATGCATGAAGCGAAAAGATAGACCCCCATAATTAACATAAATTTTACATATATTCCATTCCCACTCGCGTATTTTTCCTTGTCTATTTGACCTTTGAACTACACTGACCTAACTAAATAAACCTAATCTTATTCCGTGATTTAAGGCCGACTTTTTTATATTCTCTAACTACGTCCTTGATCGTGCCTTAAATTATGATTATTCTTTCACAAATACGTCGATGCTATCAGAAAACCTGAAGAGGTTTAAATATTCAGCCCTTCTCGATGGATTTCGGATTTAAAAAAATATTTTTCTAAACCGATAAGAATATTGTGTTATCCGGCTCTAAAATTGCAGAGGCATTCGTCATTCAAATGTCAAATTACATCCTGCTTGTTCTTCCAGCTTTCAGTATATTCAAGAAAATGTACTGCAATGTACATTATTACAAATGTACATTAGGATTAAAAGCTTAGATTTAACGACTTCACTCATAGTTAATTGACTTTTCTATTAACTGTGTTGTTTATAACTGTGACTGTTTCTTATCAAAAAAATTTGTTAACCTTTTTGATTTTAAAAGCTTACTATTTCATTATATTGTGATTTTATATCATATGGATAGTGTTTATTAACCTGTAGTCCCAGTATTTTAAAGGTTACTTATTTCATAATCAGTCCTTCTTTTCTACAAGTCCAATAATTTTAGGTTAATCCAGCCCAGAATTGACTTTCAGGAAGTATTTTTCGCGGAAGTGAAATTTTATGTAAGCCAATCATTTATTTCACACAAACTTGAAACCTGTGATCAGCTTAGACAAATATAATAAAAAAACGGGTACATCTCTGAGTTACATTTTCGGAAACGTTGCTGTATTTGTTTATTTCTGACAAATAATCTAGTTTGAAAAAAACATCATCAACAGCCCTAAAAAGATTTAGTTATGGCAGCGCAGCATTTGGGTTGCTTCGTCAATTTGTTTCGCCACCATTGCCTTATTAACGATTAATAAATGGTAGACGAATAAATTTAAAGAACGGTTAAGGTTATGTAAACTGGTTACAGACGAAGGTGGTCATATAAGAAAATTCTTTTTAGGGATCTTCTTGTTTTTTCTATCCAAAAAACCGTTAGGAAAATTGGAAAAAATAACATTATAAAATAACTAAATTTTAGTTATTTTGTAATGTTATTTTTTAGAATTCTGCATAATGCTATATTTCTCGGCCTGCATAATAAATACTATATTCCTTCGTCAACTTGTTTTCGTATTTTTAGTTAGCTTTTATGTAGTTGGGTGTTTTTGTTTTTATAATATTTTTTTTTAATTAAATTTTTGCCAATTAGACATTTGGAGTAACATTTAGCAATTTTCTATCCTAAATGACTTTTTAACATATTATAAGTTGTATATATTTTTGTGATCGGTTCATTTTGATATCCTACTCGATTGGTTTAGAATATTTTTTTAAAATCACAAATTGGCACCTGAAATCCGCCATTATAATTTTTCATTCGCGCTATTAAGACAAATCTATCGTATGTATCATCAGAATCGGTCCACGCCTTTGATCTCTAGAGTGCCACAAAGGAACAAACATACATAGCGCAGCCGGGTTAATAGTCCAATATTGGGTTACTACTACTTCTATATTTAATTTCCTATTGGTTATTAAATAGCACAAAATATGCATTGTGTAATGGAACGGAACCCTCCATGCGAATTTAATTTTCAGTGTGACTAGTACTAATTTAGTTTCATATAAAAAGCTAGAAGTTTTTTCAATATTTATTAGATTACAAACAGTTATGTTACTAACTCAACGCACAAATAAAAATATTTTATTACCCGATACGAATATTAAATATCATAGTTAAAGCATTGTAGGATAGTCCGAAAGTAATCAAATATATGTATAACTCAGCCGACCAAATGAATGATTTTTATTGAGTTTGTTCTTCTCATGATTTTCAAAAACATGTTTTATATTTTGTTATATCATATTTTATACAATATTAATGCCAATCAATCGAGAGAACTAAAATACTAAAACTCACATGTAATGTTCGGCAAAGCACAGCACTTATTTTATGGTATTTTTTGTATTATTTAAAATATTTATATAATACAAAAAATACCAAAGTATGTAACACAATAGTAAGGGCTCGAAATTAGAAGATATAACTTAACCAAGTATCATTTGAACTGTCTGCTCAGCCAATAGACATTGACTATTGTGGCAGACGGTAATCAAACTTTGCTGAAACTGACAATTAAATTTGAATGTAAACTAGAATGCGCTCATACAAGATATTTGCATAGCGTTGCAAAAGGATCGATTAATCAGTAAGTACGGGCATAATGTACACGCCGTACGGGGGCGGTCGCGTGCAGAAGAGCTATAGCAGGCCAGCGGCGGGCGCCCCGGTGCGGGTCGGCGTGGCGTGGCGGTGCCTTCCGGCGAAAGGCGAGGAATGTTGCCGATAGATTAACTTCTGATCTCTTTTCCGATATTATAGCGAAATATTTATGTAAGGAATTCTAAGCATTTCAATCAGGTTTAAGGCCACGTTTGGTCTTCCTGAATATATGTATATAAGATTATTTCTATTGTATGTATGTTGACTTTCTCTTTTTCTAAGAATTCTTAATTTGAATCTAAATTTTTGATGTTCTGTTAATTCTACAAAACTTAAAATAATATTACTTAAAAAATAGCTACACTAAAATTTTAATTAACATTTATTCAAATCTCAGCTTTTCAAAATACCATCTATCTAATACCAAAAAAAAATTGATTCCCTAATAATTTTATTACATATACCTATATACAATGGAGATCGATGGCATTTCGTAATATGTAATCCCCTTTAGCTAATTTTAACGAGACGAGACGAGATATTAAAAAATAATATAAATTGTGAGTAAGGTACATTAATAAATTTAAGGCTTTTAGCTTTTATAAAAAACTACATACTTTATGTAAACTTATTTAATATAAATGAGGTAATTTTACACTAAAATGTGCTGGTTTACCATTCAACTGCATATGTATTGCCTATCCTAGTCTAGATAGATTGATCTACTCAACTTGAATGATTTTAGTTTGAACATGAAGCTATCGTTTAGATTTTACAGTACTATAAATAATAGGTATATTATACACTTAGCAACAATTCTCATCTAGCAGAGAGAACCCATGAGTATTACAAATTTTACAAGGAAATATTTATGGGATTATCGGTCTATTACATCACTTTCATATTTTTTTTTATAAATTCATAAAAAATATCTATTATAAATGATTTAAATAATATTTTTTGTGACTTTTACTGTAGACTAAACTTCAACTTCTATCAGAGGAAATACTCGTACTTACCTACTTTTAGTCGTAGTTCAGGACAACGACTAAAAGTATATTAAATCGATTGAAAAAAAATAACTCTACTATAAAACCTAAAAACCTACTATAAAAAAAAACTTTTTTTATTTTCAGTTGAAATTAGCCATGACGCGCCCACTAAGTTTTGACTAATCAATACAGACAAGAATAGTTTGTATATTTTAAAAATTGCCAAAACTTCTATTCCTTCGTAAATATAGCTCTAAAAGTCAAAACTTAGGTTTTAAAAAATAAATTTCAATTTTTGTTTTACTTAATCAGCTCATATATTGAACAACAACATATCATGCTTTCTCTATTATTCCCTAGTATAAATGATTCTATAGAGGAGTAATATAGGAAAGTATATATTTAAAATGATTCATATAACATACTATTCCATTATTCATAATTCAAATATATATTTGAAGGATGTTCATAGCTGTCTAAGTCGCGCTTACCTAATATACGTTGATGCGCCCATCCCGTTCTGAGGTAGGGAAGGGCGTATGGCGGCTTGTTTGCGTACAAGTGAATTCCATTAGATTCCAGCGCGTGTACCACAGACTCAAACTCCGCGCTTCATTCATATCCCATTAGCTGATCGATTCACAAGTGCTATACTCATTTATGCAGGCAGGCCTGGAGCTTAACCGCGGATTCGTTTGCGCCTCAGATGCGATGTACACTATTATAGTATACACACATATATTTATGACGATTGGTCAGGTTAAATTTTGTTCCAGTCAACAAACAAGCGTGTTGGAGCATATCGCTAGTTTCATAGCATTGCGTTATTGGAGAGTCAATTTGAGCCACAAAATATGATTGTTTACTGTGTTCGTCGTTATTGTACACAGATTATATTTAGTCGTTTATGCCCACAGTAAATCATTAAATACAAATATGAACATATTTAAAAATCCGGCTGTTGTTTAAAATTATGTATGTTTAAAGTTACTTTTCTATTACAAATATGTGGTAGAAAATTACCAAACTTATTTAAAGGCATATAAAAACTGAGATAGTGTACATTGTTTTTTAATATAAGTTTTCGAATATAATAATTGTGATATTAAAAAAAATAACATGGCCTAGCTCAAATAATGTATTAAAATAAAAAGAATTAGGCCTAAGCAGACCCCAAACATCTACATATATAATAAGAACTCGACACAAAAACTCATTTAACGTCACGCGAATGTACTTCGCCATTTAGAAGAGTGTTGAACTGTGCTTCGTGGCAGTGAAACAATAATTAAATTTTCCCTCAGCTCCAGGGTGCAGAGTGTGTCGTTTCATCAACCCGCGCACTAACTTGCCGCCGCACCTGAAATATTTAATTCCAACCAGCCATTGTACTGTAATGCACCGGAAATGAAATCTCTTGACATTTTGCTTATTCCTTATGTGTATGTTACTTTCAGAACGAAATTCATGCAATTTCATTATAATATTCGTGATCGAATATTTTAATATCGAGAGATATATAATCATAAATGTCTGTATGAATTTTTTATATTATATCTTGGAATTTTGTAATAGGAATAGGAATTTTAAGTAAATGGGACAGTACAAATAATAAAAGATATTGAATTATGGAAAAAATATATATTTTAGAATCACAAATACGTATAGCAATTATATAAATAGTAGCGAGTATAAAGAACAAAAAGAACGACTAAAATCGACTAACATTGAAACAATACAGGAATGTTACAAACATGTACATTAAATAGTTTTTGGAAAATCTTATTGTAATAGACATTATTGTCGGTATAGAGGTCGAATCTATATTTTTTAGAATTTTTGTCTGTGTCTGTCTGTCTGTCTGTGATGAAAAACCACTAGACGGATTTTGATGAAATTTTGTATAGTCGTAGCTGGTTATCCGGGTCATCATATAGGATACTTTTTACGACATTTTTTTTAAGATATACTAATATGTAAAACCAAAGAGTTTGCTTTTTGGTCATCTAAACGCGGGCGGAGCCGCGGGCAATGCTAGTACTTCTATAAACATTTAAAACCCAAGTCAATTTAATATAACAAAATGTATATATTAAAATATATAGAAAACTGTTTATATATTTGTTGATGTTTTTCATTACTAATATACTTTGTATTTCAAAAGACTGTCTGTGAAACTATGCTGCAGTAAATGTAATTGTGTGACAGGCGGTTGAATAACCCAACCGACTAACGAATGTAATTAGGTTTTCCACGCCTGTAGAGCTGTGAGTACCGAATTACCGTCAATCAACAAAATGCACTTTTCTAGAACAATCATGTATTTCTTATTTCCTTTTGAAATAATATTTTTTTGTGAGTTGTTAACCCGATTGTATTACCTTTTTGAATAAACTGATGAAACAGACTGTTCACGTAAAAGTTACTGAGGTATACCACCTACTCGTATAAATCAAATTGATTTGTCGAATTGTAATTTATTGTATGGATTTTGGTATGAACAGTATTATACATATATTAATGTATCACATAAAACAAAAGAGTTTTTGATAGCTACGTATACGATAAAAAATTAAAATTGCAAAGATTAACATTGTTATAAAAACTTGTATGATCCTTACCTATATGGTCATGTATTTCTAGGTAAAACATATTATGCAATGTACGGAAACTACATACGAAGTTGGGTAATATTTTATTGATAAATATTAAAAACTTAATGTACACTCTACAATAAAATGATCATATATTTATTTTTCATTCATAGAGCAATAAAAACACTTTTCTAGACTATACATACAATTGTATAAATTGTATTATTAAGCTTCATAGAACAGCTTCATTTAATTTTTTTTTACTTATATTCTAGTTTTTTTTTAAATACATAATTAATAACCTTAATTCTAGCTCTAGAAGCCCATTATATAATATGAGGAAATTACTAAAGTATTTTATATTTTACAAATGCTGTTAGTTTCAACAATATTGAAACTGGGTAAAGATTTGTTTTTTTTTCATAGAACAAGGGATCGACTATCTACTAACCGTTAAAAGGCACCAGTAGTTTATAATAAAATATGTTCATGACTATACTTATTGTAATGTAACTGATACAGACTTTATTGCTTTTCTTACAATTTTAACTATAACATTACAACTAAAGCAATACAGAATAATGGCATTATAATAATATGTAAAATTCATAGTTCATCATCATCAAGTTCTGGAATCTAAAGAACAGAATATAAGAGATGTTTCGTAGACACAATTCAAACTGGTTAATACCTACTATATAAAAAGATATGTATGTTAATTTCGTATTTGATCGAAATATAGATAAGAATTATCCAAATTACGTTTATCTGAAAACATTTATAGTATTAAATATTATGTATGAATAAACTTTTAAGCTACATTTATGTTTTTATCCATTCAATAAATAGTCGAGTGCAAATAGTTTTATACCTCGGAACCCAGCTATAATTTGGCTGATAAAATGGCTGATTTTGGATTTTTTAAATTTCGTATACTAAAAACATAACAAAAAAATTACCTTTTGAAACCTTCCGCTAATGTTTATTTTTTAGGGGTTGCCCCATGAAAAAGATGATACTTCTAGTATAATATATTCTTTTTACATCTATATTTATTTTTTCTTTCGAGAATTACTCAGTTCCTATGTAAAATATAGTGACATACCCTCGTTTCGCTCGGATGCGTCCTTGGGTACGATATATTATGTTATTGCGAGTGATTGAGTGAGTGAGAGAGTGAGAGAGTGAGCGAGAGAGATGAATAGTTATTGCGAGTCTACCTTAGGAGAAAGACTTATGCTTTTGCAGATTTTTCTGTAGGTCTTATTAAGACCTACAATTTTCTAGTACACTGTTTGATGTATCTCTTAAGGTTTAGTCAGCGTTAAACATGTAGATTTCTAAGAATGAATTGATAGAACCAGTTATTATTGTGTTTTCCCGTGGGAATGAAAGATTTTTCCGTAGTAAAAGGTATCCTAAATGTTGACCCAAGTACCTAATACGTTATATCACTACACAAAATTTAGTTAAAATCGGTTCAGTACTTTTTGCGTCAAACGCGCAAATCGATTTCGTTGAGTTACTTTTTTATTATATCGACTGAGGGTGAGTCGCTAGTGTATAAAAGTAGATAGGTATTGCGAGTATACCTTAGGATATAGACATAATCGTTGGCTCACTATTACAAGGTTCTATGTTAATGTTAATAAAGTTTAGTAATTTTTACGTAGAACTTCGTTATTTTGTTATCGTAAAAAAAACAACATAGAACTATGGAAAATTGAATATTTTGTAGTTAAAGTGCCGCTATCTAGTGGTTTGTTTTTGCAAAACTGTAGCTAATGACACATAAAACCTTGTAGCATTCAAAACTACATAAGTACTAAAATTGTAACATAGAACCTTGTAATTGTGAGCCAACGAATTAAGCTATTGTGGACTTTTTTGTAGGTGTTTTTAAGATCTAAATTTTTTTTGTAAATTGTTTTTATATATCTCTTATGGTTGAGCCCGCGTTGGTCAAATAAATTTCTAATTACGACTTGATAGAACCAGTTATTGTGATTTTCCATGGGGAATTAAAGATTTTCCTGTAGTAAAAGGTATGCTAAATTTTGACCCCAGTAATAAGTTATCACTACATTTTTTTTTTTTTAAATAGGTTCAGTACTTTTTGCGTGAAATGCGCACATGGACTTCGCTAAGTTACTGTTTTATTATATGTATAGATAAAAGTAGGCAGGGCTAGTGTACCTAAGGAGATAGACATGTGTATGCTGTTGTGGACTTTTTTTACAATTTTGTAGTAGTACATTGTTTTGCTATATCTCTATATATCTTGATAGAAACTTGTTAATAATAAAAAGTTTTGTATAAAAAATCTTGTATAGACAACCTCAAAAACTATAACAGTTAGTATTTTCTTAAAATAAATATTTAAAAATTCCGATAGTTGTATTTTTGTGGAGATTTCTATAAAATGTGTTATTTTTTTATTCACGAATTTTCCAAACAGCGGTAATTTTTAACAGGTAAACTTTTTAGTTTATGGTACCTATTAAAATGCGTAAAAAAAAAGAAAATCATTCAAATCCATTCATTATAATCACGTTCCGACATTTTTCATTTATAACGACTAATTGCGCTCGACTAAAAAAAGTATTAAAAAACCTTATAAGTTATAACCCTGCTATAAATAAAATGAAATAACCGAGGTGTTATTTAAATATTATCTTACCAGGTATACGCTTATCCAAGGCTCAGCGTCGGCGTCAAGTAGCTAAAGACGATGATTGGCCCGATTTCTTCGCCGCCGTCTTATTTCCATCTTATTACCAGCAGCGAGCGATATTAAAGCGGGCGCTACACTGACGCCGCGCGCCGCCACCCGCGTCTCCGCCCTGTCTTTTGCGTCCGTGAATTAGGTTAATGGCTTGCCAGGTGATTTCCTTCTGAACCGTATTTTGAGTAAGGCACTACCTCGACACGCCAATGTCACTGAAACAGCCCCGAATGTTCGACTCGTACATGACATGCGTAACACGAAAACGGCAATTCACTATGTAAATGCACGCACGCGAGTCGACGATTATAGACCCTCGACTGTGTAAGATTTCTGATAAGACGAATAATTCAAATGTTATTAAAGTTACGATCTGTTGTAGAGTGCTGTAGCGTTTCGTAGCTATATTATGAGATTGGGGCTCTCGGGGGTCTTTGATTTATGGTGTAAAGTCGCGCCGCAGAGCGCCGACGCCGCCAGCCAATGCCATCGGCGTTTTTGCGACCCTTCTCCCCCAAACTACTGTCATACTCTAAAAGCTAACAAAACTTAATCATACAAAACAACCAATAGTCTGTTACATTTCGTCGTATTTAAATAGATGATATGGTCGCATATTTTATATTTAAAATGACGTTGAGTTTAAATATTGTTACATTAATAATATTCTTATTATTTCTGATAGTGTTAATCCTTATTTTCTTATATTACCAGAAGACATCATTAATCAATAAGAAATAAAACCACGTCTGTCATTAATTTTTCATTAGATTAGTTTGGTTAAATAAAATTATTATTATTCATCATGACATGATAAAGTTTCCTGATAATTATTTTCAACGTATGTATTTAATATCTACTCTAAGAACATTAAGAAAGGATTAGTTTTTAGAATTCGAAGACATTACGCTTAATATTACAAAAACAATGGTTTAAAACATAACTCGATGAAGATGATCGAAGAATGATCAGTAAGTAATCTTATAATACCAAAATATATATATCACATTACGACCCTCCGCTCGCGTGTGAACATCCAAAAACCTTCAATGTTATCAATCGATAATATTAAAGCCACCGCCATTAACGACTTTATCCACATCCCCCTGAGAGCCTGTTTTACTCAAGTAACACAAAACGTTGTTATATCTCTTGAAGTAATCTATCTACCCAACACAAAAGACCGCAAACGAAGCGTTGTACTCGTACTAGTATCACTAACAATTTTAAGTATTTATAAAATATTTTCATGTGACTTCAAAGGATCCTACGAAATGTTTACTTTGATCTCGTCCGCTCTCCGATACTTTACTAACGGCGTTCACATTTATTACACTGTAAATCTAAATTATGAAAATTTCGTACAATCTTTATTAACTTAAATGTAATTTGCTACTTGTTTATATGTACGAAAAATGAATGTACATTGGCATGGTTTTATTCATTCAAATATAGTAAAATATTTTATTTAACCATTTTATTTTACATTAACTTCTCTTCATATTAATTTATAATAAAGATATTTTTAATCTAGAATTTTTTTATAACATATTTTACAATTTATACCATGTCACACTACACATTTTATTTATGAACAATTTAACTGTCAATTACTTCTTTATTATGTAGCTTTTTAATGTTATTTACAAAATCATTTTAAATTAGTTTAATTATTGAGAATACGGTAAAGATGAAAATAAAAAAAATATGAATATGGGTAACACATCGTTTTAAATTAGATCACTTTACAACCTTCACAGCGATTTATTAGTAGCTTGATGTCTATAGTTGTCGCCAGTCGAAAGGAAAGCAAAGCAGATGTCAACTACAGCTGGTTGAAGGGGACCAAATGATAGAGAAATGACAATTTGACCCGAAGTCAACCAGCTAAAGCGAACAACGCTAACACTTTCACAGGAGCTCGGTAATCTCTTCAACACTTCTTGATGTCGCATTTTCTTTTCCATTATCTTCGATGTACAAAAGAATAGTTGATAAAGATCATCATATGCCGTAGGCATATTCTAATACGAAGATTAGGTTGATATATTTAGGATCGTGTAAAATTTAGCGAGTATATAGTGGAACAGATGAGTCCAAGAATAGAACGACGCGCGAGGTGCGAGGAGGGAGGTGTGGCGCGAGGGCGCCATCGGCGGTAGCACGACGGCCGGCGGCGCCACATATAGGGCTGGTCGCGCGCTCTGCAAGCACACACAGTGTAAACTTACCGGCGCGAGGCGGGCCGCGGCGCGCGAGCGAGCGCGTGCCGGCGCGCCGACATTGACGCGCCGTATGTAATTGTACACGCCGCCTTGCTATTTTAGTCTCGTCCGCTGCACTAATTCGGGCAGGGTTAACGCGGCGGCTTCCCTGTTCGCTGTCAGCCGATGCACACTTCCGTCGTCATATTTTACGCGGGCACTCAAAAATCTTACGATAACCTTTCAATATTCCAAGTAGATCACATTCACATCCGCAGTCTTAAAATATTCAACATCTCGGCTGACATCGACAGTCGGAGATGAATCGAAGTTCTAACCCGATGACCCCGACGTCATCGACCTGACGCGGGCACCAGACGAGGGGTTCGTTGACATCTAGTAGATGACCTTGCATCTCGTATTTGACCCAAATATATTTTATTTAACAACCAACTTTATCAAAGAAACGAATTATTAAATTTTAACGTTCTTAAATTACGTTTCTGAAATTTTAAAAAGCGATGAGTTGACCGACCCCAGGTAAGAAACGCGACGACACCTTAGGTCGCTACTTTACGTCCGCGAATGCATTCTGACCGACAACGACGCGACATTGCGAACCTACTAACCCCGCGCCGCAAGGGGTCCTGCGCCCCGCGACCCTCCGAATCCGGCTGCCCCTCACCCCCCTTCCGGTCCATCCGAAAGCTAGGAAAATACTTAACGTGTAACCCGCGCGGATCCGTCCAAAAGTAGGAATTACGGAAAATTGAGCTAAGGAGGTACCGATTGGAATTTCGTAATCGCCTATTCCTAAGCATTGACGTATTTAAAACAGTAAAACTGGAGGCTTGCGAGGTATGTCGAGCGCGCGGGGCGGGCGGGCGTGAGTACGAACGGCTAGGGCGGGCGGGCCTCGCGTCTCGACTGAGAGGCGCGCAGCATCGCGCCGCCGCGCCGCGCCCCTCGCCCCGCGCCGCGCTCACCGCCGCACTGTCTGCGGCGCTGCAGCCTCGCGCCGCGCCCGCCCGCCCTCCGCGCCCGCACCTCGTGCCACACACCACCCGCCGCCACCTTAACCGTTACCATTGCCTCTACGCAAGAAAAAAGTTAACTTAGTCTCTCGCTGTTGCCGATGCTTCGACATGATGCTCGCTTATTCTTGGAATGAGAATATGTAAAAGATATTATAAAGAAAATTCAGTATAGTTCTGGGCTATTAGGTAATTTATTCTATGCCAAAGAAATGTATATCATTAGGGTAAATCTATTCTATATCTATAATAAAATTGTAACTAAGTTGAATCTGTACATTAAATATTTTTTGGTAAATCTAATTGAAATAGACATTATTATCGATACAGAGTCCGAATGTATAGTTTTTCAAATTTTTGTCTGTCTGTCTGTGTGTCAGTCTATCTGTTACCGCATCACGAGAAAACCACTGGACAGATTTTGATGAAATTTGGTATGATGAGAGCTGGTGATATCCGGGTCAACATATAGGATACTTTTTACCGCAGGAAAATATCTCATTTCTCAGAAAAAATACAAAAACTGCATTGTAAAAGTATACTGTAAAATATAAAACCTAAGAATTTGGTTTTTGGTCATCGAACGCGGGCGGAGTCGCCGGCAAATCTAGTGTTTAATATAAACATAAGCACTATCGTATGTGTTAATACTTATAATGGCAGCAATAAATACAGCATACCGCTTAAAGCATATTTTATTATTTTAAAGGCAATAATATGTGCAATAATAATGTAATACTCGTATTAACAGAGCTTATAAAATCGATAAGGAATGTAAAACAAATAAATTTAACCAAATGTCAAATTATGTATTGAAATTAAATGAATGTATTATTCAATAAATAATTTTTTGATCTCAATAAATAAATATAATTTATTTGATTTGATCTTAATAAATTAATATTATATTTTGAAAAAATAAAGAAGAACTAGTTATAACAAAAAGACTGCTCACTGAAATAAAATTATTTTTCCTTCATAATTTATTTTGATAAAAATAAAGAAGATTAAGTAACCACAAAAAGACTGCTAACTGTAGCACTGTTATACGTAAATAAAAGAATAAAATTTCCCAGAAATAGGCGGTAGTACCATAACCTGAATAAATGATCGTAGGATAAAGGTATTCGGCACACCGCGTTCACGAAGCACTTTATGAACAATTCTATTTTAGCATTCATATTTCGTTTTCATAAAAATAACCGCTTCGGGAGTGATGCGTAATTATCGCCTTTATGCTTTTCATCATGCCCAAGTAGATACAAGAGGAAGTTCAGCATCGATATTCTGTCACAGTTCCTGTGATTATTTTAACACGAACGCAATTAGAGAGGAGTGGCGAACCTCCTCCTGTTTGTTTTAATTACGTCGAAATAACCCGCCGCACTACCCGCGACTGTACACCCCCGTCCGATCCACTTTTATATAGCAAATGGCAAATCGCATTTATGCTCAAAAGAAAAACACAGCAATTCCATTTAAAAAATGCTTGAAGCCTTTGAGATCTTTGTGTAACACTATTCGAAATTAAATCAGCTATTCTCTTTTACGGTGTATTCACTGTGCTTTCTATACCCATTAATGAACTTGCACATAAATCTTATGCAAATCAACACAATTCAATGACTGCAATATTATAACATAAAAATTCCTCATTTTCCCGTCATTAATAATTTGTACTTTTGGTTGAGGTATGTATGTATATAAAGAGTATCTTTTAACTCTAAATAATATTTATGTACAACTTAAACGTCGTACTCTTCATAAAAGTCATTTACTTTTTCACCGACTTTCAAGAAAAGGAGGTTCTATGTTCGTCTGCATGTATTTTTTGATGTATGTTCACCGATTTCTCGGAGACGGCTTGACCGATTTTGTTACTTTAAATGGTATTTTATTAAGGTCCCGAGCTGGTCCCATATATTTTTTTTGACATACAGTATACCGTTTTCGAGAAAATCTGGAAAAACCATGAAATTTCAAGTGTGTTAACAGATTTAATGAGACTTTTGTACCTACCTCTAATTGTCATATCGACTTGAACCTTTACAAGTGTTTTATAAGTAAATAGTTTTAATTTTGACTTGTTTGGTTTGATTTAATAAGCCCAATACAATAGTATTAAATTTTAGAGCCTGGTTTAACCGACTTGCAAAAAGAGTTATATTCACCGATTTCTCGAAGGCTGTTGACCAACTTGCTACTTTAACTTTATTCTATTAAGGTAGGTCCCGAGGTGACCACATAATATTTTTTTTGACACAGAGTTTACCGTTTTCAAGAAAATCAAAAATTATCATGAAATTATGAGTATGTTCACAGATCTAATTAGTCTTTTTTGTTAAGTTTTTTTTTTCTAATCATCATATCGACTTGAAACTTTGCAAGTTTTTGTATTTCTGATGATAATATAGTTATTTGGTACCACCGAGCTGATCTGATGTTGAGGCCAGAAGGTGGATAGTAGAACTCTTCAACGGCTACTAGTAAATACTTTGAGTTTGAAATACGTTAGAATTGGATTTTAGATCCTGATTTTTAGTGTTACTAATAAAACTGGGGTTTTTATTTACTATAGATACCTTATCAAATATTTTCGAAGTCACTTAGAAAACCCCCGTTATTAAATTGTTTTTTTTGACACTCACTGACAGACAAACAATATTGAATTGTGTATTCTATACTTACAAACATACTTTATGTTGGCGTGCCAATTGCATAAAAGAAGGGTTTCAAACAAATTAAGCCACAGTCGCCGTTGTGTTTTATCTTATTGTTCTATCTAGTTTGAAATATAGCCACACTAACAATGAATTAATAAAATATTTTCACTTTTAAAAATACGAATGAACAAAATGTTATGTATGGCACTGGAAAGCTTTTAGTAACCATTGAAAATTAACATTATGTGGCTTATGCTTGTGTCGACATATCTACTCGATCAATGTTATCAAATTATTATGTTGTAATCTCGAAAAACATACTATTGGAGTTTCAAATTTAAAAAAAAAAAAACAATATTTAAAATAAGATAAAGCGTGTTAAAAACCACTCAACAATATTTTTGACTATCTAAAAAGCAGTGAAATACATTTCATTGCTGGTACATTTATATATTGTAAATAACAAATAATCAAAGAATATTGGTTATAACTAACAGACTAACTAGCACGACGCTTTTAACGAGACTTGTTAATGTTCGACGAATAGCTTAGAAGATATACTGTGAGAAAACTAATGATACATACATAGACTGCTATACTCGTAACCCTCCTTTCAGCTTTGCCGAAGTAGGCTACGGTTTCCGTGCAATAGGTATTTGAACACTTCAACAACAACAACTTGACCGAATTTTACTATCATAGTTGTTATATACAAGCAAATATCAAATTTTAAAGTAACAGATCGTTAAGAAATCTGTATGTCTGAGAGAACCTAACTAGTTTTAAAAAATCGTGAGAAATCCTAGCCAAACATTGCTTACTAAAATAGTTGATCGGAGCCTAAACCTCCTCGCATTGAGGGAAGGATGTACTCATGCTGCAGTGGAACGTTAAAAGGGGCCGATTAAAAAAGGATTGAGAATTGTATGCTATGTACACTAACAATATCTCAGATACTTTAAGTTTATTTATTAATATAAATTGAATTCTTACAAATTATAATGTCACGTCACATCACTGAGACTAACCAGCGCGATATAAAGCACACTAGTGTGTGTGTGTGCAGAAACAGTTGCGCTCTCTTTTGCTTTAACTCTCACATCTCGGTGGGATGACAACTCGACATGACAGGTGGAAGATAAGGTGCAGGACCGCTAGCTTATCGTGATCTCCTTGACACAAGGTCTCAGCGCCTCCTTCGTCCTATTTCGTTACAAAAATCCAGTGACTATTTTGAGTGCAGGCGGAACTCGAACCCCAGGCGATCTGGCTGCAGATCGTATATATGTACATGCTAGCCACTAGACTAACGAGGCAGTTACTAGAATAAAGTTTATTATTAAAATACATGTAGGTTCATATATACAACCGCCTAAGCCACTACCACGCGTCAAAAAAGAAAAATAAATTTACACCTTCTCTATTATTTTGTAACGTTTAAAATTACTGAAATTTTTCATCGAATAATTTTAAAAACACCAGTAGGTACATATCGACATACATATTTTACATCACCGTCGATATTTCTTTGTTCTTGAAGTAAAATATTAATAAGTATCGCCAAAACAATACGTTAAAGGAAAAGAAGCTGCTTTCCTTACTAAATCAATAGCTACGAGTGAAATTCTTCCAGCACACAAAAGAATGAACAAAATATATAGTTCGCTAAGCACAACTGGGTGCAGAAAGATGTGCTATGTTGGTAGTTTCTATTGGTATTAATTTAAAATAATAGAATTCTGCTAATATCAATCTACATATAACTATGAAGATATTCTGTATGAAAATCTAATCAAAAGATTAAAGAAATTAGTTGATGAACAACTCTTGAACACATCTCTATATAGTGCATTCAAGTCGGTTTACTTTATACCTAAAAAAGATTTTATTTTTTTAGTGAAAGTGTAACAGTATAGTAGTATAGTATGTGACATAAGAAAGATATTACTATCTTCATCAAAACAATTTGATTTAACTCTAGGAGGAACTTACCTGCTAAATTCCATGTTGTAGCAAATTTTATAATTTCTGGTATATCGTGATTAATTAGTGAGTGAGTGGTATTTCGCTTTTATGTTTACGAGTGGATGTATGTATGTACGGTGTTATATTTAAGTGCAATAAAGAATGCAAGAAGAATATATTTAAACTTAAAACATTTTTATGTTAAATAAAAATATATCTTGCCATATTATACAAATAATAATATAATAAATTAATTCTTTTCTAAGAATAAGAGTTCATCTTATCACACCAAAATTAAACAAACTGTAAACCAAATCAGCAAGGTATAATTTATAAAATTGTACAGATTCTCTTAAACATAATGTTCGAAAGTAAACAATAGCTCTACACGTATTAAGCTGACCATTAAATAGAAATAGTTCACACAAATAAATCTATTCAGACACTGCCGTCTAATGTGGGCGCTCTCCCTAAGTTCTTTTCACATTTCACTACTCTGCACTTCTTTTGTCTCGGCGCTTCCTTTCCAAACTACGTTACGTTTAAATTGTCACTTTTATTATCCGCTTTCGAACCAAGCTTCTTTTTAAACTTCTTGAATATACGGCTACTGAAATAGATTACTTGTTTAGTTAGATACTTCTCTTATATTAAAGTTGTATTTGTTTTGGAACAAGTTATAGCACATTATGACTCTATTGTTATACATGTTTGTCTCCGACGGAGAGAAAAATCCACTTACTGTAAGTTACTTAAAATAGGTCTAAGGATTTTTTCAGCTAGAGTGTATATTACTGCTTTGATCGAGTGCTACTTGAGTTTTTTTTTATGGGACTAAGGGGGCAAACGGGCAGGAGGCTCACCTGATGGAGAGTAATCACCGCCGCATGGACATGTGCAACACCGCAGGGCTTGCAGATGCGTTGCCGGCCTTTCAGAAAAGAATACGCTCTCTTTTTGAAGATGGCCAGGTCGTAGTCGTGAGTATTACATAACTTTGTCCAGGGGGCGACATGTACCAAATGTCTAAAACTAATAAGTTACTGCGTTCTAGTCTTCTTACATTGAGGAAAGGCGTAATACCTGTTAATTTACTTGTTAAGAGTAATATAAAGTATCAAGTTATATATGTGATAGAAGAAAACCAGTGACCATACAAACTGGGGCCCGGCGATACGGGGTTGAAAATTAACCATAAATTAATATGTTTAGCAAGGTTTCATGAACCCTTTTTTTTAACGTTGGGAAATGCATTTACGCACGACGTGTGGGACTCACCGGCGTATTACAGCCAGTACTACCCACTAAAACCCAACAAAACCTTCCCCCGTCTTAATGGGGCATCGCAGGATCGCTTACGCATTCAGCTACGACGCCCCGACGGCAGGTCTGCCGAAGCAGACCACCACAATCATGGGGTTGCTCCACAGTCCACTCTGCTATCAGAGAAGTACCAGGAGCAACCCGCAAGGTACACCGCCCCCCGAAGAGGGCCACCTCCCACCGCCCACCGAAGTGGGCAACCTCCCTGTGCGTTTCTTAGCTTCGCACCCGGTTGGATTGCCGGGCACTACTGAGCCCCCCCCCCCCACCACGACAAGGTGAACGCACGTTGGAGGGGAAAGGTTTCATGAACCCTATCCTATGAACCCAATGAAAATTTTCAAGGGCCCCAGTAATGACCAAGTTAGTAAAGTCAAGTACGCAATTTAATTTTATAATTTGCGTTATATTTTAACAAATGATATAAATGATTACAAGACAAATTATTGGCATAATATAAATAAAGAATAAACGGACTTACTTTCTGGTCATCTACTCTATATATCTCGATGTGCGTTTTTTCCAAGCTTTAGTATGTTTTAGTATATTATGTTAGTTTGGGTCAAATCTTGCAACTTAATTTTAAAGCAGTTATCCTCGGCTGATTGAGCTGAAATTTTGCATACATGTTTAGTTTTGATGACAATGCATGGTAGATAAATGACGTCATTCTAATTCCAATATGGCGGACTCCCAAAGAAGATGGACTAAGTTTTTCTTGCACCCCCATGATATTGATATCAAATGAAAGGATTTGCAAAGAAGAATACAAATAACTAAATAAATTAAAAAATAAAACAATTGTAAAAAAAACATTTTTAAATCAAGCTTTTACATATTTAAATGCTCTAAAAAGAAGAAAACTTAAATTAAATCAAACCCATCAATTTATTACATTACACGATTTATATGATATAAAAGCTTGTTACGATAAAATAATACAAAAAAGTAACTACAAAAGGCATCGATTGACAAAAAAATTGAACATAAGTTTATGGAATGCATCATTAGAAATATACATTGACGTTTTATGAAATAAATAAGATATTGAAATCCTTAATAAGAGTTTTATACAATATCGAAAATCTAATTTTTCTTCAAGATTTTGAATGAGATTTGCCAATAAGACTAAGATTTTAATGAGATAATAAACAAACATAGGATATTTAAATATTCTGTTCGTGGATGGTATGTACCGAAAATAGTTTTCTTCTTTTAAAATCAGTTGGCGGATGCATTTGTTACCTGTACACATTTTTGTGTAAAAATTCGAGATGGCATCCCGTATACATACCTATGCTATATTTTATCGACATCCCTATCAAGCGGGTGAAGCCGGCGGCAAAAATAAATCTCAAATAAAACTTTAACTCGTAGACTTCTCAAATAAACTTTTTACTTATATTTGGCATATTATTTATTTAACGATGCTAAATTATTTATTTAAAATAGAATCATACTAATAACATGTAGTTTAAACTAAAAATACATGGCGTAAAAATCTGACAAGTGCGACTCTGACTCGCACACTTTGGGTTCCGTAGAATCTAACATTAAATTTAGGTAACATTTTTACTTACGTAACTTATTAGGTTATAATAAAATACGCATTATTTTACCCATCCATTATAGAATCACTTTTACTGATAATAAATAAGTTTATATCCATAGTCTTTATATGAAAAAGAAAGTTAATTTTGCAGACGATAAACTGACAACACGTAGAACCGAAAATATATCATATGCAAAATACTACTCCAAATATCTTCACCAAAATAATTTTCGTTGAAAATATTTAGAAAACCCTTTCTCCGGGTTATAATTTTAAAAGTTAAACCCATCTACACATAATGTTTGCAATTTTAGAAATATATGAGTCAGTGACTCCCATAAAATGTCGTTTCGTAATATTTATCTAATTTTTTATGACCTATTCAAAATACCTACGAGTTTCAAAATGTTTTTCACCTTTCAGTTATATGTATAGTCTGCCACTTCTATTTTTTTATTTTTTGTAATTTAACTAAAAAATAGTATAGCCACCTACCAAATATGGGGTCTTCAAATATTATCTTAGTGGTTCTTCTACTTACTACTTACTACTTTTACATTTTATCGCTCTCATATTCAGATTTTTTCGAAACAACAAACCAGCGCCCATATAAAAAGAAAACAAGTCCTTTCAGCCATATATAATATAACTAGTCTCCTGTTGATACACGGACAGACGTAAATAACGAAACTACAAGGATCCTTCTCCTCCGCCGCTGGAAAAGCGTCTCGTAAAAGGCGAGTAACCCAGTATAGTGTAGAAAGCACTGCTCTCGACTAGCTTGCGAGTCTTTAGCTGTGCCGTCTCACTTTTATGCGGTGGTAGGTCTCGCAAGGGGCCGCCTGGAAGCTACCACCCTCCCGTCGGAATCAGACGCCAAGCAGCTCGCTGCGTTCCGTCTGCGAGCGGGAGAACCAGTGCCTTGGGGGAACGGATGGGTATCAGTTGCGCTGCTTATTGCTAATCTGGGCTTCAAAGTAAAGCTATACCGGGAAACTCATCTTGGAGGGTAGCGGGATCCGAGGCACGGTCTTGCCGTTGGCCGACCGCAGGTAGTTGGGGGCCCAAGTAGCGCGCCAGCCACGTGCCAAAGGCTGCCCCGCCAACTCGCGAAAAATCCCGAAGTGCTCCACCGTGCCAGTTGGCGACTGGATGGGAGGACCCGGTGGCCATTTTCGGGGGGGCTCGGGCGTCCCCGCGGTCTCCAAATGAGTTTCCCTTCAGTTGGCTAAGCTCTGAAGCCCTGTAGGCTTATTAAGTCGCGCCTCGATTTCCTAACTGTTTCCCCACCAACACCCAAAACCACTATGACCAAAGCTAAGAAGAAAAGAAAGTTTAAACAACGGCAGCACTTCCTCCCACTGAAAGTGCACCTCATAAACATAAGAGGACTGCACTCCAATCTCGACCCGGTCCACCACCACCTCGAGACCGAGAAGCCGCACCTTTTCTTCTTAACGGAGACGCAGATAGCAACACCGTCTGACGTGGCGTACCTCAACTACCCAGGCTACACGTTGGAACACAAGTTTCAATCGCATGCTGGGGTCTGTGTGTATATCCGTGACGATATTTGCTGTCGGCGTCTCCGTTGCTTTGAGGGTTCAGGATTCTCGACTTTGTGGATTTTGTTGGACACTGGCGTGGAGTCTACCCTCTATGCCTGTGTCTATCGATCGCACAGCGGAGACCAGGAGACGACCAGGCTCTTTGAACACCTGTCTGAGATGGCTGATAAAGCCCAACAACGGTACCCGGCGGCACAACTGGTTTTTCTTGGGGACTTTAATGCCCACCACAAAGAATGGTTGTTCCCCTACAAATTCACTGACCATGCTGGGAGAGAGGCGCGCAAATTTGCGTTATCGCTAGATCTCACTCAGCTGGTCCAAGTTGCGACGCGGGAACCAGATGTGGACGGACATACACGCAATTGCTTGGATCTTCTGCTGACAACAGAACCGGACAGGCACTCAATTTCGGTATCATCCCCTCTGGGATCGTCTGATCACAATCTGGTGAAGTCCGTATCGATCTTCTCTCCTCCGGTTGACTGCCCAGTGGGCACGAGGAGAGTATGGCGATACGAGTCAGCGGACTGGGATGAGATGCGGCATTTTTTTGCATCTTTCCCGTGGCAGCAAGCGTGCTTTTCTTCGACCGACCTCTCGTGCTCAGCTGATGCGATTGTCGATGTGATACGGCAGGGAATGGAATACTTCATTCCGTTCTCCGACATCCCGCTGGGCCACAAAGCCAAGCCCTGGTATAATGCGGACTGTGCTCGTGCTGAGGCGCGAAAAGAGGCCGCCTACCGGTCCTGGGTTTTGGCTCGTGATCGCAAAGTCAGAGCTCGGAGGGTTCGTGCGAAGAAAAGAGCTTATAATGTTGCTACCAAGTCTTGCAATAGGGTTCTCCGTAGGGCACGTTTTGACCATGTCAGTCGTATAGGAGCCAGACTTGCTTCCTACCCTCCTGGTAGTAAGCAATTCTGGTCCCTGTCCAAGGCTGTCGAGTCCAATTTCTGCCGTCCCTCTTTACCTCCCTTGCAGAAACCAGATGGGTCACTGGCTCACTCCGCGGTAGAGAAAGCAAATTTACTTGCAACTCTGTTCGCGAGCAATTCGCGTCTAGATGCTGGATCCAAACATCCACCAACTCTTCCCCACTGTGATTCTACGATGCCCAAGATTGCAATTCACACGAAAGAGGTCCGTAGAATACTGCAAAATCTTGACGTGAATAAGGCTAGTGGACCTGACGGTATACCTGCAAGAGTCCTAAGGTATTGTGCGCCGGAGTTGTCTCCTGTGCTGACTCGCTTGTATCGCCTCTCTCTCCAAACTAGCACAGTGCCCAATTCTTGGAA
This sequence comes from Brenthis ino, assembly GCA_921882275.1. Taxonomy (NCBI): domain Eukaryota; kingdom Metazoa; phylum Arthropoda; class Insecta; order Lepidoptera; family Nymphalidae; genus Brenthis; species Brenthis ino. The sequence continues at coordinate 24,456,982 of OV170225.1, read as the reverse complement.
GCTTGCCAATGTTCAGCCAGTACCAAAGAAGGGTAGTCGTGCCGATCCCTACAACTATCGACCAATCGCCATTACCTCCATACTCTGTAAAGTTATGGAAAGGGTACTTAACAGAAAGCTGATGTCATACCTTGAAGCTAATGATCTCCTTAGCGACCAACAATATGGCTTCCGCAGGGGACGGTCTACAGGGGACCTTCTTGTGTATGTCACACAGTACTGGGGTGAGGCCATCGAAAACCGTGGTGAAGCTCTAGCAGTTTCACTCGATATCTCGAAGGCGTTTGATAGGGTTTGGCACGCAAGTCTACTGAGCAAGCTTCCTGCTTACGGCATCCCCTCCGACTTCTGCGACTGGGTATCAGACTTCCTAACCGAACGGTCGATCAGAGTCGTCGTTGACGGCTGCTCCTCCGATCTAATGGCTATTGATGCCGGAGTTCCACAGGGGTCTGTTCTCTCTGCGACTCTTTTCCTGCTACACATCAATGACCTACTTTCAACAGGTATTGTTGCATATGCAGATGACAGCACAGTCATAGAGAGCTATGTGCCCGGTGCAAGGGACGGAGGGATATTAATAAGTACTTTGAGAGAGGCCATGGTAGAGCGTACAAATGCGACCTTAAGTCTTGTCTCACAATGGGGTGATGACAATCTGGTCGATTTCAACGCCGCCAAAACGCAAGCCTGTCTATTTTCCGCAAAAAGGAGTCCGTTCAGCTTGACTCCTACTTTTCGTGGTACACCTGTAGAGATTTCCGACAGTCTAGAGCTTCTCGGCATAAGGTTAAGTGCAAATCTTAACTTTGGCGACAACATCGAGTCGAAGGCACAGACTGCGGCCAAGAAACTGGGCATCCTTAACAAGGTTAAGCGATACTTCACGCCTGGACAGCTTCTCACATTATATAAAGCTCAAGTCCGATCATGCATGGAGTATTGCAGTCACCTTTGGGATGGCTCTGCAAAATACCAACTAGCCGCTCTTGACTCGGTGGAACGCAGAGCTAAAAAGCTAATCGGCGACGAAAAGCTTGTGAAAACTAAGCTTCACAGCTTAGCACACCGTCGCCAAGTTGCTTGTCTGTCGGTTTTCTACAGACTGTACTTCGGGGAGTGTGCCCACGAGCTCCACAGTCTCATACCGCCATCGCCATTCTTCTATCGGAACAGCAGACGTACTGCAGGATACCATCCTTTCTTGGTTGACATTCCGACCACTCGCACTAAGCGCTATTCGTCATCTTTCATAATGCGCACAGCCAAGATGTGGAATGCGCTGCCTGCGTCTGTTTTTCCGAGTGCGTATAACCTGAACCTATTTAAGGTGCGTGTTAACAGGCTTCTCCTGGGCAAACTCGCTAGATCGTAGACCTTATCTGTGCCTTCGAGCTAAGATAAAGGTCAAGAGTGAGCCCATTTCTAATAAAAAAAAAAAAAAAAAAAATCCTCTTTCATCTTTTGGCTACAGATCTCCAAAAACAGTAAAAATACTGAAAATCAATTATTGAAAACTAATAGATGTAGTAATTTAATCTATACATATTCTATACATGTAATCAAATTCTAATTGAGTCGAATTCGTACATTATATATTTTTTGGAAAGTTCTTCTTATTGAAATAGTCATTATTATCGATACATAGGCTGAATGTATAGTTTTTAGAATTTTTGTCTGTCTGTCTGTCTATCTGTCTGTCTGTCTATCTATCTGCTGTCTGTCTGGGTATGCATTACGAGAAAATCACTGAACAGATTTTGATGAAATTTGGTATTTGATGAAATTTTATCCAGGTCAACATATAAAATACTTTTTACTGTGAGAAAATATCTCATCACTGAGAAATCTATACTAACCGTTTAAACGTACCGTACGTAGGGACGAACCCGAGCGGAGTGAAGATGAATCGCTAGTCTATACTATACGATATACGTATATATTAATTAATATCATAAAGAGGCAGAGTTTGTTTGTATAAACGTACTAATCTCAGGAATATCTACTAATTCGATTTGAAAAATTCTTTTGCATTAAAAAGCCCGTTTATTGAGGAAGACTATAGGCTATATATCATATAATACCTATATAGTCTATCTATTCCACACTAACCGTTAAAACTAGGGACCAACCCGAGCGAAACGAGGATGAGGCGAATCTGTACATTAAATATTTTTTGGAAAATCTTATTTAAATAGACATTATTATCGATATACAGAGACCGAATCTATAGTTTTAGAATTTTTGTATGTCTCTCTGTTACCGCATCACGGAAAAACCACTGGAGGGATTTTAATGAAATTTGGCATGATGGTACCTGGTTATCCGGGTCAACATATAAGACTAGATATACTTTTTACTGCGCGAAAATATTTCATTTCTGAGAAAAAATACAAAAACTGCAATGTAAGAGTATACTAATATGTAAAACTTAAGAATTTAGTTTTTGGTCATCTGAACGCGGGCGGAGCCGCGGGCAATCCTGGTAAATTATAATATTGTTCTGAAAACGCAAGAGCCTCAGAAGCGCATATTATTTTACTGTAATTGATAACGTTAACAGTTCAGATAAGGTATATTTGTGTATAGTGGCTTTGGCTTAGAAGATCGTAGCTGGGTGAGCGAGGGGCGTTTAACGGGCTAATTATCAAACGGCTAATGAAGTTTGTATTCAGCGGGCGGGCCCACAGCGCCGCGCGGGGCTCGGAGGCGCTACGTGCTACGACTCGTAAAACGCTCCACCTGATAACTCCCCGCCCTCCACAGAAAAATTGCAGAGAAAAAGTTTCATCGCAAGGGAACGTGAATGAAATGAGGAATTGTGTCGGCCGCTTTCGGATTATTTCTAACATAAAATGCTACGAAATTTCTTTTATTTCTATTTCGATTCATCAAAATGTCTTCTTTGTGCAGTGAACCTCGATACTCGTGTATGCAAAACTTGACACGTATCTTTGATGCATCTTTAAAACGCATTTTAGAATGAAAACACGTCTTAGATACGAAGTCTGCTTAGCGGGGTTATAATTTAAACCCGTCGCAGAGTTCCTTTGACTTGACATGATAATTTATGGTTAGTTGAGTTACGTGTGCTAAACATGAGTGCCTATGTATCTTGTTTAAGCGACATGAGATTAATTATCACGGTAACTATTATAGTTTATTATAGTTTATTCTAATCTATACATATAATAAAATTCTAACTAAGTCGAATCTGTACATTACATATTTTTTTGGAAATCTAATTAAAATAGACATTATTATCGATACAGAGTCCGAATATATATAATAATATATAATACTTTTTAGAATTTTTGTTTGTCTGTCTGTTACCGCATCACGAGAAAACCACTAGACAGATTTTGATAGAATTTGGTATGATGATAGCTGGTTATCCGGGTCAACATATGGGATACTTTTTACGGCGAGAAAATATCTCATTTCTGAGAAAAAATACAAAAACACAAAAACTGCATTGTAAGAGTATACTAATATGTAAAACCTAAGAATTTGGTTTTTGGTCATCTGAACACGGGCGAAGCCGCGGGCAATGCTAGTATTCTATACAACATTTTACTTCTTTAAACAATATTTTTAGTCTCCAAATTAATGTGATTATTAATATTTATTTTTTCATTATATACCTTAAAGCTTTCTTCTTTTACAAAACATGAAACGGTTTTTCAGTCTTAAAATAAATACTCCATTACCGTGCAAATGTGGTATCTCTGACTACAACAGATAGAAATATACATTCTTCAGTCCACGGACGCTAAATCCTTAACAGAAAAATTAAACTCTTCGTAATGGGTGCTCCATCTAACGAGCGTAAAACTGCACATTTTCGTTCTTATAAGATGTTGTTGCTATTTTAAGATTTCGGTAGATCTGATGATAAATTAAATCTTTATAGGTTTATTGGCCTGATAGTTTATTTATTAATCGGTTACTGATGATTTTCTCCAAATTCAATGTATACAAATAATTGAAATTTGGGTCAAATAACAAATTGCCTAATTGTACACACTTAATGTTCAACACATTCAAAATTACAATTTTTAAAATTACTTTTACAAATAAATTCTGGCGGATCATTTACAAATATGTGGTTGTTATACATGCCCTGCTCGCAATATTGAATTCTTAAGGATACCACCTAGTGAATACTATTTTTTTATTAAAAATTCCATCACATTTGGTGTAGCAGTGATAGGAAAATATCATGTTATCCTAGCACTGAAAATCATGCAAACATAATATGTATTTCAATTTTTGCAGGTTGATACTGGAACGGTCGTTAACTTACATAGATACTCTATTCCAGCCGCAACCCAGTTTAATATAATAAGAGTTTTCAAATAAAATCTATCTTTTCGGATTATTTCGCGGATTTATTTTGATTTTTGGTTCCCGACGTTTCGAATGCTTTACAGCATCCATGGTCACGGGATATTAAACAGTAAACTAAAACATCTAACAAATGGATAAAATTGGTTCTACCCCATAATGATGATAAAGCGTAATATGTTTTGTTTTTGTTATGTAGCTATATATAATTTTAAACATTTGAAACTTGAAAGCATGCTATGAAGTTTTCTGCAATATACTATGAACGCTACGTAACTTTTAAATTCATTAAGTAACTTTTTAATTTCGTTAATGTTTCAACTTTTGCAAGTAAATTCAATTCACCAATTTTTTGCAATAGCAACTCAGTAATTTTGTACTTTATCATTACCATACAAATCTTTTTTAATATTAGTAGGTACATGACATATTTAAAAAAGTCAGAAACAACTTAAAAAGCGTTGATGGCTAAATAAGCCTCAAATTTACTTATTTTATCCGAACATATTTTTAATGCAAGTCCAGACGAACCGCTCCATATTCTGTTTAAGCTTCTCAATGGAGGCTGAAATCTGGTAAGCTTACCTCTATTCTAATATTTCCTAAAGCCAGGCTTACGATTATTTTATCAGCACAGAAACTGAGCTCGATAATATCTTTAAAAAAGGTTTTGCGGCGATTTACGAATATAAAACAAGTAAAAAATATTACTATCACAAGTGGGCTATTTATTTATACTACAAAAATTTTTCACTGCATGGATTGTATATCCACCAATTGTTAACCACTGTGTTTCTAAAAAAATATTTTTCATGATGTCTAAACGGTAGAAAATTATAAAAAAATGATGGCGGCAAACATTTCAATTAGCAGTAAGTCTTGCTAATTGTTTCGAAAGATAATTTCACGTGGGTTTATTATAACATGGGCGGTTGAGCAGTCCCGGGCAGGCGGCGCGTTACTGATGGCAGAGACTCTGGCACACATGCTACTAATTACTCATTTAAGGTTGCCCTTGCTACATGTAACGAGCCTAAATACCACCTTCTCATAACTACTTTACACCATTCAGTGAATCGGAGATCAGTTTACGGCCTTTTGACCTATGCAAATGAAAATTGGTTTCTTATTATATTTCAACATGATAGCTATTGACCAATTTATAATAATTTAATATTAAAAGTTTATGATATATTAATACTAATATATTAACGTTTTAAAAATTATACAGTACGCCAAATATAATATATCCCAAAAAATAAATTATTTTAAGCCAAAATAAATAACACGCTTTAAATCGTTTTTGAATTCATTATTTATAGTTAAATCATTAAATTATTTCTGTTTTAATTAAATTAAACAAATATATTTTATTTCTAAACTAATATAATAATTTAATAATAATAATAATAATAATAGTAAATATTTATTTCAGACTAGCATTGCCAATTCTTAGGTTTTACAGATTAGTATACTCCTACATTGCAGTTTTTGCATGTTTTCTCCGAAATTTTCATATAATAAAATTGTAACTAAGCCGAATATGTACATTAAATATTTTTTGGAAAATCTTATTGAAATAAACATTATTATCGATACAGAGGCCGAATTTATAGTTTTTAGAATATTTGTCTGTCTGTCTGTCGGTCTGTTACCGCATCACAGAAAAACCATTGGAGGGATTTTGATGAAATTTGGTATGATGATAGCTGGTTATCCGGATCAACATATAGGATACTTTTTATCGCGGGGAAATATCTCATTTTTGAGGAAAAATACAAAAAACTGCAATGTAAGAGTACACTAATATATATACCTAATAACCTAAGAATTTTAATTTTGCTCATCTGAACGCGGGCACAGCCGCGGGCAATGCCCGTATACATATATAATATGTAAATGTATTACTATTTTATTACATACAATCTGACATAAATATTAAACAAATAATAACCTATTGTAAGGTACTCAAAATAAAATGTCTCTCTCACATTTGACGTTAAGGAGGGGAGGAGTTGGAATAAAACAATAATCATTTTTCCAAAATAATCAAATTGTCGAAAAGCATTTACCACGTTTTACTTACATAAAGATAATACGCTTTGTGTATTATTGAAACCTCCATTGTATTCACTAGCAGAAGTGTTAAGCGCACGCTCGATAAAAACAAAGTATTATCGTAGCGGCGTGCCAAGTTACGTGAAGTACGCACTTGTCTGTAATTCGCTACGGTCTACGTGAGATTTAAACTCTAATCTCCGCAATACAGAATATAACAGTACAGAAGATAAAGAGATAAAATATAGTAGAACACAAAACATTTTACATCTTAGTAGTCTCTACTTAGCTCGCATGTTCATTCTATGAAATCTATGACATTATACAAGAACTAGCGACTCACCCTCGCTTCGCTCGGGGTCGTCCCTGCATTGCTTTCCCATAAAAAACTTCATCCCCATTTTCACCCCCTTAAGGGATGATTTCCGAGATAAAAACTATCCTATGTTCCAAGGGTCTCAAACTATATTCTTACCAAATTTCATCTAAATCGGTTCAGTAATTTCGGAGCCTAAACAGAAAATCAAATCTTTCCTCTTTATAACATTAGTATAGATATCATTTTATTTATACGTGCGCATACACTACAATCTCAATGTTATCTACGTGCCCACTTGAATTATTTTAAATTAGATTATTACGCTAAATCGAAAAGTTTTATTATAATGTCCCAACATATTTATTTATATTTATTTAACCGGTTTAGCCTGTCTCGAAAAATGTACAATGAGAGATGGAAAAAAAAAGTATTAAAACTAATAATAATAATAATATTACTTACAAACTTTTAACAAAAAAAAAGTTATATACATATATTTCAAATTTGATAGCCTATTCTTTTAATAACAAATATAACTTCTTAAGGTTTTTTTTAATTTAATCTTTAATAGGCTAAAAAGTGTAAAAAATGACTAATTGTGTGAGAAGATAGTGCTTTATTAAAAAGAACAACCTGGCGAAGGAGAACGAGGCTGTTTATAATGAATTAGGAGTATTATAACAACACTTCTTTTATAATACATGTAACGCCATCTAGCGGAATTCACAAGAACAGTGCAGTACAAGTGTGTTAGTAATTTCAAAAGCTGACACCATGGTGTGAATTGCGCTAGTGATTTTTAATGTCTTACTGTAGCAGGAAGACGAACACAAAAACCAATATAAATACATATTGTAAATATTAATTATTCTATTCTTATAACTATAATTTAGTAATTATATTATATCAAATGATAGTATTATTAATTGTTAACAGCCTATGTACTATTGTCTTGTTGGAAAAAAATCTGCATAAATCATATTGGACGATATGAAATAGATGTCAATGTATGCCGTAACGTAAATGTACATATTTTCCGGTTCTTTTAAATATTATTATTTATTATAGATAATTTTATGACTGATATGTCCAATATATACATTGAATATATTCTGAGAATTCCAATAGAGAAGCATTGTTCATTGAGTTCATTTTAACCGTCCAAAAAGGAATTTTCTGCTATATTATTAAGTTATTAATATTAATATTAGAAATATTATTGCTTTTTACGTTAAACAGTATATTCATGTTATTAATTATTGTGTGTATTATGTTAGGTACTGACTGGTTTTAACGATAAAGACTTTTATCTCCGATCAGCAAAAGAATCACCTACAATCTAAATATTTTTTGGAATATCTTATTTAAATAAACATTATTATCGATATAGAGGCCGAATCTATAGTTTTTAGAAATTTTGTCTGTCTGTCTATCTGTTACCGCATCACATAAAAACCACTGGAGGGATTTTGATGAAAGGTATGATTATAGCTGGTTATCCTTTTTTTTTTCTTTGTTTTCGCTGGGGAAACCCATCATGGGGACCCTGCCGCCGTCATGGGCAGGGTACTGTGAGACTCCTACTCACTAAAACCCACAGCGGAACCCTTCGCCGCAGTGCAATGGGGCGTGCAGGATCGCTTTCGCACTCACTGCAATAGCTGGTTATCCAGGTCAACATATAGGATACTTTTTACCGCGGAAAAACATCTCATTTCTGAGAAGAAATACAAAAACTGCATTGTAAGAGTATACTAATATGTAAAACTTAAGAATTTGGATTTTGGTAATTTGAACGCGGGCGGAGCCGCGGGCAATGCTAGTGCTATATATAATGATGAATGTTATATGTCTGTAAAATGTATTAATGATTTTAAATCTCTATTTCGCTCACAGTATCGCGAGAAGTTAGATGTTTTAAAATGAATTGCAAAACCTATATATATAATATTTTTATTTTTAGCAAATATTGGCAAAGATTCAGCGCTACGAAGGAGTAAGAATGCTAGAGCTGAATAGATAGATATTTGTATTAAATGTACAAATATAACGAATAGCGTATGATGACCTGTCTCTTTTTTTTTGAAGTCTCTTTTTACTTTTTGTAATCCTTTTTATACTAATGTAATAAAACTTAAATGTTTATTTTGCTTTGCAAATAATATAATTTTCATTGTTGTATCATAGCGAATGGAAAATCTTAAATCAAACTATAGATTATGTCAAAAAAATTCAAACTGAATACCGATAACAGAAATTTCTGTTTAATGCAACTGGATGTTAACAGATTAAATTTGTAGCTGCTCTTAATCCCGATCAAATCATCGAAATCGGATCGGTAATATCGAAGTTCCGCAGCCGAACCGCTATCCATCAAATGAACAAATAAAAATGTATGAAAAATTTTCAATTTTGTATATTTTCTCGATGCAACTTTATAAGATCACATTTCAAGCTTTACATGTTTCCCGCATATATTTCACTTAAATTTACTTACAACATTGAATTACAAAAAATGAAATATCTTAATATAGGTATAAATTCAAAGTATCTGTCTTGTTTTTGTTTGTAGATAATATTGTGTAATCCTACTCTATATAAATATACGTTTTTGAACTGCTAAGTTATAAACGGAAAACTTTTCTGATATGGCTTTGTTAGTTTGTAAAATAAAAGTAATAAAAGTATAGTTTTTATATTAAAATAAACATAAGAATCGTATACACGAGTTAGGGCAGTCGTCAGGAAACTTTCAGCGGCCTCTGGACTGATGCCAAAGATTCTAATGGTTATTTTCGCGTCATCCATACAAATACCATGACAGCATCCCTACCTATAGTGAATCTTTGTACTTGCAAAAATCACTACACATTTTTTGATATAATAAATGAAAATATAGAGGCGCCTGTAGAGATTTCTATTACGTGTAACTAAACTCACTTTAATGGTATGCGCAATTGAATAAATTTCATTGCGTATGTATGCATACATAACAAAGTTATAGTCTTCTGGAAAGAAAACGTAGAAAAATGTATTCATTGAATTCGTTATCCACTTAAAATTGTACCTACTAGATGTTTATATTCATCCAGTATCTTGACTACTATTTTAAAATTTTAATAAATATTTCATATTTTTATTTTGTCTCAAAAGATTCTATTTTAATCCCTTGGATGATTTCAATTGTAACAGTATAATTGCCACGACCATGCTTTTATTGCTCCTATGGATATATGAGACCATTCATCCGTTCAATTAAAAAAATAATGCTAAACCGAATTGCATGTAAGTAACTCTATTAAAATCATCGACTAGCATTCATTATCCCCCTGTCTAGTTTTACATTCTTTTGTTAGCCATAGTCGTTGCATGGATGCATGAATAAATTGTTTTTCAACGTGATTTTGAGAATTGAACATTCTGAACGAACTGGTAGGTCAAGATCCCTTTCTCATAGAAAACGCCTTTGTGCGATAGTAAAAGGCGTGCACTATTAAAGGGCGCGGATCAAGTCGGTTGTGGGTTTATAGCGCTGTGTGCGCTATTGAATATTTTAGGTGAGATCTCGTTGACGATTTAAAACTCTGCACAGATGTTAGACACGATAATATAAAATGAATTATTCTCATTTTCTCTGATCTCTTTCGATAAATATATTGAATAGATAACTGAATTATTTAATCTTAACTGATATTTTTGCTTTTCTAAGAGCTCTCATATCATCTGAGTTACAATACATATATGATACAGTCAGAAATTCCTTTATAACCTCATCATCAAGTACATTACTTGAGTAACCCTCGCGACCAGGCGACCAGGCGCCGCGGGAATTAACCGGCCCTTGTAAAAGTAGTAGCCACACCATCATGTAAGCACTAGTAGGTATGTGTGCTTTGAACTACAATGCACTGTCATTGCCCTGCTCCCGCCATCGCCCCCCTCTGTCTTGAAACAATGAACGGAACCTGGCGTCATAGTCGCGGCTTCGCCCTTATGATTTAATGACACCCTAAATGCCCTCCTTGTTTTTGTGAGGTGTCCTTAAAGTTATGTGATTTGAAATTTTTTTGCCGAACCTCTGTCGACCCTAAATAATTATAATTTTGATGAATTTAAGTTAAGAAACTTTTGTAGAGAGGTTCCAAGTAAAAACTTTTATATAGATTTTAAATTCTAGATTTAATTATTATTATAGAATACATACACAGTAGGTACTAATATTATATTCTTAAAATATGTAGATGTTTAATATAGTAAGTAATTTTTACATTGCTTAATGTATTATATATTTATTTACGAATAGAAAATTTCAAAAATAAGTAAATAAAACTCATTATACTATGTTATATATTTTGTAATCAACACACAGTGATTAGTGATTGAATGTAACAGTTTAAAGCTTGAAAAAAAAAATTATATACGAGTATGTGGCTGTTGATACAATTAAAAATATTAAAACATGTGTAATCATATAGGTATCACAAACATATAAAGGTATTATTTTTTACTTTTTAAGTAACAAACAATTATGTACAGAGCATAATTTAAAATAAAGACTAATAAGTGCTACATGATTCACATTTATGTGAAGGCAACGAGTCAAGAACAAGGCACGGCACGGACGTCCGTGAAACGTAGGGCCGGCAAGCGGGCAGGGCCGGGCACGGGCACGATGCCATTCATCCACGACCGATCCGCATAATGAGATGCAGTGTTCCTCCAGATGCGGCGCAGGCGCGCCTATTTTTTGTGCTCCCCTTTTTTTGCTACGACTCTCACCACTGACAATGTCACGTCCCAAAGTATTCCTTAAAACAAAAGATCATTCATAGTTTGTAATAATAAAAATGGTTAGTTTGCATTTGCATTTGCTTTTTAAATATACTGAATTTCTAAAAAAAATTACTTAATTATTACACTTCTTTAAAAAAAAAGTGTGAAATAATGTCAATAGTTATTTTTATGACGTTTTAAATACAATGGATTATTGAATATAAATAAATGAAATCAGGATAATATATTTTGAGCAATATATTGAATTCATTAGTTGTTGTAAAGCATGCATGTATAATAATGAATAAATAGTAAATGTCATAATAATCAAGTTATTCGAATATAATATTATATAACGTAAGCAGAATTTCATTGTAAGTTATGATATTTTTTCCGCAGCTAAATATAAAATAAAGTCTTCTTGCAAGGAACTCGGTCCAACGCTAGGCTCACGTTTATTTATGTTGCTTTAGTCAGAACTGTTACCTAAACCGCGCCAGATGTTATTTTACGACAACTCGCCACCTAATAAATAATTTTCGCTTTTACCTATAAATGCTTAATATTTCTTTTTTATTCATATTTGCTTAGAATAAAAATATTGCGCATTAATAATATTTTTAGTCTTAGTATATAGAAATTTGTTTCTTAAGAATTAAATAGCAATACGTATTTGTTACAAAGATTTTAATTTTTAAACATAACTGAATAAATATTCTTAATGTTAGGTATGTATTTAAAACTACGCCTTACTAATTCCGTAGTTGATGATTAAGTTACAGTTTAAAGCCACGCCCCACACAATTTTTAAGAAAATATAACACTTTTAGATCAAAAGCACACAAATCCTCTTTCTTGGTCACAAAAGATAATTTTCCGCCCGTTTTTCTTTACATATCTATATCACGCAGGCATAACCGCGCAGCTCCATACTTCTTTACATTCCATATGACTTCAAATACTATGGGAAGTAAGGAAGCACGGAACTCGCGCAAGGCTATGTGTCTTCTCTCTTCTTTATAATAATCACTATCTTGACGGCACTGTTAATAGAGAGAGAGATTTGATAATTATAACGGAGGCACCGCCCCATCTCTAGGGAAATGATAAAGTAAGACCACTACACGGCAGCCACCTTTGCGAAGACGGTGTGGTAGCGGGCGACACGGCCTCATGGCAGCTCGTCGGGCACTGGCAGCGGGCTCAGTGCGCACGCGCAGTCCAGGTCTAAAAATGGAGTCAACCGGCGGAGTTCGCTTTCGAGTCGCGAGTACCATCCATTCCAAATTTGTATTTTCCCGAAATAGAACCGGCAGCGGGCGTCCATCGGATCGGTTACTCAAACGTGCAGCGACCTGCAGCTTGAGGCAACACGAAATGCACAACCGGCCGCAGAGTCCCGATCGCTGACTCGCCGAAGGCTCTTATGTAAGGAACACTGTAAACCGCGCCGCGTGACGACCGTAACGAAAATAAACGTGCACGCAGAATACGACGCCGACGGGCGCCACATGTGCGCGCTCCCGTCAGCGTTCCGATGCTCGCGCGCTGGAGGGGAGGCTATTATTAGTTGAACACCATCCACCACTGTCACCTCCCGCGGGGTAGTCGTGCTATACATAGTGGCCAACACGAGATCTGGCAATCCTCAGCGTTCACTGACCTCCCTGAAATGTTTACACAAAACCAATGTCTCAGCATTACATTCATACATACATATATATTTATTGTTAAAGAAATAAAGAAATTCATGTTAGTTTCGTTTACTATAAAAACCATAAAAGGTATATAGATTAGGTATAGATATAAAGTATCCGTATATACTCTGTTTGAACTATCAAACTAGCAGTGCAGGCGTATTGTGGCCGAGAATTTCCGTTGTTGGCTGTAAAGCTCTACATTCACTCAGTCAATAAAAGAATTTTGGCAAACTTTCGTAGACAAACAAGTGGGACGACAGCCAACTCATCTTTTGTCTACTTGAAAGCAACATAGTTTTGTAAGCATTTTGATAATATCATCACAGTATTTCACAAGTACACAGAAAACATTTACTTAGTTGTGAAATTATTCAAATGAAAATGATTGACTAGACATTTACAAAATATTTAATATTCTATTCGTTTTACCTATATATTATTATAATATTAAGCCGTACCATAGTATATTATTGTATTATATGTAATAATCATACATACCTATATTAACTAAACCGAATCTGTACATTAGATATTTTTGAAAAATCTTATTGAAATAAACATTATTATCGATACAGGGGCCGAATCTATAATTTTTAGAATTTTTGTCTCTCTGTCTGTCTGTTACCGCATCACTGAAAAGCCACTCGAGGGATTTTGATGAAATTTGGTATGGTGATAGATGGTTATACGGGTCAACATATAGAATACTTTTTACCGCGGGAAAATATCTCATTTCTGAGAAAAAATATAAAAACTGCAATGTAAGAGTATACTAATATGTAAAACCTAAGAATTTGGTTTTCGGTCATCTGAACGCGGACAAAGCCGCGGGCAATGCTAGTAATAAAATATTTTTTAAATTTATTACGTGTATGTGATCTCGTAAGATGCGCTATTGAGTGAAAAACTGCGATGCTGCCGTGAAGCATAAACGGCCAAACAGCGCCTGTTGAATATTAATGTGACATTGTTATTGGCCACAGTTGCCCGTCGCTGCCCCAAACGCACATTTCCATAACTTACTATTCTGGATCCGCGGGGAATCAGATCACTGTAGTAGAATATGATCACTCAACTTAACTAATATGCTCTATAAATTCTGTCGCGACTGCACGTCAATAATTCATTACATGGAATCAGTAAGAAGGCAGAGCAAGGCGTGCGCTCTCGACCAGTATTCTGGAACACTCAGTTGATCAATGCGTAGCCCGCGCAATCATTCACTGCTCGATTGTTTCGTATGTACACAGAGAGCACTTAATGCGGCGCTTGATGCGCTTGTCAGACGCGACCTATGCCATCGATTATAATAAACGATTTATCTTAAGTTTTTTTTTTTATTCTAACAGTGTAATAAAAATTACCTTTTATTAAGTAATATAAAAATATACTACGATTTTATGAATTATACATATTTGAAGAATCTTATAATATATCGATCATTGGGATAGAGAGCAGTGTCAGTGATCGTAGCCTCAATTCCCGTTGAAAGCAAATATTTATATTGGCTCCATAGATATTTGTGACCATGTAAATATATGAGCAATGTTTCTTGTATAAGTTTTTTCTTTAGCTTCTTAGTAAATTACCTTAGCTTTTTGCAGTGGTTATTACTTATTATTCATTAAATTCTATTTTATTACAAATTATATTATTTTATTAGAATCGTAAGTATTAATCCAAAAAGAATATAAATTACTAATGTAATACTAAATGTTATGACATACAAATTGTAATAGTGTTTATTTAGACAAGAAGCTTGAGAGCCCCATACATAATAGTTGTCGACTAAATAGAAATGCGACCGACGCGACGCTGAAAGCATTAATTAGTCTTCATCTCGTTTTCATTCATCTAGAAATTATTCAAATAGTAGAAAAATCTTTATATAGATATATTACTAAATTAGAATGCTAATAATTAATAATAATTATTATTAATTATTAGCATTCTTGCCACTATTCCACGCGGACATGACTTGAACAGTAATAACTAAGTGTACATTTGTTTTGTATATATAATTAACTATTAAGTATATTTGTAATTTTCTTTATTGTAAATAAATTATATTTTTAAAATTAGTCTATTTTATATACTCAATCGTCATTATATAAAACTTTAATCGTATTTTGAATTTCCCTTTATAGCATTGTCGTCAAGTTTTTCAGATGTTGAAAATTTTAGGTAAAATCACTCGGTAACAGATAGAGAAAGACGTCTTCTTAGACACGGAGTTGTTCTGAAAAAAAATTAAATTTACAATAAATTGTTATTTCGTACATAACTATGTATATACAATTACAATATAAATAATTTAATTTTATGAGCAACTGAACTTTAAGAAATATTCAATTCTTAATGAGATTAAATAATTCATTATTTATATAATACATATAAAATAAATTGGGACCACAAAGAAAATTTTCTTAAAGTATAAGGGGTTCAAACCCAAGGCTTTGTCCATTTGAGATTTTCTAATTCCCGCGGGAAAACACGTTATAATACAAAACAAAAAAATATTTAAGATCAGAATTACTTGAAACTTGGTATTAATGCTCTTCAATATAATTAAATAAATACGTCTTTCAGCTTTTTTCGAAATTCATCCCATAGGGGGGTAAAATAGGAGATGAAAGTTTGTATGAAACCTACGTTTTTATAGTTTTTTTTTGTTGTTTTATCGCGAGCGAAGCCGCGGATTCTGCTAGTAAATAAAACAAAGTCGGGTTTGTTACAACACTTATAACTCGAGAACTGCTGGACTGATTTTCATGGTTTTTGAATTGTTGGATTTGTCTCCGCCTCGAATAGCAGAACAACTATTAAAACATCGGAAAAAAATTAAGGGAAAAAAATCTATTCAATACTAAGCATCAAAACGTACCTAGGGACGAACCTAACCGATGCGAGGGTGAGTTGCTAGTTATAAATGTAAACACCCATGACTAGAGTACAAACTATCGTGCTCATCACGCAAAGGCGTGCCCCTAGCGGGACTCGAACCCGCGACCGCTGGCACAGCAAGTACACACGTACACTACAAACTGAGCCAAACGTGTCGTCAGATTTTCAACATGGTTATCACTTGTGTTAACAGTGAAGAAGTAAATATCGTGAGAATTCTTACACGTTTAGGAAAATCTATCTAGGTTTAATAAGATGCAAGAAGTTCCATATTTGACCAAACTGGTGACCCATTGGCTGATCCCCCTCGCATTTAGTGGCGTCACGCACCTAGTTTTATTAATTGTTACCTTGGTACTCGTATGCTCACGATGTATGCATAGTATCTAGTATTAACTAGTTTATACTGTCTGTCTATGAATTAAAACATATATAACATACTAGCATTTGCCGCGGCTCCGCCCGCGTTCAGATGACCAAAAACCAAATTCTTAGGATTTACATATTAGTATACTCTTACAGTGCAGTTTTTTTTTATTTTTTCTCAGAAATGTGACATTTTCTTGCAGTAAAAAGTCCTATATGTTGATCCGGATAAGCAGCTATCACCATACCAAATTTCATCTAAATCCCTCCAGTCGTTTTTCTGTGATGCGGTGACAGAAAGACAAAAATTCTAAAAACTACAGTCGGCCTCTGCATCGATAATAATGTTTATTTCAATATGATTTTCCAAAAAATATTTAATGTACAGATTCGGCTTAGTTACAATTTTATTCTATGTATAGATGTACATGTAGTTCATAATGTTAATCGATCGATACTGAAAACTAAGCAAGTATAATGCGTTTAATTTGTGTGTTTGTTTGCCAATTTGTACACATTACTCGACAATAGGACTAAACAGATTATAACAAGGCTTTTACTGGCTGATAAAGTATTCAAGTGAGGGTGATATTGCATATCTTTATTTTTATCTACTTGACTCGCGAGCGGAGCCGCAGGCACAGGTTAGTTCCAAATAAGTAATCCTCAATATAAACACTCATCATTATATATTTAACTACTAGCATTGACCGCGGCTCCGCTCGCTTTCAGATGACCAAAAACCAGATCCTTAGGTTTTACATATTAGTATACTCTTACATTGCAGTATTTGTATTTTTTCTCAGAAATGAGATAATTTTTCTGTGATGCGGTAACAGACAGACAGACAGACAGACAGACAAAAATTCTAAAAACTATAGATTCGGCCTCTGTATTGATAATAATGTTTATTTCAATAAGATTTTAAAAAAAATATCTAATGTACTGTGTACAGATTCGGCTTAGTTACAATTTTATTATATGTATAGATTTGATATTCATATCTGAAAATAGTAAGCCGACAATACTTTAAGAATGAATATCTAATAGGTAAATATGATTAGATATGAACTCTAATATGTAGTGAAAATATTATACATCCATTTGTGATGTATTTTATGTTTTTTTTATATATTAGAAAATATCGAATCGAAGATATATAAATATAAAAAGAAAATATCGTCTGGAAGACGGTTTTTTAAAGCTTTTGTATAATTCACATTCGGTTGAAATTTAGTAAACAGATAGATTATGACCAGGACTAACACATATGCTACATACTGAGAAGTTAAGTCGCTAGTTAAATCCTATTAATATTATAAACGCGAAAGTTTGTAAGAATATACGAGTATGTACGTATGTATGGATGTATGGATGTATGTTTGTTACTCTTTCACGCAAAGACTACGGAATAGATTTTGATGAAACTTTACAATAATAAAGCTCATACATCACAATATCACAAAGACTACTTTTGATCCCGGAAAAATGTACGATTTCCGTGGGATAGATTTGTTTTTGTTTTTCGCTAGTATTATCATAAAAACAAAAAGTAGAAGTAGAGAGTATTTACTACGAGTAAGTACATCTGTAAATCCATAGTACAATAATTGTACGTGTTACTGTAACACTGTTACAGCTAAATTAAATTTAAAATCTAATCTCAATTACCTACTAACATTACCTAGATACCAACAATTACCTACCAATCTACCAATTTTGGAAAACATTGAATTAACAATTGCTTGTCAGTATTACATTTATTTTCCCTTTTTATTCATTTTTTTTTAAAGTAGATATGTACATACTTTCAATTCGCATGTACCTATCATCTAAATGCAAATTTAAAAGAATGTAAATGTTTATTTCTTTTATGTTGTGGTATTAAGTTAAAAGTAATTTAATCATCAAATTATCTCATTCATTCATTCATTCATTCATATTTGAATTTTGTTTTCTTTTACCTTACAATGCGTAGATTTTTATGTACTGCACGAAGTTCCACAATATTATAAAATGTTGCATATTGTATGTAGATAATGATGCGGTAATAATACAATTCATTAAATTACTTAGTAATACACGTGGTATTAATATGCTCACAACATTTAATCAGTTAGTTTATTTATAGTATTTAAAGTCCATGTGTCTTAACTAAAAAAAAAACAAAGGTAGGTACGTTTATGACAAGATAGCCCCCATTTATAACTTGAGAGCTTTATACAAATAAATATTAGCGTGTGTAATATAAGAAATCTATACATATAATAAAATTGTAACTAAACCGAATCTGTACATTATTTTTTTTTTTGGAAAATCTTATTGAAATAAACATTATTATCGATACAGAGGCCGAATCTATAGTTTTTAGAATTTTTGTCTGTCTGTTTGTCTGTCTGTCTGTCTGTCTGTTACCGCATCACAAAAAACCACGGGAGGGATTTTGATGAAATTTGGTATGGTCATAGCTGATTATCCGGGTCAACATATAGGATACTTTTTACAGCGGAAAAATATCTCATTTCTGAGAAAAAATACAAAAACTGTAATGTAAGAGTATACTAATATGTACAACCTAAGGAATTGGTTTTTGGTAATCTGAACGCGGGCGAAGCCGCGAGCAATGCTAGTATTTTATATGATTGCTTGTACCTAACGTTTGATTTTATTTTTAAAAGTATAAGTCGGCTCTATGAATTGTAAAAGACTCAACCAATAATGTAGAATAAACAATTAATTAGTTTTAATTGTTTATAATAATAGATATTGTACCTATGTGTAAAATTTTAATTCTCTTGTAATTTTTCGTTTTCAAAAGTTTCTAAATATATTACAAATATATTTAACAAAAAAAATCAACATTAAATTAGCATAGATTAGTTTCAATAAATATAACAAATGAGTTTATCAAAAATAACAAATATGTAAATTGCAATAATAATGTATTTTGAAATAGTAATGTCTAGTGAAATAGAAATGAAATGATGAGCACATGTTGAGTTGGTTAATTAAAAAAACGCATGATTACAATGGCGTCACCCAGTGTGGCAGACAAGACGAATGAATCGCGCGCCTGGCAACAACTTTCAAGACGATATGAAATACTCACGAATGCTAGTTATTAATTATAACATTCATAATAATAATAAAACACATAAGGAACACGTATACTTTGCATTAACTTTAAATCGTCTGTTGCTTGCTACGTTTGACCTACGCCTTGCACTGTTACTATAGAAATATCGGTTTGACTTTTAAATATGTATTTCAAATTTAAATATTACTTTATAAACGTTTTTATTGAAAGGACTTCAAACTATACATCTAAACGGCATATTATTGACTATTGAAATATTCAATTAAAACAGTTAATCGAGTTTTGATGTTGGATTTTTAAAAATAATTTAAAATGTCGACGATTACATTGTTATTACATAAATGCAACAGACAATCCACGGATACGTTTCTTGTATTCATATCGAGATTCCTTATGTTATAATTCGAAAACTATTAGCACTACTTACATTGATCTATACATTAATATATATTTTCAAATAAAGATAGTATTGTTCAAAAGTCACTTATTTCTTTCAGAAATACCATAAAAATAAATTCTACAAATCAAATCTGCATATCAAAACTATAAATTTAAGGGTATACACTAAAAAGTAGGGATTGCGAGTGCGTACGCGCGAGACGAGGCGCGCGACGATCAGATTCCAACTGTTGGCGTACGTAGGACGAGCGCCGCGCGCCGACCACGGCGTTTGACCTTATTTAATTAGTTCGTTCGTTTTTACTCTTTGAACGTAACCCAGCATATTAAAATGTATATCACCTAATTTATTGTTGCCATCTTTACCATTGCTATTATTATTCGAACAGCCACATTTAAAATTATCTAAAAGAATAAATATTTTAACATCCTAAATAACTAAGAAACGAAATGATCCACGATATTTTGTTACATTTCAATAAAGCAGCGCGTGCTTGTCGATATCTACTACCTTACACCTACAAAGACGATGCTAGTGCTATTTATGTTCCGAGTTCAACCACCTTACCATCAAGGGTGAATTTCCGCGAACAAATTTACGAATTTACGTATCAAATAAGCATTTCCATTTATAGAATGTTCCCTTAATGTTTATTTACCTTCTAAGTATATAAAAATATAATAAATATAAATATATAAAAAGCCAATAACAAACAATTCTCGGCAGGAGGTCTATAATTTAACCCCGCGTGGGGGTTTTTCAAACTTCGTTTATTTTGTTAGTTTAACAAAGTCGGCTCGATACCCTTTTGTATAAGTTTGATAATCAAATTAGAAATCAACGAGCTCACCCGAATAATAAAAAGATTCTCTTTTTGTTTTTTTTTTCTCTTTATTAAATCTAAAATCAATTGGCAAATAAAAAATGTGTATCATATTCTGAATAGTTAAATACAGTGGTTTAAATCTGGTACATATTATTATATTGTATGTACATTTTTTATTATAATGTTAAAACAGTAGCAACAACAGCAATACGTTTTACAAACTTCCGTGTCAGTTTACATGCAGTGAATTCTTTGCTATAAAACTTCTTTAGACTATTAAATTAATATAAAATAAGTAAAATATTTTGAACCCCCAGCGGTAGCTTTATTATTTAAAATAATGAAATCAAAAATTTTATTGGTACCTAATCCAAAATGGGTGAAAATTGGAGAGCTAAAGTTTCTATATTACACGAAAGTCCTCATAAAGAAATCTCTGTTCTTTAGTTTATCATAAAATCAACATCTTGGGCTAAAAGGTCGAATTTTCGATTAAATTGTATTATACACATACGCGTTATGATTTTTTTTTGATTTAGGTATACTACATTTTATAAACTTATCTATAGTAATGTTATAAAGAGGCAGTTTGTTTGTTTGTTTGATCACGCTTTCAGGAACTACTGATCAGATTTGAAAAATCCTTTTTGCATTAAATAGCCCGTCTATTGAGGAAGGCTATAGACTACATAATATATATCTAATAATATAAAGTCTATGTATTCCATTCTACTGTTAAAAATTACCTAGGGACAACCCTAGCGAAGCGACTCTTGAGTTAGGTACTAGTTTTTCTATACCTATAATATATTTTGTCCAAACTTTTACTGAATTTTAATCTTATCAAGAGACCGTCAAAAGCAAAAGGAGCATTGATTTATTCTGATAATTACAAAATATGTATACCTATACAAAATATCGCAACTTATAAGGTTATTATTTTTTAATATTTCAATGAATTAATAAGTACGTATGAGTACAGAGTTATTCGTAAATAGTAAATAAAGAATTGTGAAATCTAATATTTCCGTTTCAAATACTTGCACTGACATTGGTATAAAATTTTAGAGAATTCCTGACAAGGAGTACTCAAAAATGGAATAAAAATATAATAAAAATTTTAATTCAATATACATAGTTTGTATGTACGTATTATTTATGACTCAAAATACAATTTGTACCTTCAGGGCTATGAAGGCAATGCTCGGAAAATTGCCTCGTCCGTGGATAATGGACGACGCGAAAGACGACGGCTACACGGCACTGCACCTGGCCGCCTTCAACAACCACTCCGAGGTGGCAGAGCTATTGGTACATGGTGGCGCCCGCCTTGACTTGCAGAACGCGAATTTACAGACCGCTCTACATCTCGCCGTGGAACGACAACATACGCAGATTGTGAGGCTTCTGGTGGCACACGGCGCTAACCTCAATATTTGTGATAAGGTTTACTAGTATACTTACTACTTTTAAAATATTTTGTACTATTATTATGAAGAATAAGTATGACATCATACCTTTAAATCTATAATTATTTACATTATGAAATTAATGGCGTAAAACAGTCGGTATTACTTAATTCAACTATTTCAATTGTAAACTTCTAATTTCATGATTTTAAACTTTCATAATAACGCAACTATTGAGTTGTGTTATTGTGTCCCGTCACTTATTTCATCTTGTAAATGCAACTTAATTTAAATATAACAAATGCGCATTGACTTCGTGAATGCTTTCTTTGTCTGTGTGCCTTCGGAGTCCTCGTCCTTCTTTTCGTTAAATTATTTTCGTCATATATAAACCGAGTTCTACAATGTAAATCTAGCTTTTTCAATAGTAGTACAAGTTAAATGTGTAAAAAAAAATACAGCCGAATTGAGAACCTCCTCCTTTTTGAGGAAGTCGGTTGAATATGAACTAACTTGAGCATTACACATAAAAATTTACTCGAAAATGTCTCCTATATTTTATTTGAATTATTTATTAATACAGGATGGAGATACGCCACTACATGAGGCCTTACGACACCACACTCTGCAACAGCTGCGACGGTTGCAAGACGTACGCGACGCTTCATTGCTAAGTGGCTTAGTGCATGCACAAGACAAGAAATCTTCTGCTTCTATTGCCTGCTTCCTAGCGGCACATGGCGCAGACCTTACCATAAAAAATAAAAAAGGTAATTCTCAATTTATTTTTTATTATGTTTGTTCAGACAATACAACACATATGATGTGCAATTTATATGGCATAGCTAGTAAGGTAGAATAGGTGCAAGCCTCCCTTGACTTCACCCGGCGCTTTAATATACTAACAAATCTCAAATTATCCTATACCTAAGCTGATATGCTACACTACTCAACTGTACTATATCTAAAACTAATCCACAAAATTTCATCGCAATTGATTTAGTGTTAAAATGCTTAATTTAGAAGCAAATAGACTATGTACATCCATACTAATATTAAAAATGTGAAAGTGAGTTTGTTTGGTTGTTTGTCCTTCTTTCACGTCGAAACGGAGTGACGGATTCGCGTGATTTTCTGTGGAAATAGTTGGAGGGCTGGAGAGTGACATGGGCTGCTTTTTACCGCGGGAGATTATCTAATTCCCACCGGAAAACGCGTTATAGTACAATTAATATATATATATATATATATATATATATATATATATATATATATATATATATATATATATATATATATTATCAGAATTACTTGAAACTTGGTATTAATGCTTTTCAATAAAAATAAATAAATACGTGTTTTGGCATTTGTCGAAATTCATCCTATAAATTTGGAAATTGAGGATGAAAGTTTCTATGAAACTACCTTTTTGAATTTTTTTGCAGTTTTAGCGCGAGCGAAGCCGCGGGTTCTGCTAGTATACTTATATGTACATAAATGCAGTTTTACTTAAATTGCATCGCATATATCTATTTAAATTTCATATACGGCTTAAAAACTTAATCAACTGGTAATTTAATAAGTAGGTACATCAATTATTAAACTTTGAAATTTTTCATTTATTTCTAGGTCAGACACCGCTAGACCTATGTCCGGATCCGAATCTCCGTAAAACATTAACAACGTGTCGCAAAGAGGGTACAGGAATGAATGACACCACACCTGAAAGTGAATCAGGATCTTTCACAAACGCACCAGTTCCTTCGACGTCCACAGCCGAACCTCCTGCCATCGTCGAAATACAACAAAGTGACCCAACTGCCGATGAATGTCTCGTATGCTCAGACGCCAAGCGCGACACATTGTTCCGCCCCTGCGGACATATTTGCTGTTGTAATGTTTGTGCTGCGAGGGTAGGTTGCACGTGCAAATATTTATTGCTATTCCAGCCATTTAGCAGAGCATATTTTTCGTTTAAAGTTTTTTCTTATCTTGTGTCTGAAATAGATATACTCGTAGTAAATAATAAAACAAATGATAAATCATGTCGTATCCACACGACGATGATTATAAAAAAAATCATAATGAAATCTGTTAAGTGTATCAATTTTTTATTTGTTATATATTTTTTTGTAATTCAAATATATACATTTTTTGTGAATTGTTAAAGATAAAAATCCTTGTAATAGCACTTCTTGAAATTTTAATGGTCTAAGAGTATATGTATAATTATTATATGGTTATGTTTCCCTTTAAATTTGAACTTTTTGTTTCTCAAATAAAATAATATTGTTTTCAGGTGAAGAAGTGTCTACTGTGTCGCGCGGGCGTGTCGTCCCGGCAGCGCGTGGGCGAGTGCGTGGTGTGCTCGGAGGCGCCGGCCACGGTGGTGTTCCGGCCGTGCGGCGACGTGTGCGCGTGCGCGCGCTGCGCCCCGCTCATGCGCAAGTGCGTCGAGTGCCGCACGCCGCTGCAGCCGCCGCACTCGCCGCACTCGCACGCCGCGCCCAGACCCGACGGTACCTTGGTTTTTTTTAACATTGGCAAATGCATTTACGTATAACGTATACCATCTGTATACATTCAGGTTATCTAGGACTTGGCTAGAAAAGCCATTACTACCTACATAGTAATAATATTGCCCTCTTGACGGATTATGGCCACAGTGGCAAATCTCAGTAATCGCCACTTGGGCGTGAGATATTATAGTGAACGAGTGTAGGCGATGATAAAATAAATGAATATGTTGGGGCATTAACACACAGCACCATTTATTTCCATGATAAGCTACGAGGCTTGTGTTATGGATACCAGATAGTACACATATATAAATTTAAATACATACATATTATAAATGTAAACACCCGTGACTGGAGGACAAACATTCGTGCCCATCATACAAATGAATGCCCCCAGCGGGACTCAATCCCGCGACCGCTGGCACAGCAAGTCAATGATACAAATGCACTCTATCCCTATTCATACTCCGGTAGGACGATAACACGACTTTTAAGAGATCAGGCGCGGGACCGACGGTTTTACGTGCTGTCCGACGCACGGGGATAAAACTCCACAAACAGCCCAACTTAGGCTTGTTACTATGAATTTCTTGACAAAAAAACCCAATACCTATACTTAACCCAACCCGGGAGTCAATCCAGGACCCCCGATTCTGCAGTCGTACATACTACTCGACTACCGAGGCAGTTGAGGCATACATACGTTATGTAGGAGTGTATAATTAGAGATCCCTTAGAAATTTATAGGAATGTTTCCTGTCAAGCTAAACTTTTGTTAGTAGCTTCGTTTTGACGAGAGACCCAAATTTTTCTTTCAATAAACGCGCAAAAGTACAAAATTTTTCCTATTTTATTATTCATTAAAAAATATCCAACATTAATATCACACAATTATTATTTTTTTGCTATATATTCCAGCAGCAGGTGAGGCCAGCAGTAGCAGCAGCAGCAACCTAGCCCAAGTGCAAGTAAACAAGGGCCAGCCTGCGCCCGCGCAGGCCGCGCCGCATCTCATGAACAACGGCTTCCGGTCCGCCCCCGCCAACGCCCCCGGCAACAACCCCGTCAACCCCCCCGCCCCTGCCACTGCCCCCTCTAATATCTCAACCCCCACCTCCCTCTCCAAGCCCAACATGAACTCAAACGCCCCGCCCCACCCCCCGCACACCGGCCCCACCCCCGCCACCGCCGCGCCCGCCGCCGCCGACGTGCAGAAGCTACAACAACAGTTACAAGATATTAAGGAGCAGGTATGTTCGCCATGGTTAATTTCCTTAGAAAATGTATTTACGTATAGCTATTAGTGTACAGGTGATATATACAGGTGATTATGTGGTGACTGGCGACTGGAAAAGTTAGTTTCCGGTCTTAATGGCGACAGGATAACTTCCGCACTTGTTGCTTTTACGGTCCACTGTGCTATCAGAGAAGTACCAGCAATCCATCGTGGGCCAAATGCATCTTCTAGCTTCACGCCTGGCTGGATTGTCGGATGATACTGAGACCCCAACTCTGACAACGTGCACACATTGAATGCATGCATGGGGGGAAAGCGGGTGCCTACACTGAATAGATCGAAGAAGTAATTTTCATTAACAGAATATTGACGTGACGCACGTAGCTTTCCCGTAATATTGCAATTCATTCAGTGAATGAGAGCTTCACAGGACTAACCATCTTACTTCTATATTACATTACACTCATTTCATACTTCATACTTATTTAATTACTTACATACATTCTTCTCATCTTTTTTGAAGTAAAACTTCTTTATGCGTAAGGGTTTCGTCAATACATTGGAAAAATGAGTGTAGCGGAAGTCAGTTTCGCGGAAGTGAAAATTCAATTTATTTTTAATAATTTAAAAAGAATATTATATTTATATTTTAATAATTAAGAATTGTATATTAATTAATAATTATCTATACATATAATAAAATTCTAACTGAGTCGAATCTCTACATTAAATATTTTTTGGAAAATCTTATTGAAATAGACATTATTATCGATACAGAGGCCGAATCTATAGTTTTTAGATTTTTTTCTGTCTGTTACAGCATCACGGAAAAACCACTGGAGGGATTTTGATTTTTGGTTTGATGGTAACTGGTTATCCGGGTCAACATATAGAACACTTTTTATCGCGGGAAAATGTCTCATTTCTGAAAAAAAAACGAAATATAAATAAAGTATACTAATATGTAAAACATAAGAATTTGGTATTTGGTCATCTGAACGCGGGCGGAGCCGCAGGCAATGCTAGTTACTAATAAAAATGAATTTTATAACTAATAATTTTATAAAAAATATTATAGGTATTTTGATTTATTTTAATGTAATTGCGGTATCTGGCACAGCGCAAAAGAGGTTTTACGTTACACGCACTCATTTTTTTACCTCTCTCAACACGCGAGTAACGCGTGGGTAATTAATTACTCAGTACTCACTCAAACCTATCCCTAATGGCTTACATAGTATGAAATAAGTTTCCTTTAGTTCATTTAATATAGAAAACGAATTAATTAACAAAAATAATTGAATAAAACCAACCCAACTGCGAACTCCTGCTATGCTTAAATGGCATATTTTCGTTTGTTTGAAACCGTTCAATACTTGTAGCCAAACTCATTACCCTCTTTTTGACGTCACAGCATTCGTGTAAAAATAAATAGCACTATTTACTCAATAACCCCCACAAAGCTACCCTGTGTGCGGGGGGCCGAGAAACACGGAATATACGAATGTGCACCCATGTATTGCTAATCCAAATATCTATTCCGAGCGGGACTCGTCCGGAAAAAGATTATTTCATCTCTCGTTTATTTTTATCATAATTTGTTAAATCGGCCAAGATTCTCTAATAATAACTACCGAAAGTTAAAATATCGGACGCGGCAGTCGGTACAGTTGAACGAGGGCTTAGAAGTATTTAAACTTATTACACTTATTGAATACCATTTCTGCTAAGTATAACTGTCGTAGTGTTTACCATTTCTGCTATAACTGTCGTAGTATTATATGTTTTATTTCAAGAAATGATAAAGGCATAAAAGTGTTCATCATTACAATCGCATTACTAATATTAGACATCAAAATCCTACAAATAATCTTATAGAAATAAATAAGATTGAACAATAATATCTATGACCTATTTATATTAATAACACAATCTATAGAGATATTAGTCAGCTGTGACATTAATATAGACGTGGCCGGGTTTGTAGTACCTAAGATTCAAATATTATAAAAACACCTAGTTTAGTTACTTTAGTTGTTAATTTTAATTTCAATGTAAATATTATATGAACAATTGATTTTTTTTTTGTTTGCAGACAATGTGCCCAATCTGCCTGGACCGCCTCAAGAACATGATCTTCCTGTGCGGCCACGGCATGTGCCAGATGTGCGGCGACCGCATCGCCGTGTGCCCCATCTGCCGCAAGCAAGTCGAGAAACGCATTCTACTTTACTAATTGTCTCATTGTCATCGTTTTAGTAATAGCTAGGTCTTAGTATCAAACTGCTTTCTTTGATAGTTATTTTTTTTTATGAAAATGAGCTCAGGTTAAGCCTGCCAATTGCGTTTGGGCAATGAATCTAAATATGAAATGTTCTAATGTTACATTTCCTTATCTCTATGAGTAGGTTTGTTTAAACACTCGCAATCTTAGGTTTGGTTCATCTTTTATGTTGTATATTTTGTTTGTTTATCACAAATAACTAAATCAAAGAAAGTGCAAGAAATATTTTTTTATTTAATATAAGTTTTCATTACTTCTACATTTTACACTATTTTAAGGTATTACTTAAATGCTTAATGTCGTTAATTATCTTTTTAAGCCTTGATGTAAGGGACTAGTGTAGTAAATATTCATGATAATATATTATATCATCTTTATATAGTGTATGATCTACTAACGTTACAATAGCAGGCAAGTTTTTCAACTTTTATACTCCCAACATGCCTTGATCTGAATTAAAGTGTTAGTAATTTATGTTAGGATAAATTAAAAGATAAAAAATTATTAAAGACCGTAGATGCCACACAGTATCAAAAATGAATGAAAAGTGCCAAAAAAAGGTAAAATATCGAATCATAAAAAAATATGTTTTACTTGTTTTTCTTTAAGTCATATAAAAAATATATACATAGATAAATTCAGACTTCTAAAAAAAGAAAAGAAGAACTGGGCAACAATACATTGAATGAATAGATGTAACTAATTATAGTGAAATATGTATCATCATAAAAATTTGAACAAAATATGCGATATCCAATAAAAATAGACAACAGTATTAAGCAAATGATATGCATAGCACTACCTGGATTTGGTTCTCGCGCGGATTTTGGTCTCGTTCAAACAAAACTCGATTTTAGGGACATAAAAAATAACAATTGATTTAATTTCTTTGTGCGATTTGAAGCACACTCTTCTCTACTATTCTCCTCTATACATTCTTAATTTTCGTTACTCTCTTGATCCTGCATTTGGTCTAATTTGAACATAACGGCATTTCCAAGAAAGTTTTTCGCCGAGAATCTGATTTCCATCGCCTTAAAACAAAAGTCTGAGCGCTGACGAATTATAATAAAGATAATAGTAAAAACACACGACCATGTCGTACAAATAATGTGAAGCTAAATGTATGTAAGAAGCATTTCAAACGCCCCTACATTGAGAATACTCTAGATGAAATTCTTAAATATAAGTTCTCATATTTTATATTGTAATCTAGTGTATTAATATATTAGAAATGTAATTATGTACTGCCAAATGTTTAAAATAGTGGGTACCTAGTAATCTTCTGAGTACCGATATATACAAATATTGTTACGTATTACAAACGAGAAATATTTATAATTTTAATTTAGGATATGTCTATTTTTAATCAGATTTTGTTCTGTATAGTATTAGCAAAAGGCCAGATATTTCAATTGTCATGAAGTTGATACATCGATAAAGTTATTTTATTTTCTTTAATTTCCACATAACTAATGAAAACCCTGTTTCGGAATAAAATCTGTAAGAATATTTGTAATAACTCAACGATAAATTAATGAATCGGATTAAAGAGCTTAAATAAACTTACTGTTTAATCCAACTGTTTAAAATAAATAACTTCAAAATGGTGGCTGTAATATGATAATATACTGACAAATTATTTGATAATTAAAAAATCGGCTTGAATAATTTAAATTTATGCGAATAAAAATAAGTATAAATGCATTTATTTCATGTTTAAATCAGAGAAATCTTATTAAACTCACCCGTCATTGTCTTTTTTTGTTACGGCGTATCTTTTTAATTATTCGTCATATTTATATTACACACACCACAATTTAGTTGTATTTTAATGTTATTGTTAGCGTTTTTATTGTTGTCATCATCAAAAATATTATATTATTTATTATTAATAATATTATTACTAAAAATAACTTTGTATTCATATGAAAGCAACAATTGTACGTTATACCTACATAAAAACATTCATTTTATATTTAATTTTCATTTATACTGTAATTGATGTCTCTTTTTTTCATCTATTTCACATTCCTTCTACAAAGAATATTAAATTAATAAGCATTATTACTATGTTATACTACAAAAGATATTTACTTTATATTTTTAAGCATTGTTGCTTTTTTAACACTTAATATTATTTAAAATTATTACTTTAATTATTATAGTCCCGTTTTGATGAAGGAACGTATCAATGGATTTTTGCACAGAGAGGGTTTATGGACCGATGGACCTACCGATATTTTACATTCGTACTTTTAGTGTTTCCGTGAGATATTAGTCCATTGAAAGAGTGGAACAACTGCTACATAATATTTTTAAGCTACAACACAGCTTAGGGCAAAAGGAATTAACAAAAATGTTAAAAACTCTTTTTATTAGTTCCTTTTGTATCTCAGAATAAGCGGAAATTGCTGCCTAGCTCATACAGATTTGACGCTAATTTTCTGTATATTGTTTTTATAAATATCTCATAAACATTACATTCTTAATTATTTTCTATTTATTTAAAATTCTTCATTTATATTTATAGATTAATGTAAGTCAACAGCTATATCATGTATCGTTATACTGTATTATGTAACTAATCCAACTGTTATCATTAATAATAATAAAATTTATTTGCCTATGTTTACTTGTAACTTAAAATCTTCTATCACGTCAGTACTCAGTACGTACTACGTAATAAATCAGGCCAATAAAAAAGTTAGATGGCACACGCGTAAAGAAAAGCGTTCAAGGAGGTGAAATATCGCATTAATTAAAGTTTTAAAAAATTAACGTTCTATCGCGTACACACAAACGTGAGGTAATTAAAAATGTTGATCTTAAAACCTATTAACGTCTGTTTCTATTATTATAATTTTTAAGGTTTATACATAAAACGTACGCATTTAACTTTAGATAACTCGTACTTATATATACTATACGTATTATATATACTCGTACGTATATAAGTTACAACGGCTGTAATGTTCCTATTTCAAATACAGCTTTCTTTGCTCTGCTTTATTAAGAGAACGCGGGACTCTGTCTACCTTATTGTGGTCTGAGACTAATAACTAATTCTTTAATAATTTCAGTGTTGTAGTTATTGTAACCGGCTAATAAGCAGGTATATGATGTTTGAATGTAGGAATATTGTCAAGCTTATATATTACTTATTGCTGCATTGTTATTGTATTTACCTTTTTTTTTTTTTTTTGTTGACGCTGGGGAAACCCATCATGGGGACCCTACCGGCCGTCAATGGGTAGGGTACTGTGAGACTCCTACTCACTAAAACCCACAGCGGAACCCGTCGCCGCAGTGCAATGGGGTGTGCAGGATCGCTTGCGCATTCACTGCAATTATTATTGTATTTACCTAAATAAACTGCTTTTAATACAAAGTTTTTTCTTTAAAATCGTATATCATTAACTATCGACAATTGCAATTTATAATTTACTTTGCATACATTACTAGTGGCTTCCAAGAAACAGATCATCAGGTATTTTGCCATCTTGACCAATAGACCTACGATTGATATACCCATCGTTCAAAAGAAGAGTGCTTGAGTTAATAGACTTTTTCGCGCACTGTAATCTCCCTAGAGTAAAAATGTTCCTTGACTGTAATATAAAGGTCTCTGTGATGAATGATCCTCATCCCGAACCGAAGTCTAACCGCTATAATACAAGTATCCCGAAAATAACGCAAGGAGTAACGAACTTTTATTTCTATATAAAATCAAATTTCAAATGAAATGAATATAAAATTAAAGATCCTTTAATGACATGCATCATCATAACAAATCTATATGTAATACAGGGGGAAACCACCGTAGTTGGCGTGTCTTCAGACAAACTAGCTTTGCCCGCGGCTCCGCCCGCGTTCAGATGACCAAAAACCAAATTCTTAGGTTTTACATATTAGCATAATTTTACATTGCAGTTTTTGTATTTTTTATCAAAAATGAGATATTTTCCCGCGGTAAAAAGTATCCTATATGTTGACCCGCATAACTATCACCATACCAAATTTCATCAAAATCTTTCCAGCAGTTTTTTTTTTGATGAAGAAAAAATTTGACAACGTCAATACAAAATTTATTGTGTAATCGAAATTTATTTTAAAATATACCCAAAAATAACATTAATAATTGAATTAATAGTATAAAAAATGTTTTAAAACACAACAAAATCGAAAGTGCATAATATTTAACACCATTCAGACAAAGAAAGACAATAGCATTCCCAAGGAGGGTTGACGTCAGGCAGGCGGCCGATCGTAAAACTTTTGCCAAATCCTATCAGCAGTACACTGAAGATGTACTGCGCCGACCCCAAGTGATTTGGGAAATGGGCAGGGAGAAGAAGAAGAAGTTTTTTTTTTATGCGGTAACAGACAGACAAAGATTCTAAAAACTATAGATTCGGCCTCTGTATCGATAATAATGTTTATTTCAATAAGATTTTCCAAAAAATATTTAATGTACAGATTGGGCTTAGTTACAATTTTATTATATTTATAGATAAGACTATAAACATTGCTAGATGAGATTCAGAAAATTCAGTCTTGTTATACTTGTCTTACTATTTTTTTGAATGGCGGTCCTACATTGAACATTCTATATGAGGCGGACGACAGGGAATGAATTAAAAATGATGCTCATGGTCGAGGAGACCAAGGCAAGACCATTTATC
This sequence comes from Brenthis ino, assembly GCA_921882275.1. Lineage (NCBI taxonomy): Eukaryota > Metazoa > Arthropoda > Insecta > Lepidoptera > Nymphalidae > Brenthis > Brenthis ino. Next base: position 24,424,058 of record OV170225.1, on the reverse strand, counting down.
GAAGTTTTCGAATGAATTATGGATTCCAATCAATAATTGATTTAAATGTTTTATCTAAATTCAATGAAAAATTATTACGTATATTAATGATTCAGTTTTGAAGATCAGTTATTTTTCAGAATAATCAATCAGAATAAATTCGAAATTTCCAAAAGGTAGTGTAATTTTTTTCTGAAATTGGAGAACACATTACACAGACAATACAATAAAAGTAGGCTGCCCTCACAAATTTTGTCTGTTTTTTGAAAATATAAATAAAATTACAAATTTTTCGAAGCTGACCATCGATCAAAAAAGTACTTTTACTTACAAAAAGCTAACGATTGACGAATTATTGAAATTTGAATTACTAGACTTGACGTGTAACGTCTTTAAAATCACTCCGAAACTTAAGGTCAGAAAAGTGGACCGTAACGAAATAGGTTGCGTCAGGTTACCGTTAGTGACCGTTGTTAATGTCTGAAAAATGATATATAAATTTTGTTGTTCCTTATTTGTGATATAATATGATATTCTTTCCTTCGCTATCTTCAAAGATTACAATTTTTACTAAATTGCTGTCCAATATTAATCGAAAGAATTATATACACTACCTATTCTGTATCAATATAGTATTAAAACAATTACAATGAAGTCAATTTCGTTTTCATTCTAATCTTTAAAATTTAAACCAATGGCGGTGTGCCCCGATACAGCCCTACACGTTTTTTTTGTTTCTACTATATCCCACAGATACTCCCTTTTTACTCTGTGCAAATGAAAGCGTCAAAAGTCAAAACAAAACTTAGTATGTCAAAAATATATTGTGAAGCTAAAATAAATAGAAAATTATTATAAACTATTACAAATAAAATATCCCTTGTTATTTTAATTGAAATTTATCTGCAATAATTAGCAAGAAATTACACATTTCAGTATAAAAATGTATTAAAACAATACAAATTATTGGAACACTTCAAATTTCAAATTATTAAAAATCATGGATAAACGAGGAAAGCGTCATCATTCTTCTTCTGATTCAGATAGTATCGAAGAAAGTCGTTTAAAAGATATAAAAGAGCGTGATGAGTTTGCGACAAGGTTACGAAAACGTGATGAAGAAAAAGTTAAAAAAGTTGTGGAAGGAACCAGCAAAAGATCTTATGAAGAAGCTGCAAAAAGATTAAGACTAGAAGCAGAGGATCGTGATAAAGTTTTACCTAAACTTCGAATCCAATCAAGACGCAAATATTTACAAAAACGAAAAGATGATAAGGTTGTCGAACTGGAAGATGATATAGCTGATGATGAATATCTCTTTGATGAGAGCATGTAAGTTTTATTTTTTGTATTTATTCACTGCTTATAATTATATTAATAAATAATATGTGGTTGTAACAAAAGTAACATTTATTAAAATGTACAGATTAACTGAACGTGAAAAGAAAGAAAGAGAGCATAAAAAAACATTATTACAACTTGCTAAAGAACATGAGAAGGCAAGAGAACTTGAAAATGTTCAAAGATATCATATGCCACGAGACCTTGGAAAAGGTGAAAGAGGTAATAAATTTGTTTACTTTTAAAGACTTATTAAACGTCAAAAAAGAATATATTCTTAACTAAATAATTCAAAATAATAGCGGCTTACCCTCGCTTTGCTCGGGTTTGCCTCTAAGAAAACAAAAGCAAACCTATCCCACGCAAACCGTACATTTTTCTGGAATAAAATATAGCCTATGTGTTATACCAAACTATAATCTATCTCTGTTCCAAATTTCACCCAGATCCGTTCAGCCGTTCTGGCGTGAAAGAGTAACAAACATCCATACATACAAACTCACATTTATAATATTTATACAGATTATATAATACTTTATGTGCATTTTTCAAACAGCTGAAAATTAAATCCTTATATTGTTTTTTAAACAGGAGATTATGTAGAAGTAGATGAAAATGAAAAATTACCACATTCAGAACAAAGAAAATGGGAGCAAGAGCAAATAAAATCTGCATTTTTTAAATTCGGTGCAAAAGATGCTAAAGCTCATGATGAGTATGAACTACTATTAGATGAACAAATAGACTTTATACAAGCATTACAATTAGAAGGAAACAAGGAAAAGAAAGAAGAAGAAAATATATCAGAGTACCAAAAAATACGAATGACAATTGAAGAAACAAAGAAATCTCTACCTGTTTTTCCTTTTAGAGAATCTTTAATCGAAGCTATAAAAAATTATCAAATATTAATCGTTGAAGGAGAGACTGGTTCTGGTAAAACCACACAAATACCCCAGTATTTATATGAAGCAGGATTTACAGAAGATGGTAAAAAGATTGGTTGCACACAACCGAGAAGAGTTGCAGCAATGTCAGTAGCAGCCAGAGTGGCACAAGAAATGAATGTCAAATTGGGTAATGAAGTAGGTTACAGTATAAGATTTGAAGATTGCACATCTGATAGGACTGTTATAAAATATATGACTGATGGTACATTACACCGGGAATTTTTGTCTGAACCAGATTTAGCATCATACAGTGTAATGATTATTGATGAAGCACATGAACGTACACTGCATACAGATATATTATTTGGACTTGTCAAAGACATCACCAGGTTTAGACCAGATTTAAAGTTACTCATTTCCAGTGCCACATTAGATGCTGAAAAATTTTCTACCTTTTTTGATGATGCACCAATATTTAGAATTCCTGGTAGGAGATTCCCTGTTGATATATATTATACAAAAGCACCAGAAGCAGATTATATTGATGCTTGTGTGGTAACTGTATTGCAAATTCATGCCACTCAACCTCTTGGTGATGTATTAGTATTTTTAACAGGACAGGAAGAAATTGAAACTTGTGTAGAAATGTTACAAGAGAGGACAAAAAGAATAGGAAAAAAATTAAAAGAGCTTTTAATTTTACCAGTTTATGCTAATTTGCCAACTGATATGCAAGCTAAAATTTTTGAACCTACTCCTGAAGGAGCCCGAAAGGTAGTACTTGCAACCAACATTGCTGAAACATCATTAACAATTGATAATATTATATATGTTATTGATCCAGGGTTTGCAAAACAAAATAACTTTAACTCCAAAACTGGTATGGAAAGTCTAATGGTGGTCCCAATTTCCAAAGCATCAGCTAACCAAAGAGCCGGAAGAGCTGGAAGAGTTGCTCCTGGAAAATGTTTTAGACTATACACAGCTTGGGCTTATAAATATGAATTAGAAGATAACACTGTTCCTGAAATTCAACGTATAAATTTAGGAAATGCTGTACTCACATTAAAGGCATTGGGAATCAATGATTTAATCCACTTTGATTTCCTGGATCCTCCACCACATGAAACATTAGTTTTAGCATTAGAACAATTGTATGCCCTAGGTGCACTTAACCATCATGGGGAACTAACAAAGGCTGGTAGACGTATGGCAGAATTTCCTACTGACCCTATGCTAGCTAAAATGTTACTAGCAAGTGAAAAGTAAGATATTTTTGCATTTTCTTAAGTGAGATAACATGTGTTGCTTTAAAATTTAATTTATATTTTATAAATACAATTTATTTATGATGTGAATTTTATTTAAGATTAATTATTAACTTCCTTTCAGATATAAATGTTCAGAGGAAGTAGTAACAATAGCTGCAATGCTGTCAGTCAATAGCTCTGTATTTTATAGACCAAAAGATAAAATAATACATGCAGATACAGCAAGAAAAAACTTTTTCCATAGATATGGGGATCATTTAACCTTGATGAATGTTTATAATCAATGGGCGGACTCAGATTATTCAGTACAATGGTGTTATGAAAATTTTATTCAGTATAGATCTATGAAGAGAGCACGTGATGTGCGTGAACAGCTTGTAGGACTTATGGAAAGAGTAGAAATAGAAATGATGTCAAGCATAGCAGATGATGCTAATATTCGTAAAGCTATAACCTCTGGCTATTTTTATCACATTGCTAAGTTCTCTAAAGGAGGTCATTATAAAACTGTAAAACACAACCAAGTAAGTAATATATTGAATATTAAATATATATTAAGCCTCACTTTATTCAGATCCTATCCATAGGATATGTACATAAATGTTATAATAAAACCTGAATTGATGCACCTGTTGATTGAATTGACTGTTACATGATCTGGTTGCATGTGCTGATTTCTCCAAATCTATTCTTTGTTTATAAGTGATTGACTCACAGAGTTGCAAATGTCTAAATATCTTCACACACATCCATATTTTTAATGCAATATTAATAATGACATAATTAGAATTTAAAATAAACTTTTTAATTTAACACTATATGAATAACACCATAACTTTTTTTAACATATTTGATGTGTATTGCTTTAATTTTATAATATGCTAACTTCTTTCAGACTGTCATGATTCATCCCAATAGTGCATTATTTGAAGAATTGCCTAGATGGGTAATATATCATGAGCTTGTTTTCACTTCTAAAGAATTCATGCGACAAGTTACAGAGATTGAAAGTAAATGGCTTTTAGAAGTTGCTCCACACTACTATAAGGCTAAAGAGTTAGAAGATTCTACAAATAAAAAGATGCCTAAAACACTTGGAAAATCAGCTAATAATACTTAAAAGGGCTAGTTATTAAAAATGTATACCACTGAGTTGTTTAATTTTATTAACTAAAAACAACTTCTTTAATAATTTATTATCACATACAGAAGCTTAAGATAATTTATATTCTATTAAAAACAAAATAACTCTGATGTTTGTTATGAGATGAACTACTAATCATTACTTTACTCTCAATAAATTCATAACAATCAAATGTTATAGTAGCAAATAAAATATTTAAATTAAAAATCGGACACTCTCCCTTTCCTTTCCCAATCACCATATCTTGTTGGTTCAGGGCCTCTAGGTCCTCCAACCTCTCCTGTGTTAGGATTTGTGTTATTAGGCCATGCTGGTAATGGATCATCTTTGGGAGGCAACTCCGATTGTTCTCCTAAATCCTTTATAGGTGTAGTTTCTCTTAGTTTTTTTCTAAATTCAGCTAACCTCTTAGATTCACTCTTAGTATGCTCCTCGGACTTAGCATCTGTATCCGATTTTTGAGAATACTTGCATAATGTTAAATTATTAGACTGAGTCACTAGAACAAAATTTTAATAAATAAATTACTTATTAATTTTTAACAAATATTACAGACGAAAATATTACTTTTTGTACATAATTCTTTAATAATGTTTAATCTAATGTGAAACATAGTTAAAAAATTTAATAGCCCGTATTTTTATTTAATATTTAGTAATGTCAACAATTAACAAACCAAAACAATTTTTGACAACCTCTTTTGGTCATGATTTATTCTAAAATTTGAATTCTGTGTGTAATGTTATTTTGCTCAACACATGAAGCTAAAAATTAATTTATTAAATAAGATAAGTCTGTATATTTTAGAATTCTTTCATATAATATAAATAACGTATATGTTAATTAAACAAAAAAACTATGGTATTTTTTAAATATTTGAGTAAATAGCAAGTAGCAACACTTTATTAATCCAATGACATTATTCATTATTGTCTATGGAATTATCATATGATCAATGATCTATTGAGTTTCGTCTTCCTCTTCCAATTTTTTGATTGTAGTGGTACAACTAGATTTCATTAAAAAATCCGGCGAGAGGTTTATATAAAAATGAAGGGCTGCATTTTCAACATCGATGCTGGATATTTGGAGGGATTGTGCCGCGGTTTTAAGTGTGGGATACTCAAGCAATCCGATTACTTGAATTTGGTACAATGCGAAACATTGGAAGGTAAATTACATCTTTTAGCACTTTATTCTTTTTTGTTTCCACAATTACTATCTTGTTTTATATTACATAACACATACCTATTAAAATGTAAAAATGTCTACACACCACACCCCCTTTAATGAAAATTAAAACTACAAACTAGTGTTACTCTATAATGAATGTTTACAGATTTAAAACTCCATTTACAAGGAACAGACTATGGAACATTCCTTGCTAATGAGCCCAGCCCTCTCGCTGTATCAACTATTGATGACAAGCTGCGTGAAAAGCTTGTTATTGAATTTCAACATCTGAGAAATCACTCTGTTGAACCTATGTCAACTTTCCTTGACTTCATCACCTACAGTTACATGATTGATAATATCATTCTACTGATCACTGGTACTCTGCACCAGAGACCAATTTCTGAATTGATTCCTAAATGTCATCCTCTTGGTTCTTTTGAACAAATGGAAGCTATTCATGTTGCTGCCACTCCAGCTGAGCTCTACAATGCTGTGCTGGTTGACACACCACTTGCACCATTTTTTGTTGATTGTATCAGTGAACAAGATTTAGATGAGATGAACATTGAAATCATTCGTAACACTCTTTACAAGGCCTATTTGGAGGCTTTCTATGAATTCTGCAAACAGATTGGAGGAACAACTGCTGATGTCATGTGTGAAATTTTGGCTGTAAGTAATTATATTTAATTGCTTAGTGTAGGTGTTTTAGCTTACTTTGTTAAGCATGTTTGTGATTATGCTAATAAAAGTTAACATCTACATTTTAAACAAATAATATATCAAATAATAATTTAAAAAATATTTTTCTTATTTCAATAGAAATCTCTAATTAAAACAATATTATTATTTAAAATTTATTAAATGTTTATTATATAATTTCATAAATTTAAATTTTTTTGTAGATGATTTTATTTTATATACATACTTTAAACATTGACCAAAAAGTACTAGTGAGTCCTCACCGAATGAGCACTCATTTAAACATTTGAGAGCACTTTTAATTTATTTTTTTTGTGAAAACTTTAAGCATTGCATTTAAGATTCAATTTACATTGTTATTTATTTTAACTAGAATAATTACCTAAGAACAATTGATGACAGTTTTAAAAGAACTTTTGCATGGGATTGTGTATCTAGTACTTTTTTTATTGATGACTATAAATGATAATATGTCCTATTTAGGGTATAGGAATAATATGTAATTTATTTTTAATATATAAAAAATATGACTATAATTAATTGTAGTTTGAAGCTGACCGTCGTGCTATTATTATTACCATCAACTCTTTTGGAACTGAGTTGTCAAAGGATGATCGTGCTAAACTTTACCCACGCTGTGGAAAGCTGAATCCAGATGGACTAGCAGCACTTGCCCGTGCTGATGATTATGAACAAGTCAAGGCTGTAGCAGAGTACTATGCCGAGTACTCTGCACTCTTTGAAGGAGCTGGCAACAATGTTGGTGATAAAACCTTGGAAGATAAATTCTTTGAACATGAAGTAAGTTGCGTATTATTCCTTATTCTTATTTATTTTCATATATTGTTTTGGTATATCTTTAAAATATAAATATAAAAACCCTTTCCGTGTTTCAGGTGTCTCTAAATGTAAATGCATTCTTACAACAATTCCACTTTGGAGTGTTTTACTCGTACCTCAAGCTCAAGGAACAAGAATGCCGAAACATTGTTTGGATCAGTGAATGTGTTGCCCAGAAACACCGAGCTAAAATTGACAACTACATTCCCATATTCTAAATGATTATTCACTTAAGCAGATCTATGTTATTCTTCATAATGTAAATATTGTTACTGAGTGTAAATTACTATTATTGCAAACCTGTTCCATTTTATTGCTTGCTTGTGCAAATGTGTAGTCTCACAATATTTATAATACTATACTTCAAAATTCTATGATATTTTTTTTAATACACATGTTAAATTGCAATAAGAGTTTATTGAATGAGATATATATAATAAAAAATTAAAAAATATTTATTATAAATTATATTAGTTCAATTTTTAATTATTTTATCAAAAAAGATTATTAAGCTAGACATTCCGTATTATTTTATTTAAACTCTGACCTTTTCAGTATTGGATTGTAATTGTTTTAACATAAACTAAAATTTCAGAACTTTTTTAAATGTGTGCTGTTTCAGAATGCTAGGTTACTTGTAACTCTGTTGCACAAAGTTTAAAAAATATATTTTTTTTCAGATTTTGTACACTATCAAAGTTTATATCTATCCCATCTTAAGACATTTGTCTCCATAAAAATATTAAATTATATTTTGCCATAAAATTGACTTTAATGATATTTATTATGATTCAATAGTGTAAATATTCATATTATAAAAACATATTCTGGAGAATCCATTGTATTTTGTCATTGATGTAATGATAGTAGTGTTATTTTATTTTCTGTAGACATCTTAACTTTTACAAAAGGTATATTCTTAATTGTAAAATGTGTAAATTATTATAGATTCTTGGTTAAATAAAAACACAAAATTTTAAACAGTATATTATTTACTTTCTTCTGATATATCTTTTGATTTTTGTAACTTATACTTTTTATTACCAATTTGCTCATTAATTATGTGGGTTATTGGTCCTTCATAGTTATTTATGAGCTTCGAACTGAGTATGTCATAATTGTCCTTCCAGTAAGAATTTTTTAACATATCATCATGAACATCCACAATTAATGTCTTTTTTAATTCTTCATTTTTTATTGGTTTCCTTAAAAGTAGGGTCCCTCTCTTAAATATATTAGGTTCATTATTGTAATTGATATTAAACTCTTTAAATAATATTTCATTCTTATCAGCAGATACTGTTCCACACAATCTTTTTTCGGCCTAGAAATAATACAGTTAATATTAATCCATTATGTAGAATAATTTATGAATAACTTAATAATTAAATACTTACTTGAACAGGAGTCAAACCACCTTGTAAGATTAGAGTCCAAAAAGTAGTATTGTAGAGATTATTTATATGCACATCTGCTTGTCTCCATTTTAGGTAATCAATTAAATTTTCGTCAGAAGGATACAAAACTATGCGCCCATCGAAGGATGGTGGATATCTTAAATTTTCTTGATCAAAAAATTTATTCCAGTAAAAAACATAAGATGAAGAAAATTTGCTATTAATTGTTGTCAATAATTTAGCTGCTCGTCTTTTATAAAGATTGGATTTTTTTTTAAATATAAAAGAATATTCGTCGCTTTGACCGAAAGCCATCAATACATCATTAAACTCGCGCAACACTTTAAAAGCCGCATAATTCATCAAATTCAGTGCTCGCAAATCATTAGGTTTGCTGAAATTGTGATCTTCTGAAAATTTGTGAAAACATTTTCCATCTAATCTCACAACTATCCAAGTGTTAGGAAGAAGACTGTCGTCCTGTTCATAATTTTTTACATATACAAACGAACTTTTAGCCATTTTCAAACTTTTAAAATAAAGAATTTTACTTTTATTACAGGATAATATATATGGAAATATCCTTTTAAATAACATACGGAATGTGGACACATTTACAAATACAAAAATCTTGTTTTTATTTTTGTAACCTAAACCAACCACAGACCACAGGTCACAGCCGACAGAGCACAGGCCACAGACAAATATTGAAATATTGACAGTTTGAGTCAGATTATACCATGGATGTGGATTAAAGTAAACATAAGCGTAGCATCTCTATGTAGTTTGTCTTTGTGTTAAACATATTTTATTATAAATATACTCGTATTAAAATAAAATACTTTAGACTGTTTTTAGACAGTACTATGTATTTCTATGTATTCAAGCAAAAATAGCTTTATTTTGATTTGCAGTTTTGATAATTATGGACTGCATAACTCATATACCAGGGGAGACAAACTTGCGGCTCTTTGAAGGATTATATTTTATGGCTATTGATAAATGTACCCAAGTTCCCTTTTCATTTTTGTGCTATATATGTATATTTAAAAAAATATTATCGTTCCGTATGTGTTTCAAGATGTCTTTTAAATTACTGACAATAAAATATATGAAAGACTAAATGCAACGTTGTAACAAATTTCATTTCCGTCCAAGTTAAGAATGATATGACTATTGACTCATCGAAAACTGCGCGAACGAAACATTTTATTCCAATTTAAAATTCGTGAAATCCAAACACCGATTAACTAACCAGCATCTCAAAGAATTACTGAGAAGTGCTGTCACCAATTATTCACCAAATTTTAAAGAATTATCAAGAGAATTAAAATAAATGTGTACATATTTTGGATCCTGTATAAATATAAAATAATATTTTCAATAAATATAATTTCTGTTAAAATACAAAATTAATATCTTTTTTGCATACCTTTTAGATAGGTACGTATTTTAATTGCGGCTCGCGAAAAATTTCAATATTTGAAAAATATCTCGGACTATCAAGGAGCTTGGCCACACCTGTCATATACAATGATTTATGATTATGAATTAAAAATGATAAATTATGAAAGAAATACAAGTGTAGGCGAAACCACAATAGCTGATAATAATAATATTAAAAACCAACCATTAAAAAGTCGTAGTTTTTGCAATTACCTTGTTTAATAATTTATTAATATATTATAGTATACATACATATATTATTATATTTATATCATTTATCATATTTTTTATTACACAAGTAACTTCTTCACTTCATTAGGTGTTCTTCGTATTATTGATTGAGGTTCTACATATCCATTTTTTGGATCATGTATTGCTTGATATAATTGCTCATATATAGCCATTATCACTTCAAAAGCTCTTTTCTTTACATATGATTTATGATTTTGACTTATAAGTAGATTTAACTGGGACAGTATGTACACATCAGGTGTGACTAAAAACAAATCAAACTTATTTAAAAATGTCTTCAATGAATTTGTATCCATGCCAGGAATTGCTGATAGAGGACCATCAATCTTTTCTTGTAACATTGTATAAATAGGACCCATATTCAAATTTGCAACTAGGAAACTGGCTTGTTCAGATGTCAAAGTATCAATTTGGGCTTCTGATTGTGCCTGGAGCCTTTCATTATATTCATCTAAAATAGTGTATAATGAAAGTGTACATTGAATATGATAAATACAATTTAACATGTACACTGACATATCTGTGGAACTCAAATGGCATGCAGTTTCATTAATTGCATGCAGAAGAGGATCTAATATATGCATTATTAAAATCTTTTTGTCTATATTGTTTATGTCATTTGAAGTATTCATCAAATCTCGCAAAAAACTAACCAAATCTGTAACTACAAATGATGGATTTAAGTCAGATGGAGGTGCTTTAACACCATGGCTCAATTCTTTTTGCACTTTACTATCCAAGGTCATGAGAAATACTAGTTCACTTTTTCTAGAAAGTTCTTCAAAAGTATCAATCATATGACCTTTTATAATAATGTTTTGAGTAATTTCTTTATAATAAATTATGAGATTTGTAATAGACCACAGGACTAGTGGATCTTTATCAGGCTTTAATATAAGTTCAGCTCTAACTTTCAGTAATGGGCATAAAGCCTCCATTATATTTGTCAGAGCCTCTGTAATTTTATGTTCTTTATCAGGCAAAATACAGTATTTGAGAAGAGTAGACAGATTTTCTTTTTCGATTGGGATTATTTGATAAACCCATGCTAATATATCACCTATATACCTTTTGGCATCTGTAGCATAAAATTCTATGGGCTTTGAACCATTATCTCCACCTTTGGTTAAAACATCTATAAATTTTTGTACAACCATGGCTTTTCTTGCATTGCAATATTCATCAATAATGTTACAAAACAATACTTGTCTGTTTTCAAATTTTGCTAAAGCTTTCGGCACCAAGGCATTATTTGGTGAATCTATGATTAAACATGCACCAATAGTCCAATGATATAATTTTTCAATTGCAGCTTCTTGTTGCAACCCTATTGTTTCCATAATATCAAAGGCTGGAGTTTGATACCAGCATTTTATGAGAGTCCTACAGTTATCATTTAATTTTTCAACATTTGCCAAGGAATCAAAGAAGTCATGGGTAAGTGGAGATACATTCAAGAGGTTTTTGGTTTGTTCTGGAGATATGTGAAAATTTTTTACAAAGGCATTGACCCATGTCAACTTCTTTTTTGTTTTCTTTCTTTCTTCTTTCAATTTAGTTGTCTGGGCTATAATGTGATGAGTTTTTGTTTTGGATTCATGTAATCTGTTTGACATATCATTTACTGCAATATCCAAAGAGCTTAGGGAATCTATTAATATTTGCAATTTATCTTTGACTTTACCATATTCTAATAAAATATTTTTGTTAACTGAAAGATCTCTTTTTTCAATTTCATTAACCAGTACTCTTCTAGTATAAGAAGAATTTGCAGAGCACAAACCGGAAACAGTATAAAGGGCTTCACTGTTATCAGTTATGATGTGGCTATCAAAAATCTTATTAATTCGCTGCCTTATAGGATTATTATAAACATGTTCCATTTTTGATTATAAGTTATTTAATTAACTTTTTGTTGATATTTTTTTTATTTTCTATTTTCTTCCAATGTGTGATGTGTTAAATGTCAATAAGAATTAAGAAAATATCAGTATTCAGTCGGGAGTCGGGATAGTTTTAACCATAGACCAAGAACGACAAGATTTTAACTTTTAGGAAGGTACCTATTCATCTATGGTAATTGGTATGGTATTATCTACAGAGTCACAGACTAAGACATATCTTCGTCTCAGTTATAGACCTAGAGTAGCGGCAAAGAGAATGTAACCACTACAGCAGCGGTTCCCATTTGGGAATTATTTGGGTGATCCGCGGAACATTAGGGTTCCGTGGAAGGGTCACAGAGGCTTGAGTTATATCCGAGAGTAAAATAAAACGTTGTCAGACATGAAGCCTGATTTTTCATATTAGTGCTATAATCTATACATATAATAAAATTCTAACTAAGTCGAATCTGTACATTAAATATTTTTTGGGAAATCTAATTGAAATATACATTATTATCGATACAGAGTCCGAATGTATAGTTTTTAGAATTTTTGTCTGTCTGTCTGTCTGTCTGTTACAGAGAAAACCACTGGACAGATTTCGATGAAATTTGGTATGATGATAGCTGGTTATTCTGGTCAACATATAGGATACTTTTAACCGCAGAAAAATATGTCATTTCTGAGAAAAAATACAAAAATACAAAAACTGCATTGTAAGAGTATACTAATATGTAAAACCTAAGAATTTGGTTTTTGGTCATGTGAACGCGGGTGGAGCGGCGGGCAATGCTAGTATATAAATGAATATGTGAAAAAATTTCATTGGAGACATTAAATAGCTCAGTTATATTTTGGTACAATAAATATTATTGAAGTTATAATTCTTTTGAGACGTTTGGAAAAAATATGAGAATAAAATTTTTACGATGCGCGCGCACACCGATAGCCGAAGAGCGACATGATGAAGTTAGCTGCATTCCTTTTAAAAGCAGAGACTTGTGACATACGGGATGAAATCTTTAGATATTTTTGTTCTGTTACGCCAAAGAAGTATTTAACTTCTAACATGCGTACATAAGTACACACTGTACGCGTTTTTAAATTCTATTTTTTTGATTTTTTTTTACGTATTAATTGCTGGTTGTTTGTTCTATTGATTGTCCGTTAATTGTCGATGCATAAATAATAATTAATCAAAAATGTACTCTCAAAATAGCCCCCTCAATCGAAATTATAATTTTTATTGTTACTAGTAGTCTTTAAATATTCATTAATGTTTGTTTGTTTATAAAGTACGTTTGTTCTATCGTCAAAGTACCTATTTTTTGTTTAATTAACAATATTCATTTAGCTAAAGTATTATTCTTGGGCCAGGTTTGGTCAGCCATTTTTTGTAATCTTTTTAATAATATTTGTCGCGCTTTTTTCAAACGGTACTTATTATCGTGGAGCTCCACCCTAATTTAATGCTTTTCGACGGATACTTTTTTATCACAGAGATAGTTCTCCTTAGGTCTATCCTCCGAACTAACATAGCGACCAATTTACCGAAAGAATTTTTATACTTTAGTACTTAGTAATTTTAATACTTTAGTCATTCATGTTAAATTACAGAATTATTGACATTAAAATATAAATAATGAGGGGTTAAATAGGTATATGTAATAGAGATATTTATATATATTATACGACGGACAAAGTATTTTTACTTTAAATTAATTTTATCTTTTATTTGTAATATAAGAAGCCAAAAAGATAATTTGTTTATTTAGAAATCTAGAAAGTATTAATTTTACTTGTCTATCGTTATAGAAGATAAGTTCACTTTTAGCATTTGTCTATGGGTATTATATATCTTTATCTATCTCAATATTTTTCTTCTGTAATTTAAATGGTTCGTAAAAATGACAGCTAGCTTTGCTATTAGTTAACCTCAAAAATTACAATTTATTTGATTTGATACAACAAAAATAATTTTTTAGTCTAAAAATGGGGTCTAGACAAATAACTGAAAAGTCTCTGGCTATGCTACGATCTTTACCTAGAGTCTCAATTGCAAACATTCGTAACAATCCTGGCTCAAAAAAAAATGTAAGTGTGAATAAAAAAATATATTTTAATTCTGATGCTTGAAATCACCTTGCTAAAGTTTTCATAATTATTTAGCTTCATTTATACATTTTATATCTAATGAATTTTAGTGTTCCTTTACATGAAGCAATACAATATTAAATTTATTTCGTTGTTTTATATTATAATTCAAAAAATAATTTAGAACAAACGAGGTCGTGGTCAACATGGTGGTGATAAACATGGTGCTGGTAACAAAGGGTCAGGTCAACGCCAAAATTACATGAGACTAGGATATGAAACGGGCAATAATCCTTTTTATTTGAGAATGCCCCATGAACCTTATTATAAAGGCCACCAGTAAGTATGTTTATGAACTACTAACTACTTATGAAATAGTAACTACTTACTTATCCTATTTATTTTTATAGATAACAATAAGTGAATGATTTTTTTATAAAAATTGGTAATAATTGCTATTTTTGTTTTTTTCCAGTCTTCGGAGGCAATATCCCCCCTTATCATTATTTGAATTACAAAAATTAATAGACACAAACCGTTTAGACATCACTAAGCCTATAGATATTGCTAGCATTGTAAAATCAGGCCTTTATCATTTCTTCCCTGATCAAAAACACTTTGGTCTTCATTTAACTGATGAAGGAGCAGATATCTTTGCTACAAAAATTAATATAGAAGTTCAGTGGGCCAGTGAACCAGTAATAGCTGCTATAGAAAAAAATGGTGGTGTCATAACTACAGCTTATTATGACCCACACAGTTTATTTCTTCTAAAAAATCCCAAAAAATTCTTTGAATCAGGCCAAGCTATACCAAGACGGATGATACCTCCACCAGATGCAATTGAATATTACACAAGTGCTGAAATGAGAGGCTATTTAGCCGATCCTGAGAAAGTATCACAGGAAAGATTAAAATTGGCACAAAAATATGGATATACATTGCCTAAAATTGAAAGTGATCCAAATTATAACTTGTTATGTGAAAGAAAAGATCCTAGACAAATTTTCTATGGATTGGAGCCTGGATGGGTTGTAAACTTAAAAGACAAATGTATTTTAAAACCTAAAGATGAACAATTATTGCAGTTCTACTCATCATAAGTTACAACTTTATTATATTAGTACACTAATAGAATATGTTCCAAATGTAGATTATTATTTAAAATAAATAAAATTCCCTTATGTATTTGGATGTTTTATTAGTCTGTCAATTTATCACAAATTGTTACTTGAAACAATCATTTGCATAGATTTAATTTTAAACTGTTTACATAAAATTAATTTCTGCATTAGAAAATTCTTGTCAAATCAATATCTGTAATGGTCTGGCTTATAAGGGCCTTCAACTGGAACTCCAATATAGTTGGCTTGTTTGGCAGAGAGTTTTGTAAGTTTAACACCCAAATGATCCAAATGTAATGCAGCTACTTCTTCATCCAGTTTTTTAGGTAATGTGTGTACTCCAATTGGGTAAGTGTTATGTTTGGTCCATAATTCAATCTGAGCTAAGACTTGGTTGGTAAAAGAATTTGACATGACAAATGATGAGTGCCCTGTAGCACAACCTAAATTAACAAGCCTTCCTGCAGCAAGAACAATAATATGGTTACCATTTTCAAGTTCATATCTATCTACCTGAGGTTTGATGTTAACTTTCTTGGCATTCTTGTCTAACCAAGCAACATCCACCTCACAGTCGAAGTGACCAATGTTACAAACAATTGCATCATCTTTCATCTTTATAAAATGCTCTTTGCAAATTATATCAATGTTGCCAGTAGTGGTTACAAATATTTGTCCAATCTCTGAAGCCTCATCCATGGTGGTTACCTGGAAGCCTTCCATAGCTGCTTGGAGTGCATTGATGGGATCTATTTCAGTTACAATAACTCTACCTCCAAAACCTTTGAAAGCTTGAGCACATCCTTTACCCACATCTCCATAACCAGCCACCACACAAACTTTTCCGGCAATCATAATGTCAGTTGCTCTCTTAATTCCATCTAGAAGTGATTCTCTGCATCCATATAAGTTATCAAACTTGCTTTTTGTAACAGAATCGTTAACATTAATAGCGGGTACTTTTAAAATACCTTCACGGAACATTTTGTATAAGTTGTGAACACCTGTTGTAGTTTCTTCCGAGATACCTCTTATACCTTCTAATAGTTCAGGGTGCTTAGTATGAACCAGATTGGTTAAGTCACCTCCATCATCCAAAATCATGTTTAATGGCTGAAAAGAAAGAAAATAAATAAGAACAAGTTACAAAATTTACTTAAGTTTTTTATTATTAAACAAGTATGTATGTTGGTGTTTATTAAAATTATAATGTGAATTTTGGCCTAATACTAAATGTATATACACCATACATTCATACAATTTATATTAGATCTATTTTACCTTTCCATCAGGGAAAATGAG
Source organism: Brenthis ino (assembly GCA_921882275.1). Taxonomy (NCBI): domain Eukaryota; kingdom Metazoa; phylum Arthropoda; class Insecta; order Lepidoptera; family Nymphalidae; genus Brenthis; species Brenthis ino. Next base: position 24,407,214 of record OV170225.1, on the reverse strand, counting down.
TGTTTGTTCAATACACCACACATATTCCTCCTCTGTTTCCCCCTTCCAAGCATAGATAGGAATTCCAACAGCCACTAACGCAGCTGCTGCTTCATCTTGTGTGCTGTAGATATTGCTGCTTGACCATTGAACCTTAAATTAATATAAATAATTACAATCTTTTATTATATATTTAATAATTAATACAAATAATTATCTAACATTAAATTATTTCTCTGGCTGTAAAAGAATTTTCATTATTTATGAAAATTAAAGAATGATATGATTCTGTTATGTTATTCAAATAACTATTCCGCTTAAATGTAGATATTGTAACAAAGATAAAATATGAACTCTTTAATAAATATCATTATCACTATTACAATAACAGTAATAAATTAACATATTTTTATTGCATCACATGACCCAGAGATCATAGAATACAGATGTGTTCTAGATAACAAATAAAAAAATTTAATTCAATATTGGTTGTTATGTGACATGTTTTTATCTTATCAGTTTTATCTATCAATTTGTTAAAAAGGAAACTTACACATAATATTAAAGTACTTTTGGTTTGCATATTGTATTATTCACAGATCATATTGAAGGATTTCAGTATGATGTTATATAATACTTATGATTAATGTAAACGATTTTTAATTAAATAAAGGAAAACCAACAAATAACTATTGCACAATATTATGTATACTTACTTCAGCTCCCAATTCAATGAGTGTCTCAATAAGCACAGCAGTTTGAACTGTCATGTGTAGGCTTCCTGCAATTCTTGCTCCTTTAAGAATCTTTGCAGCAGCATATTTTCGGCGGCAAGCCATTAATCCAGGCATTTCTTTTTCAGCTAGCATTATTTCTTTGCGTCCAAGCTCTGCCAACTTCTCATCCGCTAAATTAAAAAAAAATTTATAGCATGGTATATATAAAAACATGATTAACAGCCAGAAATAAAAAAAAGTCATCTTTAAAATAGTCAAACATATTTTATGAAATATGATTATTAGATTACGATTAATATTATCAGTAATAATATTCCCTTTATCTTTTAATTATTTGTAAACAAATATATGATAAAGTTGAAATCAAAATAGTCTTAATTTACCATATCTGATTTTTAGGGGGTAGGTAAGGGTTCATCAAAGCTTAAACAGAACATTTAATTTTTTGGCAGTTACCCATAAAAACACGTTAAATTGTTAGAAACATAACCTTAAAATCCAAAAAATTTTTACGTGTAAAACTATGTTTAGATCGATAAATTACATTTATTTTCTTAAAGTTACTATTTTTATTCATGGAAAAATATAAAATTAAAGAATACTTACCGATTTTGTACGGTGGCTTCATTTTAAAATTTATAAGATACTATTACAAAAATTGCACTAAAGAAATTTATTTTAAGACAAAATTATCGTTACTGTTGCAAAATTAAGTTAGTTATCACAATTTATTTTGTGATTTTGTTAAAAAATCACTACGACCGAGTCGGATCGGAACGTGGTTAACTGAATGACAGACAAAGTAAAAAGAACCTCAAGTGTCAAAACTGATGTCAGCTCTCGTGCGTCATATCTATATCTGTACAGATCACAGCATCATTAATATTTAAATTAAAAACAATATTATTATCAGTATTAAATAATATAAAATACCTACTGTTTTATTTCAGTTTAATTTACTTATATATTCTATACTAGCGGCTCACCCTCGCTTCACATCTAGAAAAGCACAGATCTCTCCCACGGGAATCGTTCATTTTTCCGGGATAAAAAGTAACCTTTTGTTTGACCGATAATATAAAGTATCAGCATGCCAAATTTTACTAAATTAGGTGAATGTTCTTGTATACTAAGCTGTATAAGTAACTATAGTTTTTTAACGATATCTATAACTCTTTAGTTTTCCGGGATGAAAAGTATCTAATATGTTGACCGGGGATATAAGATACCACCATGCAAAATTTCATTTAAATCGGTCCAACAGTTTCGGATTAATTAGCCCGTACAAACAGACAAGCAAAAAATTAAAAAAAAACTGGATTTGTTCTATTTCTCTTCTTACATCCCCCTAATTAGGTTTTTACTTTTTAGCATTTTTTTTCTATGTAAAGACATTCGACCTCTACAGTTTTATTATAGCCTATGACACTCAGAAAGAACGTGGCTTTCTATTGGTAAAAGAATTTTGAAAATCGGTTTAGTAGATCCAGAGATTACCCCCTACAACGTCACAAACTCACAAACTTTACCTCTTTATAATATTAGTATAGATGTATAGATTTAAATTGAAAAGAAAGAAATCGTTAAATTCACAATACATAGGTAATTGTTATTACCCGACTGCGCGACGCAAAAGAGGGTAATGTGTTCAGCAGCCTATGTATGAATGTCGGTTTGTAGGTACTAAACGCGTGGGCCGATTTTGATAAATGATACGTCGTTGATTCATCATGACGACGCAAATGTGATAGAAAGCATAAAAATTTGGAAAAATCAAAATGGTCGATTTTGGACGCCATAATGTAAAAAAGAAAAATCGACGAACTATGTCAAGGGGTAACGTTGATTCATCAAAATCCCTCCAGTGGTTTTTCTGTGATGCGGTAACAGACAGACAGACAAAAATTCTAAAAACTATAGATTCGGCTTAGTACAATTTTATTATATGTAGGTATAGATAAAAAAACCCGACAGCATAAAAGCTAACTAAAAAGATAAAACAAGTTCACGAAGGAATATAGTAATAAGCAGTCGGAGACATACATACGAGTATGTACATCTCGCGGCAAGGATGAGACGTCAACCACTATATCACGGTAATGTATTGCATACATTACCGTAACTATGTATACGAGATATTTATATATAGTTTTCATTTCGTTTGCTTAGTATAGTACCTATTTTAATCCATGAGCTTGAAAAGTGCCGTCGCGCATTTTATTAAAAACTTGCTTCTGAATTTTGGCTTCGTTTAAATTAATAAAGAAAATTTGCGAAAAGCGAGGCCGCTATGAACTATATTATTACCATACCATTAACCAAATTCTTAGGTTTTACAGATTAGTATACTCTTACATTGCAGTTTTTGCATTTTTTCTGAGAAATGAGATATTTTATCAAAAACCTTCCAGTGGCTTTTCTGTGATGCGGTAGCAGACAGACAGACAGACAAAAATTCTAAAAACTGTAGATTCAGCCTCTGTATCGATAATAAATGATCATGTTTATTTCAATAAGATTTTCCAAAAAATATTTCATGTACAAATTCGGCTTAGTTACAATTTTATTATATGTATAGCTAACTATTTTCCACTATACAATAAGTCAAAATTGTCAAAGAGTTTCAGTTTCTCTGAACAAGAACGTCAAATATGGGCATTAAATTGAAAAATCACGGTCATGATGTAATAAGCCTCTTAATTTAATCATTTAAAGACTAGTTAGTAGTTTAATGTGAAGAAGCAGAAGCACCCTCCTCGAAATAATTCTGCCGCCACCAACCAACGCTACAAGACCATAGAAAAACACAATTATATTAATTAAACAATATAAGTCTATTTTCTCCTGCAGAATAGATAAATAAATTTAACTTTACCTACTCAACATTCATTTTCTCTTTAATTATAACCTACCTGGGATTCAAACCCCCAACCACAACCAGTTAGTAAGTTCTACAGGGTTATCTTATTAATTATTATCACTAAACTATTCTTAGAGCCATCGGGGTTATCTCGAATTACAGTAGAATAGGTTTGTTATCAATAAAAGGCACTCGTTTAATTTAAAATTGCTTTTAATATCGTAGAACGGTTTACAGGATAGTATTCATGGGCAAAACAAAAGAAAAACGAAAAGATGTAACAAAATAATTTCTTTTAAAATAAAAATTTGTTTCGCGCAGGAAAAGTGGGTGGCATACATCGACTCAATGCCTATGATTCTAATTCAGAACCTTTCATGGCATGGCACTAGTCCTCATACATATTCTCCTATCATCCTTATTATAAGTACACAATATAACAGACTAATGAAAATTATCGATCGGTACGTATAACGAGAACACGTATACGCATTGTGTGAAACACAGCCGTTGGACTCGTGCAAGGCATACGACCGCATGCGTCGTACATCGTACACGGCTCCAACAGTAAACACTCATCTCTTAAAAAATCTTGCATAATTCGCGCAAACATCATCCCTGTCAGTGATGCTCACAGACTAGCAAACACTCAAATTACGAATTAAATTATAACAATTTGTTTTACATTCTGCTCTCATCAAGCTCTTACAGTCCATAAATGCTACAACTACTGTTACTGGAAATAAGTTCGTCGTACAGTATCCGTTACGAATGATATCGCGCGAATGTCTGACATCGACGCGATAAGATATTACCAATCCGATCAAAACTTCGAATGCTTCAAGGCACTGACGTGTAAAATGTAAACAACAGTGGACGAGTAAAACGATCCAAATTAAACAATCGTTGGAATAACAAAATATACAAAATGTTAAACGACTTAGAGAATTTCAATGTTTAAAGGTAAATAACATTACAATAATTTGAGATTCGGACATAATTCTTTATAAGATATCGTTACGACAGAGGAAGCACAATTTTTTTTTATTTTTACAATAATTTAATAATGTCAGTGCTTTAGTTTGGCAAATATTTACGCCAACAAAAAGAACGATGTAAAAGAAAAGAGCTGTTAATTACATATGTACAAACGTGAGCATGAGACCAAAAGGCAAATTGTTTTTTTATTCATCACAAAAATTAACTATAGAAAATACTTCTACTCAATACTTAATTATTGCATTAAAAAATACTGGCATATTAAATAAAATGGATGTGTAAGGTGAAAGAAATATTAAATGCATAGTTTAATTAATTAATATTACAATATCAGAGTTATAGTTATGAATTATGATGAACAAAAAACAAGGCACCAATATGGCGTCCCCCGGTCTCGCTCGCAACTTCGATGGACTCTTATACATTAATACCAATCCTTCGTCAGGGCTGATACATGTCTAAGTTTACAAAATATACTCTCGCACACTCGTCTCCCACTCGTACATCACCATTCACTATACCTTTCATATATCTTACAAAACAATAATAATTTATAAAATTCACAATCCCTTGCATATGTGCATGCCTATAGTAACATACGTCGACTTTCATACAACTCTTTCGCATCTCATAAGTAAAGATACCACAGCCACTGTCTGTATCTATAATACCGAATAGGAAAATGCTTCGATTTTTTTTTATTTAGAATAATATGGAAAGATGGCGAGGCATTACACGAGTATGCGCTAGGTGCAGCGCGAGGGTCGCGGCGTCCCGTCCGGTCGCAGTACACTCATATTATGATGAAACGTTTACGAATCACGATGCATTTATAATACGATAATTCGATTAAATGTCTAAAGCCACATATCACTGCCCAAGTTCTAACAACGAGTGACTCCAACTGGTCACAATTAACTAATTTATTGAGCAAAAAAAATGGAACAATGTATTTCAAATTTAACGATACACGATGAGCTTAGCGCTTAGCGCTCGGTTCAGTTCAAAGGTAATACTAACAAATACGGTTTATAAAAATAATCATTAAATTTGAAATAGATTGGTGCTCTTTTATTTAAAAATTTAACTGTTGTTAGATCTTAAGCTCCAATACAGTTGAGGAACATACATATACGATTATAATATAACACTATGTCTAGTGAAAACGGGCCTGATACCAGAGAGCAAGATTGTACTGAAGTTATCAAGTTGAACATAAAAAAGCATCTTCTAAGGCCCAAAAAATAAATGCACCTAACGACTTACAAATAATGACATGATATGACCTCCCAATAGTATGTTTGAGTTTACCAGCAATATGTTGTTTGAAACTTCGTTACATCACTGTTGTTCCACGATGTTTCAAATCTGCGCAAAGAAATGTTTTTATATGAAACAAATTATTCTAAAAAAACTAACCATATTGTAATGTGTTAATTCGAAATAAGGTATTAAGAGTACAGCAGTAAAAATCAAAACTAATACGGCCGGCCCTTGTTCAAAGGAAAAAACAGAAACATTAGAATTTAAATTGGTCCAGTAGCTCCAAAGATGCAAATTTAACTCTCCATCATATAAACTCTCATATCAGTCTTCATTGTTAATAAGTATTTAATTACTACTATCATATAACTATGAGAGTATCTGGGCGGTGTTTTTCGGAAAATATATAAAAATACGTTTTGTCAGAAAAGACATCTATATAGATAAACTTAAAATGCAAAACCTTATCTAAATACAAATTTTGATGCAAATCGTTAGTCGTTTCCGAGATACGCGAAATAAATTTATATACATATATACAAGAATTGCTCATTTAATATTATAAGATTTTATAAAATATTTAATGAACACGACCATACAGTTATACAAGTGACGGTGTGTGTGTGTGTGTGCGCGTGCGGGAGAGCATACATACAGCCAACAAGAGCTCACCAGCTGGCTACGGGCTGGTGCTTGAGCTTGCGGATCTCCTTGGTGGCCCAGTTGGCGAGCGTCTTGGTGCGCGGCGTGCGGCTGAGGCGCGCCGCCTGCAGCAGGTCCAGCAGCGGGCGCGTCTCCAGCAGCGGCAGCACGCGCGCGCCGAACACCGTGCACAGGTCGCCCGCCAGCCCCGCCACCACCGACATGTGCCCGTCCGTGCGCTCCGGCTCGCTCGCCACCGACGTCATGAAGCTCACGATCGCGCCCACGTGCGGCTCCACCAGCGCCACGTCCGGCTGCACCTGCGTCACAATCGACAGTGTACAGCGAGCGAAACGTCCGGAACCAAAAATCTAAATAAATCCGCGAAAAAATCAGAAAATATTGTGATTGTGATTTTGTGCATTTCTGTATACAAAGTGCACCACGACGGCTTTTGATTTCAAAGGAAACGCTGTTGGCAACATTTAATACATTACATTTAACGTTTAAAGAATTGTCAAAAATATGAATTTTCATGATGAACGGTTTCGATGTTAAAGTGCTGACTGCTGAGATGCTTCTTGTGACCCTTCCTTAGATGATATCAGAGTTATTATTTATCATATATAATATATTAGATACAAAACCAAATTAATGTACCTATAATTATGGCCTTACCTCACTACCCGAGCCTTTCAGTCCTTGAATAATCCCTGTGTACGCCTCCAGAACACTTTCACGTAATTCACCTAAGTATTCCACCATGTCGTAATCATTACGGTCTACTTGTGCATTGCTGGCCTGTACAAAATAAAATAAAATAATTTTTTTATAAGTATAACTTATAAAATACTTACAACAGAAAATGCCTAACCAGATAATAGATAAAATTACAAACCTGCAGCAACATTGCCATGACTACATCAAAATATTTCTTAAAGTCTGGACCAATACTTAGCGCAATATCACCAAACACGGAAAGAATTTGCGGTTTCACTGAGCGATGGATAGACGGGTCTCCGAGATTCTCTAATAAGAGTAATATTATTTCATCACAATATGGCAGCACCTGTAAAAATATATAAACATATTAATATGGTAATGATATCTTTATAGTTATGGTATAAACATAAATTAGTGTTAGATAATCAGATATAAAAATGTGGCTATCAACGTACCTTACTCTTTAGAGCACGGCAGATGTCACCCGTGACACCCACAGCCGCTATGCAAACTTGGTATTCCTGATGATTTTTAAGTCCAACATAAAGGTATTGTTTGAATGCATCCATATATTTAAGGAAACCTTCTCCTAACACTTCAACAAGTGTAGAGACTGCCATTAAAGCGTCTTCTTGGACACCACCAGCCTTGCCCGCGTTGCCCGCGAACATGGTCAAAAGTGCCGTCATGATTGCGTCCGAGATTTGAGGGGCATCTTCTGGAGTCACTTTCCTTAGAACAGACTGTAAAGTCGCGCAAAGAAGGCTCTGGAGGTCATTGAACTGAGACCGGTCCGCCTGACTAGAGATAATGCTCTCCATTTGCAAAACTTGCTGCAACCGTTCTAATATGACCATTGTCGTTTTCTGTACTGTTACATAGCAGTCTGTGGGTGAGTTCTTTACCATCTCCATAAGAGCCTCATATGCGGCTGACCTAAGGTTATGTTGAGCTGCGTCTTGACGATCTGTAGTTTCTAGAAGACGTTGGACGATGTAATCGAAGTATGTGGACATGCAGTACGTTTTTGGTTGTTCCGAGTCACCACAGTCAGCCGTTTCATATGCGGCTTCGGCAAGGCCGGTGAAGGCCCAGCATACATTTGCAGCAACACGAGGCTCGGCCTTCAAGCCATTCATCAATGATTCTAATAGAGGTTGTAGATATGTCTCATTAATGGCAGCCTCTGGTACGATTTCGCAAATTCTACCAAATGTCCAGGCGGCTGTATCTCTTACGGCCACGCTTGAGTCGTACATAGCTTGTATGAGAGTAGGCATTGCTTCTTCTACTAGAGGTACTAAAGTGGTTGTTTCTAGACCACCTAAGACAGAACCGAAAGCCATGAGAGCAGCTTCTCTAAACCTCCAGTTGTCGCTCTTTATATTAGTACGAATAAATGGTAAGACATGGGGAACAATTTCATCTTCGCAGCAGTTTGATAAAAGCATCAAACATACTGAAGCAGCTTTTGACGGGTTCCATTCAAGCTCATCATCTGAATCATCTTGTTTGGTCAGTTTCTGCATTAAAACTGGTGCAATATACTGTAAAGCACCTCTGGCATAGAATCGTGATGTTCTTACTGGTGGGCGGCCTGACATAAAAAAATAAAATAATGAAAACAAGTTCAAACTTCATTATAGACTAAAATAATACTAGTTATAAAAACAAATTTAACTTTAAGGTTTTACAGTACCTGCTTCAGTTGCCTCTGCCATCTCAATAGCTAAATCTATTTCTTCATCACTGACATTGGACCAAAATTCAATTCCTTGGAGTGAAATTTCATCCACATCAGATTTCATTGCCTCTAGAGTAATAGGGAATAGAGCTTGACCCATATACGGTTCCATATATTGGTAATACAATGATAAAATTTTTACCTGAAAAAATAGTAAAAAACAATTTGAATTTAATAATAATTTATTAAGCTTTTATTATACAAATCTATCTTGATTTATAATGCCTCAAAAAGACTGAGAAGAATTTTTTTTGCTGTACAGGTAATAATGAAAGAAATAGTTTCACTCTAATTCATCAAGTAGACCAAAAGGTTGGCTTATAAAAAAAAACATTGCTTTGAGTTACTTTGGTTACTTTGATTTTTCTACAATCAATTATGAAATTTGGGGACACAACAATAAATATTTAAATAAGTTGTAATGAAAACTGAGGCTAAAGTCCCGCGGCTAGTGCAGCTGTAGGCAGCCACTTGAGTTTTTTATTTTCCCCTAATATAAAATAATGTAATGGAAATGATATAAATTTTCACAGTTATTGAACAAAAGAAAGCTAATGGAGAGGCAGTAAAATTTTCGCTTCATACACAAATTATATATCATTGTCACATATGTATATAAACTCTTTTCAAAAATATGTATATCACTTCACCTATGTGATTCAAACATATAACTTGCGTCATCTAAAAAGAACGCAGGCTGTTAAGCTGCGCAGAAGCGATTTATCGGTCAAATTGGTGGTAAGAAGCGGCGCGCGGGGCGACGCGTGGCGGCGGGGCACGCGCCGCATGCTTGCCGGCGCGCTATTGGTTCGTCAGTTCGAAATACCATCGCGCACACAAAAGTTTTTAATTACGAAATGGTTTTATATATAGAAAAGAGAGAAAAAATATTTTGGACGTATATTGTTTTATAAAGAGAGAGTCTGATAAACACAGTTATATGATGCAGTTAATAATTAAAAAAATGTATTAAACATATTAATTATTTTTTTTGTAAGTAGATTAAACATTCTACACTGATTCAAACATATCTTAATAATAAATAGAATTCTAATTAATGATATTCTACATAATATATTTTTCAATGTATGTACAACTCGCGTCATGTAAAACGAACGAAGAATTGGTGGTAAAAGGTGCGGCAGCAGTTTTTATATATAAAGATTAAAACACTTTACACTGAAACAAACATGTTTTTAATGCTATTTAATGACAAAGGATGATGATTCTATTTAAAATAAAATAAAAAAATAATATTTTTATATAACAAATATTTTTCAATGTCCTACCAACTAATATATGAAGCCGCGAGCGAAATGCTATGAAAAATAAAATAATAGGCTTAGTACTTTTGTGCGCGAGTACACCCATGCGTAAACATACCCCCTCCACTTTCTTCCAGCGTTCTTTTTAGATGACGCGAGTTATAAGATCTTTTATCCAAGTTATGCACTTCGAAGATATGAAGCAAAACATACACATTCTCAGTAAAGCTCTATATACATTTGACATATAATTTATCAATAAAAAATATTTTACTAGTTACTAAAGTAGTGAAAACATTTACTTACTAAACATTGAAGAGCTGCTACACTTATTCTCATATCAGTAGACTGTGTTGCTTCACATACTACCTCCATTATAAAATTTCTCTCATTTTCTTTATCAAAATTAGCTTTAGTGAATTCAAGAGAATTTAGTAGGGCTTGTGTGGCAGCCAGTCGGACATGGTTACTGGGTTCAGTTGATCTCATACCATGAATAATAGCAGTTAATATACGATTACTTTGTTCTGTTAGTACTTCTGCATCTATCTCCTGACAAATATAACCTGTCAAAATATTATTAGGGAGTATAATATTTATCACTACATATATCCTTTATAATAAATTTCATAAAATGAAATAGTCTACTCTAAACAAATTTGGGTTTTTATAAACTTTAAATGATTCTTTTTTATATCTAATTAGAAGTTCATTACCCTCTTATCTCAGTTGATCAGAATTCTTGATTGATATGAAGTGTCCAATCTATAGTTTAATATAATTTTACTCAAAAAAATATAATTCTAATTGTCTTATAAGATTAATAAGTGAAAATTCTTCTTTTTACTTAATACAAATAATGCAAAAAAAGGTCAGTTTTTAGCAAATTCACTCACCAATAGCCTCTAAACTTGCTTCTCTCTTTAATTCTGTTGATTGAGCATTGACAACATTTTCAACTAACATAGGGATTAGGTCATTCCACTGGCCCTCAGCGAGTTCTGCTACTGCTACATATGCTACACACTGAGCTGCAGAACTGGGTCTGCTGTTTTCTGTTCCAATTGCTGTTAATATCTAAAAAATGTTATAATATTGTAGTATTATATTATTTTTGATATTTTAATTTATTGTAATGATAAATTATATGTTACATATATTAATATCTCATTAAAAAATCGAAACTTAATTTTCTAGAACATTTAAAGTAATATTAGTTTTATTATTAAAATATTAAATAAAACAATGAACTTGTAAATGAGAGAAAAAATATAACTACATTTTTTTTAATATAAAGTCTAATATCTTCAGGTAGGGCAAGCCATCTTTGCTGGTATTGAAGCTTCAGTGCAGGGTCTTTGGATGTGAGATGGTTTTTCAGCTGCAGTCCTGCTGCCATTCGAGCCACTTGACTGTTACCCCCTTGCACCAGCACATCTGAGAGCATCTTGATAAAGGTTGTAAAATTAGTAGCAGCTGCATGGTCAAGGTATTTTTCAGCTGCTTCCAATTCATTTCGATCTGTAATAAATTAAAATGTTTTTACAATAAGGAACATGTTTTAAATGACTTGTAAGATACAGAGAACACATGGTAAGGTTATTTTTTATATAAGGATAAGAATAACTCAACTGCAGGCATATTATACCCATCATTGCATTTTATAAAAATATATAAGTAAATAAATTACTAATGTACAATGTAACGTACGAGAAACTTCTTTACGTGACAGGCAGGTAAAATATTACGTTAATATCTCGTTAAGTTAGATTTTTACAAGCCTAAAATCTTATTATTAGTAAAAGAAAAGTTCTAATTGACGCATGATGGCTTCCTCATATTGTAATCTTCGTTCAACCTCCTATTAGTGATAATCATATGTGCTACGTACTGTAAAAGTCAGTTGACAATAAAGAAGCGCCATGCTCATAGAATTATAGAAAGCGTTGCATACCTGGTGATATAGTTTTTTCTAATATTTGTATGAGCGTTAACGTCGTTTCCGTCAGCATTTTGTTACACTGTATTCTAGCTCAACTTATAACTATCTTGATATTTAATAACCGAAGAAAAATTGGTAACCGGCACACGACGAACGACACTCACAAATTTCACAAAATGACCACAGATAATCTTTATTTTTTTAAAAAGATACGGCGTGAGTAGTTAATTTAAAGTCTAGCACACACAAGTTTGGTTCTCCATCGATTTTTCTATACTCTAATATTATAAAAAGGTATGGTTTGTGAATTGTGAGTTTGTGAGTTTGTAAGTTTGTGACGTTATAGAGGGTAAATTTGGTAAGTAGGTAGTTTGAGATCCTGGGAAGGACATAGGATACTTTTTATCCCGGAAATCATCCCTTAAGGGGGTGAAAACGGGAATAAAAGTTTGTATGGGAAATGAACCTAGGGACGAACCCGAGCGAAGCGAGGGTGAGTCGGTAGTCTCCAATAAAAACATCTCATATAATATAGGCTTCGGTCAAATATACAACATCAGATTAATCTTGCCATTTAGTTTTCCGCAATAGATTTTTATTTATTGTTCATCACACATCAATGTGTGGTGAATAATTAGATAGAAAATTCATATGCGCTGTGATCATCATTATGTAAATAGTACTACAAAACTGTTGTCGTTAGTTCTGCCAAGCACCTTAGCGAGGCCGTCATCTCACTGAAGGAGACGGCGGAGAGGGAACGCGAGGCTAACGCCTTAGCAGACCCTCTTCGTCGCCGTCGGCTGGGGGAGTGGAGGCGCCGGTATGCGCATCTTCTCCCGCCACTCTAGAGCAGCTACTGCGGGGGGGTCTCTCGTTGACTCCCCTGCACGTCATGGGGGCGGTCGGGATGCTCTGTGAATCGAGGGCATCCCGGTTTAGGCGAGGCAGGCCCGCGGGGTACGGGCTGTCCGCAGGGGTGTTGTAGTGAATGCGCAAGCGATCCTGCACACCCCATTGCACTGCGGCGACGGGTTCCGCTGTGGGTTTTAGTGAGTAGGAGTCTCACAGTACCCTACCCATTGACGGCCGGTAGGGTCCCCATGATGGGTTTCCCCAGCGATAACAAAAAAAAAGCACCTAGACAAATCTTATTATCATTTAAAACTTATATATATTAAACACAATTAAAATAAGCTTTTTGCCTACCCCACTATTTGTGTACAGTATGTCAGTTATCATGTGTATTAAAACATTAACATGATGCGTAGAGTAATAATATCGATGTAGTCAGCTAAGCTTATCGAGAGGTATGCACCAAACCTGAACGGAAAAAAGTAATTTCATATTAACATTAACTATTTGAATGTTTCACCTAATTTTCGAGATATCAACAAAATCTATCAACTTGAGACATTGTGTTAATATGGTTAACATTTTATATTTATTTTTTTCTGAATTTTGGTATGATCCTTTATTATTATTATGCATAAATGCAATTACTTGTGATTCTTTCCGTTTTGAAATTTTATGTTGAGTTCTTGTATACGTTGATATATAATATAACAAAGTAACATAAACCATAGATGAATAATAAATACGTATACTTACAAACATGGATGACAAATAAAGTTTACAAAGAGTAAAAATGTACTTTATGGTATTATTTTGACATATCGTTATTATCTGTGGAAGTGTGTTTCTTTTTCATGTTGACGGGGGTTCTTCGTGAACGTTGAGCCGATAAAATTTATCAAAATGGTACATAAATCTGTAAATTGCAAAGAAATCACTAAACTAAATTATAATTTAATTATGGAACATTGTTATAGTATTTATTTTTGTGATATTTAAGTGTGTATTTAGTTGCAAATAATAAACAAAGTGTTTTTTTCAGTCGCTCGTAATCCCAGACAAGTTTCAACATATTCTTCGTATTATGAATACGAATATTGATGGCAAACGTAAAGTTATGTTTGCCATGACTGCGATTAAAGGAGTTGGTCGCAGATACTCTAATATTGTATTGAAAAAAGCCGACATTGACTTGGACAAACGTGCCGGAGAATGCACTGAAGAAGAGGTAATTGTAAAATATTTGTTTTAACAAAATTCAATAATAAGTATTTAAATGCTACTAATATGGAACATAGATTTTTACTGTACAGTAAATTCTAAACTTGAAATTTATTACGTTTTGTATATTACAAATTATTATGAAAATAATATATAAAAGTAGAATTCTATTAATATTTTATCCTCTATCTGATTTAAAATAAACTTTTTCTAATAAACATTGTATAATTTACAGGTAGAGAAAATTATTACGATCATGTCAAATCCCAGGCAATACAAGATCCCTGATTGGTTCCTTAACAGGCAAAAGGATATAGTTGACGGAAAATACAGCCAACTGACTTCCTCTAACTTGGATTCAAAACTTCGTGAAGATTTAGAAAGATTGAAAAAGATCCGTGCCCATAGAGGTATGCGTCACTACTGGGGCCTCAGAGTGCGTGGTCAACACACTAAGACTACTGGCAGACGTGGAAGAACTGTTGGTGTGTCTAAGAAGAAGTAATCTGTATAATAAATAATTTTATTTCCAAGGAAATGTTTTATTTTTAGTTTTAATATTAGATATTCAGTATTTTGATGAAACATAATTTTTTCCATTTAGGTACTAAGAATAAAATGAAGCTTAAAAACATATTAAGTTATTTGAAATATGGGTTGAACTGTGTATAAAAAAGTAAGTAATACACAAAACCTATTTTAAGACTATAATACAGCTGATGTCTTAATACTTATAAAAGAAATAAATAAAAGGCAATATAATATTAAAACTATATTGGATTTTTACTTTGAATCTAAAATAATTTATAATATTAACCTAACCTATGTTTTAATAAGTACAAATGATAAATATGTATTTTATCTATAGATGTCTTTGAAAAATAAATAGAAATTACATATTTTTTTTTTAATTCAATTTAGATTACTTATAAATAGGAGTTATGGAAACAACTGTATGGGTTGTGTGATGTTATAATGTTAAACTAATAAAATACACTATAAAATTGCTATGTACAATTTTAATTATAATAAAACATTATTCATATTGTGCAATAATCACCATCATGTATACACCAGCTAAAAGAGCAAGTATTTCTTTGATTGATTGTGAAAATTTATTAGATCCCTCTAAGAGCTCTGGAATAACAGACACTGTTGCAATGTAAATGAAGCCTCCAGCTGTAAATGGTAGGATGAAACTTGAAACTACTCCATCTCCTGAACCCTGTAAATATATTGATAAGAAAGTGCCAGATATAGCTCCAAAAGCTGTTAAAAGTTGCAGCATCATAGCCTTTCTACGAGAACATCCTGATTGCACAAGTATGGCAAAATCTCCTATTTCATGAGGGATTTCATGTAATAAAATTGTAATAGTAGTTATAAGACCAATGTTCTGTCCAGCAATATATGAGGCACCAATTGCTAATCCATCAGTAAAGTTGTGGGTAAAATCCGCAGCAAGATTCAAGTATCCAGCTATTTTAATTTCTTCTTTTTTATTTTTACCAGATTTCTTGGATTTATCTTCATGCTTCTTTTTGTCTGTGCTATGAGAATGTCCATGTCCACTGCTAAACAGTCTTACAGTTTTTTCCACAACAAGAAACGTAATTATACCTCCAAGTACACCTAATCCCACAGTCATATCATGGGGTTCATGTTGGTCTTCGCCATGAGAGTGACTATGACTGTGACTGTGACCTCCACCATTAGAAGGTAAAAGAGCATGAGGAATTAAATGTAAGAATGCATCTCCAAGAAGACCGCCAGAAGCAAATGACAATAAAACTTTTAAAAGGGGCTGTTTTTCAACAGTGCCATCAATAGGAATAAAGAAGAGAATGAAAAAAGGAATTACACTTATAAAAACAGTAGAACCAAGAGCTTTCACATATAAATCATAATTTGAATCAGGCGTATTTTCTTGTTTTCCACTGTGTTGTTCATTTGCAGATTTGCTATATTTGTATACTGGCGATTCTTCTTCATGAGAATGTGAATGGGAATGTCCAAGCACACTGGTCATTAGCACAGCTGTAACTATACAAATAACTATTTTCCGTAACTTGTACATTATTGGTTATTAAAAATATCTCTAACGCATTAAAAATATTTTTTGAAGCTTTAACTTTCGTGCCGATAACAAAGCTTCAATGTCATTGAACTCCAAAATCTGACGTGATAGACAGTTGACGTGCATGCTAGATCATCGATTATGTAGAGTTACCAGAGTTAAAAAATATTCTTTTTTTTTTAAATTGTGTAGGGTGTACAGCATCTGTATACAGCAAGAAGGGAGAGTTTGCGGCTTAATAGAAAATTCACAGAGTAAAGTGACATATCTAGAATTACTTAGATAATACTATAGTACATACCAACTGCTCCGTTGGCCCAGTGGTTAGTATAGAATATATCTTTATTGACACAATTCTTAAAGGTTAGGTATGTATGAGTGCGTATTCGGATGTCCTGGGTTCGAATCCCAGGTCGGCCCGTGTTTAGTTATTGAGTTTTTATGTTAAGGAATTCTCAGTACACTCGTGTCACACCCGTGCCTCGAAGAGCACTGACGGTCCTGCGCCTAAACTTACATCGGTTGTGTCGAAATATAATACTACTACTACAATTTCATCCATGGACCCGCGGATAAGCTCGTGATGAAATTGTTGTCTTGCTGCTAGGTTTCGCGTGCGTCGGTGACGAAATTGTCATGTCTTGTTTGTGCGCCAAAGTACAGCTGTAATTGGAAAACAGGGTCAATTCAAGTGACACTGTCAAACGTCTTTTCAAGATCATCAAAGCACGAAAGTATTAGCTGACCTGGTTCCCTGCTCTTCCCCGATTGCTGATGAACTGAGAAGATTGCTGCACTTTTCTCCGCATCTGGTTGGATGCCAAAAATGGTATCGGAAACATTGATGAGTTAGTACTTAGTTCAAAAGGATTTTGACGACGTGAGATAATAAAACTTATCCCATACCAGAAAGGTAGGGGTCCGATTAAAATAATATTCACCTCAAATTATAATGTACGACTAGTGCGTGCTCTCTTATTGCAAACTTCTAGTAATATATAGTCCAACCTTATGTAGCCGTATATACTGTAAAGGATATATTCATGTCTACTTACTACTAGCGACTTACCCTCGTTTATATGCGTCCCTAGGTACGTTTTAACTTTTTCAGCGGAACCCCAATGTTTTTTAAAATTAAATTAGCCCAAGTTACTCCTTATAACATCAGCTAGCTGCTACTAAAAGTACCGTCAAAATCAATCCAACCATTTCGGAGGTTAGCCATAACAACAGACATACAGACAAAAATTTAAAAAATCGTGTATTTCTTTTAAATACCGTAAATTTGATATGCATTTAGTAAAAAGCTGTTGTTTTGACATTACAAACAGACATTTCAATTTTATTTATCTATAATATAAATTATACTAGAGTGTAAAGTATTTCTAATGACTCTGTGGTTAACAAGAAAGCTGAAAGTTGACAATTGACATTGATGACAGACTGAGTCACTGAAATTTGTGGGTAGTTAATACTGGAATTGTGTATTTAGTGTTTGTTATTGTATAATATTAAAAAATAAGTATAAATTGATAAAAATATGGTTTTCAATTTATACAAAACATTGCTAAGAATGAGATATACTGTAAAATAATTTTTAAACTTTTTCTCAGTGGTATTTCTTATTAATTAGAATCAAAGAACAATCAGTGATCTATTTCTTTGTGTGAGTTATAGTATATTACCGATAAAGGAAAATTTATCATTAATAATAGATTACTTATAAATTATTTAATAATATGATAGTTATATATAAAATAAAGCAATATTGTATAGATTACTGTCATAATGTAGACATTATTCCTAGCTATCAAATATCAAACTTAAATTCTTTAGTACTTTAACTTTAGTTGATGATGATCATATTGGTTTGTAGCAAAATGGAGAACGCTGAATCAAGTGGTAGTTCAAGATTAATTCAACAAGCACCTACATCTATGTGCCATCCATCACATAAAGTGCACAGATTTGTAGCTTTAATATTGATGTGTTTTCTTTGTTTTGGTAAGTACATTGTATTAAATGTAGTAACTGCTTAAAATACATTCAGAGGATTTTTAAAATAAATGTATGATAAGTTAAATAAACAGAAACAATAGTATATAAATAATTAGTATGTTTATTTCAGGTTCCTATTTTTGTTACGATACACCCGGAGCTCTGGCTGATAACTTTAAAGGTGATTCACACTTGAATACATCACAGTTTGCATTGTTATACTCTATATACTCATGGCCAAATGTAATATTATGCTTCATTGGTGGTTATCTAATTGATAGGTATGTGTTAGTTTTATAAATTAAATTATTAGCGTTGTGATAAAGTGTCATATTTAAATATATACAAGATGTAATATTTAATTCTTGCATGAATAATAAATATTTATACTGTTTTTATGGGTCTCTTATAAAAGTATTATTTTTATAGTTGTGGAATTGATTAAAAAATTAGATAATGTTGTAGAAATATCAACTAAGAAAAATTATGAAAATCAAATTCTATTTTATGGAAATTAAAGCAAATTAGAAAAGCAAAAATATTGGAGGATCTTATATGTCTTAATATTCAACTAAACAAATTGGAAAAAAGATATAGAAATAATTTTTCTAATTCGCAAATCGCAAATATGTATTTGCTATTTTGTTATAACATGGTTTTTATTTTGAAAATACAAATGTATCATATAATTTTTATTGTCTCTAAATATTAAGTTTTACTTTATCACTTATCCTCATTTATTTCAGATGTTTCGGTGTAAGATTAGGCACAATTATATATATGACTATTGTATTTATTGGCGCAGTCGTTTTTGCTTTAGGAGTCTATATAAATGCATTTTGGCTAATGATACTTGGAAGATTTATTTTTGGGTGAGTTATCATTATACAATTTAAAGCTAAACAAGATATATACCATAATTATGATTTAAGTTTCTTTTTTAACATTTGGAAATGCATTTGGCCATACCATCTGTGAAGCCAGTACTACCCACTAAAACCCCGCCCGTTTTAATGGGGCGTCGCAGGATCCCTTAAGCACTCAACCACGACACCCCAACACCCATGGGGTTGCTCCTATGGTCTTCTCTGCTGTCAGAGAATTACGAGGAGCAACCCGCATGGGTAACCGCCCACCGAGGTTGGCAACCTCCCAGTGTGTTTCTTGGCTTCGCATCTGGCTAGATACCTGGACGCTAATGAGACCCCCACCATGATAAAGTGAATGCACATTGAGGGATGATTTAACAAGTCCTTAACAATAATATATGAGTGTCTTGTTCTACATTAATAACACTAATTAATTACACTTCTCACTATCATAAATTTATGTTTTGATTTATAATTTATTATTGTACCGTAATTGTTTTCAGTATTGGTGGAGAGTCATTGCAAGTTGCAGTCAACAATTATGTCGTGCTATGGTTTAATGGAAAGGAGCTAAACATGGTCTTCGGGCTACAGTTATCATTCTCCAGATTTGGCAGTACTGTAAACTTCTGGGTGATGGAACCTATTTACAGATGGGTAGCCAACTATTATGGTGGCTATGAAAAGCTTGGTGTTGCTCTATTTATAGGTTTAAAATTTTTTTTTTTTTAGAAGTAAGTAGTAAGTAAACAATAGAGACTGAATAGGTAATTTCAATACTCCTGCTTATAAAGACCAAGAATGGTAAAGTTTTTGATCATAATTCAGATTGTGTCAATTATTAATTGAATTAAAGAAAAAGAATTAAGCTTGGCATAGTAGGTAGTGCTATATATAAAAGTGTTATTATTTGTTTGTTACTTATGGGTACAAAACTAGTTTTTTATAAATTTAAGCACAAATATGCATTACAGAAAAAGACATTGGCTACTTTTTATTACAGAAAAAAACGGTTCTTACAAGATAGACAGTTAATTGTTTTATGAAAATGTAAAAAAGATATATCTATAAATTACATAGTGATATTACTTAAATATCGAAGAAAAAATAAAGAAATGACCTTGATATGGTATTGATAATATTTGAATTAATAATAAATTAAAATTTACTGAAAATTGAGTACAACACAGTTAAGGTCTATATATTTTAGTGATTAGGGTCTATATTTCTGCAAGTGATAGTCTCGTCAAGATCGGTCCATTTCAGAGATTAACCAGAACAAACAGACAGATAAACAAAAATTTTATACATTGTTTTTTCTTATAAGTGTCTTATTCATTTAGAAAAAGCTGTTATTATGTCATTACAAACAGACACTTCAATTTTATTTATTTGTTCTAGATTTTATGCTATATTTTCGTTTCAGCCTCGATGACGTGCTTGGGATCTCTCATATGTGGGGTTATATTGGGGTGGATGGATCATAGAGCAGAGAGGATATTGAACAGGCAAGAGGAACAGGCCAAGGATGAACCATTCCATCTACTGGATGTATTACATTTCAAACCCGTTTTCTGGCTTGTGTCTCTTATTTGTGTGGCATACTACTTGGCTATATTCCCCTTTATTGCTTTGGGAAAGTAAGTTCAGTTATTATATTATTACTAGCAGGACCCGCGGCTTTGCCTGCGTTCAATCTGCAAAAAAAACTCTGGTTTAATGTTATACAGCGATATTGTTCATAAAAAATACTAAAATCACGATTAAAAAATGGGGGTGGGGGTGGGTGGTTGAAAAATACTTATATTTACCAAATATATAAAAAAATATAGTGCGACCGCAAACACCCTGACACAAGATCTTATATATTAGATAAATACAAATTATGGTTTTTAAATAAACAAACTTTTAAACAAATGTTTTTATATATTTATATATATTATCGTTTGTTCTAGACTGTTCTATGAAAGAAAATTTGACTTTGTACCACAAGACGCAAATACTGTTAACTCAATGGTATATCTGTTATCGGCTGCATTGAGTCCGTTTTTCGGTATTCTTATAGACAAGACTGGAAGGAATGTCACTTGGGTTATTCTAAGTATAATCACTACTATTGGATCTCATTTTCTACTCGCTTTTACTTTTGTCAATCCATATGTAGGTGTGGTGAGTATATTTTTATTATTGTAATTATACTTTTGGCATGTTTGGAAAAAAATATGAGAGTAAAATTTTTACGATGAGCGCGCACACCGACAGCCAACAAGCGACATGATGAAGTTAGTTGTGTAGGCACAAATAAATACATACACAAATATATACACACATCCTTTTTTATTTTTCTGTTTCTATTAAAACTTCATTCACTTTTTTTAAATTACGTTTGTGACAGAATTTGCAAAAAATAAAAATAGTGACATTAAAAGGCGTTCAATAAAATGCATGATTTTTATTTCCTAATTTCAATAAATAAATTTAAATAATCAAATAACGCTGCAACGGCCATATTGGTAACGCCCGACGTGATGATATGGCCGTTGCAGAGTTATTTAAAAAACGTTAATAAAAAGTCTTAATAGAAACGGAAAAATAAAAAAGGATATTTGTGTATGTATTTATTTGTGCCTACAGCTGCATTCCTTTTACAAACAGAGAGTTGTGACATACGGGATGAAATCTTTAGCTATTTTTGTTCTGTTACGCCAAAGAAGTATAACTTCTTACGTGCGTACATAAGTAGGTACACACACACGTTTTTTTTTTCAAATTTAATACTTTTCCAAATTTTTAATTTATAAAAAAAGTATGGGAAAAGTGTTTAGTATTTTGTATTAATACTCGTAAATAATACTCTATTGAAAGACTAATTTTGTTTTAGATATCATTGGGAATATCGTATTCATTGCTAGCGAGTGGTTTGTGGCCACTAGTTGCAATGATTGTTCCGGAAAACCAATTGGGCACTGCTTTTGGAATGTAAGTTTACATCATCATGATCATCAGATTATGAAGTTTCTATTAGCCGTATTATCACACTATAAAAATTCATATATAAGACGATCCTTTTAACGGAAATACAGTGCTATCTCGTTGCAACCCTAAAGCACTTTTACCCACTTTTATAAAAAAATATGTATGACAGTCGGGTGCGCCAACTGCGTTTTTCCGCACATCCCACACGATTGTTCTCTATATGCCTTTGTTAGAGCTCTACTTGTATTAGTAATAATTTCTGTATAAATTGAAAAAAAATAATTTTTTTTTGTAGTAAACAATAAATATATAATGGAATGGCCACTTATATAGATAAGAAATTAATTTTGTGTTAATTTTTCAGCTGTCAAGCTGTACAGAACCTAGGACTGGCCACTGTTATTATTTTCGCCGGCATGATTGTGGATAAATATGGATACTTGATGTTGGAAATGTTTTTCCTTGGGTGTCTTTTTGGTGAGAATAACGACGAGTTTTCGGAATAAAAATTGGAAATAAAAATATTTTCTAACGTTTTATTCTTTTTCAGTGTCGTTAATAGCAGCAGTTCTTATTTATATCCTGGACTCTGCGAACAACGGCGTTCTCAACCTCTCGCCAAGTAAGCGAGAAGCTTTAAAGACGTAAGTGTAAATTTTATTATTATCTTTTGTTTTCTGTAATTAATTTACAATTGTTCTTACAGTTTCGGAGATTAGCCTGTACAAACAGACAAACAGACAGAGAAACAGAAAATTTGAAAAAAAAACCGGATTTGTTCTATTTCTCTTCTTACATCCCCCTGACTCGGTTTTTAGCATTTTTTTTCTATGTACAGACATTCGACCTCTACAGTTTTATTAAATGTATAGATAGAATAAATAACGTATAATAAAACAGTAATATATAATAATGAAAAAAGTTATAGCGAGTGTACCTTAGGAGATAGACACTATTGAGAATTGAGAATATGTTCGTACGTGTTTATATTTAGAATACCTTCCTTTTTAAAGAAGCATAAAAACACAATATTTGGGATATACATAATTGAGTGAAAACAAACAACTTATGATAGACCTGAACTTAAACGCCAACGAATTTTGTTTATAAAATCGGTACAGGAACTCGACAGTTGTTCTTTTAAATATTAACAAGAAAGTTTAAATAAAATTAGTTTTTAACCCTTAAATCTTATAATAGAACATACTACAACATTATAAACCTAATTGTTTTTATGTCTAAAACTGGAAACTCACAAAATGATTCTATTGCAGACAAATTGCCAGAACAGATGAGACGGCGAACCTTCTAGAACACGCAGACAGTTCCGGGTCGGAGCAGGAGGACGTGGACGCCGGGAGCTCCCCGTCGGCGCGGGAGTCCCCGCGCGCGCACTCCGACCGCATCCGCTCGCGGTACATCGCGCAGATACTGCCCGCCACCGTCCCGGACAGGCCGTAGGCCTTCTCCCGGTACGAAACACGTAGGATACAATACTCAAGTCGCATTGTTCGCACACTACGCTACTTAAAATTAACAAAATGCTTCATTTGTTTTGTGCTTTTTTAATGAAAGGACGAATTTTTTCGAGATGCGTAGGAGACGCGACACGCGGACGACCAGCAGGCGGGTCGCGGACGTGTACGGTAGCGTAGTGTGCGAGCACCGACACAAATGTAGGTATGTGCGATACTCCGGGGCGATTAGTCTCCGGGACTCGCAAGATACTAGAGTCGCCTGGGCGTATCGTAATGGGAGAAGGGCCGTAGGCGTGCGTGTGTCACACGTTTTACTTGTATGTGACATCTATTTTATATTAAGGTGTCTGCCCATTACATCGTCTCGTACCTGACCGTGTCAGGCAAAAAAATATTCTTTGTATTGAAAAGTATGAGACTATGACCACTAGACTGTTCCCGCACCGACCGGCACATTCGCGTGCCGTGCACGCAACGGTAACAATTGTCGGCGAGAATATTTTGCCGGTGCCGATACGCTCCGTGCTTGGCACGCGACGTCGCGGGACATGTGCACACAGGCGGCGCAATGGTGAGCATACACAGCACTAAAACCGTTTTGTACGGGTATGATACGCTTTTGATACGTTCTAGTGGGCATAGTAGTCCGTGCCATGCTCGTTTCCGTGCCTGATACCTTCATAGCACGGTCATGGTATGAGACAGTGTAGTGGGCAGACTCCTTTATTTATAAATGCCATGCGAGTTGTAAGTACTTACTTGTAACTGGACAGTAGTATATGCATAATGCACATGAGTAATATACCTATAAAATATACCTATACAGACAAAGCTTCATGGAAACGATACACTTTTATAAGGCGGTGGTGTGCGCGTTTTTTTTGACACGTTAGTGTTGATATTGTTTGTCAACAGCTCGAGTCGGAAATAAATGGTTTTGTCAACGTGTAGCGTGTACATTAACTCGTCGGTTAGTTGTCACACACACAACGTTGAACGGTTGTATGAAGCTTTACCTGTGTAGGACACTTACACTTACACTTGTGGTAGATGGAAGTGAGAGTGAATTTACAGTAATGGTGGAGTGCTCACTGAAAATTACATTAAACAGATGTTAAAATAGTCGGCCACAAAAATGTGTATTTTTTTCTGTCTAAAGATTATTTCTAAAGTCTATTAATTTTCAAGATTGACAAGATTGTCTAAAGATTATTAATTTTCAAGGGAAAATACTTTGGCATGTTTAGTGAGCATCCTACCTTGTCATGGCTCGCAGTATATAGTAGGTGAATAGAAGCCCGTTCAAGTTTTGATGATGTGGCGTTTTCTATATTCGAGGCCGTCAGTGCAAACATGACCTAACCTAAATTTTTGAATATTTTATGTTTTTTGATACACTTCGATGAGTACTTGTAAATGCACATTCCAAATTACTTTACATTACTAAATAGATTCAATATTTCCATAATAACCATTGATCCTGTGAGAGCAGACGAAGATAATTTTATATCCTATTTACCGTTGTTCGATGTATCGATAATTGCATAATCGTATTATAATCGTGTCGGTATTTCTTTAAACAACATTATATAATTTTAGTGTAGAATTTAACAAAAAAAAACATTTCTGATTTTTTATAATAAATAATAATTTTAAAATACTGTGATATTAACATTTTATCAATGACATTCAAGCAATGACAATTTGTTTGTTTATAAAGAAAAAAAATGTTGTTTATCTAAAAATTCTTTATCAGATGAAAGCTTTCAAAGTATAATATCTCAGACTTGAATAATTGTTTTGTAATATTTGCAAGGAAACGTGTGTAATTAATGTGTAGTGATTAATTGATTATATCCAGATGTTGGCAGTTCCTTGGACTGCAAAACTTCAGGCTGTCTTTGGATATTCATATCATATTTTTAGTATATATATAAAATGTGATATATTATTTAAAACTATGCTTAAAAATAATATATTAATTTAAGTTAAGCGCAAGCCGTACCATTTATAGTCTGAATAGAAGCCTGGAGGTTTGCACTCTGTGTATTTTTAACCATTGACTTATAAATGTATGTAAATATGTACTGTTAGTTAGGTATAGATGAATTTGGACTATTTTATATTAAATATAATTAAATGAATTATGTAACGCATATTGGTTTTTATTTAAAACTTCTATTAAATAGAACAGAAAATAAACTATAGTAATAATCAAGTAACAAAAATCTATTTACATTAGGTATATTTTGAATATTTTTGGAATATACATAAATGTAATAAATTAATTTATAATAAGAAACTAGTCAAGAAATCCTTAATTCAGAACCAATAGGTCATTTTTAGACTCCCATCTGTGTCGCGTTGGGTTTCTAATATACTAGCTTGGCGAACCAATTTTCGCATAGAGTTCCGACGTATAGGTTGCATATCTGGCAGTATGTCTTCAACCGATGGCGCTTGCGTCAATTCAAGTTGATCCAAATTTTCATAGGAATCGGCCTCCGAAATCATTGTCCTAAAAAAATTCGTATTAACAATGCTTGGGTATTATGTTACGCCTATTTGAAGGGCTTCCGGTAATCTGTCGGATTATGTAAGTATAAACATTCCGATTAAAATATAGGTCACTAGCATTGCCCGCGGCTCCGCCCGCTTTCAGATGACCAAAAACCAAATTCTTAGGTTTTACATATTAGTAGGTATATATACTTTTACATTATGTTTTTGCATTTTTTCTCAGAAATGAGATATTTTTCCGCGGTAAAAAGTATCCTATATGTTGACCCGGATAATCAGCTATGACCATACCAAATTTTATCAAAATCCGTCCAGTAGTGTTTCTGTGATGCGGTAACAGACAAACAGAGAAAAATTCTAAAAACTATAGATTCGGCCTCCGTATCGATAATAAATTTTATTTACAATAAGTTTTTCCAAAAAATATTTAATGTACAGATTCGGCTTAGTTACAATTTTATTATATGTATAGATTTGTAGTAAATTTGTATTGTCTCGGAGCTTCATGTACCTACCACAACAAAGTATGCAGTGAGATTATTAATTAAACCATTAACTTTTAGGCGTAGTTTCAAAGTCTTCTCACAATAATTATCGCAAAAACAAATGTGAAAAGAGCTTCAAGTTCTGTATAAATGATTCTCTTTTCGTAGTAATTCCTAAAATTACTACTATAGCAATGTATATAATTCTTAGATAAAACTAGCGACACCCTCGGTCGGGTGCGTCCGTAGGTACGTTTTAATTTTTTTGAGCGGAACCCCTGATTCTTTTTCTAAAATAAAAGTTATTACGCTACACCTTAGTTACCTAAGATACTCCTTACAACATCAACTATCTGCCAGTGAAAGTCTCGTTAAATTAAGTCCAGCTGTTTCGGAGATTAGTCGGAATATACAGACAGAATTTCATATGCGTATTGTAAAAGGCTGTTATTTGGACATTACAAATAGACACTTAAATTTTATTTATCTGTACTCGTATAGGTTAAAAGAAATCATGACAATGGAAGATATCACGCCCTCGTGGCTAGTTTTTAGTACACTAAGAAAGTGAGGGATAGCTTCGGATTTAAAAGAAAACTGATTTAAAATTTGAATTAGTGGAAAATATAAAAAGATTACCTTAAAATTGAACAATTAGAGACAAGAAGACTACTCTCTACTTAACATTACATCACTCGTAATACGATTTACTCGTTTTCGATACTAGATAAATATTCTATTCAAAATGTTCACTTAATTAAGTGTATTACATTAAACAAAAGATATTCATAAAACTTTAAGAGTCGAATCTCCATCTAAACTTTTACACTTTTTGAAAGAAGGTGTGTATTGTAGAGTTTGACATTTTAATGTAGAGTTACAACATGGTATAGAATACATATAAGTATATTACCTCGGGCCACCACAAGCGAAACAGTCTTTATACGTCCAATCCTTGCCGAACTCTTCCCCTTCTTCGGCTGTTTGTGGTAGGGGGCAATGTAGCGTTTCTGGTAAACGAAGAGCTGTGACACCACCAAGAACCGACACTGCCCCCATAAGTACCAATGGCAGCACGAGATTACTGGTACCCTATAAAGTATATAATATTTATCTATACATATAGTTATGTGTTACTGACACTTAACACTTTTAGAGAAGGGTTATTAAAAGCTTCTTCTGAACAACGCAGAACGGAAACTCAAGTTTTTTAATTCATTTGATTATAATGGAAATGAAGAGAGTTTAGTTTTTGTGAAGAGAGAGTAATAAGAAAGTCTCATTTAAAGCAATAGGTATATCCGTATGTGCATGCATGGACTAAATTCTTTTAAATTGGATCCAGTTATGCAAAAAACAGCCATGTGCGTAAAAGTACCAACAGAGTTATAAGCATTTTTCTGTCGATAGTTGCACTTGGGTGATGTTTTGTTTTTCTGGTTATTTTAAAATTGAACAATATTTATATAAGTACTGTTTATTTTTTTAATTGTTTTATTTTTTATATTAAAATACACATAGAAACCAATAAATATTTATTGGTTTCTATATGGCTTTTGTCGCTTTTGATGGGATCCTATTGGAGTTTTTAAATAGGGTACCTACGGCAAAAATAATGAGTTACGAATTTCAGCGTTTCTAAAATTCAAACCCTAAGAGGATTAAATAGGGGATGAAAATTTTTATGAAACCAACTTTTTAGAGTTTTGATTAATAATATGGTAGGGGTACATACTCGAGCCTAATCCTAATTTAGCTAAGAAGTTATGATTGTAGTAGGAAAAGTTGTTACCAAATAATTAATAAATGGTATAATAATTAATCCAAGTCCACCGATGTACGCCGAAGTTCCAATACCTATTCCTCGAAGTTCCGTTGGATATAATTCACCCGCGTAAGGGTAAATTATCAAAAATGATGCCGATATAAAACATTTGGATATCAGATATAAAATTAACGTTTCTGTTTCTGCGTCTGTAAAAAAAATAGTTATCGTATGTAATTATTTGGGTTAAGTAATTTATTTTTAAAGCTAGATATCTAATTTTTCAAACAAGTTTTTAAATTCGTCAAAGATTAAAACCTTCATAGGCAGGTAACCTGTATTTAAGCTTTAACCTATATTTGAAAATCATTATGGTCATTGTCAACCTGATTACCCCTTGCTAATATGGTGAAGCTAAACATTTTGATGAAAAATGCGTGTTTGAGAAAAATTAAATAGTTTTCAAAAGACATGTGAATTACGCCAACCTGCACTTGGCCAACGTTGTGGAATATAGCTTCGTTTTACTTGGGATTGGGAGGAAGACCGTGCCTAAGAGTTAGGGGTTAAAGATGGCTGGTTATCATTATATATCTATATATATAAAAGAAAGTCGTGTTAGTTACTTCGCTTATAACTCAAGAACGGCTGAACCGATTTAGCTGAAAATTGGCAGGGAGGTAGTTTAGAGCCAGGAGAAGGACATAGGATACTTTTTATCCCGTTCGACCGCGTTCCAATTTTTATGATATTTTAATTTTTGGATTTCTCTTAGTCCGGAATAGGTAAGTATTAAAACATATAATTAAAATGTGAGAAAGAAAGATTTTTTTTTTTTATATCTATTTAAAACGTACCTAGCGACGAACCCGAGCGAAGCGAGGGTGAGCCGCTAGTTTATTATATATATTTATACAACGATCCATTTCTATTCAAATAAAGTTTGTGAATGAGTGTGTTTGTTACGTATCTACTTCATAATACAGTATCTGCTCACACTTTATATCTTGGATTAACACGTAAGCTATTTTTATCGAATGATTTACGCATGACGTTAGAACTAGTTTAGTAGTTTTCTAATATATCTAAATTTAGGCGAACTCTGACGAGAACCAAAAAAAATTTAACTGGCGCTGTGAAAATTTATCCATACTAATATATAAATTCGAAAGTAACTCTGTCTGTCTGTCTGTCTGTGACCCTGGGAAGGACATAGGATAATTTTTACCAAATGTAGAAAATGGGGATGAAAGTTTGTATGGGGAATCAAGCATTCATATTAGATACATTGATACCGTACTTTAAGGACTTCCATGTATTATAATGAATGCATGTAGGTACTAATATGAATATTACCTGCTGGCAAAAGGACAGTGACGATGCAAAAGATCCCACTTATAACCATCGACAAACACAGTGGCCAACGGCGTCCAACTCGGTCCATTAAAAACCAACATACAATGTAGCTGGGGATTTCTACGGCTGATGACAGGAAAAAGCTCATGTACTGATTACTCCCGATGGCTGGTCCATAGTAACTTAAGCCTACATACACCATCTCTGACGCACACCAGTTTAATGTAATTAAGAATGTTTTGAGCCTCATGTTTGGAGTTCTGCACAAAGCAAAGACACTAACAGACTTCGTCTCTTTTACTCCCTGTTCCTTTTGTCTCAAAACTTGTTTTTGGAGTTTTCTTGTATATTCTTCTGGGAGTTCCTTGCCATTAATCCTAGCAATATTTTTTAAAATATTATTGGCCTCCTCCAATCTTTCTCTCATTAACAACCATCTTGGCGATTCTGGCAATACAAACCAATAAAGATAGTAAAAGAAGAAAGGTACTGATGTGGCTAATGCAAGCGATCTCCAATCTCGCAACATGTATGTTACAATTGATAGTAAAATTAGGCCCAGAGTGTAAAATATGCAGGTCATGACCGTCACAAAGGACCTGTAATTTGGTCCCGCTAACTCTAATGCTAAAATGTTGACAATTTGTTATTAATAAATTTACGAAAATGTAAAAAATAAATAAATATATATTAGACTTCTTTTTTCTAAATACTTACAAATGATAAAAGGTATTTGGTACACAGCCGGAATAGTCAAACCAACAATAACCCTTGCCAAAACCCAAAACCAGTATTCATGTGCGTAAGCGGTCATCATACTACCAAGTAGTAACGTCGATAAACAAGCGAAAAATGATTTTTTACGTCCTATACGATCATTTAAAAGTCCAAAAGAGTATACACCTATTGGTCCTCCAACGTTTAAAGCTACTAAGCCAAGTGTGGGATATACATCATATTCGCAAACTAAATCGAACTGCAAAGTAAAATATTATATGAAGCGTTTTAAGACGAATGTAAATAGGAAAAAATAATATTATATTAATATAAATTTAATCTTACATCAATCACAACAGAAGAAATAACTTCTGTTCTATCGTATTCATAGCCATCGAAACATGGTTCTACAGGCCAACTTTCGTTCACTTCAATTGGTTTGTCTGCATTTAACAGCGCCGTCCAGTTAACGGAATATCGCAAACATTTTTCAAAAGTTGTATTCTGATCTGGCTATAAAATTAGTTCAATTAATTTTAATGTTATGTAAATTATATTTATGGGTATGTTTGTAATATATATACCTTACGTGGAATAGATAACATTTTACGATTTATTTGTGACATATTTTGTAGTTCAGGAACCCGACACCAGTGATCAGGGGTATCAGTCATGAAGAGTTGATTGAATGCACAGAAACCGCACGGCAAGCAAGCAGGCAGGCATACAAACCACAATAAACATTTTTGGTATATTCCAAATTCACCGATTTTTAGTAGTACGTCATCCAAATCGATAGCGTCATCATTTGTCTCTTTTACCTTCAATAATAGCATAATTATAAATTAAAAATTTAAAAACCCCCTACGCAAATAATTGTCATTTAACGATTATACTGGCACATGTGAAGCACTTAATCGAGTAATCATACGCTAAAATGCCTTACATCATTTTGGAAAAGAGCTGATACTCTTACACTGCTGGACCAATATTAACCAAACATAGCTAAGAACCACCGCAAGGAAACTGGCTTTCAAATGAAAAAAAATGCATCGAAATCGGTCCATCCATTTGAGAGCGATGCCACAGACAGACACATACACACAGACAGACATCGACGTCAAACTTTCTTTTTGCGTCGGGGGTTAAAAAAGGCAAATGATAATGGTTATTAGATCTTGTTTTACTAGATAAGGACATCATATTTTACAAACACTAACGCTGTAGTTTTTGCACAAACACGAAAACGAACATTTTATATTACCGGTGATTTATCCTGAGCACTGTATTTTCGAGAATGATTGGAATTGTTGGGCATTATTGATTGTTTATTTACTGGATTTACTATTAATATACGAACCACGAAAGACGTCTACACGCGTCCAGTAGTTATTAAACTACCTTGGTATTGTGCGAAGCCTTATAGTATTAATCTAATTGATTAAAGAAAAGTATTCTGCAAATGTATATAAAACATACCAAATGTAACCAAGCAAAATACTTAGGTATATGTATTAATTAAAACAGTATTTCAAATAGTTTATTATAATGTAATAACGATTACTTTAAGATTTTATTATTAGGGAAGGTATTATATCACTTCGTCCTGTTCCATTCCCAATTCAGCATACTACACTAATTAATGTTTTCTAGTACATATTTATTTAAATAATTATATTTATAAAAATAAGAAGAAGAAGAAAGGTCAATCTTCTTCGCCTGTCTTCTTTTCTTCTCACCTCGCCTCTCCTCTCATCTCCTCTTCTCCCCTTTTTCTTTTTTTTTCCTGCATTTTACTACATATCTTTCATTATTACTATAATTAGGATATCTTAAAAGATATCTTAAATGTTGACCCGTGTTATCACTACAAAAAATTTAGATAAAATCGGTTCAGTACTTTTTTCGTGAAACTCGCACACCCAAACAGACATACAGACAAAATTTTGAATAACTATTGTTTCGGGGTATATATTCTGTACAATACATTACAGTCATTGTTTTTAAAAAATATTTCACGTACAAATTTCGTTAAGTTACTGTGTTATTATATGTATAGATATTGGAATTAGTTATTAGTTTAAATACATATTTATTTATTCACAAAAAATCACTTCCTTCAAAAACAAAATCATGCTCCAAAACATTTATTCACCGTCACAACCGCGCTCACGCGCTGTCCTCACGTTAACACAGGGTCACAAAGGTACAACTTCTGAATAACCCATCAGTGATATGCGCCTTCAATATTTTTTTAAATTTAGCCCAAAGTCATATCTCTAGGGATTTTTTTAATTTTTCCGATATCTTAATTCGTTTTTGAGGTATAATTTTTTTTCTGACCGAAACCGAGCGAAAAGTGACCGCGTTTTTCACATTTTTTCGATTTTAAAAAATCTTTTGAGTTTTTTCAATTTTTTTTTTGCATTTTGTAGCCCTCATTCAGACGCGTCTTTTGACATCCCGATCAGCTACGCAGGGCCGGATCCAGCTGTCCTGGGCAAAATAATACTCGCCGATCTTTACACTGTCACTTTTTAAATTAAACTATCTTTTCAGATTGATTTTGATTTTTGGTTCCTGACATTGAATTGCCAATCCAAATAATCTAATCTATAACACGGTGGATCGCAGATAATTTTTTATTATTTTTTATTTAAAAAAAGCTTCTTTCACCACTTGCAACTATTCTAGTACAGTTAAAAGAATCCTGAGCGCAATACTGATATTTGGACCAAATCTTTTTTTTTTTTATTTATTTGGTAATCAAACAGCGTTACAGTATTACTTAAGATTGCACATTGTACACAAAGGAGAGTTACAATAAGGCCAAAATTAGATTACACTAAAAATACTATAATAATGAACAACAGGCATCAAAATGGTAAAATAAAATATAGATATTCAAAAGATGTTTTAGATCTAAAGATAATATCTATTATGTTGGTGCAAAGGTGTGTGTGTGTGTGTGTGTGTGTGTGTGTGTGCGTGCGTGCGTGCGTGCGTGCGTGCGTGCGTGCGTGCGTGCGTGCGTGCGTGCGTGCGTGCGTGCGTGCGTGCGTGCGTGCGTGCGTGCGTGCGTGCGTGCGTGCGTGCGTGCGTGCGTGCGTGCGTGCGTGCGTGCGTGCGTGCGTGCGTGCGTGCGTGCGTGCGTGCGTGCGTGCGTGCGTGCGTGCGTGCGTGCGTGCGTGCGTGCGTGTGTGTGTGTGTATTGTGTGAAGTTGTGTGTGTATGCTCAAATAATAAATTCTATTATTATTACTTAAAATAAACAAATCAATGACTGCTCACGTATTATGACTTAATGGCTATACTTCTTTTTTTTATCTCTTTTTTAAAGACTACTTCAGATAACTTAAATATATCCAAATCAGAGTATTGTTCATTATAAATTTTAACTGATCGCGTTAAGATGGCATGTGCAATCATCATTGGATACGTTAACACGTAAACTATACGAGCTACTTTAATAAATAATAAACTATGTAAAAGTTACTTATCGGGAGTGAATCTTTGTAATTTATAATAATTAGTGTTAAAGTTAATTAATTACATAAAAAACAACGTGCAAACATTAAGTTTTTTACCAAAAATTGAAGTTTTTAATGTTAATACAGTAAAGCTAAAGTCTTGTGAGCAGTGTTTGAGGTGAACGCGTAAGCGACGCGTTTTTCACGGCGCTTACGACCTTTTGGTCGCGACGTGTACGACGACGTTAGAAGCCGAGCTGGTATTGAGTAAATTTAATTGTAACTCTACCGACATTGAAGTAATTTAAGTAAATTTGGAATGTAAAATATGTTCCGATATATTAAAATGCGAGGAGACAATGAAATGTGCGACTTGTTTAGGTTGTTTTCATTATTCTTGCGCTGGTTTAAAGGATAATGATTTTAAAAAAATACTTCCCATGAATAAAGCTAGATGGAAGTGTTCAACCTGTAAACTTTTAAAGAAAGGCATTAGTAATACTAGCCCTAGATTAACTGCTGTATCTTCTGATAGCGTCTGCGCGAGTACTACCCAACTTCAATCACAATCAGCTCATGATAACAGTATAAAATCAATGATTGCTCATTTTGATGATCGCTTCAACAGTCTGCATTCTGCAATGGAATCATTTAAAGGTTTTATTACTGAAGAATTTCGTAAGCTCTCTGAAACTGTCAGTTCGTGGTCTACAAAAATTTCATTCATTGAGACCTCTATTAACTCCGTTGTAGATCGAATAAATGACATGGACAGAGAAATATCTAAAATAGATAACTACCGGACTGAACTTGAACAGTTGACTCTAAAGTTTAAAGAACTATCTGAAAATACTATAAGAAATGACCAGTGGGTTCGTCGATCTAATAACCAAATAAACGGGGTACCCCATAAAAAAGGCGAAAATTTATTACAAATCGTTAAAAATTTGGCGTCTAAAAGTGGGTTTTCAATTAATCTGGACACGGACATAGACTTTGTTACCAGGGTAGCTGTAAAAAACGACACTGCCGACAGTAAACCGCGCCCAATTATCCTAAAAATGCAAGCGCGTTACAAAAAAGACGATTTTCTCGCATCAGTGCGTAAGTTAAAAGGATTACGGGCGTGCGATATTGGTTTCACTGGTGTTATGAATCCAATATATGCTAATGACCATCTATCCACCTATAATAAAGCTCTGCTAAATGAAGCTAAACGTAGATGTAAGGAGAAGAGCTACTTGTACTGCTGGGTCCGTAATTGTACAGTTATGGTTCGTAAAAATGATAGCTCTCCAGTCATACATATCACTTCAAACGAATGTTTAAAAAAAATTTCATAAGAACTACAACTACAGTGGGTTTTGTTATACTAATAACTATATTTGTGTGTGTGATTTTTAGTTGGTTTTTAATTTTTAGATTTCTTTTTCACTATGCATTAAATGTATTAACCTCTTTTTATACCTGTTACCTCGTGAATGTATTTAGGCGTTTTTATGTGGGCAACCTTAATTATTATCGGAGTTTCTGTAGGGTACCTTGGTCTCTTTATTTTCTTATCGACCATACGATTGATATGTTGCAGCTAATTTCTATTTTGTTTTTATTAATACACACAATTACTATTTTTATTAAGTTTTGTTTTCTCTTAATATGAATTTAACTATATATTATCAAAACGTTAGGGGTCTACGTACTAAAACAAAACAATTTTACTTTAATTTACTGAATAAAAGTTATGATGTAATTTGTTTGACTGAGTCCTGGTTGCTGGACGGAATTTTTGACGAAGAACTCTTTGACCCGCGCTATAGCATATACCGTAACGACCGTGATTATGCTCGTCTAGGAGTAAAGAGGGGCGGTGGCACTCTAATTGCCGTGCGGCATGGTTGTGCGAGTATAGATGTACGAAGCCTTAGCACGCTCCCTTGTTTACCTGATGCTGACATAACATACGTAGATTTGATTGTAGGACAGGACTCAACTAAAAACAAGTTACACCTGTTTTGTTGTTACTTTCCTCAGAGCATACATCAATGCGACTCTGAAGCAAGTTTTTTTGAATTTTTGTCAGATTTATTAATTAACAGACCTAATGACAATTTTATTATACTGGGTGATTTTAACATCAGGGAGGCAGTATGGTCGGTTCAATCCGATGGAAATTTAACAATTCAAATACTTCTGGTAGCAGTTTAATATTACAATTATTTGCATTTATGACATTTACTGGATTAAATCAATATAATAATATCTTGAACTTTAATAATAGATTACTTGATTTGGTTTTATCTAATATTGCCTGTTTAGTAGAGAGAACAACTCCTTTATCGTTGCCAGAGGATGCTCACCATCCAACCCTGACCGTAAGCTTTGAAGGAGGTACTTCTGGCAGCAATCTCAGAGAACCATCTCGCATTGTTCGTCGCTTCCATGACGCTAATTATGATACTATTAATACTGAATTGAGTAGAATTGACTGGACGAAACAACTTTCATCAGATAATATTACAGATGCTGTTGATAAATTTTATCTCATAGTGAATGAAGTTATTGAAAGACTTGTACCGAGTAAAGTAGTTTATCATCACGGTAGATTTCCGACTTGGTTTTCGAAACACTTAATTAGATTGATTAATAAAAAATTAAAAATACATAAAAAATGGAAAATTTATGGACGACCTAGCGATTATGACCGCTTCTCAGAACTTCGTCGTGAAACTAAGGATCTAGAATTAGAATGTTATAATTTTTTCATAGAAATGGCAGAAACAAATATTCGCTATAATTCAAAACACTTTTGGTCCTATGTAAAATCAAAGCGATTTAGTAACTGTATCCCAGAGAATATGTTTCTTGATAATCAGTTTGGTTCCGATGGTCAAACTATAGCTAACTTGTTTAACTCATTCTTTCAATCTGTTTTTGAAGTTGACGAAAATATTAAAACTAGAGAACATATCTTACCTTCTAGACATAATATATCTATTGGCAATATTAATATAACTAAAGAGACCATCAAAAAATATTTATTAAAGCTTGATTGTTCCAAAGGAAGTGGCCCTGACCAATTGCATCCTATATTTTTCAAACGTTGTAGTAGTCAAATCTCTATTCCGCTACACATACTATTTATGAAATCTTTACATTCAGGTGTACTGCCACCAATCTGGAAGAAATCTATTATTGTTCCAATATTTAAAAATGGAGATAAGCATAATATTAGAAACTATAGAGGAATATCAAAAATATCAGTAATACCAAAATTATTAGAAAAAATTATTTATGATACTCTATTCCCCTTATTGCGACCCTTACTTATTTCACAACAACATGGATTTGTTAATAGACGTTCAACTGAATCAAATTTGTGCGAATTCCTGGATATTGTGCTCTCAGCTATGAGTAGCGGATTTCAAATCGATGCCGTTTATACCGACTTCTCCAAAGCCTTTGATAAGATCTCACATTCTATATTAATTCGCAAAATAGAGCATGCTGGTATACATGGTGATCTCTTAAGGTGGCTTGAATCTTATCTTCGCGACAGGTCTCAAGCGGTGGCTGTTAAGGGATTTATCTCTAGCTTTGTTCCCATTACATCTGGAGTTCCACAGGGTTCTCACCTTGGCCCTCTTCTTTTTAATATATTCATAAATGACATTTTACAGTCTTTTCAAAATTCTAATATACTACTTTATGCAGATGACACAAAGATTTTTAAAATTATAAAAACAAACGAAGATTGTGCAAAACTTCAGGATGACTTAGTTTATTTAGAGAATTACTGTAGATCTAATGGGTTATTTTTGAATATCGACAAGTGTTGTGTTATAACATTCTCCAGAAAGAAAGCGCCAATTATATTTGATTATAAAATTTTTAATAAACAACTGAAGAGAGTGTTTGACGTGAAAGACCTGGGCGTGTTGTTGGATGCTGAACTTATATTTGATAAACATATAAATAATATAATTACAAAAGCATACAAAATGCTTGGCTTTATATTTAGAAGCGCTAGTGATTTTAAAAGTATACATACATTTAATCTGCTGTATAATTCATATGTTAGATCTCATTTAGAGTATGCTTCGATTGTGTGGAACCCGCAATATAACAAATATATTGAAGCAGTAGAGAGTGTGCAAAATAAATTTATAAAGCGATTGAGGTATAGATTTGATGTAGTTGAAATTAAAAATTTAAATATTTTATCATTGAAGCAACGTAGAGAATACAGAGACCAAATTTTTCTTTATAAAATCATACATAATTTAATTGATTCCGATTATCTTCTAAGCAATATTAATTTCAAATGCCCAACTTTTTGCACCCGTTCTAAAGATACTTTTTGTGTCCCTATGTGTAGAACAAATTATGCCAAGAACTGTTTTGTAATTAGAGCTTGTAGATCGCATAATACATATTATAACCAAATTGACATATTTGATAGTAATATTAACAAATTTTCTCAAAGCATTAAGCATAAACTCTATCATCCTTGATATAATATGTATTTTGCAACCCTCTCTATACACAAAGATTATGTTTAGTTATTTTACGTATAGTTTGTATTTTTTTTTTCACTCCATGTTTACTTATAAGTGGAAACTTTATTGGCTGATGAGAAGAATAGTTTGTATTTACATATTTCTGTATTATAAAAGCTGTTTGTTTCCCAACTGATAATAAAATAAAAAAAAATAAATAAAATAAAAATTTTTGGCATATTGGGTTTTAGTAGGAGGTACATATAGCAAGGGTGTATGGCGCGTTCGCTGCTTTGGAACCTGAAAGGATATGTTTGATAGAAGTTCAGGGCAATCAGTCTTATTGTTTAATATTGTGTGCAGCAGTTTCATATCGCTTTGTGCTCGTCTACTTTCGAGTGTTTCTATATGATAATATTCATATGCATCACGATCTGTATCAAAATTTTTGTAATTTTTAAATTGTAAGTATTTTACAAATACATTTTGAATTTTTTCGATTCTCTGTATATCTGATTTATGATAAGGTGACCAAATACTACTGGCATATTCTAGTAGACTTCGTATGTATGCAAAATAAAGCATTTTGATACATTGTATATTTTTAAAACTAGAGGTTGCACGCTTAATAAACCCGAGTTGTTTATAAGCCTTGTTGATTATAATTTCATAATGTTCGCTAAATGTTAATTTTTGGTCTAATGTAATACCTAAATTATTGCTCCGTTAATACTGTAAGTGTGGTCAATAGGTTTAAGTTTTCGGGTGAACGTAATATGATGACATTTATTAATATTTATCGTTATTCTATTTGTCTCATAGTAGGTAGCTAGCCTATCTAAGTCTGCTTGTACTTTTTTGCAATCTTCAATAGTACGAACTCTGAGGAATATTTGTCATCAGCAAACATCAGGAAGCGAGAGTGCTTAAAGCAGTTACTTATGTCAAATAAGTATGCGTTATATAAAATAGGTCCCAAGATAGAGCCTTGAGGTACTCCCGATGATATATTTAAAAAGTTACTCCTAGCACTTCCCATTTTAACTGCCTGCATTCTATTTTTAACGTATGACGAAAACCATCTTAACAGATTTCCATGTATACCCAGAAGATCAAGTTTACGCAATAAAATTACATGATCAACTCGATCGAAAGCTTTTTCGAAATCAGTGTAGATTACGTCAACTTGATCTTTTTCATCCATGACTTTAAGGACGTAATCAGTGAAAACTCCTAAATTCGACACTGTAGAGCGTCTTTGCATAAATCCATGTTGTTCGATAGGAATGCATTTTTTAATATTAAAATTAATTTTATCACGTATTATTTTCTCTAATATTTTGCTCATGACATTTAATATAGAAATAGGTCGATAATTTGTTATTAAAGATTTTGATCCACTTTTATGAATTGGAACTACTAATGCTTCTTTCCATTTTGTAGGAAAGCAACCAAAAGTATTTATAGATGTAAATTAAAAATAATTGTAAGGGGTCTAGCCAAGCTTTTTGCACATTTTTTAAGAAATATAGGCGGTATGTTATCGCTTCCAGGGCCTTTACTCACGTTAAGCTTTGTTAATTGTTTCAAAACAGTACATTCAGTTATGATGAACCCAGAAATCGAATCATTTACGTTATTCGTTTGTAGATCTAAGTCTTTATATGATGAAGCAGGTTTCATAAATACACTGTCAAAATGCCTACTAAATCCATTGCAAGCTTCGGTCTCTTCGGTGTAAATATTATCCTCGTAGGTAAGAGTATTAGGATAGCTACTTTTGTTGTGTTTTAATGAGTTCAAATATGTAAAAACAAGTTTAGGTTCTTTTTTGATATATTCTTGCATTTGCAAACTATATTTGTCAAAACATTCTATTTGCTTAGATTTCTGTCTTGTTCGAAACAAAGCAAATTCATCGTAATCTCGAGGGTTATTATAGGTTTTCCAACGTTTATGGGTTCTTTTTTTATCCCTGATTATATGAATTAACGCTTTTGTATACCACACTGGAAATTTATAAGAGTTAATATTTTTATTAGGTATGTATTCAGATATTAAATTATATAATATAGTGTAAAAAGTATCCATGACGTCATCTATTGTCCGCGCTTGTAAGGCTAGGTTCCAATTAATATTAAGCAAATGATCATTAATTTTTTCATAATCACCTTTATAAAAGTTTGGTTTGCTAATGGGTTTGTGGCGAAAAGTACGTATATTTAGATTTGTTAAAATTCTTAAATCTGTAACAAATTTTAAAACGTCTTGTGGGGAAAAATTACTATTTAAAAACGTACGAGGAACTGATAACTCCTCTGAAAGTTCTAATGCATTTATATTATCACATTAGTTTTCGTGAGTTAAAATAGACTCGAGATAGTTACAATGTTCTAACAATAAATTTATTGAAGTTTTGTTATACAAGAAAGAAAAATGTTTACAGTTTATTATGCTCAATAATCTGGGGAAACCTTAACTCTCAGGAATTTATGGTCGTATCTATAATGTGAAATAATAAAAATAAACGCGTGTATAGGTACTTATGTACAAACGTAAGAAGTTATACTTCTTTGGCGTAACAGAATAAAAATAGCTAAAGATTTCATCA
The DNA here is from genome assembly GCA_921882275.1 of Brenthis ino. Taxonomy (NCBI): domain Eukaryota; kingdom Metazoa; phylum Arthropoda; class Insecta; order Lepidoptera; family Nymphalidae; genus Brenthis; species Brenthis ino. The sequence goes on along the minus strand of OV170225.1, from coordinate 24,366,166 downwards.
AGTATATCACAACTCTCTGTTTGTAAAAGGAATGCAGCTAACTTCATTATGACGATTTTTGGCTGTCGGTGTGCGCGCGCATCGTAAAAATGTTATTCTCATAATTTTTTCCAAACGTGCCTAAAGAAGTATAACTTTAAAAAAATAATAACCGACTTCAAAAAAACTAAAAAGCAAAACATTACTGATTGGTAGTTTTGATTTACTATAGATACCTAATCAGAGGCACAGACTTCGAAAATATTTGATTAGGTATCTATAGTAAATGAAAACTACCAATCAAAAAAAAAGATTCTGTTGGGTTTTAGTGGGTAGTACTGGCTATTCTAGCTATTAAGTCTTCTGTATGTATGCAGGTGTTATGCGTAAATCCATTTCCTAACCTCAAAAAAGGCATGCCTACGCTTCTGAGCTTTTTTATAATTTACATCAGTTTTTCTAAACGCTGCCCGATTTCGTTTCAGATATTTCAAGCATTCGTTTCATCGGATTTGTGTAGTAGCTCCATTATGAGATACGCAGGCAGGACGCACTGCTTATAGAACCTAGTCATTAGGGACTATGCAACCCATGACGACAAAGTCATTAAATATATTGATTTCTTACGAAATAGATAGGTCATAACAGTTAGGATACTAAATAAAAATGTACAGTTTTGTTAAAATATTTTATTTCTGAAACGTAGATAAAATTGATACAAGTAATTAAAACTCTTAAATATAACTTAAAGTTTTTACATAACCAAGAAACTGCGAAAAATTGTCTTATTTATAATGTAAGGATTGCGCGTTTTCCCACAACTTTCGTTATTGTACAGCGTGCTAACAATCTCGCATGCACCCTTTATTTAAATTATCTCATATAATAAATAAGAACAATTAAGTTTTCTTATACAAAACTTTCAAATACAAGAAATTGACGCCATAGTTACAACACAAAATTATAACTGTATAAAAATCGGTATTAATTTTTGAAGATTTCAATTTACATTAATCTAATTTAAATATATATAACAAAATAAGAACAAACACATTTCGTTTCTAATTATCCACCAAACAGTACAAATTTCTATTTATAACCTTTGGTAACAGAAATATTACATGTATAATACGTATGTACATTATATTATATTCAACCTCTCCTTAGGAGTAGGCACTTTAAAATATTACCATTTTATCAAGAGCAAGAAATTTTAAAATTCGCCTTTTAAAGATTTTTATTAAAATGTTTCAAAATCGTCTATAAAATATGTTATTATAAAATATATTTCGAAACAAGCAAATAATTTTTTTTAACGATTGACAATAACAACTTTTATATACCATTGGAGGTCGTTATAGAGTCTAATATTATGATCACTAACTGTCAATAGTTTAAACTCTAAAATTCATTTAATTAATGCTGAAATATTACGTGGTGTAATTTTCTTATGATTATTCACTATCAATAAATGTCTCATTTCGTTCCTGGAACTTTGTACGCTCACCACATTTATTCGCATCCCGTTGTTATATCTACTTAAATGAATTTATTTAATAAGGCAAGCGATTACATTAAAATAAGAGCGATGACCTACAATATGCAGGTTCATAAGAAAATCGTGCTCCTTACATTCGAAGTTTCGTCTAGTGGTCACAAAAATCTCACTCTCACACCATAAGAAGTTATATTGACTGGACGTGGGTGGGGCATATTTGCACTGTATTTCATAATTTGTCTCGTTTTACACACTTTCACAACTTTATCAATATAGTAATAGATACACTAGCAAATCGAAGTCCTTATCGAAAGAAGTAAATGTTTTGGATGGTACATGTGGTTGGGTGTAGTTGCTTGAAGGAATAATAATCTCTCTGAAGAATTAGCACATCAGACAATGTTTTTCCGGTGCTTATAATTTTTACAAATATTATATACAAGAGTGTCGTTACTACACTGGGTAAAAAGGCGCGCGAGCGCCGCCGGCCGACGCTACGTGAGCAGCTTGAAGAACATAATCCCTAACGAGATGTTTATAAACAGTACTAGGATCACTAACTGCTGTCGTGAGAACCAGTCCTGAAACAGAAAATCGTATGTTATATGTAGATAAATCCAAATACATATATTTATTAAACCAGTAAAATCGAATCTTAATTTATTCAAACTAAACTTTATTAGGTTACTACCTACTATTGGTATTAAAATGTCTTTAATAAAATAAGTTAACATGTATTTTCTTATATGATTTAGTTAATTCAAACTTAATATGTCACCTTCACTTGTGGACTAACTAAGTACAGGAGGGGGTTGGCTCTCAGCTTCTCGGACTCCTCGTGCATGCGGCGCACTTCCTCGCGGCGCGCCGAGCCCAGCGCCGACACCTCCTCGCGCGACATCCCCCCGCCGTCCGGTAACCGCGGCATCCCTGCAACGTCCGGTAGAGACTTCTTGCGTTGTAAAGTTTGTGGAGTGCTTAACATCTGTAAACAATGCGAGTTCGTAACATTAAAAAATAGGTCTTTATATCTTTATAAATGTATGATAAAAGATATCATGCACCTATTCAGTTAATATAAAAGTGTGTAAATATCTTTTAAGTACACAATTTATTAAGAGCAGTTGTCACTAGTTTTACATAATCCGATTGCATTGAATCGTAGCTATATTTTAGTATGAATAAGCGTGTCACTGTATTATTTTATGTATGCAGAATGGTTTCTTATACATAGGTACACATATTGTATATCCTATGTCGGACTCACTTACAAACGAAAGCTATTGAATGCCATTAAAAATATATAATGAATACAATATTTTATTATTAGTCATTAGAGGTAATTAAGTTGAAATCCAAATGCAAAAGAATAAGTAACGAATAAAAATTATAATATCTACACGTATACTACGTTCGTATACTTTGTATCATATTCTTTGTATCATATTTGTCGATATTCATTGTTTATTATTTATATGAAATACGTTTTTCTTTATATATAAATATAAACTAAACGATGTAAAATTGATAATTACTATCAAATATTTTACTTTTTACCTCTACAGGAGGCACATTAATCCAACTCTCAGAGGCGCGGCGAGCCAAAATAGCCGGCGAACACATAAGATCCTCATCTTCCTCCTCGTCTGCTTGATACCACATTTTGCAATAAAACTATAATATCGACTATAATATCACACAAGTGTTAAGTTTTTATAGCAAAATTTTGTGCTGATTATTATTTTTTTGAAAAAAAAAAAATATTCGTAACCTTGTTATTGATAACGGTTGCGTTAGTTTTAATTAAAAATTAGAATTGATAATTTCTATTTATATATTTAGCGAATGTATGATGCGCGGAAAGCGGCAGCGAATGACTGTCTCAAATTAGAAATAGAACGGGCTGACCGGCCGAGCTCCGCCGCCCACCGCCTACATAACGAAACGTAAACTAGCGCCCACCTATATGCATTTATACTGTGTAGCGTATATAATATATACATTTCACGTATCACTGATGCAGATGTACTAACAATGTTTGTATCATAAAACTCAAAATGAAATGGAACAACTTACTAAGAAATAGTAGTAATTAGGATTTTATTGATTGTAATTTGGATTAAGGCAGAAGGTACCTATGAAGTTTGTTATATAGTCTTTTTCTCACTAGTTTAGTCAATTGCTGTAGGTATATGTTTATATCAAGGAACGAGAGATGGTTTTTATTTGTGGATAATGTGGATAAAATATAGACTGTACACCTGTTGGTGAGTTGCTATTTCTTTCTAATTACCCATAAAGTTCTTAGCTAATCAGGCTACGAATATTCTAATTGCACTACATATAATAAAATCATAATTTATAAAACATATCAAACTTATATAATAGTAATATTTAATTTTAAAGTTACGTCTAGTTAAAATAAATAAAGCTAGCTTTTAGTATACATTGTTAAATAGATATACTTCTTATTTGTAATGATTTAATAAATATAAAATAAATATGTAAATATTGTTCTTTACTTACCTTTCGGCCTCCGCCACCACCTCCCGTCGGCGCTGGAGGCGGCGGTGTTGGATTTTGTGGTACGAACAAGCTTTCGGTTCTCTTTGGTTGATATGGTGATGGAGAAATTTCTTGTCCAAGATTTCTTTTCCGTAGAAGGGAATCTTCGAAAGGTTGGGTTTCCCTCGAAGCAGCACGTGAAATAGAACCACGGCCTGAAGCTAAATGACCATTGCCAGCGGGAGTAGCCGCTCGAGAAGGTGGACGCGAAGAAGTTATCGGTTGTGGCGCCACAGAACCAGCCCTGGATCCACCACTAGGAGGCGCAGCTTCTACTGATGGCTGTCTTGATCGCCTGCCGTAGCGATCCACGCTTGAATCTCTACTAGGAGGTCGTTTATAGTGGTCAAAGTAATCGATGGAAGGACGTTGTCCCTGTTGTCTTAAGTCCCGGTCTCCATTCATTATATCTTGATCAGTTGCTGCAGGTGGACGATAAGATTGCTGATCCATCGCTCCTTGCCGGTATAGCTGTTTATCTGGTGTTTGACGGTACCCTTGTTGGTTAGTCGAGGTTTGCCGATACATTTGCTGTTCTTGTCCTTGTCCTTGTCTATACATTTGTTGGTCGGCTGGTTGTCGGTATCCTTGGGGATCCACAGACTGTGAATAGTTTTGAGGGTCTACATTTTGAGCCTGTCTGTCTAACGCCCCTTCTGAATGGACGGTACCTGTACGCAATTCATTTCTTCTATAAGCTGCCATACTACTGTCGACGTATGTCTCAATTTGTGGTTCATTCATAGGTTGAGCTAAAATACTTTGCCGTCTAGTAAGTCCTGGGGGTGCATTCCAGTCCTGAGATGGTCTTTGATTTGTTGGTGGTCGTGTGGAAGACGAATATCGACGGTTTTGGTTTGCGTATTGTTGATTAGTGTGGTCAATGTTTTGTGTTTGTGTTTGATAGGGGGAAAGCGGTGGTTGGGCTTCCGGCATATATCCACTTGGTGGATTATTTGAGTATAGTTTTTGGCCTTGTATTTGATTTTGCACACTTCCAGGACCCGTCCATGTATCTTGATTAGTCTTATAAAACTGATCGTATTGAGGATTAACATTTCTATCATCAGAAGTGTAGTTAGGACTAGTAGGATATCGTTGGTCCATTGATTGGCCTGTATTGTGATATTGAGTTGATGGTCTTCTTGACGACATCGCATTTGGTATTTTTTTCATTTGAGGAATATGTGAATGCATCGGAGGGATATGATTTGGAATGCTCTTTCCGTCCATGATCTTTTCGGTTTCTTGTGAAGGGGGTGTAGGATTAACTTGTTGTTCATAAACTTTTTGTCTATACTTCTCTCTTAACCCTATTCGGTCAAAGCCGGGATGCTTAAAATCTGGTGCGAACTGCTTGGCAGTTGTTTGTGCTATATCACAGTCTTCTTTAGCTTGGTCTGCTGCTTCATCAGCTTGTTCGGCTTTACCTCGAGCTGTAGCGGTTCTGTTAAAAGTAAAAAGTTATCATTCTTTTCAGTAACAATAATATCCTCCTGACCGTTATCGGCCACGGTATGTAAGAAGTGAATCTAATATACACACATTTATACGAGCAATCGATTTGAATTTAATAAACATAATATCTAAAATTACCTTTATTCAGGATATTTGTATATTTCATTTTACTTAACTTTTTATAATGTAAGGTACTCTCGTATTACAAACCTAGAAATAGCAATATCGGCCTTTTGTAATGCTATTTTTGATGCACGCTGTGCTGCATTCACTGCAGAGTCAACGCGTTCCCGGAATTTAGCCGAGCGCATGAGAAACATATGTTTGCGCTTTTGGCTAGTGATGAGCACGTTGTTCTTATATTTGCCTTCTTCTTTCGTCCCGTCTCGGAAGGTAGTCACACCGTAGCCGTATTTCCTATTCGCGAACCACTCGCCCTCATATCGGAGTCCATCACTACGTTCACTTACACCGAATCCAGTACGTTTATCATTCTTCCACTCGCCCATATAAGTTTCAGTTACACTGGCATCTAGATGTTCATTCTGAAAAATAAAATAATATCATTTTTATTATGTAAAACTTATTTGTATTTCAAGATTATTGAAACATTACGAGTCATCAATACAGTATTTACACTAAAAGTCAGTAAGCCAGTGTTTTCAGTCTATAAGGAAGCTTCCTACATTTTTTAAGGCACATCAGAGAGAATAAGCTATTTACTTCCTTCTTATATAGTTCATACAAAATAAGGTCCACATTGATCTAAAACCATTTTATATTACTACTATTACGAAAACTGACTATTAATCTTTTATTTAATCTATGACATAAGCTACGTATATTTTATTAATTTGTGTTGACTTATGGAAAATTCATATTAGATAGGTTAGTATTTGCTCTACATTTTTGTTTCAACTGATTTGCTTATGCTAATAAATAATAATTTGTTTCATTTATTAAAACACAATTTCTTGTCATTTTTCACCTTACATATATTATAATCTGAAATTTTTGAGTTTTGTTATTTTTTTCGCTCATGCATATTGTATACTTCATAGGCAATGTTATACGTCTTGGAAAGTCTTTCCGACGCCATAGTATGTTATACAGGCAATAATATATATAAACTCACTTACTGAGTAATATTTATATTAATATTTAAGAGTTACCTCAACAATGAAACTGTTGTTCGAGTTTGTATGCAAGGAGACACGTGTCGTAGCAGAGTGCGTGCTCTCGACCGACGACACCCACGACGAGGCCGACCCGCCCGAGCCGCCGGACCGCACCGAGCCGGTACCGCGCTTGTCGAGCTCCCCCGTGCTACGTTGTTTGCGTATTCTCTGAAATCACATGAACATTTGTATGATATATTTTAATTAAAATATAGATCTTTAGGTAGTATATGTTTATTAAGAAAAACTCCCAAGATGTACGAAGAACTGAGTGCAAGATACACAAAACTTTTGAAATTTAATCTAGTAGCTTTAATCGAGTAATAACTAGCCATTCTACATATTGTACTATTTTATATTTGACTAGAAGTGCCCGCGGCTCCGCCCGCGTTGAGATGATCAAAACTACTCTCACATTGCAGTTTTTGTATTTTTTCTCAGAAATGAGACATTTTCCTGCGGTAAAAAATATCCTATATGTTGATCCGGATAGCCAGCTATCACCATACGAAATTTCATGATGCGGTAACAGACAGACAGACAAAAATTCTAAAAACTATAGATTCGGCCTCTGTATCGATAATCATGTTTATTTCAATAAGATTTTCCAAAAAATATTTAATGTACAGATTCGGCTTGGTTACAATTTTATTATATGTATAGAAAATAATGCTTAAGCTTTTAGAAATTAGATTCTTAGAATCATTTTTTTAAATACGTATGAACTATTCATTATGCCTTTCCGTAACAATATTTTTTCTAGGGATTTAAATGTGACACATATTTTCAGTTTTGTAATTTTATTTAAACTTTGTTACTTTAATATTAATTGGAATAACTAGTTATAATATTGTTGATCATTGAGAATCATCTATAACTTTTTTTAATATCGACACTTCAAACGAAATAAACTCTACAGTGATCCAAAAACATATTTTCTGACACTAAGAAAATATTATGTTTTTTACTAAGAATCTTAGTAATATAGAATTTCTGAAATCTGTACAAAACGCATTGTAATTAAATAAATATTTTTAAAATATTAAAAAAAATATATGTTATATTGCTGTATGTGTTTATACCATAGTGTACCTACTCATTTTACTTAGGCCGTTATTACATTTCACATACCTATCGCACAGTAACTTTTTGATCACCCAATGCCACGGGAATAACTTATCCATTTATATCATTATCTCTATTGCAAGAAATAATAATGTATTACTTGTGTTTAAAAATATATATTTTAATAGAAACAAATTCATAAATAATATTTTGGATGATTGGTTGAACTTATTGTAAATACGTGATCAGTATCAATTATTCATAATTGGTAGGTAGGTAGGTACATACATAAAAAAGTAATATTTATTGACTGATATAACGCTTAGCCTATGCTGATGATTTTGGAAATGTGTTCAACTGTAGATTTCTTTTCTTACTAGCAACTCACCCTCGCTTCGCTCGGGTTCGTCCCTAGCTTTTTTTTTATTCTTTAATATTTAAAACGTCCCTAACTTGCATCCCAATACAAAGTTTCATCGCTATTTTCACCCCTTTAAGAGAGGTTTCCGGGATAAAAATCCTACCCTATGTCCTTCCCAGGGTCTCAAACTATCTTCTTACCAAATTTCATCTAAATCGGTTCAGTAGATCCAGAGATTACAACCTCACAAACTTACAAACTTTACCTCTTTATAATATTAGTATAGAGTAGAAGTGAGTAAGTTTAAGAAAGAAATAGAATGAAATTGAAAAGGGTTTGTTAAATAATAAAAGCTTGCTTGAAATTTCGTCGTTTTAAAACTTAGATATAGCTACTTTGTGAGTGAAATGCTACTAAACATGTAGGCTGTCAGTGTCTAGTATCCGGAATCAAGTGGTTCCCTTTGGACACTGAGTTGTTTAAAGTTATTTAGGGACACGAGCAAGTAAGTTCTTGTAAAACAAATAAAAATTACTAGAGCACCTCGTACACAGTAGGCATATACATATATAAGACCGTAAATAGTAGGTGTAACTATATACATAAGACTGTAGTAATTTTACTTAGAATCATTTTAGCGTAACCAATAATATGATCTCAATAGTGTCTAAATTGATAGATGAAAAAAAACTACTCCATTGTTCACAGTTTGCTAGGTTTTAAATAAGTAAAATCGTACTTAAAAATATATTTGCTTTTACAGAATATCGAAATAGTAAAATACAATATGTATTTAGATCTTCATAACTCAAAAAAAAACGAATCACTTATAAGTTTATTCGTGTCTGTCCCCCTACATATATTCTCGTGTAATGATAGTTTGTTTAGAGACTGCAATAGAGTTTAAAATAAAGTATACAAAACTTCGTAATTCCCCTGAACTCCCAAATAACTTTAAACAAAAATTGTGCTCTTTAAGCCATATTTATTATTTATATAATTATCGATTTTTAATTAGACTGTGTTTTTATTTAATTTTGAATATTTCAAAAAAGTTTCATCGCCACGCCACGCCAGTTGTTAGCAGGATCCAATATTTTACATGAATTTGGAAAACAATTAATTAACCACTTTGGTTTTTGCTACCGTTTATACGAACGAACTCTCATATTTACTACAATATAAAATGTGTACAAGCCGTAGTGACGTAGCACTCCATTTCGGATTTGATTTGAGAGATACTAATGCATGTTTGGTGCAGATCTTAAAGGACGAATTTTCTCTCCATTTTAAAAACTTTGGGAATATTATGCTTAATAATGAATGTTATACTTCTTGTAATAAAACAGTTTTACATACTTCTAGTAAAAAATAATTTTATCTCTATGCTAAATAAACAATTCTTAACTCTACAAAAAAAGAAATTGTCTTTGTCCTAAAATTTATTTTATGATTTCTCTATTCATTATGATTTAAAATAAAGGAAAAATATCCATATTCCTTAAAAAGTTTGCATCTGTGGTAGTTATGATAATAGGTAAAGCCTTTTTCTTGAGTATCATATTTAAAAAAAGTATACAATAGTTCTGATGTTCTTAAACATACCGCGAATTCATTCAATCCAGAAGAACAAGAAGAACGTTTTCATCAAGACATCATGGACTTCGAACGTCGTTATCAGGGCCAATAAAATGAAAATATGATGGGATTTGGGGCTGAGTGAAAGAAAGTACTTATAAGTGAAAGAAAAAGTAATAGAGTTCAAAGGAAGGAAAAAGTATTAGGTTTTTAATCTTTTTTCTACTATTTTATAATTTTTTGTATTTTTTGTAATGTTATTTGATATTAAAAGTTGATAAAAATTTATAGATAAATATTATTTTTTCTATTTATTTATATATATATTTTATTTATAAATATTGATCAACCGTTCTAGATACAAATATATATATATATATATATATATATATATATATATATATATATATATATATATATATATTTCTAAACCTAATAAATCTATCGAAATTTCATACTCTCTTATCAAAGTCAAAATTCGTGTTGATTATGTTAGAGCGTTATTTGTGTCGGCAGGTACATCAAAAACTACAACAAATGTTTAGTCTATACTTGTTGTATTTGAGAATTTTTCTTTTCCTTTTCATCATTTTCAATAGCAAAGAGACACTATTTTATAGCGGAATGAGATTTAAATTGAATATTAAAAATGCATTATTTTTATTCATGGTTGAATGTCGCATTGCGGATCTATTCCTTAGAGCGCTGGTGAGATTTAATATGTTATTTCAATATGTACAGCAGCTGCCGCCTGCCACGATATAAATATTAAAGATTTTAATGGCCTATTCAACCATTTATAGATAAACTCGATTTTTTTTAACGTATTTTTGGGACAGTAATAAAAATTTTAATATTTTTATTATGCCTAGTGGTTCAGTTCCAGAATCCCCTTTATTATAATGTTATGAAATTAATTCCTAAATAATATAATATTTAATAAATTTAATATTGTATGTAATATTGTATGAAAAATAAATAAGAGGCAAATAAATATAGTGAGAGTTTAAAGTTTTCTAAATACCAATATTGTAATTGTCTTAATAGGTATTATTATTTGCGTTAATAATAAAAATACTAAGTTTTAAACTAACTTTTAAATGATTTATTTTATAAATTCTTATTGTTTAAAGTATTAAGAACCTCCTCCTTTTTTTGAAGTTGGTTAAAAAGTATAGAATTTTTTGTAGGTACCTAAACTTTCTAATAAAAATCCTTTTTTTGTTACCATACTTTTATAATTATATAAACTAAGCACGTTTTTCCTTTACCTTGTTTACCTTTCATATAGAGATTAATTATTATGCTACCAAAATATAACTAAAGCACACAAACATTTTGATGACATTTTTTCATGATTACTTTTTTAAGTTTCTTGTACACAACACCTACAAACTATTACACTTACGGCAAATAGTCCCTTTTTAGTTTTTTCGACGAGAGAGCCTCGTCGTCCGGAAGGTTCGTCGGAACTCTCCTTGAGGACGAACCCTCCCCGGGCGTCGTCAATGCGCGTCGTGCGTCGGTCGGAGGGGTCCGGCGTGCCCGTCGCTTCCGCCAGCGAGGACAGCGAGCCGCGGTGGTCGCGGCCGCCCCCGCGGTAGTGCGACGCCAGGCCGAAGGGCGCCGACGTCCGCACTCCGTACCCATGTCTGAGTCCTCGCATCCATTGTCCTTGGTACGTTCCTGAGAAATAACATATTGCCTTTACGATATCGATTTGGAACAATTCCCGTGAAAGTGATGACGCACTCTTGAATATGGTCGCCAGGTTGCGTCATTGTTATTAAGATTAGAATGTGAATATTTGGTTAGCTAACACTAATGACTTTTAAGACATTTGACTTTTTCTTATAGCATGAAATAAGGCGTCGTCATGATTGTGTGGCGAGGCGGCGCGCACGGCAGGCGTGCCTGCGCTATATATAACCGGCGAGGGCCGCGGATGGCGGCGCGTGTTGCAGGGCCGCCTCACTCAAACCAATCCCTAATCTTATAAAAATCATCCAAAATCAAACTCCCAACTATTAGTCATTGTTACTATTGTTATACACTATAATATTTCGCGGTCGCCTTCGAATGAAAAGAAGTGGAATGGAAATTTTTAAGGTTACAAATTCCACATAATCCAATAAGTATGTCCGGAAGACGGATATGAGCCATGGCTTGTCTTCTGTGAAATATTCTGTATGATATTTGTGATTTTATGAATGACAATTCTTAATACGATCATGACTCAACGTACAGGCGTCGAAAATCGTATGACGTTGTTTCATGGTAATGTACGGCGCGGGCTGTGTTACGCATTACTGAGTTTTGGTGTTGCTTCAAGGTGAAATAAAAAGTAATATATTAAATTATTATACTAATTGTTGTCATGTTTAAGATAAAAAATTACATTAAGAAACGATATTATGCTAATAATGTCAAGTTCAGTTTACTTACATAATATTTCATTATAATATGTAGGTAATAATAAATAATAACAACTGTTAGGCATATTGCGAATATAAATCATCATTTATGTTGTTAATAAAGTTCTGTGTATAGTACATATAAATATATGTCTTTTAAACATAAAATTGTATAGGTATTTTTTTTTAATTTTTGTATTTTTAATTCATGAATATTTAAATGCTATGTACACTTATAATTGACATACATATAAGGTATATTATTATTACATTTATTAAATTGAAAATGTTTCATACGTATGTTGTACGTGTGCTTTTTACAAATAAATAAATAAATAAATAAATAGGTATTAAAGGTACATAACCACCCGTGTGCTGTCACGCGTTTATTTCCCGAGCGCAAACATTGCGCAAAGTAGGGGGTTTCTTTTTAGTTCACGCAATCATAATGTAGGTCATTAGGTGATATTCATGTGCATAGCTATTATTAGGTTGGCGGTAGAGGTGAAGATGAAATTAAGTTATATTTCGAAATATGAAGTAAAAACTATTTAAATCTCTACAATTTAGAATTCTTTAATCAACATTATTTATTCTGTTATTTTTTAACTGAATTCAATTTTCAAGGAAATGAAAAGATTTTTTATACAATTACCGCATATGCTATAAATAGTAAAGTGAACTGCGGCAATGATTTTTATTAAGCGTTAATTGCTCTGATTAAAGCAATATTTGATACTAAGACTATGAAATGAAAACTTCACGGTCGTACAAACTGAAATATTTTTGTTGGTATTCTAAAAATTTGGCATTGAAACGTGTAATACTTACCGCCATCGGCGTATGTTTCTGAACCATATCCGTCTTGGAGGCCGTTGGCCCATGTGCCCTCGTATTTGGCGTTGCTTGTGCTGCTTTGGCGGACGCCGTAACGCCCCTTGTAGCCTTGCGTCCACTCTCCCCGGTACAACCACCGGTCACGCGTCTCCACGCCCAGGCCGTGCCGTTTACCGTTCTGCCATTGCCCCTCGAATGAGCTGCCACTGAAAACAAAATATAACTATGATATTTTCTTTTAAATTTTATTTACATTAATAAAAAATATCCCTAGGAAAGTATATTCGTTACCTAGCAAAACAACCCTATTTTTAGACGAAAGTTATTTAATATGATTTTTTTTACGTATTAGTAGATTACTTTCGTTGTCACTGTTTCTCACGTTTAAATAATATCTTTATCGGGCCATAATTAAAAAATAAAAACCGAACGAAACCTATAATTATAACTTATTGATTAAATCTATCTGTTTTATAACTACATATATAACAATTAGTGTCCTTGCATTGAGTCTTTCACAACGTCACACACATACAATTTTTAAAGATTCAACAAGATATTTGGCAGCTTACTATTTTTGCGTTTATTAACGTTTCAGTAACTACGCTACATACATCATGTATAGGTATATAAATATTGAATGGCTATAAAACATTATTTCGCTTGAGAACAACGTAGTGATACCTCTCTACATTTTTCGCTATTTTGCAAACACTTATATAATACTAGCAAACCCGCGGCTTCGGTCGTGCTAAAACTACAAAAAACTCTAAAATGGTAGGTTTCATACAAACTTTTATGCCCTATTCTACCCTCTTATGGAATTTCGAAAAATGCCAAAACATATATTTGTTTAATTTTATTGAAGAGCATTCATACCAAGTTTCAAGTAATTCTGATAATTAATATTTTTTTGTATTATAACGTGTTTTCCTGTGGGAATGAGATGATCGCCCGTGGTAAAAAGTAGCTTATGTCACTCTCCAGCCTTCCAACTATATCCACACAAAAAATCACGCCACTCCATTATTGCGTTTTCACGTGAAAGAAGGACAAATAAACAAACACACTTTCACATTTATAATATTAGCATGGATACTTAATTGATTGCCCTGGTCTTTAGACCAAGACTATCAATAATATAGTCTATATAAAAATATGATTCTTCATTTAAGTTTTAAAGTTGATGGCACAATTATTTGGTGATATCGTGATAAATAATGGTAGACCGTAAAGGTAGACCTAATCTCTAACAAACCTAAGGGAGCAATAGTGCATTTATTAATATACACATAAAAATAGTAACATGTATAAAAATACATAAAGGTTTATGGATGTTCGTACAATTACAATATTCATGTTGGATATTTTTAATTAATTTTTGTAAGACAAGTGCAGCGAGCTTAGTGCTATCCATTGCGCACATTGTGTGAGTATGCTTTATCACCCATCTGATGGGAGCGTATTTGTCGTACAAATGATCAAATCGTAGCAATTCAATTATTTAAGCTAACCTAGATTAGATTAATATTCTTTGTCAACTACGTACATATGTAGAGCTATCAAGAGAGAGAGAGAGATAGAGAGATAGAAGCTGTTATTTGACCATGAGAAATAGAATTTAAAACTTATTAGGTACATTATATACATAAAGCTCAAATCCGCAGTCTTACGCATTGCATGGCATTGATACTCCCTGTCACAATCCTTCTCCTTGTTGGAGGGACAGTTGAAAAGGGGCTATATAGGTATGAATGTATTCCATGCCTAAAATGTCTCACAACTCACAATTAATAATTTAAAAACTTCATATATACCGTGGGTACATAACTACTACATAAAAAGTCGGCGTTAATTTTTCAGTTTATTAATTCATGCATTTCAAGATCATTGTTATATTATGTTATCATATAGGGTATAAAATAAAATATAAATTTAAATAAGTAGGTATAATTTCAGCTTTTAAATTTATAAATATATGTACCTATATATGAATCTATTTATTTAGCTAGTAGAGTATTTATTTACTTTGTAGTAGTACAGTCGATTTGTAGTACATAGATACTATTGTGTTAATTTTGTGGACTTTAGATTATTGCGTAAAGTTGACAATAATGTTGGCATTAAAATTGTCCGTAGGTTGCGTGTCATTATTATTTATTACCTTAGGGCTTAGGTTATCGCGTGTCAAGGTCTACTGTAGTTAACACCTGTATATTACGTATGTTTGGCAAGTGCCAGCTTTTATTCTACAAGGTCGTAGTGATAATTGTTTCGACTGGTAGTGACTTTAAGCCTTTAAAAGATAAACAATGAAAGAGTTCTAGTTGGAACATTTATTATGATATTGTTATATTGTGTTAATCCATGTTATGATCTATCGCAAATCCAATTTTCACTTTCCATTTAAACGTCACAGCGTGAAGAAGTAACAAACGTCGTACTTTTTAGATTAGGGTAGTCTATAGATCAAAAGGTTTTAATCTACTCGTAGATCACAGCCTTTTGATGATTTCTGCACGTATGAAGTCAATAATAGAATTTCCCAAATAACTAATTTAATATACCTACCTATATATAGAGTCACAAGTATAGTATATTAAATTTTACGAGCATGTATCTACATTTTCAGGCAAAATTTATGAAAGCAACAAATGATCTTGTTCTTTTTATGAATATTTGGAATAGAGATATTATGAACAGAATAAGATATAAGTAGTATAGATTCTACATAACACAGATTACATATACACGTACATAATACATATATGGTTTTCCTTTTAAAAAAAACATATTTGTTAAAATTAATTTACTTATTTTAAAATACTTATTGCAATATGATGATTACATAATTTGAAGTTATTTCAAAAGAAAATGAAATAAATACATATTTGAATGGAAGAGTACCCGTGCCTAATTATTGAAAAAAATAAATCAGAGCTTTAAACTCTATTTCCTTCAATTTTTCATTTATTAGTGAGCACTGAGCAGAGTAAGTTCTCTCTACGTAGGAGGTAGGTAATTTATAGATAAATTCATTCATTAAGTATATTATATAATAATATTATTCCCTCACAAAAGCTTTTCTTGTCATATCACCAGCCTGGTAGTTTACACAGTGCGGAGGTCAAAACAGTACCAAAACTTTTTATTATCAAATTGTATCCAGGGCTCATGCTAAATTATTTCTATTAATTTAAAAAGAAATCATACTAGGCTCAAGAATATATTTTTTAATTCAGTTATAAGTGAAATTTTCCAGGCGGCATGATTTTACTGCTAAACATGATATTGTAAATATTTACGTTTGTTACCTTTCAATGAGAAATTTTTTGAAAATAATATTTATTTTTATGTAAACTCATAGTCCACGTCGTCTGCCAACTGTCTGATCATGCATCATTCGAAAATCTCACAACATGGGCAGATTTTTATCGAACATTTTGAATCTATTCTATACATATACCTAATAAAATTGTAACTGATCGCTGTCTGTACATGGAAGATATTTAAGAAAAACTATTACCTATTGGTGGTCTTTATTAACGCAATAGAACCCAAAACAATGAATTTTAGAATTTTTGTCAGTTTGCCTGTGCGTTTGTGCGCGCCAATCTCAGAAACGACTTTACCGATTTGGGCGCGGTTTTTACTAACGTATTCAAAAATTCAAAATTCATTTTAATCGATCGCGTAGCTTAAACTTATACACGCAATTATATCAAGAGTAGAGGTGAAAAGTGCATTAAAGATATACCTAATAGCAATAAATATATCTATTAGATTACTAGATGATTGTTAGAGAAGAAGGTGAAAGAGAAAGACGCGGAGAAAGTACAAAGAAACCACCGATTTAACAAAAAAGTTTAAACCTCACAAAGTTATGATGAAAAATTTATACAAAACCTTAACCTTTTTAGTTTTATGAAAGGATTTTCTTTTTTGTACAATAACTTCGTCCACATTCATTAAGCAACGTTGTATATTTACTGCAAGCTTTTTACTTTCTTCTTTTTGTTCACAAAATTTAGTTTTATTAACAAACTTTTTTTCGCAACAATTTGTTTTGGTAATAAATTCTATGAAATCAACGTGACAAATGGCACCTATGACAACTAGGTACCTTTAAAATGTAAAATGAACATAGATTTTTACTATATCACGTTTTATTTATTAAAGTACATAATGCGCGTAATAGAGCGTGTGACGTCATTCCAGCAAAAATAATAATTAAAATAATAATTAACAAAGACACGTCTGAAGCATGCTTTATACCTACATCTTAAGACAGTATTGTTAACTTATGACAATTAACAGTTAAAAACAGTTAATCGTAAATTGTCGTGTGTAAGAGAGAAACAAAACATATTCCAGAAAGAAATTGGTTTTTTTTAAATTACTAGAAAAGTGTCGAATTTCCGAATACTACAATGTACCTACTATGTTTATGTATATAAAAAAGGCCGGCAGTGTGTCGAGAGATCAGTTGAATTTCGGAGGTAAGAGATAACTAAGAATAAATACAAAAAAGTGAAAAATAAAAAAAAATGAATGAAGAGATGATTGAGAACCGCCATAAGTGGCTGATACGAACCCAAAATAATAACACATCTGTAGTGCAAAGACGTAGTTTAATTTCTGATATCCCAGAACTCACTTATAGTACAAACAATATATGTGCCCGATTTCACCAACGTCACCTAAGTTTAAGGGATCCCCTAAGCATGGTTAGGGGGCTGTTACGGGACAGTTTCTGTTTCACCGACAGTTGGGGGTCACCTAAATGTTAAAAGGCCCCCTAAATTTAGGTGCTCGAATATATCGGCTTAAAGACGATGGTATAACGAAATTTAATTTAGGGGCTAGTTTTGGAGAATTTTAAGCTAGGGACGTATGGGAATACGTAAGTGGTAGCTTATGGGTTGTTGGTGAAATCGGGCAATAATCTTTCAATAGAACTGCGGATGAGCATTTATGTATTTTATTGGTACTGCTACCTAAATACTGCTGAGTTTACAGTTTATATTCCTACGGTACATTGGTTGAGCGCTTGACCAAATCCCTGGTCAATTAAATCGCGGCGTGAGGAACCGCCAATCATCTAGTATTGTCTCGATATCGGCTTAAATCTGAAAATGAATTGTGGTCTATATTCACTTTCTTCGCAGGAAATAGAGTAAAATTATACACTATATAAATTAACAACGGATAAAATATATTCATTAAAACAAATGCTAAAGGTAAACTAGCTTATCCTTGTATACTGCATTTTATACTATAATTATTTTACTTAATCTTCTAATATTCATTTTTGTTCATTTAAATATTAATTATTAATGATTACAGTTATGAAGTTAAACGTTCGCACGCATACTCTAAGAAAACATAAACATAAAGCTACACTTGTAGAATAAATATATTTCTCTTACGCACAAACACTCTATCTACCTACTATTAATAAAGAGATTTTCTAACGAATTAGCCTTCTAAATAATTAAATGTGTTTCATATATCGTTGAGTATTTTATAAAATCCAAATGTCTTAAATATACCTAAACGCGCTGCTTCAAATATTTACATTTAGTTTGTGTATACTAAAACTTTGAAAGGCGTAGGGATTCCCATTACCTATTTATTTCAACATGTTGGATGACATGACTCAGCCAATTCGAGAATACTCACGTAGGTATCTTTATTTTTTATATATATATATATATATATATATATATATATATATATATATATATATATATAATTAAAACAGTATTTTCATTGCAAAGGATTGTGGCAGTAACTCGATGGACGTACAAAGATAGCATAAACATAATATGATCGTTTATATACTGGTTCCTTACATTGCATATTGCCATTCTGACAATAATTAGGTTGAACAAATGGGCGCTTTATTTATTTTTTAATTTTATGTGGTTTATGAAATTATAATAATAAAACATTAAGTATATATAAATGCATAATAATAGGTATAACAAAGTTTTAAAATTGAACTGCAACTAGGTATATATATATATATATATATATATATATATATATATATATATATATATATATATATATATATAAAAGTACTTCACCGATCACGAATCGGAAAGATGTGTAGATATGCCACGAAACTTCTCAACAAATCGCGATAACCCATACTTAGTGCTTTCAAGATACCTAACCTAAGTTACATATGCATGTAACTTGAAATAATATGAATACCTATTGTTATTTTCTTTAATAATGAAATGCTTTCATTATTGTTTCTCTAATTAAATTTTTGCTATATTAATGATGAAAATATTTATTAAAAATTTGTTTTATTTTTTTAAATTGTAACGACACTCCAGGGCGAAATAAAGACCTACAGCAACTTCATATAGCTATATGAGTATCTGTTCTAAATACTAATATTATAAAGAGGTAAAGTTTGTGCGTTTGTGAGATTGTGAGTTTGTGACATTGTAAGGTTAATCTCTGGAGCTACTGAACCGATTTAGATGAAATTTGGTAAGAAGATAGGTTGTATTGGGAAGCAAGGGACGCCTTGCTTACCCAGTATAAAATTTCCACGAAGAATAAAATAACAAAACAAACATAAGCGAAAACAATTCTGAATGCTCTATCTGTTTAAATAATGAATTGATTTATATGCAAACTCAAACAAGCAGTAGGTAAAGATTGTACAGCATTTTTTTTATAAAATCATCTTCTAACTAAAATTTATCATTTCAACCTTGGTACAATAAATATGTATTACTAAAGAAGTATCATTTGAATGAGCAAGACTCAATTTGTTTCGTTCTACAATGAAACGCACCGTGTAGAATAACGTCTGGGGTCCTTTTTTTAATTATATAAAAATTACATTAAAAGATTATACAAAATGAAGTTACCAAAAATATGTTTTTTTTGGGGTTTTTTTTCAAATGTTAGGTATATACTGCGCAGTAACGAAATAACCGCAAACGCCATGCCAGACTCGCGGGACGGGACTCACCAATTGACGAAATCATATTTTTGCACAATTTCAACTTGCCAAAAGGACCTTCCCAAAATCCGTCACCAGTTCTCGGGCTATAATTCAGAAAGTATCGTGGCTACGAGTACGTTCGCATATATACCTACTTATTATATTCGTGGCTAGCTGAAACATAAACACATGTACCCAGTGAGTAACACTGAAATTCCTTTCAGTTTTTATTAGTTGCGGTAAGATAATGGATTGGTCTGTTCTCTACATGAGTACGGGCGGAACAAGTCTGACCGCTATTTATAACGTACCAGTAACATTTTCTGCGGTAGCGTAACTGAATATTGCAAGTTGAACCGCCGTATTACAAGCCCTACGGAGTGGCGACCTTGAACACTCAATTCACAATGTCGTAGGTGTTCCTCATTCATACATATTGCTGCAATACACCAAAGCTACATCCTGTTGAATCATAAACAAATAAAAGAGACATTTTCTTTAAAAATTTTCCTGTTAGGTAGAAATTGTGGTACAGAAATAGCACCTGGCTAAAACAAGTGAGATGCGCTTGACGTCGAGTGGTTCTGTAACCTACTTGTACTTATTTTAGAAATGCAGAGAACCATACAGCCATTCTGTTTCTACGTTAGTTACAATAAAATAGTAACGTGGTTTTAAAGCAATATAATATATTTTGTTACATCGGCCAAATATCTTTAGATACTAGAGAGCACGGGGTATTAGTCGGCACTCGGCATTAGTTGCCAGCCAAGAATCATCTCATAAAACAATGATCGCAACGTGTAAATCCACTTGAAGCAAGGCACTAATTATATAAACTATTGGTAAATACGTTCTATTATAATGAGTAAATGTAAACTTCTAGGCAAAGTCGCGGGCTCGATGATAGAACTACATGACCTACAACTTGGCTACAGGCCGCGGCAACCGCCCACGCGGCTGACGCACCTTGCTTGTCACGCAAATGACAATGGTTTAGGCTCGAGACCGACATTACTGAAAATAAAAACATCGTTTTATGTTATAAATTCCCCGCCTGTTGTGTGTTGATGAATAAATCTTTCTAAATTGTTATGTTTTGTATATATATCAATAAATCGCCAATCAAAACAATTGTATATTTAAATAGCGTAACTGCTTATTGTCTATAATATAGCTTTGGCAAACTACAATTTACACATAATGTGTTTTTTCAAACTTCTCTATAAGCTTCGTGGCCTTATTCTCGAATTCTGATACATAAAATTCAAGAGAGTTGTTAAATGATTCATGGGTAAACTTTTTTGTTAAGTGTGTATATATATCTCTTTTTGCAGATGTCACGTATAGAAAGGAAATGAAACACATCCATGAATTAAGAATAAGCTTCCTAAATGGCTGTTGAGAGGACCGTAAATGAATAAACGCATTTGGAAATGTATTAGGCAGTAACTTTACCCTAACTGAGGTCGTAATATGTTGTAGTACTTTTGACTAAAAGAAATATTTTAATTAAGAATTTAAAACTACTGACATGTACAAATACTCGTTAAATGGATAAAAACAACAGGTTTATAATAATTTTTATTATTGTTAGCACTTTGTGCCATTCCATATTTTTACAATTCAACTACAACTATTGTAAATACCTAATACCTATGTACATACGTATCGATATATAAAAGTTAAATTGAAGTATCTGTTTGTAATTACAAAATAACAGCTTTGTACTAAATGCATATAAAATTATATACAGTACTTATAAGAAAAACTCAGTTTTTAATTTTTTTACTGTCTATCTGTCTGTCTGTTTGTTCTGGCTAATCTGAAACGGCTGGATTGATTTTGACGGGACTTTCACTGGCAGATAGCTGATGTTATAAGGAGTAACTTGGGCTACTTTTATTTTAGAATAAGAGTTAGAATCCCGTTTAAAAAAATGAAAAGGTATCTAGAGACAAACCTGAGCGAAGTGACGGTGAGTTTAACCTACATTTACAAAAGTTGGGTAATGTGCACTCTGAAGACTATCTTAGTGGCATCAATGCATTATACTGTCAGACTTGTTTTACGGACATGTAATAAATTCAAGCAAGTTAATTAGTAAAAATTATTAATGTGTAAAAATGCCTTACGGTTCGTACGCTTCATAGAGTCAGTTAGATGGACTATCGTCAAATATAGCTAATGATTAGTCTCGATTAGAATGGCTTGCAAATAAAAAAAAATAAGTCCGAATCGGCCAATATGTTTGGGATCTTCGATGTATTTCCCAACATAAAAAGAGGTTAAATATAGACCATTTCAGATATATATTTTTTTTCTGTTTTAGTTTTTTAAATATTTTATACGATATATATGAGATTGAGTAAAAATCTACTACTTACCTATACTAATTAATTATATTAATTGTCCTGTTTTATTAAATGGTTTGTTTAAATTAGAGTTGTGGCGGAATCCACAGTACACGGGCAGGTAGAGTCCGAAGAAAACGAGGACGGGTCACTTGTTAATAAAATGTTTTTAACACTTTTAGTTTACGATTGATTTTAGTTTTGCTCTATTTTCCTCACAAGATAAGTAACTTAAGTGCTAATTAAAACTTTGCTGGACTGGTTTTTATACTAAAAAAATATAATGTATAAATGCATCCCATTAATATTATAAATGCGAAAGTTTGGATGGATGTTTGTTATCAATCACGCCAGAACGGTTGAACGGATCTGGATGAAATTTGGCCCAGAGTTAGAATATAGTCTGGAACAGCACATAGGTTACTTTTTATCCCGCAAAAATGTACAGATCCCGTGGGATAGATTTGTTTTTGTTTTTTCACTAGGGACGAACTCGAGCGAAGCGAGGGTGAATCGCTAGTATTGTACATTTTTTACCAACATGATGTCAGTCACCTCATTATTTTAAACCTCACGAGAGTATAAGGGGCCAAGTCCTCGACGTCGCGTCGGCAACATGACAGAATTATGGAACGTAGTACGTACTCGTATATAGATACATATAATACAGAATTTAAGAATGTATATTTTAAGTCTAATATTAATGAGGTATACCACGTGCAAGTAGATAATGCCTTAAATGAAGTTTTAGGTTTCCTTTCAAGACCTTCATTCACTAAAATATTTAGTAAGCAGGTTTCTATTATAAATTGTAAAGATGTACCGCATGAGTATTTTCATGAAATCTTATTTGCCCTAACTTTTCTTTTAATATTTCGTTTGTCCCTTTGTGGTTTTGTTTAAGCTAGTTTTAAGGTACTGAATAGAAATAAGTTAATTTTAATGAAACTCTTATTGGTAGTTATTTGGATTATGGTTTTTATTGTATTTTAATTTTTAAATAATACCGGATCTCAGTAAAATCTGTACGACAATGAATTAAAATTCTGAGAAAGTATTAAAATTCTGAATTTGCTATCGAAATTAGAAATATGAATTTTATAAATGACTAGGTTGATTCCCCATACAAACTTTCATCCCCAGTTTCACCCCCTTAAGGGATGATTTCCGGGATAAAAAATCCTTCCTAGGGTCTCAAACTATCTTCTTACCAAATTTCATCTAAATCGGTCCGGTAGTTTTTGAGTTTATTCGTTACAAACATACAAAAATACAAATCTTTCCTCTTTATAATATTATATTATATATTAGTGTAGATTTGTAAGTTGCAAAGAGCGAAGACACTATGTTAGAAATATGCTAAATAATAATTCAAAAGAATAAAATACAAAGTAAAGCACATACGCTTCCTGTTATTAGATTATAGATAGCAGAGGAAAATTATAGCTTAAAATATATAATTTTCAAATATTAGATATCTACTATTTTTTTATAATTCAGAATATGCCTAACCTATCCATTTGGTTATGAAATTGATATAGTTATATTAATTTCATGGAAATGTGTTTCTCATGAATATTCGTAAAAGAAAACTGAATCAAATGTGAAATTACTACTGATTTATTCCATAAACAGTACAGTAAGTATTAATTCTGCTCCATTTTTGAGCGGCATGCCGCCTGTTTGTCGACTGTTAAATGAATAGTCTGAAGTCTGAACTACCTAGTCTGAAATTAAGAGAATAGTGATATTCTGTCGCCATGGTTATATTTTCCCACTCGCGCTTACACAAGGCAGCTTCAACTTCCACTTTAACCTACCTAGTTAGGTATATACAATATTTTAATACAAACTAAGCCTCGGCAAGTACAAAGAAGTAAGGAAGTACAAGAAATTTAAGATTTGAGCAACAAAATAACTTAAATTATATTAAATTATATAATATATAACAAATCTATCCCACGGGAACCGTACATTTTTCCGGGATAAAAAGTAGCCTTCGCAAGAGATTAGCCCGTACAAACAGACAGAGATAGAAAAAAATTGAAAAAAATCTGGATTTGTTCTATTTCTCTTCTTACATCTCTCGACTTACTCCCTGACTCGGTTTTTAACATTTTTTGTCTACGTACAGACATTCGACCTCTACAGTTTTATTATATGAATAGATTTACATAAAAAATATGCTTTACCTCCTTAGGTTTTTATATAATAAGTAATTGATGTGTTTAGTTAACAAAACTAAACAACCGAGAAGGAGTTACATAACATTATCTATACTAAATACTAATATTATAAAGAGGTTTGTTAGTTTGTGAGTTTGTGACGTTGTAGAGGGTATATATTCTATACAAAGTGTAGTACAAAGTAAGTATAAAATAAACTCCCTAACTTTGTTTGATTCTCCTCTTCTTCTAAGCTACGTAACGGATTTAAATAATACCTGCATTTATAGAAGACGGACCTAGACTTGTAATGTATTGTATATTGGACTCGTTTTCCGCACTTAGACTCGCATTTGGTCCGTTGTACGTTGCGAATCCTGGCTAGTTCAGCCAGCCTAGCTCCGTCCAAAAGCGCAGAAGCTTCATGGGAGCTTCACAGGCTTCGCGGAGCGACCTCACCGGTCCGAGGATTTCATTACGTTGGGAAGTTACCGCTACGATTTCCAGGGCTACGTGAGCGACTGATTCTACAGCGCTAAAACACCCTCTGCAAAGAGGGCTGTCCGTTGCGCCAATGTTAACCTACCTAGGCTTAGTGGACCTAGACTTAGTAAGCACTCGAGTGAAGCAAAGGTAAGTCGCTAGTACTTTATAATTGTTTAGTTTAAGACAAGTTTAAAAGGTATTAATTTGTATGTTTCTATGCGACCGATTCATTTAATTAGGACTTCGGAGAATTATTACATACATACATAAAAATTTACATTTTATTTAAAGGTATATTTTTTTTACAAGCTTTTATTTAACTTGCGATGTTTGTATGTATATTTGTTCGGATCAAATCTTGCTACTTAATTTTAAAGCAGTTATCCTCAACCGATTGAGCTAAAATTTTGCATACACATTTAGTTTAGATGACAATGCTAAGTGTTGACCACAGAACACTTTTTCTCAGGTGTTGACTGTTGTGTTAAGGTTAGATAAGTGACGTCATTCTAAATCCAACATGGCGGACTCCCAACGATAGCGGACTATGTTTTTTTAATGCATCGCCATGATCAAATGAAAGGGTTTGCTTAGAAGAATACTTATGCGAATACAACAAAGAAAATTTCGAAATGATTAATCGTTTTTCCGTACAAAATGTATGGGAAAAGTTTTTGGCGATTTCTGTAATTTCTAGTACCTACTCATACCTTGAATGATCCCATAAAGTCTTTTGATCCCTACATAAAAAAGGATTGATTGGCATAAAAAAAAGTTTTTTGGTATTTTAGCATTTTTTTCGCTAACTGTAGGTACATTTTTTCCAAAATCTTTGAATGCAGTTCACAATATCTCAAAAAGTTATGGATGGTCTCCTAGGAACGTTTTCCTGTAACTATAGCAGTTAAGGTACCTGCCCTTACTGTCCCGTCTCAAAGATCCACCCTGTATATAAATATTTAATTTATATATGTATCTATATAAGACTTTTTTTTAACCGGGTGTGTTCCCAAGTCTTTTTGTCATAAATTTTATTATTTTATTCCATCCAAACTGTTTAAGCAGCGCACGCCGATATAGCAACTCAACGGACACTTCTTCCGACTTCAATTAAAGTTGTTATAACATCCGACAGTAAATACATTTTTATCACAATAAAAAATATTAATAATATAAATGTAAATACTTGGCAGAAATGTAGCCTATTCCTATTATAGTCAATAAAAATATCAAAATCGGATCAGTAATTTCAGTGATTATCTTCTACATCCAAACTGTACCTCGCTTCTTTAATTCTTATACACTATCTCTTTATAATATTAGTTTGTAGAAGTATAAAATATCTTTTAAAATTGTTTATAAAGATAGGTTTGTTTATAAAGATGGATTTGTTTATAAAGATTTAACAAAATGTATACATAGGCATTTAAATATACATAATTTTTGTGTAAAATGAAATACTACGATTATTAGCTGGTTAGAATTAAGTTAATCTAACACTCGACAACAAATTGATACTTCGAGTAGCGATCGAGTAATATCTGATATTTCGACCACCTTATTATTTGGTAAAGTCCATTAAGCTGGTGTTTTAATATTATTTATTAATATTGGTGCTTTCACAATAATTTTGATTCTTGCTCTGTTCTTTTATTATGTGATTTAATTTATCCCAAAAATAACTAATACTAATAATTGTATTTTTTTATTATTGGGTTCTATGAAACTAGGAGCGAACTGTTCCTTTGTAGTGTTCTATTACTATGTCTGTTTTTCTAATAAATGAATCAATTATCGTAAATTTAATGTAATATCCATGTGCATAATAATAAGACACATTTGTTACCTTTCGTATTCATATTTCATTAGTATCTAGTATCTATTACCTATTCTTTCGGTATTTTAAGACATTATGTTATGTTTGTTTTATTTTAATCTATACATATAATAAAATTGTAACTGAGTCAAATCTGTACATTAAATATTTTTTGGAAAATCTTATTGAAATAGACATTATTATCGATACAGAGGCCGAATCTATAGTTTTTAGAATTTTTGTCTGTCTGTCTGTTACCGCATCACAGAAAAACTACTGGACGAATTTTGATGAAATTTGGTATAGTCATAGCTGGTTATCCGGGTCAACATATAGGATACTTTTTACCGCGAAAAAATATCTCATTTGTGAGAAAAAATACAAAAACAGCAATGTAAGAGTATACTAATATGTAAAACCTAAGAATTTGGTTTTTTGGTCATCTGAACGCGGGTGGAGCCGCGGGCAATGCTAGTGGAATTGTATTAAGGTAATAAAGTATGTACTAACATAATTATAGCTTGATGGAACTTGATTGGAAACAAGTAACTTTTATTATTTAGATTTTTTAAATTTTGTAAGTAATAATCTAGATACATCAGATTTGTGTGAAATCACAATGTCGGGGGCTCCCTATTTTGATGGAGCAACGACCCGATGAAAGTGGGTTAGATGGGAACAGGCGTCCGCCGAGATTTATAGGAAGGTCTGGCACAGTAACGCATTCTGCCGGAGCCACGTACTCGTACTGTGATGTCTGTATAACTCTGGTGTAGGTAAATATCGATAGCCATTAAAAAGATAAAAATAATTCCATTTAGTCATTACGCGAGTTGTTTGTATCGTTTTAATGCTCATTGAGATGTCTAATCACATAAAATAAGAGATTTGTAAAATTACCAAAAAAATAATAATATACCTAGTACGTAGGGTAGGAATATTATTAATTGATTATTGTATTTAATAGTACGTAATAATTTAATTAATTAATTTAACTAAAAAATTAAGTGTCACTGGCCACTGTTTACCTAACAATATTTACATGTAATAAAAGCAGGTAGGTATAACGGGCATGGATGATTCGAAATAGCGATTTAAAAAAAATAATATGAATCTTTCAATTTCTAACCACATGTCAGCTCCCGTGACCGGGACAGCGAACAGCTGCACAACATTACCCTCAATTACGATTCATAAATTGCGCTTTGCTTCACCATGTGTTATAGGATCCTTAATGGATGCGTGTATAACAATGACAACGGGTCAATTGACATCGAGGCCGCAGCATCGCGATACCTAGTCTTATCACTTATCGTTATCAGTAGCTACAGATCGATATAACTATTTTCTTCGTGGTTGGACCATTAGGCACTTTCACCGCTGTTACACGCGTTTTCTAGCGAAACACCGAACTCAATTATTAATAGCAGACTATTTTTGGAGCGGCTTCGGACGCGAATTTCGGGCATGTGCGAGGCCCGGGCGGAGACACTATCTCACCTGGGCCAGGTGTAGACGCCAGACACTTCGAAACCGAAATGCCAGGAGCCGGCGTACGCCCCCTGTCCCTTGGGGCCGGTGCACACACCGTGGCCGTGGGCTTTGCCGTCTTCCCACCCTCCACAATATGTACCACCATCGTCAAAGTCGAATCGGCCACCGTTGAGGCCACGCTGCGGGGGGTTTCCGCTAGCGGCGTGCGCGGTGTCGGCTAGCTCGCTCGGCTGCATCACGCGAAACCGTGGTGCCGCGGAGGGGAGGGCCTCCCGCGCGCGCCCTCCGCCGAGCTCGCGGTATAAATAAACATCAGCTGGGCATGTCGCGCCGTGGCGCGCGGCCGAGTGAACACCACTCCGGTCCTGCGCGAGCAGCACTGCCGGCCGCGCGGCCGCCCGCCCTCACCGCCCTCCCCGCCCGCCCTGCGCAATGCGCACTCACTCCTCGCACACCACGCGTTCCACGTTCATTTTATATTTTAGCCGCGCTATTGTTTGGAATAGCTGGCGCAAACATAAATTGTAAGCACTAATTCTTTAACAACAGTGCATTTTTTGGATAGATTTTTCCACTAAAGTATTTTAGTTCTTTGAATAGTATATCCTTAAAGAGAAGTGTTGTTAAATAAAATTAAGATGTAATTATTTTAAATGAGGAAATATATTCGTCTTGTTAATAAATAAAAATACTAATAATAATTAATAATAATTTATTAAACATCATAATTTTGTAAACCTCAAACAAAATAATGCAGGTGTACAATTAACTTACATAATAGTTTAATAATTTAAACAGGTAAAGAATGGTGAATTGTAAAGCTAATTTATATGAAATATTTGGCAGTGAAATAGTGCCTTATAATAATGTGTAAAACATTTAATATATATAGCACTCACATCAATATTTCTCTATAAAGTTACAAGTAAATTTAAATCAGTGGAAAAATAGGCACCCTTAATAGCCAAATTTACTTGGGTGTCAAATTTAAGGTGGATGGATCTTGTTATGGAGTGTACTCAAGTGAACTCATCACAGATATGAAATAACTAACACTGATTGATAGTATTAGTTAATTCTATTTTGTATAACACAAAGTATAAATACTTGATGCTATTTAAGTAACGAAACCGAATATTATTTTACTAATTAAAATATTATATAAAAATATTTGTATCTGATGATATATACATTAGTATTACAATTTATTATCAATATATATTAGTAACTTTTTTTCATTGATCTAAAAACACAATAGATCATAAACAATAAATGCATTTATAAATTTAACCTGTCAACGACCGCGGAACCACCAATGGCTCAGTTAACAATTAATTTCTTAGAAATTATCCTGGAGGAATTTTAAAGATGTGCCATTTTGTGATAAAAATTTTAACGATAACTGTCATCAATCGTCATATTATATACATAATAAATACCTATAAACAAAAATGTAAAACTTATTTGTGCTTATCTTCAACAATCCATTCCAAGCCATCACCAGGTAAAGCACTGAAAATAAAGGGTGATATCCATGCTAAATACCACCTGTGACCAAATACTTCTATTAAATTTAATTTTAGTCCTTTGTTGTAAGATATGCTTTTATTAGTAGGTTTAATTTCTGGTGTTATTTTACCTCTTAAAAGGTTATTCAAATGATATATGAATAGAAAACCAGTAAATGCACCAATAATGAAGTTTATTTCCACTAAAAATACAAACAAACTTTCCTCTCCAAAGTCTATTGCAAAGCTAGCTAAAGGAAATATAAACTTACCAATAATAAGGCCATGGTTCCATTTAATAAAGTTACTTAAAAATATAACATTATAATAAAATGAGTACACCATTGCAATAAAAATATACAATGTAAAGAACATAAAATATCTATGGTTGTAATAACCAATACAACAAGCAAAAAATGTGCAGTGATGGTCCCTCTTTAGAATGCAAACATCACATGTATCACAGTGCCATGCTCGAGGTGGTCGAAGGCACTCACATATGCTACACATACCCCAGTCCTGTGTACATTTACTTTCAAAAATTTTACCTTTAATACTTGTATCAGTAAACATCCCATATATCATATTCCCAATAATATTGAGTAAAAGAAAGGTTGCACACACATAATGAACTATGTAAGGAACAGTCCAAACTTCCACCACAGTGGGTAGCACTATACACAGTTCAAAATATATAAAACTTGGCACTAAGACAAAAACAATAATAAGGTATATACTGTGTTCTAAAATCCTCCTCCATTTTTTATTTTGAACTCTTTGTATAGTAAGCAACATAATCTACGTAAATTATATTGTATGTATTTATATAAACGGAGAGAGTAACCCATCTGTTAAAAATTTATTGAAATTTATTCATTCTTCACATCTGAAACAAAGGTATATTTTTTATTTCATAAATATAGGTTACATTATAAAAAGTATAATAATGCATAAACTAATAAGTTGATATATTTTTAAATGAAATGGTATGTCACGTACCTATTTTTATACAATATACATAAAAGTCTAATTTATATTTTCAAATCTTTATGATAAAAAATTGAAGCATTCATTATTTTGGATTTTTTTGACGTTGACTATTGGTTTTGTCAATTGTCATAATGACATCAAAATTGACATGTCACGTGCTCGGTGCTACCTAAAGTTATATTTTTTCTTTCAATACTGAGCCTAGTGCACTTGAAAATTAATTCACGTTCCAATTTATGCATTAGCACACCTCGGCATTGTGCGCCAAAGTGCGGTATTATGCTCTGTAATTGGAAAACAGGGCTTATATTTTTTGCTACTGAGTTCATAAATAGTAATCGTTGCGCGTGTCACGCCAAAGCAGTACTTTCGAGTACACGGAGCGTTACTGTAGTTGAAAAATTCAAAGTTGAGCACTACGCCGCATAAAGCGCTTTAGTGTTTTAATTGGAAAACAGGTCTTATTGACGAAGGAACATTGTAATTACTAATTTGTAATAAACAATCGAAGAGTGAAGAGTTGAAGACATACAATACACGTAGCAAGACTCGTAGCTAGTATAAATTATGTCTGCGACTACTATGGTACTATATGATGTGATAGTATATAATACTAGCATTGCCCGCGGCTCCGCCCGCGTTCAGATGACCAAAAAGCAAATGCTTAGGTTTTACATATTAGTAAGATCTTACGATGGAATTTTTGTATTTTTTCTCAGAAATGAGATATTTTCCTGCGGTAAATAGTATCCTTTATGTTGACCCGGATAACCAGCTATCACCATATCAAATGTCATCAAAACCCCTCCAGTGGTTTTTCTATGATGCGGTAACAGACAGCCAGACAAAAATTCTTAAAACTATAGATTCGGCCTCTGTATCGATAATGTTTGTTTCAATAAGATTTTCCAAAAAATATTTAATGTACAGATTCGGCTTAGTTACGATTTTATTATATGTATAGATTATGCAGTCGGAAACATACATGTTTGTACATGTCTCCGACTGCATTAATACAATGTTCCTGTCAACTTGTTGCCATCTTTTTAGTTCGTTTTTTTCGTAATCGGTTTTTTAATGTTTTAAGTAATTTTTTTATTTGCAGATTTTTAATTTTGGTCATTTATGACATTTTTAGTTTTATTTAACAATTTTTTCTCCTAAATTATTATGAAACATATAAATTATAGGTATATATTTTTGTAATAGCTTCTTAAAAACCTGTATTTGATACCCCCTCGATTGTTTTGGACAAAAAATTTTGAAGACACTAATTGGCGACTAAGATCCGTCAATATGATTTTTAAAAAGGATTTTGCGCTTTATAAAAGTAATAAAACCACAATAATAAATAATATAAATATTTTATTGATTTACATAGATAAAGAAATTGCTTAACAAACTTGGGATAAGATTAAGGATGAAGTTACAATCTACATGTTCATATTCGCACCATTAGATTGTATACATAGTAAAATATGTATATTTCTGCTTATATCTAAATAAATACATTTAAAACATTGACAATCACTCTTAATGTAAATTCAATCTTTCTATTTTTTAATATTAAAGGTTTTCAAAAAGACACAGAGTCAAGCATTTACAAAGATTTAGCGTTACGTAAGATGATGGTAAGTATGTTCTCGTAGCCTTGATACATGTAATCACTATATACTATATGCAGCATCATAAATACTAACAAAGTCGTAGACACAACAGGCAGTATTTGACTGGAAGGGTGGTAGCGAAAAAGACGATACGACGACGCGAGATAGAAAGGCGTATTATGAATTATATTATTTTTTCAATTCTTGTAAAACTTCTTGCTGCTGTCTTTAGCCATGTCCACGAGGGTTTGGGCTGGTTTGAATGGCGCTCCATAAAGTCCATGGAATTCTTCCATCTTCCTCACCAGTTTATCAGCACCAAATTGGTCGACCCATCTGATAAAAATTATAAATGTTACAAGAAATATTTTTTATTGATATAGCTTTGTTATTTAAGTGTAAATAAGACAGAGAGAAAGATATCAGTGACTGCATTCTATTCTTTACAAATACCGATTACAGATACTTATAGATACAAATACCGATGATTGAATCTGTAAGCATTTGCACATGATTTGACAAATATATATATATTTTGCAAAATTTATAAGAAAAATATATTTAAAATTTAAACAAAAATAGTACAGTAAAAAAGTAAAAAATATATTTTACTAGCGAGTCACCCTCGCTCCGGTTCGGGTTCAACCCTAGACAAAAACAAACCTATCCCAGGGGAACCCTACATTTTTCCGGGATAAAAAATAACCTATGTACTATTCCAGACTATAGCCTATTTTTGTGCCAAAAGCCGTTCTGGCTTGAAAGAGTAACAAACATCTATCCATTTATTCATCCTCACAAACTTTCACATTTATATGTATTTATTACTAGCGAGTCACCCTCGCTACGTTCGGGTTCGTCCCCAAAATTCTAAAAACTATAGATTCGGCCTCTGTATCGATAATAATGTTTATTTCAATAAGATTTTCCAAAAAATAATTCATGTACAGATTCGTACGACTTTTTCGATTATTCGATTCGACTCATGTATAGATTATTATCTATTATATAAATAAAAATGAATCACCGAAATGTATGTACCTACGCCCATAACTAACGATCGACTGCACCAAATTGGATAATTCTTATATTTTGTTTCTTATTGTCAGGACAAGCTTTGTATAGAAGAAAATTAAAAGATTTTTGTTAATACTAAAATAAGATATTTTTTTAATCTCATGATATGAAAAGCGAGTGAGTAAAATAGTTTTTATCCCGGAAATCATCCCTTAAGGGGATGAAAGTTTGTATGGGGAAGCATGTTATGGACGAACCCGAGTGAAGCGAGGGTGAATCGCTAGTATGTAATATTAGTAGGATTTAAATTTAAATTCATATTACCTGAAAGGTCCACCAGTGAATGGCGGGAATCCTAGGCCGAATACAGCGCCAACATCTCCTTCAAGAGGGCTATGTAAAATTTTTTCTTCTAGTGATAATACTGCCTCATTTACAAATCTATAAATAGAAAAAATAAAATATTTTTTGTATGTTCATCTCTAATTTTTAGGTACACATTTTACATTACTGATAGTATACTCCTGTCACTTTCTAATACCCCAATACCTGGAGGTAGTTCAAAAAACTTTTACGGCTGCGTACGACGATAGGTCAAGCTCCGCATTCTCCCTATCAAATCTTAACAAATGATCAAAGTTATCGTACGAAACGCAGTGAACATTATTAATTCTTACTAATAAACAATTAGCAAATCACCTAGTGTGGACACATAACCATGACGTATGACCCTACGCAGGGCTAACATTGAATCAGGTAGTCCGTTCACCCTTTCATTCTTTACCACATTATATAAGCTTCAAGTATTGCATTACACTTTTAAAAGTCTTAACCTTCTCATTTATACATTTTTATCCCATTAATGGCAGTTTGTAAAAGCGTGTGTTTTTTAGTATTTTAAAATCACTACTATTTTGACCCTACTTGCTGTGCCAGCGGTCGCAAGTTCGAGTCCCGCTGGGGGCATTCATTTGTGTGATGATCACGAATGTTTGTACTTCAGTCATGGGTGTTTATATTTATAATATGTATGTATTTAAAGTTATATATGTATAGTGTAGCAACTATCTAGTATCCATAACACAGGCCTCGTAGCTTACCATGGAACTAGAGATCCTGTGTGTTAATGACCCAATATATTTTTTTATTTATTCATACACACCTCGATACCATTCTCAACTGCTGGTCTTCAACAGTGTTAGCGCCGCGTGGTTCAAGAGAGTATTTGTCCTTTAATATCTGCACGGCTTCTTGGTTGACATCCCTGTTCTTTGTGCCCTTTTCGTATATGTAGAAACCTTTACCGGACTTCCTTCCCATGAAGCCAGCTTTGACTAGATCCTGCATGATGTTCAAGTCACCACCACTAATGCGATCACCGAACGCCTGCAAATTATAAAAAATAATTCGTTATTCTACTATTTAAAAAAGGATTAGACATAGATTTTTTTTATTTTAATAATATTCCAAAAATATAAGAAAAAAGTTTTATTATGTTATTCCTGTTTTCACAAATGTTAAGGTAGGTAAATGGTAGGAATACTTAAGGCATTTTTTTATAGAAAGTGAAAAGACTACTTTTTGGAATTAAATCTTGGAAATTAATTTTAACCCGCTTTTTATTGTCGTAGCAATTTATAAATGTGTAAATACAGATTCAAATTACAACTTGGTGATGTAGCCAGAAGTTGGATAGTGGAATATTTTTAACTAATTTTCGATTAAATGAGTCTCATAATATTGTTTGGTCAAAAGCATATTTTTTTGATTTTTCTTTAAAATATTATTTTTAATCAATGGAAGTTACATCAGTGCTAGCCCAGTGGTAACACACTCGCTTGGGAAACCAAATGAAGTGGGTTTGAATCTGGGATCTTTGCTCTATGAGGATATCTCATGTGCGAATCATTTCCAACATGATTACCACTCCAAGAGAACTTTATCGAAAGATGAAAGAAAAAAGTATATGAAGTTCATCATCCTGCACTTCACCAGTGTCGCATTGAGGGGAGGCAGATGCCCAGCAATGGGATATTAAAAATGAATGCTGAATTGCATCAGTACCTTAGCTAGGTCCACAGCAATGTGTGAGCCGACGTCGATGCCGACCTCGTCCGCGAGCGTGGCGGCGCCCACGGGGAAGCCGAACTGCTTCGTCATGCTGTCCAGGTCCTTGGGGTCAACGCCTTCTTGAAGTAACCTGTGCACAAACAATCATATTTTACATATTACTTCATTTATTTTATTCTGACTAATAAAATATTGTTATTGTGGTTCGACTTCTAAGTTACTTATTGCATATTTACAGTTGATGGTGCCTTTATAAAAAAACATTGATGTCATAACAAATGTGTATCAATTTATTGAACATTTTGACAATGCATAAAACGCAAACATAAAAGTTCATTTTTATATATAAGATTATTATTATATGAATATTTATAAAGGTTACATTTTATATATTTTTTGTGACATAATCCCAAAATATATGTAATTTCACTCAAAATCTCAAATATTCACGTAACATTAATAAAGTATTATTTCGAACTAAATCAGCCAACCTGACAGCCTCACTGAGCATGGTGGAGAGTATCCTGGTGGTGTAGAAGCCGGGCCCGTCGCCCACGGTGATGACCACCTTGCCCTGGCGCAGGCCCACGCCCACGGCCGCGGCCGCCGTGTCGTCGCTGGTGCCCGGGTGCCGGATGATCTCCAACAGCTGCATCTTGTCCACGGGGGAGAAGTAGTGCATGCCTGCACAGTGATGTGCCATCTCAATGTTAGTACTTAGTAGTCATCATAGTGTGTAGTAGTAGTGTTTAATGTATAAACTCAGACTAAGAAATTATACATATGTATACACATATATGTAAACTCAGACTAAGAAAATATACATAATTGATCAGTAACCCAGTAATAAATCGGACGCTGAATGAAGCCGGTTGGAATCCCGTACCTCTGATATTTTTATGTACGAATTATTTCGAACATGATTACCGCTTGTATTACGATAAAGTAAAACATCGCAAGGAAACCTACATGTCTGACAGAACTTAGCAAGTTTTCGAAAGACATATGAAGGCCACAAACCCCCCTTATTAAAGGAAGGCCTGAGCCCAGCAGTGGAACGTCTAAATAGGCCGAATACATTCGTGTATAAAAATATACTAAAGATTTAAATATTCCGAATTATATACAGTATGTAATTAATGTTAATAAATGATTATTATTTAAACGATTTACCAATAACTTTCTCAGGACGGCTGCTACCAGCAGCAATCTTTGTAATGGGGATAGCACTGGTGTTAGTCGCTACGATGCAATGCTTGGGGACCACTGCCTCCAGCTCCTTGATCACTTTGTGTTTAATATTGATATCTTCGAATACTGCCTCAATGACACAGTCCACATTCTTGAATTTGCTATAGTCCAGGGTTGGGTAAAGGTTTGATAGGAATTTGTCTTTTTGTAAACTGTAAAAAACACATAACATTTTACATTATTAAAAGATTCATCACAGATCATCTGAGTGATCCATACTAATATTATAAATGTGAACATTCACATTTGTTGTGTTTGTTTGTTTGTCCTTCTTTAACGTCAAAACAGAGAGACGGATTGACGTGATTTTTTGTGTGGAGGTAGTTAGAGGGCTAGAGAGTAACAAAGGCTATTTTTCACCGTGGAAGAATATTTCAGACCCATGGAAAAAACACTCATTATACAACTCAAAGATTTTTTTTTGTTTTAGGGCGGGCAAAGCCGCGGGTTCTGCTAGTAATGTAGAAATCAAATAAAAAAACTATTATTGCAAAATGAAGAAACTGTTAGTGTACCATTTTATGCAATTAATCTCTGAATTTTATATTTAATTGCTATGTATAATTACAGAATGTTAATTAAATGTAATGTCTCAAATTTTTTATAGATGTAACAAATTTTAAACTTATCTACCTTTTAAAATAAAACTATCTTTTCGGTCTTTTTTTTGGATTTATTTTTATTTTTGTTTGAATGACCGTCTCTCCCGAGACCAAGATTGGTGTAAAGCATTCGAAATGTCGGGAACCAAAAATTTAAAATATCCGCGAAAAAATCCGAAATGGTAGCTTTATTTAAAATGTCAAATATTCGCGTAAATCTAAGAAAGTATTATCTACCTTCCCATGAAAATATCGTTGAATTGATCCACTCCTTAGATTAGCAAAAACAGACATACAAATACTTTGGTTTTAATTATGTAATAAAAATACCTATGTAAGCACTACAGACAATTTATACAAATGAATTCCTTACCAGGCACACAGCATAAATGAATTCAAGTTATAATTTATTTAAACACACCCCTGTGTACTCCAGAAGAAGCTACAATCTTAACCTTTGTTTGATTACCAAATTTTTCTTATCAGGTATAAAACAGTATCACGATCGAGATAAAAAAATTTAGAAATATACTAGCGACATACAAACTTTTATCCCCATTTTCACCCCTTTAAGGAAAGGTCTTATGACGACCATCTTAAGGGATGATTTTTGGGATAAAAGGTATCCTATGTCCTTCCCAGAGTCTCAAACTATCTTCTTACCAAATTTCATCTAAATCGGTTCAGTAGATCCAGAGATTATGCCCTACAATGTCACAAACTCACAATCTGACAAACTTTACTACTTCATAATATTAGTATATATATCCTGGTGTACTCACGACGACACTCTCTTGCGTTTGACAGCGTTGACGAGGCCGTTCTGTATCTGCCCCACGCCGCGGTACAGCCCCGCGCTGGTGGCGTCCTTCAGCACCACGCTGTAGCCCTTGTCGATAGACACCTGCACTATGCCGGCGCCCATCAGACCCGCGCCGAGAACACCGATCTGGAATATATCATTATTTTAATCTATACAGATAATTAATTAAATTGAAGTGTCTGTTTGTAATATCAAAATGACAGCGTTTTACTAAATGCATATAAAATTATATACGGTACTTACAAGAAAAACACAATTATTTAAATTTTTGTCTGTCTGTCTGTTTGTTTGGGATAATCTCTGAAACCGTCAGACTGATTTTGACGAGAGTTTCACTGGAAGATAGCTGATGTTATAGGAAGTAATTTAGGCTACTTTTATTTTAGAAAAAGAATTATGGTCCCGCTCAAAAAAATTAAATCATACCTAGGGACGAATGAGTCGATAGTGAATAATCATGATAAATTAATAAATAGTAATAGTAAATTAATAAATAACAATAATAAATTAATAATTAAAATAAGAATTTATTAGTTTTTTGTTATTTATTTTAAATTTATAAATAATTGATTTTAGAGCAAAATTCGTCACTCTAAATATCTTCCAAAACAACTTAATATGTATATGTTTATATATCTATGTTTATAATATTGGTAGGATTTCAAAAATCAATTGTGAAGTTTTTCTAAACACTGTAATAAAAGTCGTTTAACTTATTTATATTTAACATGGAGGGGGAAATATTACATGTAGCACGAAAATGAGATAAAATCAACCAGCCAGTGAACGTGGGAGCGCGCCATCTCATAATATATCAATTAAAAAAATCTTATATAATAAATGTGGCGATCCGCGAGTCAATCTCACCTTTGGCCAGCATCTATAATTCGAACATTTTTTTTATGTACAATGAAGTATAAAGCCTGCACTAGAAGCAGGCCAAGAATGACGCTTGTATGTTTATATTATTAAATTTATTACATTACAAGAAAGTTATATAAGAACATTTGGCATTAATGCCAACTGTACATCCACTATTGTCTCTAAAAAATTAATTTCTAGCATAATTAACAACTTACACTCTTAACATCAACTTGGGACTTGCCGAACCTATTCTTCTTGCATTCAGTCTGTCCTCGGAATAAACCAATGAGTCCCTTGCTTTGCGGCGTCATGGCGAGCTCGCCGAAGCCCTGCGCCTCCGCCTCGTATCCGGCCACAGGGCCCTTGTCCACACCTGTTCTTACTACTTCTAGAATCTATACGAGAATATTCAGATTGACTGTTATTTAAAAAAAGTAAATTTTATGTGTATTTAACTTATATGTTTGGCAGGATTTTAACTCAAAAAAGATAGAATAATTAATTTTACTAATTCAACCTTAGTGCTTAAAAAATTTACTCTTAAGTTTTGATGTTTGTTTTTAGACTTATAAGCTAATTCTATTTATATTATAGTTAGAAAATATTACCTTAAGTGGTGCGGGATACAAGCCACGGGAAGCCTTCATCACTTGCTCTTTGGCCTTATTAAAGATCATGTTCTTGATCCACTCCCACTGCATCGCGGCTTCTGTCACTTTGCTAACTAATCCCTTCTTCGACCTATCCACTACCATCTTCCCAGATGCTATTTCTTTGGCTATTTGAATAGCTACCTTTTCTAAATATTGCATTGTATTGGTTTCAGGCAGGCCTAAACCTAAAATTAGTACTTACATTAGCATAAGATCAATGAAATAAAATTCAAGTCTCAATCTCCCTGCCCATTTCCCAATGACTTGGCAAAAGTTTTAAGACCGGCCGCCTGCCTGACATCAACCCTCCTTGGGAATGCTATTATTTATTGTGCATGTCTTGTAATATGGACATTCAATATTGTTTTCTATTAAAGCATTTTTATACTATTACTCAAAGTTTTAATGTAGTTTTCTGATATACATATTTTGATAAATGATAGTAAATTTTGAACACACAAAAAAAATCTAAAATTAAATTCAAATATGATGTATATTAAAATAGAGCAAATATTAATAGTATAAAAGTTTCTCTTTTACAATAATAATAATACAATTTCTTCTTAAAAACTTTCCTTTAAAAGCTTTTCTTGTAAAAAACTATGATATAATATGCAATATGATAGTTTTCATATTATATTAGGTACTCAAGTACCTAATATGGATATTGGATAGACACATCATTAAAAGAAATATAAATCCAATATCCATATTAGGTACTTGAGTACCTAATATGGATATTGGATAGACACATCATTAAAAGAAAATCAGTTATAAAATATAAAAACTAGTGAAATGATTTTTTTATAACTGTATGTATATTGGTCACTTACCAGGTCCAAGGGGGGACACTAACAGATCAACAATGCCAAGCTTCTTTGCCTTATCAGCTTTAACATTCTTTCCAGTGAGAGCCAAGTCCAAAGTCGTAGGAATTGATGTTAATTTAGGCATCCTAATAAGAGAGTATTTATTTATGTTAATAAAAAGTTATCTCTATACAGATTATTTTTAATTATTTATTACAGATAAATTGTGATATAATACAAGCCTAAAGTTATCATAATTTATAAAATTATTGTTAATTTTAAGACTGATATAACATTTCATAGCTTAGTTTTGGATATTTTTAAAACTGAAATTAATTAATAAATTCTACCCATAATACATATATTTTGAAAATTTATTTATAAAAAAATAGAATTATATATTCACACAAGTATAGTTAGTGTAATATTTCATATTTCATATGAATCATTTCTATTACCTTTGAGTACCACCACCTCCAGGCAGGAGGCCAAGCATAACTTCAGGAAATCCAAAACCTGTTTTAGAGTCTTTTACTGCAATCCTATATTTACAAGCAAGAGCTGTCTCAAGACCTCCACCGAGACAGCTTCCTTGAATAGCTGCCACATATGGTTTGCGAGAAGATTCAATCCTTTTGAAGATTTCATGACCTTTAAAAGTATATTATTCCATGTATGGTACAAAAAACAATATACATATATAAAATCAAACTGACCATTAATAGTAAGCAAATAGAAGTTTTATCAATTATGCCATTGACTATATTGTTGAGTTGATATTTAAAATTATGATGTCTGTTTATCATTTTGAATTAATTGGCTTTTTAAATACATCCATTTTACTACTTTCAAACAAACTAAGCACACCAAAATATTATCTCTTCTTGTTAGTCCAAGTAATGGGTCACAGGATGTTATGAAAATGGTTAGACAATTTAAAAAATTGTAATAAGCTATATTATTTATTATGAAAAATATGGTGCAAAAAATTAAGTTTCTTAAATCAATGAAATAATTTTAATGTAATTTATTTTTTATACATACCATTTTTTGACAGAGTTACTACTTCATCTTTAGTTTTGCATTTTTCAATCATGCCTATATCAGCTCCGGCAATAAAACATCCAGGTTTGCCAGATATTAAAACAGCAGCTTCAATTGCGGGATTTGAGTCAACTTCATTTATAATTTTACTGACTTCATCCATTACCGCTTCATTTAAAGAGTTCACCTGAAAGTAACATATTTGTGACACACTAGGTTTAATTTTTATAGATGTTTAAGTAAATTTTATTTACAACTTTATTTACTTCTACATTAATTACCATGATTAGAATAAGTATATTAATGATTAAAAAATATATGATATCTTTATCAGATAAAATATTTTGTATCCATTAGGCAAGAGTAAACATACTATTTAAAGACATGAATATGTCATTTATTCTTTTATTAGTTTTAATGCAATGTTATCAAAATACAGTTTTGCCCTAAAAATAGTTTAATAATATTACATCACTAATTTAAATCTTTGTTACATACCTTAACATTTGGAGAGTCTAGTGTCACAACATATACTCCATTTACCAACTTACATTTAGTATGAACCTGTGAAGTTGCTGCAGCCGCAAAAGATCTGCTATGCAGCCCTGAATAATAAATAAAAAGCTTGTAAAAAGTATGTTATAGTTTATTACAAACTATTTTTATTGAATTAAAAGAGTTATCTCCTCGATTGTTATTGTAGTAATACAATTAAATTATTCGTATTTTATAAAAAGTTTACGACTTTTCAAACTACTATGACTAGCACAGTACTTACTATTTATGAATTTTACATTGTTGTGGCTTTTAAAAATCTTCAGAGCATTAAACATCTTACTATTAGACATACTGAAAAATTATGTAAATTATAATTTAATATAATATAATATTCGGGCCAATAAGATAAAAATTTTTTGAACCCAGACTTTGAACCTAAACTTTCTCGTCAGATGGTAGTCAATTATGAGGTGAGGAGCGGAAAGGGAGAGGAAATCTGACAGTTATATTGCTCACAGAATATAGTATATACATAGATTAAGATAAATTCTAATTTTGTTATCTGTTCCCTTTTAGGACATTTTCTTTTAGTTCCATAGACATAACTAGCATTGCCCGCGGCTCCGCCCGCGTTCATATTACCAAAAACCAAATTCTTAGGTTTTACATATTAGTATACTCTTACAATGCAGTTTTTGTATTTTTTCTCAGAAATGAGATATTTTCCAGCGATAAAAAGTATCCTATATGTTGAACCGGATAACCAGCGATCATCATACCAAATTTCATCAAAATCCGTCCAGTGGTTTTTTGTGATGCATTAACAGACAGACAGATAGACAGACAGACAAAAATTCTAAAAATTTTTGGCCTTTGTATCGATAATAATGTTTATTTCAATTTTCAATAAGATTTTCCAAAAAATATTTAATGTACAGATTCGACTTAGTTAGAAATTTATTATATGTATAGATATCATGAATGACAAATAAAATAATAAAGAGAGAAGGCAAGCCGATCAAAAATATGATGTCCCTTTATAAAGGGACAAATAAATATCGTTTAAAACATGAAAGTGACAAATTAAATGACTCATATTATAGAATTAGAATGTACTATAACAAATTAAGCATTTTTAGTGGGCAATAAGAATTGTGCTTGATAATACATAAAACATTTAAGATAAATTAAAAATGTATGAATAACGAAATAAATTTTAATTTCATAAACTATGATTTATATTATTACAATAATATTTCGTTACTTAATGTGAATTTCTTTCAATTTGAGTTATGCGCCTTATAAAGTCTATTAGTCTACTAATGCACATGCATTATAAAACAAAGATCGGACGG
Organism: Brenthis ino; assembly: GCA_921882275.1. Lineage (NCBI taxonomy): Eukaryota > Metazoa > Arthropoda > Insecta > Lepidoptera > Nymphalidae > Brenthis > Brenthis ino. Next base: position 24,322,854 of record OV170225.1, on the reverse strand, counting down.
AACTAGGCAGATATTTTCTATCGTTTTTCTCGACGCCTCACCGCCACATATAGTGCTGAATGGCAGTTGCCTACTATAAGTGTATTATCTGTATGTCTAGTTCAGTCCAGGCTGCCAGGCATTGACGTTCATCCGTATGTATGTACATAACGTACATACTACATAATAAGTGCAAATGCACATGCATATAAACATAGCGTATCGCAAGCATGTGTTTAAAAGGATTATAATGTAATTATTATGTAATTTTCTTTATAAATAAAAAAAAAGTAATATCACAGAAGCCTAATAATACATTTTTTAATACTATACTCTATACGTTTTTTTACCACAAAGGGTGGTTATACATATATATATATATATATATATATATATATATAATCTGAATCTCGGAAATTGCTCCAACGATTTTAGTATTCGAGGGCGATAAATCGATTTAGATTAGTATTATGTCTGGGAAAACACGTGTTTTCGAATTTTCATGCGGTTTTCTTTTGCATTATTCCACGTAAAATATTGTTCGATAATTTCGCACACTCGGACATAAGCATCATGGTCAAGCGGCCAAAGCGCAAGATTGAATAAGTGTCCGGGTACGAATTCCGGTCGGATACAAAGATGTAAATTATTTTTCTTTTTTTTTGTATTTATTCAAGTTTTTAGTTTTTTTTTAAGAAAATTGTACTTTTGACCAAAAACTTCGAGCGAAGGAAGCTCGGTGGCCCAGGATTTTTAGAAAACGTCGTTGTAATGGTGTTTTCAATAATCAACTTTATCGATAATCAACTAAAACATAAACTTATTTTTTTTATTGGAAAAAAATAATAAAAAGGTGGCCTTTGGGTAGTCCTAATGTTGCCACTTAAACATAAACTGAAAAAAATGACTCTTTCTGACATCTATTGGCGAATAATAATACTATTTTTTTTAATTGTAATCTGAATCTCGGAAACTGCTCCAACGATTTTCATGTAATTTAGTATACAGGGGGTTTCGGGAGCGATAAATCGATCTAGACAAGTCTTATGTCTGATAAAACGCGTGTTTTGGAGTTTTCATGCAGTTTTCTTTGCATTATTCCACGCAAAATATTCGGTCGGTCGGTAATTTGCACTATTCATTCAAGTTTTTAGTTTTTTTAAAAAAAGACGCAAGATTGACCATCATAGGTGTCCGGGTTCGAATCCCGGTCGGATACAAAGGTATAATTTTTTTTTGTTTTTTTTTTTGTATTTATTCAAGTTTTTAATTTTTTTTTAAAGAAAATTGTACTTTTTAACTAATAACTCCGAGCTAAGCTCGGTGGCCCAGGTACTATAACTTTAAATACATATGTACGTATTATAAATATAAACATTAGAGTTTGGAGTACAGACATTCGTGCTCATCACACAAATGAATACTCCCAGCGGGACTCAAGCCCGCGACCGCTGGCACAAACTGAGCCAAACGTGTCGTCAAGTGGATGTTGGCGACGACGATAGGATCCAATAAAATAACTTTAATACACAAAATCATAAGATATTTTTTATTAGCTTAAAAGATATGAATGAATGTCATACATGAGAATCAAACATAAGAATATTTTTAAAATTACAAAGTATATATAAAAAGTATATATACAAAACAGCAAGGATGAAACTGATGAACAAGGATGAAAATGTACTGTAATGAAAATGTACCTACTAGGTGGATGGAGTTATAAACTTGATATTATTTCATGTATGCCAACATTTTCCGCAATAAAAAGTTTCTCATTAAACCGTTTATTTGTTTCATAAATTCAGTTTGTCAGTTCTAAAATTTTGATAGCTGTGCTGTGCTAAAGTCTTTGTAATTCAAACAAAGCTCAACATGGTACAACCTTCTCTAAGCAACACAATATTGTTTTCCGACATCTACTATCTATCAAAAAAAATATCGACGAAAATAATTTTAAAATTTGAAATCTGGAATGGTGCGTTTTATGGCTTATGCTGACCGTTCGAACTTCGACCTATCCAAAGCACGTTTATTCGCAGTTATGGTTCGTTGCATATGAATATCTACATATACATCATAACTAACCTATCAAAAGCTTTAGAAGAGTAATTACCCGCGATAGCAGACTTCGTAGGGTTAGCCATTGAATTTTTTATTTTTATAATTTAACTGAAATTTCCTTTTTTGTCTCATTTAGAATAAGTTTTATAAAGATAATATAAAATTCAGTTTTGGTGTGTTCTAAATTTAATATACCTATGCACTATTAAATTTATTACCACTTAATTGTAGAGATTTTCAGAATGTTTAGCGAAAATATAGGTTTAGGTGAAATATTGAATTATTATTACATGTGAAATAAAATAACTATAGTATAATATATATTTTTTTTAAAGAAATATAAATATTCCTACGCAATCACGTCTCGAATTTTTACAATTTTTTACATAATATGCTTATCATAATATTTTTTTCAAATGTTCTTTTTATTATAAATAGTATAAAAGTAAATAGGTATAATGAAGTGGTGGGAACCCTGTCCGAGTATAATGTCTGCTCTTCACTTCACAAGAGCAGGGTGGCGAGTGGTGGCCGGTGGGCGGCTGTTAGCCGCTCTCACACTAAAGCTGAAAATACGTCATATACCGCAACAAGTAGTTGGTAAATTGAAACTGCTAAAAGTTAAAAGTTAAATATCCATACTAATATTATAAATGTGAAAGTGTGTTTGTTTGTCCTTCTTTTACGTCGAAACGGAGTGACGGATTGGCGTGATTTTTTGTGTGGAGATAGTTGGAGAACTTTTTGTTACCGCAGGAGATTACCTTATTCCCACGGTAAAACACTTTATAATACAATAAAAAAAAATATTTATGATCAGAATTACCTGAAACTTGATATTAATGCTCTTCAATAAAATTAAATAAATATGTTTTAGCATTTTTCAAAATTCGTCCCATAAGGTAAAATAGTGGATGAAAGTTGTTGCGTTTAAAGGCTATGAGTTTGTTACTTTATTGACGTCAACGAAATTAGGTTTAAAGATAAAAAAAAGTAAAATATTAAAAAAAATATAATGATATACATATATAAAGTTTAGTCGTAAGTTCATAATATAAACATGTAGTCACGGGTCTCGATATTTTTAAAAACAGAGCTTTTTCGGTTAGTGGTTGGAAGTGTGATGATTTTTTTCAATTGTAGAGCCATAAGTATAACTTTTCACGTCTTTAAGACATCTTATTTCTTTCTTAAAATTAACGTGGATAAAATTGTAGATTTTTGCAATTTATTTTACATAACTAAACAGCTAAACATATCTAATACATAAAAACTAAAGTAAATTGCTTGTTTGTTCGCATTTTAGTTCCGTCAAATAAGGTCTGAAGTCAAAATTTGGCACTCAACTTTGCATTTTTGATATAATGTTTAAGTGTATAAATGTTTTAATGATACAAAAACAATGTGTAAAGGTTTTTGTGTCTGCAACCCCCGGCAAGGGTTGAAAAAAAATTGTCAAAAATGTTTTTTCGTAATTACTCGAAAACAGTAAAAATTAGACGGCAAAGTTTTAATAAAAATGTGTAGAGCTTAAAATTTTACATAAAAAAGTATCATTACTTTTTTTCCTCCGGTCAAAATTAACCGAGTTATGGAGATTTTAAGTTTAAGGTACGAATTAGGAAATTAAAATTTGCTTATGTTTCTACTAACTACGATTTTTTAAAATTTACGTTCATCACCTGCACCAGAGCGAAGCTAGGGTAACTCACTAGTTATAAATAAAAATATAATTTCATTCAATTATGTGATACTTCAAGACTCATATTATATGAATAAGAATATCTTAAGGGCAAAAAAACGTATTTTAAAAGATTTCTATTGGAAGTGTAATATTTCTAAGTCTATCTGCTCTCGACTTGTTGAGAAGAGGGAGGCGGGCGGGTGACTTGGGTTTCCTTTTCGTTGCTATGGTTACAAAGTACCGACTGCAACAAGTGGGAACTTTTACAACCATTTCTTTTTAAGTATCTTAATTCTATTAGTATTTGTGATTGCTGATATTTCTTAAAAATTTTGGCTTTTTTAAGGAAAGATAGGTATGATTTTAAGTTAAAGATGTTACGTTTTCATGTTTTACGAGTACAACTTGAACATTCAATCCTTCAAGTTAACTATTAGATATAATATGTAAAATACAAAATATAATAATAAAAACTTATAATTACGCCATGTCCGATTGTCCGTAAAATAGGGATGGCACTCTACACAAGTGGACTGAGAGGTGAAAATAAAATTTTAACTCCACATAAACGTGGATGGATCTCTGGATAAGGATAGGTCCTTAAAATTTAGATAGTTTCTTAGCGCTCGTTTTTTGCTAAAACTGTTGCAGAGTAATATGCTTCTAAAAATGCTTTCAACGAAAATTATTTAGAATAAGACACTTCGCATAGCAATACTGCGTGATAGGTACAAACTTTATCTATAGAGACAATATAATGTATCTATTATAATATATAAAATTTTATGTTACCTAGAACAAAACATATTACATTTAAGTACCTACCTGGGCGACCGATTTTCGCTCGGAGTTCTTTTTTATTATAACGTATTTTTTAGTTAAAAAAAAACTAAAAACTTGAATTAATACATCAATATATATATATATATATATATATATATATATATATATATATATATATATAAGAATAGCTCGTTTAAATATATTAGATATTTACTGCTACGGAAGTTTCTTTGTGCAAGTCAGATTTGCATTTGTCTGATTATTTTTTATTTATACCAGTAATAGCAACTTAAATTGTCTACACTGTCTATTGTTAAGAGATCGTTTGATTTTTATAGCAGAATAAAAATCTACAAGGATTTTCAGAAGTCATCTCCTTAAGAGGGAATAGATTGATTCAATTCCCTTGTTCTGCAAGAGGGTGGCGCTCCCCATTACTTTTGTCGTATTTCTCGCTTTGTGCGTTTATCCGGCAATACCATCACTACGAGTATCTTGACACACCATAAGTATATAAAAAAGTTTATTTTAAAATAACACATGAGACTTGTAGTATTATTACTCTACTTTTATTAATAATATAACAATCATAATTACAACAATCGCTTTAGGACGTTATTTGGAAAAAATAATCTGGTTATAACAACTGGTTATCTATCCGTATTAATACTATAAATGTGAAAGTTTGTGAGTATGGATGTTAGTTACTCTTTCACGCCGGAACGGCTGAACGGATCTGGATGAAATTTGGCGCAGGTATAGATTATAGTCTGGAATACCACATAGGCTACTTTGTATCCCAAAAATTTACAGTTCCCGTGGGATAGGTTCGTTTTTGTTTTCCTAGAGCGAAGCGAGGGTGAGCCGCTAGTTGCTAATAGTTTTCATATTACATTGTTTAGGATAATTAACAATGATAGATAAAATGATAAAAATAAATCAATTTCAGAATTAAAAAGAATTATTTGTAATTATTAAAAAGAAAGTGTGCGTGTGTTAGTGTTTGTTACTTCCTGCTTTAACCGGCTCAACATAATAAATTGTATGAAATGGAGGTAGCTTAAATCGTGATTCCTCCTATCCTGTAGGAAAACACAGACTACTTTTTATCAATATATATCTAAACCTTGATAACTACTCAAGTCAAGTAGGGTTACGAGCAATATAGTTATTTTTCAGTAAGCTAGTGCTATACTGAAAAATATTAGCGTTGTTAGTCTGTGAGTAAGCTGTTTCCATAGGCAACAATTTCTTAGAGTTAATAATAATTAAGATTTAGGTGTTATATATACCTATGGTTAGAAAAACACTTAATAAATTTACCATGTAGCTATGTAATATATTTTTAATTACCTTTTAAGGTTATGTATTAATTTCAATAAATGAATTTTATATACTTATATGATTATATTTTATAACCTTGAAGACGGGTTTATTATTAATAAATTGTAAATGAAAATGTTTCGTTCTTATTTAATATTGTGCTATGATAGTACTATTTTATTTTCATTTAAAGTTCGAAGGAAGTCTTTTTTAGTATAAAGCTTTTTATATCAAGACACAGACTCAGATTATCTAGTTTTTACCGCTTAAAATTATAACCACATTTCATGCCATATATTTCGTAACTTTTAGTATAATAGCTATTAGATTTTTCCCCTAAACCAAAATATATATTTTGTAATTTTCCTAATCATTTCTACGGAACTACGGGATTACCCTAATACCGCTCCTTCTTCAATTGTGTATGACATGTCTAAATATTAAAATAATATTATTCTTGATTAAACTGGCGCTTTTTATTACTACTTATTTGTAGGCGAATATAAATGTACAATAGTACATACTATTGGTTACGTGGGTCTCATCAGCTATAAAGTCAGAAAAGCTCGTACTACCCGCTAGAGCCGCTCTTCTTGCTAGAGTAGAGCAAACTAATATTGTGTTTGAGTTTATTATATCGCAGGAGGTGCCCTTACCAAATTACTTCCTTTGAGCTACATGCTTAACTTTTAGGCAGGATCTTCTGTCCGCCTCCCCGCCCGGTGACGCTGTCAAGGCCAGTAAGGCCAACAGCAACTACACAGTACACGTTCAGAAAAAAAATATTTCTTGATCCTAATTCATTGAAGCGTTAAGACGTTAATATGTTAAGTACAAACAAACGAGTTTTTATCTATTGAATAATAATAAGTATGAAATGTAGAGAACACAGTGTTAATTCAGTTGCGATTTACAATGGTGTCTCATCAGATATCAGTACTTATTGGATTAATATTCAAGCGCACAGCTCATGCGCTAAAGTTAATCTAGTAAATTGAGTATACGACTGTACCTATAGTGTATAGCCTGATCCTTCGTATAACGTATATAAAGTGGCGGGTACGGCGGCGGGTGTAGTGTGCGAGAGGTATTGGTCAGAACGCGCCGCGCCGTGATTTACCGCTGTGAATAAACGGATACAATATATTTCGTTTCATTGTTTCATTCAGTGATAGTTTCCCTTCAAACCATTAAAATAATCTGGTAAGTGCTAAATTGTATTGAAACTTCTGATATTTAATATCTTTTATTGATATTTATGTATATTATATTAATAAAGTCATTCAAAATATTAAGTATTATTTTTCTAAATATTTTAATTTTTTTGTTGTTAAATCTATTCGCATATTTAACCTTGCTTTACTTGACGTTAATTGATATAAATTAGAAAATTCTTAAGATTTTTAATTGCAGTTTTATTGGGAAATTTTTTGCTCCAATGTAATACTTAACTAAAATTATTTTACAAGTAACATTTACTGAGTGACCTTCAGATATTACTATGTATTGTACCGACATGAAATTGTCCTTTTAAAAGTGACCGCACAGATATAACTCACATAGATAATATTTACTTTCAATCATTATAATCATATAGCCTTGACCCTCCTAAGTACGCTTTGATAGCATTGCCTTCAATATTTATAATTTTTAATTCGATCTTGATTTAATTCCAACCTTGATCTAATTATTTTTTCATTAATCTATCACCTTAGGAAGTAAATGTGAGTCTCCCTCTCGCTGGTGTCTTTACTAACTAATAAATAATAATACTGGTATTGTACTCTTAATAGAGTTATGAATAACTGATAAAATGTCAACTAAATCAGGATCCAAACTCTATCATTACTTATATTAGATCGAAACAAGTAACAAAGTACGATAATTTGGTAATCTAATGTACAGAACTCTATTTTGAGTATTATAATAAATAACGGTTATATAGTAGGTATTACAAACATATCAAAATAATAATTCCAATTGAGGAATTACATTTTCAGTCATCAATGTAATATAATATAGCTCATTTAAATAAGTTTTACGAAGCATTTATTTAATATTATATTATGTAATTTTTACAAAACACTTAAAATTTATATTAAACTAGCATTGCCCGCGGCTCCGCCCGCGTTCAGATGACCAAAAACCAAATACTTAGGTTTTACATATTAGTATGCTCTTACATTGCAGTTTTTATATTACTTCTCAGAAATGAGATATTTTCCCGCAGTAAAAAGTATCCTATATGTTGACCCGGATAACCAGCTATCACCTTACCAAATTCCATCAAAATTCCTCCAGTGTTTTTTTTTGTGATGCGGTAACAGACAGACGGACAGACAGACAGACAAAAATTATAAAACTATAGATTCGGCCTCTGTATCGATAATAATGTTTATTTCAATAAGATTTTCCAAAAAATATTTAATGTACAGATCCGGCTTAGTTACAAATTTATTATAGACAAAGATTTTAATGACAGAAGAGACTAATAATAATGGTGAAATATTAAGTAAGGCTGACTTTTTAAACTAGATAATTAGTTTTGACTGACGCTATTATAAATTATACTGTTTAATTATTATATAGGTCTTTTTAGTAAAAATATATTTTTAAACTATGAATTATATGTACTTTGTAGAGATCAATGGGGTACTTTTACAATAATGCTGATTAATAACTAACATTAAGATAAATGATAAAATTACTTGTTTTATTTTAGTAACATACATAAGTTATTTTTTTTATTTTTTACTGCGCATTTCGGATAAGGCTAACATTAATATTTACATAGAGCAAAAAAAGTAGAGTCTAATGTCAAAAAATGATATATTTGAAAAACAATATTAACTATATTATGTTTTTTTTTATTTGATTTTGTTGCTGTTAGGGCAATTAGGATATGATCGCGACATAAGGAAAAACCAAACCTGGTTTACACGTCATTACTATAAACTTACCGAAGAAACAGGGGAAAAACCTAACGACAGATTTACCGTCACAAACTTTCCAATAATATACCTGAATATTTATGTTTTATTTTATTTATAAGATGATTTATAGTTTATACAGATGAATTACGGGTATATTATGTCTGAATTAAATTCATCTTGTCTGAAATTCAGTCATAGATTCGCTTCATCAAGGAGTGATTAGTACTTGTATTGAGTATGTGTTATAAATATTTATTTTGGTTAACTACCAAGACCAATGCAAACAGTAAACAGTTATTTATGTTTCGCATTATTCAAAAATATCCTAAGACTGATAGTAGCCCAAGAGGGGATTTTGGGATTTATTCAAGCGCGGCAGATTAATAAAAGGGAAATACCTTGCACTCTGTTGAGTACCTCCACCATATCATATTATTCGTCCGTCTATTGTTGGTGTGTGATATATTGCTACTACGACAAATTTTATGTTTCTATAAAAACAATTCTTATCAAGTTATATGTATAAATTTATAAGAATATGGATAGTTAAAATTTCAAGTTTCGAATAAGATTGAATGGAATTAAATTAATTTTTTTTGTCGCCCAATAGGTTAGAATTATGTTGTTTTATTATGACGCAGTAACATTCTCGTAATAAAATCCATTTTTAGCTGCGTAGATAAAAGCGCTTTTCTTTCTTTTACACATAACAACTCTTGAACTTAAAAATCGTTGGTATCTAAAAGGATAATTTTTCAGCTCGGCAAGTTAAGGTTTTTTTTGCATATAGAAATTCCTGCACCTAAAAGTCACTTATTTTCCATTAGAAAACGAAGAAATGATAGATATTCGTACAAACCGACAAAAGTCAGCCAAAATAATTATCTATTTCTTAATCATCCGATTATCGGACGAAAAGCAACATTCAATAGAATATTATAACCGAAACATTGTGTTTGCCTACAGTTTATCTTATCTATATATTCTAAAGAACAAAATACAACAGTAAATTATTAAGTAGAGCCATAGAGATATTATCATTAAATATAAATAGCAGATCGTCACATAAATTCGTATACCAGATGAGATCGAACCAGAAACACTCGAAGCTTATGCTAGGACCCGAGTTTTCAATTTCCGCTTTGAGCGCTTATCATTTTGACATGAGATAACGGTTAACAAATGGAAAATCTATCACAAAATAGTTACTCGATTTTTCAGTCACCGGATAGATACTTAGTAACTATCCGTGAAGTCAGCGGTGTATACACCCCGCGTACCTCATAGAGCATCTTTAAATGCACATCCATATCCATAGTTAATATTCTAAATGTGAAAGTGTGTTTGTTTGTTTGTTTGTTTGTTCTTCTTTCACGTCAAAATAGAGTGACGGATTGGCGTGATTTTTTGTTTGGAGATAGTTGGAGGACTGGAGAGTGGTACTTTTTCTATCACGGAAGATTATCTCATTTCCACGGGAAAACACAAATGTTTGTTTATAATACAACGCAAAAAATATTTATGATCAGAATTACTTGGTATGTATTAATGTTCTTCAATACAATTAAATACATACGTGTTTTAGCATTTTTCGAAATTAGGAATTATTATTTAATTAAAATAGGGATGAAAGTTTGTATTAAACCTTCCTTTTTAGAGTTTTTTCTGTACTTTTAGCGCGAGTGAAGCCGCTGATTCTACTAGTTATATATGAACAGGCAAAGACAAAACAGTTCAGTTCCTTTTTCTCCTCCGGGTTTCAATCCATTTTCTTTTTTTTTTTGTTTTTAGTAGGCGAGATTTAGTGTTACCATTTACCTACCAATAAAAAAATGATCATGATCGAATTTCGAACACTGCCGAGCGAACACTAGTTAATTAATTAATCTAGAATGATTATGTACATTATAATAATTCTAGATGAACATTATTATGTATGTAAAATACTCAAATTGAAGTTTTAGTTAAATAGTTATAAAAATATAACCAAAAAAATATATGCGCAGTTTTAAAATGATGTTATTTCTACGAATATAAAAAAAATACTACTTTAAAAATATTTATGATATTTAAAGTTGATTTATGATAATAATTATATTATTCATCTGATCTATAAATTAAGCATTTCGGTGCAAATAATTTATATTTATGATAATCCTTTGGTCATTTGCTTTAATTAAGCGACCTAGTTATTATGTAAACAGTTTTTTTTTCAGTTTTCAAACGCTATCTAGCGTGCTCATCTATCGCCTTGACCAAATACGAGTAGGTATATATCAATGACGATTGCCATTTCTCATTTTAGCATGTTTTTTTGTTATTATATTGTAAATATAATATAAAATTTTAATATACCTTTAGGCTTTCAATTATAATTCTTATCCGACATTGAAATAAAAGGTTATTTCAATTAAAATAAATTTATTTTTGTATACACCATCAACTCCCAAGTATAGCAAGGTTAAGGTTTAAGTGTTGTGGGCAAAGTAGTGTAAAACATAATAATGACTTCGATGGTTCAACAATCTTAATAGAAAAATCTTAATCATTTCATAAGCAAAAGTTCTTAATTACGAATCTTACGCTGTCTGCCCTTACGTCTATCAACAACGTAGCAAATATATATTTGTGAAGCATAAAGGAAAAAGCTTTAACTGCTAGCTTTTAGCTATGACGACAAATAATAAAATTCAGTAAGGTATTAGTTGTACTAGAGCTTAGACTAGACCCCACCGAAGTGTGTTCCTCTTGTGTTTATTCGGGCTCATTAGCATAGCCGGGCATGAAGCCAAGAGACATACTGGGAGGTGGCCGACTACGGTGGGCGATGCAAAATTATAGCAGAGTGGACCGTGGAAGCAACGACGTTTTTGCTGTGGTTTGCCTCGGCACTCAGCAGGCCTGTCGTCGGGGCGTCGTGGTTGAGTGTATAGGCACGGTAAAGTTATATGTAACATTACCGTGGTGTAGGCAATCCTGCGACTACTAGTTATTCTGGCCGGTGAGTCCCACATATCTGTATGTATGCAGGTGGTATTCGTAAATGCATTTCCCAACGTTTAGAAAAGTGCTTGAACTAACGATAAATATAAAATTTTATTTGTTTTATTGGTATACGAGTATATGTACCTATAACACAAATAATTTGCACATTGCATATTGATGTGTCTATACTCTACGGACAGACTTAATGTTCGAGTCTAACTCGGACTTGACTCGATTTTAAATATTTAATTAATTTATAATTGAGCTTGCAATTTGTATTGAATTATTTCTACTAATAAAGAAAGTATTTCAATATACCTTATTCTACTTTTTATTTATTCAAGGCTATTCCACGATTTACATTTTAAATTTAAAAAGGTTGAAAAGTGTAATTTTCTTCTTTAAATAAGAACAGTAATCATGTATTTTTATTCATTTTGTCTAAAGACGATCACATTGATTAAAGTTAACCTGTCTATTGAGGAAAAAGAGATTATAAGACTTTTCTTTCATGTAGATTTGGTTTATCTGTTTATCTAATGCCGCTAGTTATTCATGGCAGTTTAGTAAGATCTTCAATTACACAGGTCTACGAAATTATTATTTTTTGTAAGTTTTTTCTGAAACTGTTATATTAACACACACGTCCGGATACATATAATGTTGTGTTTGAACTTTGAATAAAATATGTGATGTGGTGTATTTTATTTTTCTTAAAAACCTTTTTAAGTTAGCATAAGTTTCCTTCAGACAAATTGAATGAGCTACAAAGTATTGATGTTTTATTGCCAATATGCAAGAGAACAGGTTTCATGCTTCTTTTTGAAGAGCCACCATTCATAAGCATTTAATTTGATGCCTTTATGTTTTAAGCCACTAATAGCACAGCAATATACTAAGTTATCCTCTTTTTGGAAATACTCTACAAATTCTTGTTTTCTGATTTGATACCAATACAATGTTGTCTAAATGTAGGTATATGTACCTATATAATATATATGCAAATAAAAAAATCATGGTATGATATGTTAAACCAACATTTATAATTGGAATTTTATATGTGGAATTATTACAAAAACGGTTTCATCGCAGACCTGTGTAATTAATTTTATTATTGTTACATTTTCTTAATAGGTAAGTAGGTAGGTGTTATGTATTTATTCAGTGTTTAAATTAGATTAAATTTTTAAAACAGAGATGATTGAGTCAAATTGTAAAATTTAAAATTTTATATTTCGGATTAGGAGCTTGAGGTATTTTTTTTAAATTTGTTGATAACGATTCAAAACGGATTCTAATATTGTTCGTTAGCAGCACAGTGCACTTGCGAGGTCCGTTGATAACCTCGCACCACTTGCCTGCTTGTGCAACCCAATATGCGCCACTCACTCGGCATTGAGCGAGTTAAATCTACTAAAATTTTCAATTGTTTATAAGTAGCTAATTATGTATTATGATAATTAAAGTAATTATTTTTTGAGTTTAGTTTTTTATAATAAGCTATTAGGTATATAATATACTATTTATATTATACATTTTACTAAAACTAATATAATACTTATAATATGGTAGTAATCATTATCTTCCTTTTTTATTTAAGGTCTATCATGTCGGATCCTTTAAATTATAAAATTGGTTTGTGACAATATAAATATTATTTTTTTGTTGCAAGTTGCTATTAGTACACATTAATAATCACTACATAGTATAAAACAAAGTCGTTTCCTACTTAGATCTTTAAAACTACGCAACTGATTTTGATGCGTATGTTGTTTTTTAATAGATAGAGTGATTCAAGATGAAGGTTTATAACTTTATATGTATAACACATGCGTAATATAGTAGAAAAACACTGATAATCTTAGAGGTTTCTAATGTGAAGTCGTAAATAAACACATTTTTTGTGCGCTTACATTGCAAACATTGGCTGAACCCTACGAGATAGATCAAAATAATGTACTACAGTATTGTACACTTTAAAAGGTCTACAATAAAATCCGCGATGGCATATTATGTCTATCTCTTAAAGATAACATACTATATCCATTATAATACATAGGGACGAACCCAAGCGATGCGAGGGTGAGTCGCTAGTTTTTTAGATAATACATACCAAAATGTCTATTTTCTACGCAAGTGTCTATTATGTTTTGCTTTTTTTTACAAAATAAATGTGTTTTATATTTATAAAAAATATATTTAACTGACTATATTTTACTTCTAGATCAGATGGAGTCTAAGGAGTTCAAGGATTTCGCCAAGGCGATGGTGGATTACATCGCCGAGTATTTAGAAAACATACGTGACAGGTACGTAATGCATTTACAATACAGTATAATCCAGGTTAGGATATGCAGTGGTAGCCCAGTAGTAACACGTTTGCTTGGAAAACCAAGTAAAGCGGGTTCAAAACCCGGCTCAAAGCTCGCACCTCTGATATTTTCATGTGCGAATCATTACAACATGTTTACCACTTGTCTTACGGTGAAGAAAAACATCGTGAGGAAACCTGCGTGTCTGAGAGAACCTAGCAAGTTTTCGAAAGACATGTGAAGTCCGCCAACCCGCACTTGGTCAGCGTGGTGGACTATGGTCTGATCCCCTTCGTATTGAAGGAAGGCCCGTGCCCAGCAGTGGGACGTTAAAAAGGTTTGAATACAATAATCCAGGTTAACTAACGAAAGAAATACATGCACAGGTCTTAGAGGCAGGATGAAAATTTATAGATCCATACGACGCGACGTACTGACTTCGCTCCCTAAATATTATTACAATGGCTCCCTAATCTTTGTCTCTAGCTGCAAAAATATAGGACTTTCACATAAATTTACGATAGTCTCTGTCTAAGAGTATGTCATTATTAATAAAAATTGGTTTAAATCTAACAAAACTAACAAACAGGCCGATCGAGTTTAATATGTATACCTACATATATATATGTAAATAGAATAATGACTTTGTTTATCAATTACAGACAAGTAGTTCCATCGGTGAAGCCAGGTTATCTTCGGCCTTTGATCCCTGACCAGGCCCCAGAGAAGCCAGAACCCTGGACCGCAGTGATGGATGATTTAGAGCGCGTGATCATGTCTGGCGTTACCCACTGGCATTCACCACGCTTCCACGCCTACTTCCCTACGGCTAACTCTTATCCGGCTATTGTAGCTGATATGTTATGTGGCGCTATTGCCTGCATTGGATTTACTTGGGTAATTATATTTTTATATATTAAAAATATATTAGCGATTACTAAGTAATATGTATATAGACTATACATATACGTACATTCATACAATCAAATTACTTACTGTTATGTACTTGTAGCATTCAGACTAATAAATCTCAAACATCAAGTTATCACATATATGAATTACATTAACTACTTGCAATACAGAATAATTCACATTCTGTAGACCAATGTCAATGACAAACTCAATGGTTCCGCTGTAAATGCGGACAAGGAAAACAAGTAGGTATGTATGAATTAAGATTTTTTTGTGGTGCTATAATATTGAAATATGTAAACAATCTGTCCTTCTGATACTCGTTTGCTAAATAATTGTTATATAAAATAGGTATATAAAATTATCACGTGAATGACTCAACTTTTTTTAATTTGTGTCATTAGTCTAGTAGGTGGTATGTACGGTTAAAATACGGAGGTCCTGGGATCGAGTCTTTGTTCGGATTCTTTTCGGGGTTTTCCGGGTGAATATCGGAGTTGCATCACTGAACTTTGAAAGATAGAGTCTAGAGATGTGTGTATGCGGATACATACCTATATACACAGTGCAAACCGTCACACTCTAACAATAAATATCTCCTGCGATTCTCGATGAAATGAAAATAAATTGAAATAAAAAAATACTTTATTCAATTCAATAAAAAAATAAAAAAAACCACAATGATCTAAACTCACTGAAAGGTTGCACTGATTAAATTCAGTCTATACAGCCTATTACATCTGAAAAATAGTAATTAATTTTAAATTAAATTATCTTTAACTTTCATTAACAAACCGCTGATGTTATTAAATAAAACTATCTTTTCGGATTATTTCGCGGATTTATTTTGATTTTTGGTTCCCGACGTTTCGAATGCTTTACAGCATCCATGGTCACGGGAGAGACTGAGGTGTTACATGTCTTGAAGGTATAGGTTGTTACAGACAGCAGGCACAATTAACAAAATGAAAATTGCACCAATTAGATGTAATAAGTTCATACTGTGTAGATCAAAATGACAGCTTATCAGATTAATATTTTTCATTTTTCATTTGTAAAAGTATATATTAATAGTGTTGCTTAGTAGGTTGTTTTTTAAATAATAGCAAACTAAATATAATTATTATCCTTAATTAATTTTAACTTTTTAAATTACTATGTGTAATTGAACAATTATATGGCTTAAATAATTAATACTATATTTTATATTTTTCTTTATGGTTATAAATATAATAATGGCAACACTAAATATAGATTACTAATTAATATTTTTAAAATTGTAATAATTATAAAAAAAAATAATAGCAAAAATGAAATAAATAATTTTCCATATTCAATTATAATTAAAATTATAAAAATGTAAAATTCAAAAAATATTGTAATCTAATTGGTGCAATTTTCATTTTGTTAATTGTGGGTAGGCTGTCTGTAACAACTATACCTTCAAGACATGTAACACCTCAGTCTCTCCCGTGACCATGGATGCTGTAAAGCATTCGAAACGTCGGGAACCAAAAATCAAAATAAATCCGCGAAATAATCCGAAAAGATAGTTTTATTTAATAATGTCAAACATTCGCGTAAATCTAAGAAAGTATTATGTAAACCGCTGATGATTAATATGATATCGTACCTACAAATTATGGAGTTAGTCTACGCGTAGGTATACCTATGTTTGTTTATTCTTTACGCTATAAACGGATTTGACGGAAAAGTGGAATGTGTTTTTTAGGACGAACACAAGCTTCTTTTTGTAAACGTGTACATAACGAACCATGACAGTAGAACCACTGTAGTGTGGATCAGTAATGTGGGTAATTCTAACAAGATAATAGGTATTTATAATAGTTTCGTGCACATTTTTTTTTTGGTGGATTTTCATTTCTTATCTGTTTTTGTCGTGGGAACTCGTGACCTAAGCAAAATATTCTACAAAATTCGTCCATAATATTTTTCTACTTTAACAAGCACCATCATGTGGCAGCAGTAGCCCAGTGTATCGCGCTCGCTTAAGAAACCAAATAAAAGCGAGTTCAAATCGCGGTTCTCGCACCTCTGAGAATAGAACAAACATCTCATTATTTATCAGTAATATAAGTTTAAAAAAACCTGATGATTCATGACACTATTTTTTTTTTAGATCGCCAGTCCTGCCTGTACTGAATTAGAAGTCGTGATGTTGGATTGGCTTGGTCAGATGCTTGACTTACCTGAACAGTTCCTTGCTCGGTCTGGAGGAGAGGGCGGCGGTGTGATTCAGGGTACTGCCAGTGAGGCTACACTTGTTGCTCTCTTAGGAGCCAAGTCGCGTACTATGCAAAGGGTAAAGGAGCAACATCCTGATTGGACTGAAGTACAAATACTGTCTAAACTTGTTGGATATTGCAATAGTGAGTTGTTCTTATTCAGTAATTAAAATACGGCAAGGAAATTATGATATTGTATTTTCTTACGTAGTCAAAAACTAAGCGAATTAATTATCTATTTCGCTAGTAATAATAAAATTGCCGATGCCATTTTAACTCAAATATATAAACATTGTTTTTAAAACTACTAATTGATAATAATAACTAAATTCTTTTTTTGTATAGGGTAAGAGTAATTAATTTTGTATTAAAAATTATAACTAGTTGTTACTGTTAAGTAAGCAATATAGTCATAGTCTTGCCATAAATATTGTTACAAAGAAAAAACTTTTTTTTCTATTGCACGTAACATTTACTAGTACCCTGTAATAGTTTACAGGGTACTAGTTTAATACATTAATATAAAATCTTTAAATATATAAAGCTTATTCGAAGTGGTCTCCATTGGCTGCAATACAGTCCTTTAAACGTTGAGGCCAGTTATCAATAGAAGCACGCACTCTTTCCATGGAAAAATTCTTCACTGCCAATCGTATGGATTGTTTTAGGGACTCCAAATTATCATGGCATTTAGAGCCGGCCATACTCTCTAAAACTGACCATAAATCATAATCCAGCGGATTAATATCGGGACTAGATGACGGCCAGTCTTCAGCTCTGATGAAGTCCGGAACGTGGGTCTCTAACCAAGATTGCGTGAATCGAGCTTTATGACCCGGCGCCGAGTCTTGCTAAAAGGACCATTCATCGTTATTGAACATGGTGTTGTTAAGGGGCTTAACTACCTTTTCAAGAATGGTATCTTGATACACTTGTGCCGATGTTTTGATACCTTTTTCACAAAAATATGGCTCAGTCACTCCTTCATAACTATCACCCCACCAATCACATCACTGAAGTCGGATAATGCGCACGTTGTACTCTGTTGACTAATTGGGAAAATTCCTTAGAGTTTTGAGCATAAATACGTCATTTTGTATAATAAAATATTGCTCAATTGTAAAAATTTTCTCACCCGTAAACAAAATTTTTCTGTGACCTCCCTTTGCGTACCGCTTAAGTAGTTGTTTTGATTTTACCACCCTATTCTTTTTTAAATTATCAGTTAAGAAATGACCAGTGCTCTTATAGGCTGCAAGTCACAAGTCAACTTTTGAAATACGCGACATGGTACTAGGTGCTATCTTCATCTCCCGAGATAAAATCTTTTGACTTCTTTCTTTCCCTTACTGCTTTGATCGTCTTTTTCGTACTAACACTACGTGCAGTTCGGCCAGATCTTTTTTTGTCACAAACAGAGGAGGTTTCATTGTATGTCAATAGCCCGGTATACAAATATTATTTGTATTTGGGTCCCTACCTACTTTTTGTAATGCAATCACAGCGATTCGGTTATTTTTACCACGCAACTCCATTTTATTATCACAAAATATTTTACAATGTATTGGCGCGAAAATGAGAAAACACAATGAACAATCATATAAAAATGACAGATTCCAAATTCAAATTTGTAATATTTTGTTTAGTTTTAATTGTAACAGTATTTATGGCCAAAGTATCTATTATGATATAGGTTTTTGTTTGTCTCGTAAATGAACATTAGGGTCATCTAATCACCATTCACTTTTGTAGTTAAAAATTAGAATGCCCATAGCATTAACTATGCCAAATTTTAAAATTTCTTGCTTAATCTTCAGAACAAGCTCATTCGTCCGTCGAACGTGCTGGTCTCTTGGGCGGTGTGAAACTCCGAAGCTTGAAACATGACAACAAAAGAAGCCTGCGTGGCGAAACTCTACAGGAAGCTATTGATGAGGATATTCGCAATGGGCTCATTCCTTTCTACGTAAGCACATTTTTATTATTATTTACATTGTATAATATTTCAATTAAAGCATGGTGCCGATGATATTAGTCAAACCGTTCCTTTTCAAGTATTAATGTTTTTATGATAACATAAGCATATGTAATCTTTTTTTTTTTTTTTTTTTTTTTAACGTTGGGAAATGCATTTACGCACGACGTGTGGGACTCACCGGCGTAATACAGCCAGTACTACCCACTAAAACCCAACAAAACCTTCCCCCGTCTTAATGGGGCGTCGCAGGATCGCTTACGCATTCAACTACGACGCCCCGACGGCAGGTCCGCCGAAGCAGACCATCACAACCATGGGGTTGCTCCACAGTCCACTCTGCTATCAGAGAAGTACCAGGAGCAACCCGCATGGTACACCGCCCTCCGAAGAGGGCCACCTCCCACCACCCACCGAAGTGGGCAACCTCCCTGTGCGTTTCTTAGCTTCGCTACTGCTACTGAGCCCCCCCACCACGACAAGGTGAACGCACGTTGGGGGGGAAGCATATGTAATCTGCTCTAACCTAAATATTATGAGATATTACCCAAATCCTTGATAACTTTAGTAAGGCAAATTTTTAACGTATTATATGTAGGTAATTGTTTTAAATACCTTAAAAATATACAAAAATAATGCAATTTGTTAAGCTTGTAATACAAACGTCTTATTGATAGACGTTATTGTTACGGTGGATGTTCTCTATATTCATTTTAAGTAAAGTACTTTTTGTTCGTTATTTAATTTTATGTTATTAAATTACAATCTAAGAAGTAAATAAATAAATTCGTTTTACGTAACTTATGCAGCCATATTTTGTTTATCTGTTTTTTTGTCACTTAATGAATCTCGAAAAAGAGAGAGAGTTACGTACCTAAGTATGTTTTTTTTAACCATGAACGATTCGTCCATGTTTTTAACTTATAGTAAAATATGAGTTTGGTAATAACGATATTTATAGTATTTTTTCTTCAAGATTTTACTCTGACCTTTATCCATAAAATTGATTGAATATTGTCACGTCCCAATTTACATATTATATTACCTTTCCGGGGTCTCAAACTATCTTCTTACCAAATTTCATCTAAATCGGTTCAGTAGATCCAGAGATTACCCTACAACGTCACAAACTCATAAATTTCAAATTCACAAACTTTAACTCTATAATATTACAATATTATATTAGAATAGATTACAATAACAGCAGCCAATCGAAAATATTTTAAGATAAGAGAGCAATCATATTTTCTTGAGCTTGCTCATTTCCAAAAATTCAATTAGTCAAAGACAAACAGATGTATAGATATTTTCGAAAATTATATCAAAAACCTTTTTATACGTAAACATGTAGTGTTACAATAAAATGTATATATTATTTGCAGGTGGTAGCCACATTAGGTACTACATCATCTTGTGCATTCGATAATCTTGATGAGATCGGCGACGTGTGCAAGGCGCGCGATGTGTGGTTGCACGTGGACGCCGCCTACGCTGGATCTGCCTTTATTTGCCCCGAGTACCGCTACCTCATGAAGGGCGTTGAGAAAGCCGATTCTTTCAACTTTAACCCTCATAAATGGATGTTGGTCAATTTTGACTGCTCTGCTATGTGGCTGAAACAGCCACGATGGATTATCGATGCTTTCAACGTAGACCCTCTTTACTTAAAGCACGACCAACAGGGAGCCGCTCCTGACTATCGCCATTGGCAAATTCCTCTCGGACGTCGCTTCCGTGCCCTTAAATTGTGGTTTGTTCTAAGATTGTACGGAATTGAAAACATTCAAAAATTCATTCGAAAACATATTGCGTTGGCCCATCTGTTTGAGAAGCTGTGCCTTGATGATGAGAGATTTGAATTGTATGAAGAAGTAACAATGGGTTTGGTTTGCTTTAGATTGAAGGGGAGTAATGATACCAATGAGGCTCTTTTGAGGCGCATCAACGGGCGTGGCAAAATTCACCTCGTGCCGTCTAAAGTAGACGATGTTTATTTCTTAAGACTTGCAATTTGTTCTCGATTCTCAGAGGAAAGCGATATTCGTAGTTCCTGGGAGGAGATAAAGGAATCGGCTGACGAAGTTCTTGCAGAAAACTAATGTAGAGGAAATTTAAAACTATTAGATGTTGTTGTTTTAAATTTTAATAGACGTATAAACAATATATAAAAAGTATTAAATCAAGGTACATGTTAAAAATATAGTGAAATTGTTGAAAATTAATTAGTATGAGGAGGTATTAGAATATTTCTTACCATCCTGAAACACAAGAGTTTTCCTCGTCTTTATGTATTTTCCTCTTTATTTACCTGTTTGATACTTAAATTAAAAGCTATTTCTGATTCTTGCCACAATAATAATAGAGTAGGTTGACGTTATGACAATAAAAATGTTGTAAGTATACAAATATAGGTACTTACAGTAGATTGTTGTGTTCTATTTGGACTTTAACTATTATTTGCAGTCTTAGTATTATATACATATAAGTATATGTATTAGGTACTATACACTAGACCAGAGATCAGCATTAAATAACAAGTGAGGTCCATATTATTGAAATGTTAGCTGTATAATCAAAAAGTATTTTAAACGGTCTTCTTTGACCGATTTTTTTCAAGGATAGGTATGATATGCATGAAATAAATAAATATATACGAATAGACAAATAATTGGGCCCAGTGTTATACAGTTGGAGGTCAGGATTTAGTCTGCGGTCAGACTTAACAGACTGCTAGCTGCTGTAATAGACGATAGCAAATAAAATATTAAATACTTCTCGTTATCGATTCATATTTTATTTCATATGAATCGGTCGTATAAATGTATTCTCGATAAAATGTGTAGATATGTGTTGTTGAATTATGATGCTGTGTTTATTTATTCTAAGTATTATTAAATCTATACCTATAAAATCAAAGTCTATTTTATTTTAAAACACCGAAAAATATTTATCTTCTTAATAAAAAAATTAAAATGAAAATATGTGAAAGTAAAAACATTGTTAGGAAAATGTAAAAAATAAATAAATACCAGCAAAAAGACGACATTCTTAGAAAAATGCTACATATTTTAGCATTTTAAGAATGTTACTATTTCTACATTTAGCTTATTAACACCCGATTGCGTGGAAATCCAAAGGAATGTTCTGTTTGATCAGCATGTGTGTATGTATGTAAGTATGTCCGATCCTATATTCCCTCGTAACTCCTAAACGGATGAACGTTGGATTCGTCTCGATGACGTGAGTGCGAGAAGCACTAACTTGCTGCGAGTGTTGTTATGTGTAGGGGAACTTGTTGTACCTAGGCCTGTTAATTTTATAAAGATTAAATAGTAAATAATTAGACGGTAGAACAGACCCGATGTACCTTGGACCGTACCAGTTGTACTTTAGACATATTAGGGTCAAATAAAGATAAACACTTGCAGTTGCCGCTATAGTTTCATTTTTTATTTGACTGCGATAAATGGCCAATCACATCAACCTAACAAACATCAGTGACCTCTAACGTAACAGCAATATTTCAAAAATTATTATCCTATCAACAGTCCCTATATTTCTTTTTACCAAAAGTATCACATTAAATCACATCTTAATCCTAAAATCTATTTAGGTTTTACTTAAAATTAAACAAGATTCAATTTGTATTAGGAAAAAAAATTAAAAATGTATCTTTGACTTCGAGTATGTTCAAATGCACCTATAACATCTTTTAAACCGACATACGGACATAATAATGTTGAGATTAAAGTGTAAATAAACGTTTTTTATATATATGTAGATACATTATACTTAATAAATAGGCTAAAAATAAGTCCAAAAAACTAACTTTCTGAGCAAGAAATAATAATTACCTTTTTAACTTAACTGATGCGGCACCGGCGAATCCCAATTCCTAAAATCCTAACAAGTAACAACCTTTACCTTGGTGTTGACAAAGGATGCATCGACTAGTACCACAGACAATAATTATTTAAAGCGCGGGAGTTTAAAAAAAAACGACTGATCTAGGCACAACACTGTACAAAAGGTTTCACTAATGTATGTTTTTGACTGCGTAATACTATTTTCCTAAGTCAATTTATTTTTATCTTTTGAGTTTGTATTATACGCAGTCAGAATTTTTGTTTTTTCAAATAAAACTTTTTTGGGATCTCTTTCGAAGCAGGCAGTGTTAAAACCATTTTCCCTGTAACCATGCATAACTTCGGCACGCACGACCTTGGGATTCAGAATAGTTTTTTATCGAGGTTGTTTTTTACCGAGTATCTCGCGTGGGTCGTGGCACAACTCTCAATACCTATCGTAGCAAGCTGACGTTCTAATGTTTTAAGGAGTTTGTTTTCCTCCTTATCCGCTTCTTTGTGCTGCTGACTAGTTGGTTTCTACTGACACTGAGGTCTCGTACCCGACAAGGTAGATTAACATTCGGAGGGAACTCAGGCCTAATTTACACTATTTGTATCTTCATTACTACTTGTTGAGAATGACGCAAAAAAACGCGCAACATAAAAATAGTTATTCTTAATATTAGGCAGATATCTTAACAGGTAGTTTTATTTAAGAAGGTATAGTTACAGAAAAATTAAATAACAAATTCAGATGAATTTACAAAATGAATGATGAATATAATATAAAATCATTGCAGTGTGTTTTAGGAGTAGGTACTTACTAAGAGAATAAATAGGTAGGTCAATCCAAGAGCAAAATGGTCGAACTAAAGAGTACTCTATTAATAAATATATTATATAATAGAACAGTACTTTCTTAGCGAAATCTGTACATTAAATGTATTTTTTTTAAATAATGACCCAAAACAATAGTTATTAAAATTTTTGTCTGTAGCATCTGTTGGTGTGTGCGCGTTTCACGCAAAAAGTAATGAACCGATTTCAACGAAATTTGGTAAAGATAACTTATTACTCGGGTCAACATTTAGGATATCTTTTACTTCAGGAAAATCTTTCTTTTCTACGGGAAAACACAATAATGTATGTATAAATAATAAATTACTTATCCTATTTTACATATTGGCCACTTAAGATTTTCAAAAAGAGGAGAATATAACAATCTTCTTGATCTATGGACCCTGTCTGTTAGACATTCCAAATTAGGTAAATAGTTATGGTACATTTTATTTTCAAAAAATCGCTTTTATAATTATTTTATTCAATGGATGAAAATGAAATTGTTACGTGTAACGAATTCGTGGTACAAGTATAGGGGCGTTGGACTCACAGACCAGATATTTGAAATATTAACGAAATCGTGTAGAAATTTTAGTAACGCTGTAAGTACAGCGGGACAGGAATGCATTTTAGATTCCTGCAGTATCAGTCCAACATGCAAGGAACCACGCGTTATAATTGTGGGCGCTGGAATGGCGGGCTTGTCAGCTGCAAACCGTCTTACTCAATGTGGCATACGAAATTTTATAGTCTTGGAAGCTAAGGAAAGGTACATTTTTTTGGTCGTGATAGAAATAATAATTAAATATATTTGAAATGTTTTATGAAAAATGAAATTAATATTAGATTCATCCTATTTACCTAATATCTTTTTATGACTACGGCATATAATATTACTTTGATTTTTTTGCTTACCATTATTCTGAATAATACTATTATTTTTCTTTTAAATAAAAACACATACAGTTCCTTTTGCATCTATTAAAATCCAATATATCAATTTGTTTTTAGACCAGGCGGCAGAATACATTCGTGTTGGCTGGGTGATGTAATTATTGAAATGGGTGCCGAATGGATTTATGGAGCTTGCTTACCTAATTCTATATATACATTAGCATCACAAGACAGACTACTACAATCACCGTTACCGCGACTGGATTCCACAAAAGGCTTATTTTGCACCAGTGAGGGCCGTGCAGTTGATTTACCTGTGACAATAACAGCTTATCATACATTCAGGCAAATAGAACAACAAGCTGCAAACTTATTTCGGTTAGGCTGTGAAAGGCAGCATGGCACGCTACTTAATTTTATAGGTTTGCGTATTCAACAGGAATTACACAACTTTCCTGAAGACCAGAGGAATGACGCGGCCAGGGTTATGTTTGGATTAACAAATATCCTCAGAAACAAATGCGGGGATGATTTATCACTTGTAAGTGCCGATCAATATGGAAGTTATATTGAGCTACCCGGTGGCAGCGTACGGGTTCCATTGGGATATGTTGGTGTTATAGCACCATTGCTGCGGGGCTTGCCCGACAATTGTATTCGCTATAATAAGTCCGTCAATGTAATTCGTTGGGGCAAAGGACAAACGGGAAGCGGTCGTGTTTTAGTCAAATGCTGCGATGGTGAAGAGTTAAATGCGGATTATGTCATCATTACGATATCTCTAGGATGTCTAAAATGCCAAGCAGATAAACTTTTCGCCCCACCACTCCCTACGTGCAAGTTAAGCGCTATATGTAGTCTGGGTTACGGCTTAAGTGACAAAGTGTTCCTGGAATACGCTGAGCCATATTGGGTTTGCCATGAAGGTAACTTGAAATTAGCATGGTCACCTGAGGAGCTACAAAGCAGATGTGATTGGACCCGAGGAATTTGTTCAGTGGACGAATTGCCTGGCAGTAAGCATGTATTGTGCGCTTGTATTTCGGGACAAGAAGCCGCTGTAATGGAATCAATGTCAGATAACGATGTTGCTGAAGGGTTGACATGTCTATTACGAAGATTTACTGGTAACCCTTGTTTGCCATATCCTCAAATGATGTTGAGATCCCGATGGGCTTTGGACCCTCATTTTTGTGGAGCTTATTCGTATATGAGTTGCAGCTCTACTGTGAGCCACCAATGTGAACTCGGTACTCCAGTGCCGGGCCCCTGTGACTCGCAACCTCCGATACTTCTATTTGCTGGTGAAGCAACAGTACCTGGTCATTTCGCTACTGCGCATGGCGCTAGATTGAGTGGAGTTCGCGAAGCCGAACGTATCATACAATTGACAAAAAAATTTGATGGTCCTCCGCGTTGAGCATACTGTGATTTACTTTTTATATTGTCTATTTTATTGGTTTTATGATAAATTTTATATTAACAGTTGACACATGCTGTATTATATGTTCTGCTTTTCCTTCGCCAAAGTAGCATAATAATGAGTTCCTATTACATACATAGTTTTACTATTAAAAATACAAACAAGTAAAATCAATAGATACAGAAATTCTAAATTAAATTTAAAAAACTAAAGAACACGCTTTAATGATGAACCGAGCTAAAAAGCAAAAAAATATTTTTTGTATTAAAATAGTGATTAACGAGAAAATTAATGTTATTGTGAAAAAATGAGGGACTTTGTAAAATATTTTTATACTAACTCTGCTTTTATAAATTGGTACAATGGAATATTCAAATAGGAATTGATATCGAGCACGGAGCACCCCACGTTTTTTTCACAATAACATTTATTTTCTCATTATTAACTTTATTCATACACTAAAAAATATTTTCCATATTTTAATTTGATCTCCTTTAAAAGCGTGTTTTTTTTACTTTTTTAATAAATTAAATAATTACATATTTTATATTAAATTATTGTATTGTCATTGATCCTTGATAAGTGTGCTAAATTTCAAGTTAACTGATGTTTTGAAGTGGGTAAAAATCGCGTTCGAAGATTCCGTTACATATATAGACCGATAGATTGAAACAGGTTAAGCGAAAGCTAATAAAAGCGTGTTAATAATATATGGTTATAAGCAATTCAGATTATGATATTAAAATTAAACAGAAAATTTGTATAAATTGAAAAGCAATTTATGTACATTAAGATCTTTATTAATTAGAATAGAAATACTGATATAAGATTCACAAGGAGATTTTTCAACAAGCATTACAAATGCAAGCTTATATCACATAAATTAAGTTTTTTTTTTACATTAAAGAATGTAATATGAACTTTTCTACATTTTTTTTATTCTAACATTTATATCCCAATGGGTAAGATATTTTGTAGACACATTTATAATTTTTTTAATACTTGGTTTTATTTCTATTAAATATTGCCTAAAAACCACACTTAAATATAAATAAATAGTACCTATTCAGTTTAATATCTAAAAATATAATAATATGTAAAATAAAGTAATAAATTAGTCTACATTGTAACGGGATCTTACAAACTATATTTTAAACCTCTGAGAAAACTTCCACCATCACATGCTAGACGAAAAATGTCTTCAAATAAGAATTTAATAATGCCATTCATGTAGCATTTGTCTCTCGTTTGTACAGCATAGTAATGTGGACAATAGTTAGCATAGGGCCAAGTAAATGTTATTTTATAATTATGGTTCTTTTTAAGTATAACAGGTTTATCAAATGTTATGTCAATGAGAGAGTCATATTCTACATTCTTTTTAAATTGCATTTTTCTGACAATACTATTTTCTGCTTCACTAAAAATGGTGATAGTAAACTGCTCATTATAAAGTTTTGCAACAGGGTTGACATATTCAATCACTGATGTCATTCTAGATGGCACATTTAAAGAACTTATTGCGACAGTTTCATTGATATTAATCCTTGTTTGCACTGTGGTATTGTTTAGATTTATTATTATAGGAGGTTCAGATCTGATTGGTGTTCGCTGGCAAATTTCCCACTGAAAACTTATTGTTTTTCGTGGAATAAATTTATTGTCTAAGCTGCCTAAAATTTTTTCATTAACAGTCATAGCTGATATATCAAATTTCTCTATATCCTCTACTTCATAGGTATTCAATAAATTATCATTATAATTAATTACTTCTTTCATATCATTTGGAGAGAGACTATAAAATCTCAGATGTTTAAAGATACCATTTTTATCTAAAACTTCTCTTCGATTTACTAAAGTATTTTT
This sequence comes from Brenthis ino, assembly GCA_921882275.1. Taxonomy (NCBI): domain Eukaryota; kingdom Metazoa; phylum Arthropoda; class Insecta; order Lepidoptera; family Nymphalidae; genus Brenthis; species Brenthis ino. The sequence goes on along the minus strand of OV170225.1, from coordinate 24,294,787 downwards.
AATGTCATTTTGTTCACAATAATAGCTTGTCCATTCAAATACATGTTTTATCAGATCCTTTTCAGTAATGTTCATCTCATTGCTTTGAACTATAATTTGCATGCAAACTGGATTAATACTTTGTGTATGTTCTTGAAAAAGATATTCAGCATGTTTACCGAATAATCTCAATGCACATGAGACAACTTCTTTATCTTGCATATAGTCTGGATAATTCAAAATACTAATGACATTATCAATATTTATATGTCTTATTAAGTATGCTGCGCATGCTTCTGTCAAGTATTCCAGCATATACTTTCTTGAAACATACAATAAATCATAGGCCTCTTCAACAGATTTTATTTTTATACTATCAGTATATATATAATTTAGTAAGGTCTGAAATATGTTTGGCTCAATATCTGTTATAATAATAGCATCATTGCTGGATAAAGGTCCATAAAACATTGCCTCAAAAACTGGACTAGTAATTCCTAATATTAGTTTATGAGCTTTAAATATTTTGCCACTTATTAAAAAACTACAATCACTCAATTCATAAGATTCTAATAATTTATTTATCCGGGCACTTATAGTATTATTTTCGGGTCCACTTATTTTAAAAACCATCTGAAAATAAAAAATTATACATAATTGAACATATGCTATAAACATGTAGTACTTTAAAACTAGTAAAAAGAAGAATAAAATATTAGTGTATAATTCCATCTATTATTATCATAAACAAGTTACATATAACGGTAGATATTCTTCAACCTGTTTTTCAATTAACCTTGAACTTGGGATATGACCAGGGACATTATTTTAAAACAGTAAACACTAACTTCAAATTCAATCAATTATTTCATATTAAAAATTGTAGGACACTAACTTTAAATATATTTAACAGCAGTTTAATAAACAAAATTATCGAGAACTGCTACGTTTAACTTTATTCACTTATAAAATCTTTATTCATTCACTCACGCCTTGCGAATGTTTGCAAAGTGCAAACAAACATGAGCAATGAGCAATATTCAGCTCGTGATCAACGGTTGATGATCAACAGGTAGGGTAACCAATTAACACAAAAATTTCAAAAGAGCATTTTTAAATATCTTTTATAAAAGTGATTTCACCTACAAAACAATTTTCTTAGGACGGTGTGCTGCATAAAATGAAATAAACAGCTTTCTAGAAATCTTATATTTTTCAATATTCAGTTTAGGTTTTAGAAATCTTGGTGACTTTGTGTTGGTTATTGTCAAATATCGTAAATATCATGTACATATATAATATAAATTATCAATAAAACTCTTAGTTATAAAATAAATGTTTATATTTTGTACGTACTTTCCTTCTGACTGGTTTTATTGTTAGCATTTCTTGTGGTAACGGGATAACTAAAAAATTACAAATATCAAAATAAAAAATTAATTTATATTTCAGACAGTGGCGCCACTGTACTTTATAAAGTATTGATCGTTTCTCTGCTTACTTGTAAATTGTAATACATTTTTTTAATTTGATCTTGATTTAAACGCATGCTCCGAGAAAAACTTTATAGAATGTTATATATTACTAATTATAATATAAAACATACATTAAAGTATGTATTTATATAGCTGATATCGTGAGCTGTTACGACTACACATTATTATAGTAATACTATTTTTTTACGTAAGCGCGGTAAGCCATCAGCCATTTAAATGGGCCGTGAAATAATGTCCAAGACTCCAAGTGCCCAGTGGTGAGCACAAATTGTAAGACGGCTACTCACATCCTTGCAGCGGCAATATACGAAGCACGGCGGTTGGATCGGATCTGTCACTGTACACATGCCTGTTATTCAGTGTTCGGACTTCGGGTAGAAGTTGAGCTAACAAACGCGTTAAGAAATAAGAATTTATGTATGTAGCAATATACTCTATGAATAAGAATTAAGAATGGTCCCAGTATTATCGAAAAATTTAAAGACAGTGTTGCCAGTACTTGAAATTTTATCTCTCTAAGAGTAATTCCAAAAATTCCTAAAACCCCATATACCTAACTAATAATTATTTGAAAAATGTAGTTTTTGTCTAATACTCACTTTATTTATTTTTTACATTTTTAATTTTAAATGATTACAAATAGCGTAAAAAACTTATTTATGGTTATTATTATAATAATTATATATAAGAAATTGAAGCGAGAGCGTAGCGTGCAGACGTCTAACCTATTATATAAGATACTAGCGGCTCACCCTCGCTTCGCTCGGGTACACGAAAAACACATACAGATCTATCCCACGGGAACCGTTCATTTTTCCGAAATAATGAATTTTCCGGATGAAAGTAACCTGTTGTTTGACCGGCAATATAAGGTATCAGCATGTCAAATTTTACTAAATGAGGAGGATAAGTTGTTGTGTACTAAGCTGTATAAGTTACTATAGTTTTTTACTAACTATTGTTTGGTAACTATGTTGTGAACATAATACATTACAAATAAACAAAAACATCTATCCCACGGGAACAGTACATTTTTCCGGGATAAAAAGTAACCTATTTGTTATTCTGATGTATGAACTATATATATTATTGTAAAGTATCATCAAAATCCAATCAGTAGTTTTTGTGTACTAAGCTGTATAAGTTACTATAGTTTTTTGACTATCCCACGGAAACTCTTTAATTTTCCGTGATGAAAAGTATCTAAGATGTTGCCCGGGAATATAAGGTACCACCATGCAAAATTTCATTTAAATCGGTCCAATAGATTCGGAGATTAACCCGTACAAACAGGAAAACAGACAAACAGCTCGTTCGGGTTCGTCCATACCTACGAATATGTCGTATTATCTCTTTAACCATTTGTCCAAATTATATGCAGTAAACTGGAAAAGTCTTTTGTTTTAAACATTTTAGACGATAAATTTATTTATTTTGATAAGAATTCTTGATAATATGACCAATAAACATGACCTACCGATTTAAATTATTTTTTTAATATAAAAAACTACTTTTTGTGACTTAAATATAAAAGTTAGACATATGCTGTCGCTGACTTTTTTGTAGGCATTATTAAGCTCTACAACTTTTCTCTAGAACTTCTAATCATTTATCTCTCATCGTTAAGGCAGTTTTTTCTCCGACTTACTTTGCAAATCCGACTACCACAAAAAATCCTTTTCATTTTTCGGGTTAATATATAGCCTATGACACTCAGAAAGAACGTGGCATTTTATTGGTAAAAAAATTTTGAAAATCGGTTCAGTAGATCCAGAGATTACCCCCTACAACGTCACAAACTCACAAACTCACAAGATCACAAACTTTACCTCTTTATAATATTAGTATAGATTTCCCGCAGTACACGTCAATTATGGAGAAAAACGTAGAGTGGAGTAATGATGATTCATTTAATTTTTGTTGTCATTGCTAACTCGTTAATGTATATAAAACTAGCAATTATAATTATTTCATCGTCGTCCAAGCAGATGTTCTATACACACCTATTGATACATACTTGTAGATGAAGCGGAAGAAATCTATGTTTTCTGATTAAAATATTGTGTACCGATGAAAAGAAATATTTTTGTTCTTTTTAGTTTGCTTCGGTGAATCGTTTTTACAGATTGGAACTGCACATTTCACCATGATTACATAAATCTGAATAAATACGGACGAGAGAAACAATCAGCGCGCATGTCTTTTCGTGACTAATAACGTCGCCCTTGACATTTCGAGACTGTTCATACCCGTGCTTACAGTTCATACTTGCTTACGCGCGCTCTATACCTTATGTCATGAACGAATTAACAATTCGTCCATGCCTCATGTATACTCTTAGACCATTACATTAAAAATATTGATATATGTTTAATTCAAAAGCAATAAAGATTAAACAAAAATATATTTCATCTTTATTTAAATTACACGCATATTCCATATTACCTAAAACTTACTTAAAATTATTATTAATTGTTAATATGATGTAGTTGACAATAATTATTAAAAATAATTTGCATAATATGAAGAATCATCTTCGATACTCTTCAGTTATCACCACTAATTTTCAGAGCTTCTTAATAAAGTACGTTTTCCAAAATATATTATCCCTAGCGACTTCGCTCGGGTTGGTCCCTAGGTTGATTCCACATAAAAACATTCATCCCCATTTTCACCTCCTTAATTAAGGGATAAAAGGTATCTTATGTCCTTCCCAGGGCGAAAAAAATTTATTTTAGTAAAAAAAATCTTTTAATTTTCTTCTATAAATACTTTGTCCTGACATTATCAAACACAAAAAAAAGAATTATCCAATTTGGTGCTATCGATCGGAAGTTATGCGCGTACATACATTTCAGTGATTCATTTTTATTTTTTCATTACCATTTTTTTATAATAAATAAAAACAATTTCAACTTTAACATCTGAACTTGAAATATTTATTAAGTAATAAAGTATTACTCTAGCAAAAGAAAAAAGAAAGAACATGAACAACAAGAAATGAACTAGCATTGCCCTCGGCTCCGGCCGCGTTCAGATGACCGAGAACCAAATTCTTAGGTTTTACACATTAGTATAACTCTTACATTGCAGTTTTTGTATTTCTTCTCAGAAATGAGATATTTTCCCGCGGTAAAAAATCCTATATGTTGACCCGGATAACCAGCTATCACCATACTAAATTTCATCAAAATCCCTGCAGTGGTGATGCGGTAACAAGCAAACGGACAGACAGACAGACAGACAAAAATTCTAAAAAATATAGATTCGGCCTCTGTATCGATAATTATGTTTATTTCAATAAGATTTTCCAAAAAATATTTAATGTACAGATTCGGCTTAGGTACAATTTTATTATATATATAGGTTATTTTAGATAAACTGGTGTTTGAGTTTCTGTTTTGTTTTTTTAATCTATATTAAGTACTAAGTTGTGTGTGTTATCTGTTGACTATTCAAGTTTATAGTGGCGCGCCGGTGTAGCTGTATTACAATTTAAATGAAAATGATAGAAATATAAAAATGAAAATTGATAATTTTGTTTTTAAATACATTGCTGGTAACAATGGCCTCGACATTTGATGATACAGTATTAGACTTTGATTTAAATTTTCTACAACAGCCAACTAGTATTGTGGTAAGATTTAGGTTATAATAAGTTTTCATTAATAAAATCCGCAACATTATGTTTTTTTCCAATTATAATCATTTATAATACTTTGTTTTAAAATTATGTAACTTTAGTACTATTTCAATTAAAAAGAATTAATAATAGCCATAGAAGTAGATTACTATTTTAAATGTTATTTCTATTTTTTTATATAAATGTTAAGTATTGACGTATATCAGATTTCTGTTTAAAATGATTTTTCTTTTTTCAGAATGATTGCAAATTTGATAAACAAAGAAAAGCTGTTTTAATTGCAAAAAAGAAGACAGTTGCCACAGAGTGAGTAACAAACGTTTTAAATGTTAAGGCATAAAGTATGGTGATATACTAAAGTTAAAGTACCTATTATAAAATTTAATTTGGTGACATGTTTTTCAGTTCTTTAATAAGAAAATATTATGCAAAAAATGAGAAATTAGAACAAACCGAGGTTCTTCTTTTGGCTGCTAAGGAAGAATGTAAACAAGTTTGTATTGATTATAAAGAAACATTAGAAAGATGTTCACAACTGGAAAAAGTATGTTTATAGTTAATTAAACTTAAAACATTATTTATCTTAAGCAGCTGAGCAAATTAGCTATATAATATAAGTAACATACCTTGTAATTAATTGGTTATCTTAGTTTCATAACTGTAATCATAGAGTATCTATAGAAATAAAGTATAACATTTAGTATTCTAAATTCAAAGAAATGAATAAATGATTTTTATATTATTACAAATTCAAATAAAATTAATAAATAATTATTGTAACAAAAAGTACTACTACAAAATAAAAGTAACTAAAAAGTACTAGCACAAACAAATTATTATTTTTAAACCAAAACTATATTAGAAATAAATTGTTAAGCTGTTTTTTTATAGGCTAATGAAAAACCTGTGGCTTTCTTGTTTTAGGATGTCCAATTACTTAAAACAACAAACAAAGAGTTAGAGGATAGCAGTATTATATCAAAAACTCAGTGTGAAGCGTTAAAATCTCATGCCCATCAACTTCAGGTAAGTAGATAGAACTAATAAATGTAATATTATATTCTACTTAGTCAAATGTGTAGAAAAATACATTTGATGAATTAGAATTGATTAGAAAAAAGATTTGATTGAATTTTAGTTTAAATATTATGGATTTAGATATGAGAGCTTTACAAATGCTACAGACAAATTAGAATGGTTCATGTAAAATTGAATTCTTACAGGTTCTGGTTAAGGAGCATGAAACAGTTATTGAAGGTTTAAAAATTGAGAATCATTTAAACAAAAATAATGGAAAGGGTTATGAAAAGAAGTTGTCAGATCTTCAAAAAGAGAATGAAACAATCCTTAAACATTTATGTCTTGTCAAAGATATAGTGTTTGGCAAAAGTAAGTACATATTATGCACTATATACATATGTACATAATATATTGTTACAGTGTTATTTATAACAAAAGATAAGTTGTCCAAAACTATTTAGTAAGTTATTTTAAATATTCTAAAGTTGAATTCATTTATTATCATTCACCTTTTTGACTGTTTTGTATCCAAGTATTGATCAATTTTCAGAAAAATTAAAAAGAAGTCATAAGTTGTTGTTACAAAAGTATGATAAAATAAAAAGCAAAATTGATGTGGAAGACTCTTCAGAGGAAAGCGCTGAGGAAAATGATTTCTTCAATAGTTTACCACCCTCACCCATGTCAGTACAAGATATCGCAGAAAATAAAAAAGAGGTAATTATTAAAAATTTTAGTATTGTCATTGTGTGCATAAGATTTTAAATAATTGCTGTATTCAATTCAGTTTTAATAATAATAATAAATATATATATATATATATATATATATATATATATATATATATTACTAGCATTGCCCTCGGCAAATTCTTAGGTTTTACATATTAGTATACAGTACATTGTAGTTTTTGTATTTTCTCTCAGAAATGTAACATTTTCCTGTGGTAAAAAGGATTCTATATGTTGACCTGGATAACCACCATACAAATTTTATCAAAATCCCTCCATTGGTTTTTCAGTGATGCGGTAACAGACAGACAAAAATTCTAAAAACTATAGATTCGGCCTCTGTAACAATAATAATGTCTATTTTGATAAGATTTTGAAAAAAAATATTTAATGTACAGATTTGGCTTAGTTAGAATTTTATTATATGTATAGATTAAAACATCGATCATAAATTCTGTCTGCGCGAATATGCTCTTATATAGCTTCATTTGTATACTAATGAAGCAAGACAAAGTCTTATAATAGTTTTATTTTCAACCTAATCAACACCATAGCACCTCGTAATAAAGTCACAAATCTTCAAATTAACATCATACACTTACGATCATTTCGTAAGTTTTATAATCTTTATAGTAGGGGAGCCGAAGAGGGGATTTTCTGTAGTTACTCGAGCGCGGCAGATTAACATAAAAGAGGTTACCTTGCACTCTATTGAGTACTTTCACCATAATATAAGTCTTCTATATAAAGGGGCGCGTCTAGGGAAGCCGATTAAAATATTTAAAAAATGTTTTGATGAGGTAGAAATACTTGAAACCGTCAGATTAAGCTGTGGTAGGCTAGTCACATCCTGAAAAGTGTCCAATTCAATAATCTGCCGATTTGCACAAGCCGAAGAGGCAAAAATCGACTATAAAGTTTATGATGATTTTTGCCTCTTAGGCTTGTGCAAATCGGCAGATTATTAAATTGGACACTTTTCAGGATGTGACTAGCCTACCACACCTTAATCTGACGGTTTCAAGTATTTCTACCTCATCAAAACATTTTTTAAATATTATAATCGGCTTCCCTAGACGCGCCCCTTTATATAGAAGACTTATATTGTGGTGAAAGTACTCAATAGAGTGCAAGGTAACCTCTTTTATGTTAATCTGCCGCGCTCGAGTAACTACACAAAATCCCCTCTTCGGCTCCCCTACTATTATTGTAAAATCAACCGTATATTTCAAAAACGTAAAGCACTTTTTCCTGTTGTTGCTTTGCGAGCTAAATCGTTATGTTTTGTTTCTATTTGCTTCTTTGAATTTGCGCATATATTGGCCGACCTGCGCCAACGTTCTTAGCGGATTTAAAGTTGTTCAAAATTTTATTTTTATATTATTTCGTAGGTTAAATATTAAAATATTGACTTAATCTACATGTACTTATCGAAAATAAGACATTCTGTACGAAAAATATCTTCTTTGCGTATTATTTTTGCAAATTTTAAATACACATTGCGGCCTTGTAAACGTTTTTACGTTGGCAGTGTTACAATAGAATTAATCGAAATATACGCTCACTTTTCAAATGAGCTGATATTTACCGAGACGGATTTCTTACGCCGACCCGATATCTAGTAGTATTGTTGATCGAAGTATATATATATATATATATACGTTTGATAATATAAACTTGTGTTGTGTTAGAATAATTCTAAATAGTGTATATTATATATGTTAATTTATTTTTATTATTATATTTCAGATTGTATTGAACTTAAATGAAAAAGTTAACATTGATAAAAAAGGTAAGTTTATCAAATACTTGTGGTCTTTATCCGTTTACTTCAATGACTTTATACTTTTTTATGTTTTAAATAAGTAAATGGAATTACATTTCATTTATTTATTAGTATTGTGCAATGTAACAACTCGCAAGGTAGATAATGTATTTATCTAAGAAGTGTTGATTTGATGCCACAATAATTTAAATTGTTTCAGTTATTGAAGATCATGAATCCGATTATAGTAATGAGGTAGTAAGTGAAGACACTGGCCGAGGTTCATCCCTAGCATTTTCAGATGGAGAGAAGTGCTACAATAGTCCCGATTATTGCCATGCTGATAGTCCATTTACTACAGATACCAGTAAGGTTAAAGGAAGAAAAATATACATTGATGTTGGTACAAGTCCCTTGCATAGAGAGTTAGTACACATTGCAACAAGTCCAGTTATGTTTGATGACGAAGTTTTTATATGCAATAACAGAAATAAAGAAGTTCAAAATGAATCAAGCAAACTTGAATATATTATTAATGAAATTCCTCTTAGTTCTGATATTGTTACAATTAAAGAAAAAAAGAAAATGGTTGATGCTGCTACAAGCCCAATGCAATGTGTTGATAAAATTAATGTATCTACAAGCCCTGTAATGTTTAATGAAGTTAATATAGCAATAAGTGATAATTTAGAAAATCATGTAATTTCATCTAAAGTTTTAGAAAAAGTTCATGCTTCAACAAGTCCTTTGTTATTTGAAGGAATTGATCTTAGCAATAATAGTGAGGTAAATTCAAAAGAGCTTTCAATGCAAAATATCATTAGTGTTAGTGACAAAAGTATGATACATAAAAGTAGTTCATATGAAACATCACATGAAGTTAGAGAAAATCCAATAAATAATATAGAACCAGCTATTCATATTCAGGACTTAACAAGTCAGTGTGAAATAGAATTTAGTGGTAAAACATCATCAGTTGAAGAGAAGAAGTGCTTGGAAAGAAACAATAGTAACAATATATACAATGAAACTGTTGATGATGGAGAAATTGAATTGATATTAAATTCGATGCGTTTTACTGAAAGGCTGATAACTCCAATTCCAAAGACACCTGTTAAATTAATTAAGAAAAAATGTAGACAAGTAATATCTCCTATATTAGAAAATACTGCACCTTCAAAGGAACATATGGTTTGCATTGATGCATTAAAATTAAAAGAAGAAAACAGAGTTCTAAAAAGTAGTATATCTGATCTTAGTAAGGAAATTATAAATATTAAACAAATATTAAAAAATCGAATGTTGATGCCCGAATCACCTAAAAAACAAGAAAATGGTAAGACCAAGGCATTGATGGCTGATTTATTTGATGATTCTAGTCAAGAAAAAATAATTTTAAGTGTTGATATTGAAACTTATAGTGATAAAGAGAAAATTTGTGAAAATGTATCCTCCAGTGAAAACCTTTATAAAGAATCTACACCACCTAGGGTTTGTGAAGAAGGTAATATAATGCAAAATGTTGCAGTATTAAATGAGCAAGATTTACAAATAACTCATATGGAATCATTAGACAATCATATATTATTACCTGAAAATAACATTTCAAGAGATAACTCGCCTTCCAAAGATGGCACTGATATAATATTAGATTTGGAAATGGATACTAAAACAGCTAAAGAAGATCATTTAACAAAGCGCAAAACATGTGAAGAAATTATAAACTATGTAAATAGGGATAAAGAAATTAATTCGCAAGAACATGACAATAACGATTTTAGTGACACTGAAGTTGTGAATGATGGTAAAAGAAAAAGAAAGGCGCATAGTCATAAATTAAGCAGGCTTGAAAAGTTCAGAAAAAAATTATTACCAAAAAGTAAAATTGCTAGTACTAAAGCTCCAATTAAAAAATTACGTGCAAAATCTAAGATGCCAGCATCAACAACAAATCAGCTACATCAGAATATGAATGGATTGTGCAATTCAAAAGCACCTTTAGACAACCAAACCGCATATGAAAAAGCAGTAAATGTTATGAAAGAGTTGAAACTAAAAGAAAAAAATAAGGACCATGAAATTAAGAAAACAAAGGCAATAGAAAGAAAAACATCTGAAAGTGAATCTAATGAAGCCTTGAATTCTAAGAAAGACAATACACTTAATAATGCTGTCAAACAACCTGTTGTTTGTTTGTCACAGTTAAATTTAGATGAAATGATGAATAAAAGTGGTAGTGATCATGACTTAAGTGATTCAGAAATAATTCATTATGTTGTCGAAATAGTTGATTCGCCCACTAAGAATTATATGACAAGGAGTCGTAGTAAAATTAGCGACCAAGATTCTATTCTATCGAGCAGAAAATCAAGCACAGAATCTATTTCGAAGGCTACAGATGAAAATTATAATGTATGTGACAGAACACCGCCAAGGAAAAGATTAAAGCGCACGTCATCGGGGGATACCACCGAAGTATCTTGCAAGAGGGTGCTACGAAGTACAAGCATACGAGAAATGCTAAACAATCATGCCAGTAAAGAATCAAATCCAGATATCCCTTGCAATGGTTCTCCCGAATATATACATAAACTACCTCAGAAGCGGAAGTCAGTTGATTCTGAAGCTACACAAAAAAATTGTCCTAGTAAAAATTTAAGTAAAATGTTTCCAAAATCGAATGAACCTTTCTCCCAATATGATCTCAATGAAGAATTAGAGGATTCACATGTTGATGAAACTGTTGGTCCAGAAAACCATCTAAAATATAGCATACTTTGCAAAATGATAGATAAATATGGGAAAGCTAGAACTAAATTTAATGCTAAAAAAGTTCCTGGTAAGTTTTGTATTTCTTTTTATACATAATTTCGTTTTATAAATAATACTGAATTATATTCTGATTAATGTTATACATTTTTATTTACAGATAATATAGCAAATTCTATATGTAAAAAGTTAGAAGATAGTATAGCACATATAATAGAATTGCCAGCAGAGAAAGCTAAGATAGCGATGGGTAAGCTTGTAGAAGATATTCAGCAGAATTGGAATTTGAAAAACTTCCTCACTGGATTCCTCAAGTACCTAAAGGACCCGGCGAGGAAAACGGAATTATATAACAAAGTTAGTTCGCCGCCCGCGCCCCCTATGACCAAGTCTGAACAAGTTGTCCTATACATTATTAAGCACTTGAGTACATCTGTACCAGATATCGTCAATATTATATTGACTCAAATGGAATTCACTCTATTTCAATTGAATAAGAGCCCCGAGTTTGATGTCATAGAGAGTTTGTCGCATGTGTACGCTCTAATATGTCGATACTTTGGATTGAAAATGCGTCTCCGTCTGTTTATACTGGACGCTATGTATTGTTTATCATTTAAAGTGGTCCCACTGATAAAGCAATGTTTAGATGTATGGATGCATATTTTGCCCTTAGCTCATATGGGAATTGGTAAGTGAATAAATAGACATTTAATTTGATACTTATTTCTCTATTGCAGTTACATACTTATTTCTGATTGCTATGTTTGTTTATAATTGCATTTTTTTAAATTAACTGTTAGTTGTATTTACAGATTTATTAGTAACATTTTTTTATAAATAAATAAATACCTCTATCTACTCTGCAAAATATGTGTAAACTTTGTACAGAATCTTGTATAATATTTTTTATAATTTGCAGCTAAAAGTCCATTAGTGACATGTTTAGTGTATCTCCTGCACTTCTACAAATGTGAGGACCGGTACAACAGGGTGCAAGACATAAGATTCATACTCAACAGAAAATATTTTTATCAAATAACAGATTGGAATGAACCTAAAATATTGGAATTGTTTAAGACATCCATCAAAGAAGTTAGAGGTATGTAAAATATGTATATTTCTAAATTGTTTTTTTTTTTTACTTTTTTATGGTTAATAGTTATGGAAAACTTAGAATTTGGGACTTTGACATTTTGATATTATATTATGATCATGTTGTTATTTAGTTTATATAAAACATGATTTACATTTACATTTAACTAATTATTTTATTATAAATATACTTTAAATTAATAAACGTTAACATTAAAATTAAAAAAAAAAGATTATTTATTAATATTCCCTAACACTATAAATATTTCATTGTAAAAGAATATTATAGAAAAATACTAACACAATGATAATTTTAATTTTTTAGAAATTCCAGCAGAGAAAAAGATGTTAAGAATGGCACTAATCATTCTGGCAAAGAGGCAAGGGCCGAATTGGTGTCAGAAAAATATTGTAAAGAAAATGCTAATGCCATTCATAGAACAAGAGGATGTACCACTCAGAATTAAACAGTTCAGCGTGGAAATGCTGGGACCGCTGCTGAAGCCGTATCCAGTAGACATGAAAGTGCACTGTGAAATAGTGGTTAATAATCTCTTGGATATGGTGGAACAAAATCGTTAGTATTATGAACAGATTTTTATATTATCACTTTGTCTGTCAGTCTGTGCTTTTTTTATTTTATTTTCATTGATATAAAAATGCGCAGGTTTAAAAATTGTGGAGTATATACTCCATATCACAGTGGTTGATAACTGGAATTGTATTACTTGTATGCTTGAAGAATAGTTTTTCTAGCACCTTCATTGCTCTATGCTACATCCTTCGTTATTTCATAGATTTATTTACTTTACTTTTTTTTATTATAGCCTTTAAATTTTTTTTACAGCGCCAGATTCACTTAAGGAGTCTATTTTCACGAGTCTTATATATATGAGTAAACACAATCAAAACCGTGTGATGCAAGCATTGCTCTCATGGACGCCTAAACAAGTTACGCCTGAATTTGAACAGCTTTTAAAAGATTTTGTTCAAGAAAAACCACTAAAAGCATGGAAAGGGATTCTATCTAGAGTCACATTTTAGAATTGTAACTTTTTAAAAAAGTGTTCTCCATGTACATTTTTAATTTTTAACTTTTGAAGGAAACAACTATGTACCTATTAGAAGTAGGCTAAGATTAAATATAAAGTGTAATGTATATTTATACATATATTTGTTCAATTGCTTTAAGTTTAAATATAACGGTAAGGTGTGTCAATCTTTCCAGATGCTCTGTGATTTTGTAATTTGACTTCATTTTAGAAGTATTTGTAATAAATGAAAAATATTTTATGTTGCATTTTTGTTTAACCCAAGTTTGCACACAAACTTTTATAGGAAAATAATGATTCCAAAAATAGTATTTGCCTAATGCGGTTGATTTTTTTGTCACGCAGCTTTTGGATCTAGATCCGGCTGCAAGATTGCTACGTTTATAGCGTATTTAATCAAAATTATTGTTCTTATATACAATAATAAAAGGGATAATATGTTTTGATCGGGGTGCCTATTAAAATATGCCCACGAGTATGAATGAATGAATTCCTCTTTATTGTACGCCCACAAAGAGAAAAAGAAAATATACATTATAATATAGAAGGTACAAGAGGTGGCCTTATCGCTAAAAGAGCGATTTCGTCCAGGCAACCTTTAGGTGGAGGAAATAGTACTAAGATAGAAGGGACGCGAATAACAAATAAAGAGACAATAGAAAGATTATATATTTTTACCTATACGTATCATACAAATATATAATATACAAAATAAATACAAGTAAAATATAATTAATCAATACCTAAATACTATAACTACATTATATAAATACTATACCCATATTATATAAATATAAATAGGCAAGTTTAGCAAGAATTATACTTAAGTTCATTGTTATCTCTTCATCTATCATGTTTAATTAAATAAATAATAATTGACTTTTTGGAACAAAATCGATGCACTTGTTATAATATTGATATTAAAATGAATTATACACCACTTCACAGAAATATACGTAGAGATCTTGAAAAGTGATAGATGCCGTTGCGCACTTGGCCGCAAGCTCTTCGCAGCCAGGTGTAAGCATATTTTGTTACATTTATACGTTCATGGGGTATATTCATTATTTATATATGAAATTAAAGCTAATTTTTTTCACAATTTTTAAAATTTTTGTCTGTTTGTTTGAAACGGCGGGACTGATTTGACTGTACTTTCACTGGCAGATACTTGTTGTTATAAGGAGTAACTTAGGCTACTTTTATTTTAGAAAAAGAATTAGGGTTCTACTAAAAAAAAAACACCTAGGGACAAACCCAACTAAAAATAAGGGTAAGTCGCTGGTTATTAATAAAATAACAAAAAACATTTTGAATAAATATTTATTAATAATTTGTTTTATACTTCTTGATTTCTACCATAATGACATGAATATTAACAAGTTGAGTGCGCGCGTTGGGGGTTAATAATTTAACAAATTTATGATAATACTGTACAAAGTTAGTAAGCGCCATTTGTAATAACCCAGATCCTGTCACGAGATTCGGGAATGACACCAGGACTTCTCTATGTATTTCTTCCAGACTTTGTTTCCAACTGTTGGTAAAGGAGGCTACAAGGGATATTGATTTCTTTTCAAGGTTGGTCAGTTCATTTTTTCTATCAGTTTCTAACAACTGTTCACCTTCCTTAACAAATTGCATAAGTCCACCGAAATGAGGACTTAATATCTCTTCCACATACTCTGAGCTTCTTGCTTGAAGTTGTTCTCTAAAACTCTCAGCCTCCTTAGTGTTATCTCGAGTTCGTTCCATTAAAATACTTAGAACCATATCATAATTATTTATTAAGAATATTAATTGTTGTATTCGTTGTGGGAATTCAGCCGCCATTTTGAGTAGGAAGCAATGGACTTCGTCTTGTAGTACTAGTAACAGATTGCTAAGTTCCTCTGATGGGAACTGTTCACTGAGGCTGAGTATTGCTGCTGAAAACTCTGCATATCTTCTTGTAATCTGAAATAATTTTATATTGGTTTGATTATGTAATTTTCGCATGCTTTGCGCAGACCCCGGCCTATAAACTATCTCCATGTAACAAACCAAGTCAAAATATTGCTCTGTTGTTGCATGTACTGTATTTGTATAGTTTTGTCGGTATATGGAAACCATAGGGTCTCATCAAGTATAAAGAACGAATAGTTACCATAGAAGATCCTATAAAAAGAAATTCCATAGTACAGTGTCAAAGGTGCCAGCAGTATGGACACACAAAGAACTACTGCATGAGACCATATCGCTGCCTCAAATGTGCTGAATCACACAGGACAAGGGAATGCCCCAAAGTTGATCGAACTACTCCTGCAACATGTGCTCTATGCTTTGGCCCACATCCTTCAAATTATAAAGGATGTGAGGTTTACAAAGAGATACTGGCAAGAAAAACAACAAAGCAGAAGACAAGAAACCCTGTACCACAAGTCTACAACAACGTAATGCCAAATACATCTACTACCGCAACCTGTACCCAATGCCATGGTACACACCCCTCAAATTATAAAGGATGTGAGGTTTATAAAGAATTACTAAATAGAAAAATAATAAAATGCACCACAGAAAACCCTGACTCACAAATTCGTATCAGCACAAAGCCGAACACGCAAAAAGTGGATCAAGCGAATAACAACTCAAAAACCAAAGTGAAATATAGTGAAATCTTAAAAAATAAAACACACAACAAAATTGTAGACAAACAACAAGAACAAGAAATCTCTCAACAGCTTCTATACAATGGAATAGAAGAAATATTTATAAAACAATCAGAAAAAATTGACATCATTCTACAACAAATGAGCAACATGATGGGGCTCTTGACAACACTAGTCAACAAACTCTTACAATGAACACAACCAAAATTGCAACCTGGAACACAAATGGACTGTCGCCCAATAAAATGGAGGTGGAGACTACTAAAAATTCATGATCTCGATATTCTACTCATCTCTGAAACACATTTCAACAATAATAGTTATATATATATTAGAAACTACAATATCTACACAACAAACCATCCGGATGGAACCTCACATGGGGGCACAGCAGTTCTAATTAGATCTTCCATTGACCACCATGAACTCCCTCAATTCAAAACCGAACATATTCAAGCTACAACTGTAACCATCCAAGATAAGTATGGGCATTTCAATGTATCATCAGTCTACTGCCCTCCAAAGCACAGAGTAACTGAGAGTCACTTCACTGAATATATTGGAAGCCTCGGCCCACGCTTCATAGCTGGGGGAGACTGGAACTCTAAACACCCTCAATGGGGATCAAGACTGATAACCACAAGAGGTAGAGAGCTCAAAAAGTGTATCGACAATAACAACCTAACAACCATAGCTACAGCAGAACCTACCCATTGGCCGACCGACCCAAACAAGCTTCCAGATGTGCTAGACTTCTTCGTAATGAGGGGTCTCTCACGCCTCTTTTACCAAATTGATTGTTGCCTCGATGGGTCTTCTAATCACATCCCGGTCATTCTGACTGTAAGTACGAATGCCTTGGACAACCAAAGTAAGCCAAAACTATATAATAATCGGACTGACTGGAACCTGTTTCGTGTTATAATCAACAACTCGCTACAAGCACGTGTTTCTCTGAAAACTGAGGATGAAATCGATAATGCCGCCATGACCTTCATAAGAACAGTACAAGAGGCTTGCTGGATGAGTTATTCACATGTATGCAATAAAAACATTAGGCATAATTATGTAACACAAGATATTAGAAAAATGATTCTAGAAAAGAGAAGGCTTCGCAGAGTGTGGCACACCAGTCGACACCCTGAGGACAAAAGAATATTCAATAACTATGCCAGGAGCTTAAATCAGACTTTACAGGACTTTGAAGATTCTACAGTGGAGACAAACCTAGTATCGTTGACTGCTACTCAAGCCACCGACTTCTCACTCTGGAAGGCATGCAAAAATAAGACCCAGCCAACAAATCCAAAACCACCTATACGCCTGGATGGAAACGCATGGGCTAGATCAAAACAAGAAAAAGCAAATGCATTTGCCGTGCACCTTGCTAAAGTATTTGTTCCCAATGAACCAAACCCAGCATCAAACGAATTGGATATTGATGAAATACTCCAGCAAGATTTCCAGCTTGATCCACCTCTCAAAATTGTAACACCTAACGAGGTAATTAAACTTATCAGACAATTGGATAATGGAAAGGCACCAGGCTATGACCTTATTGATAAGAAGGTCCTAAGAGAGCTGCCCCGTAAGGCAATAGTTTACCTGACTACCTTATTCAATTGTATCTTAAGGGTTGGGCACTTCCCTGCGCTCTGGAAAGTCTCCCAGGTTATAATGATTCATAAAGCTGGAAAACCACCCCACGAATTGTCTTCATATAGACCTATAAGCTTGCTTCCAACCACTTCTAAGCTTCTTGAAAAGATAATATTGCGACGACTCTCTCACTTTATGAATGAAAATGCTGTAACTCCAGATCACCAATTTGGGTTTAGACCTAACCATGCTACAACTGAACAGATACATAGAGTGTGTAAACACATAAGTGACAGTCTTGAGCAAAAGGAATACTGTTCATCAGCGTTCCTAGATGTCCAGCAGGCCTTCGATCGTGTGTGGCACAAGGGTTTACTATGCAAAATTAAACAACTTCTGCCTCACATTTTCTACCAAACTCTCAAATCATATCTCACTGACCGAATATTCCAAGTGAAAGAGGCAGAATACACATCAGGCTTCTACGACATACACGCTGGAGTACCTCAGGGCTCAGTCCTTGGCCCAGTCTTGTACACTATCTTCACTGCAGATCTTCCACAAACACCGGGAGTCTCCATTGCAACGTATGCTGATGACACGGCCATACTAGCCTCTAGTAAATGTCCAGTGGAAGCCTCGAATATACTGCAGAAAAGCTTGAATGACATAAACAAATGGTTTGACAAGTGGAGAATCAAAGTGAGCGCAAATAAATCAGTCCAAGTTACCTTCACACTACGAAGAGAAACTTGTCCTCCTGTGAACCTGGGTGGCAAAGAGCTTCCTCACAAAGACGCAGTCAAATACCTAGGACTCCACTTGGATCGCCGATTGACATGGTGCAAACATATTGAGACTAAACGAAATGAGATCAACTTAAAATATAGAGGCTTATACTGGCTGCTAGGCAGAAACTCTAAACTATCCATTGACAACAAGCTGTTAATTTACAAGGCCATAATAAAACCGATCTGGACCTATGGCTCGGAGTTGTGGGGAGCTACATGTAATTCCAACATAAATAAAATTCAAAGAACTCAGAACTTCATACTTAAACAAATTGGCAACACACCCTGGTTCATAAGAAACACAGAGGTTCATGAACACCTAAACATGCTGACAGTCAAAGAGGAGATCAAGGCACGTCTAAAGAAATACAAAATCAGATTGGAAAACCATCCTAACCAGCTGGCAGTCCAGCTCACATTACCTGATTGCATAAACCGGTTGAAACGACGCAGAATCCTTGAACTCGGCAAAACGAACTAAGCCATTGAAACTAAAGAAGGCAAAAATTCCTAATGAGGAATACCTTTTCCTGTCACTGATATTCTTACATCACATCTGCTCATAGCCAAGAAGACTGATTGCAAGATAAAAAAAAAAAAAAAAAAAAAAAAAAAAAAAAAAAAAAAAAAAAAAAAAGTATAAAGAACTATTAGTTCAGTTAAATGTGAATAGATGGAGCTATATGTACTAATTTGTTATTGAAACAATTTTTTGGATGTTTTAAGTAACAAGGTGTAGTGATAGCCAGCAGAAACGTGGCAAAGGTCATTAGTAATAAATAAACTTGGATAATAACACTTAGTTCAATCCATAATTCAAAATTATTTATATTTATTTTGACTGTAACACATATATTAGTGGTATAAAAATCTAAGTCATGAAGGCCATAAGACATCATTATTGTGTAATTAATCTTAATTAAAATAACTTACATAGTGAGGTCCCATTTCCTTATTAGACAATTTGGCCGGATCACAATCTCTTACACTTTGGATGTTCAATTTCAATACATACTCTAGTCTCGGCCATAAGGTTGCTAGTAAAGAATCCCAATAGCTGAAACAATTTGTAATATTTCATATTTTCTATCATTTCCACACTCGTTTTCGTGGTGGGTTAATTTTTAGGATTGCGTTATCCGTACCCGAAGGGTGCCTATGGAACCCTATTATTAAGCCTCCGCTGTCTGTCCCTGTCTGTCCGTCTGTATTTCATGAACCGTAATAGGTAGAGAGTTGAAATTTTCAGTGTGGAATTCTATTGCCACTATAACAACAAATAATAATAAAAAACGAAGATGACGAATTTTAAAAAGGCTGCCATGCAAATCAAAAAAAATCGATAATCGTACGAAACCTTTCGTGTGCGAGTCTGACACGCACTTGACCGATTTTTTCGTGCTATGTCACTTATATAAGTGTAGATTTATAAAAATAATGTTAAATGGAAGGTGAAGACAATGATAATTCAGCCTTATTTAATATTCCACGGGCCACCCTGTGGCCTGTGGAATATTAAATAGCATGAATCTAAAGGTTTATTAGGTACTGGGTAGAACCCAATGTGAAGGCGAATGTTTACTACTTCATAGAGTTCTCAAAATTTTTAATAAAAAGTTTCATAAGTACTTAATTTGAGATACTATATTTTATTCAGAGAGAAATAACAGAATAAAAACCTTACTAAAAGAAGATATTCATATACGTATGGGCGAAGTATAACGTAAGGGTGAAGATGTTCATATATACAACAGAGTGCCTCTTTTTTGAAGTTGCTCAAAAAATTATATCTAAAGGAACCCTTAACATACAGAGGTAAAATATTGTCAATATAAAAATTCTAGGAAGAGCCTTGTTTACTTACAATAAAGTCTTACCTATCCAAAGCTGCAACTGCTCTTTTGTGACACATCCAGCGATACCTATTTATGAGCTGTATGCACAGGAACAGAGCAAGGCAGTCATAACATTCCAGGACATAGTTTTCTACATTTTTCTAAAATTGAAAAAATTAAATGCAACAATTTTTTTGTATTTTAAATTTCTTTCAAATATAAAGAATGTACATATATTAAAATTTGCTTATATAATAACATCAAAGTTTATAATTTTACCATACTAAATGTACTCCATAGATTTCTCTGATACTTCACTATGTGTATTGTGTAAAGTTACATACAAAACATAAAGAGTGGTTCTTAAATAAAAACATAGATGGCATACATAATAGATAGAAAATAAACATCTATTGCAATTGTCACAAAAAATTACATACCACAAGTAATGAAAGTGTTTTCCCAAGAATTCTATCAAATAATTCTTGCGCATGGCTTCCTTTGACATGGAAAAATTCTGTAGTAAATAGATATTCCCTGCAGCTGTTGTCCACTAGAGCATATTGTAGACTTCGAAACAACGCTTCATAAGAATACTAAAAATATTTATTACATAATATTTAAACTATGAATAATTTTCACATGCTTTCATTAAACCAGACATTTATATTATTATTATTTAATTTGGTTTAAGTTAATCCTTATCAGGAATATGATGCAAAGGCGGCCCCCTCTGGTAGCACTGAATATGAACAGCATTTGGAGCTACAAATATCCCAGACATTTATGTGAAGTTATTCTTTTTTACCAAATTTGACAGAATTGCCAAGCAATTGACATGATATACCTACTTACCTTTCAGCAATATATGTATCTCCAATAATCTCTGAGTATTATTACTGTGACATATGGAAAGACGGATGGAGAAATTATAAGGATTTCATGTTTGCCTTTTAGCTACTGAACAATGAAATTAAAAATGAATGAAAATTATCCAGGGAGGGCATTTTTAAAACCTGCATTATACTGACAAAATCTACCACATGGCCTTGATCTGGAGTGATATAACTTGAAATATTAATATTCTGATCATACCTTAGATTTTTGCTGTACATGTGGTACAATGATTGGTGCTTCTAGTTGTTGAGCAAGAACATCTCCACGGTTCCCTATTGTAAATATAGTGCTTTTATTTTTTAAATTGGACTTTTGAAAGAAACCTCCCTTGGAACCATCCTCAATTCCCATCAAGTCATCCTTGGTTGGTACTTCTTCATATTTTAATTTATCTAATCTTGATGCATAGGATTTAAAGTAAGAATAATAAACTTTACTCAAAGTATCTATGTATTCATTGCAGATTTCTTGAGCAACATTCCTTTCATTTGTTAAAATAAACTCAAAGAAAAATTTATACTTTAACATAGCATTTTGTGGTATCTGGTAGTTAGCCATTGGCTTACGGAATTTGTAAATTTGCTCAAGTACATATGTCCTTATTTTAGACACTGACTTTATTTTCAATTTTTCTAAAACATCTTTAACGTCATGACAGGCTTTGGTTTCTTTGAAATCTTGTTCTTTAACAAAATTTAATTTTTGATTTAAGATTGCTAGTTGAATCATGAATTCTTTGTCTATAACCGGCACATTATTTATACCACTGAAAATTAGAAAAAATTACCCAATGTTATTTTTTAAATGTTTTACTAAAACTTCATAGTTATCTAAAGATAAATAAAACTGTAATAGGTACTCACAATATAAGTGATTCTGATATGGCCATATCTTCAATAAATGATGACAGTGGTCCTTTAAGAGCTTGCCTATTCGAAAGTTGGACTGACATATTGACAGAGCGTTTTTGTAAACTAATAATTTCGTTACTAATACTTCCCAGGTCATTCTGAAAACAATAAGTCTAAGTAAATAAATACTCAAATAAAAATATAACACAAGCAAATTGTTGCTTCTTTATTAGGTATCGTAAAAAGGCTTGTTTATTTTTCCTAAGAATTCTACCTGAAAAACTAATAACATGCTTTCCATCCTGGCTAAGATTGAGTCACAGTCTTCTATTTGATTGTGAAGTGAAGCGATATTTTCGCTTTCTTTTAAATAGTCTGCTACAGAAGATTTCTCTGCTTCCTTTATATTTTTATCGATTTGTAAGGCGTATTCACGTAAGTCTGTTCCATTTTTTAAAACTTCTTGAATTTCTAAATCTTCTAGGTTTTTATCTAAAATTTCCGTCATATCTGCGCCTTCAGACATTTTAACGAAATTACATTAAATAAATTGAAAAATAAATAATTAGTCTACTATTTTATAAAGTTTTAAATTATTGAATTCATCACAAAAATTCAATTCAATTCTTTAATTTCGTGGTTTCACAAAAGTCAAAAACAAGTAAATTGCAATTTTATTTGTCATCCATGGTAAACTAAATTGTAACTCTGCCACAGATAATATAAATTGTCAATCAAGTTGGCATTGACACATTGCGTGTTTCACAGAATATTTATATGTGTAAAACTAAAAGGAATCTATAATTTAAAATTTAAAAAAAAATTCTTATTCTGGTCTTCTCCATTCTACATTCAACTGGAACCCAATTTCGTAGCTATTAACAAGAAAGAAAATTGAATTGAAAAATATTTTCGATTAAATTCAATTATAAAATAATTTCTACCTTCCTCTGTAAAAGAGTTTAAATATGTTTAAAAGCATAATTTTCGTACAATAATAATTATTATTGGTTAGGTGGCAACATTACGGATTTGAGATTACTGGATAACACAAACTGGATATTAACATCAGCTTCAAAGAGTATACAATAGTTATAAACTATCAGCTTTCTTCATCAATCATCTTTGGCTTGCTGTCATTGGCCATTCGGCTGTTGCCAAAGACGCAGTGAATAGACCATAGAGTATATTGCTACATATAAGGCCCCTACTCAAAGCACTGCCTGCAGGTCCCTGTTTGCAGTGCCACTGCCAATCGTATTGTGTGTATGCATGCAGGGCCGATATTTTAATGGTTCTCCCTGCCGCAGGGCCGCAGTGTCATTCTGCCATCCCGACGTACGATCTCCCCACTCCAAATACTGCAAGCAGCGCAATGTGTAGCACGGTCGGGCCGATTTAAGTCGCCATTTTGTATAATCTATGCTTGCGACGGTTGTCAATGTCAATTTGACATTTTTGGTT
The DNA here is from genome assembly GCA_921882275.1 of Brenthis ino. NCBI lineage: Eukaryota > Metazoa > Arthropoda > Insecta > Lepidoptera > Nymphalidae > Brenthis > Brenthis ino. Next base: position 24,271,152 of record OV170225.1, on the reverse strand, counting down.
TTGTCGAGAAGCGGTTGTTTCAAATTTTGTTTACACTAAAATAGTTTAAATAACATTGGTTTTGTCTCCAAAGCTTTATTTTCATCAGAAAAATGGGTCCACGCGAAAAAGACGTGTGGAGAGACATATTTGAACTGTATCTACATTACATATTAATAATTTTACATAGTAACTGTGGTGAAATTATTGCTCTAAATTTCAAGTCTTCATAGCTGGCCCCAGTAGCAAGAAATCTTAAAGTAACAATTAATCTTTCTCTTTCGCTTACAGTATCTCTCATCAATATATCTTTTTTTTCAATAAATGGTGTTACCATTGTCAATAAATGTTCAAATTGTGATTCATCCATTCTAAGAAAGTTTTTAAAATCGTCAGGTTGTAATTCTCTCAGTACATTGGCGTGACTCAAAGTCTTTCGTAGTAGTAACCATTTTTTACACCAAGAATTTCTTTTTTTCTTTTCAACGCCACCACTAGTACTCAGTACAGTCAAAGCCAATGCTATTTTTTGGTGTTTCGATAATATAGGAGCCGTCTTTTTTTCACTGATGAAATATGAATCTAGGAAAGGATTTGTCATTTGAGAACACCACTGAACGTAACAACGGCAGCCGCACTAATGACTTGCAGGGCTTTGTGGAGCAACACCCTCTGCGGCAGTAACTACAAGCAGGCTCTGCAGGCAGTGCTTTGAGTAGGCCCCTATATAAAGAATGGTCTGTACAATACTGTATTGTAATTGACCCCCTCTAGAAAGAGAGAAAGCGAACGTGCAGCGAAAAACAATTTGAATTTATAAATGAAATGTTAAAAAAATATAATATAATTGAAAATTATAATATTAAAATGGCATGTAAAATGGGTATAAATATCTACCTATCTTCATTGATCTTATTTCAATAAATACAGAAGACTTCTGGCCGCACATTCGGTTTGGTCTATTTCGATTTTCGCTTTTTCGCCATTTTTAGCTGTCGGCTGGCAAAGAAACACTCAATAATAACCAATATATTTATGGCTGTAGAATGGAGACATATTAGTATTACAAGAAAGGCTGTAGGTTACTATGCAGGACACGGTGGAAGGAGAAAAATGGACGGAGGTGAGACAGGAGTTTTGACCCAGGTATAACCGACTTGAGCACTTTCGTCGTTTTAGAAGCCCGTCAAAAAAATATTTGTGGCGTCTGTGTCACTCTATACGTGTAAGTAAGGGGTAAAAAATTAGGTAGCAGATTCGACTTGGATCATCATAGATCTCTTTTATTTAAGCCCCGAACCCCTACAACAATAAGAGCTTTATGTTAAACCAGCATTGTCCGCGGCACCGTCCACGTTGAGATGACCAAAAACCAAATTCTTAGGTTTTACGTATTAGTATACTCTTACATTGCAGTTTTTGTATTTTTTCTCAAAAATGATATATTTTCCCGCAGTAAAAAGTATCCTATATGTTTACCGGATAACCAGCTATCACCATACCAAATTTCGTCAAAATCCCTCCAGTGGTTTTTCTGTGATGCGGTAACAGACAGACAGACAGAGAGACAAAAATTCTATAAATTATAGATTCGGCCTCTGTATCAATAATAATTAATAATGTTTATTTCAATAAGATTTTCCAAACAATATTGAACGTAGGTACAGATTCGGCTTAGTTACAAGTTTATTATATGTATATATTTAAATTCAATGACAGATCTAACTGAAAATTATAGATTTCAAACATTATAATGTTATATTTTTATTTTACCAAAAGCACGTCACGCGCTCTCACTCGCTCGCGGCCGACTACCGAGCGGCCGTCTTCATATGGCTAAATCGTCTGCATATTACTTGCCTTACTTTTTGTGCGCAATGCTCTGTCTATACTTTTTTATTGGTCTGAGTGTTATATTCAGATAATTATTTGAAGAATCCTTGCTTATGATTTTATTACATTTTTATATGATGGATACTATATCTATACCTACTAATATTATAAAGAGGTAAAATTTGTGAGTTCGTGACGTCGCATTGTAGGGATTAATCTCTGGATCTGCGGAACCGATTTAGATAAAATTTGGTAAGAATATAGTTTGAGATCGTTCGAAGGTGTCGATATCCACCTACTGCCGCCCAAGCGGGACGCGGCGAGTATGGCACTATAAATCAGCTGATTGGGATGGTTTGCGCGAATTTTTCGCATCCTACCCATGGAAGCGCATCTGCTTTTCATCGGATGATCCCTCGTATTGCGCGGATACCGTTGCGGATACGATTTTACAGGGAATGGAATGCTTCATTCCCAGTTCTACCGTCCGTATCGGCGGTCAATCGCAACCTTGGTACGATGCATCCTGTGCTAGAGCTTCTAGCGAGAAGCAGGAATCCTATCGAGCCTGGGTTGCTGCCCGCATAGCAAAGGATCCTAACGTCACCGATCTCAAAAAGAAATTTAATGCTGCTTCTAGATCGTGCAAGACACTAATGGCCAGGGCAAGAGACGATCATATTCGCAGCATTGGCAAGAGACTTCTAAGCCTTCCATCTGGATCGCGTGCTTTTTGGGCTCTCGCCAAAGCTGCGGAAGGAAATTTCTGTCGACCATCCATACCAACTCTGTGCAAACCGGATAGCACGCTGGCACATTCTGCAAAAGACAAAGCAGATCTCCTGTGCTCTTTTTTTGCCTTAAATTCTACTCTTGACGACGGGGGATTATCGCCGCCTACCATCTCGCAGTGTGATAGCATGATGCCCGAAGTACGCTTCACTCAACGTGAAGTGCGTCGAGCACTTATCTCCCTAGACGTCAAGAAGTCCAGCGGGCCTGATGGTATTCCGGCCATTGTACTTAAAACGTGTGCCCCAGAGTTGACACCGGTCTTAACCCGCCTGTTCTCTCAACTCTACGCCGTTAGCCAAGTCCCGTCTTCTTGGAAGGTTGCCATTGTTCACCCTATTCCCAAAAAGGGTGACCGCACAGACCCGTCCAATTACCGGCCCATTGCGATAACCTCTATACTCTCTAAGGTGATGGAGCGCGTGATTAATACTAGGCTCCTAGCATACCTAGAAGAGAACCAGCTCATTAACGACCGACAATACGGATTTCGACAGGGTCGTAGTACTGGTGATCTTCTAGCGTATCTAACTCACCGTTGGGCAGCTGCCATTGAGAGTAAGGGGGAGGCGTTAGCACTTAGCCTTGATATCGCAAAGGCCTTCGATCGGGTCTGGCATAAGGCACTTCTATCGAAGCTGCCATCATATGGACTTCCCGAGAGATTATGCCAATGGGTCGCTAGCTTTCTTTCTGGACGTAGCATAAAAGTTGTCATTGACGGTATATGCTCCGACACTGTTCAGATCAACGCTGGCGTACCCCAAGGCTCAGTGCTATCGCCTACACTGTTTATTCTGCATATCAATGATATGTTGTTAACTAACAACGCTCATTGCTATGCAGATGACAGTACAGTCGATGCCTATTATACTGGCCGAGCTAGCATCTCTCGGGCTAAGGTTGAGGAGAATAGAGTCCAACTTGTGTCTGAAATCGAGACTTCCCTAGAGCAGATCTCCGATTGGGGCCGACGAAATCTCGTCCAGTTTAACCCCTCAAAGACACAAGTTTGTGCGTTCTCCACAAAAAAAACCCCATTTACTATAGCGCCAAAGTTCCAGAACACTTCTCTTAACATCTGTAAGAGTATCGGGATCCTAGGGGTCGAAATATCGAGCGACGTCCAATTTAGATGTCATCTGGAAGAAAAAGCCAAATTGGCTTCCAAAAAAATGGGTGTCCTTAACAGAGCGAAACAGTATTTCACGTCAGGGCAGCGACTTTTGCTTTATAAAGCACAGGTTCGCCCTCTCATGGAGTACTGTTCTCATCTCTGGGCCGGCGCCCCCCAATACCAGCTTCTTCCATTTGACTCTATCCAACGCCGGGCAGTTCGTATTGTCAACGATCCCGTACTCACAGACGACTTAGACACTCTAAGCCTTCGGAGAGATGTTGGCTCTCTGTGTGTTCTCTATCGTCTATACAATGGAGAGTGTTCTGATGAACTTTTTGACATGGTGCCACCGTCGCGCTTCTATCATCGCACCCTTCGCCGTCGGGTAGGATGTCATCCACACATTTTAGATGCTTGGCATTCTACAAATGTACGTGCGTCTCGATCTTTTTTACCTCGCACGTGCAAGATGTGGAATGATCTTCCTCCCGAGGTATTCCCTGAGCGCTATAATATGGGGCTCTTCAAGAGTAATGTCTATAGGTCCCTTAAAGGCCGGCAACGCATTCGCAACTCCTCTTGTGTTGCAGATGTCCATGAGCGACGATAGCCACTTACCATCAGGTGGATCGTTTGCTCGTTTGCCCCTTTTTTCTATAAAAAAAAAAAAAAATCCTGGGAAGGACATACGATACTTTTCAACCGACTTCAAAAAGGAGGAGGTTCTCAATTCGACTGTCAAAAAATGGGGATGGAAGTTTGTATTGGAAAGCAATTTATAAAATTAAAATTATTATATATTTTTCAATTCGTTTGCGTAGTATATAATATTTCAATCCATGAGCTTGAAAAAGTGCTGTCGCGCATTTTATTAAAAACTTGCTTCTGAATTTTGGCTTTATTTCAATTAATAATGAAAATTTGCGAAAAGCGAGGCCGCTATGAACTATATTAATTATATTATTATTATATATTCTCCACCATACAATAAGTCAAAATTGTCGAAGAGTTTCAGTTTCTCTGAAAGAGAACGCCAAAGAGGGGCATTAAATTGAAAAAATCACGTTCATAATGTAACAGGCCTCTTAACTCTTGTGTCGTGTCTTGTGTGTCTTAAGGCGCTCTTTTCCAGAATTTAGGATATTTTGAACCATTATAAAACCACGAATATAATACATATAGTTCTAAAATTCATACATGTTATAGTTAAGGATAATAGCTAAGTACCCGGAGAGGCCAAAATACGATTGGCAATAGTTCACTCGATAGAAAAAAAAATTCAAAGATAGGTCTAAAAATACCTTAAAATCTCTGATACACACAAAATACATTATTATATGATATGAAAGTTATACTCATAGATTTAGCTTGTCATTATTTAGGTATTCGGAGAAACAGATTTTCATTTATTAACTTATATTTATGGCAATAGGCGAAAAACGGATAAAATGAAACGGGTCGTCGCGCGCTGGCGCCTAGGGAGCGGCGATTTTGGAAAAGAGCGCCTTAACGGTTGTGTCGAGCAGTCGTCCCACCGGAGTATGAGAGTGACAGGAATAGAGAGTGCACTTGTGCCTGCGCTTACACTTGTGCTATAATATCTCCTGCGCAGATTTCTAATCTCAATAAGACGGGCCGCCTTGGCCATCGCCGAAGTAGGTCGGGAAGTTAATATTATTATTTAGTAGGATAAGAATTAAGATCATGATACGCATGTTATGAGTTTTGATTGGATAATCTGAACAACAAGAAAATACTTAAATTAAAAAAAACCTTACACAATAACCTATTCATCGATTACATTTCTATGAGAATTAAAACAATATATATTTTAGTAAACAGTTGAGTATCTCGCAGATTCCAGGTGACGCTGCACCATTCGGTTACCATATCATTGCAATGTCATCAGGTGCGGATCTAGAGTTAAATTTTAGTGTGACATGGAATTTACGAAAATAGTTCGTATTTTTTTTGTGTCAATGATATCCAGCATGGTGGTATAGCGTTGGAGTCAAAGCTCTGTCGCACGTAATCACTCGCAGCAGTATTTCAATTTTTAAAACTCGACAACTGGAGTTTAGGATTGATTTTTCGTAATGAAATAATCTTTATTTTAACTTAACTTTAATTCATTAATCAGACCAGTGCAAGTTATTATGTAATATCGATTTACCTGCTTATACCTGCCTACCCAAGAGTTGTGACGGGAAAAAATAGTCAACCTAACGTTTGCATATTCTATAGGCTTCATATTTCGATTGGTACGTAATTTGTCTATTAACCAAACCAGTGAAATGTATAAAAAATAATTTTTAAATTGGTAATTAATATTCTGGACTGAATTTTATTAGTCAACCCATTTGCAATATATTTATTAAACATATTTAATTTGATATAAAATACTTTTCATCCATCAACCAGCTCGGTGAAGGTCGTTTTATACTGGTATCTTAGACCATATATGGATTAACATATCGATTGTTCAAACGTGACGGTCAGATTTAGTTGGATATCTAAAGAAATGCCACCATTTCATGAAATGGTCGAACATATCATGAAATTATCAATTCTACAACCTGGCCACGATATAGGCAAAGGCATAGACGCTTATCCTTGCTTCTCTGGCATTAATTGGACCAGTCTAGTTCTTTAGTAACTTTAAGTATATTGTGTTATGGATATCGATTTCGACATACGTAAGGTAAAAAACACACAAGTTTCAAATAACGCATATGCGTTAGTATAATTGTGACGAAATATTTACAAAGAAAAAGTATAACGTATAACAAAAGCACATCAATCTATATTGAGACAAAAAATGCAATTGAATTCGGAAGTTTACGAAACGTACAGTTTTCTCGAAATATAAGTCTATAAGATCTACGTCTATAATAAAATTAATGTTTGTTAAATTCAGAGCTTACCTACTTTAGTGATGTGGGTGTGAATGTTGATTTAAATTTATATAAAAAAAAACTTGGTTTCAAAAATTCAAACAATAAATGGCTTTTGGAATGTATTGCAACAGTTAAGTGTTTAATTATTTGTAGTTAGTATCTTATTATTATTAATTTTACGATATTTTTGACTTATTGCTACTTAGCAAACATAAACTTTTATGTTTTGTAGTGATATGAAAGCACAACCAAGTTTGTCGCAAAAGCTTAGGAAAGGTTTTGTTCTTTAACATCCTAAAAAGCAAGACAATATCTTCATAAGGTGATTTCTTTCAGATATTACCATTCTAATCTTAGTGAAGTAGGTAGGCATCTGACACGTACAGTTTGATTGAGTTACCAACATAAGAATCACGCCACAATGAATTACGAAAGGAAATGATTTGTTAATTACTCTTATAAATCTAAATAATTAACTAATACATACATATAAAGGAGCCCCGGTTTTCGAGCAAAAAGTTCAGCATTGTTTACAAAATATGTAATTATAAAACAATATATATAGTATAAAATTATCACGCGTTTATTATATCCTATAACATCGTTAAATCTACAATTTATAACTCACATCTGCGTAAATATTCATTAATTACTTTTAATCGTTATTTTAATCGATAATTTTTCTATCAATAAATATAGCTATTTGCAATTTTATTGCATAATAATTAAATGCTTTCCATCGAAAATGTAGCGAATAAATGATCAATGTGATCTATATAAATATATTATTTTTTTAATTTCAATTATATTGATGTTTCTGTAATATTATGTATTAATGAGGCAGCATTAACTTCTTTCCCCCCTACCGAATTGGTCCAAATGGAATTTTTGTGCTCACTTAAAACGATGAATTAATATCAAAGAAAATTGGCAACAAACTAAGGAAAAATCCTAATTATATTATACTTTACGAGCATTCTAAATGAGTACATTGATATGTCTTAGGTTTCTACTCTACTGTTTTTTTTAATTTAAAAAAGATTATACAAGGAATCTTCTAAGCTACCTATCTAAGAAGGTACTCTTTAAGACACGTTGGAGTTGGGAGTCTATAATAGAGATGCTGAACTTTTTGTCTTACCTTATACGTATATTTTTATTTTAACAATTCACATTAACATTTTATGAAATAGTTATAAAATAATTTAAACCTAAAAAGGTAACTTCCATCTTCGTTCTTGGCTTTCATTATTCCTCGAGCCCTTCTTGTGCTATATTACACACGATCGGCGAGGCCATCGTATACATATTTCGTATCCAAAACCAAAATTGCATCTGAAAATGGATACCTTAGAAAAATAATAATAAAGGATTTATTAATTAAATTCAGTTCCTTTCAAAATATAAATCCGTTGATTTTAAGATTCTTATTCAAATTTAATAATTTTATTCTTCTAATATCTTTTGTCTAAGGTAAGCATTTTATAATGCAATTATTTTTGGTAAAGGAAACTTAATACTTTTTCAATCACACCACACTCATTTAGATATCAACAAATACCTTAATTACTCATAAATTTTCTATAAAATTCGGTGTTTACGAGCCAAATTTTTAACATTTGTAAGTCTTGTGACTAGATTTTTCTTATTTAATAATACACAAGTAAATAACGTAGGAATATTTGTACGACGAGATGCCATTGATTACGAGCGGTAACTTAAATGCAGACTACTAAAAAGATACCTTTATAAGATAAAACGGAATCACACCCAAATATACATTAATAATAAATTAAGCTTAACGATAAGTGCCCAATATATTAGGACTTACATGGTAAGATTGTTTTCCTTACTTAAAATTAATTAATTAATTATTCGTACAACAAGCACAAACCGATTCCGCGGAGATCGAGTCATGTAGAGTTTTACTAGTCTCTAGAAAAATATTTTTAATCTAGATAAACACTTATAAAAATAACGGAGTCGGCTCTAGAAGAGAATGCGTCTCGAAGGCGGGGGTGGTCCTCGGGATCTCAGTGCGGGGAAAGCGTGTAAGGCGCCTAAAAGGGCAGGCTGGCGCGAAACATATTCTCAATAAGAGGCGGTGCTGGAACTAAGTCTTCTAACTTCAGGTAGAATATGCGCTGAAGACCTTGCACGGAAAGTGATCGCAGCTCAGGGAGAGCTCCAAGGACACGACTGAAGTGTGGAGCACCTACTGCGTTAGTACTCCCACCGCCAGGTATGTGGGCCCGCAAACATCCAATGATCTTCATTTGAAGTTGCTCGACTCGATGTGGTTCCTTTAAACCATGTCTCTCTGGAGGACAAGACAAAAAAAAAACTATAAGAATAAATATAATCTACAAAAGATTACAGTACATTTTTAGTAACAATTTAATACAATCAATATATTTATTAAATCTTACAGTGAAAACTATATAAATATATTATAGTGAAAACTATATAAATAACTGAAAACTATATAAAGATGTAGATACGTAAATTAATCAATCAATATAATTTGGTTACACATAAAAAAAAGTTTCGTACCTGTTACTAGAGTTAGCGCACATAAGCAAGCGAAAGTAGAAATATCGATGTCCATTGAATGTAGAGTATTACTAAAATCAAGTACTGCGTGCAACCAATCTCCAAAAGATCGTTGACATTGTCGTTTATCAAGTACTAGTCCATTGCAAAAGGTGAGCTTGGTATCTTCAGGGCGAGTGCGGTAGGCAAGACGTAGTACAAACAATTCAAGTCGAGCTGAAGCAAATAGTTGTTCACGATCTTCTGGACACAAGTCCCCATATCCTGGTACTTTTTCTGCAAATATCTTAATCATGTCTATAGATGTTGTCAGCAACGAGTAAAATTGTTGAATAACTTCCAAATCCGAAATTGGGGGTTCCATTGGATTTGGTTCCCTATATTGCGAATAATCTAAGTTGGCAAAATCAGGGGACGTATCCACGTGGGCTCTGACTAGTGCTGTGATTAGAGAAATCGGTGGACTCGGAGGGGATTCTTGTGGACATTTTGGCTTAGAAGGTAATCTACCCCGTCTACCTTTTAGTGAGTCAGTTCTTACTACTTCCTTTACCATGCCCACCGCAAGACACTTTTGAAAGCGACAAAATTGACATCTGTTTCTTCTTCTCTTATCGACAGGACACGATTTTTCTGCTAAGCATACATATTTGGAACCTTTTTGAACGGTTCTTTTGAAAAATCCTTTACATCCTTCACAAGTACGGACACCATAATGTTGACATGCAGCTGTATCCCCACAAACTGCACAAAGTTGACTTGGTGATGGAGGTGCTGCTCGTGACACCGTATTATCTTGAGGTGCTCCACCAGGCGAACTAGACGCAGAACTAGGCGCTGAGGCTTGCATACAGTGAACTCTGCTACCGTGAATTTTAGGGCTATCATTAGAACTACTGGATTCTGATCTTTGAACAGGCAATGATGACCTTCGTTGTCTATTTCCCTGATCAGTAGATATGTGCAAATCGACAGAACTCGGAAACGGTGGCAATGAATATGAATCTTGTGTGTTAGTAACCCCACCAGTATCAAATGTCGGTGAGCACGGTTGAGCCGGTGCATAGTAAGGTGATGGAACGTATGGCAATGAAGGTTGATGATATTGATATAATAATTGAGTCGATGCGTGTCCTGGATGAGAGTATGCACTGACGTTATAACAGTCTTCATCCATTTTTAAGCCGAATTCCGCCATTTCTTGTTTTGGGTAGCGCACTGAATAAGTTTCTTCGAAGCTTGGTAAAGCAGGGCCTAGAGTAGGAGACGGCGTCTCGCTTACAGGAGTAGTGCGTTGAGATTTCACTTCCGGTGGAATCGGCGCATGAAATTCGACGTCTGGGAATGGATCTAAATTTTCTTCTAAGATTTCAGAAGAGTCTTCTTGATATTGCGGCGACAAGAGATCAGTGAAGGACGTACCGTAGTTGCTCTGCAATAGAAAAAAATCGATACTTAAGGCGTTACAATTACGGTAGGCGGAACTAACATGGGCGGTCACGACGCGCCAATGGCGCACCAGGTACTATATCAATCCTTTCATACTAATTCTTTTATGGTGACACTGCCTGTTTGTTGTGCAGGTGTTCTAATCACTAATCATATTTTATTAATACTTCAATTAAAAATATTTACGTAGATACTTTTCGAACAAATATGTTTATAAAAATTATATGACAAAAATCAAACAAAATATGATTTTGTAATACATACGTGTGTTTGCAGCAGTAGCATACTGGACGAGTTTGACGTGAAAGCGCTTGGCGAGCGCGGCTCAATGGCGCTCGGCCCTGTAACAAAAAAATAATAAATCAGATGCATATAAAAATTAAAAAGATAATTTGATAATGAAATAAAATTACATATATTGTATGCTCTATCAGGATGACAACATATTTGCTGCGTTCTGAATAACGGAATATATTTCTATGAGCGGACCAATAAGTAGAGAGGGTTGATTGTAAATGCGCCGGAAGACAAGTGGTCAGCGTGTTGACGGCACCGGACTTTGAACTATCACGCTATACAAGCCATGCATCATTTATATTTACCCTCGGTGAACATACTTTGATTCCTACTTAAACACAAGCACGTAATTTTTAAATCAATATCTTTTGCAGGATTTGACTTATGACTGAACGCTACTCTCTTATTTGTAAAAATGACGGCAAAGAAGAAAGGTCTTCTAATTTATACGGCAGTTTTGCCTGCTAAATATTGCCGTTTTGAATACATTGTGTCACGGTGCTTGATTCGCCACGCCCCGAAAATTGAATCCTATGTATACACCTAAACTAACTATTACAAACGTTATAACACAGCCCTTGCTTTTATTTCATTTTCAACCATGAGTACCATAACGAAGATTCAAAATAGGAAAACCCTGTAGTTTCATAATTTTTGGGGCGAAAATGCGATAGTTCCCTTGGGAGGTTATGAAATCAGTGGCATTTGCAGTTTCTATTATGTTAAGAACCATTAATTTCAGTCTTATTAAGTTATAGACAAAACGCTAAATCTTTTGTTATTATGTAATGTTTATTTTTCTTTTTTATCTATACATATAATAAAATTCTAGCTAAGTCGAATCTGTACATTAAATATTTTTTGGAAAATCTTATTGAAATAGACATTATTATCGATACAGAGGCCGAATATATAGTTTTTAGAATTTTTGTCTGTCTGTCTGTCTGTCTGTCTGTCTGTCTGTCTGTCTGTCTGTCTGTCTGTCTGACTGTTACCGCAACATAACAAAACTACTGGAGGGATTTTGATGAAATTTGGTATGGTGATAGCTGGTTAACCGGGTCAACATGTATGATACTTTTTACCGAGGGAAAATATCTCATTTCTGAGAAAAATACAAAAGCTGCATTGTAAAAGTATACTAATATGTAAAACCTAAGAATTTGGTTTTTGGTCATTTAAACGCGTGCGAAGCCGCGGGCAATGCTAGTAAATTATATATTTATATTTGTTTAAGAAATTCACTAAAGACAGTAGAGTTATAAGGAAAATAGAAATATTTTTATGTCATGGTGATGTTTTTTTTTTCAAGTTTTATTTCAAAAAGCATCTGAGGCATATTAATTAAAATTGGATGTCGAAATAAAGACTTGTTAGAAACAGTGTATAATAAAATATTCTTGTCCTAAAATTACAATCTTCTGATTATGCGTTATTTTTATTCCCTAGCTTATTTTGAGCGGCTTTATTTTAACACTCTTCTAGATATTCATGTCACGTTGTTTCCTACTTAAGTCTAGACATTGTTATTCTTTATCCATTAAGATACTGTTTGTATTATTTTTTGTAATAAACATGCTAGATCAAAGTAATGTGACTTTTTTGGACGTGAGATGTATTTTTGTTTCATGGATTAATTTTATATCACTCATAGGTTGGCTGGAAGAGATCTCTTCTAGAGATAAGTCTACCTTTGTAAACAATAACTATTTTTAAATTACTGTATTGATTTTTCAAGTGCAATAAAGAATAGTAATATAGTATGTGATAATGCCATTAAATATATTATTTTGTTTAAAAATCGAACTCTGCATAATTTATTTTATCAACAAAACGAGATATGCAGTTTTGGCTGATTCTCAGAGTCACAGTTTAAGTACAGAGTTATGTTAAATTTTTATTCAGTTTCAAGAATATATTTTTTCCATTAAACACCTAAATTATGTTTATTTTTGTCAATGAATTTATTAAGAAAGACTACTACTTAATCAAATCAGTGGCTTCTATGAGAATGAAGTAGTTGTCTCTGCAGGCATACTTAATATCTATGTATTTTTAACTAAGCAACATGGCGGAACATGAAATTTTACTGATTACAATTTAACTTAAATAAGATGTAAACAAAATTACGTAATAACATATAGATTCTTTCGAATATTAAGAGGAAAACATACATCAGAGTATGTGTTTAGCATACCTATTAACATTGCCAAATCAAGGTTTAGATACATAAACATACTTGCATAAATTATCTGATGATTACGTATCTACATCTTGTGCTACATATTTAAAAATAAATTAAGCTCTATATAAAAAATACAGGAAAATGATATACAAAGTAGAAACATTTCCGAACACGGTCTAGGTATTTGTCTCAACAAAGTTTAACAAAACTTCACGATGCATTTTAATGCGCTTAGGCAAAGAACCTTGAATATCGAGCTTCATTTATATTCATATATTATATATATGTGTTAATAAAAATGGTACAAATATAATAAATGATTTCACAAACATTATTTCATGATAAGTACGTACTAGCTATAAATATTTTCAAATTAACGAGCTAGCACGTTGCTTCACTTTATTTTAAGATAAAAAAATATTTTATAGAATAATAGAAATATGTATAAAGTACTCAACCATCTCTTTATGTTGTTTGTCATTGGTACTTTATACGTTATGTCTCACATTACAGAATATGTAATCTATACATATAATAAAATTGTAACTAAGCCGAATCTGTACATTAAGATATTTTTTGGAAAATCTTATTGAAATAAACATTATTATCGATACTGAGGCCGAATCTATAGTTTTTAGAGTTTTTGTCTGTCTGTCTGTCTGCTACCGTATCACAGAATAACCACTGGTGGGATTTTGATGAAATTTGGTATGGCGATAGCTGGTTATTAGGGTCAACATATAGGACATATAGGATATTTTTCAACGCGGGGAAATATCTCATTTTTGGAAAAAAATACAAAAACTGCAATGTAAGAATATACTAATATGTAAAACCTAAGAATTCGGTTTTTGGTCATCTGAACGCGTGCGGAGCCGCGGGCAATGCTAATGTAAAATATAAAATAGTGATTCAATCTATCACATTTATACAGATAAATAAAATTGAAGTGTCTGTAATGTCAAAATAACTTACGTTTTATTAAATGCATATGAAATTGTATACGATACTTATAAGAAAAACACAATTTTTAAAATTTTCGTCTGTCTGTCTGTTTGTTCCGGATAATCTCTGAAACGGCTGGACTGATTTTGACGGGTCTTTCACTGGAATATAGCTGATGTTATAGGGAGTAACATAGGCTACTTTTATTTTGGAAAAAGAATTAGAATAGCTCAAAAAAATTAAAACGTACCTAGGAACGAACCCGAGCGAAGCGAGGGTAAGTCGCTATTATATTATATATGTATATGTAAGTGTAAATATTTATTTATTTCTTAGAACTTATATGAGCTTTCAGATTTATTTTTTAACTAGGAGTACCCGCGGTCCCCACGTTCGCCACGGTCGCCCACGTTCAAACTTCCGATATAAATATCAGTTTTACAATATATACCTATATATGTATGTATGGAATAATATATATGTATGGAAGTCTGCCCAATTTGTTGACGTTTATGATTTCTGCTCTGCTTTCTTGGGTAGTAATATGATAATATATGGCCTTCCTCAATGTACGGGCTATTTAATGAAATTTTTTTTTCAAATCAGTTTAGTAATTCCTGAGATTAGCGCGTTCATACAAACAAACTCTGTATTAGTATACATTATGATGTTGCATAGTGATTTTTAACTAAGCTTTGTTTGCTATAATAAAAATTAATTTATAAAAATGAGAAAACCTGACTGCGTGAATAGCGAACTAAAAAGATGAGTATAAATTGAGGACGGAATATAGTATTATGTAAATAAAAATATTTTTTTATTTACATATTTTTAGTTTTGGTCAGTTAGACATTTTTAGTTTTCTCGACATTCTCAAAGTGTCCAGGGACACGAGACCATCCACGACTAAGGTCCCGGGACTTCAAGATTTCTCAGAATAAAATAAAATGTCTGTTTGGCGAGATGTATCAATAAAGCTATTTTAGTAAAAATCAAGATATTTTATGTTGCAAATTAAAAAAGTATAGTCTAAACAGTTTTTATATTTAATTATTATAATTACAAATTTAGTTTTTGGCATTAAAATCTTATAATTAATTATAAAGCTAACTTAAAAATGATTCAAAAACACCAACTCCTTTAATGTTGCTCTTGATTTTGTTGCTATAATTTTAGGTACATTTTCTGCGATTTGTGTTTCATTTGACTTTGAAACGAGTCGTCGGGTTCGTTGTGTACAGAAGAGCTACTGGTACAAGGTTCGGGGTCCATTATTTACAATTCTGGAGTTTGGATACGAGGGATATTTACGAAAAGTCTGCAATACAGTTCTTCCGCAAACGCAATAAGTGCAGTTCGAAAGCTGAGACAACTATTTAACTAAATATTTAACAATAATTATAATGGAACTCGAAAATTTTAAAGTTTAAGTTTATTAGAAAATTAAAAGTTATACATATTTGTTATATTATTATAGAATGTTATAGTTCAACACCGTTAACTAGATTACTTCTATGTTTTCAAATCTACTTATGACTATTATAATACATATAATGTATGTAGATTATAGAAAAAAATGTGAATTAGATCTATAATGCCGTGTAATAATTAATTATATTATTGTACGTGAAATATTCTTAATTTAAATAATATAATTTTTAATAAAGTTAAATATTATTTCATATATACAAACCGATATATATGCAAATTAAACAAAACGATTGGCCATGTTAACGTTCACACAAAATACAATTTTATATCTACATTCTACATAATTTTATTTTGTCCATTTATATAATTAGTATACATTTATATACTACGAGTCATAATATATCATATAATCTCATAATCTAAAATGTGGTCTAGTTTTATTGTTTACAATTATAGTTTAAAATGTGAAAAATAAAAACTTATAAGTAATACTTACGCTGTTATTTGTTCAATTCGTCGTTTTGGTCAATCTTTATATTTTATGTAAAGCAGCTTGCTTTAGTATTTCCTATGTTCGAATATGGTAGTACAACTTGTTTATAATAATTTAGTGTCGATTTTTATATGCGTATGTTGTTTCCTCATTATATGAATTATTTTTGAACATTAAGCAAATTGAAATATTATAAATTTGCGGGTGTCTCTATCAAGGATTGGATTATAAACGTTATTTGTGTGAATAATCTCTTATTTACTTTTTTTTAAATTAATTACATATAATACTTTCTTAGATATATGACATTGTTAAATAAAATATATGGATTTTTTAGCGGATTTATTTTGATTTTTGGTTTTCGACGTTTGGAATGATTGAGAGACTTTTGTCTCTTCAAAAATCAAAATAAATCCATGAAAAAGTTCAACAAAGAGATACTTTTATTTAAAAATATAGTACATACATATGTTAAAAAATAAAAGGGGATTTTAGTTTAAATTGATACTTGTATTTGTCAGTATATATATATATATATATATATATATATATATAAATATATATATATATATATATATTTATTTGCGTGTTCATTGTTGAAGTTTTAAGAGTTGTGGGGCAAAAGTATTAGTTTTTAATCCTATAAAATCTGTTTATCTCTTTCTGCAATCTACATTAGACTCTATCACTCAAATCAGCTTATATTTTTTTCTGCATATCTTCTTTAACTATATAAATTAACTGCTGTTGGGTGGTAAGCCCATTACATAAATAGGGCTGGACCAGTTTAGGTAATTTCTTTTTTTTTATAGCTAAAATAAGGCTTTTAAGAAAACTTCCAAACCTTGGTCCGATAATTGGGAAATTCTAGAAAGCACAAAACGTTGTTTTATGTAGGATTTTTGTATAACCTCAAACGTATTAATTAAAATAAGTGGTCAAATCTGAGTTGAAGTCAAACTCAGATTTTAAACCATTACTCAATTGGTATACATAACGCAATATATTTCTGTACTCAAGCCGTATAAACTCGACTGTCGATTGGTATTAAAATTTGTTTAATGGCTGCCATAAGATTAATTCTTGATAGAAAATAATCATAAATAATTTAGAAATTTACATATTATATTATAATATGTATTCGAAATATATACATAAATGAAAATACGAAATAAATTTAAATTAGATATTTATTATACAATAGGTTCACATAAAGTATTATGTACATACATACATATATATAAAAGCATATGATGCCTTCAACGACATCTGTCAGGTAAAGCTAGCTTTCTTATTCAAGGGTTGTGAGAGCTTTAGGTACAAGGTCGGGACGAGTCAAATAGAAAGTGGTGATGCGAGTTAACGATAGATGGCTCTGCCACGTTTATATTGACGACAGCAAAGTACTAATATTATTAATTTTAAATTTCATTTTTGTTTATTTCATTATATTATGCATATAATATAATAGGGCATTAAAATTATAGTCGTCTTCATTCATTCACATAATCCTCATTCAATATACTACCTCAAATAATATTACATATAAATTGACGCATACTTATTAGTTACAAATTATTACGGCATCAATGGATTATAGTACAATAAGTTAATGTATATTTGCAAAAAATATATAAAAAAAGATAGTAAAACTAGCAGTGATTCTGTACTTTAATAATGACAAAATGATTCGATATTAAAAAATATATTTAATGGAGAACGTTTTCAAGGTGAACAGCTTAACATAAATATTGGCTTATAACACAAAATGTTCCAATTCAGAGAAATCTTTTCTAAGTACCTCTTGACTCTGACATAGTATTCTATACATATAATAAAATTCTGAGTCAAATCTGTACATTAAATATTTTTTTGAAAATCTTATTGAAATAGACATTATTATCGATACAGAGGCCGAATCTTTAGTTTTTAGAATTTATGTCTGTCCGTCTGTCTGTCTGTTACCTCATCACAGAAAAACCACTGGAGAGATTTTGATGAAATTTGGTATGGTGATAGCTGGTTATCCGGGTCAACATATAGGATACTTTTTACCGTGAGAAAATGTCACATTTCTGAGAAAAAATACAAAAACTGTAACTGTAACTGTAAGAGTATACTAATATGTAAAACCTAAGAATTTGGTTTTTGGTCACCTGAACGCGGGCGGAGCCACGGGCAATGCTAGTTTTATTATAAATCTACTTTTGTATATGTAATAAGGATATATAGCAGTTTGTATCGTAAACAGTTTTATTATTGAAAATGAAAGTAACTTGATTTATAGTGTTTCAAGTCTAATAAATTTATTAATCAATAAAATCATTACAATTAATGTGAATGTTTATTAAATTTAAGAAGCTTAATAAAGTGAATATAAAGGATTAGGTCCTTTATTAAATATATTTTTATTTATTTTTTTATTTCACTGTTACCTTACATAATTAATAGGAGAGAAAATATAGAATTTGTTGAGAGTTATTTTTTGTAGTTATTCTTTATGATCTTACTAAGGTACCTAATCCATAATATTTGTCAAAATTATTATAACTGACGTGTAGTTTTTTATCAGTAAATACATAGGTATACATGAACATATAGAAAACCCGCGGCTTTGCTCGCGCAAAAGATTTTTTTGGGTTGTATTATAACGTGTTTTTCCGTGGGAATGAGATAATCCCGCGATAAAAAGTCTATTGCCCGACTTCACCAACGTCACCCAAGTTTAAGGGATCCCCTAAGCAGGCTGTTAGGGGACAGTTTCTATTTCACCGACAGTTAGGGGTCACCTAAATATTAAAAGGCCCCCTAAATTTAGGTGCTCCAAATATGGGCTTAAAGACGATCGTAAAACGAAATTTAATTTAGGGGCTAGTTTAGCCGACTTTTAAGCTAGGGATCCCATATGTAGGTGGTAGCTTATGGGTTGTTGGCGAAATCGGGCATATGTCACTCTCCCGCCCTCCAACTATCTCCACACAAAAAATCACGCCAATCGACGTGACGTGAAAAAAGGACAAACAAATACACATTCACATTTATAATATTAGTTACTATGGATAATCACTTTTTTAAACGAGTCATCAAGTAAATTTTATCCAGGTTTTACTTAGAATGAACTTAATAATGCAGAATTTCAATACGCTCTATTTCTAAGTAGAGAGAATTATTTCATGCCAGAAATACAAGTATCACGTGGCATAATTTAATATTTGAAAAGATATTTTGAATTTTCATAATCAACTTTCACATTATATAATTTTATATTAATATATAATACTTTTTAGAACAAACTTAAGATTCAATCCCTATGTATTGAGCTTTTGTTTCTGAACTTACTTAAACTTTATTGTAAAAAATATGTGGTAATTAAAGTATAAGTGCTAGTAATACTTAATACAGACATATAAAACTTATCTTTATATCTATCGTTCGGTCGATCACAGCTGTAAGGGAGATCGGGGGCGCGAGCGTGACGTCACTATGACGTTAAATAAACGTTAGCGTCTCAATTTATGGCATTACAGTGTTGAGAATGCTCTAGTACGTCACTGAGGAATGCCAAATTTTACAAAATTGTGGTAAAATTGTCACAAAATTACGGCTCGTTTCTTTTTCATTATTTGCTAAGAAAACTCTAGGAAGAGATTTACGAATAATTTTATGTTCAAATTTGTCATATTATGTCCTTATCTAATATATTTAAACAAGCAATTCTAGTATATATAATTATATATTAATAGATATCTATTATTTAATAATCTGAATCTCGGAAACGGCTCCAACGATTTTCATGAAATTTAATATACTGAGGTTTCGGGGGCGATAAATCGATCTAGATTAGGCTTATGTCTGAAAAAACGCGTATTTTTGAATTTCATACGGTTTTCTTTTGCATTATTCCACGCAAAATATTATGCTCGATGATTTCGCACACTCGGATATAAGCATCATGGTCAAGCGGCCAAGGCGCAAGATTGAATAAGTGCCCGGATTCGAATCCCGGTCGGATTCAAAGGTATAATTTTTTTATTGTTTTTTGTACTTATTTAAGTTTTTTGTTTTTTTTTTTTAAAGAAAATTGTACTTCTTAACCAAAAACTCTGAGCGGAGCTCGGCGGCCCAGGTTTAAGTGAAACAGCAGTTTTTAGGTATTCTCAAGGAGATACCTAAAAAGGAAAAATGGTACCCTAAGGATGACTTGTGTGCCGTTCAGCTGTCACATCCTATTTTCCAATTATATATATCGGACAGAAAAAGATGAATTTTCCCAAAACGCTATTGACCTAGGTGATCAAATGGCAAACGTAAGTCGTAAATAAATAATTTCCAATTCTGTGTGGTAACTTGTGGTCAAACTAGCCTATTAAGAAATGTTTCGTCAAGTGCACAATGTCATACATTAAATAAAAGGATTACGTGGATGAATAGTTTGGTCATAAACACTCCTCTTTTGCTGGACAAGCCTAGAATTGTAAAAAAATATTTTAGTATTATCTATACATATGTATAATAAAATTGTAACTAAGCCGAATCGGTACATTAAATATTTCTTGGAAAATCTTATTGAAATAAATATTGTTATCGATACAGAGGCCGGATCTATAGTTTTTAGAATTTTTGTCTGTCTGTCTGTTACTGAAAAACCACTAGAGGGATTTTGATGAAATTCGGTATGGTGATAGCTGGTTATCCGGGTCAACATATAGGATACTTTTTATCGCGGGAAAATACAATAACTGCAATGTAAGAGTATACTAATATGTAAAACCTAAGAATTTGGTTTTTGGTCATCTGAACGCGGGCGGAGCCGCGGGCAATGCTAGTAGTAAAATAAAAAAATAAAATAAATTATGATCTGTGAAGTGTGAAGGCAGTGGTAGCCCAGTGGTAACGCGCTCGCTTGGGAAACCGAGTGAAGCGGGTTCAAATCCCGGGTCTCGCACCTCTGATATTTTCATGTGCGAATCATTCTAACATCTAACATGATTACCACTTGCCTTACGGTGAAGGAATAACATCATGAGGAAACCTGCATATCTGAGAGAACCTAGCGAGTTTTCGAAAGACATGTGAAGTCCGCCAACCCGCACTTAGCCAGCGTGGTGGACTATGGCCTGATCCCCCTCGTATTGAAGGGAGGCCCGTGCCCAGCAGTGGGACGTAAAAAGTGCTGAATACATGATCTGTGATACGGCTTTACTTACATATATTGTTTGACTTAAGAACTTAGTTATATGTACGGGGTAAATATAACTAAGTTCTTAAGTCTTTCTAGTTTATTTTTCGCACATCACGATTTTTTAGTGCCTACTACAAATGATTTAACACGTTATGTAATATATGTATATGAGATACTATACATATATAAATATAGTTAATCTTAATAAATGTTATTTTTATCATAGCAAATTTAGTTATATGGTAATGAATATTAAAACTATCAAACATTATAATTCTTACTACTTATTTATTACTAATATTATTCTTACATAACATTGCCACAAAACAACATACCAAAGTGTTTTTTTTATAGAAACTGCTTTTTATGTTATATATATATATATATATATATATATATATATATATATATATATATATATATATATATAACAAGTGGTTCCGGTGGGATATGAGTACATTATATTATTGCAAAAATTTATTGAAGGACGCGTGGGGAATAATGGTGCTCTGGAGAAGCAAGGGCATATCACTAATACATATATAAGGAAATGATTAAGATAATTGTGCTTATCTATAATAATTTCGTCAATCATCTTGCGTAGAATTAAGAATTTTCTCTCTATCAATATTATATATTTCAAATATTCATATTTGCGTTAAAGAATTTGTCATTATTTATATGTTTTGTGTATATTTTAAGGACCCCTGAGTCAGCCGTTAAGCGCGGAATATTTACTGCATACAAGATTAAGTAGAGCAGTTTGTTACAGTATATTCTTAATATTATATTATTTACATACATATTTTAAAACTTTGTATCAAACCGGTTAAGTAAGAACTAGGCGCCGCATATCATATAAATATTTAAACTTCAATAGCGATAAGCTACAAATTTCCTGAATCAAAGTTTCGATTTATTTTCGATATTATTTTGTAATTTTAATTCAAGTCCATATATATGTTGAAATTTCCAAATATTTCAGTCACGGTGGCATATTTCACTGAGACTAGCCTTCTGAGCGGGGATACTATAGTGCATAAGTGTTTCTGCAAACACATGTGGACTCTCTATTCCTTTCACTCTTAAAGTCGCGGAGGGAGACAGTACTACAAGAGTTTAAGTGCAGGACTGATGGCTTCACGTGCTTTTGTGCAAGTACCGGGGCTACACCGCCAAATACCCAACTCCGGCTACAATTATTGAGAATATACATAAACAGGGTACTTAATAATCTAATTAAAAACCCTAAGATGTGCAGTCGTACGCGCTATCCCTAGACCAAGACCAGTACCAATAGGGCAGTTAAATAATTAAATGAATACTATATTAAAATTCGACACAGTAATTTCTGTTAATAGTGTAAATACCTAATGATAACTTGTTTATCTTAGAACATCTAAATAAGGAAAAACAATTTGAATGGATTTTTTAAATAAAAAATATATACTGTGTTAATTTAATACAAACAGTTCAATTTAATATTCTTTTTTATTTAGTAGTAAAACTTTTCTCAAACAATAAATCGAAATAAAGGCTTTTTGTGTATACCATTGTTTTATCATCCGTCAGTATCGACAAGTGAAACTTTGAACAAGTTTACAATTTATGGATTTATAGAAGATATTATTAGTTAGGCTGTGTGTATTTTTACCCGACTGCGCGACGCAAAGAACAAACAGATAATAAATAAATATGTTGGGACATTAACACACAGCACCATCTAGTTCCATGGTAAGCTACGAGGCTTGTGTTAAGGATACCAGATAGTTGTTACACTACACATATATAATTTTAAATACATACATATTATAAATACAAACATCCATGACTGGAGTACAAACATTCGTGCTCATCACACAAATGAATGCTCCCAGCGGGACTCGAACCCGTGACCGCTGGCACAGCAAGTAGGGTCATTACAAACAGAGCCAAACGTGTCATCAAAGAAAAGAGAGAAGGCTAATGTGTTTATCAACCTATGTATGTATGTATGTATGTTTGTTTGTTCCTTTGTGGCATTCTAGAGACCAAACGCGTGGGCCGATTTTGATAATCCATACGTCATTAGATTCGTCTTGATAACGCCAGTATCATAGGATACATAAATATCATTAAAAGTCAAAATGGCGGAATTGAAGCGCTAATTTGTGTCTTGAAAAAAATAAAAATAAATTTGAACAAGATGATTTTTCAGAACCGATTCGAAAGAAATTCAAATAGTATAATAGAAAAATGAATAAAAGAGAAATGTAAAAATCTGCTCTATACTTCATACAGTAAAATAACGCGGATCCAATTTTTTGCACCTATTCATTGAAATATGAACAAATCTACAATACACAATATAAAAATTTAAGGTGATCAAAATACAGACAAAAAAATATTTACTACTATGTTCCTATACGAATACTATGTTCCTTCGTCAACTTGTTCTCTTTTTAAATCGCTTTTTACGCAGTCGGGTTTTTTATTTATGTAAATATTTATTTATTAATAAAAACAAATAAAGTAAGGGTAAGTTACTAGTATTAAATAAAACGATAATATTATTTATAAAATTTTATGAATGGCGACCTTGATGTCAGACATACTATAAGCGGATATTTAGGTACCTATATTATAAAACTGGAGAAGAATAAATTAGAATTTATACTTTTAATTATCTTAGAACATGATAAGAGGAAACTCGTTTAATACAGTATTAGGATTTTAATATCAAAAAGAATTTAACATGTCTACATATTATGTAAGTTTGATCCTTTTGAATGTAGACCATATCTGTGTAACTTCTCCCTACTTAAATATATTGACGTATTCGTATAATTATCGATAGGAAATATAAATTAGTTTGTTGATTTTTAAGATATTTAATGTTCTTAAATATAAAAACTTTTTAACAAAAAAATAAAAACCGACTTCCAAAAAGCACTAAAAACTAAAATATAACTGATTGGTAGTTTTCATTTACTATAAATACCTAATCAAATATATTCGAAGTCGGTGTGCTTTGCTTTGTATTGCCTGGCTATTTTTTTTGTTAAAAAGTTTTTATTTTTCTCTTTTTAGTGTAGACAAACACTGCACTATCAACAGCAATAGACACACTTGCAAAGTTTCAAGTCAATATGACAATTAGAAGTAGTTTAAATTCTTCATTAGCTATTTTCCCACCCTTAGGGGTGGTATTTTTTTTTAATTTAAATGGGACTAATCTGTAAGTATACACTTTCCAACAAAACAAAAATTGTATAAATAGTAAAAAAATTGTATAATAGGTTAACAAATGACGGAGTTCTGAGGTAACAAACATAAAAAAATACAGCCGAATTAAGAACCTCCTCCTTTTTGAGGAAGTCGGTTGAAAATACTCACTAAATATGTGATAATGTAGACATTAGACACTAATTTTATTTGAACTAATATAATATATCTAGAATAAATTAAATCAAAGTATATTTACATATATAGTAGGGGATTTATTTTACACTATATATAAATTATCATTTTTTGAATAAAGCATTTTCAGTAAAAAAAAATTAAACAACAAAACTAACGAGTGTTGCTCAGGTTTTTCTTTTGTGTGTTATTTTTACTAAGCTCGCATCGTTCGTTGGAGAAACTATAACTTATGCTAAGTTAAGTAAGTGTTATAAAAGTAACAAGTTTAAGGAAGCCGATAGCCGGTAACCAAGGGCGTCCTTGAAACGGGGCGCGGGTCGATGCGTGACGTAACGCGCTCGTGACGTCACGGGCGGCGTTCGATGCGGAGGCCGAGGCCGCAGGCCCGCAGTTCTACACCCCCTTACTGCCGTTTTACCATACCACCCAAGTATTTTTAGACTGTGTGACGTAATTCCGCTACAGAAAGCGGTAGAGCAGCACCAATTGTAGATCTAAAAATATGCAATAGGTTGTAGTTTAGTTTAGCTTTTTCTGATTATATCAAAGACGGATATTTTAACTTGCGAAAGTGATAATAAATTGTGTTTTTATGCACTACTGTAACTGATTTACAGATAAACAAGAATAATTGTAGGTGGTGCAGATTGACGTGCCTAACCATTTAAGTTGTAAGTGAAGCTTGTTATTAATGCAAGTGCAGTATTCTGTATCACGTACCGGATTGACAATATATTAATATCAGTCAAAAAACTAAATAGAGACTAATGATAATGTCTAGAAGACATTCGAACGAATATTAGATACATATCCTGATAAATAATAATTCTATAGGACACTCAGTTTTGTCCGCGACTCTACTCGCATGCTAGAAATGCCGATAAAATGAATCAAAACGTGAAAATCTAGGATATAAACCGTATCCATTCGGAATTTCAATTAAATCTGTTATGTCTTTACAGCGTAAAAAAAACTAAACACACTCATTCACTCACAAAAGTTCAATGTATAGTAATAGTATGATACTTTATCATTTTTACTTTTTAATAAGATATCGGACTATTCAAAAAGCTTCTCCAGATTCAATACAATAAGCTATAAATAGTTTTCTCTAGGGTGGTGTGAGTGTGACGTAAGCGGGAGAGCCATTTTATTTCGCCCTGACGTCACTATAGCTGGTGGGTGATAGCGTGCCTTATCATATATCCATACCCTCAATTATATTGTGTTAAACGAACACATAATCATTCAGATACGATAAGATTTATCTATATATAAAATTCAAAAATTAGGAATGACGAAAGCCCCCTTTTAGTGATTTAATTTGCATTCTGGCCCCGAATATATGCGTCAAATGGGCATAATTTAGTAGTTTATTGATCTATTATTTTTTAAAACCACAAAATTTTCATGTTAAGTAACCTTATGTGCAATCGCCTTTTATGTCTACCAGTTATCAGGTGATAACAAAAGTGAAAGTGATGTTGTGCCGCGCGGAATCTCTTGGAAACCGGTGTTTGTTTAGTGTTCATAATTGTTTATCACTTAGGAGGACACGAAATAGTGAGTGGTAAAAGTTTGATAGCTCTCGCCGCTTAGTCATTTTCACATATTGGGATCGAGATGTTATGTCGATATGCGATCATTGGCAATTTGCGGAGGCACATCTTATTGGCAGGTGCAACGTCTGCCGGTTGCGACAGGCTATTGGGCAAGTGGAAGGCAACTCGGCTGAGGCCAACGGCTCCGTACCGGAGGCGATCGCGACACAAGCATCCCATATTATACTAGAATTACCTAACTTGCCGAGAACATAACAAAAACAATATTAATTTCGCCGCACTGGTTAGTCAAAGATTCATTAAATTGCTTCTTGCTAATGCCACAGTGTCGGTTACAACACTCACTTATTACTTTAAGCTTTCATAGTATTCAATTGATTTCAAGCTCGTCTTAGTAGATTGTTGCAGAAGTTGTTTTAATAAATATAATATTGTGTTGTTACTCCTAAAAGGCTTGAAATTTTATAAATATTGTTTAAAAATGGACCCCTAAATTTTCTAGTTCTAAATCATCAAATTACGGAGCTTTTATATATAATTTTACATAGTTAGAAGGAAGACAGCGATAAAAAAATTAATTTACTTTTAGACAATTATTGTTTTCCATAATGAATGATTACTATTTTTTGTAAACAGATATGGAGTTTCTAGTTTTCTAGATACCTAGATCTATCTATAATACCAAAGATGCGAATATTATTAAACGGTTTTTTAATAGAAATAAAACAAAGAGGCATATGTCTTCTCAGACCGGTATATATTGAAAATAATTTCGTAAAATCTGTTTAGTTTCCTTTTTGCATAAACAAACATTATTGGTATAGGTAATTTTTAGTAATGATTAATACGTTAGATTCGGTGTCACTTAGTATAGCGGAAGTATCTACAACTAAAACAAATGAATAAATCTTTAAGCAGTCTGTTGTATTATCAATTTTTAAATAGTTATATTGCAATAATACTATAATCTATCTTAAATTATATTTTCTATATTTTTCACAGTCGAGAACGGTTAAGCAATATCAAGCAGGTGAGAGGTGAGAGGAAAATATGAGGTATGTTTTGATATTTTTATGAACATTTTTTTCTTAGATTTTAAAATAGGACGAGGTACTCAATTCGGGTGTATAATATATATATATATATATATATATATATTAACTGTGAGTGGAGATCCATAGATATGGAGGAGTATCTGCATAAATTGTGAACAAATTATATTTTTGAATGGAGAGATCCTAAAGAGATCTAATCTTATAAAAATGTTCAACCATAAAAATAGAGAAATAATTACATGATGATTTTAAAGTGCGTGTATTTTTTATTGAAAATGATTCATTTTTGATAAAAGTACTTTGTGTACTTTAGTATAAACTCATATTAAAAAATATACGATTGAATTAAATCATTAATATTTAGTAAAAATATTAATGAATTAGTTCAATTATATTTTTTTTAATATGAACATTATTTTCAAATCACCTGCTTCCTATCTTGAATAACATTATAAGTAATTTTTTCCTACTTAAAAATATATAAAGAATGATTTGTATAGAAAATTTCTTCGCTTGTAATTTTCAGGCTAGATAATTATGGGTTTTATTTAGAAATCATAGTGGAGTCTATAAATAATTTGTGAACTTTTGTTGTGCTTGTAAATGTTATTAGGTTAATCAGACCTCTTAAGGACTAGGTATACTGTATAGGTTACAAATAGGTTACACACTGCACGCATGGGTCACTGGCTAACTGTGAGCTCAGCTGTAAAACTGGCTCTGATAATATTTAAATGTGTATATTATCCATTAATTAAATTGCGCTTAATTTTATGAAAAATATGTATGTTATTAAATTGTCATAATATTTTTTTAGGATCTTAAATATTCAAGTCCTATTTAAGTTACAAAAACTTCATGCATATGGAAATCAAACATCGCGATAAAATAAACAAAAAAAAACTTTTGCAATAAAATAACTAAACATAAAGAAACAAAAATAAACAAAAAGGTACGTACGTGTGTTAAGGAATTGTCTAAGGCCACAGTGTTGGCTGTAGGGCGTCAGCAACGCACCTCGCATTCTAGCCGATGGCCATCGTCACGACAGTTCCACACAAAGTCTACGCACCCAAAGGTTCTACACAACGAAAGCGAAAATAAACACAGAAGTGGAAGGACGCGTATCGTCGTGCGGGCGCTGACCTGGCGCAGGCTTGTCGGGGTCCAGAGGGGCGGCGCGCGACTCCAGGGTCAGGCCGAGGCACGCGCCAGAAAGTCCCAGTTCGCTCAGCAGGATCCTCATGCGGCCGAGCACATTGCACTCACTGCACGCGCACTCACTCACAGTCAGTCGGTACTCGGTAGTCAGCGGTCGCGATGCGCGGAAGTACGCGCTGGCGGACGGGCGGTGCGATACTGAGGCCGCCGCCGCCGAGGCTGGCGGCTATATCGCGCCGCCTGACGTCATAACTACGGCGTCACCGCCGTGACGTCACTAACGGTACCTCCCACGGCCCGCCCGCCTCCTCCGCCGCCGCCCGCCCGAACCTGCGCTAACGGCATCGCTAGTACGGAGCGGAGCTTTCGCACGCCCGCGCCACAGCTGCCGCTACTGCCACTACTGCCACAGCTCCCGACAACCCGCTACGTTTCAAGGCTTTCAGTTATCACGCTTTTCACGGTCAAACATGAGCTCTATCGTGTTTTATGGGATCTATTTTTATTACTATTTAAATTGTATATTTCAATTTTAAATACTTTTTAGTAAGTAAGGGATCAAATAGAAGCTCTTATATATAAAAATGTAATAATGTTAAATAATAATGTGACCAAATGACGGTAAGGTAGAGATGACTAACTTTGTTACTGAATAAACATTACTGCGCTTACTTACATCATAATAAATAGTTTAGATTCAGATATACAATTACAGTTTCTTAAAATATATTGTAACTGATTATTTAATTTTACATTATATGTTCTAGATTTTTACTTGTACTTTATATGAGGAGCTTTTTATGTTTTTTAAGAGAATTATCCCTCACCTAAATATAAATATGTTGGAACATTAACACACAGGTAATTTTGCCCCGTAAAGTTCGCGTAGTTCAATCAATATTAAGTTTCACCAGACAGAACTTCGTATGGAGTTACTCTTGTCGCTGTCTAGATAGCGATTAAACATATATGCGATATTGGTAAATAGCGCGCATTATTTTAATTTAAAATTTCCATTCAGCGAGTACACTTCGTATAGGGATAATTTCGGGATTGAATTCGCTACAGAGCTAATTTGACATGTCATTGCTTTGTCAGACCATTGTTTAAGATTAAATCTATACATATAATAAAATTGTAACTAAGCCGAATCTGTACATTAGATATTTTTTGGAAAATCTTATTGAAATAAACATTATTATCGATATATAGGCTGAATCTATAGTTTTTAGAATTTTTATCTGTATGGGATTATGATGAAATTTGGTATGGTGGTAGCTGGTTATCCGGGTCAACATATAGGATACTTTCTACCGCGGAAATAATCTCATTTCTGAGAAAAAATACAAAAACTGTAATGTAAGAGTGTAGTGATACGTAAAACCTAAGAATTTGGGTTTTGGTCATCTGAACGCGGGCGGAGCCGCGGGCAATGCTAGTACACAATATTTCTTTTTTTTCATATATTGTGATTCACTTCTATTATTAAATATATGTACCTGAGTGAAGTCGGTAATTAAAACGTGGGATTATTTATTTTATATTCTAGATTATGCTGGTTGGTTTTGTATCTTAAAAGTAACCATAATTAATCGTTATTATAATTATACATAAGTTAACATGAAAATTTAATTACGAACATGAATACTTAAATATAATTAAAGAATTCATATTTATGTATTCTTTACTTTTATTTCTAAGCAAAAAATGAGGCGTACGTTTGCATACATATTGTTATGTATAAAAGAAGTCGAACGATAAGTGACCTGCCTTCGTTTTTCTTAAGTGTCACTTGATTCACGTTGCGTTGACCGGATAATGTTCTGAGGTCAGTTTTAAATTTAAGTGTAAAATTAATCTTATTTGTTACTTATTAAAAAATCAATATTAAGATATATTAAGCCAATTAGGATCAACTAATTTGACTTTTCAATATCGAAGCTTTCTTAACTAGTTTAAAATAAGTTCAATTGAAAGCTTTTTCTGTGGTTTGCAACATATTTATATATAGAGCTTTTTTATAATTTTAAACGTTTTTTGCTTTGTTCACATGTTTCATACTAAATCAAATATAATGGACATTATAATCTACCTGAGTATATAATCTACGTGCAGTCTCGTACATGCGTGTACTAGTTTCAGTAGCGGGAGACAAATGCAGCGGTGACGACGCATCCCACTTTGCTTCCGCATTGATTGCGTCGTCGTCACGCAGGATATCTATAGGCGACAGATCGAATGCACTAGCGCTATTTCAGTTTACTCGCTAGATAGTGACTAGATCGCCCTACTTCCACTGTAGAAGACGTATCTTTAACATTCTAGGACTTTCTTTTTTATGCATACAGGACATGACAGTAAAACGAGCAATTCTTATATATATATATATATATATATACTGAATCTCGGAAGCGGCTCCAACGATTTTCATGAAATTTTGCATGCATGGGGTTTTGGGGGCGATTAATCGATCTAGATTAGTCTTATGTCTGGGAAAACGCGTGTTTTTATTCGGTTTTCTTATGCACGCAAAATATGGTCGCTAATTTCGTATGCTCGGGCATAAGCGTCGTGGTCAAGCGGACAAGGATGATTTATCATAAGTGTGTGGGTTCGATAGCCAGTCGTATTGAAAGTTTTTACATTTATTTATTCAAGTTTTTAGTTTAAAAAAAAAAGAAAATTGTACTTTTGGCCAAAAACTCCGAGCGAAGCTCGGTTGCCCAGGTACTTAAATGAATATATAACAGTCATTTGTTATATTCTCCGATTTTAGTGAAGATAAAGTTAAAAGTTGCGATGATATAGGAACACGAAACTAAATCATCAACTAAAAGCATATTTTAGTATTTGGTCGTTATTATCCTTATGCTATTTCTATTTTTTGATATGTTTTACAAATTATGGCTGCCGTGACCTCTGCACTCTGTTCATGTTTAACAAACGAGTAAGAAGATACTAGTTAGTCTACATGTAGATAAGTATTAAGTAGATATAATAAGCGTCTAATATACACGCTTTGATGTGCTTTGAATGTCTAAATTATTATTGAGAAAAAATTAAAAATAAAAACCTAAAGGAATAACAAAGCCTAAGCAATCTCTTATTTCTAGAGATTGTTTATCTGTTTGTAGAGTCCATGACCTATCGAACTGGTTCCGACGATCTTCTGTATGGAGTAGATGTATTTATGCCTATATTTGTATTAGAAAATAAATTAAATACATATTTTAAAATCTAATGTTATAAAACATCAATGCCTTTTTAACTAATGCGTTATTAAACCGTTATTATCACTACATATTATAAAACAAAAACCTGCGCCGCGTCTGTCTGTTCGCAATAAACTCAAAAACTATTGCATCGATTTTCATGCTGTTTTCACCAATGGATGGAGTGGTTCTCGAGAAAGGTTTTAATATATAATTTGTTAAGTTTTTGTATACATTGGCTAAAATATAACGATATTGGTTGCAGTTGTCGGAAAAAAATAAGCCGTCTGGGAGCTTTCAACGAAAACGCCTAAGCCCTTTAAGATATAACAAAATAATGTATGTGGAATTGTGTATCTTACATAAGTCTACAGAAAAGTCTGCAGAAAAATCTGGCATATGTCTATCTCTTAATAATAACATACTATATCCATTTTAATTCAAAACGTACCTAGGGACGAACCCGAGCGAAGCGAGGGTGAGTCAATAGTATAATATATAGTAAATCAATTTAAAGTTCTGTTCTGTTATGTGCATCATCAGAAATCATCTATTTACATCATCAGAAAGAGGTTTTTCTTTCTGAACTAGTTAAAATTTCTAACTTGACTACATTCATAAGTATAAATTAATGACATTTTAAATAAAACTACACATTTTTTTGGATTTATTCGCGGATTTTTCGGATTTATATTGGTTCTCAACGTTTCGAATAGGTACTTAACAGCAATCACGTCACAGGAGAGACTATTAAAAATGTCTGAAAAAGTATTATATAAATTTATTATATATTATATAAAAATGAAATAAATTTAATTATAAAAAAATATTAACGCGACGCTTAGTATTTTAATTTGAACCAAAGATTTGCATAGCAAATTTTAAACATAATATGTACAACTTATGGCATTGAGGTACTTGAAATATTACAAGGCGGAAGTATAAAATCATCATCGTTTTTTTAAGTTGTATACCAACTCTATGTACTCGTACATTCTGAATTCCAAAAAGTTTTTTGTACGCATTATAATTGCGTATCCATCAAACATAATTTATTTTAGACCATATTTATAGAATACTAGCGACTCACTCTCGTTTCACTCGGGTTCGTCCCCAGTAAAGAAAAAGAAATCTATCTCACGGTAACCGTACATTTTTCCAGGATAAAAGTAACCTATATGCTAAACCAGACTATAATCTATCTCTGGGCCGAACTTCATCCAGATCCGTTAAACCGTTCTGGCGTGATTGAGTAACAAACATCCATTCATCCAAACTTTCGCATTCACAATATTAAAATACTAGCGGCTCACCCTCGCTTCGCTCAGGTTCGCCTCTAGAAAAAAAAAAAGAAATTTATCCCGTGGGATAGATTTGTTTTTGTTTTTCTCGTGGGAACCGTACATTTTTCCGGGATAAAAAGTGTGTTATTCTGATGTATGAGCTATATTAGTGTAAAGTTATATCAAAATTTATCCAGTAGTTTTTGCGTGAAAGTGTAACAAACATACATCCATACATACATTCTTACAAACTTTCGCGTTTATAATATTAGTAGGATAAATAATGGGATGGGATACTTTTGTTTAAATAATTTTATTGATATATGTACATAAATATGAAAAACATGTTTTAGGGTTCGGTAGTCAAAACCGTTTCGTGGCTAAAACGGAACCCCTATAAATTCACCATGTTTTTTTGTCTGTCCGTCTGTCGCAGTCCCGTGTATGTCATAGTCATTTTACGTGTTTCTTGTCAAACGTTAGACTATTAGACAAATCTGTAGCCAAATTATAAAAATAAAAAATACGGGTGTGATCAGTGATTTTTGTTCAAGCTTATAATATATAATGATAGTTGCAAAATTATTATATAAGCGCGAATTTCTAGCATAACTAATTCTTAAATTAGAAATTAATAAAAATTATTTTTTTAAATTGAAAAATCCTTTTTGTTTTTAATAGCCTATCTATGAAAGTACATTATAGACAATCTACTTAGCACTCCCGCCTTCAGGAACGTCGCAATAATATGAATAAACTACGCGGGCGAAGCTATGGCAAATGCTATGTAACATAAGAAGTATAATATGCTTTTAAAATTTTATCTTTATATTAAAAAAGATATGACAAAAATAAAAACTGATTACATAATTATATATGCTAAAAATCTCGTTTATAATTTATAGCTTTTGAACTGAAATATTAGCTAAAGCCTGCTGATTTCTCTCTTCGCGATAACAGAAATTTGCAAAATAAATATTTATCGAACTAGGAGATGATGTGTACATTTTATGTCTTTGTTGGCATTCTAAATTCACATTGAACTCTTAAAATATTAACTTAAAAGTTATATAAGAATGATTTGTAAACTATTATAATTTATTTTATACACATATTTTTGTCAATTATTTTGTATCTATAAACTATATGTATATAAGTATACATATAGGTAATAAACTTCTGAGTCGAATCTAAACATTGGATATTTTTTGGAAAATCATATTGAAATAGTCATTATTATTGATACAGAGGCCAAATCTATAATTTTTAGAATGTTTGTCTGTCTGTCTGGGAACGCAACACGAGATAACCACTAGACAGATTTGGATGAAATTTTGGAATTATGATAGCTAGTTATCCGGGTCAACATATCTCATCTCTGAGAAATATATACTAAACCTTAAAATGTAATCAGAGACGAACCCAAGCGAAGCGAGGGTAAGCCGCTACTAACTAATAAAAACGAAAGTTCACTTAATATTAAAATTTTCAAAGGTAATTTTGTAAATTATATTAATTTAATATGTTGTTTTATTTATTCCAATACTTACATAAGCTAGTGGTAGACGATTCGTATTACGTAGGCATACGCAACGCTTTAATCGATGCATTGAAGTAACGCCTACGCGCAGGAAAACTCGTCATTTATTCTCATCGTTGCTTATAAGTGAGCTTTCTTAACAAAGTTACTTTATGAGTAGTTATCTAGTAGGTATTTTAATATGAATACAAGCAGAAAATGATTACTTGTACTGTGAAATTATTAATGAAATCCTGCTATTCAGCCCTTTTTTTTAACGTCTCACTGCTGGGCACGAGCCTCCTTTCAATACGAGGAGGATCAGGCCATAGTCCACCACGCTGGCCAAGTGCGGGTTGGCGGACTTCACATGTCTTTCGAAAACTTGCTAAGTTCTCTCAGACATGCATGTTTCCTCACGATGTTTTCCTTCACCGTAAGGCAAGTGGTAATCATGTTAGAAATGATTCGCACATGAAAATATCAGAGGTGCGAGACCCGGGATTTGAACCCGCTTCACTCGGTTTCCCAAGCGAGCGCGTTACTACTGGGCTACCACTGCTAATTATTTAAAATACAATAATTAGAGCTTTATTTAACATAGAAAACGATATTATTATTTTAATATATTATAGTAGATTGATTAGATCTTTTTAATAAGTTCTGCCGGTAATTTTAGATGAAGAGGGTTGTTTCTTCCGCGGTGTGTCCGCATTCAGTACGTTGCATATATTTATGGCTGTTACGACTGGTCGCATGCCCTAGTACTATTTACTGCTCGCTCGGCGGGCAAACGTCCAGTTATTCTAATTTTACTTATAATCGATGCCGTCGCAACTCCGGCTCACCGACTAAAGTCTTTCTCATTCGTCAAAGTCGGGAATTGGTTACATAGACGTCGGGTCGTAATCTTTGGCTAAGCGATGAAAATGACCTACGCATGTGATAATGAAATGATTATGAAAGGAGTAAGTATTTTATATCTTTGTGTTTGTTAGCATTCTTAATTCACATTCAATTCTTAAAATATTAACTTAAAAGTGATATAAGAATGAAGTATTTTGATTTGTAAAGTATTAGGTATAATTTATTTTTAGACATATTTTTGTCTTTAATTTTGTATCTATACAATAATATTGTAACTGTTAAAACTGTGTAAATAGTTATTATTGTCGATAGAGAGGCCAAATCTATAGATTTTAGAATTTTTGTCTGTTGTCGGTTTGTCCATCTGGGACCGCATTACAAGAAAACCACGGAAAACCGCAGAAAAGTCGGGAATTGACTACATAGACGTCGTGTCGTTATCTTTGGCTAACTGATGAAAATGGTCTACGCATGTGATAATGTGAAAAAATAATTATTAAACGAGTAAAACGTTATACTATTAATATATACTTTGTGTGATAATAAAAGAGAAGTTTGTGAATTAATTTTCCATTTTTCCATTGTATATGGGATTATATTATTATATGTAATAAAAAGATAAAATATAAATTGTGCGACCTTTTTAAGGATTACGTTGTCAGGCAGTGTTTAAAAAGCACGTAGTCTGCGCTGCTATGGCTGGCTGCTACTCAATGTCATATTAACAAAATACGTTGAAATCAAGGCACTCTTTTAATTTTTTTCTTAGCTCTTCTGTCAATTTCTCTTTAATGCAGGTCACTAGATAACCCTAAATATTCGTATTCGTATAATACCGATTTTTACTATATCGGTTCTGCAGTTTGGCCGTGAAAGCAGAGTCATACAATTTATTTTATAATATCAGAGAGCATATATAATTATATAGTATTAACTGCCTTGGTGGTGTAGTGGCTAGCATATACGGCTGCACATTCGGAGGGTCCTGAGTTCGAGTCCTGGGTCGGGCCAAGTTTAGTTAATGAGTCTTTCTGTATAGTAAGTCTCAGTAACAGCCCGGAGTTGGGAAGTTGGCGGTGTTTCACCCCCGTGCCTCGGAGAGCACGTAAAGCCGTCGGTCCTGCGCCTTAACTCTCACTGGTCGTGTCAAGCAGTCGTCCCACTGGAGTATGAAGTGACAGGAATAGAGAATGCACTTGTGTCTGCGCTTACACTTGTGCACTATAATATCTCCTGCGCAGTTGGCTAGTCACAATGAGATTGGCCGCCGTGGCCGGAGTCGGCTGGGAAAACATCATCATCATCATCATCATATAGTATTAAATTAATTAATTAATACTCAGAGACATAAGGAGGCATTATTGTTATAAATATAACAATGCATACACATACAGCTAAAACGTTACAGAATTTACAAGCTATCGCTTTACAAAAATTTACAGTAGATTCAAATGACTTAAACTAGGTACTGTGATTGTTGAAAAGCAACTCCATATTTTTTAATTATAAAACCGTTTCTCTTTACGACATTAAATTAAGGCACCCATTTTTTAATGAAGGCCGTGGAACAGGGAGCAAAGCACAACCAACTAAAGCTCAATGTTTCTTTTGGGTTTGGTTAGCAAGTAAATCTAGCGACTCACCGTCGCTCCGCTCGGGTTCGCCCCCTATGTACGTTTTAACGGTTAGTATGGAATAGATAGGCTATATATTATATGATATATAACCTATAGCTTTCCTCAATAAACGGGCTATCTAATACAAAAAGTTTTTTTCTAGTAGTTTCTGAGATTAGCGCGTTCAATGAAACAAATAAACAAACAAGCAAACTCTGCCTTTTTATAATATTAGTGTAGATTGAAATTTTTGATTTTTTGATGTAACATAACTTAAATACCGATTGACAAACAATGCTTCGCAGAGTTAAATAAGTGACGTAAGAATGTGTATGAAATTTCTTTACCTACGGAGCTGAACATTTATTTTGTTAAATCCCAATGGTTTTTACGTGAGTGAAAAAATAATAAAAAATAGGTTACTTTTTTATTTATTTTTTGATTTTATTAACCTACAATTTATATAAAAAATAATTTATTCATTAGAAGTGTTTTTACATCTAGATAGGTATACATATAATAAAATTTTAACTGAGTCGAATCTGTAAATTGAATATTTTGGAAAATCTTATTTAAAAAGACGTTATTATCGATACCGAGGCCGAATCTATAGTTTTTAGGTTTTTTGTCTGTCTGTCTAGGAACACGAGAAAACCACTAGACAGATTTTGATGAAATTTGATGTGATGATAGCTGGTTATACTTTTTACTGCGGGAGAATATCTCATCTCTAAGAAATCTATACATATAAACATTTATTGAACGAATAGAGACACCGTTTTCGTTTTGTTGTTGTGATTATGAATGAATACGGTTTATTTAAGTATGTAGATTTTTTGAAGAAATTCAATTCCAAGTTTATTTTAATCTCAAAAATGATGGCTTTAGGAGCCCAGAGGAGGCTGAGGTTGGTTTCTGATTTTTTGATATTGGAAAGTAAAATGATTTTAAGTGGTAGAAAATATTATTGACAATAGACATATAGACTTAAAGAGTTTAAGAGTTCATTCTTGACTTGAAGACTATTCGACTGAGGGTTCTTCTTTATGTGTGGTGCTGGCCTGATTGGTGTAGTATTCCAGCGTTCTTATAGCCTCGTCGTCTCTGTGAGATATTGCCTATTCTTGCTATCTTCAATTTTATTATATTACAGTATTAATCTGTTGCAAAAAGTACCTTCAGGAAACTAGCAACAGATAAACGCAAATAAATAGAATAGGAACATCGTACTTACTATATTATATTATTTGACCCAAAATAATTAATTACTATGTATTTTATTATATAGTTAAAGTCAGTAAATAGGAAAATACATGATTATATTGGCATCTTACAATTAGAATCTTTGTAATAAAATAAATTTAATAAATTGCTTATTGGATAACATAAAATGATCATATAAGTTTGAGTTGCTACCAGAATTATTTAGTGGGTACTGAGTTATTAATAATCAAAAGGTTAAATGGTTGTAAAGGTATATTAATGTTTGTTTTATAATTACATCAAATAATCAACTTTGGACAATCGTTCACTACAGTGGTAGATGGTCATATCAGCTTCAGTAGTGGTGTTTTATAGGTAGAATAAATTTATTGCTCAGATTGTGAATTTGCGAAGTACAACTTCCGAATAAAGCTTTTAAGTAAATATATGTACATTCCTATTTACCATTACAAACTGTTTTATTATATCTTTTTTCGAGCCTTTATTTTCTTATTAATATTTAGTTTCGACTGCTATCGTTTTTATTTAATACTAGCGACTCACACACGCTTTGCCTCGGGTTCGTCCCTAGACAAAAACAAACTTTACCCACGGGAACCGTACAATCCGGGATGATATAACCTTCCTCAGTTAACAGGCTATCCATTGCAAAAAGAATTTTTAAAATCAGATTAGTAGTTCTTGATATGAGCGCGATCAAACTAACAAACAAACAAACTCTTCAGGTTTATAATAATAGTAATTTCATATAGATAAGTAGGTACACACCTTTATATTAATTTAATTTTGGGAAAATTAAAAGTACTCATGGCCGATAGGTACATTAAATAGACAGCATATATTACGTATTAAGATAAACTCCATTGTATTTCTCATATTATGAAATAAAAGTTAAATTACGCTAATAACAGATATATGTAATAATATATATGTAATAATAACTGAATATAGAATCCTTTATAATGTGAAATTTGTGTAGGATAAGGGATTTATCATGCTTGTGTACAGTCAAATAGGCCGCGAAACGCGTCATCTATATTTTGATACGCACCTACTACGTAAGTATGCGTGCCTGGATGTGTGATGTGTATAGGGAGACGTCGATGTGCGCGTGCGCCTCATATTTGAGCGCGAACGCAGCGGCATCAGCGGCTCGCGAGAGAATTATTACGTGAACGCGACTTGTTTCGATGCCGTCAGCGCATGCCTAAACATTAGGTGTGTTCAGTGTTTGTAAATTGTACTAATTGGGAATGGCGATCCATACTTACAATACAGTGCTTTTTTTATCTATAACTATCCCAGTTGCGTTATACAACGACCGTGCGTTCGATCAGTGAAATAACCTGGGACTGGTGACAGTTAATACTATCGCACGCGAGTCTATTGCTAGGACGGGTGCATTATGCACATATCCAGTGTATGTGTGCGTGAAGTGTTCACAAATAGTCGGTGCGAAAGGGGTTCAGAACGATATCTTATTGTAAGTAGATGCAACCACAATCAGTTGATACATTTTGAGGTTATGTTTGATGATTACATACAACAGAGTATAAGCAAGTAGTAATTTACAATTGTTTCTTTTTATTTGTGTGATGTTAGGATCGGTGTTCTCATAAGCTATTTTCAAAGTCAATTTTTTTACAGATTTATTGTTGTCTTAACCAAACATTTTAGTTGACTCATCACTCATTAATATATTTAAACATATTAAGTAATATACATTATGAATAACATTAACCTTAAAAATTCGCTAAGAATAATTGAATATTGAATATTGAGAGCATGCAGTGATTGCCTAAATAATCAATATCTTTGTTCAGTGTATAACAATAGAAATCAAAGATAAGATAACTTTTACCAGTGAAAGAATACGATTTAAATACCTATTTTAGTGATATTATAACATTGACCACTATAAAATACATAAATTATTATTGGTCATGAAAAAGATTAACTGGTTTAATAGGTGCTTGTTGTATAAATAAACAGATACACACGGTTTTACAGATAAATGCAGTTAATTAGGAACAGGGTCGAGTTCGTATACCTATTTATTGAACACACTTTGAATAATTTTACTGAGCAAAGAAGAGTAGAAACTATTTATTTTATCACGATTTATAATAATAAACTAATAAGTTTGACGAGTGACGACTGTTTTGAAAACAGCTTGACAGAATTCAATGGGATTTCCTTATGATTAAAAACGTAATTTAAACAATATTTCATTCTGCTATGTAGATATATCTTAAGCTTCCTTTAGGCACTGTGCGATTAGACAAAAGTGAGGGCCCATGTTCACTAGTGGTGACCGACCGAAGATTCGGTTTCGGTCAGTTCCGGTCATAGTTTCGGTTTCGGCTAAAAACATGCAGTCGCCGGCAAATTATAGTTATGTGTATATATTAGCACACCACTATTATGAATGCAAGTGTGAGTGAGAGTGTGTGTATGAGTGTATAGTGCTCTCTACGTGCTCTCTACGTGTTATTCCTTGAAATTTAGTATAGGATATACTATGTGTAAACCATAAGTTACTGTTAAGGGTAAGTGTAGTCTCAAGTCAACTACTTAAGTAGTTACATATAAAGCATGAACTACATTTCAGCATAAATAGAAATTTTAATAGGTCCGAGGCCGAAGGTTCGGTTTCGGTTTCGGCTGCAAATCCTGTTTCGGTCGGACAAATGACTAGTATCTACGAATATGCTCGTATGAGAATGCAAAATCGTAGACAAAAACTAGTGAAAAATGTTTTGCTAATAAATAATCATGTTCTTGTGTAGACACAATTATGTTTAAAATTATAAGCTATTACATGAAAGCAGTAGGTATATAATTACTAATTAAATGATACAAAAGTTGTTATCTCCGTACGTTCGCTGGCAATTTAATGTCAATAAGTTAGTGATGGGTTTCAAATATCATACAAATATAGATACGTACTTTTACTTTATAAAGATTTATCAGTTTCTAGTTGATCCATCCACTTAAAATATTTTTTCTTAAGTATTTTTCAACGATACAAAATGAATTTTATCTTATCATCAAATGCTTCATAGATAAGTGGCTACCTAAGAGTTGTTTACCGATGAGATGTCAGGATTAAGTACTTATTAATTGCGATTAAAAAATAACAGCTGTGAAAATTAGTTTTAGTTAAGTTTCGTACGATGGTATATTCTAGTATCAACGAAAACAAATGATTTTATGAATGAATAGTGGTTGTATAGTAAATTAATTCATCTTATGAGCAATAATTTTTTTACTGTCATAACAAAAAGTCATTTAATATCACGTTAAAATAAAAATAATAACAGCGTGACGTCAATATCTTTACATATTTGATCTATTTTTTTTACAGTTAGATCTTACTTATCATATTAGTAATCAATAATCATACAACTCTATTGAATTCAACAGAAAATTATATATTAAAAACATAAAGTAACATAATAGTTTTATTATACGTATAAAAAGAATTCAATTGTAGTTGCATGCAGCTGGCGGATGTATAAATACATATACAGCGAATTAGTCACTTAGATTATAAAAGTTATTTAATAAATAGTAATATTATTAGCAATCAATAAACTATAATATTAGTCTGTGGTAACTATATAATAAACAATACCGTGGGAGAAGAAATTAAAATTCATTGAGCAGTCACAGGTCAATAATTTGTTACACTTGAATATAAGAATGTCACAACTTATTAACCCTGAAGCGGGTGACCTGTGTATTCAATATTGCATAGTGCAAGTAGGTCCAACACGTGATCAACCGACCCGTAGTTGATCAAAAGGCCGTTTCTCCTCCTGTGTAGCCATTAATTGAGCGTCACTGGAGCGAATATTGTTAACATCGGGAAAGTATTGATTGCGATGCCCTCATCCCTATCGTAATACGTCATCGTTTATCACTCGCCCCCGCATTAGTACGTCATGGATGTATGACGAAGTAATACGTCATCGTTTTTACGCATGCGTCGTGTGTTCAGCTCATTCTATTTTAGATATATGCTTTATGGAACATAA
Organism: Brenthis ino; assembly: GCA_921882275.1. Classification (NCBI taxonomy): domain Eukaryota; kingdom Metazoa; phylum Arthropoda; class Insecta; order Lepidoptera; family Nymphalidae; genus Brenthis; species Brenthis ino. The sequence goes on along the minus strand of OV170225.1, from coordinate 24,229,055 downwards.
TATATTAAAATCTAAATTTGCTATAAATTTGATAGTTTGATTAAAATGTATTAAAAATTTGTAAAAAAGGAAAGTTTTAAAGAAAAATTTAAATTTTTAATGAGCTAATTTAATAATAAGGTAACGTTTGAGGGATTAAAGTGATGTTACAAGAGTTTCATTTTTGGACTTAAAATCAGATTTTAAATAGATATTTTGTAAAATTTGCAAATTTTGTAGATTAGTCATGACATCTCTGTTTTATTTTAGGGAGCACGATACTATGCCGAAGGTTTTCCCCGCCAATGCATATGCTTTCCTCATTTTTCGCCACCCGCCATCAGATGGCGTGACTGCTCTCCCGCTAAATAACAACATGGCGTTTCATTCACAGTTACCGTGAATTACTCGCGATGTTAATAAAATAATTTTTATTTTACTTTGATTTTCGTTAATTTGTAAAGACTCCAAACATGGTTATGGCGTTTTTGGATATATTGTCTCAGTTGGAAACAGGTATGATTAGTGTTTACGTAATAGTGGAGTGTTTGGCTCGCCGTCCTCTCTTCAGTATTGATTAGTAAACCGGTTATCATATGTGATGGCATGGATTTTAATATTTTCTATGAATTTTAACGTTAATTTTACAGAATAATTATGTGCAGGGCTTATTATTTTAATGTAACTATGGTCTAAAGTTATTTGATGAGATAATGGAAAATTAAATTTAGGAATGGTGCATTAAATTGACGCAGTAAACTTCACAATGTTGCTTAGCAACCAAATAACCTTGAAAAATAGTTCTAATTTTAGTTCGATATTCATTTAATTATGTTTAACATGAATTTAAAGCCACAGATGACGTAATTAAACTGTATTTATAATAATGGAATTTTCTTTTTTTACAGAAATCACCGCTTTATCTTCCGGATTATGGTACAATTAAAGAAATAAATAACTTTATTTAAAATGGATCCAATATTAGAAAATGAAGCTGCATCATCAGACTCATCAATCAAACATGGAAAATCTAAACATAGAAATAAGAAAAAAAAGAACCAGTTAGAAGGAACAAGTGAGAGTCAGACAGTTGTGGGTCAAAGGAAAAAATTCGTTGTCACGACATTAACAAGTTCAGATGATCAAAGTATTCCATCTGAAAATTTACCTCAAAGTAATGTGCATACAATACATTTTGGAACACGTGGGGTTGAATCACAGAGGCCCCATGTTAGGTCCATTTTTAAGGAAAGAGCTGACACATCTAGGCCGTCAAGTGCTGAGAGGGAACGCAGCAATAAAAAAGAATATGAAACTTTTCATGGAACATCATCTAGTCCTCGTAGTTCTATATTTGATATATTCCGGATACGACGAAAAAGTGATTCTAAGAAACATCAATCACTTTTAGAAAATGTTAAAGGCGCTTTAGGTGGTACATCAAAATCTGTTGAAACCCCAGAAGTTTCTAAAGACGATCAAAACATCTCGGAATCGAAAGATTCCCATAAGAACTATTATTATACCGTGACAGGAGTTCCTGGAACAAAAAAATCTAGTGCTCTTGATAAAATGATGCATATATTTAAGAGTAAGCCACAAACACAAACAGAACAAAGTACCGCTAGCACAACAAAGAAAAAGAGCAGCAAACCCGTTCGACGATCGTCAATTGGAACCACTTCTCCAACTTATCATAAAAATTCTTATGCATCATTAGACCCAGTACAAGCCAAGCAGTTATTTAGAGAGGTTAGAGGTCTCCCTAAATATGATCCATACTTATCTATTGTACAAATATCGTTAGGGGGAAGAGATAAAACAAGACTTCTTTTAAATTTTTTTAAGTATCATAAATGTTATGAAATTCTACCCAAATCAGCAAAAGTGATTATATTCGACACTCAATTTCCGGTTAGGAAAACCTTTCCTACTTTAGTCTCGCATGGCATTCGATCTGCCCCTTTATGGGATGCTCATAAAAAATTATTAGTAGGAATGATTACAGTTACTGATTTTATTAGAATTCTCCTACATCTTGAAAAAGAAAATTCATCGATGGATGATTTAGAAAAACATACTCTCCATAACTGGAAAAAAATTCTAAGACCAACACGAAAGCCTTTATGTAGTGTCGGTCCCGATCAATCTCTACATGAAGCTATTAATTTACTAAACAAAAACAGAGTTCATCGCCTTTTAATGATTGATCCTATGAATGGAGATGTATTGTATATACTATCACACAAGCGAATATTACGATTCTTGTTTGTTTATCTGAATGAATTTCCAGAATTAACATTTTTTCATAAGAAGCTATTAGATTTGAATATTGGTACATACGAAGATATTATATCTGTCACAGATAATACGACTATTAAGGAAGCTTTTCGGTTATTATTAGATAAAGATATTTCAGCTTTACCCATATTAGATGAAAATGGTGTTCTGATAAACGTTTATGCTAAATATGAAGTATTGAATTTAGTTAGTGAGAAGTTATATTTAAATTTATCGCTAACAATAGGTGAAGTACGAGACAAAAAGAAAGACTGGGAAGAGAAGTTGCAAAAATGTTTATCGAGTATTACCTTATACGAGGCCTTAGAAATTATAGTTAGAACTGAAAGTCATCGACTATTATTAGTAAATAAAGAAGATAAGCTTGTAGGAATCGTTTCGCTATCAGATATTTTAGTTTATCTTAATAGGGTCATCCCTACGGAAAAGAAGGTTTCATCACTTCAGGAAATATTTAGACCGTTGGAAGTAAATAAAGTGCCGGAGTCATTAAAAGAGAGTGAAAATGAAGTAATAACCATTACTGTACCTAATATAAATGCGCAAAATGTACCTGAAGCAAGCAATGTTGCTTGTGATTCTAATGAGCCTGTTAATGATAATGTGCAGGCGAACGAAGGCGAGACTGAAGTAGAAGATACTAGTCCAAAATCTGATACAGATTCTAGGAATAATGATGAGTCAGGTGATGTCCCATAATCTCAGTCAAGTATAGATATAACATACTCGTATAAAGCAAACGTTCATATAATTCCAAAGAATATTAAAGTAAATGTTAGTAGGTAAATCTCAATGCTTTCTGCTTAAATGATGATATTGTAAATTAACTTATTATGTACTTGTTAATAGTAGCATCAACACCACGTGAATGCCTTATTTATTTATTTAACCCATTATAATATGTCGCCAAAACATAATAAATTATTTTAGAAACATTCTGAACTTTTATTTTGAAATTAATTTTAAGTATTACAAATAATTAAGAATTATTTCACATTGGTTAAATAGTCTTCTTTTTTATTATTGCAACCTTTTCAAATGAATATAAATGCTGTTTAATGTAATGCTAGGGTCAATTAAAAATATTATCTTGTTATTGTAATAAGCTCTATATTGGTTTTTTTGTTTTAAATTATAGGTTCGATAAAAAATATATACTTGTCGCTTGTATATGTACGCAGAAATACGTATAAGCAAGTAGAAAATATTTATTTCTTGATAATTGTAATCATAAATTATATTCCTTAAAATAATAAATTAAAACTTGTAACTATTAATTTAAATCAAAGTAGCGTAGTAAATATGTACCTAATTGTATCTGCACTATTTAATTTATAAAAATGCATATTTATTACCGACTGTTCGTTTAGACAAGTAATAAAAAAATAGTAGATACCTAATTAATCAATAACTTCCAAAGGTTGGAAATGTTTAGCTGTAAATTGTTTTGTATAGTAAATATTTTTAATTGTGTCAATAATTTATGATTAATAGATTAAAGAAATTTGAAGGTCTACAGTTGAAAATGTCAGACTGTATTGCAGTCAACAGTATTCTCCAAGAAAAATATTTTTTAGTAAACCTTTCAGTTACATGTAGGTGCATATGAGTTAAAATTTATATATTATATCTTTTAAGAGATGATATTAGACATTGCCAACTCCGGAGAGAAAACAGAGTAAAATAGTATTCTTTCTGTATAATAACTATTCGTTTTGGAAGACTGCGTAATGGTATTTCATCAGTTTCAGATACCTATCGTTTAATGATAAATATAAGAATAAAGAAGATAACTTAAGGTAACTCTTCCGAATGTTCTGTTCAGCTTTCAAGCCTTGAAATTGTTGCATTTTATTTTTTATATATATTTTAACTAAGTATCTTTTTTAAAGCCAGCCAAACAAACTTATATATATATATATATATATATATATATATATATATATATATATATATATATATATATATATATATATAGTGTAGCTCTCGAAGAACTTGTCGAAAAGTATAGAAGAGATACCGAAGTTTCTATGTTGCACTATTAGGTAGTATAAGGATAATTATTGTATTCGTAAATTACCTTAAAATAGGCTAACTCTACTTTTAAACAAGACTATGCAAATCAAAAATTTACAACGCAAAAACCAAGCTTTAGCATTTTTCGTGTTTCAACATTAAAAAAGTCTTTTATTTTCCTTTTATGATGCCTTTTGTTTTCCTTTTACTTTACTCAAAAAACAAAGAAATAAAAAAAAAATAGTTGCAAATGCTATTAATATTACATATTATAATGAATTATCAAATCCAACTGCCAATATGACCATGATAAGTTATGGTCTGATAAAGCTATAAATATAAGGATAAACTTGTAATATTTTTTATGAAAGTGTCGACCACTGCAACAATAATGTAAGATTCATTCTGTTGGAACTCATATCGGACGACGAAGGGTTACAGAAACCTGTTAAAATATTTGCAAGGACATTTTTGATCACTTGTTTTACGAGGAATATGTATTTTATGTTAGTTAAAGATTCTATATAAAACATTTTCTTTTAATTATAAATAGTATAGCAGAAATAGATATGTATCGATTCTTTTACATTTTTATAATAATAAATTGGCAAGAAATAATAATTCCCATTCTATCTCGGTAACATTAATGGCAATATATGTATTTTTACTACTTTTACTATTTTAAACATTATAAATTCAAGTCTATACCAATGTATATCTTAAAAATATTTTTCGGTAATAATCTTTTTATATAAAAACAATCAATTTATTTTAAACAAGCCATTTTTAATATACATAAAAGGAAATAAAAATAACACAACACTGTTTATGTGCACACTATTTTATGAGTGCAGCTGAATGCGCAGCGGAGACTCGGAGACGTAGCGACCGGTCGCGGGTACAGGACCAAACCCGGAACAAACCACTTCGTCTCAAGGTTGTACCGTATCTTACTTTAAGACACTATTTATTCTTGTCTTTACCTGCCACCGCCCAGTTGATAAAATATATGTAAGTCGATTCAAAATTGTTATTGTAATAACATATTAGTTGTTTCTGATGTATAGTTATAGATAATAAATGAAAATAACGCATAAAAATATAACAGTTATAAAGATATTCGCAAAAATTAGGACTCTATTTTAGCGTGACTGCAACACATTCTATTCAAATTAACATACGAATACGAACCAGTAGCGGCCCACTCGTGTGTGAAACCGGTAAGTCACTTGACACTGGCAAAATAAATATGGAAGCTTGCTGTGTGATTGTGAGACAAATCTGCCTACACACTGGTAGGCCCAGTCCCGTCTGTTGATGTTTAGCGACACACGCGAAAGATATTTCCACAACTAAGATTATCTAAATTTTATGTTTAAGCCTTTCGGCATTTTTTGATACTATGTCTAGATTAAGTTAGCTTAGAAATAAAATTTTGTTATATAACTAGCGACACCCTCGTTTCGCTCGGGTTTGTCCCTACTTACTCGTACGGTTTAACGTTTAGTATCGATTTCTCAGAGATGAAATATTTTTCCGCAGTAAAAAGTATCCTATATGTTGATCCGGATAACCAGCTATCATCAAACTAAATTTCATCAAAATCCCTCCAGTGGTTTTTCCGTGATGCGGTAACAGACAGACAAACAAAAATTCTAAAAACTATAGATTTGGCCTCTGTATCGATAATAATGTCTATTTCAATAAGATTTTCCAAAAAATATTTTATGTACAGATTCGACTTAGTAAGAATTTTATTATATGTATTTGTGATTATATGTTCTTAAAGCATAAAAAAATATTTCCTAAAACTTGTAACTTTCTACGGATAAGTGAAAGATTTTATGTAAAAAGCGTAAAAATTATACGGTAGGCTATAATGGAACGAACAAATAATAAAACCGTCCAGTACATTTAATAGCACATCTCTATAAGATATCAATAAATTCATTGTATGAAATTACCTACGATATTAAAGTTATTGAATCAATACTAACATAAAAATATATAGTTTCGTAAAAAATACATAGAATGCTGTGCTTATACCTAAATCATTAGTGGATTTTAATTATATTAAAATAAGAAGCTTATTAGGTAAATAAAATTATAAGTGAGAAAATTTATGAAGTTGCTTTGATGTTAGGCTTACTCAATCATGCGTAAACCGCTGAAGTGAAACTTTAAAGGGAATTTGTCACAAAAATGAAAAACAATTAGCTGGATTACTTTTACTAAGTGTACTATCTTGTGGTAGGTTTTAATTTAATTATAATAATAAAAGTTTTGTCTTTATCTGTAGCAATTAGTTCTGCTTTAGTGTTAAAAGAAGATAAAATTACATGTTTGAAATCGTCACTTACGCTCGCCACAGCTTGCGGGATTAGTCTAAAACTCATATCGGTAGCAAAGTGAAGTCGCCGTCGCATCAAATCGACTCATTGAGTTATGTCACCAGTGTTTGTAACGGACGGAAGCCAAAGATATTACGATAAAGTCACTAATCATATTTTTTCTTTCTAGCCCAGTCGAATTAGGATTAACATTGGAAAAAATTTTAACAGCATTTTTTTAATTCTTTGAGGGGTCACTGGAAGTCTAAATTTAGATTTTCGGGGAAAAAGACCCGTTGCGTCATCGGCCATGTTGAATTTAAGGGTTGATTTTTATTTATTAAATACCCCTCGTTTATTTTCAATTTTACACGAAAAATAGTGTACAAATTGTTTGAAATTAAATTTCCTACAATTTTGATTCTCATCATTTTTTTCCAAGGATCGATATTTTTTGATTTATACCCGAAAAGATTTTTGTTTATTGAACAACTCCTTTTATTTCAATTTTACGCGAAAAATTGTAAAAAACAAAGTTGCTTAAAATCAAATTTCCTACAATTTTGGTGATCAATTTTTTTAAGGTGAAGAAAATATAACAATATAAGAAGATACAAGTTAATATTCGTATTTCATGACAAGTAAATACCATAAAATCGAACATTTTATTGGTAACAGATTTCTTTCTTAGACTGCGTTTTACATTAATTTTAGTTAAGATTATAAAATAAAAAATAAGTTGTCCCATTAAATCAAGGTAAAACGAAAGTAAGTGGACTAGGTAGAATAATATAAAACAAGTAATTTTAGCATATTATAGATTTCTGGATGTGCGTACATAATTAAATCTACATATAACTTGATAAGTAATGTTGTGGATATTCACACTAGGTCTAGATAAGTCGTATTATTTAACTTATCAAGTATTGTTTCAAGGATAACTATAATGTGTTTCTCATTTAATGTGCATATATTTTTAATTTACAAGTACAGAATTGTACCTTTTCAATTTTGTGATATACAAACATCTATTATATATATATATATATATATATATATATATATATATATATATATATATATATATATATGTATTAATAATGATTGGATGGATTGAATGGTTTTTGAGGAATGTTCTATACTAAATATATTGTTTGTCTTATTGTTATCCTCGTTAATATTTGATCTTGATGTTTTCACCAATCGTCATCATAATCAGCTCGATTTAGTTCATTGTTGGAGTGACTTAGGCTTCTCATATTGGACGTCACTGAACTCAATTTTCAGCTCTTAATTTCCAAATATTGCGAGACCACTTTACGTATTTATCACTCTTTCATTTTGGCTGAAAGGCGTAACATAGTACGTATGCTGTGTCGTGGTCTCCGCTCTAGGGCCTGTCTCTTCCACTGATCCACAGGTTTTATGACAACATTGACCGGCTTTCAGCCACATCAAGTTAATAATTGTTTAAGCTATGTCGATAAATTAGTTATTGAATCACCTCGCCTCATTCAAAGAACTTCTACATAGCACTCTCAATATTTCGCTGAACGTTTTCAGATAGTCCAGAAATCGTATCTTGTTTACCCTCGGCTCCGTATTTGATAATAGATAGAACAGGCTAATTAAAGACTTTTATGTTTAAGATTTGAGGTAACAATAACAATAAGACCCCACAAAAAATAATTCACTTTACTATAGGAAAACAAAATTTCAAAAATTAGTAATTATTAGTCGATTCTGAAAAGACAGAATTTTGTACAATTTATATACATATGTATATATAGTATAAAATTTCAAGACAATAAATGGATTTAATTTTAGAGACAGAGTTCACGATCTTTACCTATACTAATATTATAAAGAGGTAAAGTTTGTGACGTTATAGGGGATAATCTCTGGATCTACTAAACCGATCTAGATGAAATTTGGTAAAAAGATAGTTTGAGACCCTGGGACGTAGGATGCTTTTTATTCCTCAAATCATCTCTTATGGGGGTGAAAATGAAAAGGATGAAAGTTTGTAACGGGAAGCAAGCTAGGGACGAACCCGAGTGAAGCGAGGGTGAGTCACTAGTAAAACTATTTAAATCAGATATGTTTATACTACACTACGCTTTATAAGTTACGAATTATTTATTATAAGTAAGATTATTATTAAATAACACATCTTTAGTTAGAAATTATCTAAGATTTGTATAAATATTTAATATATAAATTGTCGTATAAATAGTAGGTAATATATGTGTTTATACAATAATCGTGCTGAATACTATTTATTGACGACAGATTACGTCATCGTAGTACTCACTTAAATTTTTTATCAATGAGCAAACCAACCAAAATATAGAATGAGTAAGTTAACTATAACTGTATGAGGCACATATTATATATATACATATTTACTTATACTACATATACTACTTTGTTACATGAAAGTGTCGCTAATAAGATATTACATAACAGAAGACCACATATAGCAACATCCAATAAGCTTACATATTCTAGGAATCACCGTGTTTACCTACATTTAGCTAAATATTTTGAGACATGCTAAATAGCTATAATCGATTTAAATTTTAAATCATTTTTCTGATATACAGTGGATTTGGATAATCTTAAACAGTCATCATCTGCTGTTAAATTCTTAGAAATTATCCTGGAAGGATTAAAAAAACGTAAATTTTTATCTTTTTCAATAAAATGTCCACAAACTAACATGTGCTTCAAAGTAATTGGACTCTTCGTTAAAATACTTATACTAAATAGTTTGAAAGCAAATGCACGCTGTGGTTACTCAGACATCGTTAAAAAAGTTTCACAATTTATGTTGGGCGAGAGCTTTAAGATTTTACAAGTCATTGAAGACACAATTTGTAAACGTTGCCAAAGAGAATGGATTGATTACTTTTTAAGTTCTATGATTATGTTGCTTGTAACTAAAATGCCTTAAGGCTGGGACATTGGCATTCTCTTACTTATATTAATGATTGCTGTTAATTTTTAGACATCACATTCATTTTGAATAAAAATTTAAAGGTGCGATATGACATCAAGTTTCCAAAGTGACCGGTTTTAATAGATGTTTCTAGGTTTCATATATATAGATAATGTTTTGAGGCAAAGTTTTAATATTCATTAAAAAAATTAAGAATGATATTCAAAAGTATTTCAAGGGTTTAAATTGGATATAATAATCACATGTAAGCTTTTAAGTCATTCGTTAACAAGGTATCCATATTATAATAAAAACAACTAGACAAGTAAGAACTGGGCGTACGTGCAACGTGAAGGCAGGTGCATTTTCAATGGAGACAAGCAGGCGCTAGGTAAATAGTATTATGGCTGTTTTCATAGAAAATAAAAATTTTATGATTTCTTTATATTCATCAATAATTTATGAAAACGCTGACATGTATAAATATTTAAATTACGTCTAGCATATTATACTTTAAAAGTTCCTTTGATAATATAAAGTTGGCAGTTTCTATATTAAAATACAAACGTATTTTTTAAAGTTATTAATATTTATTGTTTTAAAATTACTCAACTGTATTTTTTTTAAATAGTTCGGATTGCCACTATCCTAAATTATATTAGACCTGTAAAAGTATGTTAAAAGTATGATTATAAATTTTGGCCTGATTTCTATTTTCTCATAGCATAAAAACTTACTATACGTGAGTAAATATTTGTGTTACTAATGTAAAATAAAAGTCGGCAAAGTGTGAGTCGTATTTGGGCAACGAGGGTTTCTCATCACTACTCAATACTGACTAATAAAAAAATCCGGACAAGTGCGAGACGGACTCACCCACCGATGGTTCCGTACAAATTTGTAGGAAATCTGTTTAACTTTAATTTTCAACTTTTTTTTAATTTTTGGAATTTTCCCTTGATTTTTGCCAAATATCGTGATTCTAGGTCAACGGGAGCTACCATATAGGTTTTCGACCCAAAACCTATAGGGTACTTCCGGTTGACCTAGAATTGTCAATTTTGGTTAAAAGCTTTTGTGGGTAAAGCAGGGGTGTTGCAGTGAATGCGAAAGCGATCCTGCACGCCCCATTGCACTGCGGCGAAGGGTTCCGTTGTGGGTTTTAGTGAGTAGGAGTCTCACAGTACCCTGCCCATGACGGCGGCAGGGTCCCCATGATGGGTTTCCCCAGCGACAACAAAAAAAAAGGTCTTACAGCACAAATAAAGAGAAAATTCTAAAAATAAAATAAGTTGAAAATTGAGGTCAATTTTAGTACTTACAAGTTTTCGCGAAAATCTAAATTTGCCCATATCTTTTTATCGTGTTGACACAGGACCTTGATTCTTATACACCTAATCGGAACTATACACCTCAGTATCTGGTATAAATTTCAACTTACTAGGTCCACCCGTTCTTCAGAAAATCAGTGGTGACACACGGACAGACAGACGGATAGACGGACAGACGAACAAGAGAGTGATCTTATAAGGGTTACTTTTTTTTACCTTTTGAGGTACGGAACCCTAAAAACACACATTTTAAAACATCTTAAATATCAATAGGATAAGGCAAGATGATATTCGCTAATACAAAACTAAAGATAGAATAATGTATGATAATGACACGTTAAAGCTTGGTGTCACAAGCTCAGAATATATATGTACATACGTACATATATATTCTGAGCTCATATTAGTACAAACAATATAAGAAGTCTAGAAGAGATAGAATTCTATCCACTTGGTATTTTGTAATACCAACTTATCTAAGGAGGTAGTCTTAAAGTTCTTTTTGAATGTACCTTATAGGGTTTTTGAATGTACCTTATTGGATAAATAAAAATATATTATTCATTCGATTATTGTCCGTTTGTGATAAATAACTGCGAATTTTTTGTGTTTCTACAAAAAAAAAAACAATTCAAACTAAAAAAAAATAGGGTAGTTAAAAAGCTTTTAATTGTTAAGGTAAAGGCTATTTTCTTTTTTTAACTAGCTATAGCCTTGATATTTTTATAGGTAATTTTTTTCATAATACACCATTTCTACGTAAGTGAATTAACTAAAACGACAAAATCGCAGTTTCGTATCGCACCCATATTAATTTTTATTAATATTATAAGTTTGTTTGTTTGAACACTAATAAACCGATTTAAAAAAAAAATTTGCATCAGATATCCCGTTTATTGACAAGGGCTATAATAGGCTATATATCATCATGCTACTACCCAAGGGAGCCGAGCCTTTTTAAATCTAAACAAATTGGGCAGACTTTCATATATTATTGTAAAATTATATACATATATTATTATATTATATACATAGAGACCCGGGCGAAGCGAGAGTGAGTCGCTAATAATGCCTGTATTACAGAAACGTCCACAGAACCATTAATAGATACACCGTTTTGTAAAAACATAACTGAATTATGTTTATTAATTTTAATATATTTTTTATTTAACTATAACATTGTTCATAGAAGAGTTATTGTCAAACTAGTCATAACCATAAGAGTAAGTTTCATCTCAACGTTAATAAAAAAAAACTATATTTTACATGCATTTTGTAAATAAAAAATAAGTTAATATTTGAAATCGGAGTATGAAGTTATTTATATAAGTGAAAACAAAGAAATAAAATAAATAAAAAAAACACTTGCAGAATAAAAAGCATTCATTGAATAAAAAGCTCTATCCTTTTTCACTTATTTTGAGATAGGTATAATTTGGTAAATATCAATTCAAACGTATTTTTTTATATTTGTTTCTCAAGTGTCGACATAGTTAATATATACATTTTCTTTATGTAGGAGTACCTATTCAATCCTTTTCAACGTCCTACTGCTGGGCCGGGCACGGGCCTCTCTTCAATACGAGGGGGATCAGGCCATAGTCCACCACGCTGGCCAAGTGCGCGGAGGCGAACTTCGCATATCTTTCTAAAACTTGCTAGGTTTTCTTACACGTGTAGGTTTGCTAATGATGTTTTTCTTCACCGTAAGACCATTGGTAATCATATTGGAAATGATTCGCACACAAAAATGACAGATAATTGGCACGTTACCACTGGGCTACCACAACATGTAGGTGTGTGAGATGTTAATCGCAGAAATGTCCCACGGGACATTAGGTATCTCTGCTATATTAAGTAGGTACCTTTGCGGCGGCGCATGTCCAATTTTTAACAAAAAGTAAAATTCAATGTACTAACTACGTAATGGCCCTAGTAGATCAATATTAGGTAAATATAATATACTTGTTCTATATTAATAGATATCAAGTAAGTAGTTATTTTAGTTCACTATGGAGTTAAAATATATGTAGGTACATATCTATACTGTTATAGTAAAATCTTAAGTGTTACGTAACCGAGTGTAAGCATTTTGTAATAGCTGGTAACCTGATGTCATAGAGATTGGGAGCCAGTCGATGACCCCTTGACACGGTCGTTATATGCAGGTTCTAGCACCAAGAGATAGACAGTGACCGACGCGTTAATTCGATAGATGCGATAACTTGTAATTGCATGTTGCGCTTAAATCTAAAGTCTTAGATGGAGTAAATTGAAAAACGTTTACTGTATATTTCCATAGCTATAGTAGCATTTGACCGCAATTTTGTACTGTTAGCTAGAAACAAAATATTGAATGACTAGCATTGCCCGTGGCTCCGCCCGCGTTCAGATGACCAAAAACCAAATTTTTAGGTTTTACATATTACTCTTACTTTGCACTTTATGTATTTTTTCTCATAAATTAGATATTTTCTCAGGCTAAAAAGTATACCCGGATAACCAGCTATCACCATATTAAATTTCATCAAAATCCCTCCAGTGGTTTTTTTGTGGGGTGGTGACAGACGGACAGACAGACAAAAATTCTAAAAACTTAAGATTCGGCCTCTGTATCGATAATAATGTTTATTTTAATAGGATTTTCCAAAAAATATTTAATGTACAGATTCGGCTTAGTTACAATTTTATTATATGTATATTTTATTAATCTACACATAAAGCTTAACGCTTTGTATTCTTCTATCAGTTGTAGGTATCTTATATTCTAGCCTCTGCGTTCTGCGTTCAGTAAGTCACAGTCAGTCACGATATCAATGTGTCATAGCGATTAATGAATGAAAAAAAAAACATTACTATATAATATTTATTAAAATAAAAAAGTAAATACGAATTTTTGAAGTGTGAATGGCACTTACGTGAGTATTTAAGTGCCGTCATTCATATTTGCATATTATTTTTATCTTATTATCTTATAGTTGGCAGAAGAGTACAGGTATGTGAATTTCGTAACATTCCTAAAAGATATAAAGAAAAAATTGAATTAAAATCTATATTATGAATACAGATTATTTTTAAGCGAAGGTGCGACTGCGTAAGCTGAAATGCACATGTATAAGAATTCACTTATATCACTCGCTTAAAATATTTTTAATTTGTATAAGGAGTATAGGAGGAAGTACAAAGTAAACACGGATGTAGTGAATCTATTTACGTAATGTAATTTTGTTTAACAACGAGAGAAACCTCTGATGATATAATACTTTATAGTGCTCAACGCCTGCGAGTTAGTGATGGGAGGTGTTTATTTATTATTCTTTAGAGTTCCGCTATTTTCATGAATTAATATATATATATATATATATATATATATATATATATATATATATATATATAATAAAGTGACAGATCTTTACTTACCTAAGTAGGATTTATATTGGCTTTCACTTTCATATTAATTGTAAATCAGACGACTTTTTAAAAGCTTCATTTTTTTAAATAAGTATATCCCATATTTTAGAAAAACTACATATTAGTCAACTTTATTATAATTATACGGCAAGTATTCGTATCATGTACGGAATCTGTGGACAAGAAAATATTTATTTCAGTAATACAATTATAAAATAACTAGCATTGCCCGCGGCTCCGCCTGCGTTCAGATGACCAAAAACCAAATTCTTAGGTTTAACATATTATTATACTCTTACAATGTAGTTTTTGTATTTTTTCTCAGAAATGAGATATTTTATCGCGGTAAAAAGTATCCTATATGTTGACCCGAATAACCAGCTATCATCGTACCAAATTTCATCAAAATCCCTCCAGTGGTTTTTCTGTGATACGTTAACAGACCGACAAAAATTCTAAAACCTATAGATTCAGCCTCTATATCGATAATAATGTTTATTTCAATAGGTATAGTAGTACAGATTTGGCTTAGTTACAATTTTATTATATGTATCGATAAAAAAGTTCCACCATTCTAAATAATAATAACTTAATTACTATTAGTACTTACAGTAATCTGCGAAATAGCAAATTTTAAAAGTTTAGGTAAGACCTTTGTCTTAACAGAGTCAACATTGTTTGGTTAGTGCTGCGTAACAGTGTACAACAGATTTTCCTTATAGTACAGACTTCAAACATTCCACATGCGCTTTTTTTCTATACTTGTTTATATTTTTTATTAATAATCGTGTTTATGCTGAATTATTTAAAAACACTGTAGTATAAATGTGCTACAGAGTTAATTGCTTTAATTTTAATTTTATTTTAAACAGGTTTCAAAAAGAATAAGTATTTTCACGCTTGATTTTTTTTATTTATAAAATTTTCTTAATAATTCTTGCAGAATAGCTTCAGAATGTTCTATTATAAATTTGTAGGTATTGGAGACCTCAGATTTTGAAGATATGTCAGGGAACTCATCAAAATGGGATAAGAATTAGCTGTGGCAAGGACTTTCTGGACTGGGCTGGGCATCGTGTAGGTACGAAGATACAAGAAAACTTTTTAAGAAGAGAAGAATGAATATGTAGATCGAATTATAACAAGCGCAAACACATAGGACTTAGGTCAGAGAGTCTCAGGTCTTACATTAAGTTGTTACTGAAAAAAACATGTTGTATAGTTCCTTAGTAAAATATAAATAAGTTAATTTTAGAATTTTCAGATCAATTTCGTATAGATAATACCTATTGTAATACAAGAAATATTTATGTTTATCACCTATTTTATCACATCCATTTTAATATTATAAATGTGAAAGTGTGTATAGACAAACACGTTTGTTTGCTTGCTTGTTCGTTCGTTCGTTCGTTTGTCCCTCCATGCTTCCGTCGGTCCGTTCGTTCATTTGTTCGTTCATTCAACAGAGTAACGGATTAGCGTGATTTTTTGTGTGGGGATAGTTCGAGGGCTGGAGAATGACATAGGCTACCGCGTGAGATTATCTCATTCCCACGAGAAAACACGTTATAATACAACCTACAACAACTCATCATACCTATATATGTATATATATAAATAAAGATAAATTCACTATTTTCATATTTGACAATAATTTATCTGTGACTATATTAAGCTGTCAAGAGTCTTTGTTAAGTTGACCTTACTTTTTCACGGGCTAGCGCGATATACGAATCGATGCATCGCTGGATAGTTTTTGTAGAATTGCATTCATAAACCAGAAATTAATACAAGTGCTTAAAAATAAATAATTAATTGTCAGATTTATGTAAATAAATTTCTAGTTTCTACTATTGTTCTTTTGTGCTTATAATATTATATAATCTAATTATTTCATACTAACCGTTTAAACATATCTAGGGACGAAGCCGAGCGAAGCCAGGTGAGTCGCTAGTATTTTATAAATATTTATATTTTTTAGTTGTTAGAAGTCTAAGAATGTTGCCTGTAGGTAGGTATTATGTGAGAAGTCGTTTTATGTTGTTATTTATTTATTTATTTATTTATGTTTAGTGGTCCACAAAACAAATGACAATCAAATACATATAAAATAAGAATAGCTTGCAAAATTAATGCAGAAGATTGCATTTTTCTAGATGCAGACACAGCATGCATATATAACAAAACTTAATATTACAAAAAACAAGATTTAAACTACGGTAACAATGAGGAACGGCTTTTATCTACTAACAATAAAGAAAAATCTTAAAAAAAATATATATGAATTACAGCTATTAAACTAAAGAATTTGCTTTAATTTTTTACGTAAATAGGCTATAGAGGTATTATTAAAAATATCTAATTTAAAACGAATAGTATCATACGCTGAACACATGCGGAATAAGGGCGAGTGGCTTATTACATTAGTTCTCGCGTTGGGAAGACAAAATGTCTTACGATTTTGTAGACGACTACTAGGACGTGGTATACAAAAGTTCAGTCGTTGTAAAAGATCAGGTGAGTCAATATACCCATGAATTAGCTTGTACAAAAAAATTATATCAAGTATTTTCCTACGTGTAGATAGAGAAATAACTTTGTAATGACTTAGTCTTTGTATATAAGAATTTAATTCATGACATTTGTTGTCTGTGTAGGATACGTGATATAAAAATCTTTTTTGGACACATTCTAATCTATTTACGTGAATTTGATAGGATGGGCTCCATGCTGTACTACAGTATTCCAATAAATTTCGAACTAATGTATTAAATATAAGAATAGTGATGTTTGGTTGCTTAAATAACTTTAGTTGTCTATTAATAAAACCTGATAATTTTGAAGCTTTTTTTATTATGTTATCAAAATGTTGCCTGAAACTAAGAGAACTATCGAATATAACACCCAGGTCTCGGATACTTTTGACTTCTTGGATAGGTAAATTATTAATATGATATGTAACTGGTTCAGAATTAATTTTTCGCGAAAATTTTAAAAAGAAACACTTCGTGGAATTGAGATACATTTGATTAAAATTACACCAATTGACAATAAAGTTTACATCTGTTTGTAAAATTTCCTTATCAGAATCATCATTCATAACACGATAAACTTTTAAGTCATCGGCAAAAAATTAAAATTTGATTTAATATTATTACATAAATCATTAATAAATATTAAAAATAGCAATGGGCCAAGATGTGACCCTTGGGGAACTCCAGAAGTTACTTCGCACTCTTCTGATTTAAAACCACGAATATATACTAACTGCGAGCGGTTCTTTAAGTAAGATTCAATCCATCTTAACAAACTACCGTGGATACCCATATTTTCAATTTTCTTTAACAATAATTTATGATTCACTAGATCAAATGCTTTTTTGAAATCAGTATATATAGAATGGACTTCTTTCTTTTTATCTAAACCTTCTGCAATATCAGATACATAAGAAACTAAATTAGACGCTGTTGACTTACCGGGTAAAAAGCCATGTTGGTTACAATTTATGTACCGACGTACATGATTCATTATATGTTTATTAACTATTGATTCCAATATTTTTCCACAATTTGATAATAACGAAATAGGACGGTATGCACTCACATCACTCACATCTCCACCCTTATGAATAGGTGATAGATAAGCCTTTTTCCATTCAGAAGGAAATATCCCAGTTTCCAATGACTTATTATAAATTTTACATAATGGCTTATATAAATTATTTGCACATTTTTTTAGAAATGATGAAGGTAAACTATCAGGACCAGGAGATTTATTTATATTTATAGATTGGAGATGTTTTAAAACATCATTTTCATGTACAACTAATTTGCCAAGTGATAAATAATAATGTTGTATAGTATTGAACGTTTGTGTCGGCATAGAATTAGCTTGGTTTAAACTATATATACTTTGGAAATGTTTAGAAAAAAGATTGCATATTTCTTGCCCTCCTATTGATTTTTCGTTACAGAGCATCATTTCATTAGGGATTGAAGCACAATTACTCTTTCGTTCCTTAAAAAATTTCCAAAAATAGAGTGGATTCCGTCGTAATTGGTTAGGAGCGTTACTTATAAAATTAGAATAACATTCTTTTAATAATAAATCACATCGTTCTTGTAAGATTACATAACTTAAATTGTCCATTTCATTTCCGTAAACTTTAAGCTTTAATAAGTGATAATGAAAACCAAGTAGGAAAGCTCTCATTCATTGGTTTTCTAAGAGGAGTAAACTTATCTATAATTGGTGTTAGAGTTAAATAAAATATTTTAATCATTTCATCGATATGTATACATCCGTCCCAAGGAGCAGACCAATCGATTAATTCTAGAGCTGAATTTACAGATTCATAATCACACTTTGCAAAGTTATATGATAGTATTTTATTATATTTTAGAGTATTATATGATGACGTTTGATAACAAATTTCTAAAGGAGGGTGATGAATTTCTGGAGGTATTATAGGAGTTGAAACTTCGTTTATAGTTATACAAGAAGGATCCGTGGAAAAAACTAAATCAAGAATTTTACCATTTCCATTTAAAACGTGATTGCATTGATAAAGATTATTAAAGGATATATTGTCCAAAAAATTATTTACTATGCAGCTATCCGACATTAAAGGGGACAGAAAACATCGGCTTATATTATACTCCCACAATAGATCACTTAAATTAAAATCACCAATTAAGATTGAAGATGATTTCCTATTTATATTTGCTAATACACGCGAAAGATTTCGAATAAATGTGTCAACATAGCATCCATCTAATGGAGGTGGCAAATAAGCTACACATATATTAATAATATTATTTTTACCTAACCTCAAGCTAATCCATAGGTCTTCACATGAACACTCCCAATCGAGTTTTCGAATAATTTCAAACTTTTTTAAAACAGCAATCATAACACCACCCCCATCTTTTTTGTGAGAAGAAGATATGGAAGAAGACCTATCTCGTCTGAATACATTATATCTTTCATCAATGACTTCATGATCAAATACCGTATCGTTTAGCCACGTTTCTGTTAAAATTATCAAATCATAATTATTAGCTAATACAGTGACATAAAAATTATCCACCTTTGTGCGTAAGCCTCTCACGTTTTGATAATATATATTTAAATTGAATTTAAAACTATATATTCTCCATTACATACATTAAATAATTAATATAACTACAATAATAAAAATAACTACAATTACAATGTTTCTAAAAAGTTCTTGTCCTTAATCAATTTAGCCTCTGACTTACTATTCTTTCGCACAAAGATTTTACCCTCTCGTATCCATATAAATTCATATTTTTTTTCCTTTGCGATTATTCTAGTAGCTGCATGCAATTGCTTATTTGCAGGGGATAAATGTTCCATTGCATAGATCGGCTGACTAGTTGTAAATCCAAGATGTGAGGAATTAAGCTTTGAATCTTTGTTCTTAAAGTTATATAATTTAATAGCCGCTAGAAAATTATCACGAACTCTAGGGCTAAACATTTTTACAACAATACTGCGAGGTCTTTTGCTATCCGAATTAAATTTAGCAACCCTGTGACAACTTAACACATCTTTATCGCATAACTTGTACGACACAGTACTGGCTAGTTGTTGAATGATGGTCAATAAATTTTCAGTTTTATGCTCAGGTACGCATTGGAGTTCAATATTCGATTCTCGTGACCTTTGCTCTATTTCAGCGAGATGACAAGATATATCATTTAATTGAGTTTTTAAAGAATTATTTTCAGCTGCGAGTTTAGAGATTATCTTAGTGTTTTCGGCATTAATTTTTATTTGATCATCATGCACTTCTGATAGAAAATTTACAGACTTAGTAACTTCATCCAATTCCTTTCGAATTTCGGAGAATTTTGAGCCAAGCTCCTTGATATCTTTCTGCAGGCAAAGTATAGACGAGTCGAATTTATTCAAGCATAAATGTTGTTCAGCAAATTTTTCATTTATTTCACTTCTTAAACTACGTATTTCATCAAGAACCATTTCTTGGAAAGAATTTGTAATCGATATAGAAGCGTTCGGGGATGTATTGGCAGGAACTGGCGAATTCTTTTTCGTAAACCCATTGCTATCGTCCTCTCCCTTAGAGGAATGTTTACTGCACGTAGGACATGTCCACTTAGCACGTGATATAGAGGTCTCATTAAATTTTACGCATTCCTGATGATATTGATTGGAACAATTTGCAGATGAGCATCTAATACGTTTCTGTGTAACCAGAATACTTACAGTACACGATGAACAAATAACCATTTTGATGAATATTTTCAAGACAAAAAATGACGAAAAATGATTTTCTTACTCAAAGCACATCAATTTATTTAAATATTTTATATATTTTATTTTATCAATTATATATTTGTTATTGTTTTATACTATTTTTACATTAATATCTTTGCAAAGTTTCGTAAATATCATGAATATATATGTAAATAATAAATTGTAAAGAAAATGTATTTTAATAAAAAACTTTATTATATTTTTTACATAAAGCAACTTTTTCAGATTCTTTTTTTTAAATAATTTTGTCTTTAAAATATTTTAAAATAGGAGATAGGGATATAAAAAAAAATAATTATAGACATACAATATAAATATCTTTAAAAATAATTATAAAACATTTGGGAATATCCCATAAAATTAATGTGGTCTTGAAACTTAAAGTGGTTTGAAATTATAATAAAGAACTGAAAACCAGATAGTGTAGTAAAACAAATAGATAGTATAGTACCAGATAGTATAGTAGTAAGAGAACATTTATAAATATTTATTTTTTAACTAATATGTATAGTTATAATAATATATATAAAAGATTTTTTAATAAAAGACGTAGAGCATTTTTACGCAAAAAATGTTTGATAAGCAAGTAAGCCTGTGGATTCTTGACTTTTGAACGGACCATTTAATATTATTGGTCTTCTTTCTCGTCTCTACATTTATAGATATTAAAATTGAATTTGAGTAAAACTTATGCTGATGCTTAAAATATCATTGATGTGTAAAGGGTCACATTCGCAGCATATGTCTATCGTATAATTTAATTGCAAAAACTAATTATTATAATATCATTTTGTTGAATTTTATATTTAATAAAATAACAATACTCGTCACTATCTTATCTATCATATAATTAAAGTCTGTTACATATGTAAGTCCCCCATTGAGTTTAGTTTCCTGCAAACAGATAAAGAAACCTTTAGATTTTAAAACCCAACATATTGTATGACACTAACGAGACATATCGGCGCTGTATTTTACAATGACCATAATATAAGCAAATATAAAATGAAATCCATACTAATATTATGTGAATGTGTGTTTGTTTGTCTGTTTGTTTGTTTTTCTTTTACGTCAAAAAGGCTTGCCGCGATTTTTTGTGTGGAGATAGTTGGAGGGCTGGAGAGTGACATAGGCTACTTTTTACTGCGGGAGATTATCTCTTTCCCACGGGAAAACACGTAAAAATACAATCCAAAAAAATATTTATGATCAGAATTACTTGAAACTTGGTATAAATGCTCTTCAATACGATTAATTAAGTACGTGTCTCAGCATTTTTCGAAATTCATCCCATAAGAGGGTAAAATAGCGATTGAAAATTTGTATGAAACCTACCATTTTACAGTTTTTTTGTAGTTTTAGCGCGAGCGAAGCCGTGGGTTCTGTTAGTATAATATAAAATAAAAAAAATAATATCTTATCAAAAACAAAACATTGCTACTTTAATTACATAGAGCTTTAATAAATATTTAACCTAATTTTATGGTATATCATAAGCTAAAAAATAATAACTATAAAATACGATTTTATTACAGAAGAAACAGGCATATTTCTCATATGATGTATGACGTTCCAATGACATGATGCAGTTACTATTGACTTTACTATGTTGCATGGCAGTGACACATTGAGGTAGCTAGACATAGTCAGTTCATTTAACTCAGTATGCTGCGTCAACATTGCGCTTACGCAAGATTTTAGAATCTTATAGATTTATATAATTTCACGTAACATTTCGGTTGAAAAGAAGTTATAATGAAATGAAAACTTACATTTGTTAGTTACAAAACTTTTTAACAATTAATTTAATTTTACATAAAACTATCTTTTCGGATTATTACGTGGATTTATTTTGATTTTTGGTTCCATCAAATCAAAAATCAAAATAAATCCGCGAAATAATCCGAAAAGATAGTTTTATTTAAAATGTCTAATATTCGCGTAAATCTAAGAAAGAATTAATTTTATTATGCTTTTAGTCAACTACTGTAAATCAGGACCATAAGTACATAACAATGTATGTATATGAAAATATATAAATGACTTAAGTTATTATGTTAAGGATTTTCTTTATAATATGATATTATGTACGGAAAATTATAATTAAATGCATAAGAATTTGGTTCTAACATATGTACTAATAATATCCTAAATGCTATGCAAAGTTAATTTAAAATGAAATTGTATAATCTATACATATAATAAAATTGTAAGTAAGCCGAATCTGTACATTAAATATTTTTTGGAAAATCTTATTGAAATAAACATTATTATCGATACAGAGGCCGAATCTATAGATTTTAGAATTTTTGTCTATCTGTCTGTCTGTTACCGCATCATAGAAAAACCACTGAAGGGATTTTGATGAAACTTGGTATGGTGATAGCTGGTTATCCGGGTCAAAATATAGGATTTTTACCGCGGGAAAATGATTTATTTCTGAGAAAAAATACAAAAACTGCAATGTAAGAGTATACATAAATGTAAAACCTAAGAATTTGGTTTTTGGTCTGAACGCGAGCGGAGCCGCGGGTAATGCTAGTAAATGTATAAAAATGTATTTAATGCTAAGTCATTGAAGGACGTTTTTCGTGAATTCAAATGAAACGTTTGCGTTGCTGTAGGTCAGCGGGCAGTCAAAGCGGTACTGATTGTGATTATTGCAATCATGACTTTTACAATTTAAATCAGTTTTTAATTTAGTCCTCACATACCTAACTTCCCTTATAAATATTTTTAAATGTGTAGTGCGTACAGGTTTAATCAAGCGATCCGAAAATAATAGATTTAATTTTCACTTGAATATACCTATGTATTTAGGTACAATTTTTGATTGCGATACGGTAAATAAGGACATCACACTGTTAATAATGTCTTTGTCATCAACCTCAAAATAATTTTAATCTAAACTAATATTAGTAAGAGGAAAGATTTTTTGTTTGTTTATTTGTTTGTACCGAATAAGCTCCGAAAGTACAGAACCTTTTTAGATGAAATTTGGTAAGAAGATAGTTTGAGACCTTGGGCCTTCCCAGAAAAAAATATCCTACGTCCTTACTTAGGATACTCCTTACATAGGATAGTTTTTTCCCGTAAATCATTCCATAAGGGGAGAAAATGGGGATGAAAATTTGTATGAGGAAGCAACCTAGGGACGAACAAGTGAAGCAAGAGTGAGTCGGTAGTTGTCAAAAATAATGTTTTATATTCATTGATATACAAAAACATACATAAAAAGTTTAAGTTACTAAATAAATTCTAATAAATGCTTACTGCCTATTGTTAGTTTTCGATTTCTACTTATTTTTGCTAAAAAGAATGAATGCTAAAGTTTAAGTATAATCGGACATATCGAATAAAAAAATATTATTGTAAATTAATTAAATTATAACAAACAATACAGTATAATAATGAAATTTCTTTCTTACAAATAAGTTTGATAAGGCATATAATAACTGCGGTGTAAGCTCTTACTCGTACATCTCGGCAGTTGTTATGTAAAAGTAGTTTGCATTAATGGCAGCTAGAATAGTTTTAAAAGAAACTAGCGACTCATCCTCGCTTCGCTTCGGGTTCGTCCCTAGATCAATTTTATCCCACGGGAACCGTACATTTTTCCGGGATAAAAAGTAATGTTTATGCTATTCCAGACTATAATCTATCTTTGTGCCAAATTTCATCCAGATCCGTTCCGCCGTTCTGGCGAGAAAGAGCAAGCAATACAACTATCCATCCTTATAATCTTTCACATTTATAATATTAGGAGTACTAGCGGCACACCCTTGCTTCGCTCGGGTTCGCCTCTAGGAAAACAAAAACAAAACTATCCGATAAAAAGTAGCTTATGCGTTATTCTGATTTATGAGCAACATTATTGTAAAGTTTCATAAAAATCCATTTGGTAGTTTTTGCGTGAAAGAGTAACAAACATCCATTCCATGTATCCAGACATACACAAATTCTCACAAACTTTCGCATTATAATATTAGTAGTATTAGTATGGATGTAAAAATAAAGAAATTAGTATTATCCGTATTTTACAGTTTATTTACGATAAACTATTTTTTTAAACATTTAATGTTAAGAAACATTATAATATTTTTTATTTTGAATAAAAACATCACATTTAATGATAATATTTAAATTTCGGTTACCGTAGTTATGAACCAAAGCTAAACGATGACTTAAAAGTAGATTTGGTAGCTGTTGTTCAAATATGTTAGCAGTAATAAGATACTACTCAGGTGTTAAATTATAATAAAGCTCAAAATACAATTAGTATCTGCATATTTTTTCATCGACTTTTACTGTTGAACGGCATTTC
Organism: Brenthis ino; assembly: GCA_921882275.1. NCBI lineage: Eukaryota > Metazoa > Arthropoda > Insecta > Lepidoptera > Nymphalidae > Brenthis > Brenthis ino. The sequence continues at coordinate 24,204,119 of OV170225.1, read as the reverse complement.
TATGATTTATTTCTTAAAGTCTTATTAGAACAAGAAAAACTTCTTTAAATCAAAAGTGATGATCAACAAGTGCGTTTAAAAACCTAAAAGTTCATATACCTAGAGTTAATCCCTCCACGACCGTGGATACGCCGGCGTTACAGTTAACAATAGATTTCTTAGAAAAATTATTTCTTAGAAATTTACCTGGAGGTGTTAAATAATAATTTAGCTATATGAATTCCAACATTCATAATTTAGTTTCATTTTTTTTTAATATACGAATATTTTGTAGTAGAAAGTTAAGTAAGAAGTTACTGAACTTTAACGTAGATGGAATTCATTGTATTAATCAATTTACCCAAAGATTCTTGTTTATTAAAGATAGTCAATGTTAAGTGTTGCTAAAACTTATAGATATCTTTTTTTATCTTAGTATCATTATTTGTATACCGTAGTTTATTTTTAGGTAGATGTTTTTTTTGTTTTAATATGACATGATGTTGCTACTCGCGTTGGGTTTTATTCAATGTTTAACCTTGCAAAGCATTATCTGTTTTATAAAATTGCGACGTTGTGTGTGCCAAATATATTAAAATATGTATAATTAAAATTTATTTTACTTACATTAAACTTGATTGATTGATAGAATATGTAATTATTGTATTGTAGACATATTGTTTTTCTCTTTTTCATTAATGTGTTTAGTTCATATAGTAAATAGTACAATCATTGCAATAGTTATGTACAGAGCTTACTCAGCTTTATATAAATGGAAGCGACCATTATAACATTTTAATATGATATTGTATTTAAAAAATCCTTATGAATACTTTTATGGAAACTTAATAATGGATATTAAATAGTTTAATAGGTTTAATAAGTGGCATATCTTTACAATGTCGTAAGAAAAAATATTGAAAGATTTAAGTGTGCTATAAACACTTGTGGTGGGAAAACTGATAAAGCAGATCACTTCCGTTAATATTTTTACAAGTGCTTTTCTTCCTCATGAATTTTGAAAGAAAAAATATATAAAAGTACTATTACACTTTTTATAAAAGATGCAAAGATGAAGGATAGCTTAATATTATCACTAGAACACTACTGGTTTTTATGAGTAGTATCCTATTAATAACTCTCCCGAAAAAAAACACAATTCAAATTTTATATTTGTGTGATAAGATTTTTTTTAGGTTGCCAATATTTTTGTATTATTTACTTCCTATTTTTTTACTCACTAACAACATTAGGCAGTAAGATTTCCTGAATATTTCTGTATACTAAAAAAACTAAGAATAAGGAAATTAAAAATCCATATTATTTTAAATACGTTTATTAATTTTATTTTTATAATAAATGTTTTTTTCTATTTAATCTACTCTAATATAAAAAAGACGTAAATATTTGGATAATGGTGATTCCCGAAACTAATGATCCGATTTCAAAAATTCATTCACCAAAATGATGAGTGCTATAGGCCATTTTTATTTCGATAAAAATGTGTTTACAGTCAGAAATCATAATCAATTAAAGTCGGAAAAAACTGACCGTCGAGTTGTTTACTTGGCGTGCGCTGCCGGTTTGATAAAGCAATAAAATGTATGACAAAAAGAGACGTAAAGACGCATCCGAGCGAAGCTAGGGTAAGTCGCTAGTGTATACATACATACATAAAATTCAGTTATGCCAACTAAGCTTTTTAAAAGTTATTATACAAGATTTTTCGTTTCCAATGTACCAATATATTTCTAAGGATATATTTTTTTAAATGTCTACACAATTTTATATAATACGTTGCGTTTGTGAAGTAACTTCGGAGCCGGTGGCGATAACTGACAAAATAATACTACGTGAAAGACACTTACAACCTCGTTCGTGGCCATAGATAACTAAAAAATGTTTAAAATGGGTTTGTAAGCAGTAGCAAGCTTTTTATTTCATAGATAAGTATATCATGTACTACAGAAAAACGGCTAGATGGATTTCCAGAGGGATTTTTTGGGTTTTATATGAATAGTCTGGAACAAAATCATGGCTAAGTTTCAGGAAATTTCATGAAATATCTAGAGCTTTATGTGCTTTTTTACATCATCATTGATATCTTTGAAATAAAATATAACAGTTACCACTCAACAATATATTATGGCATTGCATTCTACCCACTTATTCACGTGCTGAGCTTTTAATAATTTGATTTATTAATTCTATTTTTATTTAATAGGCAACTCTACCGCTTATCAATAGCGAACATGTTTGTCACTAGATTTCTTAATAGATGATCGAACGCTGGTATGCGTAGTGACTTCATTCATTCAACGATGTTGCACAATATCATAAATTGTCTATTCATATGCCATTATTAGTAACGAGGGACACTATTTATTAAGCCAGTATCAGCTCGGATCATAACTGATAGATTTTCTACTCTAATACCCCCATTATACTATAATGAATCCACTATGTAGATTACTTATTAATATATTAAAGTGGTTATTTAAATAAGACTTTGTCTTTTTGGTTAATTTTAAAACAAATTCTTTTAACTTTATAATATTAAAATTTAAATATTTTAATGTATTCCATACTTATTCAGATTTTGAATAATAGTAGAATTAGCAATACTACTAAATTTAAATGTATTTTTCCTCACATACTATAAAAATGTTAAATATAGGATATAATAATAATTAATTAGTACTATTAATACTAACTTGTTATTTTTTTCTGAGCACAGTATATTATTAAATTTAAACATGTGCATGCGTCAATAAATTATAATAATATATTGTTATTTTAAAGTAGTTTTGAAATATCTAAAGCAATTTCAAGTATTATTTTTAATTATAACGACGGTGACATATAAGACGATTATGCCTGAAACAAAGTTAAATAAAAAGAAAATTCCGACGAATTGAGAACCTCCTCCTTTTTGGAAGTTAAAAAGTATTTAATACTTTTTATATTAAGTGACTTTTTTTAAAAAAAGACTGCTTTTATTTATCTATATAAATAAAAAAGATGTTTGTTCGTGTGTTTGTCTTCTGTGCATTCCTGAACCATTTATAACTGGGGCACGAGGAAATCGATGATAACCCGATAGTCTTTTATATTAATAACAATACTTTGTTTAGAGGAATTATGATTGTATATTATTTAATTATGTGATCAACGGTGCGTACCAACCTTCTTTGTAGATATCATCTTATAGGAGTGCTGTATTCTGATAGCATCTAATTTATAACAAACTGAGCTTATGAGACTGGTGTTTAAGTTCAAACTCACGTATATCTTAATTTGATTATATATTAATGCGTGCGTATATTCGCTAGGTGTGACAAGTCTGAGTAGTTGACCGCCGTTAGGCACTCCTCTGGCGCTAATCTAATAGATCTTAATAATCTGGCAGCGCTGTATAAATACTACCGTCTAGTGGTAGAAGTTTGGTTCAGCGCCACTGCAGCAAGCTTGATTGTAATTTATTACGCTTTTTGACATTTGTGCAAAATTAAAGACTGCGTCTAAGTTGAAGTCAGACTGTTGATATAATTTGAGTCATAGATATTTTTCCTTTTATTAGTGGTTCTCCGGTATTAGTGTCATATTAATAAAGAATGCCATTTGCATAAAATAACTATAAACTGTTGAAATAATAAAATCCTAATGACTCGCACTCATGTCGCTCAGTAACGCGTTTTTTCGAAGCTTGTGATGCTAGTTAAAAGGACATACTATAGATTTGACAGTTTGTAGTGACCCTACTTTCTGTGCCAGCGGTCGCGGGTTCGAGTCCCGCAAGGGGGCATTAATTTGTGTGATGACGAAGGTTTGTACTCCAGTCATGGGTGTTTATATTTATAATATGTATATATTTAAAGTTATATATGTGTAGTGTATCAACTATCTGGTATCCATAACACAAGCCTCGTAGCTTACCATGGAACTAGATCGTGCTGTGTGTTAATGTCCCAACGTATTTATTTATTTATAGATAGATACGTTAGAAATATTTTTAGGGAAGTTCATATGCTTCTCTTACAAATCCATACTAATTTTAGAAATGCGAAAGTAACTCTGCTTGTTTATTTGTTATCTTTCACGATTACACGACTGAAGAGATCGTAATGAAATTTAGCAAGGTGATAGATTATATCCTGGGGAAGGACATAGGATAGTGTTTATCTTGGAAATCATCCCTTAAGGGGGTGAAAAGATAAGTGGAAGTTTAAATGGGGAATCATAAAGTTCAAGATTTTTAATATAAAACTCATCGTACCTATCTATATTACTATAGTCTATTCCATAATAAGCGTCAAAACGTACTTAGCAACGAACTCGAGCGAAGCGAGGGTGAACCGCTAGTATAGTATAAAAGAATGTAGCCATCCGTGTCTATCTGTTACAGAATATTACTACGGACTTCACTATCACTTAGATTTTTTTTTATGATTATCTTACTGAAACAGTTAAGTACGTGGGTTTGGTAACTAAAGCAACTCTTTTTTACTTAACGGTGCAAGGTTGGCCTAATCATTTTACAGATATATGTATGTAGAATTTAATGTTCATTTAGCACATTACAACGTGTTAAGATGTGAAATTAGGGGGATCTGAGGCCTGTGCATGCTCAGTGTCCATAGACAAAGGATAAAGACCGATACTGTGTGTACAATTCAATGACTAAGTGGGGAATGAATATTATGGTTAATAACGTAGGTACCTTAAGTTTTTATTTCAATAGTATTTTAATAATAAAAAAAAATATTTTTCGATATATTTCTTTTATTTTTTCGATATATTTCTTTTATTTTTTCGATATATTTCTTTCATGGCTAGTACACTTGCATTCCTCTCCTCTCCTCTAAGCATCCATGCATAGTTTTTTGTTCCATTTTTAGTATTAATAAGATTTTTATTTCGCTAAAATGTTTTGTGCTTTATGTATAATATAAATTTTACGCTACAATTTAATAGAGAAAGAAAAACCAGGAAAATAAAAAAAAAACATTAGGAATATCGTTGATCGTATAATGAATATACCTGCTAATATTCCTCGAGGTAAAGAAATAAACACACCCCATGCAACGAATGTTGATAAAGTGTTATTAACACTCCTTTTTATGAAACAGCCTATGCACTAGCCTTTTGTAACAATAATAAGGATAAGACGTCACGAGGTAACAAAGAAAATTAAATAAAAAATATAACGCGGTGTGTTACATTGTACGTAGCAGTATCTGCAAAAAGTGACCACGTACAATAAAAATCATTTATCGTCATAATAAGTCACTGCAGTTACCGGTACCACTCATTGACACATAGGTAATATTTAATCTGGGCCAATAAGGTCAAAGACGTGCATAACGATTCATAACAGATTGTCTGATAAGTAAAGCTATATCCATGAATAGACATACAGTGGGAAAAAAAAGTTTTATTGAATTAACTAGATAAAAACTATAACCATTGTACTTCCGTGAAGTCATGAATTGATTAAGCACGTGCTTTAATGACCGTTGATGACAAATCACGCATATCCTGAGCTTTTATCCATAAAAGATAATAATAAAAAGAGCTTATTCAGTATTTTATCATTTAAGTAAGAAAATAAATTTGAAAATAAAGTTAAATAAGGCAATATACTGGCTTTCTTACATCATCTTATTTCCTTATACATGCATATGTGACTTTACGATCGTTTTTTGGTAATGGTAAGTACACACTTATGTTTATTTTTGTTTTCTTTGTTAAATAAGTCTAAGATCCGAAATAAGGTCATCCATCATCCTCTTGTTCACGGTATGAAAAGTATTTGGTATTAACATATTACTATGATGATGTTCTCCTAGCCGATTCCGGCCACGGCGGCCAATCTCATTGAGACTAGCCAACTGCGCAGGAGATATTATAGTGCACAAGTGTACGTGCAGACACAAGTGCACTCTCTATTCCTATCACTCTCATACTCCGGTGGGACGACCACTCGACACGACCGGTGAGTGTTAAGGCGCAGGACCGACGGCTTTACGTGCTCTCCGAGGCACGGGGGTGAAACACCGCCAACTTCCCAACTCCGGGCTTTTACTGAGACTTACTATACAGAAAGACTCAATAACTAAACTTGGCCCGACCCGGGACTCGAACCCAGGACCTCCGGGTGTGCAGCCGTACATGCTAGCCACTACACCACCGAGGCAGTTCAACAACATAATACTAACAAAATATATCGTTAATAGGTTAAGTTGAAATATGGTCAAGGGATCCATTTACTAAATAATGTAGGTACTTGATACCTCATTTATTTGCTTATTGTTAGCAATGTAGGATTTTCCAAAATTACAGTAAATTCTTAGCGCAATGCTGTTTTGTTGTGGTTTAAGCCGAATTTCAACAGGCAACCGTGATTTTTCACAACCAATCTAACTTCTGCTTTTTCCCCATATTTAATAAACAATATCTTTTTATTAATGAAAGGTATGTTTGGCCATATTGGATCTTCTACTATATATTCTTCTCGACAAATAAATAATACTTATTTATTTTTTATTGTATAGCAAATGTGGGAATGCTATCTTAAAAATAATTTCATATCATTATAATTAAACTAGCGACTTAGCCTTGATTCACGTGGGTGCCTCTCTAGGTACATTTTATAAAGATAAAAATAGTATATAGGGTAGTATACCTTAGAAGGTACACAAATGTTATTGCGGACTTTTCTGTAGACCTGTTTAATTCCGTAATCGTTCGAGAACAGTTTTTCGACAAAATACCGTCGAGGCCCAGCCATCCAAATTATACACACAAACTTTCCTCGTTTATCGCTCTTTCTATTAATGAAATCAGTATCAAAGAACGTTGCATGGTTTAGAAGAAGTAAGCGGAGAAACAGACAGACGCAGACAACTACATTGTTATATACTATGTATATATATAGAAAAAACAGATTCTGGCCTTCCAAAACTAAATTGATTTGTTATTTTAAAATGTTCACGTTATTATTCTGCAGTTTATCTACTTGCTTCCTCTGCTAGCCAAATCTATTTCCGCATGGAGCGTATGTTTGGATTTGAAATTTTATATATCTATGAAATGGCATTATTAAAATGTGACAATTAAAAATTTTAATACTTGTAGCTAATTAACGTACTAAATAAATACTAATATGTTATTTAATAATGTTTATTATACATTTATAAAAAAAATCATGAATGACTTAAGTGGTCTCACCCGTTAGGTCACTTTCTTACTCGTATGTCATGGCTAAACGTACATATAATGAAAGGAGTATAGTTAAAATGTATAAATAATAATTATGTTACCAGATGTTTATAAATAAATGTTGATAAAACAATATTTAAAGTAAATTATTTAGTTATTATTTATATTAACACATTTTATCTTTCTATTTAAGACTCAAGTCTTAGATTACAATAATAAACGAAATAATAATTTTCCATAATATATAAATTAAATATTTTGTAGACTTTTTACTATTACACATACCATGTATAAATACAAACATATATACACACGTACGTGTTACATAGTAAGCGATGATCTAAAAGATCGCGTCGCGCCTGTCGGATTCAGCGCTCAAGGCGGACCGGCCCATTCTTGAGCCGGAACCACATGGATATCGCTCACAAACATAGTCGAGGACTGGCAAAATATATAATTAACTACCTATATTTTCTGCAGTTTCGATGCTGTTTTAATGCAAAAATCCACTTTGTCACATTTGACTTGTACAAATTGCTATCTGTGTTGGTAACATAATGTCTAAATTGATCCAGTTTTATCTATTTTTTAATGTTCATTGGTTTAGATAAGTCAAATTGCTAAGCTCAATTTTTAGTAAAACATTATTGTATCGGTATTAGGTGTGACCTATTATCACTGCACACTTAGATAAGCAAGCGAAAATATGTATAAGCCCATATAGAATTACTTTTGTATGTTGTTGTTTGATTGATAGGTCTGACGCAACCTCCTTTTTCCAAAACCACGGGACCGAATGTGTTGAATTTATGTGTATAGGTAATAGAGTTAGTTATTTTTCTTTATAATTTTAGGTGCTTAATAAAACACAAAGATATTACATCAATTACAAGAAAATCGAACTTTATCTCCAAAATTACATTTATTAATATTATTATTCTTGATTAATAAAAGACTTAAGCTTTCATGGTCACAGACATTATGGTGTGAAACGGGATGATCATAGTTTTTCACTTTTTGATGCTATGACCAGGAATACATATAGAAATAAAAAAAACTTTACATAGTATAAAATGAAGTCGCTTCCGCTGTCTGTTCGCCTCAGCGGCCGCGGACACACCGGTGTTACAGTTAAAAATGAATTTCTTAGAAATTTACCTGGAGGAGTGAAACTACTCAACGGATTTTAATATAGTTTTCAGCAATAGATAGAGTGATTCAAGAGGAAGGTTTATATATATAATACATGCATATTGTGCGAGAAATTCAAAGATTTGTATTTCATACTAACCGTTAAAACATATATACCTAGGGACGAACCCGAACGAAGCGAGGGTGAGTTGCTAGTAATAATTCTTTCACCATTAGAAAGCTATATTATGTCAAAGTAATGCGGGCTATATTTCAGTTTACAGCAAACCGGATGTAGGTTACTACTTAAAATGAAAAAGAACAGAATAATTTAAGAATGATGAATGGAAAAATACTTCTGTAATACTTTTATGTACAAATCCGACTAGCCAAAGAGAGATTGCATGCAATATATTTCTTAAGTATTTAAATTTTATTTTGACATAATAATTGGATTATCTCTGAATTAATTAAAAAAGTAATTGATTTGTACGCTATTAATAATATAGCGTGCAATTTTTATTTCAAAGTTATCTTTATATTAGTAAATTGCTTTACTTGATTAAAGCTTTATTACATGATTATATAAATGTGTAACCTGTTAAATAAAATATCTCTTATTTAAATAAACATGATTAACTAATTTTTTGATTACACATACGATAAACTATTTGATTTATTTTAAATAAAACTACCTTTTCGGATAATTTCGCGGATTTGATTTATGTCCCGTCCGTCGCAATACAACATCGGCAGTCTGTAAGCATATTCAGGATCGCCCAAGCCACAAATACTCACGAAAGAGAACCGTTATCGCCCCAGGATGATTCGCGCAGCTATTGAAATTAATAAACCTCCAAACTTCAATAGGGAAGATGACTGGGTAGTGGGTACTATCATCATTATCATCGTCGTGGAATCCTGTAACAAACATAATAAAATCTAACAAGAAAAATAAACATAACAGACCATTAGATGTAGTTAGTTCATACTGTGTGGATCGCAATAACAGTAATTCAGATTAAAGGTAGCAATAGTGTTGCTTAATATTTTAACTTTAAATAATAGAATTCTAAATAAATATTTTAACTTTTTAAATTACATATAATACAATAATATTGCTTAAATAAATAATTATTATTTTTAATTTCCTTTGTGATACCTGGAAGTTAGACCAGCTGAAGGAAGAATTGAAAAGGAGAGGTGCATCCTGTGGTGTTCCTGACTGACTGATGGATCAACACTCAGCATAAAGCGCTGGTCGTAGAAACGTGAAATTTAAAGGGTGTATTCCTTACATGATATAGGCATCTGATAAGAAAGAATTTTTCAGAAATTCATCTCCTAACTGGGTAAAATAGGGGATGAAAGTTTGTATGAAACTCTGTAATTAATATGTAAAAAAAGTACAAAAAAAATATATAAAAAAGCTTTAGCTCACAATGTCTTCAGTTTTTGTTTTTTGGGAACAAATGATAACTATTTTCTTTGCATCCTGGCACTGTACAATTTGTCATTTTAATTAAATTTTAAATAAAATGAAAAAAAAAACTATCTACGCTATAGAGCTTCACAATATACTGAGGACTATAGTGATCATGACATTTGGCGGGAGAAATTAACAAAATTCTTACCCATCAATAAAGTTTGTAAAAAATGTAATATTTATAATAATAATAGCTGAAATTAAATAAATAATATTGCTATATTGTAACATAATACTTATTAAAAAAATTAATGCTTAGAATTAAAACCAACCAATATTGTAAGGTATTTTGAAATCATTTTGTAAAATTGTATGTAGGCACTGTCTGCAATAAGTATATAACGCCTTTGTGACGCGTTAAAACCTTAATCTCTCCGTGACCATGATTGCTGTAAAGCATTCGAACCGACGGAAAACCAAAAATCAAAATAAAACCGCAAAATAATCCGATAAGATAGTTTTATTTAAAATGTCAAATATTCGCGTAAATCTAAGAAAGTATTATTTGATTTATATTTAAATAAAATATATAATAAAATATTATATTTTTACTCTTACTTTTATCTGTCTTTACAAGTTTGAGGATTAATTTAAAATTTACTTAATTGCTTAACGTATGAATTATACATTAAGAAAAGGAAAACACAGCGTGCAACAGTAAAAGGTATGTATATGTTAAATAACCTCCTTGCTTCGATCAATAAAATAAAGAGAGTTACAAGCAGTTAAATGACAATATCTCTGTTTGACCTGAAGCTTAATGTAAATTAATATTATTAGCCAAGTAGATGCCGATGCATTTACATGTACTATCAGTTCTGGGTAGCTTAGTACAAATAAATGTAGTTTTATGTATGATTCATTTTTTTAAATTAATTTTACGTAGATATTATTTTAATTTTATATTTTATATGTATTTTTTTATTATTAAATATGTACATTATTCGTTTGAGATTGAGAGATTGAGATACTTTATTGATAAAATTACAAGAATTTTACAGATCATACAATGAATTCATTTTTTCTACATTATTTTACATAATTTTAAGATATTTATATATTAATATGTACAGCATTTTGTCTTTTACATTATTATTCGTATTTGTTTAAAATTTTCATTTTACTTATTTTAATTCAATCTTTACTTAAATTAAGTTATTTACATTTTATTTGTTTGAGTAACAAATGTCCAAACAATGAAAATCATTACAATATTTTTTTTTACTAAGAACTATTAAGATGTTACATTGTGCACAAAGCTTTACACTTTGTAGGGTCTATTGTTGCGGGCTTGCGTCCAATGTATACTTTTTCTAGACACACTTTTGTTAGTGTGTATATTTTCCTCTATCATTACGACGAGTATCGTTCGCTTTCACTATTACCCATCAAGTGACGATGTGACAGCATAATTATGCGCATCGAACATAATCACGTCGCGTGCAGCTCTGCTAGTACTGCACAAAAAGAACGTTCGTGACCTCTGTCGACCTGCCGGATATATCGAAAGTGCTCATCATCGCGACGGATGATAGCCTGCGGCGATTTTCGTAATCCAATCTTTGTTATGTGACACATAATATTTCTAATTGTACAATCATACGAACGGGCTTTCGTCTTTCAATGCTTGAGTCTTTGAATGAAAGCTTTTTAAGCTTTTATTATTATTATAGAAATTTAACTTCACGGAAATTCATTATATCATATTTCATTGCATAAATATATATTGTAAAGATTTAACTACAATAACATCACCTCAAAGTAACTAATCGATTAACATCGAAATGTCTCATCTCTAGGTTTTGTTAAAAGATATTTTCCAGTACTGTTCTTCCTTGTCAAAGCTTCATCTCTCATGATTAATTAGATAATAGTCTTATGTGATAATAATTCAAACCACAAAGTGCGATTTAAAAAAAAATCTTTTGCAATGATTTTGCATTTAATTTTTTTAAGATTTTTGAAATAATTTGTTTCAAGAATTTAATTAATACTACATTATAATTAAATATAAGCATGAAAATAAATATTGACGATATAAAATAATTATTAATGAAAATAAATCAACAATTATATAAAATCTAAGGATTGTTAATAACACTAATAAAACGGCAAACGTTTATTGTAAAATGTAATATAGGAATTTAATATAATAAACTGGGTTTTATTGATCAAATTACAATTAGCAAATAGACGGTGCGCTATCGAAGGTGTATTGCAGAGCATAGAGGCGCAGTGGGCGAGGTTAAGCGATTGCTTAGATCCGCGTTCACCTCTCATTGTGTAACTGTACAGGAGGGGGGGCCGTGGGAACCACCGAAAGCTGTACCCAGCTTCCGCCGCTACGCCTGAATCGACTAACGATGCATCTCACACGCTTACCATACGCAACAATTGAGATGTTAATTATCTTTAGCAACAGGAAATCATCTCTGTCACTTCCTAAAAATCTCACTGGTAAAGTATTTCGATCAATTATAATGATTTTACGATGAATTGGAAACTGCGTGGATAATTTTTGGTTTTCGAATACGTTAGTTCTCACATTAAGTGGTTATTAAATATCAAATAAAATAAAGAGATAAACTAAACAAACTTTGCGAATTGCATTATGCAGTATAATTATAGGACTTAATACATAAAAGATTTATGCATGATTCGTTCTTACAGTAGAGTAGCTAAAGCAGTGTTACGTTGAAAGCTTACAAAGAGCTTTGAAATTTATGATAAGTATTCATATCGTTTTGTAATTGTTTCAAAATGGTGCGTACTGGAGCATAGGAATAATTCATAAGCGTTGTTCCCAGCGGCAGCGATGTTGGTCTCTCAACAGTTGAATAGAGGTATGGTGGGCCGTTAGCGGGGAGCGGAGGGCGGCGGGCTCGAGGGCGGAGCACCTGAGCGCGCCCTGACCTGTGACCTGTGGTGAAAGGCGCGCAGGCACGGGCCGACGACACAACGCTGGCAAATGCGAATCGAGTTTTAATATTAATCAGTATCAGTAACTGTATTAACAAATTTATAGTAACTAAATTTTTAGAAAAATATTAAATAATATATGTACAAATATAAAATTGGGTGTTCTTTATCTGAAAATTGTATCTCGCTATTACATATAAGTGTAAGTATAATAATATAAGTGTTTGATGATGGGTAATAATGCAACTTTCACTTACAGTTCATGTTAAATAAATCATAAGGCGCCAGTTACATGCGGAAATGAAGATAGATGACGCACGAAAAAGTTTATTATGATCTACTCAATATCACTTTAATGATACTCTGCTTGTGTTATTGAGTATAAAATTAAACTTGTTCCTTTACAAGAGTTTTTTTGTAGCTTTAATTAACACAACTTTTTAATATCACATGGAATCGTAAATTTTCATTATTCGAAATCTTATAGATACTTATTTTAATTATTATAAAGTATTTTAGGCAATATTATTTTATTATTCTTTAGGACTAGACATAAATTTAAAACCTATAATACTCCAATTTTCTAATAACTCATATAACTCATTTTTACAATTTTGTCCTATGTACAATGTACGTATGTATGTATTATAACAATAAGTAACTTGGTAAAATATGATTAAAAAATGAATTACTTAATGACCAGAAAAACCAGAACTAACATGGGTGAGTTAAAATTATACCTATTAAGCTGACAGAAAAAATATTACAAAGTAATTACTGACGTACCAATCTACCTTGCACAAACCAATAATAAAATACGCATGTTCTACGTTCTTTTCTATGTATGGTTAAAGTTTTTAATTAAAAAGTCTATATCTATGATTTTTTTTATGTTAAAATCGCTATCTTTTATTGAGCTTATACCCAAGGCACTTAATGCAAGCCAACTGGTAAAATTTTTTAGTCTGCCTTTCTGTCTATTTGCACCAGTTATTTTTTGGAAGATAAAACAACAGTAGATTTTAGTTTTAGTAACGAATACTATAAATCACGTATACACACAAGCATTTTTTTAGGAAATATTTTTTTATAGGAAAGAAAAAGGGTTTCTGTGAAATAGAAGATAAATAAGAGACTAAACGATTTTTCAGTTATTCTCGTAAAAGTATAGAGGGGTTGGTACTAAGGTTGATAGGCTAATTTTAACGTTGTAACACGCGAGCAGTACTACAGTATAGCTATAAACTACTAATATTTAATTATATTATAAATATTTAATAAAAAATATATATTTTCCGTATGATGTAAAATAAATATCTTAATTTATTATTATTGTTATTATATATTTTTCATTCATTAAACAAGGTCTTTGGGCAATTTTTTTAATTCGTCAATAAAAACTTTAAAAAATAAAATAAAATCAACTTCCAGGCACTAAAATGTAAAAAATAACAACGGGGGTTTGCATTTAGAATAGATACCTAATCAGATATTTTCGAAGTCGGTGCCAGCCGACGCATAGGAAATCGAATAGGTATATTTAGATACGTAAAATACATATATACCTATTAGATATTCATTTCTTAAAATATTGTCCGCTGGCACCGACTTCGAAAATATCTATTCTAAATGAAATCCCCCGTTTAGTTACTTTTTACATTTTAGTGCCTGAAAGTCGGTTTTTTTTAAGTTTTTATTTTTATATTTTTACTGTAGACGTAATAAGCAGGTAATTTGTAGGAAGAAAGTTTTTAATAACATATTCGATTAAACAAATTGGTTAAAAAAATATATTTATTGTTGATTTTTTTAAAAACCGCTCAACCGATTTCGATAAAATTTATATGGGACCACTTGGAAAGTACACCCTTTCAAACAAAACAAAAAATTTCAAAATCGGTTCAGGCGTCTTCGAGTAATCGGTGAACAGTGAACGGTGAAAAAAAAACCGACGAATTGAGAACCTCCTCGTTTTTGGAAGTCGGTTAAAAATCATAATTTTTGATGTAGTAAGTGTACATACAGTAAAATAACTCGTACCTAAAAGAGTATTATTGTTGACTGTGGAGAATTTTAATGATGATTAGGAATGGATTGTAAAAGTAATTATCTACTTAGGAGTCCTTGAAGTTTACTACTGATATTTGTAATTTGAGGGTCTTATGGACAAATGTACAGCACGTATGCAAATAAAGATTTAAAATGTAATATATATTTTTTTATAAATAAAAGTTTTTCCTTCTCTAATATGTTTGATTGACAATGATGATTTAAATTCAACATCATTCAGTGAACTTGAAAAAGTTTTTGTTGTCTCTTTAATATGTAAAGCTTATTAAAGAAACAACAAAAACTTTTTCAAGTTAAGTTAAGCTTTAAGTATAGTTAAGCTTAAATAAAATATATTTTTTATTTTTAAAATACTTTAACCTTTAAGTCATTTTTTTTATTTTGTAAAGATCTTAAAATATATACTAGTACATATTATGCGTAATTATATGTAGTATTTTTGGAAAATAAAACTTTTTATATAATAATCACACATATGAGGGAATTAAGTTTTTAGCTCAATATTATAAAGCTCATTACAATAAATCCATCAAGACAATAACAAAAAATCTACCTTTTAGTAAAATTTTGATATCAGAGCTTATTTCATTGTTATATTATGCAATGTGTAAGTTTATAAACGAACTTACACAAAATAGGCAAAAACATATAAATACTTATTTTTTAAACAAATTAATAATAACAATTCATTAGGTATAGCAATATAGTCACATAATCATTTTAAAAAATCATTTGTCTATAGATTATTTTATATCTATACTTCTATACGAATATAATGAAGACAAAAAGAAATTGTTCTTTTTTATGTGTTGTTTGTAATGGATAAACTAAAAATTCGCTGAACCGATTTAGATGAAATTTGATAAGAAGATAGCTTGAGACCCTGGGAGGATATAAGATAATTGTTATTCTAGAAATCATCCCTTAAGGAGGCGAAAAGGGGATGAAAGTTTGTATGGGGAATCAATCATTTCTCAAGTAAGGGATAAAAACTCATCATATCTACCTATTTGCAATCTACATATGTATATTCCTTCAATTATGTATATAACTTCATACCAACCATTAAAACTGAGTCACTAGTTAAAGATAAAATTTAACTTTGACTATCATATCTATATGTTCGTTGTTGGTGTTTTCCAATGACTAATAAGTGTATAATACGCTCTACTACTCTCATGTATCTACAGTGATTATTATAAACATTTTGACCGTCAATATAAACCGGCAAATATAAAGAGGCAATATGTGGAGATTTTACATAATATTTGTTTGATTTTGCATGTTTTTTTGTCTATTTTTTATATATAAAAAAAAACATTTTGAAATATGAACTTAAATAGAAATTTTACAATTATATCGGCTTAAAATAATTAATTAATCGATCATGACTTCATTAAATGGAACTACATGGCTGATTGGTCACGCATTTAACACTAATTGTTCGGAAGTGACTTCTTGTGAGTATTCCTATGGCTACGCACATTTACGATTTACGCCTTTAATTGAAGATAACCCTGAGCATTTATTGTCGTTTTTTTATATTATAAGTGAAGTTAAATTGTGATAGAAGTTAGAATATTAAGTAGTAAAATATATCACTTTTTTTATAGAAATACTGGCAACTTAGCTTCCCTTCGCTCGAGTGCGTCCTTAGGTAATGTTTATTACCTATTATTTGTAAACAGTAGCGTATGTAATACTTGAGGTTATAATCTATTTGTATATTAAATTTAATCCAAATCCGTTTAGGCGTTTCATGCACACACATACACACAAACATTCTTGTATTGTGTTGTATAGTAAGATTTAGCGAATATATGTTTTGTAATATATATATCCTATATAACCAGCTATCATCATATCAAATTTCATCAAAATCTGTCCAGTGCTTTTCTCGTGATGCGGTAAAAGACAGACAGACAGACAGACAAAAATTCTAAAAACTATAGATTCGGACTCTGTATCGATAATAATGTCTCTTTTTAATGTACAGATTCGACTTAGTTACAATTTTATTATATATAAATATAGATAAATATAGATATAGATTTAAATGACAGCTACGTTAGTTCTATTTTAATAAAGAATTAATCAATAATTACCACATGAATTATATCTTCGGTCATGACCCCACTTGAGTCTTGTTTAGTACTTAAATGTCTGCACTCTCTAATACAGGTCTTTGTTTCGCAGGCTTATTAAGATAAGCCTATTTCACCCATGTATGGTAAAAGGAACATGAGGCTAGTTAAACATCTTGCCTGTCAAAATTATCGTGTAAGGTAAATTTAATTTTAATTTACATCATAGCTTTTATTTGCAGATTATATAAAAGATAATATCTTTCTGCGTACACGTTAAATACTGATAGATACATGTTTTGTGGTTTCTAGAGGTTAAAGTTAATGTGCCATCACTGTTATTATACGACCTTTCCTTTTAATAAATACATAAATAAATTATTTATTGTAACTCAGTGCTATCATAGATTATTGCATATATTTTAATATTAAAGTATCTTACGTTATTCTAACTGTTTATTTGCATTTATTGATATTTAGCACCTTTTATCTCGTGTAAAACTAGCATTGCTCGCGGCCCCGCTCGCGTTCAGATGACCAAAAACTAATTTCTTACTTTTTACATATTAGTATACTCTTACAACAGACAGACAGACAGATAGACAGACAGACAGACAAAAACGGCCTCTGTATCGGTAATGATGTTTATTTCAATAAGATTTTCCAAAAAATATTTAATTTACAGATTTGGCTTAGTTACAATTTTATTATATGTATAGATAATATTTTATTTGATTTAGAATATGAATTGATCAAACAACGCCTAGTAATCTGATAAGTAATGTGGAGGATTTGTCCTAGCTCCAGGCTTAGTCATTCGTCGGCATTGGCAAACTAAACGATACATTATATTTTTTTATATAAATAAGAATTTCAAATAAAGTAATGGTAGGGGAGCCCACGAAGCTAAATGGGGATTTACTCGAGCGTCGTAGAGACCTATTGGGATGCAAAGCTTAGATGATAAGAAGAAAAAAATGTTATATGATATATACCTTTACATCGGTGGGGGAAGCGGCTATAGATTTTTAAATATGTAAAAAAAAACTGTTGCATAGACATCCTCGAGCGCGTCAGATATTGATAGCATAAATGCCCTACGTATTTTTAATAATGTACGTATGTTAATCTGATCGTTTGCATGATGCGGGTGGTTGTATTTAAGGGTTGAAAATGAAAAAAAAAAAAAATTAATCGAGCGCGTCAGATTTTCTAAGGGAGTGTTAAGTGCACCAAAAAAAAGTTCTCATTCACTAATCTGACGATTTCGATGGGACGCAAACTCGCGGCCATTTTCATAATGTGCAAAAAAAAATCGCCATTTTGAAATACTCAAGCGCGTCAGATTAAGATATATATGGTTCATCTTTATGTTCTAAACGTACTGTCTCATAATCTGACGATTATCTAGAGGGATTCGCCTGATCTGACAAAAAAAAATTAGAAAAACGGTTCACCTTAAAGGCCATACCTGCAACTTCCCGCTAATTCCATTCCTGTGCGCTTAAAATTGTACTTATGGCATTTTTGAGCTCAAAATATAATTTATGTGATATTATGAAATAATATTTCTATGCATTTGAGCTCTCCCAGCTCGAAAGTCTGATAGAAGTTTCATAGAACACTATTTTTGGAATTTTCAAACCGCAATAACTTTTGAATAGATCAAGCAATTTTCACGCGGCTGACGGCATTCGACGCAGTTTTATCATCCTCATAAGTTATTTTCAAGTTTTAATTGATAGAACCAAAAATTTCGGAGTAATCCCGAAAAAACACTTTTTTTCGGTTTTCTTTCGTTCACGATATCTCTCGAACGAATCAACCGATTTTGACCGGATTAGCGATGATCGGCGTGGTTTTTCTAGCTTAAGGGTGGATTAGTTTTTGAAGTTAATTGATAAAGCCGATTAAAAGTTATTCCAAAAAAACCACTTTCAAAAAAAAATTTCGTATTTTTTTTGAGATTATTCAAAATTTCTCAAAATCTATCGGTCCGAATCGGTTCAAATTCACAGGAAATCTAATTTTGAGGGAAATCTTTAGAACGCCGTTTAGTAGATTCAGATCGGTTTAGTCGTTGAAAAGATATAAGCGAGTCACACATACACACACACATACATACATACAGACTTAGTGACAACATCATACACGGGGGTAGTCAGGGAAGCTTCCTATGACCTTAAAACGTCAAGATCTGATGAAAACTCGATTTTCGAAAAACGAGGTAAAACCAATAACTTCCCGATTTTTTTTTTTAAATCATTACAATATACATGGTACAAGGTATCCCCCTGTATATTAATCTGCCGCGCTCGAGTAACTACAGAAAATCCCCTCTTGGGCTCCCCTACTATAATAAAGGATAACGAAAATTTTCAAAGAGGTTAATGCTTTCAGATCATAGATCAGATTCTACTGATTCATATATTTTTTTTCAATATAATTTTTACAAAAGCAAAAATTAACTATATAATAATATAGTAATAATGCAGTAAAGAAAGTACCATAAAACACTAATCTAATTTATATTCTTTGACTATTTCTCACGTGTTTGAATAAACATACAATAATGCTTACTTCGGAATTTGTTAAAATAATAAGAACTATTTATATATTCTTTATTGCACATTGAAATAAAAATTACAAATAGGTAATAAGGGAAAATTGAAGGCAAGAAATTAGAAAATCGATAGGCAAATTGAAGGGAAAAACTATAATATATTTTAAAAACTCTATATGATTTCTATTTTTGATATATAATATTGAAGTAGACTTGTGCGGTGGTCCGTAACGCGCGAAGTGATTTTCTATTGTTGTTTTTATAAGAGTGAGCCACGCAAGCCTCAGGCGGTTCTCAGCCGAAATCTACGCTTCACAGCTACTCAACGTAAACTGACGTTTCAAATTAAGTGTCTTACCGAAACTACGAATTTTATCACTTTAATTTTAAGGCAGCGTACTCATTCACCATTGATTTATTGCGATTTTGTCTTATATTTAATATTTATATAGCCACTCGATTAATTGAGGTCTTGGATATTTGTGGTAAGCCATAGGTTAGCCCATTCTTCTTTACCAATTATGGAGTAAGCTATAAAAATAATTGTATACAATCTTTTGCAATATTTCTACTGTTTTTAGTTTTATTTTTAATTTCATTGAAAACAAAAACAGTCTTAAAAATTACAATATATGCAAAATTAGTAGAGATTTTCATCATGTTATAAACATTTTATATATTAATACTTTATTATAGACTTGCAACTCGCTTTACTCGGATGCGATCCTAGCTGCCTAATAGCCTATGAATTACTCCAGATCTATGTACTAAATTTCATCTAAATCCATTCATTTAAGTTAAGAAGCCAAAAAGATACACACTTTCGCATACCTATATAATAGTTTACATTTATAAACCACTAGCATTGACCGCAGCTCCGTTCGCGTTCAGGTGACCAAAAACCAAATTCTTAGGTTTTACATATTAGATATTGCAGTTTTTGTATTTTTTCTCAAAAATGAGATATTTTTCTGCGGTAAAAAGTATTCTATATGTTGACCTGAATAACCAGCTATCATCGTACCAAATTTCATCAAAATCCCTCCAGTGGTTTTTCTGTGATGCGGTAACAGACAGACAAACAGACAGACAGACAGACAGACAGACAAACATTCGAAAAACTATAAATTCGGCCTCTGTATCGATAATAATGTTTATTACATTAAGATTTTCCAAAAAATATCTAATGTACAGATTCGGCTTAGTTACAATTTTATTATATATATAGTAACATATTATGGTAACATATAAATACGATACCTAATTAATAACTATGCTATATTTATTATTTATTGTTATTTTAAAGACAAAATAATATTATGTAATTAGATTTTTAGCTTTTTAATATTTCTCAAGTTCATATAAAATGCGACAAGACTGTCTATGAAAAACATAGTGCACATAATCATGCCTTAGTTCTATTGTACATTTATAGAAATAGATGTTATTATTTTAAAGAACATTGTAGCGTGCATTGTATCCATTACACGTAATAATTCTTTCGTCGTGCACTGCACCCAAAATAGGCATCCATTCTACCATGGGTTTAGATAACTGATCTTTACAGCATAGATTGGTCTATTATACAAATGACTAGCAATACAAAATTTCGTAACGTTTGATTTGCATCTTAAATGATCATAATTTCATAATTTTGTTCCTGCAACATCCGGCCTATCTAAAGCGAATCTAATTCGAAGAAGTATTCAATGTCGCTGGAATTTAAGTACCGATGGTCTCATCGAAGCACAATAGAGTATTGCCCACGCTTTATCGCTAATTGCAAAAAATATGTTACGTAACATAACAGATCTGGTAAATGTTTCGTTTGAAAATAAATTTCCATTGTCGGATATATTTCTATTATGGCTTTTAAATCAACTCGATTTTTAAATATTTTATTTAATATATTTTAGTAGATAATAGATAATATATTATTATGTAATTCTCTGTATTTATCAATCTATTTACGTGGTTGGTGTATAGTTGAAAATGGTTGGTGTTCGATTCAAAGGAAATTGTTTCATATTCTTAAATGTAACTTAAAATATAATCATTTTTATATAAATGGCGTGTTTTAATAGCGGTTATAACTATTATATCATTTATTAAAGTGCTATATGAGAATATCTCGCACAGTATACCAATTAATAAACAGTTAAAATACGGTACAGGAATCAGGTCATGATGCAGTCACGCGAGAGTCAAATAATCTTAATTTGCTAATCATTTTTAACATGAACATATTATGTCGATCAGGCTTAATAATTTTATAATGTCTAATTTCACTGAGTGTCACTGAATTACAGTGGAATGCCGTTAAAAGGATGAATTTTCTAATAACATTTAACATTTATAATGTGCGATAAATAATACTTTCTGAGATTTTACATTTCTATATCCAATATTTGACATTTCATCATATTTGACACATCTATACATATAATAAAATTCTAAGTCGAATCTGTACATTGAATATTTTTTCGTAAATCTTATTGCAATAGACATTATTATCGATACAGAGGCCGAATCAATACTTTTTAGAATTTTTGTCTGTCTGTCTGTTACCGCATCACGTAAAAACCACTGGAGGCATTTTAATGAAATTTGGCATGGTGATAGCTGGTTATCCGGGTCAACATATAGGATACATTTTACCGCGGGAAAATATCTAACTTCTGAGAAAAAATACAAAGACTGCAACGTAAGAGTATACTAATATGTAAAACCTAAGAATTTGGTTTATGGTCATCTGAACGCTGGCGGAGCCGCGGGAAATGCTAATCTTTTTAATATAAATCTTACATTGCTATTCACAAATAATGTCTGACGGTAATATATTTTGTTTCGGATTCCAGTTAAAAATGGGCTCCTTTTCAGGCTTTCAAATATTTTTAGAATCTTTTTATTTTATTTTTAATAAATTCAGTAGGTATCTAATGTAAAAAAAACTATT
Organism: Brenthis ino; assembly: GCA_921882275.1. Lineage (NCBI taxonomy): Eukaryota > Metazoa > Arthropoda > Insecta > Lepidoptera > Nymphalidae > Brenthis > Brenthis ino. Next base: position 24,181,710 of record OV170225.1, on the reverse strand, counting down.
ATTTATTATTTTGTATATAGCTTTCGAATTTATTTTGCTGATATTTTTGATCTAGTAGTTCATTAAAGGCATATATAAAGACCCCATTGAATTGGATGTAAATACGTGCAGGTAAGATTCATAGAGCGCTTTAGCATCGTGTCTTGTTAGAAGAAACAAACAATGAGATGTTCCAAGTACAAATAACTAATGCAGAACAGTAAGAATTCCATAAAAGTAGAAAGAATGACCTTTTGTTCTATTCTATTCAATAGTATCGCTATTTTTGAGTACAATTAATAGCTATAATGGATAATTTTAATAAATAACTTATTTTAAAACTTTCACCATAGGTTGCTTTTATTAAAACGAAAGAGAAACCTAAATTCGCTCCGTAAAGTAAGTATATAAACGTCAAAGAGCCCTTGGGATCGGTCACAAGGAAGGAAGAATAACCGATACCGCTATATTTTAAATTGCAAACGAAGTAAACAAGCATTGCAATAAAAGTGTTTCATTTCACTATTATTGGCCTGTTATGATTGAACAATATCTCACAACTTCCAGGAAATAATCTTATTACGTTCCTTAAACCGTCTTAAAGCAAAAGCTTGGCATTTTAAAATTGTGATGCAATTATTTTAAACGCTGACATTGAAAAAGACAAGTTAAAATAATCCGAGAATTCCAAGTGCCCTTCACTTTGCTGTTGCGCTGATGCATTGTGATGGCCGATGTATCTAGACCGTATGAATTCAAGTCGGCTACTTAAATCCGTTTTAAAGATGGCTTAGTGTTCTCGCAGCTAAATTATCATTTAACTTCTACACTCCCGTTTTATGTAATACTAGCGACTGTCCTTCACTTCGCTCGGGTTTATCCTTAATGAAAACAAAAACAAATCTATCCCAAGGGAATCGTACATTTTCCGGGATAAAAAGTAACCTATGTATTATTCCAGGCTATAATCTATCTTTGTAGCAAATTTTATCCAGATCCGTTAAGCCGTTCTGGCGTGATTGAGTAACAAACATCCATTCAAACTGTCGCATTTATAATGTTAATAATGATGGCATATGATTTTTTAAAATGTGAACATCATTTCTCTAAACTATTACAGACAAATTTTTGGTTACTATAGCATAGAAAACGTAACAGTCGAAATATACATCTTGTATCTAAAGTGCTAAATTAATTCTATTTTGATTTCCTGGAAATATTGTGTTTTTCTCGCAATGAATTAATTCTTATAAGGTTTTATAAATGATTTTTAAAGTTATAACATTTATATACCTACTGGTAAAATAATAAGTAATGTGTGCGTGATAAGTGATACTTTTTCGAACTCGATTAATAATAATGTTCAATGTTTTTTTTTTCATTTTAACTAATAAAATAAACACAATAAAAAATTATTACGTTATCTAAAGTTCAATTCCTCAGCCAAAGGTGTAGAGCTAGAAGTAGTCTACTGTTAAAATATAGAAAATAAATATCCATCGTCTCAGCGGCCACGATTGTTCTAAAATACGTACGTATCTACTCGAACATAAATTGTAAAATAACTGGTGATAACGAATCCCATGCAACCTAACGACAATACCATAATAGGTATATACCTACACAAGCCACAATATTATAACTCCTCTCAAACTTAGTAGCCTAGTAGTAGTAGTAAATTAAGTACCTATACGTAAATAGTGTAAATTGCAAATACATAAAAAATGTATAAAGGTACCTACGCACGTACGTATAAGTCACTGTTAACTTTTAAGCGTTACTTTAATAATGAAAATTTGAAAATATTTTGCTCGTTTTTAAACTAGATATTCTGAGTTTCATTTTCAATCAACTAATTTCATACAATGAAAATCGGGCAAATGCGAGTTTGACTCGCACACCTAGGGGTTCCGTAGTATATTTATTTTTGTATCCAAAGTATAAATTTAGGACTTTTCTGTTATTTTTTCCCTTTACTTGTGTATAAAACATAGCTTTTTACCGAATTTCATGATTCTAGATCAACGGGTTTTGATCCCCTTGAGAGTATCAATAGGTCGTATCTTTTGGTTACGTAGACTTAGAACTTTGATTACTTTACAGTTCCAAGTTATTGTATTTAATATTAATTTCAACTTGGTACTTTCAAGCATTCCTGATTCAAAATGATTTTAGAAAAACCTTGTTACCCTCACCTTCTAACAAATGGAATGTAATGTAAAATTTGTTATGAAAACAGTTTTTTTTAAATTAAACCTGAAGGAAAGTAATATATTTCTGGCTAAGTTTAAACAGAAAAGAAGAAAACTATATAAGAATAGTGCTTATATGTTTATGACACCTATTTTTCCACGTTATTAAAGATATTAATTCTTTTGACTCCTGAAAACGAAACCGTTGAATTAAAAATTAATAACAAGCAAAGTCAAGGCATGTCACTTGTGTAAAATATAACAACGTAGTTTAAACTTATTATTGCAATAGCCATTTTCATCTAGACTGTGTTGATTGAATCTCTGTTTAAGAATCCAATGTCCGTATCTGCGACACCTTGTTGATAAATGATGACATCTGCCTATGTGTAGGTTCGAGTAATACGTTTCAAATAAAGTACCGTGTTTCTCTGTGTGCGAGCGAGGGACGACATGACTCCATTGTTTACAACCTGTAATTTAAATAGGAACATGCGAGATGATAAATATACAAATAAATATTTTTTAAATGAAATAACCTCATGTAAATATTATATTAAGCAACGGTATTTTTGAAGTGAAATTTCTTTTGAATCGTTGTGATTGGAAACTGGATGAAACGAAAATGCGACACTAAAAAGAGACAAACATATAAATAAGTATATAGAATTAAGCCGGCGAGAGAATGAGATAGAATACATTGCCTTGTTGCCATGGTAACCGTTGTTATTGTCTGACAAATATATAATATTCTTTCCGTTTTTGATATTCTATAAATATGTTTATGATTGTAATATGCATAATCATGCCTTTTTTAATAATTCATTTGTTATAATTTAATTGCGATATTTGCCAAAGAAGTTTTACTTTAACCGCGCGTAAAGTTAACACGCACCCATTTTTTATTAGAAACGAATATGTATCAATTTTCAGTTGTTAATAATATTACTCGTAGTTAGACTCATGCAATGATTATATTATGTATTATGCTTTTATTTATATACAAAATATACCAATATTATCTTCAAAGAAACAGTTTGCTAAGTACAGAAAAGAAATCGCTTCTAGTTAACTTTTGAGTGCCGAAAAGATTATATGCCGAAAGAAGAATAGACTTGAGCGGCAATAACCTTGTTGATATTATGTAGAGGTATTACTTGAAGTTATCTCATGTTCTAACTAAACTTAAAGTTACACGTGTTTTTTAAATATCTATTAGAGGTAAGTCGATTTATAAAATCTGTAAAAATATGTAATAAATAAAAATGTTATTATTAATTTCAGTCAATTTTATTAGTTGAATCAATTCAAGAGTTCACTTGGGTACATACGAAATCATAACAATTGGAAAATCAGTTTGTGTATATTTTTATCAAAGTTTTGAGCTTTAAACAGTTGTTGATTGTTTAATTTACCTGAAATTATTTATTACTATTATTACCAATATAATATTCTAAAAATACATAATATGTAAAAAGACCTTGTAATATACTACTTTTCCTTTAAAGAACAAACAATTCAAATTGTTTTTTTTTATAATCATACTGAATGACTTTTATCGATCAATACTTTTTTATTGATGTCATAAAAAATAATTAATCTCATATTTGCATATATTCAAAGTCTTTTGTTTGTTACAGTACAGAAAATACATTGCTATTTTATAATAAAGATTGCCTGAAAATTTCATCACAATCGCTTCAGCCGTTTTGGAGTCCATAGGGAAGATACATACATACACACATGGATTTTTATATATATTAGATGTAGAGCTGTATATTATGTTATCTTATTTAAATATGTATTCATTCGACATTTGAATAATTTCAGGTGGCTTCCGGTATGAATTATTATGTAGGTACTCGTATAATTGATTTGCATACGTTTGGGCCGAGCCCAGTGATGTAAATAGATCCACGCTTACGGAAGTAGCTGCAGGATCTACGCAAGAGAAGTAGAGGCCAGTGTCTTGATTTATCACTATACATTATATAAATAGGAAGGTACGCCGTGCCGCCTTCTAGATTCATTCGATATTCAAAGTATTATATTATCGATGAGTTTTTAGTGCTAGATAACTAACATGACAGCTAAATGCAACAGTACTCACTACTCACCTTGGTGCATAATGAATGTGTAACAGATGAATAACGATCTTAGTTGAAATGTGGGCAGACACGTTGACATTTACTTATCTGGCTGTATGACGTTACCATTATAAACAATTAGTGGGTGAAAGTATTTTTGGCTGTGATTCTTAGCTTATAAAACGGGCGACTTTAGACCTAGACGCATAAAAACTGATTAGGATTAGACCAATAAAACGGCTTAGCTATCTTGATGTTACCGCTTGACTGATCAACTAGATATATTACAAATTAAATGCCAGATTCCCAGTATACTAAGTTCATAGACACATATAGCTACAACTTGCACGAATAACACTTATTATTTAACCTTATTTAATCCTATTACAAGCTGCTTCGTAAGTGACATTTCAGTTTTATAAGTATTAATGCATCCGGTAATTAAAATTGGACGCCTTATCGTATTTAATTTACAGAAAATATTTTTTGTCAACATGTTCCATTTTGAAACGTTTCCTCATAGTTTAGTTGGCTTGGTATGTTCAATTATTGGCTTATTTTTAGATGCTCGTTTTTACTAATTACTCGATGGGATAGAATAGGTCACCGACATTTGGTTTAGTGGGTGAGGCTTTGGTAATAGATGAGTTGTTTGATTATGGTAGATAAAACATCGCAGCGGCGAGCTCGGAGGTGGCGTCTGGAGGTGAGAAACGTGGTAACAGGGCGTGAGATAGAACGGCCGATACCGTCCGCGGCTCGACGCGCCGCCCCGCGCCCTCTCACCGCGCCATTCCTAGCGAAACTTCACTTTTGACTAATATTCTCTTAATATAAATAGATGGTGTTCTTTAATATTTATGATATTTTTGAATGTTTTAATACAAGCGACGATAGTTATGGATATTCAAGTTCATTCAGTAATTTTGTGTAGTGAAAGAAAAACCTTTGGAAAGTTTTGGTAGAAAGAAACAACATTTAACTTAAAAGAAAGAAATGATAATTACTTAGTAATAATTTAATAACTATGTTTTTGAAAATAACAAGTGCATGCTGTACGGATTTTCGAATCGACACCTCCTAGTAATTAAACCTTGTCACGCAAAGTGAGAACAGAAAAATAAAACTTAATCGATTTACGGTACAGGTTTGCACAAGAGCTGCCTCGTTTACTGTCGCCCTCAGCGATTGAACCTCAACAACAATGTCAGGTAACAAACTACAGTACGGCCGACCTCTTTGTGGGATTTCATTAAAAAACTAATTATCATCGATTAATCAAATTATAATTATGTTTTTTTTCATTCATTCAAACTAAGCATTCATCAGAAATGCTGTTATAAAACAAAATTTTATGTAAGCCATTACAGCGTAACATTTAAGATACACACATATATACAACAATAGTTTAGATACATACAGATGTAGGTACATACAGACATATATACATATATTTACTGGCAGTATCCGCGACTTCGCCCGCGTTCAAACTACTAAAAAAATAAACTCTTAGAAACACTGATTGCAGCGTCACCTACGGTAGGGTCCATTTGTAAATTTAAACCTTGCAGGGACCCACTCGAACATACACAAAAAATATCATAAAAAATCGTCCCTGCCGCTTAGGAGAAGATCAGTGATATACCAACAGCAGTGCCAATACCGGGTCCAATTGTGTTTTCAAACGATTCAGGAGCCCATTGAAATATACACACAAAATTTCATCTAAATCGAGAAGTAAGGTGACAAACACACGTACAGAAGAATTATATAATATATGAAATTAATATCTATTAGTACTAGTCAGTATCAGTGGTTATAAATAGAGAATGCTTGAAATAATAATTATAAGCGAAGTCTTTCTTAGAAAGTAATAATATTGTACACTGTTTTTATTTGTAAATCATCAGTATTTTATTTATATTCTTCATTTTGGCAACGTAGAATAATTACTGACTCGAGTCGCTCACGTGATAACACTGAGATGACAGCAGTACGCTTCGTATCTGATATTTTTGAACGAAGACCGAAATCATATTTAATTATTTTGACTAAAATTAATAGGAAGCAATTTATTGACAAGTATAATTGGTGAGAGGATATTTAAAAAGGATTTTTTTGCATTCAATAAATAAAAAAAAATCACGCTGAAAATCGATCAGTCAATTGGTTGTTTTTAAGTATAATAAGTTAATGAATTCTTACATGTATTCGGAAAAGAGCTGATATAACGGCTAATAACATTATGTTTAAGTATAGCTAAAAGTACCCCATTCATACTAGGTTCTAAATAAAATAAATCAGCTTTTAAATCGGTCCATTATTTTGGGAGACAGACACACGGACAGATAGATAAACAAGCAATAGACAATAAAGGCGGCATATTTATTACTGCGTTAAAAGGTTTAAAAGTTATTTGATTGTTAACAAAGCCTACACAATATATTTCTTGATATAGCAAGAAAACATAATAATACAGGAATAAAGGCAATAAAATAAAACATTTTTCGACAAAAACATGGCGACTGTAACTTTTCACTGACTCTTATAATTTAATTGTTATGAGAAAAAAAAGATACAAAATATACCATATTTTGGATAATAAATTTTTATTTATTTTTATTTCCATTCAGACACAGGTCCATAGTTTAATATGTATTACCTAACAACATTTAAAATTTAATATTTAACAATAACTTTGAACTTAATACTAATAGGAACCTTTATTTAATGTATTTAAATGACGATCTATGTGTCGTCATCCAATGCCACATTATGCTATTGTCAAATCTTTTAGCCACAGTGGCTACAAGTCTATTGGGGCTATCGCGCACTCGCCGCATCAGGGACGCTATTCGTGATCTTACTAACGCGTAAAAGTCCGGCACACCAGCACTCGCGAACATTCCCGAAGCACTGCAAAAACGCGGTAGCCCCAGCATTACCCGGAAGGCGTTATTATATTGGATACGCAGAGCGCTGTACGACCTCTGCGTATAACTGACCCATAGGGCGCACGTGTACATGGATTGGCAATAGGCTCTAAACAATGTAACTTTAACTTCTCTTGTACATCGTGCGAACCTGCGGGCCAGCATGTTACACCTAACTGCTAGCGCTCTGCGTTCCCTCTCCATATCTTCATCATCAGTGAGCCCATCGGTTACCCAGTGTCCGAGATACTTAAACCGTGTAACTCTAGTGAGCGGCAATCCTCCTAAGAAGACAGGTGGAACAGTGTCATAAGTCTTATTTTTTGCTTTGAAAACTAGGAGTTCGCTTTTGGTTGAGTTATACCTGAGACCATGGGCTACCGCATAGTTCTCACAGATACTGAGTAGCCTTCTCAAAGCACTGATAGAAGGACTCAGCAACACCATGTCATCCGCGTAACTGATGTTATTAAAGCATTGACCGTCAATAGAACATCCAATTTTGGTATTGCTCAGTTCACATATCAGCTGGTTTATATATATGTTAAAGAGCTTGGGTGAGCTGAGTCCCCCCTGTCTTACCCCGCACTCCATCCTGTATGCATCTGACGTCATACCCGCCCATCTTACATAATTACACTGGTTGCTATACCAATATTTCAATATATTTAAAAATTCAACTGGGAGATCAGTACTGTCAGTGATTTTCTTCCAAAGACAATCATATGAGACTAGATCAAAGGCCTTAAAAACTACTAACAATGTGTTTAATTTTTTTCGAGAATTTTACGCATTGTGGGTAGGTATGTATGGTCATGAAGCAACTAATAAACATTTTACTTTTCTATTAATATATTTTCTATTACATAACTACTGGTATATCTATAACTATTCAAATGTAGACCTCAATTAGATATAATATACACCGATCTTAGGTTCATAAAGCATTAAATTTTACAGATATAGATTTTGTGAAAAGTAACGCTTCAACGAGAAAGGATAATTATAGAGGGTAAGTAAAATAATAATATATTAAATCAGCGTGCTTCCACTTGTGAGAACTTTGATAATATCCAAAAGAAATTGTAAACTGATTTCAAGGTGTGATTTTGGAGTGAATTCACGGCTGATTATGGAGGCGGCCCCCTGTCATTACCTTGTCGGAGCTCTGGTAGCTAAAAAGCCCCAAATATACTTGAACGAATTAAAATACCGTTATATATAATTAATTGTTATAAATGGACATCATTGATGATATACGACAGCAAAAGCAAAATGAATCGTACGATTTATTGAGCACACTTTTATGAGAAGGAGGAGTTTAATTCAGAGTCCAATATCGCGAATGTTGTGAAAGAGAAATTGAATGAAAATTTAATGACCTGTAAAATTAATTCAAAAGGTTAAAGTTTAATATGTTTTAAATAAAACGTTAATTTATGAAGTAATTGATTTAATTATAAAAATTTAGTACAAAATGAATATTTTGATTTGTTCACTATACAAGCATTACGTGTTATATTTATGTATTCGATGGTTCAGTTCTTAAAAAACCTTATCGTGCTACGTTGAATATATCTCAGTCAGTAACTGCTATGTATCTAAGTTTAAAATATGTAACGAAACTGCCAAATCCATTTTACTAAATAAATGTACTAACGTCCTTAGCACTTCTTATAAGACAATGCCTCGTTTTATCGCCTCTCCTGATGACAGGGAGCTCTCTAATTTTTCAACCAAACAATCGGCATTGCAATTCAGCGGGGGAATGCAGCTAGCATTCTTGCCAGTATTCCATGTGGACATAACTTATACTGTAATAATTAAGTACATTTGTTACGTATGTATAATTATAATTAAATATACCTATGTATATGTAATTTTGTATATTGTATGTTACTAAATAAAATACATAGGTGTACGCCCCTTCATAAAGGCTTCATTACACAATTTGAATTGTTTACATACTAATTTAAAAGATGACCTGCTCGTATCGCAAAGTTCAATTTTAAAGATACAATATTAACAAATCACGCCAGGTAGTTAGCGCAGCTATTTTACAGGTCGCATAAACTGCGTAAATGTCAATCGATGTTATTTACGCGAAATTGCATGTCACACAGGTCTCATATAATTACGTACGGCACCTTGGCGCGAGAGGTCAAAAAGAAATTCACTTAAAACTGTAACACGCCCTTTGCAACTTGCGTCGCGAATTTTTAAAGTCGGGTCATTTTCGAAAACCAGTGTCCGAAAGTGAAACTAACCGAGCATTTATTACCAAGTAAAATATGTAGATTGCCAACAAGATAATAATGATATGTGCTCGTGGTAATGAAATTTCCCGCAGCGCCGTCAAATGGTGCCAAAGTAATTTGCGTGGCTTGTCTCTGGCAACGAGTGGCCCAAGGGCCGCTTTCGAGCTTACGCAAACCGTAATGAGACTTTTGTCAACTTTATTCCGATACTTCCGGAGTCTACATAATAAATTAGTCTAGTTACAACAGCCTTGTGTTTCATTATTTATTTATTGATGAAATTACTAGGCAATCAAAAATCGAATCTATCTGTTCACACATCTCCCATCATCGTCGCCTCAGCCCAAACACGTCCACTGCTGGACATAGGCCTCCCCCAAAAAATTTCTACGACTGCTGGTCTTGTGCTATCCACGACCAGTGAGTTCCAGCGACTTTGACCAAATTGTCGGTTCATTTTGTGGGAGGCCTGTCTAGTGTCCACGTTTCGCCTTCCAGTACGTGGTCGCTCTTCGACCATCCGTTCTGCGAGCGATGTGCCCCTCCCACTGCCACTTAAGCTTGGAAATTCAAAATGACTTTGGTCCTTCTGCGTATCTCCTCATTTTTGATTCGATCTCGCAGAAAGCCGTCGAGCATAGTCTTCTGCTCAGATTGCTGCTTGGGTGACCTTAGGCTTTCTTATGAGACCCATCGTGAGCGGCCATATCTTTGGGCACATACATCTCCCAATTATTATAAATAAAAACAGCTGTTCCTTGGTAATTATTTTAAAACTATGTGTGTTATTTTTTATAACTGTACTAAAAATGTCATTTTCTGTATTTGTATTTTTCGCTTCGTTAGTTTGATTAAAAATAATATTTTTAAGCGAACGACTAAAGTTGAACTTAGGATTAAGTTACTTTGATATGTATATATTTAATTTTTAAGAGAATGTAAAATATCTATTGTGTGTTTGAGTGGGCATGTTAAAGGCGGCTTATTATAATTTTATGTCAGTATAATATCAGTAAAGGACAAATTTTATTCGTATTCTGTCTGTACATTTATTAATTTGAGACAATATTTTTAATAAAACTCAGTTTACAAACTTGTTGACATTTATTTATATATATATATATATATATATATATATATATATATAAAGACTATGTCCTGATCCCCCTCGTATTGAAGGGAGGCCCGTGCCCAGCAGTGGGACGTTAAAAAAAGGGCTGAATATAAAATTATACATATATATATATATATATATATATGTATAATATGTATATATACGAGTATATATAATATGTATTATATGAAAAGTTACTCAATGAAATTTTATTTCAGGCAATAAACGATACAAAAGAAAAAGTAAATAAAAACATTGGTACCATTTACGTAATCAAACTGGAAGATTGTTATGGGCTATAATGCAGCGAATTCACGGAAGAGCCATATGACCACCATGCGAGCTGTACTTGGGCGATCTCCTTATATTTGTTAAATCAACACCACCCTATAATTTTGATCGATATCTTTATTGACGGTTCAAATTTATTGATCATTTCTTTTCAAAAGTGAGAATGATACGGCGACTGCGATCGCTGTGATGTGTTGCCGCAAGAGTCGAGGCCTTTTCGCGTACTGTGAATATTGCTATTGGTTTCGTTTTTGAATAGCCTCTTTATATCAGATTGACCTACTTTATTTTGGAGAAATTGATACTCTTACAACATAATATTTTAACCAGATCGGCCTCAAACAGTCAGTACAAAATAAAAAAATATACAAGAAATATACCATACATATTCACAGTACTCTCTACGATGGACAGAGGATTTATTAACAAAATTTATTGACTGCTTTTAAGGCATACATTACACTCATTTGAATTTTTAGCAAATATAAATAAATGGCAACGGTAACTTCTATAGGCTTACAGATGTCTAGTCGTTGTAGAATCCTGCATGCAGGTGGTGCCGCAATGTTCATCGGGACGGTTCGCGATATGCCACGCGCTGTCTCTTGTTCGCTAAACGACACAGACACAGGCCGTATTTCATCGCTGCGCTTATCTTCAGCATGTTCCCTTGCTGACGATGATTTATTCCCTATTTTAACAACTTACAAAAGGTAATTTTAGATGTCGGTAATTGTTATAATGAATAATTACTACTTGTAAAGTCGTCAACAGCAGGTTTTCGAACGCTGTAGTAATTGCTTATACTCATTTTGTCGACTCTTTAATAAAACAAGTGCTGTTAGTTCCACTTTTTAACCGACTTCAAAAAGGAGGAGGTTCTCAATTCGACTGTTTTTTTATGTTTGTTACCTCAGAACTTCGTCATTTATTAACCGATTTGAACAATTTTTGTTTTGTTTGAAAGGGTATACTTCCAGATTGGTCCCATTTAAATTTAAAAAAAAATACCACAAATTTAAAGAAAAATAGCTAATAATGAATTTAACCTACTTCTAATTGTCATATTGACTTGAAACTTTGCAAGTGTTTCTATTTCCGTTGATAGTACAATGGTTTGGTATTGTTGACCTGATTTGATGGTAAAGCCAGAAGGTGGATAGGTGGAACTCTTCAACGGCTAATAGTAGATACTTTGAGTTTGGGCTTATTTTGTTTGATTCGACAAGCCTAACACTTTAGAATTCGTACTTTGCTAGTACTGTCTACACTAAAAAGGGAAAAACAAAAACTTTTTAACAAAAAAATAAAAACCGACTTCAAACAAAAGCACTAAAAAGTTAAAAATAACTGATTGGTAGTTTTCATTTACTATACATACCTAATCAAATATTTTCGAAGTCCAAATCTTGTGTTACTTTGGCGTGAATGAATTAATTAATAACTTTCAGATCTATAATAAATACATTTATAACAATTTTTATTGATCTTATAAATATAAGATCAACATAAATCATTAGAGAGATCTTATAATATATTAGTCACAGACGACTGCATCATTCCCATAATGCAAATATATATCATTGCTTAAAATAAAAGGTCGATAAAGCATTAAGCTTATACAAAGTAGAAAGTAGCTAACCTAAATATATTGTCAATTTTAATAAAAAATGTAGCATTTAACAGCAGGTATATAGTATAAAGTTACAATAATCTATACTTATTGTGCCTGTATATATGTACATAGTAGGTGCGTACCATGTACCGTTCGATGTCGTTAAATAAAATACACTTACTTTAAGTGCTTCTCATTATTTGTCTGAAATAAGTTCACCAAAGAGCTGCTCTGGAGGAAACGAATGAAACAAAAATGTCAGATAAATTATGAACGTGATCGATGATAAAAATGTTGGTTCGTAAGTCGTAGAAAGTGTCTCGACCTCCGAGCTTTCGTTAAATCGCCGACACGCAGGTCAGCCAGCTTCAGCGTACATAAATATGTCGACAGCTCGCCCCTGGTACCACTTTGTTTGTTAATATACTGCCAATTATAATCAAACCGTACTTGCCACTGTCAGCCGTCAACTTCTTAATCCATACATGGATTGCATTTCTTTAGTCACTTTTGTTTTCGAGTGCAACGTGTCCACGCTTACATTTTCATTTTAATATTTTAAATTTGGATGTACATTAACAACATTGTTGTTTTAATTAGTTATAATAAAGCTGGTTTAAAAATGTATCAAATATATATTTAACTAGCATTACCCGCAGCTCCGCCCGCGTTTAAATGACCAAAAACCAAATTCTTAGGTTTTACATATTAGTATACTATTACATTGCAGTTTTTAGATTTTTTATCAGAAATGAGACATTTTTCCGCGGTAAAAAGTATCCTATCTGTTGACCCGGATAACCAGCTATCACCATACCAAATTTTATCAAAATCCCTCCAGTAGTTTTTCTGTGATGGGGTAACAGACAGACAGACAGACAGACAAAAATTCTAAAAACTGTAGATGCGGCCTCTGTATCGATAATAATGTTTATTTCAATAAGATTTTCCAAAAAATATTTAATGTACAGATTCGGCTTAGTTACAATTTTATTATACCTATGTATAGAAGAGCAAATCAAAGTTCATCAGATTTATCGCAATTTGGTAGAAAGTATTATTTTAGTGACATATTAAGTTATTATAATATTTGCCTCTTTTATAGTACTTAACACCTAAAGTAGATTGCGAAACATTTCAAATCGGAATATAGTTCCCACGCTGCGCGCACGGCATAGCGGGGCGCTGTCGTCCATCAACATCATTATCTATTAAAAATATCACGTTATTATTGTTCGCTTTCTGAATAAAGCAACTTTTTGACGACTACAACTTGTTATCGGTGTTTCATCTTTAAACACCAATAAATCACTTCTACAATAATTATGAAACAACTCTCCCTCTCTCATCCTAAATATGCAAAGTAAGAAAGGTTTGTTTGATAAATGTTTCGATTGGGCCGGTATTGTTGTCGAAATTTTTGTATGCTTTATCTTCTTATGTTGAAAGTTTTTAATCTTAAGAAATTTAATAATAAATAATATTAGATACCACGATTTGTTGTATTTTATTCCTTTTGACCCACTTTCATTCAGAAAACAAAAAAATTAGATGAATTATAGTTGTGGCACGATACAAACAAGAAATTCAAATTTATGATGAAACAAATTTTTGTCCTCGGCTTCACTTACGTATTTTATTTATATATTAGTAATTGCGTAGGTACAGTGAATAAAATGGAAAAAATAACTATGCAAATCCGCGGCGAACGATGTAATTGATATGAAGGGGTAGAGAACACTTAAACAAACAAAAATGAAAATACAAGTAATATGGAGTCCTATAGTGTCACGTTTTCTATGTTTTGAGGTACGTAAAGATAGCAATTATCTAAATAAAACTTCTGCATAAAACACCTAATTAATCAATTTTTAATGATTTTCATATGGCGATATTTATTCTCAAATATCTCAGAAACATGACATTTTGGATCATTATATTCTGATTTTTCTTTAAATGTTCTCTATCCGTATATACTCATTTTATTGGGCGCCGCTTGTTAAGAAAAAAAATGGTGGAAGGTTGTTTCAAAGTATGTCCCCTTTGGCTGGCAGTGAGATATAAGCACTATCATACAATACAAAAAAAACAACTATCTCAATTTTTAAACGTATAAAAACGTAAAAACGTAAAGCATGTATTCAGCCCTTTTTAACGTCCCACTGCTGGGCACGGGCCTCCCTTCAGTACAAGGGGAATCAGGCCATAGTCCACCACGCTGGCCAAGTGTGGGTTGGCGGACTTATTTTCCTTCACCGTAAGGCAAGTGGTAATCATGTTGAAAATAATTCGCACATGAAAATATCAGAGGTTTACCCGGGATTTAAACCCGCTTCACTCGGTTTCCCAAGCGAGCGCGTTACCACTGAGCTACTACTGCCTGTTTAAGCATAAAATGTATATAATATATAGGTCATCTGAAAAATTATATATTCATTATTAAATATGGTGATCTTTCATGGCAAATAAGATCTGCTTCTTAATATTTGAGTGCAAACAGGAATTTGAATGGGGCGGATTTGTTCGTAATTGTGCGCGCAGCCACGTCCTAGAAACCTCACCGAACTGCATCGTTACGGCCCTTAAGACTGATTTATGCTCGTAATAAATATTTTTTTTAAGTTCCAGTGCGATAATAACTCCATTAATTTTGATTAATGACAATTTCTTAAAAGTGTTTTAACTTAACCATCAGGCATGCCATATTCGATGACATACCTACATATCTTTCCCGGGATGGTATTGAACATTTTAATTAAATTGTTTTTTCACGTATTTGTTCTTGTTTTGATTTATATTCAACATTTTCATACTTTCTTTAAGTAACTTTATAAGAAGGTGAATGTTTTTAAGAAATAATAAACAGTAATTTTACAGTATAAGCAATGCCATTGTATTTTTATTAAAATAACGTTAAAAACGTAAAACATGAGTAACTTTTTGATGTTAAAAATAACAATTTCTATGCAAGAAACACATTCCTCAGGGCGCTTATCGTTAAGCAAGCCGTGGCGGCGCGGCGCGGGCGCAGTCGCGGCCAACACATTCAACGAATTTGCAATGCGCGATATCCCGCATTACCATAAACAGTATAAGGCGGAGGGCACGCCGTCTATCGCGCTAAGACATATAAATTATTCAAAATAAAGTATCGCTTAACCCCTGACCCGCTGCCGCGAGCCGCACGTTTGCTGCGCTACGCCATCGCGTCGTCGATGCTTTTGTCTAAAGCAATTCTTTTGTCTTACGAGACGCTTATATCCTAATGTGTAAGAAACTCAAAAAATTCACTAAATATCCTCTGATGTTACCGGTAGCGATGCATAGATAAATTGAATAGAATTTTTAACACTGTAGAATTAATAGGTATGCTAATATATCTTAATTGGGTTATTTTATTTATATTTTATTATAACCCGTCTCAGATCATTAAGTAATGTCGTGGATTTGAAGGTCGTAAATGTAATAAAGAGTGATTGATAATTTACAGCTTCGCGACGGTTTTGAAACATTATATACGGACATACATATGTACATATATAACATAAGTTCGTTTAAAGGCAGGTCTTATGAAAGACAAACAATAAAATTATAGTTTTATGCTTCGTGAGTAGGTGAACGCCAGTAGGGCGGTCGCGTGCCGCGTGCAAGGGTGGAGTCGCGCGCACCCGGCAGGAACTACGGGACAACTTGAGCTTATTTACTCAACAGCTTTCGCAAAACAACCCATTAGGGATAACTGTACTAAATAATTACTGCAATGTGCCTTTCTATTTCTATGCGCGCTTCGTTGTGCGCGTGCGCGTCCACCTGCCGCTGATCAGTGTAATTATTTACTATGCATGAATGCGGCGGCGGCGATGGCGGCTGTCTAGGACGATTCGGACAAAGAACGGTCATGTATAAAGATACAACGGACGCTCTGTGGACAGGTTCCTACATCTACTTGGGTGTGCGCCACAACCAATTTTAATACGCTCATTAATTCACATTCGCTTATAATGACGCCTGTTAAGTATAATGAATTAATTTAAGAATATTTATTTTGGCTCTATTGCTCATAGTATCAAGTAACTTTAATTTTAGAAACACTAAAGATTTTAATAACTTGAATACGATATGAATCTTATATCGTATCAATATTACAAATGTTTAAAACATAGCATTTAATTTGAAAATTTTGTAGTCAAGATGTAGACACTCTATACCTATTCAAATTAAATTTTTTAGCTGCTTACATTTTTTCAATTGACAAAAATAAATATCTGTTATTTTTAAGTTTAAGACATATGATTTTTTTTAACTTATATTTTGATTTTGGTAGTGAAGAGTTTTTGTTACCTTGGTAGGAAAAGGAATTGCCTTATAGCTATTAATAACCTTGCCGATGTTACAAACAAAACTCAATTAGGACCTTGAAGTATCGAAAATATGTAGATAGGATGTGCTGTCTCACATTGTTGAACACGCGATTCTAACAAGATACTTGGACGATAAGCAAAAAACTAACAACAACGTTCTTAGCAATTGTATATTTTCACTGCTAGCTTTGTCCGTTATCCATATAATGATATGAATGATAACTAAAAAAGGTAAAATATTTCCTTTTTCCTATCGCTATCTAGGAATCTACTCAGTTACACCTGTCTACAAATGTGCAGTTTTATTTCAAAGATATTTTTCAATGAATAGTCAGAATTTACTTGTTTTGCCGTTTTTATAGGCAATGTTGCTATTTGTAAGGAAACGGGAAAGTAAAAGTTCCGTTTTTACTTAACTATTAAACTGCAATAAATAAATTATAATAATTATCAGTCGATGATGAATGAACTTATTCGAGCATCTTAAAATTACATTTTTTGTAATGATTTTTAAGTTTTATATTATTTCCCTGCTAATTGTTATTTATCACATGACTGGCTCTATATCAATCAAAACCAATTATGATTTTAGTATGATGGATACCAGAGATACACACAAACACAATAATAGTTTGAAAATGAGATATAATACAAATTAAGAAAGAGAAGTTCTTCGAAAAGATATTTAAAAAATTACTTAACCTAAAATTAGTAATAGACTAGTGTAGCAATAGATATCAAAGCTGTTTGAAAAACATGAAAACCATGTACGAGGGTGTTTGAATAGCAGGAAGGAAGGAAATAGATTTTGGTCTATCAGTTGACGCTATATGTTATATCATATTTTATCTATCTGAACTACTTAATAATATTGGAAGATAATAGATTTTTAGAACCAATTTTATTGTCATGCAAGTATAGATATAGAAACATAATCTGTCATACACAATTTTCCAATCGTATTTTATACTCTAAAAATTATAAAACAAAGAGAAAATGAGCACAGTACCCAAAGCTTTTAAACTATTAGACTCAAATAGGTTCACTTAAGAAATACATGCAGATTACGCATGAATTTTATAGCATAAATAATGCCAAATATACATAATCGTTCATAATAATTTCACGGACGAGGTTGCTTTAAGATTAATGATCTTATTTCAAACTAGCAATACCCGCGGCTCCGTCGGCGTTCAGGTGACCAAAAACCAAATTCTTAGGTGTTATGTATTAGTATACTCTTGCATTGCAGTTTTTGTATTTTTTCTCAGAAATTAGATATTTTCCCGCGGTAAAAAGTATCTTATATGTTGACCCGAATAACCAGCTATCATCATACCAAATTTCATCAAAATCTGTTCAGTAGTTTTCTCGTGATGCGGTAACAGACAGACAGACAAAAATTCTAAAAACTATAGATTCGGCATCTGTATCGATAATAATGTCTATTTAAATTTTCCAAAAAATATTTAATGTACAGATTCGACTTAGTTACAATTTTATTATATGCATAGATTATAGAATAGACGTAAATCATTACTATAACAATGAGATGGCCAGCGAAATATGGTCGCAGGCAGAGTGCAGACAATGGAATTGATAAGCGACTTTCTTTTACGATGTAAACGCGTTCGTTCTTTGAATCACCATTGTACAAGTTGTAGGTGCTGGTTATTTAATTAAACCTAAATATCTAGTTCTTTTTCTACCTTAGTTAAATGATGCTTATAATTGGACCCAGTTATGCAAAAACAGCCATGTGCGTAAAAGTACCAACAGAGTTATAAGCATTTTTCTGTCGATATTTATATAAGTATTGTTTATTTTTTTTTATTATTTTTTTTTTTATAATAAAATGCTTATAACTCTGTTGGTACTTTTACGCGCATGGCTGTTTTTTGCATAACTGGGTCCAATTGCGCTATTATACATTGTGTTAACGTTAACTTATCTTATAAGTAATTCTAAATATATGTAAATATTTTATGTTATATAGATCCTGTATCTTTTAGTTTCTGATGAATCATCGAAATTAATAAAGCAATGAAGCAAAGAATTTGCCGAATGCAAATTTGTATGGTATACGTCTTTTTTATATGTATAATATTTATTTTATGAATATGTGGGCAAAAGTTTTGCTAAATTAATATTATGCAACAAAATGCTATATGCATTTTGTTGCATAATATCAATTTTTGTAATTACTGAAAAAACATGGAAGATTTATAGTATCCTACTACATCACAAAAATAGAAAGGCGTTGTTCTGCTATTTAATTATATAACCAAGGTCTTCGTTATTAAAATGAAAAGAACAATATATTTAAAATTGGCTACTAAAATATTCCACTAATATGCCCAATGAGATATAAATAACTAATTTTGATTTTATCTCTGTGCCAACCAATTTGAGTCTAGAAGGTTATGGATGAATAAGCTATAAAAAATGAGACGTTCAGTTGATATCCGGTGACTGATGCTGTTCTCATAAATATTTATACTTGGTATTGAATAAAAGTAAAAGTGAATCTATGAAGCTTAATGGTTAATGCACGAATGTTACGTTCAACTGCCCTTATCTAAATTCCTTTACTATTACAGCTCTTAATATACATTTATTTATTATAATTTTTTTGCAATGACTTTTATCATCTTAAATAAATTTATATAAGGCATATTTCCTTTCGTTATAAAAAAAATATATTTATTCAAAATAATCATTAAAATAGAAAGAAGCTCATGTAATAACATACACACAAAAATAAGCATCAGAGTTAAGGACCATCCTTTTTTTTCAAGTCGGTAAATAAGCAAATGAAGTTTCATTTTTTCCACCTCAAAATAACATAATAGTAAGATGTAATTAGATATTAAAATAAGTAGATTATCTAGGAAGGTTAAATCTATAAAATTAATTATTATTTGCACAATCTTTAATCGCTGGTAAGTTTTAATGGCTACGATTCATCACACTCTCCGGTTTTTACAGTGTATCACAATCTGAATCCACTCAGCTGCAAGGTCGTCGGGTACAAAAAAACGGCGTCTTGTTTTTGCTCCATTTTTATTCTTGAAGAAAAAGAATATCAGAACGCAGTTTTGGAAGTGCCCGACGCCGCGCCGATCTCGCCGGCGCGCCAACTGGTCCATGCAGGAAGTTGATCCAATTCGACAACAAAGATTTATGTGTTTTTCTTACGCCTTTTTAAAAATTAAAATTGAATTTAAAATTAAGATGCCGATAACAAACATATCATAATGAGATAATTACCAAAATAGAAATAATCGCAGTATCGTATACGTTTTCCTTCCTATTATAATCCTTTGAATCACTTTGTACTTAAAATCATCCTCGATTTATTACATTTATCTGTAACAGTATTTTATTGTAGGCCATGGGGCATTTTGCTACACAACTTACAAGCGTTATGCAAAATACGAAGCGCCTCTCGATTCTCAGATACCTATCTATAAATAAAGACAACAGATCGTGGGATTGCGCAGGTGAACGGCAATTTTGATATGTTATTTTAGTTTAACTGTCTCGTTCATAACATTACCGCCTTCCGTCTACACTATAATGTTTCATTTCATTTAGATTTAAAATTAATGTCCTCCTAGCCATTTTAATTTCTATTGTCAAAAATGATTAACAATGTGCTAGAACTGTTACAGATGTTACTTTCAAAAGCCCATTCGCGAGGTAATAAAAAGCGTCGATTATTGAGATAGGAATCGCAGAACGTGTTGAATCGTTTATGATATTAAGCTTTCTATGGTAGTGCCATATCTTAATATGATCACAACACGTCCCCTTCTGTTTATATGAAGCTTAGTAAAAAAAGTATTAAAATATTATTCCTGTAAAATGTTTTGATTAATGCGTCGTTACGTAATAAAACAAAATAGTTATTATTTAACATCACGTAAAAAGATTATTTATACTATTTTTTGTATTTGTATTTATAATGGATAGCTTACGGAAATATAATTTTCATTCCTTAATAATATCTGTTACTAATAACTGTGATATGTGAACTTAAGCAAAGACTTCTTATCACGTGTCTTACACGCTGAAAAAAACAATCTTGATTAAAATGCCTACACAGTTGTAAAATTTTGAAAATCTTGAATCTGTAATGTGAAACAAACCTAAGTCACAAATAATACTTTATTTTAAAGTTTTATAATACGTTACGAATACTCCTTGAGAAAGCTAATAAAAGAGATTTCGATGAATAGCTTACCTAAGTAATTGTATTATATTCAATAATAACACAGATAGATATAAAAAAATAAATCATATACCTACGGTAAAATTAACTGTAAATCATCATATAATAAACTAGCAGTACCCGCGGCTTCGCCCGCATCCAAACTTCCGATCGCTAACAAAATTCACAGGAACACTTTTTTGTTGTCGTTTTGGAGTCCACAGGAAATATACATACCACATCGATTTTTATTTTATTTAACTTAAATGTATTTATTCTCGGAAAATGGAGTCTTTTATGAAAATTTAGTGACACGCCGACTGCAGCGCCACCTACTAGATCTATTTGGATAATTCAAACCTTGCAGGGATCAACTCGAACATACATAAAATATCATTAACATCGTCCCTGCCGTTTAGGAGATGATCAGTGGCACACCGACTGCAGCGCCACCTATTGGATCCATTTTTGTTTTCAATCCTTGCATGGGCCCACTCGAACATACACAAAAAATATCATTAAAATCGTCCCTGCCGTTTAGGAGATGATCAGTGGCACAGCCACTGCAGCGCCACCTACCGGGTTCAATTTTCAAATCATCTAGGAGCCCATTGAAATATACACACATTCATCACAAAATTTCATCCACATTCGGTCTAGCCCTTTAGGAGGAGTAGGTTAACAAACACACAAACAGAAGAATTATATAGATATATTAACATAATATACAACAATCTATTTATTCGACTTGCGGTTTCAAATTAGCCGATATATTTATAGCATTCTTGATTACATTCTTGATTATGGCAATGTAATTAATACTCGTAGTACTGTTATAAAAAGATAAAAAAAATCTTTTTGTATGTTTGTTACATATACATATTGATAAACTAAAAATCCGCTTAACCGATTTAGATGAAATTTGGTATGAAGGTAGTTTAAAATCCCGGGAAGGACATAAGATAGTTATTATCCCGGAAATCATCCCTTAAGGTGTTGAAGGGGGGGATAAAGCCGTTCCAAAAAAATATATAATATTTATATACCTACGTATTAATGCAGAAAGAAATAAAGCTATTATTATATATGTATATTTATTTCCAAAAGAACATATTTTATACATTTAAAAAATTAAGTGGATTAACTAAAAGGATTTATTTTCTTTTGAGTAATATGTAAAAGCTGAGATGCGAAAGTATCTAAACTTAAAATAGCTAACCATTAATAAATTGTCAGCCCTATTAAGTCTATTAAGTCTATCTTATACCGCAAAGTAACAATTTGATGTAGTCTATATGAATTGATTTAAAATTCACAATGCATTATAGCGGAGAGTCAGAGACAATATTGTTCGCGGGTCACAGCGGGAGATCGAGATGACATCTCTCAGCGTGCAACCTTACTTCTAAACTCGTGCGCCGCTCCAAACGTCACCCCTCATTCGACTTTCCTTCTCTCTTATTATAGTTCATTTTTCAATATCAACGTCGTTGCCCATACAATATCAACCCTACATTGTATAGATTAGAGTTTTGTTTTATTAGTATCGGAATATTTATTGAAAATAAAAGCACAGATAAAAAAGATAGATAGAGGTAGTTACAAAATTAAGCAACCAAATCGTTTTCGATTACAAAGTTCATTGTTTGATTCGCGACGTGATTTCTGCGAGTAGAAGGCGCGAGTGGCGCTGGCGCAGGGTTATCGGTTCGAGCGCCCGTCACGGTTCCCACGGAGAGCGGTATTTTAAATGCCTATTTATCTATGTATGGCGACAGGACCGGTGCATTCTATTTGAGTAGCCTCTTCTGGATGGGTCAAGGATTCAGATGTGATTGCGGATCCGAGCTTGTGCGATGGCGAGCGACCTGACCTTGTAATAGCTCTTAGCCATATCCTATTATTCACAGAACGACCGTAATAAACAAAAGAGCTGTACACTTCAAGTATCTTACAATTAATATGTTATTAATTTATGTTATCTATAAATGTAAATTAAGTTTTTGCCAAGAATACAGCTTTTATTGACAACAGATACAGATATACTTAATCACAATTCTGTCTAACGTGCCTGAACGGAACAGCTTCTTTTTAAATCCAATGTTAAAGCGGTCAAAAATAATTACTTCCTTGGTTAAACAACACTACATATAGATATCGCCTCCACGTTTCTTCAAGAATATATTATTGCGGAAGAATGTCGTATTAAGTGACCATTTATACGAGTTGTTGACAATCATCGTGATTCACATTTTACCTCGAAATTTGTGAAAATAGCTCGGAGTTCACGTGAGGCAATATTAAAAAAGTTCTTTAATTTGGCACATATATATATATACAAAACTGTGCAATGGAGATTCTAACTAAAAAATTAAAAGTGTTTATTTCAGTCTTATCGTTGGATTTCGTTTATATAGGACCATTCTTGGGAGGCTTTTTCGATGTCGGCTAAGAAAAGATAGAATTTCTCTCACTTATGCATGTAAGAGTAGGTATATTTTCCGATATTTGCATATGACAATCATTATAAAACAGCGTGTTAATATGATCTACCATCACAATAATTTTAATAAATGACACATACGTACCCGTTTGCATAACTGTCTGGACGTTGTAAAAGTGTGCAAATATTTTAACAACATTAGCACTAAAAGCTTTTATTCATCTATGTTTATAATTGTATAACCTAATAAATACACTACATAATTATCAATTATGCAATTTATATTATAATGGTATAAATAACATACTAATAAAATAAAAAATACATTCAGAGATTTTAGCCATATAACGATTATGTATCATGTAATTAATGTAATTTGTAATTATATAAAAGCTTTTTCATGTAACTAATATTTTAATGTTAAGCTCCTTTTAAAATCGATCATGATGAACAAGGATTTTATATATATTTGAAATTTTTTGACTATTAAGTAATTGGAACATGCCAGACAATATAATCGTAATAAATATTACAATTACCTTAAAGCTATAATATTTTCAATAATAACCACCCGATTCAGTGAGAGAATTGGTGTCTATTCTTGACGTCGAGAATTCGGCTGCCAGGCCAAATATTTATATTAGGTTTAGAAATATTTAGCACACTCTGGATCTATATTCTAGTCTTTTAAGTGTGTATCAAAGTTTCGATATATAGTTATGTTAGCCAAAATCGACGATATATTCAAGATCTACAATATGGTGAGGTGTAAATAAAAAAATACGGACTATATAAAAATGCTATCTAATACTATCATGGTAATACTATTAATTTTATCAATATAATGAGTGTATGTCACAAGAAGTTACGAGTACATACTATACTTTAAAATCGTCGT
Organism: Brenthis ino; assembly: GCA_921882275.1. Lineage (NCBI taxonomy): Eukaryota > Metazoa > Arthropoda > Insecta > Lepidoptera > Nymphalidae > Brenthis > Brenthis ino. The sequence continues at coordinate 24,157,326 of OV170225.1, read as the reverse complement.
ACTTGACAAGCACGCGGAACCGCGGATAAAAACTAGTATAAACTAATGAAGCTAAAAAATCTAACTATGCAAAATAATAATTAATAGTTATTTACAACACACTGTTTGTAATACTGAATACGAACAACATTATGTGATCATAATGTTAAAAAGTTCTACAACGAGCGCGTTGAAGTCTTTTGCTTCACTTTATAATACACATTTAAATGTAACATCACAATACAACAACAAGTATAGGAAAATATACTCATTGTATTTCTTACTAAATAAGGCATTTGTTAAAAAGGTCATACTACTTATTGTAAATTATAACCTGTATCAAGTGATCGAAATTTTAAAAGGAAGTGGGGCAAAGTAATTTTACATAAAATACCTGTAAGGTTGAAATAATACATAAAAAATCACACGGCTATAAAATGCAATATATTTTATATAGTTATATATTTCATATATTATTTAATAGATAACTTTTGTTATTTCTTAAAAATTAAAACATCTTCAAAACATTATTTTGTCTATGAATTGTAATTAGAATATTTGCGTAAATAATCTTATCATAGACATAAAAATAAATTTACAATACATTGTTTACAAATAAAAAGTTTTAATTAAATGATTTTAATCACATCCAATATAGTAAGTATTTATATTTTCTTCATATTCATCCTTTTAGTAATATTATAGTCATACATAAGAAAAAGAGAAAATCAATTTTAAATCTTTAACAGCATATTGTTTCCATTTTTCATGTTTAAAGCGTTCTTTATTGTCCCAGCTTTCCCCTTGACAAGACAAACTGTGATAAAACAGATATTTTATGAATCGACAAGTGAACATACAAAAAATCACTTCTGATGACGATTATTGCCGGAGGGGAGGAGCGAGAGTAGCACTAAACCTTTTTATTTTACGAGTACTGTCTAATAAAAGAATCGTATAATTTGGTGTTTTAGCCTTTTACAGTTTATATGTATTATCCTTAATTCATATTAAGTTTATTATTTTCCGTATTAACGACTGTGTAAATATACACAACTAGCGACTTACTCTCACTTCGCTCGGGTTCTGCCCTGGGTACGTTTTAACGGTTAGTATGGTATAGATAGACTATATATTCTACGATATATAGCTCTAGCTGAGTTATCTTTACATAGTATAAAATGAAGTCGCTTCCGCTGTCTGTTCGCTTAGATATTTTAAACTACTTAACGGATTTTAATGCAATTTTTAGCAATAGATAGAGTGATTCAAGAGGAAGGTTTATATGTACAATACATGCATATTATAGTACAGAAAAATTGAGAACTTCAAATATTTGTATTTCTTATTAAACGTTAAAAAATACCTAGGGACAAACCCGAGCGAAGTGAGGGTGAGTCGCTAGTTCCTCAATAAACGGGCTACCTCATGCAAAAATATTTTTTAGATTGAATTAGTAGTTCCTGAGATTAGCGTGTTCAAACAAACAAACAAGTAAATAAACAAACAAACAAACCCCGTCTCTTTATAATATTAGTATAAATACCGATATTTCGTTTATTTCTACGTGTACAAGTACTAAACATTTTCTAAGTGTACAAGTTCCAAAAATAGGTAATGATATAAATGAAGTAACAAATTCCACTTTCCTCAGAAAACATGAAAACTGTATGGTTATTTTTTTTTAAATTCAAAATGGGCTCAATTTTTTATATTTTATGAAGATAAAATAGACGTTACATGTACACATTAAATTGATTTTTAACTATATGTAATTATTTTAGGGATATTTTTTGGTTTTGGAAAAATAAGCAAATATCTTCCTAATTTGAAAAGTACAGTTTTGTTACACGATAGTTGTTAATGGTAGACGAGTTAAATATGCGATAAGGTGTAAACACAAAACGGAGCGAGTGAGCGGCCTCAACACGCAATAAATGGTGTAATTAAGTGAAATTATTATAATTTTCTTAGCATTTTAAATGGATGTCCAAACATTACGTCCTTTCGTTAAATGCTTTTTTTTTTCTTTTTATTTTAGCCGGCAAATAGCTGCTTCACTTATTTTAAAAATATTTTGAAGAGTCTTAATGTAGATTTCAATTTAAATTTATGTCAACAAAATGTACAATAAAGCTTTTGAGATATTTTTAATGTTCTTAATTGAAGATGGGATTGAAGCAATATACTTAAATCACAATCAATACATTATGAAAACTGCTACAGTAATTATAGAGAATTTATGAAGTAATACTGTAAATTATTTTCATTATCACGGTTATATTTAACACCTCCAGGTAAATTTCTAAGAAATCTATTGTTAACTGTAACGCCGGCGTGTTCGCGGTTGTTGAGGGATTAATATATATAAATAGCTATATAGTGAAGCCAGAGATATTCTTTAAAGCGTTGCGCATCTACTTGTCTATTTGGCATTTTTCAACAAATCTCCAAAACCTGTTTCTCTAACAAAAATATAAAAATAACAATAAATAAATACATTAATTCTCATTTTTGATTAATTTTCCAGGTATATTTAAAAAATTAATAAGCTTTTGTGAAGTAGTGTACATAAGTGTCATATCAAATATAAAGTTTCTGTAAAGTACTATACATATGCAATATAATATATATCACTTTAAAACTTTAAACCATATTAAAAATTATAAAATTGTATCGCTACATTAGTAAGATAACCTTCCATTTCTGTTATATTTCATCATAAATTCATCTTAAATTCGATCACAAGCATGAATAAAAAAGCATAATCGATATCAGTCCATTATGGATTGAAACAAATGATACAGCTTAAAGCCTTTTAAGCGGTTGAATCGTGAGTCGTCTCGGAGTAATTAACCGCAACTGATCTCACCCAGTGACCGCCACGATAACCACGGACACTAGACTTAGGGAAAAACAATAATTTTACATCTATTCTTTTTGTAAACAAGCCAATTTTTTACTTGTATGTAAAACTGTAATTGAATATTTTAGTCCATGTAAGTCATATACGTTGAATTGCTAATTGCGAAGGATAATTTTAACAAAATTTATAACCTCTGTGCTTAAATTTATTTTTCGTTTTTGTCATATTTTGTATTTTTATAACTCTCAAAAGCAAAAACAACTATAATATTATAAGATTTTTTTTATGTCTACGGAAAAATCTATCATGATAAAATCGCTTGTGATCGCTTAACAAAAAGTTATTATTATTATTACATTACTGTTATTGGGTAAACAATTTAATAACTCATTTGTAAATCAACATAACGTATTATATATACGATGCAAATATTATATGAAAACAATGCAATATATACAATAAAATTCAATCAGTACATTTATTGTTTTCTAAATAACTTAAGTTTGAGGGATATTTGGCAATAGTTATATCAGTAAGTTATTTAACATTTCTAATAATAATAATAAATAAAGTGTAAAAATAATAAGAAGATTCACGTTCTTGCTAACATTGACAGTTTCGTTTAATTTCATTCACTGTAATATTAGCGATGTCTATCCTAGTCTGAGGATTAAAGGTGGATCACTCAAGAATAGATGTGACAAATTTTAATGATTTTTTTTAAAACAGATTCTAATGGATATTGTCATTACAGACTTTAAATATATCATTTTTATTTCACTACTCGCTTCGCTCGGGTTCGCCTCTAGAAAAACAAGAAACCATACATTTTTCCGGGATAAAAGTTAGCCTATATGCTATTCCGGACTATAATCTATCTCTGTGCCAAATTTCATTCAGATCTGTTCAGCCGTTATGGCGTGAAAGTTACTAACATACTTACAAACTTTCACATTTATAATATTATTAATTATAGATTTAATTCATTCCTAGAGGTGAACCCGAGCGTAGCGAGGGTAACCGCTAGTAGTACCAAAATATATCTTATCAGAATTTATATAACACTTTTTACCACTATAGCTATGTGGCATATAAAAACCAGAAACGCCCAAAAATTTAAAGGTATATAAGTTTAAATCCTTGCCATTTATTTTAAAACAGTTTGCTCTTTAGTAGTAATTGCGCGAAAAGCTTTTGAGTGTAGTGACAAATTACACGATAAGTGTATCATACATTGAACATTCGAATTTATTTAAACTGTCACAGCTAGCATAAAAAGCTCATTATTTTTGTAAAGTGTAGATATATTTCATATTATTATTATGGCATAATTTATCATTATATTTATTATATGAGAATTTCGAAATTGCTTTTACATATATCTATTTTCGTGGGCAAAGTATCCATAAAATTTAATTTAATGCATCAGTCGGAAATTAAATCATAAGAAAATTAGAGTGTAAAATAAATATTTCAAATAGGTAATTTAAAGATTATAATGATATCAATCAATTTTTATCTGTTAATTAAATCTGTCTGATAAAAGTCTTTCTCGAAAGACGTATACTTTTACTCTATTATGTCTCATTTTTAATGTTTTTTTAAATAAATCTTTGCAATTTCTTGCAACTTAAATATTAAATTTATATTTGTAGACGAAATATTTTTTTTACAGAAAAAGCTGTAAACTAGACTTGGCTGCAAAAATTAAATGTATGAAAAATAACTAGGCATTTATATTATACGATCGTATAGACTGATCAAAATGGCAGTAGTAGCTAAAAAAGCAGTGGTAGCCCAGTGGTAACGCGCTCGCTTGTGAAACCGAGTGAAGCGAGTTCAAATCCCAGGTCTCGCACCTCTGATATTTTCATGTGCGAATCATTTCCAACATGATTACCATTTGTCTTAACGGTGAAGGAAAACATCGTGAGGAAACGTACATGTCTGAGAGAACCTAGCAAGTTATCATAAGACATGTGAAGTCCGCCAACCCGCACTTGGCCAGCGTGGTGGACTATGGCCTGATTCCCCTCGTACTAAAAGGAGGCCCAGTAGTACCAGCAGTGGGACGTTAAAAAAAAAGGGCTGAATACACAATATACATAGACTGATCCAAAGTTTCAGCTTCATATCTTAATTTTGTGCGTTCTCATGAAGGTAAAAAGAAAAATAAATGAACGCAATTGACAGAAGATATTAAACTACCTTCTGTTAATTGCAGCTTATTAGCAAATGTTTCTTTGTATATCGTGAAAAGTTCATAAATTAATACCCACTTAAATAGTGTAGTTAAAGAAAAAACTAAATACAAAAAAGTATATTGTAATAAAGTTGTTGTAAATATATATGTATTTTAAGTAAACAGTGTTTTCGTTAAAAATTTTAATTGAAGAATGAGTTTTTATCTTAATGTACTTAATTACAAACAGGAAGCATCTAGTAATAAATGAATGCAGTAATTAATGAATTTTAAATATTTAGTGCTAAATTATTGAAATAATTTACCAAATGATTGTATCAATGTTTAAGGATTTGTATGACATATTATTATGTAAATGAATACACTGCATTCCGAAACGGCTTTTTGCATTAAAACTATAACTTAAACTAAATGTAAAAGACAAAAAATATATTTTATTTGGTACTAATATGTATGTTAGTAAATTCTGTATATCAAAAATATGTAAAAAATATGGTAATGGTAAAATCGAAAGAACTATTAATTATTCTATGAATTATATATGTACATACGTACATATGTTGCCTTAAATCAAAATTAATGCCAAACAACTATGTAGTCGTATAAACAACAGCCTGAAATAAAAGCAAATTTAAGGCTTTACTTTATATTTTTTAATTTTTTATTCGTAGCGAATAGGAAATAATAATATTATATGTGTTTGAGTGTGATTCGAGTATATATTATATATTATTTTGTATGTACATTTACATATATGTACACCGAATTCTCGAAGACATACAGTTTTCATTGATATTCAGTATACCATGTTAAAGAAAATCATGAAGTTTAAGTAGCTGACAATATTTTAAGATATGAATATCTAATAGATAAATAAGTATTTTACGTATCGAAATATATTAGATTTGCTTTGCATCAGCTGGCACTGACTTCGAAAATATCTGATTAGGTATATATTCTAAATGAAAACCCCCGTTTAGTTATTTTTTACATTTTAGTGTCTGGAAGTCGGTTTTTTTTTCGTATGCTTTCATGGCTAACGCTGCTGGATAAACCTTCAAACAATGTAATAGAAAATTGTAAGTCTTAAAAAGGCCTTCGAAAAAGTCGTGTGTCTATTTCATAAGCTATTGTTATATTTCATTTAATTAATTAATTAAGACGCAAACGAGCGAGGCGAGGGTAAGTCACTAGTATCAAATAAATAAAGAATAATAAATAATAATAAGCGCTAAATAATATTAAAATTAAAAAATAACATTTATACTACTTATAAAAAGAATATTATCGAAAACGACACGCATTCTACCTACATATACCTATTAAAATAACTTATTAATAAATGTTGTTTCTATACAGACCAATGATAAATTAAATCTATGACACAAGTTAATTTTCAAAGCTAATATTGCCCGTAGATGCATGCATACATCAATGATGGGACTGCATTTACGATGTTCATAACGATGACTATAATCAACATTACCGACTGATGGAACATTCTGAATAACCATTAGGTCGGCTTTTCTGGGCACCGAGAATAGCTGAGCCAATTTAAGCGCGTACTAGCTCGGTACTTCCTTATACATGTAATAGTGTTCAGTGTGTTGAATAGGTAATGCTATTAGAGGAAATGATTTCTTTTATCGGCGAACTCGCTAGATGTCGGCATTGGCCAAGCGCAACAGAGTCGACGTGGCGCGATGAACGTGTGCGATACCATTCATTAAGCGCCGGCGAGCTACTCTCGCGTCAAATTAGTTGGGACCGTGCTTAATTAGACAGCGCTACGGCACCCGCACCCGCGTTCTTCTTCACTAAGTAATATACGACCGCGTCTCGTCGCTGTATGCACTTGCGAAACTCCAATTCATTAGTGCAATCGTATACAAAATTTTCTCAACACGTTCAACATCACCGCAATAGCCATTAATAGATGCGCAAAATTAACATTTTCAATGTTGAATACCTTGTATTTGAATTACCGTTTAAGTTATTACATCCTGCTTTACAAAATAAATAGTCGAGATCCTGGTATCGATAAAATTATAATATTAATACTATCGAATATCTATAAGTATAATTGGTTTTTTTAAAATTATAATAGGCGTGTGTTACTTTCGCTTCTAACGTGTACTGTTAAATAATATTATCTTCCCTTACATGTTTAGGTGCAAGTGTATGGCATTATTATGTTTAATTAAGACAATGACTAGCCTCAGCTGCTGTCTGCAGACAGGCGCACGCGAACGGCTGCGACACTCGACGTAGACGCGTGCTCGCGTTCAACGGGACTCCCTTTCTTACTATATATAAAATTATCAACTATTATTATGACTTTACACCGATATTGGAAAGCAAACTATAACTCTAAAACAGTATGTAGTTAAAATATTGTCGTCGTAAATATAAAACAAATACAATGTGTGCGCTACAAAAGCACATGAATACGACATTTAGTATATGTACATTATACAATGTACATATATGGATTTTTATTTCAATAACTTCTTTTAAAATACCTTTGATTATTTATTATTATTATATGTTCAAACATGCGAGTTAAAATATTCACTTGTTTGCTTGAATATAAAAGTATTCTTAACTGCCACCTCTAAGACGAGTATACTATCCATGGTATTCATACTTGAAATTTTTAAATTCTCAGAAATTGTAAAATTATGTAAACCTAAAATTAAAGCATTATTATATCATTGATCTATCTGTAGTAAGTAGAGGGCTACTTTTAGTTCTAGTTGAAATATGATAAAATATATTTATTGTACCCCTCATATGTCGTCAATTACACAACTATTTCACGTCAGTAGCAACCGCCAATACTTAGAACCAGTTGAACAAGTCACCATAATGATGCTTAATACTAAAAGATATTTAAAAGTAAAAAAAAGTTCTATTATACTCGTAAGTATGTTATTAGAGCTTTTAATTAGCTGTAACTAATAGATCTACATACATAAGTTTATAATTATTATACATAATAAAAAAAAAAATTACAAGAGGAATATTTTAAAAATAAAATTATTTAGGTCAAAGCTTAGTTTTAATATAATTAAACAAGCGGATCCGACATATATAATCATTTCTACTGAATAATTGTGTTTGTTATCTTTGAGTTCATACAAAAATTCTAGACAAAAACTTACAGTCTATCCCAAATTATCAATTTTTCAGGCACCTTTTCAAATTTTTGCCACCTAAATAAAATTTATTCAACAACAAAGAAAACAAGTAACATGATAGGTCCAGCCACTCTAAAGTAATGTAAGCTTACCAAGGAACAGCATTTTATTTTCATCTATATAGATTAATCAATCTTAGATATCTAGGAAGACATAAAAAGTAGCCTATACAACTGTCAACCAAGTCTTCTACCCGCAGTGAAATTTCAAACTCCTGAAATCGGTTTAGTCGTTCCGGAGCATAGCAGAAGCGTGAACTCGATTAAGATGACCGCAGTTAAGATCATGTTAAATCTGCTTAAAAGAATATTTGTTGTTTTGTTATGGATCACCTCAAAATGGAAGAAATTGAGAAATATAATGTTTCCTAAATACGTAAGAAAAGTATGTGGGCATTTGAGTGCTGGACTTTTATATATTAGGAGTTTAGTATATTTCACTGCTAGAAGTTAAAAAGGAAAATTAAAATTTATAAACCCTATTTTATATTTTACATTTATACTAAATAAAACTATAAGCATAATCTTATAAAAATATATAATCTTGCAAAAATGTCTTAAGTAGAGCAAATAAAACAGTTATAGGGTGCTTAATTTTAATCATTGGTCGAAATTACCTGAATAATAATCAACATAAATTGCCATAACTTAAAGAATTAAAACGAATGTAAGTTAGTTATAGTTCTATTTTTAAGTTCAAGTTTGAGTTATAGAACACACATGTGCATGACTACAGACAAGTCAAAACTCAAACAAAATTCATGTTTACATAAATAAGATCTCTATTAAATCAACATTTATTTGCAATAAAATAAATTTCCTGCTTTTGACGCAAATGCAAATATTTAACATATTTATAATAAAATAAAAAATAATAATACTAACATCAAAAAGTTATTAAAGTTATTAAAACTTAACAAGTTTTGATGTCGTTAAGGAAAAAGCCGTCTTGGCTTTTTAACATTGACTACTACACAATAATATATACTAAATATATACTAAATCTTTCAAATATATTTTTTAACTAAAAAGGTACACTGACTTGAAAATCGCCTACAAGTAATATTATTAATACCTTCATTGACGTAAAAAATTACACCTTCTAATGAGTAAATATTTACACCTTCCTTTAGGGTCGGTTTTTTTTTAATTTTATGAGATGACCCTGGAGATATAGCAGTTTATTTTAAAAAACGAATTATGAAAAATCCCAATTAATGACGAAGATATTGCGTGAAACATGTATATGTAAGTACCAAAAATATGTATCCCTTTTTCACTCGGTCAAATATAGGCAAAGGCGGTAACTGACTTTACAAAGAGCATACACGTCTGTGGTTATATAATATTATATTTATAATTCAATATCTTGATCATATAAATTTTAAGAAAAAGTACCTTTATGGGAGTGCATTTACATTTACAGTGATTTTTAAGCCAGTGAAAATTTTAGATTAAAAATTAATATTATCATCGTATACCTATCGTATCATTGCATATTTCATATATTAATAACATTTTTCAAATAGTTTGTATTTATATAAAAACTGCCCAAGATCAAAATGAATATAATGATTTTTGTATAGCAACATTAATTTGTAATTAATATAGATTAAAGTGCATTTTGCAAATACTTACGTCTAGAAAATGTATCCGTATTATGGAACAATTAGCGTAATTACGACAACGGTTTCAAGAGCAGGTGTAAAGTGCGACAGCGACTCATAATTCCTAGTAACGGACTTGGCTTAAGGCTGTACTAGGGAAGCGTGCTTGTAGGCTGCAAAATTACTGGTTCACTATAATCGATCTCTGTATAATTCTAAGCTACTTCACCTGACCATTTTAACGGCAATTGTTTATTGTGTAAGCGTATCTAGTTTGCGATGATGGAAAAACGCTCAGCTATTTTAAATTAACCTGTTTTTTGCTTCCCTGCAATGTGCAATCAACAGATACCACCATAATAATAGTTATAATTGGAGTTTCTGTTATAATAAATTTTTAATTACAGCTTAGACACTCTCCTGAATAGTTTGTTGTGTGAATAATTCACATTAATTGTTGTCACCTTTATAGAGGCTCATATTATTAATTAAGCTTGAGTATTTATTTTTCAAGTAAAAGCGATTCAATCTTGAATTAATTATTCAGAACCCGCAATTCGAATAACTGCTAATGAGAAGGAACTCTTGGATGAAATAAGCAAAGTCTTGTTAGTACGTACGCCTGACGCTCTCCTGAAGTCTATCCTAGTGATTCTTACTGCATACTGCATAAGGTAAACATTGCAACAAATATTTTTAACTAACTGTGCTGCTACAAACTCATAAAATAACACCAGACTTGCTTTGTTCTTAGTATTGGCAAAATCTCGCTTCACATAAATTTGCGGGGTTACGTTGTGAAAGCCAATATTCTTTGTGGCGCTGAGCGAGGTCTATTTCTAACATTAAATAAATTACTCCGTAATATTACAAGAACGAATCGACAGAACTTGTTTTCGACGGACGTGTCTGCTCGCGAACACCGATTTGCCATCATTTTTGCATTACCCAATCCCAAAAGTTATAAAAGCTTATTTAAATCGTGTACCAAATTATTTTACATCGATTTAAAACAGTAATAAACACCGACTTAGTTCCTAAACGGCTATTGCCACAAATAGCTCACACTCACTTTCTTTTTTTAGTGATTTTGTCGTGAGAATTTCTTTTTGGTATTTTATATTTTAATACTTTTATTTTTTTAAATAAAGTTGAGGTGCCTATATTTAAAATAAATTCATTATCTGTACAAAATCCGCTTATTTAATTTTTGTGTATTTCACCCGACGAATTTCTAATAATCTATTTCTCGCCAAAACTGAAAACTCAGTTTTTTAGCATTTTAACAAAATTAATAAAAATGTTATGTATTTTTAAATAAAAAAAACAGTTTCCGGTTTTATAGCTTTTTTGAGACAGGGCATCTAACCTCATGCATACGATCCCTAGGAGACACCATAAATGAATAAACTACGAAAGCAAAGCCATGCCCAAACGCTAGTATTTAAAAATAATAAACATTATTTTAAATTGAAATAATAAATTTGGTGAAATGTTTTTGATTTTAAATATCGGTTTGTATCAGGACAGAAAGCCTTAAATAAAAGTACGAGGTTAAATGGCATCCGTTTAATTAACGCAGCGCAGTGAACAAAGCTCATCATTAGAAGCACAATCGTGTATCTTACTTGTGTCGATAGCGCTATTCGTGTCAATGCTAATGAACACGCCAATCTTAAATCTCATAAAACTCAAAGATGGCATATACTTTACTACAACATTATTGCTTTATGATCGACTGTGTTCAAACACTAAACTTCTATTTAATCGATCCTGGTCATTATCTTATATATTACGTAAAACTCTTTCTAAATTATTGCACATTTAAATTATAATCTAATATATAAAATTTCCATGTCACAATGTTAGTTACCGTACTCCTCCGAAACGGCTATACCGATTTTTACCAAATTTTATATGCGTATTCAGTAGGTCTGAGAATCGGCTACTATCTATTTTCCATACCCCTAAGTGATAAGGATAAGGGTGGTCCTCCCAGACCCCACCCCAGGGACGAACCCGAGCGGAGCGAGGGTGAGTCGCTAGTAGAACTATAAAAATCAACACCTGATAATATATTAGAGGAATATTTTATTCCAATTACCCAGAGTGGTATGGGATTACTTAAGATGATTTTTTAGTGAGTTTAAATATGCAAAGGAAGTGAATATTAAAAACAAAAGCATTATCTAATTTTTATAACTACATCAATTATTCTAGATTAAGACAGTACTTGAAAGTAAAATTTTACATTGATATTATATATTTTTCACTAATTTCCAAATAAGAAAAACATAACAGATAAAAATATATACAAATGCTTTTTTTTACTTACTTACTCTTACAATGCAGTTTTTGTATTTTTTTCTCAGAAATGAGATATTTTCCCGCGGTAAAAAGTCCTATATGTTGACCCGGATAACCATCATACCAAATTTCATCAAAATCTGTCCAGTGGTGTCCTCGTGATGCGGTAACAGACAGATAGACAGACAAAAATTCTAAAAACTATAGATTCGGACTCTGTATCGATAATAATGTCTATTTCGATTAGATTTTCCAAAAAATATTTAATATACAGATTCGACTTAGTTACAATTTTATTATATGTATGGATTTCATATTAACTTTATAATAACGAATTAATAAATTGGTAACTTTTTAGTTTAATAAAATGATAAAAAAATTTATTCAATGACAAGATCATGAAAGCTTATAATTAAGTTATGAAAGTTGATACATTAAAATTAAAATGTCATCGCTACCACTGTTATTATACACTGCGAGCATTCTAGAATAATTTATAAACAATTTAATTATTTAATTCATTTGAAATAATACAAGATTCGCACAAAACTTTATAACTACATTTAAAGGCCCTACGATCCTTTATTACTTAATCGCAAAACGATGAATAGCAAGCTTTCCTTAACGGAATTAAATACTTGTCATCAATCATATTTATATGTGAACGAAAGCATTTTAATGCATGTACAAAATTAAAAGAATTTCTTTAAAATAATATGACCCGGATTTTATTAAGATAATTCGACCAAGGCAGTGCAACGTAATATGCGAGAAAATTTTTACGAGGTATTCATTATCGGACAATGATCATTATAAAGCTGAAAGACTTTTATGTAAGGTACTTATCTGTCTTCGAAATGTTCGTATATTTTAAGCTATGCAAAATATGAACACAGCTGCATACGACCGACCTCGTTTTATTCGCGACGATAAAAACTTCTCATTTAACTTATCTATTTTATGTTGATTATTTCTATATTTTTTGCAACGTAACCTAACTGTTTCCTATTAAATGATACATAATATTAATAAATATGGTACACATTAAACCATTATTGTAAATATTGTCACAGAACCATCACATATAAATAAATATAAAAATAAAATCTTGACACAAAATACGTTGAAACTATTTGACAATGAATATTTTATTATATTATTAGCATATTATGTCTAATTCTTTAGTGATTGAATAAATTTGAGATTATGAAACAAAGTATCTATTATTAGTATAAGCTTGGTTTAGTAATATAGTAGAAAAGTATATTTTTGAAGTTATTAAGTGAAAAACTGACTTGATTGTTTAATTTACTCTAAAAGTTATGTATATTAACTTCTTTTCAGCAGTTGCATATATAGTTTATTTCTATATCAATAAAAAAGTTTAAAAATTAGAATCTTCTTTTGTGTAGAGAATATATACCACATTAACTGCCTGCAGCATGTACGGTTGCATATCCGGAGGTCCTGGATTTGAGTCCTGAGTCGGGCCAAATTTAGTTTTTGAGTATTTCTGTTTAGAAAACCTCAGTAATAGCCCGGAGTTGCAAAATTTGGAGGTGTTTCACCCCCGTCCCTTGGAGAGCACATAAAGCTGCACCCTAACTTTCACTGGTCGTGTCGAGGACTAGTTCCACCAGAGTATAAGAGTGACAGGAATAGAGAGAGAGATTTGTCTGCGCTCACACTTGTACACAATAATATCTACTGCGCAGATGGTTAGTCTCAATAAGATTGGCTGCCGTGGCCGAAATCCGTTGGGAGGACATTATTATATACCTTTCATAAGATCTTTCATAAGAGAAATTAAAAGTATATAAAATAACAGGCAAAGATTTGTTGAAGAAATTGTGTACAAATCTTAGGAAATTCAATAAGCATGGGAACATTTGATATCAAACGTGCACCTGCTTTGTTTCCCTGGTCATTATAACCACAGAATCAATGGTGATAATTGTGCTCCACTGGTAAACCGAAGCGCTACGCTCCGGCGCACGTGTTTAATAGCCATTAAAATAATTGCTAGCCGGTTTTATATGAAGTTAATTACAATAATAAGGGCAGTTGCGGCTACTCGATACGCCTCACTGCACTCTACTAATTTGTGATGTCCTGTAAAATTTCCCCTAAATATTTATTATAACACGAATTTCTGAAATATTTTTTATTACAGCTTTAAATATTTATTTTTATTAACACTTTCGTTGGTTTTTTATTTATCTGGGTAGGGAACGACAATAAATGTTAAAATAAGTACCAAATAACTTAAAAATCAGCACGCAAGTTGTTATATACTTTCAATATTATATTCGTTACTTATATTTGTTTATAAATCGTAATATTAATGTAACTTTCATTATAGTAACATCAAATATAGATAAATGTTACCAAATACTCGTTGTTGTCACTCAGCATCAATCTTCCGCTCTCACCTCATTACTTGATAATCTTATTTTAATTAAATAATGTATAATAGCGGCGTGATACAACAACGCATTACTTTCAGATATGTGTACGCAACAGCCATTTAGTCATTATTCCGGCAATTTATCAGACGTTGCGTCGTCCTTTACCCGATGCCGCAGATGAATTTAATTTAGCTTTAACGGCGTCAGTATTCAAATTTATATAATCAATCACGGGATTGTTATGAAAGTGTGCGATACACGAAGATTTCTCGGCCAAATTTGCATCATCACTGCAAGCAGGTTAAGTGTCCATTGCACCCACTCTAAGCTCTTGTAGTAGGTACGTGTGTCTGTGGTACGGCCTTAGTCGTAGATCGGACAAACGCTATCTACTGATACTAGTATTTGAAGCGCCGTTTTAACGATGGATCCACTTAGGATCCTATTATATATTAAGTGCACCATCAACGTGCGCTTTATATCTAACTGATTGCAATACATCATTGTTTAAAATGAAATATTCTATGAACTCTTATTCAAGTGTCAAATTATATCTCGTTTTCTTATGCCTTCAAAATGAAATGGATTTTATCTGTCTTCTATGGATATTATTAAATTGTTATATGAACTAGTGCCTGCAGCTTGGCGCGCTTGCATTTCAATTTATTATTATTTTTCGTCTCTTTATTAAAGTAATTATACGTGTCATTTAAGCAAATATTATAAAAGCATTGATACTAAGTTTTATCAAAATGCCAGAATTATTTCATTTCCCACACTAACTTCACAACCTCTTTTATGAATGAGTTTTCAACCAATAACTTTCATACTGTAGAAGTGTTATGGTACTCAAGTCATATGTCCTCTAAACAAATCTCGAAGTTTAACTGTTTAAGCGTTGCGATGTCTGTCAGTCAATCACCTGACCACGGATTTATAGGTATGAATATAGATGGACCTATAAAATAAATATCTTTATACGACGTGTTGACGTCGTAAATAACTATTATAAGTCCGTCCAATAAAGATTTAAAGGAAAATTGCGTTAAAACTATTACTCAACTAACGCAAAAGAGGAGATTCTAATTTAACACTTATATTTTTTGAATGTATATAACTATGCATCAGATCGTGTAATCCGATTTTGACGTTAATGACAATAATAAGCTATTTAAAATATAAAATAATAATTTTCTAAGATGAACAATTTATTCAAAATACAAAATATAATAGTCCAAGATCCCAGGCCCAGCAGACGTCACGTATTTTCTGACGAACTAAATGTGGACGATTGGGTAGTGTTAGTATTTACCAAGATCGCATGCTTACCTGCTAACTTGGTTAGACGGCCAATTTCCAGGAATCAGGTAGTCAAGGTACCTTTAAACATTACTTACCTCACGTACATTCTCCAAGCTGATTTTCACGCATATTTTAGACAATATCGCTAAAAATAAGTCGTCAATACTCCCAGACACTTTCCGTCGGCCGTATTGCTTTGCAGACTCTTTAAAGGTCTTGAAATAATTACTTAACTTTACGTAAATTCTGATGCTCCATTTTTTTATATGTTCATCAGACAACTATGTTAAAACCTTTTACAAGAAGACAGACCGATGCAAGGAGCCAATCATCCCCTAAACTCAATGTTCCTACCCACAGAGGCATTAAAACTCACTTCTAATATTTACATGCAAATCATTTTCAATACTTACTAATGTGACAAAGGAAAAGTTTCATGAGGAAGCCTGCCCCCCTTGCATTGACGGGAACCTTGTGCCCGACTGTGGGGTATTAAAACGGCTCAATTACTAAATATTATAAAAATACTAATATTTGTTTTTACTTCTATTTAGTTTTACTTATTTTTTTTACATCTATGCATAATAAAGTATAAACATATGTAATGAGAAGACACTGGTGAATGTGTAGTATCACGCAATAAAATATTTATGAAAACATAACAATCAAGTATGAATTATGATGATGAACAAAACACTTAGAGCAAATGAAATTCTTTATTTCTTATATTATTACTCGCTTAGATATTTTAATTTTAATTCAATACGTTAGTTAAGTACATATTAGGCAACACTCGTACCAAGACATAATGTAGGTTAGTTTGTATGTTAATAAGAAATCATTTAAAGGCCGGGCAAAATTGGCGGTGATGTCACCTCAGTTTCAAAATATGTACCTTCTTAAGTAACAAATTTTGTGTTAGTATGTTTTTGCTTTATAACGATTCATCTCTCATCTTCGTTTCTTTAGAAGGTAGAGTAGTCAATGGACATTTATCTCAATAAATGAGCTATTATTCAGGCCGAGTCGTTTCACTTTAGGCGTACTTATCTATTACTACATTGTCCTATGCATCAGTCAACTATAATCTTATCTGCATATCGTGGGAGCCAATACTCGTGACGAGTAGACGGTTTAAATCAATGCGTTGCGGTCACTTGAGTTACGTACAAGTCATTCTACAGCAATAAGATTGGCAGACTCATATTAATAAAGCCTCGGATGAGCGGGATGACGCATGTACATATAGCCTACAGTCACTTCTAACCACTTAGACATTTACTTTCTTATATTTTACTTAGATATATATTAATTTCTGATTTAAAATTAGTTTTACGATAATCTTTTATCGTGTTAATTGTAACTAAACATAGCCAAATTAGCATTGACTGCACTGTACAGTAGCGACTAATACACGGCAATAGCCTCGTGAGAACCGAGTAATTTATCTGTCTAATCTAATCTATCGGACTGAGCCTTCAATACCAGTTGTTTCTTACTTAGGACCTATCTAAAACTATCTTGGAGTGCCTATAACTTAATATTATACCTGTATATAACTTAATATTATAAACTGTGAAATCAGATTTAGAAAAGCCTTATCGAAATCCTTATAAGCTTATGTTTGCAATTTTATTACTTAATGGAATAGCAAAAAGGTGTTATTGCCATTTAAATTAGAGCACCGCGTCTGTTATAGAATATTTAGATCCATCAAAAATGTAGATGTATTTTACGTAACTTTGTCTTATGTAAAACTATTGTTATGTAAAATATTAAAATAAAATATAAATCAATAGGTATATGATTGCTATGGATATTTCTCTTATTCTTTGTTATAATATCAAAAGTCGTTGCAGCTTCCTGAAGAGACTATAAGAGGAAGCGTGCTGTCTCGCGGCTTCACTTAAACATTCGTATTAAAATAAATGTTATGTAAGGAAGTGAAAACGAAGGAGCAGATTTCCCCACACGTTATACCTGAACTAAAATACATATATATGTGAACTAACATACATATGTGAACAAATTACAAAAAAATCAATTTTTCGTATATAGGAGTGAGTGATCTTTAAAAGAACATATTAAGCAATAATCAAGATTTAAGACATCTTAAAACACAAACTAGCATCTTTTGATAAATATAACTTTGAATCATAGTGTCCCTAATCCTTGATAATATACTTGACTGGTTAAACGGACTTTCATACCCGTCAGCATACTATTCATTAGCCGACTTAGTGTTCAAGGATTAGGTCAACTGCCAGACATCAGTGAGCTGGTTTAGGATTTCTCACACAACGAGATAAATGCGTCTAGATAAGTCTGCGGTTGATGACTAAGTAATTTTTGCCTTTCTAAAAATAATTTTAAAGGTTATAGGAGATTACCTTTTAATTTCTTTTTTTCTTTTATTGTAATACTTATTAAAGTACAATTGGACCCAGTTATGCAAAAAACAGCCATGTGCGTAAAAGTACCAACAGAGCTATAAGCATTTTATTATAAAAAAATAAATAATTATAAAAAATAAACAATACTTATATAAATATTGTTCAATTTTAAAATAACCAGAAAAACAAAACATAGCCCAAGTGCAACTATCGACAGAAAAATTCTTATAACTCTGTGGGTACTTTAACGCACATGACTGTTTTTTGCATAACTGGGTCCAATTACTTTGTATCAGACTAGGTACTGCGACCAAAAAGAATTTGGTCGCTCTACCTATTCTGTTAACGCAATTTCTTTTAGTTTCATGAAATTCAGTCATAAACATTTGTTACTATAATATTCAATCCATAAGTTAACTTAATCAATATATCTTCCATATATGGAAGCGCACACTGCTGAGAGGTCGACCTGTATCTGCAACGCTACTGAACGGATTTAATTGAAATTCCTATTGTAATATATTCTGCCGATAACGTGATGCATCTATGTACATTGTACACACAAGCAAATATAAATTGTGTACAATATTTAAATTCTATATCACAAACAAAATATATTATTTAATTACGTTGTATATTATATTGCACAATGATTTGGTTTGAATGTTCATCTTTATTATGAAACTTGTGTTACTTCGTTATAATTCTTGAATTATGAAAACATCAATCATCGATGACCTCGACGAATATTTTCGAGTCTACTTATTAGCGTGTTCTATATAATAACATGTTATCAAAAAATAATTGATAATTTATTCATACGGAAACAGCCAACCGCAAGTTCTTTGTAAAAAGCATATCAGACCGCACCCTGACCGGGCGCACTGACCTTGTTGCCTTAATGCACCCTAATTTCACCGCGGTCGCCGTAATGCATGCCGAAAACCGGCACGTCACTGTTTGCACGACTTGCCGATAAATTAATACTGTCCGAGTGCTCCCGCGAGTGAGGCGCGCACGCACGACTCGCCTGCACAGCCATCCCTCGTGACATACGGCGTTAAATCAATTTTTCATTCTCTCGCAATAAATCTAAGTCCAGGTGAATGGAGACACTCATCTCATCTACACTTATAAATAAAGTTGAAGGGATTTCGAAATAAGTACTATATATTAAGCTCATAGTGTCACTTGCAAGGTAGTCGATACCAAAGGCCAAGTTATCCTTGTAAAGTTTCTGTCTGTATGTATGTCTATATGTACCCACTAAAATCGGAAACCGTTAAGTCGTTTTAACTGTAATAAATTACATATATTGATCTTAAAAAATTATTTTCCACGAGATAAGGACTTTTCAAAGTATTTACGTATTATAATTTTATTAGCAACCCTAGCTAGATCCGTGCTTTTATTTGAAATTTACCAGGTATTCATGACTCTGCTTTTTATGTATTCATATTATTATATTGGATATTATATTGGATATTATATTTGGATACTAAGGCAACGTTATCAAATTTAAATTTATACATATAGAGATGGATAAACATAGAATACTCTTTAGAACTTTAGAACTCGATCACTCGATAAAAAAGGATGCTCTTAACTCTAACTAATTATCACTTTTTAATCTGGACATTACTGTTTATCTTTGACTTTATTACGACATGTTATTTCGTTACCTTAACCTAGTACATATTAATATGACACCAATAATGCATTACAAGTAAATTACCTATATAATTATTTTCGTATAAATAAATTATTTTAATCTTCATAAAACAGGTTTTTTTGCATAGAGCAAAGAATTTTCATACTAAGATCTCTTGACTTTTGTCGAAGTCCGTCTACATATCGTGAAACCATATTTATTGTACAATAGAAACGAAACAACAATTCTAACGTTTCGAGCTACATTATACGTTCGCCATCAAAACGGCTGATATCAAGTTGTAAATGTATAGGAATTAATTGAATGCCCTCGAGTGAACCTTCAACCAAGATTATTTATTTCAAATCTCAAGTAAAATAATTGTATAATTTTACTTTTTTTTAAATATATAAGAAGAAAAAGGCTATCGAACAACACGAGTATTAATTATATAATCAAAACATTAATATTGTATTGATGAAATGAGCAATAAATTTTCTTTCTAAGATATACTACGAGTGGAGATGGTCTATACAAACGGATTGAGCTGATTAGCAAAAGCGATAGAATCTGGGGCCGAAGGGCAGATAACTGATAAGTCGACGTCTGCGCATGCGTAATTAGAGGTAAACAGAAAATAATTGGATGCAATCACGCGGTATAGGAACGTCTGGGCGGTGCCTGTAAGCCGATTTACTAGCGCCCTAAGGAGCTTCCGCTAGGAAACTCTTTAAAGTGTTAGCGCTGATTTTTGCCTGACAAAATATGTAGTAGATGCTCAACTACATTTTGTCAGACAGACTAAATAGAGTTTAATGCAGTGGTACACAGTTTTTTTATTTTGCACAAATTCAGGCTAGTCTGCAACAAAATTACGAAAATGAATGTTGAATTATGCCAACCATAAAAAAACCAATCCAAAAAAACTCTTTTCGCCTTTCTCTACTCAAGATGACAATTTAAAAACTCAAAATGTTATTTAATTTATCTATATAATATATATATAAAACAAAGTCGGGTTTGTTACAACACTTATAACTCGAGAACGGCTGGACAGATTTTTATGATCTTTGTTTTTTTGGATTTGTCTTTACTCCGAATAGTAGAATAACTATTAAAACATCCGAAAAACTCACGAAAAAAAATGGGAAAAAATAACTATTCCATACTAAGCGCCAAAACGTACCTAGGACGAACCTGAGCAAAGCGAGAGTAAATCGCTAGTTAATTAATAAAATAAAGCTTAATATACTAATGAGTATTGCCAGTATTATTTAAATTGGTAAATTATTTTTCTTACTAAACGATTTTATTAACGATCTCGAATTTATTTACAGATTAACCCAAAAAGCTCACGGAAGTCACTCTTCCTAATCTCCGGATGTACTTAACAACTTTACAGATAATTTAATGAACGAACTTGTTTACTATAAATAAAAGTTACATAAATGTTCACTTTTAATACCCCATTTTACTTTTTATTTTAAGTTTTGAATTATATCTAGAATTATTATTATTAAATCATAATGATTGTTCCTTATTCAAATAAGTTTCGTGCCATAAATTTCATTTATATTCTTGCTAGAACCAATTTAATATGTATTAGTTGGATTGTCTTTTATCAATAATTTTAAATGCCGGAAGATATTTGAAATAGATATCAAATTCAACAAAGCAATCTTTTGTGAAAAATGATTTATAAATGTAAAGTTTTACGTAATCATTATTTAACATCGAGATTGCCTTTTCATGTAAATTTGCAAATTCATTTTTTAGCAAACTGTATACCCAAGTCCAATACCTATTGGGTTTATATTACTAGCAATAAATATTACCTGTACGCACATGTACACATATATAATTTACTAGCAGAACCCGCGGCTTCGCTCGCGCTAAAACTACAAAAAAAATCTAAATTAGTAGGTTTTCATACGAACATTTATCCGCCATTTCACCCCCTTATGGAATGAATTTCAAAAAATGCTAAAATTAATTGTATTGAAGAGCATTTATACCAAGCTTCAAGTAATTCTGATCATAAATATTTTTTTGGATGGTATTATAACGAGTTTTCCCGAGGTAAAGAGATAATCTCCCGCGGTAAAAAGTAGCCTATGTCACTTTCCAGCACTCCAACTATCTCCACACAAAAAATCACGCTAATCTGTCAAGCCGTTTCGACGTGAAAGAAAGACAAACAAACAAACAAAAAACAAACAAACAAACACTTTCACATATATAATATTAAGTATGGATTTTAAATTTCATCGTCTTTTACAATTTCATTAAAAATTAACTACTTAGGTAAAAAAAATATTAGTAGTTAGGCATGCGTTTCCTTTTTTCACTGTGGTAATTTTTTTCATATTTGATTTCAAGAGAACCTCAAACGATATAATATGATATTTCTCTTTTTATTGTTACTATTTTATATTTGTATGTGGCTTTAAATTTTTATATATAATGTATGCATAATTTGCGTATAAAAATTTCTAACCTGACATTAACTTTCGGCTGATGTATTCTGGTTGCGTTCCGGATCACGCAAAATTTTTATTTTGTTTTTTAAATTTAATAGGCATTTGCTCATAATAGATGCCTACCTACCTACTAGACCCTATAGACGTCTCTCCCTAACTTACCCTATAAAAAATGATGAATATACATAAAATATATAAAAATTGTTAGGCTACAAAACAGCCATATTAACTACGCTAAAGTGCTTTGAAAGTCGTAAATACAAATTAATTATATTTTGTTATTAACAATAAAAAGATAATATCTACACGCTTATTGTAATTTGTAATTTACTTTAAGTTTTAGTATCTCTTAAGTTTCTTTTAAAGTTAACTAAATCTATACTAATATTATAAAGAGGTAAAGTTTGTGAGTTTGTGACGTTGTAGTTGGTAATCTCTGGATGTTATGAACCGATTTAGATGAAATTTGATAAGAAGATAGTTTGAGACCCTGGAAAGGATATAGTATACTTTTTATCCCGGAAATCATCAATTAAAGGGGTGACGGATGAACCCGAGCTAAGCGAAGGTGAGTCGCTAGTATAATATATATTTAGTAGTTCGATCTCACTGCAGTAACAGGCTAAAGTAACGCTTATAATGACTTATAAGCTGAATGAATTACCTACTGTTAAAAAGTAATGGCTCAACAAATATCTTTTTATTTATCTTAATTCTGCGTAACGTAAAATGCACTGAAGGAGAAAGTTAATATATGCTAAAATTCAAATACAACATTGGTCTATCCTAGTATTACAAATGAAATATTATGTGCGATTAATCAATTACTTAGACGTGGAGAGCATTTAAATGACCTGTCCCCATGCCGATGAATTTTAAATAGAGTACGCAGAATTCAACATGACTTTGTGTAATTTAATCACAGCCCACTGCATGTAGGCTATATTTCTTACGGACTGTATAATCTGAAATAGATTAGTCAACAATTATCTACCTGTAAAGGCGTATAAGCTATTTGATATAACAAATAAGAATAATGTTAAGATATTAGTTTAAAAATGACATAATTCCTAGAAAAAATATTAAATAAAAATATTATTTTTTTAATTAATATTATTTATTTAATTAATATTGTAGTATTTATAAACTTGTTTTATGAACAAATAAATAGTTTTGATATTAATATTAGTAAAATTAGTATTTATACTTCTAAAGTAGGTACCCTTAAAACCACTATAAGAAACAAAGATAATAGCATCATGCTATTTCAATTAGACGAATAAAAACTATTATTAATGAATATTAATTATTATTGGTTGAAGCCGGATATGCAACAGCCATAAATATGTCATTTTTAGGTTTAATATTCTAATTTATTCCTTAATGTGATACATTTCATCAATTTGTTGACGTAATGTACTATCCTGACCTTGTGTTTCGATTGAAACCAACAATTAAAGCTTAAGTCACACCGCTCGGTAGCGTGGAAAGGCTGAGATTAAAACATAAATAAATATGCAAATCGACTGACGCTCTAATAGCGTTGAATATACTAAGCAAATATCGTGCATTTATACGATAAACAATTTGTATAAATAAATTGTTAGAGGAAAGATTATATATTTAAAGGATTGAAGAGAAAAGACGTGTTTGTTTAACCCTTCTTTTTTAAGAAGAATGTTACCCAAGTTCAAAAACGTTAACATTTTCTTAAAGCTAACTCTTCTCGCCCTACATACATATGTATGTATTTATGTATGTATGTTTGTATGTATGTATGTACCAGATTCATTAAAAGATCTAAGTGTTAAGTCATTAATTCTTCTAAGCGTGTCGTTTGTAAATTTTCTTACTCATATTTATTTTCATATTATCTATTTCATTAATCGTTAGAATAGACAGATATTGTATTAAAATCTATGTAATCTGTATACTACGTATAATATAAAAAAATTAAGTATAAAAATACGTACCTACTACACTGATTTGTTATAAAACATGCAATAACATCTTAATTTTACAGTACTATTCTTTATTCAAATATTTTTGCATGTCGCCTACTATCATTAAAGAAAAGCATATTCTTCCTATAACTTTTTAAATGTTTATATTCCTTTGTAAAATATATTATCGACTACGCAATAATGCACTTTGATAGAACATAGGTATACTCAGATAAACTTTATTACACCATTAAATTAAACGCGTAATTCATCTATCGTCATTAAAATAATATGCTATGTTTTAAAATATTGCAAAACCATTCTGAAAATTACCTAAAATATACACACGGTTAAACAGCATTAAATAAAATTACAGAATTTAACCGCAAAATAGCGCTTGGAAATCATAGAGCAACTGCAATAAAATTCGTACATAGTACATTAGATGTGAATGAAAACATAGTAAATTGCACCCAAAAGCAGGCTGTTTATCGGTTAAGTGTATCATTATGATTGTTATACGTCGTTATCTCCACGATACGTGAGGTGAGCCGTACTCCGCGGCGTTGGCTCTCACCTCGGAGACGGGGCGCCAGATTAACGACACGAAATCGATGTTTGTACACGTCCGACCTCTTCCAATAATACGAGCTGATCGATCTCCGAAGCGGTAAATTGCCAAGACATACTTGGGAAATAACGAAGCAGCTGTACATCATTGGAACGTGTATTTGTTCAACGAACACTCTAATTGTCACTTTGAATGCACATGTAAACTGCAATAACATTTGTACTTTTGCATCTGTACCTCACCGGCAGGATTTATGGTCGTATTGACTGTTCAACAAGCTCGCAGATGGTATTTAGGAAATTAATGCAAGCAATATATTCTGAAGTAGATAGAGATCAAATTGTATAAATATTAAAGTATCAAGCAATTCGTCTTTCGTTTTCGAAAGGTAATGAATCAATCTAGCAGACGTAGGGTTTCCACAAACATGTCCAAGCTCTCAATCCGCGCCCGGCGGCGGCGAGTACCTTAATTGACATGTGTCAGAATGTGTACGGTTGACCTACAGGTCATGTGAGAACAAAGTTTCTTGCATTCTACCACTTTCGCCGGCACAGGTACTGGCTGGAGGCTATTTGGCCATTGTAAATTAGAAACTATAACCATCAATCAGTTGCTATCATCATAACAATTGCTCGTGAGTGGGTCACCTTTATTCTTTACCAAAGTGACTTAGTAAATATGGCTTTTTTAAACAACAAACCTTTATTATCTTCTAATATTATAAATAATCATTTTAATAATCACAATATTTACTAGAAAATAGATAAGGATCTTAAGCCATGACCGCTTTATTTTACGGGACGGATACGGTATCTCGGCGACGTCGACATAAAATAGTAATCGTGATTTTAGTAGGACTTTGTATCGGCACCTAGCAAAATGTTTCCCCTACGGCTGCGCCCGGCATTCTTGGCAAGTCCTGAATCGCGCTGAACTTTGATCTTATTGTCAATTCGTACCCACTTGTGCGACTCTCTCTTAAGCATTTAAACTATTACAAATGGATCTCTGTGCTAACTATTTTCTGACTGTAATATGTCAATTTAAATGATATCCGATTGAATTAGACAAAATAAAATATGTATTTTATTTAAATAACTAGCATAACCAAAAAACCAAATTCTTAGGTTTTACATATTAGTATACTCTTACATTGCAGTTTTTGTATTTTTTCTCACAAATGAGACATTTTCCCGCGGTTAAAAGTATCCTATATGTTGACCCGGATAACCAGGTATCACCATACCAAATTTCATCAAAATCTCTTTAGTGGTTTTTCTGTGATGCGGTAACAGACAGACAGACAAAAATTCTAAAAACTATAGATTCGGCCTCTGTATCGATAATGATGTTTATTTCAATAAGATTTTCCAAAAAATATTTATTTTTCAGATTCGTCTTAGTTACAATTTTTTTATTTATGTAGGTATAGATTATAAAAAGAAAGTTTAACAAATGCATCTGAATCCTGATATCTATATATTTAGAAATATTTTTAGTAGTAATTAATATAGCATATAGCATCTTCAGAGTACTTTTAATTGAAGAATGAAAGAAGGTTTATTCATATCTAGTATAGTATTATTTATACCTATCATCTATGTTAATTGCACGTTTTCCTTTGAAAGCTTTCCTAGGAAATCGTGCATTTGACATGATGTATGTTAGAATAAAATAATAATTATTTTAGTCATTATTTGTCAATTTTATTAGATAATAATTATAAATTACTACTAAAATAAATCAATATTCTAGGCATATATCCTCATCTTCATTTATCAAACTGTGCGCTTTTAGAACTTCTGCCTCACCCCATTAGACCTCACCTGTAGATCTAAGTTCAGCAATATTAAAATAGTAATAAATAAAATAAATTAGTCACGCAACCACTGTAACAATAGTAAGATACAAATTCAATTCATTGTAGCTCGAGGCAGACGATACGTTGACGCAACACGAACAATAGAGTTTCGGTTCACCGACCTTTCGGGATCTGTGACAACGCCGCGAAAATATGGGCACAGCATTCCTTAGAACTTTGTATGTTTAAGATGGCGAGTTAAAACTCGACCTACTTTTAAAATAAACTAATAACGCATAATTGATCTAGCTTTTGACTAATAATAATAAAGTTAAAGAAGATAAGGTAAGGAAATTTATTTTTAGTATTTATATAACGGATTTTTTAGATGTAAGATGCTGTAACAATACACGATGACGCGATGAATGGCGCACAGCTCGTGCTATGTAACGCCCAGTTCAATTAGATATTGTTGTTGAATTCGAAATTAGATTCTAGCATAGGACAGTTATTGGTTGTTGGGTAATTGAAATGACGTTCTTTATGAGTCACAGTGAGAAATCATATTTATGTTCAACATGAAAATAAAACGGTACCTAAAATGACGTTTACTCACATATTTTAGCTGTATGTTTGATTGTGACAGAATCTTTCAATTCTATTCACTGGGATGTGAGTCGTGTTACTTTTAGGCGTATTATGATTGTACAATAAATGATTCGATACCATTGATTTGACTTAATAGGGCTGTAGTAATGAAACTCGCCAAAGATACTGTACAAAACATTTTTGTTAGAAAAGCCTGTTCTTTTTAAATCATATTTTACTTACCCATAGGTACATGTCACTATTGTTGCAATGTTTATTAAGTTGATATTAAGTAATTATATAACATTTTTTTTTCTTATTTATTCTACTACTACTATTTTACGGGTTTATCTATAAGAGCACAAGACAATTGGTTTGTGTAGTTTTTTTGAAATACTGTCAAAAAATGATATATCTTACGTTTATCTACTCTTCCTGACGTAATACTTTTAAACCGGAACGATAAGCACAGGAAAATCTAGATTTATTGAAATAATTTGTATATTTTGTACATTAAGATATCAATACACCTGTATACTCGTAATATTTTAAATCTATCTAAATATATTTTGAATTATATACTTTACTAGCGAATATAAATAAATTGAGATTACAAATGAGTTATGAGAGAGACTTTCTACTATTTAATAGAACAAGAGTGACATAATACGAGTAAAACCAATCAATTTTAAAAAACATAATCATATTAATTAAAAAATCAATTGCTCCATTACTGTGTAAAAGAAGGACAAGCCAATAAATAAACAGAAATGTTTACATTTACAACATTAGTAAAGAAACTAAAAACTTAAGTAGGTAATATTTCTTAGATTTAATTTTATTATATTATTATATTTTGTTATTTAATTTTAATATATTTTTATATTATTATTTTGTGTTTTTTTTAAGTTAAAAATATTGTAAGGTAATTGGTGCAATTTTCATTTTGTTATTTGTGAGTAGGCTGTCTGTAACAACTATACCTTCGAGTCATCTAACACCTCAGTCTCCCCCGTGACCATGATTACTGTAAAGCATTCGAAACGTCGGGAACAAAAAATCCAAATAAATCCGCGAAAAAATGCGAAAAGATAGTTTTATTTAAAACTTAAGTAGGTACTTGCCAAAGTATATGAACATACTACGTTACGACTTTCATTTGCAAAGATATCAATACCTACAATAAGTAGCAAGTTCTATTACAGTTTGAAATGTATATCACGGATTGATTTAGGACAAAGCGTTTGTATGAAAATTCATGTGCTTTTAGCCGGGTGTAGCGGACGGCACATGCCGCCCCCGGCGAAGGGATAATGTTGGCCCTCGGCTTCGACGAGAGTAATGCGGTCTTTACGACGCCATGAAGCGACGTCTTATTTAGACTCAAACGTAGTTTAAATTGGTACCTTTCAGCACAATTGCTATTGCTTATTTAGAAAAATATGACATTAATAGACTTAAAATATTTAATACTAGTACTAACATTATTTTTGTAACTTATCTGACTAAATAGTAAAATTTTGACGACTAAAATTCATATCAATATAATATTATATGAATAGTAAGAATAATTGTAACTGTTTCAATTCAAAGGTATAATTACCTTAAATGGTATAGGAAGGTAAATCTTATCTATTTATTTCACAAGACTATTGTTCGAGGTTGTTGGCACACAATGAAGAGCCAAGAGCGAACCTGCAGTGGAAGTAGGACGCACGAGAAGCGTCGCAGCGGTGGTGAAATGTGATGGGCGGTATCGAGCACGCCGCCCCGCCCAGCCCTTTCACTGCCCCGCCTACTCCCACCCTTAACCACCTTAGCACAACCAAGCTTACGTAACCCTCGCCGTTCCCCAGAATAAGATCACGCCCGAGGCTGACCTCATTCGAGCAACTCTTACAAAACACGTCCATATACTCTACTACCCTCGTATTCGCAATCGTTAGAGAAAGGATAGCACGATAACTTAATAAATAATAATTTCCATCATGAATCTGTCATAAGAGATCTTTTAATTAGTGATTTGTCGTGCGTTGCTGGTACTGTTAAAGGCAAACCTTTATGGAGTCGGCCCCAATTATTAATAGTTCATAGTATCATATTATGCATGATGTTTTGGCAGATCAATACAATTTATATCTGAGGAAATTTATTGTAGCAATTACTTTAACTGCTTATTGTTTTGCAAACCATGCATTCTTATCGTGCCTGTTTCCCAATTTTGGTGTTTATACTAGAATAACATGTACCTTCTAAATTTATGTGACTAACATTACCTAATAATAATTTAGCTGTTTTCTATTAATGGTTGTGTGCTGCATATGTTATAATATAATCTAAAATTTTCTTTATATCAATCACACATCCTTCCCACATCTATCTATTTTTCAATTAGGATAATTTGACATTAGATCAATAAAAATTATATGAAATTCGTATCTTTCTATTCTTAATTCAAGGAAAACACAGATTAATAAGTTATTAGGATCTCCATGCAAGAAAAGAACTAATTTTTTTTTAATTCTTTATGTGCATTATTCTTTAGGGATATAACTATTTTTCTTATATAAAAAGTGAGGTTAACATTATCCAAAAGTACAAAAATTATTTCTTTCAAAAGTACAAAACTAATATTCAAATTATTGAGTTAACCTTATTTTATGATATGTTTTAATTGCCTCCTAACTGAAAAACCTCCAGTCTGGAGATTTTTTGGTATGATAACCCTCGGTATCATTAAATCTATATATATAAAAGAAAGTCGTGTTAGTTACACTATTTATAATTCAAGAACGGCTGAACCGATTTGGCTGAAACTTGGTGGGGAGGGTTCGACTGCGTTCCCGTGTGATATTGTTTGTCTGTTTGTACGGGCTAATCTCCGAATCTATTGGACCGATTTAAATGAAATTTTGCATGGTGGTATCTTATATCCCCGGACAACGTCTTAGATATTTTTTATCCCGGAAAATATAATGGTTCCCGTGGGATAGTTAAAAAACTATTATAACTTATACAACTTATGCACCTAATTTAGTAAAATTTAACATTCTGATACCTTATATTGCCGGTCAAACAACCGGTTACTTTTCATCCGGGAAAAATGAACGGTTCCCGTGGGAGCTAATAGATTTTTATTCGTGTTTTTCTAGAGGCGAAACCGAGCGAAGCGAGGGTGAGCCGCTATTTTTTTATAAAATTATCTACATTTTGATACTTGGTTCGTTAATGACGTATAATGACATTTTCTACAAGTGTTTTACTTTCAACTGATACTAATTTGTCATACGACAGAAAAGAGTTATTGTACTTAAAAAAAACATGATTTTTTTTAATATATGAAATGAAATAGGCTGGTGTAAATTTTTGATATTTGTTAATATGTTTTATAGTTAAAAAAAAATTCGCCTGGAAAAACAGTGATTGTCCACCACATAGATTGGGATCTTCTACTATAAGTTAAGCTAGCCAGTACAGAGCGCAAACTCGTTCAGGTTCAGTAATTACACGGGCAGGTTCTTGTAATTAAACGCTATCAGTACGATAATTTTATTATTATAGATTTATTGTTTAATGCTCCTCCAAACTCAGCAACAGATGAAAGGTTAAAAAGCTCAAATAAGCGTGCATTAGGAAAGAGGTGGCCCCGGGTCGCGGTTAGAATGCAAACTGCCGCCCATACATTAAATCTGCTGCATTGGAATTGCAAAGTCGTGATTTGTCAAAGCATAATCTAAAGAACCGCAATATTCGCACATCGTAATTATTATCAAGTAAAATGGCACCCAAATCTCGAACAGAATCTCACGGTTTATGTATATGCTAATAGTGTCCCAATGGCGGCAGAATATCATATGCTTGCTATGAGAGCCTTAATAAGCGGTACAAAACCGGTGTAAGTATATATTTTATTTTTGCATATACCTATTACCTTATAAATACCTAATATTTCAAGTTTTTAATATATTAATTGATTTTTTCATACTAAAGACTTACCCACAGCGCATTCAATCACTCTAACTTTTAGAGTATTTTTTTGTAATAGCCTAAATCAAAAATTACCTATATAGAACATTGAAACACACATATTATTTATTTATCTATTTACTTTGTATACTAAGATAATAAGAAGCCATACCAATCCATAAACGATTTTCATTCTAAAAATCAACCGAACCGTTACCCCGTTGGCGCATAAAAGGAAACAAGCAGTAATGAATATAATAATTTTTCAAAATAATGTATGTAAGTGAACTCTGAAGTATGTCTTCAGCCCTTTTTAAAGTCCCACTACTGAGCAAGAGCCTCCCTTCAATACGAGGGGAATCTGGTCATAGTCCATTACGCTGGCCAAGTGCGGGTTGGCGTACTACACACGTCTTTCGAAAACTTATTAAGTTCTCTCAGATATGCAGGTTTCCTCACGATGTTTTCCTTCACCGTAAGACAAGTGATAATCTCAGCTTAAAAATATGTACTTCAACTATACATATAATAAAATTGTATCCAAGCCGAATCTGTACATTAAATATTTTTTGGAAAATCTAATTCAAATCGACATTATTATCGATATAGAGTCCGAATCTATAGTTTTTAGAATTTTTGTCTGTCTGTCTGTCTGTCTGTCTGTCTGTCTGTCTGTATGTCTGTCTGTCTGTCCGGGTCAACATATAGGATTTTTTACCGCGGGAAAATATCTCATTTCTGAGAAAAAATACAAAAACTGCATTGTAAGAGTAAACTAATATGTAAAACCTAAGAATTTGGTTTTTGGTCATCTGAACGCGGGCGGAGCCGCGGGCAATGCTAGTAGCAATATATAATCAATCAACATTAATAGTTTCTTAATTTACTGTTATTCAGCAAAATATGAGATTCTATTTATTTAAATGCAATTAATTTGAAATAAAATGAGGTAAACTACTAAATTATTTTATAAAGTCCATGGCCACTATTTCCTGCTCTACTATCAAAAATTAAAATAATAAAATGCCTTCCAAAAACATTTCAGCTCTATTTACATAATATGCAACACCAAGTCTTTGACGACGAATATATTTTGGGCGGGACGTATGATTTTCTGTTGTGTGTATAAAATTTATTAATTACTGAATATAATGATTATAACAGGAAAAGTGCTTCATTGTTTTACATATGTTTAGCATAAATAGAAATATGATATATACCAATTATAGCAAACTAATAAAATCTTTCAGTTCTTAAAAATCTATGAATAATCAGCTCTACAATTTAATAAATACTCTATAAAGCCTTTAATATCTAGTGTACATACAATAGAGTTATTTTAAAATTTCGTTTCGCTTAATTATATAGTTAGCCTATGTTTTTCGCCTTACCTAATAACTATGCGCTACACTAGATAGAGGTATCTGAGTTAATCAATCTCTTAATTACATCCATAATTTATGCGTTGAGTTTAATATTATAAACGGGACTACGAGTACTGCATATTAAATAAATTAATTTGATGTATAGTTTCATATAATCTTGATACTCAATAAAGATTCATCATTGCGCTCCAAGTAATTCTTACTAGCACAGCAATAATATATTTATAAAAGATATTATTTAAACCGAAACCTATTTAGATTAGATTAAATTTCATTTTTGTTAGTAATATTTGACAATTAGAAGTTTTACAATTTCATTATTATAATTAATTAAATAAATAAATATTAAATATTTTTGTATAATGATAATATTTGATTTTTGGTTTTGGAGTTT
The DNA here is from genome assembly GCA_921882275.1 of Brenthis ino. NCBI lineage: Eukaryota > Metazoa > Arthropoda > Insecta > Lepidoptera > Nymphalidae > Brenthis > Brenthis ino. Next base: position 24,124,280 of record OV170225.1, on the reverse strand, counting down.
TTTAGATAGGTGACATAAAACAAATTGGAGGCTGCTAGATTTCATTGTTTAAGGTGATTTTTCTGCAATTTGGGTATTAAATTAAAGGGCTCATAACAAAAATTCCAAAAAGGTATAACATCCGTGTATTATTCATTTTAAATAACAGTTTAGGTTATATATTGATTTAAAGTTGGTTAACAGCCATTCTCGCTAATTTTCCTTCTTAAAAATACGTGTATGTACATCTCGCGACAAGGATGAAGCGTGTATGTCTCCGACTACATAATACTATGTTGCTTCGTGAACTTGTTTTCCTTTTTTTTAGTTAGCTTTGATGCAGTCGGGTTTTTTATTTTTCTAATATATATGTATTTATTTATTTTAAAGTACTGGCGACTCACCCTCGCTTCGCTCGGGTTTGTTTTTGAGCGTAACCCTAAATCTTTTACTGAAATAAGAGTAGCCTAAGTTACTCCTTATAACATCAACTAGGTACTTGGTACTTGCCAGTGAAAGACCCGTCAAAATCGGCCCAGCCGTTTCAGAGATTAGCCGGAACAAACAAACAGACAGACAGACGGACAAAATTTTTAAAAATTGTGTTTTCCTTATAAATACCGTGCATAATTTCATATGCATTTAGTAAAAAACTGTTATTTAGACATTACAAACAGACACTCCAATTTTATTACACTTCAATTATATTAATAATGAAAATACATCAACAATAATGATTGATGTAAATCAATTAGGAAATTATATTGACTGTTGATAAGCAGACAAACGAATTATGTGTAATAAAAACCGACTTTTATAGAAAAAAAAGAATCAGAAAATTGATTAAAATGCTAAATTTAAAATTCTGCATAATCTTAGCATTGTTAATTTATTCTATATATATTTGTTGAAGATATTTCTGTAACATAATAAAAATAATAAATATAAAAATAAATAAGTAAATAATAAAAATATTTTTTAATCACCAGTCTGTAATCAAAACACGTCACGTACGACTAGTAAAATTGTTATTAAAAAACAATCCAGTTATATTAGGTCTTTAGTATGTTTTTTTTTCTTTTTATATTTAAACATATATATTAATTTTATAATATAAACAATAAGTTTTAACTATCGAATTATAATATACCTTCTGTACAGTTCTTATGTAAATTAAACCCTGCTAACATTGTTCAACGACAATAGTCCTTTTCAGATAGAGATATAATTTAAACGCCTTTACAGCTTCTATGGGAAGATAAATATTTCCAAGGCGAAGATGTCGCTTATGTTTTGTCGTTGTTCGTAATCCGGACTATCGATATCTCTAAATTATTTCTCTAAGCCTCTGCGATGTAACACCGCGACGACTCCTGATAACGCTTTGATTTATGCTATAGAATATTTAATGACAACAGACAATTGCAAAATTTATAAGCCACACCATTTAGCGCAATACGTTACAAATAAATTTACAGTTAGGATCATGTTTTCCATATTCCCAGCGGCTTACAATGTGCCTGGGTCTTGTCGAGCACTTATGTATTCCACGTGAGGAATTTTATTGAAGAGTTTAGAGGTTGGTCGGAATAGCATAATTGTAAGCTATTATGGACCCTTAAGAGGCTGCTCTCGAATAATTCAATTTAATGCTATTGTATACATTTTCTCTTTACTATCGCCATTCGTCTGAATTACGAACAATAAGATATTATGCTATCGAACGAGATCTACATTAAAGACGTTTAAATTTTAATAAATATTACCATAATTTGACTAAAATGATAAATAAAGCATTGCGAATGATATTTTTACTGTGTAACAATTACATAAAATAATAAGTATTAAAGTAAATTTGAAATATAATATTCGGGTGCATTAGACTTGAGTTTCTTCAACCTATTAATATCGAAAACAACAGCACGATGCACGACGCCGTATATCGAACCGCCGCCAGGACAGAGGGCGATGTCAACAATTTATTGCTCAAACAGCTTACCTTCCTTCAATTATCAAACGTTTAATTATAGTTTAGACTTAAAGATAAATAATGAACAATTATTTTAAGCTTCTCTCAGAGTGTTGCTTCATCATCCTCGTATTTGCTATTTTCTCGGGACTAATAATTGAATTTCCGTAGAGAACAATTGCTTCGATTACAGCGCGGCTCGACACGGATCGACGCCTAATGAATCTTCCACTGTCTAGTTATTTACCGAGATAAACTCTGTGTTTACTGGGTACACGCGCATGATTGCACGAGCTCCCAATAAATTAGATTTATCAGGAATGAAGGTGTACACATACTTGTGTAAATGAAAATCACATGAAATAATATGTCTTATTGTGAACAATTACTAGAATAATTCAAGTTTTCTGATCAAAATGTTAACGTTTTAAATTCATCGATCATACCTCTTTAAACACAATAAAGCCCTTAAAGACAATATGGTCTACCGTATTTAATGTGGTTAGACCTCAATAATAAATAATGCTAATAACTTTCGCAATTCGATATAAATCAATACTGTCGGTGCCGGCACCAGGCAGTAACCGACGCACGCGCAGTCGATCACCGACGGCTTCAATCAATCGGATGCAAGGTCCATTTCACGATTTCAATATAATTTTAATGAAATGTCAGCACTTAGTGAAATTTCAATTGTGTAATGCGAACTTATATTTCTCAATTTTGTTATTTATTAGAAGCCAGTGGCTGTATTCAAATGTTTTAATATTATATAAAAGTACAAATATAATATCAAAAATAATATAATATTAGTGGAAAATTTTATTATTTAATTAAATATGCAATTAAATATAATAAATTGTCTTTTTGTCTTTTACGACTGCCTATCATCAAACGAAGGTTAAATTCCTTATGAATTTAAAATCATGATTGAATACTTAATTCTCAAAATTTATTTAAATCACTGTCTGTGCGCATAAATATGCAGTCTCCGCTATTTAGAGGAGATTGCATAGACAAGTTTTTTAATAATGTATCCAATAAAACTTAATGATATAAATATATAAATTCAAATGAATTTGCTTTATATAACTAATACATAGATAAGATTGTAAGTTATTTCCTAACAGTTGCCTATCTTATAGATGCATTTTGAAAGGAAATCGAAGGGGTCGAATGTGAACGCAGGAGCAAACTAGTTGGGTGTTCAATATCTATTAGCGGTAATACCTCAGTGGAGAGATGGCTCTGGCCCAGATCTGAAGCCGGTCAGACGAGTTCTCCGGGCACCCTTGCGTAACTCCCGCGCGCCGCATCGCTTGCAAAAATACATTAGCAAGCTCCCAAAAGACACGCACGCCCCATGAAATTATTTCAAGAGCTTCGAGTACCGTATCACTCATCGGCCTACCAACCGCACGATTCAGATTAAATTCATGGCCGTTTCTCAATGTGAACCGATTTTCAACGGGTAAAAAGCAAAAACTGAGTTTTATTACGCCGTAACATAAATCATGAAATTATTTCGACTCCACCACGCCCTCGAATGACATGCAATTTTATTTTGGAAATTATACGGCGATGTCTTATTTATTGAGCTTCTTTTGGTCATTAGCATATCTACCTACGAGTGCAGTCATTTAGGAAAGAAGACGACCTCGGTTTAAATTTAAATGCAGCATAGGTACAAATTTATATGCAATATTATAAATTACTTGATTGATATTTTTTGTTAATTTAATGTAGGAAATATCTGTAATATTTTGACATTTATAAATTTTATATGTTTGCTTTAATTATATGATTATTATTTAATACATCAACAAGATTATTGTTTAGTTCCCATGCCATTAAAGGCAATTTGAAAACTCCAAGACTAAAATAGGATCTTAGTGATAATTTATTGATAAAATCATAGTATAAACCGTAGGCGTGCGCACAACCGGTCCGCGTAAAATAGTGCTCTGTTTAAACCACTACAATATCGTGCCCATCTGCCTTCCTTAACGGTAATGTTCCTGAACATGATAAGACTAAAAATGAAAATCTACTGTATATTAAATATGCAAAATCTCTTATGGTAAAAAAAATAATTATCAGAATATATATAAGTAGCTATATAAGTATGTAAGTATTTATGTACTATTTTTTTTAATCTTACCTTTATTTCATCTATACATATAATAAAATCGTAACTTTGCCAAATCTGTACATTAAATATTTTTTGGAAAATCTTATTGTAATAAACATTATTAGCGATATAGAGGCCGAATCTATAGTTTTTAGAATTTTTGTCTGTCTGTCTGTTAGCGCATCACAGAAAAACCACTGGACGGATTTTGATGAAATTTTGTATGGTCTTAGCTGGTTATATTGGTTAACATATAGGATACTTTTTACCGCGAGAAAATATCTCATTCCTGAGAAAAAATTCAAAAACTGCATTGTAAGAGTATACTAATATGTAAAACTTAAGAATTTGCTTTTTTGTCATCAGAACGCGGGCGGCGCCGCGGGCAATGCTAGTGATATATAATATAATAAATATGGCTTTAAAATTGATAATAAACTTGAATAGACTCTAATTATTGTATAATAATGTGTTGATATAATATCACGTGCCTATTACTAGCTAGTTCTTTGATATAATGCAACTAAATATATGCAAAACACGGCGACTAGGGCGCAGCACCGCAATCTCTCACGGTTATTTTATTAGTGTAGTATGTACGTTTAATTTGCAGGGCATGCGGCGACGTAATAACTTGTTTTGTCACAGGCTCATTAAGCTTACATTCAGGAATTTGGGGAAAAATATTTACATTGAACAGGTAGATAATAATTTATCTCGTTACTAGATTTATTAAAGCTACAAATTGTTTAGACTTCTACGCTGGGTAAAACGCTTAAAACGTGTATAGAATTTAAACACAAAGTGCTTTTATTTTCTTTTTGTATAAGAAGTAGTAATTAGTAAGTAAGTAAGTAAAAAGAGTTACAAAATATTTTTTTACTTAAGGGAATGCATTTATTGAAATGAAAAGTATCACATTTTATTTTTCGATGTGGCTTATAGAATTTGCAAAGACCATCAATAATAATTTACTTGTTTTTATTTTGAATATTGCATGTCATAATAGCGGTCCAGTCAATCAACTGAAGACTTCCTCGTTCGGAACATTAACGGCTATAAAACTTTCATTTTTACAACCATCTACAAAATATCTAAAAGACTTTTGGGGTATAAAACTTTTACTATTTAATAGCAAAAATTTTTTCGCATTGCAACTATATATCTACTTGAGCTATTTTGCTATGCTTGCACATTTCGCTTGATGAATAATAGTGTTTAAATTATGAATGAAATGAAGCTGGTTGGCTGGCAGGTCACCGACTTAAGAAGTTTCTACTAGTTCCCACTGTTCTTAATTAATACGTGTTTAGTTTATGATTATTATTTATTAGCATTTATCTTAATTGTACGAGGTGTATTGACAAGATTTAACGATATATTGCCTTCTTTTATATTAGCTTACACAAGTTCTTACTTAGTGCTTGAGAGTTTTTATAATTACGGATAATTTATGTAAGTACATAATATCCTGAGAGAAACTCGTAAAGAATTTGTAAATCATTATCACGGCACTGTGATGAAAGATTAATAAAATATACTATATAGTTTTACAAAATCTTATTCAGTACAACTTCTTTCTTCCAAAGTTTTTGCATACTTAAAATTCTAAAAATAATACCAAATACCTTTACGTCAGACAGTACAGAATATAATGTTACAGTATTTATAAAACCAATTTTGACACATCAAAAATCGAAGCTGCTACCCAACGTGTATAGTGCAAAATACAGTACCATTTAGAAGTGATCCCAATATACTTAAACGCCTAGTCTTTTGATTTTAAATATATTACAATAATAAATCTACTGTTCAGAGTAAATACTTGAAATATATGTATTTATTTACAACTCTACCTGTTAAATGAGGCACGATACAAATCAAATACATATAATCTAATCTCTACCAGCAATTCTATTTATCATCTGTGGGAATCGAGCCGCCTAGTCACCACTGAACAGTAAATTTTATGTTTATTGCGTCAAAAGAAAATGTAATATATTAGAAAATTACCATATAAGTCTAAGAAGGATTGCAATAAATATAATTCCACAATTCCATTTTTTTTTAAATATTATTTGATCCCTAATATGAATTTGAAGAGACTATTATAAATCAAACATTTCAAAGAGTAATTAGAATAAAAAATCTATTATATACGAGTATATCACTATTCCGATGACCTAACCTTATAATAAATACTGTACACGAAGGAATAGAAAAATATTTTACGTATATTAGTATGTATTTTACATTACACTACTACGTTTAAAATTCTGCCAACGTTTATAAATACAAAATGCTATCATAAGTAATTTAGTTTATTATAAATAAAATACGAATAATTATAAGAGTTAATTATTTAATCTTACAAAATCGTATTCCTACTTGTATTTGCTAACTACTTCAACAGGTATGTACCAATTCAAATGGAAATTTCTCTCAAGCTTTGTAGTTAATTAGCACAGCATTCTTAGAGCATGTTTAAATGACCTAAGTACCACTAATAATTACCATTCGTCCACGACTTCGTTATTAGACAGTTATTTTAGCTATAATCTAAAATTAGTATATTGATCAATTTAAATTAAATTTATGATTTTATATGATTCACCTCTCGAACCAATACAATAATGAACAGACCAACCAAGAATCATTTTATGACAAGTAGTAGTAGCAAAAAGTAAACAAAGTGGCTGGCAATAAGTGGATACCAACATACTACTACACTCAGAATTATTATTGGATTTAAATTAAATATTTTAATTTATTTCTTAACACGGCTTAAAGTGTCTAAGACGTATGTAATTTAATGCATTAGTACGAACATAATTTACGTGTTTGTTGATTGCCGATTGTGTAGTTTCCCAGCGGCATGACTACCTTCACTAAAATGTTAATAAAATTGCAGCTGTATGCAACAGGCATTACTTTAATGCGCCCAGTTGAGCTTGCTGTGAAGATTTTCGTCTATTACATTCGTGTTTCATTTACTTTATCACACACATTAATATTTAATATTAAGACATCGAATTGTACATAACCATTTAAAACACTAGTTTGTAATATGTCAGTGTAGCAGGGCTGACACATAATAGTTTTAGTTACTATAATCAAAATAGTATATATATAATGTACACTTAAAATAAATTAATAGTAAAAAAAACATTTTTACACAAGCTTTTATATAAATTGTGTAGTCTAATAAATTGATTTACTCAGGTTTTGTTTAATTTAAAGTTTATTTTTTTCTTTTTAGGGCAATTAAATAAAAGTTTGCTATTCAAAATGTTATTTGCTATTAATTAATTTTTTTCAGCTAGCCCTTTCAAGTCTCCAGGTAAATTTCTAAGAAATTAATTAAAATTCTAAGAAATCTATTGTTAACTGTCACCTCGGGGTGTCCGCGGTCATGGAGGGATTAGATAAAAACTTGTAATAATCAAAGATACTCTAATTTCTGTTTCTTTTTTTAGTCATTTAAATCTTAGTAAAAAATTGTAAACATATTTATAGCCTAACTCAACTATTATCTATTATGTCTGTGATATTCAAATATAATATTACTGTTAGAAATGCAAAAGTTTGTATGTGTGTATATGTATGTTTCATACTTCTTCACACTAAGGGGCTGATTGGATTTGGATGAAATTTAGTACACAGATAGACTATGAGTTACGACCTGGAATAACAGATAAACTACCGTTGAGCCTTTGAGGCTACTCTAAACGCCTAAAAATGCACCCGAGCGAAGCTAGGGCAAGTTATTAGTACCTAATACAATCAAATAAAAAACGGTGTTAATCAAAACTATTTAATTTGTCAAAAGTCTATCATAATATATAAAATTCATATTGCACAATTAAACATTATTCCAAGCGCATGCTAGTTAATTAATAGGATCCAAACTAAATAACTTATAATAATCATGTCATATTAAAATGATATATATCTAACTATTTACTCAGTGTTAATTTGCCATCCTTAAGCGGTTTTTATGAAAATATATTTCTCAATGTTTAGTCGGACTTTTCGATCTGGCATTATAAAGTATCGGTATCTTAGTATAAACTAATCTGTAGCTTGCATATCGCCATAAAACAAGATACAACGTGTACGGTTAATGTCATAGATGTTTGTCATAAATAAGTATTTATTGTGAGATGTGAAGAGGAAAGGCAGAGCCGGGTGGGGTCAGCAGACCGACTCGTGACCGAGCGCCGGCACCGGTCTCCCGGCGTCACGACCGCCCTCGCCCTCGTCGCCTCCAAATAACATGATATTACTCACTAACTGGCCATTTCACGCCACGTTCGGATCTCGCAACAGTTTTAGCGCAGTAACAAAATATTGTTTGTGTCAGATTAATTGCCATTATGATTTTATACACGATTCACTGCGGACATAAATAAACAAGGCTATGGCTTTTGGTTTATCAGATATATACAGTTCATATCAATTTTATAGTCTACTAGCATTGCCCGCGGCTCCGCCCGCGTTCAGATGACCAAAACCAAATTCTTAGGTTTTACGTATTAGTATACTCTTAAAAGCAGTTTTTGTAATTTTTCTCAGAAATGAGATAGTTTCCCGAGGTGAAAACTACCCGGATAACCAGCTATCACCATACCAAATTTCATCAAAATCCCTCCAGTGGTTTTTCTGTGATGCGGTAACAGACAGACAGACAAAAATTCTACAAACTATAGATTCGGCTTCTGTATCGATAATAATGTTTATTTCAATAAGATTTTCAAAAAAATATTATTTAATATACAGATTCGACTTAGTTACAATTTTATTAGGTATATGTATAGATTATATAAATCTTAAAAAAAATATCGGTTTTATCAAAAGGTTTAATTGATTTATATTCTTTCATTTTCGATAACAATGTAGTATATAATAGAGGTTTCTGATTTTTCCATATAAAGCTAACATTAAATGAACTTAGATTAAAGTTAGTAAAACGTAAAATATAGATTTAAGTCAAACCAATTTATAAAGCAAGGAGGCAAAATAGATTTTAAGAATACAAAAAAGAACTGGTCTTGATATCAATTTTAGTAGTTTTCAAATATATAAATATTATTGTTATTGGTTTTAATTTTTTAACGCTAATTCTAGAAAGAATAACGTGAGAAACTAGTTCATTCTCTAATATAAGTTGATTTATGTTTTGATGGTAGCGTGTTCATTTCTACATGTATATAGTCTGCCATTGCTCCAGGCTATCTCCTATAACGAATAAATAAATATGTTGGGACATTAACACACAGCACCATCTAATTCCATGGTAAGCTACAAGGCCTGTGTTATGGATACCAGATAGTTGATACTCTACACATATATACTTTAGATACATTCATATTATAAATATAAACACCCATGACTGAAGTACAAACATTTGTGTTCGTCACGCAAATGAATGTCCCCAGCGGGACTCGAATCCGCGGCCGCTGGCTCAGCAAGTAGGGTCATTACAAACTGAGCCAAACGTGTCGTCAAACGAAGATCTATACTATAATAAAACTGTAGAGGTCGAATGTCTATACATAGAAAAAAAAGCTAAAAACCGAGTCAGGGGGGTGTAAGAAGACAAATAGAACAAATCCAGTTTTTTTTTATTTTGTTTCTCAGTCTGTTTGTCTGTTTGTACGGGCTAACCTCCGAGTCTATTGGACCGATTTAAATGAAATTATGCATGGTACCCCCTTATATCCCCGAGCAACATCTTAGATACTTTTCAATCCCGAAAATTAAAAAGTTCCCGTGGTATAGTTAAAAAACTATAGTAACTTATACAGCTTAGTACACAACAACTTATGCACCTGATTTAGTAAAATTTGGCATGCTGATACCTTATATTACCGGTCAAACAATAGGTTACTTTTTATCCCGGAAAAAAGAAAGGTTCCCGTGGGACAGATCTGTTTGTGTTTTTCTAGAGGCGAACCCGAGCGAAGCGAGGGTGAGCCCCTAGTCTTATATATGTTAGTATATTAACGCCACAGACTTTTGGCCGTGCCTTTTTATGAATGTTAGTTTATGTTGTACTTTTTTATTTTAAAAATTAAGGTTTAAATAATATCACGTTCAATTTAGAGAATTAAGTTGTTTCAAATTATAAAATTCAGGCTAGAGTGCCATTAGTGCTGCTTTAAGAGCAGTGGAGCTGCAAGTTGATGATGCTCTCTCAGGACTTCTTTGTGTGAGATGCTGACATTTTAAGTGTAGGATGCCAGCTTCCAGATTGATCTCTTCGTCTTCCTGTAGATATTCCTGTAATATATTTATACAATTTAAGGTCACTTATCAAATGCAATGTGCTGTTGTTAACTAGCTTTGAATACTTTATGTTTATGTAAAAATAATCTCTATGATATATAAATAAACAATATTCATATTCTCACGCTAAACCGAATCGTACAGACGAAAATCTCGTTTAGCTGTAGCTTAAAGTTGCGTAACAAGAAATGTGTTTTTGATTTAATAAGTTACACAATCGGGAAGAAATCGAGAGTGTACTGTAACCTAACGACCTAAGGGGTTCATCGTGATTACGAAAACTTAAGATGAAAAGCACATGACGTTGAGTTATAGATTCTGGATTTACTAGTTAATTTGAATTAACGTGTAAATAAACATCATAAAGGATTATCTGTAATATGTTTACAGAATATAATTTGCTTCAGAATTAAAATGATATATTAAGTAGTCCAATTGGTATTACATTACGCAACTGATTTACTGTTATTAATGTTTGGGTGCTATCTTATATATCTTTTGCTTTGCTTATGCAAATATTACTCGCAATATTTATTGGCTATAGATAAATAGGAAAATATTATTTTAAATTCAATACAAATAAATTGTAATAGTTACTTCAAACGGATATAAGGTACTTATTATAATATTTATGTATTTTATCGATATGTGAATTTTAATTTATAAACTGTTTTCATAAGTTTTCAGTAAGCTCATATGTTTGGCAACTGTTACTTGCTTTATTGTCTGTCTGTTTATTTGTCATTTTTCAATTACATACATAAAACAATAAACATACTCAGAACATAGCATCTATTCTAATGTTATAAAGAGGATTTTTTTTGTTTGTTTGTATCGAGTAGACTCCGTAACCACTGAATATTTATTGTAAAATCTTATTAAAATAGTCATTATTATGGATACAGAGGCCGAATCCATAATGTTCTTTAGATTTTTTATCTCTCTGTCTGTCTGTGTGTCTGTCTGGAAACGCATCACGACAAACCCACTCAACAGATTTTGATGAAATTTTAGCATGCTGATAGCTGGTTAAACGAGTCAACATAGAAAATACTTTTTACAGCGAGAAAATATCTCATTTCTGACAAATCTATACTAATCGTTAAAAGGTACCTAGGGACGAACCCGAGCAGAGCGAGGGTGAGTCGCTACTGTTTCTATATACTTACAGAATGTTATGTAAAGTGCCATGTGTGTGTTATTTGTTAATTTATTAGACAATTTTATCCTTAGGATTAATTCAATTAGATTATGAAACCAGAAAAACGAGTGGATAACACTAAAAAGACACTTTGCAGAAATTCGTAATATTTTATAATAAAATCCATTAACAAAATATATTTTTTGACTTCAATGCAAGCCATTATTGCCGATTTCAATTATTTTTGATGGACTACAAGTAATAAACGAAATATCGGCGAGTAGTGATCGAAAAATATGGATAGCAATTAAAACTTTCACAATCCCACTTATCGCAGCCTTGAATTGAATGATTACTTTATCTCGGAGCCGACGAGCCACTTTAAAATGCTTACGACGTTTTGCGGATCCAATTAGACGCCATTTTGTGGCGATTAAAGATAGTTGGATGGCCATTGTTTAGTGTTAGCGATCATGTAGGAAGCCGTCGTGCCGTCTCTGCGAGAACGATCAGTCAAAAGTGTCAACCATAATAGCACAGCTACAGTTCTTGTCTGCTTCAATACTCCATCATCTCTATTAAATGGTTGCAGATAAATCTGAATTAAACGGTTTGCGCCAAACATTGTTACGACATCTCATTACCTGTGTCATGCTATAAATGAACAAAGTTTTTGTTTTTATCAATAACAGTGAGTGAAACCACTGTAGATAATTATTTCCAACGTTATTACTGAAAATAATTAAATATTGCTAGAATTGTATGAGTGATCCACATTTTTTTTAATTATAATTATTAATACCTTAAAAATTACTCAATGCCATAAATGGTTGTGAGTACATATTATGAATTGCTCTTTGACAGTGACAGTCCAATGGATTAGTGCTCGCTTGTAAAATCAAATGAAACTGGTTTAAATCTTGGGTCTCGAATCCCCAATATTGTCATGTGCAAATCATTTTCAACATTATTGTGACTCACCTTACGGTGAAAGAAAACATCGTAAAGAAAGGTTTCTTGCACACAGGTGCATGTCTGAGGGAACCTAACTAGTTTTCGAAAGACATGTCCAACAACTCACCCAGATTGGTAAACTATGGCCTGATACCATATCATATTGAAAGCTCTTCCCCATCAGCGGGACGTGAAAAGGGCTGAATGATGAATAATCATCTTCTTTTCTAGATATCACTACAACAGATTTATCACCCATAACGCATAACCTGAATAATCATTACTATTGGCTTAGTATAAGCTAAAAAGTAAAAATTAAACATACAGTACATATTATTTCTATCAGCGAATTAAATGACATCACGTTAAATCTATACAGATAAATAAAATTGAAGTGTCTGTTTGTAATGTCAAAATAATAGCTTTTTATTAAATGCATATGGATGTTTACCTACACGGTACATATACCAAAACAACATTTATTGCAATTTTTGCCTGTCTGGCTGTCTGTTTGTTCCGGTTAATCTCTGAAATGGCTGGACTGATTTTGATGGGACTTTCACTGGCAGATAGCTGATGTAATAAGGAGTAACTTAAGCTACTTTTATTTTAGAAAAAACATTGGATCCCACGAAAAAAATTAAATCCAATGAAAAATTTAATAATATCCGATTCAAATATGGAAGTTAGAAAGTAGTTGAAGCTAGGGACGAACTCGAGCTCAACCTGAGTCGCTGGTAATTTATATGCTAAACTAGCGACTTACCCTCGCTTAGCTTAGGTTCATCCCTAGGTACGCTTTAATGGTTTGTATGGAATAGATAGACTATATACCTATTATACATATTATTTTTTTCCAACTTAAACTGGACGCATTGTTGTAGATGATGCTTCCGCCACTATCGAAAGTAGTCCGAAGTAGTGGTTCCCATACAAAATAAACAGTTCTGAACTTTTCGATTTTCCAACTGTTTACCTATATGTTTTAAACTGAAGCCACCCCTGACACACCCTCAATAAAACAAAAAAAGAATTATACATACCGATCCAGCCATTTTCGAGTTTTAGCAAGACTAACGAACAGCAATTTATTTTTATATATATAAATAGATTAACGTTAAACATATCAAAGAAATTCTATTTTTCTTTCATTACATAAACATCTGCTTTTAATGATGTAAGAGTCAGTTATTGTAACAATATTTTTGTATGTTGTATAAAGCTTTGAGAGTGCACGTTATGTTTTGTCATCTGTGGAGGCATATAGCATAGATTTCATTATGTAGAGGCGTATGGTTTGCATATTTACAAAATTGTCAGGTAATTAAAACGAAAAAAAAACATTAAGGTTATATAATCTTCAAGGTACAAAATTTAAATATTTAAAATTAGTTATATAAAAAGTTTTTTTACTAACAAGGTTACAATTCTACTCGATTGAGAGTTAAATACAGGTTATTTGTTTGATTGAAAGTTCATAACATTGTAGTATAATAAGCCACTTAAAAAAACAACACTATATCAACCAAACAGGTACCTACTACGTGGGGGCGCCTAAAGAGCCTAAAAGCCTTCGTAATGTAAGCGATATTAGCAATATTTAAGTTTGTCAGTTTAAATTGTATTTTTAAGTTATATTAATAATGCAAGATTATTAATAAGTTACTGTGATAATAAATCTATTGAAATTTTATGTGATTAATTTTATTGACAAATATCGTTTTCAAGATGTGTACAACAAAGTAATATTCCGATATAAATATTTGCATCTGTTACAAAATCTAAATATGCAAACGAGTATTTTACTATGTAAGTTTCTACTTTCGGTACAAATGAGATGTTGCAGGCCTTGAAACGGCGAGCATTTACAAAACACATTATCACCAACGTCCTCTATTCGTTGATGCACATATTTGAATTTTATATTCCAATTTTCTAAATACAGAATAAATAAGATAAATAAATAAAATGATAATAACTTCATCATGTACGATTAAAATATAAAACAATGGAAAATAATAGAAATATATTGTATGCTAGCCTTGCCCGCGGCTCCGCCCGCGTTCAGATGAAGAAAAACCAAATTCTTAGGTTTTACATATTAGTGTACTCTTAAATTGCAGTTTTTGTATTTTTTTCTCAGAAATGAGATATTTTCCCGCGGTAAAAAGTAAATCCAAAATCCCTCCAGTGGTTTTTCCGTGATGCGGTAACAGATCGACAGACAGACAGACAGACAAAAATTCTAAAATCTATAGATTCGGCCTCAGTATCGAAAATAATGTCTATTTTAATAAGATTTTCCAAAAAATATTTAATGTACAGATTCGGCTTCGTTACAATTTTATTATATGTATGGATAAGTATAGTTTGTATTGAATTTTCCGGAGTTGGGAAGTTTGGCGGTGTTACCCCCGTGCCTCGAAAAAAGCCGTCGGTCCTGCGCCTTAACTCTCACTGGTCGTGTCGAGCAGTCGTCCCACCGGAGTATGAGAGTGACAGGAATAGAGAGTGCACTTGTGTCTGCGCGTACACTTGAGCACTATAATATCTCCTGCGCAGTTGGCTAGTCTCAATGAGATTGGCCGCCGTGGCCGGAATCGGTCAGGAGAACATCATTGAATTTTCTTTTGACAATGTGGGCTTGACAGATGTAGGTATTTAATACATATTTGTAGATATAAATTCACAATGCTTACCTGTCTGTTTGTTTAATCGCATGTAACTCAAAAAAAGGTAGATACCTTATTTTTCCTTTTGAGCTATTAAATTTTAATTCAATCAGTCGAGAAGGTAAGATAAGGCTAAGATAGATATGAGCTTAACATTGTTTGGCTCGCATATAAAGGAGGTGGCATGTGGACTATTTAGAAATAGAAATATGGGAAATAATATACATAGGTACTTTTCTTATATTTTCGCATTTTTTATAAGTTTTGTATCTATTTACGTATCTTAGTTTTATTCCCGATGCAATACGAGTATCATTTAAGCTCAAATATGTTCGAATATGTTCCAATTCAATTCAATTTATTTTGTTTAGTGACTTCTAGTATTAAACATATTTAGCATACGTCATACAGAACAACATTACGTTTGCTAAACATCAATACATTTAAATCAAATGACGAATTTGGCACAAGTGGCCCCAGTAATTGGTTTTAAAGTTTGAACATAAACTACTAAGTAACTAAAATATTTTTGCAACGGCAAAATCTTCGTGCAGTAGTAAGTTACTTTTAAACTAATATAAGGCACGGAGGCGTAACACCAGAAGTAACTTAGAGCGGTCAGATGATTAATGAAGTAGATAAATCGTTAGTAACTCGACTACATCAAAATGTCATTGACGATCGATCTCGATAGTTAAAGGTAAACAAATACATTAAAAATACTATTTAGCTGCGTTCTAATGATTGTTTTGACTCCATCCCTATGATTGCTCTATTTTATTTCGCTTGATTAATAACTTAGAGCAGAATTCTTCATAGCATTAGGAAATCTTTATATATAATTTATATGTAATGATAACGTGATGATGTGTTTGTTGGGTTGTCCTTTTTATCTATCTTTGAACGTGATTTTCACTCACTTCAAAACTTAACATTGAACTGAAACTTCGCACGTTTAACAAGGACGAAGGAGGATAATAAATTAAAAACTAAAAAAACACACTTTTATAGCATATCAAACAAAAAATGGAAAATAAATTATAGTTTAAAAAACTAAAAAAACACGCTTTAATGATGAACCGGAATAAAAAGTAAAAATATATTTTAGTATAAGAATAAAGTGTTAACGAGAAAATTAATGCTATTGTGAAAAAGCGTGAGGTGCTCGATATCAGTTGCTTTAAATATTCCATTGGTACGATTTCTGAAAGTAGAATGAGTATAAAAATATTGTACTCACAATTTTTTCACGATAACATTAATTTTTTCGTTAATCACTTTATTCTTATACTAAAAAATATTTTTTTAGTTTATAGTTCGATTCATCATTAAAGTTTTTTTTGTTTTTTTTTTATTAGGTATAATTTAATAGGTACGCCAACAGAGTAAAAGAATGATATTTTTTTTGCAAAATACCGTTTGTGGATCGGGTCCGAGTGACAAAAGCTACATTTAATTCCAAAAAATCGATTCGCTTCCGTATGTCTAGTACAAAAAACTAACTAGTACCTATTTATCCATAAAAAAAATAAAAACTATATTTTCATCGCCTCATTGTGCTGTGTATAATTTGGATACACTGAAACAACAGTATAATATTGCAATAATTTCCTTGTGTTTTCGATACTTGACTTTATCGTACCGGAAGGAATTCCTTTTTTATAATCAATTAGTTTTCACCCGTGATTGAAGATAATACTCCCACCCGAATCTCTACCCCCAAAGAAAGTTCCGTAAATACCTATAAGTTAAGCCGTTCTTCTGCTTTTACCTAAATATTTTTTTTGATGAATGTTTTGTCTTTTTCTGGATAAAAATAACTTACTATCACTCGTGCTCGAATTCTTTTAAGGCCAATAATAGCCTCAAAATCAATTCAATTATTCAGCTAGTAATAACAAATTATAAACAGTTTTTTTTTTGTGATGGTGGCTTAAGTAACATATTTCGCATCTGCAACTGTATCACGACGGCTGTCATTATAAGATAAAAAACAACATTTGAGATATAATATAATTTTATTTACAAACAAAAACAAATTAAACTAAATGCATTATTCCTAAATAAAACGTAAAAAAACCGACTTTCAGGCACAAAAATGTAAAAATAACTAAACGGCGGTTTTCATTTAGAATAGAGACCTAATCAGATATTTTCGAAGTCGGTGCCCGCCAATGCAAAGCAAATCTAATATATTTTGATACGTAAAATATATATTTACCTATTAAATATTCATATTTTAAAATATTGTCCGCTGGCACCGACTTCGAAAATATCTGATTAGGTATCTATTCTAAATGAAAACCCCCGTTTAGTTATTTTTTACATTTTAGTGCCTGGATGTCAGTTTTTTTTAAAGTTTTTATTTTTATATTTTTAGTGTAGACGTAATAAGCATGTAATTTGTAAGAAGAAAGTTTTTTAATAACATAATCGACTGAACAATTTATTTATTGTTGATTTTTTTAAAAACCGTTAGACCGATTTCGATAAAATTTATATGGGACCACCTGGGAAATATACTCTTTCAAACAAAATAAAAAAATTCCAAATCAGTTCAGGCGTCTTCGAGTAATCGGTGAACATACATAAAAAAAAAGATTCCGACGAATTGAGAACCTCCTCGTTTTTGGAAGTCGGTTAGTAAAGAAATAAGCCGCCAAAACTCAAGATATAAAAAATGGGCATTCTACTCATCATTTACCTATTATTTCGTATCTATTTGTAGGATAAATGAAAGGAAGTGGATAAGTAGTTACGTATATAATAGTTAATATGGAGGTTTAACATAATTATAAAATGAAAACAACAAGAACCTTCTTTACGACCTCTTCCGGTAGTGAGGTAGATCGTAGATGTGTATGGTGAATCCATGACTTGAGCGGTTTTCCTTGAAACCTATGATTATATTTTTATTTATTTTTATTTTATTTACTTCTTTTTACACATTGTATCAATTCAATGATCACTTGTGTACGTCAATTAGAAGACTTAAACTAAAGCTACGAGGGTTCGTAATACTCAGAAGTAGATACTCAGAAGACATCGAGCACACCGGAAACGTCCTATTAATATATTTAATAATATAATAAATTCTTAATATAATAATAATAACCTAAAGTAATTATAGCCAAAAAAACCTTTTTGAAGTTTTTGCTAACAGCCTTTTAAAAATTCCACTATCCATCTCCTGTCACTATCATCAGATTATCTCGATGATATTAAATAACGATAATTAGGAGTAGGTTACAATCGACTTTCAAGGTTTGTTTTCATTTAGTTAACAATAATAATATACTAGTTTATGATAATACTCATAATAATCCATCCAATAGTTCTGTTTTGTAACCCAATCCATACTTAATTAGTTTTCCCTACCCTACGTCACTTGATGCGTCACATTAAACCAATTTTAATTTTCCTTAGGGGCCTCTACATATTGGACCTGTGCCCCCACGCAAGCCTTCCAAAAGACCATGCATGCAATCAGAAAAGATACAAATAAAAATTATATACGTATTTATTTCAGATTATTCCAAGGTTTGTAATAATAACGCTACTGTTAGTACACAAAGCTTACAATATTACACATAAAAATAATAAATGATGAAAGCATAAAAGCAAGCTAAGTAATGCGACCATAAAATTTAAACTACTTTAATGTAAGGTGTAAGTAAGTATATTCCATATTTTTATTTTACGTCAAGAAATATAATTATTTCAAAAAAAAATATGATAAAGTGAAAATATGTACTCTGATTAATGGTCTCGAGTTGACCCGCAGGAAAATACGGTGAACTGTGATTAAGTTTTTATAAATATTCATTATCAATTTTGTATACCGCTCGTAATATCCGTCTGAACTGGTCCGTTTTCTCTTTCGTCGAAATTGTGCAAGTGCAGGACAATAAATCAGAAGTGTAAAGTTGCCTCAATTTACGCTCATTATTTAAGTCGTATGTGCAATTTGCCGAGGGCTAATTGTATTAATTAATGCCCATTAAATTTGGATGCGTGGAAACTTTACTGTTTATCTTGCCTTATTTCAAAAATGTTGAAAAACTGTTAGTCACCTCACTATATACCTACATACAACGTGATACTTACACGGTGGTGCTACTTTGCCATGTTAAAATATATTACATTTGTAAATGTGTAAAATTTGTGTAAGATATTTACATATAAAGTTTACGCATAATATACCGCCAACTTCCCACCTCTGGGCTGTTACCGAGGAGCTTACTAAACAGTAATACTCAATAAATAAACTTGGCTCGACCCTGGACTCGAACCCAGATACTTACTAACTAACCAGACCCCGGTACTTACTAACTCCAAATATTTCTGTATAACATAACCTCATATAAAGCGGAGCGCGAAGTGAAAAAGATTTTGATAAAAATTGTTTAAAGGATGTTTGTATAGTCACCTCTACAAACAAATTACAAACTACCTGGGTGGTGTAGTGGCTAGCATATACAGCTGCGCATTCGGAGGTTCTGGGTTCGAATCCCGGGTCGAGCCAAGTTTATTTATTAAGTATATCTGTTTAGTAAGCCTCGATAATAGCCCAGAGAGGGAAATTGGCGGTGTTTCACCCCCTAGCCTAGAGAGCACATAAAACCGTCAGTCCTGCGCCTTAACTCCCACCGGATTATCAGAGTAACGGGAATAGAGAGTGCACTTATGTCTGCGCGTACACTTGTGCACTATAAATCTCCTGCGCATATGCCTAGAATCACCAAGCACCCGGCACTTCTCGACTTTAACAAATAAATAATATATGTTTGATACTAAAATATTTACTGCTTACCAGAATCGAACCTTTATGTACCTAACGGGGACAATATTCTTAAGCATATTCGCCACCACTGAATCAAACTTTAAGGTACTGTGTAGGTACTAGGTACATGTATTTACATTTAAATTTAGTTGTAAGCAATATAAATATCTTAACTTTCAAGTAAAATATATATAATTTTGCAAAACACTACCAATGTACATACCAACTATTCAATTTAATGTTTCCTCCAATCGTGTATTTTAATAGAAGTTCGCAGGAACATCATGTATATGACAGAGTAGTTTCAAGTGATTTGTAGAGCGATTGAGCCCGTGCGTGGATGTGGCAACACAAAGCGAAGCTATTGAATGGAATTAGCGATTTTGCACATCGCTGTCGGCGGAGCGGAGGCAAGCGATCGCCGTCGACCACCGCGACCCTTCGCCGCGGGTCACTCGAGCCATTGGGCACATGTTGAAGCTTGCAACACACGCTTAATACGTAATATTACTTAAAGTTTTACGTTCATACGAGCTTATAACCGCTGCAATGAAACAGAAATATTACAATTATTAATACGTACGATTAGGTACGTAGGTATAAAAATTATAGTAGCTACTAACTGTCAACGTATACCTGGCATGCACACGAAATAATA
This sequence comes from Brenthis ino, assembly GCA_921882275.1. Classification (NCBI taxonomy): domain Eukaryota; kingdom Metazoa; phylum Arthropoda; class Insecta; order Lepidoptera; family Nymphalidae; genus Brenthis; species Brenthis ino. Next base: position 24,103,705 of record OV170225.1, on the reverse strand, counting down.
AATCCCAAGGAATTACAAAGACAAGACTCAACTAATTTATATCTATAAATGTTTGCAGTTTAACTTGTGCTAATATATGTACCTAAATAAAATACAATACGTTTAAGTAAAACTGTAAAACCAATATTATAGGTATATGTTATATTGTTACATGTAAATACTTACGACTTTCAACGCTTCAAATTAACAAAGCAGTTTAAGTGGCTTTTTTCGGAGTCAATATTATTAGAAAATCTCACAAAGTCGTCTGTTGTTACTGTCGTTGTTGTTCAACACTCGTTGTTGTGGTTATTTGGTCTGGGCCGCGGTGTACGCCTATCCCTCAAGGCGGGGCGGTAGGCAAGCCCATTGGTTACTGCCAGAGCGTGACAACACTCATTGGACAGTCAAACTACTAGTGAAAGTAAGTAAGTGACGACTTCACCGTAACACCTTGCGCAAAATAATTACCTATCATTAGATAGGTCAATTGCAATACTATTTCTCAATGCGTAGTTATCCTATTGTTTTTGTTCTCATTTGCTCAAACCGCGACTTAATGGTATGCTCAGATTCTTTTGTGTAACACAAGTGCCAAAAAATTGCTTAATGTCGCCATAATAATAATAATTCATTAAGCACTATGCGGCTACTAATTAACATTTTTGAATAAAGTACGTAGATACAGTAGGTACCTATGCAACATCTAAACATCGTACATGGAAAAATTGTTGATCATTCCTGTAAATAAAACTCATTTTCTAAAATATATTAACTCAATACATTTTATAATGTTGCCATGTATTAATTATAAGTCTTACATTAACTTTTTTCAGAATATCATATCGCACATATCCCATACTCTTGCACATTGAGTCTTAAAAGTAATTGAATGATCCTATCGTTTCAACGTCAAGTTCTATCTATAAAACTTCTGAAGTATTTTTGCTATGAGCTATAAAGAGATTGTTATATACCTACCTACGATGGGTAATACGCGAGGCTGGCTTAAGCTAACACTACCTACTTGTAAGCTTTGCTGGTAATGTTATGTAAAATAAATGCTTTATTTATCTAGAATTTTTCTTGCGATAATTATTACTTACAAATTAGCAGTAGATAAATAAATGACTAAAATGACATAAATACATTTAATTGAAATTGTTGCATATTCAGCCATGTCACTTTATTTTAATAATGTTTTTTTTTATTATGAGTCTAGCAAGTTCCCAATTTTTTTATTCAGATTAATATGTATCTAACCAATGCTCTAAATTGAAATTTAATTCGTTCATTATAAACAAATATGATTACGGTACCATAAAACACTTTAAGATGCAAATCGGTACACGCATAACGAGAAAATTAGCATTATGAACGACAATATTGGAGAGTGACTCAGCGCATCAGTCAGTCCATCAACTCCGGTTACATTGTGACGCAAGTAAGTCGACAAGTTAGCTATAGCCCGCCCAAGCCCTCGATCAATAGCCGTGAAATTCAATTATAAAAATCAGGCCACAGCTCGTGCTATAATAATAGACATAGATACTTATTCACAGCACAAAGACTTATTTTGTATATAGTCATGGGCGTAAATAACTTAACTAGTTAAGTAGTTACCTTAACAATATAATTTAATTCGAAATTAAAATGCAATATCAATGCTACACAACAGGTGAAAACACACGCTTTACTAACTACTATATTGGAATTCTTAGTTTATTAAATTAAAATATTTACACGTCTTTATTAAGATAACATTTATAAATTTTATATTACGAAGGGCCTACTTATTACATAATTTTCATATATTATATTGCTGTAGAAACCCTTGGCCCATGGAGTCTAAGTGCTAAGATCTTCTTAAAAGACATAACACCTAGTCTTGTCGCCTCTATTGGTGACAGGAAGGCTGGCGCATTTTTCGCCCAAAGAATCGGCATTGCCATTCAACGGGGGAATGCGGCTAGCATTCTTGCCACTATTCCACGCGGACATGACTTGTACAGTAATAACTAAGTGTACATTTGTTTTGTATATATAATTAAGTATATTTGTAATTTTCTTTATTGTAAATAAATTCGAGTATATATTATATGACATAATTATAAATTAAAAGTTCCATAGACCATATATTTTTTCTCAATTAGTTACTATTGAAGGATGTAGATAATTACTACCGAAAAACCTACCAATTAAAAACTAAATTACCTAACTCACGTTAAAAAGTCATTAAGCATGAAATAGCCTGAATAAAGTTACCTCTTTAAGATTTAAATAGATTTTCCGTTTTATGCAAAATGTAAGTATGGTTATATTATCAATCGCATAATCCTTTGTTTAATTAAACTGTAAAAATAAACTGAAATTATAAACGTTAAATATTTTATAAGGACTAATATTATTGATTATTTAGCAACAAGTTATTATAATAATGTAATACCTAGATACTATGTAGATCTAGTATTTAAATAATATTACTTTTTTAGTTTTTTGAATGGTGGATATCAATTATATGGAATTTTAAGAAGTCGTCCCTAGGTCTTGTTGCCATAAATATTGCTTTAAAAATGTTTAGACAGCGTCCACTGATAAATCATTTTTATACTTATTTTTTCTCTCACTTCAATTAAATTTGTTATGACAGCTGATAGTAAACACGTTTGTATCAGAATATAAAAATTTAAAAAACCCCCTACACAAATTAATTGTCACTTAACGATTGGCACGAGTGAAGCACTTATCGAGTAATCATACGCCAAAATGCCTTACATTATTTTGGAAAAGAGCTGATACTCTTACACTGCTGGACCGATATTAATCAAACTTAGCTGGCTTTCAAATGAAAAATCTTTCTCTCTCTCTCTTTTTGCGTTAGGGGTTAAAAAACCAGCCTTTCACATTCGGCGGTAATATAGCTACCTATTAGTTTAAAAAAATCAGAATTGACTTAGTAGTTTTAGAGATACCCCCTCCCCTAGCCTTCTTATAGTTTTGCAGACTTTAGTTTGTATAGACTTACAAACTTTACCTCTTTTAATTTTAGTATACAATAATGTAGTTGGATAATTCATGTTTAACCTTTCTTTTTCCATCAACAATAAGTATTACTAGGTAGTGCATTTTTCAGTAATATTGTTATCTTAGTAACTATAAGATATTAGTATTAGGTAAAGTCAAAACTCAAATCAAATTAAAATCAATTAAAAACGAGAAAAAAAGTGTGTTAAAAATTAATAAATTACAGTTAACTCCAGTTACTTTTTATTACTCGCTTTTTAGACGTAGAAAAAATGATAAATATTTTGACTTTTCATTTTCATACATATAAAAAAAAATAAAAAAATCTTTTTACGTTAGGTATTAACACACTATATCGAATGTCTCCTATACCCTGTACCCAGGCTATAAATAAGATACATGATTATGTCTCCAAGAAAGCGAACGTTAATTAAAGTTTATTCAAAAATATCGCATTTAATATAAAATTTATGAAAGACATAATTATGGTTTCTTACTAATAAAACTTAATAATTATAATATTATAATTATACATGCATGTATAATAATATTATTTCGCATGTTATTATTACGTAAAATCGAACATAAAGAAAAAAATATTAAAATATAATAAATCGTAAAATTTAGTAGGTATAAATTAAATCCAGAGCAATATCTCTTCCAGTTGTGCTCATTCTGTTAACCTGTGTATGTACATTTTTTAATCTTACCCTCTACTTGTCTTGCCTGTGAATTTTCGATGTACCCAATAAAGTGATATGTATGTATGTGATTTCTCATATAAGTTAATTGTAATATTCTTTTGAGAAATAAATGATCTTAAATCTGAATTATAACATAAATTCTTTGATCATAATATATGTATCAAGCAAGTACAAAAAACAAGCGATATTGAAAGTTCGCCAAAATGTTTCAATTATTATAAAAGAATAATAGGCATGGCAGTACGTCATTACGACATTAACACCAAAAATTTTTGCATTAAAAAACAGTTATTTATAAATTCTTTTAAGTGAATTGGAATTTGGACGAACTCGTAAATATCATACCTTTAAAGAACATAATATTCGACATCTCGAATCGGGTAACATACAAAAAATATATAGAAAAGTTTAGTACCTTCTCCTTAAAGTCCATCGAAAATAAAAATGGCAACATACATATCTAGTCTGTGAGATATACTGAAAAGTTATTTGTCAATGTCACTGTCGCTTGTCAATTTTCGATGGTGGAATTTGTTGTTGTGAAAATATATTAAACTTAATAGTTAAAATAGTCATTGTGTATATAACGTAATTAAATAACATCACTATGATTACAAACTTCGATAAATTATGTACAGAATTAGAAAAACAAGAACTGGAGGTATTATACATACAATAAAACTAAAAACGAGCCGGGTCATATATGTATTTATTAAACGCCACATTTTCAACTTTTAAAAATTTGTTTTAGGCAACAAATGGAGTAGCTTCTGCATCTACTTATTCACAATTACTAGCGATATATCTGTATCAAAATGATTTGTAAGTATTTGTTAGTCATTTTAAATAGTAATAACGTATGTGGTATGGTAAACATCATATAATGAATTTTTCTATTTCAATTTATGTGAATTGCAACATACGAAAAGCATCTCAAATAGCTCTATTTTTCAATAAATTATTGATAGTATTAACTAGGTGAATAGATTCCGCATCAGAAAAAGTATTTTGTTTATGTATACAATTTGATAGACTAAATCATTAAACTTTATTTCATAACCATTTATTAAGACGATATATAACGATCTTGAGTAATTAAAGACCATTGTTTTTGATAATAATTTTACCCTCATACCATACCAGTTCCAGGTTCGGGGCCTTTGCTTGAGCTACTATGTGTCTTTCTGAATTCTAAAATATAAGTTAAATTTTAAATATTATAAAAAATTTAAAATGTTTTAAGGACCAAGTTGTAATAATTTTTTTTTACAATTAACATATTATTTATTTAAATTAAATACTTGTTTTATTGTCTCTTTTTCAAACTCTTACAAACTGTTTATTTTGCTGTAAAAATAATCTTGTTTAGTGTGAAAGTAACTGTAAAATATCAATATATTTGTAAAATATTTCAGATGTAATGCTAAATTCTTATGGAAAAGAATACCACAAAATATTACAACAAGTAATCCGGAAATATTGGCTATATGGGCAGTAGGCCAAAAGCTTTGGAAAAAAGATCTTGCTGGCACCTACCACGCCTTGGCTGCTTACACATGGACTGAACCAGTTGCAAATATTATAAGAGCTCTTGAAGGTTGGTTATTTTAAAAGCACACTATAATTTATATAGCCAAATTTTAGATTTAGATATTAGGTAACAATACTTAAGTATATAAATTGTGTATAGTGTGATTTTTCAAGTACATTGTATCCTTTTGGTAGGCTAAATCTAGATAAGGGCAAAACTCTTGGTTAAAAGTTGCCTAAAATTAACCAGTATCATTGCACTATTCAAAGTATTGCTAAGCTACATAAAGTTCATATTCTGGAGAAAAAAATAATTAGCAACAATGTAAAAGAAAGAAAATTAAATTTTTCTTTTTGCGACTTGTGTACATATTTTCAAAATTTTCAAACTTATCTCTTGATTATATGTTTAATATAAATTTATGAAGACCAAATCTGAAATTATTCTCATTCTTATGTTTAGCAACACAAAGTCTTGTGCTAATTTTTTATTACAAAAACTAAGTTTGCTCTCCAAAATTTTAGTTTTAAGTTTGTATGCTGTGGTTCTAATGTATTTGTCAAATCTCTTTGCCCAAAATTGAATCAAACTTCTTATATATCACATATATACATTATAATACATTATGGTAAGTATGTTGATAAAAAGTATAATACTCATTATCATATTTAAGTATCACAAAGACTTGTTCTATTTTCAAAATTTTATTTTAAAAACTAAGTATTGCTCCTCAATTTAAGTGTTAAGTTTGTGTGTTGTTAGTCAAATGTTTGTGACCAATCCCTTTTGATTAGATCAAATAAAATATCTTTAATATTTATTATTCACGTCGTAGGTACGACCAGAACACTTATTCACACTTACACACTAGAAACTTAAAATATAACTGTGTGTGTGTGTATATTCACAAAAGGTAATAATATTTAAAATCCAAGGATTATGTATGCTATTGAAAATTCTCGCATTAGATACGAGAGATTGTAATATAGTACGATGCACCTGAGCGAAGGCAGGGTATGGCTTCGATGGGGTGCATATTATGTAGTTTACTTATAATACTATTCGGATTAATTAATATTTTGTAATTTTACTTTTGTTATTTTTATTTACAGAAAAAGTTCGTGAAAGGGCTTTCAATCTTATTGGAAGATCATACAGTTCAATATCTCTAGACACAGTAGTACTAATGACTGGTTTAAGTCGTGAGGCAGTACTCCAAATATGTAGGGAACGCAAATGGGAAATTCATACTGATGGTATCACAATTAATCCATCCCCGCCTGTTCAACCTTCTCCTCTACATACATCCAGCGAAGACCAGCTTTTCAAGCTTACCGAGTTTGTATCGTTCTTAGAAAATTAATAAAATAGGCAATAGCCTTTACTCTTACTTTAAGTACTTTTTAATAAATTGGCATTGCCATTATTTAATTCAATTTTTATTTTAAACTAAAGTATTTTAAGAGTAACATTAAAATTTCATCCCATATAGTCAAACTAGAAATATATTATCAAGATAAAAAATGGTATGTACGTTCATAGAAGTCCATCCAGCTGAGATTATAATAGAGAGATCCATTCTCAAGAGATGTTCAGATTAAACAGACAGATAAAATCTAAAAACTTGATTTGGCTTCCATTAAATCCCAATGATTTGTCAAATATAAAGATTAATATATCATTGTTAAACTCATTTTTATATGTATAGAAAATACATTCTTTAGATTCTTGATATAGTCATTTTGTTAAAATTACAAAGTAAGGAAATGGTTATTATAAATCAAATGATGCAAAAAATCTTTGTATCGTAATTATATGTATATGACTTACAAAACAAATACAAAAGTGGCAGTGTATATTTCACATTTAAAAAAGATATTATATTTCAATAAGAAGAGAACACAATGTTCTTTATCAGTCATTTGACAAAAATTTAAAAATATCACAAGAAGTTCGATAATTATAAAAAAGGAATAGAAATTTATTTAAAAAATAATAATTACTAAGTATATTACTAAATGAGTATCTACATTGCTTAAAACTAGACTTATTAATTCGTATTGTTGGCAACTCTGGTTTGCAACATGGCGTTGTTCTTTACTTTTCGAGTTTCAATAAATAAATCGTTGATATCAAAAGTTTTCCTTGCTTCATTTCAATATTAACATTGCAATCACTATATCAGTTATATTAAAAAATGGAAAATATTATAACTGATTTTTCGCATAAAGCAAACAGGAAACTTATCCGAATTTTGAACGTCCATAATTTTTTTTCCTAAAATCTTCCTTGAAAGGAAACTTGATTTTGTCTTGGTTGAAGTCTTATAGAGTTGCTGTCGTCTTGATCGCCTAAAGTAGCTTCATATCCTCGATTAATCATTCCTCCGTTAGGTTCAGCAAATACGTCTTTCACTGAAATATTAGCCGTAGAAGTACGATGTCGTGGCTGGACTCCATGGTTGTTGTTAAGCTGAAATATAAAAGGGAAATAACTTAAAATAAATATGCAATATATTGGACATATATAAAATATTGAATTGTGTGTATTATGTAGGTATACTATTTTAATTTTTATCTGTTTGTTTTTAATGTATTATTTGGAATATTGTCTAACATATAAATACACAATAATATGATACATTTATATATATATATATATATATATATATATATATATATATATATATATATTGTGTATTTTATGTACATAACACCCATCCAATGCTGTATTTTTCAAACCTCCATAAATGAGAAAAGTCTCTCCTGTACTTCTAGCTAGCTATAAGCCAGAAACTCGGGTTAGCGAGAAAACTCCATAAGTGAGAAAGAGATCGCGGTGAGCGATCCCTTGAACTCTCGCTTATCTAGATTCGACTATATTTTTAAGATTAAAGAACTTACAAATACGTTCTAATTAGTGAAATGATCATTATTAAAAGTAAATCTACTAATGATTTTTTTTTTCTAAAAAATGTTAATTATGTGTAGATAATTATATGTAAAACAAGTGGTCACTGGTAATAATGTTGGCAAAGGAAAATATTGATTACCATTCCTGTAACTCCATATTCATTGTTAGCGCCAAGTGTTTGCATCTGTGATTTCCGACGTTCTGCCATAACGGAATTTCTTCTCGTTTCTAAAGCTTTAAGTGTCTCTCTACGTAACGTCATCTTTCGGTTCAGTACTGGTGTACCTTGTTGGAATGAAATATCAATGGCTAAGATTATGAAAAATAAGCAGTTGCTACCCGCATTGTTTACCACCGTGATGTAAATCTTTAGGACATTTTAAGCAAACTTTTTCGTTAAATAAGCACTAAAGAATTAGTACTAAGTCCTTTTGATTGGTTTTCTATGATATAATTGTTAAAACTATTTTTATGAAGCTAAAGCAGCGCCATATTGGATAAATATTTGTATGAATGAATATTACCTGGTCCATCGGTGGCATTCATGTTGAAGAATCGTTTCTTGAAAGCCACATCTAGCGTTCCTATATTCCTCTTCTTTTGCCTGGCCTTTTCTAAGTTGTGAATTGTTTTTCGTCTGCCCACATTTTGTGGTCCCGAACCAGAATCGTTATCATAATCGTCATCCAGTCCATTTAATTTCTGTAAGTCTTTTACTATTGCTATTGCGTTTTTATCTAGTAACGCATCTTGTGATAAGTCTTCAGACTGCAAAAAATATATACTTAGAATTTGTGTCAAAGGCCTAAAAAAAGTAAACAATATACGAGATAACATGGTAACTCACTTTCTTTGTGCAACCAAACCAGTTAAGTTCAGTTGAAGCTAATATATGAGAAAGTGTACCAAATCTATGGAACAACATAGCACTGAATTGTATAACCAAGATCAAGGCGAAGAAAAATACAAAGACTAGACCGATTGGTTCCAATTGCAAGTATTCCTTTGATATGAGCACCTGAAAATTGATAAAATATTATAACTTTTTGTATTCTGTTTATTATTATACCGTGCAATGCGAAGCATAAAAAGTAACAAACTGGCTTTTTATATTTTTATGTTTACTTACAATAAGTATTCGATAGTAATGTAAATGAACTCTAATTACATGTAATTATAATAATATAATAAAAAAATACATAATATGAACATGTTTATGCATGAATTCAAGTTATTTAAGTTTTATGAAAAGTTAAACACAAATGTGCTGCGAATACAATTAATTGATTCGTGCGTGAAGAGTGACAAGTGCCAATTTGAAAATTATCACATAATAAATTAATCGAAAATACGATTATCCTAATAGATTATTTGAAAAATTAAATATCCATAGAAAATGTTAAACAAATCACCCATCATCAGTGATTGAAAATATGTACAGGGATACCAGTGGCTGTTAACGGACATACAAGAAATTTAATAGAAGAAGTACCATCACCTTAAAAGACAGATAGATTCTACTCCTTAGGGCTTAGGGTGGTGCAATTATTTTATTAGGGGTTTTGGGAAAACATTGTCCTGACAATAGGAGACATCATGCTTTTTGGTCGCTCATGCGCTTAACGTCTTTAAATTTATTTTTTAAATTATGTTTATTGAATGAATAATTTAAAGGAATATTATTTGTACTTTGAAATAGTAAATGTAATTTTTCCGAATGGAAAAAATGAAAATATAACTTAAAAGTATACTTCATACTTTTAAATATAAGAATGTGCTTTTTAAATGTAAATATAGCACAAGAGTCCAACGAGCCCATATCTATAGGGTCTATATATAAAAGAAGAAAAGGGGTTGCGTTGGTTTGTTGGTAGGCTTGGACTTGTTTTAGGAAATGTGAGAAACAACACCAAGGTTTTAGTCTTCGGTGTGGAAGATTTAGAATCTTCATGCTGGTGTGCCATCCCAAGACAGATCGGTTAGAAGGAGACCGTTAGACTTGTGAAGTGACACACATAGCTTGTAGTATTTGGCTATACCTCGCCTGTATCCTCGACGTACGTTATGTTTGTCTTTACACCCAAAGGCCAAATCACGTGGAGTTGATCTTTGTTGAGTTGTAATAAAAATACTATCAATATAAATAAAGCATTGAACATAACAAACGCAAAAACTGACTTATTGCGAAGCTCAAGTAAATCACGTGCAATTCGAGCCTGTAAAATTGATAGAAAAAAAAGCATTAAATTTATCAACTTTCAATGGTGACTTAGAATATGACCTTTATGATATATATTTTTTTAACTTTCGCGTGAGGTACCATGTCGTTCAGAGTCATCATTGAAGGCCGATTTTTGAACACAGTTTATTCTCACGTTACCTCTTGCGAAACCTCATCATAAGTAATATTAGTTTTTACTCCAAGCGGCCATTTTATATGAAGGTTGTCCTTGTTGAGTTGCAGCAAGAAAACAATGAGCACAAAAAGAGCATTAACCATAAAGAATGAAAATACTGACGAGTCTCTCAATTCTTTAAGATCTCTGGATATACGTGCCTAAAATTTAGGGAAATTAGTAATAATAAGTTTACAGTTATATTAAGTACTCAAATATAATAAGCTCCTGTAAAAAAAGGTTAATAGAGTAGGTAGGTACATATAATAAATCTATAAGGAAAATTAAAGTAATATTAATAATGAGTAATTGAAAAATATTGGAAAACTGACATCCTATTTATCTTTTAGAAGTTGGTTCTAAATCGAATGTTCGTTTTTTCATTATAGATTAAAATACAACTGTTTATTAAATTATAATCGATGTTTTTGAGTCCAGATTATGGAAATTTAAAATCCGTTCGTTACATAAAACCCCATCTAAATGTTTTTTTTTTCTAAATTAACTGTTGTGGACTGCAATATGTAATAATTTCACTTCATAATCTTTAGTATGATCAATTTAATTTATTCAGACTTTTTTCTTTTTTCTTTTTCAATAAATGAGTACTCTGTTGTCTAATACATATACTATTATATCTAATAGAGTAATCTAATTTTGGCCATATTTATTAATAACTTTGTGCTCTAACTATATTTCAAAAATTTCTATCGGTGTAAGATTATCAAGAAATAAATAAATAATTTAATTTAATGTCAGTCAGTTTCCTACAAAAATAGAGTATTTGATATGTTTAAATATCTAACTCTATTTTTATATTAAATTTTACCTTTTCCTCCTTGTTTTCGTCAATAGGATATAGATATTTGTCAATAAGATCTTTCCAGAATGATAATTCTGATTGACTTAAGAAATCAACTTCTCCTTTTTTCAAATCCGCATCTTCTATCCAATACGGATTAATCAAATGATCTCGTTTTTCCTAAAAATAAATTTAATTAAGTGTAAAAATACTTTAAATCATAATATAAATATATTAAATATTAATATATTATATGTGAATTTAAAACTATCTTACCCTGGGTGTTGAAGACATGGTGTCAGTCTCGGAATCTGAATCATGATCTTCCTCTTCACCTTCGGCCACAGGTCCTAAATGATCTCCATTAGTACTACCTCTCATTCCTATAGATAATTTACGTCCTCTCGAATGTGCATGTGGATCCACAATTCTACAAAAAGATACCTTAAGTTATAAGTATTATAATTACATAATATATGCAATGTCATTAGATATAATCATTGTACAAACCTTTCTACATTCTCTAATTTTTTCTCTAACTTGTCCAGAGTTGACGCTATGTGCATGAGTTGAACTTTCTCTTCATTTCCTTTAGGATGAGTGCAGAGCAAACATTTAAACAGTCCGGCAAATGAGAATTCAATTGAACCTTCTTCTTCATTACTGTTTACTCCTTGAAGGAAACCAAGCAACGATTTCTGCTTAGCGCTTTTTTTGGCATCTTCTGCAGCTTTCTTCTCTTCTTCAATTTCCTATTAAGATACAAAATGTATACATATAATAAAATTGTAACTAAGCCGAATATGTACATTAAATATTTTTTGGAAAATCTTATTGAAATAAACATTATTAACGATACAGAGGCCGAATCTATAGTTTTTAGAATTTTTGTCTGTTTGTCTGTCTGTCTGTTACCGCATCACAGAAAAACCACTGGAAGGATTTTGATGAAATTTGGTATGATGATAGCTGGTGGTCCGGGTCAACATATAGGATACTTTTTACCGCGGGAAAATGTCTCATTTCTGAGAAAAAATACAAAAACTGCAATGTAAGAGTATACCAATATGTAAAACCTAAGAATTTTGGTGTTTGGTCATATGAACGCGGGCGGAGCCGCGGGCAATGCTAGTATTAAATAAAAACTCAAATATACATAACTACTATAATACAAGCAATTTTTTTCTACATTACCTTCTTCGTCTTCTTCACTTGAACTTCTCTCGTTCCCCATGTTACGTTGTTCAGATTTATAATGGAGTACAAAATCAATAATAAGTACATAGAGGGAATCGAAAGTAAATAAATGATGCCCGGTACTATACACCAAAACTCTTGCGGATGCAAACAAGCTGCTATAAAGAAAGAACTCGAAAGTGATATTAAGAATATAGCTGATGGAGATCCGATACCGTCCTCCCCTAACTGAAGTGCCGTACCCACGATTACAGCCATCATTATCATTGCATAAGCTGTTGACAAAATTTGCGCGACCAATAACTGAAACATAAAAAGTATTAATTATATTAAAGTATTTCGGCGACACGTATGGATCCGTGTGTAGTGACCCTTCTTGCTGTACCAGCGGTCGTCGGTTCGAGTCCCGCTGAGGGTATTCATTTGTGTGATGAGCACGAATGTTTGTACTCCAGTTATGGGTGTTTATTTATATTAATAATATGTATGTATGTATTTAAAGTCATATATATGTATAGTGTGTAAACTATTTGGTATCCATAACACAAGCCTCGCAGATATGTCCCAAAATATTAATATTTATTAATCAATCAATTCCAATATTAAAATTTGGTATTTTATATATACCTTGCTTTGATTGTAACTTGTAAGCGATGTTACATATTATGTCATATAAATAACAATACATGTAATTAACAAAATAAAATTGTATATGTATATATGTATTTTCCTCTAATCGATTTCTCTAATTTAGGTAGTTTCTTAAAAATATATATTTTACCTGATATTCTGATTTCATCGTGAAACAAACGAACATAAAGATTGCGATAGGATACAAATTATATTCGAAGGAAGTCCAATTGTCAATTCTAAAAGCTGCCACGAAAGCTCCCACCAACATAAGAAATATAGTGCCAGGGCCCAAAATTGTACCACCCATCAACATCATCTGCAAAGAATAGTTAGAATACACATTTTAATAAAAAAAAATTGTCACCAATATTTAGATGTTGGTCATAGCTGTACATTATTATGTTAAAATAAAAGGAATTTTTGTAGAGAATAATTCGCAACGTGAGTTAACGAACAAAAATGGAAATCTACATGCACAAAAAGTTTTTACGATTATTGTTGATTATTTCCCTACCTGGTAAGCAATATAGGGAGTCGAAATATTGTCATTAATTTTAATCGTGTGTTTATAATCGGCAAGCAAATCCATAATGTTAGCAATAGTAGAGGGCACCCAGCGACGACGTTGATTATAAAATTCATTGAATCCTTCCGGACAATGCGTGTACGCATCTGAAGCGGCTGAGTATTCTACACGGTATCCTCTTTGCAGCAATAATGTACAGAGCCAACGATCTTCTCCTGTAAAACGAAAATTAACATGTCATTTAGTAATGTAATAATAGTAAAAAAAATACTCCATTTGCTTTGTAAATAACAATATACATATTATTATATATGCACACTTTATATTTTAGAGTCGTTCATATCATTTATTTAAATCACATACGAATAGCGTAGACAGTAAAGAATTAGTGGCTATGTCGGCAAGTTACAGTCATTAAACAAATACAAAAATCTGAATACGACAATGTTTACAATTCTATACATACATTTTTACATACACACACACACACTTTCCTTAAAATCGATTGATATACAAACATACAATCATAAGTACCCTATAGTAATCTGTATTAATTGATAGACTAAATGCTTGCCTTGATCATATTGTACATAATGCCGAGCTTCATCAGATCGTAGAGTATATTTCTTCATGACGTTGTCGTCCATCAAAGCCTTTCCTCTAAAGAGTGAGAAGCATCCAGGACTACAAAGTACACAGCCAATCATATGCTCAGTCGCCTTTTGCAGCCAATGGCCGATAGCGTATTCGAACATTTGATACCACACCATTAATCCTTAAAAAATATAAGAAAAAAAAACCAGTTAAAATGTTCTATGACAGAAATAATTCAAAGCTTTAAAATTTATTATATATGTATTTAAAATGTATTACCAGATCCAACCGGGTGAATACGACCACAGGCTGCGCCCAGATTTTTATTTTTCTTCATCAAATCAATAAGCAGTCTAACGGCGTGTGGTTGGAAATCAATGTCTCCGTCTAATGTTAATAAAAACGTATTTTCAGCCATAACTTCTTTACGATCGACTGATATCGGGAGCTCCATGAGACGATGTCCGAGAAGGTAGTACATGTACATGACCTAAAGTATTTGTAAATTTTCATATGTTAACAATATAAAATAAAAATGTTATAATTTTTTAGAAATAAAGTATAAGTATATACGTTTGACAAGAACTAACAATTTTAATTCAATCTGCATCGAAATGAGAAAATACTATCTATACTAATATTATAAAGAGGCAGAGTTTGTTTGTTTGTTTGAACGCGCAAATCTCATAAACTACTAATTCGATTTGAAAAATTCTTTTTACATTAGATAGCCAGTTTATTGAGGAAGCTTATATATCGTCCCGGAAAAATGTACGGTTCCCATGGGATAGATCCGTTATTGTCTAGGGACGAACCCGAAGCAAAACGAGACCGAGTCGCTAATACCATATATAGAAGATACAATAATAATATTTCATCACCTGTGACCAACGTTTCCTGTGACGAATTCTAGCCTTATCTTTCAAGTGACAGATCATTTTAGTCTTGCCAGGCAACACCCAAGTCAAGCGTCCTCCGTATGGAGCTGGGAATTTCTTTGGTGGTCGAACACGAATAATTGTTTGATGAACTTCGGATGCGGCTTCATCGATTGTATCAACAAGAAGTTTGACGAATCGATTCACTTGAGAATCGTCATCACTGTGATCAGATATTTCAAACGCATCGTCCAAATATATATGAGCTGCAAATAAATCATAAGTTATATAATGCTAATGGCATGTTAATTAATTCCATATTAATTATAAAGAAATGAATGTATTACTTTCAAATTCATAATAATCAGGATCGACAACACGTAGATACTTTTGAGCGACCCTCCGAGCGCATTGGTCTTCGTCTAACCTTAGAATAGACTTTAAGAACTCGATCATTTCGTCTTTTGTTTCGTGCCACATAGTAGCGCATGCGTATATTCTTGTGATTTGATCAGATGATTTGATGGTTTTAGGCGACGAACCGGTATTGTCTGTATGTACCGAAATGGTTTCGTAATATTCATCACCTTTCTCTTTTTCTATTTCCGCTAAATCCTGTATTAAGCAAATTATAATTAACGTCACATGAAATATTCAAGGTGAACGCATTAAAATATTGGTTCATTTAATACGAGTTTTAATTAGGGCAACTTTTTGAACCATAATACATATTGTATTTATTACAACTTTATACATTAAATTATAATTAATTGTTTACCTCGGTTTTAACATCTCTTTGATCATCTCTCTTCCGGTTAAATGCCATACTTTGATCAATTAAAAGCCCGTTATACATTGGAAGTACGAATAGTTTTTCAGTTGACGCCAAACGCTCAGCTTTTGGAATCCATATATGTATGGTAATCCACGTTTGAGAAAGCAGCCATAAAAGCCATATCCACGCCATTTGTCGAGAAATAAAATCGCTGAGCGAAAAGACTAAAAATGAAAACATTCTCAAAATTAATAAGAACCTACACTATAAGTTATAATAATTAATTTTAAAAGTATCGAATAATTTTCTCACCTGGTGGGCTCTCAAAGAAAAGATAATCAGGAACTGTACCGTGAAATATACAAGTATCGCCATTTCTTAGACCACATGCAGCTATTAGGAAATTAACTACCAAGGGTATTACCAGGTTTATTGGGAAAGCGTAACTGAAGCCTTGAATGAGGATTTTGCAAGCAAATTTTCCAAATATATAACAGAAATATGCGGCAAAGACTTGAATTAACAACACATAGAAAGCTGACTTATATACCGCCGCAACTTCAACCGAATCTCCTGTGAGAGTAGCATTTGCTAAATCTGGTATAACTGTACCGCCGAGTTGTATTTGAACCTGGAATATATTTACATTATGAAGGAACTTGCAAAATCATAAATATGTTAAACATTTTTTTATTCTTCATCGATTCTACTAATTTTTACTTTGTCATTCTTTCAAATTGACATTGTAAGCAAACTTAAGTTATTTCTGAAGGAAAAATTAGTTTAAATCTTTTCTTCAGACCAAAAACGACTTCAAAAGTATAAGAAAGTGCTAATAACAATTTAAATCTTACCTCTTCTATAACAATATTGTGCGGCCCAAAGCCAGAATTGAACAATTGGAAAAACATAGCAGGATCGTCACCATCTATCCATATTGTGAAGAGAATGATTAGAAGAAATAGAATGACCTTCCAAAGCGATATAATTCGATATGTAAAATAACGAGTGTGGTTTAATTCATCCTTCAGTCTTGCCAAACTCTTAATAATCCCTGGAAGAAAAAGTACATATTTTTATAATAAGAAACATGTACTTAATGACAGACAAATACCAAAGATATATTGAGTTCAATTTTAATTTGAGTACAATCATACAACACTTACCAATGGGACTTTTCCGGGTCACATAGTTTTCCCACCATCCTAAAGAGATGCACAACGCTGATATCGGGATGAGCCAGAGAACTGGTTTTTTCTCCAACAACGGCCAAACAATGAAACCAGTG
Organism: Brenthis ino; assembly: GCA_921882275.1. Lineage (NCBI taxonomy): Eukaryota > Metazoa > Arthropoda > Insecta > Lepidoptera > Nymphalidae > Brenthis > Brenthis ino. Next base: position 24,086,465 of record OV170225.1, on the reverse strand, counting down.
ACTTGTGCGACTATAGCAGCCATATCAACGATAACTTTCACAAATCTCTTCGAATCACGTGAATTTCTAGAGAGCAGGCCAAGAATTGCCGGCACAATGCAGAGACAGTTAGTTATCATAGCTCCTTTAACCACATCCAGCTCGGGTAGTATTTTGAAAAATAGTAATCCCATACCGACCGTATGTAACGATTCCGCTATGAAAACCTAAAATTATAATATTTTTAAATTAAAATAATATCGTTTCATAAATTGTGTTTGCTAGTACATTACATACTAATTACTTACCACCATAAATTGCACGGCGCTCGGTTTCTTGGAAGATTTGAAGAAGCATATTCTTACTGCACGAATAAATGCGCCAATTTCCGGAATTGCAAATGCTGCAAGTATCACCCACATCCATGCAACTCGCTCTTCATCGGGCAGTGTGACTACAAATTGTTTATCCCTACCTGAAATTATTATGTTATTTTTAATAATTTAATATCTTACTTCAATATATGAGAGGAAAAAAATCTTAGTAAGAAAATTACCTAAATTCCTATTACAATACGCAAGACGCCTATCTTTCTTCAATTGCGAGGTCATAAAAAGTACTGTTCCTTTGGCTATTACTCCAGATGCAAGAACCACTATGAAGGTGATTGTGTACGCCAGCACTTTGAGAATTCTTACTGTAAACTCTAAACATTTCTGACTCTCCATGGACCCACTGTCCTGCTTCGGTGGAAATTCTCTGAAGACGTCCCATCCTTTTGTTTCTTGGACTGTTCTTTGACTGGAAGAATAGTTTTTAGATTTAGATTAATGAAAAAATATAATAATTAACTAAATGACCAATTTAAAGTGTTAATTAAAACCATATTTTGTTTAAAAACCGCAGTTAATAGTAATTTCATTGTGTCAAGAAACAATGTGGTTTGTGTGTCAATATCTTAGGTACTCGAGCAAATTGTGACAAGTAGTGTTTGTAAAAAATCTAATTTTACAGTAGTATTATAATTTCAATTGTTTCCATGTAATGTACACTGCACGTCAAGTGTCTAGTTGGCGTCCATATTAAATCAAGACAAACAACTTTCACACGCATAACGCGACCGATTCGAGAAAATATTCTTGTGTTTTTATAACACATATTTTACACTTCCTTCCTTCTTCCGCTGTAAATCGACCTTTTGATTTTAAAAATATGCTCATATTTTATTTATAATTTTTATTAATATCGCAATAGCAATTTTAATTTTCCAATAACGTTTTTTTATTCATCCACGCATATGAGAATCAAACACATGGAGAAACATTCTCAGTGAACATTTGTCCACTTGTTATAATTTCATTCAAAATGAACCCGCCGAAAGCTATTACAATGCGGTGGTTTCGACACCACGTCTTGCTTAGCCACTGTTGTGTCAAAGGTTTTACGTAAGGTATGAGCGGGTATATAATTTTAACATTGCGGCCAATTATTATTAATACCACTTAAGCTACATCAAGTCTTATGAGAATATGTGAAAAAATTTAGCAATCTATTGTGTTTAAATTTGTCTGTAACATAATTTCGATGTTCGTATCATGATGCTTCTTTTTTTAAAATAATATAGCATCGTCCAATTAAATTGATTAATATTTCATTTACAATGAAAGAAACATTAAACTTTCTCAATAATTCAATGATATGGTAAATAATACGATTTTATTAACTTTCTTATGAATATTATGATACTTATTTTTTTAGTTAAGTTTCTTATTAGTAGGTAAGACCTATTCATAATCATCGTACGTATTACGATTTTAATCGAATTACTACCTTAGTAGCTAACAATGATCATAGATGTGATATGCCACATGTCAACAAACCTGTAAATACTACAGTAATTGCTGTAAATCGAGTTATTGTTGTTAGCCGCATATACAGGCTCTATATCAGTCAAATCCTGCCTCTCGTAATAGCTCTTGCGATCTTGATCACTCATTCTAACGTTGCTAGCCCCTAGAGAGAGCACTTTTATCGCACATCACTGATTATATCACTAGAGAAAAGAATTTTAATTAGCAAACAGCAGGGAGTAAGTCCTGTACGTCCGAATATTATTCAATAACTCATTGTTTTAATCAATCGAGGACGGGCAACGGTGCGATCGCAATAACTACTACTGGTGGCGGCACGCATCCACCAAAGCATTTGGTGTGATGTAGAAGTGGACAAAATAGGAATATTAATTTTGAATATTTGCAATTGAAAACGTTATGAATAAAAGATTCGTAAAAATCCTTTGTTTGTAATAATGAATCGCGAAATTAAATTCTATTGTAACATGTTTCACAATGCCACAAATTTTTAGTAGAAGAGCTTTTTTATATATGTATCATGTTTTCAAAATCTTGAAAAAAATTTATTATTATTATAAAAAGTATCATAATTATTACAGTATTCTAAATAATACTTAATTATTTTAATTCTGTATGTTTATCATTTCATTTGTATAGTACCTATAAATATTGTATGGAACTAAATTTGTACGTATAATTTAATTAAAGAATATTATTTATTTTGCTTAGTGTCATGTCTAGGCAGTTGATGTAGCAAGTTCTTCGTTCTGCGATACTGAGCACGTGAAATTATATCGCTTCGCTAATTATTATTAATAGTAGAAGCGCGTACCTCAGTCATATGGGACTGTTGGAAATGAAAGTTTTATAATTATATATTATAAAACTATATTATAGTTTTATAATATTTAAATTTTACATTTTATATGTAATGTTTTTCTTATAAGAAAATATATTTAAGTTACATATAAGAAATTTTAAAGGATTTTTTGGTTTATTCGTTACCAAAATGGATATGTTTTTTTTTTAATTTCAGTCATTTAACTTGGCAAAATAAATTTAAAGTTCTTATAAGTTTAGTAACACAACATAAAATCATTTAAAAAAGATCAAAAAACAATTGACCTTCCAAAACTCACGAACTTGATCGACGGCATATTGAGTGCAGTCTAATAGCACTCGTGCGGGTAAAGCTTGTAACTAAGTTACTATATAGCATATACTCCTTATAACAAAGCAGTTAAGGTGCATATTCGCATTGCATTTTATATCTTATAAACAAAAGAACACTCAATGTCAACGCAGCTCACGAAAACTTACGAAAGTCTCCTAAGCTAGGTAGAGCGATGCAATATCATCGTTACTAGTTTTTAATTAGGGTATTTCAAAAATGGTATAACGCATATACTTTATACTATTTTTGAAGTACAAGTTAGAATATCATGGACATATTATGTCCATTAGTATAAAAATTGAAAATATTTAACTTACATATAGAGTTTTATAAGTATTCCAATATTTTAGAAAATATTAAAGTATGCGAGACATTTTTAAATGCACGCAAAAATTTGACGGTCATTGACCACGTCACAAGCGTGACCCATACGTTAGTTTTCCGGATGTTTTAATCATGACGTGTTATTATATTCACTATTTATACTAATTTTATAAATGAAACTGTTGTATTTTTGGAATAACTGTAACAAAAATAACATGTCATGAACTCAAGTAACTTGAAGTCAGCTAACTTGTACCCGTTGCAATCTAATATTCCTCTCACGTACGACCCCGTGCCCGGTGTGTACAATCTACCAATGAAGATCTAGAATAGAAAAGCGACCAAAGAAATATGCACCTTATTTACATATATTTATTTAAATCTATCTTCTGCAGTTGGAGAGCTTATAAATTGTTATTATTAGTTTAATCGAGCTCATAAAAATAACTTAAATATGAATTGGAATTTATCAAGTTGTAGCATTTAAGTTGTTTATTTCTTTTCAGAATATTTTTTTATTTGCTATATAATTCAGACTAAACTAAGAATATAGACTAGTAAACAGTGATTATACATGGCTTAGCCATTACCGTCTATATAGGAAGAAGTGGGGCGCAAAAATGTGGCGCACTCGATCGAAAGTTGTGTCGTCAGAGTTGACAACCTTGGCATTTGAGCGGGTTCCGGCACCGTGGCGATCGTGGAGCGACCTCTAGCTTTATATAAAAGCTAACTATTCATTGTTCTCCTATTCAAATTTAAATCTCCAAATATAGTTAAAATTATATGCGGAGTTAATTGATTATATTTAATAATTTTTATGTTTTTTCTTACTATCTTACTTCAAGACACTTCCCTCACTTTCAATTGTTTTCTAATAAATAAAAGATCTATAGGTATATGAGGTTAAAATATTATATACATAGCAGTACTAAGTACATGTTTAAGTAAATATTCATAAACGCCTATAAAATATTTATTTTATAGCGGCTCTTGCTTATTGGCTTCTATGACCTAAATAGTAAGCTAGTAAGTAGGTATTCAAGCAAGTCTAAAATAAATAATTTTAAAAACCTGTTCCATAAGTATTTAAGAATATTACTATCTGTGGTTAAGTCTATATATTGAGATGATTTTTTTAATTTTATCTAAGTAGTAACGACTCACCCTCGCTCCGCTCGGGTTCGTTTCTAGGTACGTTTTAACGATTAGTATACCTAGATTGCTCAGAAATGAAATATTTTACAGCACTAAAAATTATCCTAAATGTTGACCGAGACAACCAGCTATCACCATAGATTCATCATCATCATATAGATTCGACCTCTATATTGATGATAATAAATATTTCAATCAGATTTTCCAAAAATTATATAATATACATATTCAACTCAGTTAGAATTTTATATGTATAGATAAGTTTTAGATTTTATACGTTACACTTTTAAAATACGAATAAAAAGCCGCTTCTCCCTTGCACAAAAACGAATGAATAAAAAAATATCATTCTTGTTTTTTTTTCCTTTTTATGTGATTGTTGCGATATCTTTCTAACAAGTACCTATTACTCAACATAGCTTATGAGAATATAATACGATCGTTATTTCTGACACGATTCTCTAACCGCATTCACATAGCGATGATCATTGGAGTGGAGCTTGACTCATAAATGTTTTATTCATTTTTTTATAATAAATAGCAAGGTTAAATAATAAATAATATATGCTTCACCTATGAGTTAAAAAACTTATGATTAATGAAAATGACGATATTCATAATGTTAAAAAATTACAAGGTAAAACAAAACGTCTGGAAGAAACAACTGAATGTCCCCGAAGCATTTATGTTATTACAATTAATTTGAAATATTTTTTTTTGGAGCACAATAAAATAAATAGACAATAAATTATTTTAATTAAAAAAAAGTTTCATTTTCTACCATTAATTATATATTAATCAACCAGTATTTTCTTGCATATAAATATTATTAACTTAGTTAGATTCATTTCTAAGAGATTTTTTGGTTTAGAATTTAGAGTATAATATATAAGAATTTTACTGTTTTATTACTTTGTGTATAGAATATTTTTGTATAGTAAATAAAATATTTTTTCATGAAAGCTCGTATGGAAACTCGTAACCAGTATGTTATCTCAATAGTGACAGCATGTCTGGGAAACTCGTCAACTAGAATACATATGTGATGATATCATGAACTTTATGTTAATCCATTTATAGCAATTGAGAACGAGCAATCTATACCTACCTTTAATAAAATTGTAAGTAAGTCGAATCTGTACATTAAATATTTTTTGGAAAATCTAATTGAAATAGACATTATTATCGATACAGAGTCCGAATCTATAGTTTTTTGTTTGTCTGTCTGTCTGTCTGTTACCGCATCACGAGAAAACTACTGGACAGATTTTGATGAAATTTGGTATAATGATAGCTGGTTATCCGGGTCAACATATAGGATACTTTTTACAGCAGGAAAAGATGTCATTTCTGAGATAAACTACAAAAACTGCATTATAAGAGTACCTATATTAATATGTAAAACCTAAGAATTCGGTTTTTGGTCATCTGAAAGCTGGCGTAGCCGCGGGCAATGCTAGTATAAAATGTAAGTATACTCACAGTTTGTTTTTAATATTTACTTTAAATTACTTTTTAGGCAAAAGTACGTAATCCCTTTCACTTTTTCGTTAGAATTTACTTCCAGTTTAACACGAAAGTTCTGATTTTACTTCATTTTTAAGTAAATAGTTACCTTTATTGTTTAAATATAAATTATTATTAATAAATCATTTATGAGTTATACGTAATTAAAAAAATAAATAAAATGTACAGTTACGTCATATCTGTTTCAACTCAGTGCTTAAATAGCCTTTTTGCGATTTTATCTGACCATAACCTTATTTAATAAAAAATAAGTGATAGCATTTTTTTTTCATAATTAATCAATTTCGGGTAAAAATTCATTAAAAGGTCTAAGGCAATATCTAAGGGATTAAGCTATTTTTTCGTCTTATGTAACGAAATTATAACAGTTAAATTATTTTCTCTTGAACAATACGCTTATGCAAATTTATTCAGTACTTGAAATTTAATTGCATTTCAGTAAATCTTTTTTTTTCTATACAGATAACTACTAAATATGTTTAATATCAATAGGTCGACAAAATCCAAAGATAGAGCATGAGCTTCCCATTCAAAGCAGGGTTCATCTTAAGTGGGCTAAATATAACGTCGCGGGCAAATACTGGTATTAGCTGATATTAAAATAAAACCTTTATACAAACCTTCCACCATAGGTATCGTTCGCGAGCGGTAGCAGCTCGTCGTCGGAGTTGTCACTGGTCTCCTCGCGCCGCGCCTTCCCCCCTGAAGTCGCCATTCTTCCTTTTTATCCTGGAACCCAGATGGTATTTATTTTTATAACCCTGAATTGTTAAAACTTATGAATAAGGTAAATATTTTTATTGTAAAAAAAAAACAAAACGAACAAAACAAGTTTTTAAATAAAGCGCGCGTTGAAGTCTTTTATAGATAGCGTCAGCCGGAAAACATGATCAATATATTTTGATTTTAAAATGATAATGAAATACATAAAATGTACTTACAAATTTTATTTTTTAGTAACAAACAAAATCTAAAAAATATATGGGATAAGTTTAATCGTAATCAATATTTTACAAACTTCTGTACAAATCATCCAACATAAAAGCAATATTATCAATATTACTATGATGCCTTTAACTCTGATTTTTTTCTTCAAAATTTTACTCTAGCTTAGGTGTCATTAAGATAAAATATACTAAAAACAATATCTCAAAATACATTATATCTCCAAAATACCAAAACAAAACTTAGTATAAAAATGAAATAAATTTAAAAGTTAAGCCAATCCGCACCTGAATTATTGATTACTAAAATCTATTAAGATTAACTTTACCAAATGAAGAAGTTAAATTGCTGCGTTATTTTTATACTTTGTAACAAGCCTTCTCGTTGTACCCTAAAGTAACATTTGTGAATCATGTTCCTGCAGACAAATTGCGCATTCCACGAAGGGCGAATCCTGTGCCACATCGGTCATTCATCCTTTATAATTTTTGTAATTTCTTTACAGTTAACATTATTATAAAAGATATAATATACATTTAGATTTTTAATTCATAAACTAAAATTTAAGTTATAAAAATGAGTTTACACTTCGAAAACTAATGTTTTAACTTAAAATACGTATCTTTATACGTATCTTGTTTTATAAAAATACTTGATCAATGAAAAATAATAGTAATTCTTATTACAAATTTTCACTTTTCAACAATAGAACAATGTAAGTTTGCTTTGATAAAAACGAAATCTTGTATGTTAAGGTCACGCAGCTCTAAAACATTGTAACTGTAGATAAAGTTTAATAAACCTCAATAGAATAATTGATAGTAATCATGTTTTTATTACAAATATAGAGCAATTAAAAATAAATATATAAACACTTAATAATATTTTATTTAAACTACTATTATAAAGTTGAAGATATCGTATTATGGTTGAACTAACAATCTATTTTGAGAAAGTGTTATTACATTTTATAGCCTATTTATTGAAATAGGTATATTAATTTAACATCACGGTACGACCCTTAAGAGTAAAGCAATTATACGTAAAAAACTAATCGAGCGGAACCGCGAACAATAGCTAGTGTATTATTAAAATACTTTAAAATGTGGAACAAAAACTTAAACCTTAACTTACATTTTGCTATTGAAACCTTGAATTGCAATGTAATTAAAATATGTGTTGCATATACATATATAACTGCAAATGTACAAAACATATGAAATATAAACGAGATAACATCAATAGTATTGCAGTATTTTTGTTCCTTTATGCATAGTTCGGAGTTGGAGGCGGAGGGCGTCGACGCGGCAAGGTCAGCGACTTCCGCGCCTTCTGGACAATGGAGCTGTGCCTCAGCAAATATCTAACTATTCTAATATTTATTTATATATTTACAAAATTTAATTTATGTTTGTCAGTGTTCAAAAATATGAGACACTAGCAACTCAAATTCGCTTCGCTGTGGTGCGTCCCTAGCTGCCTAACAGTAGCTTAAATGTTAAAAATTGTTACTCCAGGTCATAGTCTATCTGTACACTATACTTGGTGCAAAGCCGTCCAGCTGTTTTACCGTAAAAGAGTAATAAATATACGGCCATGTACAAAGTACCTAAAAACTCTTGCATACATTTATAGTAGCAGTCCGATTGACTAGTTTTAACTTAGGTAGATGATTGTGCTTACACCGCGAAGGTTTCTGACGTAGTACCAACAATCTAAGTGGCGCGCGAGTTGTATCGGATAACTCGAATAGAAGAATCGATTGGCAAGAATAAAACACGTATAATATCCTCAATAATTCTATTTAACAGCTGTTGTTTTAAATGATGTCGACATTTGTTTTTTAAGTTTAAACAAAATAGGATACCGAATATCATTCGGTTAAAAAATATTTGTCATTCGACATTTACACCACTGATGTTAAAGATCAGTTATGAGTAAAGCTGAGTTCGACTCGAGCTCACTTTCACTATTGGCGGCCGACAGCTGTTGGCTTCCCCTTCTCCCTTCCCGCCATTGCCTTTAACCACCTTAGTACTACGCAACTGCCTTACATTTTTAGAATTACTAGTAATAACATGGTAAGAACTTTATCTTTGAATGTTTTCCATATACAAAATAATAGAACTAATTAACGATTACAAAGTTTTATAGAACCAAAACTTTGAAATATGTAATGGAATGTTTTTTTTGTTATTTTGATGTGCATTTACATACTAATCTTATCTAAAGGCTATAAATTCATAAGTGTATTTGTTGGTTTGTCCTTCTTTTACGCAACAAAAAATTGACATTATTTTTGCATCGAGGACTGAGAGAGTAGAGATGAGAACTGAGAAGTAGTATTATAGACTGTAGTGGTATAGGACAAGTTTAAAATGTATATTTTTATTTATGAAATTCACCACTTTATTAGGATAAAATACATGTAAAGTATATTGAGGATGAAAAATTTTGGTAAAGCCACAATAATTCATCATTATAGTCAATATGACTAGTACTAAAGCTTAATGGTTATTATATTTTGCAACTGCATTTTGGATAATTGCAAAAATATTTAATGTGCAAAGAAATAAAAAACACATTGACTCAACGATAATTAACGATATTACTAAATACTAAAATTCCATAGATGTACTTTTGAGTTAAATAATTTTATATTCTTTATTGCAATGAGTTATCAAAAAACAGAAAGTGACGTGGACAAAGGTGGACTTATCTCTTTAAGAGATCTCTTCCAGTCAACCCGGTAGGTATATGTAAGGAATAGTTTTAAATAGCGGGGTAGAAAGAGAAAGTATAAATTGTTTAAGAATGAATGATTGATATAACCTAGTAGGAATACGACTGATTACTCGTAACATGATAATATTTCAGCTAGGCGGTGACTGGCTGGCTATAAAGTTACATAGCATAATGCAATCACAAGGCCGTTGATACATCATGATATAGCACTATACTTACAGTTAATTCAAAAAGGAAAGTTATAATCTAAGCGTCTTATTGTCCACATCCAACTGACTTACTCTCTACTAATATCTCATATTGAATTTTTTGAATAATATTAATTTTAGAGGAGCCTGTGCTTAAGGGCTCTACATTTTTTTTATTTTGATGATTCTTTTAATTATTATGTAAAAATTATAAATTTAATATATTAAGTATGAAATTTTTTTGTAAATGTAAAGCAAATTAACTTATCATCGAGGAATTATCATAACGGTATGCATAAACGCGCTCGCGTTGAAGTCTTTTGTTAAACTTTATCGCTGCACGCTACTTTGTAATTATTTAATATTGAAATGTTTAGCTAATTATTACGAATAAAGTGGGCTTAACAGATCGTTACAAAACTAAAATAACTTAGAGATTTACGAATTACAAGCTCCGCTTACTGACAAATGAATTACGCCATGAGTAATTTAAAATTTTCATTTAGTGACCAATAAATTATTTTAGAACATGCTATGTTGTGTAAATCTAAGTAATGAATCAATATAAAAATATATATTTCAAACAACAGACTTCTTGCAATGGTAACAATTATCTTGTCATATACACTTTCGCTAGCTTGTTTGTGCCTTGTAGGTGGTTCATGTTGTCGTGTCACGAGATATAACATATTGCTTTAAACTCGTAAAATATAACAGGGTCACGTGAATTGCGAAAATAATTACTATTAAATTATATTTTATAATATAGTTTCTTGTACTAAATTTACTAAGCTTTTGGACATAGCATTATTGCCTAATATAGTGTTTTCCGTTATATTTATTTATACTCCTAACATGTAAACAAACAATTGAGTTAACACAGTGTTGTGTCTAAATATATACTAAAATATGCTGTCACAAAAGTAACATTATTATTTTAACGCATAAATGATTAAAATTATTACTTCTTTTCAAAAGATTTCATCTAAAGTTAGCAGAACAATATTTTATAGCTCTTGAAAATTGAGCCCATATAATTTAAGCTAGGGTAGTATAATTATTTTTATAATCATTGCAAGACTTCTACTGTACAGGTTTGAACCTGGTAACAGTAAGGAAATTCATATAATCTGTGCTGGGTCCATTAGAACCAAATTAGTTGCGCCACATCGTATCATTATACAAAGATAAATTTGAATAATTAATTATTCTATATAGATGTCTTTTGCAGCAGCTTCCGCATATATTACAAAGTTCAAGAAATTCATGTCCACTACAAATACCGAGTGATGTATTTAGTTGATATCACTACTAACGGGAACACTGTTACTACTTCGATCACAGGTTCAATTCCAATTAGTGGCATGTATTTATATTTTATACTAGCCTGCGGTTTTAAATTACAGTCTTTTAAAATAAATTCTATTAGAATTTTTGGTTAGTTTTTATAAGAAATTTATAAATTAGAAATTATAGTTAAATCACATTATTAGAATTTTTATATGCTCAAAATAATATATGATTTTTTACAAATAAATAGAGTGCCATAAGTAAGTAAATGGTGAAATAAAACATTTAAATTGCGAAAGCGGACATTATGAGTGCTATAAGAGTAATTAATATAGCGTGCACATTGAATGTAATTACGTTTTGTAACTAAGCATTTGGTGTACTACGTAATGTATTATTTTAGTAATTATATAATTATTGTAAGGAAATAATAAAATGTTTTTGTTTTAGTGAGAACGACCCTCCATCGGAACCGGATATACACGAGGCTTAGAGGCCGCCACGCTACGTATTCCCTCATATCATTATTTCACTTGATAGACTATTATTGAATGAAAATTATACAATAGTTTAATATTGAAATAAGAAAATAATTAGACGTGACACGACGACATTACCATGCCACTTTGCTATATTTACAATCGAACATATGTTTGATTTTGTTTTCAAATTAACTCTAGATCGGATTGGTAAATTGCAGGTTTTTTTAACGTTTATCAATAATTTGATAAGTAATTAGCTAAAGATCACTCTTTTTCATTGATGCTTAACTAAGGTAGGGTTTTATCAATTTCCAAACTTTATTTCTTTTCTCATTAGAAATAAATAATATTATATATGTATATTGTATATAGATGATTATATTTTGTAGATCATTCGAAGGTAATCGAAAGTGAAAAGTCATTTATATTAATAAATACTTTATTCATTAATGACAGTATTATGATATAAAATACCGTTTACGTCCAGTTTCCAACTCTTACTTAAGCGATAACTAGAGTACACCAAACCACCTACATTCACTTTTGTTTGGCATTGCGAATATGAAAATCAGCACTGATATAACTATTAAAATTAGTTAACACATTATTTTTAAGATTAACTTTAAATTTGAATGATTATATTTAACCTACTTTACGGAGTGATAGTTCGAGTATAATGTGACGAATTCACACTTTCGAAAGGGAAACTCTACAAGTAGTTTACTTCATGCGTACCATAGAGATTTACATGGAGAAATCTAAATAAATTAGCAACAATTCATTTTCATTGTATAGATAATGTTAATACAACCAAAATATATACTTATGTACATACATACATACATACAAGTACGATTCGCACTGTCTCGCAGCTGATCGCGTAACCTCGACAGTTATAAAGAGTCACATAAAAGTTTCATAAATTTGTTTTAAAATGTATTTTTTAGCACAAATACTTACGTTTCGATCCAGAGGTGTTAAATCCGGATAGATATTCACTACACTTCAACACACTCGCGGGTCGCTCATTGTGCGTGAGCGCGGTCGGGTCGCCGCGCGATCACTGTCTCTGCGAGACGAACGCCGCTCACCTGTACCTACTACTGACTCATTCTAAGGCTTTCTTAATGGGCTTTGTCTAATTTTACTCATTTTTTGGTAAATTTGCCAAGTATAAACCAATTGTGTTTAGTTTAATTAATTTGTCATTAAAATATAATGCCCATATTGGGGATTTTATTATCTTTTAATAGCTCTATTCTTTATCCGTATACATAGAAATAGCTAATTGTATTACTACACATTTAGATCGTTTCTGATGAATATTTGAGTGTCGATAATTTTAAGCAAATAATGTTTTTAAAAATGCGAAAATTTATATGATGTATGTTAAGTGCTATACAGAATGTGCGTCCTAAAATATCTAAATTTGGATTATGTACAACTGATACATACTTCTGTCTAAAAGCAACGTTTAATGCCTATATATTATTTGTGTAGATCATTACAGATTCAAATATACATTTATTTGAATTATATTTAATGGATTTTGAGAATAAAAAAATAATAAAACATCAAGTAATTTATTTCAACCAACTTTTATCATATTCTTTTGATCTTTGAACGATTTGAACTACAAAAGCTATATTAAAAAGAATAAAAATATATAAATGACATAAAAATAATATTAAAATTAATACATTATGTGCGATTTATATAATATGATATTAAATAATAAAAACAATTATAAACATAATTGGCTTTAACATAACTAATCTTATGTAATTAATAATTTATTCTTCATACAAAATATAGAACAATCAATCAAATAAATAGTTACGTTAAGCTTTAACATAAATCATAATTAATTTTCAGTAATCAATTAATATCCAACAGTATCAATAATCATCAATCGTTATATCTTCAACCATTATCAACGGTTATCAATCGTGGTCCATTAACGTTGATCAATCAGCTGTACAGCTTAAACGAGTCTCTAAATCGCACAGCGCTGTGGCGCGGCCGCGGCGACATGTCCTCATCACTGTCGTAAGCTGGCTCGTAGCCGCGATTCACGTACGCTAGAGATGAACCCGCCATGTTGTTGAGCTATTGAAAATACATAGATATATTAAAAGTATAGGATTATTTAATATTACATTCCTCCCTCGCATAATATAGTATATTAATATATATATATTATATAATAATCGTATTTTACCAATCAATTTCTCCAGTCTACATAACATAGTAATCTGTGCTCACTAGCATACTTACAAGCCATTAACAAAAAAATATGTGGTATATATCTTTATTTTTCATACAGATAATTCATTATTCAGTATTAGTATTTCAGAAATATTCTTATTGTTTCTCAAAAACTCTACCAACAGTTCAGAAAAACATGTCTCAATTCTGACAGAACTGTCGAAAGACACGCAGCGGGACCACAGTTTTTTTTTTTTTTAAATAAAATAAGTTTATATATTTTAATATCTGACATTGAAAGAACTTGGAATATCATTCCCAAGGCTATTTTCAAAAAAAAAATTATATTATAAAAGCCTTCAACATTCAAACGTTCTTTAAGATTTTTTTACAAATTTAGCAATTAAAACTTTTTAAGCATTTCCTGTTGTGAAATAATATACATACTCGTACGTACAGATCATAAAAAGAACAACTGACTCTGTAAAACCGAGGTACAGTTAGATTGTATTTTCTTCTGGTTTGCTACTTTTGTCATATTTCTTGAGAGAATCATTGATATTTTTGCGAGCATACATAACATTTTCCTACAAGTATTGAGAAGTAACAGTCATTGTTTTTATTTTCTCTTATCTGTTAAATATACTCTAGAGCATGTATTCTATTCACGTGAATAGTTCTTTTCTGCAGAGCAAAAATATTTCTTTATTTATCTTTTCAAATCTTAAAATATAGCTACTAATTATAATTTTTCTAACATTACTTAATCATGTTTTCTTAAGTAATGCGCGATTAAACACGCAACGTCCGATTTCCTTAGATGGTATAAATTAAATCTTTCCCGAATTACGTCGAGCTAGCGTTACGCTCTGGTGTAAGGATAATAAGTATTACCGCTTAAAATGTTATCGTAAGAATATAACGTTTAAGACCATTCATTTTTCATATTAAAAAGAATCCAATAATCTATCTTCAAAAACATTTTTTTTAAATACAGTACGCATTTCTCTACATGACATGAATTTATTTTATTAGTTTATTTTAATTAAAATTATATTTTGTTAGTATTATAAGAATTTATAGGAATACACCGAGACTTCTTATTATCAAATATCAGTTTATTAATCCATAGTCGTCATTTTACATGACAATCGAGAAACGGTTGTGGGGTATAGGGTATACGCATGGTTTTTCTTTGAATTTTTTATACATTAGCTTACATCGTTATATAATTGAAAAAAAATATCCAGCTCCATAAAACTAATATTTAGTATAAATTAAAAAAAAACATTATCCTACGCACTTGGCGTGACGTCACAGTATCATATACACAGAGAAATGACGACTCAATTTGTAAGCAAAAAAATCGCTAATCGTCCTGTTATGATATACTCTGACGTCATATTCGGTCTGTGCAATCGCGTTGCGTTTCAACTACTTTGAATTTCCCACCTGTTTTTGCACTTTTTAATAATTATTTTCTTAATCAAAAAGGAGTTACCTTAAAAAATATTAATTCAAAAGCTTATTGCTTTTGAATAAGAAGATTGTAAAAAAAAATCACCTTTATTTAAATCACACGCATAATCCCTATTGTAACTTGTCACAAGATGGTAATAAAAATAGTTTTTTTTTTATTTTGATTATAGCATTTCGGTCAAGATCAAAGGTCCTATCCTACCCACTGCATAGATACTACCTACCTACTCTATGGGTTTTACATCCTTAAGTAGCAATCAAATAATAAAATCAACAACAGCCCTTACCGTAGCCGGATCATCGTAGATGTACCCATTGGAGTCCCGCGCCTGCAGCTGCGAGCGCCTCCTGTCCGCGAGCACGGAGTCCCGCCTCGTGAAGAGCGCGCGCAGCGTGACGCGCCGCTCCTCCGTGTTGCCGCCCAGCGACGGCAGCCGGGACACCATTGCTGCAAAATTAATAAAACATTAAAATCTAATACCATTTGGAGTATGGGATACATAACATACTAATTCCATGAAAATAATAAATAAATATATATGTAGTGTAGCAACTATCTGGTATCCATAACACACGCCATGGAACTAGAGGGTGCTGTGAGTTAATGTCCCAACATATTTTTTTATTAGAATGCGAAAACTTTATACATTTTATTTTAATCAACAGTCGTATACACACAAAAAAACATTAAGTTCAATAAATAGAGGCCTTGCAATAAAAACATTTTCTAAGACCAAGAAAAAAAAGTATAAAAAAATCGAAAGATCAAGAACAATAAAGCAATAAAAGTACACTTACAAGGATCACCATTCTGTAGAATAGTAAGTCTTCTTTTAAAGTTTGCATCTAGATTGGCATTGTTCTGCTTGTTGTCCCGCGCCCGCTCCAAGTTGTGGAGGGTCTTGCGGCGGGAAACGCTGGCCTCGTCCACGCCACGTTTCTCCAAATCGTCAACATTTAGCTTCTGTAGATCTCTTGCTATTTCTACTGCTCGTCTTTCGAAATACGCATTTTCTGTCATTTCATCGGGCTACAAATTAATATAATAAAAAAAAATGTAAAAAAAGTGTATTTTTAGCGTTCCGTACCCAAAGGGTAAAACGGGAAAGCATACTAAAAATCCGCTGTCTGGACTGACGGACTATGTGTCTGTCTGTCCGTCTGTCATCAGGTTGTATCTCGTGAACCGTGATAGACAGTTGAAATTTTCACAGATTATGTATATCTGTTGCCGCTATAACAACAAATACTAAAAAACAGAATAAAATAAATATTTAAAGGGGGCTCCTATATTATATATTTTTGCCCGTTTTTGCTCGATATTGATAACGCCAACATGTGGACGCTTGAAATATTCACATAATATTGAGTTATATATTCACTTTAAAAATAAATAACTAAATTAAAATAAAACAAATATTTAAGGGGGGGCTCCGACTCGCACAAATTACAATACACCATATATTTATAAAAAAATAAATTAATGAAAACTAGAATTACTATTTGTTTTATTTTATGTAGCGCTTAAGTTTGTCAACTGTTAAAGAGTAGTCATCTCTCAAGTCAGTCTCAAGTCTTATTAGGATCATTATGAAAAATCATTAACGTTCAGCTGCTAACAGATTTAACGTGCTACAGTTAAAGTTAGAAAATATAAAAAATCCCTCTGTACTACATATCACGTAAAAAATAACATTGACAAACTCATAAAGCCATAAATAAATATAAGAAAATTACTCACTTTGCTCTTAAAATACCAATTGACTTCGACAGTGGAAAGTAAATGAGTGATAGTTGCAAATCTATGGCAAATCATTCCAAAGAACTGTATTCCGAGGACGAGACCGAAGAATACAATCAACATGGAACCGATAGGCTCTAGTGTTAGGAAGTCTCGCTCTATAAATATCTATGTAGAAAAAAAATCAATCAAAAAAATTTATCGAAATCTCCGAAAACGGCAATAAAAAAATGATTTACCTATATATATTTTTACTTGAAATAAAAAATATATACATATATTAAAAAAGTACTACTTTGTAATTACACAAAAACAATGTTCAATATGACACTAATATCACGGTATTATATAATTTGATATTAATTATAAAGAAAATTAACACACAACCATTTTTTTTTAGAAATTCCTATAATTTTAAAATAATTCACTTTTCACAGAAATCCTTTGCACACATTTTTTATTGTTTTCATTCATGAAATCATTAAATCTTTTTTTAATCCTTTTATAAAATCCTTAGCAAGATTATTATAAGATATTTAAATCGTTATTAAAAAAACGTAAATCCACTCACGATATTAGTTTCTCGGTCGTATTCGAGTTCGATCTTCTGTCCGAACGGCCATTTCATATGCAACTGGTCCTGGTTGAGCTGCAGCAGGAATATGCCGGTGACGAACAGAGCATTCAGCATGAAGAACGCGAACACCATGTTGTCGCGGAGATTTTTCAAATCGTTTGTAATACGTTCCTAGAACATGTTTTCGTACTTAATGGGTAAATATATTGCTTTTTAATCGACTTTTCTTTGTGTGTGTGTATTCAGCCTTTTTAAGGGCCCATTTCTGATCCGACCTAGCAGCAAGGAACCTTTTTTTTTAAGGAAGGCGTTTTCCTGTCCAAAATCCAATAAATTTCTTAATGATCTTTAACTTTATACATTCGAGCTATTACAAAAATTAAAAAAATCGGTCCAGCCGTAATCAATTACAATCGAACATTCTTATTTTTATTTATATAGAAGATTTGAAATGTGAACTACGAGTATATCTACATATTTTTTTATTATTTCCAAAAATGTACTATTACTTAGGAAAATATTAATTATTTTAATTATTATACTTTCAAATTCTTCATACCTTTTCTTCCTTGTTCTCATCAATGGGCCTCAGATAGGCATCAATAAGATCTTTCCAGAATTCAGTTTCAGCTGTAGTCAAGAAGTCAACCTCTCCTTTCTGCAGATTAGGGTCCTCAATCCAGTATGGGTTTATTAAGTCATCTCTTTCTTCCTACGGAATATATAACATTAGCTATTAACTTTTTAGAATTAAGTCCTAAAATGCGAAAAATTGGATATTTATTACAACGAGTCAGCGTGGTATTTCTTCGAAATTATAATATAATATTTCACACAAATTCGTTGAACCGCTATAGCGTGAAGTAACAACACAATGCAATAGTAAAAATAATAATATTAGTATGTTATTATCGAGTGTTTGAGAGACACAAATCTATATAATTAACTAGCGACTCACCCTCGATCCGCTCGGGTTCGTCCCTAGTTACGTTTTAACGTTTAGTATAGATTTCTCAGAAATGAGATATTTTCCCGAAGTAAAAAGTATCCTTTATGTTAACTCGGAAAACCAGTTGGTTATCATCATCATCATACCAAATTTCATCAAAATTTGTCCAGTGGTTTTGTCGTGATGCGGTCACAGACAAGATAGGCAAAAATTCGAAAAACTATATATTTGGCCTCTGTATCGAAAATAATGACTATTTCAGTTAGATTTTTCAAAAAATATTTAATGTACAGATTCCAATTAGTTAGAATTTTATTATATACGAGTATATAAAGATTTTTCAACAACAATTTCAATTATAGGGAAAACCTTTCATCAAAAATCTAATGGAGCAGTCTTGTTTTTAGTAACCCCTTTATTAATATCAAATATTAATACTTTTAAGGATTTCATTATATACGTAAATTTAAAAAAAATCACTCAATAGCCTTCGTCTAATAATAGCGTGTAATGTGATTAGAGAGCGATTAAGGCATGTAAACTATTTTTTCAACATTGGGAAATGAATTTAATCACACAGATGGTTATGTGAGATCGGCCAGAAAAGCCAGTACTACCCACCAAAACCCACAGAACCTCCCCTGTCTTAATATTTAAATTCATGAGATCCTGAAGTAATTCTGATGACCATGCCTGATCATTACAGTGAACTGTTTGCTGCCTAATTAAAGAATAATATTATTATTTCTATTTACCCTCGGTATATCTGCAGACTCTTCACTATCCTCATATTCTGGTAACATTGACAGTGTATCAGTTCTTAGAGCCATTGAAGATCTTCGTCTCGCAATAACTTCTTGTGGTGCGGTTCTAAGTTAAAAAAAAACATAGTTAAAATTCAACGGTGTATGTGATAGTACTAAAATTAATAATGTCATTTTTCCGATATAATGTATACATACTCTTACAATATGATACTACCAAAAAAACATATTTTCACTTAGACTTAGACTTCAATAAGACAAAAATCGTTATGATTATTGCGTACAAAATAAGTATTATATTTAACTTAACAATATTTCAAATAAATATATGTGATACTAATACACAAAGAAGAATAATTTGTGTAATTACAAAAAAATGACTCAAATGTTCCCTTAGACTTGTCGTTTTTTTTAAATTCACCACCCTTGAATTCCCATAGCCTATTCTAAATATTAAATCACGAAAATATCCCAACACAACAAAAAAACATACTCCTGAGTATGATCTCCTCCATTTTGAAATCCTACAAAATATATTTATAATGAAAGCTACAACTAAAATTAAAATGCACATACACACTATCCAAACGTTTCTCGATTTTCTCTAACGAATTAGATATCTGTAGTAAATGTAGATCTTCTTTATGATCCTTTGGGTTCGTGCAGCAGAAGCACTTGAACAGACCGGCGATACTGAACTCGAGTGATCCTGAAGTTTCCTCGGATTTTCCAAACCAACTCAAAACACTCTTATTATTCATTTGTTTCTTCGCTTCTTCAGCTGCCTTCTTGTCCGATTCTATTTCCTAAAATGTGGTAATTTTCATTCATTTTATTTATTTTATTAGGATCTTCAACGTTAGTACACAAAAAAACTTACACTAAAACATTAACAAAACTTAACCTATATGCACTCACAATTATAGGAGAACACAACTGTACAATGTTTTCTTTAATGATATCTACAGCCAAATAGTTATCTGTTTCTAACGCTACTAGAGACTAGTCGAAAACCCCTTCGACAGTTATTTGTTAAGGCGCTCTTTTCCAGAATTTAGGATATTTTGAACCATTATAAAACCACGAATATAATACATATAGTTCTAAAATTCATACATGTTATAGTTAAGGATAATAGCTAAGTACCCGGAGAGGCCAAAACACGATTGGCAATAGTTCAATCGATAGAAAAAAAATTCAAAGATAGGTCTAAAAATACCTTAAAATCTCTGATACACACAAAATACATTATTATATGATATGAAAGTTATACTCATAGATTTAGCTTGTCATTATTTAGGTATTCGGAGAAACAGATTTTCATTTATTAACTTATATTTATGGCAATAGGCGAAAAACAGATAAAATGAAACGGGTCGTCGCGCGCTGGCGCCTAGGGAGCGGCGATTCTGGAAAAGAGCGCCTTAATTGTCGAAGGAGTTCTCTACTCAGAAAACAAGGCTAAAAATATTAATGTTTTCCAACAGAAGTTAAGTGATATATCGTCCCGTTTCTGTGTAAACCTCGTATCTACAAAATCTTAATTTTCAGTAAATCGATAAAAACGTTTAGAGTTACTTAATTTTTATAAAAAGTTATAACTAATTTAAAATTTATACTCTTTATTTATCACCTTAAAATAATTAAACATCATTTTTGCTATCTGCATCGATACCTTGTTGTTATTATCAATTTAACGTAGATACGAGTTTTTTCATCAAATACCCTTGTAACTTTTTTGCAGATACGAGGTTTTGAAATTAAATTTTATATTTATTAATTAAAACAAATTCATTTGATTTTGATTTAATGTGTTATAAATCATATGATTACTATTTATAATATGATTTAATTATTTTTTTCAAATATGTTTACAATTTATTGAATAATGTACAAATTAACAGCAGGATAATCTGAAAAATAAGTAATAAGAAATAACTTGAACAATAACTAGAACTATCGATTTGTAAAAATTTATTTTAGAAAAATCCTTAAAATGTGTGATCAACATAAATAACTCATGTACAAACATTCAGTAATAAGACAACAACGCCATCTTAACGTTTTCAGCGATACTTACGGTAGATACGAGGTTTTTGAATTCGAACATGTAGATACGAGAAAAATCAAAAGCCTCTAAAAAAAATTCTATCAACATTATGAACATTGCTTGTTTTGTTTTACGTTACAAGAGTGCTAAGGAGTGATTTTCGCTAAAAATCTCAATTTCGAAAAAAATGGAGTTACGAGGTTTACACAGAAAGGGGACGATATCGTATGTCTAAAGATAAATAATATGACGAATAGAATCGCTTATCAAGTTTTAAATTAATAGTAAATTATTTAATTCTTTATATAATCATATCCCCATATACAAATTTGGTTCCTATACATCTTAAATAGTATTTTATTAAATTACCTTCAAAGTCTTCTTCTGAGCCACTTCCCGAGTGCCCCACGTAATATTGTTTAGATTGCACAGCGAATATATAATCAGCAACATGTACATACTGGGTATAGTTATATAATATATAATTATGTACATTAAGCATCGCATTTCATGCGGATGTAGAGCAGCGGCAATAAAAAATATACCAAAAGTGGCAGCAAAGAATATACTAGAAGGTGCTACCCAGCCATCTTGAATGATCTGTATCGCTATACCCACTATTACCATCAACATCGTCATCGTGTACACACAAGTTATTATATGCGCTAGTTTCAACTGAAAACAATCAATACACTATAAAATAATTAATGATAAAAATAGGAAAACATAAGCCAAGAAATTATAGTTATTTTTGTTAAGCCACTATTGATTTTAAATAATTATTATTCGCTATGGGGTGCACGAAAGGACCCTCTCCGAGCGACGTATACAACCTATACGTCCGGCGCACCCTGGACAATTAGAAATTTATTAACGCTGATTGGCTAATTCTTTCACCACGATGTCGAGACAAGAAGAAGAAGAAGAATAAGATTATTCACTATATCGACTCCCATAAAAATGTTTTTAGGTTCTACATTAGAACATAGAAACAAGAAACAGAATTGTGTAATCATTATAGCTATTACATTTCATCTACATTCACCAAAAATAATGAATAAAGACCATAAAACAACAATAAATGATATATAAAATTAATTATCTTTTCAGATTTTTTCGCAGATATATTTTAATTTTTGGTTTCCGACGTTTTACAGAAATCATTGTCACGGGAGAGACTCGTCATGAGAGTGAACCAAAAATTAAAATAAATCCGCGAAAACATCCAAAAGGATAGTTTTATTTAAAATGTTAAATATTCGCGTAACATTTAAAAAAGTATTAAATAAAGGAGTTTTCAGTCACCTGTGTATCGGATTTGCAAGTCATACAAACTACGAAGAAGATGAAAATCGGGACGAGATTTAAGAAAAGCGCATGAATGTTGCTGATTCCCGTAATGGCGTTAATGGCGCCAATCATCATGAGGAAGATCGTCCCGGGACCCAGTATTGTACCAATCATTAACATCATCTAGAATAATTATATATATACTTTTTAAGATACAATATATGTATGTATTTGTTGAGTAATTTCTAAGTTTGTAATTTTAAGATTTCAAGTTAGTATATATTTTTTGCTTAAGTTTTATATATTAAAGGTATACTATAGCAGATATTAAAAAAAATATGAATATTGTACAATCTGGGACATATTCATATTTAGAAAAATAATTATCGAGCGAATAATTAGAAGACGTTACCTGATAAATAATATATAAAGTAGATATATTATCATTGATGCTAACGGTTCTCTTGGAATCGGCTAACAAATCGAATATATTAGCCATGGTGGAAGGAACCCATCGCCTGCGTTGGTTAAAGAACTCATTGAAGCTCTCCGGACAGTGCGTGTAGGAGTCGGACGCAGCCGAGTACTCCACGCGGTAGCCTCGCTGTAGGAGCAATGTACACAGCCATCGATCTTCGCCTGGATTAATAAGTTTTGTTTTATTATGCTGTAATTCCTGCATTGTAATAGAATTTTCTTCCTTAATTCTGTTACTAGCGGAAACCGTAAAAATAAAATAGGTACATTAAATATAAACTTGATTATTACATAGCAAAAATGTTGTTTTATATCAAAAATTCTTGTTTCACAAAAGAATAGAATTCACTTAAAAATTCTGTACAGAAATGTATGACAGTATGTACTATATGCAGAGCACACACACACCATGTACATAACATAATATGGTTTTTCTACAAAAGCTATATAATCAAATAACCTATCTTATTATATTTTTTAAGCGGGGTGACTAAAAAACGTCGAGGTTTTTCTTAAACATAGGTCAGTCAGTACGTAGGTGGAGTTAAACTTCATTGTCATAATACCTTCCTTAAATTGGTAAAGACTTTCTTAAAGGTAAAAATCCAACTTCTTCACATAAACAATTTGCGTACAAAAATTATTCTAACTTTCCGAATTTCAAAAAATAATCCCAAAAAACCAACCTTGATCATACTGCACATAGTGCCTCGCCTCGCTGGCGGTCATGGTGTACTTCTTCATGACGTTGTCATCCATCAGCGCCTTGCCCCTGAAGAGCGAGAAGCAGCCGGGGCTGCACAGCACGCAGCCGATCACGTGCTCCGTCGCCTTCTGCAGCCAGTGCCCGATCGCGTACTCGAACACTTGGTACCACGCCATGAAACCTTTAACCGACCGTTTGACGACACGTTTAGCTCAGTTTGTAGTGAAACTACTTGCTGTGTCAGCGGTTGCGGGTTCGAGTCCCGCTGGAAGCATTCATTTGTGTGATGAGCACGAATGTTTGTATTGTTTGTATGTATAGTGTATCACTATCTAGTATTCATAACAAAAGTCTCGTAGCTTACCACGGAACTAGATGATGCTATGTGTTATTGTCCCAACATATTTATTTATTTATTTAAGTACCCATTTAGTAATAGAGATTTGATGATGATTAATGATAATGATGATGTCCTCCTGACCGATTCCGGCCACGGCGGCCAATCTCAATGAATTTAGCCAACTACGCAGGAGATATTACAGTGCAGCACGTGTACGCGCAGACACACGTGCACTCTCTATTCCTGTCACTCCCAAATTCCGATAATTCGACACGACCGGTGAAAGATCCGGCGCAGGTCCAACGGCTTTACGCGCTCTCCGAGGCACGGGGGTGAAACACCACCTATATCCCAACTCCGAAATTTTATTAAAACTTTCTTAACAGAAACATGTATTGTACGTGTCTAATACTAACCTGAGCCGACAGGATGAACTCTACCACACGCGGCACCCAAGTTTTTGTCTTTCTTCATGAGATCAACAAGCATCGTTACAGCGCTTGGTTTAAAATCAATATCACCATCTAGAGCGAGTAAATATGTATTCTCTGCCATTACTTCTTTACGGTCGACGGATAAGGGAAGGTCCATCAAACGATGTCCGAGGAAGTAGTACATGTACATGACCTAAAACAAAAGAATATGTTATATATCCTATTCTTATAGCTCTCGGCTCGGCTCGGTAACTCTTTCTAACATACTAATATTATACAGTAACTAGATTTTCCGGGATATGTGTTGGTACCTAATAATACTTTCTTAGATTTATGCAAATATTTGATATTTAAAAAAAACTATCTTTACGGATTTTTTCGCGGATTTATTTTGATTTTTGGTTCCCGATGTTTCGAATGCTTTACAGCAATCATGGTCACAGTTAAAAAAAATAATTAAAAGCACGCTCAAATGTTCAAATGAGCGCTTATCTGGTGAGGACATTTTTGGCCCCTGATTGGGTATTTAGTACTTTTTTGATCGATGAGATATATAAACATGTGACCGATTATTAAGATAAGTTAGTGTTCCTTAATGGTCTATTGACACCTTAAGTTTTTAAGTAGCTTCTAAATTTAGATATACCTATGTCACGGTTATTGAAAATGTTTATCTTATCTTATATTTTGAAAGTTATTCGGGCAAAGTTTGATTTTTCAATGGGCAGTTTTATTGCCCATAGCAAAAATAATATTCTAACAGTTTTTATAATTGCAAACACCAATTAAATAATGACTGATTTAAAGAAATTTAGTGAAAATTGCCGTTCAAGTCAAAGAGAAAGTATGCCTTTTTTGTCGATGGATGTCGCAGTTTCCATTCCATACAAATTCGTTAACGTTAAGGTAATTGAAGAGGTAGGAAAACTCACACTAGATACAATGTTATCATAATATTAAGGTGAAGGTGAAGTATTCATAACAATAGATTGCTTATCATTTAACACGTGTTTTGTTAGATTTACATGCGATTATATTACTTGTATATGTGTTAAATATAGATATTGTTATTTAGTAGCAATATCGAAATCAATGACTAATTTCAGAAATAAAAATACAAAATAATAATTCAATCGAGTATTATCATGGTTTGTAAATAAATGTAAAATAATGTCATCTTGGCATAAAAAAACGTATAGTTATATTACAACGGCGTTGTGAGTTATTGTCCATTTATGAAATTAATAATTATATATAATGCAGAACTTTCATATCCTTATTAACAAAATTGTGAATAAATAAATAAAGTATTAAACAATAAAAACGATTGCGTGATTGTTGCAGTTTCCATCATTAGAGCTTCCGCCTTTATGGCCATGAAACCGTAAATTACAAAAACAAAAATGGCGGCTGCATACAACAAGACAAAATAATTATGAAATACTTGCATCACCAATTCAAATATTGACCTAAATCGCAAAAAATATCTCTAACGAAGATATCTTACTATTGAAAAACTTCTGTTTTTGAAAAACTTCTTCATATTATTGAAAAACTACTGTTTTTGAAAAACTTCTTCATATTATTGAAAAACTTCTGTTTTAGAAAATGTAGAATCATTGTAACTGTCAATTTATGCGCTTATAATTCGAGTATCACAAATGTTTTTTTAGTATGGAATTTATCTATTGAGTCAGGTTTCATGCATTGAATAATCATAGGTAAAGGTATGGATGACTGCCAACATGCAGTGACATCTGGCACAGGTTTATTAGGACTTGCAAAATTTTGTTACTAGTTTAATTATGTGTTTAATACAAATATTAAATCATTCAACTCACCTGAGACCATCTTTTCCTATGTCTTATTTTAGATTTATCCTTCAAATGACATATCATTTTGTTCTTGCCGGGTAAAGACCATACCAATCTACCTCCATACGGAGTGGGATATTTTTTGGGAGGTCGAAGCCTAACATTTGTTAGATGAACCTCTGACGCCGCTTCATCTATAGTATCGACGAGACATTTCACGAAACGGTTCACTTGTGAGTCCTCTGCACTGTGGTCTGATATTTCAAAGGAGTCGTCCATGAATATATGCGCTGGAAATTTTTCAATGTGGTGATTTTATTTACTAACCGGCATACTTTTAGTTTACGACATTTTATTAGTATTCGAAAGACACAAGCAAAATTACAACATTGTAAGGTTATTTATTTGGGAAGTATGTTTAGCTGTTAGCAACAATTAAAGATATAAGTAAAAGTATGAATTCTAAAAATCAAGCAAAATTATGAATTCTAAAAATTATGAATGCCGCTGCCTCAACGGCATTTTGACTTCAATGATGTAACGACAAGCTATGCTCAAAATTTACAAAATGCAGTGTTGGTATTAAATTATAATCAATTTATTGTAATAAATGATGCGGTAGTGAAATTTGGACGGCATAAGATAACTATACATATATTAAAACTGGAGAGATTGAAAGTCTGTACATAGAAAAAAGAATGCTAAAAACCGAGTCAGGGGGATGTACGAAGAGAAATAGAAGAAATCCTGATTTTACAACCAGAATAAAAAACCGCAACGACAAAAATAAACAGAACGTGCTCAAATAGTTTATTTATGAATAATTGCTCTGCTCATAAGGGTCGTAAAGTAATAGAAGATGACCGTCCTTAATAAATATGCTACAAATTGCAAAATAAATCCAATCTGACTGGTATAACCAGAGATTAGCATATACAAACAAAAAAACTGTTAATCTTTATAGTTTATAATATTACTGAAGATTACCTTCAAGCTCGTAGTAATCTGGATCTATAATTCCCAGGTATTTTTGAGCAACCCTTCGAGCGCTCTGGTCTTCGTCCAGTCTAAAGATCGACTTCAAGAACTCTATCATTTCCTCTTTCGTTTCGTGCCACATCGTTGCACAAATATAGATTCTGTAAATTTTGACGACTTTACTAATAATTATAGTTGTGCTAGTTACTATATATCCTCCCAATGTACGTTCAACTAGTCGTTTTGAGAAGGCTCATTAGCGTTCGGCAATTCAGCCGGACGAGAAGCCAAGAAACGCACTGGGTGGCGGCCCACCTCGGTCGGCGGTGTGCCATTCAGGTTGCTCCAATGGTACTTCTCTGATAACAGAGTGGACCGTTGGAGCAATCCCATGGCTGTTGAGGTCTTCGGCAGCCTGCCGTCGGGGCGTCGTGGTTGAGTGCGTAAGTGATCCTGCGACGTCCCATTAAGACGGGGGAGGTATTGTTGGGTTTTAGTGGATAAGTAGATGATAGCCGGTGAGTCCCACATAACCTCCTGATTGTATGCAGGTAGTATAGGTAAATGCATTTCCCAACATTAAAAAAAAGTTACTATATGACTTAAAACGTCACTCTCCAGCCCATAAACTATCTAAGTGTAAAAGATCATGTCGCTCGCTCGAAAAAAAGAAAAAATAACAAACACTTTATGTACATTACAGACATATTTATATTTTGTGACGAGTTATAGCAAAACAATAGCGTTGAACATTTTCGGTATTGTATATTTTCCAAAAAAATACATATATGTTACAAAACTTTAATACGAAAAGTAAAAACGTACCAACGTACCTACTAATGGAGTCTGAAGGCCTTACGTCGGTTATAATGTGGTCAATTTTTGAGTTTGATAAATTGTCATCATTGTCATAGTCTCTTAATTCCTGAACAAAATACATGTGATTACTTGCTGTTATATTTAGACAACAACCATTAAACATAACATTCACATTATATAGAAACAATCAGTAAAAAGCGGTACTGAAGCTACGAGTATCTTGCGAAATACTCGACAGATAAAAATGAAACTTCCTTATGTTCAAACTTAAAAAAACCGTAATCGGGAAACCGTTTACCGGGGGGTAAAGTTAAGCCTTGCAAAATGAAGAAACAATTATTATCATATAAAGAAATACTATGCAGTGGTAGCTCAGTGGTTACGCGCTCACTTCTGAAACCTAGTGAAGCGGGTTCGAATCCCAGGTCTCGCGCCTCTGATATTTTCAAGTGCTAATCATTTCTACCATGATTACCATTTGTGTTATGGTGAAGTAAAACATCGTGGGGAAACCTGTATTTTTGAGAGAAGACAAGTTTTCGAAAGACATGTGAAGTCCGCCAACCCGCACTTGGCCAGCGTGGTAGACTTTGGCCTGATCATCTTCGTATTGAAGGGAGGCCCGTGTCCAGCAGTGGGACGTTAAAAAAGGGCTGAATACAATACAAAGAAATGCTCTAACATAACTGTTTCGTTATTGCTTTTTAACATTTTATTTTACTAATTGATTCGAAGACCTTATCCTATCTAAATTTCAACGTTGTTTGTGATCTTGGAGTTCAAAAAAACCTAAATAGATAATATAGAAAAAAGTATATTCAGTTTTTCATTTTTTTTAACAATACACCCTTCGGTCAAGCTATACTCAAGTGATCCAATGAACAGATTTTTATATAGATGTCTAAATAAAAAATCATACATCAAAGAGTATTTCATCTTCTTCCTTGGTTCTGTACATTAATAGTGACTGGTCGACTAAAGCACCATTGTACCAGGGCTTTATGAACAATTTGTCCGTGGCAGCCAACCTCTCACATCTCGGGAACCAATTATGCATAGTTATCCAGGACTGGGACACCAGCCACAACAACCATATCCACGCCATTTCACGGCCTATGTAATCTTTTAAGAAGTAGACTGAAATACAAATATATGTAAATATACATAAGGTTACTAATTTCTGAATGGGTCTTGACCAGGAAGGACTTCTTGTTCTATGTATTTCCTATTTACTACTTTGTAGTACTTGTACTATGCGATACACATCGTATTTGTTTAAGACATTCGAAAATGGCATGAACTTCCAAATTCTGTCGTAAATATTATTGAATAATAGATATCCAGGGTACTATGTATATTCTAAATTCTATGTAGGTATTCTAAGCAAGATCTTCCATACTAGGCACTATGAAGAGAAAATCAAAAAAGTTAGAAAAAAAGTAAATTATAATAGTAGGTATAATTTTGTATAGCGGTTGTGAAATTGTCAACATTTTATAATTCTTATTAAGATTTACATTCATATTTCATTCTGCATTTACAAAGGGAATAGTGATTAATACCTTCATGTTCTAGTTTTCGCGAATATAATAAGTAGGAACACCACTCGCACCTAGACTCCGTATTTTCTCAATAAGAAAATATATCAAGACACTTCCCCTACCACCGTAAGTTCAATCCAAATCCCTCCTTTTAGTTATCAGTACATGATACAATATAATAAAATTTAATAAGAATTCATATTATCTAGTACTCACCTGGTGGAATATCAAAGAACACGTAGTCCGGTATAATATAGCGAAAAGCGCAAGGATCAGCATTCCTCATTCCACAGACCAAAATCAAAAGATTCACGCAGACTGGTCCTACAAGACTCAAGGGAAAAGTGAAGCTGAATTTTTGAATTAATATTCTACAAGCGAATTTCGATCCCCACAGACAAAAGTATGACGCAACTGCTTGGATCAAAGTGACCCAAAGGGCAGTAGTCCAGTGCGCAGGAAGCTCGAACGGAGTACCTGCATTTTCGAAATCTATGACACCATCGTAAAGACTTTCAAGTACTACTTGCACCTGTAAATAAATAAATAAAATATAAATATGTACGGATATTAACACGCAGCACCATCTAGTTCCATGGTAAGATACGAGGCTTGTGTTATGGATACCAGATATGAACTTTAAATACATACATATTATAAATATAAACAACCATGACTGAGTACAAACATTTGTGCTCAACACACAAATGAATGCCTCCAGCGGGACTTGAACCCGCGGCCGCTGGCACAGCAAGTAGGGTCACTACACACTGAGCCAAACGTGTCGTAAAATAGTTTACAAATTAGTTCTATTGGTCGACACTTGAGGCGTCAAATGCGAAGTTGTGTTGTATATTTATTAATACGTTTTGCTATTTTATTTATATTTTGTAAATTAAAATTAAATAAGAATCGTTTACATTGTTTGATTTTGTATCACAGGGAAACATTTAAAGTACAAAATATGTCTATTTCAGAAATAATGTGCAGCAATATTTTACTATTTAAGTAAAATTGATTTATAAGCATTAAATAACGTAAGTAGTATCGAAATCAAAGGTACTAACAAGATACTTACTTGGTTTACTTTATATGAACGCTCTGCGAATGCTTCGCTAGCTTTAGTGAAGAATGCAAACGGGTCATCGTTTTGAAGTGTTAAGACAACTAAGATGCAAGCCATGAATACCATGATTTTCCAAACCGTTAGAAATATTTGTGTATAGTATCGGCAAGTCTTGATTCCATCTCGGAGTTCACAAAGGTATGTCAGTGACGCTGAAAATAAGAATAAACAATGAGCATTATAATAGATATATATACATATACAACCATATATAAATAAAGCGGGCTTACAATTCTTACTAGTAAGATTCAAGCCAGCGACTCCTAACATTTCCGGTCAGACCAAAAAATTAACTTTTTATCTATTAAATAAGATCCAAAAATAATACCTGATGTATGCCTTTTGATATGTCCCACAAAATTTTCCCACCAACCAAGCGATATAAGTATACAAGCAAAAGGTATGCACCACAGAGCCGGCGTGCCATCCAACAGTGGCCACACAACGAATGCGGTCGCTTGCGCAGAAATCCCTAAGACATCTAATATCAACTTCAGTATATATTGAGACTCATTTCGGTCTCGTGCTATCGCGTTAAGTATGCCCGGTACTATGCACATTGCGTTCATCAACATAGCACCTTTCACTACGTCCAGTTCTGGTAATATGAATAATAGTAACAAAGCCGTTCCTATTGCTTGCAGCGTTTCTATGATGAATGCCTGAAATGGATTTTTAATATTTTTTATTTTATATATTTTAAAAAGATGCATTTCGATCCTCTATTACCAATTACATGGTTTGTTTTTTGGTATATTACAATATACCAAAAAACCAACCATGGCAATTTAAGAAGAATCG
Organism: Brenthis ino; assembly: GCA_921882275.1. Classification (NCBI taxonomy): domain Eukaryota; kingdom Metazoa; phylum Arthropoda; class Insecta; order Lepidoptera; family Nymphalidae; genus Brenthis; species Brenthis ino. The sequence goes on along the minus strand of OV170225.1, from coordinate 24,054,706 downwards.
TCCTATAAAATATTTGTAATGTCGACGTAAACAAAAAATCAAGACTTTGAACCTATGTATTTCGGAGTGAAGCAGTACCAGTTCGATACATTCGGTAATAGATTCGATGATCATGATAGAGATTAGATTAAATTAAATTATAAGCCATAAAAGTATCAAGAATACATAAAAAAGTCAAAATGATCAAAATTTGCACAACGCGACGGTGTGATTGATGTCAGTTTTTTTGTTGGAATTTTGTTTTGTTTTTGTGAAGAATGTATTTTAGTGGCTAAAATGTGTAAAATTCCTCGAATATCATTTCCGTAAAATATTGTAGGTATGCAATATCTAATATTGTATATTTAAACGAGCAATTCTTGTGTGTGTATGTATATGATATATATTATATCTATATAATCTGAATCTCGGAAACGGCTCCAACGATTTTGCTGAAATTAGGTATGTGGGAGTTTTCGGTGGTGAAAAATCGATCTAGATTATTCTTATGTCTGAGAAAACGCCTATTTTCGAGTTTTCATGCGGTTTTCTTTCGCATTATTCCACACAAAATATGGTCGGTAATTTCGCACGCTCTGGCATAAGCATAGTGATCAAGCGGCCAAGGCCCAAAATCGACAATCACAGGTGTCCAGGTTCGAATCTCGGTCCGATACAAAGTTTTTATTTTAGTTTTATTTTTTATTTTTATCAAGTTTTAGTTAAAAAAAAAGAAAACTATACCTCAGGCCAAAAAGACCGAGCGAAACTCGGTAGCCCAGGTGCTAATATATAAATATTAAGTAAATATACATATAATATGGTATCTAGTGATCTAAATGAAAAATGAATTGATTTCTCACCACACAAAAAATACCTATCGTAGGTTTTCTCACGGTCCTGAAGAAACACATCCTTGCACTCCTTAGAAATAGTCCTAGCTCTGGAGCACTGAACATCAAAAGCAACGCCCAAAGCCATGTTATACGCTCTTCCAAAGTGTGTATTGTTACAAATTGCTTGTCTAATGCTGATGAAGAAATATTATTAAATAATTAATTTATTAAGTAATCATTTGACAAAGATATTTCTTCTATATCAAAATTATTGACGGTGATCTGATTTCTTTAGTGGCTGTTTTCGGAACTAGCGAAGATGTTCACAATTCTACTTTACACCAATAGTAAAATTAATAACACCTTTATCGGTTATGGATATAGTAACTAGATTTGAGATTATCCTCAAACTGAAATAGTGAATTTATTTGTCGAAATTAGTTTTAGCCACATTATACCTACCCACCTAATAAAATTAAAAATTCAACCACCGTTTATAATTACAATTACAATCAGTTAGGTGAAAACGTACCTAAAGCTTTATTGCAATGGCTTATTAGACGTCCTTTTTTAACTTGGGAACTAGCGAAAAGCAAAGATCCTTTGGAGACAACAGCAGCGCCTAGTACAATACCGAATATAATAAAATAAGACAGCGCTTTAAGTGCTTTCACGCTAAAGTCGATATATTTGGTCGATGCCATAGACCCACTGTCTTTCTTGGCTGGGATCTCCCGAAACAGATTCCATCCTTTTGTTTCTTGAGCTGTCCTTTGGCTGTAAAAATATATAGGTAATAAATAAATTAAACATTTTAACAATCGAACAGTATATTCATTACGAGGACGCAAATAAAATTACTTTACTACTACTACTACGTTATTTAAAAATTAGTACCTACTCAGGATATAATAAAACTTCTATTTAACACTAGTAGGTACCATACTATTCTTTCCACTTCATACTTCACACATGGTGGAAAGGAGTCCGAAATAATTGCTGTAAAATCAGACACAGGCAGAATTACATACTCCTCGAAGCACGGGAGTGTATAGCCGTCAAGATGAGATTTAAATAACCCAATAACTCCGTACTCCTAAATCTTAGCCCGACAGAGACTTGAACCCAGGACCACTAGACTATACTCATCAGTCAGATTCTAAAATCAACACTAAATTACTCTAATAGTATTTATTTAAATATACTGAATAGCATAAAATCTTCGGAAAGCTATTATCATGTAAGATATCTAATCTAGTACTTATGCATTGTTTTCGCATAAATCACTATTTCTAGATCTTTTTGATATTTTAATAATAAAATGATTTATTTGATACAAACGGTCAAATAAATATTATTTTTATTCCCAACTAGCGGCTCACCATCGCTTCGCTCGGGTTCGCCTCTAGAAAAGCACAAACAGATCTATCCCACGGGAACCGTTCATTTTCCGGGATGAAAAGTAACTTGTTGTTAGACCGGCAATATAAGGTATCAGCATGCGAAATTTTACTAAATTAGGTGCATAAATTGTTGTGTACTATGCTGTATAAGTTACTATAGTTTTTTAACTATCCCACGGGAACTCTTTAATTTTCCGGGATAAAAAGTATCTAAGATGTTGCCCGGGGATATAAGTTACCACCATGCAAAATTTCATTTAAATCGGACTATTAGATTCTGAGAATAGCCCGTACAAACAGACAAACAGATAAACAGAGAAACAAAAAAATTGAAAAAAAATCTAGATTTGTTTGTCTTCTTACATCCCCCTAACTCGGTTTTTAGCAAATTTTTTTCTATGTACAGACATTCGACCTGTACAGTTTTATTATAGTATAGATAACAAGAAAGACTGCTTCTTCTGTATAAACTAAATCCCCTTTATATTACTAATATATGTATACGAAACCCATTTTATTCCAGCCTTACTTATACACTTGACCAAATATACTGCGAGATTCGAACCACCGACTCAACACCTTAAAGCTTGGAAAGCTTTAAAAGTTGTGAACTGTGTTTAAAAAATTGAGGTTAAATTTAATAGAAAATGTATTGTCATACTCCAATTCGTCGATATCATCGTACAGCGGTTTGAACTCTGTGTCGGATTGGTCGGTTTCTTCTTCTGCAAGCCCCTTGAAACCGGTCGATTTAGCCATCTAACGCTCTGTAATGTGCATAGGTACAATGTAGGTGTTACAACTATCATAATTTGTTATTAGTCATTCACATGTGGAGGGGGGCATGGGATAGGGATATAGGAGGGATCAGGGAGGTCCTTAACAATATATCGAAATGCTCTTTAGGCCGATCTTTTGTTTAATTTGGAAAATTTAGAATTTTATAATTAGAAGTGATAAATGTGTGTCAAGTTTACATTTTATCGTGTTTCCGGCTTCCGATACATAATAATTAAATCTATTTTGTATGTTGTCTTGTCCTTGCTTCTATTAATTAGCATTTGACTGATAACAAAAGAGACAATACATCCCATAAAGTTTTGAGTGTTTTTGTGCGGAAATCAATGTTAATGTACCGAGAAAATATGTATTCGTCACTCCATGGCAATATGTAGCCTACAAATCTATTATATATCTATTTATATACATTTGTTAACGTCACTTCTCTGTTACAACAAAAAAAACAACAAACGCACGTTCATATATTATAACCAAAATGCACTTTATAAAAGCAATGTGAGTTTGACTTCCGTCTTAAGAATCTGATATCGTTGAAATAATTAAATTAAAAGTTAAAAAACCCCCGACCGTCGTGGGCCGATTTTCATCAAACATAACTAAGAACACTCCCGACTATTTACTTTTCAAACAAAAAAAAAACAAAATCAAAATCGGTTCATCCGTTCGGGAGCTACGATGCCACGTACAGACACGTTAAACTTATATTACCCCGTCATTTTTGCGTCGGGGATTAAAAGAGGTACAAAGATATGATCAATAAATTATAATCCCTCCACGAGCGCGAACACGGTTACAGTTAACAATAGATTTCTTAGAAATTTAATTAATTTCTTAGAAATTTACCTGGAGGTGCTAAGATAATTAAAAACGGTATTTTTACTTTATATAATTTTTTAATCGTTCATTTATGATGTAAAAAATTAAGTAAATGCAGTCTTCGTAAAGAGAATGTTACACACACATTTAAAAATCCCACAGATCATTATTAAAATTCTTTGCTAAAAGTACAGGTAGTAATCACAAAGAAATATACTAAATAGTTATAACTTTTTACCGTCATATTAGAGGGCATTGACATTAAGTTTCGTTCCTTTTTTTAAACCTGCCATTCCTTGCTTTTTATGAGTATATTCTATAATTTCTGACTAACATTATTCAGATTATACAAACATTAAGAAAATATGCATATCATATCAAACGCTCACATATACTTTATAGGTTAGTACTTTTATAGTCGTTCATTTTATACTACACAAAAAGTTAACATTCACACTCCGACATTTTAAATTTCCTAATCTATTTCATACATAAATATTAATCTAAGCCTTTTAATTAATTAGTGAAATAAATACAAATCTTTTTAAAATACTATGCCACAATAAAATCAATTATAATGTAGGTAATTTTGCCCAATACACATATATACACATGTATTCTTTTATACAAAAAAAAACTAATTTTGCATTATTGATATATAATGCATAAAGGCAGGCATAATAACGTACAAATATTGTGCAACATTTAATTCCACATATATTTAATAGAAGAGAATCTTGAATTCATCGACACTACGAAATTTTTACACCCTTTTGTGCTGACACATTTCAATAAACTCAATTAACTAACCCTCCATACAATGTTTACAAAATATTCAATATTTCTGGACTAATTTAAATCACATTGCCATATAAATTAATAAATAGAGAAAAACTTACTTTTTCCAATTCCAGTAAATAAATTAAAGAGACACCATAATTGTAGAAATTAATCACAACACAGCATATATTATAATAAAACAACAATCCTCACTCGTACTTGTTTGTCACAACAATACAAGACGGAATATCTTCAACGCGCCGCGTTATCAGAAACGTCATTATAATTATCAAAGAATTATCAATTATCAATAATTTCTGATCATCGATGACCGTGATTTCTTTTCGTTCTAAGGAAGCGATGGTACGATCTTATCGCGCCTATATAATTGCTTTTTGCAAATTTTGTATTTATATTGAATATGCATACGTGTTTTTTTATTTCAATTTTATATCCCGCAGGAAATCTCGAAGTTAACATTGAACTTGTGAGACTCCTCGCAGATAAGAGAATGATATAGAATGGTATCATATATATTTTAGTATATAAGATTTACGGCTATCCTATTTGTTTTTAATTAAAAACCCCTTACACACAACACATAACACATAAAATTATGCCAGTCTTTGTTGCCAATGTTTGATTATAGTTTTCGCTTGATAACTAGATAAAATTGTTAATATGATGTTAAAAAATATTGAAATCAACAAAAATAACATTTGGCAAGAATATTTCATGTTTATTTTTTATTTCAATAGCAAGATTCTAAAAAATAAACGTGGTTTAAAAGATTAGCGCGTCAAATATACATACACGTATACATTTTTATACGTTTAATAATATATTTTTCCATCATCAAATGTCTAACAATATATAGACATTGAATATAGATATAATAATATCAGCAAATCTGATATAAATAATACTAGCATATCACAACATACAAATTGAACGTAAATACTTGTCATTTTACTTCACGTATACTATAAATGTGAGTATTAATTATCATTTTCGTTATTCTGACTTTTTGAACTGCTATAATCCTGAGTCTTGCTATAATCTACCACGTCAGCCATTTTGGAGAAGTTTCCCATCGCAACTTGAGCTATCGTATCAGCAATACTGGCAGCACTGGAATACGATAGCGGAGTAGACATTTTAGGTATATCTTCTTCACTCACTTTACGAGGTTGACTATAATCTGCTGCATAATCTGGCAAAGTTGTTTTCTTTGTTAACTCCAACATTTGATTCAGAAATGGATCACCTCCAATATGAGGTGACGAGCTTATCTGAGGATATTCGATCTGAGATTCTGGTGCAGATTTTGAAGATTCACTTTTAGAAGTACTTATATCGGAATGCTTATTAGAATCAACAGATTCTTTCCCTTTACCGATACTTCCAAAATCTGGTGGCAGATAATCTTTACTGCTGCTACCTTTCAATAAGTCGTGCGGATTCTTCATCATTATGTTCTGATCGAGACCAACTTTAGAAGTAATGGAACTACTACTTGATAGAGGTTTCAACAGTGTCTCTTGCATTTTAAGCAAAGATGGCGATAAAAACATGTTATTTGCGGCTAGAGTGGACTTCGACATCGGGTCGGGAATCCCTAATATACCCGCACTAGAGTATTTACTAGCTGAGAATAAAGCATTGGCTATATCTGCGGAACTCATCATTAAATTCGAAGCTATACTAGCTGGTATGGGCGCAGCAGATGTTGTACAACTGGTCGACGTACTTGTCGATGTTTTTTCGTAGACCATATTGTTTGAAAGATTTTGTAAGGATGCGGCATATGAGGGTAAGTCGGGCAGTTTGGAGGAGGACAAGCCGGCTAAATTAGACGAACCTAGACCCGGGCTGAACCCAGTTAGCATACTATTGGCAGCAGCTAAGCTTTCTAGTCCTGTCGTTCCCAAGGAAAGAGACATATTTGAAGTTCCTAATCCCAAAGCCATGCTTGTTAACATATCCAAACCGGTCGGATAAGCTGGAAGAGATGGCGTACTTGATTTAGATGATTTGGAAGAATTCGGTAGCACCGGAATATTTAATGGAGGCGTGTCGAACTTATGGGGTGACACTGATCCTATGGCAGATGAAACGTTTATTGGTGGCACTCCAACAGGCCTACTGACCATCTGTTGCAATGTACTGACTGAAGGGAAATTAGGTATTGAGGAGGAACTAGGTTTAGACGCTGGAATCGGTTGTGGAACGGCCAATAAAGCATCTAGATCCATCTTATCATCATTCTCTGATGAACAACCTAACTCATCCCTAATAAAATGCCATAACAATCCGTCACTTTGCTCGCGAGGAAATTTCGGTGTTAAAGTACATTTTAGTTTATCCAAAAACATTATATCTGGCTTGAAACTTTCCTTAAAATTAACGAATGCTTCATCTGCGTATGAAATATAATATTTAATGCTTTTTTTTATTTGTTCCAAAGCGTGAGTTGATAAGTGGCTGTCATGAACCATGTTGTATTGTAATAACAAAGGCCGAGGATATTCCGTCGGCCTCTGTTCCGGTGGCGGCATTACCCAGAAGAACGTCAAAGAAGATTCCAGAACTGGACTTTCGGGGTTATAAGGCGCTGAAATTAAGAAATGTTTATTATTAGGTGATAATTAATTATAAAGCATATTTTTTATTTAGTTTTCTCTACAGTAAGCAATCACCCATTGACTTTAACGGAAATGCAGTCAAATGCAAGAGTTGTCAAAAATATTATTTTTAAATATACAGTGGCCCATCTACATACATCTTGTATAGTAAAATTAAACTAAGTCCTAAATATTGTATTTATAATATTTCTAATTCCATATAATTTTAATTATATTTTAATAATAATAAATTAAACAGATAACTAACATGTAATGCTATTAATGGTATATATAAGGATTAGTCATATTAGAAACAAACGCTAAATTGTTGGTCATGTTGTATATAGTTCTTTACAAGGGTACTTGAATTGAACATAATTTAACTAACTAGCGACTCAACGTTGCTTCGCTCAGGTTATTCCCAAGGTATGTTTTGACGCTTAGTGTGGAATAGATTTTTACTTTTCAAATTTTTTTCGTGAATTTTTCCAATGTTTTAATAGTTATTCTGCTATTCAGATTGCTATTTAGATTATAAAAATCGGTCCAGCAGTTCTCGAGTTATAAGTGTTGTAACAAACCCGACTTTGTTTTATATATAATATACATATAGATGTTTTTTCATGAGCAAGAGAGAATTTTATATTATGTGCATGAGATTTAGAGATCCTTGATCATTCAAAGTGGATGAATCCCTTAATATTTTTAGTTTGTAACTAATAAAATAATTAAAGGGCCAAAAGGGAGTAAATTTTTACTAAACAAATCATCCTACAATGTAATCTATTTACAATCATGAAACAATAACTAACACTTATTGTAAGTAGGTACAGTTTAATCATATAATAAATATCCTTGCAAAATCAAGTGGACTTGATAAGGATCGACAGTGTAAATCCAAACTAATGTTATAAATGTGAAAATATGTTTGTTTGTTTGTCCTTCTTTCATGTCCAAACGGAGAGGCGGATTGAGATGATTTTTTGTGTGGAGATAGTTGGAGGGTTGGAGAGTGACATAGGCTTCTTTTTACCGCGGGAGATTATCTCATTCCCACGTGAGAACACGTTATATTACAACCCAAAAAAAAATGATCAGAATTACTTGAAACTTGGCATTAATGCTCTTCAATAAAATTAAATAAATACGTATTTTAGCATTTTTCGAAATTCATCCTATAAGGGGGTAAAACAGGAGATGAAAGTTTGTATGAAACTACATTTTTAAATAGTTTTAGCGCGAGCGAAGCCGCGGGTTCTGCTAGTTATTAATATTTTAATTTATTAATTAAAATTTTATTTTATTTATAAGCTTTACTTATTACAAAAATATCATTCCAACCTGCAAGTTTTAAAGTTACTAGCTAAAATTTCAGATACAAAAATTGCATATATATAAGACGGAGGAGGATTTAGTTACCTTTTTCTGTTATGAAACCTTATTATTGTTTAAAGTCACTATGTTCTTTAATTTACTTTTTATTGCTTTTAAATTGATTTTGAATTCAGAGCAGAGATTTAGTCTTGAGCGGGGTCGAGACGCCATCACGACATTTCTTTGGAGATACGTGGCTTAGTAACGTTGGTTGATCATGGTATAGAGAGTTATGTTTGATATTGTAGTTGGAAGTCGATGATCGGTGACTGTGAACCCGCTAGCTCTAAATAATTAGAATTACCGTTTCAAGTTTATAACATTGTGACTTCCCTGATTAAATTGTGTATTGAGCACTGAATACTTTATTATTTGAGCCCTGATAACGCCCACAAGTTGAGTAACCACCAAAGATGATGTTCGTAGTATATGGATAACACGACATATATATATATATATATACAATAGATTTGGAAATAGCAAATGTGGTTTCATTTATTTTTGTAAAATTATTTATACAGTTGTGTACCACAAAGAGCATTTGTATTCAATTTTATTCCAAAACTAATACTAAGTAACATCACTACTGTGGGTGTATAACTGCTTATTGCATGACAAAACTTCTTTTGAATCTATGAGTACAAATGTTTCATACTTACAGCATATAACTCCAATACAAGGAATATATGATATCTCTGATGGTCCTCGCATTTTAATTTGATATTCTAATTGACTGTCACAGTCTCTCAAGCTTGGCATTGCTGGGTTTGTTGGGTGGGAATGATACCAGCCTAGTAAGCTAAGTCCCAGTTTTTCTATTTCCATTTGTATTTCCAATTCAACAAGCACTCTTGGCCTTGTATCATTTTTGCTTATTAAGCAAGGAAATGTATGTGTTATCATCACATCTGCAATAATATTTAAGATTTTTAATATGAAAAATGTTTAAGTTTAACTATATTGATACCATACTACATAATATGTCAACTAATTCCACCATTTTCAAGGGGCACTAAAACTGTTATTATTTCAATAATGTTTTGAATTCAGAAAACATGGTCTTTTAGAAGCCTTTGAAAAGGTGATCGCAACAGAGAAAACTAGCAAATTAAGGTATCGATATTCATATTCTGAGGCAGTGGTAGCCCAATGGTAACGCGCTCGCTTGGAAAACCGAGTGAAGCAGGTTCAAATCCCGGGTTCCCCGGCTCACACCTCTGATACTTTCATGTGCAAATAATTTCAAATATGACGTGTTACAGTGAAGCCTTAGAGAATCTAGCAAAGGATATGTAAAAATCTGTCAACCTGTACTTGGCCAGTGTGGTGGACTATAGCCTGATCCCCCTCATATTGAAGGGAAGCCTGTACCTAGCAGTGAGATATTCAAAAAAGAACTGAATTCAATTCATATTCTATTAGTGTCAATTTGCATCATTTTCATTTTACCTTATGAGAAACTGATCTTTTAATTATTCTGAAGACATATTGTGAAGTGATACTCATAGTAAGGACATGGAATGGGAATTAAAATTAATGGACAAGCTTTTTAAAACTTTTTTTAGTCTTTAATTGCTTTTGTAGAACCTGAATCCTTATTTTTAAAGAAGTCAGATTCAAACTTAATTAAGACAATTACTTAGTAAACATTTCAATCATTATTGCTATAACAAACAATGGTATCCCATTTTCATGTTATATATAAAACATATGATAGTTATTGTACTTACTATGGTTATTTAGATCCCAAGTCCCTGCAACATAACCATACACCTCCTCCTTTTTTAAATGACAGTGAATGTCAAGCACGAGAAGGGCATTTGAACTTACAGATACCAAAAAAGGTTGCACTTTCCCAGCTGATGAAAATGACACTGCTTCAATAAGCATATTTGCATCACTAAAAGTTGAGTTTTTATTAAATAAGAACAATGTCAACTTTTATAATATCACGATTTATAATAAATGTTTAATCATCACATAAATATTCACCCAAAATCTTTAAAAACTTTATTAAATATTTTGAATGAATATGCAATTTTTGCAAGGCCATATCATGATTAGGGTTGAGATGTAGACTAAAAGCATAATATCATAATCTTATTACATACTGTTGCATCATTCTATTTGGAACAGTGTTATGCTTCATTACAACTCTCTGTGGTGGTGGTTCTGGGGGACTTTCCACTTCCATTTCTGTTTCTTCTATAAAAAATGATTTTAAAATTATTCAAAATAATTTAATACAACATGGTTGAATATATTATTTTTCTTTAAGAGATTAATTTATCAATGTTATCATAATTAAAGTCTTCTTTATAAACTATCCTTTTTAATCACAAAGGGAATAATTACCATCACTATGCATGTTTTCTCTTTGCAATTGCTTTTTACGCAGATATGTTGCTTTGATTGTGTCAAGTTTTTTGCCTCTATACTTAACAGAGGCCCATCCACAGCCAGATCTCTTGTCAGGGTTAATAATTCTTTTACAGTGAATAGCCCACGCTGAAGGGGAACAAAAAATTGTTTCAGTTTCATGCGACTTGATTTTACCATCAGCTTGTAGGTCCCCTACAAATTTCTGACCCTAAGCAAATGCAAGAAAAATATTAATTTTTTAAAATAATTTTTACACAAATATTTTACATAAAATATCTTTTACAAGAAATAAAATATATATAAATATTACCAAATATTCTATAGTCATTGCAGCAGTTCCAGGCTCCAACATCTTGTCCTCTAAAAGCATTTGTAAAGTTACACCTCTACCAGGCATAGATTTACTTCCTGGCTGAGCTTCAGATTCCTGTAAAATGATAATTTCTATTAATTTTATTCACGTCATTATACAAATAAATAAACTTATGACTTATTTTTACTTATAAACATCGAAAATTATTTCGTTAATAATTACTTTTTCGGCCTAGTACCTCATCTGAAAAATCTTCTCCACTTGCAATCTCTTCTTTATCTTCGTATGCAGACTCCTTTCGACTTTCATTAGGGTTTCCTTTCTTTATTTCCTCAGCAGGATTATCAGGTGCACTAGTAGCCGATTCTGGCTGTGCAAAGGTGTTGTTTCCAGACATTAAAGCTGCCGCTAAATGAGACGTCTGCAAATCCATTATTTCCAAACAGGAAAATATTGTTTTAAGATCACAACAATGCTAATCACTAGTGTCTTTATTAATATAAATAAATAATAGTTTTATCTTTAACAGTTACATTATATTATATTAGAATGCTGATTTATATATGTAGCAATATACATTATACTCTATGAATGCTGAATAGTAGAGCTGTAGCAAACCGTATGTATTCGTTACTGAGTAACGGGTACGCCATCTAGTACCGAGTACCGAAACGTTACTCACGAATGCATTTCGTTACTCGCATTTTCCGTACATATTTTCGTACTAATGTTTTTATTGATTTTTTATTCAGCAAAATACAACTTTCAGTTAATACTTAATACCATTGATGAGTAAATTAGAGAGTTTATTTATTTATTTCGAGTTGCATGATTTCCAGATCTTAGAAATTTTGTTTAGAAACAATTTTCAATTAGAAACAACCATTATATTTAGAACACATTTTGTTTTTTATCCAACAAATACTTATAATTTTTACTAAATGATTATGTCAAATGAAATCAAAATATACTTTATTCAAATAAACTTTTACAAGCTCTTTTGAATCGTCAATTTTACATTTTAAATTAAAATTAAATGTTAGTCCGTTAGGAACTACCACCGGCTCGGAATAAAGTTTTCTGCTAAGAAGAACCGACGAGATTCTCAACAACGGCTCTTTTAAAATAATAATTGTGTACAATATTGTAATACAATAATTATCTATTTATCCTACGTGAGACATGATCATGTGATTATGTGTAATACATACAGATTATGATTTGATAAATCATTCGCGCAATTGATTTTAAATAAAATATGCATTACGACGTCACACTAACGTGATAGATGCCGTTACTTATTCATTTTTAAATTACCTATTTTCAATTTATTATTTAATTTCAAAAATTATGAATAAAAAAATATTGTTAGTAATTTAAATTGTAATTAATATATAATATTAATATATTTATATTGTAAGTAATTTATAAATAATCAAAATTTACGAGTTCTGGATATCATGTAACTCTACAATTGAAATGGTTTGTTGATCGTGCATTATTCCACAGAAAACAACGCGACGTCAATGGTATACGGTATAACGTATAATTTATACCGTACGCAATACATACGCAACACGACTCGATGCGATGCTCTACGAGTATGTTATCGGGTATCAAAATTCAAAAGTAACGAGTAACGATTCAAAAGTAACGAGTACTGATGCTATAGTAACGAATGCATACGGGTACGCTATTTTTCGTTACTTTTACACCTTGACTGAATAGTAAACACTAAACACAACTGTCTACAATTATTTGTCATCCATGTCCACAAACTAAAGATGTGTCAACTCGATTTACTAACTCGAGTTGATTCCTCTCTGACTCGAATTTGGATTGGCGTGGTAAATGAACGAATCAAGCGAGTACGCGATTGACGCGCTCTCATTCTTACGCAAGCGCGGCGATTCATTCGTTGTGTGCACGCTTTGTACAGTCGTCAGCATTGTAGACTACACATTTATGTTGCAAAATCGCTCCTATTACAACCGAATAAGATGCCACAGTGTTTAACTTAAATCGCTGTCGTCTGTACTTCCGCCATAGCGTATCAACCGAATGATAGCGTTATAATATCCATACTAATATTATAAATGTGAAGTGTGTTTGTTTGTCCTTCTTTCACGTTGAAACGGAGTGACGGTTGGGGTAATTTTTTGGGTGAAGATAGTTGGAGGGCTGGAGAGTGATATAGGCAACTTTTAACCGCGGAAGATTATCTCATTCCCACGGGAAAACACGTTATAATACAACCCAAAAAAAAATTATGATCAAAATTACTTGAAACTTGGTATTAACGCTCTTCAATACAATTAAATAAATACATGTTTAAGCATACTTAGAAATTCAATCCCCTAAGAGGATCAAATGGGAGATGAAAGTTTGTATGAAACTCTGTAATAAATAATATATAAAAGAGTACCACAAATAAAAAAAAAAATATCACCTGTAGACGATTTCAATTTTAAATTAACTTTCTTTAAAATGATGTCCATATAGCCTTAAATATAAAGATTGTGATTTCGCTAATTTTGGTAGTCTTATTGCTTTAGCCCACAATTTATTCAGTTTTTATGCTTTGGGTACAAATGATATCCATTTTTTTTGCATCGTGGCTCTGCACAATTTGTCATTTTAATTAAATTTTAAATAAAATTATTAAAAACCACGGTTTATGGCTTTATATTATACTGAGGGCCATAGTGGTTGTGACATCTGGCGGGAGAAAAAAACATAATTCCTTCCCATTTCCTACTTTTTGCATAGAATACAAATTAATAGATTTTTTTAGTTTATGCTATCGAAAAATTAATCATCTGTTTTTGTCTATGCTTGAATAGGCCTATCAAAAATCGAAATTTTCAATTTCTAGTTCTTGGCATCTTGCTTAATGTGGTGTAATAATGGAATTAATATAAAATTGAAAGATCGTGTCATTATTATATAAGCTGAATTATAATCTAAAAGTTTATATGATATTAAAATTTACTTAAGCCGACAATAATATTTATAGACTTACGAATTTCAACTATGGCTATTGTTAAAACACCTATATTAAAAGTAATACTATGTGGTGAATATGGTGTAGGAAAAAGCTCTATTTTTCGGCGATTTATAAATAATACTTTCATGCCAAACGCCGATAAGAGGTCGACTTTGGGCTTAGATCACTTTGAAAAAATGTACCGGGTTGGAGACAAAGACGTCAAGGTTATTTGCTTATTTGATTAAAATTTACAATTTTTTTTATATTTTAATTGTTCATAAAGATAAATATAAATTATAGTTACAGCTTTGGGATACTGGTGGAATGGAAAGAATAGCATCAGTTACTTCAAGTTATTACAAATATGCCGAAGCAGCCATCCTCGTATTTTCTTTGGATAATGCTTCTTCATTTCATGTATTGAGTCAACATCTACTGGATATTGTAACTTACGCCGAGAATGCAAAAATATATTTATGTGGCAACAAATCAGATTTAGAAGGATCATGTCCCCAAGTTACAGATGCTGATATAGACATCTTTTGGTAAAACGTTTATTATTTTTCGTAAGTAATTAATAGTGTTATGGATGATAAAACTAATATTATTATGATTGACAAGGCATGTACACTTTATCAACCTTTAGCTGCATTTTTTCAATTTGGAAATAGAAAAATATTTTTTTGAGGGATGAGAGCTTTTAGAGCACTTACCTATATGAATGAAAATTAATTATAAATAGATAATTCTATGTATGTGATTTTTTAAAAATATTTTATTTTTTAGTGAACAGTGTCACAACCTCATCAGCAGTACATATAAAACATCTTGTAAAAGTGGACAAGGCTTAGAAGAAATGTTTATAGATATTGCTCAGCAATTGGTTGAATCAAATAGATCAAGAATTGAACTTCAGAGATTAGATCACAATAGTTTCAAAATAACTAATCCAGAACCACCAGATGAGCCATCCTGTAATTGTTAACAATATACATATTAAATATGATGTCAGTAAGACAATTTAAGTTATCATTTTTAAATAAAAATGAGGAAAAGAAAACAAAGGTAACAATGTTTCTCTTTTTAGTTGATAATAGTTTGTTTATGTAATATTAATTTTTATTTTTCTACTAGGTATTTGTTTTTTCTAAAACCTGGCTATATTAGTCACACTGATAGCTTAAATTGAAGTTGTGATTTGTTTGTGTATGAACTTTGAGTATACAATATGCTCCATGTTTTATATGACTTTGCTATTTTGTATACTGTAATGCTAGATTGTATTATACACTTTACAGAGCTAAGATTGCAAATAAGTATATTTGTGAATTATCATTATCAGTTTTGTTTCAGTTTAAAATGAAAAATTTGTAGATAAAAAATATTTTTTTGAGTACATCTTATATTTCATTGAATATGACAATTTGCTCAGATAGCATTTTTAATGAATTAGACCGACATAAGAAAAAGTTCTTAGAATTTTTTAATAGTTGTATTATTAACATTTAAATTACTTAAAAATTGCAAAAAGCATGTACCTAGTAATATGTGTATGAAAAAATTTAGCATTATATTGATTATTTTTTATAGAGATCTAACCAATCCCTTTAAGTTGTAAATTCTGTGGTTATATCCAAGCAATAGCACAAAGTATTAATTTATATGTTTCTGAACTACTTAGAAGCAGCTACATTTATGTATGTCTCAGATTAAATAGAATGTATTAATAAAGTATTACTTTACATTTTTGTATTATATTCTTCTGCTGTGATTTCAGTGATTTTCTATGAATTTTCTCATAACTTATTTATGTACCTGAAACTATTTACATACTTTTCATATGCAGTTTAAAAATAATATCTTAGATATGTATAGTATTTTAAAACTTTGTATTACTCCATATTTTCTTAAGAGATGTCAGTATCATAGTAATTTGTACATGTCATTATTTTATTCATTCATTTATAATAAAACGATAATAACAGATAGTCTGCAGTCCACCATGGGTTTTTTTAACTATTAATAACAAGCTGAAACTTCACAAGTAGCTTCGTTTTTCGTTTTCGTTTTGACAAGATGCCCAACTTTTCTTTCTACCAAAGTTTGATAGTGGTAGATACAGTTGTGGATAGATATGGAACGTGTCGAAATGGTGATTGTTTAAAATTTATTACTAACAGGTTGTTTTACGATTTAACTCAAGCAACATAAAACAGAATCAAATATTCAGTCAAATCGTCCCCTCTCCGAATTAGTTAAAATAACGTCATAATATTTTCATAGTATTTATTATTATATAGTATCAAATCATTCTACAGATACAATGGTAGGATATCTCAGTCCTATGTTGTTATAGTAGTAGTTAAAAAAAATCCTTGGTGAACTGTAGACTAGGACTTATATGTAATTATAATTTATTAATATTTTGCTTTGAATTCTATAAATACCGTTTTTTTTTGTAAAACATTACATAAAATTGTATGCTTTAGTAATTTATCGATTGTTAACAAATAGGTATGTATTAATATGAAAAAAAATCTATTTCATAATTGCAAAATAAATTAAAATGTTTT
Organism: Brenthis ino; assembly: GCA_921882275.1. Taxonomy (NCBI): domain Eukaryota; kingdom Metazoa; phylum Arthropoda; class Insecta; order Lepidoptera; family Nymphalidae; genus Brenthis; species Brenthis ino. The sequence goes on along the minus strand of OV170225.1, from coordinate 24,037,836 downwards.
TTGGTAGAATGGATCTGTTTCACTTAACATATTGAGTGTTAATTTATGTGACCTTGTTAAGTGAATTATTTAAAGAGATCTTTAAACAAAACAAAGAAATTAAATTTTTAAAAACAAGGTATGACAACATCACATTGATATTTTAGGGCATTATAACAAATCGAGTGAATTGTACGCTACGAACATTTAACTTTATAAAATGTACTGATTAAATAATCTCTTAATGTTTTCGTTTTTCATTTAGTGCTGTCTGTATATAACAATGTTAATTTATTTTGTTATTTTAATTTATAAGTAATAATTTTAAGAGCTACAACAGCTTTAATTTTATGTTTAATTCATTTTGCAAATGCATTTTTATTACCAGAGGTTGTGTCGTGACAAACCTAGTATTTGTAATAGACTTGATAAAATATAATTGTTAACATATACTCCAATAGCTTAATGCATATTTTTAAAATAAAGATCAATAATTCTTTGCTTTAATTCTGTTTCATTCATCAGCCATATATTAACATTACTTTTTAGTTTTATTATTACCACTCATTACACTATTTAATAAAACATGCTTTTGATGAAATTTTTAGTTAATAGTAGTGTGGTTTTTTTCACACTGGAATTGAACTTAGATGCCATTATAAAGAACTAAGTACCTACAATCAAAGATCTTTTATATGCAATGAGTCTTATCGCTGTTGCATGTGGTTTCTATATTCATAGTTCATACAAAGTTGAACCCATTGTTCTTTGTTTTCCCCTTATACCAAGAACTTGATAAAAAGTTCAACGAGAATATTATAGAATTAAACTTAGTACATCCCAAAAATTCCTTGAGATATAGATTAAGAAGTTGGCAGTAGTTGTTTTATTATAAGGAATCTTAAAATAAAACTAGAAACTGGAATTGAAATGTGTATTGTGTTGAGTTATTTTTAATGAAATACTATAACATGCTAATTTGCCTCAGATGTTATGTTTATTTTTTTTTTATGTACCTCAATACATAATTACTGTAGTAATTTAGGCTGTTAATTGTTATTTTTAAAGTATACCTACATATTAGGGTGGCGCAAAAAATACCGAGTATTTTTTTTCGTGGTTCGTATGAAAATATGTTAGTTTTTTTTGAGTCGTATTTAAAGAGCTCGAAAAAAATCTGTAAGGTTCGCTCAAGATTTAATTAAAAAAACAGTAACTTCATCAAAGCTTAAAATATTGATTTTTAGTCAGAATTTATGAACATTTTAAAGTTCATCGCCTTTGGTGTTTTTTAGCGAATTTTTAAGAATCTTGAGCCACTCCAAAAAAAATACTTAAATAAAATTGACTCTTAAAATAAAAAGCTAACACATTTTCATACGAGATACGAAAAAATTAAAAAAGGCGATTTTTTTACGCCACCCTGCTACATACACTTAGTAAAGTACACTGTAAATAATAAGATAATATGTAAATAAGTGTACTATTAATTGAATGATTGAAGCAGAAAGCAAATTCTATTTACAAATTACGATGTTTTTATTTGATAAAGAAAGTAATATAGTTACAATTATTAACATGTCACTTTAAACTTTACAGTATTAATCTAAATAAAACATAATTTCTTATTATCACATGCCCACTACTCTATTTCTCAAGCTGTAGGTCATAGTATTATAAACGATATTATATATCGAATTCCATTTTTCCGGATCTAATTGTAATTTTTATTACAATGTGCATTTATTGAATATTATATATATTTAATGTTGAGACCATTGGATTGACTTTATATCAACTCCCTCTTGAACCATCTCCCACAAAGGACTCATTTCTCTCAAACGCTCTACATGTCTGATTGTCTTTTCAGCTGTATAGTCCACTTCTTCAATTGTTGTGAATCTTCCCAATCCAAATCTGAAAGTATTAAATATTGATTCAATACGTTTGGATGTAGACTTAATAAAAAAATATCAGTGTAAATAAGATCTCCACAATCTTTTATTTTTATAGTATTAGTAACATTACTGCAATATCTTAGACCCTAAAACAAAGTTATGTTTGGGGTTGCTAAGCTAAAAAGGCATATTGATCAATACATATAATCTTTTGAATGTAATCTTAATTTAAAATAGTGTAGTTATCAAATGAATCACAATGAATAATTTGTGTAAGTCCTTTTTGCTAAATTAGTGTAATTTTTAAAGGACTAATATTTTTTTAATTAAATAAGTTCATTTAGCTGTGCCACAATTTTTCTTCCATCATACCTAAACCAAACTAACATTATAATACTTTCTTAGTCTCTCCTGTGACCATGATTGCTGTGAAGCATTCGTAACGTCAGGAACCAAAAATCAAAATAAATTCACAAAATAAACCGAAAATATAGTTTTATTTAAAATGTCAAACTAACGTTTTTTTTCTTGTAACCCTAAAGTATTTATATAATATTAAAAAATGATTACTTATAAGTACAATGTGTACAAACATACATGCTATATCTATATATACATATAATAAAATTGTAACTAAGGCGAATCTGTACATTAAATATTTTTTGGAAAATCTTATTGCAATAGACATTATTATCGATACACAGACCGAATCTACAGTTTTTAGAATTTTTGTCTGTCTGTTACTGCATCACGGAAAAACCACTGGAGGGATTTTGATGAAATTCGGTATGGTGATAGCTGGTTATCCGGGTCTACATATAGGATACTTTTTACCACGGGAAAATATCTCATTTTTGAGAAAAAATACAAAAACTGCAATGTAAGAGTATACTAATATGTAAAACCTAAGAATTTGGTTTTTGGTCATCTGAACGCGGGTGGAGCCGCGGGCAATGCTAGTAATCATATAAAGTAACTGCTGTATAATAAACGATTTCATACCTTATTGAACTATGGGCTAGGTCTTCATCTGTTCCTATAGCTCTTAAAACATATGATGGTTCTAGAGATGCTGAGGTGCAGGCCGAGCCACTTGATAGTGCCACATCTTTTAATGCCATTAATAATGATTCACCTAAAATTTGTAATTTATTTCATTTATGTAGACGAGAACATACAATTCATACAAAAACTTTCAACTTCAAATACTGAATATTTTGTCATTAAATTGATTAGTATCACTTAGATACCTTAGAAGTACAGTAAAAAGTTTTTAGAATATAATACTCAAGCTGAATAATGTGGCATCAGTCAGTATTGAAAAATAATGTTTATAAATTTCCAGTCCCTCATATGGTACTGAAGAAAAAACAAACTATTTGAATGATTTCCATCTTACCTTCTACATATGCAAATGATATATTTACACATCCAGGATATGATTGCTGAGGGTCTCCATTTCTTATAACATGTTTTAATCGGGAATAAATAGTATTTAAAAATCTTTCAGCCAACATTTTAATCCAAGCATGATCATAGGCCATTTCATTTTGTGCTAATTCACATGCTGCACCTATGTAATGATAAACAAGTATTGAAAATATTTGTAATAATTATATTTATACTATATTTATTACTGAATGACTTTAGAATAATTTGACAATTATTACCTAATCCCACAACTAATGGTGTAGGCACAGTTCCACTCCTCATTCCTCTCTCTTGACCTCCACCACTCTGTAGTGGTTCGACACGAACTCTTGGCCTACGTCTAATATACAGAGCACCTACTCCCTTAGGTCCATATACTTTATGCCCAGAAATAGACATAAGATCAATGTTCATACTATTCACGTCTAAAGGTATTTTGCCAATAGCTTGTGCTGCATCAGTATGAAAAAATATCTTATTTTTCTTACATATTGCTCCAATTTCAGAAATTGGTTGCAAGACACCTAAAATTCATATAATCCAATTAATATAAGTTTATTGTGAAGGAAACTAAAAAAAATTTTTTTAAACTTTAAACACATATGAGTCTGGCCGCCAAAAATTGTACATTATCATTCGTAAATTAGTAACACTCATTAACATACGTGAATGAATGTAACACATGTGAACTTTGTTAAGCATAGTGCACATTTTGTAGTATGTGTGTCACATATCACAATATCAAGTTGTATTATTGTCGCAATAATACAAAGAATTCAAGTACACTTTAATGATGTCTTTACCTTAATAAAACAGAGTTTACCAAAAATTACTTATTTTGGAATATAATACTTATTAAAAAAAACTAAGATACTGATTGGCTTCACAATTATAGATGCTGAATTTTCATTGGTTTTTGAGCCGAAGCCTTGGTGTTCTACCCACCATCATTCTAAACATCCTTCTCTATGGGACCAATTCTGTACAATAAAAAAACAGCTGATCCAGACAAAAGCTCAATTGTATAATATCTACTCAGTCGAAATTTAAGCCGAGTAGGTGTTGAACTTTTGTATGGAACAGCTAATATTTTTTCACTATACGAAGTTAGTCCTATAGAAAAATTTGTTCAGAATAATGGGCAAAAACCAGAGCTGCCTCAATTTCGAGAATTTACTAGATACCCTGCGCGGATACGTACTTGCGAAAAAAATTAGTTGAAATTTAAGTTCTGTAGTGTACACTAACCTTAAGAACTGATCACGAATCTTACGTAACACATTAAGTAACACAGGATATCATTCGTGAATCAAAAATACTGTGTTGTACGTAATCTAAAAAACATGTATGCGGGTTTATTTTGGAGTAAGAACATGACGAATAGGTTTATTTGTTAACTGAATGATCTATCTACACATAGAGATTAAAATTATATTGTCAAATTACATTCTTACCGTGCGTTTTCTTACATAAAAACATTAAAAACTACCGAGACAAAAGTGCCGGCCACTTTAATCTTCATTTTCACAGAAAACAAAATGACGATTTTAGTGTACAGGGTCGCGAACTTGTAAATGGGATTGTTATATAAGTAAAATATGTTTAAAGACTTGGAATCTAGACTGATTTCATTGTGATTTATAGTAACTTGCGTGAAGTATCATTCGGGAACAAAAATCGAGACACATACTTTTTAATTTATTTTCAATAAGTTTTTACGTAACTTGTTATTAAAAATCACTACAGCTTATAAAACTAACTAAACAATTTAGCAATGCTAAAAATTAACACTTCATTAGGCATTTTAGCATATTTTTTTGATTTCAAATTATAAGATGTTGTAGTGGGACACAAGATTTTTGTATGGATGCCAAGATTACCCTCTTAGAAAAAAAATTAAAAAACAGCTGTTAAAGGACATCGAAATTAATTAAATTTTTCCATAAGTATAAACGTGAAAATGTGTACCTGAAACTATTTGTAACATAACATTAAATGAAGTAGTATATGAAAATATTTTATTTTGTTTGAGAGAGACACTGATTTTTTTCCATATGTACAATTTTTGGTGGCCATACTCATATATAAAACACATACCAATTTCATTATTTACTGTCATAATCGAAACCAAGCTTGTTTCAGGTGTGAGTGCTTCTTCAAGTTCTTGAAGGTTTATAATTCCATTTGGTCCAACAGGTAAATATGTTACTTTAAAGCCTTCACCTTCCAAAGCCCGGCATGAATCCAAAACACATTTGTGTTCCTAAAATTTGTAAGGAAGTCATAAGTTGTAAAAATATACAATATGTATACAAAAAGTAAAAATGTTGAAAAAGGTATGAATATTTTTTTCTAAGGAGGATTTACAAAAACTCACAATTTGTGTTGTCACAACATGATTTTTTCTTGGTGCATAAAAATGAGCTACTCCTTTTACAGATATATTATTAGACTCAGTTGCTCCAGAGGTAAATATTATTTCTTTAGGATCTGCACCTATTAGACTAGCTACTTGCTCTCTAGCTTTATCTACTCCTGCTTCACTTTCCCAACCATAAGCATGAGTACGCGAATGTGGATTACCATAGTAATTAACAAGATATGGCAGCATTGCATCAAGTACTCGTGGATCCTAAAAATAGTTATTCTATTAGGTTTTTACACGTTACTGAAAAATATATCATTAATTATTTATATATGCTTCTACTTACAACGGGAGTGGTTGCTTGTGCATCAAAATAAAGTGGCCGGCCGATTTCATCATGTTTTAGAGAAAATTTCTCATTAACTACAACAAATTATAATTTTAAATTTATATTTATTTTCATCTGCTTTACATGACCTACATATAATTATAATATTATTTAATAATTACCAGAATCTGATAAGAATTTTCCTTGTATAAACATGAAAACAGCATTTTCTTGTTGTGATGAGCGATGAAGTATTTTTTTTGAAAAGAAAGGTGTAATATTCTTTACAATGCGAAACATTTTTGATTTTTCTTTTTTTTTACTTCGTCCAAATTATCAATTTATTGAAAAATAATGTTTGTTTAATGAGACATTTTAATTTAATCATGGAATATGAATGACAAATGACAATTGACAAATAAAGATTTTAATGATCACACAGCAGCTGACAGCACACTTCACAGAGAAACAGTTATACAGTAGTAGTTTATATATGTAGCAATATACTCTATGGTAGTAATCTTTGGAAGTTTGGATACAAACTTACATGGATCACAAAGACAATAGGCAATCAGCAATAGGCATGGCGATCTGAGATCGCTTAACCAAAAAGATCGATTTTTAAATCGATAAATAGTACTGAATCGATCCAGTGAATTGATATTTCACCCTAGATTGATTTTCGATTTTTTCTGTTTTGATAAGAACCATTAAATTATTTATCATTAGTTAAATGTACCTAAACACATGTAAAGAAATAAGTTTTTCACTTGTAAAGAAACACATGTAAAGAAATAAGTTTTTCACTCAAAAACTCGTGAGATGACTGTGTGCTCAGATAAAGACGTTCACGGTTCAATTCGGCGTGATGTTAGTTAAAAGTTAAAACGTAGTGGTTACATTTCTTTGGTTAGTCGTGTTCGACTTATAAGCCTAGTTCGCATTAAGCTAGTATTTTAGTCTAGTAGCGAGTAATTTAGTAACTAAACGTGTCTGAACACTAAAAATTTAGTCGATTAGTTTAGTAAGTAATTTAGTCGAGTCAATCCATTTTATTCTATTTTTTTGGGCGAGTAGCAGCCCCCACCACGCGTCCGAGCTCACAGGTTCACCGGCTAAACAAGTACGAACCTGTCGAATTAGTTGAGTTCATTAGTTGCCGCCATAATGTCGTTTTTACACAACTTTCGGACATTCTCAAACTATCAAAGTATTCTTTGGGATCTTCCAATGCTAATTCCTTCAGAAGACAATTAGTAGCTCCTAGTTTATCTCGTCTTTCGATCCATTTTCGTACCCATAGCTTCTTTTTATTAATCACACAAATTTCCTCATCCACCTCTTCTAAAATAGCCGTTACGATCAGCTTAATCAGTTTATTTACTTTATTGCGTTGTAGGCTGTTCATCTTGCAAAACACCACTCACTTGTAAACTGTACTCGACCAAAGTGCGAACGATTTTTGGCGAGTAGCGAGTAATTTAGCTACTGAATTACTCGCTACTAGACTAAAATACTAGCTTAATGCGAACTAGGCTATAGAGATAATACATATTATAGAGTAGGCAACTACCAATCAGCACTGTGTAGTGTGTGGTGGTGAGGCGTGGAGAAAAAAAGATAGAAAATATCTGCCTAGTTTCTATAACTCGCGTCATCTAAAAAGAACGTCAGTACGAAATACCATCCCGCACACAAAAGTTTTTAATTACGAAATGGTTTTATATATAAAAAAGAGAAAAATTGTTTTTGATGTATATTTTTTTACAAAGAGTCTAATTAGTGATGTGCCAACTCGGAAAAAATATAACTCGAGTTGAAATTCACGTAACTCGAGTTAACTGGATGAAAAATGAAGTGAATGATTCGTTTTGTTTATACCAATTTAATGACTCGGCTTCGCAAAAATATTAAAAAAATAGTACAGATTCTAAATAAATATTTATTGGGACAGTTATAATTATTATATTTTTTATATTTATTTATATTATTACTAGCAGAACCCGCGGCTTCGCTCGCGCCAAAAGTAAAAAGACACTCTAAAAAGGTAGGTTTCATACGAAATTTCATCCGCTATTTTACCCCCTTACGGGATAAATTTTGAAGAATGCTAACATATATTTATTTAATTGTATTGAAGAGCGTTAATAATAATAATAATAATAATAAATTTTATTTCAAGTAACCTAAGACTCATATTTTGTTAGTATACAAAGTGCTTATATTCTATGTTAGTACTTACACTCTAGATACATTTTATTCATTATTACATTACTAACAAGAAATAGCACAGCAGTGGCTAACATATCTACAGTCCAACCTACTGGCAATTACCCTCATGATGCTGTTGGTACTACCCCGTAATCTATCCACCAGGGAACCACATCTTTTGCGCATCGTGGCATAGAAACAATTTATCCTCGCTGCTGCGAACATCCCTGATGCACTACAAAAACGGGGCAATCCCAACAGCACCCTAAAGGCATTATTATATTGAACACGAAGCGCGTTATATGATTTTTGAGAGTACTTGGCCCACAGGTTGCACGTGTAAAAAGTTGTACAATATGCTCTGAACAAGGTGAGTTTAACACTATATGAACAACGTGCAAACCTACGGGCCAGCATATTCGCTCTCACTGACAACGCCCTTCGTTCCCTCTCTATATCCGTGTCGTCTTTGAGGTCGGGAGTCAATATATGTCCTAGGTATTTAAATTTAGACACCATTTCTAAAGTTACACCATTAAGGGTAATAGGTGGTACATTAAATTTTGATTTACTCTCGGCCTCAAAGACCATCACTACACTTTTTTTCGTATTGTAGATCAGTCCATGTCTTTCTACATAAGCCTCGCACATGGCCACTAGCTTCCTAAGGCCACAAATTGATGCACTCAACAGCACCATGTCATCAGCGTAGCTAATATTGTTTACACAAACACCATCCACGTAACAGCCGACCCTGGTACTGCTGAGCTCAGCGATCAAATCGTCCACGTAAAGATTGAAAAGCGTTGGTGAACTCAATCCCCCCTGTCTCACCCCGCACTCCAGCCCATACGGCCTTGATAAGGCTCCTGCCCATCGTACGTTGTTGACCTGGTTTCTGTACCAATATTTAAATATGTTGGTAAGTTCTAATGGGATATTTAGTTCATTCATCTTTTTCCATAGTATATCATAAGAAACCAGGTCAAAAGCTTTGGACAAATCTAAAAAGCAAGCATAAATGGGAGTCTTACGCTTTGTGTAGTAATTGACAGTATGCTTAAGACCTAATATAGCGCTCTCCGTAGACAAACCAGGTCGAAAACCGAATTGGTTATCATGAGGTTTTATGTAAATATTTAATAGCTGGTTAAGCATACTGTCAAATACCTTCGATATAACCGTAGCCAGAGAGATAGGCCTATAGTTATTTTTATCCGTTAGGTTACCCGTTTTGCTTTTCACAATAGGCACGACTATCGTACGTATCATTTCACTCGGCATAAAACTATGACTTACACATAGATTGTAAAGCATCGATAGAACTCTGGGAAGGTGCGGCCCAGCATATTGAAGATGCTCAATGCTAAGACCATCATGACCAGGGGATTTACCTCTAGTCATACACTTAATTGTTTGAGAGATATCTTTATTAAGAAAACTTATCCCCATTTCCCTGCTGGTCTCAACATTAAACATTGATTCAGAAGGCCCCTGTGGTGATTTAACGATGAAATGGTCCGCGAAAATATTAGAAATCTTGACAGGCTCACAAATACCATTTATGCTCACGGGAAGAGACGGCCTACTATTCAGCTTATTCGTATACTTCCAGAATCCCCGAAAATCTTTCCTAGAGTAATGTGAGGCTAGAATATCCATTTTAATTTGCTCTTGATGGTTTTGACACCATCTTAATTTTGATTTGAAAATTTTTCTAGCCTCACACATTTCGTCATAGACACGTCCTGCAATTGGTTTACCGTACCACAACCATAATAAAAACTTATGCCTGGCCTTCCCGTGGGCTTCCGCTACATGCTTATTCCAGCCTATAACTTTCTTGCTTTTTATATGCTTTTTACACTCTCGGCCCACCACGGAGGCTTCCGATAACGCCTTAACTATGTCACTGTACAACTTAGTCACAATGTCATTATGCTTAGAATTATTACAAGTACGATTACAGCAATCATTAAGCTCATCAGGGTGTTGTATTAAGCTTAACCTAACATCGCATTCCCTCCTGTATGTGTTTATTTGTTCTACACTTCTCTCCCCCCAAATTACTTTATTATGACAAGTGCTTATTACAGGTTTTTTCGATATTAATACGTTTAAGCTACATTCGACAATCAATGGAAAATGATCGGACCATAACACATCATATAACACGTATACACTGCGTACAGAGTCTATAGCAGATTTCGTGGCTAAGCAATGATCAAGCCACCGCTTGGACCCGTGTGATTCACTTATAAAAGTATACGTATCCGAGTTAGAACCTAGCATATCAGTGTCTATACATGTCCAATCTTGCTCTAAGCAGAACTGAGAAAGTTCGTTATAAAACCGCTCTGTAGGGTGCGCGTTATAGTCACCCAATATGTACACACAATTTTCCCCACACGTATCAATAATCGCACTTACCGCACTTAAGACGTCTGTAAAATCCATTAGATTGTCAGGAGCATCCGTGGGCATGTACACACTCATCACAATAAACGATTTTTCTTCTAATACTATTTTAATAGCACAGATTCGCGGGTTATTGCACGGAATTACGGACACATCTTCATCATGGTCTTTAATACCAACTTTCAAGTAATTCTGATCATAAATATTTTTTTGGGTTGTATTATAACGTGTTTTCCCGTGGAAATGAGATAATCTTCCGCGGTAAAAAGTAGTCTATACCACTCTCCGGCCCTCCAACTATGAATTATCTTCACACAAGAAATTACCCCAGTCCGTTACTCCGTTTCGACGTGAAAGAAGGCAAACATACTTTCATATTTATAATATTAGTATGGATATTATAACGCTGTCATTCGGTCGAAACGCTATGACGGGAGTACGGACGACAGCGATTAAGTTAAATACTGTGGCATCTTATTCGGTTGTAATAGGAGCGATTTTGCAACATAAATGTATAGTCTGAAGTGCTGACGACTGTACAAAACATGAACACAACGCGAACGAATCGCCGCGTTTGCGTAAGGTCAATCGCGTAGGTACTCGCTTGATTCGTTCATTTACCACGCAAATCCAATTCAAGTCAGAGAGAATTCAACTCGAGTTGACACATCTTTAAGTCTAATAATAATGCAGTTAATAATAAGAAAAAATGTATTAAATGTATTAGTTTAATTTTTTGTAAGTAGATTGAACATTCTGCACTGAATCAAACATATTTTAATAATTAATACAATTCTATTTAATGTATTCTATCTAATATATTTTTCAATGTCCCTACCAATAACTAATATATAAAGCCGCGAGCGAAATGTTATGAAAAATAAAATAATAGGCTTAGTACTTCTGTGCGCGAGTATTCAGTATACCCATGCGCACACATACCCTCACCACTTTCTTCCAGCGCTCTTTTTAGATGACATGAGTTATATCTTTGTTTCATGATATATGCGCATTAGTAGCCTATATATGAAAAGAAAAGGATATTAAGTAACGACGAATGAATTTTTTATAAAAAAAACGTGTGTGCATGTACTTATGTACGCACGTTAGAAGTTATACTTCTTTCGCCTAATAGAACAAAAATAGCTAGTTTTCATCCCGTATGTCACCACGCACAACTCTCTGTTTGTAAAAGGAATGCAGCTAACTTCATCATGTCGCTTTCAGCTAACTTCATCATGTCGTTTTTTGGCTGTTGGTGTGCGCGCGCATCGTATAAATTTTACTCTCATATTTTTCCAATCGTGCCAAAAGAAGTATAACTTCTAAAATCATTTTAGGAAAAATAATACTGCTTCAGCATTCCTCAATATTCAGCAGGCTTTCGCCAAAGACTGCACGTCTTTCGAAAACTTGTTAGGTCGCATGCAAGTTTCCTCGCGACTTTTTCCTTCATCGTAAGACAAGTGGTAATCATGTTGGAAATGCAGATCAACACAAAAAAAGTACCTATATTGTAAAATATACACCCTTTAAATAGCATAGAACAAAATCTGTATTTTTTTGTGATTAAAGAACTAATTTAATAAAAAACAAAAACAACTAATTTTTAGTTATTTATGTACATATTTCTAAATTTAAAGCATAATAATCTGTCAAAATGTATTTATCCAAAAAAGAATTAATCAAATATATCATCATAGGTTAACAGAGTACGCTTAGGATCTTTAGGAGGTAAAGCAGTTCTTGGTGTTGATGCAGGAGTCCAAGATCCTGCAGGCTGTGGTGGTTTTCTAACAAAAGTCATGCGCCATCCTTCCTCACATCCATCGAGAGCAGTGTGAGCATTTGTTGCCATTTCCACAGTATCAAAGGAAAGAAATACCCTGTAATGCATGATTTATGTAACATTTATATTCTTCTGGTGGAAATCTATCTCTTTTTTTACAATTGTTGTATGTACACATCCTGACAAAACATTTTTTGACTAAATTTATATCAAATAATAACAGATAAATCTTTAACTAAAAGTTATGTAAGTTAAGTTGAGGACAAGGAAATTTCTATTTTTATTAATATTTTATATACAAATAATATATTTTATATTGTACATATTTTCTGTGCAAATAACAAATGAAATTTTAATTTTTAGTGTTAAAAATGGTTACATACTCTATATGTTGTTCTTTAATGACTTCACACCGAAACATTGGTTAAATTCTTATACCTGCACTTTATTAGCAGAATATTTATATTTAAATGGATTATTTCAATGGAGCACTCTTTAACAGCCTTAATCCATATCCTAATCAAGGAAGATAGTAGTGCCCTATTCATTCACATTAGAAGGTCACACATAGAATTGGATACATTTCTTTTTTTCTTTCCTTTAAATATTGCATTTTATACAGAGATATATTCAATAAATCTAAAAAAAAATGTCTTCTATAATCTATATTCTTTGGCGTTGGACTATACCTGTCTCTATAATACTATATTATTCTGTCTAAAATATCATTTAATTATAAAAATATATATTTTATGTTCTTAATAATAAAAATTAAAATCATCTATTAAGACTCTGTGAGTCATAACTATATATTCCTATTTAATATATAAAAATGCAGAATGCAGTGTCAGACCTATGGTCAATACTTAAAAAAAAAAAGCTTACTTGTCATCATCTGCTTCTTGTGTATATGTAAATGGTTCAAATGAAGCTAAACGGCGTCTTATAACATCTTCAGTAATTTTAGCACCAACAATTTGTAAAAATGTGGTCTTTCCACCTGCATTTGCTGCCTCTCCAGGGTGGCTACGAGCACCTTTCTCTTCTCTTAAATAGAAAAAATTGTTATTAATTTTCGTTTTGTGGTAAAATTGCATATTTTTTAAACACTTTTTGTGGTGTAATGCAAAGTATTTTTTATAGTCAGACTATTTTTTATAAGAGATCTACTATTATTTACAATATTATTACATAGTTATACATAAAGTAATAACACAATAGATACATTATAACACAGTGAATATAATATTAGGAGAGATAAAAGAAGTAGAGCTAATAATAGTGAAATAACTTACTTTTCTCTAGCTGTTACAAAAGAGTCATATAAGTATTTAACTCGGGGTGCAGATTTTTCTTCAGGAGGTGGTGGTTCTTGTGAGGCACTAAAGGGCTGATAAGATGCAACACCACCAGTAGAGCCAGTTGAACCACTAAGTTTACGTTCTCTCCCTTTGAACCATTTATTTGAACATAGGATTTTATAGGAATTAAAGTATCATTAGTATTAAAGTATATACATATAAAGTCTATTATTTATATATTAACTGCCTCAGTGGTGTAGTGGCTAGCATGTGCGGCTGCACATCCGGAGGTCCTGGGTTCGAGTCCCGGATCGGGCCAAGTTTAGTTATTGAGTCTTTCTGTATAGTAAGTCTCAGTAACAGCCCAGAGTTGGGAAGTTGGCGGTGCTTCACCCCCGTGCCTCGGAGAGCACGTAAAGCCGTCGGTCCTGCGCCTTAAATCTCACCGGTCGTGTCGAGTGGTCGTCCCACCGGAGTATGAGAGTGACAGGAATAGAGAGTGCACTTGTGTCTGCGCGTACACTTGAGCACTATAATATCTCCTGCGCAGTTGGCTAATCTCAATGAGATTGGCCGCCGTAGCCGGAATCGGCTAGGAGAACATCATCATAAAGTCTATATCTGTACATATAATAAAAGTGTAACTGATTGCTGTCTGTACATGGAAAATATTTCGGAAATACTATTATTGGAGGTCTTTATTAACGAAATAGAACCCAAAACAATGATTTTTTTCTGTATGTCTGTGCATTTGTGCGCACTAATCTCTGACACGGCTTAACCGATTTAGGTACAGTTTTCATTAATGTATTTTGGTTAGCTTCACTTAACATTTATTATTTGTTTTATTTCAATCTATTATAATTTATTTATTTCAATCGGTTCATAAATAAAAAAAGTTATGTCAATTTAAAGAATCACCAAGGGACGAACCCGAGCGAAGCGAGTGCGAGTCGCTTGTTTACAAATATAAATTTACCTGCCCTAGGACGTTTGAATGTTGCATTTTGCGGCTGAGGAGGTGGGCTTTTTATAGCTTGAATTGCTCCACTTTTAATAAGTTTTCGTGCTATTTCACGAGCATCCCTTGCTTCAGTTGGTCGTTTTGGTAAAATTGGCTTTTCAGGCTCTTGCTTAGGAGCTTTTAAAGCTTGAAGTGCTTTCTTTTTTTTCTTTAATTTTTGATATTTTGCCTGTAGCATTAATTCTTCCTCTGTTAAATTAGAAGGAAAATGTAAGTAAACCATTTTATATTTATGATTAAAACTATTTTTTCGTAGTTGCAGAAAATCTTTATTATTTTTCCTAATAATCAAAAGATTCTGCCGGTGTCCAAAAGTAAGTATTAGCATGGATGACAAATAAAAATAATAGTATTTACTATTTGGTAATTAGTATTTATTATGACGTAAGTAAGTTTTTAGCCCTTGGGCCTTGACCACAGATTAACATGACTATTGTCAAATGTCAAAGACATAGATTATATTACGACGACGCAGATGTAATGGGGAAGAATTTTGCCTTTTTCTCCCGCCAGATGTCACGTTCACTATAGCTCTCAGTTAAAGTGTGGATGGATTTTATTCATTTTAAATAAAATAACAAATTGTACAGTGCTAGGATGCAAAGAAAATAGATATTATTGTTCCCAAAAGACAAAAACTGAAGAAATTGTGGGTTAAAGCAATAAGACGACCAAAATTGGTGAAATCACAATCTTTATATTTAAGGCTATGTGGACATCATTTTTTAGAAAGCGATTTTAAAACTTTTAAAATATCGTCTGCAGAAGAATGTTTTTTTGTACTCTTTTACATATTAATTACAGAGTTTCATACAAACTTTCATCCCTTTTACTCCCTTATGGGATAGAATTTCGAAAAATGCTAAAACATGTATTAATTTAATTGTATTGAAGAGCATTAATACCAAGTTTCAAGTGATTCTAATGACAAATAATTTTTTGCCCTTATATACTTTATTATCCCCTTTTACCCCTTTAAGGGATGAATTGCGGAAAAAATCAAATAAATATGTTTTTTATCTGAAAGCTACTTCCTGTGTATTTCACATTAAGAATGACAGAGTTTCATTCAATATTTATTCACCTACTTTACCCGCTCAGATGCCTATATCATGTAAGGAATACGTCCTTAAATTTCACGTTTCTATGATCAGCGGCATATGCTGTGTTGATCCATTAGTCAATCTGGACCACCACAGTATGCACCTTTCCTTCTCAATTCTTCCATCAGGTGGTCTAACTTCTAGGTACAATACATTGCACATGTAAGATGCGAACACAACAGAAGCAAAAAACCAGGTATAAAAGAGATATCACAATAACTTGCTTAACTTCAGACTGAATGTAAATAGGCCATACGTGTAGCGCCCTCTTTTCGAGAAATCTTCCCCATTGGAAAACGCCCTTAATGACTGATGGATCACATAGCCTAAACGGCTGGTCGTAGAAACGTGTTTCGAGGACGTATTCGCTAAAGGATATAGGTATCCAATAAGAAAGTTTTTTTTTGAAATTCATCCCCTAAGTGGGTAAAATAGAGAATGTAAGATTGTATAAAACTCTGTCGTTCATAATGTGAAATACACAGAAAGTGGTGTTTAGCTTTAAAATAAAAAATAAGAAATATATATTTTTTTTATGAAATGCATCCCTTATAAGAGTCAAACGGGGTAATAAAGTTTGTATGGGCAAAGAATTATTTATGATCAGAAATTACTTGAAACTTGTTATTAATGCTCTTCAATATAATTAAATAATACTAAATGTTTTAGACTCTTTCGAAATTCAATCCCCAAGAGGGTAAAATTGGTTATTAACGTTTTTGTGAAACTAATTAATATGTAAAAAATACAAAAAATAAAGAAATATTCACCTATAGACGATTTCAGTTTTAAATAATATAATGTCCATTTACCTAGCCTTAAATATAAAGATTGTGATTTCGCCAATTTGGGTCGTCTTATTGCTTTAGCCCACAATTTTTTCAGTTTTTATTTTTTGGGTACAAATGATATTAATTTTTTGCAAAAATAAAAAAAAACATATTCACCCGTAGACGATTTAAGAGTTTTAAAATCACTTTCTGTAAAATGATGTCCACATAGCCTTAAATATAAAGATTGTGATTTCACCAATTAAAACATTTTAAAAAATAAGCTTTTATTTAAATGCTCTAAATTGTAGATAAACAAGAAACAAAATGTTAAAAAATAATGTTTTTTATAAAATAAGTAAATTTCGCAATAAGCTTTTGTATCATATTACTGCAGACTACCTTCGCTTCGCTCGGGTGTGTCCCTAGGTAAATTTAATTTTTTTGAACGAAATCCTAATTTTTTTTTTCTAAAATAAAAGTAGCCTAAATTACTAGGTACATAAAGCATGAGTTATCTGTCAGTGAAAGTACCGTCAAAATCGGTTCAGCCGTTTCAGAAATTAGCCGGAACAAACAGACAGACAGACAAATTTTAAAAATTTAGTTTTTCATACATGTACCTTCTTATTTATTTAGTAAAAACTTGTTATTTTGACATTACAAATAGACTCTTCAATTTTATCTACCTATCTGTAAATTGTGTAATGTAATGGATTAATGGGTTTGATTTAATTTGAAGTAATAAACTTTCTTCTTCTTTTTAGACTTACACTATGTCAATTTAAAACCTATATGACTTTGCAGTATCGTGTCCTCCTATCCGATTTCGAGCACTGCGGCCAATCTCTCTGCGAATCTGCGACTCGCCAACAGCGCAGGAGATATTATAGTGCACAAGTGTACGCGCAGACACAACGTGCACTCTCTATTCCTTTTACTCTCACATTCCGGTGGGATGACAATTGGACACGACCGGTAGCAGATCACGAACCAAACCGGCTATAGGTGCACTTCGAGGCACAGGGATGAAACTAAACTTGTCCAGAACTAAGACTCTAACCCAGGATCTCCGGATGTGCAGTCGTACATTATAGCCACTATAGCACCAAGGCAGTAAATTTTATATATACGGGTTTTATAAATAAATATGAAATGAGAAAAGCTTGTATATATATGTAATATAAATTATTTCGTGTATCTGGGAAACAGCTGTAACGATTTGGATCAAGTTTAACATTTAGATAAGGTCATGCTTTTTTTAGTTTATCTATATAGATGTCTTTTCCGAAAAAAAATACGATTTCACAAAAAAAAAGCTGAGCGAAGCTTGGTCGCCCTGGTAGGTACTATTTATATTTAGATACCTCTAAGAAGTTATCAAAAACATAATTACTGCTTAACTGTGTTTTAAATGCAAAGTAATTAGAAAAATACTTATATTTTTCTAATTAATTCGCCAGTCATAACAGTTCTTAGTATTTCATGAGTACACGTCAACGGTCAAGTGATTCATATTATGTAAGTAGGTATTGCGAGGAAAGCCACCTCCATTGACCTAACATAAATGCATTCTCATTCTGTAGTTGATACGCGCATTAAACAGTGCTCTTTTATATTGTTATAATTATATCCATAATAAATAAAAAACAATATTTTTTCAAAATGGAATTCAAGGGGATACTATTTCTCTTTGTTTTAGCTGTGATCACTTTGTTCCAGAATATTAACGCGCTGCCTAGAGATAGCGGTGTGGTTAAATCGGATTTGCTACCACAAATTAATACAAATATTGAAGATGCTGCAAAACAAGCAAACCCTACATCGGGTATGATTATTTTATACATAATTCTATTCGTTGTATTTGTTATATAAAATTATTGTTTTCCATCTATTCATGGAAAAGATATTGGAAACGGAAGTCTGATATACAAAAGTCAAAATATAATAAGTGACTCGTTCTTGTTAAAAATCTAGTGGTAGGTACTTTCTTAGATTTACGCAAGTATTTGACATTTTAAATAAAACTATCTTTTCGAATTGTTTCGTGGATTTATTTTAATGTTTTACAGCAAACATGGTCACGGAAGAGACTAAGGTTTTAGCAGTTTCAAAGGTCAAGCGCAATAAAATCCAAAAAGACAGTTTTATTTAAAACTTGTATCTATACATAAAACAGAATTTCATAAGCGATAAAATTAGCTTCCAAACGTACCTACATATATTTAATGCCTATTTCTTAATTTAGGCGTAGGTGTTATTTCATCCGTGATTCCTAGATGATTTGTATATTTTCATACATTGTAGGTATATCCACTTATTAGAATATGGATTTTTTTACTCGAAACTACGATATATGTTTGTTAATATTATTGGATTCTATAGCGATAAAGTTATTGATTTTGGTTGTAAAAGGCAAATTACTAATTTCATTGTTAAAATCCTTTACTAATAGGATGCCTACATAATATAGGTATTGTTTGTATAGTGTTATAGGTTACTTTTGATCTCCATAATTGAATGTACGATATTAGTATGCAGGATAAAACTACTAAAGGAATTAGGAAGTAAATACTTATACGTATATTTGAGGGCAACTAGTATGAAGATTATATATTAACAAACAGTTTTGTTTATGCAGAAGTTCCCAGTCTTCCAGGACGTCTGAAATGTGCTCATGAGGAAGCGACAGAGGATGCCAGCTGTCAGGAGCACTGTCTTCCTAAGGGATATTCTTACGGCATATGCGTCAGTGGCACTTGTAGTTGCATTTAATTATGTATTCATTCATTGTATATTAGCTAGTAATAAATAAATTTTATACACTTTAAGTTATTGCTTAATTATATTCTATTTAATAAATAAATAAATAAATAAATATAAATATGTTGGGACATTTACACACAGTACCATCTAGTTCCATAATAAGCTACGAGACTTGTGTTATGGATACCAGATAGTTGATACACTACATATATATAAACTTTAAATGCATACACATTATAAATATAGACACCCATGACTGGAGTACAAACATTCGTGCTCATCACAAAATGAATGCCCCCAGCGGGACTCGAACCCGCGACCGCTGGCACAGCAAGTAGGGTCACTACACACTGAGCCAAACGTGTCGTTAAACCACATAGCTACTTAGTGCAAATTCAAGGATATTTGCTTACATACTAAGTATTATTTAATATCCCCAGCTTTGTTATTATGTACTTCTATACCTATTCTTCTATGTGTATATTAATTATTTTGTTCGCGAAAAATACTGGATACATTTTAATCAAATTTTGTACAATAATACATATAGATAGGTAGGTAGGCCTTCGTGTTATTTATCTCAGTAAATAAATTTTCCGATTTAATGAAAATGCTTATATAAAATTGTTCAGATATAAAATAAAATTATGTCAATCAATATTATTGCTCTTTTATTTCGGGAAATTAAAAGTTTCCCATATAAAGAAATTATTAAATATTATTTATTTTACAATGCGGAAAGTAATGAATTAGTTTAGATACAATATACAATTTGTTTTTAAATAATAGATATACTTATGGTAATAGACAGGTTCTCACGGAATATAAAATATAAAATTATACAACAATGCTGGTCATTCATGATTGTGAAATCTGCTATTATATATATACTATGGGAGTAGTGTAAGAAGTATCATCGTCATTGCTGTTACAATTACAATAGTGTAATCTCAGACCAATAAAATACTTTTTTTATTGGTCTGAGAGTGTAATGAAGTATTTAGTTAAATTTCATATTTTAAAATTATATAAATACTACAGAACCCGCAGCTTCGTTTGAGCTAAAACTACAAAAAAAAAACTGTAAAAAGGTAGGTTTCATACAAACTTTCATTCTCTATCTTAATTTTAATTTCGAAAAATGCTAAAAATACGTATTTATTTAATTGTATTAAAGAGCATTAATACCAAGTTTCAAGTAATTCTGATCATAATTTTTTTTTGGGTTGTATTATAACGTGTTTTTTCCAAGGTGAGTTGACGTCAGGCAGGCGGCCGGTCGTAAAACTTTTGCCAAATCCTATCAGCAGTACACAAGATGTACTACGCCGACCCCGAGTGATTGGGAAATGGGCAGGAAGAAGAAGAAGATTATAACGTGTTTTCCCGTGGGAATGAGATAATCTCGCGCGGTAAAAGTAACTTATGTCACTCTCCAGCCCTCCAAGTATCTTCTCACAAAAAATCACGCCAATCCGCCTCTCTGTTTCGACGTGAAAGAAGGACAAATAAATGAATATCGATAAAACATAGCAACCATAAATAGAATGTTTTTTTTAAACTTAAAATTGTAAAATTATAATAAAACAACTCAAATAAAATTATTTCATATTATTAAACAATAGCAACGCTAATTAGAATTATTTATTTTATTTAAATTGTAAAATACTTCGGTGCGATTTATCTTTTTTTCTAAATTAATGTATAAGTAGGTACGTGTAATTTTGTTGGTAAACGCCTTCTATAATAACTAGGTATATTGTTGTAAACTTTACAATGCAAGGCAAGGCTTTACAAAGTAGAGCATTCATAACGACAGGACCAAACCAAACAAAATTAATCCGTGAATCCGCAACAAACAGGAAAATAGCTTTAATACAAATGTAAAATGACGAATGAGTAAAGTATTAAAATGACATTTCAAGTCATTACAAAAGTTGTAGAACATTAAATTCTCTATTTTATTCCTAAGAAATATATTTATATACGATTAACCGTTCTGAAGATAGAGCGCAAAGAGTGAGTACCCTTGCGCTTCTGTTGATATTGGTCTATATAATATGACAGACACAAAAGTGAAAGAAAATTTAACAAATGTATTAATAAATAAATAAGTATACCTACTAATAAATACAGAATACTAATAACTCACTGCTACCACTCGCGTTCGCTTGGTTAATTATTAAAGAAGCGTTTATTATTACTAAGGATAGGTCTATAATTTGAAGCATTTGGTTGTATCATCACATTTTATTACTTAATGCAAAAAATAAAAGTTTCAAAATTTTATTAAGTCCAAAGGTAAATACTGATATTTTTATGAAAATTATTAAAATAAACCTTTATGATAATTAATATGACAATATGTTATGTCAGCTCTTGTTTCATACATCATTTTAATAGAATATATTAGTACTTAATGTGTATTACATACTATGTAGATCATTTAATTTATCACCACCTCCCTTGTAAATCCATAACATGTTTATCTAAAAACCAGTCCCTTTTAATATATTTATTTTGATTTTTCTGAGATGGTTAAAGTTTCTAAATGATCAAGTGTTGTTATTGATTGAGATTTAACATTTAATTCATGAGGATATAGCTGATCAGTCTCACTCTGTATTATGTTCCAACCAGCTTCAATATCCTCTTTGGTTGTATACGCCGAGCAGATTACGAACCGTATAACATATCGACCCCTGTAAGTGCAGGCGACCATAAAAATTTTCTTTTTGTCTGTTAAATTCTTTAGTAATTCTTTAGTTAACTTATCACCCTTTTGAAGCCTAAAGCAAACTAGACCCATAACGGGTTCCGGTTCTACAATAAATCTTTCATCTTTCTGAACTAATTTTGCGAAATATTGTGCTAGGCTTATATGATTTCTGATGTGCTTTCTGATTCCTTCTGCCCCATACATTTTCAATACAGTCCACAGCTTAAGTGCTCTAAACTTACGTCCCAATGGCATTTGCCAATGTCTGTAGTCTGGGATTTTCACTGGAGCATTAATATCATCAAGGTAAATACGCTGAACATCGAAAGCATTGATTAAGTCATACCCATCTCTGACCCACATGGCCGAGCAATCAAAATGTACAAGTAGCCATTTATGTACATTGACATCAAACGAATCAACAAATTCTATGCCTTTTAGTAAATGTCTGTACTCTGGACATGCTAATGCGGCTCCAGCGTATGCAGCATCTACGTGTAACCAAACGTTTTCTTCTTTACAAACAGATCCTAATTCGTTCAGAGGATCAAAGGAACAAGTACCAGTGGTACCTAATGTGGCTACGACATAACATGGTATGAGACCTTGAGCTTTATCTTCTTCAAAGGCTTGCTTCAAAGTTTCTCCACGTAATTTACCATTGTGATCACTTTTAAGGAGTCTCATTTTCATTGAGCCAAGTACTCCAGCTTTTTCAACAGAAGAGTTGCATTGTTCGGAAGTATAAGCGACAAACTTAGTCTTTGTTAAGTCTTCGTCTATATCTGGATCAATTTGTTTTAGCCTTCGAATCATTTTATCTTTCGCAGCTAGTAGTGCTACAAGTGTTGCTTCGCTTGCGGAACCCTATAAAATGAAACTTTAATTCATATTTCTTTTCAGCAAAAAAAAAATGTATTTTTAAATATATCTTGAAAAAAAAAACAATTTATAATTGGCTTAGCTTAGTTTAAATGCTCATCTAGGCTATGAATTAAACTTTTAAATAAGTTTTAAGAAGAAAAGAAAAAAGAAGAAATTTCGCAGGTAATAAATGTCAACTTATTACATTTATTCCCTGTTAAACTTTCAAATAATCTAGGTAAAATCTATTTAAAAGTAAATTTAGCTGTAGCCAGCTGAAGTTCAGTCAGACTGTAAGCGTCTAAAAATTTACTACTTTTAGAACATATATTTCAAAATTAAAACTCACTTGAGGCACTAGCCAGGTTAGAGAAAAAAAAATTTCGCCTAATCGAAAATTCTTTATTTATTTTCCAAAAAAAAAAATATAAATTTTTACTAGTACATTTTTCGAAAAATTGAAATCATTTATAATTTTTTTTTATATTTTTCAAAAAATTAATAACTAAAGAAAATAAATTTTATCAAAACTTTACCCATTTAACGCAAAATTTCGATGATAGGGCGGCATTTTTTACCGTGCCCAGAGGGCGGCGAAAATGTTGAATCCGGCACTGCTATTATGTTATATCTTATTTATATATATGTTGTAAATTATTAACAAGTACTATAATTTTTGTTAAGGCTCGGAAGGTAGTGCTGTATTTGAAAAAAGTACTTCATTTAAATACTAAATAGTAGCAACGTGTATACAATTGATTTTGTGCGAGCTTAGTTTGCACTATCGCGTGTATATAAAAGTTATATTTAAATAAAACTGTACTAGTATGTTTATTCCACTTTCATTTTACCTGTATTATTCCACCGCCAGGTCCCGCTGAACAATTAAGAAACTCCTCAGGTAAACCGAGGAGTTTTCCAAGCCAGTTCATTGTCACCACTTCTAGTTCTGTACACGCTGGACTGGCCATCTAAAGGGATTATGTAGAGTAAATAAGTAAAAAAAAAATGAAGTCATTAATATCAATTAACAAATAAATAATTATTATTATAGGAAACAAAAAGTAACCTTGTTGTTTTGTTCTCATAAAATACAATAAATAAAAGGAATACCATTAATTTCAGATTGGCTGGGGTAATTAGCGATTATATGAGTTAATCAATGTTTACATATAATTAATAATAAAATTTAGATATACAAACCCAAGTAAATCCAACGACTCCTAATCCGTCACTGAGAAGATTTCCAACAATGCTGGCATATGACGATCCAGTCGGAAAGTACGCATGGAATTGAGGGGAATGCCAATGCGTTACCTGAAAAATGAAACTAAACATGTAAGATTTCTTTAAAAATATATATACCTAGTAATTCAAAAACGTACAAGTAATTTAAAAAACATATATCTAAATTAGAGTTATAAACTATTCAAAAATTCAGAAAATGGAGTGACGTAGGTACCTACAAAAATAAACATACTGACGAATTAAGTATCATCTTACGTTTTAAATCGGTCAAAAAATTAACAAATGAATTCTATTATTTCATTTGACGCGTAGAGTTTGCAAAACTGTTAGCAAAAAGTTACTCACGCCAGGCATAATTGCTTCTCTAAAGTCTTTAAGTAGAGTTTTCCAATCTTCAGGCTCCTCTGGTGCATTTTCTGGAAGCATCTTCATGAGATACCCAGGTTCCACAGAAGGTAAAACATTTCTGTAAACCATCATAATAAAATAAATAGATACCTACTATTGCCTAGTTCGCTAGTAAGAGAAAGCAATGGTGGGAATATCACACAATATTATAATACAATATGTTAGTAAAGAGCACCTGAGCATATAATTTACGTAATATATGCAATTTACTTTATGATATCAACACTAAGAAATATATAATTTAAAAAAGATAAAACAGAGATTTGTCCGGGAAAATTGTTTATGGAATAAAACTCAAGCATTGTTTGTTTACGTACATACGTAGAAGGGGTTGTGTAATAACTATAATTATTTATTATTAATATCAATGGCAATACTTCAAGCCATTGTTTTCATTGCTCATTACATAATGTCTGGGAAGACATTTAGTAAATAATGAATTCGATAATTAAGGCTAATAGCACCAATAATTATTTTTGCTGCCGTTAGAGAATGTTGTCAGTAAAAAGGTATAGATCTATCTATGTAATTTGCTATGATTTTTTTAATTTCATGTCATAATGGTAATGATAAAAATTGTGAATAGCATTAGAGTTTTTGTATTAATGATATTGTCGCTGATTCTAGTAGATGTTATATAACATATAAATTGTATAATGTATAATACGCAAAATCGTCGAGCACAGATTACTTCGCCCTATCTATAATATAAAAATGAATAGCTGAATGTGTTGGTAAGCGCAAATCTCGAGAGCAGCTGAACCGATTTCACTAATTCTTTTTTTAGAATATTCCTTGATCTACGAGGATGGTTCTTACGGAAAGAATAATTTAAAAAATTGCCTGAAAAAGTCTAAAAACAACACTTTTTTATACTCCCATACAAAAGATTCGTAATAATACTTAAAAGTCAATTTGAACTTTAATACCATACCATAAAGTTTAAGTGTTGGTGGAGAGGTTCCGGGAAGGCAAAACAATTGAGTGACGTTAATATCGTATAAATATTAATGTCAATATTTGTCAATATTATTACCAAAAAAAGAATTAAAATTTATATGGTTAACTATTTATATCTATTCAAAACGTACCTAGCGACGAACCCAAGCGAAGCGAGGGTGAGCCGCTAGTACTTAATAATTGTCATTTCATCCGTGATAACATTAAGAACGAGGTCTTAAATGTATTTTTTTAATAAATTTTACGAAATAAAAATACGACATTTATTTACAGGTTGATAAATTTAAAACATTTGAAAAGCTTGTTTCGGTACCAATTTTTTTTTATTTTCGTTGGCATTTTTGTATATAATATAAATGGAAAATGCTTATATAACTAATAAAAATTTAACTTACCTATCTCTAATATTTTCTAAATAATCGATGATTAAATCTATAGTCGCATTGGCGCACTCACGAAATTGTGAAGAATCCATAATGCACTATTATTGAAAACCTATATGATTCACGAACTTTTATTTTCACGTGTTGTTAGTTATACACTAAATAAAAAAATTATTTTATAATATTTGTTTATTCAGGACATGAAACTCGAGATACGGTCAGAGAAATAATGGTGGAACAGGTTGTGTGAGAGTTGCTTTTATGCATTGCTTAGCTTTCGACATTCGTTTGTTCGCGAGTCGCAGCATCCTATAAAGAGTTAACGCTTCATTGAGATTTTACTGAAATAAAAATAAAGTACCTAACATAATTTTACAATATTAAAATATATTTTGAGAGAAAATTTATTAAAAAAACTAGAATTGAAGCAATTTGTAAAGTTATATTTATCCAGCTTAAATAGATTAACTATTCTAGAGCAGTTTAGATTTATTATTGTATAATAGAGATGATTCAAAATATTTTTTATAATACACTATTAAAATTGAGATTAAATATTAGTTTTAATAATACAAAATATGCTATGTACTTATCAGTTATTAAATAACTTTCACTGCCATTTAAGATGTGGTGCAAGTGATACTTATAAAGTGAGTTCAATGAAAGTTTTTATTAAAAACTGTATATTTACATCATTGTTTAAAGGTTGTTGGTCGCCTTATATTGTATTTTTTTTTTCATATTTACTACATTAATATCCTTTAAGAAGTGAAAAATATCTATTAAAACATATTATTTAAAATTTCAGTTCAAAAGTTTTGATTCAATATTGATATCTGAGATCACTTATTGTTTGTTAAAATCTCTACTAGCAAGTCGAAAAAAATGTCTCAGTTCTGAGAAAAAGTACCGAAAGACACTAGTGTCAGTTGGACTATAGTTCTTTTTTAAAATAATAAAAATTGCAATTTTTGAATCTGATTTTGAGAGATCCTCTATCACTCTCTTACATACCTTACGTATCTTCTAAAGAACCATTTATATCTAGTACTAAGCCTTTAGCACGCAAACGTTTTTTATTTATTTTGTAAATAATAATCAATGTTTTATGAGTTTTTTAATATTTTAAATATGAAAGTTTGTGAGAAAGTGATTCTGTGTGTTTCTTACTTCTTCAAGTTGTACGCTCTCTCAACGCCACAATTGAAATGAGTGAAATTCGGAATGGAGATAGCTTTATATTCTGGATTAACACATGGTGTATGTCGTTTCGTTCGTGTTTGTTTATAATTTTCGATATATTATTGTAGTAATTTTTAATAAATCGGACGTAATACTTTTTATATTGCCACTCCGGTTTAACTTTTAACATTATGAATTCACCCTATTAAGTTGATACAGCCGTTCCGGAGATTGGCAAGTCCTCCTTCAGCCGCTTTGAATACACTATGAAAACTTATGCCAAATGATGTTTTTCCACTGTTGCATTTCTATAGGAATGTTTTTGCTTACCGGCTACCGAGCTAACGCTTTACAACTACATATACTGACTATATATAAAAAACGGCGATTATAAATCTTAATGGTCATTTTAAAGTGAAATCTATTTGATTGAAAGGTATTGAGAGATCGTGAGTTCGCTATCCACGTACGATGAAGATAAAGTCATCATACAAATGCTTATTCTGGTCTGATATAGAAAAAGAGTGGCGTTGTATCATGTGTGTTTAAATACCTAAGACAGAATTCTCGGTTGACAACGTACTCGGTAGGGTGACAAGTCACTGCTGTAAGGTTGCATTTTTATATATTGAGTGTTTTAATAGAAAATAATATATTTGATTAGTGTGTACTGATTTATGTATAAGGCATTTACTTATGTGACCTTGGCCGATAGGGATGTGTTTAAAAAGAATTAAAAAAGGGCGCGGACATTCATTTGTTTTCCCGCGGTTTTGGTACAGAGATGTCGGTACCACCATGTAGTGACTGGTCACGAATTGTTTATAATACTGAAAATTATGATTATAAATTACCTATGTAACTCACTGACGATTATAAAAGTACTGAATATAATAATATAAGCAAGGAATATCTCGAAGTTTTATTAGGATAGGATCCCTAATAAAACTTCGAGATATTACGTTGACGTAGACACTACGTTGTTTTTTTTTAATTTGTACGAGAAAACGGCATGAAGATAATTTGCATAAACATACATATACATATACATGATATGATCAGGTTAATGTAGTTTTAAAATATTAAAGTTAAAAAAACCTGATGTAAATTCAAAATATTAAAATTTGTCGAGTTCGTGTATGGAATTCATCGCATTGCGTGTCCTGAATGTTTTTAAAAGGCACATTAGTTGTTTATTGCACATTAAAATATGTGTTACTCGTTGCTGTGTAATCTTGGAAGTCGATTATAACTTACTTTTAATAATCATATTGATTAATTAGTTAAACTAAGTGTATTTAGTGTTATTTACAACTCAAAAACAAAATGCCAATTGCCGTACTTAACTATGCATCTGAAAATTTTAGTGTATGTAAGAGAAGATTTTGATAAATCTATAATAGTTTATAATATAAACTACAAATAAATACTAAACAAATTATCACCTGTTTGTCTTATAGCTTTACTTAACTTTAAAAGTACAATTGTAAAATATTGAGCACTCCATTTCTCTGTTTATATTAGCAAGGCTTCCAAGGTTCTAAATGTAAGCTATTGTATTCAGCCCTTTCTATCGTCCCACTGCTGGGCACGGGCCTCCCTTCAGTACGAGGGGAATCAGGCCATAATCCACCACGCTGGCCAAGTGCGGGTTGGCGGAAATAAGCTATGTTAATAAATAATTATTAAAACGTAAAATATATTTGCCGTAAAAAATGTATTATTTGGTTACATGGAGAATGGAGTTGGTGTAAGAAATTTATAACTAGGCGCAAAAAGTAAGTATGAAGCTGAATCTGTATGATAACTTTATAGAACCTAGTAACATTATTACAGTTGTTACGTAACGGAATAAGTCTAAAGTAAGACGTAGTTGAACATGAACAATGAGTGTTGCGTTGTGCGACAGTCTACGATAACATAACTTATTAGTACATACATAAAATACATTCAAATTTCAAACTACTGAAGCCTGAACCTAGCGGGTTCTCCCAAAAGTTATTTATCTATAAGTTTGTTTTTTTTTTAATTGTGGGTTTGTACAATGAGAAGCATATTAGGAAGGTCAATAATGGTTGGTTTCAAGTTACAGGCAATTGCTGCTCGGTGAGCGTGGCTAAGTGGCTCGGTCAAGGCGAAAATAGGCGACGCGCAGCGGTACCGTGTACCGACGCCTCTTCACTGTCCAAATGGCCCTGGAAGCTACCAACTTCCGTATTCTGTTTTAAATTAAGGCGGATATGCATTTTCGTTCAAATTGCTTTCCATGATAAATAATAGGTTTAATAACAAATGTAATGAAATCTTTTTTTTTTCATCTATACATATAATAAAATTGTAACTCTGCCGAATCTGTACATTAAATATTTTTTGAAAAATCTAATTGAAATAGACATTATTATTGATACAGTGTCCGAATCTATAGTTTTTTGAATTTTTGTCTGTCTGTCTGTCTGTTACCGCATCACGAGAAAACCACTGGACAGATGTTGATGAAATTTGGTATGATGATAGCTGGTTATCCGGGTCAACATATAGGATACTTTTTATCGCGGGAAAATATCTCATTTCTGAGAAAAAATACAAAAACTGCATTGTAAGAGTATACTAATACATATTAGTATAAAAAATAAACCTAAGTTAACCTAATTTGGTTTTTGGTCATCTAAACGCGGGCGGAGCCGCGGGCAATGCTAGTTTACAAATATATTTGTCATTGTGCATGTTGTAGTAAGTACATGAAATATTTAGAAAAATGACTCGTATTGTGTACTGAATTTAGGGCCCAAAGAAATGTTTCACTAATTATAAAGAATGTTAGAGACTTGTATGATATTATAATTTAATTTCATTGCCAAGCGTCATATTATTACAAAATAGTGGCCATCTTTTGTTCTGTATTCATCGTAAGTTATTTTGCAATTAGTTGTTATGTCGTTGTTATAATTACAATTACTGAGTTTAAGTAACTAGTCTAGCTTCATTATAAATACTGTTAAAAAATGAGGAACAATTACTATATAGTGATTGTGCCAATGTGGAAAACTATTCAACCGGAAATCATTTTTTATTCTAATGAAACACGTTGATTACCGCGAAATTGAGTGATAAGTGCATTTCCATGGTCAGATTTGTATTGTTATTAAAATTAAACATGATATAATTGAATAATAGAAATGGAAATCTATATATACCTATAATGTTAGATATGTATCCAAACTGTTACATATTTTTATATTTCACTTTAGCCATTTCTAGGGTTCCGAATATCTGGTGCAAAAAACTGTTCATCTGTAATAGCCTATTATGTCCGAATCTAAATATATTTGAATTTAGTAATAATTACAAATGTACATAGAATTAGGTGACTAAACGATTCTATAGTATAAGCACATGAATCCCACTTTAGGATTCAAATCAAGTAATTAAAAAAATCGATTTTTAATTAAGTGCACATTGTGATAAGTCTAGCAAAAGTGCCCGTTATAAGAGCTACAAATATATTTCATACTAGCGGCTCACCCTCGCTTCGCTCGGGTTCGTCGCTAGGTACGTTTTAAATAGATATAGATAGTTATTAGCCAGCGTTAGCCATATACATTTTAAATTTTTTTGTTAATAATATTGACAAATATTGACATTAATATTTATACGATACTAACGTCACTCAATTGTTTTGCCTTCCCGGAAACTCTCCACTAACATTTAAACTTTATGGTATGGTATTAAAGTTCAAATTGACTTTTAAGTATTATTACGAATCTTTTGTATGGGAGTATATAAAAGTGTTGTTTTTAGACTTTTACAGGCAATTTTTTAATTTTTTCCTCTCCGTAAGAACCATCCTCGTATTTCAAGGAATATTCTAAAAAAAGACTTAGCGAAATCGGTTCAGCTGCTCTTGAGATTTGCGCTTACCAACACATTCTGCGATTCATTTTTATATTATAGATAGGGCGAAGTAATCTGTGCTCAACTGGCAAGCTTTAAAGCTATTAACAAGAAAATTGAGTTGTATTAAATATATTTTATGTTAATAAAATTTAAAAATTTATTCATGCTTATAAAGATTTTAAAACAATTGTTATTTTGAAAATATATTTATAAATAAACAACACGAAGTATATCATTGCTTTATACATACATATTTTATAGAAAATCTACTATGGGGACCCTAAGTATTTAAATTTCTTTAAATTCGTATATATATGTCGTTTTCATAGTCCTATTCACCCTTAACCAATTTTTAACAGCCATTGTTATTCGCTGTAAGTTTCAATAAATAGGATCCTATAAGTGCGTATATCCAATCCACATTCAGATATTAATGTAATGGAATATTTGTCTGTTGTTTCTTGGCTTGGTATTGTTACAGGCAAAGCTAAGAAAGCTCCTGTGTGTTGTGCTAATGTCACTTTATCGAGTCTTGGTAAAAGAGCACGGGAGATAATCCGATAGGTCGTGTCGTTACGTAGAATGTGATGCACTTCGGACAGGTTTGTGCCACCTTCTTTTAACAACATTAAAAGTATTAACTTTCCTGTGGTAGACTCTGAAAAAGAAGTTTATAGCAATTGATTGATGATAACAAATATATATTAATGTATTAAGGAAAGAAAAAACCGCAGAATCCAAAATATACCAATAAGTTTGTCAAAAACTTCAATCATCACTTCCGATGCCTCTTCAATTAAAGCATAGCGCAATGACTTAAGCATCAATTCATTGCGATGCGGAATCATTACAACAGTGGTACGATAACATTCACAAGTTTCTCCGCAGTTACAAGGGTGTAAAGGCCACATGTGAACTCTTCCTTGCAATGTATCTATTGCTAGGTCCCATCGAGGTTGCGTTGTTATACGAATAAAAAATTCCCCAATATCACTTCTAAACCACAACCACGAATTGCCTATTTGAGTACTAAGGCATATTATTTGCAAATATATTTTTTGTTCCTGTATTTCTTGTCCACTTTCCTTGGGTAGGCCAATCAAAGAAACTTCTTTGTCAATAAGATGAAGACGTTTTACATAGTATTTAGGATACAAATTTTCTTCGAAACGAACGGGAATTTCTGGCTCATTATCAGTTAAAGATAGTTTATAATTGGCAGTAACTAAAAAGGGTGACGCTACGAGCACATCTACTTTATAAGGCCTATAAAGAGGCCCAGTTACTTTACACTTTCTAAGTGGATTAAGAATTCCAACATTTCCATGTAATATAAAGACTACATATGTATCAAATACTCTAGTTTTATTATAGCCGTGTACAAGAAGTACAGCCATCTCTTTTGCAACAAAATTTGCCGTATAATTCACATTGAGATATATCTTTTTTCCATTATCTGCTGTTGAACCTTTTTCAACGGAAAAATTTGTCTTTATATTATTTAAAATTACATAGTTGAAAATTAAGGACTCTTGACTAGAAGGGCTTATTGCCAATTGTCTCGATGAACTCCTTAAGAGTGGTGGACTGAATTCAACGGCATCTTTAGGTTTAAATGTGGGTAAAACTATATATAAATGAATTGATAAAAATAGCATCTGTAGAAAGTTTGGTTCCAACAAATCTTTACTGGTCAGAGGAAAATAAAGCCTTAAGATATTCATCGCCTCTATTACTAAACATCCATTATTTATAATTTGGTCTATAGCATTATTCTCATTGGTATCACAGAATAACTGAAAATGATCTGCCATAAAAGGACAATAATTTATAATCGTTGATATTAGAGCAATGCCATCAGATAAATCAGTCGTTATATTAGTTACTACTTTAACAGATTTAGTTTTATTTCTAAGTTTTAAATGTTGCTTAGAAATACTTTCGTTATACCAATCAACTATAATTTTAATAATATCTCTTGGCTGTGTACTCATACAGACGCATTCAAAAAAACAACTATCCATTATAAATACTTTATAAGTTTGTAAAATGAAATCTATCCAACTTTGTTTATTTAATCGATCAAAAAGCTTTTCATTTGCTATGAGCTCTTGTGTTAATATTGTATCAGCATTACATTTTGAAGTTACATTTTCAGAATATGTAACAAATTGTTCATAACTCAATAGGAACTTCGCTTGTAGAACCCACAGATTTGCACCACGAGATCTCAGAAGACTTAATATTTCTCGATATGTATCATGAATTTCTTTAACAAATTTAAAGGATTCGTCTACTGCAACGACGCTAAAACATAATAAATTCATTTTAGATGACATAAGATTATTATTTAAGTAGGAAATATTAATCACTACGTATTAAAAATTTTTCTTCAACCTTATCAAGATGCAGTTAAAATGGGTTAAATATTTCAACATAGCTAATTTTTTTGTCCTATCAGGTCTAAAAACTAGTCCTTGCACCATGTATTTACAAGAATTTAATTTTAATTTTCGTACTTCTTCTTACTTTTAAGTAATCTTACGGAAATATATTAGCTTAAAGTACTTCATTAACTTACGATACTTTTCGGACATGTTTCATAAGTGGTCCAGCTACTCTACGAACAAAATTTAAATATGTTACATTTATTCCTTTTGATTTTGTGCCACCTGGTTGTGAGGATATTGAAGAAGAAATAGCGTGAAATGTATCTGGTATTATTGGATATAAATCTCTTCTAAATCCTTGTTGAAACATCCACCTTTCAAGAAAATCGTTGCAAGTTTCCATGTAATTGAATAACTCTGCTTGACTGTCCAGAGGATAATATGGATATGGGTCTATATCTTGTTTTGCTAGGAACTCAGCATGAAGAGTCAAAGGACAATACGTAAAACAAAAACAAACTTCCACTTCACATCCAGATCCATTCTCATGTTGAAAACTCAAAACTATATTTCGTGCATAATTTGTATCACTTAAAGCTGTAATTTTGACTCTGACTATTGTAAAATAAGTATCATTAGTTAATTTAATGTCAGAATCAATAAATTCTATTATTAAACGAGGCTCTTCTTCAGAATTACATGAAAAGAATTCTTTATTTGATTGACCCTCCATTTTCAGTGTTAATAATCTTGATACTTCTTCACCAATATGACGTGGTGCAAAAATAATTTTATATGCACTGGAGTCTCTCTCTTACCAGTAAACGTAAGATTATAATATGGAATAGACATAGCTTTGTCTAAATAAAATAAAGCAGTTGAAACGAATTTTCCATGACCCTTGGGATGGAATTTTAAAATGAAGTTTGCGTTTTGTCCACAATCTAATTCAAATTTTATATGATTTTCAGTTATCGTTGGTAGAATATCTTCTGTATGAAAATTTAAAGTAAAACTAGGAGCAAGTTTAGAAGTTAATATAGTAACATACAAGTAGTACTTGGAAATATTACTCATGCTGAAAATTATGTTATTTTTCCCATTTTGGTCGAATTCAAGCTCAAATTTTTCAACTGAAAATGTAATCCAGGGTACAGTGATTACGCCTGTTATACGACAAAAACTGATATCTTTATTAATTGTTTTAATTTTTACTTTAGAATTACTTTCGTAAGCCCTAAAATTAGAAATAATAATATGGTTACAATAGGAAAATATTTTATGCAAATTAAAATGGGTCTTTAAATTACTGACTTTTCGTATTCTTCTGTATAATACCGAAGTTCAGTTGTACACATGTTATGATTTGGTGGTCCAAGTAAACCATTTATTTTAAAAGGTATGTACATTTCGTATTCTCTTCGAAATATATCGTATACTTTTACAAATACTGTTCTTGTCTGACCTCCTTCCACGGTGAATTCGAATGTCCTTTTTCGTTCATTGCCTTGTAATATATATACATCAAAAATATTATCATCACCTGTATCTAATACTTCAATAATAGTTTTTATAGTACCCAAATTTTGAAACGTCACTGGTACAAAAGTAATCATGTAACAAGGTACTCGTGCCATATATACATTTTTAGGATGAATTATTATTTTTGGTTCTATAACATTTCCACTTATAGGTAAAATGACGTTTTCTTTATTATTTATTTTTACACAAATATCAAAAGCAAATTCCAATATGCACGGAATTTTAACAATAATATTAAAAGACATTATCATCTTTGGACGTATTGTTCCACACATTGGCTCAATTTTAAGGCCTGGAATTAATGGCTCTACTACGTGAAAAAGAGCGAGTTCACGAGATGAATTCTCAAGTTTAACCTTCTCAGTAGTCTCTAAATTTAAACCAATATCTTTAAATATTACCGCTGTTTGTAGAAATTTTATTGACAGTTTACGTGTAATCACGCTGAGTTCGAAAGGTATAGGTCTAGTTATACTGCTAATTACCAATAAATCTACCTCATGTGTTTTTGTTTTTGAATTCTTGCATATATATTGTACATCACATATTCTACTGGAATGCCGAGGTATTATTCCAGAGTTTGGTGTTATTTCAAAAGGAACGTCGGCTTGTAACTCTTCCCATTTAAAATTAATATTTAAATTAAAATTATTAAAGATTTTAATAGAAACGGAAGTAACAAATGCTTCTGTTGTTACCATACCAAATTTTAAACATTTTTCATTTGTCATCAATGTGGGAGTACTTATTTGTATAGAATAACTCTGATTTCTATAAAATGTTTCATTAATACGATATTGAAAAAAACCCGAAAAGTATCCTTCTATATGCGGCACGCTAAATATAGTTAAGATAGTTTGTGCAAAAGATTTCAATTTTATATTTAAAGTAGCCTTTTTATTTTCAGAATAAAGAATGAATTTATCTTTTAAGAACTCAATACTGATTTCAAACTTCGTATTGTTACGTATCGTGATAATATTTTCACCGTATGTTAATGTTCCAACTTTACCAAAATTAACTGAAATAGGAATTATTTGTATCTGAAAAAGATCGTACGTAGAAATTGCTTCTTTAAATTTTTGACAGAAGTTTACTATTTTGGTGTCTCTTAATATAGTCGAAAAACATTTATTTTTTCCTCTTGTATATTTTTCCAGAATAGGTATGTTTTTATTAAATTTTTTTGAAACTTCTAGGTAATCCAGAGCCTGTCTTCGTCTTTTATTATGAGTTATTAACACTTTACCTATATAAGTATAATCTGGATTTTGCTCATATAATTTGTGTAATGACTCAAAATGTATTTCTTTCATGGTTTTTTTACAAATAACGTTTACTTTAAAATGTATAGGGTAAGAGATAAAATTTTCGTTATTGCAAATATTTTCGTCAAACACATCATGTGGGTTAATTACTCTAAATGTGACCATATTTTTTAACTTAAGACATGTTGGCCTTATTGTTATAGCAACCTTTTTTGATTTGTTGGGAGGTATTGTAAAAGTTTCCGGTACGATGTCGAAGCCGGCAATTTTTACATATTGCATTTTAGCGGATAAAATATTAGATTCATTACGTATTCTTATAAACTTGGTAGCTTTCGTATTAATTAAAACGTCTCCAAAATCGACAGTGTCTGGCGAGTGATGAATTTTGCAGTATTCAAACTGACCACTAATATAATATCGGCCTATTTCCGAGTGAAGTTCATTGTAACAACATCGAGATCCGTCTACTTTTATTAAGCGTAGGTCAAACACAAACCTATTGTCAAAATGTTTATCGTGTTTTGCTTTTGATATACATTCATTTTTAGGTATGAATGTAATTGTAATTACATGGTTACTTTTAATATCGACAATAAATGCTCTGTGTGAAGCAGATATATTTCGTGCATCATCAAATTTCTGTAAAAAGCCACAAATATACGTTTGAAACTTCATGTAAGTCTAGTAAATTAGCTTTTTTATTAATCAATCCTTACCATTAAATGACCTTCACAAGTTGTCTTGAGATAAGCTGATGAGTAAAGATCTGTTTCTATATCCAATTCGCGAGTTGTCGATAATTCTGCAAAAGATATAGGAAATTCCACTACTTTGAATCTTCTAAAAATATTATCAGGATCATAAAATTCACAAGACATTATAAAATCAATGTATAGATAAATATCTGGTATATTTTTCGAAATACATGCTTAAATGGCACATAAATTAATTCACATAAGTGTCATTTGTAATGTCAAAAAAATAATATAAACATTTCATTAAATTCAAACATTTGATTGAAATTCGTCATATCACTATATCACTAAAGAAAAGAAAAAAAACTTCATGGATGAATGTAAAATTATTTTAAATTCTACACTTCCCTTTTCATAATTAAGTTTTCGTGTTCAATTTACTAAACTTTAAAAATATGTTATTTTTTACCGACTTCCAAAAAGGAGAAGGTTCTCAATTTGTCGGACTCATTTTTTTTCTTTTTTTTTATGTATGTTCACCGATTACTCGAAGATGCTTGAACCGATTTGGAATTTTTTTTTGTGTTTCAAAGGGTATACTTCCCAGGTGGTCCCATATAAATTTTATCGAAATCGGCTGAGAGGTTTTTTTTAAAAACCAACAATAAATATATTTCTTAAATAAATTCTTTAATCGAATATGTTATTAAAAAACTTTCTTCTTACAAATTACCTGCTTATGACGTCTACACTAAAAATGGAAAAATAAATACTTTTAAAAAAATAACCAAACGAATGTTTTCATTTAGAATAGATACCTAATAACATATATTCGAAGTCGGTGCCAGCCTACAATATTTTAAGTTATGAATATCTAATAGGTAAATATGTATTTTACGTATCGAAATATATTAGATTTGCTTTGCATCGACTGGCACCGACTTCGAAAATATCTGATTAGGTATCTATTCTAAATGAAGACCTCGGATTAGTTATTTTTTTACATTTTAGTGCCTGGAAGTCGGTTTTAAATTTTTTTTAAGTTTTTTTTTTATTTCAACAAGGAAAGCTATGACTTTATCCAACTAAGTTTACAGAAGTATAGACAGTTGTAATTTCTTGTTCAAATACTCGTAGTTATCTATACTAATATTATAAAGAGGTAAAGTTTGTGATCTTGTGAGTTTGTGAGTTTGTGACGTTTTAGGGGGTAATCTCTGGATCTACTGAACCGATTTTCAAAATTCTTTTACCAATAGAAAGCCACGTTCTTTCTGAGTGTCATAGGCTATATATATTAACCCGAAAAATGAAAAGGGTTTTTCGTGGTAGTCGGATTTGCAAAGTAAGTCGGAGAAAAAACGGTCGAACGGAAACGTTTCTTACGAACGCTGCCTTAACGATGAGAGATATATGATTATGTTCTAGAGAAAAGTTGTAGAGCTTAATAATGCCTACAAAAAAGTCAGCGACAGCATATGTCTAACTTTTATATTTAAGTCACAAAAAGTAGTTTTTTATATTAAAAAATAATTTAAATCGGTAGGTCATGTTTATTGGTCATATTATCAACAATTATGAATTTTTATCAAAATAAATAAATTTATTGTCTAAAATGTTTAAAACAATAGACTTTTCCATTTTACTGCATATAATTTGGACAAATGGTTAAAGAGATAATACAACATATTCGTAGGTATGGACGAACCCGAGCGAGCTGTTTGTCTGTTTTTCTCTTTGTACGGGCTAATCTCCGAATCTATTAGACCGATTTAAATGAAATTTTGCATGGTGGTACCTTATATCCCCGTGCAACATCTTAAATACTTTTTATCCCGGAAAATTAAAGAGTTCCCGTGGGATAGTTAAAAAACTATAACAACTTATACAGCTTAGTACACAAAAACTACTGATTGGATTTTAATGAAACTTTACAATAATATAGTTCACACATGACAAAAACAAATCAGCTACTTTTTATCCCGGAAAATTAAAGAGTTTTCGTGGGATAGCCAAAAAACTATAGTAACCTATACAGCTTAGTACACAAAAACTACTGATTGGATTTTGATGAAACTTTACAATAATATATATAGTTCATATATCAGAATAACAAATAGGTTCCTTTTCATCCCGGAAAAATGAACGGTTACCGTGGGATAGATCTGTTTGTGCTTTTCTAGAGGTGAACCCGAGCGAAGCGAGGGTGAGCCGCTAGTTAATAATAAAGAATTATTTTAAATGTAAGAAGGGAATAATCCATTGGACTTTTTCGACAGCTTTATGGTATCGAATAAAAAAAGGGATTATCAGAGTGACTGCATTGATTAATGATGACATTTTGATGATCATATTTTATAACGGTTACAACATCGTCGAGACAAACTCGATTTACTCCAAACTCAGTTAAATCTGATTCGTAACAACTTAATTTCTTATATAATATCTTCTACGTAGGTATGAAGAGGTCAGGTTATAATTTTAAAATTCCCTTTCCTTCACATCGGTACTAGATAAGTAGGAACGAAGTGCCCCGTGAACGGCATAACGCGCTGGAGTAATATTGTAGATGGATGTAAGCACGGGGGGTGTGTCGTACGACTTGGGAAAATTAGTTCGGGGCGGGGGAGCCCCGCGCTACTCCACTGCGGGGTTTATCAGATTCAGGGGGTAAAAAATTACTTCTCAATGGGAGGGCGCGGCGAGAGCGAAGCATGGGCGGGCGTGGGCGGCGCTGCCACGTGGCAAGGCCCTAAACCGTCGCGTCGCGACGCCCGCTGCATTTCTTTCATGCTACAAATATGAAAATGTACGCGTGTGACATTTCTGACCGGTCGCTACGGAATGTTGTGCCAAGTTAAGGGAAGTTTGCACTGTGGTTATCGGACAGACTGGATTCATGAATACAGGTTTTAGTGAAGTGGATGTAGCTCTGGAGCGAATAGGCTCCATGGACCCAACACTTGAGGCCATGCATCCTCTGGACCCGCCGCCGCCCGACGTTCTGCTTGCATTGTTGGCAAGAAATAAAGCATTGGAAGGTATGAAACATACATTTGTAATGGTAATTATGTAACTATACTTTGCCCTGCATTCGCTATTGATTCTATACATAGGTTTTCCTCGTTTATTCATACCATCTTATGAATTTATATTTGTGTTATTTGTATACTAAATTGTAATGATAGAATTACCTAATACATTAAATTGTACATTTTAACAAGGTAATTTTTTCTTGCATAAAACTCTAGATTTTAATATTTGAATTTAGAATCACCGCCAAAATACTTATAGCAATGTAGGTACACTTTAGTTC
The DNA here is from genome assembly GCA_921882275.1 of Brenthis ino. NCBI lineage: Eukaryota > Metazoa > Arthropoda > Insecta > Lepidoptera > Nymphalidae > Brenthis > Brenthis ino. The sequence goes on along the minus strand of OV170225.1, from coordinate 23,997,581 downwards.
GCGCACAAAGGTTTTAAAGGTTTCTGACTTATTTTAGCCACAAAATCGAAAATGAGAATGTGTTTTAAATTTTATTATACCTACTGAATGTACCTAAAATATATTTTATCAATATAATTATACAATAAATGCCATACAACCACTGGTATTTATATTATTTAAGAAGCAATCTACATACCTTTAGTTATTTCATATAATTGAATTAAAAATAATAATTTTAGAGTGAGCTTTAATTATAGCAATACATAAGACACAATCTGGGTAGGTATGAATTCAAAAGTAATTGCAAAAGAACGATGACGTTTTCATAATATGCGCTACAATTACTGCGTAGGGAGGCGCGTGGCGATGTGTGCTCGGCACGCGCTGCGGCTAAAACCCACCCACCCACACACGAGCGAGCAGAGTCAGGCGTATTTGTTTATGCTTTTTAGCAGCAGGGTTTCTATTCTCAGAACAGTATATTAAATAAAAGTGTAATCGTTTAACAGTAAACAAAAACCGTATTATACCAAAAATGGTTTTATATTTTGTTTTTTTAGGTAATAATTTTGATATTTAATGCATCAATAATTAATTTTATAGGTATCTTATTTTTCGATAACGTTCGTCGCAAATAACTAAGTCAAAAAAGTCTACTCGAAGTAAAAAACACAATTCGCACTAATGCGTCATTTAAGGTACCTATATTCTTTAATTATTTTTATTTAAAATTATAGTTAAATTAAAATTTAAAGGTAATAAAATTATTTTATTTTTCTTAAACGCGAATGACCCTTGCACTGGTAGCCCCTTCTTACTTATGTTAGAGTTGTTTGTAGTTTTTACCAGCAGGGTTTCAAACACGCGTAATCAAGTTAAGTGCTCTTACCCAGAAGCGTCGATGAACGTCAAGTCTTTTTGATTCTAACGCCTGCGGCATCTATTATTTTGATAATGTCGCACTTAACAAAATTGATCTAATACGTTTAATATACTCCAATATTGATTAAACGTTTTAAATTAAAATGGATATAGTATGTTATCCTTAAGATATAGACATATGCTATCGCGGAATTTTCTGTAGACCTATATAAGATACACAATTGCACCATACATTATTTTGTTATATCTCAAAGGGTTTAGGCAGCGTTTTCGTTGAAAGCTCCCAGACGTCTTATTTTTTCCGACACCTCCAACAAATATCGTTATATTTTAGCCAATGTATACAAAAACTTAACAAATTATATACTAAAACCTTCCTCTTGAATTACTCTATCTATTAAAAAAACCGCATCAAAATTCGTTGCGTAGTTTTAAAGATTTAAGCATACATAGGCATATAGGGACAGAGAAAGCGACTTTGTTTTATACTATGTAGTGATGTGACTGTGTGGTAACTAGAGTAAAAGTTTTGAAATTGTAGGTGGTGATATTACAATTGTTATATACAATCTCTCGAATCTTTAAGTTTAAATCCTTTTCTTATAAAAAATAATAAAAATGTTGCTCACTGACCTTGCTCTGTATCGTTTTCCATTCATGTTAACGTCATTTAAAATCTAATATCGTGAAGTCATAAACTCATTTTATACTAAGTCATATTATTTCCTTATTAACCATAATAATTGTAACTTGTACGTAATTATAACTCGACTTTTAGTTTAGAATTTAATATTTCAAGATTAAAAACTATTAATCTGCACTACCAAATTATTTAATCATTTTACACCGTATACATTAGTTTTTCCCAACTTCAAGAAGGTGGTGTTGTTTTAGTGTTACTAAATTTCTATTCGGTGTGAATGAAGCGAAATAAATTTACTGTTACCAATCAAGTATCTCATATAATATGTAATGTACCTACATTATTTCCAGTCTATTTTTATGAGTGTTAACAGGTATATTCAAACCATGTGTTTTTCATTATATTTGTTTTGTATTATTGTTTTTAAATTTTTATCGTTAACTTATATTTGAATAAGCAATTATATTTACCTTTAAATTATTTTTTTTATTTCTTTAGCGTTAGTATTTAATTATATATTTCCATTACAAAGGTTTAAGGCAACCATATCTGATACCAATTATTACGGGATTAAGTCCCTAATAATATATTTGAAAGCTATGATTACGTTGTTAGGGGCGCTTATTCGCTTGCGGCTTGTTGGTTATTATTTTTGTACATGTGCCATACTAATATGGAGTTAAGTTAAAATATTGTTATCTCTAAATAAAACAAGTGATTTTAGTCCTTTTTTTTTTTTTTTTTTTTATGTCGGGAAATGCATTTACGCATACCACCTGATCCCCCAGGTGGTGATGTGGGGCTCACCGGCTAGAAGAGCCGGTACTACCCACTAAAACCCGACATTCCCCTCCCCTCCGCCTTAATGGGACGCCGCAGGATCGCTTGCGCATAACTACTACGGCGCCCCGGCGGCAGGTCTGCCTAAAAAGGCAGACCACCAAACCAATGGGGCTGCTCCACAGTCAACTCTGCTACGCCAGAGAGGTACCCGGAGCAGCCCCATTAAACCTAACCACCGCCCACCGAAGTGGGCCACCTCCAAACGGCTGCAGAGGACAGGGAGAGCGGCAACGAAACACCGACACTCCTCTTCCCCTGCAGCCCCACCGCGTCCGCCATCGAACGGTGGCGGCCCCGTCTAGGCCGCGGAAGGTAGGGAGAACGGCGCACCGAAATACCGGCACTCCTCTCCCGCCGCGGCCTACTCCTCCGCCGGATGCGGGCCTGCGACCACAGTCCCGCAACCGGCACCCATCATCCGGTTGTGGGACCAAGCGGTCCCACCACCGGTGGCCGCAACGTCTTCGGCTCGAGGCCTAGACGAGCGGCCCCATCCAAGCCATTTGGTCCGCGCCGGATTTCTCCGGTACCACCCGCCGCCCTAAGCGGGTGGCATTCCCCTATCCGCCACCTGGGGACGCGCCCGGTAGGAGTTGGCTTCTCCCCCGGGAAGTGATTTTAGTCCTGAGATAATTACAAAATATACGTAATTATAGTAAATTCTTCTAATAATTTTAATTATTTTTTATTAAATGAGCCCAAATTCAAAGGCTTAAAACTCGAAACTATTCATCTCCTGAAGGCTGAATTTATTATTAGATCGATTAGGTGATATTAAATGATTATAACTATATGAAATCATGCTCAGATTTCATATACTTACAATTTTTAAAATTAATACAATAAAATATGTAGTCAATCCTATTTTTATTTATTTATTATTTAATGGGGGGAGGGGGGCAATGATATCATACAATATATGATACAAAAACATGATACATACATCAGTTAAATTGCCACTGATAGTAATTACATTATAACATTAACAAATACAAAGCAAATACAATAGATAATCATATCAACACAAAAAAAAATTCTAAGCTTAATTTAAATAAGGTATGATAATTTTAAACGACGTATAACCGATTATGGCATAACAATGAATGTGGTGGCTACAGGGTAAAAATTATCCTACTAATTTGAAACTTTGGCAAGTGTCTACTATATATGTATATACTAATAAGAAACTTTTGCAATGTGTTTTCCTATGACTGTCTATTATTTTGGTGTAACATTAGCAGTATAGGAGTTGAATTAACGATAGAACCAGGAGATGGATAGTAAAACTTTTCAATGCTTACTATATACGAGTATACCCTCTAAAATTAGGTTTGAGAGTCTGATTTTCAGTGAGCTGTAAAAACCGTGTTTTTTAGTTTCATAGTAATTTATTTTTGTACATATAGGAAATAGAAGTGTAATTTATTGCTGCCTGTACATGGAAGATATCTGAGAAAAACTATTATTGGGGGACTTTATTAACGCAATAGAACCTATGCATATAACAAGGATTTTTAGAATTTTTGTCTATTTGTCTGTGCGTCTGTGCGGGTTAATCTCATAAACAGCTTAACCAATTTAGGTGCGGTTTTCACTTGTGTATTATGATAAGCTTCACTTAACATTCAGTATTTATTTTATGCCAATCGGTTCATAAATAAAAAGTTTCGTCAATTAAATGAATCACCTATGGACAAACCTGAGCGAAGCGAGGGTGAGTCACTAGTATATAAATAAATTCATATAACAATTGTTAGGTTGGATCCATATGAATATTTCATTAAAAAATAAAAATACGTAAATAATGTTTTAACACTATTTACAATATAAAATATTATCTAGTGTAAATGGATAGACAGTTAGTAGGTAGTATAACTGAAGTCAAATTGATTTAAATTGCGTTGATAATTCTATTTAAAAGCTTCCTTATTGCCCTTTCGAAACTATTTATGCTTATAATAAAATGAATAAATAAAATCTTTAATTTAATTGATATAAATTGATTCGATACTAAACGAAAAGAAATAGCAGAAACTTGATTTTGGTTTACATTAGGTCTAATGAGATATATTTGAAGGTGGCTGCAAGCGAGGCAACGCAAACAACTATGAAGAATTAACTGATAGTAAACACAGGACACAAAGTTAAATTATATTTAAATATTATATATCCATTTTTTTTTATTAATTCCCTATGACCTTCATGATACGAGTGCACGTGTACATACTTATAAGTTTATTATAGTAGGTGGTAATATCTGCTTCGGTGGTGTCTGTCTGTTAGAAAAATCCAAATAACATCTCGGAGATGGAAATTGGCGGTGTTTCGCCCCCATGCCTTGGAGAGCAAGTAAAGCCATCGGCCCTGTGCTTGGTCTCTCACCGGTCGTGTCGAATTATCGCCCCATCGGAATTCGAGAGTCAAAAGAATAGAGAGTGGACTGTGCATTATATTATCTCTTGCGTAGTTGGCTAGTCTCAGTAAGATGGGCAGCCATGGCCGAAATCGGCCTGGACACCATCATAGTAGGTAATAGGTATATGTATGTATTCTCTAAAATAAACTTGTTAATATTTAAAAATACTTACCGATATTATAAATGCCAAGGTGTGTTTCTTGCCTTTACATAGCAACAGAGCAGCAGATCGACGTAATTTTTTACATTGACATAGACCGAAAAGAAAATTGACTACTTTTAATGTCAATAAGTAATTTTATCAAAATATTACCTTGTTCAAAAAAGTATCATAGACAGTTTTAATTATTATCATGTTAATTGTTTTATTTATCAAAAAGCCAATATTACTGTAAGGTGTGAGAAAATTACACTTCGGAATTATTAAGTGAATACGGGAAAGTAGAGATGTCACCTATTATATTATCACATTAGCGGCGGAAATGGGCACGTGGCGACGCGTGCGCAGCGAATTGTCACTTCCGCTTGTTTTACTTATTCAGTTGAGGAGATACACTTTTATTTTATATTTTTGACACATATACTTAAAGTTATTACAGTTATGGTATTAATAATCATGTAAATGTTGTTGTTGTTTAAGTACAATTGGTGTTGTGTAATTTTAGCTTAGTTGTTAATCCATTTGCAGTTTTTCGTAACATAAAGTAGGTACGTAATACATTATGTATATTTCTTTTTTATGTTACAATGTTAAATACCGGCATTTATGTTACTGTTATTTTGTTCTTGTTCAACAAAAATCATAAAAAAATGGCATAGAGTAAGATTTTAAGTAGATACAATAAAATATTAGGAAATTGTTCCTTTGTATATTATTATACAGGTACGTATAAAAAAATAATAATAAACAGAATATATACCCCAAAACAATAGCTATTTATATATTTTTGTCTGTACATCTGTTTGTTATGCATTTGATGCAAAAAGTACTGAACGGAGTTGAATTAAAATTTGTGTAGTGATAGTTTATGACTCGGGTTTTCAAATATATGAAACCGACTTCAATAATATTTGATTAGGTATCTATAGTAAATGAAAACCCTCGTTCAGTTTGAGTTCAGTTATTGTTTTCATACGCTGACATAGCTAACGCTGGCTAAACCTTAAGAGATACATCAAAACAATGTACTAGAATATTGTAGGTCTTCAAAAGGCCTACAGAAAAGTCCGCAAAGCAAGCATGTGTGTATCTCATAAGGTACAATCACAATAAGTTTTTTTTATTTATTTTAAACGTTCCTAACCCAGGACAAATCCGAGTGAGGTGACGGTAAGTCGTTAGGATGATATAAAAAAAAAAACAAATAAATTATTGTCATTATTGAGTTTGTTTCTCGCACTTGTTTCTGTAACTATAAAAGACTACCATTGCCCGCGGCTTCGCCCGCATTCAGATGACCAAAAACCAAATTCTGAGGTTTTACATATTAGATTACCCTTACAATGCAGTGTTTGTATTTTTTTTCCAGAAATGAGATATTTTACCGCGGTAAAAAGTATTCTATATGTTGACCCGGATAATCAACTATCAGCATACCAAATTTCATCAAAATCCCTCCAGTGATTTTTCTGTGATGCGGTAACAGACAGACAGACAGACAAAAATTGTAAAAACTATAGAATCCACCTCTGTATCGATAGTAATGACTATTTCAATAAGATTTTCCAAAAAATATTTAATGTATTTATATAATATATAAAAAATATTTATGTATTTATTCGGCTTAGTTACAATTTTATTATATGTAAAGACAAAAATAAAACAAATTTGTTTGATGACATTCTTGAAAATATGATTGTATAGTAGGCCGTAAATTTTAACTATAAATAATGATAGTTCACCCTGCTTTGAAACCTTTTTTGACCGACTCAAAAAATCTTTTAAGAGCTAATTGCGAATTGGTTTTTTGTAATTCTCAATGAATAGGTTATACTTAATATATCACAACCCGGTACTATATTAATTAAAAGAAAACTCCACCCCTAAGGTTAGTTTAAGGTAATATAGTAGTATATACCCATTTTTTCAAGAAAGCTCAAATTTCATTCATGATAGATAATTCTAGCAGTCTAAAGAAAATACTCGTCGGTTGCGATTGTCTTGTTCTTTGAAATTCCGAATAAATAAGTTTAACGCTTAAATTACCTGTTTCGTGTGATTTACAAATCCAGAATCTACCCAGGGCAAAAGTAATACCGAGTTCCAAGATTTGTTTACATACAAAATTATTTTCTGAAGAGAAATTTTGCAAACGTACATACACTTCAATTTATAGTGGTAAAAATTTAGAGCTCAGAGACTTAAGTAAGCTCATTTCTTTGCAAGAACTGGTACAATTCATCTGATCATGGTTTGTGTTGGATGTAATTTACACCACATCATATATATTTTTTTAAGTATTATTTAAAGTTGTCTTTATTGATGTAAAACTCAATGAGTCATGAGTGACTAGGGCATAAGGCTATCTAATATAGTAAGACAATTAAATAGGGTAGCAGTAACTTTATGGGTACAGCTTAAACTGGGGCGAGATCATCATTCGCTCAGCGGGGGACGACATCTGTTCACTTACCCTCCAGCCCTCACCTTGATTACCTGTTCATATTTTACGCAGGTATGATTTAAACTTTTAATAACTAATTATTTATTCTGAACAAGCGAATATTAGAAGAAATAGCATCCTTCCATGTTTCAAACTTAACTCCATTTCAATTTAATTTAGTAACTCAGTAATATAATAAATTAATTTTGAATTTCCTGCGGGAATCGAATTCACAACCGCCAGCTCAGTAGATAATGTAACTACTGCGCTACGATGCCATGGTCGTATAATTTATGTGCACACATTAACATGTAACTGTTAAAGTTAATATGTATTCTGTGATATTATTTAGTCGCGTCAACGAATACGTAGAACAGGCAATCTTCGGAAGTCCTCACGATGTACGAACAGGTTTTGATAATTAGGTATATTACCTATACTTAGAAAAATACTTAAGTATATTTATTTTATTGTATTTGAGAGTTATAAAAATATCTTATAATAATTAGTAATACATACGACTAATATACAACCAACATTAAATAAAAAAATACATATTCTTATTTCATTCAAATTAAACAACAGAGAAGCGCAAAAGTCATATTTAGTGGAGTGATTGTGTAGGGCGAATTCTTTGATTACTTGTACATAAAGGGCTTCTGTTCAAAGCCCGTGATCAGTTTTATTCTTTTGTTAGGGTTTTAATCAATCACCGAGATTTACAGAACGCCCGAATGATCGACCACAGTTCGTTGTGTTCTGAACGAAGTGAATTGAGTAGGCATGTTAAAGAAAATTTTTATGTTATGAGCATTTATATGAAGTAATATTTAAACAAATGTAAATTTTTATATCACGTATTATTTTTCGGTATTTTTTATATATTTTATAAAATTTATGAAAAATTGGCCCGCTTGTAGACTGTTAGATCGGTGCCGTTGCAATATTAGCTAATGTAAAAAACCTTGAATTTTACAAGAACTTACAGACTAAGGAATTTAATTCACAAATTCTAAATTTAGTAAGTAGGCAGAGTTTAAGTTTTGTTAAGTAGTAAGAGTAGAGACAATTAAATTGATTTATAGTTAAAATTATATTTTTTTTAATATTAAATAGATAAGTAAATTCAAAAATAGCTTAAAATATAACATGTATAGATATAAAAATATATTAGAATTAATATTTTACTAATCAGATATACTCGACAAACTACCATATTAAAAACATTCTGTCTCGGATGATATACTGGCAAATTTTAAAATGAGTGATTAATAGTAGATTTTTATCGCTAGGTATATTACCCTTATAAATTCATATCAAAACAATGGGCATGACATCTAAAACAGATGGTATAGGGCGCTTCCGTACAGTATTATATCGAATAAGCTACCTTTTTGACTTATGTGGTAAAGTGATGACAAGAATAATTTATTCAAAACTTTTATTACATAGAACTAACATTGCCCGCGGCTCCGCCCGCGTTAAAATGACCAAAAACCAAAGTCTTAGGTGTTACATATTAGTATACTCTCACATTGCAGTTTTTCTATTTCTTCTCAGAAATGAGATATTTTTCCGCAGTATAAAGTATCCTATATGTCGACCCGGATAACCAGCTATCACCATACCAAATTTCATCGAAATCCCTCCAGTGGTTTTTCTGTGATGCGGTAACAGACAGACAGACGGACGGACGAATCTAAAAACTATTGATTCAGCTTCTGTATTGATAATAATGTCTATTTCAATGAGATTTTCCAAAAAATATTTTATGTACAGATTCGGCTTAGTTCCAATTTTATTATATGTATAGATTAAAAAATAGGCCATCATTGTTAAAATATTTTCGTGGTATAGAAATAGAGCCATTTCATTAGTATACATAATACATATATAGAGAAAACCCAACAATACCATACTTATCGAGAGAGCGCAAGCGAAATCAAGACAATCTCAATTATTATTATTTATATGAAAACGAACTTGAATTATTCTTTACATTTACTATAAGCTACAAATATGATTGGACACTATAATTGCTTATTGCAATAAAATTTATTACCTTTAATCGCCATGCATTTCCTTATTGGTTTGTAGGTATGACTAATGAAAAGTTTACCTTTTGGATTTATATTTTGTTTTATTTATTGTAAATCATCAGTCAATCAATCAATCATATATAAGGCAGTGGTATCTCAGTGGTAACACGCTTGCTTGGTAATGAGAAACCGAGCGAAGCGGGTTCAAACCCCGGGACTCGCACCTCTAATATTTTCATGTGTGAATCATTTCTAACATGATTACCACTTGTCTTACGGTGAAAGAAACATTGTGAGGAAACCTGCATGTCTGAAAGAACCTAGCAAGTTTTTAAAATTCATCTGAAGTCCGCCACGAATTGGCGGACTTCATATGTTTTGGCCAGTGTGGTGGACTATGGCCTGATCCCCCTCGTATTGAAGGAAGGGCCGTGCCCAGCAGTGGGATGTTAAAATGCTTTTTACTGTGACTTTAAATACGTGTGTCAAACAAGTACTCTATGGAAAGACAGCATTAACCGCGCTCCCGGAACTCAAGTTGAGTATTGGGGATTTTTAAATCTAAGAATGACCTGAAGAAAAATTGGTCGCACCGAGTTTGTCAAAATTTGACAAACACATATTATGAAAAGTGCGTCATTTAGTCATTGCTTCTGTTTCATTATCTCTAAATGAAGAAAAAACCGTTTGGTGACCCCCTAACGTAATTAAAAAGATCTAAACCTTTCTCGATCTTGTTACTAATGAATTATGTTATATATGTGACATGTTTGTAGAACCTCTTTAATTACTAAAAATTTTACCTACTTACATTTTATACGTATAATGGTTTTATTCTGACACAACACAGTATATTAAATGTACTAATTATAACATCAGTTAATATTTTTGTTAGTGAAAATTAAAATTGTTAAAGGCTAGAAGTATACAAATTAATGAATAATACGAGTATCCTTATTATATGAAACATGAATGACTGATCAAAGAACTTGAGATTACTTAGGACGATTTTTCAATTCAAAATACAAATACTAAAAAATATTAATTGTTATTTTAAAATAATAACATTATGTAAACAGTAGGAATTATGATATACTTCAGGGTTATATCCGAAACTTTCTACCTACTTAAAAAGTGTTTGAGACTTTATGGGTTTGAGTATACGTATCTATAATAAAATTCATTAATTATCTTATCAATTTAAATTAAGAAAATAATAATATAAAAAGCTAGCTTATTTTTTATAAATTATATATATATATATATATATATATATATATATATATTATATATGTATATATATATATATATATATATATATATAATATATATATATAAATACTTAACTGTTAGTATTTTCATAGAAAAATAAAATATTGAAAGATTTCATTGGAATTAAAAACTATTGCAGATAATAAATTCTAATATTAATCTCCGGGATAATAAACTGTTTTAACAGCTTTTATTGAATAATAAAAAATAGGTACTGTTTTTGAATACTATCTCATGATAATGGTTTCTATAAAAAGGTACTATGAAATATTTTTTTACATTAAATAATTATTACTATGGAAAAGTCAAAGCTTTTTGGTTCCAAGAACAATAATTCTGAAAATAACACTAATTCTGGTTAGTTAATTTGTTATGATACAAATTAGATAGAGAAACTAGTTTCGCTTCGTAATCATATAAAATCTTAATATATAAAATTTTATTGTCACGACCGTTGGTCCGGGATGAACTTCAAAACTACTTAGTATTTATTTCTAATATGTGAGATTTATGCCAACTTAAACGATAGAATAGTTTTATCCCGATTATTTCCTTTTTTTATTGAAAAATTAACGATTTTCATATGTGTGCCACAGCAACGCGTGGCCGGGTCTACTAGTATAAAATAAAATATAATATAATCTATACATACTTACAATAAAATTCTAATAATATTTTTTGAAAACCTAATTGAAATAGTCATTATTCGATACAGAGGCCGAATCTATAGTTTTTAGAATTTTTGTCTGTCTGAACTGATTTTGATGAAATTTGGTATAATGGTAGCTTGTCATCCGGGTCAACATGTAGGATACTTTTTACTGCGAGAAAATAATATCATCTCTTAGCAATCTATACTAAACGTTAAAACGTAACTACGGACGAAATCGAGTGGAGCGAGGAGGAGTCATCCAAAATATTCTAAGCGGGACCAATTAAATGATATTATACTGCAGCGGCTATAGGATGTCACTGCGACTATTCTCGGTCTATTGTGATCCATACTATGTGATATTATACGTATCTTTCAGGATAAAAACATAATAAGATAGACTTCTGTTGTATGTTATAGATGCATAGAACTAAATAAAGCCAGACTATGAATGGATAAGATTTTACATATAAATACACCTAATAATGCGTGTGTGGCTTAATCAGATGTTGGTGGTCCTTGTAATTTTTTTTGGAGTAGAGATCGAATTTAAATCATGTTAAATATAAAAAATATATTTTAGACATCTTAGATACCAATACATCAATAAATAATAATATTTACATACATAACAGTTGATTATTATTATTGCTACTAACAAAATTTAAAACGTTTTCGCCTTCACCTTATCAAGACAATTATTTTACCTAAAGTAGAACGTTAAAAGCAAAATTAAGGAGACGACCGACCTCGGCTGCTCATTACAGGCTTGTATTAAAAGCAGGACCCTTCTGATAGAATATGTATTTTTACGAGCTCGGGGCGCAACTTCGTGCATGTTTCATGAGTACAATCTCGGTCCTTCCATCGCATCTACCTTCGCCGCGCCGCACTTTGCTTAAAGTTTCTTTTAATCCCTTGCGAGTAAAATCTTAGAAGAGAATTTACTACATGCAGTTACATAGAATATAAATTGTATTTCAGTGTACTAAATATCATATAGACTAAACTGTGATTAAAAAGTATGTATACACTGCTTGATATCCATCGTTTTGAACTCTAAGATAATAATCAATATCTGTTATCTTTATATAATTGTATACAATATAAAATTATTATAAAATTGTTAGAAATATCAAGTGCGTCATTGTAGGCAATTGATAATGTAGGCTTATGCAGCGCGGCAGTGAGCGGTGGAGAGGTGGTGTGGGGAACTGTAATCAAGAAGAGTAGAGCCGTCCCCAGGCGCCGCCCGCCCCCTCTCTACCCCGCCCTAAACCCGCACGAAACCACCTCGAGGGCAATGCCTCAAAACCTCTATTGACTTCTCGTTTGCCAAAGAAATATTCTTTCGTTTTCTTTGTTTATTTAAAATGTCAATATCCACAAAGACAGGTTGATCCGAGAAGAAAAAATTTTCTCGCCATTATTTACTGAGATCACTAATTGTTTTTTGTAATATTCGCTGTATCATTTCATTACATAAGAACAAAATATGCATTAAAACTATTATTACAAATATGTATTTAAAAATCTGTTTATCCACCGGAGAGCAGTAATGAATTAAAACTCGAATGATTATTATTGGTAAGTCAACATAGAATGCTTCGTAATACTCAACATTTGTGCCAACAATCGGTCTATAATGCTTGGCTTTTGTAAAACAACAAAAGTTAACCTGTCTGCCCGTCCAGCTAGATGGAATGGAACGATTTTAGGGTTGCGAGGGAATGACATACCGTAGTCCCTACAATGCATTTGTGCCAACATCATTAATTCGTACAATTTTTACAAATGCTATACGAAAATAGATGATCGGTCTTTGTAATAAAGACTCATGTTAATTTTCTAGCGCTGTTCGTACAAAATGGTATATAAACAGAGTCACCATGTGTTATATACCGCATGTTGCGTTGACAGCCAGTGCGATCATTATTATACATGCAGTTCTGACAGCAATCTCTTTAATGGACAGATATAATATTTTAATAACTGCTTTAACATTACTTTATAATATTATCTAATATAGTTAGTTATGAAATTAATAACAGAGTTCTCAATATTAAAGCTAACGAAAAATAGTTACTAAGTAAAAATAGTTCTTTAATTTTAAAGTATTATATTTTATAAGTATTTATAATACGAAATAAACTATATTTATGACACAAAACAACGACAGAATAATAAAATTGGTTTTATAAGTTTATTTGAGTCATAGAGACGTAAATCGAGCGATTAAACGGCTTAATAGCTAATACTATTAAGTGATAAATGCAGCAGGCCGCGTATGAATAATTCTACTGGATGGATACAATGTACGACTTTCACTAAACGACTCCATATTTTCAAAATCCCCATAGAGCAATAATATTCAATGAGGCGAGTGAGACGGGTGTATTGTTGCACGTAATGGCAACTGAGATGGGTGATTGCAAGGGACATGGGATGGCAAATCCTGGAGATTAGCGCGACGAGAGCGACATGTGGCCTCCCGGCACTTAGCGATCCGCGACCCTCCGTAGGCATCCCTATACCCCGGACTACAGACGCGCGATACCGACGCAATCCCGTAACGCATGGCCGTTCATGTCAGCCTATTCGTCATATATGACTGTTAAATATTCATGATTATGACTGTGACAAATTATTTTGTGTCTAAAGTCTAAACTACCTATTTGAGACTGAGCCTATAGGCATCCGTAGTTAGAAAAAAATGATTATATTGGAACTTTTTTCTAACAATCGTATCATAAAGCGGTGGGTAGTGATAGTATCAGATTCAAAAATCTTTTTTCAAGTACTTATACACTTGTTACAAATGTGCATTTTGAAGTGTGTATACAAAATGTGCGATATCATCTTGATTTGTGAACGGCCTGAATGTAAAGGCCGGTGCGGGTCACTTGGCCGCGGGTGCATTGAGTGGCGTTCAAGCGGAACGAGCTACACAGAAGGTAGAGAACGCGTATGATGCCATATGTCGTACGCATTACCGTTCTATGCTTACTACCCTCCAAGATTGATGACTACTCTATGCATTCGAGCGTATTAGGGCATGTAAATGTTACGTGATTACTTAATCTAATGGATTTGGAAATTTTATTACTTAAAAAAATATTTATAAAATTACATATAATAGTATTTTAAAATATTACAATATGTTAGCAATTGACACTTGGTTAATTTTCATACCGTAAATTTTTAGCTATAAAATTTCAATTATTCAATATTAAACGATGTCAAAGCTTGTTGAAAATCTTCACTTAGATTTTTCCACATCGCTTTAGTTAGTTTGCTCATTCAATTAATTATTAACAGAAACGGTTGAGATCGTTATCGGGTCATCGAGATTTCAGATTCACGTTTAATTACTTTGTCCTAATCCTACGAACGCTCTAATTCGTCCATGGTTTAGTATATAAATTAAAATACTAATTAGTAGACTAGAAGATGAAATATTATAAAATAAGTGATAATTTTTCGTAAGGTAAGAGCCCCACATATCATTATAAATACTTTTACGTCTTTAAAATAAAGTCATTAGTTAAAAGTATTAATTTATAAGTTTTCTACCTAAAGTACCCACAGACGGTCACTTCATAGTCCGCCAAACCATTTTTCTCAGGAACGCGTGAAGGTATCAAGTTGAAATTAATATCAAATACTTCGTTCCCTTGAAGCTGAAAAAAAAGTTACTTCTCGTTGACCTGAAATCAAATAAATTAAAATCTAATAATAAACAAATATATGATTCTAAGACCTTAGTTTCTCCCGTAACCATGATTGTTGTAAAGCTTTCGAAACACCAGGAACTAAAAATCAAAATAAATTCGCGAAAAAATCCGAAAAGATTATCCGATATTTAATATATATCATTGATTTAATATTTCATACTACGTTCCTTAAAACTTTCCGTGTACGAGACTAGTATTTACCCGTTTTATTTTATTTCATGAAGATACTTTTAATATTTAGACTAATCTCAACATTGAACATGCACGTATAAAAAGTTAATGTAGAATATAAACAAAATAGTGAAGCTTGTTGAGAGCATATCATTCGTTTTGTAGGGTCGTTTTCACCCTTGTTATACCATCGAAACACTTGGCACAAAAAGTGTAATGGAGTTAAGTAATGACCCCCCATAGAAAACATCTAAACACAAGCTGTGTGAGGCGGGTAAACTTTTATATCTATTGTTTTTGCCAATTTTTGTGTATGAGTAATTCAATAATAATTGTTGTGCTTAAATTTCTGTTCAGTTTTATTTATCGTGGCTAATTGTAACTTTTTATTTATTTTCTTATTCATTTGTAAGTAAACGAGTAAAAGTAAACTTAAAATTAAAAAAAGTATTTATGTTCTAATTTTATAATAGTAATATTACCTAAGTAATTAAGTATCTAATGAAATATGTTTTTTTTTCATTTAGCAAAAAGACATCCCCTTGACGGTCGGGGAAGCCACATACGAATCAAATGTATCACTAATAACGGGCCCGGGGTTGGTTGGACCCTCGCGATTCAATTATCGCGCTCACATTGATCTGCCGACGGGTGAAAACGATACTTGTGAGATATTGCTCCATTGTTTTTTCTCGCGGCTAAAAAGTTACGCACGCGTCAACGTTTTGATAAGGGTGTATTTATGTGTAAAGCAAATATAAATCTCCAACGTGGATCATTTGGGAGTAAAAGTCGTGAGATACTTACACATACACTATTTGGTTTAGTCTAATGTACTTACAAAATGTTTATTTGTACTCAGAAATAATTATTTTTAGGGCAAAATGTACATCTGGTGACTAATTAAGTAGCATAGCTTGAAGTTTAATAAATATAAATAAAACAGCTATTTTAGATTACTAAAAATAAAACATAGATTGAAGTTTAATAAATAAATTTGGTAGGTGGAATGACTTAGAAATTTTAAAAGGTAAAGTTTTAACCACTATCGAAGAAAATATTTCATACATATTCGTCACATAAAACAAAATAAAGCATCAGGATGAGGTGCCTAAATAACTAACAACTATATAAAATATATCTTCTGGAAAATATGTGGTACTAAAATGGAAAAGATAGTATGATAGTCTGTAATTTAGATTTGTAGCGTGGTGCGAAAGGTTTGAGCAGAATGCGAGAGGCACTGCGGGAAACGGATTGTTTAGTAAATTCAATTACCACACCACAGACTGAACCTTTGCTTTGATTTTACGATAAACAGCTCTATCAAGCTGACTCGCGTGTGAAAGTTCATTGTTTGTTTACTAACATATTTCTTTTCTTTGTTTTATATCAGGCGTATTTTATACTTGTAAATGTATTTTATTGCATAAAATGTTATACATGACAAACAACTGTACTTACATGGCAAATGTGAAAGTTGATGATGATGTTACTCAAGAAACATTACAAGATTGAGTGACTCTTGTAATAAGATATTTTATTTACTGCTTTATGATAAGATTTTTTCTTGCAGAAAGGTTTAAAATGCCATTTAAAATTATCAAATCAATATTATTAAACGACGAAAGCAAAAATTGAACAATTAGGTACCCTCTTTATTTTTTTAATTAGGATAGGGAAAAATTAGCTATAAAAGCAGAGTTTAAATATGTAAATATATGGTAGAATTAAAAACATGCAATAGCCATATGGCGTTAATAACAAATCACTTATTCTGATGATGTTCCAGTAATTATCATTAACTTAGAAATAAAACAATAGGGTGGATCACGCGGTGCAGAGTGAGCACTGAATATTCAAGCCCTAGTAATTATTCTCAACAGATGCAAATCATTATATTAATTTTTGGAACAGTGCTAGTGGGTTAATTTTAAATAACATTTATAATAGAAAAAAATAGACAAACTCTAAGGAAATTATTAATTCTCAACAATTTTCAAATATATCAATATTTTTATAAATAAAAACTTTAAAAAATGTAAAGGTAAGTTTTTTATTTAGAATAATATGAGTCTGGGTCAGCAAGGTTAATTTATAGAACAATCGATAAAACAACATTTTAGTTCAACGCCATATTTTAATATTCAATTAATCCGTTTTTACGCCTTTGGAAGAATTCGACTATCCTCTATCCCGACTCTATCGTTAGATCCACTTAAATTATTGTATTGCCATCGGAAATAGGAAAACTTAAAAAGTTTCAAGTCAATAAAGCATTTTGAAAGTAGATATAAAATTTTCTAGATTTGTTTACATAATTAGTCGTAGAATTTTATTATACCCATATTAAAATTAGATTTTCATAGGAAAGTTAAAGAATTTTTGTAAACAAATATGAATTTCAGCTTGGTTTATAAGATACTTTGATAAAGTGACACTAAATGCAAAAAATAATAAGTAGGTGAATGCCCTACTTATGTGTATATGATATTCAATACGTATGTCTTTATTGTCTTTTAAATGTGTCTTAAAATTAAAGTTATTTACCAAAATATGTATTAAGTTTCGGAAGTTAAACACTAATAATGAAAATATTAAGATTTTAATAATTTAAACAACAAATGTTAGATAATTCAAGAATATACTTGCAAATTCTATTTTTCTTCTCATTGAAAGGGTTAAGGTTAGAACAATAGAGTTTACCTCCAGCAGAGGAATATTTCTCACGAAATATGAACAATCGCGTGCAGCTTATTACACTTAAACATACTGTAGATGATGGACTGTATTAAAAGACAATGTTTTTAATATAATATTACGCCATATTCATGATAAACTCATAAGTATGGCGTAATATTTTTTGATATAATTTGAGGACATAATAATTTTGTTTTGCAGTCCTAAAGAGGACTGTACAGTAAAATTGATATTTTATTTTAAGTGAAAAATTTGTCTTTAAATTAGTGAAAGAACTTTTTAAGTAATTTAAATAATAGTTACTATAAAGATATTGTTGTAAAAGCGTCCTTATCGTTCATATCGGAGTGATTATTAGGCAATATATTTGGAATGGTCATTTGATCATGATTACGTGGACAACAACATTGGGCATTATACATTATGCACTATTTAAAAATGGGTGGTAGTGCGATATTATCTGTGGCGGGCGCGGCGCCATCTGTCGGGCAGATGCCGCTGACGTCACGCGAAGCCCCGCAGGCCACCGGAGCCGGCACGCGCCACATCTCCCTCCGACAGCTGATCCATCCTGATTTTGTTCGTGTGTTTTATGATTTCCTACCGGCTGTTTTTTAAAGGCTTCCGATTATTACTATTATTTCCTCCAAAATTATTAGGCGACTCTAGAAATTTGATTGGATTTGGAATGAGTTAGATGTTATCTGTGACTTTAAGAACGAAAAGGAATTTATTTGTATTCATAAAACTAATGAATTTAAATAGTGTTCGTTTCTCTGACTAGATGATAATCAGATAGTAATTACTGTTGCAAGTATCTATTTAATTATATAACGCTGTACCTACCTATTAAGGTAGATTAGCAAAATATTCCAAGAGTAAAAATGTGATTATCTGTAAAATATTACTTAACTTACTTACGCATACGGATTTCTCCGTATGATATATAGCTATATTGAATTATCTAATTAATCATTTTTTCATTGAAACTGAATTTTTAGTATCAGCAATAATTAACTCATATACTGCGCATTACATTTACATATATATTTGGGTACATAAAGAGCTCTGGAAAATAGCAGAGACCGTGCTTGCATAAGACTTTTAAGCTACATCCTTAGCTGAATATTTAGTCCCATTTTCTAGAAGAACGACCGTGCTCACCTCACTCAGCTACGTAAATCGAGTGAACATCTTATTCAGCTAGCATTTGGACAAAGGGTTGTGTCGGTACTCAATGCCACACTTTATTTTGACAGACCTTGAATATTTGAGTCAAACATTTTTATGGCCAAAGCAAAGGTTCGCTACGTGCAGAAATATGGATCTTAGCGTAATGGAAAATGTCAGTTAATAATGAGTAAATCAAACTGCGCCACAACTGTTAACAAATTAAAAGAGTATTACTAGGTATGTATTTATAGTACTAGGTAATTATTTAACTGCCTCTTGGTCTAGTTCAGTGGCTAGCATGTACAGCTGCAGATATGGAGGGCCTGTGATCGTGTCAGGAACAAGTAGGTAGGTATTTATTGGGTTTTAATCAAGGAATTCTTAATAATAGCTTGGAGATGGAAAGTAAGAAAAATAGTAGTTTTACTATTTCCTTCTCTTCTCATTATATTTCTTTGTTAAAATATATTTCTATGCACGGTATAAACAAAAAGCTAAAAATTGATGCTCACGCGATGGTTTGTTCGTAAACGTTACAAGGGCGAGACGATGCTTAGATAAATTATAATCATCCAAATAAGATAATGCTTGTGATACTGTATGACGGTAGAACTAAATATTGAGTTTATTATAACTAATTTAATACTATCATATAAAAATAATCATGTCGATCCCTTGTACTGTTGCCTATAAGATGGGCAAACCAACATATATACATATGTATGTATTTTCGCGCTTACTTTATTAAGTACTAGCATTGCCTGTGGCTCCGCCCGCGTTTAGATGACCAAAAACCAAATTCTTAGGTTTTACATATTAATATACTCTTACAATGCAGTTTTTGTACTTTTCTCAGAAATGAGGCATTTTCCCGCGGTGAAAAGTATCCTATATGTTGACCCGGATAACCAGCTATCACCATACAAAATTTCATCAAAATCCCTCCAGTGGTTTTTCCGTGATGCGGTAACAGACAGACAGACAGACAAAAATTCTAAAAACTATAGATTCGGCCTCTGTATCGATAATAATGTCTATTTGAATAAGATTTTCCAAAAAATATTTCATGTACAGATTCGGCTCAGTTAGAATTTTATTATATGTATAGATAAGGATAATTCTTAGGATATAAGGATATGGATGTATTTGTAATCTTGAATAATAATTATTTCTATTTGTTTCAAAAGTACTATCGTAATTTATATTGAAGATATTTTTTACTTGTTGATACATATTTTTTACTTGTTGATAATAAGTTAGACCTCATTAAAATGTTATTAACCCACTTTTTACTGCAACATCATAAGTATGTATATTTTCCTAATTCTAGATGGCCACTGAGTGACCTGTGTCTTATATAATGGCTCCGTAAATAGCACAGGAGCTGATGATGCGATTTAGTAGTAATTTTATACCGCATAAATTTTACCTTTAGAACTTAATTAGTTTTTAAGTACAAAGAACTTGGTAGTTAGTTTATTGTATATGTCGATTGACGGAATTGTTATTTGGAAAGGACGAAAGCACGTAAATTATGAAATGCTTTACAGCATTGCTTTACAGCATTGCTTTACAGCAATCGAAACGTCAGGAACTAAAAATCAAAATAAATTCGCGAAATGTCCGAAAAGAAAGTTTTATTTAAATGTCAAATATTCGCGTGAATCTAAGAAAGTATTAAATTACTTCATTATTAACAATTTTCCAAATTATTATTCACTACTTTATGGTCACTGTTTTTTCGCGGTTTATGTGTTTTCATTCACACCGACTTCGAAAATATTTGATTATATATGTATAGTAAATGAAAACTACCAATTAGTTATTTTTTACTTTTTAGTGCTTTTGTTTGAAGTCGGTTTTAATTTGAATTTACCTAATCAATTAAAATGGATGATGTGGATTAAAATTACAGCTTTCATACATACCCTATATCAGCTTACGTGTTTTTAATGCTTTTAACAAAAGCTATTCTGAATCTTACTTTTTGCATTTTGGCTATTTACTCATTTTGTAGATACCAATTATGAAAATTTCCGTTGCTTAAGTATTTTTATATTGGCAATAGCATTATGTAAACTTTTATGAATTATGTAGGTATAAACAATTTTTAATATTAATAATTAAAAAGAAATTAATTTCTTAAATGTAATTATAAACATTGACTGCATTATTTGTACCCAATTTATAACATTATTTTTTATTTATAACATTTACTGCATCGGCGGTGTAGTGGCTAGCATGTACAGCTGCACATCCGGCGGTCCTGAGTTCGAGTCCCGGGTTAGGCCAAGTCTAGTTATTGAGTCTTTCTGTTATGGGTCACAGTAACAACCCGGAGTTGGTGAAGCCGTCGGTCCTGCGCCTTAATTCTCACTGGTCGTATCGAGTACTCGTGCCACCGGAGTATGAGAGTGACAGGAATAGAGAGTGCACTTGTGTCTGCGCGTACACTTATGCACTATAATATCTCCTGCGCAGATGGCTATTCACAATGAGATTGACCGCCGTGGCCGGAATCGGTCGGGAGAACATTATTATTATAACATAATCACATTAATCACTTCCATAGTTTGACTGGAAGAGATCTCTTCTAGAGATAAGACACCCACGTTGACCCTGTATGGTTTTTGTTACACTGATTTTAAAGTGCAATAAAGAATATATAGTAATTTATAAGCTTGTGTATGCCAACGGTAGTTAATATTTAAAAGTTAACAGTAGATTAACTGAAGAATTTCTCTAATAAGGTTTTTTTAAATAGTTTCATGTACAAAAATATGATAAAAAAAAACATCAAGTTTTTATTATAAACACGAAGCAATGGTTGATAAATTGGCTAGTTCTACCTTTGGAGCATATTCTCAAATGCTCAACTTTTATTTAGGTGCCGTTTAAACTTTGTTTGGCTTTTAGAATGTTAAATTTTCAGTCTAAAGTATGAATGTGAACAAAACACATGAGTAACATAAAATTATACTTTTTGTGTTGACATTTGTAAAAGAACGTCTCAATCAAATTTGTTTTAGATAAATCTACGTATGTTAAAATTACATTTTACACATATTTATGGAGATCTAAATGGTGGCAAACAAGATGGCGAACAAGGTGGCGAATAAGCATAACTAAATGCGGAGCTGAGCCGTCGGCATGCGCCTGGATTCAATTTCAGCCACCGTACACCTCGCAACTTGGCCACGGTTGCGTCACGCCCGCCGCTTTCTTAATGTACCTCATTAACCCACGAAACTCGTTCACACTAAAACAATGTTCAACTCGTAACCCGATTCTCAGTGTAGTCAAATCGCAATAAGTATACAACAAAAATCTCTCCACACAAATGAGAAAGCTTCTCAGCTAGATTTCTCGTTTTGAGTACTCATAATCATTAATTATAAGACAAATACGCGGGTACGCTGATTAAAAATATTTGCTCAGTAAACAAACGTCCCTCTTCCCCTGGTTACCCCCAGACACCGGTTCGGAGTGGTGGGCAAACAAGTACATCAAAGAGCTGCAGTTGTGAAAATTGTATAATATGTACGTAGATAATATTATGTTGTTGTGATATTATTGCTATTTACACAAAAACAGTACTGGCACTGCAATTTTCGTGTTTTTTTAATAAACCAGATTCGGGATTTTACTTATATAAGGGCGGATAAACACACATATTATTTACATGCGGGTCGATAATTCGCGCTTCACTCCATATGAGGAGTAAACGAAATAAGTTTCGTGGCGTTTTCAACTCTACTTATCTTTCAAAATTCTGCTCTAACTGATGAAAATTGCTGAGCTGAGATTTAGTGTTTAAGTTGTGAAATATTTATATGATAGTAGTACAAGTTTTATAAAGATGATGATGAACTATGTTTGATAATTTTACTTCTTCAACACTCGCCCGTTCCTGGAAAATCTTAGTGCTTTCTTCTAACTTACCTAGAGTAGGTATTAAATAACGTATAAAAACTAGAAAATTTAAAAATTTAAGTAATTTTTTAGTATAGATACGAAATTTGTAAGCATACTGACTCTATATTACGCGGTTAACGTTGTTTGCTAAATATATTACTCGCTATTGACACAGTGCGATCATTAATACAGGCAAGAGCCCACTTATTAAATTTAATAAGTGGGGTGACTCTTTTGAAGGGAGCGACGATAGAACAGTGTTTGTTTTATTAGTTTTGATTTTATGGTTAATGGCATTTTATTCATTTGTCTGCTGCGAAAATAGACTGTGCTATATATATATTGCTGACTAAAATTTTAGTTAAGTTAGAGAATGAAATTATTTTCAGTTTTAGATTTTTTTTTTTGATTAGTGAGATTATTTAAAACGGTACGGGATAAAACCTCACTCGTATATTATTTTTAGGGTTCCGTACCTCAATAGGTAAAAAAGGAACTCTTATAAGATCACTCTCTTGTCCGTCTGTCCATCTGTCTCTTTGTCCAGGTGTCACCACCGATTTTCTCAGGAACGGGTGGATCTAGCAAGCTGAAATTTATACCAGACACTCAAATCTATAGTGCCTATTAGGTGTATAAAAATTAAGGTCCTGAGTCAACACGATAAAAAGATATGGGCAAATTTAGATTTTTGCGAAAACTTGTAAGTACCAAAATTTACCTTAATTTTCATCTTTTTTTTATTTTTCGGAATTTTCCCTTTACTTGTGCTGTAAGGCCTTGCTCTTAACCAAAATTAATGATTCTAGGTCAACCGGAAGTTCTCTATAGGTTTTGGGTCGAAAACCTATATTCCGTTATAGTCCGTTGACTTAGAATCACAAAATTTGGCAAAAATCAAGGTCTTACAGCAATAAAGGAAAAAATCCAAAAAATAAAAAAAAGTTGAAAATTAAAGTTAAACAGATTTCCCACTTTGTACGGAACCCTCGGAGGGCAAGTCCGACTCGCACTTGTTCGTAATTTTATATACATAAGTATATAGACTTCCTAATATATTCTCTCTGTCGCATTAGGTAGACATAGGATTATAATTTTTTATTTAGAATATTAATGACTATCTATATATTTTTGCAACCACCAATGTCTCTTACGAAGTTTCGTAGGTACCAATCAACGGTCAATATACCCATATCAGCGTAAAATAGTAGCGAAATATGCCGATTTGTTGCTACGTTGCAATGTGAAAAAATGAAAAATGTGGAAATCTTAAGAAATTCGCATATATGTAAGGATTTGTTATTATTTTAATACGGAGATATTATTACAATAACAGTCCTTACATATAATATATTTATATAAGATCTCTTTAAACCATTGTTTAAGTAGTTAAATTATGATAATCATGTCATACGCTATGGGTAAAGACAGTATTTATAGTAAGTTATAAGTAGGCAATGGTTTTTAATTAATAGATGAAGTTTTTTTTGTAAGGATAAAGTCTACAATTTATTATAATGTTTACAATTAATTAGTGGCTTTTATGAGATAAACATTTTTTTGAGTAAATGAAAATCAAATTGTAAGTTAGTCCTATATATAAAACTATAAAAATATATATAAAAAACTATAAAACTATAAAATGGCTTTATTTAAGTGATAGATTATGTAATACTAGCAACTCACCCTCGCACCGCTCGGGTTCGTCCCTAGTTACTTTATAAAGTTAAGTATACATTTCTCAAAAATGAGATATTTTCTCGCGGTAAAAAGTATCATATATGTTGACCCGGATAACCAGCTACCACACTACCAAATTTCATCAAAATCCTTCCAGTGGTTTTTTTTGCGATGTGGTAACAAACAGACAGACAGACAGATAGAGAGACAAAAATTCTAAAATCTATAGATTCGGTCTCTATATCGATAATAATGTCTATTTCAATAAGATTTTCCAAAAAAATATCTAATGTACAGATTCGGCTTAGTTACAATTTTATTATATGTATAGATTTGTAATTAAATTATCGGCGTAAGCCTTATCTAAGGATGGAAGTAACTAGAAAAACGTTAGATACATATACAGCGTCTAATATAAAAGCTAGTTTTTCAATATTCATGTACCTACATAATTACTTTTAATAATAAAGCATATCGTTTTGATACAAAGCGTAGGCACGTGATTCTGTTCGCGGAAACGATTGGCAGTTATAAAACAAATTGGAAAAGTAAGAGGTTTTGTTGCATATTGTATATCAACAAGTACTTATACATAATATGTATATAATGTAATAATAATTTGCGTTTGACCAGCTCATAAGTTGTTAGGTTGTTGTTAGTTATATAATATATATTTTTTTAACAATAGGTAGGTACTTGCGGAAATAATGCCATAATTAGGTTTAAAAATACGCTCAGTGTCACTTTACTGTTATTTTGACAAAATAGATGTTTTATTTCATACTAGCGACTTATACTCACTTCGCTCGGGTGTGTCCCTAAGTACGTTTTAAGCAGATAATTATTATATTATCGTTGAATAACATCGTGTTTAAGTCACAAGATAATTTATAGGTAGATATATAAATAGCCAAAGATAAAACAGTTCTGTAACTTTCTCTCCTCTGTTTGTCAATAAAGTTAATAAAAAACTCGTTATGGTCGAATTTTGACCACTGGACGAAAGCTAGAAAATTTAAATAACAGACGAATGAAATAATGAGTTATTTTCTAACAGTAGTAATTGCATTGCGCATCATTTTTATCCAGGAAAATCTAGAGCAAAAACTCGATATATTTTATTGTAAGCCGGCATAATTATTATTTGATATTATGTATATGTGAATTAACTTTTATGTATACTACCTTGCAGTTGAAGTTGCTGCAGAAGCTGACGACACGTTAGGCTCAGTTTGTGGTGACCCTACTTGTGCCAGCAGTCGCGGGTTCGAGTCCCGCTGCGGGCATTCATTTGTGTGATGAGCACGAATGTTTGTTCCAGTCATGGGTGTTTATATTCATAATATGTATAATGTATATTTAAAAAGTTACATTTATATGTGTAGTATATCAACTATCTGGTATCCTTAACACAAGTCTCGTAGCTTACCTTGGAACTAGATGGTGTTGTGTGTTAATGTCCTAACATATTTATATTTAAGTTATTATTTAACGTGTAGGTATGTCCAAACTGTACGGATGATGGATTTTTATACTGGACATGTTTATTATTACTAAATAGTTTTATCGGTTTTTGAATTTAATTAATCCCACCAAAGGTTTTCTTATGGTTAGGTATGTCGAAGCACATTATGGGTGCAGGAACATCTCGCTGTGCTACCGGGTTGTATCTTTTAAATTATATACCCAAAAACAACTTATATAAATAAAGATCTTACTCATGTACTTTCATTGTAGTATTTAAAACATATGTTTGGAAAACCGTTCGTAATTTTATTTTAAAACAAAATAAGCGCCCGGTAAACTTTTACAGCAATTACGACAGTTGATTATTTTTTTAATAAATTTAGCTAAATGTTTACACAATTAATAAAAGTATTTAAGTTTTATTGGTAAAAGTAATTTATTCGTTCAGTAATTAAACAATTAAAAAATATCACATATTTTGAAATAAAAAAACTTAATTATTAAATTTGGAAGTACCTACTGAGGAATATATAAAAAATAAAGATTTGATTTAAAGTTGTTAAATTCATCTCATATATATATATATATATATATATATATATATATATAATCAAAGTGTCTATTCGTCCTGTAATAGGACGAATGAAAAATAATGATTCGTCTTTTACAAAATATATAACTTACTAGTGAATTAACCTCCCTTCACTCGGGTGCGTCCTTAGGTACGTTTTAATTAAATATCTATAGTTATTGAGAGTGTACCTTAAGAGAAAGACGATGTAGATTTTTCTATAGGCCTTTTTAAGACTTACAATTTTCTAGTGCATTGTTTCGATGTATCTCTTAAGGTTTAGTCAGCGTTAAACAAGTAACATTCTAAGACCGACTCGATAGAACCAGTTATTGTTTTCCCGTGGGAATGAAATATTTTCCTGTAGTAAAAGGTATCACAAATGTTGACCCAAGTAATAAGTTATTTTCTTGTGCAATAAAGTGTTTAAGTTATCAATGCACAAAATTTAGTTAATTTTAACTACTCGGTTCATTACTTTTTTTGCGAAACGCGCACATCGATTTCGCTAAGATACTGTTTTATTATATGTACATATAACAAAAATGTAACGGATTGCTGTCTGTATATGGAATAAAATATATATATTATTGGGACCTTTATCAACGCAAATAGCAGCCAAAACAATGATTGTTAAAATTTCTGTTTGTTCCTGTGCGTTTGTGCACGCTAATCTCAGAAACGGCTTATCCGATATAGATGTTTTTTTCACTAGTATTTTGTGGTAAGCTTCACTTAATGTTTAGTGTTTCTTTCATGTCAATCGGTTAATAAATAAAAAAGTTATGCCAATTTAAAGAATCACGTCGAACCTTTGTTGAACTCTATTTAGTAGCATTGAATGAAACTTTACTAAATATATAAGTTATTTAAGTATATATAAGTTCATACATCAGAATAACAAATAGGCTACTTTTTATCCCGAAAAAATGTACATTTCCTGTGGGATAGATTCGTTTTTTGTTTGCAAGCAAAAGTTAGGATTTAAAAGAATAAGTTTCCAGATCGGTAGGTTAAGGTTATTTTTTATGCATACAACAGCAACAGCCTCCTTATTTATTATTCGTCCTATTAAAGTACAAATAATAATTTTGAATTCGTCCTTATTTTAAGTACGAATAGCAATAGCCATACCTAATATTTTTTAAAGTTTTTTTTTTAAGATTTAAAATATAAAAACAGCTTGTAGATATTTTTTGTACAAAACACAAAAAATAGTTAAGAATTTACATAATTTTAAAGAATTGTGGAAATTAGTTGATATTAGAGATATTATAATGCACAACTATGTGCGCAACTATAAGTGTACTGCTTTTTTCCTTCCACTTTTAAACTTCGATAAAACGACACTGTGACTGGCGACATGACCATTGGACCAGTGCTCTCCGAGACACGGAGGTGGAACACCGCTAATATCTCAACACCTGTTGACAGAAAATCCAATAACTGTACTTTGTTGAGCCCAAAATTCGAACCCAGGAACTCCAAATCTACAACTGTACACACAGTAGCCACTAGACCAACGAGGCAGCTTGTTATTAATAAGTACTCATGTATACCTTCGACTTAGTTAAGGAGATACTTTGTCGCATTCAACTAAAACACTAAGATCACCCCCCATTGATAAGAGCGATAAAACGGCAGGCGCGGCGCGTGCCACCTACAGCGCGTCTCTAAATTGCATTTTAATCTAATTATTTGACGATATAATTTTTCGGTCCCGTCATAATCAGATAACGAAGACATTATCGAATTAAAGTCCCGTTTGCAGTGAGTGCACGCCTGACTGTCGTACGTGCTTAATTATTTATAGTAATGTTTTATTATTATTATTTATGATTTTTACAGTTTTTTTTCTGCGCAGATTGAAAAATTTATTATTTTAGATCTAGATACTGATTCTTCTTCTTCTCCCTGCCCATTTCCCAATCACTTGGGGTCGGCGCAGTACATCTTCTGTACTGTTGAAAGGCTTTGGCAAAAGTTTTACGACCGACCGCCTGCCTGACGTCAACCCTCCTTGGAAATGCTATTGTCTCTTTTTGTCTGAATGGTGTCGCGGAACTCTTGTAATTATTATGCACTTTCGATTTTGTTGTCTTTTAAAACATTTTTATACTATTATTAAAATTTTGAATGTTATTTTCGGATACATTTCAAAATATATTTTGATTACACCATAAATTTTGTTTTAACGTTGTCAAATTCAAATCTATACTGACAATCTAGATGCTGATTCCATGTTCTAAATTATTAAGGCTCATAGGTAGGTACTGTTGAAATACTTAGCATAAAAATCTGCAATGTGCAATATAAGTAAATAGCTATAGTGTAACGATGTAGTTATTTGAAATAGACAAACGAGGACTAACGATGAAATCACCGAACCGATTTTCAATATTGTCAACATTTAGTATCTATTTCCCAATATTTGTGGCTATTAAATAATTCAAATGCCAGCTAAATAAATACTATTTGTGTATTACAACAATATCAATTGGATTTCGAGGGGTTTTGCGATTGTACCATACGATAACTATTTTCCCATAGTAACATAACACCAAAATAGAGGGCGCGAGGCACGCTTCATAGAAAGGATGTCTTTGGGGAAACCAAAAGTTATGAGACAAAGACTTTACAACTGAACGTGGGAAAATTGTTGCTTGAATATATAAATTTTACATTCATTCTACCTAAGGTTGGAAATTTGGAAAGTGATTAATAACATGGTAATTTTTATTTATCGCTTACATCATTAATTAATTGTAAAAATGAATACACGAATGATAAAGCTTCAATTATTTTATAAAAAAAAATTGAAACGAAAAAACTTACGCTGTTTAATTATGATGATTTGCGTGCTCTTGGAATGACGTTATATGCATCCAAATTGCTATTAGGTGTATTGCCAAGGATACTTCAATAACTATATATACTCAGCAAACACTACAAATATAACAGAATCTATGTATAAAAATCTCTAGATAGTATCAGATACTAGATTTTTTAACCAACTTCCAAAAAGGAGGAGGTTCTCAATTTGTCGGAATCATTTTTTATTATAATTTTTTGTTTTACTGAGTTTACTGCTGAATGTCATATTTTTCACATTTTATTTATTAATATATGCAATAAAAATAATTAATTAAGAAAAAAACAATTTGGGCACACAACATTTGTTCGATAAATATTCGGTTCGATTAAAATCTTTCAACCAAATAGACATTAAGCAATATTATAATCTTGATATTTAAATTATTTTGTCTCTGTTATCTAAATTGACCTACAAGAATATACTTTTTAACTGTGCTAAGTAAATCTTAATTCGTTACTAGTAAATCAAAGGCTAGTAATTGCTATTTGTCATCAATATTTGATTTTTTTCTATCGACTAGGTATAAGTCATGTGTTCACTGTCTATTAGCAGTCTGAATAATCTATGGCAATAAGAGAATAATGAATATGAATAAATAATATGAATATAATATGTATTTATTTAAATGGTTACATACAAATCTGTATATGCAAGGTTTAAGCTACACTTAGGCTTATTGATTCCGGTTGACTACACGCCTGTCGCATCCGATGAGCAGATTAGCGAACAGGCAAGAAGCTCTTGCAATGCGGACGCGGAGGCAACCCTCAATTACCGAGCGCAGGCGCACGCGACCCGGCCCGGGGGACACACGCGACCACCCCATGCAATTACAATAAAAAAATATAATTTTACTGTTATTTCTTTTCATATTTTTCTTATTATGTAATATTTGAATTACTATTTTTAAATATTGCAGGTATTTTTAATTTTTAAATTTATTTTTGATCTTTTTTTTTACTGACGACACTAATTTCGGGTATAGTATATTGGAACTCAAAATTAAAAAAATAATTTTAAGCATGATTGAGGATGAGCTATCACACAATACTTATATATACTTAATACTAGTATATTAAACTCGTAGGTATATCACAAAAACTTAAAAAAGTATAATAGCAAAAAAAATCTGATGTAATGATGGTTTTCGGATTTTTCCTTTTACTTATGCTATAATACATAAAAAAACAAATAATACAAAAAAAATACATAGCTTTTTGCCAGATTTATGATTCTAGGTCAACGGGAAGGACCCTATATCCTTGCGAGTGTTAAAATATGAGGCATAAATTGACGTATCATTTGATTGCGCTAATTTAGAACTTTGATTTTTTCACAGCTCCAAGGGATTGCAGACTTGAGTATTTACTATTTATTATTAATTTCAACTTGATACCTTCACGCATTCCTAAGGAAAAATGATTTTGACAGACGGACGGGTGACGTTTGGCTAAGGGTACCTACCTATTAAGTGTTCCATTTTTTTCCTTTGAGGTACGGAACCCTTAAAAATTTAGAAATGTAGGTACCTACCTACTTAACAAGTCTATTTCTGTAGAGTACATATACACATGATTAATAATTGATATAATTTATTTTAACAATAGGACTAGAAAATAAAATCAGTGGTAGCCCATTGGTAACGTGCTTGCTCGCACATCTGATATTTTCATGTGCGAATCATTTCCAACATGATTACCACTTGTCTTGACGGTGAAAGAAAACACTCTGAGAGAACCTAGCAAGTTTTCAAAAGACATGTGAAGTCCGCCAACCCGTACTTGGTCAGCGTGATGGACTATGGCCTGATCCCCCTCGTACTGAAGGCAGGCCCGTGCCCAGCAGTGGAACGTTTAGAAAGGTTTCATATAATAATTTATATAGGTTTTTGAAATATAGGTACGACTATCAGAAGTAGGTCAAAATTGACTACTACATTTTTTGAAATATATATTTTTTATTAAAACAGCATAACGGCATGTTCGAAAAATATTCTATGAGGCCACCTAAAGATATATAGAATATAATTTTAACTAGGGAGATTTGCCAAATCGTCTTATACCAACATATAAAACACTTGAATGGATTAGGTAGTACCTACCTACTACGTAAATAATTTAAAATTTTCAAATTCATACATACATACACTAGCGACTCATCCTCGCTTTGCTCGGGTTCGTCCCTAGTTTTTTTCTCAATACAAACTTTCATCCTCATTTTCACCCTCTTAAGGGATGATTTCCGGGATAAAACCCAAATATCTTCTTTCCAAATTTCATCTAAATCGGTTCAGTAGATCCAGAGATTACCCTCTACAACTTCACAAACTCACAAACTTTAAACCTATTAGTATAGATTTAAAAAATTGTTTAATAAGAATTTCATAATATTTGAATGTTAAGAAATTAAGCTTTCTTAGATGTACGCGAATATTTGAAAAATCAAATAAAGCTTATTATGGTTTTTACTATACAAAGTCAAATAGTGTTATATGCTTCTATATTATACCAGTGACTCAGCCACGCTCCGTTGGGGTTCGTCCCTAGTTACGTTTTAACGTTTAATAAAATTTCTCAGAGATGAGATATGTTCCCGCAGTAAAAAGTATCCTATATGTTAACCCGGATAACCAGCTAGCACTATACTAAATTTCATTAAAATCTGTCGGGTAGTTTTCTAGTCATGCGTTCCCAGACAGACAGACAGACAAAAAGTCTAATAACTATAGATTCGGCTCTTACATATATAATAATAATGGCTATTTCAATAAAATTTTCCAAAAAATATTTAATGTACAGATTCGACTCAGTTACAATTTTGTTATATGTATTATATTATATGTATAGATTTTATCATATTTATTCATTAATATTATAAATGCTAAGGTTTGGATGGATGGATGTTTGTTACTCATCCACGCCAAAACGGCTGAACGGATCTGGATGAAATTTGGCACAGAGATAGTCTGGAATAGCACATATTTATTTTTTAACCCGGAAAAATGTACGGTTGCCATTGGATAGATTTGTTTTTGTTTTTCACTAGCGACGAACTCGAGCGAAGCGAGGGTAAATCGCTAGTAAGACGATTCTAGATTAATTTAAATAACTACCTGGGTACTTTTATTGATGGTTGAAAGAAAACAAAAGTTTTTAGAATTTTTTACTAAACAAAATTAATATTATAAAATAGAGAGATAACAAGTAAGGGTCAAGTTATTCATTATTACCATTCCAGTCAATGTTTGCTAATCTGGGCGATGTATGATGAGGTAACCTACATAATATTTAAGTCTAGTATTGCCCGTGGCTCTGCCCGCGTTCAGATGACCAAAACCCAAATTCTTAAGTTTTACATAGTATTAGTATACTCTTACATTGCAATTTTGTATTTTTTCTCAGA
This sequence comes from Brenthis ino, assembly GCA_921882275.1. Classification (NCBI taxonomy): domain Eukaryota; kingdom Metazoa; phylum Arthropoda; class Insecta; order Lepidoptera; family Nymphalidae; genus Brenthis; species Brenthis ino. Next base: position 23,964,561 of record OV170225.1, on the reverse strand, counting down.
AATGAGACATTTTCCCGCTGTAAAAAGTATCGTATATGTTGACCCGGATAACCAGCTACCAACATACCAAATTTCATCAAAATCCCTCCTGTGGTTTTCCGTGATATGGTAACAGACAGACAGACAGACAAAAATTCTAAAAACTATAGATTCGGTCTCTGTATCGATAATAATGTCTATTGCAATAAGATTTTCCAAAAAAAATATTTAATGTACAGATTCGGCTTAGTTAGAATTTTACTGTATGTATTGAAGATTAATATGTACATTTTAGGCTAATTTTATTATATACCTAACTAAGATCCATAGTTTTCATGACAGTAGAGTAAAGATTTTTCTCCTAGAGATAAAATCTTTACCTTTGTACATATTTTCAAAATCATTGAAGGGCTGTTCCGATATTGAGTTCCAAATCGACCCTAAAGGACTGGCACAGGGAGTGACGGTCCACAGTGATTTATGCGCTCGTAAACTTGCACACGCCGCTGCCCTCGCGCTCACTTGTATAATTCATTGTGCCAGGTCACGCTTGACCACGGCCTAGACCGGATTGCGTTACAGATTTATTGTTCAGATTATAGAGGAAGTTTTGATATACCATACAAGTTAGAAAGTATTAGTTCGAACCAATTTCTACGACAGCAAAGTAAACAACAAATGAAATATTATTGTTGTATACGACTTTTATTGCTTAGTTGTATTTAGGATAACTTTAGCAATAAATATTTATTACACGTAGCGTTACGAAATACACTACATAATATGAAGCTAAATCGATGACAACGGGACTACGAACTAGTTAGTACTCGTAGATACCTAGATATCAATTGTTTTTAATTTGTGGCACTTGATCTTTTTTTAGTTTTGGATTTCATTTATAATGTATACATATACAAAAAATAGTGTAACTGATCGCTGTCAGTACATGGAAGGTATTTGAGAAAAACTATTATTGAGGGTCTTTATTAACGGGGTGGCACCCAAAACAATGATTTTTAGAATTTTTATCAGTTATTCTGTGTGTCTGTATGCTTGTGCGTGCTAATCTCAGAAACGGCTTAACCGATTTGGGTGCTTCTCTTTACATTTGATATTTATTTTATTTCAATCGGTTTAAAATAATAAAGTTATGTCAATTTAAAAAATCATCCAGGGTCGAACCCGAGCGAAGTGAGGGTGAGTCGCTAGTCATAAGTAGGTAGATACCTATAGCTTATCTGAAGACTTAAATTGTATTATTTCGTAGAACATTTTTTACCTATAGATACATGGCTCGAAAAAGTTTGAATATCAAATGAAATAAAGAATTGGGGTCAGTGAAGTCAGGCTGAGCTTCGAATAATAGTACCTACGTATTTTCTTACGTAAATAAACATTAAATTAGTGGGATTATTTATTACTTGCAGCTTTAACATAATTTAATATATAAATAAATAAACATTGCGAAATAATGAGCATTACAATAGAGCCCATTTGTCGACTAAACACTTGCAGTGTAAAATGTTCAATATCATTCACACTGAAACGCGAATTTTCCTGCAATCGATCGCTGGGTGGACCGATCAGCGGATTGGTCGGGAGGCGTGGTGCTTGTTATCATTAGAGAGACGTCGTCCAATCGCATGGAGGCACTGATAAGAGGGTTTGGGGTTGGTTCGAGGGGTGGCATCAGTGCGCCGGACGCAGCGGCACAGGGCGGCCGTGGATCATGCTGGGTGCCATGATGTACCCCGGCGCGGAGGACGAGCTGGCCGACATGCGCGTACCGCCAATACAGCTCGAACACCTGCCTGAAGTGTTTCTATGTACGTACATCATGTGTTGTGTCTGTGCGTTTTAGTGGTTTCGTGCTCACTGTTTAGGGGTTGTTAGTTTTGAATTTATTGTTACAAAACATATGGGTGCATAGATTGAAGGAAAAATTTGCCTAAAATTTTACGGAGTTCATTAGATCTTGTCAAATAACATCTGTATTTGCATCTTTTCCTATAAAGTTTTTGTTGGTAGCTACCTAATTTATTTTATACTAACGAATAGCTTGGCGTCGCTAAAGCTGTGTATCTTTTTAATAAGTAGGTAGGTATACGTACTTATCACATCTGTTTTTGCTTATTATATATTGTTAAAATATAGGATATTTGTCGTATCCAAAAATACGTAGATACTAAATCCTGAAGATAAGTATAACTTATGGTGGAGGAGATATGAAAATAGGTATTCCATACTAAAGGAGTTCGTAAATAAATCATTTTTTGACTTCATCAGATGGAAGGATTACCAATGAAAATTAAAAACGGCATGTTTTACACATTTAATAATTAATAGCTACTATAAATAGACTTATTTCTATAGTAAAGGATAATTGTTGAAGTTTTAATAATAAGCCATGTCTTATTTGTAAAACTTAAATATGTATTTATAATTTAAACATTTTAGTTATTTCAGCATTTATGTAATAACATATCGGACTATTATTGTAATTGTGAAGTATGTGTGTGAGTGTATGATTGTTACTTCTTCAAGATCAAACGGCTGAACGGCTTTAGATGAAATTTGGTATACAGATAGACTATTTTCTATTATGTGACTTAAATCTATAAGTACCTATAATATTTTATTCGAGAGTAGGTTTTTTTCTTAAAAAAAATCGAATGATCATCTACTTCCAACAATATTTCAGTATCAAAGCATAATATAATTATAGTAGAACAGTAAATATAAAAAACAATAAAAACGTTAAAAGCAGGTTCCACCGAGATTTGAACTCGGATCGCTGGATTCAAAGTCCAGAGTGCTAACCATTACACCATGGAACCGACATCAATTTTGTGTAAATATACAATTTATATTTATTTTGTTAAAAAATATATTCGCTACTTCGTTATAACAGACTTTACAAATAAATATTTTTTGAACAAGTATTTTTCGACGATGAAGAAATATAGGGATGTGTATGTATAGGTATCCATTGTGGGGATGTTTGTGCAAATTCTAAATTGATATATAATGTGAAAATTATAAATACGATAATTAATTATGCTTTATTGTTTAATAATTACTATCTTTCTAGTATCAATTAAATAATAACTAAATTTTCACATACATTAAATCTAAATCGTTAGAGGAGTGGCAGATAAAGAGTAGAGTGCCGAACGCTATAAAGCTTGTGACATGCAATTATATAGAGAAATGCGAGAGTTTAAATTGTATATTTAAAATTAAATATATCAATTTAAACATCAGTTATTTTTATGTTCATGCCTAAAATAGTAAAACAAGTTGTTGATTTAATTTTGGTTTTATAGTAAAAAATATTATGTAGATAAAGCGCTGGAAAACTTCATATTAACTACTTACATACATCAACAATTATATATTATTTTTTATTCGCGTTGATCCTTTTTTTCCTATGAATATTGAATATTGCAAATATATTTTGTATACTATAGTATTTTAAATAATAACACTTCACCGGTTTCAGAATAACGTTTCCAGTTGCGGAATTATTTCATAAAAATCAATTCGTAGGTTCCAAGAAAGTTCCTCCCACTTGAGTTTCCAAGGATAAATTGTTTTATATTGTTTTTTTTTAATTTATTAAAAAGACTAGCGATTTACTTACGTTTCGGGGCGACCCTAGCCTAGGTACGTTTTCAATAGATAAAAATATTTATCGTGAGTGTACTTTAAGAGATATACACATGCCATTGCGGGCTTTTCTGAAAGCCTTTTTAAGACCTACAATTTTCTTTATATTGTTTTGATATACTTACCTCTTAATCCCTCCACGACCGCGGACACGCCGGCGTTACAGTTAACAATAGATTTCTTAGAAATTTTAATTTCTTAGAAATTTACCTGGAGGTAGGTTTATCCAACCATCCATGTTAGCGTACGAAAGTAGTTTTATTGACAAAACACCGTCATAGTTCAACCTTGTTGTACAAAATATTTACAAATTATATATAAACAAACCTTCCTGTTGCTTATCATTCATTCTATTAGTGAAAACTGTATTAAAAATCCGTGTTTTAGAAGAAGTAAGCGGAGACAGAGAGAGAGAGAGAGAGAGAGAGAGAGAGAGTTACATATAGACATTTTGCATTTTAGACCATTCATTGTGTTTTCCCGTGAGAATGAAAGATTTTCCTGTAGTAAAATATATCCTAATGGCTTACAGTCTCCAACGGTTTTATTTAATAATTAATTACAAGCTAAAACTTCACAAGTAGCTTCATTTTGACGAGACGCTCAACTTTTTTTTCGACAATTTGGTAGTGGTAGGTTGTGGATGTGTGTTGTGGTACAGTTGTGGATTGGTACGGAACATTGAGAAATTATGATTGTCTAAAATTTTCTACTAACTGGTTGTTTTACGATTTAATATTTTAAGATAATCCAACATAAAATAAGAAAAAAATGTTGTCCCACAATACAGATGGTTTGGATCAAATCGTACTCTTTTCTGAACTTGTTAAAATAACGTCATAAAATTTATTAATAACCAGTTGATTTTTATTGTATTTATTATTAAAAAATAAGCATGATTGAATGATCAAAACGTCCTATAAATAAAATGGTATGGACTTAGATCCCACTGCAAGATTGCTACGTTCATTGCGTATTTAATCGAAATCATTTTTTATATACAATAATAAAAGGGGCATTATGTTTTGACCGCGGTGTCTATTCAAATGTGCCCGTTAGTATGTTTAATTAACTAAATAATACTACTTTTTGGAATAAAAACGATGCATTTGTTATTACAATGAATTATACTCCACTTCACAGAACTATACGTAGAGATCTTGAAAAATAATAGCTGCCGTTGCGCATTTGGCCGCAACCTCTTCGCAGCCAGGTATATTTTGGTATGTTTATGCGTTCATAGCGAACATGCATCATTTATATATCAAATTAAAGCTAATTTTTTTCTGTACCTGATAAACTACGTCTGCCTATGTAAAAGTGGCCGCAAAAGTAGTTGCGAGTCATTAAAAGTGTTTTTGTTACATTTATATGTTCATGGCGTATATTCATCATTTATATATCAAATTAAAGCTCATTTTTTTCTGTGCATGATAACCTCTCACCTATGTAAAAGTGGCCGCAATGGAAAGAAGAAGGAAAGAATATAATATTATTTGTTATTTGTCAGACAATAACATTCGAATACTGTCTACAATTTGTGATTAATATAAATTTTCAACGTTAGGCAATAGTGAAATATTTTATTTGGGTAAAGAGAGATTACTGTGTTTAGACATCGATTTTTATTTTTTGATATTCAAGTCAGTCAATTTAGGGTGAAAAAAATCTTCTGATCCGCTTTAAAGGTATACATGATATGTAACGTGTATGATAACTCTTTACTACCTGCAGAAATACCACAAGCAAAGGTTTACGTGTAGTATTTTGCTAAAATGAACTTAAGTACTAGCAAAAAGCACAAGCAAAAATGTTAAATAACAGATCAAGTCTACTCGCTTTTCTGAAAATATTGTGTCTAAAGAACACCGTCGGAAGTTGTAGGAGCTCGTGAACGCCTACGTTGCAACCAACTATTCTTTCTGTAATAAATTCGAGATGGGTATATTTTATTATGAAAACATATAAACTTAACTATTGTTCCTTGTATAAATATACTACGATATTTAAGCACTTAGATAAGAGTAGTCAAAAATGTAATAAAATAGTAAGTAACTAAGCCGAATCTGTACATTAAATATTTTTTGGAAAATCTTATTGAAATAGACATTATTATCGATACAGAAGCCGAATCTATAGTTTTTAGAATATTTTCTGTCTGTCTGTCTGTCTGTTACCGCATCACAGAAAAAGCACTGGAGGGATTTTGATGAAACTTGGTATGTTTATATCTGGTTATCCGGATCAACATATAGGATACTTTTTAACGGGGGAAAATGTCTCATTTCTGAGAAAAAATACAAAAACTGCAATGTAAGAATAGTTATGGTCATCTGAACGCGGGCGGAGCCGTGGGTAATGCTAGTATTAAATATACATAGGAATATTTTTTTAATATTTAGGATTTAGGAATGTGTTTCTTTTTTAATAGGATTGACAAAGATTTCTAATTTCCTTGTTTGTTACAGCCAGTATACCTAAATGTGGTGGATGCCATGAGATGATAGTGGATCGATACGTACTAAAAGTGTCCGATCGCACTTGGCACGCGGGCTGCTTGCGATGTGTTGAATGCCGCGCAATGCTCTCCGGCAAATGCTTCGCAAGAAATAATCAGTTATATTGTACTGAAGATTTTTTCAAGTAAGCCTCTTTAAATTAAACCATCTTTTACATATAACAGAATTTCATAGAGGTATGCATGTGAAATGAGATATTTTGTCCGTCTGTCTATAATAATATTGTACGTAATAAAATATATGTACGTACACATTCCAAAGAACGGACATTATTTGATAAAGGGTTTAATAATAATATTATTATTATAATTAAACCAAAGCTACATTTTCTCTTTGATATGCTTATTTTTGATAAGTAGTACACTATAACTCTATTATTTTATACTACACTTTTTAGATAAAACCAAGCTAAATATTTAACGGCTGCATTTTTGATTTATTACATCGAATAATTTATTTAAAGTAAGTAATAGACAAATTAATATAATGAACAAATAACCCATATCATTTTGATAATGTTCTTGGTTACGGTTGTTGTCCCAGGCGGTTCGGCACGAAGTGCGCTGGCTGTGGGCAGGGAATCCCCCCGACACAGGTGGTGCGACGTGCGCAGGCGCATGTCTACCATCTGCGGTGTTTCGCGTGTGCGGCGTGTGCGCGGACTCTGAATACCGGAGATGAGTTCTATCTAATGGAGGACGGCAAGCTTGTTTGTAAGCCTGACTACGAAGCTGCGAGAGCAAAAGGTAAGTTTCTTGATAGAAACATGTTTAGGAATGATTATAACCATAGATAGTAAACAGATATTACAACAGATAATTAACGAGACTCTTAAAACCATTATTAGAATTTTTAATATTTATTTTGTTGATATCATTTTGCATTAATGTTCCTGAAAAAACTTATAATATAATGAGACTGGATAAAAGGAAACTTTGTAAGCCAAAATATTAATCCTTGATTTAAGTAAACTACAGTTAAAGTTACTCTAAAGATGTTTTAGCTAAAACTCAAAAAATTATTCATTGGTGATTTAAAATTTTATGGTCACTAATAGATACATATATCGTGTATATTAGGTGAAGGTTCCCTCGACGGTGATGCAGCAAGTAAGCGGCCGCGGACAACCATCACTGCCAAGCAGTTAGAGACGCTCAAAAGTGCCTATAGTAGTAGTCCTAAACCAGCAAGACATGTAAGAGAACAGCTTGCTCAAGACACTGGACTAGATATGCGTGTAGTTCAAGTTTGGTTTCAAAATAGGTGAGTTTTAAGGTATAAATGTACCTACTATCTATCAATTTTATATAATGTTTACGATAATATTATTATATTATAAGATAATTATAAAAAACTTTATATGAAAGCTCTATTTTAACTTTAAAACAGAAAGAGTTACGTAAGTGATGAGTCACTGTAGTCAGTCCGTGAGGAAGTTGACACCGGCTCGAGAGGTAGTTCTACTGAAAACAGCCGGCGAGAAACTCGACAATTTACTCGTTTTTAAATATCGAGTAACAGTTTTTTTATACAAAATTGTAACTATCTCGTTTATGAGGCAATTCATCTAAACAAAGTAATATTACTCTGTAATATATTTTTAAATTCTTGAAAAGGTGAATCTAATACAATTTGTTTTATTAATCTATAAGTATTTTCTATAATTAGGACGCGTTTGTTTTAAAATCATTTACTACTAACATGAAAATAGAGAAGTTACTTAAACAGGACCGCAAAATACAATATTTTACAATAAACTGTAAAAAGTTTAAAAGTTTTCAAACCAATATACCGAACAAAAAGTATTTCACGACGTATTTGGAGTTCCGTAGCAAATAAACTTAAGCGGAACCCTTATAATTTCCCCATGTCCGTCTGTCGGTCTGTCCGTATATCATAGCCATTTTACTCGAAGACTAGAAGGAAGGTCTCTCGTGTAAAAACCAATTCTGTAGTCAAAGTATAAAAATAAAGAAGTTAAGGGTGGCAGTTGGCACTCCATTTAAATGTAACTGAACATGTTAGAAGGTGATTTTTTTAAGTCTACATAAGTGCGTCTCACTGGATAGGTCTTTTAAATCCAGATTTGAGAAGTGTCAATTTTATTTTATATATTTAAAATTACTCTTATAGTTGCAAATAATAAGGCAAGGAACTTGGGTCTAATAAGCGTTCATGCGATAAAAATACTCACAAGCATATAAATTTGAAATCGATTTGGGATATAAATAATCAATTTTGCGTAAACGTTTAAACCAAAAGAGCAAGTTATCACTAAGAATTTTGAAATGGTCAACAAGTTAACGAGACGTAAATAATCTTTGGTTTCGTAATTTTTTATGGATTTTCTATACTTTATTATAATATTTATGGAATATATTTATGGTTTTCTATACTTTAAAATGAGTAATAAATAAATGTAATAAATTGGAAATAATAAAACGAATAAGTATACGTTAATATTCGTTTTATTAGTTTCAGTTAGTGAATTAAGTAAATTAAATGGAAACTGTTTCTTGATTAAAAATGCTCACTGAGCTTGTTCCTCATACAAAAATTAATATATTTTACTACACATCAAAGCCTTAAACAAGAGGATAAGCACCCAGAATTTATGTAATATTTTTTATTTATTTTTTCTCTCAGAGGCCTTTCTTTTGAATTTTTTGTAAAGTTCTTAGAGGTAGTTTTGGGTTTTAAATTTTTAAAAAAATAAGTAATTTCTAACAACCAATAGCTGCTACTAAGACTAGTATTAAATAGACTACATATTGGTGCCCATTAACATATTGCAGCATATGAGATAAATTCGATATAGACTAAAATCTAAATAACCTTTCAATCGTGATATGCACATATTCTTAATTTTATTATTTTGTTATCCATGACCTTGCTAATAAAAGAATGACCTTTGCTGAATGTGTTGCATGTTATAATTCCTATACATTACTCAATCGGTATTGTTATTATTTTATGACATAATCTCGTAAATTTAATATTTCATGCTTGGTTTTTATTTAAATACTAAGTTCTATTTGTCAAATTTAACATATAAAAAACTAGACAAGTGTATTAATACCTCATAATTCAGAGAAAACTTTGTACCTCTCCTTTTTAAGCATATAGCGCGCACGGCGGATTGTGCACTTTGGGCCTGGCATAGTTAAAGTGGACATGTAACGGTAGAGCAGACCAAACACCAAAAAAATATTGACGTCTTTGCCCACGGCTTTGCTCGCATCTTTATTATGTATAATTACTTCCCGTTTAAGATTTGTACCATGATATTAAATAATAAACTATATTAACAGTTTTATATTATTATAGCGATTCACCCTCGCTCCGCGCGGGTTCGTCCCTAGTTATGTTTTAACGTTTAGTATAGATTTCTAAGAGATGAGATATTTTCCCGCAGTAAAAAGTATCTTATATGTTAACCCTGAAAATCTGTACTGTGGTTTTCTCGTGATGACAGACAGACAGACAAAATTTCTAAAAACGATAGATTCGGCCTTTGTTTCGACAATAAAGTATATTTCAACAAATTTTTCAAAAATATTTAATGTACAGATTCGGCTTACTTCCAATTTTTTATATGTACCTATAGATAAAATTTAATTATCTAATCTTTATTTGTTTGCTTGTTGGACGCTAATCTATGGAACTAAAAGAAAAATATTTATGCATAATATATCCTGCCCTTTGACAATTGAACGTCAATAACGTTTAAACTTACAATTAATGATTTATGGTCTATCTTCGACCACGTCGCGATCACTAGTAAGAAATTAATATCTTATAAAATAGTTATATTATAGTTACATTAATATTTTATAAAATAGTTATATAGATTAGTAAATTTTTTGTAGTTTCTATTATAAGCTATCATGGCACGTTTGGTTTCGCGCAAACGGCTGGCGTCACGGCAGCCGTCACGCCCTGCGCTTTGGCCTCGCCTCGTAAAACTGCGCCCGTTATCACAATGCGAGACTTTACTTTGATCAGACATACCTATTGTACATACGAGTATAAACACGATGTACACAAAAGTGTATTGATTACTATGGCTCTGAGTGATTACAATGTTCTAGGCCATCTAGTAAATTAAATACTTTATATGTTTAATGGACTAATAATTCCATGCATTTCCTAAGTACGCTTGTTTATTTACCTATATATTTTAAATAAAAAAAAAACTAAATAAACATTTAATTTCATTTATAAACAAATATACACGTAATATAAATTGGTATTTAAATATTTTCAAATTTAAGCAATATTATGAACTGTATGGGTAGCTTAATAATAGATTGTATGTACTCGTATGTATATTCCAAAGACTTTTGTGTCTTGAACCACAACGTTTTTCCATAACGTATAATAAATAAAATTTCACAACACTAACACGACAAGGTAATTTCGACTGTTATTCCAATAATCCATCGGCTATATCGCAGCACGAGGTCCCAGCGGACTGGGCGGAGGCACATTAATTAAACACGTAGACTCCCCGCCGCTCTGCTAATAACACACGCTAAATATACGCAATAGGGAGCTTCGATTACCGTATTCAGGACATTTAGTTTGAACAATTGATTGTTATTATGTATATTTTGTTTTGTATGCTCTTTGACTTCTAAGATCTCTTAGGCACCTTGCTTTATAACTCGACCTATTTCCGAATACATAATATGTAATATGTACATAATCTATGCTGTAGTATAAATGATTTGTCAATAAGATTTCAACTGTGAATAAACATCTATGAACTCCATAGTTAGGATAATTAGTTTACGGATATAAATATATCTTAAATTTATTTTTGTTTCAGGAGAGCAAAAGAGAAGAGGTTAAAAAAGGACGCGGGGCGGACGCGCTGGTCCCAATACTTTAGGTCCATGAAAGGTGGAGGCAGCGGCTCGCCGAGACACGATAGACTCCTCGACAAGGATGAATTAAAGATTGATTTAGATTCCTTCAGTCATCACGGTAATATGGCGATATTTGGACTTGTAGCACAATAATGTTATTTGGGTTACGTCCAATAAACAACGTAATGCTTATAGGATCATGGATCACTCACTTATCAGGCTTTTTGTCTATAAAATTTTTTGATCTAAATTTTTCTTCATAATGTAAAAAGTTACGAAAGCGTCCCTGAGTGTCTTTTTGCCTTATATTTTATATTTATATTGTTTTTTTTTCAAACCGTTAAGATAGCGCACGCTGATAAGCCAATTGAAGTCAGTTTTTTTCCGACATAATTAAAGTTATTATGATATTTGAACGAAAATACATTTTTATCGAAATAAAAATAGCCTGTAGCCTATTAGTAAAACAATTTTCAGAATCGGATTAGTAGTTTCAGAGATTACTCTCTACATACATACTTACAAACTTTACCTCTTTATAATATTAGTATAGATATGTAAATAGTTATTAATGAGTGTCCATTTATTTGTAGAGCTAAGCAACGACAGCTATAGTACGGCGGCACTCGGTGGAGAGGAAGGCTCTCCCGCGGGCGGCGCGTCGGGGGCGAGATTCGGTGCCACACCGCCTTACTTGCGCGCGCACTCGCCCCCCCACGCACACTACCACTACCCGCCTGATCACCTTGTCTATACTAATATTGGTAAGTTTTTATATGTATAATATCGTATTGTGTCAGATTTTTAGTTTTTTTTTATAGAACAGCATTAATTACCTAAGTAAATTATTAAAGATTAGCGACTCACCCTCGCTTCGTTCGGGTTTATCCCTATCAATTGTCCCTATACAAACTTGCATCCCCACTTTCACACCCTTAACGGATGATTCTCGGAATAAAAATCTTATGTCCTTTACAGGGTCTCAAACTATCTTCTTACCAAATTTCATCTAAATCGGTCCTGTAGTTTTTGAGTTTATTCGTCACAAAAATACAAATCTTTCCTCTTTATATTATTAGTGTAGATATATTTAAAAAACCGATAACGAATTCACCGGTTTCATCAAGATTAAATGCCTAAAGTTTCCGATTATATTATTATCTATATTCATATGAAACAAGGATATCCTATGAATGTTTTAGTATTCTTGCATACATTATATGTGTTTTAATAAAATAAATTAACTACCTACCTTTATTCAATCATTTGTGTTTGTGTTTTTTTGTGATAAAAAATTATGTGTATTTGAAATATATTCTTTTCATGAAAATTCATCATTTGCTTTTAACCTAATTTACTTTGAGAGTCAATTTGCGAAAATCTTAAGTAGGTACTTTGTAGTTGGTTTAAGTGCCACTTGCAATTTTAACGTTCATTATCATTATCAATGTTTGAGCTTTTTCTACATTTTAAGTATATTTGATTACAGGTCAAGCAATGAGTGGTGCGGGTATAGGAGCTGGGGCGGGAGGTGCATCAGACATGAGCAGTTCCTCATCCCCGGCTGCCGGGGGATACCCTGACTTCCCTCCTTCCCCGGACTCTTGGCTGGGAGAGCCTCACCATTACTCTCCACGTGGCTACCCCTAGCGGCGGCCGCCCCCGGCGCACGCGCACCCCGCACCCCCCGCGCCTCCGCCGCACGCGCCCTGTCCCCCACAAGCTCTCGGTGTACAACCCCTTGAGCTTGTTGTCAAACGTGAACTGTGATTGATGTCACGACTATAGTGATTAAAATAAACAATGAATCTTTTAAAGTTCTCAAAGTGACAGTGCATTATATATTAAGGTAAACCGTTGATTTTAAAATATCTGAATCTAATAAGGAGGCTTCTTTTGTAAATATATTTTGTAGATTTAAGATTTGTGATTGTACATCAACACACCTCGTAATATCAGTGTATATAAAGTTTTAAGTACAACATATTTTGATCTTAAGTAATAAGTGTTTCGCAGACTTTACTAAGACTATATTTTATTGACAAATTGTAATTATTGCTCTCGTCTCAAATTAGTCTGTACTTGATAGAGTTATTTATTATTTACCTACGATATAAAGTGATATGTTTGTGTAATCAATATTATTGTACATTCAGCTATTGTAATTATTACTTTAGAATAAATCATTAATTATATAAGGCCATAGTGATATCATACTTCGTGCAAAAAATCTAGTCGAAATATAAATGGTATATTAATAATAATAACACATAATACGGTAATTAAACTGAAGTTTTATTTACAAGTTATGAATTAAATATTTTTTACATGTACGTTACAATTCCGTAGTAGCCACTCCCCAGTACTGTTGCATGCGGCCTTCTAGATCTAACGAGTCTTGTGACTGAGCTGTTTTTTCTTGAATAACGGCAAAATCGTATTCTAAGTGGTAAGGCATGAGCCGTTGCAGGGAGCCGAAATATGCAGCGTTTGGACCTCCGTTAGGTACTCGTCCCGACCCAAAGCGAAATTCGGGTTTAAGGTTATTGCCAAAAGCTCTTGCACTTCCGAAATGTTTTGAAAGAAATGGAACTTTAGATTGTTTTCCAGTTAAATGTAGCTGAGGACTACTCCCGGATAATCCTTTTAAATTCCTTAAGCTACTTCCATTCGACTTTATACCTTTCGACAGGTTATCTAGCTCTTTATCGAATATCATTTGCGTATTTTGTTCTAACATATATTCCCAGCATTTGAATTGTTCATCAGAGGAAGGAACATCATCGTTCTTCCTTTCCTCTTCTTTATCTTCTTCAACGCGTACTCGAATAGCTCTTGCTACTCCACCTCGAGGTCTTCTCTCCGAAGCTTTTACATGAGACCTTACACTTGCATAATGTTGGTTCACAGTTTCGCTAAGTGGTCGATCGCTTTGCCCACTCGGAGATGATCTATCACTTGTAGATTTTGGTGGGGTTATTGAATGGCAGCAAGGTTCTAATCGAGAGCAACAACAATCAGACTTGCAAACTGACTTATTCGTATTTATCGTATTTCGTAATTCTCGCATTAGCAAGTCGACGTCAGAGCGTACAGTATCAAATCGCACTATCACAACCGATATACAGTCTTCTGTTCCATAGCTTTGTGCTAAGTCTTGTAGTCTTTTTGCTGCTAGTACTGGATTTCTTTCAGCTCTTACTTCAGCTATGGCGGTATCTATTGTAACAGATCTCCAGAACTTTCCGTTTCCTAATATGAGAAATTCATCGTCTTCTTTTATGACTGTGTGAATGACATCAGGATCAGGTACTGTGTTAGGATATCTAGACGAGTAACCTATACGTTTATTGTTCTCTGCACCAAGGCATAAGGGCCCACTGCGTCTACTCAAAACAGCTTTAGTATCACCAACGTTTGCTAATCGTAGGTTATATTTCTTAGGGGTTTGTCCGAAACCATTCTCAGGTGTGTTAACTGGTGATAAGTGGCACATTATGAGGCAAGCGCCTCTTCTTTGACCTTTCTCTTTTAACTCTCTATGAGCTGAGAGAACAACATATTTCATATATTCATTTACAGTCTCTTTAATTGATTTCTCTTCAAGTAAAAGTCCTGGTAAGCTAGACTGTAGAATTTTAGGTACTTCGGTATCAGACTCGCCGTCGATTATCGCAAACAAGCCTTCCTTGTTGCAAAATGACGGCAAACGAATTTGTGCACATGATAATTGTAATAATTTATTTGGACATTCTGAAAACCCTGTGACCCAGGGAGTAAGTCCGTTTAATTCTTCATGAAAATTGGTTTTTTGAGTCCATGATACCGCGTTTTGTCCTGTGACATCGACTAGACTTAATGGTCGTTGACATTTATAAGCATTAAATTGTGATGGATCCATTTGAAGTTTCTTATTACAAGATATATCTAAAAATTTCAATTGTTTTGGGGCTAAAAGCCTAAGATCTATACTATCTAGTTCATTATGGGCAAAATCTAAAATTTTCACTGAAGCGCTACACGCAAACATTGGAACAGAACGTAGTCTGTTTGAATGTGCTCGAACAATTCTAATATTATTTAACTGCGGCAAATTATCAGGTAACTTTATGAGAGAGTTTCCAGATATAACTAACTCTTCGACTTCTGGCCAGAAAGTAAAACAACTCTCCGGTAGACTTGTTAGGCAGTTATAGGCAATGTGCAGTACTTTCAGGCCTCGAAAAGTTATAATTACGTCTATAACTTCATCAGTTAGGCAGTTGGCTGTTAAGTATAGGCGTTCTAGGCAATGTGGTGAAGCACCTCTCACACGCGGTAGACGACTTAATCTATTGTTAGACAGATTTAAAACACACAATCTATCACATATCGAAAAAAAGTTCTCAGGAAGTGCTTGTATACAATTGTCGTGTAACAAAAGTTCTTTTAAAGGCGATCTTAACCTAGGCATTGACGGGAAATTCGTTATTTTATTATGAGCTAAATGAAGGTGACTTAGGCTTGACAATTCGCTACAGAATAAATGTTCTGGGAGTGAAGTCAGTTTGTTATTACTCGCGTAGAGCTTAGTGAGGTCTGAGCAACCACTGAGCCATTGAGGTAACGAGGATAGCTTGTTGTGTGACACGTCAATCTCTACTAAGTTTATCGGTGGCACCATCGTAGTTAAGCTGTCCATTTCTGTAAAAGACATTTTTCTACTTTAAAAAATTATTTTAATAAAAATAGTATAGAAAATTATGATTTTAAATGCAAATGTCACCATGATTTCTGATATCACGTACATACATAATGAGGAATTTACGTATCATTATTTCCGACCTAAAAATCGTGTCAATATAAATATGTTACGTATGTGGCCTTGTTATCTTTAATATCGCCCTCTAAAATTACCAATTTGAGTTAGACTTTTCCCTAGCCAAAATTAATAAAACCAATATTAAAAGGTAACTTTTTGTCAGTATAAAAATTCAGTTTTTATATTAGTTTGTGTTTAGCTTTGTATAGTAAGTAGGTAATCTTACGGTTATAAGGCGCGTGTAGTACTCGAAGCGAAGCACCGTGTAGTGCGAGATGCTGTATGGAGTTATGCGCGGCGTACAGCTCGCGCAGGCCACGTAGAGCCGACACTACTAGCACCTCCACCGCGTTGTGCGACACGTCCAGCGATACTAGGTGCTGTGAAGTATTGTATTAAACAATGTTAGTATCAAATATCGCTATTTCCTAATTCATGATATAGATTAAATATGTAGTTTGAGGACTTTTCTAAAAAATGACAAAAAAAGGATGATTATAACATGAAATACAACGTTGTTCTGTCTGTCTGTTTGTGCGTTTATGTTTGGTGCTATAAAGCCAGAAATATACCTTAAGCTTCCTATCCTACCCGGTTTATATTTATTTCATGTAGGATTTATGATCGTTGATTTTGAATTTATGTATAGGGATCAAATGTGGACAATTGCTAGTTGATTAATTAAGTAATATATAGTAAAGTTATAGTAAAATGAATAAAGTAATAAGTGGCTCCACTTAAAAGTTCCAAAAAGGATATACATATCGATACCTTAATTATAAACCAGCTAACTCCTTATGAGCAAATTTTTCAGGAGACACTTAAAACTTATAATATTTTTTACACTACTCATTAAAATATCTAAAATACCATTGGTAGATAATATTGTAAACTGTTTTTTTTGATACTGTAAGATCCTACAAAAATAATCCTATTGAATTACTGTTGCATACAATCTGAACCAAAGAAATATCTTTTGACGAAATGTGGAGTTGGCTGGTATCGATATATGTACATATAATATATATATATATATATATATATACATATATATATATATATACATATATATAAAGTATGTTTTCGTTTCTAATATTTAATAAATGCATAAAAATAATATTAATATAGTAAATTAATATAAATAATTTTAATATATTTTTTTTCGTTGAGCTTAAATTATTTTTTTTTATTAAAAGCCTGTTTTGTATAGATTATTCTTCAGTCTTTATCTATACCTTTTTAAATTAATTATTTTGTGATAAAATGGTTTAAGAGGATATTTGTATGTCCATACATAAATAAACGGTAATCTATATAAAACAAAGTCGGGTTTGTTACAACACTTATAACTCGAGAATAGCTTAACCGATTTTTATGATCTTTTCTTTGTTGGATATGTCTTCACGAAAAAGAAATTGAAAAAAAAGTCTTATCCATATTAAGCGTCAAAACGTACCTGAGGACGAACCTGAGGTAAGCGAGGGCGAGTCGCTAGTATTATATAAAACTTACTTCATAATTGCCAAGTATAATGCTGCCTTTCAATCTGTTGTAACGGAGGTCGACATTAGTCAGCGGCGCTCGGTACTCTCCCCGATTTTCTTCCCCTGGACCCATTTGCGTCGAGTTATTCGACTGAAATGAATAATATAATAAATAAATAAATATTTTCATAAATGTAAAAGATTATTTATAATTTTTTTATAATAAAGCCTAACCAACCAGTATAATATAAAAAATATAATAGGTAATATGTATAGTGTGTACTCTATAGGATTGTCAACTGGCGTAGTAATTTATATTATTGACTGGTATTTGTCAGGACTATAGATACTTCTAGGAATTCTTGCTAGTAATGATTTTTGGCTTGAAATTTATTTGGATACTTTTGAGGACAACTAATCAAAATGCTTTTAATGAATTTTTGTATGTGTTTACTAAACGTCCTTTTAAATTATCCTAGGAATGAAGTGGATCTAATAGGTATAAACGTTTATTAGTAGTTTTCGTCTTGGTCCACTATATTCAAAATCATAGGTTCACTAGTTCCAGAATCAATGCATCCTACATGTAAACAAATAAATTACCTCTTTCTAATAGTGTACAATTACCCTTAGGTACTAAACCTATACGTCTTTATTAATTTAATGGCTTTACATTATCAATATGAACTACAGTTAGTGGGTTCAATTGTCTGGCATCCTATTTAATATATGCTAGTAATATTATATACCTACCTACATAGTAACACATTATTATTCAACTAGCATTGCCCGCGGCTCCGCCCGCGTTCAGATGACCAAAAAGCAAATTCTTAGGTTTTATATATTAGTACCCTTACAATGCAGTTTCTGTATTTTTCTCAGAAATAAGATATTTTCCAGCGGTAAAAAGTATCCTATAGATTGACCCGGATAACCAGCTATCACCATACCAAATATCATTAAAATCCCTCCAGTAGTTTTTCTGTGATGCGGTAACAGACAGACAGACGAAAATTCTAAAAACTATAGATTCGGCCACTGTATCGATAATAATGTTTATTTCACTAGATTTTTCAAAAAATATTTAATGTACAGATTCGGTTTTGTTACAATTTTATTATATCTATAGATTTTTAAGTAAGAGCATCTATTGTGTTCTTTCGCTTACGTCAAAATGGGTAATATTATTTCTTTATATCAAATACTTATTAATAAAAAATATAAAAATTAAACTTAAGAAATGATTTGTGTTATCAATTGTTCATATTACTTACTCCAAAATTCCTAATTGAATTTCTAGCTGCTATAACCGCGCGAAGTCGCGGCAGCCGTAGTATGCAATCTATAGATTGTATTTCGTTGTCGCTTACATTAATTTCTTCTAACCTGAAAAAAGTAAGTACATAGATGTCAGCCATATTAGCGAATATGAGAAATGAGAATGCATCCATTTATTTGCAATAACCATCGCTCTGATATAATGTTGTTTCTTGCAGGGTTGATTTTTATTTAAGTATTTAAATTTATGTGTTTAATGGACAAATTCTGTGTTCGAGTTGCAGTGAAGGCGGAAAGCAGTCTGGATCTCACTGTCCGATCTATAATCGGACCGCTTAAAGTATATAATAAGTATAATATTAAATCATTTGACATTACTAAAACAAACAATCCCGGGGTTCGAAGATTTCCGGTAGGCACAACGAAGATTTAATATAAGTACTGCTCGTATATGTATCCAGTGTATCATATTTACACGCAACAATGAACAACATACAAAATAAATTATTATCAGCAATTTTGAATAAATTTAAATTAATATGTGTTTTGTACAGTTTCTCTTTATACCGAAAACGGTCGTATAATTAAATATTGTTATTGTTAATTCTTTTATAGTACGCAATATAACTTATATTCATCTTCACTCTAGTCATTACGAGAACAATGGGAACCTTTTGGGATATAAAATTGATAAGCACAACGTTATTTAAGAGATTGGGTTAAATAGTTATTATATATATATATATATATATATATATATATATATATATATATATATATATATAGTGTTAAGGTATATATTATGCTATGGGCCTCCGTTTATATATTTAAGATCCTCATGTAAATATTGCCTGAAATAAATGATTAAATAAAGAAAATTATAACTATAAAAAATACCATTTTGTAATTTCGACACGAATACTAAATAAGTTATTTTTATATTTTTGTCTTTTAAACATAAGTGTGGTAAAATATAAGTCACAAGAAAAATATGTAACGTAAATACATTAACACGCTTTATGGACGACGTGACATCGACCAGCTGATCCGTTTAGCTATTTTGTTACCTGTAGTGCTATACTGTAAGAACTTTTATGTATATCGAAGCTACATCTACAAAACTACTTGTAATATATTGTTAGACATTTATCAAGTATGCTCACAGATTCCACTGTTGAGCTGCATAAATATTCTGGCATTAAAGTATTTTACTTCAACATATTTTAATTTCGTATTTTTTTTTATTTCATATTATTAGAATTAAGTAAATGAATCAAATAAATGATAAATAATGTTAAATTACTGTAAGCACTCAATAAAATCAAATAAATTGCTAAAATAAATTAAATAAAAAGTTTTTATTTAATTTTTTTATTGAGTGCTTATAGTAATCGCTTCTAGAATGTGGAGATGAATAATAATGATGAAATAAATGATAAATAAGTAATTATTAAAAATTAAAAGTAAGTAAATTAAAAACCAGACTCTCAAAACCTATTCGACTTTTGAAAGCAATCCAAATACGCCTAAAGACAAAGTATTTATTCGTAGTAGTGGAAGAGTTTCTTCTAGATTTATTTTACTGTCATCGGAAATACAAACATTTACAAGTTTCAAGTCAATATGACAATTACAAGTAGGCAAAAAATGACTTAATGTCTATATACTTGAAAGTTCATCGATTTTCTTGAAAACGATATAATCTATGCCAAAGTAAATTGTATGCGATCACCTCGGTATCTATCTTAATAGAATTCAATTCAAACTAGAAAGTTCGATCAAACCGTTTCCGAGAAATCGGTGAACTTACATATAAAATACCTACATGAGACACGAACATATAACCTCCTTTTTTGAAGTTGGTTATAAAATAGAATGCATTTGTATTGTTAGGTTATGTAAGCTGTGATTAAATACATCAATTAAAAAAGTAATTCAGTGTAAAAAATTTAATTAATATGTAAGCTTTCTTTCTATGTAGAGACGTATTCATACTTGCCAGTAGAGCTACTTTTTATAATCTATACATATAATAAAATTCTAACTGAGTCGAATCTGTATATGAAATATTTTTTGATAAATCTTATTGAAACAGTCGTTATTACCGATATAGAGGTCGCATCTATAGTTTTTAGAATTTTTGTCTGTCTGTCTAGGAACGCTTTACTACAGGACAGATTTTGATAAAATTTGGTTTAATGGTAGCTGGTTATCCGGGTCAACAAATACAATACTTTTTACTGCAGGAAAATATCTCATCTCTGAAAAATCCATACTAACATCAACACGTAACCAGGGACTAATCCGAGCGGAGCAAGGGTGGGTCGCTGGTACAAAAATAAATACCTTTTATATAATTTCTATTTTTATTCATAAGGCTTTGAAGAATAGTATTAACATTTCAAAATATATTAATAACTAGCGGCTCACCCTCGCTTCGCTCGGGTTCGCTTCTGGACAAACAAAGACAAATCTATCCCACGGGAACAGTAGATTTTTCTGAGAGAACAAGTTGCCTATTTGTTATTCTGATGTATGAACTATCTTCCAATCAGTAGTTTTTGTGTACGAATCTGTATAAGTTACTATAGTGTTTTAACTATCACACAGGAAATCTTTTACGGGATGAAAATTATCTAAAATGTTGACCGGGGATATAAGGTACCACCATGCAAAATTTCATTTAAATCTATCCAACAGTTTCGGAGGTTAGCCCGTACAAACAGACAAAGAGACAGAGAAACAAAAAAAGAAAAAATATGTGTTAATATATTTCAGTCAATGCACAAACTCACAGACAAACAGATAAACAGACAAACGGACAAAAATTCTAACAATCATTGTTTTGGGTGCTATTTGCGTTGATAAAGGTCCCAATAATATATTTTTTTCATATATCTTCCTTCCATGTATAGACAGCGATCCGTTACATTTTTATTATATGAATAGATAGATTACTTATATCCATTTTTATTGTGATAGGATCTTCTTTTAGGTAATATTTAGTTATTAGTTATATGGTACAATAAAAAAAACAGTTTTTTTAATCTTCTTTGTATAAGTACTTATGAAAAAGAAGCTACTCAATGTTTATATAAAATCTTTCTATTAATAAATTTACAGATTTATTTAAATTTGTGACCTATAAGCTCAAATACCGTGACTGGTGAAATATATTTTTTTACTTACCAAAGTGCCCTCACTTTAAAACAACAGTTTGTGATTTCAACTAAGAAATAAGTAACAAATCAAATTTATATGACTATAAATCAAACTTAAAATATGAAAAACTAGTTGTTGCATGAAAAACACGGTGATATGATCGGCTACTTAATTAATATTGCGTATTGTTTAAATAACTTTTTGACAGTTAATTATTTTTAAAGTTATTACAATTTACAATATCTAACCTAATTGACCGTGTCATAATTACAAAGAAGTATAACTTCAAAAATCATTGCGGCATCAAAAAATAAATGAGAATAGAGTACACACTTAAAAAAAAAGATTCCGACGAGTTGAGAACCTCCTTTTTGGAGGTCGGTGAAAAAATAGAGAAAAGGTACTAAAATATGACTTACCAAATAAAAAGAAACTTAAATTATTAATTCAAAACATCCATATCTGCTAGTCATGTCACTGTCATTCACAATTAAATCATTTTAGTTTTCCACGAAACCAAAGTAGATTGCCAAAAGTCCAAGCATGTACGGCTATCACTAAGAATGTGTAGGTACTAACTGACCGCAGCATATTCGCGCCCCACTGCATGCTTTGTGTGGCCTCACGGACATAAGACTTTGCTTTTTAAAATACTTTGTATTTCTAGCGATTAGAACGTTTACTAAAGATATTTTTTTTGTTTAATTATACACTTGTAACTTAACTCATTTTACTGATTAAAACTTATATTTCAAAATTATTTCTATAATGCCGAACCCTACTTGATTTAATAGATACTTGTTAAATTTTAATTTTAATAATTTTAGGAATATGGAAAAGTGTTTTATATGGAAAAGACCAAAAACCAAATTCTTAGGTTTTACATATTAGTATACTCTTACATTGCAGTTTTTGTATTTTTTCTCTGAAATGAGATATTTTCACGCGGTAAAAAGTATCCTATATGTTGACCCGGATAACCAGCTATCATTGTAACAAATTTCATCAAAATCTATTCAGTGGTTTTCTCGTGATGCGGTAACAGACAGACAGACAAAAATTGTAAAAACTATAGAGTCGGACTCTGTATCGATAATAATGTCTATTTCAATTAGATTTCCCAAAAAATATTTAATGTATAGATTCGACTTAGTTACAATTTTATTGTATAGATTAGTCTTGCGTATAACTGAGCATATACGCTTCATCATACATTTTCTAATGAAAATATTTTCAAGTAAATAGTGTCTTTACCGACTGTCTTGTCTTTAGTCCACATTACCTATAAATGTTTGGCAATACCGCCTAGACGCAATGGATCCACCGACGCTATGTTACAATATACATGCATTATTGTGTTCCTTATCTAAGTAAAAAAATCTAAGCAATCGTTCAACTTAACTCTCGATTTCCTATTTCGACACAACTTCTTCCTTAAGTTTTATATAATTTCTAGCAAAACCCGTGGCTTCGCTAGCGCGAGCGAAACTACAAAAAAATATCTAAAAAGGTAGTTTCATACAAACTTTCATTCCCTATTTTACCCCCTTATAGCATGAATTTCAAAAAATGCTAAAACACGTGTTTATTTAATTTTATTGAAGAGCATTAATACCAAGTTTAAAGTAATTCTGATCATAAATATTTTTTTGGATTGTATTATAACGTATTTTCCTGCGGGAATTAAATAATCTGCCGCAGTAAAAAATAGCCTATATCACTCTTCAGCTCTCCAACTATCTCTACGCAAAAAATCACGTCCATCCGTCGTCACTCCGTTTCGATGTGAAAAAAGGGCAAAAAAACAAACACACTTTCACATTTATAATAATTAAAGTATGATTATTATATATATGCATTACCTATTTGTTTTCCTTCAATGCCGGTCAGGCTAACAAGTAGGTTACTGGAAGCATATAGAGTTATAAGCATATAAACTTAAAACGGATATTTCTTATTCAAAATGACTTGAAACACTCCAAGATACATATCTCGTTATTTTTAAATGGATATATAAAAGGTCCTTCATTTTAATTATACAGCATTATAAACATATTTTCTTAGAAGGCTAAATATTTAAAAAAAAAACATGAAACAGCTTCTACAAATGCATTTTATCTGATCGGCACATAGTAAAGTATTCACGGAACTACAGAATGAACGGAAACGAAAGATAATTCCTTCAAAAACCATCCGATTCACAGCTCCTATGATAGTATCAAATAATTGTTAATTAGCAATTTATTTAATAGGTATATGATTAAGAGATAATAAACATTAAATATACATTGCCTTTATACGATCTTTACTGCCAAGTATTAATTATATAAGTATCAGTAGCGAAGTGGCGATGGGTCTATACAAGACGTCTTACCTTAAGATTATCTTATATATAAAATTTCCATGTCACAATGTTTGTTACCGTACTCCTCCAAAACGGCTTTACCGATTTTTACCAAATTTTATATGCGTATTCAGTAGGTCTGAGAATCGGCTATTATCTATTTTTCATACCCCTAAGTGATAAGGATAAGGATAAGGGTGGTCCTCCCAGACCACCCCAGGGACGAACCCGAGCGGAGCGAGGGTGAGTCGCTAGTTTTCCTATAAATTTACCTACATTTAATTTTTTAAATATATAAATGTTCTTTTGGAAATATATATAATAATAGCTATATTTATTTCTGCATTAATACGTATACAATTATATATATATATATATATATATATATATATATATATATATATATATATATATATATATATATTAGTATACTCTAGTTATTAAGTATAACAGATGTGTAATATATGAATCAATTCCAATATTTATATATAATCAATTAAATAGCGCTTTAAATCAATCACGCAACGTGTATTTGATATACAGTATAGTATTTATTAACACAAACAAGGCCGCCTGTTAATAGGGGTTGCGCGCAAAGTGAACGTAACCGGCACGCTTCGACGCTCTGATGTAGATAGACGCGCACAGAACTGAGAATATTAAAGGTGGTATAATATCGGATACACCTTACGAGAACCTAAATATCTAATGCCCGATTTCACCAACAACCCATAAGCTACTACCTACGTATGGGATCCCTAGCTTAAAAGTCCCCTAAACTAGCCCCTAAATTAAATTTCGTTTTACGATCGTCTTTAAGCCCATATTTCGAGCACCTAAATTTAGGGGGCCTTTTAATATTTAGATGACCCCTAACTGTCGGTGAAACAGAAACTGTCCCCTAACAGCCCCCTAACCATGCTTAGGGGATCCCTTAAACTTAGGTGACATTGGTGAAATCGGGCATAAATATCCTAATGGCGACATCTATACTAATGTTATAAAGAGGAAAAGTTTGTGAGTTTGTGAATTGTGAGTTTGTGACATTTTAGGGGGTAATCTCTGGATCTACTGAATCGATTTAGATGAAATTTGGTAAGAAGATAATTCGAGACCCTGGAAAGGACAAAGGATACTTTTTATCCCGGAAATCATCCCTTAAGGGGGTGAAAATTGGGATAAAAGTTTGTATGGCGAATCTAGCTAATCAATCAATATTTTTAATCGATCTTCTATCATTCATGTAAAAGTTTGTATACGTGTGTCTCATGTGTAATTTAGAACACAGGTAGATTATGTACAGAGTAGCATATAGGCTACATAGTAGATAGGTAGCCTACAGATGCTGATCTTTAGATGCACCGGGAAGCGAAGGTAAGTGGCTAGTATTATATTATTTTAGATTATTATCTTTAGAAGAAATCCAATAAATTATTATATAAGGCACTCTATTTTTCACAGTACATACGTATTTCAATGAGCAGAATATTTAATGTACACTAATTATTTTACCTGACAGAAAATCCTTCATCATTCATCTTTGAGGATAATTTAAACACAACTTTAACTTATTGCTTGGTACGAATAATGTACATATATCAAAAAGAAATTAATGTCTTTACAAAAAGAAATTTAATGTGTTTTTAATTGTGGACACAGAAAACTACCGTTTGGTCTTGTTGTCTATATCTTAACTAGAGCTTTATAATCTACTCATACGTAGACGTCTCATATGATTAGACTTTTTGTATGTATAGATAATTAATCCTATTCGATGTTTTTAATATATGTTATACTAGATTGAAATCTACTAGGATTAAGGTAAACTTTTAACTAACTTACTCTGTTATTTACCTTAATCCTACATATATATAATAAAATAATATATATAATAAAACTTTTATTTAGGTTATCTTGTTACTATTTTTGAATTTTTGTACAATTTTAAGCTTACGAGAAGCATTCTCATTTTTCCCATAGATATTTTTGGGATCCCGGGACGCATTTTCGCGTACGAAGATGTTTTTTTTAGTTTACTATTCTCTATCCTGGAAACTTTTTTGTCAATCAAAATCATTGTGCTTTTCATTGAGTGATATTTAGCAGCTTATAAAGATACAATATATGTACATACATACATATAGTAGACGACACATTTGGCTCAGTTTGTAGTGACCCTACTTGCTGTGGCAGTGGTCGCGGATTCGAGTCTTGCCGGGAGCATTCATTTGTGTAACGAGCACGAATACTCCAGTCATGGGTGCTTATATTTATAATATGTATGTATTTAAAATTATATATGTGTAGTGTATCAACTATCTGGTATCTATAACACAAGCTTACCATGGAACTAGATGGTGCTGCGTGTTAATGTCCCAACATATTTATTTATTTATTTATATGTATATTTACTCTTAATCTTAAGTCAATGCATATTTTATTTAATTGGTTGTCCGTGATTATAGTCAGCACTCATATGACGTACGCTCGCTTAAAAATTGGCACACAACGGAAACGTTCCTAATTAACAGCTTACAACTGTTAGCTTAATAGATATAATGATGACACAAGATTTTTTCTTACTGACATACTTAGTGGTAATCTTTGTGGTTACCTTTGAACTGCGATTGAGATGAAATTACGATACATGTGCAAATTTTTATGTAAACTAGAAAGCACAATAATATGAAATTTAAAAATAAAATAAATGTTACAAATATTATTATAAATGTTATATGAAATTGAGTATATTTATTATGAAAAGCAGAAAAGTTAAAGACCTAGAAAAGCTCCACTGCAGTCTCCATTTGTATTAAACAATATTTTTTGGACTTGTGGTCACTAAATTAACATTTTTTACTGTTTAATTGGATAATTCAAGCTAAGGCCTGCTTGCTTTGTCTGGCTGTGCAACTCTAAGAATAAATTAACGAAAAATAAGTCTTCCCAACTTCCTACTGCCAAGAGTAGAGCTCATAAATTTATAAACAATGTAGATAGGACATCAAAAAAGGAGTATTCTACCACATCATTTTGTATGTAAAAGCAAGAATGGTTGATACTGAGATGCAGAGCGCTACGCTTCGTCAACGGTGCGTTAAGAATAGACCCGTAATAGCAACATATACCGATCTAATGTTCTCGAATTGTGTGCCAGATGTTCTTAAAGATATTTGTTCTATACTTATTGAGCGTGTTACTTAATCTTATATGTAACTACTCGTATATTATCAAATATTACTATCGATATAAACAAAATCATATATTTATATAATAATTGGTTTTTCGGATATTATATTGTATTATAAAGTACTAATATTTACATATTGTGAATTTCTAATACGAAATGTAATAATGCAATATTTGAGGATTTTCAATTACATCAGAAAGTATTAATTATAATGATTATTATTATTTTAAATGTGCGGAATCATAACTTAGGCTTTATTATATTGGACGAGATGGACTTACAGAAGTTTAATGCCACTAACAGAAGATCCTTTGTACTAAGGCACATCATTTCCTAATCTATACATATACCTAATAAAATTCTAACTGCGTCGAATCTATACATTAAATATTTTTTGGAAAATCTTATTGAAATAGTCATTATTATCGATACAGAGGCCTAGTATATAGTTTTTAGAATATTTGTCTGCCTGTCTGTCTGTTTGGGAATGCATCACGAGAAAACCACTGGATAGATTTTGATAAAATTTGGTATGATTATAGGTAGTTCTCCGGGTCAACATATAAGATACTTTTATTGCGGGAAAATAGCTCATCTGTGAGAAATCTATACTAAACGTTAAAACGTAACTAGACGAACCCGCGCGAAGCGAGGATGAGCCGCTTGCACTGGTTCTATAATCAGTAACACCATACATACCTATATTTGTATTTATTTTTTTGCATGATATTTTTTGTAAGCTCAAGGCTTAGTATTCACGGAGTTAAAGAGGAAAGCAAAAGTTGATTTTTGTTTTTTAGTAAAAATTGTTCTAGTGTATTTCATTCACGGGTTGAAGGGCATTTTTATATAGCGACTTCATTTTATCCTGTTATGTTAAATGGCCAAGTTTCTTAGGGAGCAGAATGTATAGAGTGAAACCTGGACAGACACTAGGTCTAAAGCAAACCTATTTTGAAATGAATATTATGAAAATCTATTTTAAAAATTATATCGTATTTGTATTCCATATATATGAGCATTTGATAAGCTGATAATTTTATTATTTTCTAAATTTCCCTCCAAATCCTAAGATATAGTCACCTATATATATGTATAATAAAATTGTAACTAAGCCGAATCTGTACATTAAATATTTTTTGGATAATCTTATTGAAATACACATTATTATCGATACAGAGGCCGAATCTTTAGTTTTTACAATTTTTATCTGTCTGTCTCTCTGTCTGTCTGTTACCGCATCACAGAAAAACCACTGGAGGGATTTTGATGAAGTTTGGTATGGTGATAGCTGGTTAACATATAGGATACTTTTTACCGCATGAAAATTTCTCATTTCTGAGAAAAATACAAAAACTGTATTGTAAGAGTATACTAATATGTAAAACCTAAGAATTTGCTTTTTGGTCATCTAAACGTGGGCGGAGCCGCGGGAAATGTTAGTTCTGTATATATAACAAACTTTTGCCGAATTAAAAATGTGAAATAATAGTTGAAAGATAGATAGATAGAAAGGCGAGTGACTCTATAAAGGCTCCAGTTTCTTAATGCACTTAGATAATATCTGAAAGGATATTTTTTGTTACATTATTACCACTTGCCTTAACGGTGAAGGAAACATCGTGAGGAATATGGCCTGATCCCCCTCGTACTGAAGGGAGGCCCGTGCCCAGCAGTGGGACGTTAAAAAAGGGCTGGATACATACATATTTTTTTGTTTATTAATTATTACGTAAAATTATTCGTAGTCAACATTCACATCTTATTTGGATTTGTACATAAATTAAAGTAAAGAGAAAACATATAATTACATAAGTTATACATATATATAATTAATTGAAAATTAAAACATTAATTATAAAGAAAAAAATGTATTCTTATTATATGATTATAATATTAATTGTTTCTATAGACTACTATTTAAATATCGCAAAGTTTAAGTAGCGAAAGTAGCATATTATATGTGAAAAGTTTATTCTTTTAACTTCATTATTATGTTGATGAAGTTGAGCCCTTCAAAGTACACATTTACAGCGCTTTAATTTTATAGGTACCTTTGGAATGGGAAAATTCTGATAATTTCGTCATGTCCGTCTGTCCGTATGCCATAGTTAACTGTCTCCGTGATCTAGTGGCTAGTATCTATGGCGACAAAGCCATAATCCTTGGTTCGGACTAAGTTTAGTTGTTAAGTTTTCTATTAAGGCATTCTCAGTAGCAGCGCGGAGTAGGGAAGTTGGCAGTGTTACACTTCCGTAGTACGGACAGCACGTAAAGTCATCGGTCCTGCTTCATAACTCTCACTGATCGCGTCGAAATATCGTCCCATCGGACTTTGAGAGTGAAAAAGAAAAGAGAGTGCATTTGTGTATTATAATGTCTCCTGCGCAGTTAGCTAGTCTTAGTGAGATTGGCCGCTGTGGCCGAAATCTGACAGGAGGACTGATGATGTGACATGATTGTCACAGTTACTCGTATATTACTCAAAGACTGTGGGAGCTGAGATTTGATAATTAAGTGTCTTATGTATATCGTTAAATAATTCCGTAGTCAAATTACAAAAAAAAAACAAAAAGGAACTAGGCACTGAGAATGATGATTGAATTGTGGGGTATAAAAAAAATTAAGCTGGTGGGGTATCTAGAGGCCTTTAAAATTAATATGAATGATGTTTCTTAAAATTTGTACGTAAATCTGTAGATGTCCTGAATTTGATAAATATAGTATTTTATCAAGCAAATCAAAACACTTTTTTTATTAATGCACTAAAAAGCCAGCCAAGTCTGAAGATATTTTTGATTTTTTACATCATTTTTACATATAAAAGCTATATACTTTTTTGATGCATAATATCTAACGTAGTATTTATTTATCTCTTTTGTTTTTGACCAACTTCTAAGAGGAGTAAACGTAAGGAGGTAAAAGTTCCAAATATTCGAATTTTTTAGTTGTTTATAGGTGTAATACCAGCTTACATACCAAATACTAGCTTACACACCACTAATACTAGCTTACATACCAAATTTTAGCTTTCTAGGCCTTCAGGAAGTAGTCTAAGAATTGTGATGATCATCAGTGAGTCAGTGACGAAATCGGAGTTTTTTAGATATCAATAAAATATAAAGTAATTTTTAATAAGTCTACTATTGATATTATATTCCGAAAATTTTGTTTATCTGGTTTAATAAAAACCTAACTTATGAGGGTTCAAAAAAGCGACGAAGCGCTTCGAGAAAAGGTAGTTAGTGCCCTTGCGCTTCGCTTTGTTCGTCTTGGCTTGGATTAAGAATTTAATAAAACTTAAAAATACAAAATCATAAATGACTCAACTTTAGAGCATAGTATAACCGTACAAAGTAATATCCTTTTATCTTTGAAATACAGTGTTTTCATAGTAAACCATAATTAAATTATATACTTACTGTGTCAACCGACATAATTCTTCAGGTAGTTCAGTGATCTTATTATTGCTGATGTCTAGGTGTGTGAGGGTGTTCAAGGCACAGGCTTGTGAAGGCACCGCGGGTAGCGCGTTACCGCGCAAGCGCAGTACACGCACTGCAAAACCGTCCGACGCATGTTGAGTTAGAGCCGTAGACAGATGCGAGCGACTACCACTACTGAGGTCTAGCACGTTTGGTGGCTGAGTGCTTTGTGTGCCCTAAACAAATAGATAACAGTTTAACTATAGTTCTGATTAATTCGATTGGTACGACAGTAAAACAGAATGGCATTCTCACAAAAACTCTCTACCCACTTGTGAAAGTCTTGTTAAAATCCGTTCTTCCATTTCTGAGATTAACGGGTACAAATATTTCGATCTTCTTGTCGAATGTTTGTTTGGGCTTCGATATTATGCAATTATGCATAATGGCAATGCAAGGTATACATTTTAGTAGTAATAGATTCAAGATGAAAGATATAATATAAATTATATTTTTAATTTAGTCTAATTATTTATATAAACTTGTAATGTTTATCTGTTGAAAGTAGCTTTATCTGTTTGTAACAAACTTTCCATAATTAAAGCGTTGAACTGATGTCGATAAAATTTGGCAAGGACATAGATTTTATTTTGGAGATGCACAAAGACAAGAATTTTTATTCACGCCCACTTACCACGTGAGCAGAGTCTCACGCAAATACTAGTGATTTCTATTTATGTAAATTTATAAACTCTCAAAAATCGGCTTGTGCGTGCTAAACTCGCCAGCTAAGTGTTCGCATCACCACACAATATTTTTGTTTTATTTACAATTAAAATAGAGCTATAATAAACATATTACATTCATATTTCATAATAGTAAATTGATACTTCTAGTGCGAGTGAGACACACACTTGGCCAGGTTTTATGGATAGTAAAAATAATAAGTTAAAGTAGGTAAGTTTCTTGCACAGGCCCACAATTTTGTAAAAGTTTGAGGAGGTCCAAATAATAAACCCTTTTAAAGACAGGACGATGGATTGTACCTTTATTGTATAGCAAAACTATTATAGTAAATATAAAATATATATAGTATTGTATAAGCTTTCAGCGAGGTTTGTTAAATAATAGTTTAACGAAAATGCGATAGAATAACGATAATAAATAAATATGTCTAATTCTATAAATAATTAAACGCTATAACGTAAAAAATAATAATTTAGTCAATGTATAGCAGTAATAAGAACTTTCTCTACCTCTGACGCAAGATTTTGGGGATTCCATAGAATACAATTAAACAGATACATTCCAAGAGCCTTCAAATGAGTCTCATAATTAATAAAAGTTCAACTACGCAAAGTGTAAAAGTCATAAAATTACAATAATATTCGCAAACGTACCGAATTTTCACATTTTTCTCTTAATGCTGTATATTCTAGACTGTCCAGAAACACACTGTCATTACTATGTTGTGTAAACACATCCAAACTATCGATCTCCTCCTCTTCACACTTCATTATATTATTTTCAACCATTCCAGATATTACAAATGCGTTACACAGTTCTAGTATTCACAATACTTATCTATTTTTCTCGCAAGAAAATTATTATTCGTAAAACGAATTAAACTAAGATTCTACACTTGTAACATTAAAACCCTATATTACCACAGGGGCCGACGAACCCGTGTAAAGCTATGCTTATAGACTTCGAAACAATTTAAACTCAAATCGTTATTCCGGTCACGAGTATGTTTTCTTGATAAGCGACATTTAAGTGTCCTTGCTCACCTCCTTTGGCAATATACCTGAACTTAACACTTGAAACTTTGGATCACAGATTATATTACACTTTATATTTCTTTTTTTTAGTATTATTATGTTTTATCTTTTTAATAAATGTATGGCAGTATCGACAATTTTCTTATGTCACAATAAAACGCGTCAAAGTAAACGCTCAGTACAGTTTTGACTGACTGAGACGCACACCCGCCAACCATTCGGGATATGTCGAGCGTAACCACTGCTGCAGGGCGTAGCATGCATTTTCTAATTAATACAGTAAATTTTTAAAAAAATTTAAATACTCGCATATTTTTAATTATGCTACACTAATTTAATTAAGCTTTTCAATATTTATTTGATGATATAATTTTTATAGTTATATAAAATGTTATTCATATTTATGAAAAGAAACGATAAATCTACTCGTATAAAGTATTATTTAAGCTTAATGAATATTATTTTAATGGCATATAAAATATTCATTACATCTCAAACAATATACATATATTAAAATAATTCAAACGTACTAATAAATTTTTTATTTTAATTAAAAATATATTTCTAGAAAAACACAACCCTAAATCCAATAAAAATTATACATTGAAATGTCAAAAAGTTGGTCTAACTGAGCAGATTTCTAGCAATTTGCCGCTGTTGTGGACGGATCGTTAGTTTGCGAAGTGTACCGGAATCGATTCCCAATCTTGAAGCCTACCTATCCTAGAGAATGAATAGGTAATTTATAATAAAATCAACAGTGCGCTATTGTAATAAAATATACTTCATTCTAAAGCATTGACATTATGTTTACTGTTCACGAAGTCGTATACTTATTTACCTGTTCAGTATCCACGCTCTTAGAAAATATAGCGCATTTATAAGTATAAAAAAATTGTTATAGTAATAAAAATCGACGAACCTCGTTCAACCAGAAAAACCACATGTTTCGTTCCCATACAGTGTTGAAGCCGAGGAATAAGTGGTTGATACCAGAGTCGACTAAGCCTGGACAACGCGGCTTCACGCAGATCACCAGTTTTTGCGCTTTCGGCTGACAGAGCTCTATTCTGCCACCACTCAACTCTAGCACATCCCAAGAAACACCTTGAATGAAATTGATGAATTGATTAAATGAAAAATTTTAAATCAGAAGATATCAGTTATATTTATTAATTAGCTGTATTTTATTAAATAACTGTTATAATTATTGAATACCTAAATTATAAGAAATTAAGTTATATTTATTAAATAACCATTATATCTATTTAAAAAAACAACTTAAAATTACATATCAATTTAGCCTTTTATTATGTAAAAAAAACTTATGTCATACCTCAGTATGACTTAAGAGGTACGGTAAGTCATTGTTGACAACTTTTACTTTCTAGCAATATGATTAGCTTACCATATGTATGTAGTTGCGATCCAATAACATGAGCAAGCCGCGGCTTCCATTGTGGAAAGACGTGGCCTTTCAGTACAAACACAGTGCCTGAACGTAATACACCACCGGACCTGCTTGCAGGACCTGTGCACCAGCGTAGAGAATGTCGTAACTCGGGATCCACTGCAAGTCTTAAGCGTCTAGCTTCAGATGTCCATCCATTCTTTGCTAGGAAATCATCTTGAATTTTCAATGGAAATTCATTTAAGTCCATACGTCTAGAATTTTCTCCTCCAATCTGGATCCACAGAGTTAATTCTTCATTAAGTCCCAATTTCTTATTAACATCTTCGGCTGTGGTGTACTGAGATACCTTGATGAGTTTGCTGGGTGCATCGACGGCGAAAGGCTCAAGGCCGTCAAAAACGCGTATCCAGGAGAATTCAGAGCGAGGTTTGAAGCCTCGTGTAGAAGCGAGACGGCGCAAAGACTTGCGGGGATGCGATGGTGCATGTAAGCCATCGTCACACACCATGGCGGCAGATGGACGCGAGGTGCGGAGGCCGACGCCGCAATGCCCGTGCGCACGCAGTACGCTCTTGCATTACATTTGGGTCGATGGTGGGGGTGGGAAACATGTCGCTCGGTCAGTCGGGAATACGACATGCAAATGCTAATTTGAATCCCCATAAGTAAATGTAATATACCATAATATGTAACATTCTTAAACACTCAATTATGTTCCCTTAAAATGTTTGTTAGTAAAATTATTCGAATTTATTTAATGTTTATTTGATAATATATATTTTCTTTTCAAATAAAATAAAGAAAGAGAGCAGCGAACGTAATATTTGGTTCCGCGCTAGCAGTCACCCCACCTGCTGACTCACCTGTTGTGTTCGAGGACCATGGGCCCTTCATATAGAGAACTTGTCATGTTAAACGTTTCAAGATGCTTTATTAAAAATATATATTAAAATCGTAAAAGTAGTTAGTAGTAGTTAAAAGTATAAAATCTGAATATCAGAACTACGAAATGTATGCATCGTTGAATTATTATCATTGGCAGTTATCTGCAATATGCGCGAGCAAACGGTACTCTCACAGCTTTTTATACATATATTTGAATAGATTAATCTGTTTTTTAAACTTTAGTTAGCTTTATTATATATTTTTTATGTTACAAATTGTCAATGTCCTAAATAATAATACCTACTAAAAAAAGGCTTGATATTTACATATAATGTATATTCAAACATATTAAAGAAACAAATATGTAATGGAATATAAACAAGAAATAACGTTGTTTTTATTGCGATTAAGTATATTTACAATTTTATAGAATATAAATTACATTAATAATATTATGTATTATAGGATCTACCAAGGATAGTTCTTATGTATTCTTCCAGTGCACGCGCAAGTAGCGTTGCATTTGCCTTGTGTGCAAACATCGACTTGTTTCGACAACTCTTCGCAGTTGGAGTAGAAATCTTTTACAGGACAAGAATTAGTACACAAGGAGTCTGACAAGCAACTATCTGGGCAGTCTCCACACTTAGGGCCGGCTTTATAGGGGTAGTGCGTAATGGTGTCGTAGTTCCCGCTGAAAATGTGAATTGTCAAAATAATTTTTCAATATTATAGATTAAACGTCGCCTTAGTGCTTATTTGTTCAAAGTATCACTTGTAGTAACTTTACAGTAGACAGTTATCTTCCTCAATTTAAAAACACAACTTCAATTCTAAGATTTATATACTACTAGCAGAACCCGCGGCTACGATCGCGCTAAAACTACAAAAAAATCTGTATAAAAAGTAGGTTTAATATAAACTTTCATCTCTTATTTTACCCCCTTATAGCATGAATTTCGAAAAATGCTAAAACACGTATTTATATAATTATATTGAAGAGCATTAATACCTAGTTTCAAGTAATTCTGATCATACATATTTTTTGGGTTGTATTATAACGTATTTTCCCGTGGGAATGAGATGATCTCCCGTAATAAAAGGTAGCCAATGTCACTCTCCAGCTCTCCAACTATCTTCACACCAAAAACCATGCCAATCCGTCACTCCGATTCGACGTGAAAGAAAGACAAACACGCACACAAACAAACAAACACACTTTCACATTTATAATATTAGTATGGATATACACATATATGTAGATAAAATACATCTTTTCTGTTTTTAAAATAAATATACCAATAGAATTGTAAAAAGTTAATAATTCTGTATTAAAATTCCTTGGTGTATTGGTCGTTTGGACTATTAAGAACTGAAACGAGGTAGTCTATATACGGTTACATAATACATAATACTAGCATTGCCCGCGGCTCCGCCCGCGTTCAGATGACCAAAAAGCAATTTCTTAGGTTTTACATATTAGTATACTCTTACAATACATTTTTAGTATTTTTTCTCAGAAATGAGATATTTTCCCGCGGTAAAAAGTATCTTATGCATTTACTCGGATAACCGGCTATCAATCACCATACCAAATTTCATAAAAAATCCCTCCAGTGGTTTTTCTGTGATGCGGTAACAGACAGATAGACAAAAAATCTAAAAACTATAGATTCGGCCTATGTATCGATAATAATGTTTATTTCAATAAGATTTTCTAAAAAATATTTAATGTACAGATTCGGCTTAGTTACAATTTTATTATATGTATAGATTAATTAATACTGAAAAAGGTTATATTATGTAAACTAGCAAACTGCAACACTACGTGGAGTTGGAGTATTTAGTAATGATTCCACGGCATGCTACCGCGGATCACAAAATATATATTCATAATTACCACTAAATACTACAAACATAACGAACTATCATAAAAATCTTATCTCCTATCAGTAAGAAAATGCTGGGCTAAAGTTTATAAAGAACTCTTTATATAAAGAAACTTCTTTATATGGGTAAAATGTCATATAGGTACCTAGACTCACCCTTAAAGGCAGTTCTTAGTGTGTTTTGCACTAAATGTTACATGTTACATGTATATAGAAAAATTATCACTTAGGTACTGAATAATAACAGTGCAATTATCATGCTACTCGTACTTGACTAAATTATTTAAAATACATAGGACATTATTACCATCTAATTATATTGATTAGCAATTACATATGTTTATACTAGCGACTCACCCTCGCTTCGCTCGGTTTCATCCCTAGGTACCTTTTAATGGTTAGTATGGGATAGAGAGACGTAAAATAAACAGTTCTAACTTTTCGATTTTCCAGCTGCTTTTTTAGGTTTTCCCTATTTTTTTATATTTAAACCACCCCTCCTGACACACCCCCAACAAAAAAGTATTCAAATCGGTCCAGCCGTTCTTGAGTTTTAACGAGACTAACAAACGACAGTTGATTTTTATATTTGAATACAGATTAATTACAAAGCTATTTAATTTACTTAGGCGTTCATAAATTATTTAGAAACAACTATGAAAAAAATTAAAGAAAAATTAAGTATTTGAAATTTTATATATTTTTAAAATACTACTTAAAGGTTTATCAAAGTAAGAGCATAGTACCTATACAGAATTATCGTTCATCTTCATAACAATGGCTGCATCGAGGTAAGGGAATTAAAATACCTACTGAAAAAACATATACCTACAAAGGATTTATATTTAAAAATATAAATAAGTAATTTATATATGAGTATTATCTGTATATAAATAAAGAAAAATATCTTTCTTTGTTTAAATATTTCATTTAACTTTACTAATTAAGATTTCAGATAAGTAAAACGTATATCTGATAATAAATTACCGTGGACGGTGAGAACCTTTACAAAAAAGCACAAGGGATAAAATACAAAAATCATTCTATTTTCAAAATGAATTTACGTTTTATTTAGGACCTGTGTAAATGAAACATGTCGAGTATCTCCCGTATGTTTGCTGCAAAGCATTCGAAAAGTCGGGAACCGACAACTAAAATAAATTCGCGAAAATAACCGAAAAGATAGTTTTATGTAAAGTCAAATATTTCGCGTACTTCTAACGAAGTATTATAATTTATAGGACATGCTTTATTAAACTCATAAAACATATTACAGTATAATTGTCCAGTGTCTAGTAAGTTTCTTTACATACCGTATCATATATAAAAACTTTTTAAAAAAAAACTAAAAACCGACTTCAAACTAAAGCACTAAAAAGTAAAAAATAAGTGATTGGTAGTTTTCATTTACTATACATACCTAATCAAATATTTTCGAAGTCGGCATGCTTTGCTTTGTATCGGCTGGCACAACTTTGACTTTCAAACAAAATAAACATTGTCCAAATCGGTTAATAAATGACGGAGTTCTGAGGTAACAAACATAAAAAAATACACAGCCGAATTGAGAACCTCCTCCTTTTTGAGGAAGTCGGTTGAAAATTAAAAAAAGCAGTCATGAGGATTGCCGACAGAAGTGAAAACTTAAAACTATAAACAAACAGTTGTAATTATTTCAAATTAATTGTTTGTTCTTAAATTAAAATTTGTAAATTAAAACTGTTTACATTTATCTGGTTTTAACATCTATCGGCACTCTGAGTGTTAGCGTTAAAGCGTCACGTGACCATGTCGACGACCACTTACATGAATTTTCTCCCCATCCAAACCTGCCTTTAGAAGTTTTCACTTCAAAAATCTTTAGAACTTCTACAATTGTACCTACCTAAAGTAAATTATCGCAGGTAGATCATATCACGTATTATCTAAGGTTACAAGAACAATGTAATGACCTAGACGTGATGTTTGCCGTAAGCTCATATTATAGTAGGAGAATTCTAATTACTAAAAATAAAACTTAATGTTAAAACTGCAATAAGTATGCACGTATAAAGCTTAAATTTATTGTTATTACGAATCCTGCAAAATAAGCAATTTTTTTAAATTATACTAAAATTTAATATATGTCTATTTTAATATTATACAACATTTTGATAATGTTTTTTTAATGTTTTTAAAATTATTCTAGACCACGTTCTATCTGGTAGATAGATATAAACTTCAATATCAAATAGACGATGCAAAACAGGTGCTCACTGTTGACCGCAGATATTAAATACTTACTCGTAGGTATATTTTAATGTTAGCCATTTGTATTCTTGTATCTAAGAACGAATTAAATGTAAATGTAGAATATTTGAACGAGATATGCCATATACACTAGCTACGTTCGTTAATAGGTACCCACACTGTAATAAGTATTACCTACCTAAGTATTTTCTGTTCATGGGAATGTAATAATACCTAGTATGAACATTTAAATAATGTCAAAAACACTCTGTGAATATTTAGAAGTATGGAAGTATAGGAACTGAAGTAAAACATAACTATGAGACATATCTACATAATCTAATAAAAAATTTCTTAAAATGTTTGAATGGTTTCAAGTTAATGTTATTTTTAAAGCGAATATTTCATAGATATTTTATGAGTTTAGTTTAGTAGTTTAATTTATAGTCATTTAAAATTGCAATTAAACTTTGTTCATAACAACTTTATATAATCTATACTAATATTATAAATAGGAAAGATTCGATTTTTTGTTTGTTTGTACCGAACAGGCTCCGAAACTACTGAGCCGATTTAAATGAAATTTGGTAAGAAGATAGTTTGAGATCCTATATTGACTCAGGATAGTTTTAATCTTGGAAATTATCCCTTAAGGGGAGAAAATGGGGATGAAATTTTGTATGGGGTATGAACCCGAGCGAAGCGAGGGTGAATCGCTAGCATTAAATATTTTTATTGCTACAGAACATTGAAATATTGAAAATTGAGAATTTCAATGGCAAATGTATGTAAAGGAAAAGAAATAACAATACTTACGCAGGGCAATAATGACAGACATAGTTGTAAAACTGTCCCCAAGGCCCTCCGGAGCAACGAGCCACACCGCAGCCCACCTTGTGGCTTGTTGCCCATACCATCTGAGTGTAGTGCCCCACTGCCTTGAGATTTGTTATCGGCGTTCCGTATGTAAAATTTCGGTACTCGAGGAACCAGTTTTTAAGTGCGAAGAACCTGAAAATATCATATGGTTTTATATTATTTTAAAAAA
Source organism: Brenthis ino (assembly GCA_921882275.1). NCBI lineage: Eukaryota > Metazoa > Arthropoda > Insecta > Lepidoptera > Nymphalidae > Brenthis > Brenthis ino. Next base: position 23,924,593 of record OV170225.1, on the reverse strand, counting down.
GTAGATTTCACCAACATTAACGGTCCTGGACAGCAGTACTAATTTTCCAGACTTACCCAGACTTTTCCAACCTTTCTCAGACAATTATCGTAATAACAACACAAAACACGGATAAACTCAAAACCTTCTGGACTGATTTAGATGAAATTTGGTAAGAATATAGTTAGAGATCCTGGAAAGGACAAAAAATATTTTTTATTCCGGAAATTATCCCTTAAACGGGTGAAATTGGGAATGAAAGTTTGTATGGGGAATCAACCTAGGTTATAAACAAAACAATCATATCATTCGTCCTTAGGGACGATGATGGTTTTGTTTAAAACACTCATTATCAAATGATTTGCTATCGATGTTACATTATTATTTCATCCTCGTATTTATTATATAAGGCAGAACTTCTCAAAGTGCTTATATGAGAACTAATTTTTAATAAATCTCATAATTAATGAATGAGATTAACAATACTTAGTAATCAAAGGCCAAAAATTTTCTTGCTATTTCTATATGGATTACTACGAAAGGCAAGTTTGAGAAAGTCTGCATCTTGTGATATGTGGTATTAAACTAAGGACTCAATAACTTATGATTTTTTGTAATGTGTCATAGTACCATACTCGCTTCTTGTTAACACTAATATCAAGGCAAATTTTGATATTTCCTTGTGGATAGATCCCATATCACACTATCTAAGGGACAATTTTTATATCCCCAGGTAAATCCCCGCTTAGTTGAATGTAGCTCAAGCCAGTTTCTCATATTTAAATAAATCCAAACTAATATTATAAATGTGAAATTGTGTTTGTCTGTCTGTCTGTCCGTCCGTTCGTCCGTCCGTCTCTTTGTTTGTTTGTTTGTGTGTTTGTTTGTTATAATTAACGGTTTGTTTAATAGGTAGTCTATTTGTTTGTCCTTCTATCACATGAAAACAGAGTGACGGATTAGCGTAATTTTTTGTGTAGAGATAGTTAGAAGGCTGGAGAATGACATCAACTAGTTTTTACGCAGGTGATTATCGTTATGTTATGATAATCGTGGGAAAACACGTTATAATATAAACCATATATATACATATATATATATATGTATGGGTGATTCTACAAAAAATGGGTAACTCGAGGTCACCAGTCAATAAAATGATGTATTATTACATTTTGTTTATAATTTATAATTAATTCTAAAACAATTAAAAGCCATTTATTTGGTCACCCAATTTCAGCCATCCATTATAAATACAAATTTGTGAAACTTCACAATATATCCTCAAAACGTCAGTACTTTGGCGTGTCACAACGTCAAAAGCGCGCAATCAAATAGCTGTGTATTAAATATTACCTTTAATATAATAAAATTTATTATTTTACTATAATCTGTGATGTATTTAATAATATATGATCACAACTTTATATTATAATATTTTCAACTTTGTTGTAAAAATAATAAGAAACTTTGTGTTCAGTTTTATTCGTCAGTCCGTTGTGTGTTGTTCGAATTTGAATATCTCGTTAAATACCGGCGACTCGAATCCAAATCCGCGTTAAACTTTAAGGTTGGTAATAAAGTTAGCTGCAGACCGCGCCATTGTTCGGCCGTCATTTTTGTGCCGGTGCTAGAGTTGTGTTTGTCGTGTGAACACGTGCCGAGCCAGACAAAATGTCAGTCCTATGGTGAGTCGCTATTTTTTTGTAAATTTGTGTTATATTTTAATTTAAACATACTTAACTTTGATTTGTTAAAATTTAACTCATTGATATTCGAAAATATCAAAAAAAAAACGTTGGTTCTAAAGATAACGTCAAATTCATGTTTGTTTCGTCAGTCCGTTGTCATCAGTCCGTTGTCTGATATTGCGCCAAAGGACAGACGTGTTTCCAGGGTACTAACTTGTTGGGCGTGTTTAATCATTTTTTTTAATAATTTTAGTTTATAACATCATGGCTCCATAAAAACAAACAAAATATGTCTAAGGATAGAGATGAAATATTGAAAAAGAAAATAAAGAAGAGAAATTAATTAGCTGAATATAAAAAGAAAAAAAAGGTTGCAATGCTTAAAAAAGAAAGGAAAGGGACAAAGAAAAATATTAAGGACATGACGCCTCGGGAGCAACGATTGACAAGAAAAGAATGGAAAAAATATTCATTAAAGTACAGGCAAAAAAAAACAACTCTACTACAGATAATTTTGTACACCAGAATACTCCTTCAACTATTGACGATGAAGCATAACCAATAGTTGTTGAGCTAATAAGGCCCATTGTGAACGAAGATCAAAGAGCAAAGAAGCAAAGAGGAGAAGTGAAAGACAGAGAAAATGCAGAAATAAGCAATTAAAAGAGATGAAAGCAATGGTTTCAAAACTAAAAACTAAACTAAACAATCAGCGTCAAAAACATGGAAGAGTCAAAAGGGTCAGCTTACATTCTCAATCATCTTACAACGAAGTCACTAAGTTGTTTCTGCGACGCTGACGCATGCGAAGCTAGGATCTATTCATTATCAGACAGAGATGGTGGCACACCATGATACACGTATAAATACTTCAATCGTATTTACAGACTCTGAAGATGATGATATGCCACCAAAATATTTTTTTTAATTGTTACTTAAGTGAATTAAGATTAAAAGTGAGACTCAAAATATGTGCCATTATTAGTTCCTAAGAGATTTCTTCTAAATTTTAATAAATTTCTTGCATATCTTATGAAATTGTGTATTTCATCAGTACTTTGTCACTCACGTCAGTCCCCTGGTTTCGGAATTCGGATAAATCGAAATATCTCCGAATCTACTTTAAAAAGTGACTGGCCCTATCATGAGCATTATTTTCATTAGATTAGCTACCTTATAAGCAGAATTCGTAGGAATTTGATTTAAAAACTATCATAAACAAAATATCCTGAAAAGTCACCCAACTTTTGTATATCCGCCCATATATATATATATATATATATATATATATATATATATATATATAATCAGAATTACTCGAAACTTGGTATTAATGCTTTTCAATACAATTAAATAAATAAATAAATGTTTTAGTATTTTTCGAAATTCATCCCATAAGAGGGTAAAATAGGGGATGAAAGTTTGTATGAAACCAACAATTTCAGAGGCTTTTGTTTTTAGTTTAAGCGCGAGCGAAGCTACGGGTTCTGCTAAGGTATTTCATATGAGTAGATTTTAGTCATAAGCATTGCTTTACTAAATACTATATTATATAAAAATAAATAAACAAAAAGTAAAACACTGTTTCTTAAAAGCCGCATTGAATTCATTGTACACTAGGGACTCACCCTCGCTTCGCTAGGGTTTCGGGATAAAAAGTATCCTATGTCCTTCCCAGGGTCTCAAACTATCTTTTTACCAAATTTCATTTAAATTGGTGCAGTAGATTCAGGTCACCCTCTACAACGTCACGAACTCACAAACCCATAAACTCACAAACTTTACCTCTTTATAATATTAGTATAGATAAATAAAATGTTTTCTTTTTTGTTTATCTGTAAGTTTTGTGCGTTTTTTATCTTTTATTATGTTTGCCTTTTATTTTATGTTGCGGCGAAACATACATTATAAGAAAGCTTAGTGTTTTGAGATTTCTAAGAAACTCCTTTGTACAATATCACAATGTGAATAACATGAATAAATAATGTACCATCGCTACATTCACTAGCAAACTGCTAAAACAAACCGTCTGATACAAACCATGTATATGGAACTCAATGTCCATTGTTATTAGGAACAATAATAAGTTTTCCGAAAATAGAACATATTCATTTATACTCGTAGTTAGTTCGGTAAAAAAAAAAGGTTACATACAGAAATCTATAACATAAAAATGAATCGCTGAATGTGTTGGTAAGCGCAAATCTCGAGAGCAGCTGAACCGATTTCGCTAATTCTTTTTTTAGAATATTCCTTGAAGTATAAGGATGGTTCTTACGAAGAGAAAAATTTAGAAATTGCCTGAAAATGTCTAAAAGCAACACTTTTCTATACTCCCATACAAAAGATTCGTAATAATACTTAAAAGTCAATTTGAACTTTAATACCATACCATAAAGTTTAAGTGTTAGTGGAGAGGTTCCGGGAAGGCAAAACAATTGAGTGACGTTAGTATCGTATAAATATTAATGTCAATATTTGTCAATATTATTAACAAAAAAAATTAACGCTGGCTAATAACTATTTATATCTATTTAAAACGTACCTAGCGACGAACACGAGAGAAGCGAGGGTGAGCCGCTAGTATTTTTATAAAAACTTATGCGTATATTTTCATTCATTCATTTCATATTGTTTTTTCCAATAAGATTCAAATCATATTTATGTCTTTTATTACACAACTGTGATTTTAAGATTAATTTATCATGTAATATCTAGTTTAATTGATCTGTGCATAAACTAGCATCTTATTAAATCTGTCCATTTTAAAAAATTACTCATAAAACTATAAAATAATTAAAAAACGATAAAATAATGATATATTATCTATAAAAAATATATATAGTTAATACCTACTTTATAGTCAGAAACTTTATAGAAAAACATTCGTATTCCTGTACTTGACTTGTGTTTTTTATCTTTGTATGAGCACGTCTTTTAGATTTTATTACAATATTAGCATTGCCCGCGGCCTCGCCCGCGTTCAGATGACCAAAAACCAAATTCTTAGGTTTTACATATTAGTATACTCTTAGAATGCAGTTTTTGTATTTTTTCTCAGAAATTAGATATTTTCCCGCGGTAAAAAGTATCCTATATGTTGACCCGGATATCCAGCAGACAGACAGACAGACAGACAGACAAAAATTCTAAAAACTATAGTTTCGGTCTCTGTATCGATAATAATGTCTATTTCTATAAGATTTTCCAAAAAATATTTAATGTACAGATTAGACTTACTTACAATTTTATTATATGTATAGATTACGTAGCATTGTAATATAAGCTGGTGGTCAGACCAAACTGGACCTACGAGAAGTTGTTTACTTTAAAGTACTAACAGCGTTAAAGCATCAAATCTTATAAACATTATTGTAAATGAGAAGTACTACAAAGGGTATTATGTAATTATCGCCATGTCAGTCTGTGAAATCTTTAATTAGATGTTCACGAATTCCCTATTATCTTTATAGTAAGGTTAAAAGATCGTGCGCAAACAAAATACATACAATAAATGGACAAGGAACAAAAAATCTTAGTAAAAACTCACCTAATATATGTACTTATATATACCTAATATACTCTTATATTAAAAATGTACATTTTCAAATATTCTTAAGAGTATTTAGTATATTCCTGACTATAAATAATATACTGCGTAACTCATTTTTGTTGACAAAAGGTTTGATTGAGTTTAAAAAATAATATCTTGTATCGTTATTGAAAAACGCGTTTGTCTAACATGATTAAAACTAATATTCACATATAAATTACTGGTAACAGAAGGTATTTTAGTTACTAACCATGGAGTCTTTTGCGATGCTACAAAGAGGTTTTGCCCACAACTTCCTAGATAAGGCACAGTATTCTCACGGGGATCATTGTGAGTCAGAAAAATGCACTTTTCTGCGTACCTTTGAGCTTGCTCAGCAGCAAGAGGGTGCCATGACTGCAAGAATTTTTATATGATTCTTAATGATTTTCCATTTGTAAATGGAAATTGAATACATATTTACATACGAAATAAAAGCTCAATTGAATTAATTCATGTTCTCTAATCTTTCAGGCCAATAATTTTTTTTATTTCTTCATAGCTTGGCTATTAATCCTTAATGCCTAAATGATTGTGGAAATATTATTAATCAAATTAAGTACTAATCTTAAACCGAAATAGTTTTTTGTATTCAGTTTTTTTTTATAATTCTGTATCCCACTTAAGATTTAATAAATATTTAAACTTCACAAAACTATTCAAATACCCAATAATTTAAATTATTATAAAGTATTCTTTCCTACTTTTTTTTAAATATACAAAATTTTAATTATATAACATTAAAAGAAAATAATTTTAAACTAAAGCTAAACTCTACCTTACGGCTAAATAAGGCCAAAAAATAATAATAGTTTAAAAAAATATTTCCTAAATCTTAAAAAACTCGTTTTTACATACCATTAAAAGCATATTTGAAGCTGTAGGACGAACTTTTGTACGAAAAAAGTTATGATACAATACAATTTTACGTCTTACTACTGATCTACGAGGACTTAAACCATTTTCAGGAATTTGATTTGCTGGATAAAGCTCTGCAAAAAATAAAAAATAATCACATTTTCTATTAACCAACCAACTGAAAAAAGAAATGATTCGTTTAAAACTTACGTTTTTGTCCCCAAGGTTTTACTGTTTGAAGTTCTATTATGTTAAATAAAAAAAATAAAGTCACCCAAAACAATGTTCCTGAAATCATTTTTACTTCCAACTGACCAGATCTAGAACAAATTAAACTTATAGATAAATTAAAAAAAATCTCAATAGATTTTCAAATATGAAACCTTTTAACATGAAAAACTTAGACATATTTTTGTGGAAGCAAATTAGAAAATTTAAAAAAAAACGTAAATACTATTACCATTTTTTTAAATATGATCATTAAATATGAAGCCTCACAGGAAAATGATAATAAAATGCCCAAGTCTTTCAGTTAATAATATATCTACAGAACTCTCGTCAAGTTGCATTTTCTTACAAATTTTTAAATAATTTACAATGTTACTAATTATTTCGAAGTGTCTATAAGAGTTTTATGTCAACTTAAAAGTGCTGAAACAATCTTCTTTGAATAAATAATTATAAATCAATAGTAATATCTGATTTCATTCTTATAGAGTATTTTATAAATTACTATTCGCGGTAAAGCTCTATAAAGAGGAAATCGGAGCGAATCACGGTCTTTACAGTTTACTTCCCACAGTATTTTGACCTTAAACGTCAATAACTTTATAATAATAAAATAGTAGCCACATACAATGGCCAATTTAAAAAAAGATATGTTAACAAGCGAAAAAACAGATTCTATACGATAGCTTCATTTATATCCTATTATTTGTACACGCAAAATATTTCCTCTTTCTAAATAAAAATGTTCGAGCATCAGCCTGATTCAATTATTTCGTAATTGAAAAGCTACCGTTGTAATCTTATTAAGGCATATGAAGTTCGAATTTTTTTTAATTTAGTTAAGCTTTAATAAATACAAACATACATAAAACAAAGTCGGGTTTGTTACAACATTTATAATTCGAAAACTACTGGACCAATCTTCATGGTTTTTAAATTGTTAGATTTGTCTTTGCCCCGAATAGCAGAATAACTGTTAAACATCATAAAAATTAAAAAAATGGCTACGCAACGCAACGCTAATAACTATTTATATCTTTTTAAAACGTACCGAGGGACGAACCCGAGCGAAGCGAGGTAGAGTCGCTAGTTAATGTTAAAATTATCAATTAAAAACATATTATTCAAATATTTTGAACCACTTCTAAGTTACATGTAAATTAGGCTTCATATGGAAGTTTTATTTTAAGTACGATGTATAAAGATCTTACAAAATCTGTACATAATATAATAAAATTCTGACTGAGTCGAGTCTGTAGGTACATTAAATATTTTTTGGAAAATCTTATTGAAATAGTCATTGTTATCGATACAGAGGCCGAATCTATAGTTTTTAGAATTTTTGTCTGTCTGTCTATCTGTCTTTCTGTCTGGGAACACAACACGAGAAAACCACTGAACAGATTTTGATGACATTTGGTATGATGGTAGCTGGTTATCCGGGTCAACATATAGGGATACTCTTTACTGGAAAAATATCTCATCTCTGAGAAATCTATATTAACCACTAAAACGTACCTAGGGGCGAAGCCGAGCGGAGCGAGGGTGAATCGCTAGTCCTATATAAAAATAATGATACACATAGAATATATAATTAAATAACTAATAATAATCTAACTCTATAATTCTGTAATATGTGTTTACTACAAGTACTATCAGCTGATTTTGTGTCACAGTGCACGCACTTAGCATATTAATAAACAAAAATTTAACTTAGTTGTTTTATTTAAAACATATTTTTAAATAAAACAATTTGATACATACATAGTACATATCAAACCAACAAATAAATTGCTACTTAACAGTCATAATATAGAGTTTAATATTAATAAGATCTTTTATATTAATAAGACATTGAAGGGTAATAAAAAGTAGAAACAAAATAATCTACACATATAATAAAATTGTAACTAAACCGAATCTGTACATTAGTTATTTTTTGGAAAATCGTATTGAAACAAACATTATTATCGATACAAAGGCCAAATCTATAGTTTTTAGATTTTTTGTCTGTCTGTCTGTCGGTCTATCTGTCCGTTACTGCATCACAGAAATACCACTAGAGGGATTTTTATGAAATTTGGTATGGTGATAGCTGGTTGTCCGGGTCAACATATAGGATACTTTTTACCGCGGGAAATATCTCATTTCTGAGAAAAAATACAAAAACTGCATTGTAAGAGTATACTAATATGTAAAACCTAAGAGGCCTTTTGGACATCTAAACGCGGGCGAAGCCGCGGGCAATGCTAGTATATGAATAATTTAGAAATAAATAAATCTTACCTTTATTTTTGAAGCACAATAATTATAAACCTTAATACGTATATATTTAAAAACACAAATAAATTAATTAGAAGTTTAATGGGCTCATACAATTAGATTGTATAGTAAGTTACTCCGTAAATGCAAATTATAGCTAATTATAGTATATTTCTCTTAGTACATATACATGAATCGTTAAAAATCGGTTAGAAACGCTCGCCACCGTGCCTCGCGAGCGCAGGAATTGAAATAAATGAGCGACCAAGTGACCGTATAGTGAATAGCTGCAAAATGATCCTCAGTATAAATTTTATCTCTAACTGTCTGGCATAAGCAAAAACTAATATCATGGTGGTCTCACTAATGCATTGTATATTTGGTTATATCTATACATATAATAAAATTGTAACTAAGCCGAATCTGTACATTAAATATTTATCGGAAAATCTTATTGAAATAGACTTTATTATCGATACAGAGGCTGAAACTTGATGTTTAGAATTTTTGTCTGTCTGTCTGTTTGTTACAGCATCACGAGAAAACTACTGGACAGATTTTGATTAAATTTAGTATAGTGATAGCTGGATAACCGGTTCAACATATAGGATACTTTTTACCGCGGGAAAATGTCTCATTTCTGAGAAAAAATACAAAAACTGCAATGTAAGAGTATGCTAATATGTAAAACCTAAGAATTTGGTTTTTGTTCATCTGAACGCGGGCGGAGCCGCGGGCAATCCTAGTCTATCATAAAAATATAGTTGGCTCTGCGTTATATTGTTGTTGCCTAAAATCAAATATTATGGGTACTGTACATATCTTATAGATACCTGCTCGTATCTTGTATCTTAATTTTTTATTTAAAATTTAACTTTTAACCTTTATATAATTATTTCCAGTTATCCTGATAATTTTTTTGTAATCTAAATGACTATAATAGAGGATGATTGATCCTGGTAGACCTAGAAACTTGAAAATCTAACAAAAGAGTTCTCGACTACCTTAGTGTATTCTAAAAAAGATCTGGAAATTCAAATTTAAATATATTAGGAAAAGTAATGTAAATCTATGGAATGTAAATAAAATGTCTGTGTAAGTTTGTTAATGCGTCGTGGTGAAACAGCTGAACGAATTTGGATGGAAATTTAGTACACCTATTAAAGCTATGGAGGACACATATGTTACTCTATGTAGTTAAGACACCTAAGTTGCCAATATGAAAATAACTCCTAAAAATGCTTGCGAAACAGGTTAAATAATATAGGATGAATTAAAATAAAAGATCATTATAAAAACGTCCACATTGCTACTTTTTTATATGTACGGTAAATAACTAATTAAGGAATATTTCTCAAAATTCATTCCCATTAAGATTTTTTTAAGATTTTACTTAATTAAATATTTAACTAAATTATATGTGTACTTAAATAATAAAGTTTTATATAAAATACCTATGTAGTTTATATTATATAAATATTTTAAGAAGTACTTTGATCTTAGAAATATCTTTTCAGAGTAAGGAGACTTTAGCTAAACATATTGGTACAACTACAATCTAATATTGTAAAGGTCTCTTTCACACTGATATTGCGCTTAACTGCCTCGGTGGTGTAGTGGTTAGCACGTACGGCTGCACACTCGGAGGTCCTGGACTCGAGTCCCGGGTCGGGCCAAGTTTAGTTATTGAGTCTTTCTGTATAGTAAGTCTCAGTAACAGCCCGGAGTTGGGAAGTTGGCGTTGTTTCACCCCCGTGCCTCGGAGAGCACGTAAAGTCGTCGGTCCTGCGCCTTAACTCTCACCGGTCGTGTCGAGTGGTCGTCCCAATAGAGTATGAGAGTGACAGGAATAGAGAGTGCACTTGTGTGTGCGCGTACACTTGTGCACTATAATATTATATTCTTTATTGCACTTAAAATATGATACAGAAAAAAAACAAAGTATCTCCTGCGCAGTTGGCTAGTCTCAATGAGACTGGCCGCCGTGGTCGGAATCGGTCAGGAGAACATCATCATCAAATGTTTAATATAAAAATCCCAAACTTCCATTGAAATTAGCATGCCTTTAACATATAGTGACCTAGTTATTACAGAAGTTTCAATTAGGTCATACGCATTACAGTGTATTAACATTAATCATTAATATAAGTTTTAACGATAGGTACCTAGGTATTTGCTAATATAAGTTATCTTTCAATGAAAATACGTCTACTAATTTTAATGACAAGAACACATTTTTGTGGTCCCCTAAATTTGACAAATAAAGAAAATGTAAGCCAAAACAAAGTCTTCAATTTTATTTTCTTAATTAACTATATATTTTTTTATATACTATTTCGATTACTACTATAAATTAAATATATTTACTTAATTAGTAATTTATTATTGTTTACTATCTTAATCGTGCCGTTATAAGAAGCGCAATAATTAACGTAGGTAACTGAAAAAATCTGGCGTACCTTCTGATATAAATCACTTAATTAAAATAAATCATTGATATGGCGTTAGCCCATCAAATTGATGCCTTGACGCCTGCGTGGGCATTGATTACTCTTAATAACTGGACTGATAGACAATAGTTATAACTATTATATGACAAATTAGTAAGCGCCTATACCATAAGTACTGGAGTTTCTAAATTATTTCTGAAACTTTTGCCTAGATACGTGTGTATTATTAATGTATATTGCCATATGAATACCTGTTTTTCATAATGCTTATTTATATAAATGTACAATAACATTTGTTAAGCTTACAATAAAAAAATTACATTTAGTCAGTATTATATGAGAACACTAACGGTATTTTAGTTTATAATACTAGACTTTAGCTGCGGCTGCGCTCATACTACTTTAAGTAGTTTATAAGCTTCCTCGCTAAATAGGCTATAAAAAATACAAAACTAAATTATAGAAAAAACATGAAATAGCTATGGATTAATTTTGCGTTCCAAGTTCGAATTTTGTCAAAGTAAAATGTAAGCATACTGCTCTTTATCCCATTATTTCATTAATATTATAAATGTGAAAGTTTGGATGATAAAAGTGTGTTACTCAATCACGCCAGAACGGCTAACCGGATCTGGATGAAATTTGGCACGGAGATAGATAGTCTAGAATAGAACATAAGCTACTTTTTGTCCCGGATAAATGTACGGTTCCCGTGGGATAGATTGGTTTGTCTTTCACTAGGGACCCGAACGAAACGAGGGGGTGTCGCTAGTAAACAATAATTAGGACTTTCAAACGATTAAGCTGTGTTATGATTATTCACACGCAGCTAAACTTACTTTCTTAATCAGTTAGTATTGATACTAACTTAAGAAAAAGGAAAAAATCATAATGCGGATAGATTGAGAGAAACATCTACTTTATATTAGACAGTTCATTAAATTCAACAAAACAATTAGAAATTAACAAAATCAAATTCTCTTTGAAGATTTAAAGTTAAAAGTAAAATTTCTTCATTAGCGTCCCAGTTGGCCTTTGAAGTGTCAGGGTTAACTTCGTGTGGTAGAGAAAGCTTCAAATGATATTGCGAAGAGTTGATAGTTACGCTTATAGTATCCACGGATAAGTCAATATTTTCTTTCTTATCTCCTGGCATAGACACTCTAACTATTAAATTTTCGCAACTTGCTGATGAAGGCGTTTTAGGTCCTATCTGTTGATTAGAAAAATAACAGTAAAGTTCTTTTTATATAAAATAATACACTTATCCGCTCTACACTTTTCACCAGATTAGCTGTAGGTAGCCAAAAAGACGTTATAAATAAAAATTTCGCCTTTTTGGAAGGCGGTTAAGAAGTAAGTTATTATCAAATGTTGGGGTCGTAATAGTCTATGGTTTAAATTAACCAAAACGAGTTTAGAAATTCGTATGGTAATGCAATAAAAATCAACTTAAGAACAGAAAGCAGTTTTTCATCGCCAAATGTATCTATCTACCTACCTAATCAAATTCATTGCGAGACAGACTCCACATTTATTTTAATTTGCATTTTGGTAGTGGGTATATCCGCCGGAATAAATAATTTACTGTTATAATTACCACTGGATAGTTATTAGGTAGGTTATATCTATTAGGTATATTATATTGCTCATATTAACAAAATTGGTCAAAATGCCAGTCCAACTCAGTTCTTTTTGAAGTTTTGGAAATTTAAACTTTCGGCCTAATTGGTTTCAATAAATTACGTTTTTTTAATGAAGCTCCAGCATATAGGTAATTTCACGAATATTTTTTTTTCATTTAGATTAGTAGAAAATGAGTGACTTTAAATACTAATTTATAGTTTGAAGACTAGGTATTTTTTATTTCAATATACTATTTATTTAGTTAAATAAGACAGTACCTACCTACGAATAATTAAATAGGTACATCGATCGTGCGCCGATGGACACACATCATTGAGTCAATTTATAATAAAAACGTTCATGAATAATTTTTAAAACAAATTTATAGATTTATATACTTACTATCTAAAATATGAGATTAAATATAAATAGAAGAAAACCTGCAGGAACACGTCCTCAGCGCTGACAGATTGTTGATAATTCATAGTGTAGGTAGGTGTTTTACGATCTCCTGTTCCAAACCCTACTTTACTCATTTGTTCTGCTTCTTTATCCTGTTGCTCTTCATATTCCTCGATGTTCGATGGAGTTTTTTGAGATAAAATTGGTGTAGAATTTTTATCCCTTGTTGCTGTTATCTCGTAATCTGAATAAGTTTATCTCTTTTTATTAAATAACTGGCATTTAATAAATAGTTCAATTCAACGGCTGCAATCATAATATGTATGTGTAAAATACGCACTTGTCGGCACTAAATCTTCTCCTTGCAATACTTCTGGTTCAGGCGCCTTTAAAAGTTCAGCTAATTTCTCTATATGTGAGACTGTAAACTCCATTATTATTAATATTTATTAATACTTTGTTTCCCGATAATATAAGTAGTACCAATTGTATAGTGAAAAATGTTTAGACACAAGACACAACATTGACTAAACAATATTTAGTTACCTAGCAACAACAATTTATTAAGTTTAATAATAATAGTCTACACCAGTATATAAGTGTATAATCTATGGTCTACACCTACCTAAATTCCAAAATGCTTTTAAATATTATAGAGCCAATACCACCAAATTCCTTTTAAGTGTTCGTTGTATAATAAAATTAACAACAATAAAAATATTACACGTGTTATAAAAACATTAAATTGACCATTGGTAAATAAAATATTATTCTTACAATTTTCTAAACATTTACCAACATTCTAAAACGACCACAATAAAACTGCTCATGACCACGACATTGAGTAGACATGTAGAGCCGTGATTAAGTTTATCTATACACTAATTAAGAAAATTAATAATCCATTAGCAACATCTCATTTATATTATTTAATTATCTAAAATACTTATATGAAGTAACATGACATTTAATATCTAATTAAATAGAGTATAGTGAAAGTTGGCTCTGAAACTTTATTTCCTCCATCCTCCATCTTTCTGCTTCATCTGTTGTACGGCTATAACTCATGTACATCTTTTTTTTTTCGAGCAGCAGACCAACTCTACACAATCTGTCATAGATGCTAATGAATAAGTTCTAGTAAGCCGGAGAATTAAATATTTTTCATAAATATCACATTGCATTTTGCATAATGCATTATTGAAGTAATACTTCTTTTGGTACGTTTAGAAAAAAATATGAGAGTAAATTTTTTACGATGCGCACGCACACCGACAGTCAGAGCAACATGATGAAGTTAGCTGCATTCCTTTTACAAACAGAGAGTTGTGACTTACGGGATGAAATCTTTAGTTATTTTTGGTCTTTTACGCCAAAGAAGTACCTACCTATTAATCTTACGAGCGTACATAAGTACACACACGTTTTTTATAGTAATATGTAACATTCAGTTATTTTATGTGCCAGTTTGTAGATTTTGACAATAGATTTTTGATATGTCAAGTGGACAGTCGGTGATTCGGATTATATGAGTTGGGAATATAAAATATAAATGTAAAATGAGTATACAGAAAAAGCGAGAAATATAATTGTTAATTGCCAAATATTTGTCTTCCTGGAAAACCCTTCTGAGCTGTTTTAAATACGAGTACCTATATTATCTGGAGTAGTACTTTTTTAAAGACACAAAAGTTTTAAAATTAGTGTAGTTGAGTGCCAACGGGCATGGTCATGTCGTCCGTACCTCCTCGCATATCCGACCGCGCGTTCATTGGGGAAATTTCATCTCTCTAGACTGTAACCCTTTGTAGTCTGTTTAAATCTGTATACAATATATTATTTCTCTTTGGGAACACTGTCAACTTTGGGGGAATCCCCTAAAATAGATAAGCCAATACAAAAGCATAAATAAGTATACATCCAATTTAAAGAACGCAGAGCGCTAGTAGTTAAAAAAAATATTTCTAAGTGCCTAGTTTTCTTTGATTAATCTTTGTAAAAATGCGAATATTTGTCGAACATTGATTGAATAATAAAGTTTCATAATTTCGTGAAGACCCTCATAAACCACAAGAATTTTCATTAATATAGAAATATACTAATTAGTAATTTCAAAAACATTTTACATATTTTTCTAAATTTCTACGATAATAAATCTCCTTTGTAGAATAGCGGCAATGTAACTACTTAACACACGTAATTTAAGTTCGAAAATATAGATGGCGCTAGTAGCGTGCATTTTTTGTTTATTCAGCAGTCAAAACTATTTATTATTTAAATTTATCTATGGTCAGAACATTTCATTTTCCAAATTTTATTTTATAATATTTCATTAGATCTAATCAAATCAATTAATCATTATTCATTAATCTCATTAGATTTAATATGACAATGCCCAATATAAAAGTGTGATCTTAGTTTCAAATGAAAAGCAAGCTGAAATAATTTTAATAAATCACATACATATTAACTGCTAAAAAATTAGAAACATTCAAGATAGTTTTAAACCTGTGTAAATTGCTAATTTAATTCCTGGTTTCATTAGTAATAAAAAAATATAGCAAAAATATGAGTATATATATAATAATAAGTTAATCAATCCCTTAATTTATGAAAGAAATTATTAACAATTGTTTAGTAATTTATGAAAGAAATTATTAACAATTGTTTATTATAACTTTAAAAGTTGAAAATAGATTTGCCATTAATTTAATTACAAGGTAATAAACTGACAATTGTAAATTATTTGTAACATTGTCACTAATATTCTTCTTAAGTTATGTATTGTTATAATTGTAAAGATTTTTACAGTTCAAAATAAATTTTAATGCAGAAAGCTACATAATACACACATGGGATTAAAATATATTTAAGGGAAACCATCATCATCTTCTTCAGCCATTTCTTTAGCAAGTTCCAAATCTTGTTGTTCTCTTTCTCTTCTTTCTTCTGCACTCTCCAACTCCTTGCCATATGATTTGGGGGGATATCTCATAGCTTTCACACTCTGATTGTGCAATTCAAGACAGAAAGATATACGCTGATGGAAAGCTAATTGTGGCTCCCTTGTACAATAGATATCGGAGCTTTCCTTGTTACTCATGTAACCCTTTTCTGGGTCAAGTGTAGCTTCAATAACTCCATCTCGGATGGCTTTGGCAACAATGAACTCTGCATCTTCAGCCGAGTCTAAGCCTAGTTTTCTAGCAATATCTTTGGGAGAAATTCGAGAATATGACAATCCAATTGACCTGATTGCAGTTTTAATGACATTTTGTCTGAGGCGTAGAATCAATGTAAAAGTATGATCACTGCGGAACTGAGGCCCAAAGTTTTCCAAAACCTCTCCAAATCTTTGTAGATTACCAAGTCTCACTGCCTGTGTGAGCTGGAAGTAAGGAGCTAGAGCTTTCCTAAGAGGTGCTTGGCGGAATATTGCTCGCTCTGGTATGTCACCCAACAGTAACTCTACAACAATAGCCAGTTTTTGCACAGTTTGCCTAAATCCAACAGCAGCCGTTTGAGGCGCTTTACGTAAAGCTTGAACTAAATGCTTATGTGCATCACTGTACTCTAATCTGGCAGCTTTAATTCTACCAAGGTAGTACAAAAACCTTGCCCACTCATTGTTACTAGCATTTTCTGGGAACACTGATTTACTAACCAATTTGTCAGCTTGGTCATACAGAGCATAATGTAGATAATTACGCAAAAGGCAATTTATCAAAACTGCTTGACCTTCATAATCATTTCTTAAGGTTGATGTTCGCAAACGAGCATGCAACAAACCTCTAATGAGGTCTAACTTATTGGTAAGCTCAAAAACTCGTGAATGGTAGAAATAACACTTGGCAGCAATTAAATCCAAAGTTCTGCGGTTTTGAGCTGTTACTTTGTTCATTAGTTGTTGTGAACATTCTACAGCTTCTTCAAGTTTATTTGTATCCAACAAACGAAGTAATACCAACAGATGTATATAAGCATCTACTTCGGGTGCAGGAGTTTTCGGAGCACTTCTAGAGCGTGGAGCTTCTATTTCAACTGCACCAGGCAGTGGATTCTCAACGAAAGCGATCACGGCTTCTTTGTCTGGACTTGCGGGATAGAGCTGATTAATAATAGCACGAAGTACATTTCCGTTTAGTTTCCTTCTTGTATTCGGTATAGATCTAAGAACGCGCATAGCAAACCTTGGTTCCTTCGATGATACAGCTTTATCAATTTGTCTAACATGTTCCCTCAAATCTTGAACAGCTAGAACATCGGCATCTTTCTTTACTTCATTAGTTTCTACGTCGCTGGCTGCAGTTGGGCTGTCCACATTTTTCATTTCCACATCTTGCTCTACGGGAGCCATTATAACTATTTACCAATAATAATTTCCAGCTTTCTTGAACTCAATGCTATTTTATTCCACAGAAGAACGCTTCAATTTCACTTGTTCATGATATGTCAAAAATATGCAGAGTAACAAAATCGTTCGGATACGTAATCAACAATATTACTTAATACTTTAAAAGATTGTAGACTTTAACAAAATACACAATCATTAAATTAAGTAAATTATTAGATATTAATAAATTAAGGTGAATAAAAAATATATTTTTTATACAAAGTACTTCACAAATTAAAATTTAAATACTGCAGGTATCTAATTATTACTTTATAGGATTAAACAAAAACACGTAAGTAAAATATTTAGTAGGAATAAAAATCTTATTTTTATGCGTAATCATTTACACAATTTTACTTAATTATATTGATTTCATATAATATTCATAATGAGCAAAATGATATAAACTGGATTCATCATTCAATATGATTGTCTATCTTCCTTTGTCCCATAGACTATAGACAAGACAAAACTACTAGCAATGCTCGTAGTTGCTTAACCAATATACTTTACTAGGGAAATAGTGATAAAAAGCTTTTAACAGTTTTGATTACTAATGTTACACTCAATTTTTTTTGGATTACAACCATCACATCCCAAGAAACGTGCGTGCCAAAAATTATAAGCCACGGAGGCGCTACGGCCGCAGGGGACCGGTTAATTCTTTTCATAAAATTTCAATGTGTTCTGGAAATGGTTTGCAAAGAGGACGTGGTATCATGGTTTAAAGAATTGGAAAGCTATAAACGCATAGACGCAATGTGTACATTACTAAATATGTGCTTGCCATTTGAATTACGTTTTATTGGCACGTATCTTGAAGAGCTCGGTAAGCGGGACTTTCAGGAGTTGCGTGGTGCCGAACTGAGAGCTAATAATCCTACAGATCTCGCTGCTGATATTGGAGGAGCAGACACAGACTCCAGGACGCGACGGAAAATGGCATTATATGTTTCTCTTTTACGGTCGTGTAATTTCGCTTGTGCTACCACATTGTACAATGCTATGGTCAGTTTAGAACAGAGTGGCTTGCTGAAAGGTCTTTATGGTGATCTTTTAGAAGAAATTCTCCTCTTGTACACTATGGCCTTACATCATCCAGCTTTTACATTTGATCAGAAGTCACATTTTGGTGAGATACTTGAAAAATTAAAAATTGAGGATCAGCGGTTACAGTATCAAGAACAACAAGAGCATAATATAAACATAGCTCCTGTGAGTGGTCATATACAGTCAACCATCACTCCTAATATGTCTGTCCCACCACCCAATTTGTCTAGCTTGGGGCCACCACCTGGTATCATGTTTGTAAAGACACCTGGGGTACAGGTCAGTGTCATTTATCACTATTCATAATTCATTATTCATTATGTTCAATTCTATGTGCTTATTATATTTATTATAAATGTAGTGTCTACAATCATGAAAACAAATCACATGCATAAATTATACTTGAAAAGTTAATTCCGTTCAAAATATCTTTTTATATTTTCCTATACTGACAAAAGATATCCCAAGAATGAATAAAATATTTATCAAGTTATAACCTTAATCTCCTTTACAATTTTTAAAAAGAAACTGGAATCTCATAATATATTATATGCATGGGAAAGAAATTATGTACCGATACCTTAATATTTGCATGCATGAAATATAAAAGATAATGGAGTGGTGTATTATTGGTAATTCATCATTATTTTATTTCTGTTGTAATTTTGTAATTTTTGTTCTTTGTTTATATTATCATATTTTTTGTTTATATTTCTCATTATTTCAAGTTATTTAACTTTATTAAAATACCTAAGTAGAATTTATTATTAAATATTTGATTTGAGCAATTAATATGAACACATTTATGTTTAAAAAAATTCAATTACTCTCAGCCATTATGGTAATATACTTAAATCTCTGTGATTTTTAGATAATATACAGTTGTTATGGATTTCATTTATGTCAGACTTTATATTATATTACAAAAATATTCATAATTTTTGAAAAGCTCCTGGTGATTTATATGCTCATTTTTGTTGATTCAGTAATACCTTAGAAATCATCTTACATGTTTGATTTTAAATCATATAATTAAATAATTGGTGACTAAAAATGTTTTTATACATAGATTTCATAAATAATAATAATAACATTTAAAAAACAGTTTCACATGTTATATATACTTACTTTGAAGATACAAAATTTATTATATACCATGTAAATGTAATATTAAAGTAAATAATCCTTAGCTAAGCTAACTAATAATGTGTATAGTCTATTTGAGAAACAAAAAAAATATTTTGTACAGAATTAGATAGTTTCAACAATAGACTTACAGTATTTATTTTCTGGCAAGCTTAAATATATTATCTAAAATATAATTTAAAGTGGTTGGTGTTATAATTTTTTTTTGTATTTATTAGTCGTTAATACAAAAAAAATATTCCAGTAAGACCAATCCATAGAGATACAAAAAAGTAATAATATATGGATAAAATAATTCCAGCCTCCAAGTTCAGATGCAGTTGCAGAGCTCAATTCGCCTTCAGTACTCAGTGGTGCAGCGAACATGGTGCCTATTTTAGGAGAAGTTCCGCATCCACCTCCAGGTCTCCCTATTCCACAGTACAATGTAGGGGACTACATAGGTCAGCATACATGGCCTGCAAATATCATTGTTTCACCACTCAACCAACCAATAGAGGTAAGATTAGTTGGTGTCTTCTATTGAAATATTATTTCTATATTACTTTCATGGTGTTATTACTATTTTTAACATATTTAGTTATGATTTACATTTATAAAAAAACTTACTTAAAAAAGTAAATAGCACATATTTATTCTTCATACTTTAAAAAAATCTGAATAATTTCATTACAAAAGTCCTAGAAAAGTATGTGACTAGGTAATTATTATTTATTATAGTTTATCAAATTAAACAAACGTTAATCTGATATTTCAGGTATTGAACTACCAAGCCGGACCAGGGGGTGGAGCTCCAGCGTCCCCACTGGTGTCCTCCCCGGGTGACAGTCGTGCGGCGTCCCCCCGGGCCCGCCGTCGGCTGTCACGTGACCGGTCTCCGCCCCTCGTGCCTCTGCCACCGGACCAGACATTGCCACATCTCACAGCCAACTTTGACAACTTAAGTATTGCCGAGGTCAGTATGTGAGAAAACAAACATTGATTGATGTATGATCAATACACACTATTCACTGTTTGTGTCTATGTGAGCGTTTGTATTGACCATATAAAAATAAGATTAAATGCCAATGATAGTCGTCCTTGTACTTTCTACCTTTTTGGCATTTAAATAAATAGAGAAATAGAAAGTGACTAGCGATTTACGATCAGTTCGCTCACTTATAACGGCTAGTATGGAATAGATAGACTGCATATTATAAATATATATACATAGGTATGATGACTTGTTGTGGGTGGTAGTATAATGTGTTTTCCCGTGGGAATGAGATAATTTCCCTCTGTAAAAAGTAGCCTGTATCACCACCAGCCTTCAAACTATCTTCACGCGAAAAATCACTATAATCTGTCACTCCGTTTCTACGTGAAAGAAGAACGAACAAACACTTTCATATTTATAATATTACAAGTGACTCATCCTTGCTTCTCTCGGATTCGTCCCTAGTTTGATTCCCCATACAAATTTTCATCCCCATGTTCAGCCCTATAAGGGATAATTTTCGGGATAAAAAGTATCTTATATCCTTTCCAGGGTCTCAAACTGTCTTCTTACTAAATTTAATCTAAATCTGTTCAGTAGATCCAGAGATTACCCCCTACAACCTCACAAACTCACAAAGTACCTATTTATAATACTAGTATAGATATAGATATTTTTATACAAGCAATGAGGCATGCTCACCGTCGGAGCGTTCAAATGCTACTAAAAAGCGCGCTCAAATGTTCAAATAAGCGCTCATTTGGTGAGGAAGTTTTTGTCGCTGATTGAGTATCTAGTACTTTTTTGATTGATGCTAACTAATAAATATTTTTATGTAAAATTACACTGACATATAAAATGTATCTTCACAAGCGTAAATATTTTTCAAATGAATAAAGTGTAATTATTCTTTAATTTTAGATTCGGCATAACATCGGTGAAGAGCGATTACGAGAGATATCTGCCGTTCACCATCAGTATAGATCGCTGGAAAAGCTGAACGGTGTGAGAAGACGCGCCGCTTACTGTCCTCCGCCGCGATCCTCCTCAGATAGCGGGTCCAGTGCAGCCTCCTCACCGCCGAGCACTCCCGCGCCTCAGTTGCGGAGGGCGACCCCCTCCGCGCCCCCCGCACCCACCGCCCCCGCGCCCACAGTGCCCTACATCCCCTACCCGCGCCCCTACCCCTACCCGACACCGCCTCCCGCCTACCGACCTCCACCACCCCCCTTCGCCAACGGGGAACCCCCTCCCTACCCCACACCAGCCCCCTACGCGGGCTTCGTCCCAGTCCTATATGCACCCCCCAAGCTCTCATGCTGGAACTGCGGGGCCGCGGGACACGCGGGACACGAATGCAAGGAGCCCAGTATGGAGGAGATGACCCGCGCGGGGGGATACCAACTAGACTTCGGTGGCGCCCCCCCACCGGAAGCGAGCGATAAATAACACATAGAGTGGAACTAGTATTGCCAGTAACGCGAAATCGGGACTCTCAGCGTGTAATCGAGACGCCTGGCAACACTACGTGGAATTAGTTCTGGGATCGAATTGATCCAAAGGCCTCAGTTGGGCCGCCTTTGATATTAGATCGAAGTATTCAATAGATACGACCTTAGTGTAAAAGCTTGTTGGGCTTTTCGTGTAGTCAATTCGACTTGGCGTTGTTGCACTTTCAATTTGCCAGTTTTCATACAAATTGTCGTGATTTGTACGGCAGCTTGTGGAAATTGATTTGTTTTGTAGGATTTGATCTATTTAATAAATATATTTAGCGATTGGACGTTTGTTATAACAAAAATACGAGTATGCATTTTTTTTTGAAGTGTTGAATTTAGTAATTAGTTTAAATTAATACTATACAGTAGTGTTTGTAAATAATATAAATTTTTAAATATAGTTTGTGTTGTAAGTTAGAAAAGTACAAGTACAAAATGTCAAGAATATTTGATTAATTATGATTATTATTTATGTAATAATTCAATCTGATAAATTGAAAGTGTAATAACTTGATAATATTTGGCAGTCACATGGGTCTATGGAATTCCATATTATTACAATGATGTTAAAGGAAACTAAAAACATGTAAAATGTTATCCTTAATATTTTACAATACAAATTAAACCGACCGACTTACCATCGCTTCGCTCGAGTGCGTCACTAGGAATGCGGAGTTTGTTCACAATTTCTTGGGTTTTAATTTTTTTTGCGCAGAACCCTAATTATTTATCTAAAATAAAAGCAGCCTACGTTACTCCTTATAACATTAGTTAACTGCCAGTGAAAGTCCCATCCAAATCGGTCCAACCATTTTAGAGATTAGCCGGCACAAACAGAGGCAGATAAACATATTAAAATTTGTTTTTTTTTTATAAGCTTTGCTAATATTTACTTTCATATGTATGTAGTAAAAAGCTTTTATTTAGACATTACAAACAGGCACTAGAATTTTATTTATCTGTACAGATTATAAAATGTCAAAAATGGAGTTATTTCTAAAATAGCTTAAATATTAAGTGCCATACATTGTTAAATTCTAATTGGTTTAATTTACGCAAAATGGTGTCTTATAGTAAGCATTTTATACATATTTATTATTTAATAAGATGTATTTGGTTGAGAATAAGTTAAAGTTTAATTTCAAAGTACAAAGTATTTGAAAATCTCATCTTTTATATTAAAACAATACTTAAACAGTTTAAAAATATGGAATTCCTTATAACTCTTCAATAAATTATTATAATATTCAAAAAACGACAAATAATATGTTATGTTTTTAATATAGATACAGTTGGAAAGATTTACATTTGGATAAAATAGTTTTTAAATTATAGTTATGTCAGTTCGATACTGTGTGGTATACATACATACGGAAAACTCAAATATAGTTGAACTCAGTCGAATTATATATATTTACTAGTGACTTGCTATCGCTTCGCTCGAGTCGCCCTAATTACGTGGATTTTGTTCACAAAGTCATGGATTTTAATTTTATTGCGCGGCACCCTGTTTATTTTTTCTAAAAAAAAAGTAGCTTAAGTTACTCTTTATAACATCAGCTAGCTGCTAGTGAAAGACTCGTCAAAATCGGTCCAGTCGTTTCAGAGATTAGCCGGAACAAACAGAAAGACAGTATTATGCAGTTATCTGTATAGATAAGTTTGTATTTGGGTTATTCCAAATGGATTCGAACTAGTCAAATTATTTCGACAATATTGTTTTTTCATTTTTTTTTATATTAAAAACATAACAACATACTGTAAACATCTCAAACACTAAGCCATATGTATAAAGTTCAAAATCGTAATGACTGAAATTATTGTTAATAGTTTCCTTTGACCCAAGACTGATTTGTAAAACTACCGATATCCAAGGTTTTTAAAACTTTTACAGTTTGAAGAATTTTGGACGCAACGTGCAAGTTTGAGAATCAGGACTGTAAGAGTAAGAGAAAAATGATAAAAAGTAAAAACACAAAAAAAAAATATGAAATTTAAATCTGTACCCATATGTGTGTATTTTGAACTATTTTAATCGGGTAGATGAACTTCGAATCGTATATATTTCTGGTGTCAGTATCGTTTAAATGTAACAATCGCATAAATAAAGAAATTAAGACTTTTTTTATCAGATTTTAATACTTAGCATTGATATTTTTGTAATAATAATTAAATATTTCGATACGTAGATGGATTTCAACGATGGCGATACCGGAACTATAGCCCAAGATCAATTTGACGTGAAGGCAATGCTCTTAATAATATTATACTAATGTAAAGCAAATGTAAATAGTTACGAGTGTACAATGACACGCGATGTGATCATATTTTGTAAATATTCTCGTTTATATTATATAACTAGTTGGTATTTAGTTATTTGTAAATTTGTAACAACTCGAGTGTCCCATTAGAGTATTCGATTGTTTATGATCACTGTCACAAATCACAATATTGCATTTTTTTAAATCCCGTTTTTAATGTTCAAATTAGATGGGTTGTATAATTGTTTTTTTTTTGCATAATTATATTTTTTAATCGAATCGAATAAGTCGCGCATGGTGGGTGCGGCGTCCTGAGGTCGATTTTATTTAAATTTTAACAATATAGTGATCGGATATTTTGGTGTTTTTAATGTTCTATTGCATTTAGTACTCGACTGTAGTTAACCGTCAAGACGATTTGCGTCTCGCCTGTATATTATCACCAAATTTCATAAAACATGTATGTAAATAGTAGAATAATTTTATAAATTGATAATAATTATTAGTAATAGTGTTTGAATAAATGCAATCGAAAACGTTTTCTTTGCCCTTAAATGAATAAACAGTTGTAAGCTGAATTGTGAGGGTCTGTTATGAAAATCCTCCTTATAAAGGTTGTATGTCCATATAACGTAAATATTGTGTTATTTATATCTTAACAATTTTATTATATTTAAAACAAGTTGTAGTTAAACATAGACGTAACTTAAACTTAACTGTGTTTAAAGAGGAACCTGAATAATACATGTTGCTAATCGTCTGTAGAACAAAGTTGCATTTATAGGGATGTAAAAGCTGTTTAAATAATTTTTTACGATGAAAAGATTTTGTGCTCTCGTATACGACTTTGTTCTACAATTAACACGATTTTTGTTTGTATTTGAAAACTTAGCTCACGCGTACTACGAAGAGTAAGTACATAGTATCACTTATAGACGCGAAATCGTTGGAAACAAGTCCCAGTGTTTGGATGAATATTTAAATTGGTTTATTCTTATATAGGTCTGTATATTTCTGAGTAATTTGCGTGTATAATAAATTAGTCTTTATCTGTAATGACCAAAAAAGAAAAAAAAATATGATAAAAATTTTGAAGTTATTTTCTAGAATTAAAAATGATTAAAATGACACATTTTGTATTTTTTTATTTGATTATCTTAACACCTTTAATAATAATTTTATATAAGGTTATATACAAAAAAAATGTTTTCGTTGGTATGTGGCAAGTTTGACATAACATGAATAAATAGTTATAAACCTAAACTAAGCGCCGTACATATTTTTACAACAAAAAAATGGTTTCTATTAAAAAGGAATTATTTATGTTTTATTTAAAACACAAGTTTTAAATAAAACATAAATAATACCTTATAATAGAAACCTTTTTTTTTATTGTATTAGTGAACCCGTCCGGTACGAACTGTACGCCATTTTCTTAAAAGTACGTGTGAGTGAAGTGATTCAAGTACTTTCTAACTGGCGACAGCTAATCCATCGACATTATAAAAGTTATAAACAATCTTCTATTTTGTAGCGATGGAGATATTTTTTTACTTTGTACAAAATGTTATAAATGTGATAAATAATTTTTAACATAATTAGCGATTGTGATTTTAGTAAGGTGTGTAGTTTATAAAGATGTCGCTTCACTAAATAAATTATGATATACGCTACAGCGATGTGTAACTTTGTTCTCCCATAATTTTGTATTTGGGTATTTATATGCTGTTGTATTACTAATAAAAAATATGGATCGGCATTACAGGAGATAGAGTGTTTCGGCCGTCAGACCTCTGTATCCCACCAGTGCTGTGAATCATTTGCTTCCTGACAAATAAACAACCAAAATCTTGAATGTGTTATAATTTTTTGTTATTCCTTTGCTTACATATTGATCAAATAAATTGGTTTTTCTTGGGATAAAAGGTTATAATTTCTATATATTGATCATATATGCCTTGATTTGAAAAAAAATATAAGTACAGTTGGATTTGTTAGTAATTAAGAAACCAACTTAATAAAATATAGGTATATTAATTTTAATCGACGAAAATAAATATGCATAGTTAATAAATTTAGATTGTATTCAGCCCTTTTAACGTTCTACTGTTGAGCACGGGGCCCTTCAATACGAGGGGATCAGACCATAGTCCACCATCCACCACCACGCCACCGTCCACCAGGCCAAGTGCGACGCCATCCCGCTTCACATATCTTTCGAAAACTTGTTAAGTTCTCTTAAACACGATGTTTTCCTTTACCGTAAGACAAGTGGTAATCATGTTGGAAATGATAAGTACATGAAAATATCAGACCCGGGATTTGAACCCGCTTCACTCAGTTACCCAAGCGAGCGCGCTACCACTGGGCTACCATTGCCTGCGAATTTAGATATTAGCGGTAATTACCTAATTTATTCCGAAAATTTGTATTCTGTAAGAAATCACAATGTAAAATTGTGGCTGCGGTTATCTGGCTGCTAAAATCGACGATTTACCATCAGTAAAGTTTGTACGACTTTTGTTGAGAAAGTTGGGAGGATATAAATGATTCAAACAAAATAAAGGACAATTTTAATTGACATTTATAAAATTGTTTCTAAAATTATTTCCAAAGGATTAACAAAATCCATTTTTAATGAGTTTTGTTTTAAGTTTTTTTTTAAATGATGATAGAGTAGGGTGGTGAGAGTCCATAAATCGCGCTTTTTCTTAACAGATATCAAATGTATGTTTTACCATACTTTATAAGTATGCCTATCATCCTACCTATATTTATAAGTATACCTATCATCTACAATCTACATAAATGTCATTTAATAGGTACGCCATAAAACGAGCTTTTCCTACATCTGTTAAGTTCTCACGATGGCAAGTTTGCTCAATAGATAGAAACTTTACGTTTAAATCAAAGTTTCTTTCTAGTAACAGGTCACGTACTAAGTAAAGATATTTTATTGGCCCGCCGCTTCATAGAATTTAATACCTCTTTGCTTGTGCTATAAAAAGGTAGAACTTTGCTGTCAGTTTAATAAAATAATTAAATTAAAGCTTCTTATACAAGTTACATTACATATTAATATTATATAAATTAATTATTAATTATTAGTTTATATATAAATTAATTATTAGTTTATAGTACTGAAATAGAAATCACATAATATAAATGAAGAAAGCTATGTGACGCACGCAATACGTGCCGCGTGCGTAGCTTTGTAAAAAAATCGAAAAGTTGGAGTTATTCGAATGCCTTGTTTTCTCATTAATGCCAGCGTCTTTGACATTCAATATTTTGGACCATATATTATAGCAATTCTCAAAATATAGAGTTTTTCGGCGGATACTCTCTTTGACATTCACTATTTTGTTAATGCCTACGCCGCTACGATGAGAAAGTACACATTAAACTTACTAAATGGTGACCATGAAAGGAATTGTAATATATAAAAGTTAGAATCCATCGTCTTATTATATAAAAAGTAGGTACTTGAAATATTTTCGCGGATTCAACTGTCGCATAACCTCTCTTACAGAATAGGCTTGATTATCATTTGATTACCATCATGTAAGAATACGAGATGAGGATCGGTAGCGATAGCTGATCAAATTCGACTAAACAAATTCCAAACTTTATTATGCCTATTTTCGATTCAAAACGTATATCAAGACACGCGGTAGCGTGGCCAGCCAAGTTCAATCCAAAGGAACTGGCGACGCAGCAGCGTGTGTATATATATTTTACACGAACCATTTGGAGCCACTTTTCAGCTCGTAATAACTCAAAATCTATTTCTTGACTTTTTTAATGAAATTTGGTTCATTTATTAGATCCTCTTAGATTAACTAAAATCCTCAATTTCATAAATATAGCTTATACGGTTATTGAGATATTAACATCTAAAAATCGGCATTTTTATGACTGACTGACATATAGTAGTAAAACCTAACCCACTTCCAGATGAGCTAGAAAGTTGAAATTTAGTGTCCAAGTGGATACAAAGAGAAAAATCCGAGAACAGTAAATTTTTAAAATTTGAAAACAAAAAAATAATTAATTTTTATTAACACTTTGCGCCTTTAAAAACATAATAGCAATAGCTTAACACCTAGTGCCTTTTGAAATATAATAGCAATAGCAATTATAGTAATAGCAAAAACTTTTTCTTTCTCAGGAGAAAAGGATCCATGATGATTAAATAACATTCCCAATTCCGACTTATCCAGTAATGAATAGTCGCCAAGTTATGAAAAACAAGATTGAATTGACATTTCACTGTGGAATTATAAATAACAATAATTTCTTTACAAAAAGTCATGATATCCCATCAAAAACATAAATGCGAAAATGGGAGCCAAGTTCAATATAAAGAATACGCGTGGTTTTTTTTTATAATTATTATAGTATACATAGTTTATTGTCGGTAATTCACCCACAAAAGGATTGAGGTCTAAATGGGTGCCAAGTTCTGTAGATAATCCTGCAATTATTTCATAAGAACATACAAAATTCTAAAATAAATTTAAACACAATTTCTTGTTTTTTTTCTGCTACAAAAGTGTTCACTATTTAAAAATAGAATTTCTTAAATTTGAACAGTCGAATTATTTACACAGAGTAGATAACTTTGACTGCCTCGGTGATGTAGTGGCTAGCATGTACGGCTGCACACTCGGAGGTCCTGGGTTCGAGTCCCGTGTCGGGCTAAGTTTAGTTATTGAGTCTTTCTGTATAGTAAGTCTCAGTAACAGCCCGGAGTTGGGAAGTTGGTGGTGTTTCACCCCCGTGCCTCGGAGAGCACGTAAAGCCGTCGGTCCTGCGCCTTGACTCTCACTGGTCGTGTCGAGCAGTCGTCCCACCGGAGTATGAGAGTGACAGGAATAAAGAGTGCACTTGTGTCTGCGCGTACACTTGTGCACTATAATATCTCCTGCGCAGTTGGTTAGTCTCAATGAGATTGTCCGCCGTGGCCGGAATCGGCTAGGAGAACATCAACTTAGGATAAATTGAAGTTCAAGATTTGACTTGGCTAGTTTTTACATACAAGTTATCTTATATTTGGCTTGTCACTTATATCTTCTTTATGCTATACGCAAGTTACTGTTTTTATATTGTAAAGTCAACATGTCTTACTCTTCTAAGAACTTGCTTTACAGGTAAAAACAAACAAAATTTATTTAGGTACTAAGTAGTAATAGAATAAAATAAACTTCAAGAATCATAACCAAAAATTAAAACATGTTATTAAAATTAAAATAAACAATTTTATTTCTAAGTATATTTCATAATTATGAAAATACATTTCACAGATTGTTTCCGAAAGCTGTCTTGGAATAGGGTGTTTTCTAAGAAAGATATTATATTTTTGAAGCGATGGTGTATCTGCCATAAGTCTTATAGAGTCATAAATACGGTTCATAACACACGATTCTTTTATTAATGCTTTGTAAGCTTTTCGAAAGATACAAACAATCTCTGTGAACAAAATGTTTGTGTTTTACGAAGTGCCGATGGGTAAACATGGAGCTATTGCGTAATGGATTCGCTATAGACGTATCACCTACTTTCATCTTGGCGTCTTCGTCGCTCGAATAGTTGATAAAAACTCACGCTCTTTACGCCTCTAGAGTCACATTAAACGATATTTTGCAGAACATTGGATTTCCTTAGAAGTTAATACACGTTCTTTTTTGTGCACATCTGAAAAGAAATAAAAATAAAAGCTCGTTACATACTTTTTTAACGTAAAATATTATTATTATATATATTATATATTTTGTTTAAATTAACAAAATAGATAATTATTAATAATATATAAATAATAAATATGTGTTGGTAAGATGTTAGGTAAATAAGTTATGAAATTCATTTAATTTAATATTTATATTTTTTTATTATTATTCGAAGCGAAACTAACTGAAGTATTTTATCATAAAATATAACCAAATAATTAAATAACTATAAAAACATACAAATTTAAATAAAAAGTGAACTCAAACATTTTGAATATATGTATGTATGTATGTGTGCCCGTCCGTATGGCTTTCTTATGCATATTATAATGCTACAAAACATAACTTCATCCTCTATATTCACTCAATGTCGACGTTATCCTTCCGTTTTATCAAACTGTCATCAATCTTGTCATGCTTGAGGGAGACTGATGTAGCAAAGCTACTTTAGCTATCTACTTATTTAGTAATTTGATATTTGAACGTAAATGCGGATCAAATCACTTTAATAAAATAACAGAAATTATAAGACATAATTTTGTTGCATCGCATTTTCAAGTTGTTAAAAAGTGTTTACTGAACAACAAAGTTTCTAAAAGTAAGTTTTAATGAAGAAGTATTGAGCTTTTTGCGATTTGGTTCGTTTATTTCTATTTTTGCTTCGATTAACTTGGTTTGTTGAAGACTGATAGCTAGTTTATTTTGTGATTTTATATAAGCACTAGCACTGCCCGCGAATCCGCCCGCGTTCGATGACCAAAAACCAAATTCTTAGGTTTTACATATTAGTATACTCTTACAATGCAGTTTTTGTATTTTTTCTCAGAAATGAGATATTTTCCCGCGGTAAAAACTACAGTTTATGTTGACCCGGATAACCAGCTATCATCATACCAAATTTCATCAAAATCTGTCCAGTGGTTTTCTCGTGATGCGGTAACAGACAGACAGACAAAAATTCTAAAAACTATAGATTCGGCTTCTGTATCGATAATTATGTCTATTTCAATTAGATTTTCCAAAAAATATTTAATGTACAGATTCGACTTAGTTACAATTTTATTATATGTATAGATATCTGAAATGGATCGATGATTAGAAGTTGCAAAGACTGGCTAAATCATTAGTGTTTATATATTTATATAGGTTCTAGTTGTCTCTATCGGATTAAAACGAAGTGCGGCGAATGACATCGTCAGCCCACGTTTAATCAATAATGAACAGCGAATTAATGATTCAATAAGTTTTCTGTCTACTCGACAAGGATAAGAATAGTACCATTTTCTTCTTATTATGTGATGAAAGAAAAAAAAGCACCTGCTCTGTTAAATTGTGATGCAATTACTATAATTTTTTATTATTATTATTATTGACATACATATGTATGTAGGTACATAAATAGATTTAATAAATAGATAGATTTATAACTTACATATCTTCTGCTTTATAATTTATGTTATGCTGTTATTAGTATAATAATTAATAATAATATGAAGAAGCCGTAGATAGTGCGTTTAATTTCTTTTTAAGGTTTTCCAGAAAGCCACGTAATAAATATTAAATTTTGAATAGTCGTTTTATGGGTATGTATTAGGTACCTCTAAATACCCCATAGGTTTCTTTATATCTTTGTTTCTATGGCTATCGGATATCACTGCCACCCTGCCTGGCCTATTGTTATCAATGTATGTTGGACTAAACAGCTCCCCCCGATGTGTGTCCTTGTTCTGGTGATTGGTCCCATTAGCGTCCGGCAGTCCAGCCGGGTGTGTAGCAAAGAGACACACTTGGAGGTGGCCCACTTGGACTATCCCAATACCACCACGTGGTCTGCCCTTCTTTTGGCAGGCGTGGGGCGCTGTGGTTGAGTATGTAAGCAATCCTGCGACGTATTAAAACGGGGGAGGTATTACTAACTCATTTGGCCGATGACTCTCACATAACCACCTGTGTGTGTGAAAAGTTTAAAAAAAAGACTTAACCGCTGAACCCTGCAGCTGTTTCCTTAGAATATTTCGTCTGCAGGCGGGTGAAGGTAAAGCTACCTAAGCTTTCATCATAAAGGTTACCATTAGGTTTTATCATTAATTTTATGATTATGATTTTTACTATATTGAGCTTAAGTTTCTTATTTATTAAAATATATTTATTTCGGTTCGTTTCGTAATTACAGTATTATCGTATATCTGTGTAAAAACAATATTTCAAAACGTAAAATTGAAATATTTAAACCACTTTGCAGTGCAAGTTCAAATTAGATAAAGATAAGAGCAGTTTGCAAACCGAGAGCGCCTTGCGCCGCACGCCGCGTTTACAATAAATTAAAAATTTAATTAAACTACGAGAGGTCACAACCGTTTGATAAACGCGTTTCATTCGCTTATTAATTATTATAAGTTTTTGGATACAAATACGTAATATAATGAATAAAGTAGCAAATGCTCTATATTTTGTAATTACATTTGCTTTAATTATTTAACTTAAATATGTTTCACCGCAAAACGTAGGCAGAAAGCTTCAACTAGTATGATTTAGAGGCAAACTTATGCGCGGTTTCTGAGTGCAGCAAGTTTGCAAAACTGTCTCCCACATATCCGCTCGAAATATCAGATATCTGTAAGTGTTATGATTGAATTGGTTTGTGTACGACGTAATGTAGTTATCAATTTCTGTAAAAAATCAGATAAATGGTTGAAAATAATGCGTATGACTTTTTCATAAAACTAGCGACTTATTAGCTTCGCTCAAGTGAGTCCCTAAGGTACGGGTTTTTTTGCGCGGAACCCTAATTCTTTTTCTAAAATTAAAGTAGCCTGAGTTACTTCTTAGAACATCAGCTATTTGCCCATGAAAGTCCCGTCAAAATCGATCAATCTGTATCGGAGATTAGCCAGAACAAGCAGACAGACAGACCGACAAAAAATATACATCCGACAAATAATATATCTTCCCATAAGTACCGTATATATTACATATATGTAAATATAAATATATATTATATTACATTCAAATGTTGAGTATAGTTTTATCAAGAACTAACTACATGCCCTCGATTCGCTCGGGTGCTTATTATATTCCCAAGCTGCCTGACAGTAAGTAGCCTATGTATTAGTCTAGATATACTAAATTTTACGCAAATCTGTTCAGCGGTTTCAGTGTGAAGGAGTTACAAACAACAAAACAACAAACATAACCAAAGTAATTATACCTTATGAAGTTATAAATATGACTTTCACTTTCGCTTATGGACTTAATTGGCTTGATAATATACATTATACAAAAATTAAACTTATTTTTATATGGATCTCTTGAGTCTCGGGTAATATTACGAAGAGTCCATACTATCGTACAGGAATTAATCAGAATTAAAACATAAATGTGGACATAGAACGAAAAAATATCAACGAGTAAAAAGCTTAGAGTATTGGTTCAATGCTTTCAGACTCTAGCTGTTGTTGTTTTTTTTAATTACACACACGTGTAATTGCGTACACTGCTCATTGCAGTAGATCATGAAGTTGTTATAACAATGACACATTGCCGCTGATAGAAATGGTAATAATTAAAAAATGATTTGAATTTACAAAAAAATAAAAATTACATTACTTGGGATCCAGTGAGTTATAGTATGTCGCACTGACATTACTAATATTGGTCGTAGGTTCGACTTTCAAACGAGGAAAATAGTTTGAGTCATAATTTATACAAAAATGACTTAATGTGGTAAGATTAGCCGGCACAAGTTTAGTATATGGCACGCGGCTCCTGGGGAAGTGGGTGGTATTTTTGGATAATGGAGGTGATGGGAGTCCAAATATGTAAAAATTATTTTGAGATAACGAAAAAAACGAAAAAATTACTATAATTTTAAGTGTTCTTAGTGTTTTAAGTGTACTCATGCAATTTATAAATAAGTAGACTATTTTTTTAAAATCTAAGTGTATTATATGGGTATTTCTCCGAGATTGCGTCCTTCATCTGATTAATCTGGCCAAAAAATATTTTCATTTTTGGCTCTATTCAACATACTCTTATGATTAAAGACAAGCCAAATATTATACCCATTTATTTTTGATTTATTATTTTCGAAAAATTTATAATTTATTTTTAAATTATATTATTATATTGTATCTATAGGAAATAAGCCTTTTCCTTAGTTAAATAATTATCTAATAGGTACATAAATATCTCGTATCAAGGTGTTTGTCGTCGCACTCCTCCGAAACGGCTCGACCGATTTTAATGATTTTTTTTGTATATTTGGTAGGTATGAGAATAGGTCGTAAAGTATTTTTCATCCTGCTACTTCCACTCCCCATTTTTTAAGTAAATAGGGAGAATCCGAGCAGAGCGAGGGTGTGTCGCCAGTATTCAGTATAAATAATATAACGTAAACTTTATTTTAATGAAAATCATCATAAGCCATATTATAAGATATCATATCATGTTAAATCATATCGCCTATTAGGTACGTGCGTTTAATTAACAAGCTCTCCTTATTAAATTAATGGAGATGTTACACATATCACAATTAAACAACTGTCGTGACTTAATCATGGTAAATGTTATGCTTTGAGATAAACCATGTAACTAACTCTAATTTGACAACAATTATTATCATCGTGTCGGGATTTGTATATAAACGTCATATCATTTAATGTTTTAATAGATACTAGTATTTCCCGCGGCTCCGCCCGCGTTCTGATGACCAAAAACTAAATTCTCAGGTTTTATATATTAGTATATTCTTACATTCCAGTTTTTGTATTTTTTCTTAGAAATGATATATTTTTCGCGGTAAAAAGTATCCTATATGTTGACCCGGATAACCAGCTATTATCATACCAAATTTCACCAAAATCTGTCCAGTGGTTTTCTCGTGATGCGCTAACAGATCGACAGACAGACGGACGGACGGACGGACAGACAGACAGACAAAATTTTTAAAAACTATAGATTCGAACTCTGTATCGATAATAATGTCTATTTCAATAAGATTTTCCTAAAAATATTTAATGTACAGATTTGACTTAGTTACGATTTTATTATATGTATAGATTAACTAGCAACATTTCACTTATTTGACATACAGACTAATAAATCTTAAATTATTCGATATGTGTCCTACGCTATCTACAGTACGTTGATGATACGATGTCAGAAGAGATATTTGTATTTTTTTATTTACTTCCGAGCATGATTAAAGAGTTCGTTGTAGAAAAATATTTATGAAAAACGAATAACTGAAATGTGGATAAATCATTTATAGGTACATATTTCATTAAAAATTAAACTAATTAATAAATATTTAATTAATTATTACCTCTTATCAATATATGATGTTCAATTAACTGAATCGTATTAACTTCAATATCTATAAGAGTGTACTATCAACTATAATATTTTCAATAATAAGTGTTACAACCATCAGTCAAGAATTTTGGTCGGTTTCTGATGTTAAGTAGAAAGGGCTTACGCACAAGGATTACGAAGAACTTTAATAAAAAATAAAGAATTAAATTAATCAATTCATTAAAATAGTTTTAATTCGGCCATCCCAACTTCAACATAAGCTAAATAGGGTTTATTAGATACTTAAATTAAAAAAAAGGTCATAACAAGGATCTACTTTATGCAGCCCAAAACCATTTCCTTTGGGAGTTGGGACCAGCTAACACGTCGTAGATCAACCATTTTATTTACATACGTCCTCCCACAGACCTATAAAATTCTAGTCAGATTGAAAAAAATGAGCTCACAAAGTGTAGCCTTAAATGTCTCACAGCTTAAATAAAAAGGAGTAAGTATTGAATATTCATTTTCACTTTCCGTTTGCTTGATATTACTAGGTACTCTATACTGTACTAGTTCTGTACTTCAAAAAGGTCGGCCAGAATTTATCTAAAAGATCACTCTCTAAACGACAGTTGTTTTCATAAGTTTTGCGCGCATGTGATATATGCAAAAGTCAGAACTGATTTCAATAGATTTCTCTTTGAATTTTTCTTTTTATTGCTACATAATGGATACACACAAACAAAATAAGTATCAATAGAAATAGTTATTAAGATAAGAAATAGTTATTTTATAAAAAAACAAAATATCTATACAGAGAAATAAAATTGAAGTTTCTATTTGTAATGTCAAAATAACAGCATTTTACTAAATGCATATGAAATTATATAGGTACGGTACTTATGAGAAAAACACATTTTTTTAAACTAATACTAGCGACTAATATACAATATATATACTTCTTCCACAACCAGGGGTTGACTGGAAGAGATCTCTTTTAGAAATAAGTCCACCTTTGTGAACTATGTTTACTTGTGTTATTTTTTTCTGTATCATATTTTAAGTGCAATAAAGAATATAATAATAATATATACATAGGTACGTTTTAATGTTTTTGAGCGGGACCCTAATTCTTTTTCTAAAATAAAAGTAACCTATGTTACTCCCTATAACATCAGCTATCTTCCAGTGAAAGTCCCGTCAACAGTCCAGCCATTTCATGGATAATCCGGAACAAACACACAGAATTACAGACAAAAATAAAAAAATGTGTTTTTCTTATAAGTACCGTATATAATTTCATATGCATTTAGTAAAACGCTGATATTTTGATATTACAAACAGACACTTCAATTTTATTTATCTCTATAGAAGATGTATAGATAAACTAGTCTCACAGAATATATATCAATATGAGTATATTAATATATATTCATGCATGGTCATTGAGAATAAATTATCCGTGAAGATTAATGAGCTTAGCGGGGTTTAATTTTAGACGGATGCTAGATAGGAAAAGCAATAGAAAGTTTAGTATATAAATTTCAAAGTTCGAAAGTTACAATTTGGTTACAGCGAGGCGTGGTGGCGCAAAACCATCGCATTTTGCCTATTTGTAAGTTTGACTCAATTTGGAGAAGAGGTCGGTCAGAAATACAGTAATAAAATACATCTTAAGTTTTCTTTTTGAAACAAAAAAAAGTATTAATTGTCGATTACATTCCTGTTAATTCTTCGACGTTCGGTGTCTCTACAATTGTTTCACTAATTATATTTTTTTTCAACAAAATAAACATTTCCTACATATATAATATATATAAAATCTTCAGGCAGTGGTAGCCCAGTGGAAACGCGCTCGCTTGGGAAACCGAGTGAAGCGGGTTCAAATCCCGGTTCTCGCACCTCTGATATTTTCATGTGCAAATCATTTCTAACATGATTACCACTTGTCTTGCGGTGAAGAAAAACATCGTGAGGAAACCTGCATGTCTGAGAGAACCTAGCAAGTTTTCGAAAGACATGTGAAGTCCACCAACCCGCACTTGGCCAGCGTGGTGGACTATGGTCTGATCCCCCTCGTATTGAAGGGAGGCCCGTGCCCAGCAGTGGGACGTTAAAAAGGGCTGAATACATACAATACATCAATATATTTTTGGGGAAATCCCAATAACTTATATACTACACCAATACAAAAACAATTTTAAAGTCCGAACAAAGTGTTAACATAAAAATATTAAAATTACTTGGTTAAAATTAAAGTTTATAACAATGGAGCGTTCACATGTATTTAGTCGACATATTGCCTCGGTTAAATACTCATCAATTAACTAAATCGACGGACATCGATTGCTTCATATATGCAAACGTAGGACCCAACTGTGGCCCACTATTGATGAGCAATTTCTATTCGTCATTATAGCAAATATGAATACAATTACGTCCAACCGATTTTAGTACTTAGACGACAAATTGTTCAAATTATTCAAATTTAAATTAACAGGCTTTTTACCCATAGATTCGTTTGCTTGTTACGATAATGTCTTTTGCCATAATCCTCCATGTAAAACTATCTTTTTAACCGGTTAAGCCTTATCTGGTATCTTCTCTTACAAGAAAAATGTTTACCTTTCCCAGGATATATATAAAGAAGATAATATATAGATATACATTTTCGGGCTTTCATAATCATTAGATCTTTTATATAATATACATTACAAAATGTTAAAGGGACCCAATTTTCTTTATGTTATAATTATAAATAGCGGGTCCTGCAGGCAGACGTGGTCCTTCTAAAGACAAGATTAAAAAATCTGTATTTCGACAACAGTGCTAATACCAAGTCTAAGCTCGGTATTAGCGCTGTTGTCGAAATCCAGATTTTCATATAATTAGCTATATTCGTAGATAAGAACCATCCAAATGATCCCATAAGGTATCTACACAAGAAAATAATCGGCATCAAATTCATAGCAAAATTTATATGTATATAAAGGCATATACAAAATATAGATATTATATCACATTACAAGTTTTATGGATAGTTACGAACAGATATTTGGATATGATAAAAAATAATTTGACTACCTGCAAAGTTATGATTAGATTTGTCTTTTCTACAATCCAGTTCTTAGCTTTAACTAAAATAAACCCACTAATAACTCAATTTAATATAATGTAACAAACAAACGTAACGACACTGCGCTATACTACTATCTATCTACTTGTACAGTGTTCTCACCCACACACGCGCGCAATTAGCATATGTATGTATATACAGCTATAGACCATACACTTTAATACGTCCCCCCACTCACCCACGCAGACCTAAAGATGAATTAGCGATAATTAATATTTAAGTTCATTCTCATTTAAGATATATTAGAGCTCAGATTTAACAACATTGTTTTATAATCATTATAAATAGAAATAAAATAGCAATATTATCGTCTTTACTCTTTATCAATAATTAAAGTATAATTATTAATTAAACCCTCCACGAGCGCGGACACACCGGCGTGTTAGTTAACAACAGATTTCTTAGAAATTTAATTAATTTCTTAAAAATTTACCTGGAGGTGTTTAATCGTACCTAAGTACATTTTTGTGTGTCGAAACATTAGATTTCAGTACATAATGTCACTAAAATATTATTATTCACAGAAATGATTTAGCTCAGTGCAAATATATTTTTGAAATCACTCGCATTCTGTAGTAATAGGAACTTTTGAATTCCTACTAGTAAAACCGTCGACTTAGTTTTGACGAGTTCCATATTTATGTATAATAGATGACACCAGATTTTATGACATTTTTTAACAAAAAACGCATATGACATTGAATAAAAACTAATAAGTTTTTATCAAAAAAAAACTTATTAGTTTTTATCAATTTTATTAAAAAATATTTAAATATAAATAAATATTTATATTAATTGTATTTTAATTACAAATAAAAACGTCTAATATCTTTATTGTTCCAGTTCAATTTGTTTTACATTTTGTTAACACAGCCCCTCTTTGATCGTTTCCATGCTGCACATATTATAATATTTGTTTATTCATAGGGAGATGCAATTCTCGCTTGATTGTATCGTGTATGGCTGGGTGCGTGAGGCGGGTTTGTGATGATACTCCGGTATGAATTTTAGGGAAAATCAAGCTATAGATGACGAGTACCTATGTTAGTATACTATATTGATATGCATATATTTTTAATTTAATTTAATTTAACGTTTAGTATAGATCTCTCACAGATGCGATATTTTCCTGCAGTAAAAAGCATATAGAATTATATATTGACCCGGATAATCAGCTATCATCATACCAAATGTCATCAAAATCTGTACAGTGGTTTTCTCGTGATGCGTTACCAGACAGATAGACAAAAATTCTTAAAACTATAGATTCGGCTCTGCATCGACAATAATGACTATTTCAATAAGATTTTCCAAAAAATATTTAATGTACAGATTCGAGTCAGTTAGAATTTTATTATATGTTATATATAGTAGATACTCGTATCCACATTTGTTTTACAAGTGTCACTTCACACCCAATTACTGCTGACCCGGACCATCAGCTTATAATATAGCTAGCAGGTATATATCATACAATGGAAGTATATTCATTAATTATTAAAAATTTATATTTATATATATTTACATTTTGAAAGAAAATATACTTTTTATAGTCTTTAATATGACAAGTATAATATTTTTGGGTACTCTCTAAATTGGAGTAAAGAATTTGTCAGCTAAAAGCCACGGTCCCCCGTGAGGTCAACTAACTTCAAAATTTGTCAGTCGGGCTTCATGATTATGTCAATGTAACATAACATAGCCTAATAGCTACAACTTAATTAAATGAAAACCATATTGAACAATTATTTTAACCATTATTTGTAATTATAAATTTAAATGTCACAATTTAATTTTAAATTATGTTATTTTAATTGCGTTTGACGCTGAATGAGAGAATTACAGACTTGTTTTTAACTAAAAAGTTTTTAATACTTAGTTTATGTATGTGGGTGTTAATCATGTATCATTGTGGTGATGAGTCTTTCGAGTCTTAATGGTTCATTCGCGAAAAAAAAGTACTAAAATATAAGCTTTACTGAGCTTTTTTCAATATTATCTATAGATATACAAGTGTGTTTAATTAATTTCTTTTCGTAGGAAATATCTATTTGCTGATCAAAGTCAACATTTTATTTAGTTCAGCATTTTAATTTGCACATCAAAAAATCCTCCACTATTTCTTTAAGAAGAAACCTTCAGTCTTGAGAACTGACAAAAGAAACTCAACGAAGTATAAATTTTTATCTTAGCAATTTTTTTTTAAGTTATGTTGGTTTTTCACTGGAGTATGCTTTTGTAAGTACATATGTTATATCTATACTATAATAAAACAGTAGAGGTCGAATGTCTGTACATAGCAAAAAATGCTAAAAACCGAGTCAGGGTAAGGAGGTAAGAAGACAAATAGAACAAATCCAGATTTTTTTCAAATTTTTTGTTTCTCTGTTTGTTTGTCTGTTTGTACGGGCTGATCTCCGAATCTATAGGACTGATTTAAATGAAATTTTGCATAATGGTTCCTTATATCCCCAGGCAACATCTTAGATACTTTTTATCTCGGAAAATTAAATAGTTCTCGTGGGATAGTTAAAAAACTATAATAACTTATACAACTTATGCACCTAATTTAGTAAAATTTAACATTCTGATACCTTATATTGCCGGTCAAACAACAGGTTACTTTTCATCCGGGAAAAATGAAC
This sequence comes from Brenthis ino, assembly GCA_921882275.1. Taxonomy (NCBI): domain Eukaryota; kingdom Metazoa; phylum Arthropoda; class Insecta; order Lepidoptera; family Nymphalidae; genus Brenthis; species Brenthis ino. Next base: position 23,883,378 of record OV170225.1, on the reverse strand, counting down.
GGTTCCCGTTGGAACTAATAGATCTCTATTAGTGTTCTAATATATATCTTTGCCTGTGAACTGATTTAAAAAAATCGTTTCCATTAAATTAAAAAACATATTTGATACTATTCATTTAAAGTAAATATTATAATATATAACTAATTATTGTATTCATACAAATATTTGTAAAAATTATAAAAAATAAACAACTAAAAATAACATTTTAATTTATTTTAAGTTCTGGTTCAAATTACGTCTGATTCATTTGTACCTGCAAGAAAATAACAAATTGTGTACCTATTGCGAATTTTATAAAATTTAAATTAATTACGAATATACAATCCGAGATTATTTTTATTTTATCTCAAATTTTTCTATTCAAATTTTATTTATATTTTTCCATCTGAACATTGTAGTGACATGTGGCATTACTGTTGATTGGTGCTGAGTATATCGTCGGCGTCAGAGCTTTCACTCTTGCATGATGCAAAAGTTTATATTGACCTTAAAGACATCTATTCCGGTATAAAAGTTTAACTGTAATATTATTTTATTTGTCTAAAACGGAAAGACAAAAGCCTGATGCTTAAAGCTAAATGTCATATACAGATGGATCTTTATCTACATTTTAGTGCATTTATGGACAGTACTAGAGATTTGCCTCGCTTCGCTCGAGTAAGTCCCTAGGTCTAGCCTTAGGCCTAATGGTATCTTATATTCTATGTGTTACTTCAAGTCATAGTGTAACTGTGTATTTTAAATAAACCTGGCTTGCGGTGTCGGAATCCATGAGTAGCAAACATTCACACACATACAAACTTTAGACTTTTACTTTTAAACGTCCAATAACAGATTTTTTTGACAAAACAAATAGAACGAGTCAAAAATTGAATAAGTACGAGTTTGACCTGAGCATCGAGTGCTCCGTAGTACTAAATGTTATAATTATATTACATGTTCATTAATATTGTTTGTTAGATTAAAAGTAAAATGGAATATTTATCAATCCACAATGTTAATTTTGTTGAAAGCATAAATAACTTTGTGTTTTATTTTATTTCTATTAGAAAGAAAGTTAATTTTCCGCCCGCTAAGTTAATGAGGCTTGGAACCAAAATTATCCCATATTTTAAAAGGTACTCAATATATCTTAACCAAAATAAGTTCCGCCTTTCAGATAGAAGTATGGAGGAGGGCCCCCATATACCAGTACTATATGTGATCTGACTATAATTATGATGATGTTCTCCTGGCCGATCCCGGCTACGGTGGCCAATAACTAAACTTGGCCCGACCGGGACTCAAACACAGAACCTCCGAGTGTGCAGCAGTACATGCTAGCCACTACACCACCGAGGCAGTTATGTGACTATAATTTATATAAAGAATTAAATAGACTAGTTGTTCACATATGAACCTACGAGTATCATCCAAATTTCAGCTCTATAGTTACCAACTGTAGGAATAAAAAGTGACATAGAGACGGACAGATCAAAATTATAAGAGTTTTTATTTTAACCTTTTGGCCAAGAAAACCAATAAAGGAGGTTTCTAACCAATGATACCGTAGATGCAAGTAAAGACAGTGACCGTTAATATTTTATTTCATGAGCAGTAACTTTTAAGTGCTACGTTGAAAATGACTTATCATAAGTTTTATTGCACCTCTTGCTTCGATTTTGACATTCGATTAATTCTAAATGTACTCATGCATATTTTGGGGAGTTAATAGAAAAATATAGACTATAACTTTCCGAAACACTAAATATAGAAGTATCGATTTTGTTTAATTTATTATAACCATCTGTTAAATAATTTGACATTTAGAAAAACTCGGTAATTTTCGAACACAATATCTAGAATATCATCGAGAACGTAATCTAGGTAAGCATTAAGCTCTAAGACGAACTATTGCGGTGACTATTGCCAATTAGAGCTTGTTAAACGTAATTTGTACTGTGGCGTCTTTGTGTGGTGTTGAAACTTTGCTAATGATCATCATTTGTGTTAACTAGGCTCATAATTAAACGTATGTTGATGAAAGTATATTTTGTGCAGAAAACCAACCAATTTAATTAGAATTGAGTGAGAGTAATGTTCTATGTCTTCCAGCTGTAGATTTATATGAATAAACCAGCATTGCCCGCGGCTCCGCCCGCGTTCAGATGATCAAAAACCAAATTCTGAGGTTTTACCTATTACTATACTCTTACATTGCAGTTTTTGTATTTTTTCTCAGAAATGAGACGTTTTTTAGGGGTAAAAGTATCCTATATGTTGATCCGGATAACCAGCTATCACCATACCAAATTTCATCAAAATCCCTCCAGTGGTTTTTTTGTGATGCGGTAACAGACAGACAGACAAAATTTCTAAAAACTATAGATTCGGCCTCTGTATCGATAATAATGTTTATTTCAATAAGATTTCCCAAAAAATATTTAATGTACAGATTCGGCTGGGTTACAATTTTATTATATGTATAGATTCATATTAACTTTCAATTTTCAAAGAATCTGATTCGATTAACTTAAATTAAGATAATTAAATGTATATATATGTTTCATATAAAGTATTGGAACATTAAAATATTTCAACGTCGACTTAAACGCAGTTACATAGGACGGTCTTGGAATTAAAAGACAAAAATATTTCTACATTTAGAAAGAAATTTCTAAATTTCTTTCGACTTACATTAGTGCAATAACTTTAAGTGAAAGAAAAAAGTAAACAGGAAGTAAGAACTACGAAGCACTGCTTTGAGTAGGTCGGTTTTACTGGCCTGCCTAGCTGTTCTGTAGACCTTGTCGGTCTCCGACGTTAACTTGTATAATATAAAAATAATTTGCAGAGTATATTATGAGGGCTTATATAGAAAAATATAAATCTAATATCTGTAAAAAAATAAAAGGAGATGCATATATATAAAAATCAATTGCCGTTCGTTGGTCTCGCTAAAACTCATAAACGGCTGGACCCGTTTGAATGATAATTTTTTGTTTTGTTGAGGGTATGTCAGAGATGGTTGTATAAAAAATATAGAGGAAACCCAGAAAAACAGCTGGAAAATCTAAAAGTTCATTATTTATTTTGTACCTATGTATAATGTATATATAATATATCTATTACATACTAAGCGTACCTAGGGATGAACCGAGTGAAGCGAAGGTGAGTCGCTAGTTATAAATATATTCACAGCTAACAGTAAATAAGATGGTTTATGCAGGATTTCACCAACAACCCATAAGCTACCACCTACGTATGGGATCCCTAGCTTAAAAGTCCCCTAAATTAGCCCCTAAATTAAATTTCGTTTTACGAACTTCTTTAAACCCATACTTCGAGCACATAAATTTAGGGGGCCTTTTAATATTTAGGTGACCCCTAACTGTCGGTGAAACAGGAACTCTCCCCTAACAGCCCCCTAACCATGCTTAGGGGATCCGTTAAACTTAGGTGACGTTGGTGAAATCGGGCATTAAAGGCGTTATAAATGATTGGTGTCTGCATCTACGAGTACTTTAATATAACTCATAATATTGACTCCCCTTTATCAGATGAATTAAAGACTTTCATATTGTTATTTTTTCTCTGGCCCTAATAATGTCACTTTGTAATATTGCTAGCTACGTGGCGGGTTCAAATACAGAGTTTTGTCTTAATCAATAATTATAATTATTATAAAGTAACAGGAAAATTCGGTATGTGTGTATGAGGATGAGTGTGCGTGCGTGCGTGCGTGCGTGCGTGCGTGCGTGCGTGCGCGCGTGCGTGCGTGCGTGCGTGCGTGCGTGCGTGCGTGTGTGTGTGTTTGTAAAATTCAGAGCTTTGAGTATAGAAGGTAAACTCTGGAACAAAAAAAAACGTGATTAGTCGAAACCTAAAACTTAGCCACATAAGCATTAAGTTAATTTTTATTCCGATTTATTTATTAACTAGCGACTCACCTTCGCTTCGCTCGGGTTCGTCCCTAACTTGTTAGAAAATAAAATATATAATAAAAGGGATAAAAAGTATCCTATGTACTTCCCAGGGTCTTATATTATCTTTTTACCAAATTTCTTCTAAATCGGTTCCGTAGATCCAGAGATTACCTACAAAGTCACAAACTCACAAACTTTACCTCTTTATAATATTAGTACAGATTATTGTGAGATATTAGTAGGTAGGATATTAAAATAGTTACTGAACAATGGGTCTGTTTGTGTTTTTAACTAAAAACTATGCGAAGCGAGATCGACCCTCTAGTGGTTAACAAAAATCGCCAGTTTTAATATAGAATTCAGTCATTTTAATTTAATAAAATGATACAGTGTATACTATAATATTTCCATTTTAAAGTTTTCGCACTTAAAGCGTGAATAAAGTACGGCTTTTTTTTAACGTTGGGAAATGCATTTACGCACGATGTGTGGGACTCACCGGCGAAGCCAGTACTACCCACTAAAAACCAACAAAACCTTCCCCCGTCTTAATGGGGCGTCGCAGGATCGCTTACGCATTCAACTACGACGCCCCGACTGCAGGTCTGCCGAAGCAGACCACAAAACCACGGGGTTGCTCCAAAGTCCACTCTGCTATCAGAGAAGTACCAGGAGCAACCCGCATGGTACACCGCCCTCCGAAGAGGGCCGCCTCCCACCGCCCACCGATGCGGGCCACCTCCCTGTGCGTTTCTTGGCTTCGCGCCCGGTTGGGTTGCCGGGCACTACTGAGCCCCCCCACCACAACAAGGTGAACGCACGTGGGGGGGGGGGGAGGTAATAAAGTACGCCTGCCCTATCATCAATGAACAGACAAAAACAATTACTTTCATGCTTACAAAATTAATATGAATGTAAGGGTATATATACCCTAACTATTATATAAAAAGAAATATCCAGAGGGATCCTTTACAAGAAACGTGATTTTGAAGTCTTTTTAAAATGTAGCATTTTGACGGTCAATTTTTTTTGAATTAATTAAATTTTCGTCTCAGTTAGAAGTTTTGTTGTACTTGTAGAAATTGTTTTAACACAAATAAAAAACTTAACTAATGATAACCAATCGATATTAATAAATATGCATATCAGCAAATATATCATTGCTTCGAAATTGTAACTATTAAAGCAATAATTCAAACTAATAATCCAAACATAAAGGCAGTGGTAGCCCAATGGTAACGCGCTCGCTTGGGAAACCGAGTGAATGCTTTCCCTCAGGTAAATTAAATTTTACAGCCAACAGCGTCTATTACGATATAGTGATTCCCCTTTAGGATATTTCTACAGTAGAACCTTATTTAGAATACTGTTTTTGTAATGTTGTTTACCATAAGATAAATCTGTTTAGCGTCATGTTATATTTGGACCATGGATTTTTACAAATATTTTAAGAATAAGCATATTTTTCGTTCTATATACATTACATTCTTTCTATAGACAAAGACAAAGCAGTTCTGTACCTTTTTCTACTCTGTTTGTCAACCGGTTTTCTTTTGTTGTTTAGTAGCTATCGAGTAATGAAAAAAATTTGGAAGCATTGAGTTTTTTTATATACATAGGTAAATTCTTTTTATATTATATATATATTATATATATATTTTCCTCGCATTTTCAATAATGATTGCTGTGTTGTTGTTGAATTCCGACGTACCTATGTAATCTGATCTTAAAAACGTTCTTTTCTTTTTAACCCATGCTTGAGCTCGCTAAAGATCCCATCGACCATTGATAGAATGGTAGTACCTTCGCCTAGCTCACCTCTATACTGATAAATACAGTCTACTGCATCTAGACACGCATAGGATTTTGAATGTAGATACTGTGTTAACTGACACAGTAAAACACACAGAAATTATTTACTCTAAAGTGCGAATAAAGTATAAGTATAACCGTATGTCACAAGAGTGCAATAATTAAATAGACATTATTGTTACATTATTGAGACCATGTTTAGAGTTGAGAGACGGTGGTCGGTTAGGTATCGGTAATCCTTAGGCAAGACCAAGAAGAGCAAGGAGGTGACGGATAGAGAATGTGAATACTACATGTTCGTAGGTTGGATGGTGAATCCGCCGTTGTCTTTCTTCACACCGAAAGCACCTTGACGGTGAAGGTGTTCCGCGAATGGAGTATCTAACGGGAAGCAGGTGATTCGTAAACCATAAACACATTACTTTAAAACTTAACTTCAAGAAATATTTTGTTCTAGTTGAGGGCTGCAATATATTATGTCTATTATGTCACACCGGAAATGGCTTGTATCTTAGAATAACAATTAGGTTTCTTTTTATTAAAGCACCTACCACGTGACCGGAATTGCGGATGAAACATCTTCTACAAATAGCTAATTTACTGAAAACTTTAAAGGATAATTAACATATATGACGGCAATCATGGCTAATATACAAAATTATTTCTAACGAGGTATATTCTAAAATTATATTTCATATAACTGGCTTTCATTAAACCACATGAATTACGAAAGCGTCTGGTTTTGTTCAAAAGTGTTTTGATGTTCATATAAGTTGTTCTTGCGAAATAATGTAGGTACCAAAGTCGCTCGAAATCCTTTCTATGCAAGAACTAGGTTTAAGCGAGTTTCGTGCTGCGCTTTGTTATATTATGTCGTGGAGATAATAATTTTGGGATATCGTTTCACATCAATTAAGTAGCAAAATAAGTATTTTATTTATGTACAATTATTATGTGCCCAGCTGTGGATTGGGCAGTTAATAAGGGCTGAATACATATATATATTTCTTAGTAATATATTATTATATATATTTTACCGAGATAATCAGTGTTGTAATAAAATTTTCTATTTACGCACTAAATTATTTATTTTCCCAATGTATATTAGTTTAGTGCAAAAACTAAATCACAATATCTGTGTTCGATAGGCTGCACTGGATCCACTGATCTATATTAAGAAATATACTATAATAATATGCAAAAGGAGTTTTCGACTCTATCTAGAGTTACAGAGAACAACGTATTCTATCTTCAGCTTAATAATATTGGTATATATTATCCTGACCCAGCGCTTTTTTCGCTAAGTCACCAATTAATGTGTGTTTAAGTGAATTTTTGTACATAATATATGTATACATATATACAAACAAATAAGCATAGCACCTCCTTCTTTTTGGAAGTCGGTTATGAAATAGCATTAATCATTAAGATTGTATACCTTCTGCAAAAAGGTTTAAATATTTTTTGAGATGTTAGTTATGCGCCACAATGGACCATTGCAGTTAACTCTCAATGGCTTAGTTCATGTCTGTAGGGACACACTACTACAGGTTTGCATACCATGCACTAGTTGTGATATAATATATAATGGCTTGGAATGCGCCGTCTCGCCAGTCACGGGGAAATCGGGGAGCGAACGGTCGCATCCTTATTGTTATTAGTTATACCGTGATTGTGAAGGAAATAATACACATATATACCACTCACAAAACTTTTATTTGCCCCGATCCCCGTGCCTCAATATTGGTGACCCCGACCCGAACGTTTTGGACTTTTAATAAAATAGTATATATCAAAATTCAAAAAAAAAACTTAATAGTGAGTGAGTGGTAAACGATGTCTCAACCGACACCAGTGAAGGTTGAAATGGGCGACACGGCGTTAGCCCAAATAACCGTTTCGTCGAAGATCGCTGATTTTTGGCGAGAATCTCCCCGTCTTTGGTTCGCCCAGTACGAAGCAGTGGTGGCCAGCCAGAAATTATCAGATGAATCAAAATATAATCTGGTCGTGGCCAAGCTTAGCAGGGATAACGTGGAGCAGGTGAGCGACATCGTTTTGAAACCTCCAGAGACCAGGAAATATGAAGCTCTGAAAAACAGACTTCTCACGGTATATGAAGAGTCGGAGACACGGCAAGTTCAAAAACTGCTTAAGGAGCAGGAATTAGGTGACCAAAAACCTTCCCAGCTCCTACGCAAGATGAAGGAACTCGCGAGAAGTAAATTTTCTGATGAGACCCTACGTATGCTGTGGTTGGGCCACTTACCCGCAGCAGTCCATGCTGTTTTGACCGTTAGTGAGATCATGGATTTGGACAAATTAGCAGCTATGGCGGACAAGGTCATGGAAAGTACTCGTTTCGCGGAAGTTTCTGAAGTTTCTAGTGCCAGTAAGAGGAAAGAGGAAACGGATTTACAAGCTCAGATCGCGACACTCACGCGGCGCTTGAGCCAACTAGAAAGGACTCGACCTTCCCGTAATATTACCCGGCACAGAAGTCAGAGTCGTTCCAGTTCTCAAGGCAGAGATAGCATCAGTCGGCGTAATCCGAATTGGCAGTGCTATTACCACTTTCGCTACAAGGACAGGGCGAATAAATGCATACAACCTTGTGCATACAAGAAAGATGACAGCGGTAGTTCAAAAAACTAGGTGAGGTGCAGGCAGCGACGGATGTCTGTCAAGTCTCAACGAATAACCGTCTATGTATTACTGATAAAAACAGTGGTTTGCGTTTTCTAGTGGATACCGGGGCGAATGTGTCTGTCTTACCCGTAGTGAAATATAGAAATAGTGCGAGTGTCAATAGTGAATACAAACTGTACGCGGCCAATGGGACTGAAATAAAGACTCATGGTGTAAAGACGTTAAAGTTGGACTTCGCTTTACGTAGACCGTACACATGGACATTTATCCTGGCGGATATTTCGCAGGCGATTTTGGGTGCTGATTTCCTGTCACACCACGGTCTAATGGTCGACCTACGCTCACGTAAGTTAATTGACAAGTTAACTAATTGTAACTCTATAGCTTGTGTGGTTAATGTAGATCAACCAACTTTGAAAACTATTGACAATAACCATCCTTTTTATGATTTAATAAATAAGTATAGTGATATTACTAAACTTGTATCATACAAGGAAGTACCCAGTCACGGAATTTATCATTATATTGAAACGATTGGACCACCAGTGTTTGCTCGGGCTAGACCTTTAGCGCCGAATAGATATCAGAAAGTTAGGGATGAATTTAGCATGATGATAGAGCTTGGCATATGTAGACCGTCTAAAAGTCCTTGGGCGAGTCCCTTACATGTCGTTCCCAAAAAGAACGGGGACATTCGTCCATGCGGCGATTACAGGAAATTAAACTCTATTACTAAGCCCGACAGATATCCCATACCACGCGTTTCAGATTTCACTTATATACTTGCAGGTAAAAAGATTTTTTCAAAAATAGACGTTAATAAAGCTTATTATAGTATTCCAGTGCATTCCGATGACATTGAGAAAACCGCGATAATTACGCCCTTCGGCCTTTTTGAATTTCCGCGTATGACGTTTGGGTTACGAAATGCAGCTCAAACGTTTCAACGTTTTATGCATCATACTATTTTAGAAGGTTTAGACGAGGATTGTCGAAATTGTATATTTAATTTCGTCGATGACGTAATTATTGCTAGTGTGGACCCTATTAGTCATCGCAGGCACTTGGAAGCGTTATTTAAGCAATTTAATAAATATAATGTAACAATTAATTTAGCTAAATGTTCTTTTGGTAAATCAGAAATTGACTTTTTAGGTTACCATGTCACTTCAGAAGGCATCAGCCCTCTGGAAGACAAGGTTAGGGTGATAACGGAATTTCCCAAACCCCAAACTATCGAGCAGTTACGACGATTTTTGGGTATGGTAAATTTTTATCGTTCTCTTATTCCTAATGCAACTTTATCGCAGTCAATTTTACACGGTTATTTACATGGGGCAAAGAAAAAAGATAAGACACCTATTGTGTGGAATCGTCAAGCTGAGCAAGCATTCGAACAATGTAAGTTGAGCCTGTGCAATGCGGTCACGTTGTCGCATCCGGTCATAGATGCACCGTTGGCACTTATGACTGACGCCTCGGACACCCACGTAGGCGCGGTATTGCAACAATTTATTAATAATGCATGGTCCCCATTAGGTTTTTATTCAAAAAGTTTGTCGAAAACTGAACGCAAGTATAGCACTTATGATCGCGAGTTATTGGCAATATATTTAGCTATTCGACATTTTAGGTATATGGTCGAGGGTCGACAGTTTACTGTATATACCGATCATAAACCACTAACTTTTGCATTTTCTAAGGTTAATAGCGAAACTGAAACGCCTAGACGAACACGTCATTTAGTTTATATTAGTGAATTCACCACGAGTATTAAGTTCATCAGTGGGGAAGATAACAGAATCGCTGACGCTTTGTCTCGCGTCGAGACTGTCGATTGTCCCACGGTTATAAATTACGATGAACTCGCTAAGGCACAGGAAAATGATAATTATATATCACAGCTATTGAGTAGTACTAATTCTCAATTTATACTTAAGAAATTAAGGTTGCCTAATTGTGAGAGCTATATAATTTGCGATACCTCGAACAATAAGATTAGACCCTACCTAACGGAAAGTTTTAGGCGTATTGCTTTTGATTCCATTCACAACCTTTGTCATCCCGGTGTTAGGACATCTAGGAAAATAGTTCAAGATAGATTCTTTTGGCCTAACATGAACAAGGATGTAGGTCTTTGGGCTAAAACGTGCGTGCAGTGTCAGCGGGCTAAGGTAAGTCGTCACAACACCTCGGCGTTAGAAACATTTTTACCATGTGATAGATTTGAACATATTCACGTCGACATCATAGGTCCTCTGCCGACGTCATCTGAAGGTTTTAGGTACTGTCTTACAATAGTAGACAGGCGCACGCGATGGCCTGAATGTTTTCCCATTAAGGACATAACCGCGGAAACTATTGCACGTGTCGTATACGAAGGTTGGGTATCTCGTTTTGGGTGCCCTAAAAGGTTGACATCGGATCAGGGACGGCAGTTCGAGAGTAGGTTATTTAGCGAATTAATGAAATTATTAGGAATTGATAAGTCGCGTACCACACCTTACCATCCACAATGTAATGGGGCTGTGGAACGCTGGCATAGATCGCTAAAAGCCGCGTTAACCGCTCGCTTATGTAATAAAACCTCATTGCCTTGGACGGACGAATTATCAAGCGTATTACTAGGCCTTAGGACAGCAGCTAGGAGCGATAACGGCGTGTGTGCAGCCGAGTTAACGTATGGTACAACTTTACGTCTGCCAGCGGATTATTACGAAGGCAAACTAAGCACATCTATAGATTTAGATAACAGCTGTGAGTACGTAACTAAGTTAAGGGATATAATCCAACAGTTTAAATCTATTTCCGTTAGGCAGAGCAGTAGTCCTAATTTATACATACACCCAGATTTAGGAAAATGTGATTTTGTATTTGTACGGAATGATGCTATTCGTAAACCTTTACAACCGACTTATGACGGACCTTTCCGTGTATTAAGTAGAAGAGGTAAGGTTTACGAGATACAGTTGCCGGGAAGAATAAGTAAAATATCGATCGACCGCTTAAAACCAGCTTACTATATTAGCGATAGCGATGTAGCGCCAAACGCAAACACTGATAGTCCAAATCGCGAGTTACCCAAAACTTACACCACACGAAGTGGAAGAACATGTAAGCAATCGGTACGTTTCCGAGACATATAGGTAACGTGTCATCACTTTTAACTAGTGTATGATACTGGTTTGTTTTATGTGAATAATTTTAAGTAGAGTTTTATGTTTTACACCCCCATAGTTATATACATTTTATACAGTGTACACTTTTACATGATATTATATTATTCTAAGTTTTACTTTTTATTGTTTACATGCATATACATTATACATTCATTTTAATATGTAAGAAAAAATTTTATTTGTGTTGTCATGACAGACAATTTTATATAGATATTTACATTTATTTGCAGTAAGCAAAATTGTAAATCATCTAGGTCAAAGAAATAAAATATAAGCTGTTGTTTGTAAGTTATTCTTTCTTTAATCACTGATTATTCGATAAATTCAATCACGGACGTATTTTCTATATATTTTAGATATCATATAGTAAAATGGGCAAAGGTATCAGTAAAGAGACCAAGCAGGACAACATAATTGTTGCTCATAGTGGAAGTAACTCTATCCAGATGGAGCAAAAATTGGAGACTTTTGGACTCATTACTTTGGTGATGGTAGTGCTGCTAGCTGTTATCATCGCATATTGTGTATACAAAAAGCTATATACGGGCATCAAAGCTTGGACTCGCAGACAAATCGCTTTCGTAACGAGGTCTGCCCAACCAGTTCAGGTGGAACCTACACCTGTATCTCCACAAGTAATCTATGCGTGATTAATTTAGAGTTAAAATATATAATTAAAATAGTTGTGAAAATAATATTTAAATAAGATAATCAGTGAATAAAGTTAGAATATAATACTTAGTAAGCATTCCACCAGTGTAATATGAGATGCATGTTATTGTTAATTGTTCGTCGCAATGTAACGACACTGTATTAGAATAAGATTTTAATGTACGTAATATTTTTTTGAAATATGTTTTATTAATTTTATTTTTTTTGTAAGGGGGGGAATACTGTAGGGACACACTACTACAGGTTTGCATACCATGCACTAGTTGTGATATAATATATAATGGCTTGGAATGCGCCGTCTCGCCAGTCACGGGGAAATCGGGGAGCGAACGGTCGCATCCTTATTGTTATTAGTTATACCGTGATTGTGAAGGAAATAATACACATATATACCACTCACAAAACTTTTATTTGCCCCGATCCCCGTGCCTCAATATGTCTTTGTGTAATTTAGGAATCTGAGAAACAGTTAGGCACCAGTTGGCAACTGCGAACGTAATCTAGGTAAACATTAGGCTTTGAGAGAAACATATATACTAACTGCTGCCAATTACGTTCCCATTACACGTGATTCAATTTACTTAAACGCTTTAGGAATTTTTAATGATAAGCAATATTATATTGTTTTATAAACTCTATATTTTATCAACATATTTCAAAGATATTTGAACAGTTCTGTGAGCAATATGTATGGTTATCAAAAGTACTATAAAATAAATTTAAAATTCCGTAGTCCACAGCTGTTCATCTTTTTAAAGTTAAGTATTGATATATTTTACATCGATGTCTCTTTTAGTGCCATTGTGAATTATCTTTATAGAGTTTTGGATACATACTTCATTGAAATTTTATTCGTTAAAGAAACAGTGATAATTTTTGGATAGTTAATTTACGTTGAAACTTTCGGTTTTTTAGTAGAAAAATTGTTTTACCCATTTTAGATGGAACATAATAAAAGTTTAGTCAGAATTCAATCGGTTTTTTACAATTTAAAAGTAATTTCCTTTGATGCGGAAAGGCGTACGTACTTACGACTCATTATTACGTCTACACTAAAAATGGAAAAATAAAAACTTTAAAAAAAAGAACCGACTTCCAGGCACTAAAATGTAAAAAATAACTAAACGGAGGTTTTCATTTAGAATAGATACCTAATCAGATATTTTCGAAGTCGGTGCCAGCCGATGCAAAGCAAATCTAATATATTTCGACGCGTAAAATATATACTCACCTATTAGATATTGTTCATATCTTAAAATATAGATAAAATTTATACGGGACCTGGGAAGTATACTTTTTGAAACAAAAAAAAGACTTCCAAATCGGTTCAGGCATCCTCGAGTAATCGATGAACATACATAAAAAAAAAGAAAAAAAAAGATTGCGACGAATTGATAACCTCCTCCTTTTTGGAAGTCGTTTAAAAATGTAATGCTTTATGTAAGTTTGTAGGTTAGTCTATAGCATTTTCACAGTCAGTTATAGGTTATAATATATTCAGGTGCATCTAGTAAGTTCAATGTATAAAGTTAGCGCTGTTATTATAACTTGCTAGCAATTTACCCTTGCTTTGTTCGGAAGCGTTTTCGTTCCTAGTTATTTTTTTTAGTATTCTATGCAGGTAGCATCACCTTTTGACAAATTTTATTATTTTATTACTAATATTTCTATGTGTTATTTGTTTCAACGACATAGTTTAGCTGTATGATAAATTTCATCAAAATTTGCCCAGCCGTTTTATGGTGAAGAAGTAACAAACATACACACACCGACACACACATAAACTTTCGCATTAAAATGCGGCTTCCCTCGTGTTGTTTTGTATGGCTCCTCTCATTATATATTCTCTTAGCGTAATATAAGACCTATTACTAAATTTTTTCCTCAATAAATACATATTTTTTTAGAATTCATCAAATCACTCAAAAATCTGTGTACAATATTTGTAACGATTATATGTGTACGTTGTTTTATTGCATTTTCACAGTATGAATGGGTATAGTTTTAAAATTTTGCTTTGACTTTTATATTTCTATTCATAGAAATTTTTAGAACGGAATGCAAAACTTCAAACGAGTGAAAACAACAGCGTGTAGTAATGGCTGAGTGCATCGATTTAGTGCGTTCCAGACTCTTGCCTTTATTTGAAGTTTTACTATACGAGTCACAAAACATCCAATTGCATTAGAAGGTGTACTTTAACTTGCTTTTGTTATATTTTTCTTTAATTTAAAAGTGATGTTTAATATAATATTATTATACTTATTTACATGCTTGCATACATCATGCGTTTTACTTCTGTAGATTTTTTTTTATTATTATTATAAAAAATTACTAGCAACACACGCTCGCTTCGCTCGGGTCCGTCACTAGATTCGTTTTAACGGTAAGTATAGATATCCCACGGGAACCGTACATTTTTCCAGGATAAAAAGTAACCCATGTGCTATTTTAGACTATACTCTATCTCTGTGTCAAATTTCATCCACATCCGTTAAGCTATTCTGGCGTGATGGAAGGTTTATTTTTGTTTTCCTAGAGGCCAACCCGAGCGAAGCGAGGGTGAGCCGCTAGTACTATATACTTTAATTAATTTCTGGCTAATAAATTACATATTATATTTATTAATTACTAGCAAAGCAACATATAAGGTAAATAAATTCTATAATTACAAACTTTATTGTATACTAGCATTGCCCGCGGCTCTGCCCGCGTTCAGATGACTAAAAACCAAATTCTTAAGTTTTACATATTAGTATACTCTTACAATGCAGTTTTTGTATCTTTTTTCTCTGAAATGAGATATTTTGCCGCGGTAAAAAGAATCCTATATGTTGACCCGGATAACCAGCTATCATCATACCAAATTTCATCAAAATCTGTCGAGTGGTTTTCTCGTGATGCGGTAACAGAGAGACAGACAGACAGACAGACAGACAGACAGACAGACAGACAAAAATTCTAAAAACTATAGATTCAGATTCTGTATCGATAATAATGTCTATTTCAATAAGATTTTCCAAAAAATATTTAACGTACAGATTCGACTTAGTTACTATTTTATTATATGTATAGATTATTGTTTTTACAGGGTTTCGTGCCTTTGAAATACGTATCGTTCACTCGTTGCATTGCTACTATTGCGTTAAAAGTAGAAAATGTTTAGTATAACGATCTATAATGTAGAAACGATGCCTTTTATTTTATTATGGCGAGAGAATGGATCACTTTGAACTTGCCTGAATATATCATCTAACGTCATTTCTATATATTTTGTAAATTTCTGTAGGCGATATTTATTGTAGAAAGGTCGGGCTATATTGATAATAAAGTTTATCCACTACATAAAGAATTTTCAATAAAATGTTTTTTGTACAAAGTTCAATTATATAATTGAACTTTCTACGATTTTATTATGTAACATACCTAAGTGAGATTATGTTTTGCCATTAGTGACCCAATAAAAGATAGTTGCGGTGTAAATGTAGCTTAGGACAGGATAAAAAGTTACCGCTCTAAATTACTAATAGTTTATGTTACTTATAGTTTTTATCCTGCTTTAAAGGGATACATTTTATAAAAAAATATATATTTTTGTTGCTGACATTATTAAACTAATTTTTATCTTATTATTATCAAACTTTAAATTAAACAAATTATCGCATGAGAACCGTACATTTTTCCGGGATAAAAAGTAACCTATGTGTTATTCTGATATATGAGCTATGTTATTGAAAAGTTTCATTAAAATCAATTCAGTAGTTTTTGCCTGAAAGAGTAACGAACATCCATACAACTATGCATCCAGACATTCATACATCCTCACAAACATTCGCATTTATAATATTTGTAGGTACAATACATGTACATAAATTTGTTTATCCATTTTTTGGTTTGTTAAGATGTAGGGATATAGAAAAGAAACAACTCAATTCCAGAGTAACATTTAAGCTATATTTTATCAACATACCATAGAACAGAATTCGCGGGCATTAACTAACGTATAATAATATTAAAATGAAAAAAAAAAACATATAAATGGTGTAAAGATTTAGTTAATATAAGGCATAACATATAAGTAATATGCGGATTGTACAGTGTTTGAAGCACGTAAGCGTGTGTACCGCCGCCGCGTTGTTAGTAACTTAAATGCATTTCCCTAGGTGTTAATACTCTGTTCTAAATTCTAATCCACCGCAAAATTTCGTGTTGCTTCATATAAGCATATAGTCTATGTACTGCTTTAAATGTTTTTAAAAGATAAATTAACATAATAACCACTACTTGAGATAAGATTTAATCAATATTATTTGCATGTATTTATGTATTCAAGTCATTCCCTTTTTAACGCTGCTCCCACTGCTGGGCACGGGCCTCCCTTCAATGGAATGCGAGGAGGATTAGGTCATAGCCCACCAAGCCAATTGCGGGTTGGCTGGTTTTACATGTCTTTCGAAAAGTTGATAGGTTCTCTCACACATAGAGATTTCCTCACGATGTTTTCGTTCACCGTAAGACAAGTAGTAATCATGTTGGAAATGGTTCACACACAATAAATTCAAGGGTGCCAGATCCGGGATTTAAACCCACTTCACTCGGATCCCCAAGCGAGCTCGTTACCACTGAGTTACCACTTCTTTTTATTTACATACAACGAGGATTTTGTTATGTGCTAACTATTTCGAGCCGATACACTCACATGCGTATTTCTGTTTGACGGGCAATGGGTTTCCTTTGGCCTTTGAGAATTGAGAAATTCCTTCTTACAATAGGTCTAAAAGCAAATAATATAAGCATTCAATATGAGTGGAACGAGGACGATAGTCGAGAGGATTGCTTGAATTTTATAATATATGTACATAGGTATATAGAACAATATAAGTGATAATTTGGTGGATAACTAAATTTATTATCATTGTTATTCAAATAAGAAAATTTCATGATGAACGATTTAGTCGTTTTATACCAAAAAGTCTTTAGAAGAATCTTAAAAAAGGTCATTAAAATCATGAAAATCGGTGCATAATTAGCGAAAATTTCGTATACCACAAACAAAATAAAAGGACTGAGTTCGTAAATTCACCTTTTCCCAGCCAAATCTAGAAAAAGTGTCTCCCAAACGCTGCTTTAGATAAAACATTGCATGTATTGTTTACTATGAATCTTTTTGTAATACAGTATTGGAGAAGCAATATTTTTCGTTTACGGACACTTACATTATTGCACCTTATATTTTAGTGGTCTGAAGGAAATTAGTTCCTGACAATTTTATTGCCTACAAGAGCCAAGGGGATATAGATAAAGTAGGTTTCTTTCAAAATTATTTCTATCCGAAACAATTATTTTTATTAGTTAACAACTGATCCGATAGATATTGTCCTGTGTCTTTATTAAAACTATGATTGTTTATTAAAACCTCCTACAGAAAAAAAAATATTTTCATATTTCCCAATTTTTTCTTTATTCCGTTAACAACTCAATTTCAATTTTTACTCTTAAAAACCTTTATTGGAACTGTTAAGAACCTTTCAAAAAATAAATAAGTCAAATCAATACACTTATTCTCATGTCATGTGCTTATCAATGAATAGCATTTGATTTTTATTTATATATTTCATTTATATATGTAAAGGCACAATAATTGATGAATAAATTTGGGTGATTATAAAATAGTATAATAAAATATTAAATTGGTTCATTATGCATGCATAATAATTCGTTACGAATAGACAATATTTAAAGTCACAAGAGCGGCAAAATTTATAACTCGGTATATTGCCAGAGTCACTGCACATCAATTAACTTAATTGTCGACCATCAATTAGATTGTATGTGCATATTGAAAAACCAGTGAAAATCCTTTATGGATTTTAAATTACTTATATGGCTTATGTTATTTAATAAATGATAATAAATGTTGGGACATTAACAGATAGCGCCATCTAGTTCCATGGTAAGCTACGAGGCTTGTGTTATGGATACCAGATAGTTGATACACTACACATATATAACTTTAAATACATACATATTATAAATATAAACACCCATGACTGGAGTACAAACATTCGTGCTCATCAAACAAATGAATGACCCCAGCGGGACTCGAACCCGCGACCGCTGGTGCCTGGCACATCAAGTAGGGTCACTACCAACTGAGCAAACGTGTCGTCAAATTATCTTCTGGGGCGGGTATAGATGGCCACTTTCCCGCAATATCTTCAACTAGTTTCCTTTTAATACTTTCTTAGAAACTTGGTATACTTGGTTTCCACTTTCCGCTTTTTTTCCCGCCTTAACCAAATGCTAACGTATCAAATAACCGCACGAAGAACAAATCTGCGTCTTTCGGCTAAATGAGTAGTACTAGTCATTCATTACAACGATCACCAATATTAAAATAAATGCTTTATGCTGTCAGAGCTTTTGACACTTTTGATAAATTACAAATTTCGCAATTTAATTATTTTTTAATTAACTAGCGATCCGCCCTCGTTTTGATCAGCTTTTAGTATAATCGCAACAAAAAAAGGTAGGTATATGTATATTAATATCCTGGTAACCGATTCGATTCCGGTCACGGCGGTCAATCTAATTGAGATTAGCCTATGCAGTAGATGCACAGGTGCAGTCTCCAATCCTTCCACTTTTATAGCCAAATGGTCGATAATTCGAAGGGAATAGTTTGAGATCAGGCGGGTCTTGTCAGGGATATTACTGAGATTTTTTTTAAAAGAAAAACTCACGTCCCAGTCCCGACCTGTGACTCAAACTGAGGACCTAAGGCACTAGGCAAACGAGGCAGTTATATACGTACACACTATCTCATTCGATTATTATATATTGTAATAAGTATGATGGTATAATAATAAAACTCACCGCAAGTTCCATAACTGTATAAAGCCTTATCATTATAAATTTTATGCAAAAACATACAAAGGAGATGTCATAAATACATTATAAAAGGAAATAAGAAATCTAAGCCTCTTCGTGCAAGAAAAGACGATGATTAATGAATAAGCAATATAGCTGATGAGTATAATATAAGTTGAGACTGGAATTCTTGCCGCCCCGTTCTCCCTGGCCACCTACAAGGTTTATTGCGTTATGATACGTTTTCATGTACTACTTACTCGTAGACGTTATAGTAGAAAAGCTAGATTAAATTTGGATATATATATATATATATATATATATATATATATACATATATATATATATTTCGAAGTCGGTGCCAGCTGATGCAAAGCAAATCTAACATATTTCGATAGGTAAAATACATATTTACCTATTAGATATTCATATCTTAAAATATTGTCAGCAGGCACTTCGCTGTCGACTTCGAAAATATCTGATTAGGTATCGATTCTAAATGAAAACCTCCGTTTAGTTATTTTTTACATTTTAGTGCCTGGAAGTCGGTTTTTATATTTTGTAAAAAAAATTTTATAATAAATCTATTTTTTTTACTATCATGACAAATAAAAAAAAATAATGAGAAAAAAATAAAATCAGATCACCTGATTAAATTAACTTGAAAAATTGTTTTAATATATCCTCTTTTATATAAAATACAATAAATAACGTTATTATTTTATAATATTCGAATAGTTTTTCAAAAAAATAAAAAAAAAAACCATGGCATCCTTAGCAGTGTTCTAAATTAATATTATACAAGGGCCAATAGTAGGCCATATCATTTCATTGTACGTTAGGGAGCACCAAAAAAGTGCAGTAGCAAAAAGGTTTGCACTCTCTTTTATTACTCCTTAAATTCGTATTTTTTTTATTATAAGATATGCATAATCAGATGATGTTTTACTATAAAACGCGTATATAAACGTCTAACATACTGTACGTGTAAAATAATCGACGATTGCAATTCATAAGTCTAATCAAGCGTTCTGATCTATAATGTAGTGAAGATAAAATAGTTCATTAAAACTTTTAACCAACCAAAAATTAATGTTCTTGGAACACCAACTGCCAGTTGTAGTGTTATTTGTTTACAAAAGATTATAAAAAAATATTTTTTATACCTCCACTAAATAACGTCTGAGACTGGAATGTTAAATATGCATAAATATTATATTTTAAAGTTAAGTCACAATTACTGAATAAACAATTATATGAAAGTAATAAAGGGTGAAATTTTCAATACAAAGACGTTTTTACTGTGATAATATCGAACACAGTGTTTAGTCGTTACCAGAATGGAAATAACACGTTTATGACTTTTGTTGGTAGTCCCGGTCTATCTACGAGTTCTATAAACCTGTAAATTGCAAGTAAAATATTTGCAAGCGGGTCATTAGTAGCAAAAAGGAATATAAGTTTATAAGGAGATTAGATAGAAATACCTTTCCCGAATTTACGTTTGAGTTAGAAAAGTTAGGAAGTTGTAATTTGGTGGCGGCAAGGCGCGGCGAGGCACAAAACCACCGTATTTTCGTCTCTACGTAAGTTCGCCTCCGTTCTGAGAATGGGAAAATTTCATTCATTAGACATGTTGCTGGTAAACATAATTTATATTGTCGACTTCTTAAAAATACTTCTGCATGATATAAATTAAATGGAAAAATCGTGAACGAATTAGACGTTCATGGGAAAAATTCATGGAAAATATGATTATCCTTTCAAAGAACATAGATTAAAATTTAGTAAGCAGAATTCACTTCTGGCATGAAGTGAAACTAATATTATGTATAATATAATAATAAAATTGTAACTAAGACGAATCTGTACATTAAATATTTTTTGGAAAATCTTATTGAAATAAACATTACTATCGATACTGAGGCCGAATCTATAGTTTTTAGAATTTTTGTCTGTCTGTCTCTTATCGCATCACAGAAAAACCACTGGAGAGATTTTGATGACATTTCGTGGTGTGGTGATAGCTGGTTATCCGGGTCGACATAAAGGGTAATTTTTACCGCGGGAAAATGTTTAATTTCTGAGAAAAAATACAAAACTGCAATATAAGAGTATACTAATATGTAAAACCTAAGAATTTGGTTTTTGGTCATCTGAACGCGGGCGGAGCCGCGGGCAATGCTAATGTAATATAATGTAAGTGTGTTTCTTTGTTTGTCCTTCTTCTTCTCAGATAACGGATAAGATGACCGATGTAATTTTTAATTAGACATAGCTTAAAGGCTGGCTTATAATTCACAAACTACATTTTAACATATACATATTTCTGTTTGTATGAGTACCGCTAATGCTATGACCTACAGATCTTCGGTGTTTAATAAAAGGATTTCCGCCATGGCTTCGCTCAAAGTTCAGGCCATATCGTCTTGAATTACAAATATTGTGATTAGCTTTCTTCACCTTAATCAGAACAAAAACACAAAGTAATCACGAATAATGTAGCTTTCGATTACGGATACGTAATTTTGAAAATCGGATTCGTAGTACAGGAGTTCTCTCATTTCCCACAAGTTTTATAAACTTATAAACTTTACGTGTTAGTTGAATGCATTTAAGCACACTTTTACTAGCTTATCCCTTGTAATTATTTACTTATTTAATCAAATGTTGCAAGCGTTTTAAGGACTTTCTAATAATTTGTATTATCAATCAAGTTCCTATAAAAGTATGTCAGGTCCACCATCGAGATGATCGAGCTCAAAGAGGATAGTGGAGTTATTCAATGGCTTTTAGAAAAAAAAATATAGAGCCTGGGTTGTATTTATTTTGATATTTATTTTTGTCGAGTCCTATAAACATCACAGTTGGTTAAAAATAAGATTTTTTAGTATTTTTATTTTTATTATTGTAATATTTATGTATATATGTAGATATAATTGCTCGTCCAGTTGATTACACATCAAAAATACAATAATGGTATGAATCTCAAATTGCAAATTTTACAGTTAAAATATTGCGTCGGTTATCGCTCATCAATTAACTTAATCGACGATCATCAATTACCTTCACATGTGGGTATTACATACACGTATGTGAGCGTAGGGACTAACTGCGACCCGGTGGAGATGTGCGATTTCTATTCATCATTATTGCTAATGTGCTGATGCGTGCCCATTTAAGTGAGTTCTATATAATTTATTAGTACATATAATAAACTAGTAATGGAATCAAATCATTTAGTTACATACTGGGAGATGTTTAGGATAATTTGTTTTTACTTTGGCTGCGTTTGTAACAATTTGTGTGAAATATAGGTACTTATGTAACAGTATCAAATCTTTATTAGACAGATTTAAAATATTCCTATCGTGTCAATTTTTGTAATATTATATTACCTACAACATGAGGCCCTTTTGACCGATTTAGCCCAGGGCGGTCAATCTTGCGGTAACTTACCTGGGCCGGACATATTGTAGTGCCCAAGTATGCGAGAAACACAAGTATTCTATTATACTATCAAAGTACCACGAAACGACAATTTGACACAGCCGTTTTATGTGCTCTAACATCGTCAACTTCCCAACTCGACGCTGTTACTAAGAATTTTTTGACAATAAATGTCCTAACCGCGTTTTGAATCCAGGACTTCAGAACCTGCAGTCGTACATGCTAACCTCTTAATCTACTAGACCCCACAAGGGAGTATAATAAAAAAATAAGGGATAATAGCTGTGGCCAATAATTTAGTATATAACCTCACAAAAGTGCTAAGATATCTGAATCCAGCGGTTTCCTTTATAAGATGTCATTTGAAATGTGGTTTAATCTATGTAGATTGCTCTAACTTTTAACTTCTAAGCTTGTGTTTTATTGTTAAACTTCTGATGATTTGTTGTTGATAAAACACTTTATCTGTTTAATTTAATGCTGGTTTATTAGTTAAAATCTACTTTTGAAGATGACGTTAACCAATTTTTTACAGCCTCATCATAAGGACTAACTAGGCGTTGCAAAAAATACCTGCTGATTTGCTTTTAGTCGAAGATCCTTCATGGCTCACCAATGAAAAAGCAAATAATAATAATAATAATAAAACAGTTGCTTAGTAAAAATATGTAGTACTAAGATTTTCATGTGAATTATACGGAATTTAGTTGGAAATATGTGTTTCTTTTATATATGATTTCAGAAACAGATTGATAATATAAACAAAATATGTTACAGATTGTATTAAAGAAAATGTCTTTTGTATTTTTAATACTACCTAACAATATATTTCGGTAATGGTTCCCAAGGTAGACCCTGATAAGCTTCGCATAAATGTCTATTTAATAACAATTTTATATTAATAATAAATTTTATATTCTAATAATTTTTGACTGAATTAATGTGAAAGATATCTCGATATTAATTAATATTAATAAATTATATATCTATGTACATAATTGCTTGATACAATCCTCTCGTATCTAATATCTCGTATACTAATATTATAAAGAATTGTTTGTTTGTTTGTTTGTTTGTTTGTTGGTGTGTTGGTTGGCGCTAATCTCAGGAACTACTAATACAATTTGAAAAAATATTTTTGCATTAGGTAGCCCGTTTATTGAGATAGCCCGTTTATTGAGATAGATGAGATATATAGCCTATATATCATCATGCTACTACCCAAGGTAGCTGAGCAGTAATCATAAATGTCAAAGAATCAGGCAGACTTCCATAATTTTTTTTATCGAAACTTTAAACGCGGGCGAAGCCGCTGGTACTGCTAGTCTCGTATAAATCTCATATTTTATGCACTTGATTCAAAATTATTTAATTCAATTCAATTCTTTCATTTCGTAGCTTTTAGGAGGCACAATTTAGTTCGCTAATGTCTCGAGAATGGAGCAGAGACGCTATAATGACCGGTAAGAAAAAAGAAAAAGAACCACTAGATCTGATTACACATAGAAATAGGGCGATTCGTTGTAAAATCAGGACCTACAACATTCAAAATTATGCAAGCCACCAATAACTAAAGTTAATATCAACTGCCAAGTAGCGTAGTATTTTTTTTATTTATTATATATTTTTTATTTATTTATATTTTATTTATTTTATTTTATTTATATTTTGCATTTTGAATTTCAATGTTCTTTATTTACTAACTCCGGTGCTAGGTGAACAGCAGGCTCTCACAGTTACAAGAAACCAAATTATGTATTCACTTTTGGTATACTTTTGTTTCAGAAGTAACCAAGCTAATATTCTTTAAAATGTACGCGAAAATATTGCAAGGAAATACTTGTTTGTTTCGCGGGTATATCGTTAGTATCTGAATAATACATATCTACTCGGTAGTGTTGCAATTTAACACTTAATCGCAGCATTTAGAATATGTAGCGTGTGGGTTATTAGACTTAGAAAAATATTTTTTTATTGGAAGATATTGTCATATTAAATAAGTTACATACATATTTTTAAGCAGTATTAATTTTAAGTTGTTTTAATCTTGAGAAAATAAAACAATCTGATATAAAAAAGTAGAAAATATGTACAATCTTGTAATTATTTTGAATGTTGGATTTGCGTTTTGAAATTACAAACTTTTCGAAGTTAGGAGTGCGGATTGCGCCGCGCTTTACCGCAGTAATTTTCATTTTCAATTTTAATTTAACTGAAGAAATATGTTAATTCATTTATTTGTTATAAGTAAGTATCAGTTTAACCATTTTTGATTATATTACTATTTTTAGGAAGTTGATTACACTTATAAAATAAAAATGTATGATTACATACCTACATATTACAGGTATCTTACAATTGCAAAGATTATAATTTCTGACTGCCTCGGTGGTGTAGTGGCTAGCAAGTACGGCTGCACTCGGAGGTCCTGGGTTCGAGTCCCGGGTCGGGCCAAGTTTAGTTATTGTGTCTTTCTGTATAGTAAGTCTCAGTAACAGCCCGGAGTTGGGAAGTTGGCGGTGTTTCACCCCCGTGCCTCGGAGAGCACGTAAAGCCGTCGGCTCTGCGCCTTAACTCTCACTGATCGTGTCGAGTAGTCGTCCCACCAGAGTATGAGAGTGACAGGAATAGAGAGTGCACGTTGTGTCTGCGCGTACACTTGTGCACTATAATATCTCCTGCGCAGTTGGCTAGTCTCAATGATATATGTTCACCTGCTACTACTTTGCGAATATATTATATCACAATAAAAGCTAATGATATCTAAGTATTATATCCTAATACAGTATTTTGCTAAATTTATTTGTTTTAGGGAATTAATAGGTAGGATGAAAAGCCAAGTTTTGCTTTCAGATTCAAATCAAGTTAAATATTGGTATCGCCTATGTAAATACTTCAATTGAATGCGTAAATAATATTCGATTATCGGATAGTAAGCAGTATTATAAGCCTTAAATCCCTTTGCTTATTTACAGTTTTAATCTTTGTTTCATTGGTACAGAATTAGTATTGTTTTACCCAAAATTACATTTGATTCTGCAATCCTTATAATCATTGTTATGATAATAAAGACTGCCGAATGTGAAATGGTGTCATAAGCGACAAGACAGAAAATGGCGATTTCTTTGTATTGGATAGAGATGGAACATCCGTCTAGAAAATTCTCGAAGTTATGAGAGTAGTTTTGATCATCCAAGGCAGTAAATGCGAGTCCATAGCGAAAATAAAAGTAAAAAAGAAATGAAGATAAACGATAAAATTTCTATGTGGGAAAATAGTGTTATTAATAACTAGCGTTGCCCGCGGCTCCACCCGAGTTCAGATGAGCAAATACCAAATTCTTAGGTTTTACATATTAGTATACTCTTACATTGCAGTTTTTGTATTTTTTCTCAGAAATAAGACATTTTTTCGCGGTAAAAATTATCCTATATGTTGATCCGGATAACCAGCTATCACCATACCAAATTTCATCAAAATCCTTCCAGTGGTTTTTCTGTGATGCGGTGACAGACAGACAGACAAACAGACAGACAGACAAACAGAAAGACAGACAGACAAAAATTCTAAAAACTATAGATTCGGCTTCTGTATCGGTAATAATGTCTATTTCAATAAGATTTTCCAAAAAATATTTAATGTACAGATTCGGCTTAGTTACAATTTCATTATATGTATGATGATAATGATCGGTGACTAAGGGATCTGTGGGATTACCGTGAATACGTTATGTAATCATTACTAATGTATCCTGGAGGCTTAGATAACATGCCATTCTACAATCGTTATTGCTAATAGAAAACTAAAAAAAGTGCTATATTATGCTATGTTATTATTGCTTTATTTCAATTTTTTTACTAGCGATATAATGATTATGAAGATTTAGTTAACGTTTTCGCGCGAACTACAGCAAGATAGAAGAAATTAATGTGATAAGAGTTAATTACTAAAACATCAGAAGATACATTTTTCTTTATATGTTTGTAACATACTTTTTTCTTAAATAGTTAATTGTATCGTTAGATTATTTCATCTCAACTAATTAAGCTAAAATTTACTATTTATGGAAGAGCGAAGTCCTCTGGCACAGGTATTGTTACTTAAAAGAGGGTTTCAACCTTGTATACTATCATGTACTTGTTGTTAAATGAAATAAATTATTATTATTAATTAAAAGAAAACAATTTAAATGTCGTAAAAAGGCGGCATATCATACTGGGCCGAGGACGGCATCGAGCGGCGAGCCTAATAATTTTATAAGTATTAAAATAATAATATATTAGTTAAAAAAAACAATAATACAATAAATTAATAATAATAATAATTTGGTAATAATTTAATCTATCGCCAACCCGCACTTGGCCAGCGTGGTGGACTATGGCCTGATTCCTCGTATTGAAGGGAGGCCCGTGCCCAGCAGTGGGACAATAAAAAGGGCTGAATACCATAATTTATTGATATAGTTTTACAAAGTAACATAATATAAACGATTAACAGATAAAGTATATATATATATATATATATATATATATATATATATATATATATATATATATATATATATATTTATATTACATAATATAGGTACGAGTATATACAATAAATTAAAAATAATGATTTTATATCAACATATTTTATATAACTTTTATTTTACTTAATGTTAAGTCTATTATAGCCCATATTCACATCATACGAAAATATTAAGGTCAAACATGTTTACTAGATAAATCGTGGCCTATAATGCTTAACTTAATGTCTATGGAATTTGGCACGTGCCGTATGTGTTAAAGCGGCGTAGCATATTTTCCTTAAAGTCAAATCTTTTAAGCTTTTAGTTTTAAATATGTGTTATATTTATTAATCATAGGTATCCTGATATCTATAATTCTGTACTAATAGCTAAATTCAGTCTGATAATTGCACGAACAATTAATAAAACATATTTATGTACCTCACAGGTATAATGACTGTGTCAGAATAGATAATTTTATTTATAAATCTATACTAATATTATAAAGAGGTAAAGTTTGTGAGTTTGTGACGTCGTAGGGGGTATTCTTTGGATCTACGGAACCGATTTAGATGAAATTTACTAAGAAGATAATTTAAGACCCTCGGAAGGACATAGGATACTTTTTATCCTGGAAATCATCCCTTAAGGGTGTGAAAATAGGGATGAGAGTTTGTTTTGGGAAGCAAGCACAGAGAACAAGGAAGTAATTTATAATTTGACACGTTGAGCTGGTGCCCCCGTTCTAGTTGCCTACTATATTTTAAACTTTATAAATGTATCTATATCTATTATTGTAAAGTGGTGCGATTTATTTGTCTGGTCTGGAAATACTGATATTATTATTTATTGGTTTAGTAAGTCAGAAAAGTCGCGGGAGTAAACTAATCACAATACAATTATTGTAAATGCAACAGTTGTGTGCGTGTGTGTACGTATACATATGCAAGCATGTGTACCTACGTGCATGTGTGTGGATGCTTGTTACTTCTTTACCTAGAATAATACATAGACTACTGCTTATAATAAAATTTGCCTATTATTCACTTTATATATGTACTAGCGGCTCACCCTCGCTTCGCTCGGGTTCACCTCTAGAATAGCACAAACAGATCTATCCCACGGGAACCGTTCATTTTTCCGGGATGAAAAGTAACCTGTTATTTGACCGGCAGTATAAGGTATCAGCATGCCAAATTTTACGAAATTAGGTGCGTAAGTTGTTGTGTACTAAGCTGTATAAATTACTATAGTTTTTTAACTATCCCACGGAAACTCTTTAATTTTCTGGAATGAAAAGTATCTTAGATGTTGACCGGGGATATAAGGTACTACCATACAAAATTTAATTTAAACCGGTTCAATAGTTTCGGAGATTAGCCCGTACAAACAGACAAACAGAAGAGAAATAACCTCTACAGTTTTATTATATGTATAGATAGAATAGAATAAATAACGTATAATAAAACAGTAATATATAATAATGAAAATAGTTATAGCGAGTGTACCTTAGGAGAAAGACATATACTATGTAGAACTTTTCTATAGACCTTTTTAGGACTTACAATTTTCTTGCACAATGTTTTGATCTATCTCTTAAGGTTGAGCCAACGTTAGCCATATAAATTTCTTGCCCTTGCTTCGATAGAACCAGTTATTGTGTTTTCGAGTAATCAATAATTTGCCTGTCGTAAAAGGTATCCTAAATGTTGACCCGAGTACTAAGTTTTATCACTACAAAATTTAGTTAAAATCGGTTGAGTACTTTTTGCGTGAAACGCTCACATCGATTTGACTAAGTTAGTTTTATTTTTATTATACGTATAGATAAGAATAAATATTGCGAGTGTAACTTAGGAGATAGACATATACAATTCAGAACTTTTCTGTAGGACTTTTCAAGACCTAAAATTTTTTTGTATATTGTTTTAATGTATGTATGTCTTAAGGCTTAGCCAGCGGAAGGTTTCTAAGGAGGACTCTATAAAACCAGTTATTGTATTTTCCCATGGGAAAGAAAGATTTTCTTGAAGTAAAAGGTATCTAGGCAGTGGTATCCCAGTGGTAACGCGCTCGCTTGGGAAACCGAGTGAAGCAAGTTCAAATCCCGGGTCTCGCACCTCTGATATTTTCATGTGCGAATCATTTCTAACACAATTACCACTTGTCTTAACTGTGAAGTAAAACATCGTGAGGAAACCTGCATGCCTGAGAGAACCCAGCAAGTTTTCAAAAGACATGTGAAGTCCGCCAACCTGCACTTGGCCAGCGTGGTGGCCTATGGCCTGATCCCCCTCGTACTGAAGGGAGGCCCGTGCCCAGCAGTGGGACGTTAAAAAGGGCTGAATACATACATACATACATACATAAATACATACAAAAGGTATCCTAAATGTTGACTCGAGTAATAAGTTATCACCAAATTTCGTTGAAATCGGTACATTACTTTTCGCGTGAAACGCTCACGCAAAAACAGACAAACAGACATACAGGCAAACAGACAAACAGACAACTTTTTAATAACTATTGTTTTGGGGTTTATGTTGTGTACATAATACGTTACAAATAAACAAAAACATCTATCCCACGGGAACAGTACATTTTTCCGGGATAAAAAGTAACCTATTTCTTATTCTGATGTATGAACTATATATATTATTATATAGTTATTAGTATATAAAGTTTCATCAAAATCCAATCAGTAGTTTTTGTGTACTAAGCTGTATAAGTTACTATAGTTTTTTGGCTATCCCACGGAAACTCTTTAATTTTCCGGGATGAAAAGTAGCTGATTTGTTTTAGTCATGTATGAACTATATTATTGTAAGGTTTCATTAAAATCCAATCAGTAGTTTTTGTGTACTAAGCTGTATAAGTTGTTATAGTTTTTTAACTATCCCACGGGAACTCTTTAATTTTCCGGGATGAAAAGTATCCTTGATGTTGCACGGGGATATAAGGTACCACCATGCAAAATTTTATTTAAATCGGTCCAATAGATTCGGAGATTAGCCCGTACAAACAGGAAAACAGATAAACAGCTCGCTCGGGTTCGTCCATACCTACGAATATGTTGTATTATCTCTTTAACCATTTGTCCAAATTATATGGAGTAAAAGGGAAAAGTCTTTTGTTTTAAACATTTTAGACGATAAATTTACTTATTTTGATAAGAATTCATAATTGTTGATAATATGACCAATAAACATGACCTACCGATTTAAATTATTTTTTTAATATAAAAAACTACTTTTTGTGACTTAAATATAAAAGTTAGACATATGCTGTCGCTGATTTTTTTGTAGGCATTATTAAGCTCTACAACTTTTCTCTAGAACATAATCATATATCTCTCACCGTTAATGCAGCGTTCGTAAGAAACCTTTTCGTTCGACCGTTTTTTCTCCGACTTACTTTGCAAATCCGACTACCACGAAAAAGCCTTTTCATTCTTCGCGTTAATATATAGCCTATGACACTCAGAAAGAACGTGGCTTTCTATTAGTAAAAGAATTTTGAAAATCGGTTCAGTAGATCCAGAGATTACCCCCTACAACGTCACAAACTCACAAACCCACAAACTCACAAACTCACAGGTGTGTTAAGATAGCAGTGAAAGGTTAGCAGAATCGTTCGAAACATATACGGTATTTTGTGGCTAATTTGTTGCTAATTAGTTGCTAAAACCCCGATTTTGTTGCTTTGTCCGATTTCGAAAAAAAGGAGTTACTGCTATCTTAACGTTAAGCTAGCAGTAAACTCAGCGTGACCGGCATGGATTAAATGCAATTATACATCAGTATTTGTTGCTAATTTGTTGCTGACAAATAGTGTAAAAAAATTTGAAAAAACCCTAGAATTGGCTAGACCTGGAGACCTGTAGCCGTATCCATGCTATCTTAACTTGCAGTTTTTTTAACAAGACGATGGCATGGATTTTGTTGCTGGACGCAAATAACATCAGAACACCCCAGAGAGCCAGCAACAAAATAGAAACTAAAATTCTGCTACACCTGGAGACCTGTAGCCATGTCCATGCTACCTTAACATGCACTTTTTTTAACAAGACGGCGGCATGGATTTTGTTGCTCATCATAAATAACACCAGGACACCCCAGAGAGCCAGCAACAAAATAGAAACTAAAAATCTGCTACACCTGGAAACCTGTAGTCGACTATAAGTGTTCATGCTAACTTAGCGTGCACTTTTTTTAACAAGACGGTAGCATGGATTTTGTTGCTCATCGTAAATAGCACCAGGACACCCCAGAGAGCCAGCAACAAAATAGAAACTAAAATTCTGCTACACCTGGAGACCTGTAGCCATGTCCATGTTAACTTAACATGCAGTTTTTTGAAGAAAACCATGACATGGATTTTGTTGCTCATCGTAAATAACACCAGCACACCCCAGAGAGCCAGCAACAAAATAGAAACTAAAATTCTGCTACACCTGGAGACCTGTAGCCATGTCCATGCTAACTTAACATGCAATTTTTTTAAGAAAACCATGACATGGTTTTTGTTGCTCATCGTAAATAACACCAGGACACCCCAGAGAGCCAGCAACAAAATAGAAACTAAAAATCTGCTACACCTGGAAGCCTGTAGTCGACTACAAGTGTTCATGCTAACTTAGCGTGCACTTTTTTTAACAAGACGGTAGCATGGATTTTGTTGCTCATCGTAAATAGCACCAGGACACCCCAGAGAGCCAGCAACAAAATAGAAACTAAAATTCTGCTACACCTGGAGACCTGTAGCCATGTCCATGCTAACTTAACATGCAGTTTTTTGAAGAAAACCATGACATGGATTTTGTTGCTCATCGTAAATAACACCAGCACACCCCAGAAAGCCAGCAACAAAATAGAAACTAAAAATCTGCTACACCTGGAAACCTGTAGCCGACTATAAGTGTTCATGCTAACTTAACGTGCACTTTTTTTAACAAGACGGTGGCATGAATTTTGTTGCTCATCGTAAATAACACCAGGACAACCCAGAGAGCCAGCAACAAAATAGAAACTAAAAATCTGCTACACCTGGAGACCTGTAGCCGTATCCATGCTATCTTAACATGCAGTTTTTTTAAAAAAACCATGACATGGATTTTGTTGCTCATCGTAAATAACACCAGGACACCCCAGAGAGCCAGCAACAAAATAGAAACTGAAAATCTGCTACACCTGGAGACCTGTAGCCGTGTTCATGCTATCTTAAAATGTACATTTTTTATGAAAACGATGACATAGATTTTGTTGCTGGACGCAAATAACATCAGAACACCCCAGAGAGCCAGCAACAAAATATAAACTAAAAATCTGCTACACCTGGAGACCTGTAGCTTACTACAAGTGTCCCTGCTACATTAACATGCACTTTTTTTAAAAACAGTGGCATGGATTTTGTTGCTATTTTCAAATAACATCAGGACACCCCAGAGAGCCAGCAACAAAATAAAAATTAAAAATCTGCTACACCTGGAGACCTGTAGCTTACTACAAGTGTCCCTGCTACCTTAAAATGCACTTTTTTTAAAAAGACAGTGGCATGGATTTTGTTGCTGGACGCAAATAACATCAGGACACCCCAGAGAGCCAGCAACAAAATAAAAACTAAAATTCTGCTACACCTGGAAACCTGTAGCCGTATCCCTGCTTTCTTAACATGTACATTTTTTATGTAAACGATGGCATGGATTTTGTTGCTGGACGCAAATAACATCAGGACACCCAGAGAGCCAGCAACAAAATAGAAACTAAAAATCTGCTACACCTGGAGACCTGTAGCCGTATCCATGCCATCTTAACGTGCAGTTTTTTTAAGAAAACCATGACATGGATTTTGTTGCTGGGCGGAAATCACATTAGAAGACCCCAGAGAGCCAGCAACAAAGTAGAAACTAAAAATCTGCTACACCTGGAGACATGTAGTCGTCTACCAGTGTCCAAAAGACAATAGCCGTTTCATGCTGTGCATCTTTATTTTTGAAAGATCTTGTTTTCATAATATTTGACAACTAACCCATTAAGTTTTCAAAAATTTATAAAGAACGGGATTTTAATAAGGTAACTAAATTCATACTTAAATGTACTTCTTTAATAATTTTTTTCAAGTAATTATTACAAAAGTTATGATTACATAAGTTATAAGTATGCAAAAAAAAATAGAAATCTTTTTGATTCTATTCTTATACATTTGTTACGAAAATTTAGAAAAGTTATTTAAAGCCGTATGTGGTCTATTTGTGCTAAATAGTTATATATTTATTTTGTTTGTATTTTGTTTTACTAAGGTACTTCTTAAGTAATTATATTGTACTAACCAACTATGACCCTATGTTGCTTGATAATAAAAGATTTTTATTATATTTTTTATAAAAGAAATTAATCGACAGTATTGAACAAGAGTTTTTATTCTAATTAGTATATTTACTCTGATTTATTAATTTAATTCCCTAATTGATTACAAAATTAAATTATATTAGGAATAACTTTTCTACATTATCGTAACAAATGTATAAGTAAGAATAGACTAAAAAAGATTTCTATTTTTTACTGCATACTTATACATCATAGCTTTTGTAATAACTTGATAAGAAAATAAATGAAGTACATTTTAGTAATAATTTAGTTTCCTCATTAAAATCCAGATCCTTATAAATTATCGAAAACTAATAAGTCAGTTGTCAAATATTAAGAAAACAAGATCTTTCGAAAATGAAGATACACAGCACGTAACGGCTATTGTTTTATGGACACTGGTAGCCGGCATGTAATTGACATGTCTCCAGGTATAGCAGACTTTTAATTTATATTTTGTTGCTGGCTCTTTGGGGTGTCATGATGTTATTTGCAACTAGCAACAAAATAAATGCCGCCGTCTTGTTAAAGAAAGTGTATATTAAGGTAGTATGGACATGATTACAGGCCTCTAGGTCTAGCAGAATTTTAGTTTTTATGTTGTTGCTGGCTCACTGGGGTGTCCTGATGTGATTTGCAACTAGCAACAAAATAAATGCCACCGTCTTGTTAAAAAAAGTGTATATTAAGGTAATATGGACATGGTTACAGGCCTCCAGGTCTAGCAGAATTTTAGTTTCTATTTTGTTGCTGGCTCTCTGGGGTCTTCTGATGTGATTTCCGCCCAGCAACAAAATCCATGTCATGGTTTTCTTAAAAAAACTGCACGTTAAGATAGCATGGATACGGCTACAGGTCTCCAGGTGTAGCAGATTTTTAGTTTTTATTTTGTTGCTGGCTCTCTGGGGTGTCTTGATGTTATTTGCGTCCAGCAACAAAATCCATGCCACTGTCTTTTTAAAAAAAGTGCATTTTAAGGTAGCAGGGACACTTGTAGTAAGCTACAGGTCTCCAGGTGTAGCAGATTTTTAATTTTTATTTTGTTGCTGGCTCTCTGGGGTGTCCTGATGTTATTTGTAAATAGCAACAAAATCCATGCCACTGTCTTTTTAAAAAAAGTGCATGTTAATGTAGCAGGGACACTTGTAGTAAGTTACAGGTCTCCAGGTGTAGCAGATTTTTAGTTTTTATTTTGTTGCTGGCTCTCTGGGGTGTCTTGATGTTATTTGCGTCCAGCAACAAAATCCATGCCACTGTCTTTTTAAAAAAAGTGCATTTTAAGGTAGCAGGGACACTTGTAGTAAGCTACAGGTCTCCAGGTGTAGCAGATTTTTAATTTTTATTTTGTTGCTGACTCTCTGGGTTGTCCTGATGTTATTTGTAAATAGCAACAAAATCCATGCCACTGTCTTTTTAAAAAAAGTGCATGTTAATGTAGCAGGGACACTTGTAGTAAGTTACAGGTCTCCAGGTGTAGCAGATTTTTAGTTTATATTTTGTTGCTGGCTCTCTGGGGTGCTCTGATGTTATTTGCGTCCAGCAACAAAATCTATGTCATCGTTTTCATAAAAAATGTACATGTTAAGATAGCATGAACATGGCTACAGGTCTCCAGGTGTAGCAGATTTTCAGTTTCTATTTTGTTGCTGGCTCTCTGGGGTGTCCTGGTGTTAATTACGATGAGCAACAAAATCCATGTCATGGTTTTTTTTAAAACTGCATGTTAAGATAGCATGGATACGGCTACAGGTCTCCAGGTGTAGCAGATTTTTAGTTTCTATTTTGTTGCTGGCTCTCTGGAGTGTCCTGGTGTTATTTACGATGAGCAACAAAATCCATGTCATGGTTTTTTTTTAAAAAACTGCATGTTAAGATAGCATGGATACGGCTACAGGTCTCCAGGTGTAGCAGATTTTTAGTTTCTATTTTGTTGCTGGCTCTCTGGGTGTCCTGGTGTTATTTACGATGAGCAACAAAATTCATGCCACCGTCTTGTTAAAAAAAGTGCACGTTAAGTTAGCATGAACACTTGTAGTCGGCTACAGGTCTCCAGGTGTAGCAGATTTTTAGTTACTATTTTGTTGCTGGCTTTCTGGGGTGTGCTGGTGTTATTTACGATGAGCAACAAAATCCATGTCATGGTTTTCTTCAAAAAACTGCATGTTAAGTTAGCATGGACATGGCTACAGGTCTCCAGGTGTAGCAGATTTTCAGTTTCTATTTTGTTGCTGGCTCTCTGGGGTGTGCTGGTGTTATTTACGATGAGCAACAAAATCCATGTCATGGTTTTCTTCAAAAAACTGCATGTTAAGTTAGCATGGACATGGCTACAGGTCTCCAGGTGTAGCAGAATTTTAGTTTCTATTTTGTTGCTGGCTCTCTGGGGTGTCCTGGTGCTATTTACGATGAGCAACAAAATCCATGCCCCCGTCTTGTTAAAAAAAGTGCACGTTAAGTTAGCATGAACACTTGTAGTCGGCTACAGGCTTCCAGGTGCAGCAGATTTTTAGTTTCTATTTTGTTGCTGGCTCTCTGGGGTGTCCTGGTGTTATTTACGATGAGCAACAAAATCCATGTCATGGTTTTCTTAAAAAAACTGCATGTTAAGTTAGCATGGACATGGCTACAGGTCTCCAGGTGTAGCAGAATTTTAGTTTCTATTTTGTTGCTGGCTTTCTGGGGTGTCCTGGTGCTATTTACGATGAGCAACAAAATCCATGCTACCGTCTTGTTAAAAAAAGTGCACGCTAAGTTAGCATGAACACTTATAGTCGACTACAGGTTTCCAGGTGTAGCAGATTTTTAGTTTCTATTTTGTTGCTGGCTCTCTGGGGTGTCTTGGTGTTATTTACGATGAGCAACAAAATCCATGCCGCCGTCTTGTTAAAAAAAGTGCATGTTAAGGTAGCATGGACATGGCTACAGGTCTCCAGGTGTAGCAGAATTTTAGTTTCTATTTTGTTGCTGGCTCTCTGGGGTGTCCTGGTGCTATTTACGATGAGCAACAAAATCCATGTCATGGTTTTCTTAAAAAAACTGCATGTTAAGTTAGCATGGACATGGCTACAGGTCTCCAGGTGTAGCAGAATTTTAGTTTCTATTTTGTTGCTGGCTCTCTGGGGTGTCCTGGTGCTATTTACGATGAGCAACAAAATCCATGCTACCGTCTTGTTAAAAAAAGTGCACGCTAAGTTAGCATGAACACTTATAGTCGACTACAGGTTTCCAGGTGTAGCAGATTTTTAGTTTCTATTTTGTTGCTGGCTCTCTGGGGTGTCCTGGTGTTATTTACGATGAGCAACAAAATTCATGCCGCCGTCTTGTTAAAAAAAGTGCATGTTAAGGTAGCATGGACATGGCTACAGGTCTCCAGGTGTAGCAGAATTTTAGTTTCTATTTTGTTGCTGGCTCTCTGGGGTGTTCTGATGGTATTTGCGTCCAGCAACAAAATCCATGCCATCGTCTTGTTAAAAAAACTGCATGTTAAGATAGCATGGATACGGCTACAGGTCTCCAGGTCTAGCCAATTCTAGGGTTTTTTCAAATTTTTTTACACTATTTGTCAGCAACAAATTAGCAACAAATACTGATGTATAATTGCATTTAATCCATGCCGGTCCCGCTGAGTTTACTGCTAGCTTAACGTTAAGATAGCAGTAACTCCTTTTTTTCGAAATCGGACAAAGCAACAAAATCGGGGCTTTAGCAACTAATTAGCAACAAATTAGCCACAAAATACCGTATATGTTTCGAACGATTCTGCTAACCTTTCACTGCTATCTTAACACACCTCAAACTCACAAGATCACAAACTTTACCTCTTTATAATATTAGTATAGATTTACCAAAACGTGCATAATAAAGTATTTTAACTTGGTAGAAGATATTTTATGAAGCTTACTTTGATGTTACCTTTAGAAAATTATATTATAGAACATAATATGTGGTATGGATCTTATACTCGCAATTAAGTGGAAATGTTTTAAATACTACCCACTAAAACCCAACAAAACCTCTCCACGTCTTAATCGGGCGTTGCAGGATCGCTTACGCACTCAACTACGACGCCCCGACGGCAGGTCTGCCGAAGCAGACCACATCAACCATGGGGTTGCTCCACAATCCACTCTGCTATCAGAGAAGTACCAGGAGCAACCCGCATGGTATACCACCCACCGAAGTGGGCCACCTCCCTGTGCGTTTCTTAGCTTGGGGCGAATCTATGTACGTAATTTAGTCACAAGCAACATAAGACTTTACTAGACTTAAAAGAGTTTAGAGAATTCTGCTGACTACTGCTAATTAGACGTGGTTAAATATAACTTTGGCACAGCATCTTCAAGTGGCAGTGCTAATTTAAAGCTAATTAACAAGTTAATATATTTTGAATCACATCTACACATATATTATTTAAGCTATTACTACGAACACCCACTTCCAAAAGTAAATTTCAATGAATGCCGCAACGACCACGGACACGCCGGCGTTACAGTTAACAATAGATTTCTTAGAAATTTAATTACTTTCTTAGAAATTTACCTGGAGGTGTTAAAAAAGAATTCGCCAGGCCAAGCATTCTCATTTTTCTATTGTCATCAAAATTAATCCATCCTTTACCTCTATATGGCGGGCAGACACAAAAATTAAATAAAAATACATATTGTTGTTTTAATTTTGTTCAAATTACTTACCAAAAAGTTTATCGACCCGTATACTTATGACGTAATATTCTTGAAACTGCAAAACTACATATGATGTGGATATGGAACAGAACAACAATTATTCATCAAGAAAAAGAATTTTATGTTCACTAAACTAGACTAAACCGCGGAGGTCATCTCCCTCACTCTATATAGTATAAACCGATGAAAAAGCTAATATTTTTGACTAAAAACCGGTAATTTTGGTTAAAATTACTTCTTGCTTACTTTTAGGACGCTTTTATGTCATTAGTCAGTCAGTTGTTCAGGAAATATTATATAAACACTCCACATATTGTGGACATACGAACGGATCACCCGTCTTAAAGAAAATGGTGCTAAGTAATCAAAAAGACAAATAAGTTAATACTCAGTTTTTGAAAAAAAAATAGCTCAAAGCCAACTTTTGCGTCCTTTAGAAACGCCGGAAGCTCGCGAAGAGCATTTGATTGCCATGCATAAGACTTCTCGTAGATGCCAAAAACTTTTAGAGCAGCACTTGTGTTAACTGCGGGAACTCCAAAGCAAAAACAGCTATCTATTTTTTATAATTATTGTGTATTAACATTTTTACATACTATACCTACACTTATTTTACGTTTAATTGTTAAAAAGTTTCTTTGTTTATCTAGGGATCTCATCATCACTTTCATAATACGGGACAACTTCGATAGTATACGCATTCAAATAAGCAGTCATCTAATTACATTAATCAACCCAGACAAGTAAGCGTAATCGGTGTACTTATATGTATTTGTGGAAATATTTAAAAAAAGACTTTTCTAGCAGTGCGATGTTAAAAAGCTAGTTTTGCCCTTTCGATGGATACAAGAAAGGTCACAAACATACAGACATTTTTTTTTGTAATTTTTGTAGTTAAGGCAATTTGAATTTTAGTACCGTGGAACTTTTTTCGCGAAGACAGTGATAATAATTTGGATATATTTTAAAATCACAGACGTATCAATTTTATTTATAACATAAATAAGCAACCCTTGTTTGTCAACTCAATCATTCTAAGCCCTCTAACGAAAACATACTATTAAATACGAATAAGTAGCTTACACAGACAATTCATCATTTTTAATAATCATTATAAGGAGATTTTTTTGTCCAAATTTTTAATTAATGTCATAATGAAAGGCAAAATAGGTTTTTAAGCGTAATTAAGAAGAATTATGGATGCCATTACTTCATTTTACTACATTATTTTACTTTATCATATTTGAGATTTTCTTAAAAAAATACCAAATAAATCATTTAAAATATTACAAATTGCACGACATGGTTAATAATAATAATAATGTTATTTCCTTAAATGTCATGAAATTATACTAAATAATGTTACGTGAAATGCGGTGTGGGTACTAGGGTAGGTCCCTCATATTTTAACATACTAATATGATTTATGATACGTTTCCTATATATGTACCTGTACACGTACAGACATATAACTCCACTGAAAAAGGAGATGAAAGTTTGTA
The DNA here is from genome assembly GCA_921882275.1 of Brenthis ino. Taxonomy (NCBI): domain Eukaryota; kingdom Metazoa; phylum Arthropoda; class Insecta; order Lepidoptera; family Nymphalidae; genus Brenthis; species Brenthis ino. Next base: position 23,843,782 of record OV170225.1, on the reverse strand, counting down.
TGGGGAATCAGCCTAGGGACGAACCCGAGAAAAGCGAGGGTGAGTCGCTAGTGTTAAATAAAGTAATAATAACATTCTAAAATTAAAAAAACTGTATTATAATGAAGTAATATATAGTTACATGTACATATATATATGGTCAGTATTAGTTTATCTTATTATTCAATACTTCTACACCTCAATATTGTAATGCCGTGCAATACATTATATTATGCTTTGACCAAACTTTATCGCTTGCAGTGGGTTATTTGCATATTTACGAAATAGATAAGCTGTCTAAGATAGAATTTCTCTATCTCGAAATATATAAAGTATAGGTTATGTTTAGACTTATTTATTGTGCAAAAATAATTTAATTTTTTTCATCGTGCTAATAAACTATATTTTTTAAATTATTGTTAATTTAATACTCGTATCTGGATCTCCTAAACTTGAGACTAAATGGAAAAATAATACACGTATATACATATACATTATACATATCAGGTCAGGAAATTAGTTAAAATGAACATTATCATTTTTTAAGCCAGATAAAGGGTAATTCTCTAATTAAATTATTAGAAACAAGCATTGCCCGCGGCTCCGCCCGCGTTCAGTTGACCAAAACCCAATTCTTAGGTTTTACATATTATTATACTCTTACATTGCAGTTTTTGTATTTTTTCTCAGAAATAACATGTTTTTCCGCGGTAAAAAGTATCCTATATGTTGACCCTGCTGGTTATCCAGCTATCACAATACCAAATTTCATCAAAATCCCTCCAGTAGTTTTTCTGTGATGCGGTAACAAACAGGCAGACAAACAGACAGACAAACACAGACACACAGACAAAAATTCTAAAAACTATAGATTCGGCCTCTGTATCGATAATAATGTTTATTTCAAATAAGATTTTCCAAAAAAATATTTAATGTACAGATTCGGCTTAGTTACATTTTTATTATATTTATACATATGTTACTTTTAACTAAACGATTTATTTTATAATATTGTTGAGATATAAAAGGAAAAAGAATTCAAATTACTTAGCAGCATTACAGTTATTATGCAGAACGTCGCGTCGTTTAACCGATATGCTTCAGTCGCTGTCTACTCAATACGTTTTATCAAAGGTAAGCCCTTGTCACACTGAATAGTTTCTAGAAAATCCCGAACCAGCAATCGATTCTAGATACTCTACATACGCTTTTGTGACATGAACTGTGGATCTTTGAAAAGAGTATGTAATTAAATATATTGAGAATATGATTGGATATAGATAATATTACTTTAAAATATATGATGTTAATAATTTGTAAGTGCGAATTGGTTTCTAGGTGTGAGTCTTTATATTCTGAATTTTTTATATTGACTGTTTCAGTGGTGTAGTGGCTAGCATGTGCGGCTGCATACCCGGAGGTACTGGGTTTGAGTCCCGGGTCGGGCCAAGTTTAGTTATTGAGTCTTTCTGTATAGTAAGAAGTTGGGAAATTGGCGGTGTCTCACCTCCGTGCCATGGAGAGCACATAAAGCCGTCGGTCCTGCGCCTTAACTCTCACCGGTCGTGTCGAGTGGTCGTCCCACCAGAGTATGAGAGTGACACGAATAGAGAGTGCACTTGTGTCTACACGCACACTTTTGCGCTATAATATCTTCCGCGCAGTTGTTTAGTCTTAATAAGGTTGGCCGACGTGGCTGGAATCGGTCAGGCGGATTTTTTTTTATAATACTAGGCTATTAAGCCTAGCTCTTATTGCTAGATATCGTCATCAATAGACACTAAATCATTTTTTAAGAACGTATCAAAATGAACTAAAAGTGTTTTATACTTATCTTCATGCGCTATGGTAACAAATTGAACTATTGATTTAAGTATGAGTAGATAATGTATTCAATGCAGGTAGAATCACTAGAAGAAACTAGCAAGAACTGATTGGTTTGTTCTCGCAAGAATACTTCTATATTTGCATAGTGGGTTCTGAAACTTTTGAAAGTTAAAAATTTGCGGATAAACTAACCGCAACTATTTTCATCTCTACTTTAATTTTGCTGAATTCAGAGAACTGGTTTTTAGTGATTTATTGTTATTTTGTTTAATATTTTATTTCCTACTCATTATAAACTCTAGAAAGAAAAAATTTAATATATACATATATTGCTTAGTACACTTAATATTACAATATTTTACATTATATATTATACATATACTATGCTACTTCGGATTAATTAGATATCACGTTATCTTATACATATAATAAAATTGTAACTAAGCCGAATCTGTACATTGAATATTTTTTGGAAAATCTTATTGAAATAAACATTATTATTGATACAGAGGCCGAATCTATAGTTTTTAGAATTTTTGTCTGTCTGTCTGTCCGTCCGTCCGTCTGTCTGTCTGTTACCGCATCACAGAAAAATCACTGGAGGGATTTTGATGAAATTTGGTATGGTGATAGCTGGTTATCCGGATCAACATATAGGATACTTTTTACCGCGGGAAAATATATCATTTCTGAGAAAAAATACAAAAACCGCATTGTAAGAGTATACTAATTATGTAAAACCTAAGTATTTGGTTTTTGGTCATCTGGACGCGGACGGAGCCGCGGGCAATGCTAGTTTATAAATATAAACATATTGTTAACATGTGATTGTAATTTATAACGTGGGTGTTTATATTTATAATATAAGGTCAAAAAAAGTTATTCTATTTTAATATAGTATATAGGCACATAAATAGTGTAACAATATATAACAAAAATATAATAGTAAATCAAAAAAAGGACAGCTTTTATGGTCTATTACGTGTGTCTTTTAAATTAAGTATTTAGACTAAAAAGAAAACTTACATGTAAAATCTATATTTAGAAACAAAGGTTTTAGTTAATTAAAAGTAATACTTACTTTTTTCGATGAATATATCTTTCGGTAAAACAACGTTATTTATATTGTTTTAAAGTATGAAAGTATGCATGAAACCTTTGACAATACCGAGATATATATACTCGTAGATAGATAAAGTAAATTATAAATATAAGAGGCTACTATTTAAAAATAGATACGATTTTTGTCTAAAAATAAAAATTAGAATGAATTTTCACTTAGTCGGATGTGTTTAAATAACGGTGAATGGAGATTTTAATGGATTTATAACAAAGAGTGGAAAGTTTGACTGAAGTTAGCCCCCTAGATACTCGTTGCACTCTACAAATTCTAAATGTATTTTTGCATACTCTCTAGGAATATTTTTAGGAGAAATATCAAAAAGATAGAACATGTTCAACGACTTATACAGATTAGTATTATGAAATCTTAAAATATGACCAATCTCCTTCGTGTCTTCTGACTTCTCCAGTCTACATGACATTGGCGAAGTAATCTGTGCTCAAATGGCAATCTTTGAATTCATTAACAAGAAAATTGAATTGAATTGAATCTTAGAATATGTTCTTAACTGACGAAATACTAAGAAACATAAGCCAAATTAAACAATATTTAAATATTTGAAACATCAATCCGTTGATTGATTTTAAAATACGTTTTTGTAATCTATACATACATATTATAATAAAAAATCTAACTGATGTGAGTCGAATCTGTACATTAAATATTTTTTGGAAAATCTTATTGAAATAAACATTATTATCGATATAGAGGTTGAATCTAGGTATAGTTTTTAGAATTTTTGAGTGTCTGTCTGTGACCACATCACGGAAAAATCACTGAAGGGATTTTGATGAAATTTGCTATGATGATAGCTGGGTATCCGAGTCAACATATAGGATACTTTTTACTGCGGGAAAATATCTCATCTCTGAGAAATCTATACTAAATATAAATTACATTATTAGTAAGAACTATTAAGTTGAGCAAAGCTTTTAATTAGAGAAATCAGAAAGAATTAAATGTCATTATGCATATTATATGCATACCTTAGCTACTAAACTAGTAGTTCTGCGAACAGTAGACCTCGCGAGCAATTCTTAAAATTATTTTCAGAATTGTCTAGTTTTGTAATGAGAAGGTAATCCCAGGTGCTCCATCAATCTATAACCTAAAAGGCCGGTTCCACTGGTAGAAGTCTAAAGGTAAAGCAATTTACTGCATTTCGAGGAGCAATTTTGCTCATCACGCCGAAAATCCTCATCAATTCTTCACCAAATTTTTAAAAGATAACATTACTACTTTTCAAATAAAAAAGAACCATCGAAATAGGATCTTATAAGGTACCCAGTTTGATAGAGATATCCAGTAGCCCCATTTTTGCCCCTCTTTAAAGGAAATACCCCTCCAATTAAAAATCCTTGAGGACAAAAAAATCTATGAAGTCGTAAAACCTGCATACCATGTTTCGTCCAGATCGGTTGTAAAATACGACCCGTAGAGGAGTACCGACGAGCTGACAGAGGAAAGCAAATTTTGCCAGACTTAAAGCTGAGATGCGTCACTCGCTCGATCAATGATTTCATTTACGTTCAAATCCTAGAAATGAAATACAAAAAATAATAATCTAATATCAGAAATGTGCAAAAAAATATTTCGCCCGGGCCTCACTGGCTCATACACTAATAGTAGGTAATATTATAAAGCTTTATATTCTATATATAACTTACAATTATTATAGTTGAATGCACAATGGGTATATTAAGCTAATGTGTAGTTCGTTCACATTTCAGAGTATATTATAGTTAAACGGGATTATCGTACTGGTTTCGCTATTTCGACTTCGATTGGTTCACTTTGCTTAAATTGTGATGATTCTAAAAGTCCATCACGATTTTATGACAATTCATTTTAAAAATCATATGTAGATAGAAATATCGACTTCCTATAGAATACACATCAGACTATGGTACCTATTATAAACTTGACCAGGATTAGATGGATGTTTTTTTTTCATAGAATTGTTAAGGAACAAACTCACAAATCTTTAAATATTTGATCAATCATAAAGAACCGTTTGTCATCTTTATTTAGTTTAATTTAACTGAATTACATTACCTACGTAACATAGTAAGAAATGTTATTAAAAAATTATTTTTTTTTTATTTAAAATAGCTTCGTTTAAGTTATTGTCAATTTAGCGAGCGCACCTGGCAAAATCTCTCCTAGAATTGAAAATGTACTTATGATATCTTCGTCGCAACGCAGCACGTGCTATTCGCTGTGAGAACACTTATCTGCCCAATTTAGTCTGCCTTCGCCGACATTACCCTTTTTGTTCATGAAATTTAATCTTCGATTGATATTAAATCTAGCATTGGATGAAAAGTCACTGCCGTATAAGGCACCATTTTATGCAGACATGCACGAGTACTATTTGTATATGTTTTGCTGAGTATAGCAAAACTATACTTGTTATAGTGGTTTAGTGATTGTGTATCAGTAAAGCACTATAACTAACAAGCGTATCTTTCAAAGACTAGTTACTAAAAGTAGTAATTATTTATGTTGATATATTTGTTTAAAAAAATAGCTTTTGTTATTTACTTTTACTCCCGTTTTTTTTCAATGAATAAGACATACTATTATATATATATATATATAAATTATATATATATATGTATGTAATTATATATATATATATATATATATATATAAATTATATTTAAAAAATGCCACCCAATATACAGTAGTATAACAGATGGAAACTGTCTCGTTTAGTTTGTAGACTTCCATGTAGTAGTCACCGTTTATCACGTAGGCCTGCCAATTGTGGATAGAAAACAATTCGTTCGATATTTATTCGACGTAGCATCACTGGCAATACGTTTGCGAGCGAAATATTGTGTTAGTGAACCGCGGCACTCCATCTCACGTTCTAGCTGTTGTGCTAGTTTCCATTCTGTTTAGACACAAAAATCAATAATACTTCACACGAACTTTCAGCAGATTTTAGACTTTCGAGGACTTTATATTGACATTTAAAGATTCGTTTAGTCAGGCAATGAAGTCACACGCCAACAGAAATGTCATCGTGAACTAGATTTACACTAGTCTATTTTGTAATTTGATGATTTTTTTAAAGTTCAAGCAAAAAGTTATTCTTTTTCATAATGGAGATTAGGTATGGAATAGGTCGCTAAGCTAAGCTTATTAGCAAATGTTTAGTTTCCATAAAAAACTGGATTTATGGACATATACATTTTTGGACATGTAAAAGGTTTATGTTCATCGTTCATTGTTTATGACATGGCCTATTGACTAAAATCTTGTAACGGAATTCGCACTTTCGATTAAATTTATATAATCGTCATATTTCATATTTGTTTACTTTCATTTTACTATCCAGAATTAATTAAAGTGGGTTAATGAAGAATAATTATTTATTTAGGCACAGCTATGTATTTACTAGATAGAGACAGAGACATTTAAACACTCTAATAAAACAGCTTATCTTAATCTTAAAAAATATATTAATATTCATCCTTACATTAAGATTAGTTATATTAATATTAAACAAATATATAAACTGTATATATAGTACTAGCGTTGCCCGCGGCTCCGCCCGCGTTCAGATGACCAAAAACCAAATTCTTAGGTTTTATATAATAGTAAACTCTTACAATGCAGTTTTTGTATTTTTTTCTCAGAAATGAGATATTTTTCGCGGTAAAAAATATCCTATATGTTGACCCGGATAACCAGCTATCATCATACCAAATTTCATCAAAATCTGTCCAGTGGTTTTCCCGTGATGCGGTAACAGACAGACAGACAGACAAAAATTCTAAAAACTATAGATTCGGACTCTGTATCGATAATAATGTCGATTTCAATAAGATTTTCCAAAAAATATTTAATGTACAGATTCGACCTATTTAGAATTTTATTATATGTATAGATTACCAGTTTACCACAATAGACCTTAACGTCTTAGTCTTAGACACATATTACCAGACCTTCAGAAAATATAGAAACGTATATTATACAGTATTCATATCACAGGGGCAATTTAGGAAAATGAGGTATTTTACTCTTGAAAGCATATAAGTTATTGTTTGAAGCACGACTGTGCCGCAATTATGTATATTGTAGGAAACGTTTAATCCTTGCTTACAAGCAAATAATATTGGACTCACATATTTTTATAACAGACAAACTATAATATACCAGTTGAGTTATGTATTCAATCCTTTTTAATGTCCCACTGCTGGGCACGGGCCGCCCTTCAATACGATGGGGAACAGGCTATAATCCAACACGCTGGCCAAGTGTGGGTTGGCGGACTTCACATGTCTTTCAAAAACTTGCTAGGTTTTCTCAGACATACAGGTTTCCTTACGATGTTTTCCTTCACCGTAAGGCAAGTGGTAATCATGTTAGAAATTATTCGCACATGAAAATATCAGAGGTGCGAGACCCGGGATTTGAACTCGCTTCACTCAGTTTCCCAAGCGAGCGCGTTACCATTGGGCTACCATTGCTTGAGTTAAGTAGAAACATATTTTTGCTGTCGACTGGTAGTGCAGTGGATCATAACTGATTGGCACTTTATATACCTCTACCGTTGAACGTCGCGGAGTCCAATATCTGTGAAAGCTGAATATTTAAAATAATAATACTGTCTGTATTATCAATTTTCTCATTGAGTAAAATTATTTTACTTGTTTATTTTTAATATTACAAATGTGAAAATGTGTTTACTGGTTTATTTAGCTGTCCTTGTTTCAGGAATCAACAGAGTGATGAATAGTTTATGGGTCGCAAGGTTTATTTTTTCCCGTTACATTAAGTATTTCCATGAGATATTAGTCACTTACAAAAAGCTTCTTCGGGAAAATAAGCATGGGAAATGAGGGTGACTTTTTATATATTTAAAGTTATTTTCAGAATACTATTTAATATAGTGAAAGTAAGTACAAACTAATTAATCCCGAATGCCTACACCTGTTACGCACATTCGTACACAATGACACAACGTAATTAAAGTTTTAGGTATCGTATCGCTTAGAATTAAAATTTATATAAATTAAATTATAACGATAATATGTATATAAAAATAATTTTATATAAGGTACCTTGGTCGAAACCTAATCGGGGTCACCGTTTGCTGCTACTTGTACATCGATAAAAACCTATAAGCCAATCCAGACGGCTTAAGCTACAATCGTTGCAGAGCAGAAATAAAAAAATCATAAGAATACAATGACGTATTATGAATCTATCGTATAACGATTCAATTTGTTATCACTACATAGTATAAAACAAAGTCGCTTTTTCTGTCCCTATATCCCTATGTATGCTTAGATCTTTAAAACTACGCAACGGATTTTGATGCGGTTTTTTTAATAGATACAGTGATTGAAGAGGAAGGTTTATATGTATAATACATGCATATTATAGTACAGAAAAGCCGAGAAATTCAAAGATTTGTATTTCATACGAACCGTCAAAACGTACCTATTCAATATATTTTTTAAATTTTTATTCTTTGATAATTGTAAAAGGATATGTTGAGCCCTTTTATTAAATTTTACCTGACATTTTTTTGATATAACATATTTTGCTTTACTCCAATATTGGAACTTATGACAAAAAAAATAAGAGAATAAAATTGGTATAGAAATATAGTTAGCAAAATATGAACTCTCCGTTTCCCACTTAGACAGTGTATTACAAAAACGTTGAAGAAAGCAAAAATGTTCCTTTCATCCACTTAGAAGTGGACTTTTTAGAAATACTTTCTTAGCTCAAGAGATTGTGTGGGCTATGAGTTAGTCGGTGACCCGAATTTTAATTTCATTCATAGCTACCGTAGGTACCTATATCTGCAGAGTACTTTGATTCTTTTTTAAAAAGAGAAAAATCCTTATGTAAAATATATTGCCTGTAGAAACAGGGGACTGTAATTGCAATAAATTGCGTGCCAGTAGCAGTTTTGTAAAATCGCTGAATTTTATTCAAGTCAATTATTTATCTTTTGGCTTCAATGCTAAAGATTATTAATCTAACAATATACATATATGGGAATTATATTATACTAGCATTTCCCGCGGTTCCGCCCGCGTTCAGATGACCACAAACCAAATACTTAGGTTTTACATATTAGTATACTCTTACATTGCAGTTTTTGTATTTTTTCTCAAAAATGAGATATTTTCCCGCGATAAAAAGTATCGTATATGTTGACCCGTATAACCAGCTATCACCATACCAAATTTCATTAAAATCCCTCCAGTGGTTTTTCCGCGATGCGGTAAGACAGACAGACAGACAAAAATTCTAAAAACTTCAGTCTGTAAAGATGTCTGTACGACAAAAGTTTGTACCAAGTCTGTATCGTATGGACGCACCATAACTCGTGTAGCATAATGACAAGAAAATCCAAAATGATAGTAAATAAATTAAAAATTAAGAAACATTCGTGAGGACACGTTTTTGAATTAAAAATAAATTTTTGCACTTATTAATGTAATGATTACATTTAAATTCTGTGGATTTATAAACATTAAGAATAAATTGATATGAATGTAAATTTATGAGTCCCAGGCAGACGCTTGATTTTTAACTGGACTTAAATGTAATAGGATTACGCAACGGAGACTCATTATCTAGCAAGATTTAGAACAGGAAAAAATAATAAAGAAAGATTCTACCTGTGTAATATGTATAAATTTTATTATTATATCATGAAGAGCTTCAAAACATGGAGCTTGAAGATCATGAGATCTTCAAGCTCCATCATGCTCATGTGATTTCTCTACTTCAACGATAATAGCATGAGCTATTATCGTTGAAGAAGAGAAATCTAAAAAAAATGGGAATCACATAATATTATGGTTCTACCACAGAACGAGTTTTGTAATCTCAATACACTTAAAACTTTTATTATTATTGAATGTCAACTTGTCTAAGTTCCCATGTTACTGTATTCACACCTGACGAATGGTCTAATTCGCCAAAGCTGAAAACTACTAAAGTAATTCTATTTCTGATCTAATTGCTATCAATTGAAATAAAACTTTTAATAATTTTAAGTTAGAATATTGTTGCCAGATTCTGTTTACTGGTAATCCATCCAACCGTTAAATCAGTTTAGTGGATGGAAAAGCACAGACGAGATTTCTAGATGTTATTTATTTGGCTTTTATATTAACCAAAATACTTAAAACTGTACCAGTTTGGAATTGGGTTGATTGAATGAGCATAAATAGAAGTAAGCACAGAAGATAATAGAAGCATGAATCAAACCTAACTCCTAAACTACGCTCAATGCTCTCACAAAAGTTCCATCGCAAACAGATGAATAGAGTAAAGAAATGCATGAGTCACAAACAGTCGACGTACTTCGTATATTTACTTCTATATATTAATATTTCAAGTTAATAAACAATAATTAAAATACATTTCAAACCAACAATGTTAAATTGAAATCAATAAGCCGATATCTTTATGCAGGATCGCTTTTGTCCAATTTTGAATATAAATTCTTTACAATTTTGCTATAATTTTCCCGTCCATCACGCTTTTGTTACGTTTGTGAATATGAATGCATGGAAGGCTTTGTTTATTTATTATTATATTTTTGCATAAATAACAGCCTTTATTTTTATAATAAACTGTATACACTTGGTTTATTTTAAACTGTGTATTTATATGTATGTATATATATATGATCGTCTTTTGCTGTCCAATCTTGGGGCTTAGCCAAATTGACGCTAATACAAAAGAAAAAATAGGAAGAACATAATATCTGAGCGTTCAATCGCGTAATAAATCTTAATATTTTTTATTCTATATTGATATAATGGAGAATATTAGTCGTCTACTGTAAGGCTGAGAGTCTGATAACTAAAAATATTGGAATCAGGGTAAAATTAAATGAAACATATACATTTTTTCACATTTTATTCATTCTTTTATGTAATCGTCAGAGTTGTACAACTAAATAATCACAGTTGAAACAAAACATAACTATGTAGGTATTATATTAATGTCTAAAATAAAATTACGTGCACCGGCGTCGGTTGCGACACGATTTCGCACCTTACAATTTGTACTGGGATTCTGTGCTCTGCTGTCTTAATTAAGTGTACAATGTTTAAGTAAAGTCATCAAAGTATAGTGCAAGTAGCGTGGTAACGAACCCTGGGACGGGCTAAGCGTGAACAATTTCTTTCTAGAAGTCAATAGTGATGTACATATTACATACACAGAAGGATTTGTATCTGGCTTCTAGATATTTTGATCAAATCTAAAGGCAAAATGTAATAAATATTATTTTTATATAAATCTTTAAAGATACCAATATTCTGCGGGGAGACACGGCACACACAAAATATAATTAAAGTCTTTGGTAGATATAAATCTATAATTCTAAAGTACACGATTTCAGACAACGCAGAGCTTTATAAATAAACCGAAATAATCTGTGCATTTAAATGCACAATTCTGTCGCGAGGGGAGGAAGTATAATTTAATAATAAATAGTCAAAAAAACTTAATTTATCGTAAAGACTGAAATATAAAAACGGACCGAACCTCGTCACATCATAATTCGTCTATACGATTACTGGCAGTGTAATGATATTATAAAAGAATAATAAAACCTAGATAGATGTCGATCTCGGACAGCTATTAAACTTCTACTTACACGATTAGTAATTAACGAGAATTGCTTTATTATTGAGACTTGAGTAGTTTCGAGTGCAAACTAGAGGTGTTCTTATAGTAGATATTCAAAGTCTATATAATTAAACAACCGAATCTACAAAATCTTAGGCTTCAAACACATAATAAAATCAGTCATTTTAACACAATACAGTATATTCTAAAATTTACACCGATCCTAGTTCGACGTCGAAGTGAGACAGTTTCATAACCTGTAATTTAATTAATTATTTTACTATAAATTCTTATAAATTAGCGTTAAATTAGTGACTTCTAACGGTCGCAATAACTATCTCACGTCAAAATCGATGGAATAATTCTAGCACAACACTCTTAGTAAGTTATTGATATTTTCCTAGGTGCGACTAAATTTATATTTTAAATATATTGAATAAATAAAGTGCAAACACTTAATTCTACGGTCGGTACCTGCGCCGACTCGCCCTTGGCACTTTCACACGCACTCTCGTCGCGTCGCGCGGCCACTCGGAAACTTAGATACTTTCAAAAGAACTGCTTAAATGTAAATCCATTTATCTCTCTAATAAATATTTCAAGTATATTATTGAGTCTGTTACATTAAATAGTTCTCTTATATAGTTTCCAATTACATACGCCACGCTGGGCGGCGGCCGCGCGACGCGTTGCCTCATTGCACTCCCCACACACACCTCTCACTCTCGCACGCACTTCCAAAGAGACTCTCCAATGGGAACTATCAATAAATTAGCTACTATTACGAGTAGACCGTAGACTCACAGATATTCTAATTTTACGTCTAACGCTACATGGAGACTCGGAGAGGAACACCAGTTACTGTACAGTTCACTTACGATGAATTTTCGAGTAGAATGTAAATTGTTTTACATTTAACTAAGATAATTGGGGTAGTTGGTTAGTTTATTGTATGTACATCCCCCGTGAATATTTGACATATCGAACGAGCGTTACGTACTCGACGTCCAATGGGACATTTCGTAACTATAATTAATATAAAATATAACGTATTTCAATAGTAGGTAGACGTCGATTGATGCGGAAGGGCCGTACATAAGTGATACATAAAGCTGTGGACTTACAAAATACTCGTATAAATTATTCACATTTATAGCACACTATCTACAAACACCCACGAATCAGAATCACATCTGGCCCTCCGGCAGAAATCCACTTATCTCGACTTCCGATAAAATACTGACTCGTAATATGGCTAACTCGAATAAAACTTATATCAAATATTTGGTGAAGATACCGGCTCAGACCTTATAAAAATTACGCAATCGAACGTATATATGCCTTAACGTATAGATACTTAAGCTAACAGTTTCTATTGTATAAAATAAACTCGTAGAAAATCGATAAGAAACGCGAGTCACGGCGTACGAGTGATGACGTTCGCGGATCCATCAACCGAGGGAATGGGTCCAGTGCGGCTTCAGTGGTTTGAAGATCTATTTACAAAGTCTTCGTTGTTATTATCGAAGGACTAACATAGTTATATTTTAAACATACAATTTAACATTATTGTTGTAAAAAAGTTCATTGATAAATAAATGTTAAAATTACTTATAAATTACGCCGACTTCAAAAACATTCTGAGAGCCTTTAACACCAGCCTTAAGTAAGTTATCATCATAAAAAATCAGTTCACACTTGGCGAAAATATTGCGTAAGAGAAAACGGAATAGAGTATCTTCTATTTTGAAGTCGGTTAAAATTTAGTTTGAGTTCAAATTTCGTTACAGCCCGGGTTTACTCATTTAATCAAAGTATAAAATTCGCTATGATTTGATAAGATCCTCCAACCACTAAGTCAATAACGGGATACAATTGACTCTTCAGCGCTTCGTAGGGTCTACAGTTGCTCGTCGAGATCAGGCCCGTACAGGTCTGCCAGCTTGTCGAACCGAGGCCCCCACGCGCTCAAGTAGTCATATTCGTGTATTTCATCGTCAGTTCCTGTAGAATAATATGCTTTGTTAATTCATGATTCATTCGCTTGGAGGAGTCCCTCTTCTTGGATTTAAAATATTATCTATCTACAAGCAGCCACCTTATTGCAAATTTTTTTACTAACAATAGCCTCTATGTTAGTGCAGGTTAAAATTTATTTGTTCAGTTGGGTTTTAGTGGGTAGCGTGGTTTCAAGCCGGTAAGTCCCGTGTAACCTGTATGCAGGTGGTATGTGAAAATGTATTTACCAAAGTTATAGTTTATTTGTGTATTAAATTTCATCCAAATCTGTCCAGCCGTTTTAGTATGAAGGAATAACATACACATTATACACATACACACAAACTTTCGTATTTATAATAGTGATTTGTTTACTTGTTTGTTGTTTAGTAAGTTCTATTGAGAGCCCGTCTTTAATTTTCCACAAAATTCGGCAAGAGTTTACAAAGCTATAAAAATTTAGCTTAGTACTTTTTTATTTATTATCTGTATATAGGTATATACTATTACTTCTTATAGAAATAAAAAACTATTCTCAACCGTTTATATTTCTTAAGCCATAAGATATACTTTATATTTATATGAGCATTCTGACAAATATAAAGACAATAAAGTATAGTAATAATATACGCATTTAAGTCTTACGTTATGATCTACAATAAAAAAGAAACTTTAGATATAAGACATTTGTATGGAAGGTCTATAAAGAAAGTTTCATCTAAGCTCGACAAAGCTCGAAAAGTTAAACAAGTGTTGAACGGAAGAGAGGATAATTAGCTTCTGCGTTGCAAACTCGATTCGTTCCAATGAAGTTAACTTTAGCTTGCGAATATTATGTAAAAAATCCTTTTTTTTCTAATGATATTTACTTAGATTGATTAAAACCTAAAATCTTACTACATACACAACGCACACCCAACTTTTTGATTATTCAAATAATCTTAAAAGTACTTGTAATATAAAAATAAGAAAATTTAAAAAAGTTCTGAAGTTCGGTACATTAAACAGATAAACAGAAAAATGAGTAAAATGTGTCTATGACGAAAATTTTTTTTTACTTTACTACACATTCCTTAAAAAAAATTCTTAAGTAATTGCTTTTGTAAAATATTTTACTTAAATTTATTTAAGAATACTAGTAAAGATATTATTTGTTATTTGTACAAGGGATGTATCAAATAACTTGATTCCCCATACTAACTTTCATCCCATTTTCACCCCCCCTAAGGGAGGATTTTCGGGGTAAAATAGTAAAAGTATCCTATGTCCTTACCAGTATCTCAAGCTATCTTGTTACCAAATTTCATCTAAATCGGTTCAGTAGTTCCAGAGACTACCTCCTACAACGTCACAAACTCACAACCTCACACACTTTACCTCTTTATAATATTATATCAAATAATAACTTTAATAACTGTTACATACCGGAAGCAAGCGAGGACAGGGAGCCAGCAGTGCTACCGCCACCCTCATACGCGTAGTTCCGGAGATCGTCAAAGGGCGGCGCGTTGGGATCGCTGTCCGCGCGCCGCTTATGTTCCTCTATGAACATGCCCACATTCGTCTCCCCTGGGAGAGGCACTCCCACTGGGGGCGCCACACCAACCATCGGACCGACGCCCAACCCCACTCCCATCAATGGATCTAAACAAAAATATTATTGTTTTTACTACACACTAGTTTCTACCAGCGGCTTGGACTGCGTGATAAATGTTTTTTTTCTTTACTTTCATAATTAACGTCTGAGATTGGTGGATAAACTAAAATACAAAGCTAAAATACTAAATACGAGGTTTATCGGAAGATACTATCGCAACAGAAAATTTGATATTATTACGTTATTTGACAGCGTTAGTTCAGAACTAAAGCTCTATTCAAGAAACATTAGAAACTAATAATACCTACTCCGGAAGTATTACCGGGATGAAAAGTATTCTATCTATGTATGTGCTAGTCCACGACAGATCCTGTTCGGTCCTGGATAGGTCCAATTGTATACCAAATTACATCAAAATCTGTTCAGTGATTTACGCGTGATTGAATCTCATACATTTTTACTAACATATGCCAACATATTTATCTATACATATAATAAAGTTGTAACTAAGCCGAATCTTTACATTAAATATTTTTTGGAAATTCTTATTGAAATAGACATTATTATCGATACAGAGGCCGAATCAAATTTTTAGAATTTTTGTCTGTCTGTTACCGCATCACAGAAACACCACTGGAGGGATTTTGATGAAATTTGGTATGATGATAGTTGATTATCCGGATCAACATATAGAATACTTTTTACCGCAGGAAAATATCTCATTTCTGAGAAAAAATAAAAAAAACTGCATTGTAAGAGTATACTAATATGTAAAACCTAAGAGTTTGGTTTGCTAGTTTATAATATTATATTAGTAGGATATTGCATTCTAGCAAAGATAGTCTTAATGTAGTTATGTTACCCTGTCGGGACTACATCTAAATACACTCGCAATTTTCGTTCAACAATATTCGAAAAGTAGCTCTTTAACATAAGATTAAAGAATTAAAGTGGATTTGATAACAGCCTTAATTTTTAGAGCCGGGAGAAGCGGACAATGGCAGTTTGGTGCAAATTAAATACTTCTGTCTCGGTAAAGCAGCAAAGTCTTTACTTTTTTCAAATTTTATTGTTCCCATTTAGCGGATCAGCTGAATTACAATATACAGATTTTCCTCCAGCTTGTCGTTATTAACAGTGCATTGAATTGACACTATAGAGGATTGACAGACGGAAGTAACAAATGTTTGCGATTTTCTCAAGCCTTTTATCTCAACTTAGTTTAGAGAAAAATCAACATAATCTAAAACAAATACCGAGTGAAATTTAAATTAAGTATTATAAATCAACGAAGTGTGGTTTCAAACCAATAATTAATACTTTTTGAAATTTTGGTTTCACTATTATTTATTCATACGCGCATAATATATTGCAATCTTTGCACTTTCAAAGTTCTGAATTTTGATTTATTTTTCAAATAAAATATGTATAAACTCCAGTGAGATATAAAATGAAAGTCGTATAAATTGAAACAGAAGTTAAAAGTTTGAATAAATATAAATAAAAAATAACGCAAAGCGAAAAATTTACCACGTTAAGTTTTGTCTTGATGTTTTCGATATTTGCAGCTGTTACCTATGGACATGGATATATAGTGACGAAAATGATATAGTATCCAAAAAATAGTATTATTCATTATCATTGTATTATAAAAAAAATAGAATAAATAAATAAACCTTTAAAATTACACTAAACAACTACAGACAATAGTATAAAAAGATGTCAAATCTTACATGGCATTTTGGCCGGAACATGATCAGGGAGAGGTCCGCCAATCGGAATTTGCAGGGGAGTGATATCAAACGCGGTCATGTCATCTTCGCCACCGCCTTCATCATCGTAATTTATAATGTTCTCACGAACATCATCATCTGGTCCTGGATACTTGATGTGAGCCTCGCGACGACGGTTGTACACCACGAATACCAGCACCAATACTGTTAAATTAATTCAATTAAAATCAAACTTAATCGTTGTCGCTTTAACAAATTACAGATCATTTTACTTCTGTACCGTATCATTAATGTACGGGTTATACTCGTACAATACGGAAAATTACGCTTCAAACAATTTCGATTGTAGCCAATACAAGATAACGATTCAAGCAAATATATGAGTGTATGACTCTGGCATATAAACGAGCTGCTAAAATAGAAACTAGCGGCATTAGTGTTCATTTACCAAATACGAGGTTTATCGGAAGCTACCATCGCAACTGAAAATTTGATCCCACGAGCGCTCAAGTATGATTTACGTAGCGCTTTATAAGTGGATTTGTAACACAGAATTATAATAACGGCTGGCGCTCCTCCAACACAGCATCCAAAATAGGGCCCATTTAGAAGTTAATTTTGAGCCTAGATTTTAAATGTACAATATTAATGCCTAAATTTTTATTTACAAAACATTAAGTATTGTCTGGTAGAATTTGTGCCGTTTTTAATATGACTAATGTAAAAGACAGCGCAATTCGTAGCTAAATTGTTATTAAGGTTAAATGTTTTTAAGATATTGCGTTGCTTCCATTTAACAGTCTTATTCTCAGAATACTTTTGCCTTCAAATAAAGAAATATACAGATATGGTTCTTTTACAGAAAATATATTGAATATATCCATAGTAATATGAATTTATTAAGTTCATAGAAATTCAAACAAATGAAATATTTAATTTTCTTAAATGAGTTATTTTCAAATTATTAATTATACTTATATATTTTTATTACAGAGTAGATTTTGTTATGCTTTGTACCTACACATATTCATATAAAATTTATCGACGAAAGAACCCTTTTACGAAGCTGTCTATAACGATTTGATCAATTACGCTTTATGCAACCGAACGCGGATAGAGCTTTTAGAACGTCTATATTATCTATACGTGCATTTCTAGACTCGATAGAATTGATGGTAACTAAACCACAGCATTCATTCAACGTTTTGTGATACATTTTCTAGTCACTAGATAGTATTAGGAAATAATCTTAGATGTTTATGAAATCCTATTGATGATTGACTACTACTAATCAGTTTTATTTTATAATTAGGTGAACATTAAACATTTAGATACACGAGACGGGTATGAGAAAACATGCAAAACAATAAAAGTGCTCACCTAAAAGCAAAAACAAACAGACAATGATAGCTATAATGAAATCTCTGGAGGGCATGATGATTCCTGATGCGAGTAGTTCCAGTGCGCAATCGTGTCCAGTGTAACCGAAGGGGCAAATGCAGTCATAACGTCGAATTGGTTCACGGTCCAAACATGTGCCGCCATTCAGACAGGGGTTGTGGAGACACTCGTTCACATTGACGCATGTGCCGCCAGCGCGAGTCGATCCTCCCGGACACCTATACATTGTGCGCTTTACCTCTCGTTCACAAACGAGCTACGCGCACTGAGCCCCCCATAAACATAGAACATGCACTACTTTATATATATGATAGATAATGAGTGCGAGAGGGTGAAGTGAGACGTGGGATGCGCTAGACCAGACAGGGATAGCGAACCTTGCAATACGTGTCAAATTCTAATTTAAATGTGAAAGTGAAAATATTCTATGAAATGAGTTAAGACCATTTAATCTAATGGGATACGCATGCCATGGATTCGCCAGCCCATTTTGAATATTGCTCACTCATGATAATAAGAAGGCAGACGAGGATGGCCGCGAGGGCGCC
The DNA here is from genome assembly GCA_921882275.1 of Brenthis ino. NCBI lineage: Eukaryota > Metazoa > Arthropoda > Insecta > Lepidoptera > Nymphalidae > Brenthis > Brenthis ino. The sequence continues at coordinate 23,824,954 of OV170225.1, read as the reverse complement.
CATGCTGAGTTTGAGCGTGCGTCCTTCCTGAACGAGTTCGCAGTTTTCACCCCAGAAACCCTCGGGGCAATGGCAGCGATAGCCCGGCTCTCGGTTGACACACGATCCACCGTTGCGACACGGGAAGTACAGACACTCGTTCTTGTCTACGCAACCCTTGCCGTCCGCAGATAATACCAAACCCTCACCGCAACTAGACACGACAATATGTTAATACACTACACATGAATAAACATACTATATTATTATAAATTAAATGTTTGTAATATAGTCATATACGTACATATGTTAATAGTATATATATATTGAAAGATATTATTACATGTACGTGATAATGTGTGAAAGTGAATGCGAAAGATTTAGAAAGCGTAGGTATATTAAATGTTATTATATTATAGGAGATATTAAAAAATGCTATAGGTATGTAATAAAATAAACTATACAAAGAAAACTCAGTGCGCGCCTAAAATATAAATAGTCAAATTAATAACAAAATGAAACTTTGAAGAATAATAAAATTCAACTTCGATTCATATAATTTATTTTCAATAATATTAAATGCAATAGAATAGCTGATATGTATCTAAGTAAAGGTTTCAAGATTTAAAGTTAAATTAAACAAATTTTAAAGAATAATTTTTAAAGAATTGAAATATTAACTTTTTTGTTTAACTAGCTTATTTATGTATTTATATACATACATTTATTCATATAAAATAGATACTCACGTGCACTCGTATTCGTTCCACAGGTCGACACACTCAAATGGCTCGTTACAGTGAACGTTAATGCAGGGACTATTAGACGGACAATTTCTGTCTAAATTCCTGGCCATAGTAGCCTGGCCCCATTGTGTGCCATTCATTGCCGGAGGTAACGGTAGATGCTTCCCTTCTAATCTGATATCGTCTAAACAACCTTTCTGAAAATCTGCATATACTTCAAAAGTCCGCACACCAGTATATTCTGCTTTGCCCCCCGCATACACACCTTCTTGTTTATCGACTAAAAGCCACTGATGGCCATCAAATGTAAACGTCTCGTTATATCTTCTTCCTTCACCGCCATCAATTTCTAGCGTAGCGGCACTTCCATATCTACTCACTCTAGCGATGTGCCACTGACCATCGTCGACCGCTACAGAATTTAACCAAACGTCACGTTCTTCTGTACGTAAGGAATTTAAATTAAAACGGAAATGTAATCGCGAATCTTTTACTTCTAATATTCCATATTCACGATTATGCTGATCGCTAACTCTAAAAAGTTCTCCATGAGGTTCACGAGTTCTGAATCTTAACTGTATTTGTGTACTAAACCTATCTGGTTCGAAACTTAATGCAAATTTAACATAGCTTTGAGGTCTGAAACTTGTGGGCGTGGTTGGTAAATTGCAAGATGGGCCTGTCCATCCTGGCAAGCATTGACACCTAGCTTCAGAAAAACTACCAACACAAGTACCGTGCTCCCAACATCTTGATGTAGTATCGGCTTGGTTACAGATTTCTTCTGTTTGAGGGCATCCAGCTACTGAATTTCGTGATAAACCAGGATGAGCCAAATCGTATAATTTACTGTTATGAATCAAATTTCTAATACATCCATCGAAACCCTTGCCAATTGGCATGTACTGCCAATGATAATGCGTAGGGTCAAAATGTTCTATATACAATCCTCCAATTTGTAATGGGGCATTAACATTTAGGTACTCATTAAATGGTGGAATAGTACCAGTAGCTTGACAAGTAGAGTCATCAAACTCCGGTGGAGTACCATCTTCCATTTCTTGAATGTCTGCCGATTTACAATAATCAACTATCATCCTTACATTTTCAGTATCCCAAAATATATCTATGCGATGCCATTCGCCATCATCTAAAGATTTCTTTGTTTTTACTCTTAATTCTAGAGTTCCGGACCCAAAATCAATTAAGAGTCTTGGATTTCCTCTTTCTAATTCAACAGATATAAAATCTGAAACTACTATTTCTTCTGGTTCTGGTGGTACTATTGGTCCATTGTAGAGTAAAACTCCTTCTGACTTTCTTGTTATGAATTCAAAGCTGAGATGAGAATTATCGCACATTTCTAGTGACGGATACCAAGCCCAACCAGTGCCTCTGAAACTTCTCGATGTCTGTTGGCAACGTGGTCCTGTATAACCAGGTGGACAAGAGCAAGTTAAACCATATTTACCTTCAATGCATCTGCCACCATTATAGCAAGGGGAATTGCGACAAGTCTCTGCTTGTGTGAAGTTTCTAGCGCCACATGTACATTCGGCAATAACATCAACCCTTACACCAACTAGAGCAGTTTTGTTAGCATTCACCATATATGGTAAGTTACTAATGTCTAACACATTTGTACACGATCCTTCACACATCTGATTTTCATAAAGACATTCGTCAATGCCAACCATAGTTATGTTAATTCCAACAGCTCTTTCAATTTCCTCTCTATGCATAAGTACAATGCCATTTAATCGAATGGGCTTATAATAATGAGCACCGTGTGCTGAGAAACGAATGTCAGTTACAGGAGGGTGTTTCTTTCTTAGCTGAACGCTGAATATATCAATATTTTCACGTTCAGTATTAAGTAGGTCTGCTAATTTATCTTTAAATATGTCTAATTTGCTCCTTGAGACACTTAAGGTTTTGTAATTCCAAACTCGAATAAAATCTTCATCAGATATTCCCGATATTCGTATTGATCCCGAGTTTATGATAGCCTCGTGTGATATTTCTTTAACATAAACTGTTACATTAGCTGGTACGTCCGTTTGTGTATGTTTTCTGTCATACACCTTAAATTTCAAGTGATATCTACCTTCTCTTGTTTTATGACGCATTTGTATCATACCTGTTTCTTCATTTAAGGTAAAATTGGGATGTTCCGAACTTTCCCAGAAGAATTTTTTATCCGGTAAGTCCCAATCATCTAAATCATAAACATAAACTCTCCCAATTTCAGTATCTGGCGCTTGACCTTGGTAATTATATACAAGAATTTCCTTGGATCCAGGTTGCATTTTATTGTCATTTACATCCCCGATTACTACTGTAAGCGTACTAGTTCCTGTCATTGCTGGATTACCATGATCTTTAATAATAATAGGAATAAGATATTCTTTCTGCTGCTCCCTGTCAAATGATCGTAGAGATGAAACGATAGCCATACCATCTCCATTAGCACCTTTTTGATCTTGTTCCACTTTAAATGAAGCCCTTATTATATCATCAGCACCAGGGTCAAGCCTGAATTGGAATGGGGGGCCATTGCTCTTTGATCTATCATCATCATCTGTAGCTAATATTTCAGCAACTTTTTTAGGTGTAATATGTTCTGTTAAAACAGGTCTATAATCTTTAAGGAAGGTAGGCGCGTTATCATTAATATCTTGCACTATAACAGTAAGCGTCGCCGTTGCTGTTCTTGGAGGAACTCCATCATCTATAGCTAATATTTTTACTTGATGTCTAGGTGTGTCTTCCCGGTCCAACGACCTTTGTATACTTACAGTTCCCTCTTGATTTATGGAGAATTGTCGTTTTCTGTCTGATGATCTATCTATAGCATATGAAACTTTACTTTTACCACTTTGATCAGGATCTGTGGCTTTAAATGTCTCAAGGCTTTTGCCTACTTCTGCATTTTCATATACAGAAACTTCTATATTTGCACGTTCGAATTGTGGTTTATTGTCATTGATATCTCTTAGCTTTACAAGTACCCATGAATAAGCTACATGATATTTATCATTATCATTATCTTCACCTTTATCATTAACTTGTATTCTGAATCTAAAGCCATTGCTTTGTAATTGGTCCTCGTAATCTAGTGGCTGTACAATTTTTAATGACCCAGTACCGTCATTGTTTCTGACCATCGTAAATTTATCGGCACCATATCCACTATTCTCTATAACTTTATATTGGAATTTATTAGTTTCATCTTCATCATGAACAGTAACTGTAAGGATTGGCATTTCAGGTAAATTAGTGCCATCAGTTTCATCAACTTCTGTAAACCATTCATCTTTGGTAAACTGAGGGGGCATGTCGTTTATGTCTTTTACTCTTATAGATGCTGTCCCTGTCCCTTTTAGCCCCCCACCATCCGAAGCTACTATTTGTATAGAGTAATCAGGTGTTCTTTCACGGTCTAAACAACAAACAGCCGTTTTAATAACACCAGTTTCGGGTTCGATTTCAAATATAGGGGATCCTGTTTCTTCTTCAATAACATTTTTCTCGATAGAGTACCATAATTTCGCATTATTACTTTCAGCAGGATCATCATAGTCTATAGCTGTCATTGTCATTACGACCATACCCGCAGTTCCATTTTCTGTAACATTGCCGAAATATACTCCTTGTGGGAATATGGGTGCATTATCGTTTATATCTTTGAGATTAACTTGAACATCGGCGTAGCCTACTAATCCCTCACCGCCTTCATCTTGAGCAAATACAGTGAATCTCCATTGCGGCCTTCCATTAGGCTGGTCACGATCTAAAGGCTAGAAAAATATATTTAAACATTAATAATTTCTTAATTATAATTACCTATCATCTAGAGCACACTGGAAGTTGCCACTAAGTATTTATATCTTAAAATTCAATAATATTTACCTTTAATACAAAAATTTCTCCAGTAGTTCGGTTGATATCGAATTTACTGTTTGATGGATTGTCAGGATCTATGCCTTGACCAGTAAGAAAGTACACAATGTTCTGCTGTCTGTCCTTATCGCCGTCGGTAGCCGTAACCTGTTTTTATATATAGAAAATTTTAGTACGATAAATATACGATTAAAAAATTAGTATAACTTAACATGACAAACTAGTGTATTCAATTGTTTGGGAACTTATACAAAATTAATAGTTTTAAATCTTTACTGTCATAAAAATGAATATAAAAGCTCCCCATATATAATGATACTATACATTAAAGCCATGCATAAATTAAGGTATCAATTAATTAAAAATTTATTCTCTAGTAGGTATATACTCGTATATATATACATATACATGTACAATTTAAAACAAAATACAGTATAATAACTGGTACTATTACATTTTAGTAATTTGTTTAAGTATCATTATGTGAGATCTCTATGGTTTTGTGAATTTAGTAGACTGTATAAAATTGTTGAAGAAAATATTATGCTAAAAACTTTCGGCAAATTGTTTATTTGTTAGAGACTTGACCCTTGTTTCGTTGTTAACGTAATAATATTAAAATATCTCTCTTAAAAAAATGCCAGAAGAACATTCCACGTCATACTCCTGGTACGTCACTATAGAATTCGAATTATTTTACATATTAATCTTAAATTAAGAAGATGATTATAACATTATAGAAACTTTTAAAATACGATAGGTATATTATTTTACCAGATACGTTACTCGTTACCAAAAGTTTTACAAGTTATGAAGTCGCCAGCACCGGCAGATTGTTTGCATCGGCGTGTGACAGCGGTTGTTCCCCAACAACTGACGAAAACTTTGTACTTTTTTTGCCAAATCCGAAATAAAACTTTCAGGGTGATATTCAAAGAGTTAGGGGTAGATTGATATAATGTAGGACAAATTTAAATTGACACATTCTATATTTCTTCTATTTAGGTATAGCATATAATATTATGTACTTTAAATTGTAATAGTTAATTTATTATTTTACTATTATTGTGTAGGCATAACAATGATTGAAATAAAATTGTGATTTATCCTTATAAAATGTCAATTTCTATTGGACATAAGATAAGAAAATAGGACGTAATGATTTGGCCTGAACAGTGCTATAGAAATGAAGAGGGTCGACGTTTGTGTAATTACTTGGATTATTTGCGAATTTAGACCAATTATAAGAAAAATCATGTCGTCATGATAGACGGTCGACCTTCTCTTTGATATTTAAAATGTAATAAAATTGTATATATTTTTAATGGACATTCTAATTTTTTTGCGAGCAACGCCGTTTTCAAAATTTTCTAGAATATTTAAAATTTATAAAAATCTAGAATACACAAACAAACTAAAATTATAACTAAGTATACTTAAGTATAATAAAAATATGCAATAATTATAATTTAATTATATTTTAGCTTCATCAAAATAATTAACAATTATTAATTCATTGTAAGTATGTACATTACCTATCTAATGTAAATTAGTTTGAAAAGACATTAAACGTAATCCGTTACTTAGTCTTGTGCTTGGGAAAGACTTTACAAAGGCGATTAATTAAATTAAGTAAACAAGACGAACAAAGGCCAAGTATAAGAGACCTGAGGTGTTAATGTGAAGAACTGTTTGTATATAAATACACTACAAAAGACAAAGATTAAAAGCCATTCTATCGCGCTATCGCAGGTATTGAACATGCAATATAATTAATTAAAAGGAAACTCTACAAATCAATGCAAAAAGCTGAAATCGAGCGTAAAACCCAAGCGATTTATAATATTTATCCACTTACTTGAAAGCTGTAGAATCAAAGAGGATATTTCAATTAATTTTACTTTAGTTAAGCTGCATTGATATTTATAAATTGTATGGTAAGGATTTTATAAATAAGAGAAGATAACATAAAAAATATATTATTATTGGAAAAACAGAAAAATATATAAAGTAGGATTGTTTTTTTTATAAATTATAATTGTTCGCCACCAGGAATAAATATAGTCGAATAACTAACAAAATATAACGAAAAACAAATAAAAACAAAACAAACAAAACCTGTATGAGGGAGTGGGGGTAGGGGCCAGTTTCCTCAAGGGCCTGAGTGACGTAGGCGCTGCGTGTGAAGCGGGGCGGGAGGTCGTTGATATCTAAGACGTGAACCACGACGCGTGTGAAGTTCTCGTTGCGCCCGTCAGAGGCCACCAACGTCAGCTCGTACTGCGCACACGCACGCGTTAGGACATGCCCATGCAATTAACTAGCTGCTGCACGAACTTGTTCGATTTTTTATATTTTTAAATGAAAATATTTTAATAAGAGTTCGTGAAACAGCCGGTGCAATCTATAGCTTAATTGAGAGCGTACTCTAAATAACAAAAGTTTGTAGAAAAAATAAAATAAACTATGTATGTTAAAATAATATGTATGTATTTTATGAAATAAAATAAAAAGAATCATGAAATAAAATAACATTGTAAACAAAATCGCTGTCAGGTAATTGATATTTTATATTCTTTATAAAATGTTAAGTGATGCCTAAGTCGTAAATATTTTTTAGGTCTTTATATTTTTTCAATGTTTTATTTGACATTTAATTTCTTATAGATTAAAATATAAATTATATCTTATGATAAGTAAATTTAAATTAGCGGATGTATAAATAACATTTTTTACTAGTATTCTATTACGAGAAATATATATCTACCTAAATGTAGCTTTCGAAATATTTATGTATTTTTTTCTTTATTTAAACGTAAGGTATATTGTTTCGATACAGTAGAGCCAACTATGCAATGTTCCATTTTTCAAAGGCGATAAGACGCTTCTGTTACAGTTTTATATTTGCCATTTCAACGAATAATACGCGATGTATTGTGCTGGCTACACGTTTCCCATTCGGTGAATTTCACAACATTTACTTATGTTTTTGTTACAATTACGTTGATTGTAAAATATTGATATTTTACCATAAAACAAATAAAGGTTCTATCGAACCATTCAAGGTAACTAATATGTTGGAATTTGTGTCACATGAAATAGGAATTAGATATATTCATGTTATTTAATAATGGTACAATTTCTATTACTTGATGTTAGACTATATATAATAAAACTTTGTTCATCAACTGTTACCTACTGTGTAGTATTTGGTTCTTCATTGCGTGTTAACACGTGTGTGAATGACATTTTCATTCTACGTTCCTTTAATAAGGAACAAAGGGCCGAATTATAAGAGCGCTATAGGCTAAGAGCACTCCTAATATAATTAATGAAATGTACGCATACTTCATTAATAAATTAAAAAAATATATTAAAAAATATAAAAGCTAGAGTTGTATGTATGTATTTGTTTTAATTTATATTAATAATAAAAAGAAAACAAAACAACAACAAATTATGTTGAATAAATAACTAAAAACATTCTAACACTAGCACTAAAACGGCACTACATCAAAACGACACAAGAAAACCCATGCCATGCAAATGAAAAAAAAAAAAATATAAAAATGTCAATTCAGATCGGCAAATGTCACCCCATGCGTCCCTTTGGAAGCTTAAGCCTCAAAGCGGTGACTGGAAAAGAATCAAATAAGGCCTTTTTATCGCCTCGAAGCGGACCTGTAGCACTCGCTTGGGAAGATTGCGGTCATCTTCTTCAGTGATTTGGGTTCTATATGTGGGTCTCTCGAACACTGGGGGATTATCGTTCACATCCTTCACGTGAATCACCACGGTCGTGTAGTTCTCTTTAAGATTGTCCGAAGCGGCTAACTTCAACTCGTACTGTTCCCATCCGCCGCAAGTTAAGACAAATAAATCAAATTCAATAACTAAACGACCAATTACAAATATGGAATATTAATTAGTAATTAGTGAAACAATACTATGATATTAATGTCTCTAAATGACGAAAATATGTACGACTATAATAGATAGACACTCTGTTGACTTTGAAGATAAGTAATTATAATTAAGATGAACGAAGTTATTTAAAAAGTTTACTCAAAGCAAAATTGACAGCAAAATACCTTTCAAGAAGTTTATGAAGTTGATCAAGTAAAGCAAATTCCAGTATTTAAATTTTAGAGACAGAAAAATACCAATTTACAGCAAAATATAAGTAAACTAAAATGATGAAATCTTATAAAGTAGAATCTTAACAATAGGCATTTGTGGTTACGACCCGAGCAACTTATTGGCGTCATCTGTCGGTGTCACTCCGTTATTTCCAAGCAGGAGAGATGTTTGTTTAAGAAGTCATTTCGGGCGCATTATCTAATTTAAAATTTAACAATTTAAATTTGGAATTGTTTCATTTTAATCTTTGTTGTCTCATTTTAATAATTTACAGATAAATAATATTGAAGTGTTTGTTTGTTATGTCAAAATAACAGCTTTTTACTAAATGCATATGGAATTATATACGGTATTTATAAGAAATACACAATTTTTTAAATTTTTGTCTGGCTGTCTATCTGTCTGTTTGTTCCGGCTAATTTATAAAACGGCTGGGCCGATTTTGATGGGACTTTCACTGGTAGGTAGTTGATGTTATAAGGAGTAACTTAGGCTACTTTATTTCAGTAAAAGAATTCGGGTTCCGCTCAAAAAAATTAAAATGTACCTAGGGAGGAACCCGAGCGAAGCCAATGTGAGTCGCCAGTTAAATATAAGCTTGTGATATAATAGAAAGTTGGTAAAATTACATACTTTTACATTACTTTTAGATAAACAGAATATTATCTACCTCACAACCAAAACTAAGTAAATTAAACATCGGTAACGTCATCATAATATGAGTTTCTAACTTGTACTCCTATAATTTACAAACATCCTGAGGGGATGTGTAGTATTCATATTAAATAACTCACCTACTATTACTAGATGAATAACTAATTTTCTGGGTAATATTGTATTTAGTACTCATATTAACAGTATATAAATTCAAACGGATAAGTAGAATTTATAGTTTAATCGAGCAAATTCGACTACTCAAGTAAACTAAACATGTATTACGCCATAGTAATTTACCACTTAAAATCCTTAACACCTCCAGGTAAATTTCTTAGAAATTAATTAAATTTCTAAGAAATCTATTGTTAACTGTAACGCCGGCGTGTCTGCGGTCGTAGAGGGATTAAACTGCTTTAGGAAGGCAAAGGGACTGAATGTTTGTTAGACATATATCCCGATATTTGTCATATTATTATTGTAAAGCTTGCTGTGAACGAACAGACGGAAAGACATAAATATAGTTTATGATTTGGGTTACATTTTGTGTCATTATTGTTGTATTTGGGGATTTTGTTTATGATTTAGTTTATCAATATTTTCTTTGAATTTAATTTTTCATTAAGATTTTCAAGAAATAGTTAACAATTTTTATCGGCATTCTTATCATGGCTTCTGTAACAAATGACAATAAAAGGAATTTGTAAAATAAACCGGTTTGTGTCCATCTATTTAGCTCTGCGACCTACAAATTTAATATAGCGATCCAGCCTTCGGCACTACGCCGGCTTGCTTAAATGGGTATTAAAGATTAAATTATTTATCCCGAGAAAACTTCAATGAATCTTCCTCGAGGGCAAGAAAGATTAAAAATATTTAAAAAATATAGTAAAGAAATTCATGGAATGCTCAGAGGATTGGATACTTGCCATGGTTTTTATTATCGAAAACCCTGAATATGTTAATTTATCAGCTCTTATTTTTTTTAGAAATCATAGTGATATTGTTATACTAAAAATAACATAGTGGTTACTAGTTACAGCAACCATTACAGATACATTCTCTTTCTGTTCGCAGCACATATTCCGACATAGGCCAATAAAAGTTACAATGAAACATTTTTCGATTTCAATGTATCTAAATTTTATATTTTGCTTTAAAAGCAAAGGTTAGTATTGCATACGTATGGATCGTTTTGTGCAAGTGCCAACGCCGGCACCAGGACGATAGTCATTTGTAAACGGCTGACCTATGCCCTTGGTCCATTTTGTTGAAATAATGGTATCGAGCTCCAGCCAAAGTGTCATGCCACAGGCCGTTGCTGTGCAAAGGCTATGATTTACCGAAACCTATTTACTATCTTTCATTTAACCGAACTGACTGATTTAAAAAAGTAGAAATAACACCCCAACAGCTAAATTTTGTCGTATTACTAAAGTTATTATATACATTTTTTATATAAAAATATTTATCATGTACGTTTTTTTAATGATTCAATTATAAATACTGAATAATAAATGGTTTTAATGATAATTAAAATTTATTTTCAAAAAGGAAAACAATAATTAAAATTAAAAACGCGAAAACCTCTGTGGTTATTAATAAAATAATATTATTTTAATAATCTATATAATTTGAAATGAAGATTTTATTTTCATTATAACACACCACAGCATTAATGATATACTCAAAACTGGAACAAAACTTATCATTTTTTTTATTAAACTAGGTACTTTAAAATCACTTCGTGTGCACATTGTACGTTCATATTGAATGCTACGTCAGAAGACAATATTTGTTACCTCCACGATACAATATATCATGAAATCGTGTGGAAAACGTTTATATGTTTCAATGCACTCCGGTAAAGAGGTAAGGCTCAGAGCAGACTTTCGTCGTTGGAAGATCCTTGTTTTCTAGATTCCATTGTAGGAGGATAAGTGTAGCTATATTCAATAAATCGACTTAATTTTTTTTTAATGAAGCAAACTTAATATAAGAAAATAGTATTTTAGAATATAACAATATGATGTTATAACTTGTAATTTAAAAATTGATATTTACGTACGTGAAATAAATATTAATAAATCCTATATATTAACTATTTTATTCGATCGAGTTATACTTTTGAGCGTATCTGTCTTTGCCCTTATCAAACATGATTAGTCAAGACTGCGAAGACGTAACTTACCCGTTTCCTAGTTTCATAGTCGAGTGCGCCGGCCACGTAGATGGCGCCGGTCATGTTCTTGACAGCGAATGCACCGCCTATGTTCCCGCTCGTGATCTCGTATCGAATACGCGATGCTGCAACAAGACAAAATTGCTTAGATAAGTTGAATATTTTACTTAGATACATGATCATACTGTACGAGAACTTTATCGATTACCAATAATGGATTTTATAATATTTACTTGCATTGTATAAAAATGATTAATGATAAAATTATTGAACAGATTTGGATAAAACGTAGCACATACAAATATCATGATACTTTTTATTACATGTACATCTCTTCTTAAGATGGCTACAGAGGACTAGGGATATTAATAAAATCGGTTCATCTATTTGAGCGCTACGATGCCATAGACAGATACACAGACACAAAGTACTCCCCTCTTTGTGCGTCGGGGGTTAAAAATGAACATTGTTTACAGTAAAGTTTGCTTTAATATTAATGAAATCATCATGGTAAAAATCTTCAGTCAAATAAAGCCATCGAGTATAAGTTCTAGATTTGTAACAACTTAATCTTAATTTCTGAAATGAGGTCCGTATAATAAAACTCTCTATAACACCAAAACTTCACGCTTCAACTCCGAAATACTGCGAGTAAGAAATATTGTAGCTATTTCTCTAACAGTCTTTAGTACTCTCATGATGAAGTGTTTTAAGGAAGTATTAAAAATGTTCACGTTACGTCCATGATTATGTTTCATCCAGAGATTGGGTAGATTAATGGCAAATTAAAACTTTCAAATAACTTTTAAGCAATCTTGTTTGTATTTTAAATAAAACTATCTTTTCGGATTTTTTCGCGGATTTATTTGGATTTTTGGTTCTCGACGTTTCAAATGCTTTACAGCAATCATGGTCACGGGAGAGACTGAGGTGTTACATGTCTCGAAGGTATAGTTGTTACAGACAGCCTACCCACAATTAACAAAATGAAAATTGCACCAATTACCTTATTTTTATAATTTTGATTAGTTTTATAATTGAATATGGAATATTATTTATTTAATTTTGCTGTTATTATTATAATTATTACAATTTTAAAAATATTAATTAGTAATCTATATTTAGTGTTGCCATTATTATATTTATAACCATAAAGAAAAATATAAAATATAGTATTAATTACTTAAGCCATATAATTGTTCTATGTGTAATTTAAAAATTTAAAATGTTAAATGAATTAAGGATAATAATTTTAATTTAGTTTGCTCTTATTTAAAAAGACAAATTACTAAGCAACACTACCACTATATACTTTTACAAATGCAAAATGAAAAATACTAATCTAAGCTGTCATTTTGATCCACACAGTAATAACTTACTACATCTACCTGTCTGTTATGTTAAGATTTATTATTTGATTTTATTATATTAAAAATGGGATCCCATTATTAATATAATAATATAATATAATCCTATTATTTATTATATCCTATATTAATTATGTTTTCATACTTTTTAGTAAAAATTGAATTGGTTTATTTTATAAAATTAATATTTCTATTATAACTTGAATGGGTTCTATTAATGAATTTCTCTTTATCGTTGGAAAGCTAATTACTTTGCTTATATATTTATATATAGGGGTATCTATAAACTGGAATGAAGCATATAACATATTCCGCTTAATGAGAATCTCATATCGCGAAGCAACACGTCCCATCATGACGTGAAATAAAGTTAATATAATTAGGTGTGCGCAATTCATTTACCTACCCAACTACGACACATTTACGTTGCGTACATTCAAACATACAAAATTAAATTATAACTCTCACATAACCCCTACGAATTCAACTAGATACCATTCAAGTAATATATATACATATTTTTACTAGTGATAGGTACATTTTATATACTGATATAGGATCTATTTTATGCAAAAATGTGGTAATATTAGAAATGTGAAAGTAGCTTAGTCTGTTTGCTAACTTTTTATAATTATAATGCTGCATAGGCTTCAAAGGAAATTGATAAAGATATAACTTGCATCATGGAGACGGGAACTAGCTCTTTCTTTTATTTCTGACCGCTTACCATGCGAGCGGAGTCGTAGGAATAAACTAGCTTTATATGTATATTAACCATAACGTATAGTTTAAGAAAGTAAAAAACACGCTTTTAAAAGAAAAAAAAATTTTTTTGTATAAGAATAAAGTGACTAACGAGAAAATAATGTTATTTTGAAAAAAGCGTGGGTGCTTTGTACAATATTTTTATACTCACTCTACTTTTAGAAATCGTACCAATTAAATGGATTTATAGCAACTGATATCGAGCACTCCTTATAAGCGATAAATTAAAAAAAATGTAATAAACGTATTCTTTTATTTTTTTATTTTAAAGGTAAATACCACTTTTCATGATTTCATATAAAAAATTTAGGGATAAAATAGGGGATGAAAGTTTTATGGAAACTTTCATCCCCTATTTTACCCCGTTATGGGATGAATTTCGAAAAGTGTTAGAACGCGTATTTATTTCATTATATTGAAGAGCATTAATACGAAATTTCTAGTAATTTTGACCATAAATTATATTTTTTTTGTCCATATAAACTTTATCGCCCCGAAAAATCTAATAAATATATTTCTTATTTTTTATCTTAAAGCTAAATACCACTTTCCGTGCATTTCACATTAAGAACGACAGAGTTTCATACAACCTTTCATCCCCTGTTGTACCCCCTTAGGAGATCAATTTCGAAAAAAATATAAATTATTGTATTGTCATCGGTCCTTTGTTACGAGTAAATGTGCAAAGTTTCAGTTCAATCTGAAGTTTTGAATTGGATGAAAATCGCGTTCAAAGATTCTATCACATAGATAAATAGATACAGGTGAAGTTAATAAAAATCTGTTAAAATGAATAAAAATACTTTCGCATTATAAATATTATATTGCCATTGCCATATTTTCCAATTTATTTTAATGTAATATTATTATTAACTCCTTTGATAACTGAACTATTAATATATAAAAAATGGTCACTTTTATCTTGTGTCGTATTCAAACTGATGAGGTCATATGATATAAATAATAAAAAAATATTAATTGATTTAAAACTCAAAGATAAAATCTAATAGAAATATTAGCATTTCCTAAACTCCCACAGCTGGGCATGGACCTCCATACTGGCCAAATGCGCGTTGGCGGACTCACACATCTTTCGAAAATTACTAAAATTCTCCACCAACATAATGAAGGAAGTACTAATATAGTAAAGATATTATAAAATATATTCATTCTTGATCTTTAAACTCCCAGCAAAATGAAAGCTGGTAGTTACTATTAAAGTTAATGTATTTCGTAGTATCCAATCATCTGCTTAGAGATAGTTAAAAGTAATACTCTACTTTTGTATTTAAATTATGTACCAACTGAATTCCTAATGTAAACTTAGGGTAAATGCTTCTATAGCAAACTCTAAATGTCCAGTACATGTTTAGGTTTATCGACGAAGCCACAGTGCAAGCAATTAATTGCCTCATAAAGGAACACTCGAGAAAGCAGTTTTCTCTACACTTTACAGTTTCATTTTACGTGGCCATCGATTTAATTATAAGCTCTGAATTTACTCTTAACGTCAATCTATACATATAATAAAATTGTAACTAAACCGAATCTGTACATTAAATATTTTTCATTGAAATAGACTCTATTATCGATACAGAGGCCGAATCTATAGTTTTTAGAATTTTTGTCTGTCTGTCTGTCTGTCTGTCTGTTACCACATCACGGAAAAACCACTGGAGGGATTTAGATGAAATTTGGTATGATGATAGCTGGTTATCCGGTTTAACATATAAGGTATTTTTTACCGCGGGAAAATATTTCATTTCTGAGAAGAAATACAAAAGCTGTAATGTAAGACTATACTAATATGTAAAACCGAACAATTTGGTTTTTTTTCAGCTGAACGCGGGCGGAGACGTGGGCAATGCTAATAGGTATAAACTAAATCTTTATTATAATTAAAGCTTTTAACTTGATTAAAATAAAAATTTGTTAAGAATATTATATTTTAAGCATAAGCGTTTATAGCTCAATAAAACAAAAAGAGCATGAAATTTTAAAAATTATTTTGGTAATTATTTCTAGCTGCTGCAAATAGCATTAATTTTCAACGAGCGTAGTCAAATTTAACATAAATGTAGTATTTAATGTATGAATCTAATTTATTCTTAATAAGCTTTTCGTATTATTTTTATTTACACCACAATTAAAGCTTAGTGTTAATTTTTATAAAATATATTCTATTGATGTATCATAAAAAGAAAATAATGTTGGTAAATTAGTAATTAATTTTTATATTAAACTAACATATTATTTTGTTACAACTAAATAAGTTAAGTATTAATCTTGGTTTTACACTAGCCGCTAAATATCGTCATATTGCCGATCTCGGCTCCTCCTCGTATATCTACGGCGGCATCGTATTGAAACTGAGTGCACTCTTGCGCGAAGGCAGTTTAATGACCAGGCTAATGGCATAAGAGGCCCCTTTTGTTATATTCCCCTGCTGATAGCAAGTTTTTTGTTAGTGTGATATGGGATAATAGTAAAGTGATATCAAATATTGACAGCCATATGGAGAAATAAGATAAGTCAGCACAATATGAATGGAACAGCTCTATTTATCTTTCTATTTATGTAGGGTTTTGGAGAAAGTTAGAAGTTACCGTATTTGTAATGTGTATTGGCGACGTAATAAACCTTCTCTACTGTTCGGCATGTTTCGATATTTATCTTTAACTTTTATATACAGGTGGAAATAAAAAGAATAATTTTTTTTTATTTCTACTTCCACATTCGAGGTCGGCTTTTATTACGAAGGAGCTATAATATTTTTTATTCGTATATATTTATCGATAGAATATGCGATTGTAGTCCTCTGATGGCGTTTGTAAAAGAGGCGGATGGATTCTCATTCGCATAAATCATTGATAATTGCCATCGTTTTGTATATATATATATATATATATATATATATATATATATATACATATATAACTAGCAGAACCCGCGGCTTCGCTCGCGCTAAAACTACAAAACAATGTCTAAAAAGGTAGTTTCATCCCCTATTTTACCTCCTTATAGGATGAATTACGAAAAATGCTACAACACGTATTTATTTAATTTTATTGAATAGCATTAATGCCACGTTTCAAGTAATTCTGATCATAAATATTTTTTTAGATTGTATTATAACGTGTTTTCCCGTGGGAATTAGATAATATGCCGCGATAAAAAGTAGCCTTTGTCACTCTCCAGCCCTCCGACTATCTCCAAACAAAAATGATACCAATCCGCCACTCTGTTTCGACGTGAAAGAAGGACAATCAAACATACAAACAAACAAACACATTTTCACATTTATAATATTAAGTATGGATGTAGACATGCATTTTTTGTGTTAAGGATCTTTAACATAGTATACAATAATAGCGTCTCAAATGTCTATATCTTAGTATTTCTTCTATTCTTGTATATTGATTTCATAGAATATTTAGTCAGAGTATATTCTCATATCGTTCTAATGCTATTAGTTGTTTGTACCTACTGAATACGTAATGCCAAGGCAACAAATGTCTCCCGATTACCGATATTGATGATCTTAGATGGTTTATGTATGGACAATATCGTATAGACTGTAGCGACCGAGAGCACACTTACGTGCAGACAACTTAATGACCGGGCTAATGGTTGACGAGGCCCCTTTTGTTAGTCCCCTGCGAGTTACTGGAAATTCTTATATAGAGTATATTGGCTACTATAATATGCCTTTTAAGCTTTATTGATCAATTCTTAGATTTTATTATTGAATCTCTTAAGAAATAAATAATACAGAAACGCAAAAATTCATAAGTTTTACAGTCTCATATGTCTATTAAAACAAAATATTATTTAGTAGGTAATATAAAATAATTTATTAATATAAATATAATAATTTAATTAAATAATACTTGTTATCGGGAGTGGAGAGTTAAAGTTTTACAACTGTGTGTATAACCTAACAAGTTTTGGTATTTGCAAAAACATGTTTTAATTTAAATATTGCGATAGAAGTCACTTTGCCTTACTTGATATAACTTTATTTATTATAAATCTGAATTCACAATAGTTATGAGAAGAAGAAATAAAAGTGTTTACCAAGTGTTTTAAGATAGATATTGCGAAAAATACCCTAAGAGTGGAGCGCGCTAACAGCACTGTCAGATTTTAATTGCCATTTAAAATTGAATGAATGAGAGCTATAAATTGAATCACGTACATGTCAAAATATACGATTTTTCTTTCCCTGAACGGAGCATTCAATAATGTGAGCATCGGGTTGCGGTAAATCACAGATTAGATCGTTATATAGACCGGCACATCTATAATTCCTTTTTAGTGGTAGTTATAACAAAAAAATTGATTAAAGAAATTTATGGCCCGAAGTTGGCGTAGTTTCAGTAATAAAAAATCCCTATTTCTTTCTTTCCGATATTTTTCGCGATTATTTGAATATTGGCTTGCAAAATATCTTCAAAATGTTTATAAATTTCCTCTTAGTGAATAAAAATAATAGATCGATGGGGGCTTCAAACTGTTAAGCTTATCTACACTCTATGTAAATTTCTGAGTTATGATCTGATGAAATTTCTGAGATATCACCGAAAGTTTCTATAAGAAATATAGACTATTAATTTGCGTCCTATACACATATAACTTGCAATAATCATTTAAGCACTGATATAGCCTAAGTCTTTTCTGTCGAAACGTCGGGAAACAAAATGCAAATAAATCCGCGACAAAATCCGAAAAGATAGTTTTATTTAAAATGTCAAATATTCGCGTAAATCTAAGAAAGTATTATCTTTTCTGTCTATAAAGTATTCCTATTAAAGTACAAACGCTTAGTTAAGGCTTAATTTAAATGCCTGAAACCATTGAACTGTTATTTTAATATACTATAATTCTCTATTTTCTAAGCTCTATACTCTGATATTATTTGGCACACCTAAAATATTATATTCAAATGTTTTTATTACGTCCTTTTTCTCATTTGCATTAAATGTGTTAGGCAAAATTATTTTTTTAGTATATAGTATTTTATATATGACTAGCGATTCACCCTCGTTTTGCTCGGGTTCGTCCCTAACTTGATTCCCCATACAAACTTTCATTCCCATTTTCACCCCCGTAACGGATTATTTCCGAGATAAAAGTTACCTTCCCAGGGTCTCAAATATCTTTTTACTAAATTTCATCTAAATCGGTTCAGTAGATCCAGAGATTACCCCCTACAACGTCACAAACTTTACCTCTTTATAATATAAAGTATAGATTATGATTTTCGTTGCTTGTATATCCTAATTAAAGCATAATATTTCTATTGTCCCAATTAGTGCTATTATATTTCTATAATCATAAATTATTTATTTATTGAAAATGAAGCCCATTGTGGATAAATTACAAATACCGTTGCATCGACATTTTTCTATATAAAATAGTACATAAGGTATAAAATTAATAATCGTGATTTCCTTTTTATTGATTTTACATAAAATATTTTTATAAATTGTAAAAGGAAGCATTTTCGAAATAAGTTTTTGGATTCTCTGATTTGTTTATTAAATCTAGTCATAACGTTGCAGAATATCTCTCACAACCTAACACTCTCGCCGGTAACAATCCCTCATCTTGACATAGACAAACTATTCGTATGAACCGCACACTACATATTTTTATATATTATAAACTGTACACGTCTGCATTTGCTTAGATCTCTATTTTAACTATTCGGTACTAAATATGGAGGGTAGAAGTAAGGATAACCGACTTATATACGAAACAAATTGAAAAAGTGTCCACTGGTGAGCAGCAAATAGTAATTCAGAAACTCTCGGTGAGTTAGGAGTTATAGCGCTAGCGTAGCAAGTATAAATGATATGAATTAGCAGTTTTAAACGGAGTTAAGTGTTCTGAATAATTATTACTTAAAAATAATATGTAATTATATTATTCTACTAGCAGCTCACCCTCGCTTCGCTCGGGTTTCTAGACAGACAAAAACAAATCTATCCCACGGGAACCGTACATTTTTCCGGGATACAAAGTAGCCTATTTGTTATTCTGATGTATGAACTAATACAGTTTCATTAAAATCCAATCAGTAGTTTTTGTGTACTAATATGTAGGTATAAGTTATCATAGATTTTTAACTATCCCACGGGAACTCTTTAATTTTCCGGGATGAAAAGTATCTAAAATGTTGACTGGGGACAAAAGGTACCACCATGCAAAATTTCATTTAAATTTAAATTGGTCCAACGGTTTCGGAGATTAGCCCGTACAAACAAACAGAGAAACAAAAAAATTGAAAAAAGTCTGGATTTGTTCCATTTCTCTTCTCACATCCCCCTGACTCGGTTTTTAGCATATTTCTATGTACAGACATTCGACCTCTATTGCTTTATTATATGTATAGATATTAGATATCGGTGTTTGTCTATGCTAGAATTATTTTAAAAAGTGCGCCACAACAAAGCGGAAATCTTTCTTTCCTTGTTTAATTCACCATCTTACTCTAATGGCTTTTTGCGCTATGTTTTACAGTATAGTATTATATGATCTGTGATGTTAGTCAGCGGCCATTTTTTATACAAGAGATCCACAGTTCTCCTTACTTCTACCCTCCATAGTACTAGATTATGAAGAATCCATTGCCCTGTTCGATTCGATTTTTTTTATAAAATAATTAAAAAAAACAAATGATGAAATATGAATTTTTATTAGGACCGCAAAACACCAAAGTTGAAGTAACGAATGTTTTTTAGGGGAAAGTTTCGGCAGAGAATTTTCTAAATATTTATCATAACTGCGAAAAAAATCTTTATTACAGGCGTTCCGTTTTTAATTACTGAGTAAGAGAATTTCATTTTCGTGCACTCCCTTTTACTTTGTGTATATATGAATAGTTAAATGCATGCCTTTTCTACATCATATATGATCAAGCATCATTACAGCTCCGTGAAAAAGACTGCATAACATATTCAGTATTTTTATACGCGGACTTTTCTAAAAAAGATTGTCGACTGCTTTCTAACAAAAAGATGCAACATACAAGTCAGATGTTCGTATTTTATGAGGCGAGTAAAAAATGTTAAAAATATCTCGTTTTTCTTTCACATGGAACATACATAGCTATTAACGACAGTTAAACGCCTGTAATGGAGTGCGGACGAACTGGGCTAATTCTTACTCACGGCATAAATTGGAAGACAAATAGAGTTGGCCTCGAATCTGTAGCAGTCGGGCTATAATCTATCACAATTTATCCTAGTCCAAGCAGACAATAAAAGATTGTTTTGGGCTTATTATTTAGTATCGACTCGACCTATAAGAGCAAAACCTAGTCGCCTTTTGATTATTGACCGAAAATCATTAATTTACATCATTAATCAAACTCGAGATTTCAATTTGAAAAATTCTTTCACAACAAAAACCATTTTCTCGAGTTCAATATTTTAAGCTATAAAACTTAAAGGTGAAAAAAAAACCAATGCCTAAAAATAAAATTTAGTGTTTGTTGATCCTTGGTATAATTCGCTGGAGAACGGCCAAGAGTTTGTTAGTGAAAAATGTACAACCACATGCTTTTATAGATTACATAAGCGATGAATTCATGTATACAATAACTCAACTGCGTTGGTAAAGGTCTTTGGAGCGTCACAATTCATGACTTTACGTTAAAGTTTTGTTAACAAAGACAAAAAATTCCACTTTCTGAAAACCGTGGATTTCTGTAACATCATTTGTGGTTTTAATATTAATATCAAAGTAAAGGATGAATCAAGACAAAAATATACGAGCATCATGAATTAAATGAATAACAAAAAAATTATTAAAGTGAAATCATTTGAAGAAACAAATACTTTGGACTAAAATTTCAAAAATCAAATTTTGATGAGAAGATTTTTAGCGTTCTCGGTAAAGAATTTATGAGTGAGTTATTTTGATTTCCTGTACTTTAAAATAGAATAGAAACTATACGAGAATAAAAAATAAGCGCTTCTAAGTGTTTGAAAGTTTAGATTTGTTCATTATTCGGATTATTCGGTTAAAAATTTTAGTGATCTTACTTACCCTTATTTAAAAAGGTTATATTTAACAAGTTGCTAACGAGAACTGAAGAAGAATTTGAAATATTAATTAAATAATTAAAATTATTATTTGTAATTATACAATATATTGTTAGATAGATAATTATACAAACGTATATTTTTACTTACAAATAGCTTGAAGCGCGGTTATCAGTTAATTACTCTTCGTTGGCTTCGTACTAATGAATATAATTAGATAACTTTGCCGACCATCCGGTTTATATTTTTATTTATTGGATGTTGTGAGTCGACCAAAAATATTATTGTATTTAAGAGGCTTGAATAAGAGGAAATACGCAAATCTACATTGAGAAAAAAATATTATTTTTATGCAATATATGAGAAAAAAAGCGCTTTAGTATATTGCCAGGCCTTTTCAAGTAATTTTGTTGCATAGATTTTTTAGTTATAGCACGCACATGCATAGTCACAGGATCAACTCAGCGGCGAAAATTCTTTAACGAGTTGCACTTTGCTTACAGTACATCAGTCGATCTTGTTTTATGAGCGTATAAGTTGTTACGTATTTGTTTTCTGCATTATTGATATTTGAAAATCTAAATTTTTTTGTCTTATTAGAAATAATATAATTAATTTAGCATATACAATTATTGTAGCCTGTTGCTAGAGAGGTGGGCGTTGATAACTGCGACTCAGTTGTATAACTAATGCAGTTATTAACATAGAAACTGTTTATGATATTATATGCGAAAATGATGTTCTTAGTAAAAAATAAAAAAATAAAAAAAAAGATTTTTAGGATTCCGCATGAAAAGGGGTAACCCTTAACACTAGTTTAATGATATCTGTCCGTTTCTTAATTCTATATAAAGTTTGATATTTTAAATGATGATGGGTTGTCGGTTAAAAATATCATTTTATAAAATTGATAAAATTTGGCCAAGTACCTTTTCTACATCTTTTTTATTCTTTGCATGCGAACAGAGCGCGCTCGAGCAAAAAGGACTTCAATATAAAGTCTTATTTTTTCTGGTAATTTTGTAAAAAAAATGTGCTGCATGTTGCAAATTTGTGATAGCAAAGAACACTAAAAATTTTATCTGTCTAAAAGTTTTTTTTTTCAAAACTTTTCAAATGCAGCACATTTTTAAACCTATGAAAACAAACGTATACGCATAATCATAATTTTAAATATCCTTCGATATGTATATGGTAGTTTAAAAACCCGTATATTGATTGATAAATCTCAAGCTTACATAGTAAATCCTAGGCTTTACCAACGATGCTTGGTAAAGCACTTATGATATAGAAGGATCTGAGTTTGAAATTAAAAAAAGACCTAATGAGAAGCTACGCTACGGTTCGCTGCCGCCTTATAATTTTAAGTTTTAAATTAGCTGTAAAAATATTGTATTAGTAATAAATTACTTTTTTGCTTTGAGACAACACCTGTATCGTTATTCAACACATTGTTGTAAGCTATTCTATTATCAAACTGTAGTGTCCTGAAATTTTGTCCGAACTCAAAGGTTAGATAAGCGCATCCTGTGTAAACAAGGGTAATGTTATCGAGTGATCAGATGCCAATGGCGGAGATGTTGATACATTATGCATGAATCCTCTTTCCTAGCTTTGGCATAAAGGAAATGCGCTGCAGTGAACCAGTCTTTATTTAATTGAAACTAAGTAGGTGTCCAATAAATAGTAAGATTTTATCATAAATAATTATTTTACGAAGCTATAACTGTTTACGATAAATAAATCCACCCTTTATAAAATGTCCCTGAATATTTTCTTTTTCAATTATGTCTTGTTATTTTGAAGGCACATGTTAATACATAGCTTGCGGCGATGTATACTATGTGTATACCTACGTATGTGTATCAGAGCGTATATAAGGGTGAGCTTAAGCTGTACTATCTATTCGACTGATTGAAATTGAACTCGTATTAGATTAATGCTGTCTAAATTTACCTTTACAGCATAATACAGGATGAATGCACCTGTTTTATTCGTTAAATCTTTTTTGAGCGATACTCTATAATAGAGTCAGTAAATCTTCTTAGAGTCAGTACAGAAAATCTTAAAACTGTTGATTAGGCGTCTATCAATACAGATAAATAAATAAATAATAAATAAATATGTCAAGACATTAACACACAACGCCATCTTGTTCCATTTTAAGCTACGAGGCTTGTGTTATGGGTGCCAGATAGTTGATACATTATACATATTATATAACTTTAAATACATACATATTATAAATATAAACACCCATGACTGGAGTACAAACATTCGTGCTTATCACACCAATGAATGCCCCCAGCGGGGCTCGAACCCGCGACTGCTGGCGCAGCAAGTAGGATCACTACAAACTAATCCAAACGTGTCGTCAAAATAAAGGTAAAGTCTGTTTGTAATGTCAAAATAACATTTTTTTTCTAAATACATATGGAATTATATATGTTACTTATAAGAAAAACACAATAATGATATGGAGTAATTTAGGTTAGTTTTATTTAAAAAAAAGAATTAGGGCTCCGCTCAAGAAAATTAAAACGTTCCTAGGGACGTACCCGAGCGTAGCGGGCGTAAACCGCTAGTTAATAAAAAGTATTCATCATATTAAAATGATTATTCCAAAAATTATGTCAAAACAAATAATGACGTAGAGATCCCTATGTTAATATCTATCTTTGTATATGTATATATACATACTTACCTGTTCTGGAATAAGTAAAATTACAAATACAAAAAATATTTTTCATTAAACAAAACAAAGTTTGAGAGGAAAAAGTATGCGGTTTTGAAACTAACGAACTTGCGGACTTACTGAGGTTCACTTTTTATCTAATTCACTAATGACTTTAGATGATGAATATGAAATAACATTCAAGCTTTTCGATTTTACTTCTTTTCGTAAATCTAGTTGCTTGCCAGAAAAATTCTACTAAAATATTTGATTTGCGTTGCTAAAAAAGGTATTCCGTTACTTTTAATTAATTAAAGAAATTAAATATGTTTATTTTATTTTTAGTGCAATTTAAACCATAGAAGTGTAATTACGAAACGTACAATAATTTTTTGTATGCAAAGCGTTCAAATCAAATGAAAATTTTGTTTATTTGTCTTCTCTACGTCAATCTTACGATTAATATATTTCCATAGCCCATTCCCATAGCTTACTAAAATTTTTTATATATTTATTGAAGGATAGTAAAAATGACATCTCCAAATTATAGCTAACTAGCGACTCACCCTTCGTTTCGGGTTCGTCCCTAGACAGAAACAAATCTATCCCACGGGAACCGTATATTTTTCCGGGATAATGTATACCCTAAGACTATCTAATACAGAATTTTTCAAATCGGATTCGTAGTTCCTGAGATTAGCGCGTTCAAACCAACAAACTCTGCCTCTTTATAATATTAGTATAGACTAGCATTGCCCGCGGCTCCACCCGCGTTCAGATGACCATAAACCAAATTCTTAGGTTTTACATATAAGTATATTCTTACATTGCAGTTTTCGCATTTTTTATCAGAAATGAGATATTTTCCCGCGGTAAAAAGTATTCTATATGTTGACCCGGATAACCAGCTATCACCATACCAAATTTCATCAAAATCCATCCAGTGGTTTTTCTGTAATGCGGTAACAGACTGACAGACAAACAAAAATAATGTTTATTTCAATAAGATTTTTCAAAAAATATTTAAAGTACAGATTCGGGTTAATTAAAATTTTATTACATATATGTATAGATTAACTGAAAATTGCAACAAAAAATTAAAATCAACTTTTTATATAATTAACGAGGAAACCTTGTTGTAAACATTAAAGGATAGAGAGGAAGTTTGCAACAAGAGTGAAGAGAAATAATAACAGCCGCCATATTACATTTCCAAAGAGAACAAAAAAACACAGAGCTAAAAACAGAATGATTTTAATTCACATTGTATTTTGTTTACATTTTAAGTCTTTTCAAAGTATCTTAATTTAAGACGTAAACGCACAATTGGAAGAGTTTACGGCGCGTATAATCCAAGGCTTTCTATGTAAACCACCGGAGATTCCGCGGTTGACTTTTAATAGCTATCTAAATACCTCGGCGAGTACTGGGCGTAGGTTTAATTTACTTCTTCTGGCGAGTGAAGTAAACTGGCTTTAATTTTAAAAAGAATTTTCATATCCTTCTGTTGTGGTCGTGGGCAATTAATTAGAACTAGATTACGCCGCTGTCCTCATTATTTAACTAAGTTTTAATTTTATCTTGTAGAGCGAAATTTATATAAACTTATTGTATCTTTTTTGTAACTGTTATAGCGGCTTTGTTGTATAATTCATTCTATATTTAATTTAAAATTGGCTATAAAAATTTCAACAATAAATATATACCTAGACTAAAAATAAATATTAGCATTTCTCAACAACTTTTGCAGAAAAATATTCTGAAACAGCTTCCATTCATCAAAGTATTGTTTCTAAGGTAAAAATATTCGATTTAGACCGTAATGAGAACCGCAAATATCTTTATTAAAATTTAAATCCAAAATATCCAAGTCGTAAATCAAGAGATAGTGCATAGAAGCCTATTTAAATTCAGGCCAAAATGCTTAGGAAGCCACGAGTGATTTATATAGGATTTGGGTGTTGCCTTATTTAAAGTTTGAATTTTATAAGTGAGCAATCTAATTTCTTTCTGGTGCCAGGGCTATCTATCACTTATACTCTGATATCCTCTCAATGTTAAATGCATTATAAGTGAAAACCAAATGCCCGTCAATAAAGGTTGTGGGTGTAAAACTAATGCCCGATTTCACCAACAACACATAAGCTACTACCTATGCATGGGACCCCTAGCTTAAAATTTCCCTAAACTAGCCCCTAAATTAAATTTCGTTTTACGATCGTCTTTAAGCCCATATTTCGAGCACCTAAATTTAGGGGGTCTTTTAATATTTAGGTGACCCCTAACTGTCGGTGAAACAGAAACCGTCCCCTAACAGCCCCCTAAACATGCTTAGGGGATCCCTTAAACTTAGTTGACGTTGGTGAAATCGGGCATAAGACTTGTTAGTCACTAAACTTAGCCGATAGCGCCGCTAGTTGGGTCGACAAATGAGCCATGCGGTGAAGAAGTACCGCCGTACGGGTTCTCATTACGTTATAGCCTTTTACTGAATAAGCGCTATTACTTTTTATCTATTCATGTCCCACATTTCTTACCCGTAGTATGCCGTCTTGCCTTGGGACAGTTTACCTTTTCATTTTGATGAAACGCTCAAGTCCCCTCGTTTTATGTGCGCGCACATAAATTACGTAGCTGTTCTTTTGAGTGGAAACTAAAAGGTCGCTATGCTTATTCGTCCGATTAAACTATTAGAAAGACAATGTACATTAAGAGTTGATGAAATAGCTTTCGATGTTTCATCTTTTAAATTACTATTATTTTCAGATGTTCAAGAATGTTTTGTATGACAGTATTTTTTGTTAGAATTTTCAGTTAGAATCCGCCTTTAAGCGAAATAATAGGAAATACATATATGTATTCCGAGAGTAGCGTGAGCAAGAAATGCAAAGACAGGCTTTGTGAATAATTCACAACTTTGTATATGTTAAGGTGTGTACGCAAACAAGGTAATAATATTCGATTAATATTTATATCTTGTTTATACTCACAAACCTAATATCGGTAAAAGGCTACATTTCCTTGTAAATTACTATGAACACGCCTTTCTACATATCGCATTATTATGATTAGATTATAGAATACTTTACCATTTTCTCAGCTTTAAGTAAATAAAAATAGTGTGTTTGTTTCAAAAACGCATCTAAATAGTTTAATATCCTTTACTTAATAGGTCAGTCTGTGTATTAAATCAACGTTTTAATTGTTAAAAAAAAAATCTTAAAAGAACGATGAAAATCGGCATTAATTTATACTCTGAATGAATATCAAAGGAATAACTTTTAATCACATTTTGTCCACGCAATGGAAACTTTAATGAATCATCGAAAATCCTATTTATTTTTAATTATTATTTAAATTTAAACTTAATAAATTTTACACGCCAGTCATATTCTTTTTAATAAATCCTTCACATAGGTTAAATCTAATCATTTGATACACTAGCATTGCCCGCGGCTCCACTCGCGTTCAGATGACCAAAAAGCAAATTCGTAGGTTTTACATATTAGTATACTCTTACAATGCAGTTTTTGTATTTTTTTGTCAGAAATCAGATATTTTCCCGCGGTAAAAAGTATCCTATATGTTGACTCGGATAACCAGCTATCATACCAAATTTCATCAAAATCCCTCTAGTGGTTTTTCTGTGATGCGGTAACAGAGACAGACGAAAATTGTAAAAACTATAGATTCGGCCTCTGTACTATAGATTCGGCCTCTGTATCGATAATAATGTCTATTTCAATAAGATTTTCCAAAAAATATTTAATGTACAGATTCGTCTTAGTTACAATTTTATTATATGTATAGATTACACGTAATAGAGATGTGGTATTAGTCGCATTCACGCATATCGGGACACTGCGGACAGTCCGTAGGCTCATCCGCGAATTATCTCTCCGACCAATACATTGCCATTTCATGAAATCGAGCACGAATGAATGATATATTTGCTCTCTCTCTCTCTTCCAGTACGACAATTGTGGTACTGTTGAATAATTTAGTGCTCTTTAGAATATTATTTGTAACACCTGATATTTGTTGTTACTTACTGAATATTATCATAGTTATAATTATAGAAAATACTAGCATTGCCCGCGGCTTCGCCCGCGTTCAGATGACCAAAACCAAATAAAATAGCGCTATTGTTATTTTTTTTCAAGACAAGTTATTTTTAGTAGTATTTGCCTTATTTAGTAAGTAATATATATAGTATCATCGTGGTTTTATTCTAACCAGTTTTCGTATTTTTTTTAGAAATGAGATATTTTCCCGCGATAAAAAGTATCCTATATGTTAACCCGGATAACTAGCTATGACCATACCAAATTTCATCCAAATCCCTCCAGTAGTTTTTCTGTGATGCGGTAACAGACAAACAGACAGACAGACAGATAAAAATTCTAAAAAATATAGATTCGGCTTCTGTATCCATTCATTCATCCATTTTCCAATATATTTAATGTACAGATTCTACTTAGTTAGAATTTTATTATATGCATAGATTATACAGTTAAAGATTTTCATACAATCAATTTAATCCAATGTGCACCCATTTTATTAGAATGAATACTAAATAATTAGCAAGCGGGTATAATACTGAGTATATCTTATACAACTATTATAATTATCCTTTTAAAAGCAGAATTTATAAATAAAAGCACTTTTCTATTTATAAAAACATTTGTTTACGAATTGTTTTTATTTAAATAAGATTGCAATTGTTTTCATTCAGTTGTTTATTGACTTAATAACAATACATATTTTTTTATATTACTCATTGATAGAATTTTAGAACAAAAACAAATACCAAAGAAAAAACTTAAAAGAGAAATGAGCAAAACGACTTTCAAAAACAATACACATAAAACGATAAGAAATAGAAATGAAAATGTAGGCACTGAGACAACGTAAAGGACCTATCTATTTATAGTACGTTACTAATTAGACATTCTTTTTCTATACATATAATAAAATTGTAACTAAGTCGAATCTGTACATTAAATATTTTTTGGAAAATCTAATTGAAATAGACATTATGGAGGTTAGGAGCCACAGGCAATGCTAGACGTATAATAATAATATAATACCAATTTTATTCAGCATATGATTTTAGCCAACGTGGCTGCTTATTATTGTTTATTATACATCGTACATATAAAATAAGATATTTTAAAGTATATTTACGAGTAGATACTAGCAAATAACACACATTTCGCACACCTCAATGGGCTCATGCACTTAATATTTTTATGATACCAACAATATATCACGGGGTAAAACATATACATATCTTACACCGAAGACTTTCTGTATCACGCAAATAATCACGGAGATTAATCGTACTGTTGAAGCCAGATCAAGTCAACAAACCCATTTTGGCATACGTAGTATTAGTAAAAAAAGATAGTATGACGAGCATTTGGCACGGTCTACTACACCAGAAGTTGCAGGTTTGATCTGCACGGTGGTGCTGAGGTAAACATCTATGACGACCACTTGGCTCTAGTACACAATGTCTCGACACTGACACAGTAGAAGCAATGTAAACAAAGTTAATAGTCCATAATAGTAATATTCTTTAAATCAATTTCATATTAAAACTTGTCCTTTTATACCAAAAAGACATTTATGTAGATTTATCTAACACCACGACAAAAAGGCTAAATTATTACCATTTTATGCTGACAACGTGCTACTCATAAATTGAATGACAGTGTTATATTTTTTATTCGCAACGGAAACCTTTCTAACTGCACCGTTTACGTGACCAAACATAAAAGTATTGTAGCTTTATACACAAAGTGCTATGCAAGTGTATTTTAAACACTTTACTTAATAAATGTAGGGGGATTGCTTGAAAGGGTTTCTTGTAGACATTTTTAGTAGGAAATCGTGCATTTGCTATGTAATTTTCCCCCTATACTTGCACGATATCGTTTGAAGTTACGTACATTTTTAAATATCTTGATATTGACGGACATTTCTATTTATTCATATACAAACGATGTCGCCTACGCGTTACAAGAGTGTTTAAGTATGTATGTGTATTCAGACCTTTTTAACATCCCACTGCTGGGCATGGACCTCCCTGCAATATGAGGGGAATCAGGCCATAGTCCACCACGCTGGCCAAGTGCAGGTTGGCGGACTTCACATGTATTTCGAAAACTTGCTAGGTTTTCTCAGACATGCAGGTTTTCTCACGATGTTTTCTTTCATCGTAAGGCAAGTGGTAATCGAGTTAGAAATGATTCGCACATGAATTTATGAGAGTTGCGAGACTCAGGATTTGAACCTGCATCACGCGTTTTCCCAAGTGACTGGGCTACCATGTATGTACATTGTACATACATAAATGTATTACTCATACACAAATGCTTTAGTAGAGTTGTCAAGTAATTTGTGTAATTAATGCTTTCGAGGAAATAGGCAGAAGTTTATTTAAACTCAGTAAGTTGCACATACGAGTATGTATATAATTTCAACAGTAATATTGTAATTGATTTTAATATTCTGCACCTACCATCCATCCATTAAACAAAAAATTGCTCGCTCGCATTGCATGTAATATAATTTTAAACGTAACTCTCCTTATAATTATTAAATGTAATTTAAACTATAAATTTTAATATTACTTTCTATAAAGCGTATTCAAATTATATTCAATATTCGTGCTATAAAATTTCCTAGAAGAACAGTTTCATCAATGTAGGTTTTATTCATCGAGACCCTAGATGAATAAAAATAAGTGATAGGTGAGGAAAATGGTTAGCTTCGATACATTTTTTATATACAAAAGATAAATTGAATTCGATACAAAGGCAAAGTTAAGTCTAAATTTACAATAATAGAAAATAATGATTTGCAGTTTTCCTATAAAGTATAATTAGATAAGTTTAGAAACATTTAGGTAATTTAAAGAAGTATTCTTAGAAAAAAAGGACAAATTTATTTATTATTATATTAACGGTCTATACTAACAGGTTTCTCAGAGATATTTTCCCGCAGTAAAAAGTATCATATACATACCGGTTAACCAGCTATCATCATATCAAATTTCATCATAATCTGTCTAGTAGTTTTCTCGTGATGTGGGGAAATCAAATCCAGGTTTTCCAATGTCGTGAACATTTTCTAAAACTTATTTATTGACTTCTTAACGTTAATCTTCACTAGTATAGGTAAAGTTTGTAAGTTTGTATGTAGAAGGTAAACTCCGGAACTACTAATTCAATTACAAAAATATCTTCACTAATAGGAAGTTACAATATCCCTGAATGCTATACTACTTTTATTCCGGTATATTAAGTCCTTGGTCAAAATAACGGCGCTAGTGTTACACATTATGTGTTTTATGATTATGAGATCCATACTTAATTTTAATTACGGTGTTCTTCCCAAAAAAAAAATGTTCACTTCTCTTTTCAGTATATGTATGAATTTTATTGTAACTGGTTTTTTTTCTGAAAAAAAAAACAAACTAAACGTACAATTTTTCGATAGTCATTCAGTAAATTACAGGTTTTAATTGCAAATTTTCAAAACGACGCCAACCTCACAATATAAAGAGAAACAAATTGTGACAATAATTCAAAGAAAAAAGATATAATTTATGGCAAAATATTTATTAGTCTGTTCGTTTTACGCTTCGTTTTTGGCTCATGAGTAGTTAGTTTCAACGTAAAATTAATTCCGATTAAGCGAGAATGGATTTAATCGACTGCGATGTCAGTTCAGTTCGAATAAATTTTCTCCATTATACGATTATCTTTAACCGTGTTCATTTTTAAACATGACACAATATTAAAAGTAATGTCATAACGGCTTCAAGTTAATATGAAGATCTGGGACAGAAATATTAAAATATGAAACTGAAGTATTCACGACTTATTTCATTAGCTTGTGAACCCCTTTTGCAGTCTAAATGAGGGACAAAGTATTAATGGTTTGATATTTACGATAGCATTACGTTTGGTTAGTCGACCCAATTAACAACTTAATTCAAACTTGTTTAAAAGGTCAATGTGCTATATAATATCTTCGAAGTGCGCAGTAATTTTGATACTAAATTTGACGACACGCTTAGCTCAGTTTGCAGTAACCCTACTTGCTGTTCCAACGGTTGCGGATTCGAGTCCCGCTGGGGGCATTCATTTGTGTGATGAGCACAAATGTATGTACTCTTATTATGGCTGTTTATAATTTATATATTATTAAAGTTATATATGTGTAGTGTATCAACTATATGGTATCCATAACACAAGCCTCGAAGCTTATCATGAAACTAGATGATGCATATTTATTTATTTATTTATTAATTAAATTTATGCCTACAAGTATATACGTAGAAACTACATACATGGCACAGGGAAAAAAACAAAGCTTACATTTACGTATATCTAAATATAAATGGCACATAATTTGATTTCGGCAGCACGCTATGACAGCTCGTCTGTAACTTGTTATATGTATTCTCGAAGATAAGCGATTTCTGAAACTAATATCATACTCGTAGTTATAGTTCTGATTACATTCTATACATGATATATGGAGTTCGAAATACACTTATAGCACCTATATTGGATTTTGGGTGCACTCAACTGAGTGCACAGTATGGTTATGATACCTATTAATTAGTTTCTGTTAGTCTTGAAGTAAAAAGGCCCACTCGAAGAAATTTCCAGCAGTTTGCTAACAAGCTTCATTTATATCGTTTTGTTTATTTTAGTATTATAGAAGTAAAATTAAGCGCTAGTTTTGTTGATAAATATTTAGGGACGAGGCATTTTTTCTACCAAATTTTCATAATTTTAACGGAACGTTTAATTAATAAC
Source organism: Brenthis ino (assembly GCA_921882275.1). Taxonomy (NCBI): domain Eukaryota; kingdom Metazoa; phylum Arthropoda; class Insecta; order Lepidoptera; family Nymphalidae; genus Brenthis; species Brenthis ino. Next base: position 23,791,656 of record OV170225.1, on the reverse strand, counting down.
ATTAATATTATGTATTAACTAGCATTGCCCGCGGCTCCGACCGCGTTCAAATGAGAAAAACCTAATTCTTAGGTTTTACATATTAGTATACTCTTAAATTGCAGTTTTTGTTTTTTTTCTTAGAAATGAGATATTTTCTCGCGGTAAAAAGTATCCTATATGTTGACCCGGATAACCAGCTATCACCATTCCAAATTTCATCAAAATCTCTCCAGTGGTTTTTCTGTGATGCGGTAACAGATAGACAGATAGACAGACAGACAAAAATTCTAAAAACTATAGATTAGGCGGCCTCTGTATCGATAATAAAGTCTATTTCAATAAAATTTTCCAAAAAATATTCAATGTACAGATTCGGCTTAGTTACAATTTTATTATATGTATAGATATAGATGTAAAAAGTTCTTTTACTACTCTACATGTTTATTTGTTTTATAATTTTCTACAATGAACTTAATCGTAACACAATGAGTTGTAAATCTGATTATATTTGCTATTTTATACGAACTGTGGTAAATTTTACTAAGTGGTTCGAGGATTCTTATTTAAAGCGTTACGAATTTATTAGCAAAGTTGTAAAGCAGCTACGTAAAAGTTAGAAGAAAAATGAAACGGTTTGGACGTTAGCCATTAGCTACCTTAATGGGGTGCTAAGTAACACTGCTGAAGTAAAGTGTTCACGTTATTTTTTGTGCTTATATGTATGTATATGTACATATTATATTAAAAGAATAAATTTTAGTTAACGACGTCGTAATACTAAATATGTGGCTTTGAGTGAATTTTTAGAACTTTAAAATATACAAAAAATCATGTTTTATTACATAATATGAAACATAAGTTAATTCAATTTATAGTATAATATATATGATTGTCATTTCAAGTTAGCGTATACAGAATAGGTTTTTATGTATATAAAAATGTTGCAGAAGCAAAACTAATTATCTCCGAACTAGCCATTGTGTTCATTTAAACTTTGCTCGAATGAAATTAAATAATTACTGGCTTTGTACAACATGTGTGATAATAAATGCTACTGGCATAACTCTTTTATATATGAACATTTAGTATATACTGCTTTATTATAAATTGTTAATCTCTTTGATTCTATGATATATTTTTAGTACAATAAATGAAGTATATTAACTGTGTCTAATTAGTAGAAACTATTTACTAAATCAGAAATCGCAGATATCATAACATGACAATAAATACGTTCAACCTGTTCTCTTGTAAAGTAAAAAAAAACTATACTAAAACCTACACTGACTTTAAAATCATTTTAAATTTAATTTTCAACATATAAGGATTTATTCTTGAAAATATAACTATATATATATATATATATATATATATATATATATATATATATATATATATATCACTTGATGTATATAAATTATCAAAAAAATAATGTACACAAAAAAGATAGTGAACATAGACTTATATGAAATCCTCCTCTTTTTTGAAATCGATTTAAAAAAAACCTTAGTCACATTTAACTGATCTATGTGAGAGTTGTTTAAAAATCGCTTCGGCGCGGGCGGCTTGATTTCTATTCTTTGCCATCTGAGAACCACAGACAGACATTGCAACTTCATTTACATATTAGAGACTTCGCCGCTGTGCGTCCGTGAGTGCCTAACAGTAACCGATGTGTTAGTCCCAGTCATAGTTTATCTGTGTTCATGTTCATCCGAAAGTTCAGCTGTTTCAGCGTAAAGGACTAACATACACACAAACTTTCGCAGTTTGATAAAAATGTATAGTTAGCATTTAATTAGTTTCAATTATCTGGAAAATCACTAATATTGCGAATGTCCATAATCTGCCTCTGGCCATAATATGCCTATGGCGATTAATATAAATATACTAGCATTGCCCTCGGCTCCGTCCGCATTCAGATAAAAAAAAAACGAATTCTAAGCTTTTACATATTAGTATACTCTTACATTGCAGTTTTTGTATTTTTTCTCAAAAATGAAATAAATAAATGAAAAACCTAAGAATATGCTCTTTGGTCATCTGATCGCTGGCGGAGCCGCGGACAATGCTAGTTATGTATAATATTGTTGTTTCTTCTTCGCTCTTCCTTATAGCTATTTACTTTATTCTTTCTTTTAATTTGCAATTTCATAGAACAAAGCATTCATAAAGAGAATACATAAGCAAAGTTCTAGTAAATGTGTTATTTAATTTATTTTTCTTAATATTTATTATATCCCATATTGAGACGGTAAATATTTCAGCATTACTTTTGGATTCTAACAAATCTTCGTGCCTGAAGTAAGTCAAATATTTTATATTCTACGTTGAATCTGTATTATTTGCTGAGTAGTTACTATAACTGATTAAAAATAAAAATCGTGCAAGTACAACAAGCGCTCCTTTTCCAAGTTTCGACAAATAACAAAAATTCAATACGGTTCACCTATTCTTTTGTTTGCATTGGCATCGCATTGCGGACAAAAAAAAACTTTCCAACGACTGTTTGATATTGGCCTTTATGATACTAAAACTTCGATTCCGGAAATAGTCACGTATTTTGAGTCTGGTTTCAAAGAATATTATATAAGAAAGAAATTTTTGCCGGCGTCACCCCAAGTGTTCGTGCGCTACACTCGTTATCTATACATATAATAAAATTGTAACTAAGCCGAATCTGTACATTAAATATTTTTTGGGAAATCTTATTAAAATAGAGATTACTATCGATACGGAGGCCGAATCTATAGTTTTTTGAATTTTTGTCTATCTGTCTGTCTGTCTGTCCGAATCACGGAAAAACCACTGGAGGGATTTTGATGAAATTTGATATGGTGATAGCTGGTTATTTGGGCCACCATATAGGAGATTTTTTACTACGGGAAAATGTCTCATTTTTGAGAAACCTATACTAAACGTTAAAACGTAAGCAGGGACGGACCCGAGCGTAGCGAGGGTGTGTCGCTAGTTAAATTATAATTTGACTTTCCACGTTTCGTAACTACGAGTATACGCGCGGAAAGAATCAAAGGTATTTTATATTAAAGGGGTAACATTCGTTCCTTTCTTTTATTGTCTTCAAATAAAGCAAAGAACTTAAATTAAAAATCTAACTTTGTTATACTGAAACTTTCAATCCATATTGGTTTCGTAATAAACGAGTCAATTTTCGAGTAACTGATTTTTTTCCAGGTTTTTTTTTAGGTTCCGTTGCCAAAAGCAAAAAAATCCTGTTATAATTACGTCAAGTCTATTTGTCCGACTGTCTGTACTTTTTTAATACTACGTAATTTTTATACTACGTAAGCGTGCGGAGTATTTTTGTACGCTATGGGTCTTTAAAAACGATTTAGATATTTTAAAGGGCTTGAAGTCTTGAATAATAAAGGACCTAAATAATAGAAAGCCATGTAAGGTTCTGGGTACGCTAAGTTTATAATAATTTTAGATATTTTTGTATTATACTATATATGAAAAGAAACATTAGGTAAATATATTAAATTCACATAATAATTACTGTTAGCTAAGATATTTCATACTACAAAAGCGAAAATTAATTTGTTATATTTTAATTTTATACATAGACTAAGCGTATATTTATTCTTACAATATATTAATTAAAAAGCTGTTTATTGACCTTCTATAGGTATTCCAGAGTCAATCTTTCATAAAAATATGTGCGTGGGCCTCGAACTGATAACGTCAATGGAATTTTTAGTAAGGAATTCTTGTGTCGTATATTGGAAATGGGCTGGCTGGTCTCATATGACCTAACCGTGCATGGCTACATATTGTAGATAACGAAGTAAATGTCAGGAAAAAGGCGGTGGTATTACGATTAGACACGCACGCCAAAGTTGCTTATAGGAATGTCTCGCATGAAATAACTCATATTAATAATTTAAGGTAATTGCTAGTACATGCTATGCTCGGAACATCTATCCATATAATAAAATTCTAACTAAAATTCTAAGCCAAATCTGTACATTCAATATTTTTTGGAACATCTTATCGAAATAGACATTATTATCGATACAGAGGCCGAATCTATAGCTTTTAGGATTTTTGTCTGTCTGTCTGTCTGTCTGTCTGTCTGTCTGTCTGTCTGTCTGTCTGTCTGTCTGTCTGTCTGTCTGTCTGTCTGTCTGTTACCGCATCACGGAAAAACTACTGAAGGGATTTTGATGAAATTTGGTATGATGATAGCTGGTTATCCGGGTCAACATATAGGATACTTTTTACCACGGGAAAATATCTCATTTCTGAGAATCAATACAAAAACTGCAATGTGAGAGTATACTAATATGTAAAACCTAAGAATTTGGTTTTGGTCTTCTGAACGCGGACGGAGCCGCGGGCTGTGCTAGTTGAGATATATGTACCTACATTATTTGATATTTTGATCTCCGATTTTAACGTCTCCGTTAATATTTTAACAAAATAAAGTAGTTTTTAGTTAGGTCATGTACAATTGTACCTACATACATTAGAAACAAATGCTGAAACATCACCGTAATCTGTTTGATTTTCATAATATTTAAATACCGTCAAAATTGATTTTATGACTAATTAAAGTCATTTATGGCTGTCCGAATTTTTTATTATTATCCTTATAACTTAATTGTTTCAGCACAATGGCGAGCGTTAGCGATTTTTATACACGTTGTATTTATTCTACACATTCTACATAAGCGAAAGACGAAAGTTAAATCACAAACATAATTGTCCTATCTACCCAAAAATAGACATCCCCGCTACAGCTTTTCCATTATATATTATGCAAAGTCGGCCTCATAAGCAATTATAATGTTAGAAAAGTTCTACTCAGAATAATCCCCGGGTTGTTGTAAAGAGTAAGAGAGTTACAGCAAAGAAACCAAAACGGACAACGGCAGAGAATCCCTTGTCGGATCAGGATGCAAATGATTACGCGTCTCTGAATCGAACACATGAATATGCATGGACAGCTCCCGGGCCGGAATAATATCAGTGCCGCGTATCCGTAGCGTGGCACCCCGCCCGTCACCAGCGCTATACGAGCCGTGTCGACTTGTTTCAATGTAAACCAATAACTTTTTCACAGTTCTTACATACATATTATACACTAGCGATTCACCCTCGCTTCGCTCGGGTACGTCCCTGCTACTTTTAAAGTTTAGTATAGATTTCTCAAAGATGAAATATTTTCCCGCAGTAAAAAGTATCCTATATGTTGACGCGGATAACCAGCTATCATCATACCAAATTTCATTAAAATTTGTCCAGTAGTTTTCTCGTGATGCGGTAACAGACAGACAGACGGACAAAAATTCTGAAAACTATAGATTCGGCCTGTGTATCGATAATAATGACTATTTCAATAAGATTTTCCAAAAAATATTTAATGTACAGATTCGGCTTAGTTAGAATTTTATTATATGTATAGATTACTAACATTTGCACAAAATTCTACCCGCGTAGATTAAACAACAGATTTTCATTTAAACTTCCAACCCCCGTTTACTTACTCTTTAAAGGGGTAAATTTCTAAAAATCCATTTTAAGGCGATACATAGAGTATAAATCTCCAAACAAATTATTAGCATTGCTTTTACTTTCTGAGATTTCGGGAGTATATCGAGGGAGAGAGTGAGTGAGCGGTATTTCGCTGTTTAGTTAGTATTATATACATATAGATTGTTATAGTTAAGGCCTAAGCCGAAGTTAATTACTGAACATCTGTATTATTCAATTATACTTAATGAATAAACGAGTTATATTTGAGATAAAGAATCTAAAATAACTGTAACCCTGAACAAACTCGTCCTGTTCATACAAAACTAATCTACAGAAACCGTGACGAGAAAAAGGGGTTCGTTAAAGTAAATACTCACTTTTTTGTAAAAAGCCTTTGCTTAATTTACATTTTATATTAATCTTATTCTTAAGAAACATTTAGAAGTAGGTACTGTTATATTCCTTACTTCATAAATAAAAATAATCTATAAATATAATAAAATTTCAACTAAGCCAAATCTGTACATTAAATATATTTTGGAAAATCTTATTGAAATAGACATTATTATCGATACAGAGGCCGAATCTATTGTTTTTAGAATTTTTGTCTGTCTTTCTGTTACCGCATCACGGAAAAACCACGGGAGGGATTTTGATGAAATTTGGTATGATGGTAGCTGGTTATCCTGGTCAACAGATAGGATACTTTTTACTGCGGGAAAATATCTCATTACTCATGTCTGAGAAATCTATACTAAAAGTTAAAACGTAAGCAGGGAGGATCCCGAGCGTAGCGAGGGTGAGTCGCTTGTATTAAATAAATGGCACATACAATTTATATGGGTATATAAATTGTATGACCCATTTATTGTCGCTCGTTATTACGTAGTTCATAAATATAAAATTCAATATTGTAACTTTTTGTTTCTAAATCGAATTATTATTAAGCCAGTGTCGAAAGGATTGTTAAGTAACCATGACGCCTGTACATTAGGGAATAGCTTGGAGCTATTCGTATTGTATAGAAAACTTTAATACACACAAAATAAACACAATACATGTGTTGTCCAAGAGCATACATAAGGCATTCAAAGGCGGTCTTATTGCTAGAAGCAATCTCTACTACACAACCTTTGGAGAATGGATTTATTGAGATGTATACGGAACAGTGGCAATCTTAACGTAGTTAAAAGAAAAAAATTACAAATATTAATTAACATAAGACAATAACATTATACTATTATGTAATTTGATAAACAAAAATACATATTATTTACAGTGAAGGCAATATATAAATGATTGAAATATATTTAGTTACATGTTATACGAAAACATTATTAATATAAATAATGATGATAAGTATATTACTTACTACTGAAGCGATTACTAATAACGTATTAGAAGACGTATTCTGATAAGTGAGGCTGAGGGGCGAATATCAGGGGATATTATATTCTATAATTTAACAGATTTTACAGGAAATGAGATTGATTTAGACCTACTTTTCGAGTGATTTTTAACGATTTACAATTGATAATGCTAGGGACACATTCTAAATTAATTTAATTAAAAAAAACTTCGTAGTTGAAAATAAATTTCATAAAACCTAAAATTTGCCATGCTAAGGTATAAGTTTAAAAGTTATTATTTGCATTATCTAACTGAGGTGTCGACTTACGTCCGCTTATATGAGCGGCTTCATATGCTCTGATAGAACAAGGTAGAATATAATCCCTTTGCTATCAACTTTGAAACCTGTTGTGTTCCTCTTTCTAAAGGATTATCTATATATCGACATACTTAGAGTTGTGTGGTAGTTCAGTTTTCATAATATTCAAGCAATACTAGGTATAATATAGGTAAGTAGTGTAAAGGATTAAAAATTCATATTTTACTGATAGGTATTGTTATTGCGTCAGTTAATAACTGTTTGTTTGTTTGTTTGTTTGTTTGTTTGTTTGTTTGTTTGTTTGTTTGTTTGTTTGTTTTTCATTTAACCCATAAATATTTAATTGGCATGCAGAAAAATTAACGTCAATTTATTGCTGCTTAAAATAGTCAAACTAAAAGTACTATCATATTTATAATATAAATTATAAGTGTAATATATAATCATAAATTTCGTTCTATGTTTCAGTGCTATTTATTTAACGTAAACACTGAGTCATAATGTATTTTGTAACTTAATAAAACCGCAGCGTCTCCACAACATAATACTTTAGAACTAATAAGCAAATACCATAGAATATGTATATTATATTTTTAATGCCTAGTACGAATATAGGACGAAGACAATCCCTTTCTTACAATCTTTTGAGCTCCGACTTCCCAATTTTTCTGTCCTAGTTCACAATTTCTTGTACGACATAATAGAATTTTTCGAATAGAAAAAAGTTATAAAATATTCTGGTAGACTAATTTATTGCTTAAATTAAACTTTGACATTAACTGCGCTATCAAGAGTAAGTGCATTTTTGTAAGTTAATTATGGTAAGAAACCACATAATTCGTTGGCTTACTATTACAAGGTTCTATGTTAATTTTTATGAAGTTTAGTAATTTTTACATAGAACTTCGTTATTTTATTATCGTAAAAAAAATAGAATATGTAAAATTGAATATTTTATAGTTATAGTGGCGCTATCTAGTGGTTTGTTTTTGCAAAACTGTAGCTAATGACACATAGAACCTTGTAGCATTATTAACTAAATAAGTACTAAAATTGTAACATAGAACCTTGTAATAGTGAGCCAACGATATGCAACTACTCTCCAATAACGAAATCCGATATGTTTGTAAAGTAAAAAAGGCAAAACTTATCACTCGTTACTACATAACCACTATTACTATTACATTAGCATTTACTGTTCAAAAAAAGGTCGAAACGAGATAATATAAAAAATTTGCATAGATTGCCAACAACGAAGGAAAGAAAGGTATAAAGTAACATTCTTATCGGATACCCACTCCTCAGTTTAGTGCATATAAAAAGGTGCATTTAAAAATACAACTATGAAGGCAATGAAGTTTCTATTAAAATCACGTTGAAGGATCCCATTCTTTTAATTAAAGCTGTTTTTTAACCGACCGAATGCCGACGGCCATCCTCACCCTCTCCCAGTATTACTCCTCGAGGCTACACATGCCGATGTTGGGTTTAATTAGTTTTTGTTAGAACACTTCGATTTACTCGTCTCAATATACTATAATATAGTAAACTTTCTTCTCTAAATATATTCTGAAACATTCATTATATTGTAACGTACGACTTAAGAGATAACATCTTCATAATTTTGAACTTCTCTTTACTAAGAATAATTATTTGGTTTATTAAAGATTAAACAAATTTAAACTTCCTTGTACCACATTTTGTGAAAGTTCAAAGTATAAATAGCAATTATTTATTGGAAGGCGAATACGATTAAATCTCCGTAGAAGAAAGTCACCAGGGAATTTTCCAACCAAGATATGAATAATTAGCAAGTTAAACCCATCCCACACTGTTGAAAAGAATTATATTGGCTAATGCTCGTTGGCTTTTGGCGGCAAGCCCCAGTAATTTGTTACAGCCCGGCGAGATGTTTATTCAAACGAGGAGATTTTATTGCAACGACATAAATCTTGAAGAAAAGCCGTGGTGGAAGTGACGGTAATTGTATGACAATGTTGCTTTCTTCGTATTTCTTTTCTACATTAAAACTTGATTAATTGCGATTTATAAATTATTCTGAGAATATTTTATAAGAATTTTTTATTAAAATTATAATTTACAAAGTGAAATATAACCGAACACAAACTTAGTTTATAAAAAATGAATAAAGTTTCTTAAGCGGATATTAAATCTACGCCCTCTGTAGTATATCTGTACATTGTTAGCCTACGACAAAGACCTACTTAAAGTATATTTTTAATAACATTTGACGCAAAAACGAGGGCGTTTATAAGTTTAACTTGTGTAATATGTGTCTGTCTGTGGCATCTTAGCGCTTAAATGAATGAACTGATTTTACTTTAGTTTCTTTGTTTGTAAAGTGACTGGATCGATAGTAAGAGCTAAGAAACCTATAAATCAAGAAAATCCGTTCAGCCGTTTGCAGGCCATCAGCATTTTTCTAGACGATAAAAGGATATGAACCTTCTTCCACAGATATAATCCATCGAAATTTTGTATCTCGTCACTTCAATGGTCATTGCAATTTGGTCACCCTGGCGCTACGAATAAAATATAATAAGTTATATATTCGTAGCCCTGGCGTGATGCTACAGTGTTACATGGAATATGTAAAATACTCAACTGTTTACTAAAATGCTGCAGAGATATCGTGTAAAATTTCATTGAAATTGCCTTAATAAATGGGTTATAGTGTTGTTTTTTTTTTTTAATTTTGAACCTAAGAGGTATTTATGAATTAAGGGTAGGCATATAAACTTCCGGATGTATATACATACATACACAATACACATACATTTAGATTTAAACCGTTATGGACGTTGCCTTCTCATATATATGTATGCATATACAAATCAAACATTTATATTTAGAATATTAAAACGAGAAGCGAGAAACTACGTCATTTTGAATAATTAATATAGTATTCGTATTAATCATTTAAAATGTTAATCTGTCCCGTGGCTATTAAACTACGAATTTTGCGACGGACATGTCGGGTTTACCACTGTAACAATTAAAATACAAATTCAAATCCATATTAAGTCCGGGATAGTAATAAGAGAATAACTAATTCTGCTGACCGTTAGTAATCCCGGGTTAAAAATAGTACGTGTCCGGGCAGTATGTTACCATTTCGGAGATTATTATTAAAACTATCCAGCAAATACTGTGAAAGCCGGCAACTTTAGTCTTTCAAAATATGTAAATGTTGGGTTAAAAGTATGCATAATATTGACGACACTAATTACGAAGACCGCAGCTTCAAGCCGCACTGCCAAGAGAACATCTTATGCCGCGACTCGACACCATTCCGCTTTTGTTGGATACTTTTGCAACTGTTCGCAAGAAACTTCCCCACGCGACATGAATACGTGCTGAGACACAAATATTGTAATTTATATGACACTTTATCCTCGGAAAGTAAATTCCCGAGTATTACCAACGTAATACGGTACTTCCGTTGGTGCATACTCTTAATCATTTACATCTGTTATTTCATACATTCATTTCGAGTATAAAACTTTAGTTAGATTATAATTTTGGCTATACATTGAAGGAAAAATAAAAATACGTGTATAAGTAACTCGTGAAAGTGGAACTGAATATATCATGAAACTAATTTACATAAGAACTCGTGGCTCTAGTGTATATCAAAGGCGCTTAAGTATCTACTCAGAAATCGAACAGCGTGTAAGATGCCTCTAATAACATTGTTGTCTCATGTATGATTGGTTTAGGGATAATCTAGATTATGTATTAATAGGTCGACTGCTCCGCTACCTATCTTAGACAGAACCAAAGGCAAAATTGGGGAAACAAAAACTTCCTTTCTTAGAAAGAGTCATAAACATTTCCCGTTCAAATTAATATTAATTATTGTAGCAATACAAATTATATTGTAATTAAATATTAATAGCAATCAATTAATAATAATTAATGTAAAAAGTATATTGTAACTACTCTTTAAATTGTACTATATATACATAGGTATGGTAAATTAATTAATATTTTACAGTTAAATTGATAATTCGAAGCGTTCAGTTAACTTTACTGCTGCAATCAAGAGAGAATTTTTCCGATGATATTATTTTATCCACGTTTTACTCTACAATAATAAAACGTGGATTTAAAACGAACGCATGATTATTATTTACAAAAAGATGTAGCAAATATTTTAAATTATACGCTATGTAGACAAGCTAACTATCCCAGTAAAATAAATATTCATATTTTCCTTTGAATAAGGTTTTTATAGTAGCTATTTCCGAGGCAAGCAAAAACCATACTGAGCTCGTAGCTTGTACTAGTTAACTTTGAATACGACCAACTTGACTGCCACAGCCTTGTCGATAAGCGGAACATTTGGCAAGTGAGCAAAACTGAAAGTGTAATGTGACTAATTTAGAACATTCGTGTAATTGACGATAATCAACGCTAGAGCTAACCCCGGCGATATCAGAGTCAGAGAACAGCATCATTTTTTTGTTTACTGAATCTTTTGATATACTAATTTTTTGAGATTTCATTATGAACATTTTACTTATATCACAATGTTACATATTAAAACAGCCATTTTTTGTTGCGTACTTTAGGTATTGTCGAGAACTGATATTATGAGGTTTTTTCATATATATATTTCCACGTTATAAGCTTCACGACGTAAATGTTACGTGTCATAAAGCTTTCCTTACATTAAATTCTTATACTTTTTGAGTGGCGTTCTGGTTTTCAACAGAATAATAAATAAAATACAAAAGAAAAAAATAAAAGAGCCTTGTTATTCAATTGAAAAGGAGGAAATTGATGTTTGCCTACTTCTTATTTTTAAAATTTTAAGGATCCTTTATTCGATTTTCGTTACCTTCTAAATTATATAACCAATTGACATATTTTTAAGGGCAAATTTTACCTTTACTAAGTAATATATTAACTAATTTAGTCAAAAAATATTTTTTAACAGAAATTTGCTAAAATATATAAGTTAAATTTATGTTGTGTTCAGCCCTTTTTAATGTCCCACTGCTGGGTACGGGCCTCCCTTCAATATGAGGGGGATCAGGCCATAGTCCACCACGCTGGCCAAGTGCGGGTTGGCGGACTTCACATGTTTTTCGAAAACTTATTAGGTTTTCTCAGACATGCAGGTTTCCTCACGATGTTTTTCCTTCACCGTAAGGCAAGTAAGTGGTAATCATGTTAGAAAATGATTCGCACATGAAAATATCAGAGGTGCGAGAACCGGGATTTGAACCCGCTTCACTCGGTTTCCCAAGCGAGCGCGTTACCACTGGACTACCAATGCCTTTTAAATTTATGTTAGCACGATTTTTTCTATAGAAATTCGAGTTCGACATATTATTTACATTTGTTTAAGATCGTTTATGCAGCGCACGTCGATAAAGCAACCAATAATTGTTTTTTCTGCTGACTCGACTCATTAATACCGCTTGTGCGCGCATTTTTATACACTAAAATCTTTCTAAAAAAATATCAAAACCATCATTGTCATTAAAATCGCTATTACCTTACACAAACTACGTTGCAGTGCTGCACTTTACTTTTTTTAAACCACGCAACTGATTTTGATACAATTTTGACTTTTAAAATGAGCAATAAACGCATATATATTGTATATATAATTTAAACATATGTTGTGTATACAAAAAATAATAATAATTATTATTATTATTTATAATTATTATTAACAAAACGTATAGAAAAGTACGAGATAGCATGTCTGTATTTCATAATGTACATTCAAAATAACTATTTCGTTCGTATATGGTAAGTTGCTATTAATAATTATGGATTCAGTAAAAAGGATTTCTAGTGAGAAATAATTTTCGGGAAACGAATATTAATATTCATATACTTCACTCATACACACATACGTACAATGTATGTTACAGTTGAAAGCTGTCCATTAGTTTTCGTAACGAAAACATTGAATTTAATAGTTAAATCTAATAATAATATCCGACTTTGGCTATAACATATTCACTGTATATGTACTAATTAGGTAGAATTAAATCTAAATTTAGCTGCAATTGTAACATGTAAGCGCAATCGCGCTTATTTGTAGTTTTACCTAAATATTTTTATATTTATACATATCATTATGTACAAACACACACATCTACTATCTTATTTATAATAGTAATCCGATTACACTGGCTAGTCTTAATAATAGTGTCTGATATGTAGAATCATTACTTAAAAGGCATACTTTCCTGCAAACGTCCTCAATAAGTTAATCTCAAAAGTTCCGAGAATAAAGCCATTAAGATTGTAGGAATCTTAAGCTTTGAGCGGAAAAGTGTAACTTCATTACTCGAAATAACTTACACGTGTTAAAATAAGATTGAATGCTGCTAACACTTTGAAACAAAATTGTAACATGATTTGTCAACTGTCAAAGGGCCTCGTGTACTTACTTTGCGAAATAGCACGATCACTCTCCTTCATTAGAGTCGGAAAATGTTAGCCACGCCCCTATGGTCTGACGCGGTTGGAATAAGTCCGCAAATAAAATAGTTGCGAGGTCATATAAAAAGAATTCTCACATTTTATAAAACGTTAAAGAAGGAATATTTTTTCCAATGTCATTGGTAGGAGCATATTTCTTAAATACTAGCGACTCACCCTCGCTTCGTTCGGGTTCGTCCTGGGGTACGTTTTACTGTTAATAGGGAATAGATAGTCGATCGCTGACTTTGTGAAAAACAAAAACAAATCTATCCCACGGAAACTGTACACTTTTCCAGGATAAAAGTAACTTATCTGCTAATGCAGACTATAATCTATTTCTGTGCCAAATTTCATCCAGATCTGTTCAGCTGTTCTTGCGTGATTGAGTAAGAAACATCCATCCAAACTTACGCATTTATAATATTAATAATTAATGGGATTATATTATATATGACTCGAGTAATAAGTTATCACTAGACAAAATTTAGTTCAAATCGCTTTGTACTTTTTGAGTGAAACGCACACACGCAAACAGACAGACAAAAAATTAATTACACAATATGTTACAGTCATTGTTTTTAATAATAAAATATTTAATGGACAGATATTGATAAGTTACTGTTTTATTATAGGTATGTATAGATTCAAAAATAACAAAATCAATAGAATTCGTCCTTATTATTATAATATTACAAGTCCGAAAGTGCGTTAGTTAGTTTCTCTTTCTTCAACTTACAAGATATTTTTAAGAATATTCGATTAATTGTATTTAAACATATTTATATAGGTACTAGGGATACCAAGTAAATTTTTGTCATTGGAACAAATAAAGCGTAGCCTATGCCTTATACAATATACATTATATCTATCCAAAAAATCAACGATCGAGTAAGTTGTATAACCTAACATTTTTTCTAGAGTATTTCTTTTATTTAAATCTTTTATGTGTGTTTGTAATTATTAGTATTGTGCTTGTCCAATAATTATCTTAACTCAACAAAAATAATTACTAAATTAATGATTTTATATAACAAAACTTCAAGTAAGGTTTATCTGTTTAAGACACAAATTATATAAAATATTATTTCCACTAATAAATAAGTACAATAGTATAATTGTATCATACAGAGTTGAAAGTCTAATATCTTTGGCATTCTCACTGGCGAATCTATTATTTTATTCTAAACCAAAATCCATTTATTTAATTATTAGAACAACTCTGTTGAGAATCAATTCCTTTTCTGTAATTTAATATAGTATTTCACCAGACCATAACTGTTTCTTATCTCAGACCCGATCGGAAATCGTCCTTTGGGGCACTTTAATTAGAAGTAAGAACAATGAACTCAAAATGATGTTTAAAAATTATCAAAAAAGATTTTAAATTTAGAATAAAAATTATTGTCGAAGAAAACCGGCGGATGTAGAGCCTTTATAAAATAGATATACTAACATTGGGATAGAATGAATATCGCCAAAGTTAATAAACAAAGAATTTGAATTGAGAAACCATGTACAAATACGCATTTCATTTTGTGTCAATGTCAATTTTTGTTACGGTTTAAGAAATCAGAGACGACGGGGAAATGAATATAACAAATAACAATGGTACGAGAACCTATTTGCGTTTTTACTCCAAAAGTAAAATAATGTGTATTTTGTGTAACTTTATATTTAACTGATATTATTACTAGTTTATTTTTAGTTTAAAATGTTTTATTTTTATTTTTAGAATGATTCTAATTTTTAAGGTCGTATCGCTAAGCAGTCTTCCACAAAGCGACTGGTTTCCGGTCATAGTCCACCAAGCGACAAGTGCGGGTTGAATTATTTCACTAGATTGACGAGAACTAGTTAGGTTCTCTCTCTTAGACATGCTATACTCTCTTTGTCACAATATTTCTTTCTTGTCATTAACAAGTGGTAATCATGTTAAAATGAAAATCACAAATGTGCCAGATCTGGATTTAAAACCTGCTTCTCTTGATTTTTAAAATTCCTAATGTACTACAACTACTTATTAAAATTCAAAAATTATAAAATATATTTGTTACTAGCGAATTGACGTTTTTAGGTTCGTTCCTAGGTACGTTTTGATCCCCCCAACGTGCGTTCAACTTGTCGTTCTATTGTCGGCTCAGTAGTACCTGGCAATACAGCCGGGCGCGAAGCCAAGAAACGCACAGGGAGGTGGCCCGCTTCGGTGGGCGGTGGGAGGTGGCCCTCGTTGGAGGGCGGTGTACCATGCGGGTTGCTCCTGGTACTTCTCTGATAGCAGAGTGGACCTTGGAGCAACCCCGTGGTTGTTGTGGTCTGCTTCGGCAGATCTGCCGTCGGGGCGTCGTAGTTGAATGCGTAAGCGATCCTGCGACGCCCCATTAAGACGGGGGAAGGTTTTGTTGGATTTTAGTGGGTAGTACTGGCTTTGCCGGTGAGTCCCATACTTCGTGCGTAAATGCATTTCCCAACGTTAAAAAAAAAGGTACGTTTTGACGGTTAGTATATAATAGATAGACTTTATACTATATATATACACAGGTATTATGAGTTTTATATCCCTTACTTGAGAAATGTTTGATTCCCCATACAAACTTCAACCCCCATTTTCACCTCCTTAAGGGATGATGATCCTATGTCCTTCCCAGGGTTTCAAACTATCCATACCTAATTTTTATCTAAATCGTTTCAGCCTTTTAGCCGTGAAAATGTAACAAACAAACAAAGAAACAGAGTTACTTGCAGATTTATAATAGGTATTAGTGCTGATTATCTTTACGAGATATTGAAACTTAAGCAAAAAAGTGTGAGTGATATTTTGATTTGATGATCTTAAAATATAGCTATTGTTAATGTTAATTATATAATTAATCAATGTGTTATGAAAGTTGTGCTTTGGACATGTTAATAACCTTAGTATACGTCGTGTTACGATCATAAAGCGTATGTACCAGATTAAAATAGTTAATATTAAATGGAATACTTTCAAATTAGCCTGAATTTTAAAATTTAATTAAAAGTTTAAAATATAAATTTCTTTCCGGTTGGCCGGCGGCTTTAAGCGTCCATCGACTACTACTGGGAATTTCTTCATAGAAAAACTCCATAACTATACTTAACTCGACCTGAGACTCGAACCCAAGATCTGCTGATCTGTGGTCGTACATGCTAGTTAATAAACCAAAGAGGCAGCCAGAAAAAAAATTGGTATATAGAAATATCTAATCATTTATGTACCTACATATATTGGCAAATATTTTTTCCGCTACTTATAACAATCCTGATTTACTCTGCAATTTTTTCAACTTACGCGTTCTTCTTGCTGATTTCACTTACCTAAGTCGTCGACGAAGGATGGACCGTACTCACGATACGGCCGAAAAAGGTCTTATAATTTAAAAAGAACGTTTGACCAACATCATCAATAAATCAGTATGTATTTGATCTTGAAAAACGTAAGGGACCAGAAGTAAAATTGTTGAATCGGAGTATTTTGTTTAGTTAGATACATACGAGTATGTTAGGTATAAATAGATACTCTAACAAATACGTATTTGCACTAACTAATCACAAAGTTGGGAGGTTAGAGTGCCAAGAACTATTAATATAAGGACTTTGTAATGAGTTCTTGATATCCTGTATAATGTCTTTTCGGGTACTTTATAGTAGCATGTATATATGTACATTGGTACATATGGATAACATGACATCTTACCGAAAGTGAGTATCTAACTAAAGATTTTTGCTTTTTTAACAGCGAAAATAGCCGCTTCATGTAAAGATTCTAAGATTAACTTAATATTTGAACTCATTCTTACATTTATCAAGTAAATAAATTATGATTAGTAAGCATTTGCCCAACACCAAAAACCTAGGTTGTTCGACAATTTAGTCCAAAAAAATTAGTACGCATAATTTTATACAAAGACTTAAAAATATCAGAAATAACAATACAATACCTATAAATGACTATTAATAATTATATATAAATAATATATATTTTTTATAATTTTATATACAGAGATGAACAATTTTTGAGGAATTTCATTCAGATCATTTTCAATTTTATTTTCTCTGAAAGGTCGGCATGCTAATAACGCTGTTTTTCATTCCGTATTTTACCTTATTTACTCATTAAGTAGCACTTTAGGGCAGGGCGGGCGGTGATCATACGTCGTATCGTATTAGTGAGACAATCGTTCAACCGCTCGACCGACAGGTCCTGCTGATGCAATTAACACCGAAGAGTCACATGAGTGGTCACGATTTGGAATTAGTTCCAATAAACGATGTATAGATAATCTCATTAATTCAATTACGTCTGAGGATTTGGTAATCGATATT
The DNA here is from genome assembly GCA_921882275.1 of Brenthis ino. Lineage (NCBI taxonomy): Eukaryota > Metazoa > Arthropoda > Insecta > Lepidoptera > Nymphalidae > Brenthis > Brenthis ino. The sequence continues at coordinate 23,773,694 of OV170225.1, read as the reverse complement.
TGACATACACGTGTATATCATATTCATAGGTAGGTAAATATATACGAGTACTACAGATGTGAGCAACATGCTTACATGTTCATAAATATGTAAAAGTAATATATTGGGAGTTGCTCTGGTAATTAATTGTTATTGATACAGCTAATTTATATGATATAGATATAGACTTATTCTATATTTACTTTAGAAAGTGAAGTTGGTTAGATAAAGTTATATATAAAATATTTATTAGAAAAAATGTATTTATAATGTAAGAAAAGCTAAATCCATTTATAGCATACACACAGATCTATCCCACAGGTACCGTTCATTTTTCTGCGATAAAACGTAATCTGTTATTTGACCGGCAATATAAGGTATCAGTATGCCAGATTTTACTAAATTAGGTGCATAAGTTATTGTTTACTAAGCTGTATAAGATACTATAGTTTTTTAACTATCCCACGGGAACTCTTTAATTTTCTGGGATTTCTATCATCAAATTAACTCGATGGACAGACAAGTTCCACATCGATACGAAAATTAGAAGTTGGTCAAATACAACTTTCAAGATTTTTTTTACATAAAAAGTTATAGGTGAAGTTAATAAATGCGTGTCTCTAGATAGTAGATGATCTCTACATTTTTTGTCCTAAGTCTATACTGTATTACTCTGTACCTCAAGAAAACTTACAAGTTTCTATTTTAATTGTTCGACTTGATCTAAAGATTAAGATGAATCTTTAGTTATAGCTTGGCATCCTATCAGATCCTATCAAACATTATAATCACATTATTTAGTGGTTGCAATCTAAGCCGAAATACTGCTACATGAACTAGGCGCGAAACAAAACTTCTTTTATATATATCATAACATAGAAATTATTTCTATAATACTGTCTTAGATTTACGCGAATATTTGACATCTTTGATTCCCATGGGAAAAAAATCTAAATAAATCCGCGAAATAATTCGAAAAGATAGTTTTATTTAAAATTATTTCTACTTATTTATTTTTTTTACTTAGCGTGGCTAGTCAATCTACTCGTTATGTAGCGACTTAATGTAGCAAATACAAAACTACTTGGTGAATATGATTCATAGCGTAGCTTTTTATTTGTTGATACTTTTGTTTCATAATAGAACAGAAACACCATTGTATGCAGAGCTAAAAGTTTATGACCCCATTCATGTTACTTTAGCCAGACGTTTCGTGTGACTTGTTCTGTTTCTTATCTGCCATAAGGTACATCGTCGTGCTCATTGTTTTCTATTAAAGATTGTATCTTCCTTCTAAAAGTTTCGAGCGCTGTATTTGTCTATATGTTTTTTGTTTAACAAAAGTTTCATCGGTAATAGTATTACTTGATGTCCAATAAAGCCATTTTGACCAATCCATACTAATATTATAAATGTGAAAGTGTGTTTGTTTGTTTTTTCTTCTTTCACGTCGAAACGGAGAGACGGATTGGCGTGATTTTTTGTGTGGAGAGTTGCAGGGCTAGAAAGTGGCATAGGCTACTTTTTACCGCGGGAGGTTAAATTTGATTAAAGAGAAAAAAATATTTATGATCAGAATTACTTAAAATTTGGTATTAATGCTCTTCAATGAAATTAAATAAATACGTGTTTTAATATTTTTCGAAATTCATTCTATAAGGGTGTAAAATAGGGGATGAAAGTTTGTATGAAACTACGTTTATAGATATTTTTTGCAGTTTTAGCGGGAGCGACGCCGCGGCTTCTGCTAGTTAAATAATAAATAAAAAACATATAAGTTTTGATTTAGTGTAAAATAGTGAAATTCTGACATGACGAAAAATCCTTTATAGTGTAAATATATGATTTTTTATTAATATGTAAAGATATCATGTTCCTTTAATTAAAATGTAAATATATATCGGACAACCCGACGAACGGCTGGTCTCCATCCTTATGTCGTGGACATTCCACCCGTCCGCAGGAAGCGTTTCGCTACGTTATTTATTATAGATAGGTACGTACGGCTAAGGATTGGAACAACCTGCCTGCGTCGGTGTTTCCGTCCGATTATAATATGGGTGTCTTCAAGGCAAGAGTGAATAGGTGGCTACTGAATTAGTGCGACTTACCATCTACGACTGCGTTACCACTTACCATCAGGTGGAACGTAGTCAAGCACTAGTTCAGATTAGTATAAAAAAAATGTATATTGCATACACTAAATAATGTTCTTTAATTAATTATTATTAGAATATTACCTGTATACAGTTAACAGATTAACTGTCCGCAAAATAGACACAATATAGTTAAACAATCGAACTATTCATATATGAATCATGGGACAGGGAAATGGTTAATATATTTTTAGAATTATTTGTTATAGCTATTACAAGATACTTATTGTGTTTCACAGAATACATTACATGTAGCTTTATGTGTAGTTTTGAACTAAGTTTTCGTAATACTCTTATTTTTTTGTATACATTCGCTAATCGCTTTGTTCTTTCGGATTAGTCTGAGGGGCTCGACGTTTACTTTTTACATTAAAACGGCCATTATATTAAGGGTAGGATTATAGTAATTAAGGATAAAGAATTTATCCTGCTAAATTGTATCAAGTCAATTAGGTATATGCAGCCAATTACGATATTCTCTTCTTAATTCGTTAGCCTAATGGCTTGGCCGAAAATGGCCACGATATATACCAGATTAGGGCCATTGAATATAGTTCTTATGCCAATGTAATAAGAACTATTGATTTATGAATTTCATGAAATAAAATATACCTGTTTCGACAGACATTGGTAGTTATATACAGAACTCTAGTTAAATGGGGTTTTTCAATGTAACACTTAAAGGCAAAAGGAAATTTAACGGGTATCTGTTATTCAAGACCCACATTAAGGTGATTTACCATAGTTTAAAATGAAAATTTATATTAATTTAGTGCTTGTTTTATTTCTAAGTATCTACTGCCTTTAAATGAGTGCCTTTCGATGGCCAAATAATATGTAATATATTCTTTATTGTAGGTACATTAAAAACAAAAATTACAAATATTAAGAGAAAATTAAAGGCAAGGCGGAGCAGAAAAGTGCAAGGTAATATGGAAATAAAGTAAAAAAATATCACAGTATATATAAATATAACATACTGTAGTCTTAGTATAATAAATAATACAAACATACAAGTATATAAAATACATAGATAACAATAATAATTGTAATACATATATTTTATACCATACAATATAGATACATACAATACATACATATAATTACTTATATATCTTGGAGAAGAACTTAGTATGGGAATGTGGTTAAACGGCGAAGGCAACCTAAGCATCTTCTACAAAGTTCAAGGAAGAGTTTAATACTTAATAGTTTAACTAGTTCACACTATGAGCGTTGTTTAAATTGTTCTATTTAATTTACTACGAGTATACTCAGTCAACATTACGTCGCATTAAAGTATGCTGGAAATCCGTTATCTTCTTTTATATTTAGCTTTATTTTTTCTTATTTCTTGTTAGCTTCCCATTTTTAACGGTGATTCATTGCAGCAGCTTATTAATTTGAAGCGCATTTATTTTCTACTCGAGCTCAGCGTTATTAAGAATTGTATGATCCGAGGATTGATACGCAAGTTAAATTGCTCCAAGCTGCACGATATGAGTTTTTTCATATTACTTTTCGTAAGTGTAATTGGATATAATCTTATTCTTTTTACCTCGTTATTACGCCGTTTTCTTGTAAAAGTATATGTAGCCGGTATATATTTTGCAATAGATTTTGAGGATCGAAACCTTAAGGCAGGTGGTAGCCCAGTGGAAACGCACTCGCTTAGGACACCGAGTGAAGCGGGTTCCAATCCCGGGTCTCGCACCCCTGATATTTTCACGTGTGAATCATTTCCAACATGATTACCACTTGTCTTAACGGTGAAGGAAAACATCGTGAGGAAACCGGCATGTCTGATAAATCCTAGCAAGTTTTCAAAAGACATGTGAAGTCCGCCAACCCGCACTTGGCCAGCGTGGTGGACTATGGCCTGATCCCCCTTCGTATTGAAGGGAGGCCCGTGCCCAGGAGTGGGACGTTAAAAAAGGGCTGAATACAAAACCTCTAATAGGTATATATAGCTTAGATCTAGGTAACAATGTTATACTAGTGTTGTACTTATACCAGATCTTGCAATGGATGCTAATCGAGCTCTTGATAGGCTGGAAACTAAAAATAGTTCAAAACTAGATGAAAAACAAACAACCAGATAAATAAAACTAAAAAGCGGATAGTTCACGTTTTCAAGAGTAAGAAAAAAATTTTCATTGGCAAGATTGAAATCAAAGAACTTACAAAATAAATGTATTTTACTGTCGCAACATGCGGACAGAAACGTGGGTGAAAGCTAGTGGGCAATATTATAAATCGACGATTATATTATTACTACTATATTTACTTTATTTTACTTTTTAAAATTATTATTTGATTAACGAAATTCAATATTTATTTAACCATTATTTTTAGTTTTTTAAATAAAAGATTTTTGATTTTGTGTAATTTAGCATATTTCTATATACCGTATTGAATACTAGCAGCACTCGCGGCTTCGTTCGCGCTAAAACTATTAAAAATAACTCTAAAAAGTCTAAAAAGGTAAGTTTCATACAAACTTTCATCCTCTATTTTACCACCTTATGGGAAGAATTTCGAAAAATGTTAAAACACGTATTTATTTAATTGTATTGAAGAGCATTAGTACCAAGTTTCCAGTAATTCTGATCATAAATAATTGAGTTGCATTATAACCTATTTTCCCATGGTAATGATCTCGCATGGTAAAAAGTAGCATATGTTACTCTCCAGTCCTTCAACTATCTCGACACAAAAATTCACACCAATCTGTCAGTCCGTTTTGACGTGAAAGAAGGACAAACAAACAAACACACTTTCACATTTATAATATTAAAAATATGGATTGTGAAATAACGTGAACTAAACATCTAAAATTTCCAGACTAGATAAAACAGAAAATTGAAATTGAACAAAATAAAACTTTTAATTTGCTTTCAGACACAAATCTTTGTAAAACTTACACAAAAATTAAGAATAAAATAAGATAAAGAGATCTCAGATAGGTACGTAAGCAGTGTTCACCGTAAAAGATAGAAATCTCCTGAAGTACTGTTCGACGTTCGGTACAAGTGCCTTTTGAATTTTTGTAGGAAATTCCTAAATTATTTTAAAGTTGAAACATAAATTATACTTTGAAAGAGTACAAAATACATTTGTATATAGGGACATTAACACACAACACCATCTAGTTCCATGGTCCTACGAGGCTTGTGTTATGGATACCAGATTGTTGATACATGATACATATAGGTATAACTTTAAATACATATATATTATAAATATAAACATCCATGACTGGAGTACAGATATTCGTGCTCATCACACAATGAATGCCCCCAGCGGGACTCGAACCCGCGACCGCTGGGACAGAAAGTAGGGTCACTACAAACTGAGCCAAGCGTGTCGTCAAGTTACATAACCTTGCTATTAGTGGGAATAACTATTGCTTTTACATATAAATTTTAACAGTTAATAAAACAAAAGTAATTATACGCAAATATACTATGTAAACGGTTTGGGCCTACGAAGGTTACCTCCATTGTTTTCATGTGGAATTCTATTTCGCGACACATTATGTATTTTAGGATGGTAGCAAATTACATTCCACAATATATACTCTAGACAAACTTTATTAACTTTTAATAACAGCAAAACTCATGTCTCGATGTTTTTGCCAGTTGCTTCCTTAAAATTGTTTTGTATGAGATACTGAAAAAACTTCGTCTTTTTGATCTAATACTTATTAAATAAAAGTTACAGAAACAACGATAACAAACATAATAAAGCAGTGGCTAAACAAATAAATATAAGTAAGTAAATATATTTGAACTAATCATTGATTTAGTTCTTAGATGAAGTTCCTTATGATATATTTCTGCACTATATTGGAAGAAGTTAATGTTGGCTAAGGTGTTGTCTTAGAACTCTCTTTACATAAAAAGATCTAGTAACATAGTAACTTCATTTACTTTTAGGTAAATTCGTGTAGTATTGACGCCTTACATATTTTATGACATATATACAATACGTATATTTATACATATAATAAAATTGTAACTAAGCCGAATTTGTACATTTAATATTTTTTTGGAAAATCTTATTGAAATAGTCATTTTTATCGATACAGAGACCGAATCTATAGTCTTTAGAGTTTTTGTCTGTCTATCTGTCTGTTACCACATCACGAGAAAACTACTGAACACATTTCGATGAAATTTGGTATGGTGATAGCTAGTTATCCGGGTCAACATATAGGATACTTTTTACTGCGGGAAAATATTTCATCTTTGAGAAATCTATACTAAACTTTAAAACGTAAGTAGGGACGAACCCGAGCGTAGCGAGGATGAGTCGCTAGTTATGAATAAAAACATAAAATGGCCTAAACGGCAAAATTCGAACTGACAATTTTGTGTGTAGAAAGCAGCGTTATTTAAACTGTATCACATTTTGCCAAAAATATCGTATTTTATATGGACCTCATTCTTTATATTGTTATTTAACCAAATACGAAAATGTTTTTCTTTCGTTCAAATATTAAGGGATTCTTTCATGGATATAATTTACAGGCAGAGTGATAAAGGTTTTTTGTTTGTTGGTCTGAAGGTTACACGTTATCTAGATCGGGTCTGGATGCAGCCAAACAACCCGCTTGTTAATATTCAATAGAAGCATGAACTAACTACCAATATGCTTTCTATCGTAGGTTCGACTATTACACAAAGTGAACGTTAGTTTAACGAACAAAAGCGTGTCTTAAACTATTTAAGACAAAGTTCAGTCTTGGAAGTGCCATTAACTGTCGAGATTTACGTGGGAAGAGGAGTAAAGTTTTGTTTATTCCACAAAGGAAATAATATGAACATAAAATTATTACGTTAATATGTATCTACCTATTTATACATGCATAATCTATACATATAATAAAATTGTAACTAAGCCGAATCTATACATAAAATATTTTTTGGAAAATCTTATTGAAATAAACATTATTATCGATACAGAGGCCGAATCTATAGTTTTTAGATTTTTTGTCTGTCTGTCTGTTACCGCATCACAGAAAAACTACTGGAAGAATTTTGATGAAATTTGGTATGGTGATAGCTGGTTATCCGGGTCAACATATAGGATAATTTTTACCGCGGGAAAATGTTTCATTTCTGAGAAAAAATACAAAAACTGCAATGTAAGAGTATACTAATATGTAAAACCTAAGAATTTGGTTTTTGGTCATCAAAACGCGGGCGGCGCCGCGGGCATTGCTAGTATGTGTCATAAAAATGAAGAGCTTTGATCAATGTTAGCGTGGTCCATAGCTAATAACCTATATTATAATGACTGAATAAATTATGTTCCAGCAGCGCAATTGGCAACCCTGAAAACATGAAAGGGAAAAATAATTAAACCCTGATATTATCTCTTTTGTAGCCTTTTAAAATATGAAAATTTAAAACCCAAATATGGGTAATATAAACATATTATACTTATAAATAAAATTGTATTGGAGAATTACAAAGCAGTTACACCATATTTAAGTAATAGGCTTTTAAATGATGCCAACTCCAACAAATATAAAAATTATACGTTTTACATTTGTACATCTGTCTCTTAATATCTGCTAATCCCCAGAATGGCTAAGATAATATTATTATCATTTTTTTTCACTTTTAATTATGAGAAAGAAAAAGTGTTTGTGAAAAAGACGAAACGAAGGCAAATAATAATCTGCTTAACCAATTTTAACTAGACTACTAATGGATAGATTTTAGTTAGTGGATAGAACTTTTTAACGTGGTTAATACTTTTATAAAATTACATGTTTAGGCTTGTATCCAATAAAGATTAAATTTCTAATGAATTATTATAAAGTTGTGAAATATTAAATGATGAAAGTTAAGCAAGACAATGTGGCTGAGTGATCAAAATTCATTATACATTTGTTGAAAACAAACGACCGGATATCAATGGCCTCGAAGATTTATGAGGTTGTAGGAGAAAATTTTATTATGCTCCCAATTTCGTCGACGCCTTTCAGAATGGATCCCAGGAGAAAATAAGACTACACTATCTAAAGGAAACTTGGTAAAGCTATTGAAATTGTTCCTCATTGATTCTGGTAAATTATTATATTCAAACAAATCAACAACATTAAACATTCGTAAACAAAAATAAATTTATGTTTCGTTCTTTAACTATTAACAACGCGTTCATTTTTTTTAACAATGCATGTAGAACTCCTCCTTCTTTACCACCTAGACATGTGTGTAAAATCTCTCAATAAATCATTAAATTGTGACCTTTCATAATTTGTAAGAGCAAAAATCTACGAATCTACTTGTTTGTATATTTGTATAAATAACTATTTCTATCATACTGAAAGAAACGTATATAAAATCCAAACGATACCACTACAATTCATTATACGTATACTACGTATGTGATCGAACATGAACGCTTCATATGTGAAAGTTTGTTACGTAGAAAATGCCGAACTGGATTTCCTGCCAACCGATGACACTCGGCGAGCAACATTCATAGCATGTATTGATTCTGTCAATACCAATAACTTGAATTTTCGTATAAATGTGCAATTGCTTAAATTGCCATTTAGTTAGTAAATATAAAACATTTTACTATATTAAATACTAGCGTTTTCCAATACAAATTTTCATCCCCATTTTCACCCCTTTAAGGAATGATTTCTGGAATAAAAAATATTCTATATCATTCCCATGGGCTCAAACTAGTTTTACCAAATTTTATCATAATCGGTTCAGTAGATCCAGAGATTATCCCCTCACAAACTCACAATCTCACAAACTCAAAAACTTTGCCTCTTTAATAATATTAGTAAAAATACCATATTACAAGCGATTTACTCTCGCTTTCCGTCCATAAGTGCCTAACAGTAGTGTATTTGTTTCCTCAGGGCAGGACTATCTGTGTACTAAATTTAATACAAATCTAGCCGTTTTAGCGTAGCAAACATACACACACATACACATACAAATTTTCACATTTATAATAATTGTCGGATTATTCTAGTACGCATTTTTTTCCTCTATGGGACATACCCTTGAGGTTGCGGTATAGCCTACTTATTAAAAAGAAGTTGTAATAATTAAATCAACGATAGAATTTAATATCTTCTTCTATTTGAAATCAGTCAAAAGAGAGATTTATTTTAAATCGTATAAAGCTTTAAGCTCAAGTTTTATCGCTTTGACACTTAAGACTGAAAAATGTAAATTCTAAATATGAAGTACATGTATTCATATAAGCCGGATATCGTTTTAGTGAGATATGAGTATATTTAGAGCGAGGAAGTCACTGATTTTGCCGTAATTCCCTCAGTCTGCATTAAAAGTCAACCTTAAGAGTATCCGATAATAATCTAAGAAATAAATAAATATGTTGGGACATTAACACACATCACCATCTAGTTCCATGGTAAGCTACAAGGCTTGTGCAGGTAACTGATACACTACACATATATAACTTTAAATGCATAAATATTATAAATATAAACACCCATGATTGGAGTACAAACATTCGTGCTCATCACACAAATGAATGCCGTACCGGGACTCGAAGCCGCGACCGCTGGCACAGCAAGTAGGGTCACTACAAACTGAGTCTACCGTGTTGTCAAAATATTAGTATCCGATAAATTATTATTACCACAATTTTATTATTTACTTAGCGAAAGTATTTTTATCGATAACAAATTAGATGTTTGTACAGTAAAGGTATTTTATTCGTCTTAAGATGTATTGAAAGAAAAATGAACAAAGACTCCGTAATTTAAAAGTTATAATCACAAAGGTTTGTGAGAAACACGTACAAGGTTGCCAATTTTAGGTATTCCTATATATTTTTTTAATATTTGCTTTATAACGAGTTCATATAGTAATTTGAAAAATAAGTTAAATCAAATATGGAATCAATATGAACTTCAATGTTTTTGCTATATTTATTGCAACATTACATGGACATCTATCTATCGCAATTTAATTTATACATCCAACTAAAAGGGCTTACAAAGTCGATAATGAAGAAATGTGTTTATTAATTCGAGTTATTTCTATACTATATACCTACAAAATTACAAGTTAAAAATATAAACAAACGTCAAAACTAAATTTTAATTTAATCGTGGCATATATTATGAAAACAAAATCTATACATATAATAAAATTGTAACTCAGTCGAATCTGTACATTAACATTTTTTGCAAAATCTAATTGAAATAGACATTATTATCGATACAGAGTCCGAATCTACGAGTATAGTTTTTAGAATTTTTGTCTGTCTGTTACCGCATCACGAGAAAACCACTCGAGGGATTTTGATGAAATTTGGTATGGTGATAGCTGGTTATCCGGGTCAACATATAGGATATTTTTTACCGCGGGAAAATATCTCATTTTTGAGAAAAAATACAAAAGCTGCATTGTAAGAGTATACTAATATATAAAACCTAAGAATTTGTTTTTTGGTCAGCTGAACGCGGGCGGAGCCGCGAGCAATAATAATAATAAGTATTTATTTCAGATCAATAATCCATAGTAATTAGTTTTTATATTTATGAATACAATTAAATTTAATAATATTAAAATCTAACAAATAGTTTCTCCCCGATACTTAAGGGTAGTTACTTCACTGTGTGTATTCAGCGCCCAAGTATCGGCGAGTCCCAACGGTCTGCCAATAAAAATGCTAGTAAAATATATTTATAAAATTTTACTCTTCTTAGGTCAGGTTTGTAGTAATTATATATGTATATACTATGTACATTGCACATATATTGTAGGTGACTCTTTATTTTCTTACGATCATTTCAAAAAACCGTAAGCTTCGTCTAAATTTCAGTTTCACCGAAACTTAACGGAGGAAATGCAGAACAGAAGTTAAATTATAACTGCCCAAATTATTAAATAGGACGCTGTTCAAGTTGGAAGAATATCAATTACTTTTTATTACATTATATTTTCAACTAAAGACATTCCAATACCAACCTTTGAAAGTTTACTCAAACTTATTGTTTAATGACTCTTTTCAATAATTCACTTCGTTGAGATTGAACGGCACTCTCGCTTGTTTAATGTCAGTCACTTAACTGAAAACTGTGAACGTAGCCATAAAATTTGTTACGCAAACGGTCCTCGAGAGTACCAGGGTTTTTAATTTTATTACTAAAATATATATAGACGTAGTCCATCTACTGAATAATTTATTTATAGGTTTCATTATATACTAAAGGTGGTTCAATTTGTATAATATGTAGGTATATATAAAGACAATTTATTAATATTATAAACGCAAAAATTTGGGAGGATGTATGGGTGCACGTTTATTTCACGCAAAACATACTCAATTGATCTTGATGAAACTTTACAGTAATATAGCTTATATGTACATAGACTATAACGCTAATGAACTATGGGAGCAGAGCCGCGGGAAAACGCTATTTTACTATATGTATACACAAGATTTATTAAAGCATTTATCATCATTTCAATTTATTTAATAAATCCAACTGATAAAGAGATTACGAAGTACCGAGATAAAATATTATAGCACGCGCGCCAAGCCCGGGACAAAGTCGCAAATATTGCAAGTACATTTTGTGACGAACTGTTCTTCAAAGCGATCTAGGCAATTTCGTGATCTGGCGGGCTAGCCTTTGTGAGCGCACCAACGCATATGCATTGTTACAAAGTCGGCGTAGATTTAATGGATATATTATGTAACATAGACAGACAGACATAAATTTTAAACAATAATTTCCGTTTTTCACTGTAATAGTTGTTAAAATAATAATTTATAATGCTCTATATCCTCGATATAAACAATATACATAGTAAATAAAAAAAATCCGACTGCATAAAAGCTAACTAAAAAGATGAAAACAAGTTCACGAAGGAATATAGTATTATGCAGTCGGGTTTTTTATTTTCAACCGACTTCAAAAAGGAGGAGGTTCTCAATTCGACTGTATGTTTTTTTTTTTTTTTTTTTTTTTTTTTTTTATGTTTGTTACCTCAGAACTCCGTCATTTCTAAACCGATTTGGACAATTTTTGTGTCGTTTGAAAGGGTATACTTCCAGATTGGTCCCATTTAAATTTCAAAAAAAAATACCACCCCTAAGGGTGGAAAAACTACTAATGATGAATTTAACCTACTTCTAATTGTCATATTGACTTGAAACTTTGCAAGTATTTCTATTTCCGTTGATAGTACAGTGGTTCGGTGTTGTTGACCTGATCTGATGGCAAGGCCAGAAGGTGGATAGGTGGAACTCTTCAACGGCTAATAGTAGATACTTTGAGTTTGGGCTTATTTTGTTTGATTTGACAAGCCTAACACGTTAGAATCCTTACTTTTCTACTACTGTCTACACTAAAAAGGGAAAAATAAAAACTTTTTAACAAAAAAATGAAAACCGACTTCAAACAAATGCACTAAAAAGTAAAAAATAACTGATTGGTAGTTTTCATTTACTATACATACCTAATCAAATATTTTCGAAGTCGGTGTGCTTTGGCTAAGTAATTAGAGCCTACCTATTAAATACATACCTAATCAAATATTTTCGAAATCGGTGCCAGCCCATACAAAGCAAAGCACACCGACTTCGAAAATATTTGATTAGGTATGTATAGTAAATGAAAACTACCAATCAGTTATTTTTTACTTTTTAGTGCATTTGTTTGAAGTCGGTTTTTATTTTTTTGTTAAAAAGTTTTTATTGTAATATATTTTTTTATTTACAGCTTTTTAGTTTTTGCCAATTAGACATTTGAAGTTATATTTAGCACTTTCATATCCTAAATTACTTTTAAACATATAAGTTGTATATATTTTTATTTTTTAAGTATTTTTAAGTAGGAAAATTAGCGAAAATGATTGTTAACCACCTTTAAATCATTTTATATCCTAAACTGTTATTTAAAATGCAAAATGATGAAAGAAACTTTTTAATACCTATTCAACGATCCCTACTTGACATAGTTCGTAGATTTTTATGTTTTTAATTTCCCCATTAGGGCGCCCAAAATCGGCAATTTTGATTTTGAAAATTTTTATGCTTTCTATGACATTCGCGCCGTCATAACAAACAAACGACGTATCATTTATCGAAATCGGCCCACGCGTTTGGTCTCAATAGTGCCACAAAGGTACAAACCCACATCCATCCATACATAGGCTGATAAACACATTACCCTCCTTTGCGTCGCACAGTCGGGTGAAAACCAAAGTCGCTGTCTGCGTTTGTCTGTTTATCCGCATATTTCCTAAGTCTTTAGAGATACATAAAACAATCTATACATATAAAAATCTTATTGAAATGGACATTATTATCGATACAGAGGCTAAATCTACAGTTTTTTTTAATTTTTATTTGTATTTTTATCTGTCTGGCTGTCTGTGACCGCATCACGGCAAAACCATTGGAGGGATTTTGATAAATTTGGTATAATGATAGCCGGTGAATCATTCACCAGCTATCTGGACTATAAAGGATACTTTTTACTGCGGGAAAATAATATCTCATCTCTGAAAAATCTATACTAAACCTAAACCCGAGCGGAGCGAGGGTGAGTCGCTAGTGTACTATAAAATTGTAGGTCACAATAACTACGAGTACAGATAAAAAAATTGAAGCGTCTGTCTGTTTGTATTAGAAATTATATTAGGTACAATATAAGAAAAACACATTTTTTAAAAATTTTGTCTGCCTGTCAGTTTGTTCTGGCTAATCTCCGAAACTGATGGATTGATTTCGACGGGACTTTCACTGGCAGATAGCTGGTGTTATAAGGAGTAGCACAGGCTACTTTCATTTTAGAAAAAGAATTAGAGTTCTGCTCAAAAAAATTAAAACGTATCTAGGGACGTACCAGATCAAAGCGAGAGTAAGTCACTAGTATAAAATAAATTTAATTTATTTTCTGTATTTTGTATATATAATTGTAAAGAATATAATTTTTATAAAAAAATCGTAGTTGTTTTAAAATATATATGTATGTGTATTATTTAAAAAAGTTATTTCATATCAACGCGACTTCCATTCAAAGTCCTTGTTTCTTCGATTATAAGCATTTATATAGATAGAGTATAAACTTATAACTAGTACGTACATTCGTCGTGATCTTTGGCGGTAACCGTGAGCACGGTGTGTTGAATGTCTTCATTTTCGTCGACTTCCGCCTCGTACAACTCCTTGTCGAAATATGGTGGGTTGTCATTCTTATCTGCTATTCCGATGCGGATAAATTTTGTCACTGTAAAGAAAATAATGTATTTAGTAACAATATTTCAAAGTATTCTTCTATCATGAATAGAGCAGTGAAAAGTAAATTAATTCTAAGTTTTTGTTTATTTTTAAATTGCCGTTATAAAGTATCACTACGATCATGCCTAGCCTATTGTGATCACCGCATATTAAGCCCATTAAACCCTGCCGCTGTGATGAACTGCAGGATTTCTGTAGGAATACATTTCTTAATTTTATCTGATGATAATCTGCCTCCTGCCCTGCAGTGGCATCCTGCCTTGCAGTGACATCCTGCCCTGCAGTGACATGCAGGTTAGTATGTCACTCAGGCTGAACATGTGCTTGTAGGCGTAAGGTTTCTCTACTTAGCGCTATGACTAGGTTATTAAACCATTTAATATATATTTAATACATTGTTAAGTAAATAGTTACATAAAAATATGTAATATGTACGAGTTTGTTTAATAATGTTTTAATCAAAAGTTCATACAATAATATTTACTCGCATATTGTAGTATGGTATGATATTCATTATTTAATCTATACATATAATAAAACTGCCTCAGTGGTGTAGTAGCTAGCATGTACGGCTGCACACCCGGAGGTCCTGGGTTCGAGTCCCGGCTCGGGCCAAGTTTAATTATTGAGTCTTTCTGTATAATAAGCTTCAGTAACAGCCCGGAGTTGGGAAGTTGGCGGTGTTTCACCCCCGTGCCTCGGAGAGCACGTAAAGCCGTCGGTCCTGCGTCTTAACTCTCACCGGTCGTGTCGAACAGTCGTCCCACCGGAATATGAGAGTGACAGGAATAGAGAGTGCACTTGTGTCTGCGCGTACACTTGTGCACTATAATATCTCTTACGCAGTTGGCTAGTCTCAATGAGATTGGCCGCCGTGGCCGGAATCGGTCAGGAGAACATCATAATAATAATGTAATGGATTGCTGTCTGTACATGGAAGATATATATGATATGAGATGATACGAGAAAAAATATTATTGCGACCTTTATCAACGCAAGTAGCACCCAAAACAATTTTGTCTGTTTGTCTGTGCGTTTGTGCACGCTAATCTCAGAAACGGCTTATCCGATTTAGATGTAGTTTTCACTAATATATTGTGGTAAGCTTCAATTAAATTTAGTGTTTGTTTCATGTTAATCGTTTCATAAATAAAAAAGTTATGCCAATTTTAAGATATAAATGTGAAAATTTATGAGTATGGATGTTTGTTACTCTTTCACGCCAGAACGGCTGAACGGATTAGGATGAAATTTGGCACACAGATAGATTGTAGTCTGGAATAACACATAGTTTATTTTTCATCCCTGAAAAATGTACCGTTCCCATGGAATAGGTTTACTCTTGTATTCCTAGAGGCGAACCCGAGCGAAGCGAGGGTGAGCCGCTAGTTATACATATATGTATATCCATAAATATTTAGCTAGCTACACAGATTATAAAATATTTATTCTATGTATATTTTTTATTTCTTTATTATTTCTTCAAATAAAAAGGTGTAGTAGATAGATGTTACATATTTATAGAAGTGTCATTAGTGTTTATATAAATTAATATTAAACTATTTTTTTAAAGTAGCTTTTATATCACACTAGCAGAACCCGCGGCTTCGCCCGCGTTCAATCTACAAAAAAAGTGTTTGGCTTTATGTTATACAGCGACTCACCCACGCGTCGCTCGGGTTCGTTGCTATGTATTTATATGATATAATCGCTATTAAAAAATAGGGGTTGGTGGTAGAAGGGTGAAAATTTAGGGATGTATGCCGAATCATAAATAACATAAAAAATTTTGTCCACAAAATAAAAAAAATGTTTTGGGATGGACCACCCTTATCACTTAGAGGTATGAAAAATATCCACACAAATTTTCATAAGAATCGGTCAAGCCGTTTTGGAGGCGTTATGTTACAAACTGTGACACGAGAATTTTATATATATTAGAAGATATATTGTGAAATATAATAAATTAATGGGTAATTTGATAAAGTTTATATTTTATATTTTATTTATTTATTCGTACTCTTACTACTACTTACTACTTCTCAGCAAACCCTTTTATTTGATAAGGATATCCACACCATGGTGGTGCATAAAAAACGCAGTCCGTCATCTTTGGGAGTCCGCCATATTGTATTTAGAAAGACGTCACTTAGCTAACCATGGGGTCGTCTAAACTAATGTGTGTGAAAAATTTTAGCTCAATCGATTGAGGATAACTGCTTTAAAATCAGTTACAATATTTGACCCGAACAAATATTCATACAAACATTGCACGTTAAATAAAAGCTTGTAATAATATATACTAATTGCTTTATACTACGAGTATTTAATCAATATAAATATGAATATATTTACACCGATATTCCATTATCAGTTTTACAATATTTGCTCTACTATTTAGATTTGTATACAATATACATAACGTAATTGATTCATTGCTCTATATACCTACAAATAATATGTTTTGTAGAACTAAATAGTATAAAATATTTTTGGTACGTAATTAATTTCATTGTAGAAATTATTAATTTTCATAACATTCATAATTTGACGACACGTTTGGCTCAGTTTGTAATGACCCTACTTGATGTGCCACCAGTCGTGGATTTGAGTCCCACTGGGGGCATTCATATGTGTGACGAGCACGATTATAGTTTGTATGTATTTAAAGTTACATTATTGTGTAGTGTATCAACTATCTGGTATCCATAACATAGCGTAGCTTATCCTCGTAGCTTACTATGAAACTAGATGGTGCTGTGTGTTGATGTCCCAACATATTATTTACAAGGACTCTTATATTTGACTTACATTGCTGTGCTAAGAAAGTTAATTGTGTTTAGCGTCGTACTTTTCTAGATCTACTCAGCCATAGATTTTTAATGTAAATCTTCTTCATATCCATCATAAAATAATCTTCTCTATATCCATGTAAATATTCATAGAACAAATACATACATACATTGCAACATGAACAGACTTCGTTATTACTATTTTAACTGCTTGAAATATTTACAATAATAGTCTCAATGTAATATGTGTATGACAATCATATTCTTTATACTAATGTCCAATATACAATAATTTTATAGTTCTATAAATTGAACTTTATCAAAACAAATATAAATTATAGTAAACATTGTTTTTTAACAATAAAACCTTCCTCTACACTTTGCCGCATTTCAAACGATGCGTTCTGGGTTAAAATAACATTTTTAGTACTCCGTACATGCTTAAAATACTATTGATTTTGTATCCACTAGAGAATTGTTTACCACACATTTCGAACTAAATAAATAATAATTTGCATTAACAGAGGAATGACATGAATTTAGTTTAAGAGAAAGAAAATGGTGAAAAATATAAACAATTTACGTTTGTAGCCAATATTTTGCTAAAACTACTAAATATCTGAAACGGTTCTTAATCTGTGCGACACAAATGTTTGGTAAAGAAACCTAAAGGGAAATTGCTTTCGTTTGAGGTCTGCTTGAACAAAGATAAATTAGGACCGTTTGTCGAAATGTCGGGTGGCTTTATTAGCAGACGTATAGTTACTTTGAGTCTTGTTACCGTTCTGTGAACCACATGGGAAAGATATAAACCAAGTATGCGTCTGCCGACTGTTGACCTAAGCCCTAAAGATTTATGAATATTGTGCAGGTGTGCCACATATGCAACATTTCATAAAAAAAAAGAACTTTGATCGTTCGATGGCGCATTTGACATAATATTAATGCACAATTTTTATATCGTAACTATATTATTAGTCCATGTAAAAACATACTAAATATTTATGTATAGCGAAATAAAACTTTATTTATCTCGTTAGAGTTGGAGATTAGAGGTCAAATTAGACGCTTGAATTATGCGCAAATAAAAACTAATCAGCAATGGAAAGCGGCTAAACGTTGCAAACGACGACTTTTTGACAAACCATGAGGCGGGTCCCCTCGGACTTCGAAGAATAATTTTGTTAGAAAACTGTGTCGACGCTCGTAAAAATTGACGGGGACAACTCTTTGTCCTTGTTTTAATGCTCGACCACTTTTAGAATATACGAATAAAACGAACCAATGCGCAATAAATTATGTTGTGTGCGTGTACGTGTAGAGTTTAAGTTATTATGCAAAAGTGCTCTTTCAAAAGCACTCACAAAAATAAAGCAGCAACTGTAACTAAAATTCAATTTTAGCAACTCTTTATAAAAAAAATATATAAAATTGATTGGCCTTGAATTTTTTACCCAGTGCTAACCTACCCTAAAAAATTTAAAAGACAATACTTATTTCTAAATTTAAAAAGAAAACTAAAAACTAAAAATTTAATGAATTGAATTTAAAAAAGATACATATATAATATATAATAAAAATGTATTCACAATAATAATTCAATGTTTTTATATAATGAATTAATGAAGTGTAATTTTAAAGATAATAAATTTAAAGTAGACTTCAACATAAAAAGAATATCTAAGAGTTCATTTGTCGTTGTTAGTTGATTGAAATATTTAATTACATATCTTATACTAAACTTTTATTGTACATAACAATGGCGCCATAAGTTAATGTCTATAATGAAATTCTTTATGGAGGACAGACAACACAGTTCGTAAAAGAACGATATCAACACTGCGTCTAAATACCGTCCTATCTTATTATTGCAATCATTATTGACGACACGTTTGGCTCAGTTTGTAGTGACCCTGCTTGCTGTGCCAGCGGTCGCGGGTTCGAGTCCCGTTGGGGGCATTCATTTGTGTGATGAGCACGAATGTTTGTACTCCAGTCATGGGTGTTTATATTTATAATATGTATGTATTTAAAGTTATATGTGTGTAGTGTATCAACTATCTGGTATCCATAACACACGCCTCGTAGCTTACCATGGAACTAGATGTTGCGGTGTGTTAATGTCCCAACATATTTATTTATTTATTATTAACTATATAGTATTATAGTCTTTATTACTCTAGCTAAGTCATTTATACTCTAGCTTTTGTCCACGAGTCTGCATCATATAAAACGTCACCTACCTATTGATGCATATAAGCAGGTAAAGAACTGACTGTAAAGAATGCTGAATTTTAAAAGAATTATGTGTCTCAAAAAAAAGAGATTAAGATAAAATCGAAGAATTAAATCACGTTTTATATTTCCTAAATAGGTATTTCATAGACTTAGAATAACTATTGCATCGCTTTCGAATCTCTATTTAGCTAGTATAACTATTGCATCGCATTCGAATCTCGAACCAACGACTGCTAAGATTTTGTTTTGCCAACTCGGTATTAAATTATTTTCTTGTAACATTTTTTTTTGAAAAGGGTTAAGAATTTAGGGTACACGACACGATTCATGTTTTGAAATTAATAAGTAATATATATTCCATTATCATTGGCAGCTGTTCTTGATACTTTTCGCTCTCATATATATTTCAACATGACACGAATGAAACGACGTTACGAATGTGTATGGCTTTTCATTTTGAAGCATCATATTCGTTCATTTTGTGTAAAACAGCTGCATCGTGATAACTTTTAAAATAAGAGAAATTTTAACTTTTTTAAAAGTTTGTTTGACTGAAAATACTACTGACAAGTACTACATACCGTTTCAACTATCTATAGTACTAGCAAAGTACACAAAAATCACATAAAAAGAGCAAAGAGCTAAAGGTGTATAATAAATATAATTATGTTAAGAATTAAAAAAAAATAAGAATCGATTATGCAAGAACCAAAATGGTAAATAAGATTTAAGGCGAAATTTACAACATTCGCTGTTTAACTGAGCTGGAAAATTAAATTAAAACGTTATACATATTGCTGTTACAAAATATGATCAAGGCGCAAATGTTCATAACAATAATATTAGTTCAAAGGGTTTAATAGATAATTTTATATTTTTTTAGGATGTTCCATATGTTATTAATATAAAAAAATCCTAGAAAACCTGGCCAAAAAAATTGCCAAAACTGTTGACAGTTTAAGGTAGTAAGGTATTACGTATATTGGCACTATGTTAAAGGTCGTAGGTTCATGGTCATCTAGAATAAAGCTAATCAAACTTGCTTGATTCATCGTGCTAGCTTGAAAATCTATCACGAATAGATACCATCTTGAGCTTTGGCAAATGTCGTAAAAAGAAAAAATGTTATTACATTTCGTATAGCATTAGCATTCTCAGCTACGAGATAGTCTAAATGCTAAACCTGTCCACACACTTATAAAGATACCAAGAAATACATTTTTTATTGTACCTTTTATACATTAATATAAAAGTTATAATTTCGGCCAACCGCGGTCGCTCGCGTGAGTCATTGCCACTGGACCTCTCGAGTACTTTAGCTGAAATCCCAATAGATACGTGACACTGCCCTTTGCCTTGTTCAACTCATATTTATGAGGGTTGTTTCTCAACTTTCAACTGTGTTAGCCATCTAATTTCGTAGCAATTGTTATTAACAAGACAATATTATAGAATAAAATTATATAAATATAGAATATATAAAATAATCTAATAAAAATATTTTTTTAAAGATTTTTTAAGTATTTAAATATTATAAAATTTATTTCTTACAGTTAAGAAAGTGAGTTTTTGACATGTCAGCACTAAAATATTTTTTAGTTATATACGATTGAAATACTGAAAAAATATAAATTAAACGCAATTACAAAGGAAACTTATATTGTTTTGAATTATTTAGATGGATGCACTGATCGCTGGTTAGTGGTTACATATAAGAATAAATAGAGTTAAAAATAAAGTAAAAAGATTTTCATATTGGACTTATAATTACATACAGACTATCTCTTTAAAAAACAATGTCTCTAGTACGAGAATACCAAAAAAAAGTATACATATTTATATAAAATAGGTAGACAAAAGCAAACCGTTGTAGCATTTCAAAGACAAAATATTTTTTATATATTTTATGTAACCATTTTACTTACAAATTAGTCTACGAGTATAATGATTAACATAAATTAAGATCACTGGAAGCAATAATAAATTCATGAGAGATACTTTTATAAGAAACCAAGAATTAATTTATACGATTAAATAAAGATGCATTAAGCTGTAAATAGTATTTGTTTGGAGATGTGCCAGGACGTCTCCGTAGAATGGGTATTGAGCACAATGTTAATGTACATGGCTCATAAACACATTTCTCCAGACAGATTTGGATGAGTTTCGCAATAAAATATAATACTACACGTCGTTCAAATTCTAAGATATTTCATAGGATGATAGATTGTATCATGTCAGGTGACAAGTTTACATGAAATGTAATTCTATCACTATATCTGACTTATTAGATTTATGGATCACATTAACTTATTTTTATATTTGAGTTCGTAAAATATAACATTATTTTTGCTATTTTATTATTGTAATTTTAACTTATGTATATAAATAAAATACGTATATTTGTCTTCATATTAAATATCCTATATAACCACCGAAATCACTGGAAAACTTATCATTTCAGTGCAATAGATTTATCAATATATTAATATAATAATTTAAAATTAAATTATGAACCGAATTCGGGGGTAAATAGAGTATCGTTTGAAGAATATTGAATTACGGTCTAGTCTTGTGGTGGTAGGATGGTAAATAATCTACTTAGCGTGGGCAAATTAAATATAAAAGCTCTTCCGGAGAGTGCACATAATATCCAGGTACGGAATTTAGCATTTGGAAACTATAAATATTTATTTTTAACTTGAAAATTATTATATAAACATTCCATTTTAATGCTTTTTGTTTATTTATTTAATACAGAATTTGTAATTGTTTTAAACAACCGCATTTTATACATGCAAATTTATAATACATTTTTAATTAAAATTTGCGTTAAAAATTGTTCTTTTAAGATCGTAGATACTCTAGACTTTGTTGTCTGTTGATACAACAGAGAGTGTACATCACCCGTATTCATTAGTAGATTATTATCATAGCATTCTCATTAGTGGTCTAAATATAATAAATAATTCAAGAGATTTTAACTGAGCAACTCAATTGTGACCGTCGGTTACGACAATACTTGTTTCTAACAATGACCGTCCCTCCTTATCGAGAAAGCTCACATATGCCAATACTTAGAAATTTCCCACATACGAGTAAGTCATCTAAGGTAAGCCAATTTTAAGATACTTAAATCATCGATACTACTTTTGATGACTTTTTTTGCCTAACCATATTATTTTTAATTTACCACCCAAAATTTTTTTTTCATAAATGTTTTTTTTAAATACATAGGTAGGTACATCCATTTTTAAGAAAGTGTAATAATATTTTCTGTTCACAAACGGAAAAATAATATTTTTCATTGTTGTTGAGTATCAATTTTAACGTTTATTTGTATACCGTTAAATATTGTAAGTGTAAGTTTGTGCGTTTTATTACGTTATAAAATAAAACCATTTATGGAAAGAGGAATAAAACAAAGTACCAACCAATATTGTGAGTCTTCGTATGGGTTATTAAGTAAATTAAGATTCTGCTGGGTTCTTACTGCTACAACTTTTTTTTTTTTTATAGAAAAAAGGGGGCAAACGAGCAAACGATCCACCTGATGGTAAGTGGCTATCGTCGCTCATGGACATCTGCAACACAAGAGGAGTTGCGAATGCGTTGCCGGCCTTTAAGGGACCTATAGACGTTACTCTTGAAGAGCCCCATATTATAGCGCTAACTATATTATACTTGCTGTTCGTAAGTAAAAAAACATTTAAATGTTATATGTTTGGTAGGTATATTACGTTTTACTATATAATATTCTAAGAGATACGTGTATTAGCTATTTGTCTAGAATGTATAGAAACTTAAATCATTTTATACATCTATACTTACTTAAAATAAAATTCTGAGTCAAATCTGTACATTAATATATTTTTTCGAAAATCTTATTGAAATAGTCATTATTATCGATACAAAGGCTGAACCTATAGTTTTAAGAATTTTTGTTTGTCTTTCTGGCTGTCTGGGAACGCATCACGAGGGAACTAGAAATCTAGGCATACTTACCCTTAAAACGTATCTAGAGACGAATCCGAGCGGAGCGAGGGCAAGTCGCTAGTTTTTATTACAAATATAATAATAAATAAACTCTTTTGTTTGTGATCTTAAATAAGCTTGCATCAATTGAAAAGAGTAGATAGGTTAAATTAACAGATCATCAATAAATTTTGTTGAATTATTCGAAAATCTTCACCTTTGAAACATCATCATAACACAAAAAAGTTAAGCAAAATATAAGGAGATACTAGAACACGACTACACGTTAAAGCATACATTCTCTAGCATTGATAAATAGGTGGCCTTGAAATACTCAACATATTTCAGATCACACATCTCTCACATATTCTCGCGTCGACACAAGAAAAAAACTAATTTCGCGTGTTTGATGTGACGGTCTAGTCATACTTCCATTCAATCGAGGATTTTATTCAGTTATTGAAGGCATAATACTAAAGTACAAGTAAAATATATGTCTACACCGAACTAGTTACAAAGATATTTGAAGAATTTGATTTTGAGAAAAACAGTAGTTTTATTACAAATTGGTTTTTAAAAATAAATATGTTGGGATGTTAACACACAGCACTATCTAGTTCCATGGTAAGCTACGAGGCTCGTGTTATGGATACCAGATAGTTGATACACTACACATATATAATTTTAAATACATACATATTATGAATATAAATACCCATGACTGGAGTACAGACATTCGTGTTCATTACACAAATGAATGCCCCAGCGGGACCCGAACCCGCGACCGGTGGCGCAGCTAGTTTTTATTTTAATATTTTTAAGTACCTACCTTACACAACATATTATAACAACATGAACAAAGAAAGTGTTTACTACGAAGCTTCTACGAGTACGTTAAGAATAAAAAAAAACAGTTTACATATACAACTTAAAAGTCAATTGAATGTCGAACGCTTTTAAAAAGCTCTTAACATATAAGCCGGATAACTATACTCGATATCTACAAAGCTTTTTTAATAATTTCTAGAAAATTTACCCATTGTAAGTTAAAGCGTTACTTGCTGGAAACTAATGAGTTGTGGAAGTTGAATGCCAGTTGGGATTGTAAAACTGCTTATTTGCCAATTCCACTCGCTCTTTAAAAATATGCCTTGATTAGGTAACTTTCTAAATACTTTTATAGTATACACTATAACTTTTTAATACATTTTCTTTTAGAAGTGTCATCGTTGAAGATAAGATTAAACTAAATATATAAAAAAATATCATAGATATAATATTAATATATTATGTAAGTACTTGAGTGCTAAGTTACATAAAAATAATTTTTACGAAGTGGGTGAGCGACCTAACTTTGATTATTATGGTGCTGTTATTCTAATTGTTTAACATTACCTACTTTAATTATTATTTAGGTAAAGCCTTTGGCACTATTAAAATATAATCTCTGTTACCTTAGTTTATAATAAAATAAATATGTGTATAACCATTTCAATATGCCTTATATATGGAACAGGATAAATAAATAAATATCTAATATATGTGGGGACATTTGCTCACACGCATTGCACCATCTTGCCCCATTGTAGGCTGCGAGGACTGGAGCACAAACATTCATGCTCATCACAAAAATGAACGCCCCCAGCGGGACTCGAACGCGCGACCGCTGGCACAGCAAGTAGGGTCACTACAAACTGATTTAAACGGATACGTCATTTTATTTATAGCATAATATAAAACAATTCTCAGAGCATCGTTGCAATACCTGAGTTAAATCTCTTAGTACAATCACTCTCTGTAGTAATTAAAGACGATAATACTGACTGATAGGTTAATTACATTTTACCAACAACCCTATTATTATAAGCTTTGAAAATAACATTTTATTATAATCATATTATTCTATTTTCAATACAAAAAATACATATTTTATTTCTCTTAAAGCACAAGAGGAATAAATGAAAATAAATTAATTCGTATGTTCTCATTTTTTCTTAATAATATGAATCCAAGTTACCAGTTTGTCATTATACTAAAAATAGATGTAGTGGCATCAACTTAAAGCTATTCAAAATATCTACTTATTTGAACAGAAACTTAAGATTGATATAAAAAAATGTTCTAATGAATAAAAGAAACCCAAGATTTTCTCCAAGATTATTATCAAGAGACTGATGAAATGAGAAATGGAGTTGGAAGTTACTAAAGCACTTCGAGTAATATATATTCTAAATGTGATCTCAATCAGAAAGCTATCGATAGCAGGGGTCGTAATAAATTTTTATTTCACCTCATATAAACGGAAGGGCTTTTTTCGTATAATTTTCCAGAGTAATGAATTATAGTCTATTAAAACTTAAAAAAATGCAGGTCCATTCTTATCACCTCTAAAAAAAAATGCTGCAATTTTATTAACTTTACATTTTAATTTGATGACCTTGCTTATGTACTCGTAATGTAGTGGCCTGGCCTAACAAACGTTAGTTTGACCCGCAAGTATCTGTATACTAAAATTATGCCTAGTAAATCTAAAGGGTAGTAAGGGTAGGGTAAATAAATTAATCAACTAAAATCAAGTAAATAAATTAAAAAAAAAGTATTATTTAGCCTAATATCATCCCAGAAAACCCTAAACACATTTCTTTTAAATAAATTTTGACCATGCTACGATCTACGCCTATATTTTGAAGTTGAAGAAATTGTATATTTTTATTTGCTTTAACACGTTAATTTCCGGAACCAGTAGTCTGATTCGAAAAATCTTTTTGCATTTCATACTCTATTTATTGAGGAAGGTCAACGGTTATCTAACATCACTATACACCTTATAACTTATATTAGAGCCGTGGTTCAAAACTATTTTTATTATAATTGTGCATCAAATAATGCACTCATTTTTGTGCTCTCGTGTCTGGGTTATTTGATATGAAAATTAAATTACCTATTAAATAAGACAATAATTTGCACAAGTTCCTATACAGTATTTCAATGTCATTTATGATATTAAAACATAATTGAAAATACAGATTAGTCTATTGTATTAGTTTGCTCGGTATGAGGAATATACTGAGAAATCAAAATGATCCCTCTGTCGATTACGGAGACACATCCTAGCTTGAGATTGAGTTATTGTCTCATCTGGAGGCTGCGGACGCCGTGTCGCCAATCTGTCTGGCCTCAGGTGCGCGTCTTATTGCACTGACACACTTTACAAGATATTGCTTTGTGATCGAATATTTATCGGCTCATAATCAAAAATTAAACTCTATCAAACTAACACTCTATTTTGATACCCTTACGAAATATGCTTATTATTTCAAACAATTTATAAAATATTTGATCAAGAAAACATGTTTTAAAAATCTTTTATAAGCAGTCTCTTATATTCGTATAAATATTAAAACAATACAAAAAAATCCAAATTTTATGGGAAATAATTCTATTGAATTAGAATATTTGAGAGTATTTGAAACAAATATAAACTATATGCAGGTAACTTAATTATTCAAATCGAAAGTGCTTTACCGAGGCCCAATATAATATAAATATAAAGAAATATCGGATCGTAATGATAATTTCTTCTATTTTCTTACTTATCTCAAGTCCCAATGGAGAAAATGAAGTAAATGTCGACAGAAAAGTCCAAGTACAAAGCCGCTCGTTAGCAGTCGACACACGTGCACAGTATATTTTTGCTACATATAAATTTTACAGGTCTATCACATGTTTACATTCTCCAGTCTCAGTAGATACGTACGAAGTAGAAAAGCTAAATTTTATTATACATCCCTTTTTACTACGCGTTGAAATAAATACGTAAGCTGCGTTCAAACCTATTATATCTATTTGCAATGTCAGTAATGTACTGGGATTAAACCCATAACCCGTTTTCTAACAAAACTATGTGTATAAATTCCTATATTTATGCTAATATTATAAAGCTGAAATTTGTTATTTTTGTTATTGGAACCACGAAGCAAGAAAAATTCTTTTTGTACTTTATAGTATGTAGTATAACCTAATAAACAGACTACATACCAACGTATGTATATAACTAACCTAACCTCTAACATCACGTTTTCAACCTTTGCAGCGATTATGCATAAATAAATTACGCGAGCGAAGCCGTGAGCAAAAGCTAGTAGTACAGTGTCGGTAGATAATTAAGATATTACTCCAGTACCCTTAAGCGTACATCAGAAAAATTACGAAGACAAGATAAAAGGGTGCATTAGAAAAATATGACAAGAACGCTTGTTACCAACATGTCTGAAAGTTGTTACTTTTCTTCCCAAACAAGTTCTGTTAAATTAAATAGCAAATTTATTGTAATTCAAATACTGTACGAAAATTTAATCTGTCCCCAATTTGATTGAAACACAGAGCAGCAATCTTACTGAAATTATTGTTTAGAGTTGAATACAATACAATTTAAATAGAAATAAATAATTTTAGTAAATAATATACGCTGTAAGTGTCGGTTCATGATTTGTATAGTTGATCTAGCCCATATTAAGTTTATATATACTTTTTTAAATACGTTTTATTGCAGTAATAAAATATTTTCGGCGAAAGAGAGAATTCAGTCCATTGCTTACATCAAACCAATGCCGCAGGCAAAAAGTAGTCTAATAATAATTTTATATATATATATATATAATTCGATTTGTTTCATTTTTTCATAGCAACATTTTATATTTAATTTTGTCTCTGGACAATTTTAAAGACGTTGCTTACTCAATCCTATATCTGCTGTTAACTAAGATAGTGGAAATTAAAAGTTATAATTCATAATTAAAATGTAATTTTTAATTTTATTGCAATAAAATAGGTGTCAAACTCAACTAGTGCAAATAACACGTAAATCTTACAAACTTATCTGCAAAATAACTATTTTAAAACTTAGTCTAATAATAAAAATATGTGCCGTAACTTTAAATTTAATCTATTAGTGAAAGTGATTTCTTAAAGTAACAAAGTATAGTAGAATTTCGTCGTTATTCTGGCTGGCAAGAATGATTCAGCCTATTTTGCATTCTTTTCTTGCCGAATAAGTAATATAGGTTACGTGCACTGTTGAAGGATAACTAAGTACTTTCCAATATCGACCTGATATTTATATTTAATTTTAACGAAATATTTTACACTAGAATTTATAGTGAATACAATAAGTCTCATTATATATATATATTTTTCAATGAAATAAATATCTCAAGATTTTTTTACCGAAGTTATATTCTATCTACAATCTGTTTTATGTTAGAAAATATTTTATTAACTTAAAGTTATATTTCTTAATAAATATAAAATAATACTCTCGGTCTGGTGTTAGTTATGAGACCAATATATAACAAACTTAATTCTGAAGTGGAAAAGGGTACTTTCGTGGTATATGTATTGATAAAAATAAGTTCTAGTAATGAGAGATTTTTTGGGATCTGTCCAGAGATTATCCATACAGGTAAACAAACTTAACTTCTTTATAACAATGGAAAAGTTAGATGTAAGACGTTCTTTGATATTTCAGTATCTCTGAATAAAATAAGGTTAAATCTTCAAATTTTATAAAAATTATTTTTGTTCATCGAATAATTGAATTCATTTTTGTTAATTTGTGGGAAGACTGTCTGTAACAACTATATAATGCTTTTGAGATTTTTTTGAGACTTCTTAAACCTTATTCTTATTATCAAAAATAGAAAATAAGTTATTTATCATTTTCAGTAAAATAAATTATTTTTATAATTAATTGAGGTTTTTATTTTATTTTTAATATTAAAAATAAAATAATTTATAATGTTAAAAATAATGAAAATTATAATAAAAATGTTAGTCTCTCCCGTGATCACGATTGCTGTAAAGCATTCGAAACGTTGGGAACCAAAAACCAAAATAAATCCGCGAAAAAATCCGAAAAGATAGTTTTATTTAAAACTAGCAAAACCCCGCTGCTTCGCTCGCGCTAAAACCACAAAAAAAACTTCTAAAATGGTAGTGTCCTACAAACTTTCATCCCCTATTTTACCGCCTTATAGAAAGAATTTCGATAAATGCTAAAACACATATTTATTTAATTTTATTGATAACCATTAATACCAAGTTTCAAGTAATTCTGATCATAAATATTTTTTTGGATTGTATTATAACTTGTTTTCCCGTGGGAATAAGATAATCTCCCGCGGAAGTAGCCTATGTCACTCTCCAGCCCTCCAACTATCTCCACACAAAAAATCACGCCAATCCGTTACTCCGTTTCGACATGAAAGAAGGACAAACAAGGAAACATACAAACACACTTTCACATTTATAATATTAAATATGGATGTCAAATATTCGCGTAAATCTAAGAAAGTAACATGTTCATTGTCCACATTTATTATTTTATATTTAAGTGATGACATTTGTGAACGTAATATTATTTGAGGCTTGATACTCACGACATAATATTATTTTTTCAAATAGCCGATTTTAATAACGAGACTGTTACGAGTATTATTTCTAGAGTATTTATTCTAAAGGCAAACTGTATATAAACTGGGACAAAAGAATTCAACAACAAATCTATACATATAATAAAATTCTAACCGAGTCGAATCTGTACATTAAATATTTTATGGTAAATCTTATTGAAATAATCATTATTAACGATACAGAGATCAAATTTATAGTTTTTAGAGTTTTTGTCAGTCAGTCTGTCTGTATCTCTCTCTGTCTGTCTGTTTGTGAAGAATGAGAAATGAGAAAACCACTAGACGGATTTTGATGAAATTTAATATGATGATAATTGGTTATCCCTGTCAATGTATAATATACTTTTTATTGCGGGATATATCTCATCTAGTCGCTAATAATGCATAAAAATATAATAGAGTTTTCGCAATATTTTAAATTTAATTTTTACACTTTTTTCTTATAAACAGTGATATCTTAAAAAATAAACATCAATATGATCTTATCATGTGATAAATTAGTAAAGTTGCAGTATCCACTAATTTTATTACAATGGAAATTAATTAAACAAATTTTCTTAGATTAATTGGTTTTGATTTAAATTAAAATTTATGAGCAAAAAATAAGATAAAAACATTTGTATATTGTTAAATGAAACCTTTTTTTACACAAAAAACATGAAAACAAATTAAAATAAGTTTCAACGTTATCTATACATATAATAAAATTGTAACTAAGCCGAATCTGTACATTAGATATTTTTTGGAAAATCTTATTGAAATAAACATTATTATCGACACAGAGGCCGAATCTATAGTTTTTAGAATTTTTGTCTGTCTGTCTATCCGTCTGTTAGCGCATCACAGAAAAACCGCTGAAGGATTTTGATGAAATTTGGTATCATGATAGCTGGTTATCCGGGAAACATATAGAATACTTTTTACCTCAGGAAAATATCTCATTTTTGAGAAAAAATACAAAAACTGCAATGTGAGAGCAATACTAATACGTAAAACCTAAGAATTTGGTTTTTGGTCATCTGTACGCGGGCGGAGCCGCGGGCAATGCTAGTTTCAACTTTTTGCTTTAATCCTACTAGAAACATTGTCTTTGCTCAAATCTACATAAATAAAATTAAAGTGTCATACAGCGCAAGCTATTATGCAAATACTTTTAAGACGATTTAAAATGCTATTTATTTCTTTGCAATGTTTTATGTTGATATTTAAAGAACCATAAAACTGCTCCTTAATAAGCCATATTATTTTCCTGTATAACCTAAGTATTCTTCATTTTTTTAGGTTAGGTTATATATATATACATATAATAAAATTGTAACTAAGCCGAATCTGTACATTAAATATTTTTTGGAAAATCTTATTGAAATAAACATTATTATCGATACAGAGGCGGAATCCATAGTTTTTAGAATTTTTGTCTCTCTGTCTGTCTGTTACCGCATTACAGAAAAACCACTGGAGGGATTTTGATGAAATTTTGTATGGTGATAGCTGCTTATCCAGGTCAACATATAGGATACTTTTTACCGCAGGAAAATATTTCATTTCAGAGAAAAAATGCAAAAACTGCAATGTAAGAGTATACTAATATGTAAAACCTAAAAAAATGGTTTTTGGTCACCTGAACGCGGGCGGAGTATATGTGTATATTATGTTATAATTTAAGAAATATATAGAGTTAGATAGCCCCGTGACAGACGCACACGTACCTAGTAGCTTAAATTCAGACAGGTAGATAAATTCCAATTTTGGGCCCGCTGTTCGTTAAAAATTAAAAGTAAATAATTGTAAAAATTGAGAAAAATAAAATACGCAAAACTCTAAAAAGCATCAAGTTTAGATAAAATTTAATAAAAACTCTAATTGTTTTAATTCCCATAATGTAAAGATCTTTTCTTAAATCGGATTCACAAACCATTTTTTAATCAATTTATTATGTATAGTGACAAAGTGTTTAATATAAACCAGGAATATTTTAATTTGTCTAAATCAGTCAATTCAACAAAATATACCGTAGATTTGGAGAGTTTTATATAAATATTTAATTTTATTTTAATAAAAGGTTCATATTTCTTTCTAATACTTAAATTTCGTTCCCCTAATAAATCTTTTTAACACATACTAACATTCGTATTTCAAGTGAAAATTCTTATACAAGAGGCACATCACAATAGCTAAAAATGAAAACGGTTTCTGAAGCAATAGCTCTTGAATTAAATTCAGACCTCTTCACGAAGTAGCTTTCAAGTGAGCAAGGACAAATTAAATTATGTTAACTTTCAGGTTAAGTTTCCAAATTACAATTATAGATGTATATAAAAATAAATTATCACATATCGACAAAAAATATTTTTAAATTGTTTATTGTAATCTTATTGATTTTGTTAACGACGAAAAATACATCCAAAATACCCAAAAATTAATGTGATAACCATTTTGAATGATAACATTTACTTTGAATTAAGTATAGGTATAATAATGAAATATTTGTTGTTTCTTAAATTAAAGTAATATTTTTGCAAGGGAGTAAAGGAAAAGGTACCAAGGTATGTGCTGTTTGTCAACACCCAAAATATTTTCAGGGGGTCAACCATATCCGCGCGTGCAGGAAGCACCGGCGGCGCCTCACCGCATGGCGCACAGCATCAACAGATTTCTCATACACAAATCACTAGCATATCACTGTAGAATATTTGTATGAAGTCACAACACTCCACTTTATTTTATTTCATTTTCAGCGAAAATTATCGAAGTATCTCGCACTGAGATTCCGCCAAAGGGCAAAATCGTATAAAGCGAGCGACCGCCGAGCGAACTGGAACCAACTGCCGCTGCCGCGCCGCTGTGCCCGCCCCTACAACCCCGCCTTGCCACCATTGTGGCAAACGAGCAACATTTCCAAACACAAAAACACGTCCTAATAACCAATTAATGTTTCTGAATAATTTAGAGCACAGCTTACAAAGAAAATATGAAATATAAAAAAAAAAACTTAAAAATATATATTTTACATCTATCTCATTGTATCGTTTTGTCTCGTTATATTCTATTCATCATTCGTTTAAAATACCAGTTGGATATTGTTCTTTGTTCCCTTTTATGCTTTAGTACATTATAGGTATTTTGCTATAATTAATTATGAGTCAGAGCGAATGAAACTTCATGGATATAAAATTGGTAAAAGATAGAAATAGGTAGATTTATAGTTTTTTTTTTCTGTTTAACGGCTGCCTGATAAAGTGTACAAAGAGAATGATTTTTAGAGCAAAGACGTTATTGTATAAATAACTTACAGCATTTGAAAAGAAAGTATTTTAATTTATTGCTTCTATTTCTTTATTACCAAGGCGGCAAACAAAAGGCTGTAGCAAAATAAACTAAAAATAAACTGGAATCATAATAAGAAAAGTCAAACACATTTTCCCGCATGGGAAAAAGCTCGCCGTGCTCAGACATTTTCTATAATAATATTTACCGTATCATAATTACAGAGTTGTATAACGGCCAATAACATTTATTATATTTTCAGTTTTTTAACTGTAGAATAAAATGAGAATGATAAAAGTATTGCGAATTTTATTACTAAGTATAAATATATTATATTTCATTAATTATACTAGCGATTCACTCTCGCTTCGCTCGGGTTCGTGCCTTGGTACGTTTTAACGGTTAGTATGAAATGTAAATCTTTGAATTTCTCGGCTTTTCTGTACTATACATATAAACCTTCCTCTTGAAACACTATCTATTTCAGAAAACTGCATTAAAGTTCGTTGAGTAGTTTAAAAGATCTAAGCGAATAGACAGCGGAAGCGACTTCATTTTATACTACGAGTACGTAAAGCCGTCTTGGTTAATATTAATAATAACATATTATTAATAAAATATAGATATAGCTGTTATTGGCTAGAGTTATACTCCTAAGCCATTTTGGAAAAGGCGATGCGAAATACTATTTCAAAAGAGAAATTCAGTTTAAATAGCCGTAGATGCATAGATTAAAGTTTATACATACATCTTTTCTATGATCGGTACGATTCTCATTTGATGATATGATTGTTTTACTTAATAATAAACAATAATAATCATAGCAAAATAAAAATTTAACTTGACCTCCATCTCCGGCTTCGCGTGGGCACAGATTCCTTTTACAGAATAAAAAGTAGTCTAT
The DNA here is from genome assembly GCA_921882275.1 of Brenthis ino. Lineage (NCBI taxonomy): Eukaryota > Metazoa > Arthropoda > Insecta > Lepidoptera > Nymphalidae > Brenthis > Brenthis ino. The sequence goes on along the minus strand of OV170225.1, from coordinate 23,739,652 downwards.
CTTCATCTACGAGTATCTCTGCACTAAGATAAATTACATATAACATATTCATATAACTCCGACATAAGTAGGTAACACAACTAGATCATCGCTGTAGTTTCTTCTCACATCAATTTCATGCAGATTGGTAGGTTCCTTTAAAGCTTAGCATAAAGAAAAACATATCGAAAAAAAATAAAATATGTCAAGTACGGAAATCGAAGAGAGAAATAGAGTTAACGGCCAGCATCGTCATAAAGAAATAAACATTAAAAAGAAAATATAATTACTCTCCAAGATGTCTCATTTTACTTATAAAGCCCAAGTTGAAGTGCCCCACTTTACTTAAGTAAAACAGTTTCAATAATTATTTTACCCATTTAAAACTGTAATCTGAGAAGAACGAAGATTTTCAATATTTTATATGGAGTGTATTCAGTTAGAATTAGAGCAAATATCAAAGTTGATTTTAACGAGAGCTTGATATTTTTACACGCATATAGCCACTTTTTACATATAGGTACAGTGTTAGCGCTTTCCACATTTTTAACAGTTCAAACAATTTTCTCAGCCTATTTGTCACATTTTTTACGTTTCGTTTCACTGTATTTCTGATTATTCGAACTTTTTCTCACAGCAATGTTGAACCTTTTTATACAAAATCAAATAGTGCAAAACGGCGCTAGTACAAAATAGCTTCCAGTCTAAAGCATTAATAGGATTTCGATAAAATGAATGCGATCAGGTGTATAATGATTTTCTTTCATAGAAATAAATTAAGCGTACATTCCATACAAAATATGCTTAGTAATTTTATGTCTATCTATAATAAAAAAATCTATCTAGTTTTTATAGTAATGCACATGTACATATTACTTATATTATAACCTACAGATTAATTATATTTCGCAGCTTCATTCTTTGCGATTTAATTTACAATTTGTAACTAGCCCCACGTGTGAGTCATCCACGGATATTTAGAGAGCAGTCAAAATGATTTTAGCTCCTCCTCTCCCTCCACCAAGTTACCTCAAACCAAAAAATTCTATGTAGTTTTTATAGTAATGCACATGTACATATTGTATAGCAGTTGACAGATTAATTATATTAAAGTAAAAATAAATGACTGCAAAAGTGTTATCAGCGTAATTAATTTGCACCTCTCGTTCTCAAGACTTACCGATCAAAGGGAAGCGAAAGGGCGGCTTAATCGAAGCTGATAAGGTTACTATTAATCGCGAAATGAGTTTCGTTAACTGTTCCCATAAACATGATGTCAATAGACTTAAAGGTAGTTAAGTTGTTTATACGTAAAAGTAATAAAAGTAAAACAAAACAATATGAGAACTTAATTTAATCTGATTTATTATTTTCATAGGTATTCGTTTAGGTGATCCAATTATATAATCATTCATTTTAAAGTGTACACAAAAATGATGATATAGACTTCTTTTTGTTTCTTGAAATGATTTTTTATCAGACATCAAAAATAGGAGAATCCAGTGTTTCAGTGAAAAACTCAACAAAAGAGTTATTTTATTTGACTTTATCATGTCAGACAAACGTGAGTCCTTTCAGTAAATAAACCAAAAATATACAAATACACATACGCAGTCGATTAAATGGCATAGGTGCTTTCGTCGTGGGTAAAATATCAACTGTTCGAATAATCTCGTGGTATTGCAAACGAATACCCACGACCCAATAATTCAGAGCTCAGTGCACCTTCATTTATTTTAAACTCAATGTTTGGTTCGCAGGAAAACAAAAGAGAAAATATTTTTTTTTTCAATGTACAAATACGTCACGACTGCGCGTGTCGGTATTTAAATTGTGATATATGGACATAAATAGATTTTTTAAGCACCTCCCCACCAGCTACAATCTTGTTCGGTAATCGGTATTGTTCTGAGCAACTGATAAGTAACTTGTCCATACTGTAGCATGGTAGTATGAAGGAGCAATTCTTGAGATAGTGTTGTAGCAATGCTTTAAACATAATATTTTTGACTAAACTGAATAAATAAATTATATTACACTAGCGACTCGCCCTTGCCTCGCTCGGGTTCGTCCTTAGTTGTTATGCTAATAATGTTTTAACTTTTAACATTTAGTATAGATTTCTCAAAGATGGGATATTTTCCCGCAGTAATAAGTATCCTATATGTTGACCCGGATAACCAGCTATTATAATACATCAAAATCTGTCCAGTGATTTTCTTGTGATGCGATCACAGACAGATAGATAGACAGACAAAAATTCTAAAAACTATAGATTCGACCTCTGTATCTAAAATAATGACTATTTCAATAATATTTTCCAAAATATATTTTATGTACAGATTCGAATCCGTTAGAATTTTAACATATGTATAGATTATGTGTATAACCATAAAAAGGTGTTTTCTTTAATAAAATTGTTATAAGAGTCCGCGACTAGAATATTGAAGGCATATTTTTTTAATATTTTTGGCAAAGCTATTAATTACTATAATTTTATTAATGACATTGTAAAACGAAAGTAATGGCAAAATGAAAACATATTTCTGAGGCAGCAAATAAATCTCAGCAAAGTTGAAAACTTTCGTGCTGCAAACCTTTTCTGACTCTCTCCAAATGCTCTTTACATTACAAAATAATCATTTTGGCGCTATAGAAGCGAAGTTCAGTGAAGGTAAAGATTCGAAGTATGGTGCTGGATGAAAAATGTTGTTTTTAATACAAAAAAATGATCTTTAATAGTATTTTTATGTTTGAGTGATAAGTTCTTTAAAAGGCTTTACAGGTTAAAGTCTTTGATACTTAGATAAAGATAGACGATATTTGTCGTCTAGCGCCGTTGATTTCTCCTTCTCACTCTCATGTACATATGTTGAAAGACTAATATTCTTTAATTCTGTTAAGAACTCACTTAGTAATTAAATCTCAATTTTACCATCGATGTAGAAAATTAATATTTAAAAATAAAGTATTTAAAAAAAACAATAACAAAAGTAAAAACCGAGTATTCGTCCGGGATTCGAGCCCGGACACCTGTGATTGTCAATCTAGCGCCTTAATTGCTTGACCATGATACTTATGCCCGAACGTGCGAAATTAGCGACCATATTTTGCGTGGAATAACGTGAAAGAGAATCGCATGAAAACTCGAAAACATGCGTTTTCTCAGACATAAGACTAATCTAGATCGATTTTTCGCCTATAAAAACCCTCACATTAAATTTCAGCGAAATCGTTAGAGCCGTTTCCGAAATCGCCGATATAAATAAATATACAAGAATTGTATATGTAATACATATTAGCGGCTTTCCCTTTGAACTTTTTTGATCGGAATCCTAATTCTTTTTCTAAAATAAAAGTAGCAAACTTAGCAGACCAGTGAAAGTCCCGTCAAAATCAGTTCAGACGTTTCGGAGATTAGCCGGAACAAATGGACAGACAAAAATTAAAAAAATATATGATTTCCTTATAAGTACCGTATCTGTATATAATTGTTATTTATATCAAATATGCATTTAGTAAAATGCTGTTATTTTGACATTACAAAAAAGCACTTCAATTTTATTTATCTGTATAGATTAATACATTTTAGAACAAATATTAATTATAAAAAGAAACTTCTTTATAACTATTCATATGTAACATACTCCCAGATAAACACGTGTTGTGTGTATAAAGAGAGTATATTTGTTGAGGAAATTTCATATGTTTGTGAAGAATCTTTTTCTTACTTCGTTGAGTAAATAAGTTTGGTGCCATATCAGTTCTTGGTGCTATTATGTGACAACGTGGCGAGTCAATGCTACTTTTTGACGAAATTTGTGGTCAGAGCCAGGCTTATACTTATGATGTTTCAGTAAACTGGTTTGCAAATATATAGTATAGAGTGTTTTAAGATTATATGTTATATGCATCTAAGTCTAATATTATATCTATTTAGAGTTAAGCCATCAGATTACTTACGATATAAAAAAGAGGGTACTGATAACGTACTCGCTTCAGCCCGCGTCTCTACTTGTGGATTTTACTTGTTGTGTTCGCTCTTAAGAGTCACAACGTAATGTTTGATATAACTTTCCTCAATAAATAGACTATAAAATGCAAAAAGTTTTTTTATCTAACTTATAGTTCTAGAGATTAGCACGAACAAATAAACAAAACTCTTCATCTTCATAATATTAATAAAGATAAATATAATAAAGTTATCTTTAGTCTATAATTGAAGCAAATTATAATATGTATATGTACATACAACATGAACGTTCATAAGCCTAAGGTTGAGTTGTCTTACTAATGATGATATACTGTAAATTAATGATCAAACATCGAAAACGTATACAACTCAACCGAGTAACAGTAGTAATTTATATGATCAGTAATCACTCTTATTAGACAGTTACTAACTTCATAAATATAAACATTTAAGGCGCTATATGACGTAATACCAACCCAACTAGTGACTGACTGGTGACACATTAGCGCCTTTCATCCTAACAACTTTTTGAAACTTCAAAAAATTTGTAATTAAATAAATATAAATATGTTGGGATATTAACACACAGCACCATTTAGTTCCATTGTAAGCTACGAGGCTTATGTTATGGATACCAGATAGTTGATACACTACACATATATATGTAACTTTAAATTCATTTATATTATAAATATAAATACCCATGACTAGAGTACAAAAATTTGTGCTCATCACACAAATGAATGCTCCCAGCGGGACTCGAACCCGCGACCGTTGGCGCAGCAAGTAGAGTCACTACAAACTGAGCCAAAGTGTAATCACAATATTTATATTCTTTTATTTTATGGGGGCATAATATTCAGAATATTTTGAACTCTTGTTAGTTTTTGATGAAATAAGAGAGTGCGAGAAAATACTCACATAAATGTAATTAACTAAGTAATAGAAGCTTCGATAATGGTTTTGGGTTAGCTAGAGATTTGTTTTACTCCTTAACGTAAAACGGCTGGACGGATCTCGATGAAGTTCAGTTAGCCTATGACTCCATAGGCTCACATACGGCTCTTTAAGCATGTAGGAGTAAAAGCCATTGTATGTGTGAGACATACAAACAAGTATCATATAACATAAATACAAAAATTCGGGCACCTGGGGAGCGACGATAGGTCCCTGTTTATTTTTTTTTTAATTTAAAGGTAAGTTTATTACGTCGTATAACAATCACGTCAGAATGAGTGCCAAGTGTTAAACTAAGGCAAGGTTCGTTTAGCAAGTCGGTCGGCCAACTAGAGTTCCCGCTCAGACTACTATTACACAAGCTTAAAGTTAGAGATAAGTAAGAACACCGCACAACTTCAAGTTAATTAATATCGTTAGACATGATAGCTTCTAAGGTGATGGCTGAAGATTGCTAAGTAAACAATAAATATGTCTCAAATAATACCAGATCTATTCTATAAGAAGTAAATATTTATCCACATCCTTGACGTTATAAAATCACCATCACGTTTTTCACTTAGAGACAGTGAAGATGCTTAAGCGCTACGATTGACGTAGTGACCTACTTTTTTGGGAGATTTCAGTCGGAACCATAGTGTGACAACTTTTAATACAAGCAGCTCTAAGCTGTAATTTTAAATACTCTCGTTTTTCTGTTAGCGTTTTGATTTGTATGTCTATACAGATAAATAAAATTGAAGTTTCTGTTTGTAATGTCAAAATAACAGCTTTTTACTAAATTCATATATGGATGTATACACGGTACTTAAACCAAAACAGCATTTTATACAATTTTTTTCTGTCTGTCTGCCTGTCTCTTTGTTCCGGCTAATCTCTGAAATGGCTGGACCGATTTTGACGGGACTTTCACTGGCAGATAGCTGATGTAATAAGGAGTAACTTAGGTTACTTTTATTTTAGAAAAAAAAAATAAAGTCCCACGAAAAAATCATTAAAACCAATGAAAAATTTAATAATATCCGATTCAAATAGGGAAGTTGTATACATACCCTCTGGACGAACCCGAGCGAAGCGAGGTTGAGTCGCTAGTTTACTATAACTTTGATAAAGGTTTTGGAAAAGAATTATTACATCCATTTAATAAATATTTAGCACTAGTAAGTCAAGATAGCTTCGCTCGGATTTGTCGATAGGTACGTTATAACGCTTAGTATGGAATAGATGGACTATATTATATAGCAGAAAATTACTTTAATACAATCACATAGTATTCTGTTCGATACATTTTATTATATTGGAAATCATTTTTTTCATATGAAAGTAGTACAATCACAAAATTCATTAAATGTTAGTGGGCAACACGTCGCTAAAATTGTTACCAGGTAGATATTAATAGAAAAGTTCTATAATAATGAAACAGCGACCTTTTAATGTCGTTACAACATTTTCATTTACTAATTAATAATATAGGTACAATATGTGTCCTTAAATTTTATTACTTAGAATTCGTGTAAAAGTTCAATTAGCGAAAACATTTACTCAAATCGTTTATATGTAGCTGTTTAAAGTAGCACTTAGTGAAGTTTTATTCAGATCCGCACTAATGAACACGTAGTATGAACATTCATATAAAAATTATAGGCGTGCATTTTAACTTAATAAACTTGCTGATTTACTACAAAAGAGTACATATTATAAAATTTATTTATGATTTCCGAACATTACTCGAACTGGAATACGTTCGTAATATAGTAAATATTGATAGTACGTTAAGATATATTTGTCTGTTAACATAAAAATTAATTTGTCTTTTAATAAATTGCTATTTAAACAATGCCCCCGAGCGATATTCGGAAAACGGAAGTTTTCGTTTAATTTTCAACGTAAACATAAATACTTCATATTTTGAGTTATGTTTTTCTCCTTTGAACAATTCTCGTTCCTCTTAATTACGGATTGAAGCCGAAATAATTGATCCCGTATTTTTATTAATGGGTATATAAGTTATCAATAAAAATGATACCATTTAGTCATATGAATATTATAATTTCACTGACGCTCAAGTCACTAAATGAAGATAATATGATAAGACATTTATGCATTATGTATTTTAAGAAAGTTCTGTGCTGAAAAATCGCTCTCAACATATTCCATGAATTCTTTTAGGGAACCTCATAAATAAGAAAAGATTTTAAATCCGAATCCTCCAGTTTTCCGCGGGATCCTCGAGTAAAGTTAAGACTTTGACGATAACTATTTTGCTGAAAAATGTGAATTCGAAGCGAGTTTTTGAAGAAATTATAAGTATCAAATTATTCTTGAGATAGGTAAATCCCGAAAACATGTTAATTCGTCTACTTGTTAGGCATTCACAGCTCACTAAGGAGACTACTCCAGCCACGATCAGACTTATAATCTATCTCTAATATATAACATTTTCGTGTCACAGTGTTTGTAACAAAACTCCTCCGAAACGGCTTGACCAATTCTTATGAAATTCTCAGTCAATTCATTCAGTAGGTCTTAGAATAGGGCGTAAGCTATTTTTCATACTCTCAAGTGACAAGTGACAAGGGTGGTCCACCGCAAAAAATATTTTTGTTTTTTGGAAAAAAAAGTATTTTATTTTTTTATGATTCGGCATTAAAAAATACATACAAACCTAAATTTTCATAAAATTGTTCTATATTTTATAAAATTATTACTCCTTATATATTCTAGCCATTATCTTCGTTTATCATAGCTCTACTAATATTTCGCTTTGTGATATACTAAACCCTACTATTACTCGGTGTCGTAACTATATTTACCTAGAACATGGTCCTCACATAAACATTTACGTTCAATTATATAATAATTAGTAATAATTAATTAATTTACATCTCACATATAATATTATATTTTAATACTAGCATTGCCCGCGGCTCCGCCCGCGTTCAAATGAGAAAAATCTAATTCTTAGGTTTTACATATTAGTATACTATTACATTGCAGTTTTTGTTTTTTTCTCTCAGAAATGAGATATTTTCCCGCGGTATAAAGTATCCTATATGTTGACCCGGATAACCAGCTATCACCATACCAAATTTCATCAAAATCCCTCCAGTGGTTTTTCCGTGATGCGGTAACAGACACACAGACAGACAGAAAGACTGACAGACAATCAAAAATTCTAAAAACTATAGATTCGGCCTCTGTATCGATAATAATGTTTATTTCAATATATATTATTCAATATATAATGTACAGAGTTGGCTTTGTTTCAATTTTATTATATGTATAGATTAATATTTTTTCTATGTTAAAAAGTCACGTGAATCAATATTTTTATTAATTCTTAGTAAATTAGTGGAGTTCTTGAATGAGAACACCTTAATAAATAGCGTCTAAAGACATTTCTTTAAAACTCACACTCACTTCTTTCTACAAAACAACTACACGTTCGCTTCGCTAAGGCTCTAACTGCACGCGGCGTATCTTAAGTAAGTTTAACTTTGCTTTAAACTATTCATAAACGGAAAGGAATACTTTGAGAGAAACTAGAAAGATCAGAACACAAGTTTACGCCTCTGTTTATGCCATAGGTTTAGTTTGGCCGAACTTTGAAGAAAAAAAAATATCTGACGACATTTAAGCATTTAAGCAACACAGAAGCAAAGAAAAAAAACAATCATATTGTTTTCTAAACTTAAATTTAAATGGAATATATATATTTATATAATATTATATATGATGTTCACCTGACCGATTCCGGCCACGGCGGCCATATATATATATATATATATATATATGTACGTGGAAGCTTGGCTTAGTTATTTCATTTTAAAGTTGAAGAAATACTTCGTATGAATGGCTTTTCTAGTTAGATAAGGGTAAAACACCGCTCATTAAACTTTCTCTATTCACATTTGCTACGTCAGAATGTTCTGGAGGACATTGATGGCCTTTCGCCGTAAAACAGTTTATCCGTACATATAGGTACATATTTGTCCTTATTACTCTCCTGTTATACAGACTGTAGTTAATAATATGGCAGTAATAGGTCTTTTAAATTATTATATTATTAAGTGCACATTTACATATATTTCATTTCATTTTAAAATATTACAATTTTATATTATGTAACATGTAAGTATAAATTTTCATGCGAATACTATATTAAGTAAAAATATTTTTTTACCGATGTTATCGATTTCTTTACACAAAATAGATAAAGTTTTATTCATCGTAAGCCCTAGGTAGACTGACAAAAGAGATAGAAATGGCCATATATATTAAATAAATAAAATTTTATTGAATGTTCCGAAACCTTTTAGATTGAGACCCGCATACGAATAAGGCAATAAATGTTGATCGAAACAACAAAAACAATTGACCGGAACTATTATTATTAATGTAGTAGCCGTTAGTAAAATATAAATAGTTGATGGATATTATAGGCAATGTGTTCATAGCCCTCGATTAATAGTTGTGATATTCATGAAATTTACTCTTTCACCATAATGGATGTTGATCGAAATTATGTCAAAAGCACGGCCAAATCCATCCCCTACAAGAGCTCTAGTAAATTATTAATAAAGCCTCAATATTAATTTATTTAGATTTCTTTTTCCCTTATACTTTGGCAAATGAAAATCACTTTTGAACTAAAAGATAAATCGACCACAAAGTCAATGAAATGTGTGAAATTTATATTATACTAGCAGTTTACTGTCGCTTCGCTCGGGTGCGTCCCTAGGTACGTTTATTTTTTTTGAACGGAACCCTAATTCTATATCTATACTAATATTATAAAGAGCTAAAGTTTGTGACATTGTGAGTTTGTGATGTTGTAGGGGGTAATCTCTTTCGCCGCCGTTTCGGAGATAGCCGGAACAAACAGATAGAGAATTTTAAAAATTGTGTTTTACTCATAAGTACCTATAGTATATAATTTCGTATAAGCATTTAGTAAGAAGTTGTTATTTCGATATTTCAAATAGATACTTCAATTTTATTTTATATCTATATATATAAAAGAAAGTCGTGTTAGTTACTTCGCTTATAACTCAAGAACGGCTGAACCGATTTAGCTGAAAATTGGCAGGGAGGTAGTTTAGAGCCAGGAGAAGGACATAGGATACTTTTTATCCCGTTCGACCGCGTTCCAATTTTTATGATATTTTAATTTTTGGATTTCTCTTAGTCCGGAATAGGTAAGTATTAAAACATATAATTAAAATGTGAGAAAGAAAGATTTTTTCTTTTTATATCTATTTAAAACGTACCTAGCGACGAACCCGAGCGAAGCGAGGGTGAGCCGCTAGTGTATAGATAAAAGTAAACACTTTATAACTGACATGTATCTTATACATATAAAAAAGAAGTGAATCAAGTACCTCCTCCATAATATATCATATGAATAAAAATTACACAAACATTAAGTAATAATATGTAAGTCACATTAAAAAAACGATATGGATCCATCTAAATCCTATTAAAAATAATACAATGACGCCCCAGCTTCATCTTTGTTATTTTCTTGCGATGTTCGGGGGCCAGAGCACTTGAATAAAAGATTCCTATATTATACCAGGCTCGGTTAGAATACAATAGAACAGCGACAACGCACATAGTGTAATTCTGTGAGCCTAGCGACCGCATTGTGTGATGTGAGGTCACACTTACCGAACCACTTCGAAGCAGTAAAACGTAAAAAGCAGTTATGGCACATTACATCCGAGTTAGACATGTCTGTTTTTATTTTAGTTAATATTCTCTATAATATAAATATTTAATTTATTAAAACTTGTAACTAACCTACGTATATGAAGAACCGTAATGTTAAAGTTCTGGACAGTGATATGAATTAAAAGCATAAAAAGTTTCATTTCTATTAGTCGAGTACATACAAAAATAGAGAGTATTTATTCTATGTACATGATGCACATATTGGCATGGGGGAGTAGCAGATAATGTAAATAAAATATCTAGTAGTAGTTCATTAGAAGCATATTAAATCAATAATCTATACTGATATTATAAAGAGGTAAAGTTTGTGAGATTGTGAGTTTGTGACGTTTTAGGGTGTAATCTTTGGATCTACTTTACCGATTTAGATGAAATTTGATAAGAAGATAGTTTGAGATCCTGGAAAGTACATAGAATAGTTTTTATCCCGAAAATCATCCCTTAAGGGGGTGAAAATAGGGATGAAAGTTTGTATGGGGAAGCAAGCTACTGACGAACCCGAGCGATGCGAGAGTGAGTCGCTAGTTGAGAAAAAAATTAAAGAGCGATTTTACTAAATGTACCAAATCTCGTTTCAATCAAAACTCAAAACCTAAATAACGATTGAAAACATATACATACATACATACGTGTAATATGGCGTATTTTTTAGACAAAACCATTTCATATATGAAAGGATATTTCTTAAATCAAATATGTAGGCTTGAAAGCGTTTCGGTAAAATAAATGTCACAAGCATATTTATTACTATAGGAATAAAAATATTTTACTCAGTGTAATATATTTTTCACTTCTCTATAAGATGTTTGAGAGATGTAAAGGAATACCGGTTTTCCGCATTCATAATATCCTAGTATGTGCTCAATAAAGCTACATAGGCAAATTATTGTCATCACGTAAAGCGGCTAAGGTCACGCGCCAACGACCTGAGATTATTTATCAAAATGGATCGAAAGGCAATCACCCCATCTATCCCGAGTCTATTTGTCACATATAGAATGTGATATATGGACTTCTTCCGTCGTCCGTATTTTCTGGACCAAAGCACTTCCCGATACAACTGTCCAATGGGTTGACAGTATTTCAAGGGTTTTATCAGCTAAAAGTTAGCCATCAAATACCATAAATTATTTGAATAAGTAAAATAATTGAGCTCTTTTGTTTATAACAATGTAATTATTAATTTGTTTATTCTGTTTTATGTAGCTTCGACTGTAGCGTTTGTTATTGTTTAGTCAGCAGCCTCTAAAATACAACTCCGCTTTATATGAACAGACTAATTATATGTATATTTACTTATTCTATAATTCAAGCTATTAAAAGCTAAATACTTTATTAAATAAGCTTAGGTCATTACGACGAAATCCTCAACAGTAGATGAAAATATAATGAACTAACGAATCATCCGCGTTTCGCTCGGGTTCGTCCCTAGATACGTTTTAATGGTTAGTGTAGATTTCTCAGAGATATTTTACTGCAATTCAAAGTATGTTGACTCGGAAACCAGTTATCTTCATGTCAAATTTCATCAAAATCTGTCCAGTTTTCTCGTGATGCATTTCCAGACAGATAGACAGACAAGCAAAAATTACAAAAACTACAGATTTGTCCTCTGTATGGATAATAATGACTAATGAATTCATAAGATTTTCCAAAAATAGTAAATGTATAGATTCGGCCCAGTTAGAATTTTATTATACTAGTATGTATAAATTAAGCCATTGAAAAAGATTAGAAGGGTAAGGGCAGATAAAGCATACACAGACAAAATGATTAAATGATTGTTTGGGCTTCGTTTAAATAACTATAGCAAGAGTGGTAATCATGTTGGAAATGATTCGCACTTGAAAATATCAGGTGCGAGACCCGGTATTTGAACCCGCTTCACTCAGTTTCCCAAGCGAGCGCGTTACCACTGGGCTACCACTGCCTCATGTATACACATATATTGTGTACATTTCTTCCACTTTTTCGTGTTTTCTTTTATATTGGAGCTTCAATAGGAGATTTGTTCAAATACCATTATTTTTAGTTAAAAAAAATTACCTATATTTTATCTGCATTCCTTCCTGTCCTAGACCCTGTCACGGTTGGTATGTGTGTTATTTTATAAATATGAAAGTTTGTGAAGGAATGAGTGGGTAAATAAATCAGTGAGTGTTTTGTTACTTATTTACACTCTAAGGCTAAACGAATCTGAGGGAAAATAGGAATGGGGATTAAGCAGAATATAAGCATATTCTAGTTTAACACATACGTTACATTTTATCCTATGTATAGGTATATTTTAGAACGTTTCTAGAGCCGTCAAATATACCTAGAACTTCATAATACATAATATCTATTATTTACAGAATAAATCTTATAGATTGATAAATATTTAAAGAAACTTAACATTCAAAATTCATTTTATTTTATAATATATCTTTATGTTCCAAATATAATTTAGTGAATTATTGACCAAATATTACTAAAGTTTATTAATGTTTTCATTATTGTATTCTGATTATCATTATTTTTAGTTATTACTTTAATTAATCAATTGCCTTATACCAATTTTGCTTTGTCACTTGTGCTCTAATTTATGTTATATTTTTAAGTGGAAACTTCGCTGGTTTATGTATTATGTATATCTGATTAATTCTAAGTATTATTGTACTGTATGTTTCCCAAATATTTTAAAAATAAAAAAATAAAAAATTATACTGATATAAACGCAAGATATTTACAATGTCTTCATCGACATCTGTAGAAGCAGTATCACGTTTCTTAACATAGGTATATGTATGCACATTGTACAATGTACATACGAGTATGATGTAACAATAGCACCACAATCTTCTGTTAGTATATGTTGTCAAAGGTAGAACAAACTAACAGAGATATATTACACTCATATATATATATATATAGGTACGGCTAGTGACCACTCGCGTTACGATTTAAAGGATCTCTTATATCAACATACCGATTGACAAGCTTTTTTCAACCCTAACAACAAGTTGTAGAGTCGATAAGGTTATTTCACTAATTTGTTCAACTATAAGATCGAGATTTCGGTGCAGATGGGGAATTGGATTTTGTCGTATTTGTCTACGAACAACTAGAGCCCGAAATGAAAACTTGTTCCAAACGCAGCTGCAATAGCGCAAAGTTAGTTTAGCTTGTAACCACTGATAGCGGGAAATTAGTAGCTAAAGATTTAGCTTTGAAATATTATGCGTATGATAAAATTATAAGTTAGATATTGGTTTTATTTTTAGTAAATTTTTATTAGCTTTAGTTTTAACTAAGTGAAAAACTATTGATGTATTCAAATTTTGAAGTTGACGTAGCCTACTTCTAAATTTCGTTTCGATTTAAAACTTTGTTAGAGAGCAGAATCCAGACAAGCCAATAATTTGATACCAATGAGCCGATTTGATAGTGAAGCCGGGAAGTGGATATGGAAACTTTTCAATGGCTTCTAATAAAACCTTCGAGCTTGAGCTCTGATGTCTGATGTGTGGTTTTTTTCAAATTTTTGTATTAAAAGCTTTAAGAATTTTCATTTTTCTCTAATCACACATTAGTCGAGAAAAGTATATAGGGTGTGTTGGAGGGGTGGGGTATAGTAATATACATACGAATAATTTTCAGTGAAAAAAAAACTGTATAACTTTTTACAACAATTATTTTATTATTAATTTTATTTTCTCCACATTTTTATAAAATATTATTAATTCAATTAATCTTATAGAATTTTCTATTGAAGATAAAGCGGAATAAAAAGTGTCAAAGTTAAATTTTTATGCTAACTTTTTATTGAAATGAACGGTCTAAGCAAATATTCATCAAATATAAATAAATATTTATTAACAGTTAATAATATGTGTTTATTAAACGATTTGTTAACTAGTAATCAATATTTGTGAACTGTTAATAAATATTTAGTTAATTGTCGAATAAAAAAAAACAATTATTAAAAATTTAATTTATTTAATGAAAGCTTTAATAAAAAAATATAAGAAAATTGTTTTTTAAATAAATCTAATATAATCGAAGGACAGATTAACTCATTTACATTGCAATTACGCATTTAAAAAAATCTCACGTGAGATTAGAGGACGGCAGAGGGGGTCGAGCAAAATTTCACAAAATCTTGCCAAGGGGAGAGGGGGTGTCGAAAAATCGCCAAAATTGTCTCACGTGTTTAATGGATGCCTCCTTACAAGTAACATAAGTAGTTTTTGACAATGTCAAGCTTTTACAAAAACTAGAAACAATCTTGAAATTGCTTTTGCAGAAAGAAATTTAGCATATAATAGGATCCAGTTATGCAAAAAACAGCCATGTGCGTAAAAGTACCAACAGAGTTATAAGCATTTTTCTGTCGATAGTTGCACTTGGGTTACGTTTTGTTTTTCTGGTTATTTTAAAATTGAACAATATTTATATAAGTATTGTTTATTTTTTATAATTATTTTATTTTTTATAATAAAATGCTTATAACTCTGTTGGCACTTTTACGCACATGGCTGTTTTTTGCATAACTGGGTCCAATATAGAATCAGAATCTCTAAAATCTTTTTCGTTAATCGAAAGCAGTTAAAGTCTAATGAAACGCAGTCAATGTTGCACATTAATAATTTAATAATTAATAAGAATCTCTTTACTTTGCATTCATCTAAGAGGATCGTATAAACAACTAAACGTAGTCAAATACACAAATCGTAAGCCGTGCTCATTTGGTAAAGTCTTACAGTGATTTTCTCGCTGTGTTATTCATTAATATCTTTGCGTAAGAGCAGCTATAAATTGTGGTTGCCGTTGCTGGCTTTGGTTGGTAAATATAAATGTTTACTTATACTTACTAATTTACATAAAGAAATAGAGTCGAACGTGCGGTAGGCAATTTGGTAGACAAACTTTTGTCCCTGTTCATCGAGTCTATTTTAACGGCCCTCCGTTCATTCATCCTTAATAAATAATAATATTAGGTATACATGCGAAAGTTGCGAGTGTGTGTGTATGTTTATTAAAATACTACACACGTGAGTTGAGCCGCGGGATAAAATAGTTTTATATGAAAGTGAAAGCGTGGTTGATATATGTTTGTTTCATGCAGAAGTGGAGTAACAGGCTAGTAGTATTCTTAGGTAGAGGTAATTTGTATGGCCCTGAAATTGAGATTAACTACTCTCTAAGTAAAACGATATTTTTGAATGTTTTTGCGAATTTATTTTGATTTCTAGTTGGGAACCAGAAATCATAATAAATCCGCAAAAAAATTCGTAAAATATTCGCGTAAATCTAAGAAAGTATTAGCTACTCTCATTATAATAAAATTTATTGCAAAAATATTAATAAACTAGCGACTCACCCTCATTTCGCTCGGTCTCATCCTTAGGTGATTCTTTAAATTGACATAACTTTTTAAGCCTTTAAATTGACATAATTCTTTTACTATTTCTCAGATTAGCGCGCACAAACGCGCAGACAAACAAACACATCAATAATTCTAAAAATTATTGTTTTGTGTTCTACTGCGTTAATAAAAACCCCCAATAATAGTTTTTTTCAAATATCTTCCATGTACAGACAGCGATCGACTACACTTTTATGATATGTATGTATATTATATAGATAACTCGTACTCCTAACGAAATAAAGGCCGCTCGCTATTTAATAAAACTTAAAGTTTAGAAAAAGTCAAAGTCAAAGCATAAAAAAATCACTATTATTCTCAAATTCGTGAAATAAAAATACAAACGGTATGTTATTTGTCTAGCACATGTTAAAAATAATAAAATAAACAGCAAATTCCTTAGAACCTTCTCAAAACAAAATATTATAAAAATAAATAAAGAATTACAAATAATTTAATATGAAAACATTGCAGTTTCCATAAAAATTTAGAGTATGTCTGTCTCGAAAAAAATCTGTACTAATCTTACAAATGTCAAAGTGTTTGTTTGTCTTTCTTCCACATTGAAAGTTTGTATGAAACCTACCTTTTTAGGGTTTTTTTATGTTTTAGCGCTAGCGAAGCCTCGGGTTCTGCTAGTATTAAATAAAAGCGATTTTTGCTGAATTCAGCTGGTCAGTCCTTATTTCAACAGTTAGTATGGCCATATTAGGGCACTATTTTAAATTACTCATATACGAGTATGTACATAATATACTTATTACTCTATCACTTAGGTAATTATTCACTTCACATACTTAATAAATTTTGTAAGTAAGCTAAAAAACTTTTAGAACTAAAATTAATATAAATATATTGAAATGTCTAAAGAAAAGCCTCATGAAATTCTAATTAAAAATAAACGAAAAATCTATACTAATAATAATATTATAAAGAGGTAAAGTTTGTGAGTTTGTGGGTATGTGAGTTTGTGAGTTTGTGACATTGTAGGGTAATCTCTGGATCTACTGAACCGCTTTAGATGAGATTTGGTAAGAAGATAGTTTGAGACCCTAGAAAGAACATAGGATACTTTTTATCTCGGAAATCATTCCTTAAGGGAGTGAAAATGGGGATGACAGTTTGTATGGGGAATCAACCCAGGGACGAACCCGAGCGAAGCGACGGTGAGTCGCTAGTTATCTAATATAACGCATTTTAATCGATTTTAATTTTGATGTAAATATTTGATTTACAATCGAACAAACTATTTCATTAGTCACATAAGAATCGATTTGAATGGTAACATTTCATTACTTTTGCAATAATTGACACTCGCAGACGAGAGTAAGTTCGTGCAGAAACGTTATATTAATAAAGTTTTGCAACTAGTGTCAAGGAGACGTAGTTTTAGTGAAGAACATATGAGACAGTATCTTAGAATTGAAAAGATTTCATATTAAATCAGTATTTTAAAGACATTTTATTTTTGATACATAATAGCTGTTAAAATTAAAGTTTTATGCAATGTTAGAAAAAAAAGTATTTTAGTTATTTTATATTAAATATAAAAAATCGTACATTACGTTTTTTATATTTCATAAATAATACAAGCGTTATACGTACTGAAGTAAACTAATGAGAACATAACTTGCAAGTGTGACCCGGACCTACATATGATACCTAATACCTACATGTAGTAAGCGTAACCTAAGTAAAATGAAAAATTCTTTATACTTACAAAATTGAAAAATTAAATGGAAAAACTATGTAAGATTTGCTTTTTCTTATTATTCGTAAATATCTTTTTACCACGAGATGAAAATATGGATACTCCGTTAGATTTGTAATTTCGAATAAAATCTTATGTATTATAATTTCTTTATTTTTATATGTTTATGAAATAAAAATATTGATTTAATAGGGGCTCACCCTCGCTTCGCTCGGATTCGCCTATAGGAAAACAAAAACAAACCTATCCCACGGGAACTGTACATTTTTCTTGAGATAAAAATAGTTTGTGTTATTCCAGAGTATAATCTATCTCTATGCCAAATTTCATCCAGATCCGTTTAGCCGTTCTGTCGTGAAAGAGTAACAAATATCCTCACAAACTTTCACATTTATAATATTAAAAATACGGATAAATATGAATTTAGAAATTAGATTAAAAAGCCAATTGAAATAATATATCTGCTTCCAACTTATCGTTTTTTGTTAGAAAAAAAATCTACGTGTAGGTGTACACCATAAAGCAGTAATAATTAATTATTAAGGCTAATCATATACACATCTAAATACACCACTATTCTTAAGAGATGTTCGATCAAACTCTAAATTAATGATCATGTAAAAAATAAGAAACCCAATATATTCAGTTTTTTCCATTTCTTTATAGTGTAAGGATTTTTTTGCAATAGACTTTAGATGATCTACCGAGATAAGTGATCTTGTTCTCTGAGAAATAAGGGTAAAATAAGGGTAATATTCGCCTTGATAATATTCGTTATATTATGAATATTTTCTATATTTAATTATAAAATGTTTTTATTTGAATTGTATACCGTTTAGACTCGTATAATCGTCGGGCATTTAAGAAAACAGTATCTAATCTATACATATAATAAAATTGTAACTAAGCCGAATCTGTACATTAAATATTTTTTGGAAAATCTTATTGAAATAGACATTATTATCGAAACAGAGGCCGAATCTATAGTTTTTAGAATTTTTGTCTGTCTGTCTGTTACCGCATCACGTAAAACCACTGGACGGATTCTGATGAAATTTGCTACGGTGATAGCTAGTTATCTGGGTCTACATATAGGCTACTCTTTACCTCGACAAAATATCTCATTTCTGAGAAAAAATTCAAAAAATGCAATGTAAGAATATACAAATATGTAAAACCTAAGAATTTGGTTTTTGGTCATCTGAACGCGGGCGGAGCCGCCGGCAATGCTTGTGTATATTATTATTTAATTAATTTTATTGTCAATGAGATGAAAGACTTTCGAACGCTTTTCGTTTATTGAGTCAAAGGACAAAATAACAAAGTGAGCCTAACAAGACGACCATTTCTAGACATAACTTTGTTTATGAACTTCCAAATTAAACTTAAGTTGTTCGAAATTTCCGAATTTACACTTTAAGTTCTTGTTCGGTACTCTATCGGTTAAACATATACTGTTGTTTAAAAATGTTCAACAAAATATAATTAGGTATTAGTAAGAATACATATTAGGTATATTGCCATTTCTTTCTTAGGTTTTCCTTATTTCCTATAGATAGTCAACTTTAATTATGTGTTTAAAAATGTATGTATTATGTATTCAGCCCTATTTAAGGTCCGACTGCTGGACACGGGCCTCCCTTCAATACGAGGGGGATCAGGCCATCGTCCACCACGCTGGCCAAGTGCGAGTTGGCGGACTTCACATGTCTTTTAAAAATTTGTTAGGTTTTCTTAGACATGGAGGTTTCCTCACGATGTTTTCTTTCGCCGTAAGGCAAGTGGTAATCATGTTAGAAATAATTCGCACATGAAATAATCAGAGGTGCGAGACCTGGAATTTGAACCCGCTTCACTCGGTTTCTCTTAAAAATGTATCTAATACAAAAAAATGCAATAAAAAATAAGCAAATTCAACAAACAAACTAAAAAATTAGCAGTACGCGATTCATTCAGTTTGTGCATAATCGATAATTTATGTATAGTTGTATATTAGGTATGCATAATCCCTAAGCGAATGATTTGTTTAGGCTGATGGGACGTACTCGTATCTCGTACCTCGTATCTTGAATGTTTTTACGTAGTGATCGAACGCCGCAGGGCAAATGAGCGCATGCTGTCACGCTATGCCTCATTAATGCTAATAGAGCTGCATCAAGTAATGTTCATCCTATATACTTATCTTCTGGTTTATGGGCAACTTCATGGTGGAACGCCGCTAAGCTTCATATAGAAATTGTGATTTTAATCAATACTTCTTGCCGGTATCACTATTAATCGAATCTCTGCCTCGGTGGTGTAGTGGCTAGATGTACGACTGCACACCCGGAGGTCCTGGGTTCGAGTCCGGGGTCGGGCCAAGTTTAGTTATTGAGTCTTTCAGTATAGTAAGCGTCAGTAGCAGCCCGAAGTCGGGAAGTTGGAGGTGTTTCACCCCCGTGCCTCGGATAGCACGTAAAGCCATCGGCCCTGCGCTTTAACTCTCACCAGTCGTATCGAACAGTCGTCCCACCAGAGTATGAGAGTAACAGGAATAAAGAATGCACGTTGTGTCTGCGCGTACACTTGTGCACTATAATATCTCCTGCGCAGTTGGCTAGCCTTAATGAGATTGGCCGCCGCGCCGTGGCCGGAATCGATCGGGAGAACATTATTATTACATTATTATATTAATCGAATCATTAATACACCAGATATATGTCCATAATGTGCAATGCTAAGAGCCATTTGGGCCTATTGTAAGCTTTAATAGCGAACTACAGTCTACATACGACATCGCATTTATTCTTAGAACCTCGAATAAATATTGTTCATAAAAAGCGTTTGCAATACTGCTCCTTATTTAAACCCGTAGATTAAGAAATAAATATTATTAAGTAAATAAAAAAAAGCAGTGGTAGCCCAGTGGTAACGCGCTCGCTTGGGAAACCGAGTGAAGCGAGTTCAAATCCCGGGTCTCGCACCTCTGATATCTGATATCCGCCAACCCGCACTTGGCCAGCGTGGTGGACTATGGCCTGATCCCCCTCGTATTGAAGGGAGGCCTGTGCCCAGCAGTGGGACGTTAAAAAGGGCTGAATACAAATAAAAAATCTAATAGATAAAATTAAAATAACCATTCACAAAATATGAATTATAATCATTAAAAAATCATCCTATCCATGCATCTAACAAAAATTTGAGTTCCAGCATCCGCAAACCTCATATACTATATTTAAAATTAAAATATATTTTTGTTCAAAATGCACAGTGAATCGTCATTTTTAAACAAAGACAAGTAGTATACATTTATATCTACATCTGCTACTGAAATTTTAAGTACGTCAGTAGAGCGGACGGCGCTCGCAGGTTGCCATCGCTATTTCCACTCTTTTTAGTTTAAGACAAAAGAGCACCAACGTTGGAAAATACGGCTTAAACTGAGTGAAATTCCTGACACCCCTGTCTAGGTATTTGGATTATTTTCGACCACAGTGTATGTTTATATAAGCGTATAGGATTACTAAGACCATAAGGTTGAAATCAATACCGAACTTAGGATATATTGCATTTCATTAGCATCGACGTAACTACTCGATTTTCACTTGATTATTTATATCAAAATGTGACAAATGTACAATCAGTGAAAGATGATTTGTAATTTTGGATTTTAGATTCTATAGTTTACTAGCGATAATAAGAACCCTCCAGGTAAACCAATACACAAAGGACATCAACTTTGGGCAAGCCATTTAGGAGTTGAAAAATGAACACACACGCAACGCAACTTTACATGTTTAATAACTTTCCACTAATTAGACATGTAGATATGTAATATGTACGAGTATGTATGCTCATATTTGATATAGCAACAATTTTAATCGAGTAATTTTTCACTTAAATCTTTCAATAATATTTGTTGTGAAAAAGAAATAAATTCTATATAAAAATAAATATCTACAATGAACAAACCTCAGATTTTCATTCTATTAAAATATGTTGTTGCATAAAATAAAGGCTAGTAACCACGTTTTATCAACTTAATATCATAAAAGAGGGATTACGCTTGCAAGTTCAATGTGCGAGAAAACATGTTTTTACTTCTCGCTATTGTTCTAGAATATAAAGACTATAATATTATCTTGAAAAATAAAAAACAATGGAACAAAGAAAATGAAGAATATAAATTAAAAAGGAAATTACAATACTACAATGACACTTTGAAGTGAAGACGACCCAGAAGAATTTGGTTTACTATTAATAAATATAGAAAATAACTTGCATCTGAAATATAAAATTAATAGTGTAAGCGAATATTATTAATAATAATACATTTATATATACAATTTTATTATATTCCATTAATTTAAGACATAATATCATCAAGACTAGCAGTAGTCTACTACTACGAAAACTTAGTTTTCAACCGACTTCAAAAAGGAGGAGGTTCTCAATTCGACTGTATTTCTTTTTTTTATGTTTGTTACCTCATAATTCCGTCATTTATTAACCGACTTGGACAATTTTTGTGTTGTTTGAAAGTGCTTCCCGACCGACTTCGAAAATATTTGATTAGGTATGTATAGTAAATGAAAACTACCAATCACTTATTTTTTTATTAAATAACTGTTTAGATACCGTGTACTTATGTTTATAAACAAAGGCTTCGATGAAGTATCATCCACATTAAGGAAAATGTTATAAAATACCACAAATTTGTTTGTAGATTATCGGATTTTTTCAGTTTTATTATTACCTTTATTCAAACTCGATCCTTTTATCTTCTTAAATAAATTACGAATAATTGTAAAAGGTATGAGAAATTCAGAGCTTGAACGGGAAAGCAAAAATTCTTGAAATATATTTGTAAACTTAACGAACCCCGTTAATTAATACTTCTAACAATCTGAACAAACGGGAATGTTCATTGAAATTTGCATAATATTATAAAAATCTTGTGTTTAAATATAGAAATACTTTATTTATATCAATTTTGTAAAAGAAAAATATTATTACATTAAATTAACATAAATTTATCACATCACAAATAGGTACTCAGTAATAGTCTACTACAAAACGCAGCGCAACTTAATCAAACTTGTGAGAAAACAAGTAAATTTCAACAATAAGACAGTTCCAGCTCGCATGAAATATAGGAATGGGCATGATTTGCGTCATCAGATACCGTGAGAGTTGACTGTAACGGAATTTAAAACTGTCACTGATAAGACCACTAACTCATCATAATGGGTCCAAGCTGGGACCGGCCGCTCTGGCCACTGTCATGTCGCGCGTCGGCTTCCAGTAATGTATTTCACAACGGATCGCCGCCGGTGTTGCTCACAAACGTTGCTCTTTATGACCAAGTAGCCATTACACGGCTTAGCATTACTCAAAGAGATTAAAGCCTTTTATGGAATTATACGGTACTAAATTGTAAATTATTATCATGACCCCTTTTCTTGTTTAATGTTTTCATTTACTTACATTTAGCAATAAATTTAACAATTTAGTGAACAACAATATTATAAGCACTTGCATTTTCACAGTTTATAGGATAGATAAACTACTATGTACATATTTAAATGAAAGCTAAAAAATGAATGCTTAAGGAGCACATAAAAATTGGACGGAATTCAAGAGTTGCATTTTGTTGATAAGTTTATTTACACTTTTCCTTATAAATACCATGGTTCACTTAAGACGAGTATATTTTACGATCTTTAGATATAAATATAAAAGTGATATAGTTACATAATATTTCGGAACGGCAATACGGCGACAAATCTTAGGCAAACAAACAGGAAACCATTTGTTTTGGGCTACTCTTATTGCTGCATTGGATTCCATATTATACCTATATTTTAAGAAAGTTCCCAGAACAAAGCAACAGAAAAATTTTATGTTACAATTTATACGTAATATCAATTATTATGATTTGAGTTCGAATTAAAAATTTATCATTCAATTTTAATGCATTTTATGTTATTCCTGAGAATCAAAAGGAACTTCTATCTGTGCGCTTTGAAATAAGAAATTATAAAAAAAACTTAGTTTGCGATATTATATGGTTTTTCTCGTATTTAAAATGAATACACTACTAAAGTAAGGTTTCCCCCAATAGCGCCTTTTTTTTTGTTGTCGCTGGGGAAACCCATCATGGGGACCCTGCCGCCGTCATTGGCAGAGTACTGTGAGACTCCTACTCACTAAAACCCACAGCGGAACCCTTCGCCGCAGTGCAATGGGGCGTGCAGGATCGCTTTCGCAATCACTGCAACACCCCTGCGGTCCCCCAATAGCGCCTGCCATAAGATACTGGAAAGCTTATGTGGATCCGATGTATTTTGTCAAATCATTGTTCTATCGTTCTGCGAAAAGGTTTCTGCGCTATGCTTGCTAAAGTGTGGCGTCTCTAGTATATCGACTCAATCATCATCATCATCATCATCATCTGGAGACACATATATTACTATCATTTTTCTTAAATTCTTATTAATTCTGCAAAGTTGCGAATTTGCCACGTAGTACGATTATCGTACGATATATGACACAGGAACGATATCGAATTTGATATTTATTAATCTGAGCTTAACAGTTTGTCAGCCAGTGAACTAATACGTATTTCTGTCACCGATATGAAATGAAAAGCAATAAAACTACTCGTTTGAAATCGATTTTGGTTTATTCTTTTATAATAATATTCATATCATTCGTACTGATAAAACCCGCACATTTTCTCGATAATTGAAATTAATTCCGTTATCAAAAATATCAAAGCAATCGCATTGAATTAGGCTTTATTTATTGGAATTTTATTTAACTTTTTTTTATATTTCATTTTATAGGAAAGCATACACATACATATGTAAAAATCATGAACGTTTGACACACGAATATACGAATGTTCATATTTATGTCACCACTTTCGGATAAACGCTATATTTTCTCCGCTTTTATGTGGCTCTAGTTTAGCACAAATTACGACGGTGAGCGGTTAACATGCCGCGGTCGTCCCACACAATGCATTCCAGTAATTATTCTAAAAAGGCCGTATACACTGTAACACAGACTGAATTATTCCATATAGTACCTTCTGTATGAAGCGTAGAATACGGTAGGGACTTTATATAAGAAAATCACTAAATCGAAAATGTTTTAATATGTTAAAATTTCTTAAGCTTGCGGTATATTGTTCACATAATCGTTTATAAGTACTGAGTAAATGATATATTGATAGAGAAAAACACACGTTTATTTTTAGCCTTTAGAGCGAGCCACTAATTGTGTACTTATATAATTGTTGTTGTCCTTTAAAAAGTATAATTAACCTTTATGATATTATTCTTTAGTATAATAAAACTTTATATGTTAATTGTGTAAAAAATATAAGTAAAATATATAATTGGTAATTTATTCTTCTCTATTCCTATTTATCTTATTTTTCTCTATCTCTATTTTATCTTATTTTTCTCTTATTATTTTTCTCTGTTTAATTTTGAGACAAGAATTTTATTGTAACATCTTGTTTAATATTGGCGTCAAACAAATGATTCGCTCACTGAAACAGAAAGCTTCTGAATTGATTTAATTAATTTAATATCTTTATAAAACAAGCTTATTTAAATTAGTATTTTCATACTAACTAAATCGTATGAAACTTAAAAAATCTGTACTCAGTGTACACATATAAATAGGTACCTAGGAGAAGGGTGAAGAGGTAAGTCGTTCCAAAGCTATACAATTTTTATATATGAATATGCAGAAAAAAATATAGCTTTATTTTTTTCTGCATATATATATATATATATATATATATATATATATATATATATATATATATATATCTATGTTCTTTAAGAACATTTTTACATTTAAAAAAAATTAAATGTATGTAAAATTATAGCAAAATAATTTTAAGGGAAGACATCTTGTATGGACCCTGCGCCACTAATAGATATGTACATTTAGATCAGTGAAGTGACCGTGGAGTGATTTAATTACATGTGTAAAGATCCGTACTCTTAAATTGTACTTTATATGTAGTAATATAGTATTATATTCTTTACTAGCATTGCCCGCAGCTCCGCCCGCGTTCAGATGACCAAAAACCAAATTCTTAGGTTTTACATATTAGTATACTCTTACAATGCAGTTTTTGTATTTTTTCTCAGAAATGAGATATTTTCCCGTGATGAAAAGTATCCTATATGTTGACCCGGATAACCAGCTATCATCATTCCAAATTTCATCAAAATCTGTCCAGTGGTTTTTTCGTGATGTGGTAACAGACAGACAGACAGACGGTCGGACGGAGAGACAGACAGACAAACAAAAATTCTGAAAACTATAGATTCGGATCGATAATAATGTCTATTTCAATTAGATTTTCCAAAAAATATTTAATGTGCAGATTCGACTTAGTGACAATTATATTATATGTATAGATTACGTCATCAAAATAATATTTTTTCGTTTGCTGTTTTTATTAATCTAAAGTTACGCCATAATCTTGATAATACTATAATTCTTTTTCTTGGTCTCTATTTACCTGTATATATAATATATACACATTATATATATATATATATACAAAAGATATCGTTTGTTAACGTTTAACTTCCCTTTTATAGCCAAGCAACTTTACAATATTTTCTAACAATTAGATTCTCTTCGAGAAGCTGGAGGGGTCTTAAATAGAATCTAATGAAATAAATGAAAGTAGAGCATGATAACATTTAACCCGGCAATTTTAAGTTAAATTTACTATTTATGTCAGTTTTCATAGACTGTAATTTACATTTATTTAACTGAACAATAAAATTATTATAAGCCTCAAGATTTTTTAAGTCTTTTAATACGGTGTCTACTTACCGAAACAAATAATATTTTCTAATAATTAACAATATTACGAATATAATAAATATCATCATTACCATATAACAATATTTAGGTATATCATCGTCTTTTTATCATAGCTTACTTTCAAAAAAAAATATTTATACAACCTTATGATTACCAAATCAGGAGCAAATAACGCGCCGAGTTTCATCTGCTACAAAACTATTTGTTTTTTAAAATATTCTATATATTTGTTTATTAAAAATGTATGTAAAAATAACAAAAATTATAAACGAAGTTCCGGTATGCAAAATACAGAATATAGTTCTTTAAGCACTCTCTTCAGACGCAAGCCTAGTCAGTGCCAGTAAAACGACAAACGCGAGGAAATTGCTCGCCCCTAAAGGAAATTGAGACTCTCCTCGTAAAATCGAGCCCCCCACAGAAAGTAGTCTATATGCAATCAAGTCCGGAACGGGGTATAATTTATGAATAAGCTTCTGAGTTTCCACCTCCGCATAAGATCATAAATTTGTGTAAATGTAAATGCTACAAGATCAATTTTCCTATACATATATAGAGTCTAATAAATAACGTGTTTCACTATATTAGGACATAACACAGTCAAAACATCATTCAAAAGTGTTTGTCTGTATGTCAGTTTGTACTTGCTAATCTTCGAAACAGCTGAACAACTGTTTTGTACATCTGCGAGTCTTGCTATGCTAGTATCTCTGATTGCATAGTACTTGTTCGCTCGTCACATTGTTCCCATTTTTAGTTCGCTTTTAAGCACTCGCGTTTTTTTATAATTTATTATAGACTAGCATTGCCCGCGGCTCCGCCCGCGTTCAGATGACCAAATACCTAATTCTTAGGTTTTACATTTTAGTATACTCGTACATTGCAGTTTTTGTATTTTTTCTCAGAAATGAGACATTTTCCTGTGGTAAAAAGTATCCTATAGGTTGACTCGGATAACCAGCTATCATCATTCTAAATTTCATCAAAATCTGTCCAGTGGTTTTCTCGTGATGTGGTAACAAACAGACAGTTAGACAAAAATTCTAAGAACTATAGATTTGGACTCTGTATCGATAATAATGTCTATTTCAATAAGATTTTCCAAAAAATATTTAATGTATAGATTCGACTAAGTTACAATTTTATTATTATAATGTATACATGAATGTACGAGTATGGATCGCGCCAGCGTTGTTACGTGCAAAAGCTATTATATTACGAAGGTTATAAATATAGTGTGTAATATTTATTAAAAATTTGCATTTATAGAATGTAGGGGTTAAATATTTTTTACTATTTGTATTTCGTATTATCATCCTTATCTCGATAAATTCTTTCACCAAAGGTTATTTAGACGAGATTATATAAAACAAGTATGAAATGGTAAATAGGCCATGCATCTACACAATACACATAAAATTCAAATTCAATTATAAATATGTTGGGACATTAAAATTCTAGTTCCATGATAAGCTACGAGGCCTGTGTTATGGATACCAGTTTGTTGATACACTACACATAATATATAACTTTAAATACATACATATTATAAATATAAACACCCATGACTGGAGTACACACATTCGTGCTTATCACACAAATGAATGCCCCCAGCGGGACTCGAACCCGCGACACTACAGCTTTCTTATGTAACTTTTTAAAATATATTATTATACTACGAGATACATTATATCAGGATAGAAAGTCTATATTATTGTCCAAACAACGAGTTTAAACTATTCGTAAGCAAAATGTCATGAAGTTCCGTTGGTGTGCAAAACTAGAAGTCATTGATGTTAGTAAAAATTAAATAGCTTTTGTTCTTAGCATAAAAATGTAAGTGGTATTTTGTGGTATATATTGTAATCTTTATTTATGCTGTTTTCCATATCAAACAGTTAACGTCACAATGATTTAACTTTACAGTTTCGCGAATATAAAACGTATAATAAATGTTACATGCACGTCATAAACAATATATACATTTTAACCACACATTAAAAGCCATTTATTGCCCGTAGGTAACAAATAAATTTAACAAAAATACTATTAATGACTTTACAGATAAGAACTTTAAAAATATAAAAAATAAACTTCATATGTATAAGTAATACGTTTTATCAAAAAAAAAAATACATAAAAATATTTTTATATAGAGACTAATATATATATATATATATATATATATATATATATATATATATATATATATATTATATCTATCAATATTCGGTTTATATTATATGCTAGAATTTTTATTTTATTGTAATCTTTAGAATTTTTATGCTAAAAATATTTTTCAAACAAAAAATTGTGGTCAGGTTTGATATTTAATAGAAAATCAATAAGTATTATTACAATGACTATATCAGCCGGCAAAAGTAGCAAAAGTATTTTACTGGTGTATTTATAAAGCTCTTTACAATAGAACGTGATATATGTGAGATGTAATATATAAGAGAACCGTTCTCTTTGATAACATTTATATTGACAGGAGACTTTTAGAAGAATAATACTTAACTGTATTTTTTACGTGATATTTTTGTAGTAACTTTCAAATGCAAGCATTATTTTCTTTTTAATTACGTGGCTCTAATTTATTGTAAGTTATAGCAGCTGACGCACTTGTTCTACACAATACATTTCTGTTATTGTGAAACAAATTTAAACAAAGTTAAAATTATACTAATACGTAGTTTAACAAAGTATTATAAACAGAACTAAACATAATCTATACTAATATTATAAAGAGGTAAAGTTTGTGAGTTTGTAACGTTGTAGGGGGAATCTCTGTGTTTTGCTTTGTGTTAAGGGGGTGAAAATGGGGATGAAAGTCTGTATGGGGAATCGAGTTTGTATGCATATAAACTATCACTTGGGAACAACAATATATTCTACTTCTAAAAAAGTACTTATAATTGAATAAAGTTTATTTCATTTCATTTCCTAGAACATACATACTGGGGTGGACTATTAATATTATAATACTTTTTGCCATATTCTGCTTATTTGACTAGACACAGGTTCTTCTAAAAGTCTAGAGTATAGAAAAGAATGTTACTGCAAAAATATACCTTTCATAAAGTTTTTAAAACTTTTTTATTTTGGTGAGAACCAAAAATCAAAATAAATCCGCGAAAAAATCCGAAAAGATATTTTTATTTAAATTATTATGTGTTATAATAAAAATATAACATTTTGAATATGCTCGCATGTAACATGACATGAAACTTAGCGAGAAAGGTCTTCTTAAAATAGTCTAGTTTGAACAAAATGGAGAGCAGAGCCTCTCATCAAACGATGCATGCAAGCGGATGTTCGATTACAGACCCCTCTCACGTACCGATTCAGTTTTATACCTTTAATAAAAACTTTTAGTTTAAAAGTTGGAGTTACTTTGACTTGATTGGGACTCTTAGTTACTCCGGAGTAATCTGTTACTCCAAAGTAAATTATATGAAGTTCTAGAACCAAGTGTAAACAATATACTACTTAAGTAACAAAATATTGAACTTTTGAGGGTTATAATAAACTTTACTTCATATTCTATGTTGAACAAATACGTAAAATCCATATATAATAAATCCATAACGAGACGTAAAATTTGTAAAAAAGGCCATCCATTACGCTAGTAGAAATCTTTACTCTCTTGGGTTTATACATTTTAATTAATAATTATCATGTTTCATGTCAACTTTTTTTTATAATTGTTTGTCGTTTTCATGACATTTTAATTAATAATTTATGGAAATTTAATTTATTAACATAAAATAATATATAACACGTAATATAGGATCGACGCGTAGAACTTATTTATAAAATAACATTATAACCATGCCTTTTTAAAGCAAATTCCATCAAGTCATTTTAACACACAAATGAAATTTTGGCATACTTTAAAGCATCTAAGTAGGTGTGATATCTCTCTCTAAAATACCAGCTATGTATTTGCCAAAATTTAATGAAATTGCTACTAATTTGGCTATAATGTAATGTAACATGTAACATATTAACAGACCGAGTAAAATACTTTCAGGTTATAATAACAAAGATTAATAATATATTTTTTTATAATTATATTACCCAGACTTATTTAAATTTATTAGGCATTAGCAATGACATTTTATTTTTACCCGACTGCAAGGAAAGGGTTATGTTTTTCGCGCCTATCTTTGTATGTATGTTTGTAATTTTATTTATTCCCTCATATATTCCAAACCACTCGATGGATTTCTTTAAATAAGGTATCGTTAGATTCATCTCATTAGTCCAAGTATTCTTAGATAGATGATATAAAAAAATTAAATATGGGGGCTGCTAAATTCCATAATGTGAAAAAGAAAAAAAATAAAATCGACGAACTATGATAAGTTGGAGATCGTTGAATAGGTTCATCATTTTTCATTTTAAATAACAGTTTAGGATATATAATGATTTAAAGTTGGTCAACAACCATTCTCGCTAATTTTTCTACTTAAAAATACTTAAAAAGCTGTAAATAAATAAACATATTATAAAAATAAAAGACCCGACTGCATAAAAGCTAACTAAAGAGATGAAAACAACTTCACGAAGGAATACAGTATTATGCAGTCGGAGACATATATATATATATATATATATATATATATATATACGAGTATGTATGTAGGTACATCTCGCGGCAAGGATGAAACGTATACACAAATACATAAACTAGTAGAAAATTATACAGCAACATATACAAATCATAAGAACAACACGACTGACACAAAACAAACGAATATGAATGTTACACGACATTTCATGAATATAATCTGGCAACATTGGTTTGCAGGTCTTTTGAATTCGTTCCAATTAAAACCTAAACAGAATTCTAACGTTGTATAACTTTGATAATAATTTTACGTTAGATTTTTATATTTATATACCTAGCATGTAAAAAAATTCACAGAAAAAAACATTTTTATTACGTAGAGTAATCAAGTATGGAGTTACGCAGGTAGTATATAAAAAATAATTGCAAGTACAACCGGAAAAGAAATAACAAAATAATATATGTATAAATAACATGATAAAAGAAAAATAATACAAAAATTCAAACATTTCTCAAAAAAGAACTAACAAACCGCAAACGTAAAACCACCTCGCTGGTACTAAGCAAATTAAAAACTCGCATTTTAGAAAAGTTTTGAAAAGGAATTTTCTGTGAATAAAGTGAACATACTCGTAACTGGACGGGTACGGCGTAGACCATAATTACCAGGATAAATGCTCGATAACGTGTCGAATTTTGGATGAATGGTAGGCATTGAACACGGAAATGGTAGCAGCGTCCGGCCGCAACAATTGTTGGGAATATGAACAACAGCGCTCGTTTACGTTACAATATAGCCAGAGATATAACTTTAATAGGTAAGATAGTGGGTACAACGTGGCAAGCGACATATAAATTTACAGACACAGTACAGATTTCTTAAATTTTGCTGTTTTGTTATAGATAATTTTATAGTTTATAAAATCACAACAAAACTGATTCAAGAACGAGCAACAACAGGGAACAAACATAATAATATATTTTTTAAATAATTATATCTCAACGATAAAGACACATAAAATTTCTTATAATAAAAATAAGATTAAGTAAAAGATGAAAATATTTCGTGTTAGTAATTTGTGAAACTATCCTGGCGCCTTATATTATTACTCGCGCATAATAAGTTATGGCCATAACTTTCCAAACTTCCGGAAGTGAAGTGGAAGTTATAAGATTTCTTATATTTAATTATAATGGAATATTTTTATTATTGTGACCCCGAATAAAATTATATACATGTTAGATATTATTATAATATGATTGTATTATACAAGAATTTTAATAAAAATTAAGTACTATTAACAATAAAATAATATTTAAAGCCTTTTTCCAGAACAATAAAAAATGGAATCTGATTCGATGCAACTACAAAATAAAATAGTAAACCCTACGACTGCTAAAACGTACGACCGGTAAAAATTATACTATGATAATTATAATTAAATAATTATTGCACCACATATTAAGTAATAATTTAAAGCATTAATTGTATATAAATTTGTATGCTATAATTGCCCAAATCTCAAATTTACATTCATTCATTGTATAACGGTAAGTATGGATATCCCATACTTGATAAATGATTGATTTCTCATACAAAAATATCATCCCCCTTTTCATACCTTTAAGGATTGGTTTATGGGATAAAAACACTATTCTATGTCATTCCCAGGATACTAACTTTCTTCATACCAAATTGCATGTAAATCGGTTCTGCATATGGTTATGAATAAAATTAAAACCTTTATTTTATTCATTACAAACAAACTCACAAACTTACAAACTTTATAGTCCAGTCAAATTAGGGGTTTCACTTCGGAATTGAAGATGGGTGTCCGTCTACAAATAACTAAGGTCACAGGTCAAAAAATTGATTTTTTGCACAATTTTTGCAAAAATCTCGTTTACTGTGGGTTTTATGATATTGGTATTTATAATATTAGTATAATTTAAATTCAATTTGTCTTGTTTAATATAATTATTTTTCCTCTAAGTTATCTATAGATAAACTGAAAATATACCAACACAGTAATAATATGCTATGCGTTTTAGTATCCAATTTGTAGTATCAAGTCTATACTGAAGATAATATAAATATAAATTTTACGTGTTATTACGGCTTTAACTAGTAGCCTATCATTTTGTGTAATGCAAACAGAATAGAAATTAGTCTATTACTTCGGTATTTTGTTGGAATGCTAGCCATTATGACATTATTTCCATATATATAGACCAAAAATGTTCAGCTTGTTTTGTATTACATAATTACGATTTAAAGTTGAATTTACCTCGGAAAATACTAATGATGTACATTAAAATTGACGAAACTTCATATTATTATAAATAAGCTGTTTTGTTTAAATATAAAAGTATTTTTAATTATGAATTTATAATTTTCAATTTAATTTTAACTTACCTTTTTACGACTGTCAAGTTATTCTAATATACCGTAGAATATGAAGGTACAAAGATTTGCTTACCTGAAACAAATAACAATAGGAATTGATTAATTTGAGGTATATATAGGCTTTAGTTGTAGGGTCACAACATTCTAATTTCGCGATATGGATATGTTTTGACCTCTGTTGATTTCACACTTTACACTAAACACACAGAGAGAGAGAGACTGTCTCTCCCGTGACCATGGATGCTGTAAAGCATTCGAAACGTCGGGAAACAAAAATCCAAATAAATCCGCGACAAAATCCGAAAAGATAGTTTTATTTAAAACTTACCATATCATTAAAAATACCTCTAAATATACCTTAGATTTTTATTTGATACTCTTTATTCAATAAGGTTGAAGGATTTTACTAAGTAGCTTTAATCAAAAACATTTTATACACTCTCATAATGAGTAAATCGAAAGAATTTATTTTTAGATATAAACAGGATAATGTATTATTACAAAAAAAATACATAATGTATTCTAAACATCAAATATATTATTTATCAAAGACGTGTTTTAATCGATTCGCCATAATATTTCGCTTAATACTTTATCAAAATTAATGATTGGGACATTATTTGTATATTACGTTCTCCGCTAATATGATCAAAAATAACCAAATAGTTTAAAATAAATGTTATCGTTACAAAACTATTGTATTAATTATACTTTAAAAAAATACAATTTATAGAAGGCGCCATTTATAAATACTGATTACGATATTGTGCGAAAAAAACTGACATAATTCACGAATATAATCATACCAGTAGATCATTTTTAGAAACTGTTTTTAAATTGTTTACCTATAACTTTTTTAGAAGCCATTCTATCTTAACATTCGCTTTCCCCCAGATATCTTATCTTATACTTTGTAATATATAGCGAAATAAAGCTAAAACTTTAAAAATAATATCCTTCAAATATCACGTGTTAATTAATCTTTGTTAACCATAATCTCATTTAACCTTAGGCAAAATATCATAAAGAAACTAAATGTTGATAAATGAAATAACTTCCGTGTCCACGTAGAATAATGGCTGCATAGCAATTTAGCAGAGCAGGCTAAATTAAAAAAAAGGTGATTATTTTGACAAAATTTGTGCCAGACCATTTATTTTCCGTTATGGGTTATAGCCTAATAAAAAGTAATTTTTAAAATTGTCAGGTTACAAGCGACATCTTGTGGAAAAACGGAACATTATGTCAAAGTCCTAAGTCGTAGAGACTCTACAAGTCGACAGTGCTACATAAAACAATCGTAGTTTCTCTACGAAATCGTAGCGGGCGCTGCTACGAGAATGTTTTAAAGCGCGCCACCTAGCGGAGAGTAAAAAAACTTCCAACCAAGCTTTTCTGTTAGAAATAGCAGCACTTGCCACAAAAAGAACCATATTAAATGCAGATGTCGTTGGTATTCGTTTATCGTAAAAATCGAATCTAATATAAAATTCGGACATATTCATAAACAATATGATATCACAACCATGCAAACCTAGTAAATATTTACAAATTTGTAGAAACAGCTGCGTTATATTAAATTGGCTATTTATGTACAGCATGTATTATTTGCTTATTTCTGTTACCCAGCTGAAATTGCACAACTAATACGGCGTATTTTAAAGAATTTTTACACGATTCATTCAGCGTCATGGTCATGCCATTGTAATATTAAATGTCTTTTACAGACAAACAAACAGAGAGACCGACAGACAGACAAAAATTCCAAAAACTATACATTCAGCCTCTGTATCGATAACAATGACTATTTCAGTAAGATTTATGAAAAATATTTAATGTACAGACATCAGTTAGAGTTTTATTATATTTATAGATGAGTAGTTCCATACCATTTTATAGAACAGACTAAAAAGCAACTACTGTTCTTTCTTCATTATACCTATAGGACAACGAGTCAAGTTATAACAAAAAAATATTTATTCTTAAAATTCATTTAACCTTACAATTTACCTACTCTTAAAATGTTCTTGGCAAATAGAATATGGTAAATAGATTTTTTGTGATTTATAAAAGCTTTGTTCAGTGCTTCTTACTCTTTATGAAATTAAAAAATTAGTTACATTACTATACCCGAATTTACTTATTAAGTTATACATATTTATCGGACTACTATATTACTCGTATATGGGCATATTATGTGAATGTTTGTATGTGTGTATGTTACTTACTTCTTTTACCGTGAAACAGTTGGATAGATTTCAATGAATTTTAGTATACAGATTATAAATAATAAACTGGAGGAAAATATAGGCAAAAGGCACCTAGAAGTTCACTCAAGCGACACGAGTGTACTTAAGTGTTTAGTAAATATCTTTACGCGTTTTTACTTGTGGGTTAATGAAACATTACACACATATTGAGGCAAAGCTGGCTTTATCATAATTAGACCGGAATAAATGACTATTTGAACCAACACAAACGACCAAAGTATAACGCGATCAAAGTTTTACGTTAAATGTTATGGAAAAGATTTATGTTTAAGGGATATTTGAAATGTAAAAGAAGCTAGCGATTTTTTTTTCATTTTTTGCCTGTTTATCAGTGTTTTTTTTTTCTGTTTATCTGGCTACTTCTAGACAAAGGCTTGTTGACAAAGGGATTTTTTTAAGAAGAAAAGATAAAATTATTGTATTGAATATTATTGAAGCGTTGTACATGTAATTTATATGAAACGCTAGTTATGTGTAGTGGTTGTTAAGTAAATTATCCTGGAGCAAAACTATCGGACAATATTCAACTATCGATATTCTCATTCATTCCGTGTTGTGTAGAATCATTAATAGGCAAAAGCAATCAGGCACGTGCCTTAATCTCAAACAATCACCGTTGACATCTATTTAGGTTTCAAGATAATCTTTAATATATATACTATACCTATACTAATAAATTAGCTACTAATTGAATTTTGAATAAGAAACGAACATTTTCATCATCTATACTTATGTTTATATCTAAGTGAATGAGTCCGCATCACGAGCAGAAGTGCGGTAATCGGTTTAT
Organism: Brenthis ino; assembly: GCA_921882275.1. NCBI lineage: Eukaryota > Metazoa > Arthropoda > Insecta > Lepidoptera > Nymphalidae > Brenthis > Brenthis ino. Next base: position 23,703,005 of record OV170225.1, on the reverse strand, counting down.
AGGTCTAGTGCTGGCGAAGACAGGTAGACAGGGTAGACAGGCCGTGTTCACCACATCTGGCCGTTTGCGGTCATGGCCGCTGCTCCAAATTGGTAATTAATATGAAATATGCTATAAACAAACACAAGTTACCGCTAGCCCGGTAAACGGTTATTGTAAGTGTTAGTGCATCGGAGAATGATGTGTACAGCTAGCTTGTGATGTGCTAGTTATGACATTATTATTAATCAGAGCATAACAAGTTCATTTTAAACATTTAACAAGATGCATGTATACTAAATAGATATAACTTTTTATTTTAAAATATAAAATTATTCAAATTTATAAAGTGGCCTCTTCGCAAACTTTTGAGCCATAAAAACTTTCATTAAAAATAACATTATTTTATAAATAAGTTTAAGCGTTCTGCCATTTAAACTTATTACAAGCTTTGTATTATATTTCAAGAACAAGTATCAAATGTCTCGTTCATAATATGCCAAAGAAATAAAAAAACACTCTCGACAAGACTTGAGGAGAGTTTTATACACAAGGAATGTGTTTGTAAATGGTTGGTAACCGTAAGCGTTTCCTGAAAAATGCTTACGCTATAAGCTGGATGGAAAACTGAATTACCTTCTAAAGCTTATACAACGTTGGGCAGCATATGCAAATCTCTATCAAATAGTTGCACCAGGACACTTTGTTTGAGTTATTAGGCAAGTTCTGTTCAAACTTTGTTGCATATTATTGACACAGCGTACAACTCCCTATTTTACGTGAATTATACTGTGAAGCAGATAACAAAGCTTAAAATAATTTTAAATAATAAGTTCAATTTGACCGTCACGTAGAACCCACATCGAAAATTCACAATAAATTGTCGATTGAATTATTCGTGACTCGAATTTCACAACAAAATTCAAATTTTCATGTCAAATGTTCATGTTTACGAATATTTTTGTTCTATATCTATTTATTGTCCCCATATTGTTTATTCTACAGAGCATGTTATGGTAATAATATAACATTACATTTTATTATTAATCAAATTAATTAAACTAACATTCAAAACAAGTACTGTTTGTTCAAATTTCCTCATAACAAAGGACACAGAAAATAAACCGTATATAAGAGCAAACTTTTGAACAATAAATTTCAAAATCATGTAGACGTTTAACTTTTACAACAATAAATCTTGGAGAGATAAATTTATAGTAGTCGCTAGGGGAAATAAAGTTCAAGGAAGTAATACAAAAGATCGCATGAGTGTTCTGTCTGAGAATACACGGGGTTCAATACCTGCACGAGGCAAATTTTAATGTCAAACCTGGTGTCTACGCCTGTGTATACGCCTACGCATATAGTAAATAAAAAATAATTTTCTATTTATCTGCTCTGGGGAAAGAGAAATATCAGTATGACTTACATATTATTGGATATATGTAGTGAACTATTAATAACCCAGTTATGCAAAAAACAGCCATGTGCGTAAAAAGACCAACAGAGTTATAAGCATTTTTGTGTCGATAGTTGTACTTAGGTTATGTTTTGTTTTTCTGGTTATTTTAAAATTGAACAATATTTATATAAGTATTTTATTTTTTATAATAAAATGCTTATAACTCTGTTGGTAATTTTACGCACATGGCTGTTTTTTGCATAACTGGGTCCAATTCTTCGAACTCTAGTAGTTATTGTAGTACTTCGCACTACTATTTAAATACAAATGAAGTCTGAAGTATTATCGTGGTTTAATGAAAGCTACTATAAGATTTAAGTTTAAAGTCGGTCTCAGGTGGTGTGGGTCGAGGACGCGTCATAGCCTCTTGACCTGCCACGAGACGCCGGTACTGGCAGAATTGCTGTTTGTATGTGCTAACCAAAAGTTCTTTTTATTTCTGTTTGGTAAGCGGTAGGTACTTACTACATAAAAGAAAGAAACGTATATGACTTACATTTTTTCCTTATCTATAACTAAAGAATTGACTATTTCAATTTTAGACTAATTTATTATCGTGTTTCATAAAATGGAGTTACTACTGTTGCTTGTTTAGAACACGCTGGTAAAATTTTTATTTGTTTTTGCTACCTACATTATATAAATTATTACATTTAACAAAATGGGAGATTTTTTCTGGATTAATTGAAATCCCGAGTCTCACACCTCTAATATTTTCATGTGATAATCATTTCCCACATGAATACCACTTGTCTTACGGTGAACGAAAACATCGTGAGAGAACCTAGCAGGTTTTCAAGAGACATGTGAAGTTCGCCAACTCGCACTTAGCCATCATGGTGGATTATCGCCGACTACCCTTGTTGTAAATGGAATCCCGTGCTCAGCAATAGGACGTTAAAAAGAGCTCAGTACATATTAAAATAGTTTCACTAATAGGAAGCTACCCTATCACTACATAGTATAAAACAAAGTCACTTTTTCTGTCCCTATATCCCTATTTATGCTTAAATCTTTAAAACTACGCATCGGATTTTGATGCGGTTTTTTAATAGATAGAGTGATTCAAGAGGAAGGTTTAAGTATATAATTTGTTAATTTTTTGTATACATTGGCTAAAATATAACGATATTTGTTGTAGGTGTCGGAAAAAATAAGACGTCTCGGAGCTTTCAACGAAAACGCTGCCTAAACCCTTTGAGATATAACAAAATAATGTATGGTGGAATTGTGTATCTTATATAGGTCTACAGAAAAGTCCGCGATGGCATATGTCTATCTCTTAAGGATAACATACTATATCCATTTTAATTTAAAACGTACCTACACAACGTACATTATTAATATGTTTTACCAACATAACAAGCTAGCGGAGCAGTATGTGAAAGCTAATTATTTATTTGTATCAAAAATATATTATATACTACTGTTAATAATTTTCTTTTCTAGTTCAAAACTGTCGCAGGCGGCAAAGATTTTAATTATCTATCTAAGTTACTAATTAACTTTAAAGTTCCGTGTGCTGAGTTTGGCAGTTGACGCTACCTTATGAAGTAAATTTACGGTACCAATTATCTGGAGCACACAGCGGTTTCCAGGTTTCCGCGCAATAACCTCTATTTACACTGTTACGGCTGCAGATAATTTTCATATTAGTTTTGGGACAAGCCACATTTTTGCTAACATTTCTAAAATATAAGAGAGTACTCGTATATTATATTTCGCAATAAAATATAGTCTGTTTACAGTTAAAGCTGTAGAGTGAGTCTATATTACTCCTTTGTTTGTTACATTTTAATTAGTAAGCAAATGAACGTTATGACAGTTTTAAAATTAAATTATTTTTTTCATATATTTGAACTGCAGTGAACAAATATTATTTTTAATTTAATAGGCAAATAAAGTTTGATTGTGGTTTAAAATCTAATAAAATCATAGAAAGGTCGAATTTGTACATTCAATTTTTTGGAATTAAAACTACGTATTTTAAAAACACATGGCGACATCTATTAACAAATATCTAAATAATACAAAAATAAATATTCATTAAAATCATTTTTTGTATAAATAAAATAGTGCTATTGATATACTTTTTCAAGATTAGCTATTTTTAATATTTTTTGACATATTTAGTAAGTTAACTTGCTAAAATCTATATTTTTATTCTAACCAGTTTAATCGTTTTTTTTATTCTAACCAGTTTTTGTATATTTTCTCAGAAATGAGATATTTTTCTGCGGTAAAAAGTATCCTATATGTTGACCCGGATAATCAGCTATGACCATACCAGATTTAATCAAAATCATTTTCGAAAAAATATTTAATGTACAGATTTGACTTAGAATTTTATTACATGTATAGATAATAAAATGTATATTAAAATTTATCTTCCAAAAGTAATTGGTAAACAGACCCATAATCTAATTATAAAGTCTATGTTTGGTAGAGACATTTTCTTGCTGTAATTGCTGCTTAACATGCGGATAAATACATGTACTTTAAATCGACTTATTTATCATGTGATAATAATCACATGGTAAGGTAAATAAGTTAGTTACATTCATCATGATTTTTAAATTTTAATAAGCAAACCAAATAAGAGAAATAGACTTAAATGTAAAAGTCATTTTTTTTTTATTTTTCTAAATCATTATTTTTCTACAAAATATTTGTTGAGTCAGCTTCTCGTTATAGCAAGGGCTTGAAAAGTAACCGCCGCACCGGCTCGGAAAATTTTCATTTAACTAAGAAAAGCTGAGATTTATGTACGACCCTAATGCAATTCAATACTCGTAGTTACTCTTTAAAAATCATATTTTTGTATTATTATTATTATATATACTTGGTTTCATGGATCGACAATGATATTTTAAAGAAGTTTTCTGTGCGACTCTGCTCGTGTAGTTTATTTATACATAATTACTCTACATCTAAAGATCGTAGAGTTAAACTAGAGACTAGAGATGTTAGATATAACCTACCTAACTAAATAGTACCTATATAAAATGCAAACAGAATTTCTCAAATCAACCAAACAACATTTCTTATAAATAATTACAATCTAAACAAATCATCTAAATAAAAAAAATATGATATTTACTTAAGTATAAGAGAAAAGATGTAAATATATTGAATATGTATTGAAACTCAGCTTGCAACAATACTTGCATTAAAGTCCTATGTAAGAATCCATGTACGAGTAACATATCCATGTGTCATATGTAATGCAAAGCATTTCACTTGCATAAATAAAAATCACAGAATTTAAAAACAGTTTGGATTTCAATTATGAAATATCACCTATTTAAATATATATCATCAGAAAAACCACAAACAGAAATATGAGCGTGGTTATTTTCAGACATAAATTTAAAATTTATAAAAGAAAGTACAATAATACAGTTTAAAATATACTGAGCGCATCATTAATGCATAAATTTCAAAATTCAAAAATTTGGTCAATGCGGTCACGAACGCTCCGCCACGTTATTATTTATGGGATTAAAAGAGTTTTGCAATTATTTGACAACGGAACTTTCGTTAGAGTTAGCTTTAATATCGTGCTAGTTAAATTTTATATTGCAAGCATGAAATGAAAATATTAATAATTTGCTGGACATAAAATTATTGTAAGGATAAATATATTATGTAAATACAAGAAATTTGCAATATTTTAGTAAATGTATTTTTTTTCCTTAATATAATGAGAACGCCAATAAGTTTTCATGCACAAGCAAACGCAATTCCATAATATTATCTCATTTATATAAAAAAACCATAATAAAAACAAAAACACATAAAATGTTTAATTTATGGTAGTTGTAAAGTGTTTGGTTCATGGTGGGCGTCATAAATAAACTCTCGAAGAACAATGGATAGGGCTCAGGATAGTTTTCCTGCGAGATCGAATAAGGAAAAAGAAGATACGCAGAAGGTCTAAGGTCATTGACAAAGCGAAAGAATTTCTAAGCTAGTAACAGTGGGCGGGGCACATCGTTCGTAGAACGGATGATCGATAGGGCCGAATATTTTTCGAGTGGCTACCGCATACCGGAACACGTGGGCCTCTTACAAGGTTAAATTACTACTTAATAAAAGTCACAGGAATCCACTGACTACTGAATGGCTTAATACCAAATATCCCGATTTTTTCTTTTGGAGAGGCTAATCTTGTGAGCATTTAAACAGGTGATCTTTATGACAGGGATGATTATGCTAATAATTTATATGAAAAATATATTTTTCTAATAATACTAAACTATAATAACACGAACTAACGATAAATGTAACAATATTACTCGTATTTTACCAAGGTAGTAATAAAGCTTATATAAATTAAAAGTTTTATAATCCTGCAAACTTGTTTTAGTGCCGATATAAAAAATATTAGGGAGTGCACAGCTTGTTCTAACAGCCAGCAGTAGCAGAGAAATGTTACGTTCATGTAGGCGAATTAAACATAAATAGAGTTGGGGCACTAGCTGGCTATTTGATATGTGTGCGTATCACACGACGCATTAGGAAGATTAAAGTTTGTAAGCCCTCCAAGCAAAAGAGCGTGAAGATGTTACAGAAAAAAATTAGTAAATTGAAAAGTACTCTCCTCATGACTTAAGCCTTTGTCCACTTTCGGAAAAAATAATGAAAGATTGTAATGTTTATTTGAAACAATACAAATTACAAGTAAAGTTGATCAAAAAATAATGCCGCCTAACCAATTTCCTTCGAGACCGTTTTCCAAGAATTGATTACTTCCAATTTAGTCTTTGATTGTATCTAATATCATTTGTTGCAAAAATTTTTGATGATAAAGGCAGACAATCAGCTTCGAATTACTCATTCTATCTCTCTCTATGAATACTTATGTTATGGCAAGATTTTCCGAGACAGTAAAATTCCATTGATTCTTAAAGAATTTGTTTTTATTAATATTTAATTTTGAATTCTGTCAGTAATTACTTTCTGACTATATTCTACATCTCAATGATAAGATAATATTTAAAATTTCATTGTAACTGTACTCGTATACTGTACTCTATATATTTTTGAAAAAAAAACAGAATGTTTTACGTGCATAGAAAAAACAGCACGTTTCGGGTGCAACAGCAATTCGTGGAGTAAAACAATAATAAAAATAATGTTACTACGAAGAATCTAATACATCCTCGTAGATAGAGTAAATTGGAATACAGATGATTTACGCTTGTGAGAAAAATGTAATAGTACACTACTGCAATGATTTTTATTAAATTTAGCACGATAATGTACATTTATAATTTACTAGCATTGCCCGCGGCTCTGCCCGCGTTCACATGACCAAAAAGCAAATTCTTAGGTTTCATATTAGTATACTTTTACATTGCAGTTTTTGTATTTTTTCTCAGATGTGAGATATTTTCCCGCAGTAAAAAGTAGCTTATATGGTGACCAGAATAACCAGCTATCACCATACCAAATTTCATCAAAATCCCTTCAGTAGTTTTTCTGTGATGCGGTTACAGACAGACAGATAGACAGACAGACAGAAATACAGACAGACAGATAGACAAAAATTCAAGAAACTTTAGATTCGGCCTCTGTATTGATAATAATGTTTATTTCAATAAGATTTTCAAAGAAATATCTAATGTACAGATTCGGTTTAGTTACAATTTTATTATATGTATAGATAGTCATAACATTAAATGTTTTTTTTAGTATCTGGAGACGATTGTTTCTAATTATTAGAGACAGAAGTGTAATAGTGTTTGAATTTTGCCTCTGAAAGAAGTAGGCTAATTATTAAGGGCCTTTTAATATATCTTTTATTTCATTGAATTACATATATAAGATTTAAAATACAATCCTAACCTTTACATAACAAAAAGACGAACCTTTCATATTAACTGAATTTAGCAAATACATATTATGGAATATTTATCGTAAGCTTCGTTAAACTGTAAAACGGCCTGATTTACTTCGAAGCTGTATCTGCCTCTAAAATTGGATTAAATAGACGACTCATCCTAAAATATCACTGAATATTAAAATTGAAACAGAAAAGTATTCTGCACTGATAATTTTAAAAAGTAGTTAAGGTTTAGATCAGGGCCGGATTTAACCTTAGCGCCGCCCCTGAGCACAGTAAAAAATGCCGCCCTATTATCAAAATTTTGCCGCCCCTAAAAATTTGCCGCCCTGGGCACTAGCCCCGAGTGCCTCTAGTGTAAATTCAGGGCTGGTTAAGATTAACCAATGGTCCCACTAAGAGATACTATACAGGAACACTAAATTTAAAATATCCCAAGATTACTTTAAAAAACGTGTATAAAACCTATAAATGTATGTTTCGACTCACCGATGATAAGCCGGAGAAGGCTAGCAGCAAGCAGGCCCACGTCTGGAGAATTAGCCATGGGTCGATCTCCCGCACGCACTTTCACTACCAGCCATTACACCCGAACACACTTACAAACTATGTTAACTCAGCTCCAACTGTTCGATGTCTTGTAATACTGAACTATATTTACTTTCATGTTCTTCATTAAATTAAAATGATTGATAATTCATTCAATTTTTTATTAAATAAGCTTCCATTCAAATTGGAGAACGAAGCATTGTGACGCCGCTGCTATTCCCTAGAAACCGGCAGACAACTGTGCAACAATAACTCACTGAAAATTGGTGTAACTTTTTAATTTACGCCTCGCAATAAATGCAGGCTTTAGCTTGTGATTTATTCGAGATAATACTTATGATTCTCAAGTAAAGATAATGGAAGTTTACTATAATAACTGGGATTTATTGGTTTTTGTATTTATATACTGTATTATTATAAAAGGAAAACAATTATATATAATTGTTTCAATAAAGTAAAATGTGTATTTTAACATCATAATGTACTTCAAACATTTATGCTTGCTACAAAGCCACACTTTTGGTTTACCATAGTAAAGTTAATTAAATTCTATTTTTACGCAAATTCTGTATCTGACAGTGCCCAAGTTTTCTTTCATATTTAAGTCGGCATAATATGTAAAAGAGCTCTAGGTCTCATGAGACAGGCACTCTGTCTCACATTGTATCAATAAGATTATTTGTTATATTTGTACTCCGACATGTACCAATGTATAGTATAAATGGTTTTAATAGTAGTGGAAGTATATCAGCAGTGTAAGGGGTTGGTAGAGGGTGGTCCGCCATCGCAGGGGTGTTGTAGTGAATGCGCTAGCGATCCTGCAACGCCCCATTGCACTGCGGCGACGGGTTCCGCTGTGGGTTTTAGTGAGTAGGAGTCTCACAGTACCCTACCCATTGACGGCCGGTAGGATCCCCATGATGGGTTTCCCCAGCTATAACACACACAAAGAAAAAAAAGAAGAAGAAGGTTGATCCGCCACGGGTGTCACCCGATTGATAGTTGCACTTATCCGTTTTTTTGTTAGTACTACCTATTTAGAAGGTAACACCTGATTACAAGAATAATTTAATGTTTTTATAAACTTTCATTTTAAAGGTCCAATAAAGAAGAAGGATTTTTTTAGGATAATACTATCGATTAGTACTTGTTATATTGGGGGTAAAAGTAAAAAATAGAAAAGATCAAAGATGAATTAGTGGTCAGGTAATATTCATTAATCCTTTAGTTAAAATGCAAATTGTCTTCTTTTGTTTGCGCAGGCCGATCGACAACAAAGCGTAGCCTTGCACAGCAAAAATGCTAAGCGCACATTTGCAAACCAAGCTGGCGCACGTATATCTCTCGTTTTAGCATATTCAAAATTCACAACCATACGTCATTGCATAATTGCTTACTGTTGTTACTAAAGCTTTTAAAAGATTGTGTATGAGAATAATCACGAGATTTTTTTTGTAGATCTACGAGACAGAATAAAATTGTAAGGAGGTCAAAGTTGATTAATTAATTTTAATTTTTAATTGATGTTTTATAAAACTTTACAGCGCTTCAGGCCAACTATAATGTCTGTATGTATCTATTTAGCCCTTTTTACAGTCCCACTGCTGGGCACGGGCCTCCCTTCAGTACGAGGGGGATCAGGCCATAGTCCACCACGCTGGCCAAGTGCGGGTTGGCGGACTTCACATGTCTTTTGAAAACTTACTATGTACTCTCAGACATGCAGGTTTCCTCACGATGTTTTCCTTCGCCGTTAAGACAAGTGGTAATCATATTAAAAATGATTCGCACATGAAAATATCAGAAGTGGGAGACCCGGGATTTGAACTCATACATGCAGTAATTTCCTAGTCTTGTCGCCTCTCCTGGTGACAGGAGAGCTGGCGCATTTTCCGCCCAAAGAATCGACATTGCCATTCAACGGGGGAATGCGGCTCGTATCCTTGCCACTATTCCACGCGGACATGACTTGTACAGTAATAACTAAGTGTACATTTGTTTTGTATATATAATTAGATTGATTGAAAAAGTATTTTCTAACTCATAATTGAAAAATGTGTACATTTCTGATTTGTAATAATATAAGTATGTTTATGTATAGATGTATGTTTATGTATGTATATATTGTATTTATTTTGTTTTACTTATGATTATTCTTATATATTTTCTTATCGTTTCTCTGCACTTTCTCTTTCTGTCCCGCTACTTAACACTATTTCCCACATACGTGGGTTGACTGGAAAAGATCTCTTATAGAGATAAGTTCATCTTTGTCCAATATGTCATTATCCATGTATTTTTTTTATTACTTGTGTAGTGCAATAAAGAATATATAATAAGTATATTTGTAATTTTTTTATTGTAAATAAAAGTGAAACATGGCTAGTCCGCCGTGGCCGGAATCGAGGAGGACACTACTAAACAGAATACTAAAATAAATAATAAAATAGTACTACATATCCGTAAAATTAATATATCAGATCGAGTGAATCACGTTGCAATTACATTGGAAGTTAGACTTAATAAATATTTACCTAAAATATTTGATTTCATCATCATTTATGTAATTTCATATACTACCTACGAATTATAATTTAATCTCGTTTACATAACAACAAAGTTATAGAACTAATAATTTCCGTAACACTTAGACCGGTCACATTTATATTCTGTAATCATGTTTAAAAAAACTGTGCGACTCAGACACTCAAAAGATGTAAAGTTTGCCTTTATTTATTTGATTAATATATCATAAACATAAAATAAAATAAAAATATTTTATTATATACATATAATAAAATTCTTACTGAGTCGAATCTGTACATTAAATATTTTTTGAAAAATCTTGTTGAAACAGACATTATAATCGATACAGAGGCCGAATCTGTAGTTTTTATAATTTTTGTCTGTCTTACTGTCTGTCTGTCTGTCTGTCTGTCTGTTACCGCATCACAGAAAAACCACTGAAAGAATTTTGATGAAATTTGGTATGGTGATAGCTGGATTTCCGGGTCAACATATAGGATACTTTTTACCGCGGAAAAATATCTAATTTTTGAGAAAAACTACAAAAACTGCAATGTAAGAGTATACTAATATGTAAAACCTAAGAATTTGGCTTTTGGTCATCTGAACGCCGGCGGAGCCGCGGGCAATGCTAGTTATGAATAAAAAATAACATATGTAGATACATACATTCTTATTATGATCATGTTATTCCTGGGAGTTAAATAATCTATATATATAAAAGAAAGTCGTGTTAGTTACTTCGCTTATAACTCAAGAACGGCTGAACCGATTTAGCTGAAAATTGGCAGGGAGGTAGTTTAGAGCCAGGAGAAGGACATAGGATACTTTTTATCCCGTTCGACCGCGTTCCAATTTTTATGATATTTTAATTTTTGGATTTCTCTTAGTCCGGAATAGGTAAGTATTAAAACATATAATTAAAATGTGAGAAAGAAAGATTTTTTCTTTTTATATCTATTTAAAACGTACCTAGCGACGAACCCGAGCGAAGCGAGGGTGAGCCGCTAGTATTTTATAATTCAATAAGCTGTTAAACGATCGATTACTTTTATAACGATCAGTTCACAGATACTCACGATTTCGTATTAAATAACGAATATTTAAATTTGCAAATTTATTTTCCATCTAACATTGTTTACACACAATTGAATAAAAAAAATTATTTACCTTTGAAACAAAATCTAATTATATAGTAACTAATATAATTTAAGCATAAAATGTTTGATTTTACAGATTGAACAGGAATTTGCTATATGAACAGTTACATTGGCAGAATAGATATTCCACTATAATGTTATAAGTGCGAAATGTAGTTATCTTCTGCCTTCAGGTTATTCGTTATGATTCGGTCACATAAGCGCATAGACATTACGTACATTTTAGTGGCGCTATCTTACTGTTTATTACCTCGTTATGATTACAAATGCAATTGTAATTTATCTAGCTTGTTTAGAAGACTGCTGAGGTTTTCAAAAAACAAAATAATTACAAAAATCATATATTACATCATAGCATTAATTATTGGTGCAGTGCATAGGCAGTGGTAGCCCAGTGGTAACGCGCTCGCTTGGGAAACCGAGTGAAGCGGGTTCAAATCCCGGTTCTCGCACCTCTGACAATTTCATGTGCGAATCATTTCTAACATGATTACCACTTGCCTTACGGTGAAGGAAAACATCGTGAGGAAACGTGCATGTATGAGAAAACCTAGCAAGTTTTCGAAAGACATGTGAAGTCCGCCAACCCGCACTTGGCCAGCGTGGTGGACTATGGCCTGATCCCCCTACTGAAGGGAGGCCCGTGCCTAGCCCGTGCGTAGTCTGAATACATACATACATACATTAATTATTGTAGTATATTATAGGCGTAGTGATTGTGGGTCTCCTTCGCTTCGCTCGCGTCCCTAGTGAGTCCAATATAGTTTTCCAATGGCGAAATGGTTATTAAATTCAATTAAATATGTTTTGAATTGATTAATTACAAAGAAACAAATCTTTTTATTACTAAGAGTGTTATAGTTTTAATAATAATTAATTGAAGTATTCCTGTCATTCTAGTTACAAACTGATATATCTTAGCGGATGTAGACATCCCTCTAGTTCAAGATAAATAAGACGACGTATGTTCAAAAGACTATTTTAAACTTTCTTCTAAGTAAATGAAGAAGTAGTAATTTCTGCTCGTATGTTGGCGGAAGTAAGACACTACTGTGAGTAGACGAACATTTTCTATGCGAACTTATAATAATAATGATTAAATGTAAATGAAAGAGTGGTTATTTAACTGTTTTGTAGAATAACTAATATATTGATTAAAAAATTATAGGGGCTTAAAAAAGATACCATCCTAAAGTCGTTAAAGAATTATGATTCTCTGCAAATAAAATGGAAGTGTCTGTTTGTAATGTCAAAATAACTGCGTTTTACTAAATGCATATTGTGAAATATTATAAAACTCAATTTTTTAAATTTTTGTGTCTGTCTGTTTGTTCCGGATAATCTCTGAAACGGCTGGACAGATTGTGACGGGATTTCCACAGGAAGATAGCTCATGTTATAGGGAGTAACATAGGTTACTTTTATTTTAGAAAAACGATTCGAGTTCCGCTGAAAAAAATCTAAACGTACTTAGGCGAAGCGAGGGTGAGCGAAGCGAGGGTAAGTCTCTAGTAAATATTATATTGAAAGCTGTAAAATAGCCATTTGATACAACTAACGACAGAAATTATTTCTATATGGATTGATAAAGGCTAAAGGAAAGTATAATACAGTTTAACGCATCCTAAATAAGGTTTTATATTGATCTTGATTAAAATTATAGTTTACATGTAAATGCAGGTATCACATACCTACCTATACATAGTATAAAAAAATCGCTGCTACATCTATTTCCAAAACCTTGCAACGATGTTGATAAGGTTTTCGCTAATAGAAAGAGCGATAAGCGAGGAAGGTTAATGTATGTAATACGTTAATATTTTGTACAAAATGACTAACCCTAGAAGGTGTTTTGTCAAAAAAGAAAAAATGTAGGTCTTAAAAAGGCCGACATAAAAGTTGCAATAGCATGTTAATATCTTCTAAGTATAATACACAATAACTATTTTTATTTATATAAAACGCACTTAGGGCACACGAGCGAAGCGAGGGTGATTCGCTAGTTTTATTATAAATTAAACTATTTTTATAACATTTTAAATAAATCTATCTTTTCGGATTATTTCGCGGATATATTTTGATTTTTGGTTCCCGACGTTTCGAATGCTTTACAAAACCAAACCAAAAACCAAAATATATCCACGAAATAATCCGAAAAGATAGTTTTATTTAAAATGTCAAATATTCGCGTAAATCTAAGAAAGTATTATTTTTATAACATGATAAATACTAAAAATACAATCTAGAGACCACTGAAAACTAATACAGTCGAAACAACAAACAAACTTTGTATTTCAGTAAAGGCAGTAAGCTCAGTTTCACATATTAATAAATAGTTGCCTAACCTCGTCTGTGTACGTGTACTCTGTAAGATCCTAGAATGCTCTTGTATATATGCTTTAACAACTATTTGATATGTTCAAGCTTCATATTTAACAAGTAATACAACATATTGTGTAGAGATTATAACCGATCTATATAAATTCATAACAGCGAACTTAAGAATTATTACGTAGATTATAATTTTATTTTCTTTATTCTTTATCCCAAAATTAATTTGCTGAACAACTTGGTAATAAAATTTAGACAATCACCGGTTCGTCGTGTTTCTTATCAACCCACAATATTATCAACTTCAATCAAACATTTTTGTAGATAGAAAAGTTGGGCATCTCATCAAAACGAAGCTTCTCGTGAAGTTTTAGCTTGATATCAATCATTAAGAAAAAGGGGCTGTGTATTGTGGACTAATATTTATAAATGGAAGTGCCAATCTGTGTTTTTTGGACAAGTAAGTACCACATATTGAATTTCAATGTTCATTTAACGGTCAGAGCCCTATAACTCAAAAATCCTATAGTTAAAAATGTTTCTGCTTGTTAGATTTTCATTACGGTAAAGGATGAAGAACGGTTTAATCAATTATATGGGCACTTTCATTCCATAGAAAAGAATTTAATGAAAAGTGCGACATAAGTCACTATACCCAATGTTATAATGGTCAAAAGGAGATCGAACAGACATTTTGTAAATTTAAAAAGAATTATTTGAACAAAATGTCATTACTACTAGAGAGCAGGTAAATGCCTTTAACTACCCATATATTAAATATAGACCAAGGCTGTGAAGTCTTTGAAAATGGTAAAAAGTGAAAAAAAATAGTAGGATGAAAACCATTGGAAAAGGAAGAGAATATAACAAAAATGAAAAGCAAAATAATTTGCGGGCGATCTGAGATCGGGAAGTGGAAGGGGGTGAGTTTTAAAGGGTAAAAAATGTCTTATCTCGATTTCCGGTAAAACTACAAGTCCTTTGGAAAAAAGTTAAATCGCAAAGTTGTAGGTAATAAAATGATCTACAACTTTTGTATTTACACTTTTTTCTCATAACATCTACATTTATGTGAAAAATTCATATAATCAAGTTTTTTGTTTTTAATTTTTATCTTTTACAAAAAAAAAATACGAAAATTGGTACCTTACCTTTTTATATCCCAAACACACTGTAATTTTTTTGATTAAAAAAAAATTCTTTTCACCTTATTTTGACTTAATATCGAAAAAGCACCCTATTCAATTTAAAATTCTCACGTCAAAATATCTGCTTTTTTAAAAAAGTTGGTGGGCTATTTGTTTGTTGAAATCTCTACTTTCTGATGGTGTCAAAAAATATACATTACTATGGTTAATTTTCTTAGAAATTATTCCTTATAAATTCATTAAACTAATACTTTCTTAGATTTAAGCGAATATTTGACATTTTCACACACAAAATGTTCATTAAACTAATGATAATAATATATAAAATAATAGAACAACGTTCTCACTTTCCAGGATTTATCGTAAACGCCAACTACATATGAAATGTCAGAAGGGCTTTGGGCTGAAATTTCAGATAAGGTATAGGCAATAGATAGATAAACAGAGAGACAATTGATAGATATTATCTATAGACATCAAACCTAGGACGCCCTTCATTTTCAACGATTTACAGGAACATATTATTATATAAATACATTGTAATGCGATACAACAACATAACATATTTACAATGGTAAATAAACCATCCACATCACACATCTGTAATAAAATATTTGGAAGATTCGTGGACGAAATACAAATGACGTCACAACGTCTGTAGTAGGGCGGAGTCAAGGGCTCACCGACAAAGCGTAAGCACGTGACGGTACCCTTACTGTACGAGTACTTTTGGTTTTATTCCAGCAATTACGCAGACCCTTTTATCCTTTCCTGTTTCTTTAACCCTATCTGAAACTACAATATAATTAGACTTCCCTTTAATGTTTGGTATCACTGAAACTGGTAAAACTAAATCGTGTTTATGGTTATAAAACAAGGTCAGTTGTAAAGATTTTTCATTTAAATAGTAAATAGAAATTGTGAAGATCCGGCGTGGAAGACGATTGCAAAATCTTATTAGGATAATCAAGTTATTCAACAAGACGTCTTAAGTCTTCCCTTTTAAGTGGCGGTTACGACAACTTTGAAAATAAATGTCGGGGCGTTCGGTAAAAGTGTGAATAATAAATGTAAGAATATTATTTCAAAATGTCTTAAAGAACTTTTATTATAAGTACGGCTCAGATAGAAATTAGCAATAAATATTGAATTACGTTGGCTTATTTTTAACCCCTCGTGAACTTTAGAAGGTGCCTGTAAACGGGACATAAGGACTGCCAAATTGAATTAATTATTATAAAATAACAAATCATCATTAATCATAATAATACATACTTGATAATTATTAATAAATAATTATCAGTGAACAAAATTTGCGATTTTAATACCTACATATGTATTTATAAATAAATATTCTTTATAGTCGTAGTTTTCGTATTCTAAAAGAGCTTTTGACTTACATATATAATCTATTATAAGGAATCATTTAATTTTTCTAGTACTAGACAAGATCAAAGTAATAAGCGCGCAATCATCGCAAAATCTTCTAACTGCCTATGAAAAATACTAAAATTATTCAAACAGTTTTAGGAATTACACAAAGAAAGAAAAAAATGACTCACAAATAAGAGAATAGTAATACAATTATTTTAAAATATTATGATGAAACAAAATAGGATAACAATGAATTATTTCACAGTTCCATAATCTAGTCATCGCGGGTTTATTGATTTAAGTCTGTGCTACATTTTCGATATAAATGAAATATGTATTACCGATAATATTTAATTATCTTAATGAACACAATAGCGTTTTAAATGTCAAACTCATTTATGAAAGTTGACTAAAAGGATAATAGGTTCAATTTTATTATAGCTATGCTAAAACGAAAGGTTAAACAATATTCGTTAATTTTTTCATATAAACTTTTGTTATCATATATACGTCATTAGAAATATTCGTTTTCTATTTAATTACTGGTAATCGGTAATCTCAAGGGAACATTTAGATAATACAAGATTTTTTTTAAATAGGACGTATAGATTAACATATTATATTACTATGATAGATATGGCATATTTAACACTTCCAGGTAAATTTCTAAGAAATCTATTATTAACTGTAACGTCGGCGTGTCCGCGGTCGTTGAGGGATTAACTGTACTAAGGTCATTGACATTGTCAATCATTGATAGTTTAGCGTCTCTCAAATGTTTTATTATAATATTAGTTAATAAAATAAAAACAATTAATATATAAAATGCAAGTATTATAGCAATACATAATTGGACTACGGAAGTGGAGGGGTTTGTACTATCTTTATAAATTATAGTATGTGTTACTCAGATGCATGTTACTGTAAAGTAATACTTTTTTTGATTTCCGCGAATAATCCGCCAACCCGCACTTGGCCAGCGTGGCGGACTATGACCTGTTCTACCTCGTATAGCTGAATAAAAAAAAAATAACATAATATTATCACCGTGCAAAGAAATAACTAAAAGCGTAAGGAAACGCGCAATATTTTTGTAATACGTCAACTTTTTTGTGACATCCTTATCAGATATTTATTTTGTACTGGCACTGGTAGGCACGTACGCAACACAATACATAAGTACCTACTATCAAGGGAAAGAACAAAAAAATGTTATTACTATAACATAACTAAATAAATGTCGTGAAAAAATATTTTAACTTTAGAAAATATTGAAATTTTCTATTATATTGAATATTGATTATGTTTGTACTTTGTCGTATATTTCTTCTTTAAAATTAAAACTTAAGTTTCTCTCACTCACAAGAATCCCGTAAGGATTAATGTCCCTCATGCTTTCATGTTAATTACGTAATGGTCTATTACGATTTAAGCTCTTCAAGCTTTAGTGAATATTAAATATTTTATACGTTTTCTGATAATATACGCTACTAAAAGGTGTTAATATAAAACAAAATTAAATTATTTATATGTTTGTTTTTGTATAGAGGAAAACCAGTAATAAACACGAAATGTTTCATATATCAAGTGATGTGAATCTGAAATGAACTTGATCTTCTCTGTGATAATAAACTTGTTTTTCGCAAGTAAAATATATAAACTACCTCGACTTGTTTTCCAAACTCAATATACAAAGCTCATATTTTAGGTAAAACGCCATTAAATTAGACAGCAGCCTCTATAGAGTTTATGTCGTACCTTATTGTTACTGTAAAAATATATGTATTTTACGTGAGATGGTAGCTAAGTAGTGCAAATATGGATATCTATGGTAGAGTAAGTCAAGAGCATTATCTATACATATAATAAAATTGTAACTAAGCCGAATCTGTACATTAAATATTTTTTGAAAATCTTATTGAAATAGGCATTATTATCGATACAGAGGCCGAATCTATAGTTTTTAGATTTTTTTTCTGTCTGTCTGTTACCGCATCACGAGAAAACCACTGGACAGATTTTGATGAAATTTGGTATGATGATAGCTGGTTATCCGGGTCAACATATAGGATACTTTTTACTGCGGGAAAACGTCTCATTTCTGAGAAAAAATACAAAAACTGCATTGTAAGAGTATACTAATATTATGTAAAACCTAAGAATTTGGTTTTTGGTCATCTGAACGCGGGCGGAGCCGCGGTCAATGCTAGTCTAGCATATTTCTTTATCTTTTTAAAATAAACAACGTCAATAAAATAAATTTATATTTTTTACGCCAATATATAATTTTGTAAAAGCGCTCTTACAGTCAAAGTAAATAACGAAATAGGGTATACTGCACTCAGACGAGATTTTTCTCACATTTTAAACTACGCCACATTAAAGTTGTAATCCTATTTCATGTTGAACAAGCTCAAGTTCTGTTCTAAACGAGGTAATCGGATTTTAGGATTTAAAAAAGAGAGTATTCTCCGAACGAAATTTATAACCTATTTTTCAAGCTTCATTTAATAAATATAGCGTGTAAACGTCATTTATCTATTTACCACTTTGTTACGAGGAGCGAAAACTACGTGAAAAAACTTTCATGTCTGAAAGGACCTAACTAAAGTCTAATTTTTAATTCCACGGAAATATGACAGCTATCATTCTTTGACAATTCAGATATCATAAACCTTTTCTGCTTTGTATTTTTTTATTATAAAATAAAAAAAAATATCAAACAGAATTAGATAAAGTAAACTATATGTATGACATTGTAAGTAGTCTTTGTTTTGTGCAATCAATACACGCTAACTATAACGTAAATTTTTAATGGTTAAATGAATAAAACAGAGTAAAACAAAATATTTTACAAACAAAGGGGTCTTACTAAAAAAGGCTTGCAGCCTATGGATTATTGGACAGGGAGTCCTGTAATAGAAAAACAATTTCCTTAATAATTATTGTAAATTCAATAATATGATAATAAAAAAAAATAATTACCATTCTAGAGTTATCAATAATTTTTTAAGCCTTAGTTTTTCTAATTGAAACCTTAACTTCAAGAAAGGTTTATTTTTTTATTTTGCTAAAAGGCTTTCCGTTTTTAATGTTTCAAAGTTGACAACACTTCTGAAATGTCAGAATTCCGTCGAATTAAAAATCAGACTATAGTGTTTACTGACATGTGAAGTCCGCCAAGTCACACTTGGCTAGCGTGGTGAGCTGTATCCTAATCTCCCTCGCATTGAAGAGGCCCTCGGCCCCATCAGTAGGAGTTAAAAAGGGCTGAAAACATCAATTTGATATATTCATCATAAGTGAGATTAAATTGCTTGAGTGAGCTAATGCACTGCAATGAGTTATCCTTTAGCGGGGAATGCGACACCGCTGCCGTTCGTTATCATGGTTCACAGAACGCTGCTATTTATTACTTCCAATGCTAAATACTCAGACTTACGGAATTAGATACGAAGCGTGCAGAAGACAATGGTTGAAGTCTGCACTGGTATTATAATTTTGAGGTTAATAATACTACTAACACCGCTGTGACCGCAATATTCGGGGTTCGCAGTTGAGATCGTATATGCAATTAAAAGCAAAGTAAACAAAGTTATTATAAAGCATTGCTGTAATAGAAAAAAACAAAACTTATCAGCAAATAATCACGATTGTGTTAGATTGATATATTTTTTTGTCATTGACCTGTTCATTTATAGTAAGAGATGCTCCGTCTAACTTATTATCTTAGAAGCTTAATACTAAAGCCTCTGAAAACAGACCAGAAGCTAGATTAATTACAGTTCTGGGACCACTTGCGAAGCCAAATGAGTAAAAAACAATAATAATATGCATCCCGCTTCATTAAACTGGTTTAACATAATCTGTGATTTACTTCATCATATCATTAATATTGCAAGGCTTTTTGTATTTGTATTAACGTTTACTTTATATTTTCATATCTGAAAAAATACTCTTACGTTTTATAGAGATAGTAAGAGAAAGAGTTATTTATCCTTAGGTCCTCTGTATCAAACTCGTGAGAAGAAAAAATAGTTTAACTTATATAAATTATTTTTTATTAATTTTAAGTATGTAACATTAAAATTGTATATACATATAATCAAAGAATGCTGAATTGATCGTGGGATTCTCTAAAATTTATGGTATATAAGTATTCAGCCCTTCTTAACGTCCCACCGCTGGGCATGGGCCGCCCTTCAGTACGAGGGGCTGATCCCCCTCGCCCATATCCCCATAGTCCACCACGCTGGCCAAGTGCGGGTTGGCGGACTTCACGAGTCTTTCGAAAACTTGCTAGGTTCTCTCAGACAGGTAGTATACTGTAACATAATTAATTCTTTAATCAGAGTAGAGAAAGTATTATTTTTTCCATTTAATTCGATTCAATTTACTCAGACAGTTTGACAAATATCTTGGAAAATAATAATGGCTAACATAATATGTCAAAACATTTAATGTAGTTAGCATATTTTATAAAAGATTACATATTTTATTTTTAAAACGGCGTTAAACGGCGGAAAAATTTAAATACTGTACTTAAACGCAGCAATAAAAAATTATTGTCTAATGCATATATACGGTTATATGTACAATGTACATAAAATTTTCTGGGTACTTTTACAGCGTTTTAAAATTATTATTAAAATGATAAAAAATTTAAATAAAGAGATATAATTTTTTTTATTTAAAAAAAAAGAAATAATTGGCAAAAAGCAAAGGCGCATTTCCACAAACGACTTGACTGTTAAAATGTTTTATGTATGATATGGGTAAAGAACGTATATTCTTATAATATACATATAACTTGATATTCCAAGTTGCGACGTCGTTTATTCGGTGTATTGCTGCATGGAAACTACTTTTATAAAAACTAGAGAAGAGAGAAAAATCACTAGCAGGGATAAGTAGAAGTTAATGCACGGTTTATTTTCAACCGACTTCCAATTCCAAAAAGGATGAGGTTCTCAATTCGTCGGAATCTTTTTTTTTTCACCGATTACTCCAACACGCCTGAACCGATTTGGAAAATTTTTGTTTTGTATTAAAGCGTATACTTCCCAGGTGGTCCCATAAAATCTTTATCGAAATTGGTCGAGCGGCTTTTTTAAAAATCAACAATAATATGTTATTAAAAATCTTTGTTCTTACAAATTACCTACTTATTACGTCTACACTAAAAATGGAAAAATAAAAACTTTTTACAAAAAATAAAAACCGACTTCCAGGCACTAAAATGTAAAAAATAACTAACCGATGCAAAGCAAATCTAACATGTTTCGATAGATAAAATACATATTTACCTATAAGATATTCATATCATAAAATATTGTCGGCTGGCACCGACTTCGAAAATATCTGATTAGGTATCTATTTTAAATGAAAACCTCCGTTTAGTTATTTTTTACATTTTAGTGCCTAGAAGTCGGTTTTTATTTTTTGGTAAAAAGTTTTTTTGTAATAAAAAAACTCCCTTATCTTCTCCAACAAATTACACAAAATATATCGATTTAGTGACGTTTGAGTAGGAATAGTACTCGTAGATACTGTTGTTGGAATTCTATATGAATCATAGTTTCTTATATTCTAATTAATTTATACAGAAAGAAAAATATATGTAGGTATGCATTTCTTTATCAGTTAGTTTTCCATATTAATATGATAGAAGAATGTGAGTTTTTTTTTATTTTTGTCGTGTCATCTATGCTAATATTATAAAGAGGTAAAGTTTGTGATTTTGTGAGTATGTGACATTGTAGGGTAATCTCTGGATCTACTGAACCGATTTAGGTGAAATGTGGTAAGAAGATAGTTTGAGATCCTGGAAAGGATACAGGATACTTTTTATCCCGAAAGTCAACCCTTAAGGAGGCGAAAATTGGGAAATCAAGGACGAACCTGAACGAAGCGAGGGTGAGTCCCAAGTTAATTTATAAAACAAATATCAACAGTAAATAATGAAATTGTATACGTATTTAAATATAAAAAGAAAGTAAACGAGCTAAAACGGAGCGTACAAAACTATAAACATCATATACGTTTCGACATTTTAAGAGCTAGGTTCGTCCTACTTAATAGAACAAAGAGTCTCGCATGCACATTACTGTACCTGCACTCGCATACTAATTAAGGCTACGCTATCCTACACTCACGAATGTAAGAAAAGAAAACCTACACCAAGATACCTCAAGGCGAGGCATGCCCACATTTCTTTGGTTTTTATATATATATGCGTAAACAATGTTCGTCTAGTGGACAGGTCCCATTTGTATTTAGAAAAAAGGTAATTAAAAATATATTCACCTGTTATGAATATTTTAAAGTATAATTTTATATAGTTATAATTATTATAGGACTTAATCATACAGAAGTCAAGTCTGGACATTTCGTATATTTTGAAAATACTTTTAAGCAAGATGTTATTGTCGATATTATTATGTCAAAGCAGCAACTACTTATGTGTCTGTTTGTTTGTTATGGCATCACGTAAAAATGAATGCAATTGCTAAGATGCCACTTGGGCAACAGTTAGTTCTCGTCCAAGTGTTAAAATATGTTAGTATGTTAGTAAATAGATATTAGTAGTGTTAAAAGTTTGTTTCAAACAATTTTTACTCTTTTATCATTTTAATTAGAGGCTTAATCTAACATGTTAGTTATTTATTATAATTAAAAAAATCATAAAAATTTGCATAGTTTATAGTTCAAAAGGCAGGTGCATCTTCTGAAATAGTGTTTAATGTTTACAAATTTTGAATGGAATGATTATTTTAGTACAGTTTTTACTTTGAACATTCTGATTTTATATGTACATTTCATACAAAGTTTTGAAAAGCTTCATCATTGGTAGCTAAATTCTGACTTCTACGATTATATATATGCCTTATGTATAGCGAGTTGTTTATTTAAATTGAGTAATTACTTGGTGCTATGGGAATGAGGGCATTAATGAGTCATTAATTTTAGTATAAGGATTTACGGCAGAATGGTTACTGGTTTGGACATTCTATTAATTGCGCATGTTTAAGACAAGTTAGATCGCTTACAAATTGTTAATAAAGCTATTCGTATAGTTTAGTAGTATATAAAGTATCATATGTCCTTCCCAGGGTCTCAAACTATCTTCTTACTAAATTTTATCTAAATGGGTTCAGTAGATCCAGAGATTACCCCCTACAACGTCACAAGCTCACAAACTTTAGCTAGAGACCAAATAGATAGTATATAGGACTACGGAGTCCGGCAGACATAGTTCATCGTTCATAGTACAGCATCATAGCTAGTGGAATAGGTTTTGCTTCACCTACATATAACTAAGCTGTAATTTAAACTCTATGTATTCAGCCCTTTTTTTTAACGTCCCACTGCTGGGCACGGGCCTCCCTTCAATACGAGGGGAATCAGGCCATAATCCACCACGCTGGCCAAGTGCGGATTAGCGGACTTCACATGTCTTTCGAAAACTTGCTAGGTTCCGTCAGACATGCAGGTTTCCTCACGATGTTTTCCTTCACCGTAAGACAAGTGGTAATCATGTTAGAAATGATTCGCACATGAAATTATCAGAGGTGCGAGACCCGGGATTTGAACCCGCTTCACTCGGTTTCCCAAGCGAGCGCGTTACCACTGGGCTACCACTGCCTCACTCTGACTATAATAACTTTTATTTATAAGCAGACAATACTAAAACTTTAACTAAAAAGTATACTATAAAAGTATTTCCCGTTCGCGGATAAGGAAAATAATTTTAAATCAATTTTTAAAAATATTTAAATCATAAAGAATATAAAATTATTTAAAAAATTATCATAAAAATGAAAAAAAAATCTTATATTTTAAATATAAGTTGAGCACAGATTTTCCTAAAACTTTCAATGTTAAATTTAAACCTCCTTACAGTTTTTTTATATGTGTAATAATGCTGTTGTTACGACCACCAATAACTGAATTATCAAGGCTAAAAGGGAAAAGGTTCGATGACAGCAATGATGAATGAAGTCCCGTCACTTACCACATAGGGAGTGAAAAATAAAAAATAAAAACAATCAAAAAAGGTAAGTCATAAAATATTTTTTGTATCAACCGTATGGTAAACTTAAATTCCTTAAGCAAAAACCTCACACACATATGAATTGCAGAAAAATATTACCATTGTTTCCATTGTATTATATTTAACTAGCATTGCCCGCGGCTCCGGCCGCGTTCAGATGACCAAAAACCAAATTCTTAGGTTTTACATATTAGTATACTCTTAAATTACAGTTTTTGTATTTTTTCTCAGAAATGAGACATTTTCCTGCGGTAAAAAGTATCCTATAACCAGCTATCACCATACAAAATTTCATCAAAATCCCTCCAGTGGTTTTTCTGTGATGCGGTAACAGACAGACGGACAGACGGACGGACGGAAGGAAGGACGGACGGACGGACGGACAGACAGACAAAAATTCTAAAAACTATAGATTCGGCCTCTGTATCGATAATAATGTCTATTTCAGTAAGATTTTACAAAAAATATTGAATGTACAGATTCGCTTTGTTAGAATTTTATTATATGTATAGATATTGTATTGCAAATTTCAATTGCTATAGGTAGGTACAGTTGTACAGCTAGATCAAAGAAAGACTCAGATTTTTCTATTGAAAAGATTTAAATTGGCCTGTTTATGTCTTAACATTTTATTAGGACAGGAACATTTTCATCTTATTCTACCTTTATTGTGCAGCAGTTAAGCCTCGTTTATCTTTGTTTATTTCTAGTTTTTTTCGAAACATTGCGCTTAAACTGAACGAACGTTAGAAATGTCCCGATATGTTCACAATAAAAACATTTTAATGTTGGAGATGTTAAATGATGCAAGAAAATATACTCTCTTTAGTTAGAAAATAAAACTGGAAATAAACACCTGAATGCGCAGAATATTTAACTTTACTGATATAATCGGCCATATTTAAATTCACCAGTAGGCTATAAGTAATAAATTTTCCATTGACGACGAAACGAAGAATTGAACAAAAACGGTTCTTGTTGAATTCGCAGACCAACAATAGATAATTTATCGCAGCCAGCTCAGGCACGCCGCTTGTGTAAGAAATTGGTTGGAGTTTACTATTTTTTAAAAAGAACGAATTTATTTTCAAATAAATAACTTATCTAAAAAATATGTAATAGAACATAAACATACTTTCAGATAAGCTGGCAAGGAAAATATTAATACTGCGAGATAATAAATGTAGATTTAAGTTTATATTTATAAATATTAGTACTATTTTAAAGTAGAAAATTGTTCTCGGAATCCAGCATGACAATATTACGAACGATTTGCTTTGATTTAATGGTTTTTTAGTAATGATATCTAGTAAATATAAAACTATAATGAAACTTCTGATTCAATATTTCAGTTTATTTCAATTGAAAATGCAAAATTAGTTTACTTACTTGTTTTATGAGGAAATTCATGTATTATATTAAATATCATTAAATTGACTTTACCGTCCAACAAAAGTTATAGTTTACTTAAGGTTTGAGTAACCACTAAACTTCATACAATATTAGTTAACTGGCGACCGCTCAGCTTCGACCCGGTGCTTTTGTAAAATGTGAAACTCAATTACTTTATTCTATAAAAGTATCGTCCCTTATCAAACGATTACATTGAAAAATGAATATTTTGGTAATCGAATTTCTGCAAAAAATCGTTATAACACGACACAAAAGCTTTCTAACCTCCATTTCGAAAGCAAAATCGTTGTATTAATTTCATAGAGGTAGCAAGCATATGGTTGAGGTGTTCAAAACAGTTAACGGTTCGAATTTTCTAAACTAAGAGACTTTCTTAATATCGTACTATCTTCACGCTAAAAATTATGAAGTGCTTTAATAAATATAATATAAAAGTATACATAGAAGTAAATCTGCCGTTCACTTGTCCATCCTGCCACCCTCTTTATTTTTTACTAGCAACTCACCCTCGCTTCGCTCGGGTTCGTCCCTTGGTTGATCTCCCATACAAAGTTTCATCCCTATTTTCACCACTTTAAGAGATGATTTCCGGGATAAAAAGTATGCTATGTCCTTCCCAAGGTCTCAAGCTATCTTCTTACCAAATTTCATCTAAATCGGTTCAATAGATCCAGAGATTATCCCCTACAACGTCACAAACTCACAAACTCACAAACTCACAAACCCACAAACTCACAAACTTTACCTCTTTATAATATTAGTATAGATAAAATAAAATAAAATATAGGTACCTATTTTAAATAACCTGAGTGTTAAATGGTTATTAAATGTTTACCTACAGTATTTATATGAACTATCTTTCGAGTGTCGTTCCTTTTTCTAGAACAAAGGTTCTCTATCTAACTTATATTCTAGCTTTTACCCGTGGCTTC
Source organism: Brenthis ino (assembly GCA_921882275.1). NCBI lineage: Eukaryota > Metazoa > Arthropoda > Insecta > Lepidoptera > Nymphalidae > Brenthis > Brenthis ino. The sequence goes on along the minus strand of OV170225.1, from coordinate 23,676,230 downwards.
GCTTTAGTAGCATCTAGCGTAATGCATACAAACATAAGCTTATAATCTTACGAACATAATATTTTTCAATTATTAAAATTCAAACAGAAATAAATAATTCAGCATTTAACGGACGTTAATATTGTACGTTACTGTGATACGGACTTCATCTCAACGGGAGGAAGATTAGGCCGTAATAAGCCATTCTGAGCTTTTAAAACTATTTATATTCTTTAAGACATGAAAGTTTTTTCAACTTTACCGTTTTAGCAAATCATGTTGAAAATAAGATTCGCACATCAAATATAACAGGCACCAGGTTTGAATCCGCTTCACCCTACTTCTCAAGCGACTCTCATAGGGCCACGATTGCTAAATATTTTTACTAAGAAAGTTAAATAGTTAAAATCAGTTTAATATTATCCTTTAAGCAATTTATATCGTCTTTCGTATTTAACTGGCTAATTTATAACTTTTTTATACATAAAACCCTCTTTCATCGAAGAAACTCATTTTTCAAAAGGTATCTTTGAATGATCTCATTCTGACACATATTATAAAAGGATTTGATTTATAAGGAATTTATTAAAACGTTTTAATGTGTCATCATCGTATCATATAGTTATTGTGTATCGTAATAATTGTATCTTATCTTTATGTTACACAAACTGAGCTGTATATAGTATATTTATTACTTTACTATCTAAAAGGTTGACTAGCTTCGTCTATACAGACCGCGATTGTCGTATGAACATTGAACAGGGCTATTCAGGCTCGCTAGTGACTGGAATTACTGATAACCCTTTAACAGAATGTCTTGCTGATTTTTAGGGCTCCGTACCTCAAAAGAAAAATTTTAAGTAAAAAAAAGATTTTAAAAACAAGCTCTTATTGTATAAATGCTCTAAAAAGAAGAAAATAATCTTTAAATTAAATCAAACCAATCAATTTATTAGATTACACAATTTATATGATATAAAAGCATGTCGCGAGATTTATTTATTTTATAAAAAAACATAGGTGCGTATTTTTTTTTCAGAGAGACAAGCTTTTATATCATATAAATTGTGTAATGTAATAAATTAATGGGTTTGATTTAATTTAAAGTTTACTTTCTACTTTTTAGAGCATTTAAATATAAGCTTGGTTTTTAAAATCTTTTTTTTTTACTATAAATTTATTTTTTAGTTTTTGCTTTATTCGTATTTTTCTAAGCAAACCCGTTCATTTGATATCCGTATCATGGGGGTGCATAAATAAAACATAGTCCGCCATCTTTGGGGACCCGCCATATTAGATTTAGAATGACGTCACTTAGCTAACCCCGCATTGTCATCCAAACTAAACTTGTATGTCAATTTTCAGCTTAATCGGTTGAGAGTAACTGGTCTAAAATTCAGTTCCAAGATTTGTCCCACACATATTAAAAGGGTAAGTTAAATAAAAGCTTATAAAAAGGAACCTTTATAGGATCACTTCATTGTCCATCTGTCTGTCTAGCTGTAATTTACAGTTAAATCCATGTTTATAAATATAAATACTAAAATAAACAAATAATAGTAGGTAATACTACTTTACCAAATTTCAAAAGATATGCACTGAAATCTACACATTTACACACGTTTCTATCGTACCACGAGTTGATGGTATTCAATAGCTCAAATACAGTTAATGGGTTAAAGAGTAGCAAAGTATGCAAAATGCATCAGAGCATGTGAAAAATTGCTTCGAACGAGGGCACACGCCTGAGAAACAATTGGTGCGCGTCGCAATATGTTGCTGAAATATGGAATCCCACTACCTTTCGCATGAGCGGAATTTAAATATTTGATCTAATGCTTACAACAGGTATTTTACTAAAGATACATTAGATAATTAAGACTTTATGAACTTCTAATAGGTGTTTTTATAGAACTTACTAGCGACTCGCCCACGGTTGATATGCAATAGATAAATAATATATGATATATGCCTACAGCTTTCCTTCATAAACGGCTATCTAATACATAAATAATTTTTCACATCGGATTAGTAGTTGAGATTAGCGCGTTCAAAGAAACAAACAAACTCTGCCTCTTTATTATATGAATATACATTTTTATTTTCACATTATAATAGATAGGTTGCATGCATGTGCGAAATATATTTACTATATAAATAATTAAGATTTTGATGATATAAATAATGTATAGTATGACCAAGCTTTTAAATTGGAATTGGACATATTACGGCGCTTACTGAAGTGTCGTTGGTTTAGTCATAAATCCGTATAAATCACCCAAATATTTTATACTAATTAACATTTAAAATGGATCAACAATCCGGTTTACACAGGCCTATAGGAAAACAGTGGCTAACTGGCACTTCATCATTTTAATTAACATTAATGAAGCAATTACTAGTTTTGAAACAATACATTACAACAAAAGCGGAAATTTTTGTTTAAAAACAATGCCAGTGTGGCTAAAATAAATACATTAAGTTTGCGCTGTCAGTCGTGGGCAAGTGCCGTAAGAGATATTTTCCGGCGCGCATTTTCACCGCGAGTCCGTTTTTCAATTTATTTCCCCGTTTTAGCTGAGTGACGCCATAATTACGACGCCACGCTGCGTGCCGCAACATCCACATAACTAATATTTTGAAATTAAAATATAATATACTAATATTATGAATTCGCAGATTTTTATTGCTAATATTATATATAACTTGTGTAGTGCTATATTATTTTGTTCAGTATAAATGTAGTTTTTATATACAGAAAGAATATTTAACTAGAGTACAACTCCCAACTTCCTAAAGAGAAATGAAATAGGATACCATAGAAGAATGACAACAATATGAGGACGCAGGGGAAGTTTAACATAATTTTACGGTAGACTTGGCGCGCGTCGAGAGCCTCTGGGATACGAGGCGGAGTTCAATTCCCTGCTATAAGCGTACGATAAAAGAGATTGAACTTACTTCGCCCGTAATAAGTAAGCCCAGCTTTACAACGTTCAGACAGTCGCCATTTCAATCAAAATATACATTTAATCTTCAAAAAAACGAGCTACGACTCCAAAATGTACCACCAAATGACTTGTTGAAGAACTTACTAAATAATAACACTCCTTGTTATTTTTCGAGTCGGGTAATAGGAAGTTGGTGCCAGAGAAGGCGTGGCTTTTGGTGATTGTCTGAACACTTCTACTATAGCAAATGGTGATATTCTAGGTTATTGGATTCTTCGTATAAGTGCGTTATACTTTTTATCTTCTATCTTTAATATTTTTAGTATCAATTTTGTGAATATTGCTAAAGCTTTCAGATATGATATATGCACATAATAATTGTAACATGAAAAAATTAAAGGCAGTGGTAGCCCAGTGATAACGCGCTCGCTTGGGAAACCGAGTGAAGCGGGTTCAAATCCCAGCTCTCGCCGCTCACCTCTACATTTTCAGGTGCGAATCATTTCTAACATGATTGATGAAAACCTAGCGAGCTTTCGAAAGACATGTAAAGTCCGCCAACCCGCACTTGGCCAGCGTGGTGGGCTGTGGCCTGATCCCCCTCGTATTGAAGGCCGTGACAAACAGTTGGACATTAAAAAGAGCTGAATACAATTATAACTTGAAAAATATGAACATGTCAAACCACTTATGTCAATAATAATTTTGTTTTCTTATAAGCTCCAATTATTTTATTATGCTGCTACTAGACTATAATGACCTGTACTTTTCATAAAACGCTGGAATAGTTGCATTACCTACACAGCGACGGATGTATAATAAACTTAAGATTAGTTACAATATACTCTCTATCTATGTAACCTTAAATAATTATTTATTTCCCTGTTTTCTCCGAATATAGCAACAGTAATACACAAACAAAAGTTCTTAAGCTTTTTCTCCTAGATATATACATATATGAAATTGCCTACGATATCTTCTTTATGTAGATATTCTAAGCATGACCCTCGTCTTCTACTCTAGCGCTTAGAACGGGGAGTACATAAACGTCAAATGTATCTGTACCTACAACAGACATTTTCTCTTTATCTATTTGAAGCTTTTTGGACGATTAAAATTAAACTTTAGTTTTCTTTTTAATCAATACAATTAAAAAAAGTAATTAAAACGAAACTTTTTTCAGGGTTCCGTATCCAAAAAGCAAAAACGAATCTGTGTTCGTCTGTTTTGAAACGCTTTCTATAATATTTTTAATAAAATACGTTGAGTATAGATATGGGATATATTCGTTTACATTCTTTGTTAGTTTAGCGGCCACCAAATTAACTTTTTTATTTTAGCTTCAAAATACTATGAAATATAAAATTATTCTTCTAGTCGAAGAATGAATGAAAATAGTAAAAAAATATTTATTTTATCCCATTAAATTACATAAGTTAAATTTATGAAACAACTAAATATTTAGATACACGAAAATTTATAGTAATCAAAACTTAAATAATAATCTTTTTAGATTATTATTATTAATATTATTAGTATTTAATCTACAACATTGTTGCAATTGTTACGTAACATTAAAAAAACTAATTAAATATATAATTTTAAAATAAAAAGTTCAAGCATTTCCATTAGAATAAACCAAGACGACGCAACCAGCGTCTTTAATTTAGGACAAACACAATGGCCACGGCTAATAGTCCATTAAGGAGAATGGCAAGACAAAATTAGTGATCAATAAAGGCCCCGTTTAGTGGGTTGAGAGGTTAGCTGAATGTTAGGGATGATGCGGACGTACGCAAGGGTGTTATTAATAGTTGACTCATGGACGTGCCCACTTGCTGACTGAGACATGCTTACATAATATTATGTAAATTTCGACTAACCTAACCAGTAACCTGGCTAGGCAGCATTACGATTATACTTTAATTAGAGCTTACTTAGCATTAAGTTATTGGAATTCAAAAACCATAGGAATTTAATAAAAAATTAGGAATAAAATAATGAAATCCAATAATTATTTAGATATCTAGTTAACATATTAGGTCTAGTTCTCCATAAATTTCTCGATATGTGGACAACATATGTCAGACATTTTTCCCAGTAATGTGTATTGAGCGATCTAAAATTTTCAACCCAGCAACACATGTCGGTATAAATATAACTAGATTACATATTTAAAAATGTTTCGCACAAAATCGTATAGCCTGAATGATCGTCAAAACATTTCAAGCAATTTATACTAGCATCTGTGACAAAATAATAAAATCGATATTGCAGAGTACGAAGTAGATATTTTATAAAATTGGCATATAAATAATAAACTTCGTTTTTTCTGAATCAAAACAATGTTGCGATAAATGGAGATATTTATCAAATTTCTATTTAAAGTATTCAGTATGTTTAAAGCAAAAATATTCATAACTAGAGTATTGAGATTTATAATGAAACGATACTCGTACATAGGTATCATCATCGTATTTTGTAGTGCACTCTTCTGTAGAAGCTCATCTAGTTTTCCTACACTTTCAGCAAATAGACACGGAATATACCTAGAAAAACAGATTGTGTTTCGATTCAAATCTATTTTAGAAACCAATTTAACAATAGGAAACTCTATAGTCCCATAGTTCCACTTCCGTCGCAATAAAAGGAACTATAAATTCAATCGAATTCTTCGCCACTTTGACGTCTATTCCCACATTGAAACATTACGTTCACAAAAGTGTAGCTAATCTAGTAAATCTGATTTAGGATTCCAGCGCCTTATTGAGATAAATTTAAATGTAATGTTCCAAATAAAGATTCGAAGAAAAGTTGAAGAATATCAAGGTAAATTATGGTAAGACTTGAATTATAAGACATGATTGCTTCGTAAGTCTCGGATTATAGAATGAATTCTTTGCAAATATTCTTTTGCAGGTATTCATTGTGAAGGAATATACAATATCACAAATCAAAAATAAGCAATAAGTACAATAATTTTAATTATAAGATACCTACAGTTATTTAAACATATTACGTATAATCAAAAATTAAATATTGAACAGCTAAAAGTAAAACATAATACATATGCGATAAGAGGACGATACAAAATAACTCTTGTCAATTTTTGTCTTATAAAATTTAGTTAAAAAAGTTATATTAATATGCAGAGAATGCGCAGGCATAAAAAATAGTAAATGCGTAGTGATTTTTTGTGGTCCCTCTATGCATAGTGGATGTGCAAATTGAGACAAAAATACTTCTTTTTCACTATAAAAATATGTGACAAAGCAATTTTAAAAATCTGCCTAGAACATTTTAGTAAAATATTTATTTCATTTGAATGGTATTACATTATATATATATATATATATATATATATATATATATATATATATATTCGTGGGATTTGGTATAGCTACCCTTAGTTATACATACACAATGGATAACTAAGACTAAAACTGCATGCAAACCATTTTGAACCTATACAGCAAAAAAACTCATTATATATGATTTGACTATATTTTGAATACATTATTTAACAGTGACATAAAGTTGACAGCTTCGTGTTAATAATAAAGGGATGTTACACAATGCATTCGCTACCTATAATGTTTTCAAGTCACGGTTCAATAACTCGGATCGCTGATGCAATCACGGCGTTGTCGGATAAACCAATTTCGCACAATTCAAATCTATAAATTGACGAGGGGAAAGGAAATCAATTGTGATTTTATTTTATATAAATACAAATTCAGGGCAAATATTTGCAATGTCTCAAACGGTGCTCGCAAAACAAACACGTGCCATAGCTTATTTTAAAATATTTTGAATCACTACCATTTCTAACAGAAAACATAATATGTTCTATCGATCTATCCCACTTTCCCAGATGTACATACATGTATTGATACGTAAATACGTAAATCTATACATATAATAAAATAGTAACTAAGCCGAATCTGTACATTAAATATTTTTTGAATATCTTAATGAAATAAACATTGTTATCGATACAGAGGCCGAATCTATAGTTTTTAGAATTTTTGTCTGTCTGTCTGTTACCGCATCACAGAAAAACCACGGGAGGGATTTTGATGAAATTTGGTATGGTGATAGCTGGTTATCCTGATCAATATATAGAATACTTTTTACCGCGGAAAAATATCTAATTTCTGAGAAAAAAATCAAAACCTGCAATGTAAGAGTACACTAATATGTAAAACTTAAGAATTTGATTTTTGGTCATCTGAACAAGGTCGGAGCCGCGGGCAATGAATTTACATATAAACAGACTCCTAAATTAAGTCATGGTTCTACCATGGTTAACCTAATATTCATATCATAGTAGTATTCATGTGTGTAATAAAACTAAAATTATTCTATATCAGTAAAATTATCCGATACAATTATCCGATACAATATGTAACAGGTAATTCACCAAAGTATTATTATAGTTGAACAAGGAAAAGGGATAAATACATGAAAATAACAAATAAACCATATATATAAAAAACTATGCTAATATAAACTAAGATAAACTTTACATGGCAATGTTTTCGTGTCCCACGAACTATAGACTAGATATCAGTATCCATGTTTATAAAGGAAGATGCTTCATTTATTTTCATTAGCTTCCATACAACATATACTCATAACACTGTACAAATGTTAGCTGAAAATGGCAATTTGTTGACAAATCACGAGATTATTGTACATTTGTGTAAAGGAATATATAAACTTTTTTATTGTTTTACTACCATTGCCCGCGGCTCCGCCCGCGTTCTGGTTACCAAAAACCAAATTACTTAGGTTTTATATATTAGTATATTCTTACAATGCAGTTATCATCAGCAAGTATCCTATATGTTGACCCGGATCAACACCATACCAAATTTCATCAAAATCCCTCAAGTGGTTTTTCTGTGATGCGATAATAGACAGACAAACAGACAAACATTCTAAAAACTATAGATTCGGCCTCTGTATCTATCTATACATATAATAAAATTCTAACTAAGCCGAATCTGTACATTAAATATTTTTTGGAATTTGGAACTATGTATAGATATGTATAATCGCTATTGCACATTTCTGTTGTGCTAATAAATGTTTAATTAAAATCGAAACATCAAACATACTATGTTTATAATTATTTTTATATGTTTAGTTATCATTTAATGTCTGGAATAATAATATTTGCTGAATGCCAAAGAAGATGTGGAGTTTACATCAAAGAGTATCAGAACCGTTAAATTTCAAAGTCAAAGGTATTGCAATAAATATTTTGATAGTAGGCACATGTAAATATTAACGTAAAACCAATATATACAAAGTTTTTAGAATTCAAAGTTAGAATTTTCGATAGCTCCATGCCACATGGACTAAAAAGGACGTTTGTACTGATCAATAAATTTAGCCTATTTTTATTATATTTATAGCAAAATAGTTATTGATCGCGGCTTTGCATGATGGTATGGTATGGTATGTTCGGGCTATTTTCCGCAACTCGACGACTATGCGCCTATTTTGCGTGTGTCACTTTGCATGATATTTTGGGCGAGGATAAAAGATAGCCTATGGCCGTCTTCAGCGTTGTTGTTAAATTCCATCGCAATCTGTTCAGCGGTCCAAGCGTGAAAAAGTAACAGAGCGTCAAATATTCGCGTAAATCTAAGAAAGTATTATTTTTGACATTTTAAATAAACCTATCTTTTCGGATTTCCTCGCAGTTATTGTATTTTCATCGCGTCTCTCCCGTAACCATGTTTGCTGTAAAGCATTCGCAATGTCGAAAAGAAATATTTAAAGTTAAACCACAATCACACGGGAAAATTAAAAAAAAATTGACAATGCAAAGGAACAAGGAAAAACATCGTAGTTACGCCAAATATATGGATGATCACGTCTACCACTTTCACATATTACCATCTAGTCTTTACATATCATTTAAGAGAACATATACAGCCTTTAAAGTCTGAAACAGTTTGGAAGTGAAAGCCAAGTAGTTAGTAAGTCGATCGAGTATGCGGTTAGTCGTTTAGTTCGAACACATAACGTTCTACCAAATAAGCTATATTCTACAGAATATGTTAGAATATTAAGTACTAATATAATTTGAAGTTTAAATATCATTTTTAATATTATGAATGGGAATAAGTTTTTTGATATGTGGATTTCAACGTATGGGGTGTTTTTAAATTACGGTCTACCTACTTACTCAAGTAAGTGTCAGTGAGAAACGTGCTACCCAGTGAGAAATTAGCATATGCTAATGATTAAATATCATTTATCTTTAAATATAAATAAATAATAATAAAATAATAAATATGTCAGGACATTAACACACAACACCATCTAGTTCCATGGTAAGCTAGGCTTGTGTTATGGATACCAGATAGTTGATACATTATACATATATAACTTTTAAATACATACATATTATAAATATAAACACCCATGACTGGACTCACAAATATTTCTTTAAATAGGCTTCTTTATTTTGATTCTTCATTTATTTGATTAATATTTCTTTTGTAAGCCTGTTGTGTTTCTTCTATAACTAGTAGCTCTCGTTTTCAAACACTAGACATCGCGAGCACAGTTTTTTTACACCAATTAATATACCACTAATGTTACGTAAGCAATTTACTGCATTTTAAGGAGCCATTCTGCTCATCACACCGAAGACCCTCATCAGATCTTCACCAAATTTTTATGAGACCAGCTTAAAGTTTACTTAAAGTTTACCTTTTAAATAAAAAAGAACCATCGAAACTGTATCTCATAAGGCGGAGATATCAAGTAGATCCCCCCCCCCCTCCTCTATTTACCTTTTTTTGGAAGAAGTATTAGAAGGGCCAATAAAAATTCCACGACGACAAAAAAACTACAAAGTCATAAAAAAATTTGTATATGCATTTTTCGAAAACTAGTTATCGGATCGCAATCATTCTTTTTTTATTTGCTTACATTTATTTCAACTTAGGGAATAGTAAAGATTTCATCAAAACCGGTTTAGTAGTTTTTATAAAATGGACTAAAACGTGTAACGGTATGACTTATTGACATTAGCTACGGGTATGGTGTCAAAGGGAAACATCTCAAAACTTTGGTCAAATTTTAGTGGGCAGGTCTATTTCAGTTGTTACTTAAAACTAAAAATTATGAAATAATATTTTTTATATATATGTTATACACTAAATTAAGCAAAAAAACTAAATTAAAACTAGGTCCCAAACAAACTAGGGGCTGACTATTTTTTTTTTGAGGTAAGTATTTTTTTTATATTATGTCTTTTTTGCTTGTTTGAAGTCGGTTTATTTATTTTTTTAAATACATTTTTTTAATCTTCCAAAGAATTGCTTTTCTCTTAAAATTTTATGAAATATAGCCTAAAATTGCTAGAAGTGCACTTAAGTCAAAATAAGCAATATATTTAGATATATTTTATCTATTATTATATCATATTCTCAATGACATGAAGACTTCTACCACCACAAGATATTCAATGCGGACCATATGACATCTTACACGGTGTAGATAGCACGGTTCGTTGGTTAAAATGTGTAGAAAAATTGTATTAGCGTTATATTTTACACGTAAAAGTGAACCACTGAAAAAATTTACTAACTATAAAAGAAATATTGTTATATAAATAAGATTAAATAAAAAAAATTATGTAAATAAATTCAGAACTGGGCTAATCAAGAAATATTTTTTTTTATAAAAATCTTTGTATAAAAGTCCGTTAAATAAAAACTGCCAGTACTGACAATTATATTATCTGTTTAATCACAATCATCCAATTTATAATAATCTGGAGTTAACACTGCTTGACAAAGTTCAGACGAAGTGTGCCACACTGGCAACATCATGGCTTTTTTATAATACTCGATATGTCAAAACTGCAACTAAAGTCTCAAGCATAGTTTTTACAAAATCCGATTGAAATCTATACATATAATAAAATTGTAACTAAGCCGAATCTGTACATTAAATATTTTTTGGGAAATCTTATTAAAATAAACATTATCGATAAAGAGGCCGAATCTATAGTTTTTAGAATTTTTGTCTGTCTGTCTGTTACCGCATCACAGAAAAACCACTGGAGGGATTTTGATTAAATTTGTTATGGTGATAGCTGATTATACGGGTCAACATATAGGGAACTTTTTACTGCTGGAAAATATCTCATTTCTGAGAAAAAATACAAAAACTGCATTGTACGAATATACTAATATGTAAAACCTAAGAATTTGGTTTTTGGTCATCTGAACGCGGGCGGAGCCGCGGGCTATGCTATTACTTACTAAAATATGAAATTAATTTAAGCTAACACTTGAATATAAGTTTATTTCCAATTCAATAGATAAATAGGAGCATAATAAATTCAAAAAGCCTCGTTCTAATAGAGTATACAAAATTTACAATTTATCATTATAAAATAATATTTGGATTTTGCTGTCTGTAAATATAGGCTAATGATTAAACATAATATACGTACTTGCTAAAGAAAACCAACATTGCATAAAATATTCTAACATTAGTATATTAGAATATTATTCTGTTTTTCTATACCTTTAAGAATTGTACGCCAATTTATTGACAACATACTGCATTATAAATCACATATCATAAATTAGTTTATATACCCAGATTATTGTTATGGCATCATTTTTATTATGTTATACAACTGTGCTAAGAATTTCTTTATTTTATCCCTAAAAATCTAACTTGCCGACTATGTATTACTACCTAGCAAATAGCCTTCTATGTTCATTGGAAATGCACTGTGAACGAAGATAAAGCACCCTTGTGTAGCAGGAACTGGATATATGTATCCATAAATAATTGCCTGTGAATCTGGACACGAGAATTTTAGAAAAGTTTTAAAATAAACGACAAAATATGGATCTACATAAAATTTCAGAATTTTAAAATATGTTATATATACATATGGTATAAATAATTTATTTACAGGTTAAAATAATTTAATTATTATGTTAATTAAGTATAGAAAGAAGATAAAGACTCTTAGTGGCGACATTCAGCGAATGAACCAATTGTTGTCTTCAAATATACATAGGCACATACATACATTAAAATAATTAATCAATAATCAATATAATACTAAGTTACACATACTGTTAACAATATCTGCAAAACTTTTAACAATATCAGGCACTCAATGTCAAGTACACAAGGAAAGCTTATAACGTCAGACGTCACAAGCGTAAACTCTATACGAGCCTAGTTATGTCCAGCAGAGCAGAACAAATTCGTATCATTTATTCTAGCAAGAACACCAACCTTAGCATTGTCGGCGACGTTAGATGTAAGAAAGTAACAACAGTTAAATCGTGCGCAAATAATGATTTACATCATAGAACATTTTAATCACGCTACTTTTATAAATGGTAAAGTTTTTATATGTGTGTATATTTGTCACGTTGAAATGTCTCGATCTATTTGTATGTGTATAAGACAGACAAATTATGGTCTAGAGTAACGCATAAGTACAAGAGTACTGTTCAAATTTAAATAAAATTTGCCAAAATGTGGCACACCCCATTTCTTCGCTAACATTACACCTAAAGAAATAAATACTTAGTAAATAACAAAGTCGCTATTCACGTGAATATATATCGAATTTGTACATGATTTTTTTTTTGGCAAATCTTATTGAAATAGACATTATTATCGTCAGATCATATTACAGAGGCCGAATCTATAGTTTTTAGAATTTTTGTCTGTCTGTATGTCTGTCTGTTACCGCATCACGGAAAAACCAGTAAATGGATTTTGATGAAATTTGGTATGATGATAGCTGGTTATCCGGGTCAACATATAAGATACTTTTTACCGCTGGAAAATATGTCATTTCTGAGAAAAAATACAAAAACTGCATTGTAAGAGTATACTAATATGTAAAACCTAAGAATTTGGTTTTTGGTCATCTGAACGCGGGCGGAGCCATGGGCAATGCTAGTATCATATAATTATTACGTGCTCGATAAATAATAATAAATTGAAATATAAATAATAATTGAAATAAATATAAAGATATGAGTAAATATTAATTTTTATTTAGACGATGAAAAGGACGCAAGCGAACGGATCATCTGTTAAGATTACAATATTATGAAAAGGAAATGAAGTAGCGATACTGCACGTATTATATTAATATTCCAAGGACCTACTTTACGTCTCATATTGCGATATACATAGTTTAATACAAAAAATACTAATATTTTTATAAAAACAAGTAGCATTCATATTTATAAAATGTACATTTCTCATTCTTTAAATTGTATATGTACGCTTTTTAGAAGTAATTAAATAACCAAGCAATGAATACCATTTCGTCTTGTTGAGCACAAGTTGTAAAAAGGAACTTTTTACATCTAACATAAATAAAAAGACATAAAACATTCTTAATTCCAAGTAAACTCGAGAAAGTTTCATTAGAACCGCCCTGTGGACCAATAAAGAATTGTTTTTATACTAACCAACTTCTATATCCCGTTAAATCTATAAATATAATAAAATTGTAACTAAGCCGAATCTGTATATTAAATATTTTTTTGGAAAATCTTATTGAAATATATATTATTACCGATACAGAGGCCGAATCTATAGTTTTTAGAATTTTGGTCTGCCTGTCTGTCTGAATGTTACCGCATCACAGAAAAATCACTGGAGGGATTTTGATAAAATTTGATATGATGATAGCTGGTTATCCAGGTCCAATGTATAGGATACTTTTTACCGCGGGAAAATATCTCATTTCTGAGAAGAAATACAAAAACTGTAATGTAAGAGTATACTAATATGTAAAACCTAATAATTTGGTTTTTGGTCATCTGAACGCGGGCTGAGCCGCGGGCAATTCTAGTAATACTATAAAGTAAAACCTTTCAATATAAACGATTTCCTGTAGTTCTATTCAGGTTAGCCAAATTAAAACTTTTAATTAAGTTTAAGTTGAGACCTCATTTTGATTATAGTTTACGAAAACCTATATTTATGCTTTGTCAAATTGTAATCATTTTAATGAACAAACTAAAACAATTTATTAATAATTTTAGACCGTGTATTGTAAAATTGTAAAAACTAGTTCCTATGTTCTTGGTAAAATTAGGATTGCTTAATATATAAAAAAAACCACTTATATATTCATTATTTTATTATTATGTGTAAATTCGTGCTTTATCTCGCTCTGCAGAGCGTATGTACCTCATCAATTCCACATACCCGGTCGTAAACTAAAAAACGCCATTTATAAATGTGATATACGTAACAACATTGCTTGATTGTAAATACGAGCATAGCTATATAACTATTTTAAATATTTAAAATAATAATAAATGTAATTGTAAGTTATCTATATATATAATAAAATTGTAACGAAGCCGAATCTGTACATTAGATATTTTTTGGAAAATCTTATTGAAATAAACATTATTATCGATACAGAGGCCGAATCTATAGTTTTTAGAATTTTTGGTCGTCTCTCTGTCTATCTGTTACCGCATCACAGAAAAACCACTGGAAGGATTTTGATGAAATTTGGTATAATGATAGCTGGTTATCCGGGTCAACATATAAGATACTTTTTACCGCGGAAAAATATCTCATTTTTGAGAAAAAATACAAAAACTGCAATGTTAGAGTATACTAATATGTAAAACCTAAGAATTTCGTTTTTGGCCATCTGAACGCGGACGGAGCCGCGGGCAATGTTAGTAAATATATGAATACGAAAATCGTATGACATAATTATTTTTTTTTCGTATATGTACGCAAGTAAATATGTCTTAACCGAATCCTAATCTATGTCGAATTTCTTGTACTTCTGCACGTATACCGATTATAATTATTATTGATTGCATACGAAGTCTATACTAATATTATAAAGAGGTAAAGTTTTGTGATTTTGTGAGTTTGTGATGTTGTAGGGAATAATCTCTGGATCTACTAAGCCGATTTAGATGAAATTCGATAAGAAGATAGTTTGAGACCTTGGAAAGGACATAGGATACTTTTTATCCCGGAAATCATCCCTTAAGGGGGTAAAAATGGGGATGAAAGTTTGTATCGGAAAACAAGCTAGGGACGAACCCGAGCGAAGCAAATGTGAGTTTCTAATAAGTAATAAGTTAAATCGCCACTTAAGACGCCATTCCGACCAATAGATGTCAAAACAAAGTTATCTTATAGTGATTTAATTCTTGTATCGTTGGGTACGTATCAAATTAAACAGGCCTGATCATATTATGGGGAGTATGTAAGGGCAAATGGCTAATATGTTACAGAAGTGAACAGGGATGTGAACAGGGGGCTTTTACAGGAGCTGTCCATATCTGAAACTGGTTATTAAGAGGGAGAATAAAATCAAGACATATAAGCAATAAAATATATTTTGTTCATATTTTAGTTGACAGCTTTTTAAATGGGAGAAATGCAATAATGTGATATTAATGCAACTGTATTGTGAAAAAAAGAACAGTGGGTTGCTGTGCCCACACAATGAGCATAATATGGTTTCTTGATTGGGCACGACACCAAGGTTTTTTATAACACTTCCTGCACAATTATTAGATAATATTTTAATATGTTATTCTGATGACGATGTTGATTTGTAAAATTAATTATAGCATCTAAGTATGTTTTTTATTTCTACATATTACTGCACCAAGTTGTCTTATTAGTATGGAGGTAAGTGCAACGTGTTGTGTGCGTTCAATTATAATTTATAATGTAGATCTTACTATGATTTATCTAATTTAAAATACTTAAGATTGTTTATTATAGTAGTAAGACGTACAAGACCCGTACGTGCTTTCTACGTGCTTCGATAAAAAAACGCGGTAACATATTGTAGACATAATTATAGAAGTGTCTGTAAGAGACCTCATGTGCTCATCATTTACCTTATTGAATAATTTGTCATGTAAATGATGTCCCTTGTGTCAAAATATAACGTAAAATCTAACCTAAAAATAACCGATTTTACTAACTTGGCCATCGCTGGAGCCCATGAAAATTGGCCTTATGGCGTTTTTTTATATGTATTAATTTATGACTGGCCCCAGTTTGTATGGGAAATGGTTTTGTCCTTTACTAAAAAATATATATTTACATCGATTCTGATTATTTAGATGTAATTATTACATATCGATAGATCAAATTCATTATACTGAAGAAAAAATGGGTTAAGTAAAAAAGTTAAATAAAAATTTCTCAATAGCAGATAAATACTTTGCATCTCAGAATTGAATGGGGAAGACCCTATAAATTAAAACTTCTGAAACGAATCTCTACAATAGGGACATTTTCGTCCTTCAAATTTCTACTTCCGTCAGGCGCGTCTCCTTCAATATGCCATATTGGCTATTTTCGTGAGGTCATCATTACTTCCAGTGCAGCTGTTACTTTTCGTCCAAACTTAAATAATGGTCCCGCATCACTTAAAACTTCTCAAACTTTGTGCAAAAATAGAATTCTATTTTATTAGTTAGTCGTATATATCTTAAATATTCAATTAATTTTAATTTATGTAAATAAATACTTATATAAGAATATTTGTAAATTTAATTTCTTTCACAATACAATGGAGTTTTTTTTAATTAGAATAATTTATGTGTTAGTAAGATATATTTTTTACTTTTTTCCTTTCGTCACTCGTTTTTTTCTTGTGTGCTATTTGTAAGTAAAGTGCAAGTAAATCTACAGTTTATTAACAAATTTTCCTTTTAATCTATAGAAGATACAAATAATATGATATTCGTTTCAGAAGGAACAGAAATTGTTGTGTATAAAAATATTTGGCCTTCTTTTTTTATACACATTTCATTTATAAGGAAAAAGATGAACTCAGCAATTAGCAATACAAATAAACACATGTTTAACTTGCTACGTTTTGTGTACACGTAAACTCATATTTTGTGCCCACTCGTTTACTCTCTTTTACCGTCTTCCACAAATTCTAGTAAGGATAAAAGAAATATATTTCCTACCAACTAAAGAATTTCTTCACAAATATTTGTCGAACGTGGGACGAATAGGTGGCTCTTGCGAATTACTTAGAGCCCTTCATATAATAAGTACTGTTGAGAGCTGTACGATATATTAGATTCAGATTATTAGGGGCAAATAACGATAGTAAGTGTTTTGTTCATTTTTTGTTTACTGATTCACAGGAGAACCGATAAGGCGACCCTTTTATGTCAAAAACCTCTATCCTGAAACGAGATTTCATATTCATGTGGATAACAATGCCTTTTGTTTGCTTTGACTCAGTCAGTCATTCTATTATACTATACAAATTATACCAGCAATTATGAAAATAAATTAAAAATACCTCAAATTTTAATTTTTTAACTCAGGAATAAAATTTAAAACTTAAAATTTGTTCCTTTACAAAATAAAGTAAATCACCACAAATAACACATTTCCAAATCATAACGATAAATCAATACGATATCAAGCCAGCAGGGAATAGAGTTAACGCTTCATCATAAGAGTTATTACGAGTACTATTATTTTACTTAACTACATTACCAAGCTTTCTTCAACTTTAGTCGCGTCTTTCCAACTATGTCCCGGTTGCCCGAATCATCCTTAAGTAAAAAATTGGTTTAATCGTAGCGAAAGTAATCAATAATAAACAGACATAAAATCGGGTTTAGTATGTAATAAATATTTTAAAGTCACAGAAAGTGAGTTTTTATATAATAAATATTTTTACTATAAAGTATAGAATGAAATATGTTAACCTGCACAAAGTGGCAAATATCAGATTATCACTGGCACTTGTATTAGTCTGGAATAAATGTTCATATTGTTCATAAACGTTTGTCCAATAAATCTTTATATATATAATTCTTCTGTGAGTGTGTATGTCACTGAACTTCTCTCAAACGACTGGACCGATTTTGATGAAACTTTTTGTGTGTGTTCAAGGGGATCTGGGAATGGTTTAGATTCACAATTTGAATAATAATTTTCATCAAAAAAATTATTAAAAAAAGTTTGAAATTTTCAAATTAAAGACGTGTAGACAGGACAACGTCTGTCGGGTCCGCTAGTATAATATATAAATCTGACAAGAATAAAAAATGGGATTGGCTAGAAGAAAAAGTGATTAGTTTTTTTTGTCCTTATAAATCCCGTTAAAAAGGCGTTTAGAAAAATATAATTATATACTGCTAAGCACTACTTCACAAGATCATTTTTTACATCAGATTAGTCGTATCCTTTGGAAGCAACCGAATAGGTATATAGAATAGAGCTTATCTACAAACTATCTTCAAACAAAAAAAAATCATGTCGATTCGTTGCTCCATTACTGCATGTAAGATCACAACAATACATTTTTCAAAATATTATTCATATTAGTTAAATTTACACTGTTAACGACGTTTAACTATAGCTCTTTAATAATAGTCAATTTATATTTTACAAAATGGAAAGTTTATTTTTGGATTACATAATAGCCATCTCTTGTAGTATATTAGAATTGTTAATACATGAATATGTTGTAAAACATAACACGTTATTACGCTATATTGCACAAAATATTATTTATACGGGGCTTAAGCGATCATATGGACATGACATACTATTTAAGCGCATACAGTATAGCATAAAATACATTTTAAATTCGGAGCCATATTATTTTCTGAGAACAATTATTATAACAAAGCCGCCTTGTTTTGAAATCTACAAATATGAACGTTTACCATTTTATTTACCTATATAAACTTTAATTCTCTTCTTCTTTTTTATACTTACCTACACTCATTTCATCTATACCTATAATAAAATTCTAACTAAGCCGAATCTGTACATTAAATATTTTTTGGAAAATTTTATTGAAATAGACATTATTATCGACACAGGGTCCGAATCTATAGTTTTTAGAATTTTTGTCTGTCTGTCTGTCTGTCTGTCTTTCTGTCTGTCTGTTACCGCATCACAGCAAAACTACTGGAGGGCTTTTGATGAAATTTAGTATGGTCATAGTTGGTTATCCGGGTCAACATATAGGATACTTTTTACCACAGGAAAATATCTCATTTCTGAGAAAAAATACAAAAACTGGTTAGAATAAAACCACGATGATACTATATATATTTTAGCAAGGCAACATACTAAATAAGGCAAAAACTATTTAAAATAGCTTATCTTTTGAAAAAATTACAATAGCGCTATTTTATTTGGTTTTTGGTCATCTAAACGCGGGCGGAGTCGCGGGCAATGCTAGTAAAGGATAAAAAGGCAAGATTTCATGAAGAAGAACATTAATGTGTTATTTAAGGTTTTTATGAAAGCGACTAGGTATAACCTATGCAAAAAAGAAATTACCCGTTTAGTCTCATCATATTATTTAAATACTTCACTCTCATTAATGTGTCTTTAATAAACATGGATTGTTTAGAAAGTTTCTTAGTTTCGTCGAGACTGTGTACTCGTTACGTTTCTAAAGGCAGTGAGGACTTGGTGGCAAACACTTCGATGTAGTTTGATCTTGAAAGCTTTAACTAAAGTAATATTATATTTTTTTAATGAGCATATTGACTATTATATTTTTGATGACTAAACCAAAACTACGTTGCTTTCCACTAAAATTCAAAATAATTATTAAATTTAAAAAAAATACTTGTAAATAAAAAGAATTATAGGCAGTTAAATTAGCCATAAAATGTTAAATGAGCAATTCTTGTTCTCGTATAAATAATATAAATTGATTTTGTGTAACTCGGAAAAGGCTCTAACGATTTGGATGAAATTTTGTATTTAGATAAGGTTTTGATTTTTAGTTTATATTTTCTAAAAAACGCAATTTAAAGGCAAACTTAAAAATGGACCAAGTAATATGAACTTATCCAATTAGATGAAAAATGTATTTTTTAGTACTACAATAGTATGTAAGAGTATGTTATGCTATTATAATGTACGAGTGGATATCTTGGTGTATCTTGTGTCTGTTTATATAAGAAAAATAATTAATTGATAATTTATATTATTGTGAGTTACTTAAGTAATATTATCTACGTACAGGCGCAGATCCAGAGTTAAATTTTGGGGGGTCATACGCTGCCAGGCGTGGTTCTAGATTTCAGTTTCAGCTTCAAAAAATCAAAACCTTAAGTTTTATGGCTTTAAAACTTCAGCAGGTATATAAGGAACAAAAACCCGTAAAACGCCCCCGCTGTCCAGCTACCCCCGAGAAATGGAGGGATGTAAAACGTAGAAATATTCTTTACAAAAGTTGTAGGTCTAGTAAAAATCTACGACTTTTACAATAACCCCACAGTTTTCGACTATTTCCAAAACAAAAACGATTTTTAATTTTTTCTTGTTTTTTTTTATTTTTAATTTCTGCAAAAACTTTTTGATTTTCATGAAACTAGGGGAATAATATAACTTCATGAAATAGGGGGGGGGGCCAAGAAAAAAAATAAAAAACGGGTTTTTCGAAAATATGTCGAAAACTTTGAGGTTGTTATAAAAGTCGTAGATTTTTACTAGACCTACAACTTTTGTAAAGAATATTTTTCGATAGGATGTCACAGCTAGGCAGAAATTGAAAAAAAAACTATTTTTAAACGGTTTGCTATACTTGTCTTGTTTGCTATAAACATCTTAAAAACATAAAACTTCAGGTTTTATTTTTTTGTGTAGCACATCGCGACTATTTGTATAGTGCTATTTAAATTAAAGAAAAACTTGGTAACGAATAAAAACTTAATTTGTTTCGAATTAGGCATTTAAAAAAAAAGTATTATTCCTTCTTTTCCTAGACTTCAAATTCTCAAAAAAGTATATTTGGCTTTGGGAGGGGTCATGACCCCCCCCCCCTCCTGGATCAGCACTTGTCTACGTAACACGCAAAGTCACAAATTGGGAGTATATATACATATATATATATATATATATATATATATATATATATATATATATATAAAATAAATATGTCAGGATATTAACACAACACCATCTAGTTCCATGCTAAGCATGCATAAGCTACGACGCTTGTTTTATGGATACCAAATAGCTGATACATTATACATTTATAACTTTAAATACATACATATTATAAATATAAACACCTATGACTGGAGTACAAACATTCGTGCTCATTCACACAAATGAAAGCCCCCAGCGGGACTCGAACCCGCGACCGCTGGCGCAGCAAGTAGGGTCACTACAAACTGAGCCAAACGTGTCATAAATAAAATCATATACATCATATAAATAAAAAGCAATTGTCCATCAATGGCTAATCATATAATGATTCCATTAAAAATTAATGTAATATCATATAATTTCGAGATACGTAAAAGTTATACGCCATAAGTATAGTTATGGGATAACATAGTTAAAATAATTACATCATCACACATCAATCAATCATCGGACAAGTGACAAATAGCTATTAATGTCCCATGTCGTCTCAACGAAGTACGAGTGGGACGTATTGAATATGCCAATCCACAGTTTATTAGCCGTCCAATCAATTTTCAGTCAAACTTACAACATATCAAATTTAAACCAATATCAAGGCCTTTATCAATTAACCAATATAATAAGTTTATCATAGGAATATCATTATCAAAGCGTATTCATATTACAAGTTAAGACTTAGACACTATACTCGTTCCGAAGTAGAACTATCATTACATTTATTATATCTATTATATCTTACTTCTATTGGATAATAAATCTTGGTTCATCTACTGACGATACACGACTTCTGCATTTGACAGATGACAATCAATCCTCTGCTAATGAGCCTCTCGATACAGAAAATTCTCTTTAAGCAAGTAAAGATAAA
The DNA here is from genome assembly GCA_921882275.1 of Brenthis ino. NCBI lineage: Eukaryota > Metazoa > Arthropoda > Insecta > Lepidoptera > Nymphalidae > Brenthis > Brenthis ino. The sequence goes on along the minus strand of OV170225.1, from coordinate 23,654,474 downwards.
GAAAATATTGAAAAATCAAAAAAAAATATACTAAACTTTTCCTTTCATTACTTTTTATACCATCATAAATTCAGTTACGAAGTAAAAACAAATTCTATACCATAGTATTTTATAAAAAAAAACTTGAAATAAACAATTGGAAACATAGGGAAGACATATGTCATCCCGGGAAAATTAGTTTCATTCATATCGTTTAACACTGACGGCAGCCTAGCATTGTTCGCCGCATACACTTCGCTGGCTTTTATTTTTCAAATAAAATATAATTTCATTTTAAAACTAACTACACTATCTACGTTTCACCTCGCTATAGATACGTACTAATATCAAGGCATAGCACAAAAAATTAAAACCTCGTGTAATTTTATCTTTTAACCAGAACGGTTTTATTTTTGTTATATTTTTATTAATATTACATACTAGCATTGCGAAATTATATTTTACTAGCATTGCCCGCGGCTCCGCCCACGTTCAGATGACCAAAACCCAAATTCTTAGGTTTTACATATTAGTTTACTCTTACATTGCAGTTTTTGTATTTTTTCTCAGAAATGAGGCATTTTCCCGCGGTAAAAAGTATCCTATATGTTGACCCGGATAACCAGCTATCACCATACCAAATTTCATCAAAATCCCTCCAGTGGTTTTTCTGTGATGCGGTAACAGACAGACAGATAGACAAACAGACAGACAGACAGACAGACAGACAGACAAACAGACAAAAATTCTAAAAACTATAGATTCGGCCTCTGTATCGATAATAATGTTTATTTCAATTAGATTTTCCAAAAAACATTCAATGTACAGATTCGGCTTAGTTACAATTTTATTATATGTATAGACAAACATTTGGTAATAACTTTGATGTAAAATCACTCATCTGTTTACGTCAATGTGTGTATTACAAATAGTTTAATTAGTGCATCTTATGTTATGTATTATTGCATCGTGTTTACCATACGAGTATGTCGACTAATATCTACCTATGGCTTTGACGCGTTGGTATTTCTGTTAATTTCACTAGCTCTAAACATAACCCTCGAAACGATATTTTTAAAGACAAATTTTTCAAACTACATACAAACAAATAATATATTACTACATACTTATGTTTTTTTGCTTTATAATTTAGTTTTTCTGAAATATAAAATTGAAACTGTGAACAGTGAATATCGTATTCATTATTATTTAGTGTTACTTAGTAAGGATATGTGAAACGGCTGGATGAATCTGGATGTTTAGTACACAGATAAAGTACCTACACTTGGAGTAACATATAGGCTACTGCTTAGCATCTAGGTATTAGTAATAGTAATAATTTCTAATAATATTTCTAATATATTTGTAGAAGATTTTTCTTCATGCTAAATAAAAAAAATATCTAAATTATACGAGGCCTATTTTGAGTCCTTAGTTATTCAAAATGGAAGCCTATATTTAAAGTACTCTAAGACAAGATAATGCTTTAAATGTCCCCGACGAGAGCGCATTAACTGAACGATGGCGGTTGAAAAAGCTAAAAGAAATATGCCGCGATCGTAACGTTTGGTGCTTCATTCTATCGACCCCAACTAAAAATATACCTTAACTTGTACAAGAAAAATATAGTATACTGTTGAAATATGAAAAGAAAAATATGGTATACATTTGATAAATCATAAACTCCAGATCCATCAATTAATGGTCACTTAATGAGGTAGACGCCATCAAATCAAAGCAAATTTTTTTACCAAAGGCTTTTAAGGATAATATTTATAAAACTCGAAACAGTTCCTTGCTATTAAAAGAAATGTAAATCACTGTCATAGACTGCTGTTTCGATTTCTACTCAAAGTTAGTCATAAAAGGAAGTTGCCGCAGTAAAAATATGCCATTTATCCTATATAGGTTTCATAGTATTATATACATTAAATATGTTAATATATGTACATATATCCAACTCTCATACGAAATTTCCACCCTTTTTATCATTCCAAAAGAATTCTGTATACAGTATAGAGATTCCCTTTATATATTAGTAGAATTCCTCTTAACGTTCATTGAGGTGTTTCAAAGATTAGTCCGGACAGATGTTAGTTTGTAAGGCAAAAATAGGTAGGTTAAAAGTATTTTAAATATATATTATTTTTGGAATTTATTAAGGTTTGGGAGATTATTCTTCAATAAAAAAAATTAATGAAATCGGGTCTTAATTGGCTACTACCATATAACGTACACGAAATTGTGGAAATACATTTTTAAAGCCAGTTAAAACATAAATTCTGACGACGAGTATCAAAACCAAATTTCAATTAAAATTTATCAGAAAATTATTTGTCATACGAACTTTGCTTAATTTTTAAACCAATTATTGAATTTTAAAAAATCCTCCTTTGTGTGCCCCCCAGGATACTCCAGGGATACCGTTAAAACCACAAAGTCAGGCCGCGTGTCAATCCGTCAGTTACTGTACTGATTTTTAGAAATAGGAACTATATGGTGCCCATAAAGTACATATTGGCAAGTTAAACAATAACACTATGCGTATATTTAACCGAGTTCCAAAAAGGAGGAGGTTCTCAATTCGTCGGAATGTTTTTTTTTCCAGTCAACAATATTTTGAGAGATGAATATCTAATAGGTAAATATGTATTTTACGTAGCTTTGCTTAGGCACCGATTTCGAAAATATCTGATTAGGTATCTATACTAAATGAAAACCTTCGTTTAGTTATTTTTTTCATTTTAGTGCCTGGAAGTCGGGTTTTTTTTTTACTTTTTATATTAGAATAACAAGAAATAAATACCAACATCAATCATTTATGTCGTGCGGAAATAATTATGATAAAGCTTTTTCGTACCTTGATGTTAATTAAGTAGTTGATAAGTAATGATAAATTATTTATATAATAACCTAATTCCAGGTCAAAAGATTATAATTAAAATAGAAGATTTTAATTATAAGCAGACATCATTTTATTTCTTTCAATCAGTCTTTTGACCTGGAATTTCAATAACTTATTCATAGATATTAATAAAATGTTCTCCAGTAATAAGGTACAAAATAAGGTACAAACTGAATATAATGAAATATGCTAAAAAGGTAAATTCAAAGTATTGAAATACCGGGTAAATTCAATTTATAATTAATTAACAATCATTTCTAGTATTTAAAATTCCTGATTTTAGTTACTTTGTTTGAAGACCTCGCATAGTATTATATTTAGAATCTATCCAATTAACTTATTGTATTATTACTTATTTACGTATTCACTAGCAGAACCCGCGGTTCCGCCCGCGATCAAACTATGGAACACTCTTTTTACAATACATACTTTATTATTTGCAAAAATAAGTCCGTGTTTCATATTATTTCTTAAAAATGTATGGAAAACACATTTAATTTTAGCGATCGTAACTCAAAATATCCAGTATCTTAAAAGATGTTTAACGAGGGTATATTCTATAAACAATTTTTCATTTTTAACCGACTTCCAAAAAGTAGGAGGTTCTCAATTCGTCGGAATCTTTTTTTATGTATGTTCACCGATTACTCGAAGACACCTGAACCGATTTGAAAATTCTTTTTTTGTTTCAAAGGGTAGACTTCCCAGATGTTCCCATATAAATTTTATCGAAATTGGTCGAGCGGTTTTTAAAAAAATCAACAATAAATATATTTTTTACATAAATTGTGTAATCCAATATGTTATTAAAAAATGTTCTTCTTACAAATTACCTGCTTATTACGTCTACACAAAAATGGTAAAAAAACCGACTTCCAGGCACTAAAATGTAAAAAATAACTAAACGGGGGTTTTCATTTAAAATAGATACCTAATCAGATATTTTTGAAGTCGGTGCCAGCCGACAATATTTAAAGATATGAATATCTAATAGGTAAATATGTATTTTACGTATCAAAATATATAAGATTTGCTTTGCATCGGAGCAAACACAGTGGCCATTATAATGTTTAATGAATTATTTCCAGTCTAATCCCGTTACATAGCTCCGGTGATTTTTTTATTACAGATGTGCAAACCTTCAGGAGGAGGATATATAATAGGATGTCTGTCTGTCTGTCTGTCTGTCTGTCTGTCCGTCTGTCCGTCTGTTACCGCATCCGGATTAACATGTAGAATACTGATTACAGCGGGAAAATCTCATTTCTGAGAAAAAAATACAAAAACTGCATTGTTGTAAAACCTAAGAATTTGGTTTTTGGTATCAGAACGCGGGCGGAGCCGCGGGCAATGCTAGTCAAGTATAAAAAGAGATATCACAATAAATTGCTTAACCTCAGACTGAATGTAAATGAATGTTCTCTCTAGTAAGAGTGAGAAGCCATTGCGTTATCTTTCAAAAAATATAAAAAGTTACGTAAATAATCATTTATAGCATAACAATTCTAGTAAATATACCTACAAAAATATCGAAATCTCATTAGTGAAATTAGAAAAAAGATTAAACAATACAATATTTGCTTCAAGATTTATATTTTATTTTGAAAAGCGTTTACTTACTCATAAACGGTATCAGCCTGTGACCTCGGTTATAATTTTAATTTATTATAGGATATTATTTTTTAAAATTATATTTTGGAGCAAAATAAAGTCATCGTATAATGTCGCATGAATATGAAAAACTCCATATAAAATGTCAGCGCTAAATATACATACATGATACATTTATCTGTTAACCGTGGCTTTACTAAATTGTTACGAAGTTAAAGCGGAGTATTAAATATTTATTAAATAATATAAAAGAGGTTTAGTTATTTAAGGCATGTGCTAAGCAATAGAAAAAAAATACTTGTACGAATATTTATCTCTCAATCGGTTTAATCACGCATCGCTTGAAAAAGCTTTTTATAGCACAAGCACCTGGATTAAAAAACTATGTTAAATTCAAATCTCCAGCTCAATAAAGGTATAATATTATTTCTATTTTTTGTCAGTTTTAATTTACTTACTATTAATAAAGGAACTGTTATATAATTTTTTTACGCCACAAGAACACTTCAATATCATTTTTAAACTAATTAATTTCAATAATATAGTGCGGTATTTTGAGCATTCTAAGAAAAGATTTATAAAAACTGCAATACGCTTTCTCGGAAATGTTCATTTTTTTGAAGATAAATATAGCTTATGGAAATCGCAATAAAATCGATTAGGTCGTTCGAAAGACTTAGAAATGGTCACTTAGAGTGTGGTAACATAGAAATAATATTATTACTCGTACTTTCATAGAAAGCAGATTCGAATTTATTTAGAAACTACCGATATTTTAACTGTATTAATAAGCGTAAAGATTATACATAAATATTGTTCCAGAAATTAATTTACCATGAATGTATAAAAAATAATATTAATCACGCATGGCTTAAGGCCTTTATCGAAATATTGTTTGAGTCAATGATAAAAAACTAACATAATCATGAGATTACGAGTATGTTATTATATGCTACCTATTCAGTTTTCTCATTTAACTTTGCTATTATGTCGAAGACTTAGATGGGATTGAAGCTTGCATTTGTAAATAATCATATATACGAGTATAGAATATGATCCGTACGCGACAAAATGTAGAAAGCATGTTCTCGTCCATTGTCCTATTTTCGTCTCCAGCTTTTCTAATGTTCCCTCGATCTAGTTCGTCGTTGGTTTTTTAAATAATAATTTATACTCTAAATGTTTTAATTAACATACAGTTGCTATCATTTTCATAATTTTATAAGAAACTCTTTGAATAAACATGAAAAAAATAATAATTTATACTTTAAGCTACACGAATTGTAATTAGCTACTGTTACCGGTATTTGCTTGAGTACAGCGCGCTTTCAGTCTACGAAGTTGCAAATATTTCCGGTCTTATTTCTTAAAGTAATTTCCATTTGAGTAGATTCTTGCTTAATAAATCTCAAGAAAAGATTCCATATTTATTTAAATGTCTAAGAGCAAACATTCGCAGCAGATTTTAAATTATGCTGAAAGTTTCGGGAACTTTACAGTTGCATTAGCATTTCAGGTGACATATCTTTACATATACATTATATTCGCTAGTTATGTGCTCGGGCGTCATCTGCGCGAAACTATGACATATGGACGTGCAAAAATATTATCGCTATACATCTATCTTCCAGTACACGCTTTGTTAACGTGAAAGTTTTAAGCGTTCTAGTTTGATAATAATAAATGTAGAAAATTCAAATGTTATTTTTCTTCAGTTCTTTTATAGTGACAGTATTAGTATTCAAAGCATACGTTCAATTTATGAAAATGGAACGTAGTATCTTTCATCTGATATGTGTGTACATATATTAGCTGTCATTACTATCGTAAAACGTGTAAAATTATATATATATATATATATATATATATATATATATATATATATATATATATATATATATATATATATATATATTATAGTAAAAATAATATAATAACCATTGGAGTTCTGTAAGATGTACTGTAGATGTCGACAAATCTAAAAATGTCCATAAAACCTTCTAAATTTTCTACTTATTTTTATCAAATCAAAATAAATACATGATGTCTCTATGAGAACATGTTTCATAATCTCAGTAGGCATTGGTATCGGTTTATTACCATCAATGCTATTTTAATTTAGATTAATAAAAATTTTTTAGAATATACCTATAGTACGTTGATTCACAAAACTATTTATTTATAATAATATTGCTGTAAATGTATAAGCATTTATTACTGTCATTTGCATTTACTTTTACATCAAAGAGATTCTTACTATTCCTTTTGATAGATGTAAGTTGGATTAACAGGTGTTTAGGATCTAAATCAGAGTATTGATTTTAAGAATATCGTCTGTTTATATGAGAACCTCTTTTGTGATGTCTTAAGTTAACAATGCTTTAATCTGACTTGATTGAATGAGCGCCTTGTAGATACCCATCTTTGTTATATTCTGTTTTGGGCTTATTAAAAATATGTTTAACGAGATATAATAATTTTTTTATGAATTGAAAAATGATCTTTTGATAAACTCCTATTGTTGTTTCCAATTGACCGCAACGCAAAATAAAAATGTAATATAGCTTAACAATAAGTTGTTGAAAATGTATTTATAACAAATGATTTTAAATTTTTAGTAAATTATTTTCTTATTTTATAAATTTTAACTAAAGTGAAACGATTCTAGTAGTTTCTGTTAAATAATCAATTTTATAATGTTGAATGTAAATGTATTCTACCCAACCAACAGTATCTATATCTTTCAAAAATATAATTAATTTTAATATTAGTTTTTATAGGTCAGTATTTTGGAAAAAAAGATGCTGAACTGCACACAATGACTCTCTTTTTCCTTTTATTATGCAAAATAGACTACTTAGCCATACAGATTCATTAATGTCTTCCAGGAGTATAAAAGATGTTAAAGGGTTGATAAAGAAATCAAGATCGCATAACTGAATTAAATGTTAGATGTAACTTTGCATTTTTCTAGTTAATTCATGAGTTATATATATATATATATATATATATATATATATATATATATATATATATTATACATTTTAAAGTAATCTTAGGGAAGTCGATACATACTTATTAATATTCTAACGCACTAATCACTCAAAAATAGCACGACAGGTCACAAAACATAAGAATACACGAGAATATCGTATCGAATACTACTAGTAGTACGTTCGAACTCACGATCAAAAGTTAGGATGCGATACGACTCGACACGCGTACTCGCGGTGCAGGCCGGCGTGTCACTGGCCGCCGCCCCACCGCCCGCCCGCCCTTCACGCGCAATAACGCTTGACGCACCGAACTGAGCCTACACTATCATTTCCTTTCTTAATGGAACACGGCCAAAAAATAATAAACGAACACCCGCTATACCAAATGCCACTGCGTCAACAAATATTACTCTAGTATTCGCCTGTACAAGTTTCAGCTTTCAAGCTCTACACAAAGAGTGCGCACGAAACAGAATATTCTCTGAAGTATAAAATATTAAAGTTTTAAAATGCTGCCAGTAACTTATTTCAGTACAAATCAAACTTTCTCTGTGATACTCTTTTGAGGTGTTTTTGTTTTGAATAAACATTTATTTTAGTATCGTAACCGTACAGATGTCGATCTTATCTGAACTAGGCATTCCTAGTTTAGCCTGCGTATTTAGGGTTTTGTAAAAAAGAACAAAATATACTTTTGTTACGTATTTACAAACGATTCGTTAAAACCCTTAGTACTATTCTAACGCATAGTTGGATTTCAGAAAGCTTTATTATTCTTTTTGTTCATGAGTTACTATAACTATATCCTAGCCGTAGCTCATTTGGTGTTAAAATGTTAGTCAATTCCCGTTCAAACACATGGTTATCACAGAAATATTTCTTCCAGCTCCATCAGCAATACGAGTTTTAGTTAGATGACGATCATTTTTATATTCTAGCATATTCATATCAACAACAAATTTATGAAGATTTAAATTCAGTCATTTGAATTCCATGTCTTTTAAAATGCCCGCACGCTTTGACTTCGCTCACAAAAGTCTAGCTCGGAATATATTCTCGTTTTTAATTAGTCCGCGACTAAAATATCATAGGTAAGGTCTGGCTGGACTTTGTTAGATTGAAATATATAAAAAGTTTATTAACATCAGTGTTCACGTAGAATCTTAGCATCTATAAAATTATTCATTTTTATTGCGTCTCTATTTAATGAATGTTTTGAAAGCCACGTTGAATTGACAAATCTCTTCTTGATTGCTTCAACCAGAAGTCGCTGTGGTTGGAATATAAATAATATTACGATATTAAGACGAGTACTGTTAGCCTCGCTCAGTGGTTCACTTCTAAGCTAGCAAAGCGTTTTGCTGCTAATAGACAAACTTAAGGATCCGATAGTAATATGATATTCTAAAGTTTATATCTATATTTCTATTTGTATGTATATAAATAAAATTGATGTGTCTGTCTGTGATTATAAAATAATTACCACATTATTAATCTACTAAAGTCAAACTAATATTTAAAATCTGTAATCCTGTGAAAGGAAAAAGTATCAATTCGGACAACATATAGAAGCTCACAGAATATATTAGCTAGCTATTTAAATGGGTTTGATTATTGTTACGTTAATAACTTAACTTTCGCCTATCACCCGTTGCTAATGTATTTTTTTAATTAAACAATAAATAGATAAAATTGATGTTTATATTTAAGCAAATTTGTCAATGTAAAGGACATTATACTCAGGTGGTGCGAATGCATTATAAGTATAACTTTAAAACTTGTGTGTTACGAAGACGCCCACGTCACTTCGAGATAGCTGTTGGATCGCAAATAGGACAAAAGAAGCGTGCAAAATGTTTTTCATAGATGACAAGGTAAATAAACTACTCGTAAAATAAAAAAAATATTGTCCTAGGCTCATAATGTTTTATATACAACATAAATGTACGTATATATGTACTATGGAGAGCATTGGTGTGAATTAGACTAAATAAAATGTCATATCCGAGGCATTAACAACATTATTATTATCAATCAACCTACATTTTACTTTGCAACAGAATATTTATTATATGCAAATCTATACATATAATAAAATTGTAACTAAGCCGAATCTGTACATTAAATATCTTTTGGAAAATCTTAATGAAATAGACATTATTATCGATACAGAGGCCGAATCTATAGTTTTTAAAATTTTTGTCTGTCTGTCTGTTACCGCATCACAGAAAAACTACTAGAGGGATTTTGATGAAATTTAGTATGGTGATAGCTCGTTATCCGGATCAACACATAGGATACATTTTACTGCGGGAAAATGTCTCATTTCTGAGAAAAATACAAAAACTGCAATGTAGGTGTATACTAATATGTAAAACCTAAGAATTTGGTTTTTGGTCCTCTGAACGCAGGCGGAGCCGCGGGCAAAGCTAGTTATATATAGTATGAAAGTATTATTAAATCCATCAAATATAATAAATGAATATTCATAGCTTTTATAAATATTATGCTTTTTTATCGTGAAAGATTATTAAAGGAAATCTCTAATCTATTATTTATATTTCCATAGAAAATATAGTTCAAATATTTGAACTACTTATTTATAAAAATAACATGTTGCAAGCCATCCAACTTGTTACGACTAGTAGATACATGAAGTTATTTAGGAAAAATATCAGAAGAGCATTCTCACAGAAAATATTTGTAGGATGTTCCGTTGACAGTGTGGAAATTACTGACATTGCATGCACTAAATTTTTATTGCTGTATTCATATTCTGCGTAGACGTAATTCAACTTAAAGCAAAACTTACATTACAAATAACTAGTAACTTATCTTCGCTACGCGTATCTAAGTGCCTAAGAGTGACCTATGTGTTACTCCAGGGCATGTCTATTTGTATACAAAAATAAATCCAAATCTGTTCAGCCGTTATAATGTAAAAAAGTAACAAACAAACACATACACACATACAGTCAGATTATAATATTTATACGTAACTACAAGGAACACTGATGATTTATTTATAATCAAATATAATTTATTTTATACTATTAATCAGTTAATATTCTTAAATTTTAATACCAAAATTATTTAATTACACGTGCCTACAGTTTTGTTTAGCAAACTAAAACAAGCGTTGTAATTATAGCGTAGAGCGTATAAGCATAGAGTTACAGTTATAAAAAAATAAAACAATTGTTATATTTTATGCTAAATTATTAGTATATAATTAAGGGAAACTTTCTCTTTCGTTCCATTTTATTTCTTTTAATTAAAATGTTCTATTTTTAATGTAAATTGAAACGTTAGTTCAGTTTGAAAATATTATGAAATATACATACTCGTACTATGAAAGTAATTTTATTTCATATATGTACATCCTAAAAAGTAGTCTTTCAATAAAAATAATAAGTGATATTTGAGTATATTATGATATTATAAGATATTACGTTTTATATACGATATATTTTCATATTCTAAAATTTTCTCTACGTAAAAATACATAAAGTGAATTTCACAAAATATATACTTTTGGTTTTAAGTTCAATGAAGTAAAATAATCTTACTGGTAAAACATGGCATTCGATAAATACCGCAACATCAAGATAACTCATTGAAAAGAAAAAAATACAATTTATCAAAGTGTGTTCAGACGTTTAAAGCAAAATATAAAACTTATCGGATTTTATATTTAGGTATATGTTATTCTGGCATTGATTTAGAATATTAAAAAGATAGGTAAATTGAATTTGTAAGAATGTATTAGTGTATTATCATATATCTTAGACAACTGGTATGCTGAATCATTAAGATATGCGTGTATTTAACAAATATTATATATATATAAATTCCCAAGACAGTATTGCGAAGTCAGAGAAAAGTCTAAAATCCTCTTACACTTTAAAAGTGGGATGTAGCACACATTTTAAAAATAAAACAAGCGTTTAAACATTTCAAGCAATGGTATCTTGACGAGATCCAAGTTATTTTTTACGTGATTCTATGAAAAATTTTGCAGTAGCTTAAAATTACGTTTATAAAAGACAAAAATATTTGTTTGCTTCAAAACAAGTTTATATTTTATATAAAGATTATAGTTTTTTTAACGCTAAAACCTAACATTCGCATAAGTCTTCTACCAACATCTTAGATTTTCCAATACTTGTTTGTATCGTAAAAGCCTGGTCTAAAGTAAATAGCGGTCCATTATAACCAACCATCGCTTGTCAGTGCTGAACGTTTCCTCTACGAACATGGAAACAAAGCGCTTTACGCTTTTTGCAACGCCGGACACTCCTTGCCTAGGTAGAATGAGAATGATACGTTTCTGTACACTTGCCTGATATACTATTCGAAAACAATAGGTTTTTCTATTCACTGCGTAGCAAGCGCGATGCAGATGCGCTCATTAACAAAGAATATTTTACCGATGTGATACATCTAAAAATATATTTCGATACAAAACGACGAAGGCGCCATTATATCTGCAGCTGTACGCTTGTTAATTATATTAATTATTATCTCAATATCTTCGCAAGTACGAGATTCTTTCTCATTATTATTATTAATCTGATATGAATAATTATCAGCTACTAAATTGAAATAAAACCTTCAATAATTGTTAATTTATTAGATATATAATTTTTACGGTCGATTCAACAGTTTGATTTGCGTAGTGAATTATTTTTGCACATATTTTGTAAGCCAAAGGTGGCGTTTGCTAAAATATATGTTTTAAAGAAAATAACATTTAAAAATTTGAACTAAGCCTACGTACGATATTTTATATAAATTTATGTGAAACGGAGTCTCCAACTAATGTAAGGATTTGTTTTTAATTCTATTCAGAGCTTAAATTATATGTTGTAAGTATAATGAAATATTTTTTGTTCCTCACAGCTGGATATTTTAATATATTTCATGTGGATTCTTCATGTTTTAAGTTATTTTTAATATTATATATTATTATAATGTGTAATTAAATTTTTCCAGTTCTCCAGTTTAATTATAGATAATTGAAAAAAAACTTACCTTGGCTGATGTAATGATGCGTAAAATATTGTTTTGCTTACCTGTAACATGCATACACGTTAGAATTAATTTTATTTATTTTTATTTAATCATTTATTTTAGGCAATATTTACAAAAAGATCTTAAATATGTAAACAGAGGCCCATAGCATAATATATACCTTAAAACTAACAATTTTAGAAGAATTACATATTACATATATAAAATGACGGAGAGATAATAATAAATTACTCAAACATTACATTATGATTTATAATTGACATATTTTAAACTTCATTTGAGAATGAAACGTAATATTCAAAATCACAAACACGTCTGCTTTCATAACTTTCCATTGAACTAGGCACTTAACACATAGAGATACATAATCGAAATATAACTCTTGAAAATTCAATATGTCTATGTTAAACACACTAAGTATACACTTTGAATACTTTAAACGTATACCTTATGGAAAAAACTGCTGGAAGATTATTAAACTACAAAATCAGTAAAATTGACACCCACAGAGATCGCATATTAAAAACTCGAATGAAAAATATGATTGTTATAATAATAAAAAATACTTTAAATTTGAAACGTAATAACTGATGATATAAAAAAATTTCATCACACGTAATAGGCTGAAAGAACAGACCCGTGATTGTATAGAATTGGTAGTTAAGGTAAAATATTTTACCGCTCTATTTCCCTGGATACACTCCTCAATTAAATGAAATCTGGGTAAGTCCCAACGGATTGTTTATCTAGTTGACATTTACACTTACCTAGCGTTTGAAAGTAAATCTATCTATCTAATAATATATTAATATAATTAAACGAGCAATTCTTGTACATTTATTTATTTATACCGGCGATCTTGGAAACGGCTGTAACGATTTCGCTGAAATTTGGTATGTAGGGGTTTTCAGGGGCGAAACATCGATCTAGATTTGTGTTATGTCTAAAAAAACGCGTTTTGGAGTTTTCACGTAGTTTTCTTTCGCATTATTCCACGCAAAATATGGTCGCTAATTTTGCACGCTTGGATATGATCATCGTAGTCAAGGAGCAAGAAAAATTGACAATCACAGGTGTCCGGGTTCGAATCCCGGTCCGATACAAAGTTTTTACTTTTCTTTATTTATTTAAGTTTTTAGTTTTTTTTTTAATCTAAAAGTGCGATACAGCAAAAAAGAACTCCAAGCGAAGCTCGGTCGCTTGTACTACTTTTTCAGTCGTAAGATTTTCACGCTTTTTATACAATTCAGGCCGAGTCGTTTATCTTATGTATTATATATAGGTACTAGCGGACCCGACAGACGTTGTCCTGTCTACACGTCTTTAATTTGAAAATTTCAAACTTTTTTTAATATTTTTTTTTGATGAAAATTATTATTCAAATTGTGAATCTAAACCATTCCCAGATCCCCTTGAACACACACAAAAAATTTTATCAAAATCGGTCCAGTCGTTTGAGAGAAGTTCAGTGACATACACACTCACAGAAGAATTATATATATATAAAGATTGTTGACTAGCGGCGTACCCTTGCTTCGCTCGGGTTCACCTCTAGACAAACATAAATAAATTTATCATTATCGGGAACCGTACCTTTTTCCAGGATAAAAAGTAGCCTATTTGTTATATTAATGTATGAACTATATTATTATAAAGTTTCATTAAAATCCAATCGGTAGTTTTTGTGTACTAAGCTGTATAAGTTACTATAGTTTTTTAACTATCCCACGGGAATCCTTTAATTTTCTGGGATGAAAAGTCTTTAAAATTTTGACCGGAAAAATAAGATACCTCCATGCAAAATTTTATTTAAATTGGCCCAATAGTTTCGAAGATTAGCCCGTACAAACAGACAGAGGAAAAAATAAAAAAAAACAGGATTTGTTCTATTTCTCTTCTTACATGGCTCGGACTCAGTTTAAAGCATTTTTTATTTGTACAGATATTCGACCTCTACAGTTGTATTATATGTATAGATAAAGCACATTTGCTCTACATTACTGAGAGTTGAATCCAATATAAACATTAAACATATTTACAATAAAGAAAACATTTGAATATTATTATATAAGAGTCTATAAATATTTAGTATAAATTATTATATAAGAGATATGTAGGTCGTTACTATTTATGTAAAATCTTTAAAAAGGACTCTGAATAAATTGATTCTAACTTAAATATTTTTTTTTGATTTAGCCTTCGGCTATCTATTAAGTCGACGTTTAATAACAGTAACTCTATCAACTACCAATAAAAAGCCAATCATTTAAAGCTGTACAACTGTGAAATGTAATAAGGTTGAAATTTTTCCAGTAGTAATATATCTTTTTATTTTTTACCGCGTACTTCAATTGAATACTACTACAACTTTTACTGAACTTTTGCAAGTACTCAAATATTTTTTTAAAAATATACAGAAGAAAGTACTCCACTTAAATTGTTCAGTTTGAAAAATTGGCATAAAAATAAAATAGTAGAAAGATAAAAGAAAAGCGCACCACGTTACGATACTATGAAAGTAAAAAAATAGTTTAAAATAAGACGTATCATTTTAACCTAAAGTTCCTCAAACTTTTCAATTACAAATATACTAATTAAAATGTTGGTGATCAAAATATATCGAGACTCGCGATACTCATGAAAACATTTCACACGCATCGGCAATAATGCTAAGCTTAATAATTCGTTGAGGCACCTGGCGAGACAGGAACGAGCAAAGTTTTAGGGGAAGACTGTAAATCGATGGAAAACATTCGCATTTTCAGCCAAGTTATAGACAAGAGCGATGAAACACATAAAAGGTTTAGATAAGCGTATCACTTATAGATTTAAGATACGTCACGAAGTAGTTGTACCTTAATGTCGTAAACTAACTCGCTCGTAACTAGTAAAGTAAATCTCCTTGAAAATTTCGTTATATACTACATATACCAAGTAATCAAACGAGATAATATGCATCCAATCTTTTTTGCTATATAAGCTGATTCAATATTCAAAAAATGTTCAATCGGAAGAAAGACAATTCCCATAAAACAGCTTACAAGAAAAAAAGCTAAGCAAAAAGCAGAATATGGTATCGAACGTTCATATATAATAAACGAGACTAAATTCTATCATAAATAATAGACACTTCAGATGCTTCACTAACAGCTGTCGCTTGTGCGAATTGTGACGAGATCGGATCCCAGTCGATAAAATAACAATCTTCTTGCATTGTACGTATATAGAGCTTTTAATTAATCATCTCAAGTATCGAGAGAACTCGTTCATCCCTTGAAATGTAATAAAAATTGAAACAATATCTTTGAAAATATATTTTGATGTTTTTACCTCTTTCACAGATTACTTGTGATCCGTCAAAAAGATATGATAAGAGGAAGCTACAAGGACGATGTTTACGCTCGTCTGACGTTGAGTTCTGATAAATCACTACGGTTCAAAAAAAATATTCATATATATTATTGATAGATTGTTTTTGCTTCATGAGCATTTTTATCTCTTTTCTTCTTGTATTTTGCGCTAATGGTTTTAGATACAAAAAATACAACAAGTCTATTATTACTAACCTTGATTTTGATAAAAACATGATTATAGAAACTTTCATATCAATCACACATTACCAAAATCAAATATTATGACTAAAAATTATGATTTAAAAATTAAAATGTAAATAAAACTAGTTTTAAAAATTAAATTCTCTGTTTTATAAACGACAAATAATGCTCACTCACTAATTAATCACAAAATCTCAAAATAAGTATTATATTAATACACCTGATAGGATAAAAGAAAATTTCTATTCATCGCTTGAGTAGATCGTATTATACAGATTGAGATCGATTTTTCATGCGTCATATGAAAACGTAGAGTAGGTACGTAGTAAGTAAAACAGATTCGTTTTTGTAGAAACATATGCAAGAAAAACAAGGAGTGGTTACTACTCGTATTAAAAGAGCTATCATTAATTGTGGAGTCTACTCAGTAATGTTGTTGTCAATTATGTAGAAAAATATTATAATATATATATATAATATAATAATATTCTTTATTCAAGTGACCAGTGACACATTATGGTTAGTATCATGCTTAGAATACTGTTGGCACTACCCCGTACCCTACGCACCAGAGAGAGACCCACATCTTTTTCTCATAAGGGCGTAAAAACAATCAACACGCGCTTCAGCGAACATCCCTGAGGCACTGCAGTATCGAGGCAGCCCCAACAGCACCCTGAATGCGTTATTGTATTGAACGCGGAGAGCACTATAAGATTTTTGAGTATATCCTGCTCATATGTACACGTGTAAAAAGATAATATCTTTCGTATGAACATTAATCCAAGCCTCTTAAAGTAATTCCATGTAAACCCGTAATGAAACATTTTCATCGACTGGTGAAATAATTTGTATTATACTGTCTTCAAGATTGAGAGGATTATTCAGGTCTGTTATAAATATGTATGTTTATTTTAGATGAGGAACGTAGGCACAAAGATAAACGACAAAGGTGTCTTCAGCAGCCTGGAGCATTTTCTCAACTCTACGAGGATCAATTACAGTTAATTAAGTAGCAGACCCCTGTTTGTTGCGAAATCTTAAACTATAACAACGCATGTTATTTTACAGCCATTTTGAACTTGATAAATGAAAGCAAAATTCATGAGCTTTTAGGACATAGCTTGCGCTTAGCAAAAATCTGCGTGTGAAAGTGAAAAAGTTTTCAGATTCGTTCCATATTTGAGCACAATATTTTGCAAATTTCTCACTTTATTCTGAAACTAGACTAACTTTTTGCAGCAGGCTATTATCTCACAAGACTACGTGCTACTCGTACATGTATTATCCGTTGTAGGAATAAATTTCTACATCGGTTATTCTCAGGTTCATAAACTATTTATAAGCAAAAATCCCATTTACGAACATACTTTTCTAATATAATGTCATAATAAGTATTACAATTCCTTAGACAAGGTAAGATACAGCATATATATGAAACATACATTTGAACTATAATCATTATTAGTATAATAATAGGCTCTAAATATACCATTATTCTATATTATGATAAATCTATATTCCAATCAAAGAAACTAATGAAGAAGAAAATCTTATAAGTTTGGGTCTACATCAATTACTTTAGACGAGTGGCCCTCAACGTTTAGGTGCGCTGTCGAAAATCGGTAAGGGTAATCTTAATTAATATACTGTAAACAATAGGTCGTGCACGACTCCGTTTAGGTAAGTGGCTATTTAGGCAATATCACGTTTCATATTTTGCAAATTGCAGTTTAAGTTCGGGGTGGCGGAAGATGGTTGACGTTACCTCCTTTATCGCCAGCGCGTCGTGCGGCCTTAATTGATATTGCCCAAACGAAGACATACTCATGGCAGCGATATCAATATATTAAACGATAGTATGGAGTCAAATATACGTCTGTATAGTAAATAATATTTAAATATTAATATTATTCCGGTTCCAGACATTTTTTCCGCGATTAAAAAATATGTCAAAAAGAATCCATACTAATATTATAAATGTGAAAGGTTGTGAGGATGGATGAATAGATGAACGGATGTTTGTTACTCTTTTACGCCAAAACGGCTGATCGGGTCTCGATGAAATTTGGCACAGAGATAGATGATAGTCTGGATAGCACATAGGTTCCCGTGGAATAGATTTGTTTATGTCCAGGGACGAACTCGAAGCAAAGCGAGGGTGGGTCGCTAGTTACTTATTAAATAAAAAATAAGTATATGTAATACTTGATTTATAAAACTTGTATATTAATTATTATTTAAACAATTGTGAAATATTAATATAAATATTATTATTTTATAATTTTCGCAAAAAAACTGTCGTAAGAAGATTGTATCAAGACAGCTTTCTATAATGTAATTTATTGACGATACATCTTTACAAATTTTATTTTTTGTGCTTTTATTTTCCATCATACAAGCAAAGTCTAGACCCTGGCGGAGCACCTAACGAGGTAAGTGCGCTTTTCAATTATCGATTTAATTCAAAAAGAAGAAGCAAACGCCAACTTTTCGTATGTTTATCTCATAATTTAGTTCACAGGCATGAAAATAATGGTAACCTCCTATGGTTCCGCGTAGTGCGGAGACCTAAACTTTTTAAATTAAACTTTCAATCTAACCAATTGTAACAGAGTACTCTTAGGCCAAACTATAAAAACATATACAAAGAAAATTTCCTTAAGTCTGACCTGAGGTGATACTTTTACAAACAAACAAACCAAATTTAAGTGCTCTTTTGTTTACTGTTTCATTCGAAATATTATACAAATGCTTAGCAAAAAATTTATTGAATAAATATACATTCAGTCCTTTTAACTGTTGGTATTATGCTTGTATCATAACATAAAAATCAGTTTTTAAATCAAAGTATTTAAAATATTTTCTAAATCTATACATATAATAAAATTGTAACTAAATCGAATTTGTAATTAAATATTTTTTGGAAAATCTATTTGAAATAGACATTATTATCGATACAGAGTCCAAATCTATAGTTTTTAGAATTTTTGTCTGTCTGTCCGCATCACGAGAAAACCACTGGACGGATTTTGATGAAATTTGGTGTGATAATAGCTGATTACCCGGGTCAACATATAGGATACTTTTTACCGCGGGAAAATATCTCATTTCTGAGAAAAAATACAAAAACTACAATGTAAGAGTATACTAATAGGTATGTAAACCCTAAGAATATGGTTTTTAGTCATCTGAACGCGGGCGGAGCCGCGGGCAATGCTAGTCTTTTTATATAATCTGACTTTAGCAGATTAATTCAAATCAATTGTTTCATAGCGGTTTTAATCATATCACTGAAGAGACATTCCACTTTCATGATCAAAGTAGATTTAATTAAAATTTCCCAATGGCGAGTTGTCTAAATTCCAAGCAAAAACAAATACCGTCTTTTTTTAAAGAAAGCTTTAATGAAATCTGGTTCGTTTAGTTACACTTTGTACATATTTTTTTCTACGCTCGTAACGTTCTTCTTCGGTTAATTTAAATTCTGTACATATTATAACGAAACATGATTTTGTTTTACTGCAGCAAATTTTAGTTACATACACAGAAAACACTTAAAAAAACACTTTTTTTCAAAAAACATATAAAAATAGAAAAAATGAAATTCGATTTTATTCAATGTAGATAGCACAACTACACAAAATAAAGTGTGCATTTGAAATTTTTTTTGCAAAATAAATTAAATGAATTAAAATTATGCACAATATTAAGAGTAAGTACTATTATGAATTTATAATGATTAATGAGCTATTTGACGTTATGATGAAGTAAAAAACTGAAGTAGAATAATTGAATAATATCATAATTTCCATATTAATATTACTAACATTTTGAACCTACTTCAAAAAAGGAGGAGGTTCTCAATTTATTGCGAACTGTTTTTTATGTATGTTCATCGGATTACTCGAAGACGCCTGAACCGATTTAGAAAATTCTTCTTTTTTTCAAAGGGTATAACTTCCCAGGTTTAAAAAATCAACAATAAATTATTTTTAAATAAGTGGCTTAATCGAATATGTTATTAAAAAGCTTTCTTCTATAAATTACCTGCTTATTATGTGTACACTAAATATGAAAAAATAAAAAGTTAAAAAAACCGACTTCCAGGCACTTAAGAAGTAAAAAATAACTAAACGAGGGTTTTCATTTAGAATAGATATCTATTTGTTTTGCATCGGCTGGCACCGACTTTGGAAATAACTGATACTTTTTTTTTTACTTTTTAACACCTGGAAGTCAGTTTTTATTTTTTTAATTACATCCAACGGTTTAGTTTATACGCTGATGAATATAAGAAACGGAGTGATTTTAAAAATTCATTAAGATTCAGTGACATCGACCTTTATGATAAACTGAAACCCCCATAGAATCTCTTTGTTAAACGACCGAATGTCCGAAGAATACTGTTTTCTTGTAGATGTAAAACAATTAAGTCCAAGTCAACGCAATCAAAGGTTACGACGATTTACGTCACGTATTTCGATCCTCACAAAGTCGCTCATCAAAATCCAAAAAGTACTTCCCCTTGACCTAAAATCTTATATATTTCGCAAGAAACAAACTCTTACAGCGTAAGAAAAGAAAAAATCGTAACAGATAAAAAATATAAATGTAATCAATTTGTAATATATCACGCATACATTTTTTTTTTTTCATTTTATAAGTCTTAAATGCTTTGTGTTTATTCTATAGTATATGCGGCAATATATACAAGTGTCAAACTTGGTTTTATTATAGCCAAGTGTTAACCCTAAAGTAAAACAATGAATAATAAAAACTGATCAAGGGTCAGACTCGTGCGAGGGATTCCAACAGCTATTGAATATAAGTTCTTATTTGTTGGCAAAAACGTAATACAAATATATTTTGTGGTAGTACGTAAGCGTGAATTCGACTAGATAAATCGATTTTTTTTTATATTTCGTATAGACGAAAAACCAAATACTACTCAGTTACTGATTAGAAAGTATAAATGGAACAAACTTGAAATATGCTAGATTCACAAAAATTTGTACGAAAATTCGGTATTTTTTTATAAATTACTGTGCAAAACAACATTTTTAATAATGTTTTACAAATAATGACTACTTTAATTCAAACTTTTAGGTAGTATAGGTATCCTCTGCGGATACAAAATAACATGATATGAAACTAAGGTGTGGGGCAAATATGTATATGTAACTAAATGTTAATATAATATAAATTAAAAATTTAAAAAATCCCCTACGAAAATTAATTACCATTTAACGATTACACTGGCACGCGTGAAGCACTTAATCGAGTAATAATACGCCAAAATGTCTTACATCATTTTGGAAAGGAGCTAATACTCTTACAGTGCTGGAGCGATATAACCCAAACATAGCTAAGAACCACCGCAAGGAAACTAGCTTTCAAATAAAAAAACTGCATCGAAATCGGTCCATTTGTTTAAGAGCTACGATGCCGCAGACACACACACAGAGACAGTCATCGACGTCAAACTAATAACACTCTTTTTCCGTCGGGGGTTAAAAAAGAGAGTGACATACACTACTGTTTCTTCCAATCCATCATAGAGTTCTTGGTATCGGGTACTGAAACACGCTTAGGGGTGGATAGTGAGGTTATGCGAGTATTTAGAAAATAAAATTAAATATTTCATTGTTAATTCTATTGTAAAGTACATAAATGTGTGAATTGTAAATATGTAAAATCTTCATTAAAATAAGTCATGCTCGAATAAGACGAAACTGATAGAATTAGGCAAAGTTTAACGCCAAAGCATATAGCTTACATTACCTTTACTTAATTTAACCACATTGTTACCTAAATAACAAACTTTCTAATTATTGCGGTTCGCCGGTTCAATACAGTTTTCGTGTCTTATATTCAGTTAATTAAAGGCAAGTTTTGATAGCTTAAACTTACTTCTAATAATATATTTAAGTAAACATACGATCGTATAAGTTTTATGTTTTGTACTTCGAAATTTAATTTTAACTATTACCATTTGTTGACTAGTTCTTAACGAATAAAGATCGATTTTTACGATCAATGTTTTAAATTATAGTAGGTGCACGAGTAGAGGGATTCTCTAATCTTGCTATTTAAATTATTCAATATGTGCAAATTAATTAACAAAAAATAAAAACCGACTTCCAGGCACTAAAATGTAAAAAATAACTAAACGGAGGTTTTCATTTAGAATAGATACCTAATCAGATATTTTCGAAGTCGGTGAATATTAATTTGTTTAAAATTATGCATAAAAATACATTAAATAAACAAAAAAACATTACACACACTACCATGTATTTAATGCACACACGCATATATACTCTTTCGTTTATTGTTAAAGTCTGTGGTCAAATTGAGAATTATGTATTAATTTAATACGTGAAACAAAAACTTTGTATCTCTTTTAAAAAAAATTAAGCGGACGGAGGAATGTGAAATTTGACACCGTTAAAGTTTATATGGAGATATAGTGTAGAAAGCTAATATGTTTATATAAAATACATTAGAAATACATTTAATTAATTAAAATAAACATTTTGTTTGCGAACCGATATGTTTTAGTTTAATAGCTATTGACGAGCTTTAGTTTTATAAATAAAAAAATCTATAATAATCACGGTCGTAAATGGTGTCTTATATATAATATAAAATCAATCCCAAGTACAATAAATTTACTAAGTAATTGTGTACCAAAAAAACACTTTATACATCAATATGCTTACGAGTGCTCGACGCTTAGGGACGTATTCTAGCTGCGCAAACATGTCACGTATATATATGTAGGTTTATATATACATATAGTACGCTTCAGTCTAGACAAGAATCCAACAATAAATACGACTATAGTACAAAGCAATAGCTGAGAACCACGCGACGATCGTAAAACTATTCACATTTGTCCGATAAAGCGACAGTTGACCCACAGTTTAGATTTAGTCAAATTGTGTAAATGAAGAATAAATTATTCATTTGTTTAGTTTTATTATAAATTACTTTGGATATCTAGATCTTATTAAATTATATTACTATTTTGCTTTCTTTACATACATATAATACGAATATTTTTTCCAGTAGTTATTAATATGTTTCAAAGTAGTTGCTGTAAAAAAATCTATACATATAATAAAATTGCAATCAAGCCAAATCTGTACATTAGATATTTTTTGGAAAATCTTATTGAAATAAACATTATTATCGATACAGAGGCCGAATCTATAGTTTTTAGAATTTTTGTCTGTCTGTCTGTTACCGCATCACAGAAAAACCAATATGTAAAGCCTAAGAATTTTGTTTTTGGTAGTATATAAAATCAACTAGAGTTATAGTTTTTTTTTTATAATGCTTATGCTTTACTTAGTCCTTTTTTCTTACAGTCAATATAACAAATTCATTCAATGCATAGTTATAAATTTCCAATTGTAAAAAGAGAGCTCAAACATTGTCTAAACTTGGTACGTAGTCATTTAAATTTTCAACTCTACAAAGTTGTTCGACAGTTTAAAAAGTAAACGAAAACTTTCTTCTACTATTTTATCAATTAGCATTTATCATTTTTTTATAATTAATATGTTATGCGTATTTAATATTTTTATCAAAAGTATTTTATTCGTATCGATTTCCGCGCCTACAAGCAAATTGGTAGTTGCTCGTTATCGGGGCTTTCCAATCGAAAAT
The DNA here is from genome assembly GCA_921882275.1 of Brenthis ino. Lineage (NCBI taxonomy): Eukaryota > Metazoa > Arthropoda > Insecta > Lepidoptera > Nymphalidae > Brenthis > Brenthis ino. The sequence goes on along the minus strand of OV170225.1, from coordinate 23,630,718 downwards.
TTTAAATCAAGAGCAAAAACGTGCCTCTTAAATAACAGAAAATAGGAGAAATGACATGAAAGTAATATCCGCAAATGATAAGCTTGTACCACGTTAAAAAATGTTGCACGTACCAAGTGCCAGCACTCAGTCGACTTAATCCATTTACGTGAGGATAGAGCGGTGTGGACTAGCTTACGTTGCGAATATCTCGCCGCGCTGCTTTTCATACTGTGTCATCATGAACCACCACCACCACCGATGCGAAAAATAAGAATGAAAATGATAACAAAATATAACATTGCTCGAAAATCGCCAAGACAATATTATTAAAAGAAATTTTATTACCAATACCATAAATGTAAAACAATACAAAAAGTGTAAATATACAAGCCTAGGAGCAACAACAAACCAAGATTTGTTGTTTTTAAGAAAACCCTGACATATTTGTTCCACAAAAAAAAACATTTTGATGATGATGATCAATGTCAATTATTGATAAATTTCGCAAAGGTTATATGTAGCTATTCAAAACAAAAATTAGAAATTACAAATTGATGAAAAGTAATATTTATGATGTTCTCCTAGCCGATTCCGGCTACGGCGGCCAATCTCATTGAGATTAGCCAACTACGCAGAACATATTATAGTGCACAAGTGTACGCGCAGACACAAGTGCACTCTCTATTCCTATCACTCTCATACTCCGGTGGGACGACCACTCGACACGACCGGTGAGAGTTAAGACGCAGGGCCGACGGCTTTACGTGCTCTCCGAGGCACGGGGGTGAAACACCGCCAACTTCCCAACTCCGGGCTGTTACTGAGACTTACTATACAGAAAGACTCAATAACTAAACTTGGCCCGACCCGGGACTCGAACCCAGGACCTCCGGGTGTGCAGCCGTACACGTTAGCCACTACACCACTGAGGCAGGAAAGTAATATTAGGTCGATATTATGAACCTAAAACTATTCTAGGACCTCAATATCTATTAATGTTAGAAATCTTCTTATATCTAATAAGCCTGACACATTAATGTTTATCATTTATTATTAACTATTTCCCAAAATGCAACAAAATTATCTAAGTTACATTTTAGTAATAGTTACATTGGTAAGTATAAAATATTAAGGAATTGATCCTTTCATCCTTAGGCATATAGCTTTGTCTTTTCTTGCTTTTAAATTAATTAATGCATTTCTAAGAGCTCCAGATAATAACTTTTCAGTGGCGCCAGATGTTGACGAATATAATGGCCGAGTTATGAATTTTAATATCTGCTCAGCGAACATCAGAATGAATATTGAACACTTTTTAAAAGTACATAATTAAGTTGGCAAAGATATTTCCGACACTTGGACGATAAATTGGCTGGAAATAATAATAGAAAAGGTAATTATAAAAAGAGCCTTAATAGCATGTTTATGGAATTTAAATTTCAAGTTGAGAAATTTGAAATTGTGCACTTTCTTTAATACTACTTTTTAATTAAAAAATAAATCAACCCACTCCAATCAACGGACTGTCATATTCGCACTTATAATCAATCCGTTTAAGATCTTTCATTTCATTTCTAAGATAATAATATGTATGTCTAAACTAGAACATATCCAGTACTGAAAGTTTCTAAAGTGAGAGCTTATGTATTCCTGCAAGCTGCAGGTACCTATGTATAATTCTACGCAATCATATACAAAGAGCTCAAATTATAGTTTTATATACACACACACGCAAAAATTATTGTATTCCATATAAAAATATACAAGAGAGATTATATTTTAGGCAATTATTGTTTAAAATTAATTAATATAAACTTTTACTAAAGTTAACTCTTAACGGTTATTAAATAAAACGTCTTTTACTTGGCTGAGTAGCAATTATAACAAGTTACATAAGCTCTAAACAAATTCAATAAATTGTTATTTGAACAAGTTGACTGTGATTAGGAAAATAGAACCTTCAAATATCGCTTTTATTAACTTTAAATAGCAAACCTAATATTTTGTTACTATCTTCTTCTTCTTCAACACCTATTCTATATATCGTTTTTCTTGTTCGTATTTTTAAAGAAGTAAATTTTATCAAACTTTTGGGATCATCTACAATGTTTAAAGAAAACTATTTAAATCTAGAATGGACTTTCAAACAAAGTACAATAGTGTAAATCTGGTTACTGTACAAGTTTATGTGAAGGGAACTCAGGTAAATTGCACAAATTGTACGAGGCTTGAACTTCATCCGTGCTTCAGTCAGTCTGTATGCCATACAATGCAATTATACCTATGTAAATGCATTGTGTTTTACTGTCGAAAATTTTTAATTACGTTCCGATAATACAAAATCCTAATAGATTTATTGAGCATGTATAAATTAGCTGTTCCTGTATATAATATTTGTGAGGCAAATGTATTTTATATATACCTATGCGGCGTGATCCTCAGAGACTCTTAGAACAATCATCTGCTCGGCTGCATTACCGATGGGCAGAGCTATGTAGTGCGCAGCCTTTGTGTACTCATTCGAATGCCGTTCATATCGTTGCACCAGTGGTTCCCTATCCAATGGCGCAACAACACTCCATATTAAAGGCCCAAATTGCAGTTTAATTTATTCCATACGTGTCTCGGCAACGAACAGAATCGCAATATCTGGTCGAAACAATACCAGCACTTATTAAGAACAATTTGATTGCATTTACATTCTTACTATAATCCCGAATGCAATATCCAAAGTGCTAGCTAGAGCAAAGCTTAGGGTGCACATATGAACACGTTCAAATTAAACGCGTGCAGCCAAATTATATTCTTTTATCTTATGTAAAATAAACATACTAATTGTAGTATATAATAATGAAACTTTGTATTGACCAAATATTTTATTTATCAAATATTTTCGGCAAAACTATAGTCAGTTTAAGTAAATATTAACATCAGTGCCTTACAACATTCGAAAAAGCTGGTATTACCGATTTGATTGGATTTTGTCCGTTTGTTATTCGATTTTTAAAAGAAACGCGTATACAGATACACTGTTAAATTAAAACAGACCTGCGAGTATTTCAACTAGGAAAGGAAAATAGATTGGATGTTTTTTTTAACTATGTGATACGTGCAAAACATTTTGGTTTTTTCACCTTACTCTTGAGTAAGGTTAAAAAATATCAATAACAAAATTTAATAAACTAGACGAATAACGCCACAAGGAAAATTAAATTAAGGGTAACAATAGAATCGTAGATAAGGTTTTATGTGCGTTCAAGTATCGTCCTTCTAGGAAGGATCAAGAAGTTTACGACGGAGCCAAATTAACATACAACAACAAACTCGTTGACAAACTTCAGTGTACTTTAGCACATATAGGCTCTATAAAATATATCCAGTATATTAGCATACTTTCTAATAAAACGACCGCGTTGAGATACAAAAAGAACTATAATCATCTAATAGACATAGCACAGATAATCTAACAAAGACATGACCACAGATCATATAATACTTAATTTAGCAAATATTACAATTTAGAAAATATGAAAGCAGAGGTCACTGCTTTGTATATAAAAAGATTATTTTAGATCCATTTCAACATACTTCGCTTGGAATAAAAAATATAATATCTGTACATATCCATCTAAATTTATTTAACATACTTATGTAAATATTGGATAAAAATAAATTGTAAAATGTTCATCTTTACATAACAATGAAATTCATCTAATACAGAATGCTAATTGTTTAATAAATCCTACTTTTAATAGCAAAAGCAGGCAAAATTATTTTAATATTTAAAGTAGATAGTTCTTACCGCTCGTAAATTAGTTTTAAAGAACGCAGTTTATACTAGTTTGAATTATTTCTAGACGAGGCTATTAGTATTACGATAAGACGAAGAATATTTCTTTGGCCTTTAATTAATACTATATATGAATGTTTATAGGAAAAATTATAATCTCAATTGATAGCATTTCTATTTATATATTAGCATTTCAATGCGATTTGACTAACGCCTATTACCAACTAGGTACTGGACCTGAACTATAAAGTACTAAAAATTTTACAGTATTTTCCTCTAATGAAATAGTTAAAAATGGTGGCAAATTATATATGAAAAATGTTGCTTTTAACTAAAAATATTTAATTAAGGCACTTAATAATGCAATTAATAATGAATAAACTGCTATAATTATATAAATACTAGCGACTTACCCGCGCTTCATTCGTGTGCATGAGCCATCCCTAGCTGTCAAACGGTAGCCTATAGATATTACTGCAGGTCATAGTTTATATGTGTACTTTATTTTATATCCACTTGTTTTAGTAATAATAAATGTCGTTAAAGTCTAAGAGATATGTGTATATTAAAATAGTTTTAGTTATGGTGACCTGATGTTTCTTTCAGATATCTATGCTTCTTTTTAATACCATATTCACTATATACCATATATACTTAGATCACCACAAATTTTTACCATAGTAAAGTAAAATATAAAATAATACTTTAATAAGAAAAAAATCTTATCAAATATAACTAACTATAAACAATTTAATCCTCTAAGAAAGTTTTGGGTTACCGTTCAGTCGTCGCACTTTAGAACTGAAACTTGCTATTGTTTCTCCAAACTATGCGTCTTAATGCATATCTCGTACTGCATTATACTTAACCATAACCAACTTTAGATTAGTCATGCTTTAAGTTACTTACATATGAATTTGAAAACTTCTTTCGGTACGGAATAGAATTACAACAAACACGTACATCTTTCATCTATAATTTGAAAGAAAATTTATAAAGGAAGAAAATAATAAACTTGGACTTTTAGACTTAAATTTTGCTTACATAATAAGCAATAAAAATATCATCTTATTAAGATACCGCAAAGTTATGAAAACAAAACATTAAACGAGTCGTCTTTTTCCAACGATGTATACGTAATGTAATTTTGATTATACTACAGCGAGACATAAGTACTTATGTAGGTAAGTTAGTTGAAAATTCTTTGATGTTTACAAAGGGGTGAAATAATAAGATCACGGTTACAAATAAGTTCAGAATAGGATTTTACTTTTTAAAAGATTAAGAAGTCCAGTACTTCCGATGTAATGCCGATTTATCTTCTTAACGACTTCCGCAATGTGACGCGTTCGGTGCGGCAAGGGAGGCAGCGGGGCGACTGCAATCGCTCGACGATGTCCTATCCATCCACAAACACTAACTATCGCGCGTTTGTCGTCATTTTTCATCTCGACATGCATATTCAACGCAACAATAAATCATTCGGAGCCATCCCTGCGCCAAACGAAATAACCTACTGTCCACACGCTAACGGGCGAAAATATATCGCATAAATGAAGGCAAACAAACAGAAATGCCAAAATATCACGTTAATAATTACCCACCCTTTTTGCTCTTTGATAAATAGCACCATTATTGTCAGCATAGCTCTTTTTTATTTATACATTATAAAAAAAGGTTTATTTTAAGGTCGAAATGTTTCGCTTCATAATATATCGCGATATGACGTGGTTACAAATATTATTTATAACATTATTTCAACAATCTGAATGATTGATAAGAAACGGGACGCTGTTGTAGTATAATTTGATGGCATAAATAAAATAAGGAAATAAATACATATTAAGGAACTTGTAGCGAATATTTATTAGGTAATTGATTAAATATCCTCCTTCCAAGCAGTCGTATTTTAATAGTGGGATTGTAGCTACTCGCTACGAGCGAGATATCGCCATGAAATCCTTTTATTACGTAATTACTTACCTAGCCACGTAGACTGCTGAATGCTGATTAAGATAAAATATTTTTATGTTTCTACTATTTTAAAAGGTTAAGTGAAAACTTTTAAATTTTAAAATTAATATCATAATATTATCTTAAGTCTTTCTTTTGATTTATCTTTTATCACAACTTCTATAACATTTTTCGAAAAGTTTGTTTTTTAAAACCTAGTTCTGTAAGCCTTATAAGAACTTCTAATACAGTTTTAGTTTTTTACAATAAGATAAAGTAAATAGATCATGAAATATAAAATAATTTTAGGTCTAGAGATATGAAATTTAGCATACCTAATTAATATTGAAAAATATCTTCTAAAATACATAATTGTATAGAACAACTATCTAGAAGATTAATAAAAAGCCATTCTAGTAACCATAATCTATGTGATATTGTGCAATTCCCATATATTTGTATCATATCCCACGTATGGCCGATAACTCAACATATATGCCACAATAAAGTAGCGTGCGATGCACAATGCGTGCGCTGGTTAAATCTACGCGTTACACGAGATGACGCCCTATCGACACGTGCATCCCCGTACAAGCTATTTACATAATTGTCGTTGAATGCCCCCGTAATACTGGGCTACTCGCATCTAATTTTACTAATCATTGTTTTAGTCACGACCGTGCACTGCTGTAATTAATGGTAATTTAACTATCAAAATTGCCCGTCAAGTGTAATTTATATCTATTGATTAATCGGCATCGGCATTTTAATATATTTATCATTCTAGGACGCCTTATACGGTTTATATTAAGGTTGAACTTATATCGCAGATATTATACGTTTGTTGTTATGCGAGTTACATCCTTAAGTTAGATTCGACTTTAGAAATATATACTCATATATAGCTTCAAACAAAACCATTACTAAAATATTTAATATCATATAATAAACTTAAAAAAAAATAAACACTAGGTATTACTTTTTTTGAAAATATTGTCTATTTACAGGCAATGTGAAAGTTTGTAAATGTGGATGTATGAATGTTTGTTACTGTCACGCCAGAACGGCTGAACGGATCTGGATGAAATTTGGCACAGAGATAGATTATAGTTACCCAACACACTGGCTACTTGGTTAAAACATTAGCTACTTTTTCTCCCGGAAAAATGTACGGTTCCTGTGGGATAAGTTTGCTCTTGATTTCCTAGAGGCGAACCCGAGGCGAGGGTGAGCCGTAGTTATAATTATAAATCTAACAAAAGTGTAACTGATCGCTGTCTGTACATGGAAGATATTTGAGAAAAACTACTATTGGAGAACTTTATTAACGCAATAGGACACAAAACAATGATTTTAGAATTGCCGTCTGTTTGCCTATTTGTCTGCTTGTCTGTGCGTTTGTGCACGATAATCTCGAAAACGACTTAACCGACTTGAGTGCGGTTTTCACTAATATATTGTGCTAAGCTTCACTTAATATTTAGTATTTGTTTTATTTTATTCGGTTCATAAATAAAGAATTTATGTCAATTTAAACAATCACCTAGATAGAGAGGTACAATATTAAATATAATAATAGTATATTCAAGAGATATAGAACGAGTAAATTATGAATTCCAGTGAAACAATTTTACATTTGATATTAAATATAATTAATATACTTTTAACAACTTACAATTCAACAACCCCTAAAAGAGTTTCAAGGGGGTAATAATCACAATAATATTAAAGTTGCCGACATTTCTAAGTTAAACTATGAGTTTGTCTTCGCAAAGGACGTCTCGATGGATTAGACACGTGTGTATAATTTTTCAAAATGTTTAAATGTTTCAGATAAGTATTTATGCGAATTTGCTACAGTGGTTACGGGGATAAAAGGCAATGTAAATAAAAAAATGTAAGCCCACGAGATAAATAGAACTTTTTAAATCAACATCACGTAGGTAACTTTTATGCTTTTTTTATAACATAAAAATCGTGAAAGGTTAGCATGTTAGCCACCATTGTAATGTAACACAAAATACGGCTTTTTAACTATTTTTAAACGCAAAAGTAGGAATATGATACAATAAAAAATAATTAAAGACTTTAATTAATTGTACCTAATTGCAGAGCAATGCCATGAAGTGAAACTAAACAACAGAAGTCAAGGAATTTTTTTGCTTCAATCCAAATTTGCTGTAACCACACAAAGACTTAACTTCTTACCTTGCAACCTAATTAGTCGAATGAAATTAAACTTCGTTATTTTTAGTACAAATTACTTTGAAAGAGATTCAACCGTTTTCATACATTTATGATTTCCAAGAAAAAATTGTACTGTATATCTAGATATGTATTAATAATAAAACTAATTTAGAACTTGCATGCAAAAACATAGATTAAAGTGACACTGATATTATCAAAGCACAGAAACTACATTAAACTTCGTAATTGAATACAGGAAGAAGTCGCTTAACATTAACTCGGCACTAGGCTCGGGCAGTAATACATTGTTGCGTGCCTAAGTTTTATATCACTAGCTACTTATTCTCTTCTTCGCTCAAGTGCATCCCTAATGCATAACTGCTACTCCTCATGTTCTGTGTACTAAACTACATCCAAATCTGTCAAGCCATTTCAGCGTGAAGGTGTAACAAACATAGATACACTTACATACGCTCGCTTACTCGCCTACTGTTGAGTTTCTCGCCAGCTCTTTCCGAGCCGGTGGTAGATTCCTCACGGACTGACTACATTGACATTTAATTTAAATTTAAAAAGAAAAATTGACGATTCAAGAGCGCTTGTAAAAGTCTATTTGAATAAAGTATATATTTTGATTTGATTTATATATACACATACAATATATATATATATATATATATACACAAACTTTGGCATATAATAAAAGCAGTAGCATTATATTTCTAGTATAATTTGGCGCATGTAAATATATGGACTGTCAGTCACCTGTACTATGGTTAAGCTACGTTAGATCTGTGTTGATTTTAATAAACTGATTACCTACATCGAATCTGTTGTTTAACTTCAAACAAAGGTGAATCCAAAATGAACAGTTCCGAGTTAAATGACAAAAGCGATGTTGAGCTTTTATATTTTTTATACATAAACAAATGTAAACAACTTCATAAAACAAGAAAATTAATTAAGTAAAAATCTAACGTCCTTATGTACCAAAAAAATGCGTTTGGATATTACAATCTCTCCCCTCTCTCTTAAACATTTTTGTGTAATATGTCAAAAACACTTATTATATAATGTACTAGTGACCCACCCTCGCTTTGCTCGGGTTCGTCCCTTTGTACGTTTTAACGGTTAGTATGGAATAGATATACTATATATTATATGATGCCTATAGCCTTCCTCAATAAACAGACTATCTAATGCAAAAAGAATTTTTCAAATCGGATTAGTAGTTCCTGAAATTAGCTCGTTCAAACAAACAAACTCTGGCTCTTTATAGTATTAGAATAGATAACCTAGTATAGTATTATGTGATCTGTGTGTGATATTACTTAGAAATAGAAATCATCGTAATTTGTTGTAGAAAAACACCAATTAATTATTTCTGAGGTTGGATCCACATTCATTTAAACTTATTCAGAAGAACATAAAATTCAGAGTAAAGCTATCGCGATCTAATTCTATGTAGCGCCATCTTTGTACTAAATATGATTATAATAAGAGAAAAAATACAATGGAACCAAATATATTTATTACATATTTATAAAACAAACTTAGGTATGCCATCAAAGAAAGTCGGCTTTTGCGTTTAATGAATATTTCTTTATCTTAAGATAGTCTACTTAAAAAAATATAGCTATACTTAATTTTAATAAATCGAGTAGTACGATAATTTCTGGTTTCGATAATTTTATACCAAACGGATTAAATACTATGCAGTTGTTTATCTATATATGTAGGTAAATAAATAAAATTGAAGTGTCTGTTTGTAATGTCAAAATACCAATTTCTTACTAAATAAATATGAAACTATTAAGAAAAACTATTACGGTCCTTAAAGAAATAAGAAAAATACATTTTTTTTTAAATTTTGTGTCTGTCTGCTTGTTTGTTCCGGCTAAGCTCCGAAAGGACAGATTTTGACGGGACCTACACTGGCAGATAGCTAATGTTATAAGGACTAACTTAGGCTACTTTTATTTTAGAATAAGAATTATGTTTTCGCGCAAAAAAAGAAAACCCATGAAATTGTGAATTAAAGCCGTGGACGGACCCGAGCGAAGCAAAGGTAAGTCGCTAGTGTTCAATAATCAACAGATTAAGCAGTAGGTAGTCATCGCACTCCTTACTTGAGTAGCTAACGCTCAGAACTCCAATATAATGTTTCAGTCAGAATAATAACTAGGTGAAATGCTACGCTACCTCGTCAGATAGTGCTCCTCGTTGTATTCGTCCCCATGTAAAACTGACAGTCATATTTGTATAAATATTGTTTTGGATATTTATATACATATGTGTTGTTGTGGATATTTACATAAATACCGTTTAATTACTGCTATATCTACGTAGTTTATTTATATGGTTAATTTGGTCCACTCCTAAGGGCCGTAGGATATATAATGCAAAATATCAGCGCGTTCAAACAAACAAAAGAACAACTTTCAGCCTTATACATTATATAAAGACTAAAAATGTTAATATGACGTCAATCGGTAGAGTCAAATATACATGCAAGCAACACCGTAAATAGCTAGCATTTAAATAATATTTTATACTGCTGCTACATCATATTATATTATGAACTTGAAGTAAACTGGCATAAACGTTTTCACTGAGCAATTTGAATTGAAGCAGTTCGCGTTATAAACGATATTTGCTTAGTGCAAAATTGTCTGTTCTAACTAAAATTGACAGCTCAGTCTCTCCTACCACATTTATAGACATGTCTTTCAAACGACCTTTGTACAATCTTAGGCTGATTTTGGTGAGGAAAATCTAACTATTATTATTATTATGTTAAAATTAACCTTCATGATCTTAAGTAACCGTTTCAAAGAAAATTACGTTTTGATGATGATTATTATTGCGAAACCTGCACAACTCGCCGCCGTAACAAATGTGAAGAAATTAGTCCCTTGTAGTGTGTATGTATGAAAGCCACCAGCCTAAAGTATTATTTAGATAGTATTAATTAAACGAACCTTGGAGCCAAACAGTTGTCTCATTAAGTTCACACATTACACCCTTCTTTCTTAAAAGAATTATTATTGTAAGTAAGTTCGATGTTTTCTGCACTGAACTATACATAATAATTAATTTAATGATATATTTACTTAAATGTATCCCAAAGTTTTCGAATGAAATAGCTGTGACAAGAGACAGAAAGACGTGGGGAAATTATAACGGTTCCATTTTGGATTTTTGGCTACGGAAACCTCACAAAATAATATCTTATATAAATATATTTCGTGATGACTTGTTAAAATACAAATAAAAGAAATGATTTCAAGGTAAAGTAGTAGTCACACAAAAGTACAAAGTAACTGTATGAGGTTTTTCATTTACAATAGATATGTACGAATCAGAGATTTTTGATGTCAGTCGCGTTTAAACACCGCCTGGTCGTACAAATATACATAAATTAAAATCATAACCTTTCCGTCGGTCTTGTCATAATCGGGTAAAAAATCATAGAGCCTATTTTCTGTTCGAAAAAATCTATTTTAAATATATACTTTGATAAAATTAAACCAAAAAATGATAAAATATAAGCAATACAAATTTAATATTTTATATAAAACTTATAAAGTATCTAACGGAGAGGTAACTAACCGGAATCTAAATAAAATATGTTTTAACTTTTTTGGGGAAAGTAAATATAATTTTTAAATTCCGAACATAAAACTTTATAATAAAATTGTTTTAAACTTTCTTAGATGTTTATTTTGCACTTATTGCATAGTAATAACCTTTTAAACTTAAAACCTTAAGGGAAAATATTTTACTTAAAATTTATTGAACTATAACTTATTCCTTAAAAAAATGAAAATCGGGTCACGATTGACGAAGATGTCACGTAACATAAACAACTTTTTTTTATCTTTTCGGGTTAAATCTACAGATATATGTATAATACGATACGAGTATGTTTTTTTTTTTCAAAATAAACATCAAAAATGCTCTCGCGATATAAAAATGTATGAGTATTTGACTTAAAAAACTATAATTAATTTTAACTTTTCAGACAAAACTCATATTACGTAAAGTATTTACAAATGTATAAAGTGCCTATGTATCTTCTTCTATAAGGAGAAATGGTCCGATAGTATTCGATTTTATATGTCGTCGGTCTCTAAATTTATTTCACGCCACAATTCTTGAGAATACCTGAGGATTACCATTATATATGGTTTTAAAAGATAAAACTTTATTTTATAGAATTTGGTTTGTATGAAAAATATTTGATATAATTTTTAAGGAACAATAAAATAAAATTTAAAATATAATGAAGATATTTGAATTGTTTAGAGGTATGTACGAGTATATTGCAAGAAGGCCTGGCGCACATGATATATGAGGACTAACTGCGCTGCAGTAATAAATCCTCCTTCTAGATATCAAGATGAATTCACTCATTCATGAAGCTACGTCGCTTATCGTTCCAGTTATCTATATTTTTAGCATAGTAAGTATTTAATTTTGCATCCCAGTCTTTTCCATATAAAACTCATTATATTTTCCTCACACACGTAATTTTATACTGCACTCTAATGCAGCACTTTGAAAATGTTTCATTCTAGCTTCCATTTCATTAGTATAATTATTTTTAATATTTTCTTAGATGTTATAAAAGCTTAGAAAGCCGATCCAAACAACCAGGTATTGTTAAAATTTTGAATAGTGCTATGTATATTTAAATAGTTGATTTCGAGGAAAAGGTTAGAATACTCTGGAGTAATCAACAGCTTGCGACTTCCCTTGTTTACCCTCATTTTAAATCTAGCTTTATAACTTCCTATCCCCAAAGATCTGCTGTGACTTGCTTTAAAAGTCCAATCAATTAAACAAAATCGATTGTTACAGCTCTATTAATCATCTGAGATACAATATAATAGTTCATTCAGACGCAAACTTAACCTTGAGCATCTTTTAGTAACATTTTGCAGAATAGTCGCGGCAACCATTTTATACACTTAGACGAAAAGTCTTATGCTATTTTCAGACTCATAAATTCTATGAATAAAAAACATGTCGATATATTTTAAAAAGTGTTAATTACTAGTAAAATTATTCATAGCTAGAGTATACCTAACATACGAATGTACTCTTTGTAATCTGTCAAATCCTACTAAGTTTAAACTTGTCCTAATCACAGTCAATTATTAACAATGCACTGCATAGCAATGCAGCTGAATGTAGATATAAATCTTACACTAATCTGTGCTTAAAAGCAATAGGAATAGAGATTATAATATAAATTATCAAATATTTATGTATACGTATACCCACGACTGCACGGTGTCGGGTCGGGAATGGGAACTATTCTGGAATTCTCGAGGTTAACACCGGAATGCCTTCTAAATTAAGGTGACCAATCAAGATCCTATTATAGAAATGGCTCTATAGATAGTAATATATTACAGGTTACATTTATTACCTACACAATCTTGATATGAGAATAATAAATGCGAATGTTTTTGTTGGTAGTTTTTCACTTTGTAACGACTTAACGTTTTTACGTATTTGATTGTAAGTACCTGGGCGACCGAGCTTCGCTCGAAGTTTTTGGCCAAAAATACAATTTTCTTTTTAATTTGGCTTAAAAAAAAGTAAAAACTTGAATAAATAAACAAAAGTAAAAACTTTGTATCCAAATAATGCGAAAGAATACCGCATGAAAACTTGAAAACACGCGTTTTCTCAGACATAAGACTAATCTAGATCGATTCGCCCCAGAAAAACCCCACATGCAAAATTTTGAGCGAAATCGTTAGAGCAGTTTCCGAGATCGCCGGTATAAATAAATAAATATACAAGAATTGCTCGTTTAAAGGTATTAGATTTACAATGAACATAGAATATATACTGGATTAACATACAGGTTTTATCTTATTGACGTTAGGCTCGAACCAAATCGCAGTTAGTACTAACGTATAGAATTATCGTCTTTGTAATAAAATACAATATAATTTAGAACATATTTTTAGATAATATTTTATTTTGTATACTTAACAATTATATTTGACAATTATTGACCTAAAAATTTGAACAAGTTAAAAGCGTTTGAATAGTACTTGATAATGGGGTCAAACAGAAAGAGAGGTCGAAGTGTAGTTCAGATTGTGGCAATCAAAACAACGTTTAATCGATAAAGGAAATAAACACTCGACAGGATAGAGGTAAACTATGAAGTTTGCTCAGAAAAGTCGCGAAGGTAGGTATTATACCTAGTATCTACTCTTACTCTCAATCCTAATGTGTTTAACAAATAATTTGTAAGGAAACGCAATTTAGCGATTAGTTAATCGACTGTGGTAGTCATTTTTAAATTATGGAGGAAATTGTGTGAATATATATATAAATATTTATAAAGTTTAACCCCAATAAATCTTACAATAAGTATACTTAATTTATTACAAACGACAATATTTATATGTTGAAGGAAGGTTATCTAGAAAGAATATAAATAACAATACAAATATCTTGTACAGTGTAAAATCTATATCTATACATATAATGAAATTCTGAGTCAATCTGTACATTAAATATTTTTTAGAAAATCTAATTGAAATAGTCATTATTATCATAGTCATCATATTATACAGAGGCCGAATCTATAGGTTTTAGAATTTTTGTCTGTATATTTCTCTGTCTGTATCATAAGAAAACGAATGGACAGATATCGATGAAATTTGGTATGATGATAGCTGGTTATCCGGGTCAACAAATAGGATAGGACTTTTCACTATGGGAAAATATCTCTGAAAAATCTATATTAACCATTAAAAGGTACCTAGGGAGCGTAGTACCCGAGCGGAACAAGAGTGAATCAGTAATATATTATATGTATATCGAAAATTCTCTTTGCCCAGTATAGCTTTGGTCTACGTGTTCACTTTATTCTCGTACAAAATAGAATTTAATAGAATTAAAAAAGGATATTAAGAAGGCTAGAAGTTAATTATAATTATTTAAAAAGGAATTCGTAGTGGACAAAGCATGTACGTACACCATCGTATAAGGATTTTTGAAATCATTAAAAAATATAAATATCTTTTCATTTCATTTCAATATAAAAATATTTTTTGGTATAAAAAGATTGGATAAGAATAAATAAATTATAATAGAATATAAATACGTATTTTTTAAAATGTTATCACATAAAAATATATTTCAAATATATTTTTTTAATATCTGCCTCATATACGTTTTAATAAAATAATAAATAAGCAAGAATTTACTTTAATCGTAATAATTTAATTAAACACGCTTCAAGGAAAATTTTTAGTATTACTTTTACATTTTTAGCTCGACGGACACGCCTAGTAGACAGAAGAATGAGACGGGCCTTTTATGCTGGTCGTATATTCGAATCTCTGATATTTTCAACATATTATTATCGATGTATTTTTCAATCAGCTTGAGGAAATAAATTGTATTGTCTTGATACCAATGGAAATTGCAAGCAAAAAGCGTAGATAACATTCACTCTAAACCTTTAAAAAAGTTATGTTGTCGATAAAAAAACAGGACCAAGATAGTGCAAACTATTAAAGTAAGAATTTTATCGGTTCGCTAGGTGATTCTGAAGACTCTCATAGAAACATTTTTCTTTACCTCACAGTAGAAAATATAAAGCGACATGTTGCTGGTTTATATCTACATATATAGATATACACCTAAGTATTATCAAACTAATTTCATCATAATACTCTATCAATCATGTGAGTATGGAACGTGCATTGCTCTTGCTGCGACACCGTCATTCATCACACTTCGAGCGTTCTTAAGTGCCACAGCGATGCTTTGGATATACGTACTCCTTATCACATAGTTCGTATACAAACAAATAGAAGTGAAATTGAGTGCATAAACAATCAATATATTACACTATTCAAAGTAACGGAATAATATACTGTTTATGTGTAAATCTATACATATAATAAAATTGTAACTAAGCCGAATCTGTACATTAAATATTTTTTGGAAAATCTTATTGAAATAGACATTATTATCGATACAGAGGCCGAATCTATAGTTTTTAGAATTTTTGTCTGTCTGTCTGTCTGTTACCGCCTCACGAAAAAACCACTAGAGAGATTTTGATGAAATTTGGTATTTGATAGCTGGTTATCCGGGTCAACATATAGGATACTTTTACCGCGGGAAAATATCTCATCTCTGAGAAAAAATACAATAACTGCAATGTAAGAGTACCTATACTAATATGTAAAACCTAAGAATTTGGTTTTTGGTCATCTGAACGCGGGCGGAGCCGCGGGCAATGCTAGTAATCTATATTACAGTATTTACACATTTTGTAGAAACTCCAAATCCATATCACAAACAAATTATACAGTTTAACTGTGCTTATGACATTAGTTACAGCTTTTTATTTATAGGTTTTCCAATACCCTCATTTGAAATCAAGTTAGAAATTAAGAATAAAATGATAATGGGTCAGATAAGGTTCATCTAATTGAGATGCTAATCTACTAAATTTATAGGTGTTCTGCCTTCACTGTTAACTCCATTATCCCTCGAGAACTTTGTGACTTAGATACCTGAACGAAAGTATGATAATTTTGTTCCGGTACAAAAGTACTTTATATAAACTATAGGAAACTTTACGAATAAAAGTATTCTTTTAAATATTATTTAACAATTTTATTCTCTTTACCTTTTCCTTCTGATTTTATTAACGTTGAATCTTTAAAATATATATAATGTAATGTAAAATATGAACTGACTTAGTACTGAAATATCTACTTTTTGCTTCTGAGAGACATCGTATAAATACTACTAATCAAGGCAAGCTGATAACCCCAAGTTTTCGTCTTCGTCAGGGTAGACAGGGTACAAGGAGTTAATTACTTACGTAATACGTTAAGTATTACCTACTACTACTACGAGTACTCTACTAGATGCTTTTAATTAAAAAAAAACTATTTAAAAAGCAATTGTTGAGTGTTTTACTACTGGGTTTCTCAGAAAAATAGCATATCGAGCTAATTATAGTTCATTATTGATATTATTCACATCAGTATAAATGTAAACTGGATTATTTCTCTGTCGTATTATTAGTTTTTAGATCATTAGATTAGTATACATGAGTCAATGAGTCTACTTAAATAAATTATATTTTCAGTTTATGACTCATTACATAAATATAGACACTTAAACTATAACATGTAAAAAACACAATATAACAGCATAGTACAGTAATAAACAAGAAAGATTTATATGCAAATATTAATATTATGACTTTATTAAGCAACGGCACTTTATTTAAACTAGAGTACTATCCATATGAATAGGGAAATTGCGGTGAGAATATGACGAGTATCCTTATGCCGAGCCGACAGCGGTTGAGACGAAGGCAGAGCATATTAGAGCCCACATTCATCCAACCCGGCTCGGGTACACGTCTTTATTAAACCGTTAATAAATTCGACAGCTGTACGTGAACAACAATCTAAACCAATTTTCTTCGGCCATTTCAGATAAAATCAGGTGGAAAATTATTCTAGGCATACATTTATAAGAGTTACGAAAGTAATTTTTACAACTGTAGCTAATTTATCGTTTGAGTTAACATGTCTTAAATTGTTTTCAAATCTTTATATATAAAACATTGATGCGCGTGGTTTGTAAACGCACATCAAAGTCTTCTACTAAACGACTTTACCGATTTTGATGATTTTTTTAACCGACTTCAAAAAGGAGGAGGTTACGCTGAGATTTATGATCCGATTTACGTGATTCTTCTTTAGTTTGATGCGGAATAGTTGCCATTTAGTCCCATAAAAATTTAACATAGTTTGGCCCAATAGTTTTCATTTTATGAAAATGTTTAATGAATATTTTTGTTTACGTGGACGATGTAATTTTATTTTAGTTTGTGTACGGTTTTTTTAGGAGATTTCATTTAGGTTGACTGTATATTATCATTAACCCGTGTCCCGATAAGTGGGTATTAGGCTACCTGTCATTGAAGCGGAGCGAGCGTGCGTCAATTAGAAGCAAAAAAAATCATTATTTTTTATTTAAAGAAAAATCATTTTTTTTAATTTTCTTTAAATAGTTGTGCCTACCTCTATTGGGTAATAGCAAATGCTTGAATACGGAATTCAAATCTTGTAACATATAGACCGACAAAGTTAAATAAGTTACAAAAACTATTCAAATCTGAGGTGCTATTTATGATAGTTCACATATTTACCTAATCCTTAAATAAAATTTCGAGAGCGAACAAGCTCACAAGTTCATTTCATTGCAATTTAGACTAAGCCCAGTGATCGCTACGTAAGCCGGCAAACGGGGAGGTTGAGAGTCTGGGTAGAATCAGTATAGAAGCGTCTGGTCGAGTATAATCTATAGAATTTGGTTAGATGCAAGAACAACTTACCAATTCGACCATCATATAGAGTATTGTACTGTATTGTCCAAAGTATAATGCGCTTAAAATACCCACAACTGCGACAAGAAAACGTATCCAATGGATATTCGTTGTTATATAAATGAATCATTTTGTTTATAATAGGTTTTAATACAAAATTATGTATATTTTGCTTTAGACAAGACATAGGGTTGTGTCATACCAAATAGAGATACAATATAGAGTATAGACGGTACAAGCGTTCGGACCCGCAATCACATCTTCACGTACTCTGATAATACTAAAACTTATCACTTTTATACTTTCTTACGAGTGACTTGCTCTCATTCTACGAGTAAATTGTATCTTTTGTTTTGTGATAAAAATACAAACCGACATACACGTTTACAGTATTGAGTTTTTATGAGTATATTTTCATCGGTTATAAATATTTTCATGTTATAATTAGTGGTACGAGCACTCATTTTAAAACGGTGCTGGAATATAAATAATTCACTCAACGAGTAAACGAGTGGAGAATAGTTGATGTCACAGGTGACACTTAATGGTGAAACGCATTAAGCTATCCGCAAAGTTCGCTGTGGAAATAAGGCTATGAATATAAGCAATTCGTTCGCTAGGATACTGCAAATTAAAATAAATGTAGATAGCAATTTTCGTGAACGATATTTGGATAACATGGGTATAATATAAAAATATATATTTAAAGATATATAGGACTAAAGAGTCAACATAAAGTGATAAATAATTTCATTCGATATAAATATCTAAGTTTATGTAAATGTTTTTATGTAAAATACGTAGTCGAATTTGACTATATTTTATCTACATTATTTTTATCAATTTCTATCCTACATTTAAATATAATAAGGTTTCATTAAATTATGTGTGTATTTCATTATCTTTCGTTTTACAACAAATACTTAAAATTCTCATACACAATAATGTGTCGCTGAGCTCTTCTATCTTAGAAACAATATCTTCAGAAGTGCACTTTAAAAGTATGAATGTTCAATTCTTGTCAATGGCCAAAGGAAGACAGACATGAACCGTAGTTTAGTGAAATAATTCTAGATGTACTTACGAGTATATTGGCCGATTTCACCAACAACCCACAAGCTACCACCAACGTATGGGATCCCTGGCTTAAAAGTCCCCTAAACTAGCCCCTAAATTAAATTTCGTCTTACGATCGTCTATAAGCCCATATTTCGAGCACCTAAATTTAGGGGGCCTTTTAATATTTAGGTGACCCCTAACTGTGGGTGAAACAGAAACTGTCCCCTAACAGCCCCCTAACCATGCTTAGGGGTCCCTAAAACTTAGATGACGTTGGTGAAATCGGGCATATGACTACTAACTCTATGAAAAAACGATAAAATACAAAATATTCCATGTATTTAAAAACATTTTAAGAGTCAATTCAAAAACAATTGAATCTTTATTTCTTTACTTCATAATTCCAAAAAATACACAGAAAAAATAATCTGACTCAAATCTATATAAAAATACAGATTGAATAATTAAAATAATAGGCAGCGACATCAATAAACAAAATTCAATAGACATTTCCATTTGAACTCGATTATTTTAAATTGAAAACATCGATTATAACAAAAAACAGGAAATTATTTTTTAAATTAACAATCAACTATTATTTTATATTATATTATTATATAAAACCTATTTTCATCCCAAATTTTGTTACACTTTATATGAGAGTAGATCATTTCAGTATTATTTTGTCAGCTTTTCTACTATAACTTTAACAAAGAACAATTCAAGGAAAAAAGTTTAGAATGACTGGATTCCATTCCTTCTGTATATGGATATTTGGATTTGCACTAGTTCCGATATTGAGTCAAGAACAAAAAGAATATGTAAATATTGATTTTCATTTTTTTAATTCGATTTAAAAATGTCAAGAGTGGCCACGTTTTTATTTTCTTCAGGTTCGTGTTTATTAGCTCTTTAACTTTAAAGATTGTACTAGAATTACTTATAAAGTTTGGCGATTGTGTGTATTAACTTTACCAATATAGCAAGAAAAAAAAACACATTTAAAAAATTCTTGGGAACCATTCTTATTTTATATTATATTAATATTAAAATTTCTTGGAGGTGGGTGTTATTGGTTACAGTTTCCAACTAACGTAGTCTTTATCGTACAATATATAATGTAACTTTTCAGTTTCTTTTTAATAAAGTTTTTTCTTTATTTATTATCGCTTGCGATGTTTTTGTTTCATAAAATATGTGTCATAGTTATTATAATAGTTAGTATTATATAATAGGTAGTTTTATATAATACATATTATATAAAAATTTCACTAAATATAACATTTTTAAAATATAGAGCCTTAAAGTAGGTACATAAGAAGTACAGTACTTAGTAACAGAACAGGATGCCATGTGGACTTTTTGAATACGAAAAATCTATGAAACTTATATATAAATCTTTTAACTATGTAAATAAATTATATACAAAATAGATAATGTGCCATAAAAGATAGAATTTAATTTAATCACTTTTAAGTTAGCATAGAAACATTTAAACGGAAGAGTATCTGTATTTTATATTTATTCATATGACTTGGTAAGAAAAGATATATGTATATGTAGATACGAGTATACCTTAGATAGCGTAGGTGAAATAATGTAGTTCAATTATTACTTTATAAAATGCAAGCTATTTATACAATGAAGATTACATAAAACCTTTGTCATAGGGACCATACAAAGTTGATTTTTTAACATATGAAATATGTAAGGGGCCGAAAAGACGAGAATGCGGTATGGTACGCATTGACAGCACTCGTAACATGTCTGACATCCCCTTCAATTTGGAGTTTTCAAAGGATTGTTCAGTAAAAAATGTAAGATTGTCGTTTCGAAATGAATTTAATGTAGGGGAAAATCCAATGATATTAACATACACAATATTATTTTCAGGCTAAAATTGTCATTGGAAAAGTTGAAAGTAACAACAAAACCAAAAGATTATGGAATTACCAATTAAGTAAGCCTTGTCAACATTTTGTTCTAGGACCTTTATTAAATAAATCATTTAACTTGACAAAAAACTGTGATATTGTTAAGGTAAGTTGTGTAAGTATAATAAAATCTGGTTATCTTTTGATGGAAAAAATATTATAATAGGATTCTTAACAGAACCGTCTAAATCCATTATCATGACCATAAAAGAGCGTATGAATAAAAACTGTAAATAATTTTCCTTTTGTTGACAGGGATATTATGATGTGCACATAAATATGAATGATTTGACTAAGAAGTTTTTGGGATCTAATTTTTTTTACGATACCTACTTTTTCAAGACCACAGCATACAACAATGTAGACAATGTATTTTGCGTATATACTATAGTAAAAGTATCAAAACTGTAACACATTAGCAATATATTGTAAGACGTCAGTGAAGTTTCCCAAAGCTTTAATGTAAAAGAAAATACAATCAAACTTTGATTGGCTGTTTTTATTAAATTCCCGCTTTTAGTACATTAAGTGAGAGAATGGTACGTACATATCTCTTCATAATAACCTTCCGGGAACGAGCGGGCAAATTTAATAGAAAATCTCAATTGAAAATCGAACAGTAATTCGTTCGCAGCGTTGCTCCAAAATAAGAATTTTCCTTAGGAATACATCTCCCAATTCTCTTACCAAGTGTCTTTATAAATTATACAACTCATGTTTTAAACAAATATCGCAAAATGTTTGTGCTCAAAAGGTTAATATGCTATGAGTCTATAGCTTATACTCGTACATATGTATTCCATCAGGATCTTGTTACAAATGGATATTTATTTTGACTACAACTGATTACATAAGATATACAACATAATAAATATTGACAGATTGTACCACATTAAATCTATATTTTACTAGAATATAAAATCTCATTATTTTATCATATATTTTTTTCATTTATTCGAGAAATATAAGAAATACCTTTATGTATGTTTTAGAGACATCAAAATACCTGGTATATAAAGACTTCATAGCTACCAAAATTCCTTATTCTGTCAGTATGTCATCTGTTTCCGTTATTAGAAATATCTGAGACTATATTTTTAGTTGTTTAGATTTAAGTATGTAATTTCATATTTTCAAAATAGATAACTCTTAGGTAGGCTTATTAGGATTATTATTGGACAGACTTAGGCTTATTTGACAGCTGACACTATTTATCTGTCGATCTTAGAAAAGCCATAATCGATTTCAAAGGGATTTTCATTTTATTAAACTTCTACGAAAAAATAGGGGTGTTATAAGTTTAACGTGTGTATCTGTGTTTCAATGTGTCTGTCAGTGGCATCGTAACGCCCAAACTGATGAACCGATTTCAATTTAGTTTGTTTTTGTTTGAAAGATTACTTAATCGAGAGTTCTTAGCTATAAATCAAGAAAATCTGTTTAGCCAGAAAATACGTCACGCATTACATTATCAAGTCTTATATTTGCAAATGAAAGTCTCATTAAAACAATTCAATGGGCTATTTTTTGGGATATAATGAATGTAAAAATATATTTTACCTACACTAATTTAAAATGATCATCTGATAGACTTACTAATTCAAGAAAAAAATTATACCTATTGTACCTACATATTTAACTATATATATAATAAAATTGTAACTAAGCTGAATCTGTACATTAAATATTTTTTGGAAAATCTTATTGAAATAGACATTATTATCGATGCAGAGGCCGAATCTACAGTTTTTAGAATTTTTGTCTGTCTGTCTGTCTGTCTGTTACCGCATCACGGAAAAACCACTGGAAGGATTTCGATGAAATTTGGTATGATAATAGCTGGTTATCCGGATCAACATATAGGATATTTTTTACCGCCGGAAAATATCTCATTTCTGAGAAAAAATACAAAAACTGCAATGTAAAAGTATACTAATATATAAAACCTAAGAATTTTGTTTTTGGTCATCTGAACGCGGGCGGAGCCGCGGGCATTGCTAGTAGCTTATAATATTAAACGATTCGTATTAACTTTAATTTTTGCGTTCTACAACGAGATGCTGGATCTGCACAGATTAAATTAAGGACACGGAGCTTAATACATTTTTAATGGGCACGACAATTACACAAAAGATTACGCGGTCTTAGTTAAAGTCCTTGTTCCACAGACTAAATCCCCGTGGTAATGGCCTCGGGCGCCACCTGGGCTGCTGTGGCCTCGCTAATTTCGCAAAGCACAATATAAATTACCGCTACCAAACAATGACGCCCGTACCGTCCAAATTATGTAGTCGCATGCTAATGCATGCTAAAAGGATTTCAACCATTCTGCTTCTCATTTCAAATTGTTTTCAGCTTTCCACGTCATTAATATAAACGGGTTTCAAATAAATTTCAGAAATTGATTACAGATTTTCCCCTCATATTGAGAAAGCGATATAAGCTTGTGGCTTAAGTCGATGAGATAAGGACTTTGTAATGGCCTTAAGACTCGAGTAGGAACTTAAAAATTACGCCAAGTCAGGCAGTTAATTATTTCTACCAGATAATGATTTGCAAAAAATGGCTTATTGGAGTTTTAAATAGTAAGTCCTTACTGTATGATATAAATCTTTATACCACATAATATATATGCAACTACAATATATTAAAACACTAAACAACTTTAACACAAGTAGCCTTTAAAATAAAATATTACAAAATAAGTTATCATTTTCAGATTGATCATTTAAAATGTTTTATATTCATTACTTTTAAGAATTCCATTTACTCACCTCGAATCCAACTTCTTAAACAATTTTGATACATTTAAAGTAAGTTTTGGTACTGGAACTTGGCAGATTTCCTAAAAATTCTCTTATATATTATGAAAAATTTAATCAATTTAACGCCACATTTTACGTTTCATATTAAAATCTACAAATTCTAGCCCACGCAGAAGCTAAGCAATAAAAGTAAGTACTGCAGTGTGCAGATATGTACGATACCTTATATGTATTCACTCCGATTCAAAATATATAAATTTCAAGTTGGGTCTTTGTTAAATTCCACAATAAGCTCGAAATATTTGACAATATAAAATATGAAATAAGTAACATTGTAACTCTTCAACAAATGTTTAAAATCTTTTAAAAAATGTCCAATGAAATTATATTTACAGTTTTAATTAAAACTGAGACCATGGATACGTTAAACAAATTTTATCAGACTATGTTCAGGATCAATTTTCATTATTTTTGTCAGTTCAAAGTAATCAATGTCCAACTTTCGACCAAAAGTTAATATTAATAAAATTGAAGTATACCTTATTGCAAGTCTTTGCAATAATAAAAATGAAATATGCGTATATTTCAGTGGAAATATTATGCATGTTGAAAATGAATCATCTCATATTTACTTAACGAAACAAACACTTGTTCATGGATCTAGGGTATCGTCTGTTAACTTCCAATTGTATGTGAAAACGAAATACGATATAACGAAAATTAATTTCATGTGAATGTAAACGTAAAACGATCGAATCGGAATCAGGCTATTTAAATGCGTGACCCGTCATTAGGCACAGCGGAGAGGTCCCGGTTCGCTCGAGTACGCACTTGATGGGTTCGCATAATCGACCTGTTAACGGCTTGGTATACCTACCAAATACTTATATATTTGAAGACCCCAATGTAGAATTATTTCATTACGAGACGAATTTCCGCATCCAAGCTGAATAAACTAGCTAAATTTGCTTTTCCAAGACTATTTAATCAAAAGGAAATTTTATATTAAAATTTTAATATTTATAAGCTTACCTAAAAATATCATAATATTATTTACTTACGTTTAAATTGTGATAATTTGATTTTTCTAAAGCTTACCTGAAATAAATAAAAAATATCAATAAAGTAGCAGTAATAATCGCAAAATAAATATTAGTAAATTCTAATCAAGTTTATGACATTTGATTAAATTAAGTAGTAGCCTAGTACTTAAAGATTTCACTCTAAAATCAGTAATATGCCAGTTTGTACCCACTCTTGCGTTAACGCAAAATTGCTTCGAAAAAGCAGTTTGTAAAATAGTCAACTAGATTCAACATTTACTGCCTCGAACAAACAAAGTTCAGCTACAGTTAGCTCAAAACACAAAAACTCTACACAAAATATTTTGTTCATTTTTTAAACACATATTGTCGTTGTATTGGTATATAATAAATTTTACTTTTCATTTTGATTAATTCTCAGTAGGTATTGTGAATCCTTTTCTCACTCACATTTTTAGTTTTATTAAAAACCTACTTAGAGATAATAGAAAACTAAAAGAAACTTCTTGGCGAGCTTCAATATTACCAATGCAATTGCATTACATTCAATCGGGCGAAAATTATACATAAATTGAAATCTGTGCCTCTTAAATTGTAGCTACCGTTTTTCATAAATGTATATATATATATATATATATATATATATATATATATATATATATATATATATATATATATATGTGTGTGTAATAAAATTGTAATAGATTTAAGGTTATGTGTAAAATATATTAAATATTTTACAAAAAATTTTTGGATTTTTGTTCGTATATCCGTTTAAGGGTTCATTTTAAAAAGTATCTTTATTTAATGGGTTTTTATTGTACACTAGCGACTTAACCTCGCTTCACTCGGATGCGTCCCTGAGTATGTTTTAAATGGATATGAATAGTTATTGCGAGTGTACCTTAGGAAAAAGACTTACGCTAATTCAGATTTTTTTGTAGGCCTCATTACTTACAATTTTCTAGTAAATTGTATTGATGTATCTCTTAAGGTTTAGCCAGCGTAAAATACGTAAATTTCTAAGGACAACTCGATAGAACTAGTTCTTGTGTTTTTCCGTGGGAATGAAAGATTTTTTTGTAGTAAAAGGTTTATCCTAAATGATGACCCAAGTAATAAGTTACCACTACATAAAATTTAGTGAAAATCTTTCGCTAAGTAACTGTTATATATTTTTGTTATGTATTATTATGGTATTATTTTGTCATGTTTTATATAATCGTTATACATGTGTTGGTTAGAAATCCTAAAATGAATGAAAAATGTGATACTTTCGAAAAGTTCCTAAAATTTACTATGATATTCCCGTCTTCACTTTCTAAGATAAAAATGCGGTAACGATGTTTGTAAATTAGAAATAAGCATCTTGAGCACGCTCGCTTTGAAATCAGAGTAAAGCGGGCTTGAACCGCGAGGTGAGATTCATCTGCACAACATTATCACCACTTTCTTATACGATGAAGGAAACGTGAACCTAAGTAGTTTTCGAAAAACATGTTCAGCAACATGCATTTGGCCCGCGTGGAGAACTATGACCTAATCCTTGACTGAAGGTATGTAGAAAATAATATATCGCTGCCTAAATCCAAGAAAAGCTTGTTAAATGATGAAACAACGATTAAAATCAATGAATGATTAAAAGCACTAATCAATGAGATGAAAGAGGGAGCGAAAACGCCTAGAGTGCTAGTCTTACATATGTAGGTATAATTAATTAGTTATCGAGGGCTTAAATGACAGCGAATTCTTATATTGACATGAATTACCACTGAAAAGAATTTATTGTAAAATCCGCCTTTATGACGATAAACAGACAGTATTTTATGGTCAATTTTACGTTTGCTCTTGGTTAGCATCCCTCTGAGTGGATTTTGTTCTCTGACACAATTAATTAAATACGTACATTTCAACGTTAAAAATCCCTCTCACAGTATAAAGTCACTTATTTTCTAGAAATAGTGTCGAATTAAAAAAATATCGATCAAAGTCCAGGTGGCTCCTAATATGCTTACAGCAGTTCCTAATAGTCGCTGTGGTCGAAAACGACTAGACATCATCATCATCATTATCATCAACAACAGTTTTAAATAAGACGCACTGTAGTGCAGTACCATCATTAAGTAAACACCAGTGACAGCCATATATGTATATAGCTTGTAACTAGTACTGATAGTTGACAGTAATGTCCAAAAATATTTTTCAAAGTATCAAAATATATTATAATATTACAAAATGGCGATATGAGTACTGTAGTGCAATTGTAAAAGTATAAACTATTTATACACAATATGCGGTAAAGTCAACTGAAATAACACAATAATGTCATATTATTTCTTACGAGTCATTGTTTCGAAGTCACGTAAGCATTGGCGACGAACTACACCTGTCGACTGCATTTGCCACAGGGGACTTCTCACAAAACTATTGCTTTGTATTTTCACGCTTGAACACAACTTTATTTCATTTTTCAGCGTTAGCCAATCGAACAAAACATGTCAGCTCGACTAGAAATAAAGCCCCCAAACTAAGTAGATAACTTTTCAAGTATGGGATGTTCGAATGTAATTACGCGACTAACTTTGAACAAAGTTTCTCGGTTTAGATGTAAACGACCTAGCACGCACACATGTTTGTATAATAATTTTCCTAGAAATGCCATATACCCAGAGGAGCTTCTAAAAATTAAAAATAGGTTATCTTGAAATAAATAATTAAAATCTACACATATAATAAAATTGTAACTTAGCCGAATCTGCACATTAAATATTTTTTTGGAAAATCTTATTGAAATAGACATTATTATCGATACAGAGTCCGAATCTATAGTTTTTAGAATTTTTGTCTGTCTGTCTGTTACCGCATCACAGAAAAACCACTGGATAGCTTTTGATGAAATTTGGTATTATGATAGCTGGTTATCCGGGTCAAGATATAGGGTAATTTTTACCCCGGTAAAATGTCTGATTTCTGAAAAAATACAAAAACTGCAATGTAAGAGTATACTAATATGTAAAACCTAAGAATTTGGTTTTTAGTCATCTGAACGCGGGCGGAGCCGTGGACAATGCTAGTTAAAAATAAAAATACCATTATTCTAATTGATACCAAACCCAAGGTAAATAAAAATTGGGTAAAGAAGAAAAGCATGAAATTTTGATAAGAAATCCTTATATAGGTAAGACTAAGAATAAAAGTTTTTCTTACAAGACAGGATTTTATTGAAATTTATTTTAAAAGTTATTATACAAGTTCGTTGTTTTTTGAAGTTAAGAATGTGGAAATTGTTGTTTAACCTATAGTTTTTATTGCCGATGGGAAATCCCATCAGACTCACTGGTTGTTAGATATAATTTGCCTCATTAAATGTAAACTAGCCTTAAAAAATCCTAATACTGAATTTCGTAACTGTTTTATAACTACTTACAGAATTTTTTAACTTTGACGTTTTTATTCAGTACCTTTATTATTATTTTCAATAAACTACAACTATTGTCATCATATATTAATCTTTGCTCTTGAAAATGAAAAAATAAAATCTCAAGCTTATCACATATAAAAAACCTATTTTTATATATCACTTTTAGAGAGCCTAACTCTATGTGCATACGTTGATACTTAGCTTATAGTCGCCATATTTGAACACAAGAAAATGCGCTCAATAGGTAGGAGGATTAAGGTAGGCTTAAGAAGATTTAACGCCGGCAACTTGGAGTTACTGAGACGCGATATACACAGCTATTTTGTGTAGTTTATTCGTAACAGGATATACTAGATTTAGCAGCCAGAAAATGTACGAGAGTCGAATTCAACAATTTCCACGCTTTCATACGTAACTCTATTACCGTGAATGTAAAAGATGTACATCTACCTCTGAATTACGAATTTTTATTCATATGTTGCTTTTGTAAGTTTTAGTTACACTTCACATTCACAAAAAATAGGCGGATAAATGAGAGCGTAAAAAGCACGAAGCATATATTTTTCGAGAATCTAATTGTTATTCATTATATGGGCGTGCTTATAAAGGATAATATCATTTAAATTTTATATGAGAAATGTTCCCAAAATTGTAGCAAAGTAGAAAAAATAATAACATGTTTTCATAAAAAATTGCCAGCAAAATAAAAATCTCTTATATCCGAATATTCACGCTATTTTTCTAATTATTATTTCTAGTTTTACCAAATATTGCTTATCAAATATCTCTACATAAGTAAAAAAGCCTCATCATTTTAGGACGAGAAATAAACACTTTCTTTATCCTAAAATAGACTACTAGTAGTAATAGAATAGATAATTATCGAATCTGTTTTTTATCTCACAGAAACGGTAAATCTTAATAATTATTCATAAAAATGCATTCAATTTGAAAAATTACAGTGTCTTTAAAATATTATTCATGGGTTTGACGACTAAGCCAAACATTATACAAACTTGAAAATTTCATCAGATTTTATTTAAACTGAAAATTTTATTGAAATAGTGCGGTATCAAAATTTTAACTGAATGCCTAACATACAAAGTCAAAATTTCAGGAATTATTTGTAAATTAAACTAATAAAAATCAATAGTAACAATGTCATATAATATAGGAAACTTATCGCCAAATCCTGGCTAAACCTTATAAGATACATCAAAACAATGTACTAGAAACTTGTATATCTATTTAAAAGATACCTAGGGACGCAACTGAACGAAGCGTGGGTAAATCGCTAGTTTATAATATATATACTTCAAAAATGTCTTATTAAGATATTATATCTACTTTAAATGAAAATCCCCGTTTAGTTATTTTTTACATCTTAGTGCCTGGAAGACGGATTTTTTTAAGTTTTTGTTTATAGTGCGTTACTTACAAAAGCGTATTAGGTATTTAAAACTTTGTATTATTTTTCATAAAACAAAATTCAAAGAATTTACTACTAACCATTAAAAGTTCCTCTATTCATTTCCACTCTATCACTAAAACGATGGTACCCAATAATTGTAAAATCCATCTACTTCATATGCATCTGCCAAGTTTCAAGTCGCTACTATGATTAAAAGTAGAGAAATATCTAGTTTCTAGAGTTATTCAAGGACAAAGATTTAGATTATTATCAGTCTTCTCCATTCTACACTAGATTGGCGAACTAGATTACCCCTTATTTAGTACCTAAAAGCCACATAATAAAGAATTGAATTCATTACTATCAAACAAAATTATTTAAATTTTAAAGATATGCCATATTCATTGATGACTCAAATTGTATTTGATTACTAAAAGTCCAAAAAAATGGCAAGGCACTAAAGTACTAGAGAATAACTGAACGGAGTATATTATTTACATTCATTTACTTTTAGTCGTTGCAATCCAACGCTACATTTTTTCAAAACAAGATAAACAGAAAAAAATATATGAAGGGAATCGTAAATATTCAATGCGGCTACCATATTCATGACAATAAGTAACTATAAAGACGGTATTTCATATAACCGAAGTGCCTCGCTGTTACGAGTCTGAAAACGTGAGCTGAAAGAACCCACCCACTAAGTTTATTGGAACACCTGCTTACATTCTGCGTTACGGCTAGCATTAAAGGTATAACGGAAACGCTTCCCACTGAAAAGCTGGTTTATTTACCAAATAAACGCAATTAGTTCCGCACTCTGGCTCTTTTCGTAATAAGATGATTCGATAGGCCGTTTTGTGTGTCAATTTTACGCTCGTGAGAGGAATTTTGTTTATTAAATCGATAGTACGTAATGTATTGTAGAACATCTATGTATGTATAATGTTTATTTTAATAAATATAATATTTTTAAATAAAAGTATCTTTTCGGATTATTTCGCGGATTTATTTTGATTTCTGGTTCCCGACGTTTCGAATGCTTTACAGCATCCATGGTCACGAGAGAGACTGAGGTGTTACATGTACTTTTTTGGAGCTACCGCGCAGGGTATGTATATATAGCATTATAGTACATGTATATAAAGACGAGAGTTTTAAGAATTCAGGGATTAAAACTAAAATTAGATAGGTACGCAAAAATAGTGCCTACGGATAATATAACAAGACGTGGCAGTTACAAATTGTGTATAGAAGTTTATCTAGTTTTAACAATAACTTCCGCCTACGGGTACGGTGCGTGCATGTAGCAAAATACACAATATGTCACATTGTACATTTCCTAACTATCTCATACTGAGCAATGACCATAAATTTGGAGGCATTAGCGTCGACAACTCGACGTACGCTAAAAGTTACTATGTAATTCTAGCCACCGCACCAATATTTACGGCACATATGATGCAGTGCATTGCGTAATTAATTCTGACATATTGGCATTGTTACGCCTTTCAAGGCACTATGTTTGAACACTCACTGATCATATTATTAAATTAATAAAATATAAATAATATAATTAGATTAAATTTGACTACGCACTAAAATCCTCACTAAAATCATATTGCCAGAAGCAGAAATCGAACGTAAACTTCCAATATTTCAAGAATAATCCACGTCGCATTTTACGAGTATCAATTCAATCGCCAATCGTCGTGTAGACAACATTTTTTAGGCTTCCACAGATAAAAAACTTTTTGGTGTTTAATCATATCAACAATATAATTAATTGATATACGAACATTTGTAATACAAAAATACAATTTATTGACATATATACGAGTATATACATATGTACCCCTGTCTATAGTTTTATAGAACAATAGATATTATATATATATATATATATATATATGTGTGTGTGTGTGTGTGTGTTAAGCTAGCTCCACTCTGGATTACACCCAAGTTCGTTGAGCCGCTACAGCGTGAAGCAGCAACAAAAATCACACTCACTCATAAAAACTGAATTGTGATTACAATGTACATTTAAAATGAGTTAAATCATATTTTTAAAAATGATGATGATTGATGAGACTTGAAGCGATTGCCATCCCACCCACTCTAGACTGATGTGATGCAACGTGAAGATAAGTAAATATTACTATATTTATTTGTATATTTCATTTTCTATGAATACTTTGAATAATTTAATGTTCAGTGTATTCGTTATTAATATTAATTATCTGACTAAAAGGGCAACTTGTAAAGCAAAAGTAAAACAACCTTAAGTCGTTAATATTCACCCCACAATTTCAAAATGAAACTCGGTTACTTTACGAAACTTCAACAAATTTCAATCTGAAGTCTTGACACTAAAGAATCCACATAGCAATTTGTGATTCAATTAAGAAAGGAATACTTTACTTACAAGGCTTTATTGTTAATCAATAAATTAAATATTCTAAAATTATCTACTTATTTGGTATATAAACTATATAAGTTTAGTTAAGGCGACCGAACTTCGCTTGGCGTTTTATAAAATTACGTTTTTTCGGAAATGATTTAAAATTTATACTTATTTTGGGACGTTTTGGAAAATAATGAGAGTAAAATTTTTACGAAGTGCGCGACAGTCAAAAAGCGACATGATTAAGTTAGCTGAAAGCGACATGATGAAATTAGTTGTTACCATGGTAACCGTTGTTATTGTCTGACATATAATATTATATTCTTTCTTTAAATGATATTCTACAAATATATGCCTAATATGCCTTATTTAACAGAGAGTTGTGACGTACGGGATGAAATCTGTAGCTATTCTTGTTCGGTTACGCCAAAGAAATGTAACTTCTTACATGCGTAAACATACACGCGTTTTTTTTCAGACAAGACATCCAAATCGATAAACTTAAAACGCAAAACCTCTAAATTCAAAATTTGATCTAGAACATAAGATAAGATACCCATAATATATTTTTTATATATAAAACACAATACAATAATATATATTATTTGGCACAATGATCTCCAAAAAATATAAAGCATGCTTGAGTTCTTTGAATTTTTCTGTAGATAAATGTCTTGTCTTATCTTTAACGACACTTACGTTTCCCACAAAATGCAGAAAATGGTAAGGATACGAACCTTTTAATAAAAATTTATCATAAAGTTAACATTTTATGTTTGTTATGTATTTTGATTGAATGCCATATATTAATATATGTTCTTATAACCAATAGTTAGCGTTGTTTTATAACTGTTTTCAATCACACATTATTAAAAAAAGTATAATTTTGAATAAACCTACAGTTCTCCAATGCGAAAGCTATGTAACCCACAAACCACACCACAGCCATATAAATCAGGTAAATTTACATAAATTTGCAGTATTCGATACATAAATAGAGAATTAAATTATTTTGTAACTGTTGTTCTCATACAATGACAGCGTCAACCTGCTAAACCAAAAACCAAAAATCGCGAATTTAAAGCACGAATGAAATGCTTTATGGCTCAGCGGTAGCGGTATTACTTCCAAGTTGAAAAGTTAAAATAATAAAATACTAGCTACGTAACTCAAAATATCTTGGGCCAGTAGTCTTTGTATCTACACTTGATAGATATAAATAAATATTACATCTTGTTATATTGTTCATATATAAATGATAATTAATACGAACATATTAAAGTTCATTTATCTCAAATATTTTACTTGAGAAATAATTAATATGAAATACGACTAGAGTAATTTTCTTGCTGTTTTCATTCAAATATTGTTAATACTAAATAAATAATCGTTAAGTATTAATAAATTCAGTAATTACCTAAAATAAATACTGAAACATTCAAAACATTATATTGAAATTAAATATTATATTTTAAATTTAAAGGTAAAAGTTTTAAATAATGTACAGTAAAAGCTTTTGAAAATAATGCTAACTACAAACTAGTTACCATATTTCTCCTCTCTACGCCACAAGAGAAAAAGTGTTAAGATGAACAAAAGTAAGTAAGCTCAAGTTTTAAGTCGAAGCTCGAATTCAATACATTCGTAATTCTTAAGTAATTTTATGAATTCTATTTTGTAACTTAAAAAATAACTTCCATATAACTTAAAGCCTGTTCACATCCCGGGGGCTGGTTTTCCAAAGTTCCTAACACTCTTTCTTGTTTAAGCCTACTTTTCAAATTTCCTATTTCCGAGTTCACTTCTTACAAATTTGCGTTTATAAGTCAATTATCTGTAATATACTAACTTTCCTAATGATTTAGCCCTTTTAAAGACGCACTGCTGCGCGCGGGCCTACTCTCTGTGTGCATGATATTAAATACAGTGATGAGACTAGTCCACATGTATATATGTATTTTATTATTGCTTGATAATGACGCAAAACATTTTGTAGTCTATACTAATATTATAAAGGTAAAGTTTGTGACTTTGTGGGTTTGTGAGTTTGTGACGTTGTAAGGGATAATCTCTGGATCTACTGAATCGACTTAGATGAAATTTGGTAAGAAGATAGTTAGAGACTTGGGAAGGACAAAAGAGACTTTTTATATCGGAAATCATCCCTTAAGGGGGTGAAAATGGCGATGAAAGTTTGTATGGGGAACCAATCTAGGGACGAACCCGAGCGACGCGAGGGTGAGTTGCTAGTTAATTTTATATAAACAAAAAAGTTTATAGTTTCATAAAACACATGTTTCATACGCTTTATATTTCATGTTTCATGTGCATGTACCAATTAGACTTCCTTTCAAGTCATTAGCCACTCATCGCGAGCACCGACCGTTTACAAGCTCAATAATTAACCGAACCTTGAAACTTTAACCGTTAGCTAATTTTGCTTAACCTAGCTACTGCAAGCTATATTTCACTTACTCGGTTCAAAATTGGAAAATATTTTTTTGTAAAGTTTGTAACTAAAGAACGTCATATAGCGTAGGTCATTATTTACTATCTTTCATTTGATCCTTAGTAGTGACTTTGTCGTCTGGTCCAATACTACCTAAAATATATCTTAGAACTTCAAATATAAAAGGTTCATTGGCATATTGTTTAAATATAATGCAGCTTTGCTATTTGTTTTAATTCGTGTATTACCGTCGACGCCCACAAAAAAAATATGTAAGGATAACAATGAAAGGAATTATACAAATGTATAAGTGTATGTAAAATGATTAAGCATTTGACGAAGATATTTAAAAAAATTAGTTTTAATAAGTTATGTAATTATTAAATAGTTATTAATTTAGAAATTTAATAATATATCAACATCAAAGATACTAAATTAAACCCATGGATCAAAATTACCGATATAATGCTACCGTTGGTCATCTATATAATGATCAGATCTGAATCAGTTCATTACTGTAATTAGTTCACCCACAGCTGCAATTAGATTCTACTGCTTAATGAAACAAATCTGAAGTAATATCTATACATATAATAAAATTCTAACTAAATCGAATCTGTACATTAAATATTTTTTGAAAAATCTTATTGAAATAGACATTATTATTGATACAGAGGCCGAACCTATAGTTTTTTTATATTTTGTCTGTCTGTCTGTTACCTCCTCACGGAAAAACCACTGAAGGGATTTTGATGAAATTTGGTATGATGGTAGCTGGTTATCCGGGTCAACATATAGAATACTTTTTACCGCGGGAAAATATCTCATTTTTGAAAAAAATACAAAAACTGCATTGTAAGAGTATACTAATATGTAAAACCTAAAAATTCGGTTTTTGGTCATTTGAATGCGGGCGGTGCCGCGGGCAATGCTAGTTATTTTATATGTTTTCTGTAGGTATACACACTTAACGTTTTACTCTGTTTATCTGTCAACCAAAATTGTCTCTGTATTTTTTTCTAACATGAAATACGTAATCTTACTGCTGTCACAGAAAATGAGAGGTTTTAGTTCCAAGGACATCAGTAAACATTTTCGCAAAATAATATTTGTATCCAATATATTTGTTAATGTTACAAAGGGTCAGTGTTTTTACTAGGAGAAACATTATCAATCATACCATTCCGTGACATAAGTGGACCCTCCTCATGCTCGCAGTTCCATTACTCACAGAGCCACGCCCAGGACTGATTTTCTCCGTCGACCAATTCGACAATAACCTACCGGTACCGTTGCGCAAGAATACAGAATCTGTGTTTTAGAAGCAGAATTTAAGACAAAAAGAAATGATAAAAGAAATGAGTATTCCCCTCTGATGCTATCTCGTTACACTCGGAAAGTTAACCGCGAGGGCTACGAGTGGACGATGTACATAATCTATACATAGAATATAATTGTAACTAAGTTGAATCTGTACATTAAATATTTTTTGGAAAATCTTATTGAAATAGACATTATTATATTATCGATACAGAGTCCGAATCTATAGTTTT
The DNA here is from genome assembly GCA_921882275.1 of Brenthis ino. Lineage (NCBI taxonomy): Eukaryota > Metazoa > Arthropoda > Insecta > Lepidoptera > Nymphalidae > Brenthis > Brenthis ino. The sequence continues at coordinate 23,594,368 of OV170225.1, read as the reverse complement.
TAGAATTTTTGTCTGTCTGTCTGTCTGTCTGTTACCGCATCACAGAAAAACCACTGGATAGCTTTTGATGAAATTTGGTATGATGATAGCTGGTTATCCGGGTCAACATATAGGGTAATTTTTACCGCGGGAATATATCTCATTTTTGAGCAAAAATACAAAAACTGCATTGTAAGTAAAAAAATACAAAAACTGCATTGTACTACTAATATGTAGAACCTAAGAATTTGGTTTTTAGTCATCTGAACGCGGACGGAGCCGCGGGCATAGCTAGTAATATATATAAAACATCTACAGTCAAATTTAATGCCAAATATTTCACAAAAGTGATTAAGTTCTTATTACATCACATGTTCTTTATAAATTTTACTTACGCCGCATCAAATGGTAACAAGCTTTAAAAATTCTTTTTTCTCCCTCTCAAATCAGATTTAACGGGCTTCAACTCCTAAGGGATGAATTTTGGAAGTATTCGACAGTACTTTCAAGTATTAAAAAGCCCATTACAAATTTAGATTAAAAGAATTTATAGTTTTTATTTCGCATTAATAATAAGCTAAAATGTTATCGTTACGTTCTGTTTACTTCTACTAAAATATACCTAAATAAAATGATCTAGTATTAACAGGAGAAATCGAAGCTGACTGGACTAGATGATACTCATGTTTTTTATATTCAAAATTAATCCCTCTACGACCGCGGAGATATCTTAGAATTTTAATTTCTTAGAAATTTACCTGGAGGTGTTAAGAATACATACATGGTTTTAAAACTAAATATATTCGTATATTAAATTTTTAATCATTCGATATAATTTCAATTTAGATTTGTAAATGAAAAATTGAAATTTATTGTTGGTAACACCTCTGTGTTACCAACAATAAATTTCCTTAACGTAATTTTTATAGAATACACGCAAAAGATCATAATTTATTCCGACTAGGGTTAAAAAAGATAGTCATGCTGAAGATATCGCAATCCATATGCTATGTAACAGTCCGTGCAAACTAAGAATTTATTTTACAAATTTTGTTCACTTATCCTTATCACGCAGGACCTTTCATATAGAAAAGGATTTTATTAACCTATGAAATTCTTAGGGACTTGGACACTACGAGTTTCAGGCATATATATGATCTAGTTTGAGGCAGCATTTCTATGAATGTTAATAAAAATGCGGAAGTCGAAAAGTCTGTCCAACCACCCTTGCTTTAGAATTCAGCAACGGTAGAAGAATTCGTCGTTTATTAAAAAAGAAATGAAAAGTGCTACGTTGAGTGCTCTATCGTATCTACTGTAAAACTGCTGTTGTTCACACTTTGTTTTACTCAGGAAGGTATGTTTCATTTCAATACGACATCAGAGAGCTAAATTATAGCGCAATAAAATGTAATTAAGATAAGTATGGAGAGCGTGAGCGGTAAAAGGATCGCTGGGTGCTATTATAAAATATAACAGAAAGTACACACCTGAGCGAAGCAACGAAGCCAGGGTTTGTCTAAAAATAATGATTATAAAGAAACAATTACTCACTAATATGAAATATCCTATTCAGATATGAAATGCTAAATATTAACAACACTGTAAAGTCCTGTCATAAAAGAGAGGAAACAAGGTACTTTCTTCGTTAGCACTGTTGTTACAGATTAATTGTTATTGGGGTTTTTAATTAGAATCCCTTTATTGAACTGTCGACGAACAGAAGGCGAACAGATCGGACTGTTTGTCGGATGATGTTCAGTTTTAATTAAACTTACGAGCCTAGAACGTTGAGCGAATGATTTTTAATACGTGCGAACTCTAACGTTTCCATCAAATCTATAAAAATAATACTTTCTTAAATTAGCCTTTTTTTTTAGATTCATCGCTGTTTTGTTTTAAATTTTTGTTCCCGTCCCGACAGTGAGTAAGACAGAAAAAAGTAGCTTTATTTAAATATCTACAAAAATGTATAAATATAAGCACCATTACGAAATTACTTGAAGGAAATACACACAAATAGAGACATTATAGCCGAGTGTTAGATGATTTTTATAGCGGCCGAGGCGGATGGTCCCTGGATGTTATGGCGACTATAAACGCCCGTGTTGAGTTGACGTTTTAAGAAAATTCCACCCTCCGACAAAGCTATTTGCCTCCCGTGGGGGATCCTGCTTTAGAAGCTTTCAAATTATCAAGATTCATTTAGTGAATAGCCGACTTAATGACAAGTAAAATCCTTTGCAAAATATATTGCGCGATAAAAAAAATATGAATCGAAAACTCTGGCCTGTCGAGACAGAAGATTTAAGGTAAAATTCCAATACTTTTATTAATTACTACTTTTATTTATTAACTACTGAATACCGAAATTTTTACTTATCGCTAACTTGAGAAATAAATGTCTAGTTTTTCTTATAATCATGTACCTACATATAATACTTTCTTAGATTTACGCGAATATATGCCATTTTAAATAAAACTTCATTCATTTTTTATTCTCAACGTATCGAATGCTTTACAGCATTCATGGTCACGGGAGAGACTGAACATATTTTAATATATAAAATCATGTACATATTTTAATGTAAGATTATGTTAAGTTAAATAATAATCAGCACATGATAATAAACTACAATATAGAGAGCAAAATTACACTTTAAATGCAACGTTCGGTGTTATTTGTCAATATACTGAGTATAACTAATAAAATAAATGTATAGTTTATCTACATATATAACATGTACATATGGTAGTGCATAAGGTTTCTGCTTCCTCTAGTTTTATTAAGCCGACCGATGTAATGAAATTTAAATATTTATCAAGCCTATGAAACAAAAAAAATACATAGGTCACTTTTATCTTGGTCCATGAATAGGTTTTTGGAAAGTCCCAGCCCCAGTAAAATGTTGAGACATTAGCAAAGGTATCGCATTTAAATAATGAAATTATTAATATATAATATTGCTTGTATGTTTCTTTGAATCTCAGGAACTACTAATCCGATTTAAAAAAAGCTTTTTGCATTAGATAGTCCGTTTAACAAGTTATATATCATATAATATATATAGTCTATCTATTCCAAACTAACAGTTAAAACGTACCAAGGGACAAACCCAAGCGAAGCTAGGGAGAGTCGCTAGTTATAATATAGAAATGTTGTATTACTAATGCCTACTTAAGACAGTGAACAAGTCTTTTGAAGTGTGACAGATGCAGAGAAAAACTAAGGGAGCGAGCTTTAACCCACCAAGAAAAAATCAAATATGCATTTTAAAAATATACTCTCAAGTAATTAAACAATTCACGCAAACATACTATGAGTTTTTCAGGTGCAAAAGTAGTACTATTATTTTTCTAGTCTAATTAAATAGCTCTAAAATTTACATAACTTTTGCGAATTCTACGAGATATTAAGACAACACCTCATTAATAACACAGGAGAGACTCAAACGATGAAGATTTTATATTGTTAAGATATTGTTAAATAGCTTGACTTAGATTTACTTGAAGAAGTAATAAAAGGGTCTTTTATCTTTTTCTACATCCATTACCCAAGAAGCGATCTCTGACAAAGAATCGTCTCTACGTTTTTTTTTTTTTAAATATATTTTAGAGAACGTTTTTTGGGTTTTTATTTCTTGCTTTGATTAAAATGTCACGTTATCTCTCAGTAACTAAATAGGAGTGTACTTATAGGGCTGTAAATGGCGAAATAACCCATAAAGATGGTAAAGAATAATAAATAGATTTTATTCTTGAAACATTAAGTACAAAAAGTTACCATCGCAGCGGTCACGAACATTTTAAAATAAATTAGCGTTGCGCACAGTTGGCATTGCCTTTAACAAGTAGAGCAAAATAAAGTCGCTCAGAATTCGAAAGATAAAGAAGCACTTGGTGTCATACTAAGATCGATTTGAGTACTTTAACAAATTTCTAGATAATTACTGAAATCAAATATTACTAAGAAACTATTATTGAATTATATAAACATTAAAATTTTATTTTTCATATCAGAAAGAGGCCGATGATCGAAGAAGAGAGCACTTTTTGAATAGATTGACAAATTATTTACATGACTTCTAAGAATCTAAATACATGTATGATAACACATTCCAGTAATCTATACTAATATTATAAAGAGGAAAGTTTTCATTGTTTGTTTATTTGTACGGAATAGGCTCCGAAAATACTGAACCGATTTAGATGAAATTTGGTAAAAATATAGTTTGAGACCCTGGAAATAACATAGGATAGTTTTAATCCCGGAAATCATCCCTTAAGGGAGTGTAAATGGGGATGAAAGTTTGTATGGGGAAGCAACTTACTATTAATACTCTTTTACTATCTTATAATATGAAATGAGAAATTCTTGTGTATTTATATATAAAACTAGCGGCTCACCCTCGCTTCGCTCGGGTTCACCTCTAGAAACGTTTTAGCAATTTTAATAATGAAAATAGTTATAGCGAGTGTACCTTAGGAGATAGACATATACTATGTAGAACTTTTCTATAGACCTTTTTAAGACTTACAATTTCCTTGTACAATGTTTTGATCTATCTCTTAAGGTTGAGTATAAATTTCTAAGGACAATTCGATAGAACCTACATTTCCGGGATAAAAAGTTACCTATTTGTTATTCTGATGTATGAACTATATTATTGTAAAGTTTCATCAAAATCCAATCAGTGGTTTTTGTGTACTAAGCTGTAGAAGTTACTATAGTTTTTTGACTATCCCACGGAAACTCTTTAATTATCCGGGATGAAAAGTAGCTGATTTGTTTTTGTTATGTATGAACTATATTATTGTAATGTTTCATTAAAATCCAATCAGTAGTTTTTGTGTACTAAGATGTATAAGTTGTTATAGTTTTTTAACTATCCCACGAAAACTATTTAATTTTCCGGGATGAAAAGTATCTAAGATGTTGGCCAGGGATATAAGGTACCACCATGCAAAATTTCATTTAAATCGGTCCAATAGATTCGGAGATTAGCCCGTACAAACAGGAAAACAGACAAACAGCTCGCTCGGGTTCGTCCATACCTACGAATATGTTGTATTATCTCTTTAACCATTTGTCCAAATTATATGCAGTAAAAGGGAAAAATCTTTTGTTTTAAACATTTTAGACGATAAATTTATTTATTTTGATAAGAATTCATAATTGTTGATAATATGACCAATAAACATGACCTACCGATTTAAATTATTTTTTTAATATAAAAAACTACTTTTTGTGACTTAAATATAAAAGTTAGACATATGCTGTCGCTGACTTTTTTGTAGGCATTATTAAGCTCTACAACTTTTCTCTAGAACATAATCATGTATCTCTCATCGTTAAGGCAGCGTTCGTAAGAAACGTTTTCGTTCGACCGTTTTTTCTCCGACTTACTTTGAAAATCCGACTACCACGAAAAAGCCTTTTCATTCTTCGGGTTAATATATAGCCTATGACACTCAGAAAGAACGTGGCTTTCTATTGGTAAAAGAATTTTGAAAATCGGTTCAGTAGATCCAGAGATTACCCCCTACAACGTCACAAACTCACAAACTCACAAACTCACAAACCCACAAACTCACAAGATCACAAACTTTACCTCTTTATAATATTAGTATAGATTTCGCGTATCTCGGAAACGGGTCTAAAGATTTGTATTATATTGTGTATTTAGATAGAGTTTGGCTTTTTAAATCTATCTATATAGGTGTACTTTCTGAAAAAAACCACAACTTTTCCGAAAAACACGACCTTAAAAAATAAAACGCAAGACAATATTATCATCATGATTAAATTGTAATAATAATACATACAAAGAAGAGTTGTGATTTGTGAAACAACTAAAAGGTTCCTGTAATAAAATTGTACTTCAGACATACCTGTATGTACATATATTATTTGAATTTCACTCAAGAAACGGTTATATTACGGTACAGTTATATTAAATTATATACAAATCTAAGCTTTTCTGAAAGTAACTGTGATATGAAATTTCTCTATTTGTGCTAATCATCTCCTGCATTAAGTTCGCCTAACAAACCCCTCAAATGGAATTATTTAGTAAATATATTATAATCAAAGCAGTGGCAACCCAATGGTAGCACACTCGCTTGGATAATAAAGTAATGTGGGTTCAAATCCCGGGTTTGGCACCTCATATTTATATTTACACATCATTAGGTATATTCAAATATTATTCATATACAAATCACGTTCAAAATGATTACCACTAGCTCTACTTTGAAGGAAAACCTTGTGAAGAAATCTGCATCTGAGAGTGTGGCCTGTTCCCTTACGTATTTCTCAATGCGAAGGTAGCCCTTGCCCAGCCATGGGACGTTAAAAAGAGTTGAATGAAATGAGATTTAATTTAATTTATTTCATACTAGCGGCTCACCCTCGCTTCCCTCGGGTTTGCCTTTAAAAAAAGCAAATCTATCCCTCAGGAATCGTATTTTTTTCTGGGATGGGATAAAAAGTAGCCTATGTGTTATTCCAGACTATAATCTTTCTCTGTGCCCAACTTCATCTAGATCCGTTCAGCCGTTCCGGCGTGAAAGAGTAACAAACATCTATACATACAAACTTTCACATTTATAATATTTATATTTATACAGACTTGCTCCTTTTATATACCATTTTCAACCTTACTTGATCAGATATAATGATCAACAATAGCAGAGTATGTCAGAAGTGACCTTTAAAGATAAAATGAATAAAATCCGCCTTAATCTAAAAAGCAACTAGGTAAGTATTTTATTTTTATTTTAATGCTATATAAATATACTATTATACCATAGAATTTAAATTAAACTTAAGCGTAACGCAAAATTTCTAACAGATTACTAGTAGAAACATTATACCATTAACTGCTGTAAACCCGAAAAAATATAAATAATCTAAACCAAAAATCTTTTCTTTAAATATTTATACATTAGTCTTGTCTGATTAGACTCGTAAAGCAGCTTAACCGATAAACACTTTTCAGCCAAAATAATTCTATCTAAGAATCATAAGAGTTTTCACTGGTTTTATGATATAATATTACTGTATAAATAATCTTATATATTCGATATGAAAATAGCAAAAGTTGATCAAAATTATTTCAGTAGATACTCTTATATTTGTATTTTTGTTAGTTGGAACTATCGATAGGATTAACTTTAATGATTAGCAGTAAAAGTTGTAGTTGCGAGACCGTGGCAAGTAAAGCTTAGACAACAAACAGCAATATTTAGTAGTTCGTGACAGTAATCCCCGGCAAGCAGTGCACTCGAGCGCGCCCTCATCACGGATTCTCGAGGGCGCGCTAAATGTAGGCCACGAAGTTCCCGCCGCCCGCCGCACGCCGCCCGCACGGGAATATTGCTTTGTCACTTGGCGACATCGCACTCCCTAAGTCCAAGTAATTGAAAATAGTTGAAATAACTCCGACAATATCGCTTCATTTTTTATAAATGTTTTCTTATTAGTTCACTTTGGCTCTAATAGAATAACAAAAAAATAATTAAAAAGGCCAATTTACAGCGTCAACAAAATTCAATCTATCATCATGTGAGTCCTCGATAAATCACAAAAGTTCAGTTTCATCCCAGAAAGTTACATAAATCTTCAATGGCTGCCGAATTAAGGGAGTAAGACCTAAAACTTTCCGCACTATCGGTAAAGTGGAACAAATAGCTACACATACATAGATACGTGTCATATACGTATAATACACTGTGTTAATCGTAAGCTGGATTTTACGATTTCTGTAAATTAAATAAATCCATGCTAAAGTAATTAGAAATAGTTCAAAATTGCAGTAGCCATATCAAATTATAATCCTGTGAAAACAACAATTTTGCAAAACTTCTAATAAAAAGTTTCGGCGAGTCAATTAAAATAAAGTCGTAACTACAGTATTGGAGCGCGTGGGTCGAATGAGAGTGGGTACCACAAAAGACATAGAAAAGGAGCTGACACAATAAAAAGGGAACGAGAATTTCTTAGACCCGCCGTAGACATTAAACGAAGCTCGAACAGAGAACCAGTCTAACGTTTGCTCCTTCGTTATTATGATTACGCTCATTGTTTTTATTTGTGGCCGAACCCTGTCTAATCAATTTTCCAATTTAAAAAACGATGAAGAACGCTAAAAGTATGAAATTAAATTCATTTTAGATGGTCATTTTAAATCTGTTTCAACAAATAATATTGAAAAATTCATTACGTGTTTCATTTACGTACTCGACATAACATTCTTTTATTGAATCACTCAATAAATTGTTTTATACGGTTTTATCTACTTTTGAGAGCTTGCATTACATTACTATTACATAGTAACATACCTTTTAGAATATAGTCAGATTTACAACAATTGTCTCATTGGTAGTCTAGTTAGTCAATATATCGATATCGATGTGATTGGGCCGGACAAAGCGTGTGTGCCTATTAACACGATACAAGACACAGCTCCTTCACAATGTGCATATGCACCAACGACATATTATGTACATACATGCATTAATTAAACTTGATTTCGCGCAGTCCGATTAATTTTAATCATATTACAACTAGTAACACTGTGTATTCTAGTCAGTAAATGTCTTTAGTGGACGCTGCAAATGCAGCATACTCGTACATATTAATATTGAATTGTTTTAGCAAGTATACTTTGATAAAAGGTTAAAAACAACGTTTTGCACAATATTATCACATTTTATTATATGACAAAATGTGAACGTTTATTTACACAAAATATTTGCTTCATAAATTTTATATGAGCTATTGATAAAAATTTATTATTATTTTAATTTAAGAAAACACTTCATCTACACGGCGAGGAATATAACTTGTATTATAAAGAAATAATAATATATTTGTTGAAATAAGCATAATAATTTCTTTAGTGACTAAAAGATGTTAATCTATACATATTATAAAATTGTAACTAAGCCGAATCTGTACATTAAATATTTTTCGGAAAATCTTATTGAAATAGATATGATTAACGATACAGAGGCTTAATATATAGTTTTTAGAATTTTTGTCTGTCTGTCTGTCTGTTACCGCATCACGGAGGGAGGGAGAGAAACCACTGGAGGGATTTTGATAAAATTTGTTATGATGGTAGCTGGCTACCCGGGTCAACATATAGGATACTTTTTACCGCGGGACAATATCTCATTTTCGAGAAAAAAATACAAAAACTGCAATATAAGAGTATACTAATATGTAAAACTTAAGAATTTGGTTTTTGATCATCTGAACGCGGGTGGAGCCGCGGGCAATGCTAGTGTGCTATACGTTCAGTGCGAAACATAGATTGATGAGTAGCTTTACTTTAGCGTAAATTCGTCAATAAAATCAATTGATAATTTCATGAGCAAATAAACGCTTCGAGTAAATATCAAACGTGGATGTTGCCGACGTTGTTTGTATAGCAGCAGTAAACAAAGATAACGGGTATGGTTTTACGATCGGAATGTAGTTAGGTTTCCGTTTTATAGGGTCGTATAGATGCTATGTATTTATGATACATTAAGGTAATTGTATAGTACACGAACTATGTAAGCAGCGCTGATCTAAAGCTAGGTATTGTGCACGCGAGACAGATATAGGGATGAGAAGCTTAACATAGGATTACGTTTCAGGCGGTGGTTGATTATGCTCCTGCTTGATTTACGACCACGCGATACGGTTAAGCAGTGCCGACTTGCCTACCTAATAAAGGGTTTACCAAAATCGGACAATTTATAGACTCAAGTGTACTAACACAATCTATACATGACTTAGAGAATAGTGAGATATAGGTATATAAGGACCTTTATCTGTCAACATTAGAAAAGGGTTGGTAAGGTTGTTAAACACAACCATTGAAAAATTCGACAAAAACAAACGAAGAATGTTTACAGGAAAATGGTCATTTAAATTCGGATCACAGTAGTGATTAGCTCGAGAATAGGAGCGGTGCGCTGCTTACTGACACCTCTTAACCTTTTAAAGGTTTCTTTTGTTAGTCTGCTTTTAGATTGCCTTTTTTACTGTCAGCATTAACATTAAAATATTATGCCTGACTAATATATAATCGGACTACTTTTATGTTATGTATGCATGTTTATTATATTACTCCTTCACACTGTAACGGCTGGATGAATTTGGATGAAATATTTTTATTGTTGAAATTAAAAGAATGAAAGTAAGTAAAACTGTATGCTAAGAATAAACAATGCTAATTTTATACATAAACTTTTTCTTTAATTCTATTTCCAAAATCAGATTCGGTATAGATAATTCTTAAAGAGTCGTAGGAATGATAAGGAAAATTAAAACCATTTTTTACAATAACATTATAAAAAAAACGACAAAATGCTAATGGACCGAGGGATTCGCACCAACGCACAATACATTAAATTTATGTATTTACCAATAAAATAGGCTTTTCATTAAGTATTTGTAGAGCCAGTAAAGTTTAAAGCTTGTATGTATTATTGATTTAACTACAGAATAAAACGTAAAGAAAAAAAAATCTTGAAGGGTGACCTTTAATTATTTCTTATTTTTTTATTTCCTAAATAAGCAGCTATAACAACTGGTTACCTAATTGTAATGACATATTGATCTATTCAAGGTACGATGTAAAAAGTAAAAACCTTCATAGGGCCTAAGCTTAGAAATAGGGTTCAGTGTTCTAGGGTAATATAGGATTCTAAAATATATAAACAAAGAGATACAAACAAATTATACATTTAACATCATATAATATAGACGCACACATTTACCTCTCGGTAATAATATAAGAAAATATCTTTTTCTTATCGTTCAATAATTTCACCAAAATAATACCCTCATTTTTTCAGTACAAGTTAATTTAAAAGATATTTCTTAACTCGTTTTAGTGAAAAAGCTTAGAAAATACAGAATTTTATCATGAATTGGATTATTACTAGCAGAGCAATCCCATTATATTAACAATAATATTATCTTAATTATTTGAGTTGCTTTTAGACATCCGTGAAATAAATATTTCTCATTCATTTTAATATGGTTTTCATAATAAGTCTGTCTGTAACAATATTCTCTGCCCTTTTGTCTGATTTGCATATTGTAAATAATCATTGAAATCTTGAACAATAATAGATAATTTATTATATAGAAATGCAAAGCTGTGTTTGTGTGTTCGCCAGAAAAATCAAGTGAAGCGACTTCAAATCTCAAGTCTCACATTGATATTTATTATCTTGTTTTCAACTTGATTCGTCTATTTTTACCCGACTGCGCGACGCAAAGGAGGGTATGTGTTTATCAGCCTATGTATGTATGTATGTATCTATGTGGGTTTGTATATTTGTGGCACTATTTAGACCAAACCCGTGAGCCGATTTTGATAAATGATACGTCGTTTGATTTGTCATGACGGAGCAAATATGATAGAAAGCATAAAAATTTGGAAAAATTAAAATGGCCGATTTTGGATGTCATAATGTGAAAAAGAAAAAAATGAAAATCAACAAACTATGTCAAGTGGGGTATCATTGAAGACGTATTTAGAAATCATTTTTAGGTTTTTTTTATCATTTTTCATTTTAAATAACAGTTTAGGATATATTATAATGATTTAAAGTTGGTCAACAACCATTTTCGCTAATTTTCCTACTTAAAAATACTTAAAAAATAAAAATATAATTACAAGTTACAACTTATATGTTTAAAAGTAATTTAGGATATAAAAGTGCTATATATAACTTCAAATGTCTAATTGGCAAAAACTAAAAAGCTGTAAATAAAAAAATGAACTATATTCCTTCGTGAACTTGTTGTTATCTTTTTAGTTAGCTTTTATGCAGTCGGGCCTTTTATTTTTATAATATACATATTTCTTTATCTAATACGAATCCATACTAATATTATAAATGCTAAAGTAACTCTGTTTGTTTGTTTTCACGGCTAAACGGCTGGACCGATTTAGATGAAAATTGGTATTGGGATAGTTTGAGACCCTGGGAAGGACAAAATATAGATTTTACCCTGGAAATCATTCCTTAAGTGGGTGAAAAGCGAGATGAAAGTTTGTATGGGGATGAATGATTTCTTAAGTTAGGGATATAAAACACATCATACCTATGGACATACGATACCTATCACCTATGTATGGACGAACCCGAGCGAAGCAAGGATAAAAGTCGCTAGTTATTCATATCAATGTTTCATGAGAAGTAAACTAAACGAACCTAACTACATAGTTAATTTTTAAATAAAACGATCTTTTCGGATTATTTCGCGGATTTATTTTGATTTTTGGTTCCCGACGTTTCGAATGCTTTACAGCATCCATGGTCACGGGAGAGACTCAGTCTCTAAATAATCCGAAAACATAGTTTTATTTAAAAATGTCAAACATTCGCGTAAATCTAAGAAAGTATTACATAGTTAATTTAAAGACGTGTGAAGACCGCCAACCCACATTTGACTAATGTAATGGACTACGGCCCGAACCTTCCCCTTCTTGCATTTTTTTTTAGTAATCTACTTACCTATACTGTAAAATAGTGATGTTTTTAAGTTAATTTATATAGATTACAGATTATAATTTTCATAAATACTAAGATGGTTCTAATTAAGTACAAATTATCTCTAAGTAAGTTATTTTTTATGAAGATGAGTATTCAAATAGAAGCTATATAATATTAAAAGAGAAATATTTTTATAAAACCTTTTTAGTTAGGTCAAGGTCATTTTGCACACTTACTAAAATCATATTTTCATCGGAGTGTTAAGAATACTGTTTATTTATGTTACTGTTTATTTTCTATTTTTGCTTTTCTAAACAAAAAAAATCCGGACAAGTGCGAGTCGGACTCGCCCACCGAGGGTTCCGTACTTTGTAGGAAATCTGTTTAAACTTCAATTTTCAACTTTTTTTATTTTTTGTTTTTTTTTTTCCTTTATTTGTGCTGTAAGATCATACTTTTGGCCTTTCGTGATTCTATGTCAACGGGGACTACCATATAGGTTTTCGACCTAAAACCTATAAGGGTACTTCCGGTTGACCTAGAATTGTCAATTTTGTTTAAAAGCTAGGTTTTACAGTACAAGCAAAGGGAAAATTCCAAAAAATAAAAAAGTTGAAAATTAAGGTAAATGGTACTTACAAGTTTTCACGAAAATCTATATTTGCCCATATCTTTTTATCGTGTTGACTCAGGATCTTGATTTTTATACACCTAATAGGGACTATAAACTTCAGTATCTGGTATAAATTTCAACTTGCTAGGTCCACCCGTTCCTAAGAAAATCGGTGGTAACACACGGACAGACAGACAGACGGACAAGAGAGTGATTCTTATACGGGTTCCTTTTTTACCTTTTGAGGTACGAAACCCTAAAAATGATTTAATGCTGATAATATCCAATAGAAGTTTGAATAAAATCGTCCTTTTATAACTTCAATGTCTATTTGTATAACAACAATCGAATAATATATCTCGAAATATCCAAAAAGATTTCTTACTTCTAACTTACCTACGTATATTATATATACTGACTACTACACAACAAAAGTTCCTATACCTACTACACAATAATCAATTACACGATAACATTTTCATTGGTCCTAAAAGAACATTACATAAATCCAAGTCTCTCTTTTTAATGTTAACAAAAACGTACCTGAATTGGGCTGGTTATCGGAATTAGGGCGCGCCGAGGGTGCTCCATCCCTTGCCTCTACTTCCAATGCGTAGGCACCCTGCTTCTCCCTATCGAACACCACTTTCGTGAAGATTTCACCCGTCTGCATGCTGATTTCAAAGAAATCCTTTCCCTCATTCCGAGGTGAATCCACAATGTAGTAGTACACCTACGTAAAAAGAAAAATATCTCATCTTACATTTAATCAATACGGACTTATTTTTATTTGATGGTGAAAGTGTTTCTTTTTTTTACAATATTTTTGGCTACTTTTTTTAATTATAAATGCGAAAGTTTTTATGTGTGAGTATGTTTGTTACTCCTTCACTGAAACAGCTGTACGGATTTAGATGAATACATGCATATACAGATACACTATGACTTAAGAGTGACATATAGGACATTATAAGTGTAAAATTTACCAAAAGGTGGTGTTGTCTGTATATTCATACTAATATTATAAATGTGAGAATGTGCTTGTTTGTTTGTCCTTCTTTCACGTCGAAATAGAGCGACGGATTGACGTGATTTTTATGTGGTAATAGTCGGAAGGCTGGAGAGTGATCTATTCCATACTAACCTAACTAATTGTGAATTGTGAGTTCGTGACATTGTAGGGGGTATTCTCTAGATCTACTAAACCGATTTAGATGAAATTTGGTAAGAAGATAGTTTGAGACCCTGGGAAGGACATAGGATACTTTTTGCGCCGGAAATAATCCCTTAAGGGGGTGAAATGGGGATGAAAGTTTGTATGGGGAAATAAGCTAGGGACGAACCCGAGCGAAGCGAATGTGAGTCGCTGGTTATTATATAAAATCATAAGGCACCCAAGCGAAGCGAAGGCAAGTCTCTGGTAACTAATATTTTAATCTAATGCCCAGATTTATACAGCCGTTTATAAAATATCCTCAATATAATTTCATTTCCCTAACGGTAATTCAAATTAATAAACAGTAAATAAAAATATAAATTTGTTTAAGACAACATCTCGGAAGGCATTAGAATAGCAAAAAACAAATTAGATTTTTTAGACGTTTGTACTCGTGTTTTAATACATGTAACATATTATATACTCGTATGCCCATATAGCAAAATGAAAATATATATATATAGGAATATACGTATGAAATTTGATGATTTTTAAACGGTGTCAAACGTCAATTTCATATAAAATTAATTGTATTTCCAAATAAACCCTTTTTAATTAGACACAAAAACCCTTTTTCGTACGGTTATTGGATCAATATTGATTCTAAAAGTTCCTTTGTATGTATGTATGTATTCAGCCCTTTTTAACGTCCAACTGCTGGGCGCGGGCCTCCCTTCAGTACGAGGGGAATCAGGCCGTAGTCCACCACGCTAGCCAAGTGTGGGTTGGCGGACTTCACATGTCTTTTGAAAACTTGCTAGGTTCTCTCAGACATGCAGGTTTCCTCACGATGTTTTCCTAAACCGTTAAGACAAGTGGTAATCATGTTCGAAATGATTCGCACATGAAAATATCAGAGGTGCGAGACCCGGGATTTGAACCCGCTTCACTCGGTTTCCCAAGCGAGCGCGTTACCACTGGGCTACCACTGCATTTACTTGCTATAAACTTTGCCAAATAACGACGTATATTTTTTGTAAATTAACGAGCACTCAATAACATGTACTCATTTATAAAAACTAATATTCATTAGCTTAAAAATAAAGTAGAGTACTTTTGCTGAACAATCACGATCAACAATTCTTACATAGTTGTCGTCTTTTGATCCCACCTTACGTCCGTTACAAATAGGTCAATTACTTAATAGTATTAATAATAATTAACTCAATGCTAGCCAAGTTACTGTGAAACAGTTCTAATTAGGTTAGCGAGGGTATATCATCAATATCAGCAACACGATGGAGGTATGTGATTAAAATTAAGTATTCACGATCCCTGGGAATATCGTAAAGCCTGTAGTATGTAAATGTGTGGTGCATGTAAACACCAAGCTTTATATGTCATCTAACATAATCTGCTACACGTGGATATTTAAAGCAACATAAGGTAAACTAAACTCGGTTTAATTATACTATATGTATAAGACGTCCCATATAAATAGGATAACCAGTTGAGATGATTTAACATTTTAATAGACGATTTTTATAACTATTAGTTTTTTTTATATACATCGTAAATATACTCTGAGATTTTATAAAGCACTAGCGACTCACCCTCGCTTCGCTTGGGCTGGTCCCTAGCTTGATTTCCCATACAAACTCACATCCCCGTTTTCACCCCCTTAAGGAATAATATCCGGGATAAAAAGTATCCTATGTCCTTCCCAGGGTCTTAAATTATCTTTTTACTAAATTTCATCTAAATCGGTTCAGTAGATCCAGAGATTAACCCCTACAACGTCACAAACTCACAAACTTTACCTCTTTATAATATTAAGTATAGTATAAATTGTACTGTAAATTACCTTCATACATGCTTATTTTATAGATACGAGTATGTATGACACCTTCAGCTCAAATATTAATTTATAATCAAAGTTCACATAAAAAAATAAACTCAATATACATTGTGTAAATAACATCAATAGATACAAATGCAAATAAAAAATTGTAATATCTCCAAACCAGCGTTATCGACCTAT
Organism: Brenthis ino; assembly: GCA_921882275.1. Lineage (NCBI taxonomy): Eukaryota > Metazoa > Arthropoda > Insecta > Lepidoptera > Nymphalidae > Brenthis > Brenthis ino. Next base: position 23,578,072 of record OV170225.1, on the reverse strand, counting down.
TAATTCTCCCTTTAAACCATGTAGGTATATGTTTTTAGGATTAAATTAAAAACTTCTATGGCTTCATATATAAAAATGTGAATGTATAAAGAATTGAATAATACAGATCGATAGTCCCGAGGACTTTCTCCACCTGAGGTCTGAGACATACCCTTTGTAACTAGAAGTCAATAAAATGTATTGTATTTATATATGTTAAATACAAAAAGTACCTTAGTATCTACACGTATAATAAGATTCTGAGTCATATCTGTACATAAATTATTTTTTGAAAAATGTTATTGAAATAGTCGTCATTATCAATAAAGACGCCAAATCTATAGATTTTAAATTTTTTGTCTATCTGTCTGTATCATGTGAAAACTACCATTAGTTTTCTCATGATACAGACAGAGATTTTGATGAAATATGGTGATGATAGCTGGTTATTCATAGGATAACCTAAAAAGGCATAGGATACTTTTTATTGCGAGAAAATATCTCTAACAAATCTATTCTAACTGTTAAAACGTGTTTAGAAACCAACCCGAGCGGAGCGAGGGTGAGTCGATAGTCTATACATATAATAAAATTTTAACTGAGTCGAATGTACATTAAATATTTTTTGAAAAATCTTATCGAAATAGTCATTATTATCGATACAGAGGCCGAACATATATGTACATTGTACATAGCTTTTAAAATTGTTGTCTGTCTGTTTGTAATGCCTGGGAACGCATCACGAGAAAACCACTGGACAGATTTTAATGAAATTTGGTATAATGCTAACTGGCTATTCGGGGACAACATATACGAGTATGTAGGATACTTTTTAGTGCGGGAAAATATCTCATCTTTGAGAATAAATAAATAGGTACAATATATTACAGTAATCTAAACTAGTGACACCGTAGAGTCTAACGTAGAGTTATCTATACTTAGTAGTAGTAGTAGCAATAATCCTACAATTCACTTACCGAAGTACCTTTAACCTATGTTAATTGGACCCAGTTATGCAAAAAAACAGCCATGTGCGTAAAAGTACCAACAGAGTTATAATTTTATTATAAAAAATAAAATAAATCATTGTAGGATTGAACATCGGGCAATAATGATGATGATTAAACGTAATGCTCTAAAATTATTTTTTCTTCATATTATTTAAATAACAATGCAAATTTTCAATGAAATCATATCCATATAGTAATATAGTGATACTTTACCACCGTTTCCGCAGAATACAAATACAGGATTTATTACATAATTATTAGCCAATCGCGAATAGCAATCGCATTGCAACGTAATTGGGATTTTATTTTAATGCCCAGTTGAATATTACGAACGTGACTGCATTATACATACATAATTTGGCTGTGGTATTTATAAACATTGTTTGATTCCAGCAGCACTGTGTATGTTTCGTTAATTAAGGGTATTGGGAAAATAATAAGCGAGCTTTGTTGTAGGTACTTTTATGTCCCGTTTTAACCAACGTCACCTAAGTTTAAGGGATCCCCTAAACATGGTTAGGAGACTGTTAGGGGACAGTTTCTGTTTCACCGACAGGTAGGGGACACCTAAATATTAAAAGGCCCCCTAAATTTAGGTGCTCGAAATATGGGCTTAAAGACGATTATAAAACAAAATTTTATTTAGGGGCTAGTTTAGGGGACTTTTAAGCTAGGGCTCCCATACGTAGGTGGTAGCTCATGGGTTGTTGGTGAAATCGGGCATTAGACCATTTTTATGATTATTAAAACTTTTCATACGATGCAATTATTAAATAAAACTTTTGTTCGATTATGAAACCTGTTTTCGGGATTTATATTAATACCTCTTTATTTTTTCTAATTTATTTCACTTTACTTATATTATTATATGTAATAATTAATAATGGACTCGGTATTATGATTTACATAAATCATATATTATCAAAAGAACTTTTTCCGATTTCAAACAGTTTCCGTAATCCGATTTATAATAATAACTTTATTCCCGTCTAAAGTTAATTAATTTTACAGATTGTTATTTTGTAATGGCAAAAAATCAAAATCTAAAAATATAATGATGATCTGAATAAAGAATACCAAAGCACAAAATGATAAAAATATTTTTAATATCGTATGTAATATACGTATTCATACATATAGGTATTATACATAAATGTGAAGTAACTCTGTCGGTTTTTTTGTTACCTTTTTACACTAAAACTACTTAACAAATTGCAGAGAAAAGCAGACACTATAAGAACGAAGCCATGGGTAAAATGTAGTAAATTAAATAATATCGTACGCATCGGGGGCGCGCATGGCTTGAGGGGGTATTTCTGTAGTAGACGCATATCCAAGACTTAATAACGATTTCAAATCTCACAACAACGATTTCCAATCTAATTTTAATTTCACATAATCTCCTTGTAGTTGGATACTTTATTGTAACTTTAATTAATCCGCTTAGTCCAGATCTAGCGGTTTACATTAATTTAAACTTTTCTATGAAAGTTTATATTTTAATTTATTGAACGAGTACTGTTCCAATCCGAAAAAATAACCTAAGTTAGGATTAATAAAATAAGATTTAATGGTTGTTAAATCTCGGTTTGATTTATTTTATAATTATAATAAACTAGCTGAAAACTAAAAAAAAAGGTCGGTTCCATAAAATTCTTATTTTGTCCCCTTATGGGATGAATTTCGAGAAATGCTCAACCACGTATTTATTTAATTGTACTAAAGAGCATTAATACTAAGTTTCAAGTAATTCTTCTGATCATAAATATTTTTTTGGGTTGTATTATAATGTTTTTCCCGTGGGAATGAGTTAATCTCCCGCGATAAAATCTCTATCTATATCTAATTAAAGTAATCTCTATATAAAGTAGCCTATGCTACTCTCCAGTCCTCTAAATATCTCCACACAAAAAATCACGCCAATCCGTCACTCTGTTTCGACGTGAAAGAAGGACAAACAAACAAATAAACAAACAAACAAACAAACAAACAAACAAACAAACAAACAAACAAACAAACAAACAAATAAACAAACAAACTTTGGATTGTGTGGAAGTATAGATATTAGTTTGAATGTATGAAATTCGATAGAGTTAGTACGTTCTTACACGTATGGACGTATGGAGACATTATAAATGCCAAATATAAGAAGTGGTTCAAAATATACATGAGTATATTAGAGACTTTTTCTTTTATTCATTTTACACCAAATCGATACTTTAAAAGCCATCTATTGATTTTATTCGTACTTATTTTTTTTTTTAATTCTTGATTAGACTCCAAATTACTACAGAGACTGAATATTAAATCAAAATAAAGGAGTGATACATATATTTTTAAATTTAGTAATACTGACAAAATATTCTTAATTTCAGTAACCAAATGTAACAATCTGGCAAAATGAAAGATTTACATATTAATTGGGTATAACGATAATTCGTGATGCTGGAGCTTTCAAGGTTTTTATCGGAGTATTATTTTTAAATGTTAGCATTTGTTACTATACTAGCTCCTTCCGCGCCTTCGCTCTCTTAGTTAGTTTGTATATATGCTAAATGCGTGTTACTACTAAATAGCCCTCACGCAAATATGATTGTATCTAATCTGACTGATCATTTGAGAGATCCGTGCATTCAAACACAGTGTCCAACACAGCTTCACTGTATTAGTATACATCACCACGTATGATTTAAAGTACCAAATAATATACAAACAAATTGTGTAAATAAAACCTTGAAATATCAAAAAAGCTTTACTATTCTAACAAAAAATAAAAGTAATTAAGACTTAAACAATATTATGTTTGATGTTATATTTGGAACTTTTTGTAATCTACCATTAAAAATATTTATTTAAAATCTGACACAAAACCGTAAATGTAGCAATTCCATAATATTATATAATAAAAAATACTCCACGTAGGTAACTCAATGAAACAACTTTGCCAATATGTGATGCTGCAAAATAGAAAAAAAAACTTTTTCCAGTTTGAATTCCGAACATGAAGCTTTTAAAATCGTTTTAACCTGCTTCGTGAGAGCACATTACATGGGGCTGTACATTTTTATTAACAAAATAGGGCTTATTTCACTTACGCTTAATGAAATATAACCCAATACTTGACCGTTTTGTGACTTTGTATATATTTTGGAATCATGTCAAGTTGTCAGCCAAAGTGGCGTAGGCAGATTACAGGAATTTTTTTAGTAATTAATTCACGTCGTGCGTTCACCTTGTAGTGGTGGGGGGGGGGGGGTCTCAGTAGTGCCCGGCAATCCAACCGGGTGGACAACAGAGTGGACCTTGGAGCAACCCCATGGTTGTTGTGGTCTGCTTCGGCAGACCTGCCGTCGGGGCGTCCGTCGTAATTGAATGCGTAAGCGATCCTGCGACGCCCCATTGAGACGGGGGAAGGTTTTGTTGGATTTTAGTGGATAGTACTGGCTTTGCAGGTGAGTTCCACACCTCGTGCGTAAATACATTTCCCAACGTTAAAAAAAAATGTTGATAGCATACTTGAGTAGGAAGTAGCCTATGTCACTCTGACAGATAAAATCTATCTTTATTACGTAAAACTCAGATAGATCAACTTTCGCATTTATAATAAGTACTCAGAACTCGTATATAAAATTAGGCAACACTTTGTGAATTTAAACAACCTTCGTTTAGATTTCTTCTCTACTTAGAAAACTGCTACTACTGAATTAGTAAAAATATGCTCTTTTTATGGCAACATTTACATAGAAGTATGTAATAAGTTTTAAATCAAAAGTAAAAAGGTAATTTTATATATGCACTTGATACACTTACCTGGTTATTAGGAAATGTTCCATCTTTATCAATAGCATTCACTTGTGTAACTTTAGTTCCAATAGGTTCTCCTTCAAGTACAGTTTCTTGTTCTCTTTCAGTGAACAGTGGTATCTCGTCGTTCACGTCTTCTAACATTATGTACACTGTAGCTTCAGATGCCAGCTGTTGCGCTCCATTATTCTGTTACATTTAATTTTATATTTTAAAGAAATATGAAAAAGATCTATGGTGCGTGTGTAAAATAAAATAAAAAATATTAAAATTATATATCCATAAAATAAACTCAATTAGAAACCTGAAAGCGTAGAAATGAATATGAAAATAACATATAAGAGTCTATAATATTGATTGGTCCTTCGTGTTCTCTAAACACTTTCAAGACACCCAATGAGATAAAATGTTTGCATATTTAGTTTCACCACACATAAGCTATAATTAATGATAATTCAATTTTGTTTTCAATTCATCTTCACTATTTTCTAATAGCCATTTTTACTAACAATCCATTGAGCAGTTATATTGTGTCTATTGTAACATAAATCTAACTCATTTTATTATATTATATTCTTCGTAATAAATTAGAAATACCTAATATATTAAAACACCAATCGTAAAACGATTGTTTCTTATAGATGTAAGAGATGGGTGAACATAGTAAAATAATATAGTGAATGAAACTATAAGCGTACTACTAATATCAAATCCAAAATTCGTAAATAATAGTAAAATATGGACAAATTCATAAATTTTCACCAAAACGACGACCCAAGTCTTACCTCAACTCGAATGGTCAGATTATATTCTTTAATACTTTCGTAATCCAGTGGATGGTTTACTTTTATATCCGCCCATGTAAATCCATTATCGGCTCTTTGTTGTAAATAAAAAGTATGGAATTTGTTCGTTTGGGCCGTCGATCCGGGCATCAGCCGGTAGAATACGGTCGGATTGTTCTCAATGCCCGAGCTGAAATATCCAACAAACAATATAGTTTTTCGTAAAAAATAAGCGTCCGCTAAAATATCTACTTTCACAAAACAACATCGAATACGAAAATGCTGAAATTAAAACAAAGTATGCTAATTGGGTCAACAAAAGAATCTAGATGAGAAGAAATCTTTATGACAATAAATTCAAAATTACTACATGAATATTAAACTGTTAATCTGCTTTGTAAATAAGGAAAAACATAAAAGTTACTCTATTTTTGATAATATGAAAATGAAAATAAATAATAATAATCATCATTTTAATAATAATAAGGAAAATGAATAAGATTTACTATAGTCTATTCATAATATTCTCCTATGAAATGTAGAGACCATTCTAGAATTTGCAAGAATCATTATTAATGATATTATTTTATGATAAATAGTAGTAGAAATTGAGGAAAATGATTTACGAGATATGAATAGACCAAGTAATTATTAAAGAGCTAGTTAATAAACTTAAATATTGTGTTGTGTTTTAGTATAAAATGCTACACTTTTATGGGCGAAGTTAAGTTTTTAGTTATTAGGGTGAGTTAGTAGTACTAGATACGTATGTTATGATCATGTGAGTTTGAAATGTGTGATTTAGGACGAACAGATAGACAATAGAAGTGAACAATCGACCAAAATTTTGACGTGAGATGCAATTTATGCAAAACATTAAAGTGGCCCGTTGTACTTTAGTGATGCACATACAACAATTATCATTCTCTGCGAATTCGTTGGATATAATTATCTTCAGATTTCAATCAATCAGATTAATTGGAGAATTTGTCCTTGAAAATGCAGATATGCCTTTCTTTTACATCTTCTCAATACAAAGTTACTCATATAGTACTCGAAGATTGCGCCATCTAGTGGTAAATTGTAATACCACTTTGTTACGACCTAACCATAATTCTTATTTCTAACAGCGCTATCTAGTAGGTATATGGCACACTAATTACATCCGTGGCGCCATCTAGACGAAGAGATAATAATAACTGATGATGTATATAGAGCAAATCAACAGAAGGCAAAGGGAATTGTTCTATTTTTTATCAAATAATAACATTAATCAATTATATTTCATGAACAAATAATACTTTTAAATTAGTATTTTACAGTACAGTCGACGACGATGTCACAAGCTATAAAATAATAAGTCAACGCAAACACGATATAAAAAGTAACGCATTTTCTATTTTTCTTTTTACGATTTAATCCCTGACTTACATCTAAGATTCAAATATTATATTCATAGATAACTTGTCGTATCTGGTACTTCGTTATTGATATATCATGTTTTGATTTTAAACAACTATTACTGTGCAGAAATAAATATATCCGTCCTAGTGGCCACCATCACCAATTATATTAATAACCCGAAACCAAGATAGAATTGTTATTTAAATAACAGCAGCTTATATTCTGACCAGTCACTTGTTTACTACTGAATTGACAACTTCATTTGACAAATTAATTTAGCAAAACAATTATTGTTTTTAACAACACACAACTTATATCTTTATAAATTTTTCAACTATTATCTTAAACTTCTCTTAATTACTTTCTTTAAATGAAAAGAATACTTGGAAATCAAGCACTAGAAAACGAATGGAAAAAATAATAAATTACTATACGATTATTATATTACCATGCGTACACATAACGCCATAGACGTGAAATAAACTATAACATATTATAAATTATCTCGTTAACATTGGAAATTTCGTAGACGATTCATAATGCATAAATACCTACATGCACAATGTAATGGACACAGAGTATCTTCGTCAATATAATAAAACCTACCATTCAATAAATTTATTTTTTGTTCACTCAAAAATATTTATTACTTATTTAAAAAAAATACAATCGTTTTTATATATAATAGGTAGTAAATATATAAATATTTTTGAGCAATCACCCTGTGACCCCATTCCACATAAGCAGTGAACCCACTAAATGCACGCATGTGAAATTCAAAAAGACCGTGTGTACGTGACAATGCAGTTGCAGCTCACGGACAGAACATTACATCGTACTGAAACCACCATGTGAGAGGCAAATAATAACGATGATTGAAGACGCTCGCGGCGCTCTTATCTGCACCATGCTCGCCTGTGTTGTCAACATCGAATACGCCAATTCTACACATATTTTGCTAATATACGTGCAAAAAGATCTCATTGAGAAGCAGATCTGGTAAATGTACTGAAGATAAATGGGGCGACTTCGGTGATGACAAGAGAGGCGGCCACACTCGTGCAGGGGGCTGCGTGCGGTGCCCGTGCCGAACAGTTAGACACGCACCTTGCTTTAACTGACACCACTTTGGCACCAACGGGCAAATTCTCTCGAATGTAGATGGGGCCGTACACCGTGTGGTCCCACACGGGGGGATTGTTCGCGCGATCCACTACGTCTATCTGGACCTCCACGGTTCTGGACAAGGGCGGGAAGCCCTTGTCTTGAGCCATAGCCTCCAACTTGTACGTTTCTCGCTATCGAAAGAGTCGATGGAAACAGACAAAACCACGTCGTTAGTAGTGTTAAGAAGGGCGGCGGGCGGGTGCCCGCTGCCGTATACCAACCTGGCTTTCACACTGGTCACTACGGTACCCACTGTGACATTCTCTTTGATGTGAACGGGGCCATACGTGGTCATGTCCCAGATGGGGGGCTTATTGTTCCTGTCTACCACGTCTAACTCAACGTCCACGTCTGCGGAGGAGGGCGGGGCGCCTCTGTCGGACGCGCGCACGCGCAGGCGGTACCTGTCCCGCTACAGATACACGGGTCAGAGGTCAGCGGGGACAAACAAAACATAACATAACTCAAATATAAACATATAATCGTCGCTAATAAATAATTAAAAAAAATAAATCGAATAGATCGCTCTCAGATAATATCTGTTGTGTTAATATTTAATCATCGAATAAGCCGTACATTCGTCGCGCTCGCATCCACTAAGCCAAACTAAATGATAGAAGGAAGGTACTGAGATTTAATTACAAATGTTCCAGATTCACTCACGACGTCCGCTTCCACGCTAGCTTCATTCGTGCTAGCTTACTCACTTTGCTCGTCGTAGCCGACGTTAGAGGGTGCAAGAAAAGAAATTGGAAATAATACGTTTCTGTATTATACATTTCCGGTCTGTACATTAGGGAAAAAGACAAACTGTACATTATTTATACTTTATACAATAAATCAACTAAACTAATTTAAAAAAATTAAAGTAAAATAACAAAAAGCAGGCAAATGCATGCAGCTCTGCATACAAGACATGGCGGAAAGGTCAGGTTGTCATAAGAAGGTTTTAGTGACCTCGTAACGACTACTAAAAACGACACTCATTGTAATGAATATATTACAAACGATGGACGTTACGGTTTACTGTACAAATTGGGTTTGAGAACGTTGCCCCTTTCACAGAAGGAATAATGTCACAACTGGCCAGATGGCCAAATTGCCGCGCGGGCAATCTGACCATCTCAGTTATTAACTAACATTTTTACAAATTTATATAAGTAGTGGTACCCTGTAAAAAATTCATAATTATGATGATTATTCTAGTAATATGATATCATGTAGCATGAGTAGTCGTCTGGACGGCCGGTAGGTGACGGGCCGGGCTCGAACCGGCCCCGCGAAGTCGCTCCGCAAAATAATATCAGAGATTAGTAACAAAACATGTACATACATATAATACTGATAGGTATGTAAAAGCGTAAGCTTCCCAAATCAACCGATTAAATTACAATAAAATAAATTTCAAAAACTAGTCATGTGCGAAATATACAGAAGTGCTGTTACGGAAACTGTACATGTTTTAGAACTAAACATAGGTATCAACGGTGAAATATTTACAGCGGTATTACTCCATAAGTATCATACACAAGTTTGTTCTTATTCAAGATAGTCAATGCAAGACGGTGCTGCGGAAATAAATCTTAACGAAGACTTAGTGCTGAGCCGGCGCTGGCGGCAACTGAAAGTAATCGTGCTGAAGAAGAACAAGCGCCGGCGCCGCCCCGAGTCCCCCCGCGCCCGCCTGATGGACAACTACTCCTCACAGGGCGGCAGGATTACCCCTCCACAGCAATTTACAGCGGCCAATTTAGAACTATTTACAGTTAACAAACTTAAAGTACGTGCCAATTGAATCCTAGGGCCTGTAGGTAGCATTCATCCACCAAACTTTATAGTAAAGTTGATCCCTTTCATGCATCCATCTCGGCAAAATTTCTCGCGCGTTACGTGATAAAAAGCATACTTACGTCTAGAGGTTTCTTTAAAACGATCCATCCGGATTCCGGTTGGATCTCAAAATAATCTATATCCCCCGGATTATAGGGAGCGCTTAAAGTATAAACTATAGCTCCGTTATTATCGGCATCCTCGTCGGATGCCGACACTCTTAGTATATTCGTGCCTATACTAGCATCTTGTTTAACGTTTTCCACGTATTTCTGCAAGATATCAGGATAAATTTAAAAGATGGCCTCTTAATGAATAACATGCTTAAAATACATGCAAATATTCTTTAAACGCTACTTTAATATTTACAAAGTTACTTACTTGTCTGTCGAATAATGGGGGATTGTCGTTAACATCAGTTATTTCAACCGTAAATGAACACACTCCTTCTAAAGACGGCTCTCCTTGATCTGTAGCTTTTACTGTCACAGAAACAAATTTTCCGTCGTCGCCTTCTCTATCAAAAACCTTATTAGTCGACACTTCTCCTGTCTCTTCGTCTACGGTGAATTTAGTACCTTTTTGATTCGGTTGTTGCACGATAGAATACTTAACCTGACCATTTACTCCTTTATCTTCATCCGTCGCATGTACTTTTATAACTGGACTACCATTAGGGGCTCCTTCTTCCACCTTTGGAAAATACGTCGGGCAATCTTTAAATATAGGTTTATTGTCGTTTACATCCGTTATAAATACGACTACTACAGCAGTGGAAGTGTGTATAGTTGCATCTCCATTGACACAGCAAGCACCATCATCCATTGCGGTAACATTTAGCTCATACTTGTCCCTATCTAACGATATCGCTTTATTATGTAAACGGATTACACCAGTTATTTCTTCTATAACGAACTGTCCCGAGCTAGTTCCACCACCAACAAATCCAAAGCGCACATTATCGCCATCTTTATCAGACGCAACTACAGTAGTAACGAGAGTGTTTGGGCCAGCATTTTCATCGACATTCGGCGTGTACACTTGTTGAGAAAACTTTGGTTCTTCATCGTTTTTGTTCTTGGTGTAAACTCTCACAGTGGCAGTTCCAGTTTTGGCAGGTTCTCCTTTATCCTTAGCGGTGACCACAAATTCATAATACGCGTTATTGTTGTCAGCGTCCAACTGTTTATTGTTAGTGATAATGCCATTGGAGTCCACGCTGAAGTGGTCATCTGAAATGTTAAGAAAAGTCCCTTGAGAAAAAACATCATCAATTTCAGCTTATTTTAATTACAAAGTGCATATAATCGAGTTGTATACGAAGCTGTATAAGAAATACCGAACGAAAGTGTAGAATTATTTGCAACGTTGCAACCGTACAATCGACATTTCATGAAAATATGTAAACTGAAACATTATATCATAGTGATATAGTAATCTACACCAATAATTCATCAGTTTTATCCACATTTTGAATATTATGAATGCAAAAACGTGTTTGTCTTTCTTTCAGTCATATCAGTCATTATTTCAATGTGATATTGTTAGATAAGTAGGTTATAGATCCTTTGGCTGGGTACAGGGCTCGGAACTGGTTTAAAAAAAGGATTTATTTTGATAATGTAATGGTTAATTCATCGCACGTTCTATAACCGGTTATTGAAAACAAACGGTTTACTAAACCGAAATAATAATGGTTAACGGTTATTCTTAGAGAAAGGTTGAATTTCCGTTTTGATACCGAAATAAATCGGTTAATTCATTCATAAGTAAGAAAAGTACATGTATCTCTCTACTAAGCCATTAACTATTAGCAAAGACGCGCCAAATGTAAACGTACAAAAACTCATTTTAACCGGTTAGTTTTGGTCATGGAATCAAAATTCGTCAAAAACCGTTCTCCCGGATTTACCTGTTAAAGAACGTAACCGAAACCTTAAACCGAAAAGCCTTTCGGTCAATAAACAAAACCAGTTTAAAAATTGCACGGGTTTTCGAGCCCTGGTTGGGTACTTTTCATCAAACACTAAATAGTACCCTTGGGATACAAGAGACTTGATAATCACCCCGTTCACAAACAATAACATGATTATTTGAAAAAGAAACCTAATAAAATGGCTTCAAAATATGAAATAATAAAATGCATTATTACCTGAAACTAAATATTCTATTTCGGCATTCTTCCCGGAATCAGCGTCCATGGCTTTAACCTTCAGGATGCTGGTGCCAAGTGGAATGTCTTCATCTACGTTGTGCGCTTGATAGTCGGGCAGCTCGAATTTAGGTGCGTTGTCGTTTACGTCGGTCACGCGAATTGTCAGCTGAAATGAGAAATTAAATTTATCTATACATATAAATGAAAAAATGAAATATTCTTTATTGCACACCATTATTTTACATTATATAGTTGAAACAGATTAAAGGAATATAGTACAATAGGCGGCCTTATCGCTAGAGAGCGATCTATTCTAGGCAACCTTTGGGTAGAGAGAAACAAGAGAGAAGGAAGGGGTGCAAACAATCTTAAAGAGAGATACAATAAATACATACATATACAAACAGATATATACATATATACCATATATATACATACATACATACATACATACATACATACATACATACACACATATATACATTATACATATAAAATAAAATATGACACCATTTAGCACTTATAAGTTAAGATAATATTCATTTATTAATTTTTTAAATAGTGACAGCGAATCAGCCTGTTTTACTTTATTTGGTAACGAGTTCCACAGACGGACAGATTGGACAGTAAAGGAGCGAGTATAGAAGGAAGAAGAGTGTGAAGGAACTTGTAAAGTTAGATTAAGGTTAGAACGAAGAGAAAAATGGTGAGAATCACTTAATAATTTAAACCTATCTTTAAGATACTGAGGTGTACAGGGATTAAATAGAATATTATATAAAAGACAAAGAACGTGAGTATTTCTGCGAAGACGGATAGGGAGCCACTTGAGCTTTTTACGAAATTCGGAAACGTGGTCATATTTACGAAGTCCAAATATGAACCGAATGCAGAGATTTTGAATTCGCTCAAGTTTATTTAACTGTTCCTCTCTTAAATCGAGGTAACAAGTATCAGCATAGTCAAGAATTGGTAATAAAAGAGTGTTAGCCAAGGCAATTTCAGTGGGAATGGGTAGAAAGTTGCGTAAGCGACGTAATGATGCAACGGCAGCAAACATTTTTCTGCTCACTTCGCCCACCTGTGACTTCCAAGATAATGTCTCGTCCAATATAATACCTAGATTTCTCACTTTATCGCTGTAAGGAATTTGTATACCGTCAAGCATAATAGGTGGTAATTGTGATAAAGATATTTTTGATTTTAATTTTGAACTACCTATAATTATAGCTTGTGTTTTACCTGGATTCACTATTAAGCCTAATGATTTACTTTTTTGCGAAATATTAAGTAGGTCAGTATTAATATGATCGATGGTTTGAGTTAAGTTTAATACGGTCGTTTGGCGGTAGATTTGTAGATCATCTGCATAGAGGTGGTAGGGAGAAGAAATATAGTTACAGAGAGAGTTAATAAATATAGAAAATAAAAGAGGCGACAACACGCCACCTTGAGGAACACCGGCATGTAGCGAAATCCATTCAGAGCAAGAATCGTGAATACGGATTCGTTGCCGGCGACCATACAAGTAATTGTGAAACCAGTCAATCACATCTGGAGATATGTTAAGAGAACACAATGTAGCAAGAAGAATATCAAAATCAACAGTGTTAAAAGCGTTACTAAAATCTAATAGTGTCAAAACTGTGACTTGTTGATTTTCCATTCCTAGTCTGATGTCATCTGTTATTTTAACGAGTGCAGTAGTCGTGCTGTGACCATAACGAAAGCCGGATTGCATAGGATTCAGTAGATTATGATTTGAAAGGAAATTACTTAGTTGATGATGTACAAGGCGCTCGAGCACTTTGGATAAAAAGAGTAGAATGGAAATAGGACGATAGTCGGAGAAAGTAGTGGGATTGTTTTTTTTTTTGGTAAAAGTATTACTTGAGCATCTTTCCATGCGGATGGAAAACAGCCAGTATTAATAGAAAAATTAAGCATGGAAGTTATGACAGGGATCAATATATCTAATAAAGGAACGATCATTTTACGACTAATGCAGTCAGAGCCAACCGCATCAGAGTTAATTGCCACTATGTGTTTCCGAACATCACATTCTGTAAATTGACTAAATTTAAAAATGGGAGAATCAGGAGTGGCCAAAGCGAGAATTTGATTTTTAGTTCTTAATTTAGTTGTACTATCAATTGTACTGAACGATGAGAAATGTTTGTTTAATTGATTTAGATCTATATTTTTGGAGGTTATATTTTGTTTTGCCTTTCCAACTCCAAGAGATTTAAGAAAGTTCCAGACTTTTACTGTATTGTCTTCTTCGACAACAGATTTATGAATATGGCGTCGTTGACTATCCCTACACACCCTATTGCAATGATTTCTAGCTTTAACATATTTTTGCCGATTGATATCACTTGCATTAGTTTTTAATTTAGCTTTAGCAATGTTTTTCTTTTCTTGAAGCTTTTTAATGTCTACAGTAAGCCAGGGTGCAGGAAGATGTTTAGTACGTACAGGTCTAATAGGCGCATGAATATCATATAATTGTGTCAATAGCGAATTAAATGTATCAATCTGGTTGTCCATAGTCTCTGCATTTAAAACCTCAGTCCAATCAATATTTAAAGCATCTTCGCGCAAACGATCTAGGTCCATTCCCGCAAAATTACGTTGGAGAAGGATTCTTGATTTTGCTTTAGGAGGTTTAAGTTTATAAGAGAGAAAAATAAGATCGTGGTAAGAGAATGCAGTAGCATTGCATTGACCATGTTTATCAACGTGGTCAATGGAAGAAACTAAAATTAAATCTAAAAAGGATGGATTGCAATTAGGGAAAAAGTGAGTCGCAGTTAAAGGAAGTACATGGAAGTTGGCTGATTCTATTAGTGCTTTAAGTCGTGCTGATCGATGATCATTATAAAATACTACCTGGGTCGAATCTGTACATTAAATATTTTTTGGAAAATACTAATTATTATATATCTATTTTAGAATTTTTGTCTGTCGGTCCGTGACCGCATCACGAGAAAACCACTGGACAGATTTGATGAAATTTGATGTGATGATAGCTGGTTATCCGGTTCAACATATAAGATAAATTTTATCTCTGATCTATACTGGCTCTAGAAAAATGTAGAACCCTATAGCATAAGGTCTAGGATGAAAGAAAAAAATAGTTTAAATATGTTATATCATTGATTGTTGAATATATGTACAGATAAATTTTTGATCTTCATAAAACTTATCATCAAAAATAGTTTTTTTTTTTTAATTTAATCTAACTTCAAAGAAGCATCTTAACCAAAGTGAAGTAAAATAATTGGCTCTTGAATCAAATGTGCTTACTTTTAGTTTAAGATTGATTGAAAAGTTTGATTAAAAATACTATTTATACTATATTTCTACTGTATATTCATAGATGGCGCTGTTTACATTTTCTTTTTATTGTTTATTCTATTTTCAAATGGTCATGATAAGCAAAATTTGTTTTTCGACAAGTTTTATACAATAAAATAGTCATGTCAACCCAGCAGATTTTGCGAAATTAAACCTAATCAAAATAGCCAAATTTAGAACAGCCTAATTTATTTGTATCGCGTGGGGTATCTATACTTGGATTGTATTACGTCATCAATGCCGAGATTTAAAAATAACTACAAATAAAACCCACTAAAGGCAGCAAAATGAGTTTTAGAATTCATTGTACAGTGACAGATTTCTCCACTATTCTATAGGTACCTAGAAGTCAAAACATTTTGCTATTTATAAAACTTAGCATGAATATGGAATAATTACATTAATCATAAGTACCAAGTATAAATCAAACTATTAACGCCATGTGTTTCATGTAGAGAATGGTTATGAAAATAACATCCGGAGTGTTAATTAGCATATCGTGGTCTCAACTCCATAATATATAGAGAGCAAAGATGGTAGCGAAAGTTTGTTAATAAATAAATATTTTGGGACATTAACGCACAGCGCTATCTAGTTATGTATGGTAAGCTACGAGGCTTGTGTTATGGATACCAGATAGTTGATAATTATAAATATAAACACCCATGACTGGAGTACAAACATTCGTGCTCATCACACAAACGAATGCCCCCAGCGGGACTCAAACCCGCGACAGCTGGCATAGGAAGTAGGGTCACTACAAACTGAGCCAAACGTACTGTCAACACAAAAATCAATAATTAAAATATATAATTACCTCTACAGATGTGGAAAATCCTCCAGAGTCCTCAGTAGCAGTTACTACTAAGGAATAAACATGAGGCTGTCGTAAATCTTCAAAGTCCAGCTCCTTGGCCAACTTGACGATGCCTGATGTCGGTCCGATATTGAATGTACCAGCACCTTGACCTTGCGCCTTTAGGGTGTAGCGGATTTCGCGATCAGCAAATGATTTTGCTTTTACAGAAATAATACTGAAATGAATTAATATTCATTTGGTTAGTTTAAGTATAATCAATATAAAATTTTATATTAAATTAATTATGTTAAGACAGGACCGACAGACTAAAAATTCGTTAAAAACTTGGTACTGACTTCGTAGCTTGTATATACATATATGTAATTAATAATAAATACATAAAAATGTATGATCAAGTATTTAATTTATTTCAGTTCTTCTAATACAAGACAGCGTATTTCACATAATTATTGTAATAACACTGATCAAATACAAATTATATGCAAGCTATGTAACTCCAAATTATAAACGTATTCATCATTATGTCATATTATTAGACACTCATGTAAATTCAAATTCAACTCACAACACAAAATTGTCATTAACATTCATAAAATTAATAGAAACTCGATCGATCTTACTGTTTAAAAATAATAGGTACAACATATTTTTAATATTTATTTTATTTAATGGTACCTACCATTAAATAAAATAAGTACTCTACTTGCAGACCTAAGAAAAACTTTAAGAAATACTATTTCAAAATTTTATAATAACTACATCCCATATTAAGCACGACACAAACAGCCTAAATATGTACGGTTCATTTGTTCTGTTTTTACTTGCTTATCTTCAGAAAGAATAAATCTTCCCAATCCTCAAACTATAGAGTAAACTACTATACTATTCTAGTCCTAAAATAATTTTCTTTTTTTTACTTATTAAGATGCTCGCTCGATTTCGACATTTTTCATACCAACAAAGATAAAAACGTTCAAATGCCAATGTCAAAAACTCATTATTTGATTAGAGAGACTATAGTAGAAGTACCTACATCCATAAATACATATATAGATATAACACTTAAAATACTTATAATTCTATATCTGATATGATACATAAAGCCCGTGGGACAAAGTTTATGCATATTTAGTTTTCTAAAACAAGAGAAATGAACATGTAAATTGACATCGCCTACTTTTAATTTCAAATGAACTCAATTGTTTGACTCGTCACGATATTTAATTTGGAGAATAAATTTATGAGGTCGCTAGTACATAGAATTGCGCGTAACATTTGTTACATCTCATAATTTAGGTCAGAATTGTGTAAAGGTAGAAAAAAATAAATCTACATAGATCATCTAGATACGTCAAGGTGCAGTGAAAATAAAAAAAAATCATAAATTATAATAGACTTTTTCGTTCTTTTATATATATATATATATATATATATATATATATATATATATATATATATATATATATATATATATATATATATATATATAATTTACGGAAAAGCTTAATACAATTTAATGCCATGATTAATAGTTCAAAATCGGGACAATATATTGTGTTATCATATTTCGCATATGATTTCCTATAAGATAAATTAAATATTGATTATGTTTGAGATAATTATTAGTATATAGGTAACCTACCTGATATAAATACGAATAAATGTGTCATCCTGACACTAATAAAACTTCGAGATATTTCTTGCATATATTTTTATATTCAGTGCTTTTTCAACATCAAATTAATTGTTTTATGATCGTCAGTAGAAGTACGTCTGTCCGTGTTGAAGCTATCACCGGCTCGGAAAGCAGTTCGGATGAGAAGAGCCGGCGAGAAACTCAACAGTTACACTTTTAAACAATGAGTTACGTAATTTATAATAATAATTTACAGTATTACAAACAATTCATGACTAGTGACTACAAGGTGGTACCGACATCTACGTACAAAAAAAGCGCGGGAAAACAAATGAATATCCGCGTTTTTTTATACATTCCTATAGGCTAAGGTCTATATACATAAATCATGACGAATTATTCAAATATATTATTTTCCAATAAAACGATTATATATAAAAATATAACCTTACAAAATGTTTTTACAAAAAAAATATACCATAATCATTTTTATGAATAAACATCTTCGTCTCGTTATATCCAAGTCAAAATCACGTGTTTTGTTAATTTTTACAAGATAAATAAATTTGAATAATTACTTACTCTGAATCTTTCTTCTGATTCTCCGCTATCTCAGCTTCATAACTAGGCAAATAAAACTGAGGCGCGCGTTTCCCACCGACGATACTTAATCTCTCCTCAGGAGTAGATTGGAATCTTCTTTCATCCACCCGGCCACTCTGAAATTTAATTCATATTGCATTAGCACACTGAATTTAATAAACATCAACATAAATCGTAAATAAACATAAATTCTAAAGAAAATGTAATTTGTTTTCTTACAGCTTGCTTTTATTAAATACATTTTTCTACAATCTTTACTACTACGGTATTGCGCTCATAATATTTAATTAAATAGTACATAAAGTTTATAATAAGCAGATATATTATTGTGCTATTCTGACCGATATTTCGATTATAGGGATAATCTACTGTCGCCCAAGCGATCACTGGATCATATCATAGTTCACATTTTGACAAAGAATTCCTTTAATTCATATGAGATCTCTAAGAAAAAACTATCTAGTAAACCGACTATTTACTAGCGTATACAATATACATACAAAACATACATTTATACGCTAGAGAAATATTATTAACCAAAAACTTCAAACTTTTGATATATTCACCATGGAGGCAAAATAAATAAACATATTTTTATAATATCGCTCTAAACTGTTTCTATCTATTCAGCTATATTATTTGTAGAAAAAAAAAAGATTACGCCAATTATTATTAATATTCACCTGATCTTCTGCCTTGACGTACAGTACATATTCCATATCGAGTTGAAAAGGATCAGTACCCCTTGTTCGAACCACTCCAGATCGCTCATCCACTTCGAATCTTCCACCAGTTCTATCCCTCACAATAAAGTAATGTATATTGTGATCAGTATCAGGGTCTCTGGCTTGCAACGTGAAGACGGGGGTGTTGGGTGCCGCATTAAGTTGCACAACAGTTTGCATTGGCAGAGGTCGGTTAATAAAGTACGGAGGTTCATCGTTCACGTCCTTCACGTGAATAATTACCCGCTGGTTGTCCGTGTCTGTAATTTAACGAATATGATTTATAAAAACAGTAGATACTGTTATCATCTATACATATAATAAAATTGTAACATCCGAATCTGTACATTAAATATTTTTTGGAAAATCTTATTGAAATAAACATTATTATCGATACAGAGGCCGGATTTATAGTTTTTAGAATTTTTGTCTGTCTGTCTGTCTGTTACCGCATCACAGAAAAACTATTAAAGGGATTTTGATGAAATTTGGTATGGTCGTACTCTGGTTATCCGGGTCAACATATAGGATACTTTTTATTGCGGAAAAATATCTCATTTCTGAGAAAAAATACAAAAACTTCATTGTAAGAGTATACTAATATGTAAAACCTAAGAATTTGGTTTTTGGTAATCTGAACGCGGGCGGAGCCGCGAGCAATGCTAGTATTATTATATATGCACTATATTAAAAAAAATGACCTAATACACTATGATTTTAAGTGCTCATGCAAGTATCTTTTATTCTGTACATTTTACTCTTACTTTGTTTGAAGATAATGATGACTTAGAAAAAAGCAAAAAGAGGTATACTCGTATCGTTTTCAAAGATCCTTTTAAAACATAGTATTGTAAGTAAAACACATTTTATATTAGACTTAATGTGATGTGCACATTTTCATAATCAGATTTAGTAGAATATTCTTATAAGTGGAAGTTTCTTTCTATATCTTGCAAATCAAATATGACATGACTTAATTTAGCATGGCGGAAGCCAAAATCCACTTTCTATCTAAACTAGATATATTATTGCTATAAACATTAAATGGTCAAACCTGCATCATTCAGTAATGTGACTTGATATGACAATTTAAACTTGTTTGAACTTCAAACATTAAAAGTAAAATAAAAAGCTGGAATATACTTAACCTTAATGGGTAGATAATAATTAAAAACACCTTCATAATACACCTATTTAAATCAACTGAATCACGGAAAATTGCTTCCCTGAGACAAGTACATTGCCTTTTGTGAGCGTAAAATAATACGATATATGGTCGATGTGGAACATTCGCTATTTTTCGCTTATCGGGCCAAATGCTCGCCCTCGTATGTCCTACTTTGTAATTAAACTCTTACTTCGCTACAACTTTCCTCTGAGAACCATTCACACTGTATGCGGTGAAAATCCATTAAAAACTCTACGCCTTATTGTAATATTCCTATGCCTAGTATCCATTACATTGTATAAAATTCAATGCTTCTGAATTTAGGGCGGTACTCTGATAGCATAATGTATCAGGCTCCGGTAAATAGACCTCGTTAAGTAAGATTCAATTATCGATAAAGTCATCAGTGAAATGCGATAATCGTACTAATGAGCAATAAAATTGAATTACATGTCATCAAAAGCTATTTTTTTAGTATATAATACCTGTTAAAGAATAAGATTTGCATACTTACATTTTAGAGCCACTAGATGGGTAGCATGAAAATATACAAAGGAAAACATTAAATTTATAATACTATATGACCACAAATAGATATAATAAAATAGAGCTAACAATATGCTAAATCTTAAATTACATTTAATATAATTATTGAGTCAGAGAAATCGCCAAAAGAAACAATATGTTACATAAATATCGTGATTCCATAAGTCAAAAGTCACAAACAAAACTATTTTTGTCATAGGCTCCAATATGTGGTATCCCTTGTCCTACGGGATTTACTTATATCCGTAATAAATCCGACGTTTGCTGTAATCCTATTCGCCGACTTCAGTTTCAGGAGCTATTTCACACACAACTGAACACGAGGATCTTATAATGTTTCCTTATCACTATGAAGTCTAATAAAAACCAATACCGAGTAAGGTTATTTATGTAATACTTATATTAAATATTTTCTTTGTTAATACGCAATTTCGCGCAATTTCATATGTTAATTAACTTAATTTCTGTTTATAATAAAGTTAGATAAAAAAAATGAACAACGTCAAAACAAAATTTATTGTGTTATCAAAATTTATTTTAAAATATATCAGAAAATAACATTTAAAAATTTAAGTATAAAAAACGTTTGAAAAGACAAAAAAATCGAAAGTGCATACCTATTACAAGACTTCCGCGACACCATTCAGACAAAGAGAAACAATAGCATTCTCAAGGAGGGTTGACGTCAGGCAGGCGGCCGGTCGTAACACTTTTGCCAAATCCTATCAGCAGTAGAGAAGATGTACTGCGCCGACCCCAAGTGATTGGGAAATGGGCAGGAAGAAGGAGAAGAAGAATAAAGTTAGATCTCATGAAGAAATTATTAATGCCCCTTTATGATATAAGTTTAGTAATAATCGGTATTTTTTTGATTTGAATTCTCTACCGCGCTTGAATAATACGTTAATAAATAAACCTGCAAAATGCAGGCATATTCTAGCTCTAGACTTATAAAGGATTTTTTTAAATCGGTATAGTACAACTAGTAATGATGGCCTAAATACAAACAAACGAATAACTCTTTGTCTCTTTGAAACAGTAAAAGATTAAAAAATCAGTATCTCGTCATCGCCTTTTCTATAGCAGATGAAGATATTTTTTACGTAAATAAGCAATTTTTATATTAATTTTATTTTAATAATAATTCATTTTAAGAGTAAGATTGCCATAATAACTCAAATAAGCATTAAAAGGTTTTTTTTTTATTTTAACATGTAAAGTAAAATTTCCTGGTAACAAAAATATTGAAATAGATTATGCATCCAACTCTATCACTTTTTGGAGAAACGCCAAGACTTCAACCTAAAGTTTGTAAACATTTATATTATGTAGTTCTTATATTGTTATTATTTGTAAATAAATACCAAAAGTTATATATTTTACTTTTAGACATGTAAGTAAATACAGAGATATATAATTATTATGCTACTAGCGACTCACCCTCGCTTCGCTCGGATTCGCCCCAGCCTGCTTCCCAATACAAACTTTCGTACCCATTTTCACCCCCTTAAGGGATGATGTCCGGGATAAAAAGTATCCTTGTGTCCCCCCAAGATCTCAAACTATCTTCTCACCAAATTTCATCTAAATCGGTTTAGTAAATCCCGAGATTACCCCATACAACGTCACAAACTCACAACCTCACAAACTCACAATCTTTACGTCTTTATAATATTAGTATAGATACCCATAATGATATGAATTAGTCAAATATATAATGCCATGACTAAAACAATGCCATATTACTTGTAATAAATGATATTTGTATTTAAAAAAAAATATAAAATAATATAGAATATCCTTATCATTTTCAATTTTATAACAACAATAAATAGAATTTCACGCCAGCTAATAAAAATATTCTTACCCCGCCTAAGCAGACTCCGGTACCCATAGTCATATGTTGGCCTCTCGCCAATCTCATTGATAATCTAGAGTAGCCAGATAAAAACAGTTTTCTCCATAAAGATCTTGTGAAAACTAGCAACTAAACCATAAAACGTAGCAAAACATGTCCATTACCATAGATCAATAAGAGCTAATGTTAATTACCATAGTTTGACAGATGCTATGCTAACAAACTACAAGTGACTGAATTTACATTTAAAAAATAATATATTGTTAAATAATGTTTATATATACCAAAAATTGAGGTATTCTTATTAAAATTCTACTGAGCTATTCGTGTAACTTTTTTTTTAATAGATATCTAATTATGACGAGGCACGTAGTATTTTACTAAAAGAGACAATTTGGACATAACAATATTACGGTCGAGTTTTAACTTGTAGTGAGCATAATATATATATATATATATATATATATATATATATATATATATATATATATTAAAAATTAAAATTTTGCTTGGAGCTACATTCCTAAAAACGTGTATATACTGTCGTACGAACGTGTATATACTACGTGTCTATACTTAGCTAAAACCTACTATTATTATACACTGAAGCCTTATAGTGAAAGGTGTGAGTGATCAATTAATACAATTAACCATATCAAGTATCAAGAAAAAAAACGATTAATCTATTAAAAGGATTGCAAGCAATTCCTCTTATGGTTGAATGAACTTAACGCTCACATTTACATAATAATTATCAGACTAAAATCACAAATTGTATTTTAATTCTTTGATTATCTAAAGACAGGACATACTTGGACTGTGTAAAGTACGACAATTTAATATCGCCACGAGATGTGGAATGGGAGTGAGGGAGTACTCTCTGCCCCCTCCTCATTCCTATACAATCGCCTACTCAGTTCCGCTGTTCTACGCATGCGTACACTAGAAGCCGCGTGCTTTCCTCGTGGCTTACGCGACGGCCATGACGAATAAATCTGAACTTACATTCGTAGAGATTGCTACGAATTATAGTAGAGATTGCACGTAGCAGCGTGTTTTTAAATTATATTTGCTTTTTGTTTTTACACATTAATGAATAATAATTTATATAAAATAATACGTGTACACAAACGAATACTAAGGCAGTGTTATATAATTAATAATTATATAGTTCTACATTTTATATAGGTACTTCATATAATATCATTTTTATATATAACATAACAAAAAAGTTTAGAGTTTATAACCGCATGATTCTATAACATCCAAACTTTAACTTGAAAATTTTCATGTCCACGTATGAGACATGAATAACCTAGTTGTAACACGTTCAATATGAAGCTAGTACTATGTATGCGGTACAATGGAGCAGAGCAACTTTGATAAGTTGGACTCCATGAGTCTAACGTACGGGTGCAGTGTTAACTAGACGGTCGTTTAGATGGAATTTACAATTGAATTACGTTCTCTCAAACTGTTTATAGCCCAAATGAACATGTTAATATGTTAATTAGAGTCCATCCTGTTTTATCTTAATTAAACTTTTGCACGGATTATAAAGAATACTTTTAACGTGGATAATTTCTTAATATAACGATAATAGATATGAATTACATATAGAAAAAATACCAATTTATGATAATTGCATTCTCTGTAAAAGAAGAAATAGTATACGTAAAATCATTTCCTAGTGATAATATATTGTAATTATATATCGTTATCATGTTTTACTTTATGTTTAAGACACATTTAACCGTTATGTACCTTTATCATATTATATAAATTGCAATATAAATAAAAATAACCTATAAAAACACATACATTTTGTATTTTATACGTAAGGATTTGAAAAATATAATTTATCAAAGCTTCTCTGTTTCATATCTATGGGAAAAGTTTTTACAGTGCCGCCACAAACTTGCTCTACCAGCATTTGAGCGGCGTCCCTCCAATTCCAAGCGTAATAAATCCTTGAAATCTGAATACCTGCACTACTCGGATAGAATATAATTTGTTACCGAATTCAACCGCGTTTTGAAAAGACATTTATCACATTTGACGCCGTGTTTAAGCACGCTCCAAATATTCCGACTGTGTTTACACATCGCTTGTCCAATTCTGTGACGAAATTACCCTAAAGCCCTATTATAATATTTAATGTCATACAAGATTATTAATTTGATTTGATTTTGTAGCAAACATAACATCCTGTATTTCTGAGTAGAATTTAATTTTGGCGATTTCTCGACCTACCGACGTTATTATTAGTATGTCCATGTTCGTGTATCCATTACCTGAAACAAGAAAGAAACAAAATTAGAACAGAAATGAATGTTCACATAAATTAAAAAAAAACATATACTTTAAATAACAATCGAAGATATATTTTTTAGCTCCACTCTCATGATATGTGGATAAAAGAGGATAAGTTACTTAATATAGTATATCTTTTGGTTCCTGAAGATAAATAATAAATACAGAGATATGAGTAGATATTTATAAAGCAGACTCCTCCATAATAATAAGAATAGCTTTCCAATTTCTTCTTTTTCTGCGGTATTACTTCTACAACACACTAATAGTCAAATATAATTTAAAAAAAATAGCACAAAACAAATAACTAAAATGTACTGCAAAACTACACCACAATGCTTAATAGGAGTCTTGAAGTCATCTGAATAATATAGAAATAAATTATTCTAAAAGATTTCAAGGAATTAAGTTGTAATGCGCAGGAAATGTTAAGATAAATGAGAAAAACTTAGTAGTTGCACTCTCTTAAGCTATTTATTTACTATACCGGGTAAAAATATTATTAAATGCATTTTTCCAAGTCGCAGCTGCTTAGTCGACTGGTCTTTATTAATAAGTGGCAACTGTGCACAATATGCCACTAAGCACGAAATTACAGTACTAGTTAACTGTTACTTTGAAATTGCACACGTTACGGTCACTGAACGAAAATATAATACGGCAAAGTTGATATTACTAACGTAATTGCAATTTAGACATACTTATAGTACATTTAATTTTGTATGTAGGTTATATTTTAAATTTGAAAAATAAAAGAACTCTGTATTACATTAATTAACACTAGCGATGCACTCTAGCTTGATTTCCCATACAAACTTACATCCCCATTTTCACCCCCTTAAGTGATGTCCGGGATAAAAAGTATCCTATGTCCTTCCCAGGGTCTCATACTATCTTCTTACCAAATTTCATCTAAATAGGTTATGTAGATCCAGAGATTACTCCCTACAACGTCACAAACTCACAAACTTTACCTCTTTACTTCTTTATAGAATAAAAGCACACTTAAAAGTGATAAATAATTTGTGATAGAATTAAATCAAAAAAGAAATAGACACACTTTAAAAAGGAGTAGAAGATTTTTTTTAGGTTCAAATAAAAATTACAATCTCTTTCATTTTTGCGGGAAACGAGATATAAAAGGTATATTGAGATTAAAGCGAATGAATATTAAATTGGCTCAAATTTTAACTATAGACATTGACTTTTCCTATTATGTCTGATTTCCTTTCTGGAATCTTTTACATTATAATAAAATGTTGGAGAAAGAAAAAA
Source organism: Brenthis ino (assembly GCA_921882275.1). Lineage (NCBI taxonomy): Eukaryota > Metazoa > Arthropoda > Insecta > Lepidoptera > Nymphalidae > Brenthis > Brenthis ino. The sequence goes on along the minus strand of OV170225.1, from coordinate 23,551,634 downwards.
AGATATTTATATAAAAGCCAATCTGCGACAAATAATGAAAAGCTTGATGGCTATGCAAATACAGAGAATGAATCAACAAATCAATATCATTTTTATAATTATAATCAAAGTTCTAACATGCAATACAAAGATATTCCCAAATCGCATTAATATGTAAAAAGTAACATAGCGTGTCGCGGTCAATTTGTCGGGTCATTTGACTCTAGTCTGGATACGGGTGCGAGGGGGCAATTAAAACAGGGCTTCATTACGACCCAAGAGCCCTACAACACGCCTACTTACCCATTAGCCAGTATGGACTTACAATAAAAGAAACATTAGTAATTATAAAGATTGGTTATCATCATTCATAGATGAATTTGAATGTACATTAATTTTTAATAACTCTATGCTTGTACACTTAATAAGCTGTATTCATACATTTTTAATAAATTTTAAATATTTAAAATGTTTTACTTTTTTAATTTTTTGTATATATTATGAAGAATAAATAAATTTCTGTTTCAATTGATTGATTTCAACAAATATAGTTCGATTATATTGGAAAAATGCAATCATCCTAATGATATTTCTATAACACATTATTATAATTTGTATTAAGTATAAATAAGTACGTAAAATATATTCGTCAGACTATTGTCGATTTGTACGAATATCTACATCTTTTTTGTTTTCTAATGTAAAATAAGTGATTTAGTTGCATTAGTTTCTATATGTAATAAAAAAACCTTAACATACCGACCTGAAATCCTTTAGACCTATTAGTCTTACTTCTTTCCTACTAAAAACAATGGAAAAAGTAATCGATCAGCACATTAGAACAAGGTATCTTGTGGCTAGACCACTTTCCTGCAACCAACATGCTTACCAAAAGGGTAAATCCACAGAATCTGCCTTAGTAGCTCTGATCGACAAGGCAGAAAGGTCCCTAGAGGATAAGCAGACAGCTCTATGTGCATTTTTGGACATTGAGGGGGCCTTTGATAACACACCTACGGCAACCATCCTGAAAGGATTAAATGCAAAAGGTGTTGATATCACAACCACCAGATGGGTGGAATATATTCTCTCCAACCGGTGTGCGAAAGTTACGTTAAACGAACACTCGCACAACTTCTACACTACAAGAGGCTGTCCGCAAGGAGGAGTGCTTTCACCCCTATTATGGACACTAGCTGTAGACCTACTACTTGTAATCATGGCAGATCTTGACTACGATACACAAGGCTATGCGATGACCTTGTTGTAGTAGTAAGAGGTCCCTGCCTGAACACAATTTCCACCAGGTTACAAGGAGCTCTCAACACCATCACAAGATGGTGCAGAGAAAATGAATTATCAATAAACGCTGATAAAACAGTTATTGTACCATTTACCAGGAAAAGGAAGCTTGAAAGGCTGACTGAACTCAGACTCAATGGCAAAACCCTTAACCTATCAAATGAGGTAAAGTACCTTGGAGTCACTATTGATCAAAAGTTGACCTGGAACTCTCACCTCAACAACATTTTACAAAAAGCCAAAATGGCCCTCTGGATATGTTGTCGAATGGCTGGAGCCAAGTGGGGCCTCAAGCCCAAAATGGCTCTCTGGTTGTACACCGCCGTGGTAAGGCCGATCATAACATACGCCTCAGTCGTATGGTGTAACAAAACCAAACAAAAGACAACTATGAGTAAACTAGACAGCATACAACGGATGGCATGTCTAACTATTACGGGAGCCTTCCATTCGGCACCAGGCGACGCTCTAAATGCTTTGTTGGACATAGCTCCGCTATATCTCCACGTGCAAAAAGAAGCTAAATCTTGCCTCTACAGGCTCTGTACACAATCGAATGTAAAGTTGCAATCGCAATATATGAACAAACTCAAGGAGTTGACATTCGAACACAAAACTCTGAAAATGCCAGTCGATAGCATGAGTACAGAGTTTAATTTCGCAAAACAGTACCAAATAGATCTTCCCAACCGGGACATGTGGCTAAAAAACCAAGAGTCTCACAAAAAGGGCAGTCATGTTTGGTTTACAGATGGATCCAAGAAAGGATCTGATGTAGGGTGCGGTATCTATGGCCTTAAGCCTAGATTTGACATGAGTGTCAATCTGGGCAAGGAGGCCACCATCTTCCAAGCCGAGGTCTTCGCCATCAACAAATGTGCTGAAGTCATCCTGGAGAGAAAGCTTAGAAACCAAAATATCTACATCAACTCAGATAGCCAAGCAGCACTTCTGGCTATAGATTCTCTTGAGACCAACTCTAAGTTGGTCAAAGAATGTATGGATAATCTGAATGTCCTGGGCACATCCAACAGAGTCACCCTCAGATGGGTCCCGGGTCACTCAGGCATAGATGGGAACGAAAAGGCTGATGCATTGGCAAGAAGGGGCGCTGAAACCCCAGTTTGTGGCCCAGAACCATTCTGTGGCATTGCAAAACAACATGCCTATTCAATTCTCAAAATTCTCTGCAATCGCCAAGCACTTCAAGAGTGGCAATCCACTTCTGGACAAATACACTCTAAAGCGCTAATTAAGGGATATCGCAAAAAGTTTACAAAAGAGTTGCTTCAACTCAACAAGTATAAAACCAGTGCAGTAACTAGAATACTTAATGGTCACTGCAAACTCAATAAACATATGTTTACCCTCGGCCTCAGTCAGACCGCAATGTGCAGACTATGCCATGAGACAGAGGAAACTGCTATGCACATCCTCTGCTCGTGCGGTCCACTCATGCACCGCAGAAGTATCTATCTAGGGCAGCATATTATGCAACCGGAAGAGATACAGATGCTCCCCGCTCAGAAAATCTGGAAGTTCCTGGAGTCAACAGGACTAAGCGGAGAACTGTGAACTCACTATAAAGGGAGCTACAATGGACCAAAACTGGTCGACGTAGCTAGGGCCGACCTCGGCACCACACCCAACACAAAATAATAATAATAATACCGACCTGAAAACTTATCCTTTAAGATCCCAACGATTTTATAATTCAAGAGTTTTATGTGTAAAAATGCATGTGATTAGGAGAATATTACTGCGTCATAGTAAAACAAGATAATCTTAACCTATTGGACGATAAAGATAATTAATTTAAATTCATTCGATATTACTCGAAATTTATAATTTTAACTATCGATATTCTTAAAAATCTAGTTAGAATTGTTGTGTGTTTGAAATTCGCGAAAACATACGAAAAGATAGTTTTCTTTAAAATGTCAAATATTCGCGTAAATCTAAGAAAGTATTATTTTTATATTAAAATATGATATTTATAAACATACAAATAATAGCAGTCGCAATAGACAGACGAATAATATTTTTTATTCATTCGATTATCGGATGAATAGACGCAACGAATATTTAAATAAAATAAAATTTTATACAAACCCACAAATAACGATTTTTGTTGTTGTTAAAAAATATAAGTTCTTGCACAGATTATTTAGATGTCGCAGAAAGTAATATACAACCGATATAAAGATTACTTTATGAATGCAGAAGACGACTCCGGTTAACTTAATGAAATAACTTTTTACATCACTTTTGCATAATTCATAATTCATGAAGCTACATAGTTTAATAGAATAGATTTTTAACCGACTTCCTGGAGGGTACATGCAATTTTTCTATTATATGTTATACGAATTGTACAACGATTTTCATTTTTATTTTTATAATTGAATTTTATAGCTGTATGTTGACCGCCCATATAATTTTCGTAGTGGAATAAGTTTTCTAGTTAAAAAGAATTTTTTGTAGGTATGAAAAATATAATATTAGTAATAGTATTTTAAAATTACTTCTAGAATAACAAAAACAATAAATTCATTAGTGCTAAATGAATTTTTCAAAGAAAATCGGATTTCAGTGAGGGTTTTTATTGAAAAGTAGCGGCTCACCCTCGATTTGCTCGGGTTCATCGCTAGGTACATTTTAAATAGATATAAATAGTTATTAGCCAGCGTTAGTCATATAATTTTTTTTTATTAATAATATTGACAAATGTTGACATTAATATTCATACGATTCTAATGTCACTTAATTGCCATCAATGTTTTGCCTTCCCGGAACCTCTCCACTAACACTTAAACTTTATGGTATGGTATTAAATTTCAAATTGACTTTTAAGTATTACTACGAATTTTTTGTATGGGAGCATCGAAAAGTGTTTTTTTAGACCTTTTCAGGCATTTTTTTATTTTTTTTCTCTCCATAAGAACCATCCTCGTACTTCAAGGAATATTCTAAAAACAAAAATTAGCGAAATCGGTTCAGCTGCTCTCAGGATTTGCGCTTACCAACACATTCAACGATTCATTTTTATATTATTGATTACTTTACTATTTTGTATAACATATTAATAAGAATTGAAAATTAAATCCACTTCAGTAGTTCTCCTTATACATATAAAGTACGCCTCTAACTCCTCGTAGGTATCCTGAATATTGTATAAGGATATTTTGTTCGTAAGATTATCTATTGAAAATCTTGCGTGTCTAACAGACATTTACATTATTCTAGACCAGATTATATCTCTTCTTTGTTGTTTGTTGGCAAAAATATTCCACAATATTCGACGCTAATTTAGTAAATCTACCGAAAGTTCATAGCTCTTATTATGTATATCCGAATATTTGTATATTGAATGAAAAGATGGAGTTTTTAAGAATAGAGACAGTTTTTAAAACTCTGTCATTAAAATGTAACACTTAAAAATCCGACATTTTCCTTTAAATTACAATAAAATAGAAAAAAATTATTCACTTCTCATAAATTTTAGACTTTGATTAACCAGATAACCGTTTGTAGCAAATAGTTGCTTTCTTTATTCACCTGCGCTTAGCCCACGTCAAACAATCACACCCCAACAAACCCTAGTCTCGTAATGTGTATCATTGTAGAGTGCTCTATACTGGGAGGTGGCCCACTTCGGTGGACGTTATACCATGCGGAATGCTTCTGGTACTTCTCTGTTAGCAGATTGGACCATGAAAACAATCCCATGATTGTTGTGATCTACCTAGGCAGGCAGCCGTCGGAGCGTCGAGGTGGAGTGTATAAGCGATCCTGCGACACCAAATTAAGACGGAGAAGGTTCTATTGGGTAGTGCTTAGCTCTTTTGCCCGGCCACATTACCACCTATATATATGCAAGTGGTATGTGTAAATGCATTTCCAAACATTAAAAAAAGGACAAGATCTAGCGATCCTATAGCAATCATCTAACGAACTTCTACTTGTGTGTAGAACGATAAGACTCCGCTGTTGGTGTTAGTAAATAGAAATTTTCTCTGTATCTTACACCCTATGACGGCTTTCCAAGCGTGAGAAAAAATACATCTAGGTTTATGTGTAAAAGATGAACAAATAACAAACATACAAAATTACGAACCTTCGTAAAAATAATAATAGTAGGATAAAAAGAAATATTTTATGAATATCGAAGAATAAATATTGTTTTAAACGTGGACATGAAATATTAAATACCGGTACTTCTCAGTCAGTGGCAAGTTGTTATAGGGCACGCGCGCGCTGCAAGCGCGACTAATGACATAGAATCTGTCGACCACTAATAGCGGTTGCTAAGTGTCACCTTAATGCTATTTAGTTGTTTAACCAGTTATAAATCAGTCGATCATATTGTACATAGATACTTTATTTATGACCAGTCGGGCCCAGAAAGAGTACCTATATATTGTTCATCATTTTGAAATGTGTATGTTTGTAGATTTCTCTATTTATTTTGGATGTGCTTTAGAGATTTTAAATATATATGAAAGTGTTGTTTAAGTCGTCTTAAAATTGACATAAAATCGCGCACCTAGATAAAATAATAAAAGTAGCACAACTCATAATATGTCGTCTTTATAACATTTTTTCAGGAATAGAAAAAAATGTTTTACTCTTTTTCTATTTGATATATTAAATATAATCTTATGTGTTCTTGTGTATAAGTTTGCGAAGATATTTATTTGATCAATGGCTTGTCATCAAGTAGCAGTATCACTTGTAACCAACTCAATAACAAATACTTCAAGATATTTATTTAGAACACCAACTAAAGACCAACAATTCCAAAAATAGTTTTATTTTTTCGTGTTAAATTATGTAATCATGACAAAATAATATGGAGTTTATGTAGTTTTTAAAGCAGATTCCTATAATAGAAATAACTCGAATTTAGATTATTTGGAGTTGTGCTACTCTTTATCTAGGTGTGCGAAATATAAATAATAAGCCTATGGATTAATTAGTTGTTTTTGTAACTACTTCGAAAGAAGTCGGTTAAAAAGTGTTACGCATTAATCAAAATACTTCACACCTCTATTACGATATAACCTTATTAGAACACAATAGGCTTAATGGGATAAACTTTTTTCTCAGGAAATGGAATAGAGGTTTGTGTAGAATAACAATTATTATTAGATTTTTATTCGTATTTCCAAGGAAATATTATATTACCAAAATCGATAAATACTTTTCCCTTTAAAAGTCTTAGTGGCTTACAATATTGCGCTACAATTTACTGCTAAATTTACTGGTCCAAAAAAGCTTATATTTTCATAATAATCATATACTTAAGGAGTCCTTGGCTTTAGCATCAGATCTATTTATGATCAATGTCCGCCTATATTTTCGAATTATCACCAAAATTTCAAATATAATATGCTACATGTTAGCGATAATGAATTTTTGCTATCAGCAAGTGTTTGAAAAATAGATCTTTAACATTAAATATACTGTATAAACGAAGCAAAAAAAAAACCTTTCTCATATTTATTTGGTAGACATACAAATTTGATAATTTTAAAACGCGATAAAGCTACATATTATATACATACATACATTCTATATAAAGAAGAAGGTATGGACAAGAAAAGCACAATGATACGTCAAAAGATGCGGGAAATTAACTCGTGAAAACTCAGCATAGTACTCATATAGGACATTTTCATTACCGTGATGTCCGGCGCTACTCGGTTCAATGTCCGGCTAGGTCTATATTTAACACACACTAGCTTACAGCAGCCGTAAAATGCAATACGGACAATCCCCGTATACGATGACTGAATAGTTCAGTGTGGAACTAAAATAGGGGTTTAAATATTTAAAAAATATACGTCTGTCAATTTCATATGTTCTTTTATATTACTATAATAAATAAATTTAAATAATTCTGATCTAATATGCAATAAAGAATAGATATTTTATATGATTCTACCTTGGACTGTAAATTGTAACTGGCTGAAGTAAAAAAATGTCATAAAATTTTGTCATTTGATATAAAAAAATAAAACAAAACAGAGATGTGTATATTACGACTGAATAAAATAATAATTTTAACTTATACCTATTAGTTCGCGTGTTGCGACAGTAAAGTTATCTAACCTATAGGTATAATTCCCACATGAATCATTTACCCACCATTACCAGTAATCAGAATCGGTGATCTGTTCTCTAATGGCTGTTTTTCTATAATTAATAATATTTTATTTTTTATTACATTTTAAAACTTTAAATAGATTCTAAATTAATTTTCATTCATATAAATAAAAGTATAATGTTATTTTAATAATATTAATTCCTTCATCGTCTACGAGCACAAGAATGCAAAAGTTTGCGTGCTCAGTGCGCTGAAATCAATAATTTCGTCTCACTCCTGGCAAACTTCTTTGCCAGCGCAGACGTTCATGTATATTGTTTTGAAATATGTACCGAGCTTTATAGAGGTGTCGGTACTTCGTTTTTCTTTAATAACATGTTAGAAAAAGAAAAGACGTAGTCTTAAGTAGTTTTTAAATTCAATATATTTTTACATTTACAGATTCAATAGTATGATAAACTATGATTTTAAAACTGGTAACTACAAAAGGTAGAAAAGTAAAAAAAAATATTCTTTATATAAATTAATTACAAAATATTGTTTCTTATTCAAAACGAACCATATATGTATATATATAATTTGAAGTATATATATAAAACGTTGGTGCTGGTACAATAATTCGATAAGTTATTCGATATAGACTTCGCTATATTAAATAATGTCTTATACAATACATTCACGTATTCAGTGTTGAAGATCTTATCTAATAAATTGATCTCTTATATTTCTCGCACATTCCATATAGAAATATTTGAAACACAGCAAAATATATCACTAGTGTGCAACACTAAGTTTCTTTTGGCACGTGTTTTAGCGAGACGTTAACGGAAAACGAAGCACACACGGATAAAACTTCCTAAACTCATCAGCTGAGTCCAGAACACGCCGCCAGCGTTGCTTGTGTGGAAACTTTCTTATATTGTTCCAACTTGCCTCCTAGCATTACAATAACTCGACATTAGAATTGTGTACTATCAGTTCATGATCCACGCTTAAAATCTATACTAATATTATAAAGATGCAGAGTTTGTTTATTTGAACGCGCTAATCTCAGAAACTACTAATACGATTTGAAAAAATCTTTTTTGTCATTAAATAGTCCGTTTATTGAGGAAGGCTATAAGCCATATATAATATAGTATATATTCCAAACTAACCGTAAAAACGTACCTAGAGACGAACCCGAGGAAAGCGAGGATGAGTCGCTAGTATGAAAATAAGATTACATACTTGTTTCTACAAATCAGAAAATACGTATACTTGAATATTTGTTGCTTATCACAAAAAACGTATAAGCATTTTGTAATAAACTCTATGCGAAGAATACGTAACTGAATGTCAAAAAATCTTACATTAGGATAAAAGTAATTCAACATTATTTAATGTTATATATTTACAAATATCATAATTAAATCGAATCTTTCTATACATTTCGCATAAGTTAAATTATATAGCAAACAACGATCGATCAGCATATAGCCTAGGCTATTTCGATATTAAATAATAATAAATAATAAATAAATATGTTGGGACATTAACACACAGCGCCGTCTAGTTCCACGATAAGCTACGAGGCTTGTGTTATAGATACCAGATAGTTGATACACTACACATATATAACTTTAAATACATACATATTATAAATATAAACACCCATGACTGGAGTACAAACATTCGTCATCGAACAAATGAATGCCCCCAGCGGGACTCGAACCCGCGACCGCTGGCACACCAAGTAGGGTCACTACAAACTGAGCCAAACGTGTCGTCAAAGACTACTAGACGATTTCAATTTTGATAAAAAGAAGTACCTAAGTCCATCCATGCACAGCTGTAATTTAATTGTGTATTATACAAGAATTTGCACGTTAAGAAATTTATAAGAAATACTTGCGCAGAGCGTCGCATCATTAGAACAAATACGGGCAATATAAGAGTCTTGATTCTGCACTTCAGACATCTGGGGAGAAGTTTGTTTAAACATATTTATTTTTCATTGTAGGGGGATCTGCGATTGTTCACAGTTGAACTAGAGTAATAAAAGTGTTCTATATTAGTAAAATACTACGTAACAGTCTTTATAACAAAAATATCGATTGTGTGCCAGTCTGACTAGTGCTATTTATATATACATATACATTTGTACTATGTTACGGAACCAATTTTTAAATTAGTTAGTAGTAGTTATCACAAAAGCTTTTTAAGTTTGAAATCTATGATGAACTGACTGACGATAACTGACTTTCCTTACATATGTACATTAAATACGACATGTTTTATGGGACAACAAAACCAAGAAGCAAGCATGAGATATCATTATCAACGATGGCATCAAAAGAAAATTGCTAGTAAAAAATCGAAATCTATCTGCGAAATTGAACACAGCGTGTAATATTTATTTTATCAACCCACCGTCCCCCACAGACGTCTCAAAAGGGCGTTTAGAAAGACAATGAACGCGCTCTAACGCTGGGGGTACGATTGCGAGAACTCTTACTATGAAGTCACTTTGCGCTCCCATTGACATATCCCAACTAATATATTTTTTGAGTGTACATAATACCAATACGTTTATAGCAAAACTACGCTTTTACCCAATCCTAATATTTTTAATGAACTGTCCATATGTTAGTTAATTACCCATTTACGTCCAATATTCATTTATCTTAGTACATGTTACGGTACATATAGAATTTTATTAATAGTCATTTATTAATTTATCACATCAGTAATTTAAACTTATACACTGTACGATCAGCAAAATACAAGATATCTCAGATGCACAATATGATTCTAAGTGTATCAAGGTCGGGTCTTCAATAATAAAATAGTTATAAAATACAAAATATTTTACTTTAAATACAAATCTTTTCGGATTTTCGGTTCCCGACGTTTCAAATGCTTTACAGAAATCACGGGTCTCCCTTGACCATGATTGCTGATAAAGATTGTTTTATTTAAAACTAGCGGCTCACCCTCGCTTCACTCGGGCTCGTCGGCAGGTACTTTTTAAATAGATATAAATAGTTATTAGCCAGCGTTAGCCATATAAATTTTAATTTTTTTGTTAATAATAATATTGACAAATATTGACATTGAGATTTATTGTTTTGCCTTCCCGAAACCTCTCCACTAACACTTAAACTTTATGGTATGGTATTAAAGTTCAAATTGACTTTTAAGTATTATTACGAATCTTTTGTATGGGAGTATAGAAAAGTGTTGTTTTTAGACATTTTCAGGCAATTTTTTTAAATTTTTCTCTCCGTAAGAACTATCCTCGTACTTCAAGGAATATTCTAAAAAAAGAATTAGCGAAATCAGATTATCTCCTCTCGAGATTTGCGATTACCAACACATTCAGCGATTCATTTTTATATTATAAAGAAAGATTATAGATGTCAAATATTCGCGTAAACCTAAGAAAGTATTACAAAACATTTTATATAACAACAATAAAGATAACATAAAAAAATAATTTACTTCATATAATGCGATTACAAAATGTTTAATTATATATTTTGAAAAGTTAAACCGGGCAAATGCAAGTACTTTTCAGCCTCTATATATTACGTCGAAGTTGAAGGCAATTTAACGTGGAAGGATTTACATAGGCCAAGGAAACGGTAGAGACAGGAAATAAGCAACACACCTTATTTCAATAAAGGTAAAATACACACAGTATTTGTGTCTCAAACGATAATAAAAATAGGACAGATACAAGTCTTCTTGACATTGAATTTGTTTTAGGATTGTGAAAGTTTAACACTTCAATTTTTTTCACAATTTTTAATCTCTACTTTTGAAGCTAAGATTAAAGTGAAGTAGGTATTAAGAGTTAGATGTTCCAACTCCAGGCTGCTACTGAGACTTACTATACAGAAAGACTCAATAACTAAACTTGGCCCGACCCGGGACTCGAACCCAGGACCTCCGAGTGTGCAGCCGTACATGCTAGCCACTACACCACCGAGGCAGTTTAAGCATTAATAAGATTTATCTCGTCCATGGGACGCTTATTTTGTTTCTCAGTAAAGACGGTTAGAGGTCTGAGTTGATCCTCTGAATAGCAATACAAACGTTTAAAATCTTGCCAATTTTATTTTCGTTATTGTATAATCAAATCTATTATAAGATTAAGAGAAAATTTGGTGTTGTGCCAAATGGGAAGAGCACTAAAATTCAACTTAAAAACCATAAATGAAAATATTATTTAGGATGAAGTTTAACCTCGGTCATATACAGCTTTATCAAACTATCCGTAATGGTACAATGTGACCTGACAAGTGATTCAAGTGAGAGCTCGTGAACTAGACATACGTGACAAATGACGTAACACATCTGAATTTGACGTGAACTATACAAGCAGTAAACCCAATTCTGGAAACAGAACTAGTATTTATAAACATATTACATCAAGTATTTACTGGAAATATTCCAAATATTGTCTATACTTTATATACATATTGTTATTTGAAACTAAAATTTTGTATAATTCAGCAATGGTCTACTTTTAAAAGTATTTTTGCGTTAAAATTTATTTTATAGATTTAAGTAAATTAAATTATATATTTTTATAAATATTATGTACCTACATACGAACTCTACTTACTCAATGGTACTTATTCAGATAAATAAAATGAAGGGTGAGTCGCTAATTATTAATAAACCTATACGATAAAATCATTATATATAAATTTTATGTTAGTATTTGTATTGAACTATTACTGCCTGAAAATGTGTGTTAAAGTAGAATTTCCTTCATAAATAATACGATACTAGTAATATCTTCCCGACGTTCACGTCTTCAGATATTTCCAAAAGACTTGCCCTTAGCCTATCGGATTACCCACTCAGCATCCAACGTCGACGTTTCCTCAGTAATGAAATAGCTTGCTTTACGTAGAAGAAGTAGGTCATCCTCTCAAGTTCAACTCACTGCCAAATTCCAATTATCCGAACTATTATGAAGAACATCATATAAAACATCTAGGTATATCAATCTTCTGCACACAACATATTTGTACTTCAGTACTAAATATTACATCCGAAATACGAAAAATTATTAAATTACGTTTAGGTATTTTAGAAATGACTTTAATTATTGAATGATTTAATGTACAAAACGTCTAAATAAAACCAATATATTAAATAACGCTTAATTATAATTATAGATGTTTTTAATTTAATCATAAGTTCATGATTACATTTATTATATAATACCTATAGTTAATTATTTTAATTAATTGATACTGTTATTACTATACACTACACTTTAGTAATATAAATAATAAATATAGTTTATTTTTGTCTATTGTTCATGTCATTCTTGCACAGTGGGTGGAAAGTAGCATAGGCTACGTTTTATTCGGGTACTTGACAATGCCATGTTGCAAAAAGTTCCCTTACCTTTGAAAAGCGATGGTGTGTCACTTTGGAAACAATAAAAACTTTTTAACAAAGAAATAAAAACCGACTTCAAACAAAAGCACTAAAAAGTAAAAAATAACTGATTGATAGTTTTCATTCACTATACATACCTAATCAAATATTTTCGAAGTCTGTGTGCTTTGCTTTGTATCGGCTGGCACCGAATTCGAAATTATTTGATTAGGTATGTATAGTAAAGGTCAGGTCAACAATACCTAACCACTGTACTATCAACGGAAATAGAAACACTTGCAAAGTTTTAAGTCAATATGACAATTAGAAGTAGGTTAAATTCATCATTAGCTATTATTCCACCCTTAGGGGTTGTTTTGTTTTTGAAATTTAAATGGGACCAATCTGGAAGTATACACTTTCAAACAAAACAAAAATTATCCATATCGGTTAATAAATGACGGATTTCTGAGGTAACAAACATAAAAAAAACATACAGCCGAATTGAGAACCTCCTCCTTTTTAAAGAAGTCGGTTGAAAATAGCGGATGTCGACAATTACTATGAAAACGCAATTTAAATAACACATAACAAATTAAATACTGTAATATAATTTAACTTGTTAAAGTTTAACCCATAAAGTGTTTTGGACCGACACAAGTACTGTTCTTGAATAAGATGACGATATTAATTTACTTGCTAACAACTGAGTAAACTCCTCAGACAAACATGTCAAGATGTCGGCAATAATGCATTATTAAATTAATTCAGAGTTAAGAGTAGGCCGAATATGCCGGAGTTTGATAAGCTTGTTAGCACTTTCAATAACTCAAGCAAAATCCAAATAATATACATCGTAGATTTGTAATAATGGAATGGTATACAGAAGTGCAACTTTTAGTCAAACTGTACTGAACTATAATTAGTATACTCAGTCATGATATAATTTGAGCAAACATTCGATTTTTATCTATATGTACATATAAATATAGTGTATAGTATGTATGTGTATAAAAATCTGAAGAGTTCGTTTGTACACGCTATCTCTGAAACTACCAGCTAGGCCTATTTATCAAGTTATAAGCTATACAACATCACGTTATCATCTTTAGGACGAACGGCAAAAACTATACGAGCGGAGCCGCGCTCAAAAGCTAGTATTATATAATATTCCTTTAAAGAACACAAGGATGGATGGATGGTCTATAAAGAAAATAGAATCTTATCTTCAAGATAGAAGTTAGATCAATGAAGCCTACAATGAACGAAGTTTGCACCCAGAATTCAGTGGAATTGAAAGGGTCCATACAAATCGTAGGGAGAAATAATAAAATCGTTACTATTGATTTTGGTGTCGAGAACAATCAATCTGAAAGCCACGTCGCCGTCGCGGCTACTAGTAAATCAGCGACTTCCGCCCGTCTCCCCTTGTATCAATGGAGATTTTAAACTATCTTTAAATAACATTGTATTACGACACATCCCCAAATATTCAAATATCTACTCAACAAATATAATATGATAAAGTAAATCATAAAACAGACAATATTCTATGAACCTTTTATTTCAACATTTACTAAGGTAATTGCGGATAATACATTTTTCTTTACCCTCTCCGGCCACTTACTGATATTGAATTGGATTCTCAATATATGTTGTCGCAAAACATTTGAGCCTTATCATAAAAACTGTTCTACTCTTATTCTAATAAGAAAACCAAAAACTGTGATGAAACATATAGTAGCTATTATGAAAATTTTAACATTAATGACGAAACTACGTAATTAATATTGTTTTAAAATACCATATTGTAAGAAAACAAAATAGTAACTTTATATATAGAATTGAAATATTAATAAAAAAACTATCAGGATAAGCTTCTAGGTTATATTGCATAGTGCACACGGCGAGGGTACGTGTGTGTAGACTGTAGGCACGGTACGCGGTGGCTCATGCTACCCCATGCACCACTGCATTGCGGAACCAGAACTATAATTCATTTTTAGAATGCGAAACACTCCTATTGTATCACGTCTATTGTATAAAAGGTATTTCATAACGATATTAACGAAGCGTGCCGCTGGATCTCAGATTATGGTACATATAAATTAGCACTCTCAAGTCCAAGCTGAAATACCGTCATAGTATTTAAGTTTAAAAGCTGCAGTGAAGTAGGTAAAGTAGATATTGTAGGTACATTTAAAATGTCCTTATAATGAAAAAGAAATGTCTACTGTCTTATAGTCCATTAGAATACTGTGAATTATTACTTGTAATCGTAGGGGTTAGGCAATAAAATTAAAATAGCATTAAGCGTGTTACGGTTCTGAATACCATAGTAACCTGTCTCACTAAAAATTTATTACACATCACTTTATCGTGAAACGATGCGTAAATCTACAGTAACTAAATGTCGGACCATTTCTAATGTATCTCATTTTATCTTTGATATAGATGTAGCATTTTTACCTCTAGCTGTAATATTGACCGTAGTCGTCCAGTCAGCGGGAAGACGGAAATGTTATCGAAGGGTGCTGTGATATATTGCCGATTTCTTTGAAAAATATCGCACGCCCAGGACTTGTATAAACTTCATCCATCTAGGGGTAGAAAATGTTGATTTACTAGGTAACTAACAGAAATTCCGGGCAGCTTTTTTTTTCAAGTTTATTATAGTGTATGAATACTTTAGAATAGTAAAATAAGAGTGCCAAAGTAAATTGAGATTAAATTTTATTTTTGAAAATATGTAGTTATTGTTAACAAAACAAAGATGTATCCCAAAACTAACTTATTTTATTTACTATTTTGAAGTCCTTGAAAGTAAAAGGGAGGCAGCCTACAATATAAAAAGCTCCGGGCTATTACAAAAAACCAATTGAAACCCCACTTAGGTTTAAAAGTGATCTCAATAGGTAATGGTTAGTATAAAAACTTAATGTAACATAGTAGTAATGCGTTTAATATATTACTTTATATATTAACTTATTGAAATAAACATTATCATATAGACAGAGGTCGAATCTATAGTTTTTAGAATTTTTGTCTGTCTCTCTGTCTGGCTGTCTGTCTGTTACCGTATCACAGAAAAACTACTGGAGGGATTTTGATGAAATGGTATGGTGATAGCTGGTTATCCGGGTCAACATATAGGATACTTTTTACCGCGGGAAAATATCTCATTTCTGAGAAAAAATACAAAAACTGCAATGTAAGAGTATACTAATATGTAAAAACTTAGAATTTAGGTTTTGGTCATCTGAACGCGGGCGGAGCCGCGGGCAATTCTAGTATAATATATATTTTTATAAAAGCAATATTTAATAATAGATATATATATATTTATATAAAAAAATACAATAAAAAAGTCATGAGGACTGCCGACAGAAGTGAAATTTTAAAACTATAAACAAACAGTTGTTATTTTTGGATATTCAAATTGTTTGATCTTAAATTAAAATTTGTAAATTAAAACTGTCTACATATATCTGGTTTGACACTATCGGCACTCTGAGTGTTAGCGTTAATACATCACATGACCATGTCGATGACGACTTACATGAATTTACTCCCAATCCAAACCTGCGTATAGAAGTTTTCACTTCAATAAAATTGAAAAGCCTTTTCATCATACTAAACTACGAGTATGATGTACATTAGTTTTACGTTGGTAGTAAATTTCTTACTAAAATTGTAACTACAAGTTTCTTGATTTTAGACAGCATTATTATTTACAACATTTTATTTCTTGAGTTTAGAACTTGAATAATTTAAATATGTTATATCTTAAGAACTACATAATTAGAAACTTCAAATATTACAGCTGTATTAGGTTAATTGTAAGGACTTTTGATTAATTAGAATATCAAAAAAATACATTCCACTAGAATAATTGAAAAGGTAAATAAAAAAGCCTTGAGGGTCATTCCTTTTATAACTCTAAATAAAGACCCATTCAAATTAGCCCTGCATCAACAAATTAGGGACCAAACAATAAATAATATTCGAAACGGCTTAAAACTATCAATCAACAAAATAAAGTCATCAAGCAACGTAATAAAAAGTGTGATAAAAGATATTAGTCTTTGTATGTGTCTCAAAGGGCTTAATATCTTATCGTAAGAAAGATATTGTAGCGTGGATGTGATGCCACCCTATAACTTCCCCTCAGGGCGCTAGTGGGAAGCGTGGGGTGCGGGGTACGCGCGGCCGTTGACACGAATCCCTTGGCATTCTGTTTATCCCAACTGATTTTTTCCATACGCGTTAGCTGTGTGCAGCGCACTCACAAATGGTTTTGTTTTAACTTTGGATATAGACAATCGTATACATTTCTCTTCTTAAATAAATTGTTACACGAACACGCGTTTGATGTTTGATTCATTAAAATATTGATGTAACTAAAATATATGTATTACATTTTTGATTTTGAGTTCAAATATTATGACTATTATCTGTCATTTTATACATCTATATAATATAATATAATATATAATAATAAATAAAAATGTATCGTTGAATGTTCGAATCGTTGGTAAGCGCAAATCGGGAGAGCAGTTAAACCGATTTCGCTCATTCTTTTTTTAGTATATTCCTTGAAGTACGAGGATAGTTCTTACGGAGAGAAAAATTTAAAAACATTGCCTGAAAAAGTCCAAAAACAACACTTTTCTATACTCCCATACAAAAGATTCGTAATAATACTTAAAAGTCAATTTGAACTTTAATAACATACCATAAAGTTTAAGTGTTAGTGGAGAGGTTCCGGGAAGGCAAAACATTGATGGCAATTGAGTGACATAGAATCGTATAAATATTAATGTCAATATTTGTCAATATAATTAACAAAAAAAAATATATGGTTAACGCTGGCTAATACTATTTATATCTATTTAAAACGTACCTAGCGACAAAACCGAGTGAAGCGAGGGTGAGCCGCTAGTTTTTATAATAAAACTATGCTAGAAAATGGTTTCTTTATTGCACTTTAAAGTATCAAGAGCGAATATTTATTTATTAGGATGCCATATTTATTATTTCAGCTTCAGTCTGTACCAAGAACGGCCCTTTATTATTTACGCGAAAAGTAATGAATGACACATTACTACGAAATGAAACGCTGATTGGACTCCAGTAACCCCTATCTATAAATAACAATTGAACAGACTATATAAACAAATGTCACTTCTATATACTATCTTTATACAGGACTACAAAAATAAATAATTGTGATATATATAAATGTTCACAACTAGCATATTTAAATACAAAATACCTACCCACAGTTTTTGTTTTGCGAAGTTCTATAGATTTGAAATAAAAACTTTTAAACAAAAAATATAAACTGACTTCCAGGCACTAAAATGTAAAAAATATCTAAACGGAGGTTTTCATTTAGAATAGATACCTAATCAGATATTTTCGAAATCGGTGCCAGCCGATGCAAAGCAAATCTAATATATTTCGATACGTAAAATACATAATTACCTATTAGATATTATCTTGAAATATTGTCAGCTGGCACTTCGCTGTCGATTTCGAAAATATCTGATTAGGTATCTATTCTAAATGAAAACCTCCGTTTACTTAGTTATATTTTACATTTTAGTGCCTGGAAGTCCGTTTTTATTTTTTGTTAAAAAGTTTTTATTTTTCCATTTTTAGTGTAGACTTAATAAGCAGGTAATTTATTAGGAGAAAGTTTTTTAATAACATATTCGAATAAGCAATTTATTTAATAAAAATATTTATTGTTGATTTTTAAAAAGCCGCTTGACCGATTTCGATAAAATTTATATGGGACCACCTGGGCAGTATACCCTTTGAAACAAAAAAAAATTCCAAAAAAAAAGAAAAAAAAAGGATTCCGACGAATTGATAACCTCCTGGTTATCAATTCGTCGGATCCTTTTTGGAAGTCGGTTAAAAAATGACACTAAACTATCAACTTTTGAAAATAGCATTTATATACACAATATATAAACAAACCCAAGGTTATCGGATATTAATATCAATAAGAAGTTAAGCCTCTTATTGCCTTTTGATAAATTAAAAGTTCCAGTTAAAATATGTTTTATGGTAAATATAAATCAGTAATTCGTTATTTTTAATTATCACCCCTTCTTAAAAACTTATTTTTAAATTAGGTTTAACACTTCTAACTGCCAGTAACATGGACTAGCATAGACAGCATTTAACATCGATCAAAAAGTAGTTTTTCGATCGATAGCATATAGTTAAAAATACATTATCATATATCCATCGGTGTAGGCTTATTTTATTGATTTTTGTATTAAAATAAGACTAGGTCAAAATCATTCAATTTTGAGTTAGAACAAAGAAAGAACAATAAACCACAAACGTAAACCCATTACCTCCGCTTTGTTTGACGATCAGAGTTTAGATTCGACGACCTGCGCTAACCGCCTTTGTATCTCCGCTCTTCACACCTCACAGCGCTGATAGTATCAACTTGTTAATGCTTGGTAACGAGCTTGCGACTGCCAAGCTCCACATAAACGCTATGATATTTAATCACTTATGAAACATAAATAAGGCAGTGGTAGCCCAGTGGTAACACGCTCGTTTGGGAAACCCAGTGAAGCGGGTTCAAATCCCGGTTCTCTCACCTCTAATATTTTCATGTGCAAATCATTTTTAACATGATTACCACTTGCCTTACGGCGAGGAAAAACATCGTGAGGAAACCTGCATGTCTGAGAGAACCTAGAGAGTAGGTACGAGTAGCGAGACCCGGAATTTGAAGCCACTTTACTCGGTTCTGCAAGCGAGCGCGTTACCACTGTGCTACTACTGCCACAAATTGCAAATTATGATGAATAAAAATGAGAGAAAATTATAAACAGAAATAAAGTAGAACAGGTACCGCTTACAAAAACTAATTTCTTCACGATACAGACTCGACCCCAGTGATTGGCGGCTGGAGAGCTTAAGTGCTATCTTCGCTCCTGATCGTCAGAGCGGTCACGATCCCTGCTATTGTGGGAACAATATGATTGTATCTTAGTGAAAACGTATTACACAAACCCGCTTAGATAAACTATCTTTTACACGACTCGACACTAATAAAACGACAAATAACTATGCAAAGCTTGTCTTTTAAACGAAGAAGTTTGTTACCACTACTATATTTTAATCGGTCAGCTTCATAAAACTAAATCCATTAGGAACCGCATGCAGCACGCAAAGTTAAATGAGACAGGAAACTGTGCGTGCACGTTTTGAAGGGGATTTTTAAAGCAAAACTCGTTAAACAGAGATCAACTTAATATACATTTAAGTTATCAATATCTATCGCAAATGTTTTTAAGTTTAAAAATTATATTAATGTTTAATTATGGTTAAAACTTAAAACCCACGAGTTTCAACCATCTATTGGAGTCTTAGATTATTTACCTATATATTTGGAGTTGATAAACAAACTCAACTTCGACGGACTTTCTAGTAAATATTGAAGAGTAATATTATCAATCTCTTAGCTGATATGAAAGCTGGATGGTATTTGCAAAGTTTTAATTCTATATAACAGTCACAAGTAGGTCAAGATCGACGTGTCAACTTTGTTTACATACTTTATTTGTTACTTCGTTAGATTGGTACATACCAATAAAGCCTAATAAAAGCATGTTAATATTAAAGAGATCGCAGAACAGATTTTATAGCAATCAGTAGTAACAGCCCATATCGATCGGTGTGTTTCCATGTGACCACACCGTTGCGCGGCACCGTAATTGAGCCACTCGCTTCCTTCCGCTATGCCATGGTGATCATAGTACAGAACAAGTAATATAATAACAAAAATAAAATATGTGTTTTAAGCACGTTTTTTTACTTGCGTACAGATTCTTGTAATTTGTGGGTATTCAATAATAAAAAATGGTTCTTCAAATTGTGATTCAAGGCAAATATTAATTTGGTAGTCAAAGAATATGAAAAGAAAATATTTCAAAGTAATAACATCTACGAAATGAACACTCTAATATGGATATATGCTCATTTTTAGACTATGGAGCTTACAAAAACGTGTTAACGTTTGAATGTAAATCATTTTTATTTTGCCTCTTATTATGATTTATATGATCAAAGACAAATTAAAGTATAAAAATATTTTACTTTATTTTTAAAACTCCTATGAAGATTTATTTGCTTAAAAAGTATGCTTTATGCTTGATCTCAGATTTCATCGGCAAAATTATACATCGCCTGTACAGTATATTCGGAGAAATGCAATATTTAATCAAGCTTATCACTAAATTAGAATGTCAGTCAGGATGCTAGAGGGAGGGCCGCCCCTCACGTATTGGTGAGCAAGTGCAAGACTCGTCGCGATCAATGCGATCACGATCTAAGACCAACTTTTAACCACTCTATCAGGGAATAAAAGTTTGTTATGTATTCTCTTTTAGCTATGTAAACTAAATGGGGAAACAGCTTGTTTTACTCGTATATCTATGTCTATTGTATGTGAATTGCGAACTTTTTAACGTTGATTAAAGTGTACATTTACTTTATAATAAAAAACTACGTTTAAATAACAAAAAAATTGAAACCGACTTCAAACAAAAGCACTAAAAAGTAAAAAATAACTGATTGGTAGTTTTCATTTACTATACATACCTAATCAAATATTTTTGAAGTCGGTGCTTTGCTTTGTATGGGCTGGCACCGATTTCGAAAATATTTGATTAGGTATGTATTTAATAGGTAGGCTTTAATTACTTAGCCAAAGCACACCGACTTCGAAAATATTTGATTAGGTATGTATAGTAAATGAAAACTACCAATCAGTTATTTTTTACTTTTTAGTGCTTTTGTTTGAAGTCGGTTTTTATTTTTTGTTAAAAAGTTTTTATTTTTCCCTTTTTAGTGTAGACAGTAGTAGCAAAGTAAGAATTCTAAAGTGTTAGGCTTGTCAAACCAAACAAAATAAGCCCAAACTCAAAGTATCTACTATTAGTCGTTGAAGAGTTCCACCTATCCACCTTCTGGCCTTACCATCAGATCAGGTCAACAATACCGAACCACTGTACTATCAACGGAAATAGAAACACTTGCAAAGTTTCAAGTCAATATGACAATTAGAGGTAGGTTAAATTCATTATTAGCTATTTTTCCATCCTTAGGGATGGTATTTTTTTTTGAAATTTAAATGGGACCAATCTGGAAGTATATCCTTTCAAACAAAACAAAAATTGTCCAAATCGATTAATAAATGACGAAGTTCTCAGGTAACAAACATAAAAAAAATACAGTCGAATTGAGAACCTCCTCCTTTTTGAAGTCGGTTGAAAAACCGTGTATTTGTATAGATTTCTCAGATCGCGGCGAGTGTAGGTACCTACTATTACATTTGGCTTGGCACCGACTTCAAACCTATCAATAGGTAGAACATACAAATATCTAATAGTATTTTAACCGACTTCCAAAAAGGAGGAGGTTATCAATTCGTCGGAATCTTTTTTTTATGTATGTTCACCGATTACTCGAAGACGCCTGAACCGATTTGGATTTTTTTGTTACAAAGAGTATACTTCCCAGGTGGTCCCATATAAATTTTATCGTAATCGGTCAAGCGATATTTTTTAAATCAACAAATGAATTATTTTTTTAAATAAATTACTTAATCGAACATGTTAATAAAAAAATTTCTTCTAACAAATTACCTGCTTATTACGTCTGCACTAAAAATGGACAAATATAAACTTAAAAAATAATAAAGACCGACTTCCAGGCACTAAATTGTAAAAAATAACTAAACAGGAGTTTTCATTTAGAATAGATACCTAATCAGATATTTTCGAAGTCGGTGGCAGCCGACAATATTTTAAGATCTAATAGGTGGATATGTGTTTTACGTATCGAAATATATTAGATTTGCTGTGCTAGATGTCAATTCCAAAATAAACGTGAAAAAAATTATAACAGCAAGCATCTCCGCCATTTTGTAAATATTTTTTGAGAAAAGGGATGTCTATATGCTATTATATCACACACATGAGAATATTGCACCCGCATCTTACTCAACAGTCTCTACTTTGTAGGCGGTTAATTGGTGGCAAGCGTTTAGCCTACTTCTTCGCGTATACCAAAAGACGTAGGTACATTAATTTCCACTACATGTTACAGTAGATATCATATAACAGCCGGTGCGGGTCTACTGTCTGGATCGATTAGTGACATCGTGAGCAGACCTCGCACTTGGCTTTTAAGCCTCTTAATGGGGTCGATAAGTGTTTGTATTTATTTAGATGATAACCTTACTTGTAAGTTGTTGTCATACATTTACACTTGTTAAAGTAGACAAATAGAAAATTTTAATAAAGCCAGAGCGACATATATTTCCCAGGCATCTACTTAAAATAATCATAAACTGATACTGGTATACTAATCTACACCTACATAGGTATAATAAAATTCTAACTGAGACGAATCTGTAAATTAAATATTTTTTGGAAAATCTTATTAAAATAGTCATTATTATCGATACAGAGACCGAATCTACTGTTTTTAGAATTTTTGTGTCTGTTTGTCTATCTAGGAACACATCACGAGGAAACCATTCAACAGATTTTGTTAATAGCTGGTTATCCAGGTCAACATATAGGATATTGCGAGAAAATATCTTAAAGAAAAGAGATAAAGTTTGTGAGTTTGTGACGTAGTAGGGGGTAATCTTTGGATCTACTGAACCGATTTAATTGAAATTTGGTAAGAAGATAGTTTGAGACCCTGGGAACGACATAGGATACTTTTTATCCCGGAAATCATCCCTTAAGGGGATAAAAATGGGAATGAAAGTATGTATGAGGAGTCAATTATCTAATATATACATTTAAACATTAAAATAAATATCTTTTCGAACACCTATATCTATTCGGATATTTATTCATAAAACTATTGGGTTCTAATCTTTTTGTCGCTACAAAGTCATTTAAATTTCCAATAACGCAAACAAGTATTTAAATAGTATAAGAATAGTATAAGCAGATGCTCTTCTAAACTGCTCATTGTGTTCAAGCGTTAACACATTCCAGTTCATTTATGTTTTATTTTTAAAGGTCTTAACCAGAAGGATAAATGAATTTTAATAAATATTTTATATTGTTTGTCTTCTTTTATATAGTAATATTTATAGGCTAGAGGTTTCAAATTTTGTAAGTATATATAACATTATATAATAACTAGCGATTCACCTTCGCTTCGCTCGGATTCTTCCCTAAGTACATTTTAAACAGATATACATAAATAGCCAGCGTTGACCATGTACATTTTATTTTTATTTTTTTCATAGATTTTTTTCCGATGTTCTAATATCAATTCTGATATTTGAGACGGAGGCAAATCCAACAAGTCAAAGATCATAAAAGTTGGCCCAGCCGTTCTTGAGTTATAAGTGGTGTAACTCCCGACTTTGTTTTATCTAAATAGAATAGTAGAACAGGCGGCTTCTCCCGCGATCGAATTATGAAAAAACAACCTTTTCGCAATACTTTATTATTTGCAAAAATAAATTGGTGTTTCATCATCATTCATTTTCGTCATTCAGTTTCATCCCTTCTTTTACCCCTTTATGGGATTGAATTTAAAAAATCTAATATATATACTTCTTATTTTTTATCGCAAAGTTAAATACCAATTTCTGTTATTTCACATTAAGAATGACACACTTTCATGCAATCTTTTATCCCCTATTTTAAGCACTTAAGGGATGAATTTCGAAAAATCCTTTCTTATCGGATGCATAAATCAATTATGAAGAATACGTCCTTTAAAAACGTTTGTACAACCAGTGGTTTAGGCTGTGCGTTGATCCATCAGTCAGTCAGTCAGGACAAAGCATTTTATATACATAAGCTATATAGATAAGCTTTTAGCTAATATACCAATTTTCGGTACATCACTAAAGTAAACATTATTTACTTAAATTTTAATTTAAAAGGAGAGCAAAAATTATGAATGTTCGTTTACTGCCTGTTTAAACTCGTAAGATCAGGTGGATTGATATTAAGCATAGTTTCATCAAAGTTTGCTAAGTAGTTTCAGGACTTGGTTTGTGGTGGCTTCTTATCGCTCGCTTTGGCTAGACAAGCTGATAATACCCACTAATACCTAACGGTATTTTCATCTTCAAAGAGGGATGCCTTGGGATCGCTTGTGTCAATCTTCACAGCGCCTGAGGTAAGTATTACCAGGTTGTAACTTCTCGCATATAATGTCCAATTTCGACAAATCAATATTAGCCGTACAAAGTTGGGTTGGTAAATAAATAAATCCAGCTAAGTTCAATGAAAATGTGATAAGGAATAAATAACACTAGTTACTATCATGGATGACTAGTAAAAGTTACTATATCTACTCAATACGTACAGTTTATAAAACATAATTTATAAAATATAATTTCATTGCGTATCATCGACAAAAGTTCTCAGCTAAAAACGAAATTCCCAGGAACTAAACTATTAATATAATAGCAGTTAGAATGGAATCATTAAAACGACATACCGTAACCATTCTGTTTATTTAGATCGTCCACTAATCTGAGCAGAGCGGCGCACGTGTGGCACGCATATGCGTCGGGCGGCCAAACGCTCTTATTGTTTGGAATTTCACGTTCAATATGGGGCGTAAATATTTCGACAATACTCTAAAAGGGAGAGCGCATAAAAGAACAACAGATATCCGTTACTAGACGTAATGCTATGAAAGAGATAGCGATCGAGCCATTTCGATTTTAATTCCACTCATATAATTACGATCAGATGATCGAAATGAAGTATTAAAACAAAAGAGGTTTAAACAGTTTTTTTTTTCTTGCGGCTGAGATGTGCGCATTCAGAGCGCTCTGCGTAATTGTCGGACTGCAATAAAAACCCGACAAAGCAAGGGAGCTGGATTGTCGCACACGTGCATCCGCCTGCCACTTCGCGAAGTTATATTTAAGAACATATTTCTAGACTGTGGCGGTTAAAAAGGACATAGAATATGTTAGATATTTACAGAGATTTATGCACATGTTTTTAGTTAAACTTTACACTTCTACTGATTTTAAGATTTGACCTACACATAAAATTTACTTTATAATGTAGTAAAGAAAACTTGAAAATACTTCAATATAAATCTGTAATTGATTGGTCTTCAATGTCATTTTTTATATAAATTTCTTCTAACGTAATGTTTTACTTCAGAAATGTTAAATAAGTTACTTATGCTTATTAATAAGTATACTAAATGCGCATTCATTAAACAAGCTGACTCTTAATATGTTAAATACTCTCTCCATTTATAGCCATAAGATAAACATTATCCCCACCCGTTTCGGGCTTAATTATGATATCAAAAGCTGCATCGTCAGTCCCAACCACATCACGTGCATCTCTTTCTAAGCGCAGGATGAACTCTGTCCATCGCATCGCTACATCGCCTATTAAACACGATTCTATGCACGCTCTCGTATTTTTATTTCACAAATTACATCTCTCAATCGTTCACGGTGAGATGGGAACTTATAAATGAACCCTAAATTAACATTTAAGCATAATTAACGTGAGGGCTTCGATGACACAGCGATAATAAAAGTAATCAAATATTAACAGTTACGTATCACAGGCACAAACCTTAATGACAGGTTATGAAATTCAAATCTGTTGGAGTTTTATTAAATCTTAATAATGATCTATCAATCAATCGGTACTGAGTCGACAGAAGAGATTGAATATTTTTAAATATGTTCTTTATAAAATGAAGTTGCCTCTGTATAACATAGGAGGTATAGGCTAACTTATATCTACCTAATGGTAATGCATGGGATAGGTATAGGAAAACTAAAAAATAGGTATATGAGTTAATTGAAAACCGGAGTTTTACTTGTTTTTTTTTCGACTTTATTTTTTTCAAGTTTTCTTCCCTACCGATGTGATATGTCACTAGGATCTTTCAGTCTAAGCCAAAAAAAACAATAGGTACGATGAGAAAAAGCTTATTATATAAGTTATAAAATAGATTAATATTAGAGATAGACCAACTATGATTTTTGCCAACTAGTCGACGTGCTGACTGGTCGGTGGGAAAAAGAGCCGACTAATCGGCCGACTAATCGGCCGACTAGTCGGTTCCTGCCTCTATATGGACATAAGCAAAAGCTTCCAAATGGATGCCTATGAACTCATCCAGGCACCAAATCAAATAACTGTCAACAGTGTTGTCTCGTTAGATATTACAAATAGTTGCGTCATAGTTTCACTTTAAATAATAATTAAGCATCAGAAACTTTCAACGTTGAAATGGAAACTAAGATAAGTATTATACTCGAATATATTAATTGTTTTAGATGTAATTATGTTGTGGAATGTTTAACATTTAGATACTTTTATTACTCAACTGTGGTAGGTACCTAAAGTAGAAATATTCCTTTATAACTCTTAGTAGCTGGATACTATTATAAATTTTGTTGTTTTTTGTTTTTTATTTTTTTTGCTTAGTAGCTGGATATTATTATAAAGTTAGCTGGCACCGTCTTCAAAAAAATCTGATTAGGTATCTATTCTAAATGACATGGCTGTCGCATGCCGTTTAGTTTTTTTTACTTATTAGTGCCTGGAAGCTTTGATTTATTATTTTTTAAGTTTTTATTTCTCCATTTTTGTTTAGTAAGTAATAAGCAGGTAATTTGTAAAAAGAAAGTTTTTTTTAACTTATCTTAACATATTCGATTAAGCCATTTATTTAAAAATAAAAATAATTTATTGTTGATTTTTTTAAAAACAGCTCAACCGATTTCGATAAAATTTAAATGGGGCCACCTGGGAAGTCTACCCTTTGAAACAAAAAAAGAATTTTCAAATCGGTTCAAATCGGCAAAGGCGTCTGTCTTGGAGTAATCGGTGAACATACATAAAAAAAGATTCCAACGGATTGAGAACCTTTTTGGAAGTCGGTTAACAATATAAACTTTGCTACACATTTCGCTCTTTGTAATGTTGAATTTCTACCTTATTACCTGAGTAATTATTAAGTATAAAGCTGTCAAAAATTTTAAACGTTTTGAGTCGGCCGTTTTGGTCAATCAGGCAGTACAAGTAATTTTACATGTATTATACATACTCATATACTAATAGTATAAGAATATCTGTCTATATCTACACTAATATTATAAAGAAGTAAAGTTTGTAAGCTTGTAAGATTGTGTGGCGGGAGCCAGTAGCAGTCTCCACACCTACTAATCCGATTTTAAAAATTCTTTCACTAATAGGAAGCTACATTACCGCTTATTTTTTATTCCAATAAAATGTGTTTTATGTCAGAAATGATAATCGAAGTCGGAAAAAAGAAGCCGTTGAATTGCTTTGTTGGCTACTGTTAAAGCACGTAGTGACGTTAGTCTATACGTGTAATAAAATAGTAACTAAGTCGAATCAGTGCATTAAATATTTTTTGGAAAATCTAAATGAAATAGACATTATTATCGATATAGAGTTGGAATCTATAGTTTTTAGAATTTTTGTCTGTCTGTCTGTCTGTCTGTTACCGCATCACGAGAAAACTACTGGACAGATTTTGATGGAGTTTGGTATGATGATAGCTGGTTATCCGGGTCAACATATAGGATATTTTTTATCGCGTAAAAATATCTCATTTCCGAGAAAAAATACAAAAACTGCATTGTAAGAATATACTAATATGTTAAACATAAGATTATTTGGTTTTTGGCCATCTGAACGCGGGCGGAGCCGCGGGCAATGCTAGTATATTATAAAGTTACTACTTCTGACAGTTCATCGACACCCAAACCAAACCGCTAAATTATTATAACACAATATCTGTTAAAATTACACAAACATTTAACTTACACATTATGTTTGTCTTACTTTACACTTTAAACTCAGCTGACAGTTCTAATACTAATTTCTAAAGCAATTCAACTTTAAATTACTTGAGGGCTTAATTTTAAAGAGCTTTCATTCAAGTTAATCATAACTTGCTACATGCTTGCTAACATTATGAACAAATAAATATTACTATTCCTCTTTATCGTATCAGAAGGTATAAACTAGTTTTTAAAGGTTATAGTTAAAATACTTGTATCAGCGGGAGTTTGACTCCCCACAGTTTTCAGTTGCATGTAGCAGGTCTGTTAGCGCAAGTTAAATTTTAAGAATAAAGGTTTCGTGGAATATAATAGAAATGTTCTTTGTTACTTGTACTCCTTTATGTCCTATACTTTGTATTATCCTAAAAACAATTCCCTCTCATTTTATTATATATTTTTATAATTATAACGTATTCTAACTCTGATGTTAAAATTAAAAGTGTTACGAATAAAATATCTTTTGTTCTTCTTCCGAATCCTTCTAATTTTATTATATACTAGAGACTCACCCTCGCTCCGCTCGGGTCGTCCCTAGTCACGTTTATCGTTTAGTATTATAGATTTCTGATTAATGAAATATTTTCCCGAAATAAAAAGTATCCTATATGTCGACTCGGATAACCAACTATCATCGTATCAAATTTCATCAAAATCCCTCCAGTGGTTTTTACGTGATGCGATAACAGACAGAAAGACAGACAGATAAAAATGCTTAAAACTATAAATTGCCTCTGTATAATAATGTCTATTTCAATAAGAATTTCCAAAAAATATTTATTGTACAGATTCGGCTTAGTTACAATTTTATTATATGTAATAGATTTTAAAATAAAGCATTATATTTCTGAGAGAAAATAAGCAAAAAAATATTAAGTTAACAAAATCTAGTATTAGTAATACCTACTATGTACACATAGTAAAATAGTACATAATAATAAAACGAAAAATATTCAAATTATAATCTATATCCTTGGTTACCTACATATGTATGTATGTACATACATATGTCGATTTCGTGACAACTGACAAATGACAAGTGACCACAATCCGATTTGAGTTCCCATAAACTTTTGCTAACAGAAGTGTAAAATAATTACCGAGCACGAATCGACTAAATAGTTGAGGCACGACACGAACATTAGAATCCGTTAGTTTTAAACGTACCTACTCAAGAAATGAATGATGGTTATTATCTCGCTGATCAAACAATAAAGAAGATGTATTAAAACTATCAAAAAGAATAAAACACGAATATTTTACTTAAAGAAGCTTCCATATAGTTAAAAGTTTAGATACATTTTGAAATATAGAACCTGTCGTCATAAAGATTTCCGTTTTGCGATAACAATGTAAGGTAATTTTAATTTCTAAATGAAGTCTAGTCGAACAAAAATTTTTTTAGGGATCGGTAGCTAAAGACAAAACTCCTTTTAAAAAAAAATCTTTTCGGATTTTTTCGCGGATTTATTTTGATTTTTGAGTCCAAAAATCAAAAATTCGATGGAGAATATCTTAGAATTGGAATTTTGAACTCCGCTTTTAACAGGAGTTTTGTTGGGATATTTTCTGAGATATTTGGGGTGAGAGCGAAAAAAAAATATCGTCGTTTTTGGCACACCCAAAAAAATATATAAACTTATATATAATATATTAGAAATTACCAATGCAGGTACGAGTATAATCTTTGATATTATATTGAACATGAGCATAAAATCATTACTTTAGCCAGTAACATTGCCAATGATAATAATTCTTTCTAAATTAGATAGAACGACGTCCCGGCAAACATCCATCTAAATAGCCCTATATATCTCTCTGCATATTTCCCAAGGGTGCATAACCTAACTTGCACCTTATCCCTTGTGTGCAGTAAATCTCTATAAGCTGTCGAAGATTCTCAGTGTAATTCTACAGTTCCATATAGGTGTATATAAATTACTAAGGAATATTGTTCTGGGAAATTATTTCCGTTGGAAAAAGATAATCTTCCGCGGTAAAAAGTAGCCTATGTCACTCTCCAGCCCTCCAAATTTCTTCACACAAAAAATCTGTCAAGCCGTTTCGTGAAAGAAAAACAAACAAACAAACAAACTTTCACATTTATAATATAAGTATGGAACTATGGATATAACAAAGAAAATCTTTAAAAGTATGTTCGAGTACGTAGACAAAGATGCGTATGTAATATGTGTAATGTATATACAATCCTAAACCTTGAGAAAACCATAAAAGACAATTTCTAGTAAGTCAGAAACAAATCAATTTTGGTAGAAATCCTATTACTTCGCACAAAAAAATGATAACGCGGACGATGACAAACAATATTAGAAGAACCTATAAATAAATATTTATCCTATCTCGAAATCGATTTCTGGATACAGCTTATGCCCGCTCCAATTCTACTACAACAACATATTATGTACAACTAGCGAATTAAGTGACTAACAACCAAATTTACTCCAGGTCATAATCTCTATGTGTACTAAATGTCTTTAAAATAAGTCCAGCCGCTTCGGATGAAGGAGAAACAAACAAACGTACACACATGCAAACTTTCACATATACAATAGTAGTCCGAGTACAGACAGTTATAACGTCAACGAGAGGTAATTACTCTAAACTTCATAGGCAATCTTGACTTAGCTCTTGTTTTCCGCTATACCTACTCGCATGTAGTCGAATGTAGATGAGGGGAGACTTCGTATGGTATGTACTGTGAATGCCAATCGGGTTGTGAGTGCCCTCCAGTTGCCTTTCCCGAGTGAACAATGCGTTATGAAGTGCAGAAAGCAGCATGCAAGACCGCACGGCACATGGCATAGCTGGAGTGCCAGCTTCATTGACTAACTCATTGCTAGTTAGTAGTTATGCGTCTTAAGGACAAAGATTACGGAGCATGGTATATAATTATTATAAATGTTTTGAAGATTCTTCTTGTATTTAATAACAAATTCATACATTCATATTTGAAAAGTTTAGATTTTTAATCTAGGTACTAAATACTGTACTGGGTACCTATGGTTAAATTAAAAACTTTTTGCTGCGTATGTCACTTAAAATTAACATAATTGTCCCAGATGATTTTATTAAGTATATTCCTAATATTGTAAAGGTTTATTTCAATTGGTTAAGTATATTCAAGGATACGGATTGAACTCACAACAGTATTCTACTATCTAATCAAATTACGAGTCATTTTTAGACTTTAATTATTGCTTTCTGATATAATGCGAATGTGGTTTTTTTGTGCTTCCTTCACGCAGCAACACACTTACATAACGACATGAAGTGATCTATACATATAATAAAATTGTAACAAGTCGAATCTGTACATTAAATATTTTTTGGAAAATCTTACTGAAATAGACATTATTATCGATACAGAGTCCGAATCTATAGTTTTTAGAATTTTTGTCAGTCTGTCTGTCTGTTACCGCATCACGAGAAAACCACTGGACAGATTTTGATGAAATTTGGTATGATGACAGCTGGTTACCCGGATCAACATATAGGATACTTTTTACCGCGGGAAAATGTCTCATTTCTGAGAAAAAATACAAAAACTGCATTGTAAGAGTATACTAATACCTATATAAAACCTAAGAATTTGGTTTTTGGTCATCTGAACGCGGGCAGAGCCGCGGGCAATGCTAGCATTATATAAAAATTAGATCCACAATCAGTGACGATAGCGCACAATATACATATAAAAATATAACCGAATTGAGTACCTCCTCCTGTTGAGTCGGTTTTTTTTTATTTTCTTTATTTTTTAAGAGGGTTTCAACCTTACTAAATACCTAACTTACTACCACAAGCTAGTAAGTACAAAATATGTGTAATTGATGATTACATCTAAAAACGATTTTAATAATGTAAAGAGGATTTTAATGTTTAAAAGATGATTTGGACCGGAATCAAATCATAATCAAAGTGAAAGCCTATCTAGTATAGATTGGAAGATGAGTTCGGCGTTCCCTCTCTGATGCGTGTTCTGTTTACATTACACCGCGTTCGATCTAATTATATAAGATGCTTTTGCTTCACGCGCTAGTCACGACTATCATATTGTTCCTTAAATGCCCTGATATCTGTTGTAGTTATTTATTTACTAGCATTGCCCGCGGCTCCGCCCGCGTTCAGATGACCAAAAACTAAATTCTTAGGTGTTACATATTAGTATACTCTTACATTGCAGTTTTTGTATTTTTCCTCAGAAATAAGATATTTTCCCGCGGTAAAAAGTATCCTAGGATCGCGCGCTACATCGCCCGGTTTATATAGCTTGAGCAGGCGGTCGAGCGATGCGGGGCAGAGGGGATGGACTCGCCGTAGGCATCTCAATGCTCGCCAAGCATTAAAAATGTTTCGCTACTAATTACTTCTAACAACGATATCTCAAAAACTATTCATCTGATTGATTTAGTGTAAAGAGCAATTTTAATCTGCATTAAATGACTAAGCTAACTAAAATATTCATTTGGATAAGGATTAATACCGAACTAAAGAAAATAACTTTGAAAATAACGTAATGTTTTTAATTAAAAATGTTAACATAAAAGTGGTTATTGTAAGTCAACCGTAAGAGATAGAGATATGCTATCGCGGACTTTTTTGTAGCATTTTTATAGATTTTGAATTCTCTAGTACATTACTTAACTGTATCTTTGCTAGTTTACGCGGCGTTCGCGTGGAAAGTTCCCATTTGGCGAGATTTTTTGCGACCTCTTCAACATTTGTCGCCGTATTTCAGCTAATTTACATAAAAGCATAATAAATTATATACCTAAACCTTCCTCAAGAATTACTCTTTCTATTGTTGAAAACCGTATAAAAATCCGTTCAGTAGTTTTCGAGTTTATCGCGTACAGACAGACAGGAGGACAGACAGGAGGACAGAAAGACGCGGCCGGGGGACTTATTTTTATAATAAGTATAGATTTATGAAACCAGATTTATTATTTTTATTATTTTCATTATACTTATTATTTTGAAAATAAATTTGCTATATATTATACGTGCGATTATTCGTTTTTTTGTTCGACTTAATCATTCTCGTGTGACATTAGGATATTTCAAAATTCAATACAATAGAAGATACTGAAAGATGCGATAATGATAATTAGGACTGAAAGAAAACAAAAAAGAGAAGTGAGAAAGCTACAATTTTAAAATCGCATTTAACAAGAGATTAACTATACCTATCTATAAATTAAACAGTAAAGTCATATCTGAAAGACAGATAATAGTCATAATACAAAAATATAGACAGAAGTAGTGTTAATGGGGTGTTGATCCATAATTTATGCTAAAAGGAGGAAAACTAAGAGAATGTAACGGCCGACGGGGTTCATGGGTTTGAAAATGTCGTCTCCTTAAGAGTGCGCCATGAGACCGCTACGATTCGGATTCGGAGGAGCAGGATGACCAGATAATGTTCTATCATGAGTAAGAAGTTTAGAGCGATAGATGCTCACATTGCTTGGATACCCGTTCAATTTTTAAACCGGTTTTGGCCATTGATCCCAAAACGAAAGGCTTTTCGGTTGAAGGTTTCGGTTACGTTCTTAAACCGGTTAAATCCGGGAGAAGGATTTTTGACGAATTTAGGTTTCATGAACAAAATTACCCGGTTATAAATAGTTTTTGTGCGTGTCTTTGCTAATGATAAATGGCCTAGTAGAAGGATGTAAGCACGTTTCTTACTTGTGAAGGAATTAACCGGTTTATTTCAATACCGAAATCCAACTTTCTCTAAGAATAACCGTTAACCATTATTATTTCGGTTTACTAAACTGTTCATTTTCATTAACCGGTTAAAGAACGAGCGATGAATTAACCATTACATTACCGAAATAAACCACTTTTTTAAACCAGTTCCGAGCCTTAGATGCTCAACGTATTTAAGTGCCAAAACAGTTCTTAATTCACTATAAATCAATCAAACAACCAATCGAAAATTTAAATTAGGTAACTGAAGAAATACTTCTAGGCTTCCTGACATAATGAAAACCCTCCAAAAATAGTGAGCGATGTCTGAGATAAATATCAATATGTGTGAAAAACATGTATTTTTCAAAAAAAATACTATCGAGACAATTTTCATTAATCGAGTTTTCAAATTTGGCAATTCAAGATAAAAGTCCGAAGTATAATTATTCTAAATATCAAAGTGGTAACTTTCACATATTTTTAGACAAATAACGATGCCTAGGTACAAAATTGCCAGCACACTCTTAAGTTGCAAAGCGGTATTAGTAAATAATAAATATTTAATAATATGTAAGTACTCAATTTCTATTAAGCAAACCTTGTAGTAGGTAGGTACATATAATTTCTTTATGTTACTGGTATAAAATATATTTTAAATTTTAAACAAAAACATACTGGACAATGGAGTACTTCAACCTTCGAACCAATTTACAAGTGTTCCGTAAACACTCGTACCCGTATCTTGACCCACGTAGGGAAGCAGTAACGGTTTTACTTTCGCACGAGTTACTTTACCACTTGTTTATTTTGAATGTAAACATTTTGAATCGATAACAAAAACATTTTGAAATATGTAAAAATGATATGATATTGTGAAAGAAATTACTATCTACTAATAAGAAAAATATATTATTACAGATATTATATAGGTAAATCTGATTAAGATTTAATTTAATCCTAACGAGTTATAAATCTAAACTCTTATGGATTGTAAAATATACTTTAGAATCTATAAAACGAAACCAACGAAACAAAAGCGATCATTGAATATCTAAAATTAGAACTCTCGCACAATGATGAACTAGATGATGTATCGAGAAGAAAAAAAATCGCATCATACTCATTACGATTAACGATTAAAAATAAAAAACAGAGAGCAGATGTGAGTGATCAGATCATGTATAACATGTGGGGTCGTTCATAGGAAGTGCGTATGTAATTGTGGCGACTGGACAATAAGGGGAATTGGCCAGTGCCTCGATTGTTGTGCGACCGATGCCCGCGCCCATGCCATTGATTGAATGAATGCGTGACTTTAACAAACAACGCTGGCCAAACGGAGCGTAAATGTTTTACGAGACTCATCACCATCCATTGCTCTTTCACTATTATCATTTAGAAACACAACCTGTCCACACTTTATTTGAAAGCTAGTACGAACTGACCGATTTAAAACATAAATAATCAATACATGTAATAACAATTTATCGATATCAATATCGTGTATTCATTAAATATTTAGATTTGTTTTTTTTTTATGTAATAAAACTCATATCAATACTTTTTATAAGTTGATTTCAAATCATAATTCAATTGTTGTTCATACAATGTGTTTGTTGTATATTAAATATGCGATTGGAAGTAAAACGGGGGTTATGTTTAGCATGACTACTATGGAATAAATATAAGCGAGCGGAACCAAAGCCTGTATCTAGTTACTTTATTTTGAAAATAGTATTTTGTATGTAAGCGCTATGCTACGACCGGATATGCCAATTTCAATCCGACACAACGACGGTTTTAGTAAGCGTTAACGCTCGCTATCGTATTCCAATATCTTCCAATAGCTTAACTGTGCGATATGCCTTAAATACATGAAAAATTCTCATTAATTAAAATTGTAAAAAACTCGTTAGTGTATATGCATTTACGGTTACATATTTACGTATGAGTCTCGTAACTCGAAATATTTTTCTTCGCCAAGTGCATAAAAAGAACCCTCTGTAAGGTAAAATGGGGTATAAGGCATACCTATTACCTATACCTGAATTAGAATTGTGGAATGGATAGGAATTCGTTTACAAATTATTTATATGGAAATTAAAATTATACATTTCAAGTTAAAATTATATAAAGAATACGTTTTAACGTTTAGTATACATTTTTCAGAGATGATATATTTTCCCGAAGTAAAAAGTATCCTATTTATATGTTGACCCGGATAATCAGCTATCATCATAGTAAATTTCATCAAAATCTATCCAGTGGTTTTCTCGTGATGCATTCCCAGAAAAACAGACAGACCAAAATTTTTAAAGCCTGTAAATTCGGTCTCTTCAATATTTTCCAAAAAAAACAAATATGACTCAGAATCTTATTATATGTAGGTATAGAAATATATATTTAAGAAAATCTTCTTAGACATTTAATCTTTGTCTTATAAAAGTTCATTACCACGGTGGCATTGCGCAATTTGTACAGAAATAACTTATAAATTATCCCATTCCATTAATTTCGACACACATACCTTTATATAGTGTCGTATATAAAAACTATTTACAGAGAAGTTATATTGGTATCGCGTCGTGATCATGGCGTGTAGAATCGACGAAATAGCTGGGGCCGTGCGACAGGTCCACGATTATCAACGCATTCTGCACGGTGGTCGCATCTCTACCACGGTACTAGGGATTTATAATGATAGTAATAGCATCTGAAGCACACCTGTGCTGTCTCGTGCCGCGTATTACATTTATACATAGACTTACTTAATGTATTACTTTATAGCAACTGTATTTTTTTTTGAATAATTTTTTACAATATCAAGTTTAAAGACCTACTTTCTACTTATTCGTGACTAAATAAGGAATCCTCAAATACAAATTCAATACGGTCAGTTGCTAACACTTTAATTTTCAATAGTAATACAACTTAATTTTTTTATGACATGTTTAAAAAAAATTTAGCTTTAGAAATCTAAATTAGTTGTAAAAATAACATTTCTTTACATATGGATCCTTATCCATCACTCAACATAAACCAAAGCCTTTAACAAAATATTTGAAAACGACATTGTTGTAATTAGGCACTCTTTCATCCAAATCCTCGATATAGTTTTGTAAAATGGTCTAATTTTTGGGATAAAGAAACCTATAAATTATTTAGTTTATATTATACCTGCCATACACGACATAATATGACCAATAAAATTAAGATATTTGATCATTACGTAAATGTATTTACAATAGTTATGTACTAGAATCGATATTTTTAGATCAATTAAGCTTATCGTGACGGGAACGGGGAATGTGAGACAAACTAGTGCGGGACCTGTCGACACGATGTCATGCACCAGTGAGCCATTCGATACGACAGGTGCGAACCACGCGTTTACCATAACTCCACCTTTATTTTATGTTTTACGATAAATATCATTACATTTAACTGTAAATTTAATCTTATCACTCTATTTAATGTATTTTAAATTTGTGGTTATCTTTTAAGTTAGCTAGAGATGAAATTATATGATGTATTTAACATTCCTAAAGAGGTATCACCTGTCTGCGTTATTAGTTTTATGAACCTAATAATATTCCACTTTTTCTTAATTATTATTTATTATATCTAAGTTATTACTGGAATTATTTATAATTTAAAAGATATTTGTATTTGTTATAAATTATATTAGAGAAAGTACTACTCCATACTAAATACTCGATCACTGAAATGTGCGCTTCAACGTTTACCAAGATCTTCAATCACCAAAAATTTTTATTTTTGAATGGGTTAGTTATGATATTATTTTTACTGTTAACTAAAACTAAAACGATTAGCGTAAACAAAATGAACACCTGTCCGTTTCGTATATGGCAATAAAACGGACATATTTGTAAAGGTCATAGGTAAGTATTTCTGTAGACATGTCTAGATGGTATAATTTATACAAAGATCGTTAGAATTGCATTTTCACTGTGTTGAAAAAAATCCTTAGTAATTTTACCTTATAAAAATACAATTATATTATCTTTAACAGTTATTTAGACTTACCTCCATTTCCAGCGTTGGTGATAGTGACCCAAAAGTCGATAGTTTTCTCAGGTCCTAACTCTTCATAGTCCCACTTCTTTTTAACTTTCACCACACCACTTGGTTCAACTGTAACCCACGGATTTTCGTCTCTAATTTTAAAAGTTTCCCGATCAGTTTCTTTTTCGAGAGTAAACACGGCACGTCCTTCAACTTCACCATCGGCTTCAGTGAATTCAATACGCTTAGTTGGACGAACCGCACGAGTTACTCTTCGCTTTTGTCGGTGAAGCGTTGGCATTTCTTTTCGTTCGCGGATAATAAATTCAATAAAAACTTGAGCGGGTTGACTTTTCCGCGGGGGAGTTCCCGTGTCGTGTGCTAAAACTTGTAATTCTACTTCATGTCCATCTGGTTCACCAGCTAGAATGAGTTCTCCTGTCTGCGGTACTATAACCGCAAGATTTGTAGGAGTCTTAATTGAATAATATATACGATCACCATCTGCGTCAAAAGCACGTACTTGACCAATGTTCGAGAACCTTTGCCAATGTGCTGTTCCATTCCTGCAATTATTTTCACACGTACCATTCACGGCAAAATAGTATATTTCCTGTTCAAATAAAGGTTCGTGGTCGTTCTCATTGGCAACATTAATCCTAATTGGAAGGCTCGCCTTATTCGCCCCGTGTATGTCAGTAGCCTGAATAACTAAGTCATAATATTTCTTTATTTCAGCATCTAAACTCTGCATAGCAATTATTTCGACATCGCCATCAGTTACAACTGACCTAACGTCAGAATCAGGAGATTTAGAGCTGTCGCGGAGTGAGAATATTGATTGGTCGTTGCCTTTTATAATTTTGTAGGCTATAGGGCCAACATTAGCTAGTGCAGTAGCTTTTATGGGTGGGAAATCTACCACAGTGCCTGGTGGAGCATTTTCGTTAATTTCCCCGTGCAGGCCGTTTGTTTCCGTAAAATGAATCATTTTTCTACGATCCATGACTAAAACATGAAGTGTATGAGCCGAACTACTAAACGGAGTTTGCTCTAAAACTGCGAGATTTAGTGGTTGATTTAACAAGGGTCCAAGATCGGCTGTGGTCATCAATAGTCCATCATCTAAAAGTGCAAAGTAGGGTGCATATTCGGGGTCCAGAAGAGTGTATCGTGAATGATTTCCGACAAAATGGCGAACAGCATGACCTGGGCGGACATCATGCGGCAAGAGGATGAGCGCACTCGTCTCCAGCGCTATCGTTAGGACGCAGAGCAACGCTCCTCCTGCTAGCACAGTGCGCGCCATAGCTAACGAAGCCTGTTTCAGTTATCCCAACATCTCCAACTATAACAAAAAAATATTTTTTTAATAAAGTAATAAGTTGGCCTATTCTAGTATGCGGTAGGTAGTTGCAGTTGTATGCGAGAGCGATCCCGTGACGTCCCACATGGCGGCAGGGGGGGGAAGTTGGGTTTTAGTGGGTATGCCGGTCTCATTAGCCGGAGAGTCTCCACATAACCACCCCGGGGGAAGTCGGGTGGTATCCGTAATAGGATTTCCCAACTATAAAAAAAAAAAAGTATGCGGTAGGTACCTACTGCTTTTTATTTCTTTACTTATCTTAATTTTAATTTAGTATGTAATTGACTTTTTTAACTTTAGAAAATTTACCTAATCAGTATAAATTCAGAAACGTCTTGATCCTATTGT
Source organism: Brenthis ino (assembly GCA_921882275.1). Taxonomy (NCBI): domain Eukaryota; kingdom Metazoa; phylum Arthropoda; class Insecta; order Lepidoptera; family Nymphalidae; genus Brenthis; species Brenthis ino. The sequence goes on along the minus strand of OV170225.1, from coordinate 23,511,524 downwards.
TTAATTAATTAATTATATTATTATTGTTTCTAATCTGTTGTTACTTACAAGTGTTAGTATGACATTATTTTTTGTACATTCAATTATATTTTGTAAAAACAAATGACATCTATAGATTCTATTATATTTTTATTTTACCAACTAACTTCTCGTGTCTTCTGTACATTCTACATGATATTGGTGAAGTAATCTGTGCTCATCTGGCACGAGAGAATTGAGTCAACTATATTTCATATCAAAATTTTAGAAGGTTATTTTAATTTCACTTAAATAACATCTGAGTGAGATTAAATAACAGCGCAATGCCTACGAAATATTACTATTACCTAAAATAGACATTTTTATTAAAAAATCCTATTCAAGATATTTAAGTATATAATATAGCTGACTTCTAACATGCTCACATTCAATTAACGATAGAAATCTGAATCCAATTGGAAACAGACGTGACGCGAATAGTCTAGGAGCTGGTCGTTAGTAGTGGTCGATAATGCAGTGCAATGTCCAGTAATAATAATAGTATCACATGATATGACAGCATGAAAGTGTAAGGCGCGACGGCATCGACGTAGGGCGGCACACATGGAGAGCTTTATTTAGGCGGCAGGCAGTAACGCCGGCGTCTCGCGACCCGTCGCCGCCGATCAATACCCCCTTTGCGCCGCCGCGCGACGTTTTGCGAGCAAATCTAGACTGTATGCGCTCCATTTCACGACACACCATCAAATATTCAAACACTTATTAAACTGAATAGAAACTCATTTCAACGTCACTGTTCATAAATATGCACTGAATCCAAAATTTTAAATTAGCAGCTGCTGGATTTGCTTTATCACCAATCCCTAGATGTTTATTCAAAAATAATTACACCACAAAAACTATAACCCTAATAATTATCAATTTATTATAAATATTTGCTTCTATTCATTCATCATTTCTTCTTACTTTATCTTTATTCATTATTAGTACGAATGTAAACAAATATATAAGGCACATAAATTTGCAATATTACATACATAAAATATACAAATTTTCTAGAAAATATCTTATTATATATCACAATATTTTCTTGAACTATGACACGATACGTACTTATTATGGATGTGGATAAAAACGCGATATCGCAGCGTTCTGTGTATGTTCCCTTTCATACGTCACAAAGCCGTACGCAAGCGGCGTCAAAACGCGACTGATGACTGAAATCTGCAGCGCGCGCGCGTATTGAGCGCGCCGCCCGACCCCGCCACCCCCGCTATAGCCGCCCCTGCTCTTGGTACACTACGAACGTTAGAGTCGTTCCTCCCCTTGAGCTCTGGCTTCAAAGCTTGGTGCATAGCTAGTAGCTAGTAGCTACTCAATACACACAGCCATTACCAAGCTTTTGTGTAAAATTAAAAATCAGCTAATCTTTTTTTTTATTATTTAAAAAGCGAAATTTATTTAACAGGTAACTAAAATGTTTTCTTGATAGCGACATTTTATTTAACTTAGGCGTAATTTTGTCCATGCCTATTAAAATTTTAATAGCAATCATATTATGTACAATGTACATGACTTATTCAAATCATATAACTATAATCACACGTTTATTCGAGGTAGGATTGTTAACAAAATAGCATATAAATGCTAATCCAAGTTAAAGATATTACATACTACTAAAATACGTAAAGCTGTTACAGCGTTAAAAAATAACAAACATGCACACTCATTAACTCCCTCAGCAACTTTCGCGCTTATAATTTTAGTGTGATCTTCGATCAACAATACTACGTTAATCGAAGAGTGTGATATATGAATAACTAAAAAAACGTTTGTATTCTTTATTTCCATTTAAAAAAAATATGAAAACAACACTTTGGTTGATGTAAATGAAACGAAATAAAAAAAATGGAAAGTTGGAAAGTGGGCAGGGACACATACAGGTACGGCGGAGTAAAAATCTTTTGTGTTAAACATTTTTGCAAAACATTTTTTTTTCACATTGAATCATGGACGCCGAAGGAGGGCTCAGGGGATGCACTTGCACTCCCTGACAAAGAAAGTCGAATAATAATTTTATTTTCGATCCGGTCATGGTCAATCATGGTTACTTCCGTGGTCATAATTGCTGTAAAGCATTCAAAACCTTTAAAAATATGGCAAAATGTTATCGATTGCTTTGCTAATTTTAGGTATATACAGTCATTATAATTTATATGATAAAATATCAAGTTAGTAGAGTTCAATTGAAAAATTTACAATAAAATATATTTATTATTATATACTAATATAATATTACAAACAGGTAAAGTTTGTGAATTTGTGACGTTTGCAGGGGGTAATCTCTGTATCTACTGAAACGATTTAGATGAATTTAGTAAAAAGATAGTTTGAGACCCTTTTTTTTTTTTTTTTTTTAACGTTGGGAAATGCATTGACGCACGACGTGTGGGACTCACCGGCGTAATACAGCCAGTACTACCCACTAAAACCCAACAAAACCTTCCCCCGTCTTAATGGGGCGTCGCAGGATCGCTTACGCATTCAACTACGACGCCCCGACGGCAGGTCTGCCGAAGCAGACCACCACAACCATGGGGTTGCTCCAAGGTCCACTCTGCTATCAGAGAAGTACCAGGAGCAACCCGCATGGTACATCGCCCTCGGAAGAGGGCCACCTCCCACCGCCCACCGAAGTGGGCAACCTCCCTGTGCGTTTCTTAGCTTCGCGCCCGCTTGGGTTGCCGTGCACTACTGAGCCCCCCCACCACGACAAGGTGAACGCACGTTGGGGGGGATAGTTTGAGACCCTGGGAAGGACATAGAATACTTTTTATCCCGGAAATCATTCCTTAAGGGGGTGAAAATAGGGATGAAAGTTTGTTTTGCGAAGCAAGGGTGAGTCGCTAGTTATGTATAAAATAAATAATGATAAATTAAACATTGAATGATCTGGGATAGTAATAAAGTTAATAACAAATAAAAATTTAATAACTTTATTAACCTTATATTACTAATAATACTCTTTTTAATGTTAGAAATATACATTAATTATCCATACTTAATATTATAAATGTGAAAGTGTGTTTGTTTGTGTCTTTCTTTCACGTCAAAACGAAATGACGGATTGACGTGCTTTTTGGTGTGAAGATAGTTGGAGAGCTGGAGAGTAACATAGGCTACTTTTTATCGCGGGAGATCATCTCATTCCCACGGGAAAACACGTTATAAAACAATATAAAAATTTATTTCTGATCAGAATTACTTGAAACTTGGTTTTAATGCTCTTCAATACAAATAAATAAATAGTTGTTTTAGCATTTTCCAAATTCATCCTATAAGGGGGTAAAATAGGGGATGAAAGTTTCTATGAAACCTAGGTATCTACCTTTTTAGAGATTTTTTTGTAGTTTTATCACGAGCGAATGCGCGGGTTCTGCTAGTTTACTATAAAAATATAAATAAAAGTAAAAAAAGCCAAAGATCAGAGAGTCGTCGAGTCTAAGGGCGCACGGGAGAGCTGTGTGCGGTGATGTACAAAGTGAGTGAGAAAGATGACGATTATGCCATCTGCTGGGAAAAAACTCAAACAAAGTGATGGTATAGAGTATTAGTTTTGCATGATCAGCGTTTTTAATTATTTTTTGTTAATTAAAATAAGTGCTGTGTATTTAATATCCCAATATATTAATGTCCCCAACATATTCTTTAAAAATTTAATTAATTACACTTTACCAATTATAAAATAATGTTATTTGTACTTCGAAATTTTTAAACATTTTTAGCTTTTTTTTCTATTATGTCAAAGTTTAAAATACTTTTCAAAAAGCTTAAATATTACCAGATTTCTGCTATTTTCAATATCGTACAGTTAATTTATAAAAATAATTTTTAATACTAACAATAATTGTCACATTGTAAACATTAGAAGCACTGGTTTGAGCGACAACTGTGTAGGTTAAAACTGATCGCTTATTTTCATCTTCTGATTCAATTACATTTAAAACATGACCTGATTCAAATAATTTTTAGCCTTTTTTATCTTTTTGACCTCTAATCCGATCAATTTTTATCGGTAAAAAACTAAATCTTATTACATTTTACATTATTCAAGCATAACTAATATTATTTATTACACTGTTTACATCACTATGTTTTTCTTCTTCAATACCAGGGCGCTCTACTTTCGACAGAAGTGCTGCCCTCTATAGTTCGCGTAATACTATATTAGTATATAAATGTGAAAGTGTGTTTGTTTGATTGTCCTTCTTTCACGTCGGAACAGAGTGACAGATTGGCATGATTTTTTGTTTCAAGAAAGTTGGAGGGCTGGAGAGTGACATAGGCTACTTTATACCAAAAATTTTTTTTATGATTCGAATTACTTGAAATCAGTCAGAATCAGTATTAATGCTCTTCAATACAATTAAATAAATACATACGTGTTTTTAGAAATTCATCCCATAAAGAGGTAAAATAGGAGATGAAAGTTTGTATGAAACCTACCTCTTCGTACCTAAAAAATAATAGGCCAACCTAAAAAATAATAGGCCAAGTGTGAACCAGAGTTAAAGTTTACAAGTTAATCAATTTTAAGGTCTTTATTTAGGTAAACCTGAACACTATTTCTAGTAATAAAAAAATTTTCGAGGTTGATGCCTACATTTAATTCATAATGTAGGAAACTATTGGCTCAGCAAATAAGGTTTAGAATCATATATCTAAATTTTCAATACCTATCTAAAATACACCTTTGCATACATTGAACTTTCTTTTTCTCTTAATATATGTACATATATGTATGACTAAAAAAAACATTTTCACCCTATGGAAACTTTTTTATAGAAATCATTCCAATTTTTATAAAAATCCTTGTATATTTTTGACATAATAAAATATTATGTAAATCTCATTTCTAAAGCATCTTTATTTTCCTTAATAGTAAAATTATTTCAATTATTTTCAAAGTATAAAATAAATATAAGAAAGTGTGATGATGTGTATCCAGCTTTATGTCAATGTATGCAGAATTATTCTCTGTGTCACATCAAAGATAGCCCTCTTATACCTCATTTCAGAATCAAGTTTACTTATTTTGAGAACATACTTTATTTTTCAAGACTTTGAATTAAGGAAGACTTTTAATTAAGGAATTGTTAAATAAAATATTAAAAAAATTTATAAACAATTATATTTAAAACAATGATAATAATAAATTTATAGACTAGTATAAAAATAGCCAAAGCTTAGCACTGAGCAATTTCTTGTGACTGTGAATAAATATATATCATATACATATATTTTATTATTAGTTATATTTTATATAACATAACATTTTTAAATTTTATAATAATACACACTCTGTGCTATATGGGTAAGCTCAATTACCTTTAACTGATTTATCATCTCGTTATATATTGTGAGTAAATGGCTTAGATGCTACATTATCACTGTTATTTTTGTATCTTATCTCTTTAATAGTCAATTGTTTTCCCTGATGAATCCTTTGTAAATGGCTTCTCATATCATAAGATCTTGAAAATGACCGGTGACATACTGGACACTGAGTTTTGCCTGCGTGAGAGTCCTTGTGTAATGTTAAAGATGTGGGATGTTTGAAACCTTTTGGACACAATTGGCATCTAAATTTAGCCAAATCTGATTCTGTAAATATAAACAAAATATCAATAATTTACTATAACATTTTTCTTACTTAAAACAAATATGATTATGTAGTAATGTAGGTGTTGTTAAAGGTAATCTTTTAATTCTTAAGTAATAAATAATTTTGTACAAACCTGTATTACTTTTATCAGATAAATCTTCAGCTGTGGCGTTTTGTGTATCTATTTGCATGTCATCAATAGGGTTTGTTGATAATTTTATCTTTGTAGTTTCAATCTTAGATGTTTCAGGCTGAGGTTCAATCACTTCATATTCTGGTTCTTGAACAACTAATATATTGTCATGTGGAATGTTGTTATCTCTGGTAATAGGTATAGTAGCTAGATTCATAGGCTCATCAGTGGGAATGGGCAAAAGAAGTGCATTTGGTCTACTTGACTTAGAACTTAGATCTAATGAATTATTCTCACTAATTCTTATCTGGTTCTTAGATGAATCATCTTCAACATTATCAGTCAATCCCTTAACCTCTAGAAACTCTGCAGTTATCAAAAAAGATTCCAATTGTTCCTGGAAAATGTTTACTTCACCGTGATACATAAAGTTGATAATAGCATTGAGATCGTCATATTTAAAGTTTCTAAATATAATCACAGGATGTTGACATGGGTTTTCTTTGAATATTTGTTTAAAATAATTACTGCAAGCGGACAGTAACATTTTGTGAGCCCGAATTTTACCACCATCACAACATAAGGTGACATCAACTAAATCATTTTCAAATCGCAACACGTTAAATGCTTCAGTTACATGCGTAACATAATTATTCCAACGTAAAGAAAACTGAGGTGCGTTATTCATTATTTTACATTGAGCTATAACTTAAATAAAATTAATAATCATTTCTTATTGAAATAGATAACAACATAATGTTTTTTTTTATATTATCTTTCCTGATTCCTCTACAATAACTTATGGCCTTCGAGTTAAGCACAGACTAACTGATTTATGTAAATCGAGAATAAATCATTGTACATAGAAGTTTTATTTCAAATCTCTAACAATATCTATCTTATTTAGATATTGTGAAGAGTTTAAACTGCGAGTTTTAATAATAATTTTCTAGTACAATAGGGAAGATTTCTCGAAAGGAGGGCGTCATACGTATGGCCTATTTACATTCAGTCTGAGGTTAAGCAATTTATTGTGATATTTATTTTGTACCTGGTTTTTTGCTTCTATTGTGCTCGCATCATAACTATGCAATGTATTGTACCCAGAAGTTAGACCGATTGAAGGAAAAATTGAGAAGGAGAGGTGCATCCTGTGATGCATAAGCCGCTAGTGGTAGAAACGTGAAATTTTTAAGACGTATTCTTTATATGATATACGCATCCGATAAAAAAAAATTTTCGAAATTCATCCGCTAGGCTAACTTGACATTAATTCTCTTCAATACAATTAAGTACGTGTTTCAGCATTCTACGCAATTCAATCCCATAAGATAGTAAAACGGGGGATTAAAGTTTGCATTATATCTGTATGATATATCTGTAATAATATGTAAAAAAGTACAAAGAATAAAAAAATCATCTGCAGACGATTTAAGAGTTTTAAAATAACTTTCTTTAAAATGATGTCCACATAGCCTTAAATATGAAGATCGTAATTTCGCCAATTTTGGTCGTCTTTTTGCTTTAGAAACAAATGATATCTATTTTCTTTGCATCCTGGTACTGCACAATTTGTCATTTAAATTAAATGAAAAAAGAAAACCATCCACACTATAGAGCTTTAAATTATACTGAGGCTATAGTTATCGCGATATCTGGCGGGAGAAAATGGCAATATTCTACTCCTTTTTAATCTCGTACTTTAATACAGATTAAATAATAAATATACGTTGTTGTCTTCATAGATGAATAATAAGTCTGTTTGCGCCATAGATGAAGTATGCACAGAGACGATATTTATTATTTAAATTATTTACACACTAAAATACTAAAATGTGTTCATATTTCCTACATAACATTAGATATGTATCGTTGAGTAGTTAAGACCAGCCCCGGCCGAGCTCCATACAAGCGCATATTCATAAAACCGTAGGCGAATAAGATGAAGCGGGGGCCGGGGGGGTCAAGATATTCAAAGAAAAATTGTTCCCGATTTAACCATTATAAATTAAAAATAGCTACATGGGATATGTTGATTAATATCTTATTATATTATAAAATATACTTAAATTAAATATGCTTAAAATGATTTTTTTTATAAATCATATGTGCTATATATTGATTTATATAATTATATTCTAAATGATTTTAACTATTATCGAATATCTTATATTTTAATTATATTTCATATCAAACATAAAATATTTATTAACATAGGTTTTTATGTTATAAAAATTGATTTATATTTTAGAGCTATGTCATGATATTTGCCTTAATATGGGGACAGTTATGGCATAAATGGCAAGTCAAAATATGCTGTCACTTTCACGGCTATTGTATTTCTTTTGAGTCGCCACGCATCTCTTTCTAAGGGTGTGACGTCATATGCGAATCTGGGAGAATTTAGTTCGTAGTGATGTAAAAATCGGTATTCCTTACGATTACGATTAAGTAGGGATGTATTTTATCGTAATGTTATCGGTATTCAACAACTGTTATCGGTTTTATAGTAAGGTTTTCATTTTTATGATATTAATTATAATTAGAAATAAAATACAAAGATAGGTTTCTCGTTTTTTTATTTTACTATTTTAATGCTACCACTAGTTCGGAAAAATGCCTCAGACCTGAGAAGAATTAGCAAGGACTGAGGTCCTTGACGGGATAACCTTTTTTTTAACATTAATAATACGTTGTTATTACAATAAAAGGACATTTTTAAAGAATTTTATCAATTGAATACAAAATACAAAAAATATAAATTAGTACAACGATTTGGTATAAAATATTACAATGCAATAAAATTAGAAGTAACATAGAACAATAGTTTTTGTTAATAACAATATCATATTAAGCGAGTAGTAGGTTTAATTGTAGGTATAAATTAAAATCTAGCTTTTGTTTGAAGTTTTAGCTCTAGAACCACCTTCATCTTCAGTTTATAAAATGCAAAGATTCGAGATTAGCGCATTTGAAAAAACAAACATTTTAATCTTATATAAATTTAAAAAAAAATGCAAATTTCAGTAAAAAAAATGAATAATAAAATTAATTTTCTTAAAAGCTTAAGAAATTTAAAATCAAAATGTACATAGTAATAGTAAAAATTTGGTGTAAAAAGAAATAACAGCTAAACATACTCTAAAATAAAATTTCTAAATACATAGTTCTATCAAATGTAACAATTATAATTAATATATTAAAATTATATACTGCTATAGTAGTATATTTTAAGAAATTATAATATTATTTCACAGAAATCAAATGAAATATTCATACAGTATTTTTATACTTAATAGAAACATAATGAAAATGGAAAATTCTAAGTGATTATCTTTTAAATAACCAAGAAATGAAACAAACAAGAGTAATAAATATTAAAAGTTAATTAATGAAAAAATATTGGAAAATCATTCACTACTCTGAAGACTAGATGAGTTAGACCATAGCTAGGCCCTTCTGAAACTTTCATATTAAGCAAATTTTCTATTTCCAGACCCTTTTTTCTCGAATCCACTTTATGCATTCTTCAATTAAAATTTATACACCTTTGTTTAACTTTTATACATATCATAAATAATGAGAATGCTCTTAAAAATATTTCTCTATGATCTACACAAGTGTACCAAGAGGTATCAAGATTTTCAAATGCTTTTATTAAATCGGGAAATATGTAAACTTCACAAATCTTTGGTAATTCTCTTTCAATTATGTAAATTGCATACCATACTAGAGATGACAGATTCTTAGAAGGATCAAGTATTTTATTATTAATGAATAAAATAATCTCAGCTGTGAATAAGCCATTCTCAATATTTACATTTAATGTATTACAATAATTGTATTCTTCCTGGAAACTAAAAGCCTTTATCAGGAGACTTATAGATGTTGAAACACTTCAACTGCTGATACACCTGCGCAGCATATACTTCACCTGTAAATATATTATTATAAAAATTAATGTAATACAACAAATAGTCACCATAACTATAGTATATGTACTAGTACCTACTATAGATGAATAGTAGCTTATTTAAATATAGTAATAGTTTATTATTATTAGGGTCTAGGTAGATAAGCCAATTAGGCCCTTAAATAGCTTTTAACATTATACAGTAGATAGGCTACAGAGTTGATAAATTGTTTTTAATGGACTGAGCATTACATGGATAAGTGCATTCAAACAATAAACAAACTCTTCAATTTTACATATTAGAATAGAATAGTATAATAATAAATAGTATAATAATATCAATAGCTTCAAGAAGTTTCCTTCTTAAAAACAATTTCATATTAAATATAAGATAATATCCAAGATCTAAAGTAATATAATAATATCTTAATTTACTTAATTTAACAATATAGTTACCTTCATCTTAACAAAAGAGTTTGGATAAATATGCCTGTCAGTAAGTTTGTTAGCCTTGCAGCACCTTTATGGTCATCTACTTTATACAACATATGAACATAATCCCATTGAGCACGCTGACTGCCTAGGAGCAAATTCTTTTTCTGAAAATTATTACTAAAACCTTTCAGTAAATGAGGTACATCATACTTATGATAGGTTTTGTTCCCATTAACTTCATAATGGATAGCACTTGATGCATCATTGGCACTACAAAGTATATTTACCTTAGTATCAGAAATTAATGAATTTATTGCAGCTACATTGGCAGAAACCTGGTCAGATAGAGTTACTCTAGAAATAAATCCTGTTTATAAGAATTTCTATAAGTATACGTTATAAAATTGAAGTGCATCTTTATAAGGCATTCTATGGCATGAAAAACCTGTTCCCTCCTGACAATTCGGAATTATAATGCTTTCCCATGATTACACAACATTAATAAAAAACCAATAAAAGGAAGAGAAACACTAATTAAGAAATCACAAATTTTGCATCCAAGCACAAATCTTAACTATATCACTGATCTACATTAATCAGCACTTATCCACATTAATCAATACTAATCAACAAATTGATAAAATGTAAATTTAAAGTGTAAAATAATATAAAAACTGCAAGCCCTCACACCCTAGTCCCCAGGGGCGAGTAATAACAACGGTTAAAACTTGAAAATTTCAAAAATGACAAAATATTGCAGTGACGTCACAGTAGTGACGTATGTAACTGCGACAGAAATAAGTTGTTGTCCCACTCGTTGTCGCCAAATGTAGAGATAGCATGCTAGTTACCAAGCAAATGAAAGGGATAGATAGATCCACCAAGAGCTCGTATGGAACTAATTCATCTATTTTATTTGTCATCCATGGTTAAGACTCGAGTGTTGTGAAATTATATGGTACATAATATCACAACATTAAATGTACACACCAAGAAACGGTTGAAACATTGTTATTTCCTCAGAAAGTTCATTTAAACAAAAACCATCAAAAGAGCTATTATCTAAAATTGTAAACGTAATTCTTACATGTATTAAATAAATGTTTTGAGAATAAGACGAAGTAGTACGTAATGGACATCAATCAGCTTGTTTATGAAGATCAAAGCATAAAAATTGTTCCATCAGTTGAAGAATCTTTAAAAGTAATAGGTCTTAATGTAGATCTGGATGAGAGGACATTGTTATGGTTTAATCAACTTAAAGATAAGTGGAAAACATGGAAAAAAAGTCCTGCTGTAGATCAACATTTTGAGACTTTTTTTCAATCAACACCAGACCCTTATAGAGTTGCTTTAGTTTGCCTCATAAAATGTGACGAATTTAAGGACTGTAAACCTAAAACTTTGCCTTTCTATATTTCCGAAACTTTAAGCAAATGGTCTCAATCCAGCGGTTTGTTACCAGAAGAATCATTGAAATTACCTGCATTTCAAATTGCGATACGGCAAAGAAATCAACATTTTCTGAATTTGATCATAAAAACTTACAAAGTGTATACTATAAAAGAAACCATACTACCCACAGTTAAGGATATGATTAAAAATGATAACTGCAAACAAGCATCTCAAATTGTGATAGCAATGGAATTATTTGATGACATACCAGTTCAAGATTTACTTTTTCCTCTTATATTACAAGACAAACCTAATATGATAGATGAATATTTATCAGAATGCCCAAACCAAGTAAGACCTTTACTATCATTTCTAGACAAATTATTAGATAAAAATTTTAGTATAAAAGAATATGCACAAAAGTACATAATGGATAATCGAATATGTAATGTTAAATATGATAAAATTCATTATAAACCTCTCGGAAAATTGGTGGCTCGCTTGTGCAACAAATTTAACATTCCAGTAGAAACATGTAAAAATCTTAGCAAAAATCGCACTTCAGGAGGACTCAGATATTTAATTTATCAGAAATATGTTGAGCACAATATTAGTTCCTCAGTTTGGGACGACTTGGTAAAAGACTCTCTTCAGAATAGTGCTGAATGTGCTCAGGAATTTATTGATATGTTGACTGAATATGATACAAATGAGGCATTAAAATGGGCTTCATATTTTCAATTACCTGAAAATAGTTTACCATCAGCTTTAAAGAATTTATCTTTACAAGAAGCAGTTACAGAAGATGAAAATTGGGATACAGTGGAAAATGTTAAACTAAATTATTATAGACTTCCAATTTCCGAAAATAATATTATAATCATTAATACAACAGAACAGTTCTATGATCTAGTGACTAGCTTATTAAGTTCTAGTGTAGTAAGTATTGATTGTGAATGGAAGCCATCTTTTGGAGCTGCACAATCACAAGTAGCTCTGATGCAAATTGCTACATTTGACTATATTTACTTAATTGATACATTAATATTAAACAATAAACAATACACAAGCTTTTGGTATAGGTTCAATAAGTCATTGCTAGATAATGCAGAAATAATAAAATTGGGTTTTGGTCTAGAACAAGATCTTAGAGAAATAAAGGCTTCAATAAATGGCTTAGGTAGTATTAAAATCAAAGGTGAAGGTTTTCTAGATTTAAGTTTACTATGGAAAAGTCTTATAAATATTGGACTATCGTTACCCAGTGATAGTGACAGTGGTGGCAACAGTTTGAGTTCTTTAGTGCAAGCTTGTTTTGGTTTGCCACTAGAAAAGGCTGAACAATGTTCCAATTGGGAATTAAGACCACTGAGAAGCACTCAGATATATTATGCTGCTCTTGATGCTTATGTGCTTTTAGAAATTTACAAACACTTGCAAAAATTGTGCAAAGAACAAAATATAAACTTTGAAGAAGTTTGTAATGATGTTATGCTTGATAGGAAATTAAAAAGTACAAAAAAGATGAAAGTTGTTGATAGACTTCAAGCTTCTATGCAGGAATTAAAGCCAAAAAATGTTAATGATATCAAAATACTTGTAGAACCTGAATTATCAAATTTATTAGCATATTTTCGATATTGTGGTATTGACACTATTGTGACATCTCCAACAATGCTCTGGCATGATACAGTTCATTTTGCATTGTCTGAAAATCGTATAATTTTAACAGGTAAATTAAAATTTTCTCCATCTGTAAAATTCTCACAACATTTAATATTAGACTTAGGCAAAGGAACTATTAAAGAACAGGTGAAGAAAACATTATCTAAATATAATATAGTTTTTACACAAAGTGACCTTTTGAGTAGATGTTTATGTTGTAATCTAAAAGATCTTAAAGAATTATCACCCAATGAAGTTCAAGATATCTGTAATAAATATAAATTGTCTGGTGATTTGAATCCAAGCATCAATAGGCATGTCAGTGATAATGAAGAAGATGACTATTATGAAAACTTTCTGAGTGATTCTGATGGAGAAGAGTTATTCTTATATCAGCCTGTAAATAGCCAAAATCGATCATGTTACACAAGTAAAGGTGCTGTAATAGACATAAGTGACGTTGATAAATTGTCACAATCATATGAATTTGCTACTTTATGTGAAAGTTGTGGGAAATTATATTGGGATGGTGATCCCTCATTCATTTCAGTAAAAGAAGTAGTCACATGTTAAAGGGTACAAAGTATGATAAGAATAAACATTCAGTATGTCCATAATTTTTATTATATTGTAGAAACACCATACCTATATCTTATTTTGCGTTAGCATTTTTAATTGTTGCAAAAGTATTATAATAAAAGGCTTTATATAAATCAGAATCAATTAATATGGTGTAATTGTGTAAAAAATTTAAAACAATGAATCTCACTATGAATGAGTTTATTCACAATATGCTTTTGATTTCCTTAAAATACAAATTCAAATGAAATCTATTAAAAGGAGAAAATACTTTTATTTCTACTTTTGTATCTGCTTTGATTTTTCTTTTAAATCCATGAGGTGGATAAACGGTGCAAGCATGTTTATATTAATATTTTCATTATATCCATATTTAGTTATGTAATTATAGAAATATAAAATATAATTATGTAATTTAAAATTTTGTTGTCTTTTTGAATAGAACCAATTTGAATTCTTTTGAATATTAAGTTTTGTTTATATGTTCTATTTAGGATAGGTTTACAAACAGTAGGAAAAGCTAATTGACGTGTGATAATTCAAAATCAATGTTGTATCATGGATCTGATTAAAAATTGAATAATAGTATATTTAATAAGACAAAAAGAAACAATATTAGCATTACAGTTAGCTCCCCCGACTAGCAATTATTATAAAAGATATAATTAAATATAAAGTAAATAATGTATTACATTAAACATTTATTTATATGTACATTGATTTGTGCAAGCAAAGTGTAAAATCTTTGTACAATCTTTAAGCTATAACCATTAAACAAACATCATTAAATATTGTAATAATTTACTAGACATAACGCTTATTTTTTCGTTTATAATTATTAAAATACTATATTAATATTCTTGTATTTTTCTTTAAATGCAGTAACTTCCCCCAGATTTAGTTCAGGATTATCTTGCAAATTTAATTTATCCAACTGCAAGGCTGGGAAACCTTTTAAGGTAGTCAATTTGTTGCCAGACAAGTTCAGTTCCTGAAATTAACAACATACAGCATACAAAATGTCTCAAATAAAAATAAAACGTTTATTTAGACTTATTTCCTTAATAATAAGGTTTGTTTGCCTTTTAATATGTGGTTTTTAGCATAGATATAGTCAATAGACGAGAAAGTGACAATCTATACATATAATAAAATTCTAACTGAGACCAATCTACATTGAATATTTTTTGGAAAATCTTATTGAAATAGACATTATTATTGATACAGAGGCCGAATCTACAGATTTTAGACATTTTTGTCTGTCTGTCTGTTACCGCATCACAGAAAAACCACTTGAGGGATTTCAATGAAATTTGGTTTGATAATAGCTGGTTATCCGGGCAAACATATAGGATAATTTTTACTGCGGCTAAATATCTCAACTCTGAGAAAACGATAATAAACGTTAAAACGTAAGTAGGGACGAACCCGAGCGAAGCGAGGGTGAGTTTCATATAAGTAACACCAAGTGCTTCCCATGGTATAATATTATTGTTAAAAATTAGGGTTTCCTCAAGTCACTTTAATAGAATTCATAGGGATTGCCTTACAAATGAAGAAATTACCTTACAATGCTGCAATTTTACTAATGATGGTAAAATCGTCGATGTCAACTCTTGATTTGATAAATCAACGATTTTACAAAAACTATAGTATTGTAAATGAGGTAGACTTGTTATTTTCTCGGTAAAATCTATTTTGTACTGCATACATGTACTTTTATAATTGTCAGTTAACTGATTTTCAATGTTCCATCTAGATATTAAATCACTGTAGTATCCTGTTCTTTGAGAATCTAATTGTTTTAGTGTTTGAAGATTGGCTATAACTTCTTCGTGGTATAGACTTGCGTTGATACAATGTAAGAAGATGGTAGTTGTGAGTAATGTCCCTGAAACATACATTTTCTATGAATTATAATATGTAATATATATACACATCTTTACTCTGTCTTATGTTACACAAGGAGAACAATAAATTTTCTTTATTTCTCTGCTTTCAAGTTTAATATTGAGACAATTAAGAAATGTTTTTACTAAAGCAATAATAATATAATATACTAGCGACTCGCCCTCGCTTCGCTCGGGTTCCTCCCTAGCTTGCTTTCCAATACCAAAAGTTTCATCCCCATTTTAACCCCCCTAAGGGATAATTTCTGGGATAAAAAGTATTCTATGTCCTTCCCGTACTCAAACTACCTTCTTACCAAATTTCATCTAAATTGGTTCAGTAGATCCAGAGATTACCCCCTACAACGTCACAAAATCACAAACTTTACCTCTTTATAATACTTTATAGTATAGATAGTTTTGGTATCAGTGTAATATTTCTTTTAAAAACATATATTTTTAATAATAGTTTTCTATCTTACATCTATTATCTGGTTCCAAAGCCAGCAGTTGCCGACAAGCACTAAGTTGCTCATTCAACTCCTCCACAACTGGTTCAGAGTATTGATTTTGAAAGCTTATTTCATTCTTTCCCACATATACAGATGGTTCATAACTTTCACAAATAATTAATTCTTTTTGTTCATTTGATAAGATATGCTCGACCTGGAAGTATTTAAAGCAACTATTATTATAAAAAAATACTTAACATATTTGGTCTTAGAAATTTTAGCCGTCAGGGAAATGCCAGCCATGTATTTTATTAACGGAAAGTTTATGCTATTAATAAATATTATTATTTACAAATATTATTAAAGCCTGTGATTTTAAAATACCTAAGATTGCACCTACTAATGTATGGTTCTAATGCGATTTTAAAGGGGTAGTAATAGATTACTTTTAAATTAACTGGAAAAAAGTATTGGGAAAAAATGATAGAAAAAAATAGTTAGTGAGAGCTAGGTAAGAATGTATAGTAATAGTATGGTGTATTTAAAAGTAATAACCTTAACTTCTCCATCAATAACATCTAGTTTATGCTCTAAAATCCATAAGTCATCATACTCATATCCAGTACAAGATTTCCATTCCCCTATAAATTCTACACTATTTAAATAGACTTTTATATTATTTTCCATATATTTTTTTGATACACTCTTGCTCCACGCAATGGTTGCTTTGGATGATGTAATGCAACAAGCAACTGGTTGTATAGTAACTTTGACTGCACCTATAAAGATAAATAATAACCACTAAGTTTAAGTAAGCATTGCAATTTTTAAAACAATAATGTATTAATATTAATGTAATAAAATGTTTTTTAAACCAGAATGTATTACTTAGGGATATAATTTTTACTTTGTGTAAATCACATCTTTAACAATTTGCTTTATATATATAACGCCATCTATCGACATTTAATTGAAATAATTTTTCTTTGCTGATGAGACCCCATGATACAAGTAAAACAGCCAATTGTTTTTGGACTTTGAAGAGTGCAAAATAACACAAAGCTTGAATAAATACTTAAATTATGTTGTATTGATTTTTTTTTAGTAAAATCACGCAATCTTAAAGAGTTAATTATAAAGTTACCTAATAACCATCTCTGATAGAACCAAGCACTAGTGTCATCAGGATCAGTAAAAGCAGCATTTTGGACCATTTTCAATTCATGTTTATGATGATTATCTTGTATTGGCCTTCCTCCTAAAAATATGAATGATACTTCAATTCATTAAGTCCTTTTATATTCTACTTAAAATTATACTTTTCTTTTATACAAACCAATTTTAATAATTTATCAAATAAAATTGTATATTAATTCAGTTTAATTAAAAAACAATATACTTCACCTTTTAAATCAGGATACAATTCTACTAACATTTTACTCCTGTAATGCCAAGCAGAGTAATTGGAAAAATTATCATATAATTTTTCAGTAGTAAAATCAAATTCATCTTGTAAAGGTGGTTTGCATTGACTTACAACAAAACGGCGATAATCCCAAGTATGAACTGGAAAATAATACTGTAATTAAATCTAAAAATACGTAGGACATATTACAAAATATTAAATAAACATTTTATTTAGTCTTGTAATTATGTTTACAATTTCTTTCATCTAATTTGAGATAAGTATTGCAAAGAGCTAGTTCCTTCTTCCAATCCGGATCAGTTCTTGTTGTAAGCACCCATTCTCGTTGATGCCATGCACAGTATGACTTGGGATTGATTTTCAAACAATATTCTGTTAAATTCAGTTCAGAATCATACAATTTGGCAATTTCTTCTTCATTTTCTTTGGTTTTACTGTAAAATAATAATTTAGATATGTTTATGACTAAATTCGAAGAAGTGAAGGGCACAATTCATTTTACATCAATAACATACCATAAAATAAGCAATATTTCTCGTCTTATATTCCATAATGTATAAATATCTGGATTGGATAATAAAACTTTCCCAGTAATATCTAACTGCTCTTCATCCTGTTCCATATTTTTTCTCTGTAATTGCAAATTCGATTTGTATTACAAAACCAATAATTCCATAATATATTATTCACTTATTATATTTACAAAATAGGCAATTCTTGCATCAAGCCTTACCTTGGTAAGAATTTGATGCATAGCATGTTTATAAATCTTTAGTTTTTCTTGCCTTTCTTTTTCTTTTCTTGCTTTTTCTTCTTCTGACGTCCGAACCTTAATTCTGCCATGCTGAACCAAACAAATAACGTCATAATTCATAATGTTATGAAACACTATATATATTGTTACTAAATAGATTTCTTACCATTGTGAGAAGATATTCCTTTCTTTAATTAGGTACTACAAAGAGATCGGCTAAAGCTTTTTGTAGTATTGTATTTTTATATGTAATTATAAATAAATTT
The DNA here is from genome assembly GCA_921882275.1 of Brenthis ino. Classification (NCBI taxonomy): domain Eukaryota; kingdom Metazoa; phylum Arthropoda; class Insecta; order Lepidoptera; family Nymphalidae; genus Brenthis; species Brenthis ino. The sequence goes on along the minus strand of OV170225.1, from coordinate 23,492,973 downwards.
TAAATACTATAGGTATATTTTTGTGACAAATATTGTATAACTTTATTGTAAAACGATCAATATCGAACACTAAATTATTAAAGTTTTAAATACAAACTACAAAAGCATTCTCACTCATATTTTTTTGACATTGTCATGGATGGGATGACAATTGACAATGACAAATAAAAATTTATCAGTCTTTGTCAATTTCAATTTCTAATGTCTATCTTTGCATAGATATAGATTAAAAATTGAGATTTTAGATTATTTTCATATAATAATGATCAACATATATTGCTATTGAAGTTTGCTAATGTTGATGAAGTATGAATTTTGCGCTTTTTCTCTCGCCAGATGCCGCGATCATTATAGTCTTCAGTATATTTATTGTAAAGTTCTATAGCGTGGATGGATTCATTTTATTTAAAATTTAATTAAAATGACAAATTGTGCAGTGCCAGGATGCAAAGGAAATGAATATAATTTGTTCCCAATGACAAAAACTGAAGAAATTGTGGGCTAAAAAAAAATAAAGTAATCAATATATCATAAATCACAATCTTCTAGTCAAAGTCTACAGTTGAATATTCTTTTTTTATTATTTGTGTTTTTTATATATTAAAGAGTTTTATACCAACTTTCATCCCCGCTCTTACCTCCTTATGGGATTGAATTTCGAAAAATGCTTAAACACGTATTTATTTAGTTTCAAGTAATTCTGATCATTGCACATAATTGCCAATAATTCTATACCCATATCAACTTTATTACCTTACACTTTATTACCTTAAGAATGACAGAGTTTCATACAATCTTTAATTCCGTATTTTACCCACTTAGGGGATGAATTTTAAAAAGTTCTTTTCTAACGGATGTCTACATCATTTAAAAATACGTCCTCCAAATGTCACATTTCTACAACCAGTGGCTTAGGCTGTGACATTGTTTGTTGCTGTTGTTCCATCGGTCAGTCAAACTCACCACAGGATGCATCTCTCCTTCTCAATTCTTCCTTCAGCCGGTCTAACTTCCAGGTACAATACATTACACAGGTAAGATGCGAACACAATAGAAATATAAAAACGAGTTATAAAAGAAATATCAGAATAAATTCTTTAAAATCTTACTGAATGTAAATAGGCGATACGTGTGGCGCCCTCCTTTCTTCCTCATAATATTTATTTACCTATAATGAATTAATTTATATTTGTAGTCTGTTTTTCTCCTTCACAGATTATTAGACTGACAAGTGCTTTTTCTTAAAATTGTCATGTCATTTCAATTCAGATCATCAGATCAAAGTAAACTTGACTGCGAATAATTATTATTTGCTGTTTTTCTATAAGATTGAATTCCCTTGTTTACATAAATTAATTCATAAAATTTAAAAAATGGAGCTATCTGCTGAAGGAACAACTCCGGAGTATATGGCGTTAGCTGGTATAAAATTCAAGTTATCTTTACCGCAATTTAAAGATGATCCTAAACTGAAAGAAGAATTATTACAAGGAATAAAAGCTGGTCACATGGCTCCTTATTATAAAGAAGTCTGTTCTGATCTCGGTTGGAACTTTGATCAAAAATTGTATGATGAGATGACAAAAGAGAATCAAGATCGACTAGCCAAATTTGAAGATGATGACTCTGAAACACCAGTCTGGCAAGATCGGTAAATTAAACAGTTTTGTATTAAACCAAAACCTGTGCTGACATTATAAATGCATGAGTGTGCCTGTTAGTTTGTTTTCCCTTCACACACGAATGGAACAAAAGTTTGACGAAGTTTTTCGCGAGTATCATATTTTTATCTCAATAAAGAGAGGATAGCAATCTATATTCCAGAAGCAAGGGTCATTTAGACATATAAATTATACTGTTTTATATATTGTATTATATATTTCAGATTGGATTATATGTGCTCAATAGGTGATAAAGAAGCTGCAACAGCTCTAGCCACAACTAAATATGAAGACTCTACTTTAACTACTAATCGTAGGCTAGATGCTATATTTGCCATGTTCAGAATTGCATATTTCCATGGATGTAATGTGAAAGAAATGGGCAAAGCTATTAATAAGGTATTAAACAAATGTCTTGTTTTTTTATTTAAGTAATATAAACTTTTTTTTCTTTTAGTTGCTCGAAATTCAAATGGATTTTATTATTATGTGTTTTACAAATAATGGAGGCGACCTCCAACTGACTGCTGACATACATGTATATGCACTTACCTAAAGAATGAAATAAATTCTAAGATTTTATAATGTAAATCAAAATGTTTATTTTTTAGGCTCATGAGTTAGTTGACAAAGGTGGTGATTGGCGTTCCAGAAATAAACTTAAGGCATATGAAGCAATTTACTGCCTAGCAGTCCGTGATTACAATCATGCTGCTGAACTTTTTATTGACTGTGTGTCTACATTTGAATCTTACGAATTAGTTGATTTTGGTAGGTTATGAAATGTTATTTTTGAAATATAATATTATTATTGAATCTTATGTACATGTGCTTATTCACTTAGAATTATTCAGTTTTATATCACCATATATTTTTTTATATTTACTATTTCCACCTATTATATAATGCTACTCCTTCCACACATCCAGGGTTGATTAGAAGATATTCTTTTAATAATACATATGTCCAAATCAGGCTGTAAATTAACATTGTAAATGCATTTCATGTTTTAAACAGTAATATTACGTTTTTAGGTACAATTATCCAGTATTGTGTACTGGCATGTGCATTAGCACTGGAACGTCATGCATTGCAAGCAGCTTTACGGCGACAGGGCGCAGCAGTACAAGCATTACGTTCACGTTTCCCAGAATTACGAGAACTTGTTGAATCCTTACATGAGTGCCGTTATGCTGACTTCATGAAGAGTCTTGCTTGGGTAAATTACAGCTTTTCAATACATTATAATGAGATTCAATAGAAACTTTACAAATTTAATAAACAGTACTCAAATATTCCCATTTGTTTCTAAATAAAAACTGACCTTGTAACCTCTTTACCTCTTATAATAGAGTCAGGTACAGATTGTGCAAAGAACGATTATGGTTATTCTAAGATAGTGTCATTCAAAAAAAAAAGAATCTTTAGTTACAGAGAAGTAAAAAGTAGCATTTTGTGGTTTCCAGGTTGAAACTCAGATCTGTGTAGACCCAGTCTTTAGACCCCACTACCAGCACTATGTACGAGAAGCTCGCATTAAGGCATATGTGCAGCTATTGCGCGCTTACCGCTCACTCAGCCTTGACAACATTGCGGATACATTCGGTGTCACCCGTGAATTTGTTGAGGATGAAATTTCCACGTAAGTATTTAATAATACAGAAATATACTAAAAATTGGGCTGGGAATCATAAGAATGATGGGTCATTTTGAAATCCCAATTTTATATATAATTTTATAATAACTTGCTAATATGATAAATGAATATATTATAAAACCAACATATTTGAGATAGCCTAGCTAGTTTTCGAAAGACATGTGTAGTCAGTGTAGTCACATTTGACCAGCAATTTTACCAACTTGAGGCCAGCATGGCTTCATATTGAGGAGGCCCATGCCCAGTAACGCGATATTAACAATTATTATGACTGATCAAAACATATCATTATTATATCTTAAAAACTATTTAAGGTTCACAGCAGCTGGTCGTCTCCAATGTCGCATAGACGCGGTCGCGGGCTGCGTGGTGACGGGCGCGGGGCGCGGCGCGGACGCCGACCGCTCCCAGCTGTACCAGGCGACTATACGTGAGGGGGATCTGTTACTTAACCGCGTCAAGAAACTCGCCAGTGTTATTAACTTCTAAACACTCATGTTACCTTGGTACCTCGGTTTCATTGACTTCTAAATATTTATGATGCCCTGGTACTTTGGTTTCATTGACTTCTAAACATTTATGATGCCCTCGGTTTCGTATCTATAGATAAATAGCGTATTTGATGTTTTTGTCGTCACTAATTTTAAAAGTAATTTCTTAAATCGCTACATTATTTAGTATTTACAAAGTAATGCAGTATGTATTAGATTATTATTTCGTAAATAAATAAATATGTCATAAAAGAAATTGTTTATTTTATTTGACTATTAGTTCAATCAATTTCTTTTTTTATATTTTATTCTAGTATAATTAGCACAGGCATAAACTCTTCTTAATCTGTACAGAAGGCGATCGCCTTTGACCGGTTTTGATGTAAAATGTCAATGGATTGTCAAAAATACCAATTTTCGTGGCGTACGGTTTCGAAGTTAAAGCACAATAGTGCCATCTTGTGGCAAATTACAGTTACAACCGTCAACCCTCACTCTGTTTCATAACTTTTATGTCACTGTCTGTTTCTACTTACATTCCGAAGTCAAAAAAATATTAATTTTAATTATTATTTTGTGTATAATCAATATGATACTAAAGTTGACAAGTTCTAAATTTTTTTTAAATAATTACCAGAAGATTATTATCGAGAGAATAAAAAAATCTGTACATCTGGCACTGGTTATGTTCCGATTATTATCGAGCTAAAAATATATTTTTTTTTTATTAACAGCTTCTTCAAAAATTTAATTAATATTGAAAATAATAAGATTTTTTTTAATTTCAAGTGCTTACAAATTTTAAAATAATATTATATGTACTTTAGCTTTTATTTTTTTATTTTTGATTCTGTCACAGTTTAAAATACTTTAAAAAAAGCCTTAAATATAACCAGATTTATACTATTTGCAATATCATACAGTTAATTTTTAAAAATAATTACTAATACAATAATCGTCACACTGTAAACATTAGAAACACTGTTTTGAGCGACAGCCAATAATTCCAATAATTTTTGGCCTTTTTTATCGTTTGGACCTCATTTCTCTTTGACCTTGGTCATTTTTTATCGGTAATTTTTTTATTATTTTTTGGACTATTTAGGCTCACCTAATATTATTTATTATACTGCCTACATCACTATGTTTTTCTTATTTAACACCAGGGCGCTCTACTTTCGATAGAAGTGCTGCCCTCTAGTTCGTGCACACTCCATAAAGAAAGATGTGGATGAGAGTCGGCTGTCAGGAGCGCCTCACTGTCTAGACGCCTTCGTTAGACTGGACTAATAGCTGCTATTTAGTATTCACTTTACTTCCTGCGGTCCCACATGTGTCGATCTACTTATTCCATAAACCACTAATCATCATTGATTTATTCGGCCAGTAGGAGAACAGAGCTCACGCTATGTCTCTTAAGCCTATTTAGTCTATAAATATTGCTGTTTTAATTGACATAAAAAATAAAAGATCATTCCATTATTACAGTTTTTATAGTCCAGTTGTTTTTTTTCTATTATGTTTAAAAATAATTTTAGTAATTTGTAATTAGTATATTTCATAGAAACTAGTAAAGAGCTGCTTTTTAGATAATTAGAATTAAGTAAAAATTAAAAAGGATGGGGATAAAGGATAACAAAAAAGAAAAGTACTATTAGTATAATTGTTTTTTAAATAATTTGAATACTTTTTGGACATTTACATAAACATTTAATAATTTACAATGATTATTTATACTGACATGGACATGACACATCATATTCATGGCTAATGCTACTCTAGAGCTATCTGCAACTTGAAAATAATAAATTGTAGGTGCTATGAGAATTTATCTAAACAACTAAACTTTTCGAGGGCCTATCGCCCCAAGCGTCACTTTAATACTAAGAGTGTATGCATGATTTGTAATTTTATAAATAATTTAGAGGGATATTTTATACACATCTAAGTGCTGAAGTACAAAACACTTAGTCCGTTATAAGTAACAAAATCGTGTAATATTTTGATCTATCAACGTTCATTACTTAAAGTCGTCGAAAAATGCATATTTGGAAAGAAATGTTTCGTTAGAAACAGTTTTATGGCTCAGTCTGTTTCGTAGTACTGACAAATCTAAGTGTCGGCGTTACACTAACGCCAACCGCTCACACTTTACAGAGATATGTCGAAGTATTCTAAAGCAATATAATAGCTATGACTCTAAACACTTACATCTATGTAGACCTCAAATGCAAATACTTTTTTTTAATTTACATGATATGAATATGTCATTAAACTCTATTACAATAAATATAGCGTATAGAGTACCTAGAGTGGAAATCGGTCGACGGTGTCATAAATTATTCTTACATCTTACATTTAATTCGTTTTTACTTTAGGAAATTTCTTTATATAAGGAGACTCGTCAATAATAATTTGTATGCATTACATAGGTACGATAATCGATATCAAATGACGTGTCAACCTACGAATAATCGATAAAACTGAAATTCACATAAGAATCTCCTCATGTTGGAATGTGACTTAAGAAAATCATGCATATCGCACTCCAGTTACAAATAATATAAATATAATATAATTAATTTAAGTTCTATATCGTAATTTTAACTATTCGTTCATTACAGTACTATCATACAATTTTATATACAATTAAAGATATAGATTTATGAATTTAATTAATTTTTGGGATAATTTATAATAATTTTAGATGTCATAGCACATCAGGCTGCGATCTCGATTGATGAGTGAATCTGCTGTGACTGATACGAATGATGCTTCCGTTGATCGGAGCGCAGCCCTCAAACGTGCACTATCACAGAGTAATGACATAAACTCGGGGCTCTAACGAGCCCCACATTGCCCCAGGCCCGTACTCGTGCATATAAGTTACCTATGTAATACTATGCGTAATAATAAATCGGTACACATCTCTACACTCAACACGAAATATTACGTTTTGGAGCAAAACAACACCCCTTCCGTAATAAATTGTCTATCGTATTCGCGTGTCACATAATGTTCGTAAGGGACCGCAACTCGCACTCGCGCCGGGCGGGCCGTTGAGTTTTGATCGAAGTTTATTGGAATGTGAATGTTCTAATTCGTATTTCGAATGAGTTTCCGACCAGTTTAGACTGTAAGGCCTTCGGTGCGCGCGGGGGGTGGTAACGAGGCGAGCGGGTGCGGGTGGGGAAGCTGCGCAGGCGGCGAAGATTGTGCTGCGTTTGGTGCATGCCCAGGGTGTCCACTAACTCTATAGTGCTCTCTTTCACTCTCTTCGCGCATCTGTCGACTTCGTTCGGCCAACTCTCGACCCCTTTCTGCCAGTTCTCGCATCGCAGCTTGCCTTTCGTCTCCACCCTCTAACGACGGCGGCCTTTCCAATGGAGACGCCGCTCCTGGTCTACCAGCTCCGAATGGCCCGAAGCCCAGTAGACCAGGGAATTTACCAGCCACTCCGTTCTGCCCGGCGTTTTGCTGTATCACTGATATCTCGTTCAGCTGTTAACAAATATATTTTTTTAATATTTGTAATTGATACATCCAATATGCTTGTTAAGTTTTTAATATCAGAAATAGTTTTTTATATAATTAACAATATGATGACGCATTTTCGTAGGTATCTATATTCTATATACATATATAATGAGGCGTTTATCTATTAGGTACCTACCTATATTCAACTAAATCTTTCCGCGAGTAAAGTTCTTGCTTAAATGAGTTTAGTCGTTACGAAGCCAAGATTTATAAATCCAGGATACATATAAACAGTTGTTTATGGTTTAGTATCGAGTAAAATACCATGTGATTTTAAATATACGGAAATCACGACCGGACATCAGAATTAAATTTATAAGTATCAATATAGACTATTCTTCTTTATGATTAAAATAACATTTACTTAAATTGTCAGATTTAATTTCTACGAAAATATGGTATAATATAATAATGTTATTAGATTCCTAGCGACTCACCCTCGCTCCGCTCGGGTTCGTCCCTAAGTGATAATTGACATCACTTTTATATTTATAAACCGATTTAAATAAAACAAATACCTACTAAAAATTAAGTGAAGCTTACCACAATATATTTGTGAAAATCGCGTCCAAATCGGTTAAGCCGTTTCTGCGATTAGCGCTCACAAACGCACAGATAAACAGACAAATCGACAAACAGACAAATATTCTAAAAGTCATTGTTTTGGGTTCTATTGCGTAAATAAAGACCCCCCAATGATAGTTTTTCTCAAATATCTTCCATGTACAGACAGCGATCAGTTACTATTTTATTATATGTATAGATTTTTTTAATTTTGATTCTTTTACACCATAAACTTTTAAAGTAGAAAAAGTATTCATACCTTTTGTTGCATGCCGTTGAGGAAAGGTGCGGGTAAGTAGGGATAGAACAAGTCTGGGCGGCGCAGTAAGTCGTGGGGCTCGTGTAGAGGTCGCGGCGGTAACTCTAGCGACATGCGTCGTCCGCGTCGCGAGGCACCTCCACTCCACATGTGTGTGCCCATATGGACCTGTTCATAAATATATGGAATAAGTATTGTTTCTACTAGAATATTATATTTATTCTTATTTGTATATCTTATCTTGTATTAAGATATCGATCGTTAGGATAGAATTTAAGTAAATTATACCTAAAATGATTTATTTAATTCATCATATTATAAAACTTATATTTATAACCATTTACAACATATCTGGGTTATAAATTATATCATTTGTAGCATAGGGTACCAGATGAGTCGATATATGTCTAGGCTGTCTATTCGTCCTAACTTTAAAGTGCTTTACGTTTTGAACAATTTTTTTGTTTTGTATGTTTTAACGTTTAGTAGGTATAGATTTATCAGACACGAGATATTTTCCCGCAGCACAATGTATCCTATATGTTGACCATGACAACCAGATATAATCATACCAAATTTCATCAAAATCTGTCCAGTGGTTTTCTCGTGCTGCGTTCCCAGACAAACAGACAGACAAAAATTCTAAAAACTATACATTCGGCCTCTGTATCGATAATAATGCTTATTTCAACAAGATTTTCCAAAAAATATTTAATGTACAGATTCGACTCAGAATTTTATTATACTTTGTAATCATGAACGAATGTGGTTAATTCGTTCATGTTTGTAATATAGCTGTAGTAAGAAAGTCATGTTAGATGTGCAGATATGAAAGATATTATTAATTGTTAAATATTTTATTGACAATGTAAAACTAAAAATATAAGTGTAAAAGCAAAGAGTGTCTGGTAAATACCTTAAGGTTTCCTTTGGTGGTAAACGCCTTTTGACAGACTGCGCACCGGAAGGGTTTGTCGCCAGTATGTGTGCGCATATGAATTTGTAGCGCTGATGACGACGAGAAGTTTTTGCGGCACACGCCACAGAGGTGCTTCGACGACTGCGCTGGGGGCTGGGGATGGCTTGGGGCAGCGGGGACTATAATAGAAACATAAATATATAATGTTGGCTTTTCAATCTAACTATATAGTAGTTATATAATAGGTTGCTTCCTCATACAAATTTTCACCCCCATTTTCACGAGGTTAAGGGATGATTCCCGGGATAAAAACTTCCCAGGATCTCAAACTATCTATTACTAAATTTCATCTAAATCGGTTCGGTAGTTTCAGAGCCTATTCGATAAAAACAAACAAAGAAACAAACAAACAAAATCATTTTTTCCTCCTTTAGATTAATGCGTAAGTTTGTGTGTTTGTAAGGTTTAACACATAAGCCACAAAGCATGTTAGGCATCTAGAGACACGTCCGAATGAACCGAAAATAGCTAGTATATTTACACTTATAATTAATCCTTATAAATCTTTTAGTTTTCATCGTTACTAACAATATTCTTATGTTATAACAGTGCCGATATATCGGGAATTCTTAAAGTAAGTGAAATTCATGGTAAATATCCCGTTTTATATTATAAGAATAAGAATATTTAATGCTTACTAATATTGTAATTGCGCAGTGTGATTGTTGGTTACCTTGTTACGTCGTAATGACTTGAAATTTTGGTAGAAAATCTATGTAAGTAGATGACGATACAATAAATTGATAACATGTTTATCTGAAAGTAGCGTCCTAAGGAATATCCTATTTCATAGTTAGTTTGTGAATCAGAAACGGACTCGGGTCTTTTCCTTGCACAACAAGATGTATCGTTCATGACGTGTAATGGAATATTTTCTTGTAAAAGATATTTAGGGCTGAAATTACTCAAGCGAGTGTGGTTCATTAGTAATTTTAAGATATTTTTATAAATTACAATATTCTATAGAACTGTTTTCGATATTAATAAATCATTAAATTCACTGCTTAACGTTTTAAATTAATTAAATACATATTACAGGTACCTATATATTAAAGATATAAGGTTGAATAATGATCTAAGGATGGAGAAATTCCTAAGATGATCCGAAAATAAAGAAATATACCTATATATAAAAAATTATTACCGGTAGGCCTTTTCGGTAGAGGCGGCATATCTATCGGTGGAGGGTGTGACATGGGGTTTGGTGGCAGTACTGGTGGAGATCTTTTTAAGTCAATTTTGTCAGGTGAAGAACGTCTGTCCGGGCTCGGCTCACGACCTTCCTCACTCGGAGGTCCAGTTGGCCCACTTGACCCCTTGTCGAAGCCAGGGGGCATGTCGCGAATCTTATGCGTTAGCATATGTTGCTTCATGTTACCCTGTGGACGAAAAATAATTGTTAATAAAAGAATTCAACGCACTTAAACACAAAAATAATAAATTATTGGACTTTTTGTGAGGCTTATATATGCAAATAACTACAATTATAATAGAACTTGTAATTTAAATGACTTAGAGTACATATATGCATAATAAGAGGTAACAGAAAATTTTACTAGAAAATTACCTACGTACTTTATATTATTATGAAATGAAATGAGCATAACGTAATAAATAGTTATTGGTATAAGTAGATACATATTATGTATATAAGTATTATTATCTACGTATGTATGATAGCCTATTAATGCTTAACTTTGCGTTAAGGCTTATTATTATAATTGCCTTGGGCTTATACTACCATTTCATAATGAGATTACTTTTGCGCTTGATTATATGATATACAATATTTATTGCATTGAGTGCATAGGCATGCACTCAGGCATATTAATTTTGCTCATCTTTATTGTTTCATATCTTGTAAAAGGGAGTTCTAAGATTAAATTAATTAGATTTAAGGACACTATGCAACATTTTGTTTCGAATACACTCATTAAGTTTTAATTTTAGGGGAAACACAAAATCAGGGATATATGTATAAGAGGTCGAAACAAAAGGTTATAGAGGGTCAGTAAAATAAGAGTTCACGCTCAGGCGTCATCTCGCATACCGGGTAGACGAAGGCGTTCCAGAGATCCAAAGCAGTGGCGTGCGGCGGGCGGGGTGCGCGCGCGCGCCTACCGCACCGGCAACCGCCGCCACTGCTCTGGAACCACAAATACACGCACATTTACGCACACCCTTACACAGGACAAAAATATACATTCAAATAAACATGCTCAAAATAATATAAATCATGGTAAAAAAGGAATAAATTACATTACTTTTGCTAATTAATTTGTTGTAATATCAGTCTAATAAAAGAGGTAAGTAAAAGATAGGATAATTGAGAATTAACATTTACAACGAATTTTAATTTTACAAGGGTACTACTATTTACCGATATACAATTAGAAGGTAAGGATTACTTAAAAAGTAAATACGTTAAGGTTTTGGAAGGACTAAGGAGACTATATCAAATCTTTTACATTATATAAAGTAGGTACTTTGTTTTACTTGACGTTAAATTATAAAAGCCTTAAAGCTATTTATACTAACCAGTATATTTTACTATAAAAAGCTGAACGTTTTGTCTATTTAAAGCGTTAATATCTGAATCTAGAAGACGGATTTGTCTTGATTTGGAAGATATAGGTATACCATCTAATATCTAACATCACTCTACAACCCTTAGCACAGAAGAAATAGTCTATACTTAAATAATAAAATTGTAACGGAGCCAAATCTGTACATTTAATATTTTTTGGAAAATCTTATTGAAATAGTCATTATTATACAGAGACCGAATCTATAGTTTTTAGAATTTTTGACTGTCTATTTGTCTGTCTGTTGAAAACGCATTACGAGAAAACCACTAGACGGATTTTGGTCACTGATGTCGGCATGTGTTTTAAAAATACTTACATAATGTTAATTCAAAAAAAATTATGTACAGATTTCAGATATATTCGTTCTATAATTATATTAGAATTATTCGCATTATCCGCGGCTATCCGTGTTTTTCAAATGAAAATATTTAAAATTTTTGCTATTATTTATTAAACAATGATAATATTTGTAAATTTCTAAAAATCGGCTAAATGCCAGTCCAACTCGCACATCAACGGTTCCGTTTAGCCAAATACTGTTTTGTTTTTACTTAGGTAGGTAGGTGGGTAACGTATGTTATAGTAGGGGAGCCCAAGAGGGGATTTTCTGTAGTTACTCGAGCGCGGCAGATTAACATAAAAGAGGTTACCTTGCACTCTATTGAGTACTTTCACCACAATATAAGTCTTCTATATAAAGGGGCGCGTCTAGGGAAGCCGATTAAAATATTTATAAAATGTTTTGATAAGGTAGAAATACTTGAAACCGTCAGATTAAGGTGTGGTAGGCTAGTCACATCCTGAAAAGTGTCCAATTCAATAATCTGCCGATTTGCACAAGCCTAAGAGGCAAAAATCATCATAAACTTTATAGTCGATGATTTTTGCCTCTTCGGCTTGTGCAAATCGGCAGATTATTGAATTGGACACTTTTCAGGATGTGACTAGCCTACCACACCTTAATCTGACGGTTTCAAGTATTTCTACCTTATCAAAACATTTTATAAATATTTTAATCGGCTTCCCTAGACGCGCCCCTTTATATAGAAGACTTATATTGTGGTGAAAGTACTCAATAGAGTGCAAGGTAACCTCTTTTATGTTAATCTGCCGCGCTCGAGTAACTACAGAAAATCCCCTCTTGGGCTCCCCTACTATTATGTTGACACTCAAATAAAATCGAATATTTACGTCTTCACAACATCGACATTAAATCGATCAAAAAATAAGTGTGTTTTATAAATTTATAAAACTATCTTTTCGGATTTTTTCGCGGATTTATTTGGATTTTCGGTTCCCGACGTTTCAAATGCTTTACAGCGGTCACGGGAGAGACTGAGGTGTTAGATGTCTCGAAGGTATAGTTGTTACAGACAGCCTACCCACAAATAACAAAATGAAAATTGCACCAATTACCTTACAATATTTTTTAACTTTAAACATTTTTATAATTTTAATTAGTTTTATAATTGAATATGGAATATTATTTATTAAAATTTTTGTTGTTATTATTATAATTATTACAATTTTAAAAATATTAATTAGTAATCTATATTTGGTGTTGCCATTATTATATTTATAACCATAAACCATAGAGAAAAAATATAAAATATAATATTAATTATTTAAGCCACATAATTGTTCTATGTGTAATTTAAAAAGTTAAAATTACTAAGCAACACTATTACTAAATATAATAAGAAATTATTAAATTAGTGTGTGTTTCATATACCTATTATATTTTTTACTTATTATGTAAAATAAAGTTTGCGTTTGCTAAACTGATAAAGCGTGCATATATTCTGGAAAGCAATTTTCGTTTAATGATTTTGGATTAATTTTTTCGCAATTATTTAGATTATTTTGACACCAGTTCTTGAAAGGTAAAGAAGTCATGCTTGTTTTTTAAATACTAGAAGGTTTACGACTTTCGTTATGTAGCTTGGCTATTACCATAGTCCATATTAGCCAAGCTATATGTAATGATAAAAAATACTTAGAAACATTTACCTTATGTATCTACTCCTGAAACTATCACTTGCCCAATTTTTATTTTTATTTCAAGATGAGAACAAAAATTTACAAAGATTTTTAAATTGAAAATCGTTTCGGGCAGTAGTAATAAGAAATAAAAAAACATTTCTCTGTATAATAAAAGTATATAGGCAAAATAAATATTTTTCTAAGCCAATATTGTAATATAATTAAATGAAATATGAGATTAACAGATGAACCTTAGTGGCAAGGCAATGCCACTCACCGCAATTTTTTTATTTAATCTTGAGGTGTAAAATGATTCTGGCTGGTATATATAAATAAGTAAAATCAAATAAAAAAAAATAAAAAAAAGAAGGAATGCTTGTGACATTGCCAATCACCGCCATTTTTTCTCGATCCGCGGCGGAACCGCGGGCAATGCTAGTACATTATAAGAGTCGTCGTATAGTCGCGGGTGTATAAAGCGAAATGAACTATTGGCGAAAAAAAAAATAAAAGAATATATTACAATATTATAATTCAATACCTAGTATCTATAGATACCTAACATTGGGATATCTTTTAGCTTAGACTTAGAGGCTCGCGTGAACTTTCTGAGCGGGTGCCGACGCCGGCAACTCATTGTAATTTTAAATGTTCTTGTAAGGCTCTATTTGATAAGACCACGATTGTTTCTGATACGGGCTACAAATAATTTGTGAAACATTTGTAGGTGGTTAACATTCACTTTTATATTTACAGTTTTTAGACCAGTTACTTAACATTTTACACTTAATGTAAGATGGGATCAGTTATAAGATATAATATTATTACCTGTTATTTTATTCATTAAGTTAGTTATCTTTTATTTTTATTTGTCATAAATTATTTAAATATAGATAGTACATATTATCTGATACCTGACACCAATAAAAAATAGTTAATTGTTAGCAGGAAGAAAAGGGATAATATAAAATGAGCAAGCATATATATACAAGAATATTAGAACCCGCGGCTTCGCTCGCGCTAAAACTACAGAAAAATTCTAAAAAATAGGTTTCATACAAACTTTCACCCACTACACACTAACACGTATTTATTTAATTGTATTGAAGAGCATTTATACCAATTTTCAAGGATTTCTGATCATAAATAATTTTTGGGTTGTATTTTAACGTGTTTTCGCGTGGGAATGACATTATCTCCCACGGTAAAAAGTAACCAATCTCCAACTATCTCCACACGAAAATCACGTCAATCCGTCACTCCGTTTCGACGTGAAAGAAAGACAGACAAACAAACAAACACAATTACACATTTATACCTAATATTAGTATGGATTATAATAAAAATTTATTTCGTGTATTTCGGAAAAGGCTCAAAAGATTTGGATCAAATTTTGTATTTAGATAAGATTTTTAAGTTTATCTATATCGATGTATTTTCTGAAAAAACGTATTTTTATATCGAATCGAAAAACGCCGAGCGAAGCTCGATCACAGAGGTATGTACTTATCATAAAGAGTACAATTCAGACACTTTAAAATATTATGAAATAGAATGGTAGAATACATAGAGTGGGTACATTTGAAAATGTTGTAAATAAAGTCTTAATATCGTATTGAATGTAATAGGTATCTGTTGAGATTGTCGTTAATGATAAAGTGGTTATGCCACTGGCTTCTTGTACAGTAGAAACTTAATTTGATAATTTGTTTCCGAAATAAAAATTGATAAAAACTACACATTAGACATATTGTGAGTAAAATTATTAGAAGTGTAGGAAAATTATTGGAATATTAAAATTGCATATAGAAATGTGTACAATGTAATTTTATTGTCTAATTATGTTTATAGTAGAATATATTGATAAATATTGTAAGATAATTGGTGCAATTTTCATTTTGTTATTTGTGGGTAGGCTGCCTGTAACAACTATACCTTCGAGACATCTAACACCTCAGTCTCTCCCGTGGCCATGATTGCTGTAAAGCATTAGAAACGTCGGGAACCGAAAATTCAAATAAATCCGCGAAAAAATCCGAAAAAATAGTTTTATTTAAAATGTCAAATATTCGCGTAAATCTAAGAAAGTAAAGTATTTAATTACTACACGAGTATCTATTTACCCTTACAAAATGGGTTACTTTTAGTGACGTATCATGCAAGCATGACTTATAACTGAAACTATATGCCTATATCGTATCAGAACTCTGTTAAAAATATTATTTAAAGCATTTTAGCATTGAAAACACTTATGCTGCACTTATTACAAAAATTTAAAAACGTTCGTCATAAATTTTGAAAATAATAATATTTTGCCATGCCTTCGAATTTTTTATGAGACAAGATCCGCCATCATTTTTGTTTTGATTAATGAAATTATTGGTTACATTATTACAATAGACATCGATCCATAATAGTAGTAAGTACTAGGTAAGCGTGCTTGGTTTCAATTTTATTGTTGTTTAATTGAAAATGATACTTATAAATTAAATTACGTTACGGAGGAGCAAAAAACGGATGAGTAGGTAAGTACTTTGTATTGAATATAGATTGATTTTATAAAGTTGGAACGTGTCTCAAAATTAATCATAGCTAACAGAATTATGTTAGTATATTCGGTCGGTGTGTAGCGTTTTGAATTAAGGTGTCATTATTTTTATAGCGCTAAAATAGCTACCATTTTATAACCAGTTTCTAATACATAATTTGTAAAAGATTTAGAATATTATTTGATTGGAAAGTGAGAATTTCGTCAAAAAATGCTTTTGATAATAATGAATTTAAAAAGTAAATAAATTATCATTTTAGCCGTTAATTCAATTGTTATATATACTGTCTGTGAAAATCGCACATCAAAAGATTTCTGGTAACATAAATTGCTACTAGTTATGATAATCTTCAGCATAGTTCAAAGATAGCTTGAAGGCAAGTGTTGTAAAATGACAACGTCAAAGATAATTTAACTTGGTCAGAAAAAAATATTTCTACTAAGAACTGAATTGCTGTCAAAGCAGTGTGTAATTGACTATTTAAATATTGCCGCGGCGCCGTCATAAATAATCTATATTTTATTGATAAAAACACTGCACGGTCACTTTCAGAAACTTACGAAAAATGTTATTTTGTCAAGCATAAATAATCTTTTTATGACGAGAAGCGTAGGTAAAGGCTCAAGGATTTATAAGTAATAAATATTTTACGACATGAATTAATATTCCGATCGTTTTCCGTGACGTCGTTTTTATGAGTTATCATTTTTGTGGCGACGATGGACCGCGACACAAACATAGCTCTACATGCTTGAAATATTGGCCAAACTGATTATAAAACTTGAATTGCCATAAAGATAAGAAATATTCATTTAAAAACCTTTATGTATTGTATAAAACATTGAATTTATTATTTTAAGTAGTTTTCAAGTAGCTTTATTATTTAAAGTTTGATCATAAGTAGACAGGACCATGATTGTTCGCGTTTCTTTTATAATACCGCCCGTTGCGTTTGTCTGATTTGAAAAGATTTAGAGGTTCAGCTGTCACGTGTGGACATATTCGTTGCAACGATATAATATATGCGAAATTAAATTTGTTAAGACGTATTAATTATATTTCTAATATTTTTTACAGCTCACAATGTTATAAGCTGGGCCGGTGAAAATAGTGAAGTGAAAATAATATTTAAACCTTTAAAACATCGACAATCGTTTCAAGTATGTACATTTTGAATTTCTTTAAGTGTCAAATGTAGGTATAAACTGCGGCGGTAAATCAGCGAAAGTCACACTATGTGTGCATTGAGTAGTTTGTAACTTAAGACTTAAATAGACATTAAAGAAAGTCGTTTAAAGGACTAATCCACCATATATGGTCAATACGAGGAATATTTATACAGGAGGGACAGAGACAACGACAAGCGAGACAGCTACATAAATACTCATATAAAAAGTTTTCAAACCTATACTTGTATTGATTTTCTAAGAATCAAGAATTTATAATATGGAATAGGTACACTATCTTACTTGCTAGTATTTAAATTACACATATCAATATTCAATTATTCTTTTAGCAGTAAAGAAATGAAAATTGAACCTATCAATAAGTACCTAGTAACTTTATAACCACATCGTATAAAACTATTTTTTCGGATATTTTCGCGGATTTATTTAATATTATTTCAAAAGTCAAATATTCGCGTTAATCTAAAAAGGTATTACTACTTTAGATTTTTTAGAAACTTATTTTTGAGATGCTGAAGTGCTTGATTATTAGAAATGCTTATTTGTAGTAGACCTGGTAATGCTTTAGTTATATACATATACGATAAAAGCAAACTTTTATATGTATATACAATTATATAATAAAAAGTTAAATTAAAAATAATATTCATATCCTATAGAATACGAGTGAGTTTTTTTATGGGTACCTATTACGTGAATTAATTACAGCAGTTTCAAAGTAACGTAATTTTGTTTTATTTGATTAAGGTCTTACTAAAACGTCTCATCCGATTAAAGAACGTATGGCAAAAACGTTTTAAAATTTTGATCAATAGTTAGGTGACAAATTGACTTAGGGTTCGAATGTAGAGACAGACATCGGCTAAAACTAATGTGAACTAGAGGCGTCGACGAGGGACTTGTAATTACTGCCTGCAAAATTAATGCACAGAAACTTAGATGAAATGAAACCAGAGTATAAAGTACCTTGCAGCGCGCGAGCAACTTGCTTTTCGATGTCTGGAGTAAACTTGCGAGTACCGTGTTAAACTTGAGTAGTTAGCTAAGTGTTTTAACGAAATTGCTTAATATCTTCAACAAGTAATGTAATTTTATGGGCTATCATAATATTTTTAAATAGATACGTGTTATATAGTGAAAATGAGAGGAAACATTGTAAAAGCACAGATATGTCGCTATTTGTGTAACAATAAAATATACACTGGCTCTGAGCCAGAAACATTCGATCGAAGCTCATACTTCGTTCGAATCATGACTGGTACACAATCATCATTTTACTTGCAACTAACTATATATGTCTTTGGCTATGTAAATCAATTGTATTATAAAATATTTCAAACCTTCGTAGAGAAGCCTCTATCACAGACGGTGCACTTGAAAGGGCGTTCCTTGGTGTGACTGCGGTAATGAATTTCCAAAGCAGAGTTGCAGGCGAACGTCTTGTAGCAGATGGTACACGTTGTGTTGCCGCGCACTGTACACAAATAAATCGAATGTTCATTGCCACTATTAAAGTCCAAATATACGTTTGTATCTTCAATGTTTAGGTAAATTCCAGGGAATAGTTATTTTAATGTATAATTTAGCGCCCGGTATGTGGGATATTATTAGATTTAGCAGTATTAGGATAATACGAAGGAACGGAAATATGGACGACCGGGGCGGACGTATATATAAGGTCCCGCTATCGCATACCTGCGGGAGGGAAAGCGAGTCCGAGCGGGCTGAAGGGTGATCCACCGAGAGCACCGAGCGCGGCCAGGGGCGTGGGCGGCGAAGGCAGCGGCGAGTGTTGTGGCAGCCGCGGCGGCGTGGACAGCACCGACGGCGACGGCGACGGCGGCGAGGCCCGCGCGCTGCGCCCGCTCTCCGAACCTGTCGCCGATGGGAGGGAAGCCGTTGTGGTGATGGTTTTTACTTCGCATTCGGACGCCGAGGCGCAGACGGAGAGCGGCGAAGTTCGACGATCTTTTATATCTGGGTCGTCGTCGAACTCCCGTGAAGCGGGCTCGCTCTCGTCCCGGCCGCTCTCATCGTCGGTCTCGCGGGAGTCCGCCCTTCGGTCGCCGGGAGTGGAAGGGGTTGGAAATATTGAAGGTGGAATGGAGTGGTACGGATTAAAGTCGGACATTTCTGACCCACTATTGAGCTGAAAGTTGCTCATTTCACTATCTTGGATTTGTTCAAAAGGGTTGTTACATCTTTCGCCTGTATGGAGGCGAATATGTTGATGTAGCATAGTAGGATCTGCAAATTTTTTATGGCATACAGGACATTGATGTAACAATTGTGAGGGCGGTTTAATACGATGGACGCCCATATGTGTTTTAAGATTGCCTTTGGTCGTAAAGGCACGACCACATAATTTACATCGAAAAGGTCGTTCGCCAGTATGGGTACGGTAGTGCATTAGCAAAGCACTTTTACATGATAAGACACGATGGCATACGATGCACTCGTTTGGATCTGTTACTTTATTATCTATATTGTCGACTAATTGTTGTAATTTTGAAGTTTCTGAAGTTTTTGTAATTTCAATGAGACTTTCCCAGGAATTATCATTACTTCCTGGGCGTGGTAAAAGTGAATTATAAAATAATGGGTCGCGAGTTATATCAGAGTCTATTGTACTATTAGGATTACTTTGGAAAGGTGTAAGGCATCCGGAAGAAACACTACTTGGCGGGGAATGAGGAAATAACGGATATGAAGGAAAAGTACGAAGTCCCGTTGCTATTGAAATTGGTCCAGATATCGATGAATTCTTACTTGATAAATTTTCCGGTTGATCTGGATCGGGCTTCACGTGTGGACTTTCTCTGCCGATTTGATCTTCATTGCTGTATTTCGAGTCCATGCTGCAGTCATCATATGGTGATGTTGATGGATATCTGTCTTGTTCTGCATTTTGCTCTGCGTCATTTTCTTCAGGCTCTCGTTTTGGCGATATATGATCAGTCTCTTCAAAACTAGAGTCACGTTGACTTTCTTCATCTTGCGGTTCAGATTTAAACATGTCAGATGCTGGTCGAGTAGGGCTTGGTACGGAGGGTTTACTGAGATCAGCTGGTACATCTTGTTCTTCTCGCATGCCAAAAAGCGGGTGGTGTGGAAGTGGTTTATCGCTTAGTGGGCGGGGTGGCAATAAATCATGATGTGGCGGCCTGTATAGTGGCAAGCTTGGTGGAAAAGGCGCTGGCGCACCCGGAGGGAACTGAAGTGGGTGGGGTGGCATTCCAGGAATTGGCCCTGGTGAAAGTTGTGCTAATAATGGTGGGTGATACTTGTCCAAATGTTCTGGTACAGGATTTGGGTTCATTTTTACATGAGGAAACTTTGCAGTATGTCTTTGGAAGTGGACTTTGAGATTTCCTTTCGTTGTAAATCGGGATCCACAAACGTTACATTTGAAAGGCCGTTCACCTGTATGAGAACGAATATGAATTTGAAGCGCTGAATCACTTCCAAAAACTTTTCCACAGTATCTGCATCGATGCTTAAAGAAAGGTTCATTGCGTCCACCGCTTTTTCCATCATATGGTGACATTTTTCCAGACTTCCGGAAGGCTAGTTCATCGGCAAGGTTATTTGCAAGAAGACCTTGTGACGCGTTGTCCAGTACTTCTTGAGCCCGTTTTTGAAGCATTTCTAATGTATTTGGTTCATTAAGGGATGGTGGAGGGTCATTATTCGTAATGATTGAAGATGCTAATGAGGAAGATATAGAGCTATATGGCGGGTGGGTCATCATAGGTGGCGATGAAGTTGGAAGCTTTGGAATAGAAATAGGCTCAGTTTTAGGTGTAAGATGTGTATGGGTTGATGGCAAGCTTTGGCTAGTTGGAGGAGCGGAGTCAGCAGGAGAAGGCTCCCGTGGCGGACGAGGTGGTGACGGCGATCGAACTGGCGTCGTAGGCGCATTTTGCTCTGGTTCACTTGGTGGCGGACTTGGGTGCTGGTCCTCTTTCCGTCTTGTTAATGATAACTGATTTTGTAATTGGCGTATTAATTGCAGTTGAAACACTTGCTGATGTTGTAGAGTAAATAAAGTACTTTGTAAAACTGCTAGTTCATGTAATGCGGCTTCATTGTTGGCATTATTAGCCATTGCAGTGGCAGCGAATTGTGCTACAGCGACTTTGGTGTTTTGTAGAGCTTCAAGAGTCACATGACCTGCCACAGGAAATGGAAGACCCACTGGGGGCACATCGGCTTCAGGTACTTCTGCCTCACCATCATCGAGGCTATTATTATTTTCAGCATCTTGTCGATGCCTCCTTACTTGTTCTAATCGCTTATTTGGCCCGTCCATTTCCTCATCCCCGGATACTACCATATCCTCGGGATCGGAGTGCATCCTTTCCTCACCCATTTGCATTGCCTTTTCATCACACAGTCTCTTATGGTAAATGAAGTCATGAAGATGTTCAAATTGTTCTTGGCAACGGGGACACATGTGTGTCTCGGGCCGTTCTCTGGTTTCATGGTTAATATCTTCCTCTGAACAGGACCCGGAGCTATCACCTAGAACAAAAATAAAAGTGTTATTAATAAGCTTAAGATTGTTAACATGAGACTATTCGTTTTATAGCCAAATATATAATAATTTAATTTAAAAGAACGGTAAATGTGCAATTATTTTACGAATTATCTAAAAAACATATTTTTTAAAATATTTAATAAACATCATCTCATTTTATATATACCTACGTAAAACATTTATTGCAAGTAGTCGTAATATTTTTACGATTTATGATATTTTAATTAACGAATTCAAGTTGTTATCATAATATAATGTAGAATTAAAACTGCTTAGGATTTATCTAAATGTTATGAAATTAAACCAGTTTAAATTCACTACCTTTAAGTATTTTTTTATGTCTGCAAATAATTTGTATGTCTGCGGAAGAATATCTTCAAGCGTCCATTTTATTATTTTATTATTTATTTTATAAGAGAATGATAATAAAATATTGTAAGCATACCAATACAAATTCAAATAACTATTTTAATTGAGAAAAAGTATCTAGTAAACTAATAAGAAAATGATATTATGGTATAATTTACTCCTATATATATTCTATATTTATTATTTTATTTTATATTCTATATTTCTATATTTATTCTTATAGTAAATTTACTCCTATATATTTGTTTTCTTTTTAAATAAAACTATCTTTTCGGATTTTTTCGCGGATTTATTTGGATTTTTGGGTCTCGACGTTTCAAATGCTTTACAGCAATCATGGCCACGGGAGAGACTGAGGTGTTAGACGTCTCGAAGGTATAGTTCTTACAGACAGCCTACCCACAAATAACAAAATGAAAATTGCACCAATTATAGCACCAGCTATTATTTAAAAAAAAATTAAAACAACTAACATAATAAAAAACAAAATTTATAAAAACAAAATTAAAATTATTATCCTTAAATAATTTTAACTTTTTTAAATTACACATAGAACAATTATATGACTTAAATAAATAATATTATATTTTATATTTTTTCTTTGTGGTTATAAATATAATAATGGCAACACTAAATATAGATTACTAATTAATATTTTTAAAATTGTATCAATTATAATAATAACAGCAAAATTAAATAAATAATATTCCATTCAATTTTAAATAAATAAACTTAATAATTCAATTATAAAACTAATTAAAATTATAAAAATGTTTAAAGTTAAAAAATATTGTAAAGGTAATCGGTGCAATTTTCATTTTGTTATTTGTGGGTAGGCTGTCTGTAACAACTATACCTTCGAGACATCTAACACCTCAATCTCTCCCGTGACCATGATTGCTGTAAAGCATTCGAAACGTAGGAATCAAAAATCCAAATAAATCCGCGAAAAAATCCGAAAAGATAGTTTTATTTAAAATGTCAAATATTCGTGTAAATCTAAGCAAGTATTATATTTGGTTTCTTCTGGCATTTCGTTAGCAATGATTATGCAAAATAATAAATCAAGTGAAGCTATTAATGTTATTGTTTTAAAATTTCTCTTAATACTGTACTAAAAAGACTATAAAATCGATATGATTATCATTTTATTTTATATACGTTGTGTCTACTCATCACTAGATGTCGCTAGTGTTCCATTATATTGGTTTATTCTATACAACTTATTGCTTAGAAATATTCGATTATGATTAATATAAATTACACACAGACAGAGAGTGATAGACACTTTTGAAAAAAGTTTAGATTCAAGTGTTTTATACGAAAAACTAAAAGCTTAGACAGCTTTTTATTGCATCAAATCGCTATTCAAAAATAAATTACGCAAAAATGGATATCAAATTATTATTTTTGTACAAATTAATCAGCTGAATCTTACGAAAAAAAATATTGCTTTGTTTGTTGACTTTCAAAAATATTAATTCGTTTACCATTAGTTACTTTACAAATTCATGATTAGGTATAATTATTTTGAAACAAATAGATATCATAGTACTAGCGGATCATCCTCGCTTCGCTCGGGTTCATCGCTAGGTACGTTTTAAA
Source organism: Brenthis ino (assembly GCA_921882275.1). Lineage (NCBI taxonomy): Eukaryota > Metazoa > Arthropoda > Insecta > Lepidoptera > Nymphalidae > Brenthis > Brenthis ino. The sequence goes on along the minus strand of OV170225.1, from coordinate 23,469,004 downwards.
TATTTTAAATAGATATAAGTAGTTGTTGTTAAATGTTAATTTTTTTTGGGATGTTTTCCGAAGTTTTAATAGTTATTCTGCTATTCGGAGTGAAGGCAAATCCAACAAATCAAAAACCATGATAATCGGTCCAGCAGTTCTCGAGTTAGAAGTGTTGTAACAAACCTGACTTTGTTTCATTACACACAGGCACACATAATAGTCTTATAACAAAAATTTCGATAGCTGGTTTTCGACAAAGAAATTATTTTGAACAACTAATACTTTAAACACACACTACTATACTTCCATATCTATCTATATATAATACTTCCATATCTATCTATATATTATACTAACATTGCCCGCGGCTCCGCCCGCGTTCAGATGACCAAAAACCAAATTCTTAGGTTTTACATATTAGTATACTCATACATTGCAGTTTTTGTATTTTTTCTCAAAAATGAGACATTTTCCCGTGATAAAAAGTATCCTATATGTTGACCCGGATAAGAGCTATGAGCATACCAAATTTCATCAATACAGCAAGACAGACAAAAATTCTAAAAACTATAGATTCGGGCTCTTTATCGATAATAATGTTTATTTTAAATAAAACTATCTTTTCGGATTTAGTCGCGGATTTATTTGCATTTTTGTTTCCCGACGTTTCGAATGCTTTACAGAATGATCATTTTGTTAATTGTGGGTAGGCTGTCTGTAACAACTATACATTCAAGACATGTAACACCTCAGTCTCTCCCGTGACCATGAATGCTGTAAAGCATTCGAAACGTCGGGAAACAAAAATGCAAATAAATCCGCGACTAAATCCGAAAAGATAGTTTTATTTAAAATGTCAAATATTCGCGTAAATCTAAGAAAGAATAATGTTTATTTCAATAAGTTTTTCCAAAAAATATTTAATGTACAGATTCGGCTTAGTTACAACTTTATTATATGTATAGATATAGATAGATATGGAGGTATAGTTATTAGTTAGGTGTTCAAATTAATTTCTTTGACGAAAACCAGCTATTGACATTTTTATTATAAGAATATTGTGCGTCGGAGCTTTTGTAAATATTTTACCTACTTACTTCATTTACGGTCAATTGCACACATATTCAATATGTGTCAATTCATAAAAATATTTAAAATAATAACTTTTAATTTAATCAATAAATAGATATGTTGCAATAGGTATGTGTGAGTGATCATTAGTATAAATAAGCTTTTAAGTAAATCATAGTAGGTAGGATTAATCTAATATTCATAAATAGCTGTAATAGATCAAGAATAAAGTTAAAATAAAATATTAGTTAATTTATCAATTTATAAAAAAAAAATGTGTTTTGTATAGTTTACGTGATCTTTGCTGTGAATTAATTTTACTGATTTGTTGTCTTTTTTTATTGATTGGGAGGATGGTTCGATTTAAATTACTACAAAAATCTATCCCTACGAGTGAAACACCTAGGTTGTAGGTAATTACTTTAAAAAATGTTTTCAAACTCGGTAATTTTTTTAAGTTACAATATTACCATGTCATATGAAAACCTAAAACATACCTCATAGTATTTATTAGGTACGTACATCAAACATTTAAAAGAATTTTTTAGAATAATTATTATGGCTATTACCTAACCATATACCTCGGCTAGAGGCTTCTCTTGTTAAATGTTTATATAATTAATTATGTTTAGTTATACTCGTTGTATAACCAAATATAAAAGTATTAAGCTCCTCCAGCTTAAATAATATCTGCTTTAATAGCAACAGTTCAAAATACTGAATAGGATAAAAAAATAAACAATACTTATATGAATATTGTTCAATTTTAAAATAACCAAAAAAAACAAAACATAACCCAAGTGCAACTATCGACAGAAAAATGCTTATTACTCTGTTGGTACTTTTACGCACATGGCTGTTTTTTTCATAACTGGGTCCAATTATATAATTTTTTGTGATACATGCATAGTTTAGGTATAATTTAAAAAAAAAATTGTTTCAGGATATTTTTTTTAATAAAGAATAAGTAAGTGTAGTAGAAATAATTATAGTAGTTAATAAAATAAAGAATAGAAATGTAGAAGTAAATATGTTCGAACAACCAATTTAGATATATATTATCTACGTGAATTCGATAATTAATTAAATAAGAAATTAGTAATTAATAAGATTATAGTAGATATATAGTCTTCTAGGTCTTTGAATTGCTTTGTAAAAATAAATTTCTCAAAGTCTAGCTATAAATCTATGTTTTTAAATATTTTCTTATAGTAAAAGAGGTTGTGTTATTCGATTAACCTCTTTATATATTGCTATATTGATAGTTCTAGCATAATTAGTCAAACGAAGGAAACGTGTAAGATATTTCTTACGTAGGCAATATGAAGATATAGGTACCTTAAGCATTGCATACCTTTATATGTTTGCCTTCTTAAAACCAAGTGTGAATTACTTAGTTTTTTACCATCTCTAACAGCATGTAGATGCATAAAAGTAATATTATAGTATACATACCTAATCATTTTTTAAATTTACTAAAATTATTTGAAATTTTGCCTTAAGTTAGCGTTTGAAAGTCAAATATATAGAAACAACATTTTTTTCCGATTTCCTCCTCTCCGTTCTAAATTACAATCTATTAATAGAGTTGCGGAACGAAAATCTTTTAAGCCGCTTTGTTTTCTGTCCTCAAAAATACTCGCAGTTTTTTTTGTCGCTTACTACGATTCTGCTCTATGTTTTAAAGAGTTTAGTTTGTGTTTAGTAGCAATTTCTATTAGCACGTTACAATACGTTCTATGGGCATCAAAGTAAATATAAATATTATGTAATGAATATTTATATTTATTACAACACTAGTGACTATCTAGTTTACTAGACTTGAATATCTTAACCAATTTAATCATACCTTTTACAGTATCGTAGGACTTTATGCAAAAAAAGTCGTATCTAGTCTTATGTAAATCATTAGTAGGTAAATATTTTAAACTCAATTTTTTACCCTCATATATAATTCTACATCACACACATTTACTCTTCCTTTATAAGAATAATTTTATTCTAAAATGTTTAAACTTTTAATCTAACAGCAATGTGATTAAAATTTTAAATAAGCGTTTTCTTTTTGGAATTGATAATCACGTTTATTATTTATTCTTTTGAATTAAGTCGAAATAAAAAAGTTTATAGAAATTTCTAAATCATTCGTTTAGGTATTTATTTGTAGGTAGACGTTTAATTCATACATAAATTTGTTCATACCGCATATGATAAAATATTTATGAATAGATGTAATTACGAAAATATAAGTAATATTTCAAATCTTCATAATTTATACTGATTTAAAATACATATTTCATATTTTTAATAATTACTAGCTTTGCCCGCGGCTCCGCCCGCGTTCAGATGACCACAAACCAAATTCTTGGGTTTTACATATTAGTATACTCTTACATTGCAGTTTTTGTATTTTTTCTTAAAAATCCAATATTTTCCTGCGGTAAAAATTATCCTTTAAGTTGACCCGGATAACCAGCTGTCACCATACTAAATTTCATCAAAATCCCTCCAGTGGATTTTCTGTGATGCGGTAACAGACAGGGAGACAAAAATTCAGAGAGAAAAATAGATAGGGAGACAGACAGACAAAAATTCTAAAAACTATAGATTCAGCCTCTGTATCGATAATAATGTTTATTTCAAATTTTCAATAAGATTTTCCAAAAAATATCTAATGTACAGATTCAGCTTAGTTACAATTTTATTGTATGTATAGATTAAGGAAAAATATACACATGTACCTACTGATTGCTGACTTTGAAATTTAATTTACGTTTTATTTATTGATATATTAGATTGATGCCCCTAATAATATATCAATCTACTGCAGACATTACTAATTTTGGAGAATTGCTATTATTGAAATGTTTTATGAAGTGAAAAAAAAAGCATATTTAAAGAGAAAAGCTTTGATCGTTGCAGGCAACCCTACATGGCGAGCACCTCGGTTAAATAGAGGTAAATGTTGCAATTTTAATTTTAAATAAAACCTTTATTTAATTTTGCTATTTCAAATTATAAAATATTTAAAAAAATGGCCTATATACATGTATCCAACTAACAAAACATTCTAAACGTAGTACCAACATCGATTAATATATAATTTGCTCATATACCTAAGTAGTAAGTATATTTTGTACGTAGACCGATAGGATTAGAAAAGATAAAAGTAGAATTTCAATAAATGTATTAAAATGGAAAATGGTAAAGTGTTAAATTAAATATCCAATAACCAAGCTGTGGTGGTTTCATCATATAAATAGTACGCACGTATACCTGAAATTATTAAACACATGTAGACGACCGCAGAATAAGCCACCTTTAACATAAAAATAATGTTGCAATACTTTTTCCATTTCCTGCATTATCATAGGATATTTAAGCTATAATTTTTTTATTCATTCTTTATAATACTTCTATAATCAAACTGAAAAAATGAACTCTCGATAGAGTCATAATTTTTTAGTAATGATTCTGAGTTTTATGTAAACTTTAAATTCGCGTAAATCTAAGAAAGTATTAAATTTAAACAAATAAAAATATGTAAAGCCAATTGCTTATATACCTAGTACCAATAATGCTTTTTAAATAGCAAAGTTAGGTATACATTTTAATTAAAAAAAAACATTATAATTATTATATGTATATAAATTAAATATTTATCACCCATGATTAAGGTATTTTTCTTTTTAAATTAAAATAATGATTATTTTTATATAGCAATGAATATCATTATTTCGTTTCTATCTATTGTAAAATGAAAAACATATAAAAAATTTACGAAGAAAGTTAACGAAGGTCAAATTCCTTATGGCATTTATGTACTCTATGTACACCTTTTTTAACCAATGTAGAGAAACTTCAAATGTACCTAACATTTGAAGTTTTTCTAGTACCTAATGACATAGCTTATTTATATTTTTTCTAGACTATGGTAAAAAGCAAGCGTAGTAGAAGATAATGTATAGTAAAATTACAAAACTATATTTTTATTAACACCATATTGCAATAAATACGGAAGTAAGCAACTTAAGAGTACATATAAATGTAACATTTCCTGTATTTAGTGTTATTCTTATATATATAGATATAGATATATGAAAATTTATTAACACGTATGCTAACAGATTGCCTTAAAATCTTTGATCTATTTGTTTTTTTTTTCTGCTTTGCTATACAGAAATTTGAGTAAATACCTTCATTTAATTATTTTTAAGTCAATTCAAAGTAAACAAAATTTATTCGATCGTATACATTTTGTTGTTTTCAATAATGAAAATGATAATTGAGTTATATTTTTTACTATCTAGTATGAGCGTCACTTTATTGAAAATTCATGTTACCTATTATCAAGTATATTATATTCAATGTGACTGAAATCTATTTAACCTTTGGTATTGGGCCATCACTAATCATCCATTGTTATAATTCATATGTGAATAGGTATAAAAATATCAGTATCACTTTTCTATTTATTTCAACATTTTTATTCCATTTTTTTACTGACATTTACATATTTATGTAAAAATAATACTTGTGTTAAACGTTAGAAATAAATATTAATAAGTTGTTTGTAATATTGTCGTATGAACTACTGTTTTTAAGGAAGAATATATTTGTATCGTATTCGTATATTAAGAATCATAAAATTAAAGCTTTTAAATTATAAATATTTCCACATGTGCTTGCATACATTTGCTTATCGCATTGATGTTCCTACTTTCACTGTCCACATTAATGGCATAAATAAATAAATATGTTGGGACATTAACACACAACACCATCTAGCTCCATGGTAAGCTACGAGGCTTGTGTTATGGTTACCAGATAGTTGATACATTATAAATATATAACTTTAAATACATACATATTATAAATATAAACACCCATAACTAGAGTACAAACATTCGTGCTCATCACACAAACGAATGCCCCCAGCGGGACTCGAACCCGCGACCGCTGGCGCAGCAAGTAGGGTCACTACAAACTGAGCCAAACATGTCGTCGAAGCATCATTCTTTATATTATGTTTCAGGTAGGTACTATGTATTCGTATTCGACAACATTTCGAATTCATATTTAATAGAAAAGTTTAAAATTGACGATTGTAAGATGGTCTATTGCACTATTTGGTATGTTTACATTATATGCAACCGAAAACTGAACACCGACACAAAACATTTATAATAATCCGGGATAATCTTGCGGTAAGGGCTTAAACGACTCATTTGTAGCGAGATACCGGTGCGGTTAATACTTAGTTTGTAAGAAGGAAGATTAGAAGTGTGTGTTTATCGCAATTTGGCTTTGAGCTTTGTTAGGCGAGTGCGGCCGCGTCAAAGACGGCAACCCGGTCCGTACCGGACTACGTTTACTCAGAAACACAATTAATTTGTATTACTCAAACTGCAAGCACTGTCAATATTAAATTTAACTTGTATTTGAAAAATATTAATAACAAACTAAATCTCATAAAAAATAATGACATTTGAATCGTTTATAGTCCAATGTAGAGTCGTTATAATTATTACTATAAAATATTTTATATGTTTTTCAGCTTTAATATTTTCATACGAGACATTTATTGTTATTTAAGAGCTTATTAACAAAGTAGTATATTTATATATGTTGATTTTAATATGTAGGTAAAGTTCGTGTAAAGGAAAACGATGATAAAATACGATTATTTACCTAATTAAAGCATTTTTGGAAAGTTTATTATTTATTCTATTAACTATATATATACTTTAATGAAAATTTATTATTCTCCATTCAAGGTAAATGGACGCCAATATGCATAGACTATAATATTTCATTTTAATACGAAATAAAACCGGCTCTTAAACAAGTTCTCAGAGATTACATTAAGACAAACAAACATACTGATTGCTTAAATATATTTCATAAAGAATATGATTAGGAACCATGTTTCAAGCATTAATAGATAAAAAATTTCTATATTATTTATAGAACGGTCGTAAAACATTGTAGCGGTTAGATTAATAAACTTTGACGGCCTGTCGCTCTACTAATATAGAGCCACTTAAAGCTTTTATCAGAATGTGTTACTTAACCGTCGCTTATAACAATTTCAGCTTTATTTTTGTACTCAAAAAGTATAATTTAAAATGTTCACTAACTATTACAGTCGTGTATGTAAGAACGCCATCGTTAAAATTAATCTTAAGTAAATACCAGAATTTAATGACGTGATTGTTTTACATTATAACAATTTTTAATTTTTATGTTATATATAATACATATCTATTAAAAAAATAGGTGAAAACTCTATAGTAAAGAAAGACCTCGAAGCAATTCAATCATCTTCAATATATGAAGGTTAAATGAATATATCAGATACATGAATAATTAATTGTTAGGAATTCCAATGTTAAGTGCACTTTTATGTTTATTAACAATTAAACATGGCAAGAAATGAAACGACTTGGTTAATTTATTGCCTTAATTTTTTACTCTTACTGAATGGTGATTATTAATGGAATCAGATTATTTATAGGTAGGTACATAGTTAGTAGAAGCAGAAAAGTTTAAAGTAGAAAATTGTAAGGCAGGGCCGCACTCTTGCCATTTATCAATTTATCATTACAGATGTTTATATTTGATTGTACAAGTATGTATAACATTTAGATTTTTAAATACACATTTTAAAGCAAACATTAGTCTTAAAAAATGTTTAACTAATCTCGGAGAATAATGAGATATTTATTTAATAAGTAATGCAAAATATCAAGTAATAGAAAACATTTGATAAAGTTTTCTTTATTAAAGTAATTTATCATTTACAAAAATTTTAAATGGGTCTTTCAATAACAAAGCAAAAGTTTGAATAGAAAATAAGTAAGCATATCTATGAAAATTTTAAGTTAATACCAACGCTGAAGTTATCTTTTAACTTGAATCACTAAACTTATTACTTGCCTATATTTATAAGCTCTCCAAACCTACCTACCGCACTTTTCCACATAAAACTCAGTTGTGTCGAGTTTCACTGCACTATTTACTCACCACGTCGAGAGCGCTTTTAATGCTCACTTTATTTATGGAATACTTTATTGTGGCTATTTAACTTATTTTTTAGCGGATTTCGCGTCGAGCAAAACTCCGAACATCTATCACAGCCCGTAAAGAACGCTACGTATAATTGCACATATTTTAAACCATCTTAGTGTGTGATGTGGTGTGGAAGGTCGTAGAATAGTAAGTACCGATGGAGACGCGTCGGACGCAGGCGGGCTTGATGCGCGGCATGGTGGTCGCGCTGGGCTAGAGCCGGCGCATGGCAGGCTTGCCAGCGGCGTAGCGGCCGAGCTGGCGGCTCGGTGAGGGACACTCGCGGGCTACTCGGCTCTGTCGTACGGAGTCGTGGTCGGAGTGCGCGGAGCTAACGTACCCGAGGTGCGGCCGGCCGCTCCTCTCGCCATCTGAAGCGGGACTGAGCGCGAGGCGGCGGGCGGCGGGCGGCCGCGCGCGCACCAGGTACACGGTTATGACAGAGAGGCGGGGCCGCACTCGACTCATAAATCAAACTTCGTCCATTCGCACGCGTTGCACGAGACCCCCTCCTCCATATTCCATATTCGGGGCGGGGCATATTTTCATAATCATAACGCCTCATATTTATAAGTGATATGTGGCTAGGCCCGAGGACCGGCGCGAGGCGGCGGTGGGCGGCACTGACGCCCGCTAGATGGCGGTCGCCACTCGCCCCGTGAAGCCTCCCACATTCGCTAATTGAAGCTACACTTTGTAAGTTATAATCCTTTGTTTGTCAATTGCTACATTGCTTTTTATTTCGTGCAAAGCTTATGCTCTTATTGATCTGTGTCTTTCTCTACCGTATTGTTATGTTTCTTAAGCGACCTCTCGCTCTGTTTATGTCGCATGTGTAGTATATTGAAATATATTTTTCTGTAATATATCTAATTTCAAGTAGTTAGTTACTTACATACTCTTTTGATAGGCTTACGATTTTCATAATTCTTATAAATAGATATATTATGATCAAAGTTAAAAAATGTAATTAACTTTGATGAAGGGATGTGTAGCTAAATGTACCTATTTGATTAATTACCGAAATTCCTGAATAATCCCTGACTCATCATACCGGCTCTGTGAAGAAAAAAAACCGTATCAAATCCTTCGACATTGACATACGTAACTAGATGCATTCGAGCTACCGATTTAATTTTTAAAACTGCGCGTTCGTTATCAAAAAGCGGAGGCCGGGAGCCGTGTCGAGTGCTTTGTGTGGTTTAAATTAAATAGGAGCGATATACTGCGCGTATGGGCCGCGTGTGAGTGCGACGCCGTGACTGAGACGAGGCCGAATCTGAGGCCGATATGAATGTGATAAAAGCAATTTGGCTGAACCTGCCAGTCATCGCGTCCCACGACATGCTGCGAGACTCCCTGGTGGGACTCGTTCTGAGTAGACCTAACACTTTTATTATTGCTGCAGTTAATATTAATTAATTGGGAGCATATTTTTTTAACTAATAAACCCTGATAAAATACTCTTTAAGATTTTTTTGAATAATATGTCACAATAGTATGGTTCAAAAATATTCGTAATTATCGTAATTAACACCTACAAACATTTTTATACTAGGTAGGTATGTATGTAATATGCTATTTTATTATTATAGAGTCATTTATCTCACATAACTATCGATGCTATTGTGTCAACTTATTAAAAATTTCTAAATATAAATTTAATTATATTCTAAATTCAAAAATTAACTAAATAGATTTTGACATATAAAAAAATATTGAAATAAAAATCTCTACCAGTTTGTGTATGTAACATAAATGAATATATATTTCTGAACAAAATATTATTGGGCATTAACATCTATTCATGCATGTTTGTAATATACACAGATAAACAATTCAAAAATGTAGCTCGCAATATGCCTACGCAAATCAAATTAATAATGTTGGAAGAATAGCTGCTGCCGTTTTTATATCATTGTTCTATATGCGTTGAATATTCATCGACGTGGCACTGTCAATGTACGAATAAAATTGCTAGTTGCGTTTATTGGGGATCCGTAAAGTGGAATACTTCATTAGTAACAAATCGAAAAAAAACATTATATAATAAATATTCTTATTTTATATTTGTTATAGTTATAATATATAATAAGAATATATATACGTTTTTTCACGTATTTTAACGGTTAATATAAATTTCTCAGAGACAAACAGACAGACAAAAATTCTAAAAACTATAGATTCGGCATCTGTATCGATAATAATGTCTATTTCAATAAGAATTTTATTAAACGTATAGATATTAGATATAAAATAAGTTTATTTTTAAAGGTAGGTACCTACATATATTCTATTTATATAACTACACAATTACGTTGACCTCGCTCTATTCAAGATTTCACAAGTTGGAATCTCTCATAGAATTCTAAAGATCACATATTAATGTTGATAAAATGTCACTTTAATATAGGTACATGAAAGTATACTAATTTTATCTAAAACTGAAAAATTAGTTATATAATCATCCTTTTCCTTATCCGTCCATCAACGGACAAGCATAACTTCCGTTATATATACAGGTGATATTTGACTCACCACCAGTGAATATGACCCCTGCTCTACATATGACGGTAAACGAGGATTGTCTCTTTGGGTCTAGTCAACATCGATTGACTTGAATTATCATTTTTATCGAAAAATGATAATTTTATTGACATAGTATATTCATCAGCTTAGTTAAAAAAACGTATTGTTCTATAATAAGTTACTAATTTTTTATCTAAGTACTTAATTTCTTAAGTAATCGTGTTAATTACATATTATTTATAGGTAGGTAAAGTATAGACTTTCTATTATTGTCATTTATATGAAATTAATCTATAAGATTAAAATTAAAGTAGGTACTTATATTTCAATACAATGAGGTAAGCTGATCCAAAAATATTCAATTTTTATATATATATATATATATATATATATATAATAATTTTAGGTAAGACGTCTAGTATGGACGCTTTGCCCCTGGTGGGTAGTATTATACTAGTATACTAATTAGACAGTAGCGAGTTGTTGTTTTTAACCTCAGTTGACTAAATAATTCCTGTTTATGATGACACCTAATCCCATATGAATTAATGCGAGTTCCCTGAACGGTACTATCGGGAGGTGTTATTTCAGGTCCATCAGTGCGGCTGTTAAACAGAAATAGCTCAGTAACACAAGTCACATTCAATTTAAATACACAAATTTTTGAAAACGTCTGTTTATTTAAGCTAAAGCACGCGTCGCTCGTCAGCTCCAGCTCAATGCCAATGGTCTCTCGTCTATTAATTTTATTTGTTGTTGATTTTAACATTATGTAAGTGATTTTGATAATTTTATAATTTTTTTTTGTTTGTTGTACAATTTACGAGCTTTTATAATTTATACTTTGGTATACCTAGTTTGTTTCACGATGATCATAAAATATCTATCTAACATCGAGTGCAGCACACGCATATGTAATACTGAACTTAATATAAAAATATTGTAATTTATCCTATGAAATACCTAATTATAAATAATTTTTATTAAGTAATTTTTGAGAGCTCTGCCGTTGTATAAAATGGCGAGTGAGACGGTCGCGAGTGACGTGAGTGGCGGCCGAGCAGTGTGGACGCATTCATAAATTTGAATATGGAAGTGAGTTCTAATAGCGTGGCTGTTTATTTTTACTGCACCCCTAGAATCGTACGGCTGAATGCGACGCCGAATTTATTTCCATGCATTTTAATATCTCCCTCTGAATAACTATTGCCATTTTCACGCGGTTTTATTGTTGTCTCTGTAGATACGTATTTCCGTCTCGTTCAACGTTTTATATTTCTGACGACTGAAAGCGTTTTAATTCTGATGAACAATATCGGTAGACGAAGCCTACTAAGGTCGTCGGTATATCCAGTATAATTACAACAAAGTCAACGGAGACATGCCGATCATTTACAATGATAGTGGAAGGGTTAGTGGGTATGGGCAGTAATCGTATGTTTTTCTTCTTTATGAAACGATTACGCTGAGGAATTTGAAGGCCAAGGATGTCAAAATTAAGTCATTAAGGCTCGACATTGATTGATAGAAGGTTGCAATGGGCACGCATCACGGAAGCGCATGTAGAGTCATCGTGTGCACGAAACACTTGAGTAACGTTGCGAGGTGCGCGCAGGTCGCTGAACGAGAGCGCTATACGCTGGCGGGCTTCCCTCTACATTGACATGGCTTAGTGCCTTATTACTATTTACTTGTCTCAACCTCTAAAGGGTTGTTTTCATCGTTCAATGGTGGCGAATTATGCTAATGCGATTCTATAAAAAAGTATTATTATCATTTTATATATGTACTAGCGACTCACCCTTGCTTCGCTTGGGTTCGTCGCTAGCTTGATTCTCCATTTTCTTCCCCTTAAGGGATGATTTCCGGGATAAAAATATCCATCCTGGGATGGACATAGGATACCTACTATGTCTATCCCAGGGTCTCAAACTATCTTCTTGCCAAATTTCATCTAAATCGGTTCAGTAGATCCAGAGATTACCCCCTACAACGTCACAAACTCACAATCTCACGAACTCACAAACTTTACCTCTTTATAATATTAGTATAGATAAAATAAATAAAGCTATAAGATATTGAGTTTAGATGTGAAATGTATAAAATTAGGGTTTTATTTTTATTATATTTATAAAACAAAAGTTAAATATTAAAGTTACTCGAAAGTGCTATTGTAATTATTAGAAACACCCTTTATTTGCCATTTACGTATTTCATATAGACGTCAATATTCTAAGATAAAATAAATTACTGGGTGATTTTAAGAGTAAAGTTAAGTAAATGTTTACACGGTTCTTGGATTTTTTGGCATTCATCTATAGATATAATAAAATTATAACCAGGCCGAATCTGTACATTAAATATTTTTTTAAAAATCTTATTGAAATAGACATTATTATCGATACAGGGACCGAATCTATAGTTTTTAGAATTTTTGTCTGTCTGTCTGTCTGTTACCGCATCACAGAAGGGATTTTGATGAAATTTGGTATGGTGATAGCTGGTTATCCGGGTCAACATATAGGATACTTTTACCGGGGGAAAATATCTCATTTCTGAGAAAAAATACAAAAACTGCAATGTAAGAGTATACTAATATGTAAAACCTAAGAATTTGATTTTTGGTCATCTCAACGCGGGCGGAGCCGTGGGCAATGCTAGTAAAATATAATTGGCTATAGTGACGCTGAGTAAAATAGGTTCGCTCGTGAAATATAAAAGTGTCTTGGGGCACTCTCCGGCCGGACGCTCATATTTTGTTATTTTATTTATATTAAAAGTAATGGTCCACGCGCGGTATAATGCTCTAGACGGTTTTTGCACATTTTTCTCTTTTCCTTGTGTCGTATATTTTCACTTAAATGATAAAGTAATGCTTCCATTATTTTCTATTTTCTTTGGTATGTATAATGTATATCTACCTTTAAAGTATATAAGTACTAAGTTTATTAAAATCTATAATAATGGTAATAATGAGGCTGGTAATTAAATACTAAGGTGAATACTTACTTGAGCTTGACTTTTTGTCTAAGTTATTAAGTCGCTATATTGTGGAAGTTACATACCATAAATATATCACATACAGTTTCATGCTATCATAAACAAGACCAACAGACATGCTCGCAGCAACTTTACATAGAAAAGCGTTTATATTCGGTCGCCAGAAAGCAGCCGCGTGTTAGCGGAACAATTGTGTCCTATAGAGCAGCCAATAGAGTTTAAGTCGGAATGTAGTTTAAAGCGCCAGTTACGGGCTGGCAATCTGCACGAGTGTAGGCGAGGTACTGTGGTGGCACAAGGACATATAGGAGGGCAGAGTGTAGCTAGTGTCGTCGGTGGAAGAGCTAGATCGGCGCGGGCGGTGCGGATCTGTCGCGCGGCGATCGCGGCGGCGGCTCTTCCGGGGAAGGCGCTATCTCGGGTGCCGCGGGAGTCGGGCGCCGGGCCACCCCCTCGTAAATAACGCGCGCTGGCGAGCCGGCGAAGCGCCCGTGCCAGATTCTACAGCTAGAAACAGTTAAACGCTCATAATTTCGCGCTGGTTAAGCTTATCTTTGTCTCGTATACGAAATTTCCCTCTATCGTCCCCTTCGCGCGTTTTCGTGGACATATTTTATTTGTTGCAGTGGAACGTTCTGTCGCGTCCGGGGCCAAAGTTATAATTGTCGTTCGACATACCTACCATTGCAGCTTCTGCATAAAGTTGCTCGACGACGTTTACATTGTTGAAATAACTTCGTCTGGTTAATGTTTCAAGTTCTCTACTTCCTTATGTGAATTTTAATAAGAATTTGGCAAAGCAGTTTATGTTTATCTTGCTAAATAAATTTAATTTAATTTTTTAAGATTTTCTTTTGTTTCAGATTATTTGAACTGCTGTAGCTCATAATGGGTGAGTGAAAGATTTTTATGTAATTAAAAAATATTAACCTATAATTTATTTTGTTTTGCAATCAATACCACTAAAGTATGTATATAACGATACTGTACCAAGAAATTTATACATATACTGAAGTACCCTTAGTCTAAGATATACACTGTAGTTTTCAAAGACAAACTTATGCATAAACCTCAAGCGCAACTTTTCATGTAGATATACTGAAAAGGCATTCGAGTGGAGTGCGATAGTGGGGGTGGGCGTGGGGTGTTAAGCCGGTATCATCCCGTCTTATCGCGGTGCGGTGGTTTCATAATAATTTTAATACGCAACAGCGGCATACTTTTACAAGCTTTTCGAGTTTTCACATCTCAGAGTGAGTTGTCGTCCTGCGTCAGGGAGCGGTTTGCTTGAAGACACCCAAGAGGCTTTAGATTTATGTCAAAGTTTTTCTACGGTGTTACGACTCTATGAAAACATTATTTATTTTTGAAGTTTGAGCTTAGGGTTATGGAGTCCATGTCACCATCCTAGTATAGACAAAAATGTGTGCGACCTACTCCAAGTGCTCTTTCTTAGTGGTAAGTTTTATGTTTTTTTTTTTATTTTAAATAAAAATGATTTAATTAGAAAAACAATTGCTCATTCAAAATCGCAAACTTAAAAATATAATTTAAATAGGTAAATATTGCAGTATTCTTAAAAGGCATACACATCTTACTCTATTCAATTTACTTTACCCATTAACCATTAAGGAATATCATTATACGAGATCTGCTAATTCGCGAAAATGGATATAATAAATGGCAGGCGTAATAGAGGTACTTGAGTGTAACATTAATAGAGCAGGTGGGGTGGGAGATGGGGGTCTGTTCTAACGAGCGTTTTTATCCAGGACGGATGATGGATGAGTCCACTTCCGTCGTAGCGTCTAGTATTTATGAACGTATTCACTGTAACTGAAAAAGATTTTTTCCAGTAATTTTCTAGGAGTAGGTTCATATAATCGACGACACGTTTGGCTTAGTTTGTAGTGACCCTACTTACTGTGCCAGCGGTCGCGGATTCGAATCCCGCAGAAGGCTTTCATTTGTGTGATAAGCACTAATGTTTGTACTCCAGTCATGGGTGTTTATATTTATGATATGTATGTATTTACAGTTATATATGTATGTACGTGTAGTGTATCAACTATCTCGTATCCATAACACAAGCCTCGTATCTTACCATGGAACTATATAGTGCTGTGTGTTAATGTCCCAACATATTTATATTTATAACAATATAAATTATATACATATCTTAAGAATTTATATTACAATAGATTTTTTACAGATAACAATATATTTTATATCTAAAGGTACACAAACTAGGCAAAGCCTGTATCGTGAGTACGAGTCGATCAATAAAAGAAATATTGGTGTTCGGTAAACATTGCTAGCAAAAGTTATATAAAACAAAGAAAGAATTTTAACTATAAAAAATATAAAAAAAAGATGAATAATAGGAGGTCGTTTTGAAGTGAATGTTGGTGGTTTGATTCACGGAAGAATAATATAGCCTATAGAATGATATAGCCTTTTTTTAATAATAGGAAATACATTTACGCATGTACCACCTGTAGACATATAGGTGGTTATGTGGGACTCACCGGCTAGAAAAGCTAGTACTATCCACTAAAACCTAACAAAACCTCCCCCGCCTTAATAGAGCGTCGATCGCTTACGAACTCAACCACGACGCCCCGACGGCAGGTCTGCCGCAGCAGATCACAACAACCATGGAGTTGCTCTAACGGTCCACTTGGCCGTCAGAGAAGTACCAGCAGCAACCCGCATAGTACACCACTCACCAGAGTGGGCCACCTTCCTGTGCTAATGAGCTCTTCCACCACGACAAGTTCAACGCACGTTGGGGGGAAGGTTAAATAGTCTAAAGTAATAAGCCTAAAGTAACACCAAACTAACTTTAAGTAATTCTTTCTAAGTGACTTATTACATAAACATAAGGGTGAATTCCTACAAGTGTCTAAGCGGGTGATCATTGTGTGTTATTTTATGGTGTTGATACTCGGTTCATTAAGAAATGCCTTATTAAGTATGTACTTACTAATTATTTTGTTGACAGTGCTATTCATATTTGGAAGAGAAATGTCGTGGGTAATCTATACATATAATAAAATTGTAACTAAGCCGAAACTGTACATTAAATATTTTTTGGAAAATTTTACTGAAATAAACATTATTATCGATACAGAGGCCAAATCTATAGTTTTTAGAATTTTTGTCTATCTGTCTATCTGTTACCGCATCACGGAAAAACTACTGGAAGGATTTCGATGAAATTTAGTATAATGATAGCTGGTTATTCGGGTTAACATATAGGATACTTTTTACCGCGGGAAAATGTCTCATTTCTGAGAAAAAATACAAAAACTGCAATGTAAGAGTATACTAATATGTAAAACCTAAGAATTTGGTTTTTAGTTATCTGAACGTGGGCGGAGCCGCGGGCATTGCTAGTATTATTATAAAACAATATGAAAGGCCGTTAAAGTTAATTGTAATTAATTAAAGAATAAATTGAGCTGGATGTGTACGCGTAAATATGTTACCAAATACACTACAAAGTAGAAAATAATAAGTTAATAAAAACAAAATATAATTTGATATAAGAAAATAAGTATGGTGCTAATTGCTTGAGTAATCCAACGCTAATGATGACCGACAATGGACACGTCTAATCATTATGGGGCTCGCGCCCTGCTCTTTATTAACCCCTCATTTTTGTTATTAAATATACATAATCAACCTGAAAAACTTTCTGTAATTCTCAAAAGACTTTCAAGAGTAGAATTATTTTTAAAAGTATGATAAATGCCTAATTATTACCGTTTGCCTATTAGGTACTAGTTTCAGACTAACTCACTTAAATAATGTTGGCGGAATTTAGGATATGGTTAGGCTACTTTTTATTACCCAACTGCGCCAGAAAGAGGGTTATATTTTTTCGAGTGTATGTATATGTGTATATTTCTTTAGCACGCTCTGTACCCTAAACGGCTAGATGGATTTTAGCTTGAAATGTTTCGTTAGTTCGTGTTAATTGTGAGAGTGATACTGGTTACATCAAAATTATAAAAATTACAATGGCAATTTTTATACTATATGACTTTAAAATTCTTTTTTTCCTCAAAACCTATCGAGTGGGGTATCAAAATAAAGGGTTTTATAAACGACTTACAAAAATATATCCCATTTATGTGTTTAAATGTAATTTAAAGACATACACACACGCAGCTATTATAGAACATGTAGATATGTATATCTCCAACTGCAAAATACTGTGTTATTTCGTCAACTTGTTCTAGAAAATGAAACGAGTTCTCGCGGGATAGGGAATTGAAGTAGTATTAAAAGATGCAACAGGACTTGATTGTTACCTAATATTCATTTAAATATGCGGGATAACTGTATGCAAAACAAATCCAAATAATATTGCGATAAAGGAAATGTAATTTTTTCTTTGTCCATGGGGAAATTACATGAATGTTCTAAGTATTTGTGTCCACTTTATCTCTATTTAGTTCCTTGTGAAAGTAATACTGAAACTAATGATGCATTTTTAAATGAAATCAGGCATATTATTTCTTTATAATTACTTATATGTTGTCCATAAATATTGCTAGGATTTATTCAAATGAAAATTCGATCACGACTAGGAGCTGGTGCTTACGAATGGGAGGCGCATGGTACGTGAGGCAAAACAGCTAATTACAATATATATTGAACTTCTAATCGACAATTTGATCAGTAATAGATTAACATACGTCGGACATTTGCGTGTAATATTTAGATGGATGGCACAACGAACTTTGACTCAACCAACAACTCGATACTAAATGGTTAATTGAATTTATATCCACGTCTTCAAATGAATATGAGTAGAACACTGACTGTTTCATGCTTAATGATGACTAATTAAGCATTCATTGCGCCTCTGTCGAACGGTGAGAACCTCGTAACATAAATTTTGCGTATTATTTACGTTGACAAGCGTGCGTTATGAAATTATAATGTCGCTATTGATATGCGGGCAGTGCCGCGACTACGAGACGTGGTCATCGCGGTCGACACGTAAAATGACATTGTAAACACGATTGGGGAACCATACGAACAAGCACGGTTCCCATGGATGAAGTAGGTTGCGGTGACGCTGGCATTCCACCTACGCGGATACATGGGGGAAATTTAGAACCGCAATCTTGTCGTTTCTCAATTGAATCTTACCCGTAATTATAATCTTAATACTATCTAGTTCAATTTGTCTTTCCACGCGCGTAATTGGATAATGAATCTGCACAAATAGTATTTATTGATATCATCGGCTCTATGGATTCCATATAAGCGAAGTAAAATACTATTGGAACAAATTAATTGTAGGTACTATCGAGTGAGGATGCAATTTAACTGGAGTTTGGGTAATAAATTGTATAACACCGTAAGCTACTATCGTAGAAGGTAGTGTTATATTGGAAGTTGTTTATATACCTACATGCTGGCAAATTGAAATGGTTTCAGAATTAGTAGATTCTGCATCTTCATGATATCTTATCTTAAATAACCCAAGAAATTCTTTCATTGGAACTTTGACTGGAAATAACTTAAGGAGTTTTAAGATTAAATACAGCAATCAGCACCTAATCCTTTTATTAGCGGTAATACCGATAAAGATTATAATAAAAAACTAAACTAGAGCACGTTAAAGATATATAAACATTTAGAAAACTGGTTGGTAAAATTGTGCGTTTGTTATAAATATTCTAGTTAGCTTGCTAGCGCCAATATATGCAAGCTTTCTTGTTCTATAGACACCATTGAGAAATATTTTAATTTTAAATGTGGTACAAAGTTTCTTATATTTTTTTAAACTGATCCTTGTTATGAATATAAATGGACGGTAATACTATTTTAATGGAAATATTAGGTCAGTATAGAAATTAGGTCAATTATTGTGAGATCCTATTACATTATCTTTTAAAAATGAAAAGAAATTCATTCATATGTGTGAACAAACTAATATATAATCGAGGTTATAGACACTAACACAAGGCAGTTTTTACATTTGTTTGTATAAGAATTATAATGTAAGTTATCTAATACGCTTGCTTGTATTTCGATATTTTTGTACAGGCATCATTATATAGATTATTAATGTTCTGTGCAAAGTCATGAGATGAGCTAGTTTCAGGGATAGATTCGCACTAGTCGAAATAAAGCGAGCCAATCAATATTAACACGCCGCAAACAGCGTAAATTGTTGCCTAATGCCGTACACGCACACACCCGCGTCTACATCCATAAGCAAGGTACACTAGCCAGGATGTTCATATTTAGTTTATTACTAACTAAATTATAATGGGTGAATTTCTTTAAAATTTAATTCCATGTGAAGTTTTATATAATTTTGTATTATATAGGTACTTGAAATTGTTACAATAATAGTATTTTTATTATTTGTAAATGTTATCGTCGTCTCGGACAATGTTTATAGAAAAAGAGTAGTCTTTGCGTATGAATGGTTTTTTCGATACTGAAAATATCATGCTGTATCTATTGCGTGTAACATTTATACAAGAAGTATGCGCCCACAGACACAAGTAGGTATCCACGCTGTATACTCTCACGCACACTAGTTAGCGCCCGGCCTGTAATAACTCGGAACCACAATAAATCAATGTGATTAATGTCATTAAGCACTGTGTGCCGGCCTCTCTATATTCCGTCAATATGCACTGTTTTACGACATGCCGCGCCACGATAATTAGTCAGCTTTGTTAGGCCCATCCATGAATATTGCTTAAATCGAAAGTTACTACACAAAAATTAGAGCATTAAAAATAAAAATACCCGCTTAGTATTTTGAGACTGTCCGCTGAAAAGCAGTTTAAAAATCGTATGTGACATTTTACATTGGATCAAAGGGAATTTATAATAGAACATTCATAAACACGTCAATAGTGCAAAAATGATGTCTGCTATTTCTCAATCCGTAGATGTAAGCTTGAAATGCAGTTAGCTAACAAAGATTGATTGCTGTTACATATTCCTGGTCAAAATCTACAGTATGTTTATCATTCGTCTTTTTGATGGATGGGAGGTAATTATAACGATTAGAAACAGCATAGCAAATCATGAGAATGGCGAGGACAGAATGTGCACTAGTTGACATTGTTATCGCTGCCTCACATCTCGATTGTTGGTTCAACTCGGGCTTGGGCGCCGTACGGTTGTATTCGCTGCGAACCAGCCGCTTCATACTTTATTTCATCTCTCATTCACGGCGAATGCTTCGTATATGAGACGTAAATACTGATACGAATGTATTGACAATTGGACTCGTGGCCTATTTAGATTGCTGATAATATGACAACGGATTGATGGACATGAATTACGCGTTTGTAGTGTTTCATTTATAAGAGCGCTTCTACTATTTACAACAAACAATATTAAGAAAACATATTACTATTTAAACTAGGACAATATTATTTTACTAGAATTTAATTAAAAACTGGTTATAAATTAAGCCTACGCATATTAAGAGTTTTTAAACCAGAGTAAAGGTAAAAGTACTTTAAATTTCCTTTATTTCAAACAAATGAAAATAACCCTCTTTAAGATTTGAAGTAATGGAGTAGGTACTAAAGTAGATATAAATAGAATGGTCGTCTAATTCTCGCTTGCATCGGGACAAGCGGTTGCTATTGTGGCAGTGTGGATGCCGATGACCATTTCGGTTGCACGGCAGCGCCACAAAGTTCGCAATCAAATAAATATTTCGGCACAATTAAGAAAACGCCGGAGAGTGTAGCACTCGTGACACCTGGACAACGGGCTGCTATGGAGTGTCTAGCTACGAGAAAACTTAGATGATTAGAAATTTAAACACAAAAAAATATATATATACATTATACATAAAAAAATTTAAGCTACATAATCTTACGTCAATTTAACTAAAATTTAATGCAACATAACCCTATGTTGTTTGTCGTTCTTAAGTATGTAGAGTATTTTAAAAGCTGTTCAACGCCATACACTAGCTGGTATAATCCAATGTTCACGTTGAAATGAAAATGAATAACACAAATAGCGCAGAAAAGGCTGGCAATAATTTTAATAATTGTTTAGTGCCATGCCACATCTCCATGTATGCCCGTGTGCGTGCTCTGCGCTCTGCCCACATCCGCTGAAGTATTTTGTTTATTGCTAATGCGATTTTATTTTTTATTGCTCTTTATTTATCTTTATTCAGCGATTGCGGTTTATTGTATTAAAATAAATAAGAATTCTTGACTTTTTAATTTTATTCGAGGCAACGTACAAGACAGCGCCGCGAGGAGAGAAAGAAATAAATTTTAATAAGCGTTTCTTTTTTAAGGCGTGATTCTTCAGTTAAAAGCGATTTATTTTTTATATAAACTTGAAGATAAACCGTATTCATTAGAGATCGGCTCGTAAGGGACGAAAATAAAAATAAACATCCGCGAGTTAGTGTTGTCGAGTTATTGTCGTTAGTCAGCTTTGACGCGATTGGTTCCCTGAAACCTATTGATGAGAAATATGTAATTGTTAATTAATATTTATTCTGGCAGCTTTACTATATATTTACTAAAACCGTACTTGCTATCAGTAAGAAATCTTTCAAAGCCTTCTAGGCCTGTACGGTTTTTCCTTAAAAGTAACATTAAAGCGGGTCTTTTCACATCAATATGTAAATAATATGTGTCATAAGCGTGAGTTGGTATCTATTTATGTTGCCATGTGGGTCGTACTCATTTGAATTCAATGAGTGATCACAGGTAGGTTATTACTTGGGACGCGTACAAACGTGTGCTATGTAGGAACTTCATTTTCCCATATTAGGTGTCTGATGACTTTACACTTACCGGGAGTCGGAGCTTATATTGATCTTAATAGTTATATTAGTATTATGCTTCAAGAAAATTAAAAACCTATTTCTTATAATTTTGAAGTGACCTACTTGTATGTAACGACACGTATATCAATAAAATTTGCTTTTATTATTTAAAATTTATTAAAATTGAATTAACATAACATTTTGTAAATTTGAGTTTCATTTTTATATTTCATTATTAAATTCATTTCACATGTTAAATAAATTAAATACGGCCAAATGTATATTTAATAATATGCCAATCAATTACGTCCCCTTTTTCATTAGCGATTAATTTTACGAATTTACTCACGTTGATAGTATCCAATCCCGTCGCATTCGGCGGAAGTACATAAATAATGTTTATCGATCGATCATCGCTAAGGAATAGTGACGCAGACGTTAGATTTATACTACCATCATTGTCAGCCGTAAACTAGATCTCCATAAAAAGAAACATTTCCTATTTAAAATTTATATCAAAGACAATAGTGGACAAAAACTCGGCGCCCGATCGCGAAGCCGGCCGGCTGAGCCACGGCGCCAACTGCCAAATCTCTATCGGCCGCGCGTAAATTACGCCTTTTTACCTGGATTCCTGTTTTGACATATTTAAGGCATTAGTAATAATTATGAGTGCACGTCCGACCCGGTAAGTGAGCGCCAGTGAGTTTTGACACTATCTTAATGACGAACGTCGAGTGACAATAAATATTGAATCGTTATCGGTACCTACCTATCCATGTTAGCGTCACCCGAGTTAGTATTCCAAAATAGACCCCCCAAATTGATCCACTGAATACGTCCGTACTTGAAATTTCAGTATTTGTGAAAACACTGTAATATAGATATGAATAGAGGTTAAAACGAATATTGGGGTGAGCGTGAAGGTCAAAAGGGTCGCACATCTGCTGCAGTTGTCCTCCCACACAACATAGCTTAGTTAACAAGTCGCAATAGTTTTAATTGCAACCCGATATTTGCACCTATATATCATTGTCACTATAACCCTGTAAGGTTTCTATGCCATTGTAATAGAATAACATTTCAATAAAATAATTTCATCGACACTTTGTGTCGTTTACCTATACAATACCCAAGCACCTACTTTAAGCCATTAGGTCTAATATTGTTAATAAAATTTATATCAAAAGTAATAAATTTGATTATAAATCACAGAACAACTGTTTATAATCATTTCCATGTAATCATTAATCAAACAATAAAATTTTAAAATTAAATTTCATTCATTCACTATACTCATGCGATCATAATTAAAAATGTAACATGCGAGCCGTATACAATTAATATTCGACTCAATTAAACATTGCGGCTGTAGAAGCAGAATAAAATAAAAAAATAACTAAATACCCGCTATCCGAAAAACCGATCATGTGTTTCGGGTGGTATGAATAAATCAGATATAGCGACGCGACTGGTGTAGGCGCCCGGGGGAGCGAGGGGAGAACTTATCCTGTGTATAAAACCTTTTCAAAGAGCCAACTGAAAGAGTCGCGCGTAAATATTAAGGGTTTACGATAGCTCATTCAATCATTAGAGTGTGCCTTTTGTTTATAACCGTTCGTAGAGTTGTCACGAGTGGCAGATAACATCGGTCCCAGCGTTGCTCCCAATTTTATTTATGTGAATTTTGACAGAGTCACAGTAGTATTGGGTTGCAGCAAAACTAGTATAAATTATGGCAAAAGAAAGATAGTGTACGGACATAAATAACTGGTCATCAAATTAAGACAAAAGGTTGTGTCGATAAGGCGTGCGATTAGGGCACGCCTCATTGTTCTTTACAGTGCATTTCTGACGTGGATAATATTTTTCCTGATTTTACGACATAATTCTGTAATTTCTATTAGTAGTATCTATGAGTTTTTTTTTAATTTGGTTAAGTTTATTGCGATAATTTAGAATTGAGGAGATATTCTGGTTAATTTTTCTAAAAATTAAAGTTTGAAGTAAAATCTATTTGAAATGAAATGAAATATACTTTATTCAATTAGACTTATTACAAGTAATTATGAATTTAATAGCTCTTTTCATGTATTATACCTTTATATCAATTGTTAAATTAGTGGAATATTTTATTGTTATGTGTTTAGAAATATTAATATTGGAATAAAAAATTAAGATTCCGGAAAAATAAACATAAAAATAAATCAAAATTAACATTTTAATGACACCAGTTGTAACAAAATCTCTCGACAGCTTATCTGCGATCATTTATCAAAAGCGTTATTATAAAAACGTTCCTGTATAATATCAACTGTTAGTATTATATTTCGAGAACAACATAGCAAATAGGCAGATATTGACAACTGGCGGAAATAAAATTTATACGAATTTATACGTAATAGGCTTTCCAGACGAGGGTGAGTGAAATACAGTTAATGATAAATCCACAAATGAGATTTGCTGGACGGCCGCCACTCAAAACCAATGTTCTATTGTCGCTGGACACTCACTCACCTTACATTACACAGATCATCGAAATATCTAGCTCCATATACAGCGTGTTGCTCTATTGACACAATTTACCTACCATGTTAAGATATACGATAAAGCGATATCCCTTTTAAATACATCATACTCGTATTTACAAAATTATTACTTAAATACCTATGCAAGGTTTGATTGTATTCAAATAGGTATTATAATATACTAGCATTGCCCGCGGCTCCGCCCGCGTTCTGATGACAAAAAACCAAATTCTTAGGTTTTACATAGTATACTCTTACATTGCAGTTTTTGTTTTTTTTTTCCTCAGAAATGAGGTATTTTCCCGCGGTAAAAAGTATCCTATATGTTGACCCGGATAACTAGCTATCACCATACCAAATTTCATGAAAATCCCTCCAGTGGTTTTTCCGTGATGCGGTAACAGACAGACAAAAATTCTAAAAACTATAGATTCGGCCTCTGTATCGATAATAATGTCTATTTCAATAACATTTTCCAAAAAATATTTAATGTACAGATTCGGCTTAGTTACAATTTTATTATAGGTATGTATAGACTAACTATGATCCTTATATTTACTTGTTCTTGCTGTTGTTTGCACGTGATTCAAAAGTGATCAAATTGAAATATGATTTTTGGTTACTTAATTGCACCTAAAAAGTGTCTATAATAAAATAAGCAATAACTATTTATGAGAATCGAATCTGTTTCAACAATGATTATATATAGGTTGCTTGCCATGAAGTGATATAATTCCTAGATTTATAGGTAATATTAAATATTAATTAAGATTTTGGGTGAATTCAATCATCCTGTAGTACCATACTGATGTAGGTGGTGATGCTCCAGATGGACGCAGGTCAGCAGCTGCACGATAATTAAGAGGTGGCTGAAAGTGGCATGCGCCGGCGCACAATGCGGTTCAATTGAATGAGAATAATCTTTGCACCCACGCGTCTTTTGTGCGTGGGTGGACCGTTGACCAATTGGCATACGACACAAACTTTACTCTACTTAGTACTTTAATATACGTAATTCAATTTTATCACTTAAGTAACTAAAAGATATATAAAAACTATAATTTGAATTAAATCTCGATATGTTGATTCCATGCATAAAATATCTAAAAATATTGTTAGCATATAATACATATATTTAAAATGTTGTATGGTTATTTTAGCAAGTAATAATGTAACAGAATGTAACAGGCAGTGGTAGACCAGTGGTAACGCGCTTGCTTCAAAAATTGCTTCAAAATGCTTGTTCAAATCCCGGGTCTCGCACCTCTGATATTTTCATGTGCGAATTATTTCTAACATGATTACCACTTGCCTTACGGTGAAGGAAAAACATCGTAAGGAAACCTGCATCTCTGAGAGAACCTGAGCAAGTTTTCGAAAAACATGTGAAGTCCGCCAACCCACACTTGGCCAGCGTGGTGGACTATGGCCTGATCACCCTCGTATTGAAGGGAGGCCCGTGCCTAGCAGTGGGACGTTAAAAAGGGCTGAATACATACATACATGCAATGTAACAGAATAAAATAAAGTTTTAAACAAAACATGAAAGATTAGGATAATTTAATTATAGAAATATTAAAGTAGAGTATATTGCAAGTCAACAGCACTACATTGATGTGAACTCAATAATTGTAAAAATTGTCTTAATGATAAATTGGTAATGGTTGCCAATAGCCACTGGGGTAGAGGTCGATTCGGAACACAACCCGCAGTCATATCCTCCTTCAAACACAATGGGATATTCTGTATGATTTATCTCTTAATTGTGCACAATTCTACTTATTTTAAATGTAACCGTTATGTTTATTACTGTCATTTAATTTTTATTTTTGTTAATATTTGAATTAAAATTATATGATTTATTAGAATATGGGTGAATGGGGTGAATTATTATACATTCTTTTCTAATTTTATTAACAGCTCTCTCTTCGATACCTCTCTAACATAACCTTTTACTTTGAAAGTTTAAATTAAGTAAATTGTTTTTTTTTGTGTTTGTTGAGTAGTACTTTTTCACTTTCATACTAATTACTAAACTCGATTACATTATGCAAAATTGCTTACATTATGATATTTAAAAAAGTTGGAAATATAAAAAAGCTAATGCTTACTTACACCTGTTATTTATAAGTACAGTTTTGTGTAAACAACTGAGAAAGCAGGTAGGAGCTACATAGCGGGGCGTCTTCGCGGATGTCATGGACGGCTTATAGACGAAACTATTGTCAATACAACCTGTAAAGAAAACTAATAGAGGTTTCCTCGTCGAAACGATTGCTTTACTGTTTTTATGGGTTTGTTTGATATTTTGGGGTTACAAAACATTTGGAGTCTTGTCATTTAATATATTAATATTTACTTTAAAAAATTGATTTGAAATTATGTGTTTTATTTCAGTACTAAAATAAGCTGAAATCATATCCATACTAATATTATAAATGTAAAAGTATGTATGTGTGTTTGTTTGTTTGTTTGTTTGTTTGTTTGTTTGTTTGTTTGTCTTTCTTTCACGTCGAAACGGCTTGGCGGATTGACGTGATTTTTTGTGTGAAGATAGTTGGAGGGCTGGAGAGTGACATAGGCTACTTTTTACCGCGGGAGATCATCTCTTTACCACGGGAAAACACGTTATAATACAATCCAAAAAAATATTTATGATCAGAATTACTTGAAACTGCGTATATTAATTAAATACCTTTTCAATACAATTAATTAAATACGTGTTTCAGCATTTTTCGAAATTCATGCCACAAGGGGGTAAAATAGCGGATGAAAGTTTGTATGAAACCTACCATTTTAGAGTTATTTTTTGGTGTTTTAGCGCAAGCGAAGCCGAAGGTTCTGCTAGTTTCATATAAATATGTTTGTTTCTTTCTCGTAATGTAAAACCTCATCGTCTGACGACTTTTTGTCGTACTTATCACGAGCGGAGTCGTGGGCGTCTTGTCTGATTTGGACGGAATATTTAATTCATAAATTTATATTATAGCATACATGTTATAAATCTAAAAGTTTGCGAGTGTGTATGATAAAATCTTCGTAACGCTTTGTACGGATTTTGATTCAACTTTGCACACACATAGAGCATGTCCTAGGATAACCTACGATATTTTAACGCACTTTTTATCCTACAAAACACTTTCACGTGAATAATGTCTCGGTGAGTGACTAGTCTTAAATAGACGACTCATTCGAGCTATTAAATTTTTTTGAGATTTAATTTAAGATATAAAATTTTATACCTCATAAAAATTTTAAACTGCACAGAAATGGGGAAATGTGTAGGATTTCTGAAACCGCCGCGAGCGTGTGGGTTGTCGTCGCTCTATTGATATCAATATAGGGGAGAACTTTAATATTGGAGCTATTTATTGTAAATCGCTTCCTTGCCCTTTTGTAATAAAATAATATTATCTATCTGTTTCTGCAGTTTGTCATCGAGTGAAAGCAGGAGAAATGTTCATATGAATTTAGCAATATCATATTTCAGTCTTTCCGCATGGTTTCAGGTACATTAAATATTTCCTGGAAAATCTTAGAAATAGATATTATTATCGATACAGAGGCCGAATGTAGGTATAGGTTTTAGAATTTTTGTCTGTCTTTCTGTTTGTTTGTGACCGCATCACGAAAAAAAACCACTGGACAGATTTTGATAAAATTTGTTATGATGATCTAGTTATCCGGTTCAACATATAGGATTCTTTTTACTGCGGGAAAATATCTCATCGCTAAGTTAAACGTTAACACCTAACTAGGGGCGAACCCGACCGGAGCGAGGGTGAATCGCTAGTTTATGAATATATTTAGTTATGGAACTATACCTATAAATTAAAGTGTTATTTAGGTGTCGCTGTTCGAGATTTCATATTAGGACAGCATATTTTAGTCCTAAAATATTATAAAGGAACGAAATGATATGTTCCTAGAGGATAATCTCTGGATCTATTAAAATAATTATAGAAGAATATTTCTTTGTTAGAAACATTCGTTCTTGAGTAATGTAGGTACCTACGATATGTTTTATCAATGGTCGGTATATTTCATACGCAGAGCAAAAGCCAGTAGGTATTTTGTGAATTGAAAAAGTCAATATAGGTACTAAAACTTTATCAGGGCTAGTAACTTCTTTTTTATTGATGCAAACAATTTAGTGGGCATTTACTTAGCTTAAAATAGACTAATCTATACATATAATAAAAGTGTAACTGATCGCTGTCTGTACATGGTATATTTGAGATAAGGGATAAAGATGAAGATATATAAAAACTATCATTCGGGGTCTTTATTTACGCAATAGAAACCCAAAAAAAATAATTTTAGAATTTTTGTCTGTTTGTCTGTGCGTTTGTGCGCGCTAATCTCAGAAACGGCTTAACCGATTTGGATGCGGTTTTCACTATTATATTGCAGTAAGCTTCACTTAACATTTAATATTTGTTGTATTTCAATTAGTTTATAAATAAAAAAGTTATGTCAATTTAAAGAATCACTCTCTATATTATATTTGCTTATTTAAAGTTTTAACGTGACTATTTGTCTTGACTATAAATAGCTTGTTGAAATACAAATGTATTGATGGAAATATCATATCAGTTAATAGTAAACTATTAGTATAAGCATGATAATGTCGAGGGAAGTAAGCACAGACAGTGAGCAGACGTTCCCGCAGTGACAATGCAAACGCGAGGGGAACCTTGTTTGCAGTCGCGGTATGAATAAAGATATTGCCGTTATTTGTAGTACAGATGTCATGTAATTTTATTGTGACGCGAAATATTTAGAGTAAACAAGCAGGGAGACTCCACTGGGATGCGATAAGATCTCATAGTTTCAATGCATCCGGTGAACGCTACCTAATAAAATACATTTTCATATCACTACAAAGAATGTTCGATAATAAGGGATTTGAAATTTTTTGCGGCATCATAATGGAGATTATCCGCTCTTTCTATAAATATATTATTAGTAAAAATTTAGTTATTCTAAATTAGGGTAGACACGATTGACATCAATAATAAGAATAAATGTTGTTACAATTTCATTATAATTTAGAGATTTTATGTTATTATGTTCTGTATCTGTATGTGTTTTCTATAACTATAAACACGTAACTTTGAAGCATTATAGTGAAATCTTGTATAAAATATTACAACAGTAATATTTTTATTTTCAGTAATACATCATTCAAACTCCGTTATTGTTTTATATAAAACATAGGGCAAATTATTGAGTATATTGCTTGAATGAGAGGCCAATTAACTTTGTTTATATTACGATTCTGCGCTGCTTAAGTTATTCGATCCCGATACATTTATAATATATTTAATTAAATCACGTCAGTCATAGGGAATCTGGACAAGCCCAACGAACATGAGCCCTCCATTAAATGATAATCCCTCCAATTTATCGGCAGAGCAAAAAATATACGGCATTGTGTCGTGAGTTGTCGAACATGAAAATTATTTTATATAAACACATTGAATATTCTCGGGTCGCGACCTCCCCGGCGGCCGCTCGCAGATTATTCCCGATCTTCCCCACTCGTCATCGGATGACATATTTTTTTTAAAATGGGGTGGCGGGTAATGGAATAATAATAAACTGGAATTTACTTTTTGGTCATCACAGTGAATTAAAAACAGAAAGGGGTGTGAACATATTGGTTTTTGTTATACGTTTCTCATTGTCGTCTAACGGACCAATACTGTGTAATCAAACGTTGGATGAAATGAAATGGAGTTCAGACTCAACTATTTATCGCATGTTTGACAGCAATAACAGGGTTCGCCACGCATTAAAGCCACCATATGTCAGTCATATCAAATTTATTTCTATTATTTTATTGATTTGGTCCTCGATGATTGCCTTCATTACCTTTATAGATTGTCACAAAGAGAATTGTTTATGGTCACCGATAGCTTGATGACTTTCACAAAGTGAATAAAGTAATAATAGTAATAAATCGTTGCACGCTATCGCCTACAACCCATCATTTTAAACATCAACTGTTCTTTGACCGTGTCCTAGGAAAGGTACTCATCTTGATTGATTCTACGAGAATAATAATTTTGTAGCAATATGCGTATTACATTCGTATGTTAAAAGGAATTCTTATATTGAAAGTGGAGACAACGTTTGTAAACGTATTAGCCGGATACAATAGCCGCATGAGCAGAATGGGCTTAAAATCATCCATTTAAATAACGTTTTTAAATAAATACGCGTAGATAATAGGAACAATGCAATATTTTGTCAACTGCCGGCTCCGGCCGCGGAGAGTTCACTACTGCGTGAAGCGGAAAATCCTCGGGACATTCGAGGACATTTTTTGTGGGTTAATATCTGCACGATATTGTCAACCGGCTATTTAATACATCATGTAATACAATACTTTAAATGCGACTACATTTGTGCAAAATTTAAAATTTTTACGCTCACTGGTTTTCTTTAAATCTATTGGATTAATTTGTCCCATTATTGATATTAGATAAGTTACACACGAATCGATCGTAAAGTTAAATTAAAATATACCTACTTTGCTTGTTTTTTAATAAGCACTTAAACAGGCTCATAAATTCTTAATAATATTGAAGCTTTATTTTAATTTAAAATTAATGTACATAATATAATTTATATTATTATTATTTCTTGTATCTAATTACGAGTGTATAAAACAGATAAAATTACTATTAATATTTTTCAATAGTAGGTATCTGAAAAGTTTAATTCAGTAGGAAAAAAAAACAAATGTATGAGTTATCCAATAATTTATAATTACATGAAGGATTTCATTTATACGAAGAAATTTCCTACCCTCTTGTGTTTGCCGCATTACATTGAATGGCTTTTCTGAACACCGACACCAGTAATTCTCTATTCAAAAGCAATAAAATAAGATATGACAAAAATATCGGGTTTCATAAAGCTTTGGTTTCGTGATATATAATATTATATTTAAAGGACATTATGCTTTTTGTCTGTCATTTCATGTCTTAGGATACCATTTATGTCATTGCACACTACGCAGCATTTCTTTTTACAATCTATTGTTTTCGATGTGAAAACTTTAATTCTACGGATTTTTTAGTTTTACTTAGCAATTTTTTTATATTTATTCCGCTTTTAATTTTTTTTTAATGAATACCAGTTAAGATGGCGACTACTTTCCTGGCTTTAACGACAGCTGATTTAATAGAGTACCTATGTACATACCATATTTATTATTAAAATAATACGTCTGAGAGTTCGAATTCTAAAATTTAAATAAAAACCCAAATACACAACACTGAGTTCCACTAAGTTGATTTTAAGTTTAAATAGGTTAAAACTAAAGGAAATTTTTAAACAGAGATCGTTCTTGTCCCTCTAGTTATTTTTAATGACCCTGATGGGTTTTGTAGAAATTTATCTTATGCACCTAAGGACTTTTGGATCTCTATAGTTTTATTATACTTATAAGCAGGTAAGTATCTACCTTAAGATATCACTTCTTCATTTTATAACGTTGTAAAAAGCAATAAACAAGTTTTATCAGTTATTGTTAAGTTGAAAATTACACAATAATTAAGTATAAATAAAATGAAAGAGGGACAATTCAAGTAGATAATGCTAGTTTTTGTGTCATTTTTTATAGACACTTTTGAGATGCACATGCGTGCTTTTTCTGATGGTTATTTGTTTGTCTTTTTTTACATATATTTCTAAGATAGGTGCATGTTTGTGAAGCTTAAAATTAATGTTTCTTTTTTCTTAATAAAATACCTACTTTACTAATGGCTTCGATATATTTTAAGTTTTTATATCGACCATAATTTAAGATCAAACAATTAATTTTATTAACATTATAAACAAATATGATAATTGTGGAATATAAAAGTACGAAAAGTTTTTGTATAATACCTGTAAAAATTCTTTTTGTATAAATTTTCATGGCGCCACCGGTGTATAATCGCCTAAAGTTAAGTTTTATTACGACAATAAGATTATCGCTAACTCATTTAGATTTTTTATTGTTCTTGCTTTTATATCTACAGGTTATATGAGGCTCATCCGGAATCAATTTAGAAAAACTTTATTATTAGTTTCAACACGAATTGTGATCAATGAATAAATAAATAGAATTAATAGAATAGTTCCATTATTATTGTTTAGGGGAAGAAAATGGACTATTATGTCGCGTGGAATTTGATTTTTCATACGTGTAAGTAGAGACAATAATCATGACACAGTGTTACCGTGTCGCATTGAAAATGACTTCGATGCCGAAACTTACAGGTTGCTACTGAGGGCAAACGTGTTTTTTATTTTATTACACTTAGCTGCGAAAACACGTATGGCGTTGACTGTAGTTGCTTAATGTCGTCCTAGATTTTGTGAAAAAAACTTGGTTAAGTGTTACGTTTCGTCTACGTACGTCAAAGAATAAAGCATGATTCAGTAGTCTGAAGTGGTATGAGGAAAATATTTTCATATATTTTCCGCTTGTATACAATAGCAGCGGTAGCCCAGTGGTAACGCGCTCGCTTGGGAAACCGAGTGTAGCGAGTTCAAATCCCGGGTCTCGCACCTCTGATATTTTCGTGTGCGAATCATTTCCTACATGATTACCACTTGTTTTAACGGTAAAGGAAAACATCGTGAGGAAACCTGCATGTGTGAGAGAACCTAGCAAGTTTTCAAAAAACGTGTGAAGTCTGCCAATCCGCACTTAGCCAGCGTGGTGGACTACGGCCTGATTCCCCTCGTACTGCACAGAGGCCCGTGCCCAGCAGTGGGACTTTAAAAATAGGGCTGAATACATACAATAGTTTCTTGTATCGGTTAGACAGGTAACTACATGCTGGATAAGTTATATTTGCACTCTTCAATAAAATAAGTACAAACCTATTTCGGTGTGTAATAAAATTCTTGCATGCTACGTTCACTAATGTCAGAGGCGAGATATTGCAGAGGCTTGTTAGTTCGTTTCTTACAACTTGTTATAACGTTGTTGTACAACGCGTGACGGCGCGGTATCACGTCATCGCGCACGCGAGCCGCGAGCCTACACCGACGACTCGATGAGCCTCCCTACCTGTAATAATAAATCTGCCATCACCCATCGCCCATCGGACACTCACTCCGACTTTTAAAGGCCAATGCCGATTTTTTATACGCGTTCGACATCTTAATTTTGCATTTCAAACTTAAATTTTAATGAATGTTTATGTATTGTGGACATTGTCACGAATCAGTCTGACGAATTGTTTAAAATGTGCGAAATATTGTAAATTATTCTAAAGTAGGTACCATTTCTTTTTTATTGCTTGCTAGCGCTACACAATAATACTTACCTACTAATTACTATACCCTATAAACAAGCTTGATAAACACGTATCTTTTAATTGTCACTCATAAAAAATTTCCATTATGTAACAAACAATTAGAACATAGAATTTGAAACTCATAATGTTATAGACGATATTTATTTTGACAAACATCTAAGTTAGAGCTTAGATAGTCTTCAAACTGGGTGTAGCGTAGGTAGGTCTCCTAAAACCATATATAGAAGTCAATATTTATGCATCACCAAGTTGCGTGCAGAAGCTGCGTGCGGCGGACACATTCGCCTTCTCGCCTCACATTGCACCCTAATTAATATAAGATCTCAATTAAATTGCGACACATAACGAGGAGGCATTTTTATATTAGCAGATATTTATTGTACTTTATGTTGCGAATTCTAGATCGCACCACGTAAGTGTGTGTTTTAATTTATTTACTTAGTACGAGTTTTATCTATAACATAATAATTAATAATATATTTTAAAAGAATATAATATATTATTAATAGTTTAAATTTATTAGGTATTTAGTTAAGCTAAAATAAAAAGCTTTTATTATCGTAGCTTTAAAATGTAGATTAACTTAAATAATTTACCTAAACATAAAAACTAACATTGCACGCGGCTACGCCCGCGTTCAGATGACCAAAAAAAGTATTCTGAGGTTTTACATATTAGTATACTCTTACAATGCGGGTTTTGTATTTTTTCTCAGAAATGACATATTTTCCCGCAGTAAAAAGTATCATATATGTTGACCCGGATAACCAGCTATCATCATACCAAATTTCATCAAAATCTGTCCAGTGGTTTTCTCGTGATGCGGTAACAGACAGACAGACAAAAATTATAAAAACTATAGATTCGGACTCTGTATCGATAATAATGTCTATTTAAATTAGATTTTCCAAAAAATATTTCATGTACAGATTCGACTTAGCTACAATTTTATTATATGTATAGATGAGTTTGACCCACGTATCGAGTGGAAAAGTAGTCTACTAAAAGACTGCACTTTTATATTATAGCAGCGTGAGGAACGGAAACCTCATCCAGTTTGAAGAAATTTAACAATGTCTTCTTTAGCCTATAATAAATTATTGTTGCCGAATAGACAGAAAAAATACTATTTTTTTTTGAACTCGCTACAATTTTTATTATGTTTTGATAGTATAAGTACCTACATGTTAGCATATTGTATCATCACTTATACTATGCATATTTATTCACGTTATAAAGAATTTTTGAAAGTAGCTTGACGATCACCTTTTATCAATATCATTCTTATAAATCTAAAAACTTCATTGTTTGTCTATTCTGATTAAGTTTAAAGATGAAAATATAAATCTTGCTATATAATAAAATCACATCCATTCCCATTGACCTTCGATAAATCAATACACCATACGAAGTGGCTGGTCACAAACTCCGAGTTCTTTTAAGATTATGATACTTCGTCCGACAAAAAACAAACATAAAAAATTGATTTTTAACTCCGCTTAATTGACATTGGTTTATTATGACTAAACAAATAAAGTATTTCGTAGTCGGAATTATAAATGGCCACTTTTTCCTTTAATGGGTACCCTAAGTTACTATATTCGGGACATAAGGTCTTGAGTCTTGACCAAGTTTTGAATCGTAATATTTTGGGTTCTGATTACCAACACCGATAACGCTATATCTCACCTTCTGACAGATACGGACTCCACAGAATATATCATGAAAACAGAATTTATCCTAATAATTAATAAAAATATAAAAAAAATCATAACTATGTGAATATTTTTAAATTGTATCACTATTGCTTCATTTTTTATTATTTTTTACTTTTATTTAAGCATTAAATAGTCTTATAATAAATGGAATATGACTCTATTTTGGTTACTGAATATTTCGAATCCATCTCTGTCGGGCTATGGTGAGGCCACACGCGGCCACGCCACGTAGCGGGGCAAGGAGGGGTGCGGTTTCATTCATGTTGTTAGATCGGTTGGCTCATAACTTAGCTTTTTAATTTATTCCTCTCCACTACAAATCCAGTTTCCTTGTGGCTTACCTTGCGCCTTGAATATTCATAATTATACACAATTTAGAAAAAAGTAGATGCTTAAATTTATCTCCACTAAGAGTTTACAATCAAATAAGAGTGGTGTAATGAAAGTTAATAGTCTTGTTTTTTTTTTTAATTACAACTTTAATATTTTAAGTGAAAATGCCTTATACAGGGTCATTTTTAATTTACTGAAAACCTTTTGGGAATATACTTTTTACATCATAACAACAACATCTGTAACAAGAAAAAATAATATTTATTGAATTTTTATTTTCATACAAAAATAAAAAATAAATTACCTTCTAAATGGTAAAATTCTAGCATCTGACCAAGTTTAAATGAGTAGTTTTGTAAAATTTAAGAAATATTTTTTTTCTTACAGATGGTGTTGTTATGATGTAAATAGTATATTCCCAAAAAGTTTTCAGTAAATTAAAAATGACCCAAATAAATAATTAATGAATAAGAGTATTTTTATGTACTTAGTGCTATATCTTACCATTGATTAAAAACCTAATACAAGTCCATCTAGAATCCTAGATGTATACTCAAAGCTTGCAAATAGTCTACCGATAAATAAACTATTATATGAATGTATGGACATTTTTATTGGTTTCATTCATGCTGGAAAATAAGATACTTTCATCTACTTATAATGTGACAATGTGACACCTACACTACATTTAAAAAAAATATCAAATTTCATTCCAGTCATCAATCGAAATAGTGTGAAAGGTTCAATGTTGAATCAAATTGTTTCCTACAATATTTATGTTTGTCTTTAATTTTTACTCTTAAGCCGCTATCCATTTAATATTGGACATGGGTCGGGTTAACGATCACTATATAAAATTTTATTTCAACGTATCTTGAGCTTCTTTTTTTTTATTCAACACATCGTTGTTTTTACTTTTTAATAATCCTCGGTTTTGAAGTAAATAATGCGTGCTTACTTTCTCATGAGTATAATTTATCTTGTATACAAAAATTTTTATTCATGATCATGACACGTCTCACGTTATCAACTGTGAAAGATTGACTTTTTAATGAAAATATAGAATTATCTAATTTATACATATAATAAAATTTTAACTATGCCGAATATGTACCTATATTAAATATTTTTTGGAAAATTTTATTGAAATAGACATTATTATCGATACAGAGGCCGAATCTATAGTGTTTAGAATTTTTGTCTGTCTGTCTGTCTGTCTTTTACCGCATCACGGAAAAACCACTGGAGGGATTTTGATGAAATTTGGAATAATGGTAGATGGTTATCCGGGTCAACATATAGAATAATACTTTTTACTGCGGGAAAATATCTCATCTCTGAGAAATCTATACTAAACGTTAAAACGTAAGTAGGGACGAACCCAAGCGGAGTGGTGAGTTTCAAATAAATTCTAGCGTTGGGTAGGTACATTACATTATGAGTTGAAAATTTTTTTTGCTGGATTTGGACTAAAATAGATGATATATAATGTGCATCTACATATACTAATATGTGTAACAATTGGTAGGTTACCTAACTAACTAAAAATATAAGTAGGTAGATACTTTTAGTATAAAATTTGTTTATAATATGTTACGCCTACTTGGAATTTTTACAACGAATTGACACACGCACTGGCCGGTTTACAGTGAAGTCATAACAAGGTATTTGTTGGTTATGTTAAAAATGTTCAACTTAAGAATGTGATTAAAAATGCTTAATTTTATCGAACCCAGAAAACCAGTTTTGATGTCAGTACCTATATTCAGAGTAGCATTAAGAAGTATATGAAAATGATGTAGTAATTTATATAAGGAAATTATTTTCGCGTTCAAATGGTATAGTGGCTATTATTAGAGAAATTATGTATACCTAAGAAATGATTTTAATTATTAAGTCTTATTAAAAATAACGTACAAACAGCACTTTGTATATTGCTACTCTCAAAATATATAAGGTTAAGATAGCGTTATAAGTAAGTGTGAGTTTATATTAATCATAAAGAAAATGAAACATTAGATTATGCTATAATATGAAATATGTAAGTAGATCACACAATGCAGCAGCGTAATGTAAAATGAAGTGGCGGCAGAGGTCGAAAGATTCGCGCGCTATCTCTGCTGAGCAGGCATTCATGTAGGCAGAGATAGGCCGCGGTCGGCCACTGCCCGACCGCCCGGCCACGTTGAGAGCCATCGCGGCCCGTCCGCCTTTACACACATTAAATATATTCTTATAATGATTACAATTTCTCGTTATAATTTATTTAGGACGAAGCATAACAAGTTTTCGAATCAAATGTGTCGCCCATAAAGATGTTGTCTCGAGGGTTGGACCCCGCGCCGGCTAATTGTGTATAGAGCCTTTGTACTCACATTTCACGGCCGCTAAATGGTCCTTCGTTACACAGCAATAAGAATTAAAACGGGTTGTAATCGCTAAACCTACACTGATCGTTTCAAAACTATTCAATGGCCGCTCGCGTGAAGCTAAAGGGTTTCATGAACGAATCTTAGCGAGAAATGAAATATTTCTTTCATAGAATAAATTAAAGTCGATAATCCAATTTCGATGTGGTCGCATCGAAAGTCTATCTTATTTGTTTCTTAGAGGGGAACGGATAGATCGAGATCGGCGGGAGAGTGTGAATGAGAGCATTACAATGGAGGGGGTGGCGGGGCGGGGGAGGAAGGCCGTTGTCGTTGTTGGATAATTCTTTATTCTTTATGAATATGTGAGCTCGTTATCTCCGAGCTGACGTGGCTCGAGACATTCGCGCGTATGGCGGTGTGCGTCGGCGAGCGGCACACAGACGCAGGCCGTGTTGCACCGCACTCACTCTAGTGCCGGTACTAAATAATACATAGGAATCGACAGGCTCGTCTGCAAAGAGCGGCGGGTACACGACCGGATCAACATACGGCATCGACGGCAGATTGAACGATAGTTCCCGAGGAACTGGTTATCGTTATGGGGCGACTGGCGGATGAAATTTATTGGCAGCGCGTTGGAGAAATGTTGTGAGCGGAAGGGGCTTGCGATTTTAATTAGGTAATGAATGTCAATGTTGATCTGCATATGGCTTGAACGGTTAGGTTTATCGTTTCGTCTGCTGCCCGATTGAAACGTTTGGCTAATATCTCATTTAGCATTTATAACGTCTAATCATTGTTAAAACAAAAGATTAATTTTGAGTATTATTTTCAAATAGAGTCCATTGATAGTTTACCGGGTCTGATTAAGTAACAACTCTACAAACTTGACAGCTTCAACACAAATGATAGTAAAGAATTAATGGGGCAAAATTAAATAAAACTTGTTAGGTACTACTTTCAACGGGTTTAAACTCGGTTTAAACTCGGTTAAAACAAATCGATAATAATCACGAAACCCTATACAAATACTAGAAAACGTATTACTTACATAGATTTCATGATAAAAGATTAACGTAAGGCTACTCGCACACACTACATTACGCCAACGTTTTCATATCCGTCCCTACAGATTTAAATGATAAAATAAACAATATGAGAAGAGATGTTTTAAATGTCACATTTCTCTTCGAAATTGACGTTTTTCAGAAGCGGTCGGTTTTTAACATTTTAATTAGGGGCGTACATTACGGCACGCCGCGCGCCGGCACGCTCGCCCCTCGCGCTTCGCCTCACATTTTTGTATATTTCTGTCTATTTGGGGAAATTTTATTTTTCGACAAATGTGCGCTATTTTAAGTCGCGTGCAGCCGGCTACGTCTCGACGCTAAATCTCTGTGGGAAAAAGTATTACCAAAGTTTCTCCATTTGATCTATTAATAAAAATACATTAAATAAACCACAGATAACAGCGAATATTATGTAGAGGTTTTTCTGTTGACATGTCCGTTGTTTCTGATTAATAAGTTAGTAAAAACTTTCAAGTCAACTGTTTTAAAATGTAATTTATACATCACAAGCAAAAGGAAACGAACAATGTCATGGATAGTGGTGATGAATGACACTTTCCTCCTGTCCGTAAAAAAGTTTCCGTTCCTTCAATACTTTCACACCTGTCATCTGCTGTCACACATTGAATATATTTCATATTTTTAACTTTACAAATAACGCGGACTATTCTATTGTTTTCTTTGTTTTCTATTTTTCTATTTTACACTATTACCTATGTTTATGGCTGAAAGTACTTAAAATATACGTAGAACAAATCTTGAGTAATTTGTATATAAATAAAACATCGATCTAATATGTAACAAACAGTAAGGGTTCATGACGCGGCCCCAGATATTCTTAGTCGCGTCACGTCACGTCATTTGTCGTCGTTAGCGATGACGCATGGCGCCGCTGACCCCGGCTCTAACCTACTCTATCACTCTTCGATCAACACGACAATCGCACTTTGGGTCCTCGCCTTTCTATGCAGCTTTAACTATTATTTTGTCTTAGCTAATTAATCATCGTAGTTAAATTTTTTGGAATATTTAACATAATTACTATTGAAATGAACAAAAAGATTATAAATCAAAAACAGGTGATAAATAACCATAAGCCATTTCTATAATCAGCTTTCTTTTCGCAGAAATATTCTGCTATGCGAAATTTTTAACAAATAAAAGGCAATTTTTTCTCACCACCCACAATGAAGTGTGGTACGTGCACAAATAGACAAAATCTATATTTGTGTAATGATGTTGCATTGAGGCCACGGTATTCAGTTGTTATTTTTCTAACAGTGATTTATGACAATATGCAACTAAACAATGATCCATTTTGACTTATGACGGGCACGAAGTAAAGTTTCACTGGCTACCCTTTAAGAATTTTGAGACAAACCCTTTGAGAAACGGGGTAATAAAATTTTATTATTATATTTGCAAAAACTGAACATAACAATTATGCCTTGCACCCCGGAGCGGCACTGCCATAGCAGCGCCAATTAGTCATGACCATTCATTCGTCCTCTAAGAAAAAATGAAACTTTTATGGAAAATATATTATATACACAAAAAATGCAGATTTATGATTTAACCAATACCCATATTTTTTGTTACGGTTCTAATTTAATAAAGCTTTAACACTTCTGTTTTGTTTTCACAGAAGTATGTATATGTTGGTTTCATAGAAACATTTAAAATAACAATACAAATTCAAATATTTTCAAAAAGGCTATGACTTGCTGCCTGCTATGTTCTTATAATTAGGTATATCTAAGTACCTAATTAATAAAGAATAATTTTAAATCTAACAATTTATTAACCCGACCTCGATTTATTCAGCTACACAAACGCATGGCATTTAGTATTACATACTTTAAAATGCTTATGATATGTATATCTAATAAAATAATCAATAATTACTTGACGTAGTCACATAAAAAACTGTGTTTTCCTCCAGTCCACAAATTATCACGTCCATCGATTGCTCCATTACCGTGCCAAATACAGACAGACAAACTAAAGATTCACTTTTGCATTTATATTATTACTTACCTAAGGAAAAGATTTAAAAAATGCCAAATTTATAGTTGCGTAATGTGATAATCATATTCAGAAGCACAACGTATCGTTCTGTGGCGGAGTGGCTAAAGGAGGCAGGGGTCGTCGTAACACGGCACGCGTCTACAGAGTTACAGACATTTGATATGACATTATACTATTTCTGTTGTGGGATCACCGAGATGTGGGATGACGCGGGATGCGGCGGGATGCGACGGGATGCGCTCGGGTGCTTGCAAATGGTGCGTGGAGATGTGTGACGTACACTACGCTCGGTCGTCTACCACCCTTGTTACTGACACAACAGATAGTGTAGAGTCGAATAGACTTTTTATTTAGTGGCAAAATCAATTGTTATAAATGTGTGTTAATGACGAGTACTCAACAACAATTTTGATAAAACCAGAATTAAATTAAAAACATTCGAACAATGAAAACAAAACTGTCAGAGTTTTTTTTCTAATTAAAGCTCCAAATTATTTTTATATTATTTAATCTCTACATCATCACATCAGTTAGAGATTCTATAATATAATAATTTATATTCTTTTTAAATAAAAATATGTAAGGCGATTTCGACTCTAAGGATTTTTTATTTGCCCGTTTAGTAAAACTAAAAATCTTTTAATTTTCCGCTGTATGCAAAGTACGACATTCCTTCCATTATTCTCCGGTTTCGATTTCATGTCCGAGAGAAATAACTTTTTGTCTCGTCACGAAGTGCTTCGGTGGCTCCTGTAGTTAATACATTGTTTCACTGCAGACTGCGGTTTTGAACAATTTCTATATCGACTCATTCATTGTAAATTCTTTTATAATAAAGCCATTTGCATTTTAAATTAGAACTAATAACTGAAAGTGAAATCTTGTAAAAAAAAAAGCTTACTTTGTTATTCTAAATCTACATCTTTGTTATGCTAATGTTCACTTGTTTTACAGCTTTTCTGCAAAGGGTCCACCCTTTACACTAAATGATTAAGCCTTTGTCTATTTCTTTGAATGTCGTAAACTTTAAGGATTTCTGAATAGTATTATGAACTCATTAAAAATGCATATATTGGAATTGTTAGGCAACGTGTCGCCAGGCTGCGGGCCAAGCAGGGCGCAGGCGGAGTGGTGCCCTGTCGGCCGTCTAATGAGCACCGTGTTCGCCTCAATTGCACACAGCACTCTTATTCAGCGGCAATTTATTTCATTTTTGCCTGTGATCGCGCCTTATTGAGCGTCTTTTTATCTTATTGCCTTCGTGGGTCTATAACGTCCTGTTACTTGCAAATGAGACGCACCGGGAACGTGTTGGGTTCGAACGGTCATGACATACATAGGAATAATTAAAATTTTTGCTTTGAATTAACTTTTTGCTGAATAAATTAGAACATAAAGGAGTATAAGGACCCAGCTATTCTTATTTATTGAAAGGTTATTTTTAATACGACGTAGATATTTGTATGTATAACATAAAAAATCAATGAATGTGATTTAGAATTGGACTTGACGTTAATGTTTTGAGAATTTATGACTTATTTAAGATATGAAGACATTTGCCAAGGCAATAGTATTATGAGTAGAAGCGTCATTACAATAATAACAATCTTTGATATTTTGCCAAGAGACTGTCAGGGTGATAAGACGCAGTGGGCCGATCGCAGGAATCGCACTAAAAATATGAACATGGAATTTTAAACATATTTCTCTGCAAAATTTAAATAATAGAGTGATTTTCTGATACATAATATGTACCTATCTGTTGCTTATTCCGTAGTTAAATAATTATTCTTTAGATATGTGAACGAAAAACAA
Organism: Brenthis ino; assembly: GCA_921882275.1. Classification (NCBI taxonomy): domain Eukaryota; kingdom Metazoa; phylum Arthropoda; class Insecta; order Lepidoptera; family Nymphalidae; genus Brenthis; species Brenthis ino. The sequence goes on along the minus strand of OV170225.1, from coordinate 23,425,367 downwards.
AGTTCAATATACTAAAGCTATTTTCAAAAAATCATAAACAATGAATTTATTACAATTCGATTTAAGTGGGATATCATTATTAGAGTATATTTAATTACGTATGTAAATATATAAAAAATGGAGCCTACAACTCGCCACAGTAATTTTTGCTTGTTTTGTACCTTTTTATTACGTTCGGAACACTAGGGTAGAATCGTAAATTAAATGAAAGATCCATCAGTTCGGGAAGAAGTAAATCAAGCCGGACGGATTGCCCCTAATAAAAATTATAAGAGGCACAATGGCTCGAATGTGCGTCGAGACCGTCAGGAGCTGTAAACTCTTGCTATGTTTGTTTATGGTGCACTAAAATATGTTATAAACTACACTAGGACCAACGAATGATGACCGACGATCGCTTAGATAGATATCGTAACTGCTTGCCAAATCTTTATAAGTAGTTTAAAAAAAAACTTAGATAAGGCAAATTCTTTATTGGTAACATTAATATTTACAATAGGAACTACTTTAGGCGCTACTTTAATTTACTTTGCAATATTTTGTTATATAAATCACAAAAACTTTTCTCTAAAATTATTTTTTAGAGAACGATCAGTTTTTATTTGGGCTAAACTGATATACTCTAAAAACTTCAAGTATGATTGAGACCACATCACAAAACAGAAATAAATTGATATAAATATTTGAATCATAATAGATAGAAATAACTACTACAGTCTAAATCCATAAACATAAAACTTAGGTAGGTATATTTTTAATTTAAAACTCTTAAGTTATATTTGAGACGTAACCATCATACAGAATCAATATTTATCAATTAATTATATATACCAGTAATACGTCTTATTGTTTCCAAAATGAGAATGTTAAATAATTTAGCTTTGGAGAGCAGATATAATGCGCGGCAATATTTCTTTGTTCGCACAACCAATGGTGCGCAGCCGACGTAGACGTGTCTTGCTGAGCTTTTTGTGCTGTTCTTATTATATTTTTTAGAAGCATTTTTGGATGATCTTATTTGTTGGCTCAATACGTAGCCGTAAATCTGTAAAAGGGTATGGGAAAGCAGTACGTGCAGGTGTGGCAACCCTTTCTTCTGATACAGTGGTAAATATATAGCAAACGATTCAATTGTAGTAATATAAATAAGGTTACTATATTTATTAATTTATTTTATTGCTAATAATATTACATAATAAATGTCTGCTTGTATTATAAATAACAATATATTCAACTATTTTAAGAATCCGCTTTAAGTACATAATTTATCAATAGATATTGCTTGTAGAGATGAAAAACGTATGCGAAAATTATTAATTACGCTGATTTTGACGTCTATTTAAAATGTTGGGTCTGTTAGCATTTTTAAATGATTATGCCATGAAGTTTTTATTCAGGAGCCGTTTACCGTTTTATAAATAAGAGCACAGATGACGAATTTATTTATTTGTAAAGTATTTAGGTCTGTTTCTGTTCTAATCAAATGAGTTTAGATATATTCAAACAAAATACGATCTATTTCCAGTTTAAATTAATTTTGTATTTAGAATATACCCCATTTATTACATTCACAAATGTAAATGAACGCTTTCGAGTTACTCGTTTACGTGAAAATATTTGTATTTATTTTATTTATGGAGAGAGCAGCGCGAGGGCGATGTGTTTAAATATCTTTAGATTTGAATTCGAGTTCACTTCGGGTAGCTTGAGAATCCATTAGATTGATATCGGTTATCTTTCGTAGTGAATGATCATTGAATTGTGTGCTTAATGAATTTGCTGCAGTTAGCAACAAACATTGCTTTGCAAAATGATCTTAATTAATTAATAAGGAAAATTGAAAATTGTTTTAAAATAATATATTAAATATTTCTTACTCTTAAATAAAGCAAAAGTATCGGCAATAATATATGCAATTTAATTATGTGCACATGTTTGTAATAAATACGCGAAAACGTATACATATGACACATACTTGAAAAGAGATTCATTTAAAATGAAGCTGACTTATGACTTTATAAGATGTTCTTTCTGATGTCAACTTTAAAATTTAATGCTGTGAATTATTGTTGGTATATTCGTGACGATTACACGCGCGCTAACGAATTTATGTCTCCAGTCTCACTTGTCTTTTGCGTATTTCTTGAGGATCATAACGTCTGAAATCTATATTTTCGGAACTTTATTAAATTTGCGAAGATGTGTGGAAACATTTTATGAGGTTTATAAAGTGCAATCCATAAGAATAATGTTCTACACGAAAATTTTACCTTTAGGTAGGTACGTATTGTGAGAGAGGAAGGAGGTCAGTGTAAAAAAGTAAATTGTTTTAATTTTTCAATTATCCTTTTATTCAATGAAAGTATACATTCAGATAAAGACACTAAATATTTCAGCTATATAGAATAAATGAATCTTTCTGAGCCTGCGGAGTAAATAAATATGTAAGTTTCTGATGTACATACGTCAACACATGAGTCGGACTTGTCTGCCACTTCGTAAAACATAAATATTATCGTTTAGAAGGCCGTTCTCGATTGAACTTATTTTTCCGACTGCCGACAGTTATTTCATATAAATTAATGGCGCGAGTCGTCACGGCGCAGACGCTGATTTCTATTTATAAACTGACGAATGAGATGCCCCGAGCGCACGCGCACGCGTCCCGTCATATTCCAATTACAAATAGCTGTCATCGTCTCTACATACCCAAGAAGTTCTGTTTCTTATATTTCAAATAAACAACATCTCAATTCTGTTATTCTCATAAATATTACAGGATTAGTTAAAACAGTGCAGTGTATTTTCTTATAAACAAACAGCAACCATCCGATTCACAAATGAAAAGAGATCTGGAGTGTGGGAATGGCTAGCTATGTTTTAAGAAATAAAATTATGAATTATGATCGAGTGGGTGTCGGTAAGCGTCTCTGTTCCGCTCGGGAAGATAAGCGGCGAGTGAATGAGATGCAGGGCGGCGCGCCGCATCGCGCCGTCGTCGGAAGGGTTATTATATATGAATTATGATGACGCGGCAGCAACGGCGGCGGTAATATCGTTATGAATATGCTCAGCTCGACCCGCTCATTGGTGGAAAGCACATCCGCCTCGAGTGCGCGGGGAACGCCTCCACTTGCCTTTTTATGCCTTTATTGACATTCAGATATGCACGTTGTGAGTGGCATTGCACAAACTGTAATATTTTGCCGGGAAGAGAGATAAGTCGGGCCAACGAGCGGTCGCACCGAACATTTGGGATGCAAATAGTAGTCTGTCGTATGTAAACGAACTTATGCTACTCATGCGATATAGGCGCCCGCTGTGAGATCCACTCAGACGTTTCCTGCATTATATCAATTTGCATTTCAGCTGGTTTATACGCACCATATCTATATTGGTATAAATAATATTATTACATAAGATGTACCTAAGCTATATTCATTTTAAGACACTTATCTTTGTGTTGAATAATCAAAAATGTTTGTGACGTCTTAAAGCCGGCAATAAAAATATATACACATTATAATATATATAAATTTGATAGTCCTATTAGAATTATAGTAGAAACAAAATCTCATAAGAAATAAAATGTTAATTTGTTTCTTATACGAAAATCATTTTATTTGACGTTACTATTTTTGTATGTTCAAAAATTGGATGTAACTATTAATTTTAAGTGAAAACGTTTCAAAAGGCTTCCTTAAAGTGATATAGATGTAAAAAAGTGATAGCATTTGGATTTGTAGTCATATGGGAGATTGATCGAAGGACGGACAATATTTCCGCGTGTTGGAAGTGGGTTGCGTGGTTCTCGTGGCATTCACCTTGTTGGCTCTGCGCCAGCCCCGCTTCGCTCGCCTTCGAACCCCTTTAGGGCTCTCTTCCATATAAAATAAGAAAAAAAAAATATATTTCTAAAAAAACTGGACGATTAAAACTAGGTGCCGGTGTTGTAAATAGTACTTAAGTTTAAGGAGTTTCATAAATCATAATAATTATAACCTATATTAAATACATTGATTTATTTTAATTCGTATTATACGAAAGCAGAAGAATAATGTGTACCTAAATGTTAAATAAACACAAAAAAAACAGTTTGCTACTTTGTACTTCACAAAGTGTATCTACTTGCAAATTCTGGCAATAACCCCATTCGCAGTGGTAGAACGGCTTTACCCACACCTTTTTATATGCGGACATTCTTCCACGATTTATCAAAATTACGATATCTATTGTATTTACGTAAGTTAAACACTGTTTTGTATCAATTCGACATCTAAAATAATTATTTTACATGGAATTCTTTTAAATTTAATGAGATAGAATTGTTATTGCGGTGAAATTGAGTTTTGATTTATTTATAGTGCATTTTTGCTGAACTAGCAGCTTTGTTTTATCTAGATACTTTTATATTATCTGGTGATAGGATGTGAAAGAAGTGACGAGATATAAATTGTACGTAAATAATCCATGATGTAAGTGCACTATTTGCAAATAGCTACATGATATGTGATAAAAAGAAACAATTACAAGGCTACTTGCGCAATCGCCGTTACCAATGTAATGCTTAGTTGCCTTCGCATCTTAATTTGATAACTACCATTCTCGATACGCCTATTTGCTCGCGTAAAACATTTACAAAAACCTTTTATTACCGCGTACATATTCATTATGGTATCTGTATTCGTAACACACGGCATGATAAAGTCATTCATTTGGTAGAAGCGTAACGTCTCGATACTGTGGCCGCTCTTTTCTAAGAAAGCTGTGAATTTATCTGAATTAAAATACAAAGGCCTCGAAAGCTCGAGAAATGTAATTAATAAAAAGCATCGAGGACTATAATTGGGTATTGTTGGCAGTGCACCAACGGAATTGTGAGACTCGCATTATAATTCAATAAACGATTTCATATTTGTTATTACTTTTTGTAAATTGCTTTTGAAACGTAGTTATTTATCATTTAGTGAAAATTTACTGAAATAAAATATAAAGTTTTACAATAAAATGAAGGTATTTTTTTATATGAACACGATAGTCTATATATAGAACACTGAAAGTTTTGTGTGTGCTTTTATTTTATAGCTACTATACTAGTGACGTATCCTCGCTTCTCTCAGGTTTGTTTCTACATACCTGACGCTCTAGCTGTTACTCAAGGTCATAGTCACAAACATACACCCCCAAACACACGTAGGTACCTATATAAACTTTGGCATTTCTAATAGTAGGTATCGACTTCGATATTGAATTTGAAAGAAGACTTACAATATGTGTCGCGTGCGAATAGTAGCCAATTCGATTTTTTTCAGGTCAATTGTTTAGTTTATACAGAAGAATAAAAATATTTTTTCATAGGTACCTATAGGTATGTCTTTAACTTACAATTTTTGAAAAGAAAATAACGAATAATAAAAACAATATTGACTCTCAAGTTTTTTTACCCGACATCGCGACGCAAAGACCATAAACAAACCCACAATAATGACAGCTTCCAGCAGCCATTATTTTTGTTTACTTCTTCGCACGTTCATAAAACAATTGTTGATTTTAATTCTAAACATTTCAAAAAAAAATAGGTATTATAATTAAATACAGCAATATTATTTATTTAATATTAGCTATTATTATTATATATTACCATTTTTTTTTAACTTTATTAATTAATAATATTATTTAGTGTTACTATTACCTACTATAATATGTATAGCCACAAAGAAAATTAAAAATTAAAAATATTAATTATTTATTTAAGCAATAATATTATTGTTTTATATGTAATTTTAAAAAGTTAAAATATTAATTTATATTGCTAATATTCAAAGTTAAAATATTAATTGCAGTAAAGCATTCGAAACGTCGGAAACCAAAAATCAAAATAAATCCGCGAAATAATCCATAAAAATAGTTTTATTTAAAATGTCAAATATTCGCGTAAATCTAAGAAAGTATATATGTATAAATATAACAAAGCAAAAAGTATTCTATTTTAATTTTAATTACCAGTAAAATTTTGTATATCTCATCAGCCTTTGAATAAAATTGAAATATTTATTTGCTATCTTCTGTTATTAATTTCTAGAGCAATAAATAAAACAAGAAATATTGTCTTATACGAGTATTAGTAATTAGTAAACGTAAGTGAAAACGTATTGAATGATATCATTATATTTTATTTAATTATTCTTTCTATAATAAAATCATTTATACTAGTTCTGAATTAAACTTCGTAGGTATTTTAAATTATGCTTACCATAGGTATACCCATACGAAGCATAGCGACTCACCCTCGCTTCGCTCTGGTTCGTCCCTAGCTTGATTCCCCATACAGATTTTCTTCTCATTTTCACCGCCTTAAGGGATGATTAACGGGATAAAAAGTATCCTATATCCTTCCCAGGGTCTCAAACTATCTTCTTACCAAATTTCATCTAAATCGGTACATTAGATCCAGAGATTATCCCCTACAACGTCACAAACTCACAATTCACAAACTCATAAACTTTATATCTTTATAATATTAGTATAGATACATAGAAACGATATCGATATTTTTTTGATCCGTATCTTAGACAAATTTTGTACTTCTGTCGTTATACATAAAGATTAATATAGCTAGCTTCTTTTGTATATTATGTTCTATGCAGGTGTGGGATATGGAGGCGGACGGCCTTGCTAAGCACCTATGGTCAGCCGAAGCTCGCAAATCTGTCGTGTCGTATGTACCTCATGGTTGGAACTTGTAAGCGGTCCGAGATCGTGTAACTATCTACTCTATAGTTTATCGAAGATTTGCGCCAACGCCTTATATTAACTCTGATTTATGACGACTATCTGTAAGTTTATCAAACTGCATTAAACTAAATCTTAGTAAAGAGTAATTAATTATTACGTTTGCATTCGGTTTCCATTTAGCTTTTTGTTCAGATTAATGAGTACAGATTTAGTAAGTATTTAATTACAATAAAACTAATTAAGGCAGAGTAAGGCAATGTTATTCGTTATATGCATGTTGCAGTAGGAGAAACCAAAAACAAAACGTTTAAAAGGCAAAAAGGTATTATATAGCTCAAAAAGCGCATTCGTTCGACCACCGTTGTGCTAAAGAAGCCGCTAAAATTCGATTCATGCCGTACTTAAAGCGATTACAAATTCCTTTATTTCAATTTGGACAACGAAATGATCCATTACGACCTGCTCTGAACAATACAATATCGATACAATAAAAAGTGTAATTATAATAATTCTGATGGGTGCGTTGGTTTTCATGCGAATCGGCAACATTATAGGTCAAACAATTTGCTGTCACAATAAATAATTACTTTTTATATTATTAAAGATACAATACGTTAAGTATATTATACTTCTCGGGTGTAATGGACTTCCCATACTTAGGTCTTGTTTCCATAATATAACGATTTACAATTGCATGTAGAATTATTAATAAGTTAAATGAAAATCGAGGTTACTATAGGTGAACTAATATTACTTCTACTTCGGTGCTGCCAATACAGTGGTACCGTGTATGATTTTGGTGAGTAGCAAATGTTTGTATGGGTTGACAGAAGTTTGTCCCACTTCAGCAAGATAAATAGCAAAAGGCAAGATAGAATTTGTCGTTAAAATCTGCGTCTAATACAGTAAGAAAGTAATGTACGAAATAAGATGTCGGTTCTGTCTGCCTAATCCCGCAAGGGATAGTGTGGATGTCTGTATTAAAAAGATTTTAATTATACCTTATTATTATTATTAATGTTAAGTTTATTGATTTTTGAAAATTTTCCTAAGCTCGTATTATGATCTAATGTCAGAATATTTTGCATTCGTTTATTCGATCGTATTTTAGTATATTTTTATTGAAATTACTCTTAATTTGCATTATAGTCTATAGATAATGTACTTATATAAAATATTTGTTTTAAAATTTTTATTTAAATTAAACATGAAAGTGACTCATCCATCAATAGATTTTTTTAATTTACCAATCTTCTAGTTAGAAAGTAGGTACTCGTAATTTGTCGTTTTTGACATTGATAGCATGGACTCCAAAAATTAGTGATGCCAGTCATATTTTGCAAAATATAATAACAATAATTTTAGGTAATCTTAATCGTTCTCTGTTTCTACATAATTAAAGAAAAAAAAATTATGTTTTATTATACGATTTGGTGGACTTTTCGGTTTTTTGGTAATTTCAGATTTAATTGTGTACAATCTTGCGATATAGGTTAATGCAAATAGTACCTTTTTTTAATATTAAATCATTTTGATATCATTTTTCTAAACATGACCATATGAATGCTTAGTGACTTTATAACCTGATACAGTGAGAATGAACACCGTACCCTTGTACTTGTGGGTAATTGGGATTTTCCTTTGTGAATAGGTAGGTGAATAATTTTATGTGGTAAGTGTTTGGAACGATTCAACTAGGGCGATGTTCTGTCGGAAGTTAGCAAATTATCACTGGCTCGTAAAATTAACGCTTCTTATCGATCCAGAAATAATTTCAGTATTAAAACAAGCGTACGAATTTGTTCATTTCGAATCGAGAACAAAGATCAAAGTTGTTTGACGGGCGCAGTTCACAGCGCGAAACTTATTTAAAACGTAACAAAATGTTTTCAATTTTATTGCCGATTTTATGTTGAATTCTTTAAACACGTATGATAGGGTGCGTGTGTATTTGACGTTTGAGCTCAAGCGCACACTAGTGCTATGCGATAGACGTCAGCCGATAAGGACTCATCGGTTTAACGTGTTAAAGTACAAAATTGAAGGCGTTGTTAAGGGAATCTGAAATTTGCCTGCTGGAAGTGGCAGTTCCAAGATAAGATCTCACGATGCCGCAATAAAAAGCGTTCGTAGCTCGTTCGTTGTGTAATATGCACTCAAATTGCATTGTGCGAAAACTAAATTCGCTTCAGGCCGATACACAAGTTACGATTAACATATGTTTCGATTAGCGTCCGAAACACCTTGTCTCATTTACTTCACCGTTTAATAGAGTATTTTCATAGAAAATGAAGTTTCAAACGCTATATTAATTAAATTTAAAGCCACATTTGGATGTCTATCATATTTTTAATTTTTTTCGTAATCATATTTTTTAAGTGGAAATTGCGAGAAAATGTTTATTGTTTACCTTTAAAATTTCAGATGTTCTTTTCTTTTCTATTTTATATTTGATAATATATAAACAGCGTGTTAGGGATGTTAACACTAATCACAAATTAATGTTTAATGTTAATTTTATGATAGTTTGTATTATTAGAATATCGAAAATCACATCTTTATAATTTAATATAACTTAATAAACTTATTAAAAATGATTTTAAATGCTTTACTTATTTATAATCTGTTGTCACGTGACTGCAAACATCAATATGAGCTTATTACGTCACTAATCGCAAAACAAGCTTTCAAAGACTGTTTACATTTCTGCATTTTCTCATATATGTAATTTGCGATCTTAGCAAGGAATTAATTTGTGAATTACTTTATTATTAATACGACGATGGAATCTGGATTCACTAAAGGGAATAGTTCCAACTTACCAAATATACTCGTAGATTCTTTGATGGTGGCAAACTTTTTTGCAAGAAACAAAGATTTTTATGGTTCAGAATTCAGGAACGTGAAAACATCTTTGTAAGTACAGTTTTACGTTTAATACTATTTATCTATTTTGATTGTTTATATTCAAGTAAAAATAAGAAAACACATAAACGGAACATACAGTCATGAATCGCGACCAATGTTTTGCGGTTAGTGACGTCATGTCAGTCAGGTGACAGTTGTTAGAGTGTTTTAGCGGGAAAATTTAAAATTACTCTATTTTTATATATTTTCTCATCGAAAATACAAATATTTTTAGTTAAAATATTTTTTTTATGGTAAACATGAGTCAATCTTCAAAATAAAAGCAAATCTGAAAAATTGTTAACATCCCCATTATAATAAAATAAATACATTGATGCCGACAGTATAACCTATTTAATCTACTTAGGTAATACGTTAATATCTTTTAATTAATCCAGTTATCTACTTTTGCTATTTAATTTATAAAGGTTTACTATTTTAAACGACTTCGTAGTATATGAAATATTTTAGTGAGAAGGTTCCAATGTTAATTTTAGCTTTCAAGCATTAATGAATAATATTCAATTGTTTGAAAATCCTTACTTACGACTCATAATTAATGTCATGCGAATGTTCTTTAGACGGGCTTTGAAGAGAGACAAACGTTCTATAAGAGATAAGAGTATGACAAAAGCTATTGTTCTATAGACCAATTACTCGTGGCTCGCGAATTACCTAAGCCTCATAATATAAATTAACCGACGGCAAACAGCGGAAAGATTTCTCTAGTTATACGCCAACACAACAATTATTCGTAAATCACTTTACTATATGTTGAAATTTACGAGAGCTAACTCGTTGAGGCGCCGACCCGCACTTTAATGTTCTACGCTGTCCGTGCGATTTTTGACTATGACCCTTGCAAATAAGGTTTATTTTCTGCTCGAAACCAAAATGTTTGTAGGGAACACAAAATTCTGAAGCAAAAGAGAATATGCATGGCGATTTCGTGATGAATATTCATTTCCTACGGGGCATGAAATTTATTGTGTTTTACATTTATATTCTACTCAGCTGTCTTATGTAACGGTAGCGGTGCGGGATTAGCGAAATGTGAATGTTCATATTACGACTCATTCGAATTCTCTCTTTTAAACAAGTCAAAAATGTATATTTATCAAGGTACTAGCATTGCCGCGGCTCCGCCCGCGTTCAGATGACCAAAAGCCAAATTCTTAGGTTTAACATATTAGTATCCTCTTACAATGCAGTTTTTGTATTTTTTCTCAGAAATGAGATGTTTTCCTGCAGTAAAAAATATCCTATATGTTGACCCGGATAACTAGCTATTATCACACCAAATTTCATCAAAATCTATTTAATGGTTTTGCCGTGATGCGGTAACAGGCAGACGGACACAAAAATTCTAAAAACTATAGATTCGGCCTCTGTATCGATAATAAAATCTAATTCAATAAGATTTTCCAAAAAATATTTAATGTAAAGATTCGGCTTAGTTACAATTTTATTATATGTATAGATTTATTTCCTGTTGTTAAATATCTCAATAGTATTAATAATCTTCAAGCAAGATTACACTGTTTTTTGCTACGTCTGTCTGATATTTGTAATTAATTTTCAGAAACAATTCCGATTTTATAAGTTTGACTAAGATTTTCTAGTTAGAAAACGATATTAATATTTTTTATTAGTATAAATTACCTAATTACGTTTAAAAATATCAAAAAACAAAGTGTCGAGGTAAGCGTAATAATGAAATGAAAATATTCCTATTAGAATATTGTGTATTTACAACGTTGAAGTTAAATTTATGTTACAGATATGATAGGGTCAGCACCTGATCACCTTACGCCGGTTGCGGTAATGCATACAATTGTACAATAGCTGCCAAGCGTGAAGCGTTACGCCGCATCCGCGCTGGGTGCAGGGCAGATGCTCAAATTATTTGACATTTGAATATCATTTGGGGCATTGTTAGTCATCGAACTCTACTATCGGCACACTTGGCACCTGTCGATTATTTAACGCATTAATCCATAGAGTCGCCGCTTCGATCAAGTCGTCCGTTTGATGGAATCTAAAGCTATATTTAATCAACAGCCAAGACGTGAGCACGCATTGTTTCCTCGATTGAATAGTATCGAGCGGCGTATAAATACTCGTATGTATCGTACGATTGTAGAAGGCAGTCTATAAGAACGAGAATATTTTCTTTTCGTTTATACAAATTTTTTATTGTTTTAAGATATCACGGAAATCGTATAAAATATATGTTTTAATGTATTGATAAGGAGTATAAAGGTTAAATTATTGCAATGATTTTAGAGAATGAAGTTGCGGGCTGGCGCGGAGGCGGGTGGCAGCGTGCGGCGTGTGATTGCAGCGGCCGCGTCAAACAATTGATTAGTCGCATAAACTCGGTTTGGCGCGCACTAACGATGTATCATCCGGACTGATAATTAAATTGTAAATTAGCTAAGCCGATGCTAGCTTGCAGCCGCCGCGCTGCTCTGCCGCGGTCACAATCGACACTTTCGTTTGTGACAGTTTTCATTTAATTATTTACGTAATATTTATTTTAATATATTTGTATATTGTCCCCGTCGTTAATAACTTTTTGAATTTTAACTAGATTAGAAATCAATTATCTTGATTAGCTAATTTAGAAACATCAAATCGTAGGTAGCGTCTATTATGGCGCCAGAATAAATGAAAATATCGAATCTATTAGACAAAGGAAAAGTTAATTAAAATCATTAAGCTTTTATTGTATATTTCAAGTGGGACGATGCATGTGTAGACTGCGTAGGATTTTGCATCTATGTAGTTATAGTATAAAATTACATAAACTCGTTCCGACAAGCCTCGCTTGTGCTGATTGCGAAAAATTCAATCTTGTTTCATGGAAATTTAATTTAACATACAAAATGAAAAGCTGCTGTCGCTCGATATGAATCGTCGGCCGGCGGACGGGCGGGCGGCGACTGACTGCGACTCTCGCTCGCTGCTCGTCCGTGTTTGTGGACGCGATAGCGCTTTGTGTGCATATTGTAATCAATTGTCGAATTGTATCAATTTGTACTTTCAGTTTGCAATTTTGACGTGAATTCATTAATTTGTTAGGACTGTTAATGCAATCATGTTCGTTATATCTGCTGTAGGTACTTACTTGTACGTATATATTGAATATTGTTGATTTTATTTGTGCCCTTTATGTGGAGAGAAGTGCAAGTATGAAAAATAACACTTATTAACAAAAATATTAATTGATCATTATACATTGATCATTCGATTTACTATTTTAAATAGTAATAAAGGCTCCACACTTGTTTCGAGTAACGGAAGGTAGGCACCGTATAATTTTGAAACTTGATATGTTTACGTATTTCTATCGAACATAATATGAAATTGTAGAAATAAATAACAAAGACTTAAGAACGAAACAATTGACATAATTTTATTTAATACTAGCACTGCTCGCGGCTCTGCCCGCGTTCAGATGACCAAAAACCAAATTCTTAGGTTTTACATATTAGATTACTCTTAAAATGCAGTTTTTTATTTTTCTCAGAAATAAAATATTTTCCCCGCAGTAAAAATATGTTGTATCCTATATGTTGACTCGGATAACCACCTATCACCATATCAAATTTCATCAAAATCCATCGAGTGGTTTTTCTGTGAAGCGGTAACAGGCAGACAGACAAAAATTCTAAAAACTATAGATTCGGCCTCTGCATCGATAATAATCTATATTTCAATAAGATTTTCCCAAATATATTTAATGTACAGATTCGGCTTAGTTACAATTTTATTATATGTATGGATTTTCCTATTATCATAAAATAAATCTATTCATATATACATACATATGGTGTGTACCTACATGAATTAAATGTACCTATTATAAATTATTAGACATACAAAGGTACTTGCCGAGATTATGCATAAAGGGCAAATCACCATTTCCAAGTTGCTTAAAAGACTCATTGTGAGCGCACTTCTACAGAACATAATCGTTTATCACACACTACTCCGCCTGTTGCGGTGTGATCGCACATAAAATATATTTATAGCGGTTCGACGCTCCCGCACCTACCGTGAGGAGAATTCGCGTGCCGATGCCTTGTCAATAATCGCTAATAGATATTTCAGAAGACAATGCAATCGACTAAGTATAGCCGCAGTGACTAACGTCCCGTCTGTCGCGGCGGCCCGCGTCTACGCATGCTCGTTCCTGTTAATCTTATTATATTCAGAAAATTTATCACCAATGAAGGGTTCAGTTTGAAACTCGCTTCGATTTGACTGTCTGCTCGCAATTTTCTAACTGTTTTAATTTCTACGTAAGTTGGAATAAACTTAGAAATCATAATAGAAAAATGTTTTTTAGTTTACGTTTTGCCCACTGGTTTATTTTTGTACGTTTATACTTTAAGGAAATAGACTAGAATAATTCAAGGTAGTTAATTTTTATCAAATAACGAATGACATTGAATGCGATAACGATGCAATGTTGTTAATGAATTGTAATAATATAGAACGTTAATTGCATCAATTAAGATACATATTTCAAAAGCAACATCAATTATAGCATAATATTAATTAATTTATCGATTTAAAAGTTCCTCACTCAAAGTCTTTTGTTTTAATCGTACCTAGAGATCGTAAAGTAAAACCACAACAGCATTAGAAAAAAATGCTATTCTGCATAGAGCCCATATGTTCGCAGGCGTCGGAAGTCGTAACTCACTGTTATGAAGCGAGCGACACCAGTTTCATAAACATTGTTTTTCTTCATTTCGCCCCTAATATTTATATTTATCAATCCATCTACACATTTATTTATAGTTCAAAATAGCGGACTTCCGAGGGTGCCCAAAGGGCGCGCTGTCATTAGGATTTATTGTTTTCTTTGGTCATAGATGGGGTCTCGCTCAGCACTCTCAAGTAAAATACCGAGCTTTCATATTATGTTGACCAAATAATTGTTCGAGAGCTTTTTAAAATAAATAAGGTCTATAAGATATATTTTATAATTCTTTACAAATTTGGTACTACTTAGTGCTTGATTTATGTCAATCTACATAGGTTTATTTTTGGGTTCATTTTTGTTGTTCAATGTTTAAACTTGTAGTTTATAAGCTTGTATATTACTTCTATTTTTGTTAGCTTGTACAAATGAAATTGTTTACTTATTGTATTGTTGACAATTTTTTGTGCAATAAAAAATATTATATAAATATATATATATATTCCGGTGGGATGATTACTCGGTACGGCCAGTGAGAGTTGAGGCGCAGGATGGACGGCTTGAACACCGCCAACTTCCTAACTACGGGCTGTTACTGAGACTTACTAAACAGAAAGACTCAATAACTAAACTTGGCTCGACCCGAGACTCGAACTGAGGACTTCTGGATTATTACACAATTTTGTATATGCTAGCCACTCCACCAACGAAGCAGTTTTCTTTTTATTTTTAGCACTTGTATCGTCCAAACAATAACCATGAAAGGGGATGTTAACATTTGTCCACATCGACGTATTCATAGATAGCTCAGAAATAATTGTTTGACCTATTTCAAACTTTATTATAAAAGAAATGAAACTTAAAAACTTGTTCGAAAGATATTGTTCTATAGATGTGTCATGTGTTTATAAAATTATAAGTGTGTTGCTGTGTGTTAAATAAAGTTGTTGCTAGTAAAGTAAAATATTGAAACCTTTTAATTAAGAATATCTATGAGATATTCTTAAATAAAAGGTTTGATCAATTACATTTTTGCTTACAGCATGTGCATAATGTTCAGGGCAAAGTAATGGATACAATTAATGATCGAAATTACTAGGAAATATGCGCATATAAAGTTACATTTCTTGACTTGTCTGGTACAAGTAGGTACAGTCTAGACCAAACCGATGAATTTAATACATAAAGATAAATAGCTGTTATAATTATATTTTTGTATGGGAATCAATATTTTTTTAATCTAATTAACCATTAACAACAAAATAGAATTGAATATGCTTTTTAATATAAATGTCATTTTTAAAACGAATATTTGCAGTCATTGCGCAATGACTTGCACTATTGCGTAATATACCTAAGTATTACATATTAATGTTAGCTTAAGATTATATTTTTTCTACGGAAGCAAAAATATTTTTGCTCGATGCTTTAAGATATGAATATCTAATAGGCTAATAGATAAATATGACAAGACTTAACTGCCTTGAAGGTGTAGTGGCTAGCATGTACGGCTGCACACCCGGAGGTCCTGGGTTCGAGTCCCGGGTCGGGCCAAGTTTAGTTATTGAGTCTTTCTCTATAGTAAGTCTCAGTAACAGCCCGGAGTTGGGAAGTTGGCGTTGTTTCACCCCCGTGCCTCGGAGAGCACGTAAAGCCGTCGGTCCTGCGCCTTAACTCTCACTGGTCGTGTCGAGCAGTCGTCCCACCGGAGTATGAGAGTGACCGGAGTAGAGAGTGCACTTGTGTCTACGCGCACACTTGTGCACTATAATATCTCCTGCCCAGTTGGCTAATCTCAATGAGATTGGCTGCCGTAGCCGGAATCGGCTAGGAGAACATCATCATCATGACAAGATATGAACTATTATAGTTAAAATATTATACGTCAATTTGTGATGTATTTATACGTATCGAAATAGATTTGCATTGCTTTGCATCTGCTGGCACCGACTTCGAAAAATCTGATCTATGTATAAAATATCTATGTATCTATAGTAAATGAAAATCCACGTTCAATTATTTTTTATTGTTTAGTTTTTTTTGAGGTCAGTTTTATGATATCTTATTTCTCCATAATGCCCTTCAATTGAATATATATATATATATGACTAGCATTGCCCGCGGTTCCGCCCGCGTTCAGATGACCAAAAACCAATATTTTAGGTTTTACATATTAGTTTACTCTTACAATACAGTTTTTGTGTTTTTTCTCAGAATTGAGACATTTTCCTGCGGTAAAAAGTATACTATATGTTGACCCCAATAACCAGCTATCACCATACCAAATTTCATCAAAATCCCTCCAGTGAGTTTTCCGTGATGCGGTAACAGATAGACAGACAGACAGACAAAAATTCTAAAAACTATAGATTCGGCCTCTGTATCGATAATAATGAAGATAATCGATTTTCCAAAAAATATTTAATGTGCAGATTCGGCTTAGTTAGAATTTTATTATATGTATATATGTGATCATTAAAATTGATTCTCGTATTTTTTTAGAATAACTCTGAAGATTTTTAAGACATGGTGAAGTTTTATTTATTTGGCGTTAGATCACAGAAAATGACGATAACTTAATTCTTCTGTAAATACGTATTAAATAATTATTTATATATTAATCTAATTTTATTGGAAGATATATGGAATGCTCTTCAATAATCGTGAGTAATAATAATTTTAAATTTTCTTTAATTTTTAGAACTAACTGTTTCATTTTATTTCTACTTACTGTTGCATGTATGAAATTACAATATTTGAATATGTAACTAATGGAAAATGACTTGTTATTTTAAAAATACATATGTATATATTTTTAAGAGAATTTGCATTTATCGCGTACCTACATCATCGTGGTATTACAGGTTTCTAATTCTAGTTTGTTAGTATAGATTCACTTTTTAATTTTAATCTTTGCTGTAGTAATAGTTCTATTGTAATTAATTTTTTTCATAAGTATGCAATTTAATATTAATTATAACAGTCTTTCTCTGAGAGGAGATGGACTTGGAAACGCCGGTTGTGAAGAAGTTCTCGGAGTATTTTGGCAAAATTCATGTCATTTGTCATGGTCTCCACCTTCCACAACAGCTGTTTTAGGTTAACTGTAAGAGTTAGAGTTCTAATACAGTATTACCTCATTATTTTATTACCTTGTTCGTTAAATACTTAGAGGTACTAAATAATAAATGATAATGGTCTGTCTGAGATTTCAAAATAAGTAGGTATTCTTTTAATATTAATTCTATTGAGATGAAATAACAAAGAATTGAATTGTATTGAATTATACATAGATAGTAGTTTATCAAATCAATATATCGTGAAATCCCCGGTAATATTTTTATGCTTTGTGAAAATAAGTGGATCTCTACGGGATAGAGTATGAAATTGTTAATGAAAATTAAGGATATTTTCAAAATAAGAAAAGAAAGAGTTATGAACGTACTAAAATGACAACACGTTTGTCTCAGTGTGTAGTAACCCTACTTGCTGTGCCAGCGGTTGCGGGTTCGAGTCCCGCGGGTGGCATTCATTTGTGTGATGAGCACGAATGTTTGTACTCCAGTCATGGGTGGGTTTATATTTATAATATGTATTTAAAGTTATATATATGTAGTGTATCAACTATATAGTATCCATAACACAAGCCTCGTAGCTTACCATGGAACTAGATGGTGCTGTATGTTAATGTCCCAACAACATATTTAAAGCACGAGAAGTCTTGTGCAAAAAGTTGTATTCATTGTAATTTATGTCATTTTTACCATTTATAAGTATGAGTGCGTATGAGTTTATCGATCGGTAGCGACAAGAGTTCACTGAACTTGAAACGACTTTGTTTCAATATTAAGAAGCCATATATATGTTGTCAAATTAATCATACCTATGTAAAATAATGTATTATATATAAATAAGTAAATTCGATTAGTTTTTCCATTTGATTTATTATTACGTTATAAAAATTTCAAGTTCAATATATTTACATTACCTACAAAAATAGCTATTGTATTTAAATACAAATTCATACATAATATTTATGTTTTATCTTCATTCAATGCTAACCTTAAAAATGACGTATTATCACTTGTGTAACATTTACTTGTTATTATAGGTTAAATTTATTAGACCTTTTATTCACAAGATCTAATTCTCCATTAGTTAGTTATTAGGTAGTGTTTTATATTGAAGGGAAAAATATTTAAAGTTACTATATCAGCTTACTTTAGACTGGATAATAATCGCTTTCACCTTTAATCTCAAGAATCATAGTCAACTTAATATTAAAGCGGCTTTCTCCTCAAAACTTGACATATTTATGTACACAGTAGGTGCGCACGAGGACATATGGTGCGGCAATTTATGAAGTCAGGGGCCCATTACCATTTTAAATATTATTTTTAGGGAATTTCGTGTCAGATCTCACTCGTCGGATGGTCGTATATTATGAGATGTGATCCTCTGATTAAGTTGCTCTGGTAATTATGAAGCGGGCTGCATTTAGCTTTGTTGTTAATTAAGTTTATTAGAAAAACAATTTTAATTTCATTTTGTTGGTATATTGACGGTAACCTATGTTAGATAGGTGTTATTTAAAGTAGCGGTAAAGCATTCAGTACCTACTAATAATTAATTAATAATATCGTTTTCATGATAGTTCCGTTCATGCCACGTTCATTAAAATCAACTTAAGCACAATCCATTCGAATTGTTTTTCACCATACTCTCTAAACAACGGACGAGATAATTGCAGCTGAGCAATTAATAGTTAACCGAAATGGTCATGACTGCAGTTGTGAACTCGTCTAACACAAACAAAGCCGGGTCAATCACACCATTAAAGTTTATGAAACGGAAATCGTCAAGTCTGACATGTGCGCAGCCTGTCCTTCGATTTGTCAATAACAACTGATCGGCGCGTGCACAGCCCCGCTGTCTGAGCTTTTGCCCCACATATCACAACAAATCTAACCCTTATGTCATACGAACAAAATGTAATATTCTAAATACAAACGGGGCTAATGTTTGTCGATCGAAAATAATAATAAATAATTAAATAATAAGAATTATATACTTTAGACATTGAGTATTAAAAAAATTAAAACATTTGTGATTTTTTGTGCTGGTAAAGTTGATCAACATGAATCAATCATTGTATAAATTATATCTATACATACCTATAATAAAATTGTAACTAAGCCGAATCTGTACATTAAAATTTTTTTGGAAAATCTTATTGAAATAGACATTATTATCAATACAGAGGCCAAATGTATAGTTTTTAGATTTTTTATCTGTCTGTCTGTTATCATCACACAAGAGCATCACACAAGAACCACAGGAGGGATTTTGATAAAATTTGGTATGGTGATAGCTGGTTATCCGGGTCAACATATAGGATACTTTTTACCGCGGGAAAATATCTCATTTCTGAGAAAAAATAAAAAAACTGCATTGTAAGAGTATACTAATATGTAAAACCTAAGTAATTTGAGTTTTGGTCATCTGAACGCGGGCGGAGCCGCGGGCAATGGTAATGCTAAATAAAGTAATAAAATTGTAACGTGACGTAAACGTAAGTAATAAAGAAAAATATTTGATTAATATAAGTAATAAATTATAATTTATTTACTATGTGATCGACTTCAGTGAAAGCACCGATTAAAAATTTATCATCATATAAATACAATTATAAAATATGATAATCAGTGAAATAATATTCTGTTTTTTTTTTAATAAGGCAATTTTAACTAATACTATAGAATATACGAGTAAATAGTTGAGTTTAAGGTATCTGCTACAGTTTGGTCAAGTGTAATGAATCGTGACAGCGTACCGTCTATACGTTATTACCTAGATATAGTATACAGCTACCTGTTCAATATTGTACAGTCAGCTTCGACATCATTTTTATAATTTAATATGGTTATATTATAATTGAATATATTTTGGTAATATTTTCATTGAGACTTACTCCTTCCCTAAGCTAGTTTATACTTTTCAAGACGTTAGACTCAGATTAAATTTTGCTCTGAATAAATGTGAAATGTAAAATAAAATAGAAAAGTATTTATGTCATAGACAAAAGCAAAAACACATCATTCAGTAATTGTACTACAAACTGCGTGTACCACTATAAATGGTAGATAGAGGAAGAAAGAAAGAAATTGTAATGAAACTATTTTTATGATGAAAAAATCTAAATAGAACGCGAAGAATACTCTTATTTAAATGTCAAATATTCGCGTCAATCTTAGAATGTATTATGGTGGTGGATAAATTAATTTTATTAGGATTATATACAAAAAAACAAGCACTTGAATTACTTCGTCCAAGTACTTGATACATAATAATTGGATATTAAAGTCGTAGCGGTGCTGTTTTAATGTTTCTATTAAATACATTTATATATTAGTAGGTAATGCAAAGCTTTTACGACTCAATACAAACCTAATCTAGGTTAATTGAATCTGGATAAGTATCTTTTACACGTAATGCGTTATTGAAATTAATTAGTGTCTAACCGTCGCGTCGTTCTCTTTGCTTTTAATATTGCACATCTTATATTATAACCGACTTCCAATTCCAAAAACGAGGAGGTTCGAAATTCGTCGGAATCTTTTTTTTTTATGTATGTTCGATTACTCAAAGACGCCTGAACCGATTTAGAAAATTTTTCTTTTGTTTCAAAGGGTATACTTTCCAGGTGGTCCCATATAAATTTTATCGAAATCGGTCGAGCGGTACTTTTAAAAATCAACAATAAATATTTTTTTAAATAAATTGCACACTCGAATATGTTATTAAAAAAAAATTTCTTACAAATTACATGCTTATTACGTCTACACTAAAAATGGTAAAATAAAAACTTTTTAACAAAAAATAAAAACCGACTTCCAGGCACTAAAATGTAAAAAAGTAACTAAACGGTGGTTTTCATTTAGATTAGATACCTAATCAGATATTTTCGAAGTCGGTGCCAGCCTACAATATTTTAAGATATGAATATCTAATAGGTAAATATGTATTCTACGTATCGAAATATATTAGATTTGCTTTGCACCGGCTAGCACCGACTTCGAAAATATCTGATTAGGTATCTATTCTAAATGAAAACCTCCGTTTAGTTATTTTTTACATTTTAGTGCCTGGAAGTCGGTTTTTATTTTTTGTTAAAAAGTTTTTATAATATTATCAATTTATGGGACGACTGTACTGAAAGAATAATATACGGTTAATAAATATCAAGCGGAAATATCGGGTTCGTCACCATTATATTCATACAACAAAGGTTATATCGCTCACTTTATTCAAGGAAATGTAATTAGTTAAAAAAGTTGTGTTGTTAATGTAGAAGCCGTTTACATTATCAATATTACTCGTATATTTTAGACATCTACTAAGAATAACACTTGCAACCGACAATCGGTTTATTTGGCGGGTCACGCTTGGTTAGTCACGAATCAGAAATTCAAAAATTCTCCTTGATGGAATGCGTTCTGTTCAAATCAAAGAAAATATAAATGCTGTCCAAAGGCGAGTATGCGGCAATCCCTCACACAAGTGGGAAAGACGACTTGAATTTTTAATGTTACACTCAGACCGTTGCAAACCGTAACAGTTTTCTTGTCATTGGTAGAGTGGAGATGTGAAATAAATTTTGCAGAGTGGCCCCATCTTTTCGTTTGACATTAATTTTTAATGTGAGTACGCTGTATCAGTACCTCATACGTAGCACTATAAATACATTTGGGGACATGTATGATGCTTTCCTGTTCAGAGCTGATAAAGACTCAATAATCAAATTTTATACACCTCCGATAATATTGTACAAAACAACATAAAACCCAGAAATTAACTATTGTTCACCTTGAAGTTAAATCGACTTCCTTGTAGTCATAGATAATAATGACGAGTTTAAGACAATAATGTTGTAGCTATTAGTTTTAAATTTTCGCTGCAATCGAAGGCCGTAGTAACAATACACAAAACAAAGTTTACGCGATTCGATTTGCCATATTATTTGTAGTCAAACGCCACGTCACTATGAGGTTCTGAATCGATTAAGCGTTCAATTTCCTATATTTTAAAAGGAAAATTAATATTAATATAATAAGTACTGCAAAACATGCAAAACATTGGATTTTTTTTAGTTTGATTGTAGATGATCTGTATGGACAGCCAACTGTAACAACTTCCGTGATAAATCTTTATTTCTTCTTCGATAATTTGTTTTTAGGTACAATGTGACCGTTCTTATAGTTTTTTAGCCGATCGTCGTCATCGTCTTGCTCTTGTTGCCGATTCTCACTGCACCTGCCTCGGCCTCGATGAAAGCATTTGTTACTTAAAATTATTAACTATCTTTTTTACGAGATTTAATATTTCGATTGGGAAGTAGATCACCTCGTTGATTACGAGTATCTTTTTGTTATAGTATTGGGCTTTAGGTATGCAATGAAGCATGACGACATTTTTTGAGCCCATTATTTATGTCAGTAGGTACAGCACAATATAATTTTATAAATAATGATTTGTTAAATAGTATTGAGAAGTAGAACATTTACATATTTATTTCTAATTCTGAGTTATTTATTTGAAGATCCATCGGATTGTCCTATCTAATTGATGTTTTGAAAAATCCGTAAATTATCTAAATATAAGCATTAAATAAGAGATTCGGATATATTTAATATTAGATACACGTGCCAACAATCGCTGTTGGAATGTATGACGTGACATGTTATTAATATTTTTATATCGGTCCAGTTTAATGGTCACTTTCCGGTTATGCTTAGCAGGCAATATTTTAAAAGACGCAAGTGATGATTGAAAAAATGATTATATTTAACTTATTTATAACTTGAGTAGTATCTAAATTCTGCATATTTAAATAAACTTATTTGTCATAATAAGAGTAGTAATACATGTAAATATATTACTACTCTTATTATGACAATACAAATACTGCAATGTAAGAGTATACTAATATGTAAAACCTAAGAATTTGGTTTTGGTCATCTGAACGCGTGCGGAGCCGCGGGCAATGCTAGTTAACTATAAATTAATTACGAACATTATTGCACGCTTTTCTGTATAGGATTATTATAGACAGAAAAGGTATTACATCCTGAAAATAACAATGATTTTCCTTAAGCTATCACAGACTAAGATTTTTAGTGTCTTTATGAAGCCCACGGTGAAGGCGTGATCACTGTTTTTTAATAATTTATCACTCTTATTTATTGTTTGTCAGGTCGTTTAATAAAACTCTTTTTGGTAATTAATTAATTATTAATATTCCAGTTAAAGTCATTGTAAAATTTTATTTTAATCAGTAGATATTATTTTAATATATGTATATCTATATACAATGATTTCAAAGTGTTTAAACAATTTATCAAATAGTAATAGTAATTAGTAGATGAATTTATGTGCCAATATAAAATTTGAAACCGCATGACACTGCATGCTGGTCCCCACAGATCTCTGATCGTTTTCTATCTAGCTAAGTACTAGAGTTATAATTTTTTTTGTCTTCAAAATATTATTGTGGATATTATATTTTGACTTTAATATTAAAGAGACAAACATGATTACTACTTGTCTTAACGGTGAAGGAAAATATCGTGAAGAAACCTGCATGTCTGAGAGAACCTAGCAAGTTTTCAAAAGACATGTGAAGTCCGCCAACCTGCACTTGGCCAGCGTGGTGGACTATGGCCTGATATCCCTCGCATTGAAGGGAGGCCCGTGCTTAACAGTGTGACGTTAAAAAGGGCTGAATACATACATACATACATTAAAGAGAGAAAAATATATAACTTTCAATAAAATCAAAAACAATAACATAAATATTATGACAACGGTATCGACGCAATGGCATTTGGTTAACTATAATGCCAATGCCTGATACCTAAGGTCGTAGTTAGATTTTTTTTTAACTATAATTATTTGTATTGATTATACAGGGTCATTTTTAATTTACTGAAAACCTTTTGGGAATATACTGTTTACATCATAACAAGAACATCTGTAAGAAAAAAAAAATTCTTAAATTTTACAAAAATAAAAATATTTTTATGGCACCTTCTAAACGGTAATAGTCCAGCAATTAGCAAAAGAAAGCGCGTGACCGGTGGAGGGGGAGGGGGGGGGGAGGTTATGGGGTGTAGGAAGTGACCCATACTCATTTAAACTTGGCCAGATGCTAGAACTTTGACGTGCCGTTTAGAAGGTGCAATAAAAATATTTTTATCTTTGTATGAAAATAAAATATAAGAAATATAATTTTTTCTTGTCACACATGTCGTTGTTATGATGTAAATAGTATATTCAGAAAAGGTTTTCAGTAAACTAAAAATGACCCTGTATAATATAGCACATCCTAATATGGTTAAGATAGCATTGCCACCAAATAAGTTGTATCTCAATCACGATGTAAACCTGATATTACTAAGCGAATTTCTCTATAGATATTCTTTTTGTCTACTTTATATGGGGAAAAGCGTGAAATTAAAATAAATAAAAAGTAAATTATGACATCAGTCACGGAACTATCGAACGAATCTAAATTGATTTTATGATTTAAATCTTTATATAATGGTTCTTTGTCAATTTGAATAGAAACCAGATTTAATCACTTAAGTAATGTTTATGTTACATATGTATGTAATGTTTGACGACACGTTTGGCTCAGTTTGTAGTGACTCTACTTGCTGTGCCCGTGGTCGCGGGTTCGAGTCCCGCTGGGGGCATTCATTTGTGTGATGAGCACTCCAGTCATGGGTGTTTATATTTATAATATGTATATATTTAAAGTTATATATGTGTAGTGTATCAACTATCTGGTATCCATAACACAAGCTACGAGCTTACCCCATGGTAACTAGATAGTGCTGTGTGTTATTGTCCCAATATATTTATTTATATTTATATAGTATA
Organism: Brenthis ino; assembly: GCA_921882275.1. Lineage (NCBI taxonomy): Eukaryota > Metazoa > Arthropoda > Insecta > Lepidoptera > Nymphalidae > Brenthis > Brenthis ino. The sequence continues at coordinate 23,400,070 of OV170225.1, read as the reverse complement.
ATTATGATTGTCATAAAACCCAACATATTGTACGATAAAAAGTTTTTTATTTTAACTATTGCTCTTTATTTTGGATATGATCCGAGCAATTTATCCCTCTGTCAAGGGTTGACAACGGTGCGTCCCTCCGCTCTACCTGAGGAGACCCATTTGTTATCACATCATTCATATGTTATATATGAAAATCACTTCGAATGACTTTGTCATTTTGTGTTATAGATAATAAATTTATCTTGGCACTTGTTACTTTTTGAAATGGAAATTATCTTATCGTTATACTTTTAAAAGCTTATGAAAGTTGTCTATACACTGAATATTCAACCTTATTTGTATTACTAGAGTGAGCTTTTTTACTTCTTATATTACAACGGGCTTTCACAACGGAAGGAATAGCTTAGTGTGACTGCACATTTGTGTTATTAAATGATTTATGGAGAAGGATTACCGAGAGGTTTAGAGTTTCTTTAAATATGAAAGTTACTGCTATGATATTTAGTTTCATTTTTGTGTACATCGTGAACACGTTAAATATGCCCGGTAGTCGCGTGTTGATCTCAGTGTAATTGAGTTAGCTGACGCCTGATGACTTATTTGACATATGTTTTACTATTCCATATCAACGTTGACGTCTTCCGTTATAGGTCATGTCAAAATGTTTGTAGTGTTAATGTTATACTATACGATTTAATTTAAAAAAAAATTAAATTTAAAATATAACATAACATGTTTAAAGGATCGAGTGCTATATTTGAATTTGAAATGTAAGAGTTGCAATAGTATAGTGTAGTAATAACATGAGTAGTAAAAAATTCATCGTTGGCGTATTATTTTCTCCGATCGAGATATCAAATTGATAAGTGAGGCACATTCGGGGCGGGCGGCAGGCAGCGGCGAGGCATTATGAAATTGGCTGTATGTTAGGCGCCGTTACTTCCGATAAAATATAACCGGCTGTTCCGCTCATATCTGTCGAACTAAACTCCGGCTTTTCCCAGTCTGATATCCACTGCACGCATCATTTTATCTATTAGGGCATTTAATAATTTATTGGAGTTGTAAAATGTATAGTGTAATGTCCAATAAAGTTTATATTGGAAATTTTATTAAGTGAGTAGATGAATTAAAATAAATTATAATGAATTTGATATTCAATACGGAGGTATGTAATAATTTATTGCAAACAACACACTATTAAGAGAATAACAGAGAAAACACTATATGAAAACTGCTTTTATATTAAGGTTTTTTAGTATAATATTCTTGAGTACAGTTTTACAAGTTTCATGTGACACTAAGAATTAAAAAAAACAATTATAATATTATCAATTTATTTAGAACTTTATATAAGTCATATTGAATTATATTTTAATAACATTTCATTTATAATAAAACACCTACAAAGATATCAAAATATATTGACCACGTTGAGCTTTGATAGTTTATATATCTTGTTGCAAGTTCACTGGTAATGGACTTTAAATGTAATGAGCAAGCTTCAACTGTACGGCCGGTATCTCAAGGCGTTTGATGTGCTATAACGTGGTAGCGGCCGGCTAACAGAAGTGGGTAAAGTAGTGAGGCAGTCGGCGTAACATCAGAGATTTATGTTCACATAACTCGTAGATTCTCCATCTGAACGATCAATCGTCTTGATTTCATTTCTTTATTTATTTTGTACTTAGAATACTTGATTAATAAGCAACACTTACACGTTATATGAAGAAAAAATATACAATAGAGTGATGTAAGGCAGTATTTTGCCCAGACATTGCCATCGTTCTTTCACGTTGTATGTATACGATATGTTCCATGAATAACTAATTATGCTAATGGGTAGCTAGAAAACTCATCGGAACATGATTTATTCAACTGCTGCCAATACGCTAGGACCAACTTGCATTAATTCTCATTGACATTTTAATTATAAAGGACAGGAGTAATGAGAATTAATATTTACAGAGTGTAGACTGTAGAGTATGATGTAATCGACGGTTTAGGTAATTTCAAAAGGATTTAATAAGAATAGCAATTTATTTTCTAATTCATTTATTTAAAATTCTGATTCAAAGTTATTTAGATTCAATTTTTCATTTAACCTTTGTTTATGAGGCTTAAACGTACCAAGTGAGCTTAATTTACGCGGATTAGATTGAAGAAGATAAAACTAAATTTTACTTTGATGAAGTACAATAGAAACTGATCGAACACATTTTTAAACGTAAAAGGCCTCCTATGCAGACGACTAAAGCGTTTTGTCGAGAGACTGCATTCTACTATCGCGAGTAACTAAAAAGGTGTCGTTAGTAATGGTTTTTGAAACATCATAAAGATGTCAAGTGAGCTGTTACCTGATTGTGGCTATCTGACGGTGTAATAGAGCACGCGTATAGCTGCTCGCGTACCGTCCATTGTACAATGAGTGTAGTAGGTACAAAGACCACCAATAACTAACTTTCCCGTACAGTTGCAATATTATGTATATTAAAACTTGTTATCATGATGCATTTTTATATAAAATAGTAAAGGAATAATTATTTAGCTAAAATTGTCCATTTATAAATTTGTACAATTTCATTATTTCTCTCCCTCAAAGAGATTAATCGAAAGTTTTTCCGATCAAGTAAATGAGAAAATGTTAGGCATCGACCTTTGGATTAATTATATAGAAGTTGCCAAATACATTATCGACAGAAAAATAGCTATTTTCATGCTGACTCTACATCCATTTAATCACTTCATAAGTCACCAGACCAGCATTGTCAGGCGTTATCTTGTAATTTTTGATAGCCATTGGTTACTTAACACTTCAAATTGTTTCGGATAGCTGTTTATTTATTTTAATGGTACTTTTTCCTTTAAAGAACATTCCACTAATCAGGGCAAGTGCATTGTTCTATCAATATGACATGATATAAAGTAATTGATCGTACAAAACATAGTGTTTTTAACTTGTTATCTATAACTTCTAATTTTTACTAAATCATTAATTAACTATATATAAAGGAATAAGGATTTTTATGTGCATAAATTGACGATGATAATGTTCTCCTAGCCGATTCCAACCACGGCGGCCAATCTCATTAAGGACTAGCCAACTGCGCAGGAGATATTATAGTGCACAAGTGTACGCGCAGATACAACGTGCACTCTCTATTCCTGTCACTCTCATACTCCGGTGGGACGACTGCTCGACACGACCGTTGAGAGTTAAGGTGCAGGACCGACGGCTTTACGTGCTCTTCGAGGCACGGGGGTGAAACCCCACCAACTTCCCAACTCCGGGCTGTTACTGAGGCTTACTATACAGAAAGACTCAATAACTAAACTTGGCCCGACCCGGGACTCGAACCCAGGACCTCCGAATGTGCAGCCGTACATGCTAGCCGCTACACCACCGAGGCAGTGCATAAATTATATATAATAATTTATTAAATTATTATATGATGAAATGTGAGGTAGAAGAGCGGATGAAGCAAACAGTATTTATCTCCCACTTCTAGCTTGTTTTTATTGATAATCCAGGGTAGAACTCAAAAGCAAGTACCTTTATATTATGTATGTTTGTATCCAATACTTTCTGGCATAGACTTAGTTTAAACCTATCCAGATTCTCATTTATTTTTCCATATTTTCCATACACGTATTAGTCGGTGGCTAACATCTACGAGGTGTGTAGGACGAAACGTCGGGAACCAAAAATCAAAATAAATTCGCGAAATAATCCGAAAAGATAGTTTTAATTAAAATAAAATATTGTATGCAGTAGGCATGCCTTTTCCCAATTGGGAAACTTATATAATTATTTAACTAGGTATATAATATAATATATGTTTGACTGTTTCATTTGTGTTCATCTCGACTTAGAGTGATCATTAATTTTATAACTAGCGACTCACACTCGCTCCGCTCGAGTCCCTAGTTACATTTTAACGTTTAGTATAGAGTTCGACCCGAGAGAGACCCGAGTGGTCGAACTTCAACCATGATTATTATTGTTTTTTTTTAATTATAGAACTAAAGCTTGTCAATAGCTATTAAACTAAAACAAAAAATAAACAGATCGGTTCACAAACAAAATATTTATTTTAATTAATATAATGTATTTCTAATGTATTTTATATAAAAATATTAGCTTTCTACACTGTATCTCCATATAAACTTTAACTATGCACATTCCTCCGTCCACGTAATTTTCTTAAAAAGGGATGCCAAGTTTTTGCTTTACGTATTAATACATAATTCTCAATTTCACCACAAACTTTAACAATAAACAAAAGAGTATATACCTATGCGTATCTGTTTCAAATACATGGTAGTGTGTGTAATGTTTTTTTTTAATGATTTAATGTATTTTTATGCATAATAAAAAAAATATTAGCATTCTGCACTCTTTCTCTATATGAACTGTAAGTATGGGGAATTTCATACTCTTCCGTCTGCGCAATTTTCGTAAAAAGGGGTACAAAGTTTTTCCTTCACGTATTAATATATAGATTTCTCAGAGATGAGATATTTTCCCGCAGTAAAAAGTATATAGGATATATGTTAACCCGAATAACCAGCTATCATCATACCAAATTTAATTAAAATCTGTCCAGTGGATTTCTAATGAAGCGTTCCCAGGCAAAAATTGTAAAAACTATAGAATCGATAATAATGACTATTTCAATAAGATATTCCAAAAAAATCCAATGTACAGATTCGGGTGAGTTAGAATTTTATTAGGTATATGTATAGATTACCTGCAGGTTTGCTTTAATAAATATATTCAAAGTTTAGTTATTTTACACATACATTATGTAGCTTACAAAAACTTTGCATGAACCTCCTTTTCTAGACGAGTGCGCAAAACAGGAAGTTTAAGCCGTGTTTTTGGATGTATCTACTCGACCGATAAAAATGAGTAAACTAAACTCTTATGAATAACTTAACTCTTAACTATGTTTTTAATTAAAACTTTAATTGTCTAAACTCATACAATCCATTTGAATGCGTCAGCTATTAAACAATTATCTAGAGACAAAAAAAGAAAAAAAATCCAACAATTCTTTATTTTATTATATTATTCTTATAAGATTTGCAACAACGACTATTACGTATGTAGATTCAATTTTAGTCTACGTATAGACGATTGAATTGTATATATATCTGTATATATGTGTTATTAAATATTTCTCAAACTTAGATTTTAAAAATATAACTAAATTAACAGTTAAATAAAACTTATTAATTTATAGCTATATTAATACTAAAATGAGAGTTTTTCATTATTATGTGTTCGTAAGGTAAGTTATCATCAATAAGTTTTGAAATACTGTGGGATTTTTGTCATTCCCTTATAACATTTATGCTTGATTTACCACCACCTTCGTCAAGCGGAAATTTTAATTTGTGCGCTTGAAATTGTTTGTTTTTATGAGAACATTGTTTTTGTAAGCTATGGAAAAAGTTGATTTCACTAGATTGAGGAAGCCAAGTTGTTTGTTATTGTATTTATATTTTAAGGAAAGAAAAATTTGTAATTTGTATATTATTTAGACGAAAACGTATATAATACGATGACTCAATATGAGCGAAGAATAAAAAGATAAAGATAATAAGTTTAATAACGGGATTTCATAAAATGATGCGTGTGGAATTATTTTATTCTTAACATTCCTATCCAATAACTAATATAATAAATAAAATTATATATATACATAATATAATAAGTAGGTATTCTTAGTAGTATGTAGGTAATATAGCCATCTAAAAAAAATATTCTAAACACGATTTCGTTGTAGTATCTATCAATTTTTTTTCATGGTACTATTTCAACTTGACTTAATATTTTATAAACTTTGTAAACCAGTTTATAAACTTGTTTTAATTTATACCCTCCAACTCCGTTTACCCTCAAATATGTACGGTACCTAACCGTAGCATTAAATTATTTACTTTATATAAAATACATAATTTATTGACACTTTGACAACTTAGTCCATTTAGATGTAGTAATTTTTATTCTATTTATAATTAAGAATATTAAAGTATAATAAGGATTTTTTATATTCAGTCATTTTTAATGGCCTACTGCTGGGCACGAGGCTCTCTTCTCACACAATTATTAACAGCATTAGCACAGTGGTGCCTTACAGATATTGTCAATCAGACCGGGCCCTTCAGTATAGTAACGTTGGAAGTTTGATTCCCAACAGAATACATTTAGCATAAATTAACCATATACGTATATCTCATTGTGGTTGTAATAAAGTAAATTTAAGTCATGTATATATTGGCGAAAAGCAAAAAGTGAAAATGAAAATTCGAAATATTATGTTTTTTCTGTCTAACTCAGGAACAAAAGTGGAATGGATGTAGTTTTTTTTAAAGTAAATAATGTGTAGCCAATTACTTTTTTTATATACAGTTTTTATTGAACTTACTGGCATTTGATACAAAATATCTTCTTTCTAAAATACCTTAATACTCAGAAGAAAACTTGAGAGTTATTTTTTTTATATTATTATTATGAACATTACATATATACTATAGGTATAATCATGATTTTCTATAATCTGTAGCACAAATTACAACTTTATTTCGTTAATTACAAGAAAATACAATAATTGATTCAATATCTGGAAACGATAATACCCTTTGCGATTGGTTACGCTCGAACAACTCTAATCTACCAACGGTGACATGGCAAAAACTATGGAGTCGGCTGATTTCATCCAATTAACTTTAATCATTTATCTTTTGCATGATTATTGATACGTCACAAATACTGATTGTAGAATTGAAATTTTAATTGAAGTTCTTTAACAGTGTTGCTAGCATCATCTTTTGTACGAGCACTGACACAAAAAGAATCCATCAAAAAATATATTTTATAAATTTTGTAAATTCATTGGTTAATATCAATCTTTACTTTTTTTTTCAAGGTAACAATATCGATTGTTTGAGGTCCAAGCGGAAGTGGAATGTGAACCGAGTTGAGGCCTAGAGCGTGACTGAAACCACAATTTGTTCATAGTTCATGGTAGTATCGTACTTATTGTGTTGTTTTTTTATATTGGTGACTATGACGGTAATTAACTTTATAAAACCTTCATAACTGTTTTTATTTAACATAGCTAAAATGCACTACGTAATATAGATTTAATTTTTTTTCTATATATTAAATATAACTAGAGAAATACAAACACACATACTACCTTTCGTATTTAATAAGAAGTAATCTATACGAAATAAGATAAAATAAGGCTACCTACTACCATATGTATGTTTGTCAGTTAGGTTTTGTGTAGAACTCTTACAAAAAACCATTTATAGAATCTCTATTAATATATAATATTGTTTTACTTAGTAAATCTCGATTCGTCGCAAAATAAGAGAAGAACAGGCGTGTCGTATGCCTCTATCTAGATCTGGACATTCTGAGAACAGAGGGCTCTGCTACCAAATATCATGACTACCGTCTTACAAATGAGAAAATTTCGCTCTAATTATTTATGAATGTGTTATCGTCATATCTTGGGAGCTCACGATCCGGCGTCTGTGTGCACGACAAGAGCAAAACCGTCGGTAATTAGCAAATGTGGCTTTCTTTGTTCTCCTGGCACGTTTTGCATTGGTTCCCAATCTATTACTATATGCAAATGAATGTGTATGTGCAAGAAGAGTCATCGATATATCGTTAATAAAACTCCATTACTTTCATTAAGGCTATCTGCAGACGGTGGCCGTATCACGACGTCGACCGTCATGCCAGCGACACATAACGAAATTAAACGCGACGACACTATCACTATCGGAAGCCGCGAATCGCGTCGCAGCACGGCTTGTGTGCCGCGCGCCGTCGCGCCTCTCGCTGCTATCCGCAGATTTACTTAATTGCCAAATACGTATAAATGTCGATAATACCTTTCGATCATACTCCCAGACTCAACATCATTTCTCGTAATTCCAAATCTTATTATGGAAATATATGGAATACCTAAGCATCTATAATAAATTACGTTTCAGATTATCGTATGATCCAATCGTAAATTAAGACAAGATACATAATTAAGGCGAATAAATAAAATGGTTGGCATTTCGATGGGAGCACGTTCGATTCTGTCGAGCGATATATATACTCTCTATTTTGAGCTATCAGGCCTCTTTAATAAAGTGTAGTTTGATTCGTTACATTTAATTGCGATTCAATCGCCAACAATATTGAAGGAGGCAGAAGAGTGCGGAGGTGGGACGGGGCTCTGAATGTCACGACAAGATTTTTAATTACGGCAAAGATATCATCTAAGAACTGCACTCTCCACTATAAGTTGGCGACACATTGTGGAATTACAATTAAATAATTATTTCTTAAAAGGTTTATAATGACTCAGAGTAATAATTTTAGACAGCGGCAGTTTTATTGCATATGTCTTTTATCTGAACTAAACAAAATGGCGCAAAGTGTAATGCAAAGGCAGGTAATAAACCAATATGGCGGTAAGTAATGTGGTGATGGGGAGCTGGGAGCACAACGCGTGTCGAATATGATCCAAAGTTTATTTTCGTTCTTCTAATGCGTCTTTGCTGTCGTCCGGACGACAATTAAAAATACAAAAAGCGAAACGCTTGTTTCAGACATTCATTGTCTCCGTTATTAATAAATTTATTTTACCGAGTTGAAGTGGACGTGTATTTTATTTGCTTTAAGTGGTTTCACATTGTTTTATTTTTATGTGAGGTTATTTTGGACGGAGACATTATAATGCACATATTGTGGGGGAAGATGAAGATGTGAAATGGCTCACTCTTACTCCATTAGAGATATTCGAAACTTCGAGAGTGCACTCATAAATTTTCTTTTGTAGTAACAATGCACATGGTTTTAATAAATTCACGCTACTCCTTTTGAGCCATTTTATGTTCATAACTTAATCCTTAATTTACCACTTAAATTAAGGGTAAACAGAAATATGTGGTTATTTTTCCTCTCACACTAACGACCGCGGCGCGCGTGGCACGTCTTCGCGACTCCTCCACTACTGCATTTACTTTACTGCTCTGATATTTCACAGGTAGAGCTCTTAACTTTCATATGTCCTTTTTTATAGTCTGCTTTAGACGTTATGGCCTAATGTCACGTGATCTTCTGATTTCAGCTCTGGTCCTTTTGTGTACCTATCTATAAAGTTTTAATAAATGTCTAAATTAATATAATATAAACGTAAAACATATGTAACTAGGTATATGTAGATAATTGATAATTGACAGTATTTATAAACGATTTAAGGATATATATTTTTTAAATGCTTTAAACAGTAAACGTTATTTTTAAGCTACGGTTCAACAAAAACAGCCGTTTATTTATAATTAAGTTTATATATTTTATACAAAGGGCTTACACAACATTAATTTCTGCTTTATAAAAAAGATAGGAGAGGTTCTGCAACAAAGTGTAACAAGATCCACTCTACTAATCCGACAAAAGCGAGCCTTGTTACCCTTCAAATTTATTTATAAGAAAACTCTCGGACAAGTCGTTAATACCTATAAAGTAGGGGCGAGAGAGGCGCGAGCGAGTTTATAACTCACGTACCGAACTTTACTCGCCGACACATAAAATAATAGGTGTAAAAACTTACACGGGAATGTACTCAGTGAGCGAGAGCGCCGCGAGATGGACGGCGCTTTCGCGGCCGCGGGTTCTCCTTGCTCCATGCCTCTTGCAATTCACCGCCTTGCTTACATCTTTTCGTGTCATCCTTTGAAGTTCTAGTCACATTGGCTATCTTAAGTCTATCTATCATCAATGGCAAATCAGCTTGCTATATTTATGTGCCATCATTAATTATCGCCTCATTTCTGAATAAAATTAGTTACTGAATGAAAAAGCCAACAAAAAATTATCTTGCATAAATCATGGTAATGAACACCTTTCCAACGCTTTATATCGTTTAATTCAGATATCACTGCGGAAACAAACGTCGGTTTATCCCGCCATCTGTGCTGCCCGCGCTCACCGGTAATCGTTAACCCCGAGGTGATATTATTTCGAATATAATTTTTTCGTTAGCTTCCTTAAACGAAGGCCCTAAAGTCCAATTTACTCCCAATTTATATAAGCATAATCTAAGAGTATGACACAAATTTGAATTCGAAACTTATAAGCGTAGAGTCGCCCCGGGCACGGGCACGTGCGCAAGCGCACCTTGCGACGCATTTCGTTCAGAGCACAAAATTAATGTCTATTTTATTTAAAGTGCATTGTTCCTTTAATACAATACTACAAATTTGTTATAAAACCGTATATTGACCGTCTCCTAGTTTAACTTAAATGTATCTATTTAATCTATTTATACTAATTTAAAGACAATGTCTTGTTTATTTTGATATAAATGTTAACAAGTACGGATTACTCTGTAAATATCTCAACGTAAAAATAATGGCGGTATGTGTATATTCTTACTATTCTCTTTTATAAAACATTTCAATTAGTATCTCGGTGTGCTGCAGTAGGAGACGGGGTATTTCACTGCCGACTTCGACTCATATTTGCATGCGTTGCCTGTTATCCTTGCAGTGACCGAGGTCAATCAGGCTCTATGCTCCAACTATAAATTTCTTTTAATAAGACACAAATCCGACTTTGTGCTCGTTTTTGAATCGCAAGCCAAAGAAATTCAAATAAAACACTTTTATCAGATTCGACAGGTGGAGTAGTTATTCGTGTTCCTTTTTGCTTCGCTGTAGGTTACGGATTAGCCGGCAACTAATCGATTCTCGATACGGAAGGGGAAGAGGTTTATTAGTTTCATAACTTCTATGCACTATTATGTCTATTATTAAGCAAAGTTGCCGCTAAACATTTACAGGTAGATTTTAGATGTGTTTGTGTTTAATGGTTAACACATGCTATTTTCCATTTCAATTTTGAGTTTTATAGGAATAATTTGCCAAAAAAAACATTGGTATTTGGTTTTCGTCTAAAGTAAAAGAAAAAACCAATATTTATATTTTGAATTCATTATGATAAATAACTTAAAATCTTACACTAAATAACTGTTTCAGACATACTTCTTTAGCTTCAAAGTAGTTATATTACGTAGGATAGGTATATGTTTAATGAAAACTTTAAAAAAGAAATTATAATATGTGAGAAATTTAAAAGAAAGTAGCTCGTAGATCAATATTCATTAAGTCGTTAATCAGTCCATGCAGCCCACCCACGTCCGATGGGGTACTTACCGTTTTCTTCACCATCGGTGTACTCATCGTCATACTAATTTAGCACAACTCCGTCTACCAATAGACTATGTGCAATAAATATTTAAGATTAATCTGATTGGGGCCCGCAGCTAGTTAGTTTGCAGAATACTAACGATCACTAAAGACTCGATTCTGTTCGGTTATAAAACAGGTAGCGGGGAATTTGTTTTGTTTTGCAGTTCAAGTTTTGTTTATTTACTTGGTTAGATTAATGGAGAATTAAATTAAATAAAAATGCTTATGTGATTTTCTTAAAAAACACTTAAAATTCTATAAAAAAGTTATTTAAATAAAAATTAACCGACTTCAAAAAATAGTAAAAAATAACTGAACGGGGGTTTTCATTTACTATAGATGCCTAATCAGATATTTTCGAAGTCGGTACCACCCGATGCGAAGCAAAGGAAATATATTTCTATAAATATAAATACATAATTAATTTATGTATAATATTTTAACTATAATCAGAGTTCATAGCTTTACATATTTACCTAATAGATACTCATATCTTAAAACATTGTCGGCTGGCACCGATTTTGAAAGTATACGATCAGATATCTATAGTAAATGAAAACCCCCGTTCAGGTATTTTTTTTGTATTTATTTATAAAGTCAGTTTAACTTTTTTAAATTATTCTTTTATTTCGTAATTTTTAATTTTAAGTAAAAACTGAATTTTTTTTTACAAAAAGTACAAAAACTATTTAAGTTTTAGTTACACGTTTTAGTCCATATTATAATATAAATTACTGAACCGAGTATAATGAAATCTTTATAAATATAAGCAAATAAAAACAAGAATAATCACAATCCGATAACTAGTTTCCGAAAAATGCGTGGACAAACATACATTCATACAAACATACGTACATACATATGTACCTACATACACCTATTAAATTGTGTATATTTGCTTGGAGCCTTAATAGATTTTATCATATGTGAATGTTTTGCAGTTCCAATAACATTACATAGATACATGTCGAATTGAGAATCTCCCTTTTTTGGAATTCGGTTAAAAATACTTATGGGAAATAGTTATTATGGTATATTATAATAGGTAGCATTATAAAAAATAATGTTTTATTGAAACAGAAGTGTTACTTTCTTGTAAAGAATAAAAAAAAATAATGCTTAACGAAATTTTCATTAAAAAGTGATAAGGAGTGTAGCTTACATAATTAAAACTATCTAAGTCTTGCGAACAGTAGGTAGTTGTTAGTAGCATCAGATTTGTTGTGCTTTGGGTACCTATCAAGTTACAAATTGTATATCTAAGATCGATACGGGCGTAATGAAGAGGGCTCAGCATTTAAATACATTTGCATATTAGAATGCGCTCAGTCTACCGGAAGGGGGTTGCGAGTGTACATAGCGCCCTTACCAATGGACGGACATACCGTAACATACAAAATATGAAAAAAAAACTTGTATTTTAGACATTTTGGAAGCACAATTTAAAATATATTTTTTTATACGTTCAATTATCTTAATCGATTGGACATGTCATGTTAGAGATTACTATATATATGTAAATTATGATCTTATCATATAGTATTGCAAATTGGTTTCAATGCGCCTTCTAATTATATAAAAGAAGCCGATGAAAATATTTACCTCAGCGCATGCATTAGCATTTTATGTTGCAATATAAACATTAGTATCGAGATTTAAAATAAACTTAATTAACGTTTAGGTATCGATTCTATACGTTATCTCCTTGTATTTGTTCATATAAAATGTCTGATCAAATCATTTATCTTATGAAGTAAAAACCACTCTTTAACACTAATATAGTGAAGTACTTTTGTAATTTTTCAAGGGGTATTTGAAATTGTAGAGTCTACTTGCATTGTATATATTATTAACAGAACTCGCGGCTTGGCTCGCGCTAAAACTACAAAAAATTCTCTAAAAAGGTAGTTTCATACAAATTTTCATCCCTTATTTTACCCCCTTATAGGATGAATTTCGAAAAATGCTAAAACACGTGTTTATTTAATTTTATTGAAGAGAATTAATACCAAGTAATTCTTTGATTTGGATTGTATTATACCGTGTTTTCCCGTAGGAATTAGATTATTTCTTGCGATAAAAAACTTTTTAACAAAAAAATAAAAACCGACTTCAAACAAAAGCACTAAAAAGTAAAAAATAACTGATTGGTAGTTTTCATTTACTATACATACCTAATCAAATATTTTCGAAGTCAAATTTGGTATGATGATAGCTGGTTATCCGCGTCAACATATAGGATACTTTTTACCGCGGGAAAATATCTCATTTCTGAGAAAAAATACAAAAACTGCAATATAAGAGTATACTAATATAAAAACCTAAGAATTTGGCTTTTGGTCATCTGAACGCGGGCGGAGCCGCGGGCAATGCTAGTGGTAAATAAAATACAATTATAATCATTTATATAAAAGTAGCTATTGTATATGCGTCCGTGTGAACATGTTACAGGGTGTACCTACTACTTGTGGGTATGTACTCGAAGCTAGGTCGTACGATGCGCAGCTCGATAGCAACACCAATTAATATGCAATGTCCTAGCACTCGTAAACTAGTCACGAACATATGCCAATATGTTGGTGCCGTTAGTGCTCAGGCTATTTGTACAATTCGGATGAATTGCTCCGTTCGTTGAGATGTACTTTCTCCAATAACATTATGAAAATGACGTGTGACCTTAATAGATACGTTTAGGCTTGAGACGAACTTCCCTTTAAGACTTAAGATTATCATTAAATCTGTTTGTTTCTTCACAAAAGTTATATTAGATTTATTTTTAAAAGTTAAGTTAGTAAGAGTGAGGTAAGATAGAAACACAACAAATGATTCTTTATATCCGCTCAATTCACTCCGCATTGGTCCTCTTATAATGTGAAACTTATTTATTACTAGCAGTGCCCGTGGCTCCGCCCGCGTTCAAATGACCAAAAACCAAATTATTAGGTTTTACATATTAGTATACTCTTACATTGCAGTTTTTGTATTTTTTCTTAGACATGAGATATTTTATCGCGGTAAAAAGTCTCCTATAGGTATGTTGACCCGGATAACAAGCTATCACCATACCAAAATTCATCGAAATCTCTCCAGTAGTTTTTCTGTGATGCGGTAACAGTCAGACAGACAGATAGACAGGCAGATAGACAGACAGACAAAAAATCTAAATACCATAGATTCGGCCTCTGTATCGATAATAATGTTTATTTCAATAAGATTTTCCAAAAAATATCTAATGTACAGATTCGGCTTAGTTGCTATTTTATAATATGTATAGATTTGTTAATTAGTTGGTACAGTAGCTGATATCAAGTAATAACTAGCTTATAGTAATGTAGTTTTAGACTAACAAACATAAAGGAGCGCAAGTTAATCACAGATAATGAGCGGTGCGAACAGTATGGTAATGCGTGGTATCACCCATCGGCGGGCGTGCTGGCGCCCTCTATCGCGACATCGGCGGCGCCGCTTGCTTATGTAGCTTCTTCATGTGGCCAAACAATGAAAAAATAACATTATAATACGTATTTTAATCTCAATATGAATTAAATATTCACCGGTATTTGATTAGTATAGAGTTGTATTCTTCTATGCATTCGCAAGAAGTTACATAGATATCTTTAAGTGTTTTAATTTATATACATTTCTTTGAACTTAATAATATTTATCTGTCTGCCAGTTTGTAACCGCTTATTTTTGTGACGACTGAACCAATTTTAGTGGCACTTTCACTGAGAGGTAGAGTTCGATTGATAGTGACATAGGATAGTCTATGATACTACCATCATGTTTTTTCTGTCGGAAAACGTGAATGGCGTCGCAGGTTAAGAATAGTATAGCGTGAGGTAACTCTATGAGACATCTCAACTCTAACGAAAAATGTTTTTCAGATAACGCCAAGGAAATAACACTGCGGGCGTACGTATCCTTTAATTTAAGAATGCGATTGTTAATGTTTTTTCATTTTAATGTACTATACTCTTATCAATTCAAATTTACCATTAAAATAAGTAATTTAACGTGTAATAATGGGAGTCATTTACATTAAATTATTTTAAATATGTGATACAAAACTAAACTAAAATTTTAATTTAACATGCAATATCCTGAAAAGGATAAGCGATAAAGAAAACCAGTCTTGTTACGTTGTGTAGATTGATGACCTACCGCAAAGTCGAGGCAAGAGTGAGCGTAGGTATGGTATAGGCCGACTGACGTTAAAGCTCGCAACGCACCGCATAATAATTAGTCATTAGAAAGTAGGCAGCGAGGGAGAGAGGGAGACGGGTGGAAGGGGCGGCTCGCGTCTGTTTCGGCTTATCTAAAATTACATCTTTTATGGGTATCCGCGATTATTCAGCGCTGCAGCGACTTCCGGCACGTTAGCGCCGCCTGAAAAACAACCTGACGGTACCATCAGTGTTCCACATAATCCCCACTATTACTAAGTACTTTATTATATACGATTCTTTCATGTAATTATTGTGATATGTAAATATTTCAATTTTTTTAATAACAAACACCTGTTATTCAATAATCATTTTAGATATATAATATTAGAGTTTATATATATTTTACAATATAAGCATAACCAAATAAATATTACAAAGTCTGCTCTGAATAAAGAAAAATATTCTGAATTATGAGTTTTAACTGTGCAAGTCAGTTGAAATTTATTAGAGGCTCCTTAATGGTCCTGGGAAGACAGAGTGGATAAAATCAAATATCTTTGTTTTGTTACACAAAAGCGCTGTCTACAACAACAAACGAATAATTCAGCCGAGTTGAATTCATAATCAAGTAATTTATGTGCACGGCGAATAAATTAGCCGCTCCAGCCCGCGCGCCGTCCATAACTTACCCCAATAAATTGCCTAAAGCGGGCCAACTTCATTTTATCTTCAAATAATAATAAGTACTGATACCTACGAGTATGTACTCAGTAGATAATATTTTATATACAAAGAATTATGCAATTTTATTTTATAAAATTAGTTTCATTAGTTAAAAAAATTCTTACTAGCAGTAAGTATTATGTTGGATGTCATGGGTTCGATGCTCGAGAACATCGCTTGTGTATAAGGCGTACTCGAGTCTGATAAAGTTAATAGGCTCGTACTGTTTGTCTGCTTGATACAATTCATCTTACAGGCTAATCCTGTAGGTTTTTAAGTCTCTTGATTTACTATAAAAGGCATGCTGGTAAGAATTTTCTCTAATATCTATAGTTTAAAATTGCTATTACGTAAACACCTTCCTTACCCAAAAGTCTTAGCGATAAATTATACGAAAAAAAGTCGTTCTAAATACATTGGTCAATACAAGAGTATTGATCGCACTTAGAACGAATAGGTAGGTAAAGTAACTTAAAACCTAGAAGGTTTAAACTATTACTACATATATTATAATAAAAGGGTTTGCAGTTAAAAATAAAAACAATAGAATAAGCGAATTTTGCCTAACTGCTTTAGAATATACTTACAACCTTTTGAATAATAGAGATCGGTCCTCGTATCAGGTAGCACCTGCTTTGCATAAAGCGTCATGTCGAGAACCCCACGTTCAAAGTGTAAATTTTGCGATTAAATGTATAAAATCGAGCATAAATACAGGAAACAAAATGCTTGTTGATAAGAATAATAAATGCACTACATAATGTGTCAAACAGAGGTCATACTAAGGTGCCCTTATTAAAGATTAAGAGTTTAAATACATATGTATTAATGACACTCAAGGTACTTAATTAGAATTACAGCTAAAAGTCTTTATTTGAACCGAAAAAAATATGGAGTATATTTGGTAAAACAGTGCCACAATTTATTACTCGACAAAAAAATAGTTTGCATATCCCGACGACAGTTGTGTAGCTGTTTCCATCAACAAAGCAGAATATCTATGGTAGGTGCTATTCACACATACCGACAGGAAAAAAATTGAATGTATTAAAACTTGAATACAACAAAGGGCTACTTAGCGGCCGAAATATACAATTTAAGTGTATACAACCCTTACAAAGATTGTCACGGTATCCAAATTGTCCAACCGAGGCAACGATAAAATTATCATACGCTGAGCGGCGTCACCGCGCAGGAAGTGTGGCGTAATTTGTAAGCTTTGTGATTAATAAAACGTACTAAGTGTGACCCGAATAGGACAGATTAGCGACCACTTTATCACTTCAATACCGAGTTAACGTCGCGTGACGGATCTCATTTGAAACTCATAAAGATTCCAAAGCAAAATACGCTTGTAGATAACGCTTACTTTACGTCTTGAAACCTTCCACTTGCCAAGTTTAGACCGAGTCACGCGGGAGGGTCAACTTTAACAAGTTTATTTAACTTCAGCATTATTTATAATTGAATTTCTAGTTTAATTAGACTCTGTGAGTAATTTCAGTATCGCCTTAAATAATTATTATGTTAAAAGTTATATTAAAAGTAATAAAATTGAAATATTATATTTTTACTATATTTATATAAATAAATCTCTACTCTAAATTCATATTATTAACAAAGTTTAAAACCGATTATTTGGTAAAATTTTACAACCAATAAAGAATTCTTAAGCTTGTACCGCATATTGTATTAAAACAT
The DNA here is from genome assembly GCA_921882275.1 of Brenthis ino. Lineage (NCBI taxonomy): Eukaryota > Metazoa > Arthropoda > Insecta > Lepidoptera > Nymphalidae > Brenthis > Brenthis ino. The sequence continues at coordinate 23,382,215 of OV170225.1, read as the reverse complement.
TGTGTGTAAGATTTAACCTAAATCGTGATGTAAACTGAATATTTTGAAATAAAGCAAGTAGGTACATTTCAATGAATAGCATAAATTTGCATTTATTTATAATGATATTGCATAACTAATTTGTTATTTAGACGCTACGTCGTCTTATCTGTCGGGATAACTCTCGCGTCCCCCATTGTCCCGCCACATTATAAAGGTGTCCGCCCAGGATTATTGGCACTTTGAATTTAAATAACATTTTCTGTCATTTGCTTATCTAGAAAGACGAGACTCGCGCATTATACATGAATATATTTGACAAATTTTAGTAGAAGCCATAGTGCGAAATATTCAAGAATGTCTGCGCGAAAGCTGGCTATAAGCCGGGCACGACGGCGCGGGGCTCTGAGCATTTGAATAATCGCAGTGCGCTCAAAGCCAGGGTATTATATGATAATAATTTCACGCGCGAGCGCTTCCCGTCGGCGCGGGGGCGAGACGGAGCCCCTCGACTCGCCGCATCGCCTTCAAGGAATGTGTGAAAAATTTTACCGCATTGATCATTATAACTAAGTATTATTCATCCCCCATTCGACTCGCTGCTGCTTTAACTTACACCTTTTACTGCTACCTATCGACAGTAAGATTATCTACTTGGAACTACACTCCACATCTAGTAATTGATACTACAAACGTCAAAATCAGTGAAATGCTAAACACGCTATATGGCCTTTAAAATTGAATTGTACAAAATGTCTATGCTACTTTGGGTTATCTTATATTATTGCTATTTAGTTGAGAAGTCTGAAATATTTCGTCGGAAATAAATAAATAGGTACTTATATTTATATAGTATATTTAATGTTTTGCAAAAATAAAAATCATTGCGTGCAAGAAAAATATTATAAACATTAAAATGTTAAAAATAGTAAATTTACTCAGACAATTTCACCCAGATGTTATCGTGTGAGGTGGTTGAATTAACATATTGTAAAGTTTTATTAATACACAATTGTGAACACGGCGTCATAAACTTGGTAATTAATAATATTGTTGGTTTTAGATGGCGTATCGTTAATGGGCGTGTAATTATAAATTAGTTCATAAAGAAAACTAACACTCCGGTCAGTGAGCACACGCAACTATCTTTCATAATCATTAAAATTTACTACATTTTTTATGTAAAGCTATTTGTGAATTTCATGGTTTTGATTTTCTATAAATTATTTGTAATTCTCTATTATTTATTAGCCCTTTTTTATATCAACTTATTATATAGTATGTTGCAGTTAGTTTTAACTGCATTTACTAGTGATCAGTTACTTCATTACATAGTGAAGTAAATGTAATAGAAAAATATGTTATACGCTAATGCGCTTTACCTACATAAGGCTTCATGATAGTCATATATAGAAAAACAAGGTTTTAAATTGATCGGATTGTATTTTTATACACAGTATTTATTTGCTTTAAAGTATTTTCAATACACGTTTTCCATTATTTATTCTAGGGCTTGATCAGAAAATGTTGCACTTTTAAACTTTTTAAAACATGCAGTTGCAGAAAATGGGACTGAAATACATTAACTATGTAACTTATTTGATATAACAGGATAAAATAGAATTGATAAGGTGCAAAAGTTATTATTTAGGAACTGTTATTATATTTACTATCCATTATCCAATTATAATATTAAGTATAGGTCTAGTCAAAACTGACATTTACCTATATACATATATATGTATATGTATATATATATATATATATATATATATATATATATATATAGAACAGTATGAATTTATGAATTGTTCCATTAAAATGGGTTACAGTTACAGGAAATGAAGAATAAAAAGCAATTATCAAAAAGTGATCCATAATATCTCAATGCTTCCATTTACTTTTAAAAATATGTATTAGTAGGCTAGCATTTCCTATCTACATTAAAATTGTAACGTTAAAACGTGATAAAATACTTAATTTGTTCGAATTTGAATAAGATTATCTAAAAAAAAAATTCATGCATCATAGAAATGTATACCCGTTTAATCAATGATAAATGTGTTGATACGTCTGGCGATATGACTTAACAAAGTATAAATAAAATAAATGTACTTCCTCCTAAACTGATAATGGGTACCCTTTGTAATACTAATACACATTTAAAAACGTGGTTATATCCATATAATTAACTATAAACTTCATGCACCAGTAAATGTAGACATTAATTTCCACACTAGTTTATCTATTTGGGTGCACAAACCACCTTTATCTGTCATCGTTCTATATCTTCCATCGACGAAATAAACTATGATTAGCAAGGTATCGTTTTATTTAAATCTGTAACCAATTTAACATAGAAGTGGTTTTCGAATGACCACCAAACGCCGCATAGGCCGTGTAAAACAAAATTAAACTTGGAGGGAAGGCGACTTCATGTATTGCGTTCACTCGAAATTATTTTAATATGCAAATAAGAAAATGTGAAGTTAAATTGTTTTTGGAAGACGTCGGCGAAGTCAGTTACGTACATGTATTCTTTAAATTAATAGCTCGGCGAGATTAGAGTACTGTTAACTGCTTTACATGGAGCAGGCTTATGGCGAGGTTGGCTCGTTTGTACCGAGAACCAGACAAATGAAAGCACATAATTACTAGGCCGCCCCGTTCTAAATGCAACAAGGATTAGAATTTACATGCGAGCGTTAACAAGCACGCGTATGGCATTTATGACTACAATATTTAAATATCTTTCCCTTTTATAAAGGCAACAGGATGTTCGCAGTGCACGAACTGAAATACAACCGCGGTATACGCACAGGTAGAACCATTTACCTAGGTAAGCTACGAGTAGCTTATATTTATCCATTTCTTCTTTTGGTATATAGAATAGGCTTACGGTGAAGGAAATTTAACAATTACAGCTGGAAAGATAATTTGTTTAGGTCGTAAGTGATTTCTGCTGAAGGCTGTGTGTCTGAATTCTGATGGGATTTCCCATTGACAATATAAAGAAAAGCTTAAACATAATTTTTCTTATTTCTAACTTGAAAAATGACGAGCTTTCTTAGTGAATTTCATTCCCTCTTTACGTCTTTAGAGAATAAAATTTAATCTTTAATGCTCAAAGTTTTTTTATAAGTAACTCGTGAAATTCCATGCAAGTAGTTTTATTAATAGACTAGCGGTGATTGACACAACTTTTTTATTTATTACCGATTGAAATGAAACAAATACTAAATATTAAGTAAATATAAAGTAAATATTAAGCTTGCCACTATATTAAGAGATCAGCGCGTACAAAAAGACAAAAAATCTAAAATTTATTGTTTTGGGTTCTATTGCTTTAATAAAAACCTTCAATAATATTTTTTCTCAAATATCTTCCATGTACAGACAGCGATCAGTTACACTTTATTATATGTATATCCTGAATTTTAAATAAAATCCTGAATTTGTTTTAATATTGTTTATGCGATACCTGTTAAGTACTTAAATTAATTTTTAATAATATATATAGAAAAATAATTATATGGTGTGGCCAATTTGATTTGCAACCCTTTAGCTTAATTTTAAAACTCGGTGAAAAAGTTAGCGTGTCAGATCATCGGTAGATTTTTATATCAGTTAAACTGTGTTTTAACGTAAATTAACTATATTATTTGTTGGTTATAATTTTATTAGATTTGAGCATAGGGATAAAATGGATTACTTATAAATGTCTGAAATGATTAGAGGTTCTCTGTTCTAAGAAAAACGTGATGTAAAGTTAGTTCCTCAATCTTTCGTAACTTCAGATAATATTCTTCATTCATTCATTCTTCATGACTTCAGACAAAAATAAATTCATTTGTTTAGATCACTCAGCAAATAATCTAAGTACTGTATTATTTATCTAAATGTAAATGAATAATTCACTAACAAGAGTAACTAAATAATTCCAGATTATTTTGATCTACGCAGCAGATCTGTTTAAGCGCTAACCAAATAAGGCGTTTAAGCAATATCTTTTATCACGACGTGGCAAAATTGGCTAATCTTGGTGTTCTTAGCACTATTTGTGATTTAAAACAAAACTTTACAGTGTTTGAAATTGTTACATTGGATAACTGCTTTATTTGATAGATTCTATTTAATCACAACTTCAAGTAAGACTAGCAGAACCCGCGGCCTCGCTTCGGCTAGAACTACAAATAAAATCTCTAAAAAGGTAGGTTTCATATAAACTTTCATCATTTTTGACATACTCAATTCATACAAAATTTCATGCAAGTATGTCCAAGGAATAAAAAGTTTCATACAAAGTTTTATGCCCTATTTCACCTCCTTGGGGGTTGAATTTTGAAAAATCCTTCCTTAGTGGATGCTTTCGTCATATGAGGAATACGTGTGCGAAATTTCAATTTTCTAGCCTTAAGGGGTTTGGCCTGTGCGTTGATACATCAGTAGGTCACTTTTGCCTTTTATATACATAATATGTATATAGATTAGAAATTATGATTATCAAATTTACTTATTAGCAACTTGGTTTTTGCTCAGAAACTGTTGTTCTTACAACAGAAAAAATATGTTGTATTTAGATTATAAATATTGGGATAAAATCTCAAATTGTCCAAACTTGACGTGCCATCTATTGTACGTTGATAACACTACAACGATTACAAATCATGAAACTTTCATCACAATCGATTCGTTACAAATAAATAAAAAGATAGATATTTATATATTTTTTATACTATATACATTTGTGTAGATTACCAGCATTAATTATTATTCACCTGTGACTTGTGCAGCTTTTATTTCACAAGTCACAGGTTTTATATACCTAGTTACCTTCTCTTGTCTGCTTTTTAGAGCTTTCTTCAAAACTCATTTATATCAAATGTAATACTTTTTATAGAAAATAAGCTTATTCATAATTAATAAAAAAAATATATTAAAAACATGTTCAGTAGTTGTAATGACAAAAAATCTAGTTGATTTAGTTTAGAAGAGAAGAGTCGTTTGTGTCACAAGCCTGACTATATTTTCACGTTATATATTTTTACTAGCATTGCCCGCGGCTCCGCCCGCGTTCAGATGACCAAAAACCAAATTCTTAGGTTTTACATATTAATATACTCTTACAATGCAGTTTTTGTATTTTTTCTCAGAAATGAGATATTTCCCCGCAGTAAAAAGTATCCTATATGTTGGATAACCAGCTATCATCATACCAAATTTCATCAAAATCTGTTCAGTGGTTTTCTCGTGATGCGGTAACAGACAGACAGACAAAAATTTTAAAAACTATAGATTCAGACTGTGCATCGATAATAATGTCTATTTCAATTAGATTTTCCAAAAAATATTTAATGTACAGATTCAACTCAGTTACAATTTTATTATATGTATAGATGTAAGAGACTATTCATAAAATATGTTCGCTAAAAGAAGATAGGGTGGGGATTACTTAGCATGACGAAATGTGACAAGGTGAGAGGGGGTGTGAGTCTAAGGTAACGTCATTTTTGCAGTTCACTTTATTTTAATTTCTTTCTTCAAAACATGTTGTTATTTTATTTTAAAAAAATTGAGAGCTTCAGAAATGAACACGTATCATAGTGTAAAATTAAATAGTGAGTAGTCCAAATTTATTTAAATCTATTTTTAGATCAATTTTACTGTCGTACATGTATATATAATGTATCTTTTATATAGGTATATTTATACATTGCTACGAAAATCACACTACTATTATAAATACGAAAGTTGGTATGGAGGATGTTAGGAGTAAAGAAAGCTTTCATAATAAGCTTTCAATCTACAATAGTAGATTCAATAAATAGACACATTACATGTAAGAGTGACTTTAACAAATTCTCATGTGATCGCAACCGCAGGCAAAACCTGGTGAAATATAAAAAAACTTATTTCAGATTCATGCAAACACTGTCTGTTTATTACGTGAGTAAAATTATTTAAAAAAATATTTTCGTTCTAAAAGACTGGTTTTTAATTCGACGGAATTCTGACATTTCATAAGTGTTGTCAACTTTGAAACATTGTCACTACAAACGGAAAGCATTTTAGCAAAATAAAAAAATAAACCTTTCTTAAATTCAAGGTTTCAATTAGAAAAACTAAGACTTAAAAATTATTGATAACTCTAAAATGGTAACTATTTTTTTTTTGAAGTTACAATAATCAGTAAGGAAATTATTTTTCTATTACAGGAATCTCTGTCCAATAATCCATAGGTTGCAAGCCTTTTTTAGGAAAACCCTTTCGTATAATATTATATTTTACTCTGTTTTATTCATTTAACCATTAAAAATTTACATTATAGTTAGTGTGCATTAAATGCACAAAACAAAGACTATTTACAATATCATACATATAGTTTACTTGATCTAATTCTGTTTCATATTCTTTGTTATTATATATTAAAAAAATTCAAAGCAGAAAAGGTTTATGATATCTGAATTGTCAAAGAATGACAGCTGTCATATTTCCGTGGAATTAAAAATCAGACCTTACATTAAGTAGGCGGTATGGATAATTTATATTAAAAGATATGAATAATAAAATCTATTTCCGTGAGAACGTTTTAACTAACCGAATTTAATTTAAAACTTTAGTCAGTGTGAATACTATAAACAGCTATAGGTAAATATTCCATCTGATACAAAATATCAATTCTATTGTAGGTTAGAGCTATAATTATCAAATTATAAAAAATATCTAAAAACTTTTTACAGATTTTTTGGTAGCAGGTTACTACTGTCTACGCTTACGGAGAATATGAAGTGATGGATGAACGAAGGCGCTGTTTAACATACAATGGCCAAAATAATAAAAGGTACAACAAATGCCAAGTTTCCACAGACGTTAATTAAAACTGCTACGGTTTACGGCGTTTTGTAACATCCCAATTTATGCGGGAAACGTTTAGAGCGTCTAGCGGTGTTATCTATACGTCTCAATTATGAAAATAATAAACTCTGTTCTTAAGTGTGTTATCGTAAAACTAATTATAATAATAAATATGTAGAGGAAAACTTTAAAATTCTGTAGAATGCTATTTTATAACCATAAATGTTATTAACGTAAATGTAGTTATCGTGCGTCTAGTTGTCTAAATACAATTTCATAAATATTTAAAATATTATGAACTTTTGCCGCGGATTCGTTCGTGCCAAGTTTGATTTTTATTTTTATACTACACTAGCATTACCCGCGGCTCCATCCGCGTTCATATGATCAAAACCAAATTCTTAGGTTTTACATATTAGTATACTCGTATATATACCTAATCACTTCATTGCGCATCGCATGATTGGTAAATAATGGCAGTGATTGACAACGCCACAAAGGTTCCTGAAATGAGATATATTCCCACGGTAAAGAGTATCCTATATGTTGACCCGGATAATCAGCTACGACCATACCAAATTTCATCAAAATCCGTCCAGTAGTTTTCCTGTGATGCGTAACAAACAGACAGACAGACAAAAAATCTAAAGACTATAGATTCGGCCTCTGTATCGATAATAATGTTTATTTCAATAAGATATTCCAAAAAATATTTAATGTACAGATTCGGCTTAGTTACAATTTTATTATACATATGTACCTATAGATTATAGTCCGCATGTAATGGTTATAGGAAACCTTCTATTCGTGTTTTAACACGTAATAAGGCCTTTTGATATATTGTGTGTGTGTGTGTAGTGTGTTACTACCTTAACAATAAAACTTATAAGACATATTTCTTTTTATATTTGTGCTTCAATTACTCCAAAAGATTCCACGCATGTTCACAAACAAGCGATATCGCAGCGCGTTAAAATTGTTGGAGAAACATTATATGCGTTATTGAGACTCGAATTTGTGCGCAATTCAGCGTTTTTCCCGTCCGATATCGAAGTATAATTATAGGCAGAACACCGATTAACATCTGTCGACTATTAAATAAACTCAGATTATAAGGGTTCAATTGTGAGTAATTATTCTTATCCGTCGGATGTTCTCAAAGAGCTGCCTGCCTCGTCTCGACGTGTGCTCCAGCATAATTTTCTCATGATTCGCAAGCAAATCAAACCAACCTTACCCTTTTATTAAGCAGTCACATTGCCTTGACTGCCTAATGTATCCATCTATCTACTTGTAAGCATTATATAATAGTTACAGTAACTTTACATTATGGATGTTATATAAACAATAACAATATATATGTATTGAGTTAGGTTACAAAACAGCAAGTAACATGGTTTATAAATATCTATTTTCCAGACTACATTTTTTTTTGCAAGGGATATAGCCTAATATTTTGACATAAAGCTACTAACTTACTATGTAGGTATAGATATTACATATAATGAAATTAATGATATTTTTGTAAAGTTATCTATTTAATTCCTTTATAATCAAGTTTTTAACCGACTGCCAAAAAGGAGGAGGTTATTTAATAAATTATCAATTATCAATTCGTCGGAGTCTTTTTTTTTCTTTTTTTAATGTATGTTCACCGTTTCTTTGTCAAAAAGTTTTTATTCATATCAATTGGGTTAGGTTAAAAATTGAATATTAAATTACTGGGTCTTTTACTTATACCTACTATGTACAATTTTTGTATGAATACCCAAAAAAAGTCGTCAATTCAATTATGTCAATCTTAGTATTGGTTCGCTTCCACGGATGTTCTAAAGATATGTTGCCCATAAAATTGTCATTAAAGAAAATGACCTGAAATATGATTAAATGAAAAACAGCTTGTCAGATTATATATTGTCACAACATACTAGACTTTAAACTTAACTTTGAGATGGTCTTAATATAGAGTACCTACCATGATAGAACTTTTTTGAACTATAACTCAAGTTTTTTTAGTGTAAGCTGTCTAATAAATAAACGTAATTATAATTTTTTTTTTAATAACAAAATTATATCAACCACTGTAGGTTGATACAGTAGAGCTTTCAAAGCGATCAAAACGTACCGCGTCGGCTTCCAACGCTCTAGCAAAAACCACTGTTGCTTACAGAACGATTATAATATATTAGTTGATCTTTAATTGCGTTGATATAATTACGTCGGTAGCCGCGTATACGTGACGATATCCCGCTCTCCGTTCTGCCTACGCCGCACCGCGCAGATATTAAGAGAAATAACTCGAGCTAACCGATCGAATGTTTTGCGATAATGAACGGCGGCTAAGATCGAAGTGTCATTAGGAAGCTGTAACTGCAGATACGCACCTTAAGTAATCCTCATCGCTTGCAGGAAGTTTATCAGATATATGAGCTTTGATGTATAACTGTTTATCATATTTTATGTATGTGATAGGTTGGGGTTTTTGGTCTTTTTTTTGCTTTTAATTATACTTCTTATTCTTCTTAAACTATTTATTATCATGAGATAAAATTTGTGTTAATTTGTAAATCGAACTTCTTAAATTACTAAACTGATATAAAACATATATTTTACAATGCTAACAGACGTGGGTTATTTTTAATGATATTGTACGTGTACTGCGACATAATTAATGTCCAGAATATAATCATATAATATTTGATGTCGATTTTAACTTTTTACTTCTAAGTATTGTGTCTTTATATAATTTTGATTACATCGATGGTCAAGTGTACGGCTGCAGATCTGGAGATCCTGGGTTCGAGCCCCGGATCGGGTTAAGTATATCTACTTATTGAAAGAGAAAAACGTTTCTGTCAGGAACTTCTCAGTAACAGGCCGAAGTTGGAAAATATTACATCCCCGGACCTTGGAGTCCTGTGCCTGAAATCTCCACGGTCGTGTCGAATTGTAGGAAAGTACCTATAAAGAGTGCACTTGCGTTTACGCACTATATTGCCTGGGTACCTACACACGAGATTAGTCCTATGAGATTTTCACCGTGGCCATAATCCGATTCCAGTACATTATAGTTTGTTTTAAGCGTGTTTCAGTTTTTAACCGACTTCAAAAAGGAGGAGGTTATCATTCGACTGTATGTTTGTTTTCTTTGTAATTTTATTACACGAATATTCCGCAAATTATGAAATGATTTTGATTTTATTTTTAATAGGTCATACTTCAGAGGAAATCCCATATAAATTTTATCGAAATTGAATCAGCGCTTTTTAAAAAAATCAACAAAAACACAAAATATATACACAGATAACATTTTGGTTTGTTGTCCTATTAAAATAATTTTGCTACTGCTACGTCTACACTAAAAATGGAAAATATTTTTTTTTAATAATAAATAAAAATACTAAAAAGTAAAAATTACTGAATGGGAGTTTTCATTTCCTATACATATACCTAATCAGATATTTTCAAAGTCGGTGCCACCCAATGCAAATCAAAGCAAGTAGTCTAGTCAACAAGTGCCTTTTAGGTCAACTTTTTTCAGCAGTTTCGTAAAAATATGAACGAGGTGTCATTGGAATCAGAATGGCATATTAATGATGTTTGAAAAAAATCAAGTTCTGATTGCAAAAATTGCAAAAGTTATAAACAATTAACTAACAATAAAAAATAGGGTTTGGTTTTTTTCAAATATCTCAAAAACTAATTGAGATTTTCAAATCTAAAAAAACATTCAAAAAGAAGAGGAAATCAAACAAAGTGAAAAATAATTTTATTTTTTAATTTTTTCTAACAGGGAAACGTTTTTTCCCTTGAAGAATAGCTTCAAAAATGTAAAAAAATATCAAATTTATAGTATAACAATTATTTATTTTTTAGTTATTTTTCCTTTCCGTTATTTTTTTTTTGTGTTTTGAAGTCGATTTATATTTATTTTTTTAAAGTTTTTATTAAAACTACAATTAATTATGAAAAGGAGTGGTGAGGTTTATTTTGAAAAGTACAAAGTACTCGTAAGTACCTACAAAGACTCTTTATTGGTCAATTAAAAAAAACAACAAGCAAATCCGAAATAGTCTTACAGTTTGTTTATAAATAAGTTATAAGTAGCTACGAGGCAGGTAATGCAAGGCTATTTTAGCCAATTCTCAATCTAATACAGAAATCTATACATATAATAAAATTGTAACTAAGTCAAATCTGTACATTAAATATTTTTTGAAAAATCTAATTGAAATAGACATTATTATCGATACTGAGTCCGAATCTATAGTTTTTAGAATTTTTGTCTGTCTGTCTGTTACCGCATTACGGAAAAACCACTGGAGGGATTTTGATGAAATTTGGTATGATGATAGCTGGTTATCCGGGTCAACATATAGGATACTTTTTACCGCGGGAAAATATCTCATTTCTGAGAAAAAATACAAAAACTGCATTGTAAGAGTATACTAATATGTAAAATCTAAGTATTTGGTTTTTGGACATCTGAACGCGGGCGGAGCCGCGGGCAATGCTAGTGTAACATATAAGTAAAACAAGAATAGAACTCTCTTTTAAGACGTTTATGTTAAAGGTCTAGACATTAAATGAGATTAGTCGACGCGGCGAGGAAACGGGGTGATTTCCTAATGGTCAAATGAGGTGATAGTTAACCATCGTGGGAATCAAGCCAATACTTGTGATGTTTCGTGTTATATTGTAACTGTTTCTAACCTGACGTAGCGCCGTCCAGTACATAGTGCAAACAAGCAAAATGATTATGAAAGCGCGAAATAATTGATCGGAAAGTACCTACTTTCTTAAATATACACAAATATTTGACATCTATACATATAATAAAATTGTAACTAAGCCGAATCTGTACATTTAATATTTTTTTGGAAAATCTTATTGAACTAAATATTATTATCGATACAAAGGCCGAATCTATAGTTTTTTGTAATTTTGTCTGACTGTCTTTTATCACAGAAAAACTACTGGTGGGATTTTGATGAAATTTGTGATAGCTGGTTATCCGGGTCAGCATATAGGATACTTTTTACCGCGGGAGAATATTTCATTTATGAGAAAAAGTACAAAAATTGCAATGTAAGAGTACTAATATGTAAAACCTAACAATTTGGTTTTTGGTCATCTGAACGCGGGCGGAGCCGCGGGCAATGCTAGTTTTAAATAAAACTATCTTTTCGGGAGAGACTCCCGTGGCCATGATTGATTGTAAATCCGCGAAGAAATTAGAAAAAATAGTTTTATTTAAAATATTCTGAAAATGAAAAATAAATGAAAAAGTTACTTTTAAACATTTGCTTGTACTCAAGTGTCAATTAAAGTTAGCTTCTTTGATAAATTTTCCATAAATAACTAATAGAAAAAGAAATATTCACATCGAACTCAGCAACAAGGATAAAAATTATGAATTAATTCAGATAGGGCGGCACCTCTCAGACGCGCGACATACTTCGTCCAGATAAGGGAAAACCGTCGCTGGCTTATAAATGACTCTTTATTAAACGTGAAAGCAGCGACGTCGGCTAATGGGCCGATCATGCGTTCCCATTAAACATTATTTAATATTCAAAAGCGGCCGACGATAAATCACGATCGCCCGCCATGCTTCTTTGACTACACTGCACTTTTGTCCAAATATTTCCTCGTAACTTGTTTTTTAAATGTATTATCCTTACACGGAGACTGATTGCATTTCTTGCTAATATTAATAAGAAATTTGATGATAATATTATAGTTTTTATTGTGGTGAAAATCATGGACTATAACAAAGAGCCATAAAATGTATTCTAAAGTTTGTAACGTACTTAGAGTTTTCTTTTTTATTCGAATTATGTAAGCGGTAAGCTCCTGGGTTTTCCCATTTAAAAATTAAAAATATGTATTATATAAATATTGAAGACTGGTAATAATGGCACCTCTAGAGACGCTGATATTTCTTTCATTTTAGCCCTCTATATTGATGTCGATAGGAAAATCGATTGATTGACGAAACATAGCAATGTTTTTATTATAATTGGCATTAAATCAATTTTAATCACATTCATTTTATTCTCTAACATGAAGATTAATTTTGTTAATTTTTAAATTGACATTACAGCATAAAGTTTTCAAAAGTATTTTTGTTACTATAAATTAGTATTAAAATACATATATAAAATAATCATTACAAACAGTTGATAATAATCGTTCTAGTTCTCTAATTAAAATTTATCTATATATGTTATAATATTCTCTATATATGTTAAAAATATACTATTTGTTGCAAAATACTTTCTAGCTTTACATTTTTTCGGAAATATTGTGCTTTTGTCTTAATTGTATCAATATCTATATATAGGACTAAAATTTCTAACTATTCTATACCTATTGTATACCAAATATTAGTTTGGCAAGTGTCACTATACTTAAAAAATATTTCTCATATGAGGAAGTGAAATATGAGATCTTCGGCACATTTTACAGTGCTAAACAAATCAAACTGTGTACCTAATTGGTAAAATCCGACCATCCTTAACCTTAGAAAAAATAAATTAAAATCGACATTTAAATAAACCTTATAGATGATTATAATATGAAAATCGATTTACAGTTGGCAAAGATATCGTACTGTACCCATAAAATATAGACGGATTGAGTAGACTTCTATTTGTAGTCGGTCAAAAATAACTAAAAATGAATATTAGGTACTAAAATGTTTGTTATTTGATAACTAACTTATCTTAATTGTACATATTGCAGGTTATGTGATAGAGATAGCCATCACCATATCTTCTGTAGAGCATTTCAATATATGGTAGCTTGTATGCTGTAACACTGGCATATCGATGCCAAAGATAGTATCGCTTCGAAAGTTTTCCGAGGTTGTTGGAGCACAATTATTAGTTCTGGGATCCATTTGCGTCTCTTCTATGTTGAATAGATGTTTGGATTTTAATTTTATTACTCCAAAAATAAAAATACTGTATATGATAAAATTTACAACTCTAGTACATTTGTAAGCACGTTGTATATAGCTACGTAACTGGAAAATAAACTTTTTAATTGTTTTTATATTTTACGTTTTCATTCTGACATTTTAAATTACATTAAAAAAGTACTTACAAAATTAAATATAAAAAAAATCAAAACTATATCACTTGGATACTTATCATTTGCTCCAGGCTAAAAAAGTGCTCATTACCAAAAAAAACTACAATTTCTTTATTATCAGCGGTAGGTACTTAAAAAATAAAATAACCTTACTTTAATAATAAAGCCGTATTTCATTCATAGCGTGAAAAACTTATAAGTAATATAACATAGTATTTTTCTCACATAATATGTTATGTGCAGTTAAAGAAAATAATATATAATTTTCCATTAGCATAAGATTATTAACTTCCTATTCCATGATATCTTTATTACAATCAATAAGATGAAACATTTATACGTTTATTTTACATCTATTATACGTATATCCATTAAATCAAATTTCTTTTCAAATCTAATTTTCGGAAAACATATCAAATCCAGCCTATACGCATCTGAGTTTTTGTAACAAATGGCAAAACAATAATTCGTACCCTTGCGATTGAGCTAATAACAATAAAATAGAAAGGCGATCACAGGCGCAGAGCGGCGACTGGTTCAATCAACGTGAGTCAGATTTATTTTTATGAAAATTGGCATAAAATCGGGCGGGTCAGCGCAGTGGCCCCGCGAGACCGCACGCCCGACCGTTTACTGCATCTCGTTTCCTCCGCCTGATCGTGTGAGCCGGCCGCCTCTTGGAAATATTGCCAGTGCTCATAACTTTTTATATGCAGCGATGACATTGCAGAAAGTGTCGGGTATCTCGTGGATTTCACAAAGCTGTATATCTTATGTAATTTATAATATTATTTTCTATGATTTATATTTTATTCTTGTAATGGAATTCATATTCTATAAATAAACGAAGGTTATTACAGCACCTTCGTTATTCATAGATGTGAAGATAAGGTGTCGTATATGAATTAATAAAATTAATATTAATAGCTGTTCTTTGGATATTATGAAATTGGATACAGATTATTTTGTGTATAGATGTCAATTGAGGATTATTGATATGATTATAGTATAGAATAGATGTACCAAGATAAACAATATTTAATATATTTATATTAAAATCTCAAATAATTAACATTTATAAAATATATTTAATTATCATCTATAGTTTTAAAAGTAAAAGTAATTTTTAGAACATAAGAAATTTTATGTAAAAAATGTTTAGATAAATAAATTTGTCACACCCAAACTTACAGAGACACACTCAACATTTGAGCTCTTGCAGCCTTAGCTATATTATAGAGTTGATGCGCTGACTTCAGTATCGTTCTCGTAAAGGCTTCTCTATTGACACCCAATTCTCGGTCGCTACCTCACCCCAAAGGTAATGGTGCTATATGCGATACGTCAATATACATGGTTTTCTTAATAGTCGTACATAATTTTTTTTAAACGTGCGTGTATGTACTTATGTACGCACGTAAGACGTTATACTTTTTTGGCGTAACAGAACAAAAATAGCTAAAAATTTCATGCAGTATGTCACAACTCTCTATATGCATCGTAAAAATTTTACTGTTATATTTTTTTCTTAACGCGCCAAAAGAAGTCTTACTCCAAAAATCATTATTATTACTTTATTATCTCTCAATAATTTTCTTATCATTCAAAATGATATATGCTATTAATTATATTATTTTTATTTTTTATTATTGATGTTAGTCTTAGTTAGATTATGGGTAGATTGTATCACACCCATATTATATTAAACACAGTACCTTGTGCTACTCTTACAAGTTGACACGTTCAATGTAGTGTTGATGTGCCGACTGTGAGTGGTGCGGAGTCACACTTTTAAAGGTTTCTTTATTATTGTCCAACCTTAAATCCTTGCTTCGATACAAACCCTTGAGATTCTTTCAATCTATTTTTATACCTATTTTATTCTTAGACATTTAATATTTTACGTATATGCTATCTTTTGTAAATATCAAAACAAAAAATGCCTACAATTATAAGTATGTAATTATACATTGGACTTATAAAAAAAAACAAGATATTTTACTATACTCATCATCGTTATCATTTTTATTATTCTATTATAGGTTTCTTTACAATACTTCTATTGATGTGATGAAAGTACGTACCCACAAGATTTATCGTATTGAACGGGGTTAGCCAAAAAAGTTATATTCATAAGTTAGAAATAGGGAAACAAAAGGTCGATATAAAGTTTTACATGAAACATAAATCTGGGAGTTATTCTCATGGGAATGGGGGAACGATACAATCCTTTGACCTATAATGTTGATCAATATCTAAATTTTATTAATACAGCGTTAAAATATACAGATAGATAATATTACATTTTAGTACTTTTTGCTAATTAGCATTAAGTTTAGTTAATTTAATATTAAGTATACGATTATAAAATCTCGTCGGATCGTCAGTATAGTTCGGTATGGTGATAACCATCTCATGCCATAAATCACTTTTAGGTATAATTCTCATCCAAACATTTTTAATAACTTTGAAGAATAATTTTATGGCCCCTTTTTCCAGCACATTAAAATTTAGTTACATTACCAAAACACATTCAGTATCTTATTTTATATTACTAACATAGGATTCAATATAGCTGTGTATTCTATCCTCGAGGTAAATCCAAATTTTCAATCTTGACAGTTATCATTTTACCAAAGTAAAGCTCCCATAATATTTGCCCGTTCGAGAGAAGTCTTCGAATTTCATATTTATTTGCGAGAGCAAACAGCCCACACCCACGCCGCCGGAACTGATATTATTGTGCATTCCGTATAATATTGTTTGCTATTTGGCACATTCTCTGTTTGTTTTCGTTTTTCATATGAAAGGGGAGCTATAGATGTGCAAACAAATGGGTGTGAAGTTACTCCGCACTCGAGTTTGTATCGGAAAATGCTATTAGCTCATAGTCTAAGTTTTATTTAAATGTTCTTTCTATATAATAATAAACAGTTAATATATTAAAATAACATATTAAATCAGTCTGTGATCATAGGAGTAAAGCATTGTTCGCTGGAGGATATGAAAGCAATCCATTAAATCGGAACGGGAAGTGAATAGCGACCGAAGTCGAAGCTGAGACGACTCGCTTCTGATAACCCATAATACACGGATATTTTTGCGTTGCTCATATGTCGGAAGTAATGGCTCGTGTGCTTGCACGAAGGAAACTTGAGGACTATATGGTTTCGTGCTTTTTCGTTAATAATTTAAAGAACCATATATATGGCGTTAAGAAGTTCATGGGTGTTTAAAAATATAATAATGCGGTAAATGAAAAATGTGCCTTATAATTATATTTTTCAAAGAAATAATATTATTGCATGTAAAATTAATTCTCAAAAAAATATATATTTTGCTATAACAGTTAGGTTGGTCTATTAGGTGTTATTATAAAATAAATTCAATATGTCATTTGAAAACATTGAATATCCACGATAAACTTTCGTAATCTAAACCATAATATATTATATTTGGCATATAAAAGGCTCGCTTATCCAAGGGGTTTGACTGGAAACGAACATAAAGGGTGATCCTCTGTGACAAATACCGTGATATACAGAGCGACAGTCGTAAGAGAAATATTTTTATAAGATGAAACATTATTATTTTTGGGGGCATTGGGATCAGACGGTCGCGTTATGAGTTTTGTGATAACATTATTTTGGCTATTTCAGTTAACTGTCTTTTATATTATTATGGCATGTTTATAGATAAAACATACTCGATACTAATAAAATATTAAATAATAATAGATTATGTAGCTTTTATTTTCAAAGATAAACGCTTACAGAAAGTTATATTTAAATCATTTCATCAATTTCAGCTAAATCTATCTAAGCCATGAGATTAAAATATTGTGAGAGAGAATGGTAAAGCTACATATGGTTTTGGTGATAAAAATAGCAGACAATAGGAATGGCACGAAGAACAGTTCCTGAACAGGAAACAGTTAGACGATAAACTGTTAATAAAACAAATTAATGCGTGTTAACCCTAAAATTGGACAAGTTCAATGCAGAGGTCGTTACCACTATAGGAAATAAACCATAGTGTATTAACATTGAAATCTGTTCGTTGTATTCGGTGTCATTAAAACCAGGGTGGAATAAAATAGTATTATAAGCTTTACGATTTAGTATATTAGGTTTATTTTCATTCGTTGTGGTAGCGGTAACCAATCAAAACATACAAGCAGCATATTGATTCCAAGAAGTGTCGCTGTTAACGTGGAGGCTGAAGTTGAATACATTAGCTGGCGGCGTAATCAAGTCTTGTTGCTTGTAAACAAACATCGGGAGAACGGTGGCGGAGCGGCGTCTCGGGAAGCTGGCTGGTGGCAAGGCCCGGGGCGCGCGTACCCTTACAGGAATTCTATTTCCACGACAAGCATCATGTGTTAATTAACTCGCACCTACGATATTGAGATATCGTCGTAGATGCTACTGTTGTTATTAGCTGAGAAGGCTTATTGCTTACTGTTCGTCTCCGCATACTGCCTTGCGATTGTTTGTCGTGCTACACTACATTGGTTTACCTTTTAGAATGATTACAATATGTTTAATTAAAGATGTGTATTGTGTAGTATTTTAAAACTTAATTATTTTTAATGTTAACCAGAATATACGGCTAAGAATAGTTCGCATGGAGGTAATATCTGTTATTTTTTGTAGATTTTGCCAGCGACTTTATCTGTGTAGTTTGTTGTTGTTGTGAAGATAACATGATATTACCTCAGTAAATAGGATGTTAAATGAAAGAAGAATTTTTCAAATTAGACTATATAGTTCCAGATTGTAACATTCAAACAAGCAAACTCTTTAGCTTAACATATTAGTATAAAAGAGTCATATAGCTAACTATTCATGATTATTTTTCTATCAAGCCCTAAAATAACGATTTTACTACAAGTAATATATAGTAATAGCAATACTAAATCTATGATTTTATGGGATAATAGAATAACCTGGATAATTTTGTGTCAAGTTTATTTCCTGTATCTGTATAAAATAAACTTGACAGATAAGCGATATCATATATCCCCTTAGTCCTAGCTCCCACGAGTGACTTTGGTCAACGTGACTACTTTGTCCTCTCGTTTGGTCTACGAATATGGATCACGCACCTCGCGCGCACCGCGTGACAAATGGATGACAATTTTGTCCGCCAACCCGCGGACAAGCCCGTGACGACACTACCGCGCCGGTAGGTTTCAATGAACGCGCGCGTACTAGTGACATAATTGTCACTTCCACGCATATCCTACGTTCCCGTCCCCTGTGGCTTTTCAACTATTGACAAGGTAGCCTGTAAATATGGGATCTGCGTTGCATAATTATATATAGACGAAGTAGATTGTTTTTTTATTTCTAAAAAAAAAAAACAAAAAACCCAACGGCATAAAACTAATAAATAAAAAAAGTATTTACTGTATTTTAGTTTTATTTAGTTAGATAATTTGATTTTAAACAATTTTGTGTTTCAAAATATTTTTAAACATATCACAACTAATATGAATAGGTACAATAATAAGGACATTTCAAAAATATATTATAATACAACGACTATAATATATTTATACTATAATATATAACTACAACTATTATAATATATTTTTGAAATATCATTAAATCTCTTCATTTTGAAAGCACCCTCAATAAGTTTGGAAGAAAATAATGCAAAATATCCAAAGTGACGCATAAAATCCACCATTATTGTATTTTACAATCAAAATAGGTATATTTTAAAAATACCTGATGAAACTCGCATAATATCAAGAAAAATCTAACGATATTCATGAAATTCGGTTTAGCCGCTTAGGGGTAACAAGAGCACCTCGACTCGGACATACATACATACACGTCAAATACATAAACCTTCTTGTGTATTTCACCGCAGCCGGGTAAAAAACCCTTCTTGATAAAAAAATAAAATAATAGTTTGACGTTCATTTGAAAATTAATGTATGGGAAAATGTCTGTCACACCCAGCACCGATATTTTCTTTTATGTATCATGAGTACATAGATAATGGCCGTCTCGTCTAAATCCATGTCGACATTATCCAGCTTTAAGAGCGCGAGCGTACGAGTGACCTGTGTCATTGTGAAAAAAATCTGTCATGTCACGTCATCAAATAGGAGTGCGCTCACGGTGTGTGACAGTCACGCAACTTTTTTGAAGTCCAAGCGTCATATCATGACCCTACGTCATTATAAACGTCAGTGGGTGTTATTATAATAAACTAGCGAGTTATCCTCATTTCGTTACTCCAAGTCATAATCTATTTGTGAATTAAATTTCATCCAAACTTGTTCAGCCGTTTCAGCGTGAAAGTGTAATAGGTCAAAAACCTATATAGTTTTTGAATTAAAGTTATTGTACAAACTTTCGCATTTAAAATAGGAGTCTGATTAAGGAGATTAATCTATTAAGCAATCTATTGCTTTGTCAAAATTAGTACGTTGAATATTTTAGAGAATGACACATCTTAATGGGCATTTTTATTTGGGTGGGTGTTCCATTTTAGAAATAAACATAATTATTAAAGAGAAGCCGTTCGGAAACCACATAAAGTGCGAGCGCCAGCTGTTCCCACCGCGCCTTTATGATGAAAGAGGTAATCTTTGAAAACCTGCCACTGTATCATGTTTCCTGTTATGACTTCAGTTTTTAATAGGTGTTTTTTTAAATCTTTTTATTGTACAGAAGCACTTACAGTATAACGCTTGGTCTATTTTAAATTTAATTGTTTGGTGCATGAAAAAATTTACAATATATGTATGCTTACAACTTTCCAATCAGAGACAAATCTTCATAACCCGTAACGTAACGGCGGGCATCGTATGACATATTCGTATCATGCAAATGGAAAGCGCGACGAATGGCTCGTAAAATTTGCTGTTTCTTCTGTTTACGACCATGGTTTTATAAAATTTTATTACTTACTGCAGGAATGTTGTTTTGAGTATATTGTCGTCTACGTATTTTTCGAATATATTTTTATTATTAGTTTTTGCACGTGACTCCGTTCGCGTAATACATATGTCGATAAATAATAATTAAAGTGTTAGTTCAGTATTATAAGCTATCCTGTATATTATATCGAATTTTGGTCAAATCTGTTAAAAATTAGCCTATATGCGCATACAAACACACACTCCTTTACTTTCTGCATTTATAATAGTTGCGTAAATGGTGTACCTAATGTTTTAGGAGATAATTAATAGGTATTGCAAAGCAAACTGCTCAATGCAACATTATTAATTCGGTAATAAAATATACTTGTTTATTATAAATGTTGGAAAGGGTATATTTTCAACAATACAATAAAAATATATTTCAACATCTTCCACATACATCTATGTTTTTTTTATCAAATTAAAAAAAATGGGGTGTTACAAAAGTTCTATGTACAAGACATGTACGTAGAATCTGTCGTCTATAGTGCTACAAAAATACATATTACTATAAAAAATTATGTTGATAAAAATTTTTTTAGTGACTTCTTGTTTTGCTATTTGATTAAATTTAGAAATTGTTATTATTTCATTTAATTAATTTATATTTTGATATCTACTTATTTTTCTTTGCAATATAGGCAAATTATTCCAGTTGAATAATAAAATCTCAAATAAATCGTAACAAATGCTAGCAATATTTTGTGATGCTATTAATTATGTTAATGGTATGACCTTTCTGAACTATAATCTAACACTGAGAAAAAATGTGATAAAAAGAGAATGACGACCGGTTACCGCGAATTAGTCATTTTGGCAGTGGCTCAAAATGAGTCAAATTAAATTACAGCTATCTCAAAATATTAACTATTGTCTAAGGAGAACTCATAAGAAACACTAATGTGTCGCTACAGATTTTAAATCTTCTTTAATGAAGGCGCATCATTAAAAATCTTCATTTTAAACAATTTGTTGAGATTAAGATCACGTTAAAAATATTGTGTTGTCAACATTCCTGTCGAGATGAGGTTGATTTTTGGCACTGAAAAAAATATAAAGTGACGTAATTTAATAGTCGTCAACTATGTAATTGATTGGTGTGCAGCTGTCGTGGGTGAAACTACTTCATAAATCTAATCATTTGATGATTTTCTAGAATAACAATAATTAAAACCTATAAAACTATAATTTAAAGTGTCAAAGATTTTAGCGAAAGTGTTAAATTAATATATTATACTCGAAGTATGCTATTCAAAAGGCGATAGCAAAAAGAATTATTATTTTCTTTTTGTTTGCATAAACAGATGAAGATTACAATTTTGATGGTAACTTTCCCCGTCTGCTTCTTCCAAAACATAAAGTCGGGCTGAAATTAGTTTTTGCATTGCGAAAAAATACTTTTATTGCCACTGTTATTGTTTATTATATTATTATACTCATATTCCTATAAAGGAAAAGGATTTTTACTTTCCATGGAAGAACGACTTACGATATTATTACTACTTGTATTAAGCGTGTTTATATCATATTGTTGTGACATAACATGAATACAGATTTATGAGAGCGAAGAGCAAGAACTTATGAAGGGAAGACTTGTAAGCGTTACGAGTGTTCGACTAATAAACACGTCTTAATTTCTCGTTGAATAGTGGGCTATTAAAATAAAGTTTTAAATTATGGTACGTCAGATTTTATTTACGTCGCAACAATTTATAGTGCATGGATGCGTGACATCGTGGCTCCGAGGCGGGCGGCCGACGCTGGCGCAGTGCGCGGGCGCATCGCTGACACGCTTATGACAACGTGTTGATAGTTATATTTTCCATACGATTTACGACATTATAAGAGTATGGTGCTAGCTGTTAATATGCTTTCAGTTTCATAAATAGTAGTGATTTTATTTTGATGTCCTACAAGACACTCGATGACACTATAATGTTGAAGAAAGGTATAAGCTAATTTAGTCAAATAATCAAGGATGACTGACTCATGAATTTTCTTAAGTAATGTTGCCGAGTAAATTTTATTTGGCACTTTCGCGTTTATAAATCAGGAAAATAATTGTAAATTGTTTTTAAACGCGCGAACATTCACAGTTTGGGGTTCAGTGCACATTATCCTGATGATATATGAAAATGTACACATTTCATTGTTCTCAATTTTTGTCACAGCTAAATCAGAAGCTTTAACGATAATAACATGATTTTTCTTTTATTATTTTATTTGTAAAGAGTTATTAGTGAATGTTTATTTTATTAAGGGACAATCACCTACTTTTTATTTTATAAATAAACGACAATTTTCATTTCATATAATGATAAACGTATGTAAAATTTATTATGTATGCTATTTAATCCCTTCTACTAACACTATATATTTTTTTCAATAGTTTTAGTAAGCTTCTGTTGAAAAAAATACGAAAATCTTTTGAAGATTGTAAATATTGTGAACTGTGCAGGACAGTGCAATATATTTCATAAAGAGCAATGGAGAATTTACAAGCTGTCGGTGCAAAATGATGCCCAGAGGTGGCCGCGACTCCTCGCTACTACTCCTTGTATGGAAAACTGTGTATCTAAAATATAACATACAGAATTTGACCATTTTTTAAACATAACACGAAAATTCTTTTTGTATAAGAATTTTATTGCCAATAATCGTTTTTCCGTACAAAATGTATGGGGAAAGTTATTGGCGATTTCTGTCATTTCTAGTACTCATACCTTAAATGGTCCCATAGAGTCTTTTGATTTTTACATGAAATAGGATCGATTGACACAAAACATTTTTTTTTGGTATTTTAGCATTTTTTTCGCTAACTGTACATTTTTTCCAAAATCTGTAAATGCAGTTCAGAATATCTCAAAAAGTTATGGATGGTCTCCTAGGAACATTTTCCTGTAACTATAGCAGTTAAGGTACCTGCCCCGTCCCATCGCAACAATCCATCCTGTATACCTAAAAATTTATATTGTAGAGACGAAATAAGCATTATTACATTTTTTACAATAGCATGAGTGACTTTTAGTCGTTAGCCAAACAACAATTTTCGAGGTAATAAAAAATTCACTTCTCGCGTTCTACACGTTGAGTGTGCAACGCAAAATGTTTCCCGAGCGTCCAGCGTAGCCAACATTATTATTTATGTGCTCGAGAAAGTACATTTATAACAATATTACGGCTGACCGCGCCCGCCCTCCAAATGATTTTCCTATTTTCCGAAGATTGCAGGTGTATTATATTTCATGAGCGTTATTTATGGCGTGACTTTTATTACAAGTGCGTGCAATGTCTCTATTATATTTTTTATTAGTAAAAATTATTTGATCAATAACATCTTCACAAAAATTTAGGCACATTTTTTTTCGATACACGCTAATAATAATTTAAATTCAACAATTAGGAGCTTCATTTTCTTATGTTTATGTTTCCTTCGCGTGGACAAGACATAAAAAATCGGGTTTTTATCTTGAATTTGATTTTATTGTGATACGAATTGATAAACTAAAAAAAACGTTTAATTATTTTTTAATTGGTTGAGTGCTGCACAAAGTACTGTATACGGACATATAGAGTAAGCAGATTCATAAGAAGAATACTCATTGTCTCACTGATGGCTCTCAGCGATTTATAATTTTGGAGGAGAATTCCCCACGGATGGATATATCCGTCAGCCGGCGCCCTCGGTTTCGAAGTCTGTCTTACGAGGCTCGCGGGAGCCGCCGTCGCTCAACTCTCTATAACCAATAACCGTAAATAACCCAGTTATGGACGTAATAATAAAAAGATACCTGTGTTTGTGGGTTTTAACGGTATTCTATTATTATAAGATATATACTTCAAGTAAACAGTGTATTTCAGGTGTAATGCAATTACTATGTTACTACATACATTTTCGCAATGATAAACTTATTTTTCTTTCAATTTTACTGAGAATCAGTGGGTTGGTAATATTTTCGATCCATGGAAATATATTTATTATCTTAACTGAGTCAGTAGGATACTTTCTTAAAGCCAAATATCTCAAAGCATCGCTCGACTATCGTTTATTTTTACCTGAAGCCCGCGATCCCGCACATCTCTCCCTATTAAATTTTGTTTGCATTTATTTTAAAGGTGCGACGCTCGAGATGTGGTATGTGAAAAATTACACCTCAGTCCAATATTTATGGGTGATATTCGGCAGCGGTTCCTTTGTGCGATGAGGGTGTATAAATAACATAGCTTATCGCGTGGGAGCCTATCCTTAAATTGGATTTATTTTAATTATTTATTGATACTATTATCCGTTATTCGAAGTAATTTGATATTTGTCATAACTTTGCAGTCTTCATTTAATTTCTGTCCGTATGCCTCATTTCTCAAACTTAATATTTTATTTTGATATGTTAGCAGTCATTATAAAGGATAATATTAAATTAACTAGACTATCAATAACCTGAAAAGTTTACTATTGATTGAATGCATTGAATTGTTTTTGTTTAAATAAAATTATTAGCGATCAAGGTCTTCTTAATTAAGTATATGCACAATATACCTAAAAGATTTTTATTTTTTTAACTGTCTATCCTTTACTACGCTCGTAATCTCTATTTCTTTAACGTACCATCATAAACACTTCAGTTTTATCTGCGCGTTTACCTTTACGTTTAAATAAATAAATTATAGTCAGCGAGTATAACGTTGGTTATTTTTATCTATAATCGCGGAGTATGACCATAAATTAGTTCTATATTTAAAGCATGTTGTTTTGCATACAGACAAGCCGTCTGCACATGCGCGCGACATCAATCTCAATTCTGGGATATTTTTTCGTCTGCGACACAAATGAGCCATAGTAATATCTCATTGAAAGTGGAACTTTATCATTAGATAAGTTAACTGCGCTAATAGCAATATATCGCTATTGTGTCAACCAAAAGTAAACAAGGGGCAAAATGATTGACAGCGTCAAGAAATTTCATTTTGCGCCTTATTGAGAAGTCGAGTACATGTCGATAGCGCGCCAAGCCTCCACTAAAACACTTGATTGCCTCCTCAAGGACGCTCTGTTGTGGCTCGTCACCACTCAATTTCATTTGTTACCCTACTCTTTTGGCTACAGTCCGCTAAATATTTAAGAGCCACATTGGTCTGCAAGTACATGCTCATTTCCGATTCATTTAGCTTAAAAAATAATTCAATTGTATTGAGTCATACTTACATTTCATACTAGACGAACTTGTATAAATCACATTTTTAATGTATGTAGATAAATGTTAATTGTGCCAAGTTTAATTTTTGACTAAAACACACCTTATTAAGATATTCCATATTAATTGGAAAAAATCTTAGAATTAAGTACATAATGACACATTATTAAACTTTTACACAATAAAATTAAAGTACTTAACATTCTTTTTCAGCGTCTATTCATAGGTGGATTTAGTATCCTCTATTTCAATAAGAAAACAAGATCGAAGTCCCAAAGCGACATTTTTATGCTTATTCAAATGTCATATTATTTTGCATTTAACATTTTGCTGGGTGAAACGAAACCGTCAGTGACAGGAGAATTTAATAATGACAAAATAATACAAGGCAAGTTTAAGAGCGACCCTTTTTGCTGTCCGTCATACGGCGTTCTATTCATGCACATAATATTTCTGGGATATTCACCGACCGCCTAACGACTGACTAATTTATTCACGTGTGGTGGGTAAAAGTTTACGAAATGACAGTAAATTTTTTACAAAATCTTTTATCAAGCCTTATATGTCTACGTAGGTAACTATTATATTTATTTTAACGGGAAGAAATGGCATAAATTTGGCAGTTACTTGGTATGATGGTGGTCACAGTTTCGATTTTCGCACGGAGACAATGTTGCTGTTGATCTCTTGATCTAGATTGTTAATTATGTTCTTCTGGTATAGATAAATCATGATATTAGACACGGTTTCCTATTAAGTAGAAAGTGGGAAGCAATTGATGAGGAATGGATTTACACTTTTAATATGAATACAATACCTAGCAATAAAGACAGTGTTAAATAATATGGCATTTATAATTTCCATAAGTTTATTTGAAAAGATTAATTTAAAATGCAATATATAAAATTAAAAATAGCTATTTTATTTATTATTAATATATATATATATATATATATATATACCTAATCATTTGTCAACAGCATATATCTTAATAAATAACGTCATCAAATTTTTATTCAATTGATTCGTTTCAATCTAACGTTTCGAAGGTTAAACGCAATCATAATGATAAATGCGTATCGCTTCATCTCAAGCGTAAAGATTAATGCGCGAGAGGCGAGTGCGACTAGACAAAACCGCCTGCGCGTACGCAACAAATACTAATTCGATCCGTGACTCCAAGTATTCCTATGTTCACGCGACAACGATACACCTTTTACCAATGCTTATTATTAATCTCATACACAATTCAAACAATATCAAGTACTCTGACAATGCACTTTAACTAATACGCACTTTCTAATGTCTCTCGTAGAGTTCAAATTCTTATGTATCTCATTTAGTTTCGGAACATCAATAATCGGCTCTACCATCCTACAAAGACAATTACGTGATCTAAATGCAAGAACTATATCATGAAATAAAATAAAGCTGGATGAAAAGGAATAATATAATGTTATACAAAAAATATATTAAACTCTGTTGAGCATTGTTCAAAGTGCTTTGTTAGGATACAATTACTATATTAATACGCGAGAATACCGCTCGATTAAAGTCATAAATGAGAGAAATGTGGGATCAAAAGAATAGCAGGTGTCCTCTATTATTATAATTTGTCATTTGCTCTTATACCGCCGTTGTGAGCTTTTGTAGTTTTATTTATCACTTTAAGCTCATTAACCTTTTAAATTTCCAGTATTTCCTTTTTAGATGACTAATATGGCGCGGTGTAGTCATAAAGATAATAAATATGTGTTTAAGTTTATGATTTATTTACTGATTTGCATAGATATAGATATTAATTAACAGTTTTATATTTCCTATAAAATACATAGTTTTTATTACATTTAAGATTTGTTTGCATAATCGCTATAAAGATTATGGTATTTAAAAATGATATGAGTATTTAACTATCTGTTCAATCTACTTAGTAGGCATAAATTATGTGCGGACACATTACGAATTTTACTTCTCACTTCACTTTAATGTTCGTCCGCCTTATATGTAACTAGCATTGCCCGCGGCTCGGCCCGCGTGCAGATGACCAAAAACCAAACTCTTAGGTTTTACATATTAGTATAATGGGTTTTACATATTAATATAGCAGAAATGAGATATTTTCCCGCGGTAAAAAGTATCCTATATGTTGACCCGGATAACCAGCTATCATCATACTAAATTTCATCAAAATCTGTCTAGTGGTTTTCTCGTGATGCGATAACAGACAGACAGACAGACAGACAAAATTTCTAAGAACTATAGACGGACTCGGACTCTGTATCGATAATAATGACTATTTCAATTAGATTTTCCAAAAAATATTTAATGTACAGATTCGACTTAGTTACAATTTTATTATATATGTATAGGTAAAAAAACTAAATAATATTTTTTTTATATTTCAATATAACTTAAATTAAATTAAAAAGAAAATGAGTAGTAAATTTAAAAACAATTTTTTAAATAAAAATTATATGAATATTTTCTAGCAAATCATTATATTTATTTATGAATTTAAAATATATTTCAAAAAAAATAATATAAACTAAAGTTCGTAAATAAACGAAAGAAGAGCAAAGGAAGATGTACGACTTAAACTTATGAGTCTATATATATAATGACTTTCGTAAAAAGCATCCTTGCATAAAAAACTGGTCAATGTTCTAAATATTATGACAAAAATCTAAAAAGTCTTAAAGTCATTTAATTAAATGAGGAGAAATTGTAAGCTTCGATCGAAACCACACTTTAAGGAAAGGCGCGTATTAATTTATTCGTAGCACAGTAATTCATAAACGATAAGCGTATTGTTCATAAATTGTTTCATGATTGTATCCCAATTGATACAAACATTTACAGATTGTTAGCTGAATAACAATGACCCAAAATAATCCAAATTTAAACGCCACAACAAACTTGACGGAATATAAATGTGTGGCTTGATCCTGCTGGCTTGTGAACCGAGAACGTGATGCGTCGTTATTAACAAGCCTGCATTAATGACACATAAATACGAGTATGTAACCGCACTCCACACTCACAGCGCCCAGACTTTCACGCGTCCATTCGGCAAGGTATATTCGGTTGCTACTAATTCGTAGACGGTTGAGATGCACAATATTTGCATAAACCTAATCTTGTTAACATATTAAATAGGCAATTTTAATGATACAATTCTAACATAAGTATGTTTATAGCTGCCTTTCACGTCGACCAGATTGGTCCAGGATGAGTATGCTACGATTAATTCGTACTTAGAAGTCAGAATCAGGCGTATGACTGGGTTTCACAGATTATAAACTGAAATATCTAGTGTATAGGAAACACCTAATCGTCGATCAGCTGGGCTCGATATCGCGGGGGAATTTTGCGGTTTCCCGAAGGTACAGAGATCGTGGAGACTTATGAGAGGATGTACTACTACCTAGGACAGATGTTTATGTATGACCTGACCCGAAATAAATATATGTTAATAAGTATTATGAATTCTAAAATATGAATCTTTATAACCTCTGGCTTCACTGCGTGCTGACACAGGATTGAGGTACCTTTTATATTTCCTTACTTCTGTGCACTTTTAAAAGCATTTTAGTATGATGACAAAGTTTAGTTTTACGGTAGATTGATCATTATAAATCATTTTATTTTGTACATATAAGACTTCTTTGGATATTATACATATACTGTATAATTATATATATCTAATATTTTATTAAATATACACTAGATATGCAAATTACATATATTAAATACCGATAAATACGCATTTGTGATTAATATTTCGAGGCCGTAATTCGTTTAAGACGTTTACATTTTTATGAGCGAGACGTACAAGAATTCACGACAAACGCAGCAGTGGTTAAGCCTTATTAGTACCGTTTACTGACTAAAATTGTACAATTTTATGTGTAAGGCGTATGTTTTATTGAAACTGAGATAATTAATCGACAATTACGGTGCTGGATGTTATAATACGAGGCACACCGCTGTGAGCGCAAGCCTCCGTCCCTGCTTAGGATCTGAATATCATATATAAATTGAAGAAGGCGCTCCCCGCTGCCGAGACGCACCGGATAAATATTGACATTTATGCACATATTGTTCCATATACGTTTTTTATGATTGTAAAATATGAAGCTAGAGCGGAACATTCGTTTGGCTTTTTAATGTCGATACTCTTTATAAGTAGCAATAAAAATTAGCATAATTGAATGTTTCTCGTTGTAAATACATATTATTCGGTCATATAAGTCCAAAGCGTTTCCGTTTATGCCTCTTAATCAATAGGGAGTACGTATATGGTTTACTAATAAAAATTCGAAACGATTTTTGTGTCTCCTACACCATGTATGTTTACGTGTCTCCATAATAAAAATTAAAGAGTATTGTACTATAGGTATCTAGTCATAATTATTTTGAAACTTCCAGTACGAACGAGGCCTTCTTGCAGAGTGGGCGGCATGTGGCGACAGCGACACGTCGATCTGATAACATGTACTAGACAACATCCAGCAGTTATCTGCAGACGTGAAATCAATTGAGCTCGCGGAATTATCGCATTACGATGCCTGAGCTTTGCCTAATTGGATACTTCCTTCCATGTTCTTTTTCAAATACAATACGTTCGATCGTTAGCTCTCGTGCGTACTCTAAACGGGACGTATATTTATAACTATCTTAAAATATGCCTAATGCCATCCGTATAGAAACATTTTCGTGTCGTGACTAAAAATGACGCGACAGAGAATGACAACAAAAATATAAAGGCCTTTTATATCACAATTAATCACCATTTTACTGAAGCTGAAATATTTTTATTGTCATGTCATCTATTGTAGACTTAAACACAAGGGCATAGGGCACGTTTTTATTTTTAAATATATATCACAACAGTAGCAGGAAATGCCGCTGTAGTGTCGAGTGAATAAAAAGTCTGAAACACGCATTATGTTGTTGACTGCAATCTAACTCATTCCATATTTGAAAAGACTCCTCTGACAGATGCCACTTAATTTTATGATATAATTTATGGGATCATATTTAGTGACAAAGTTCACTTCATAGAACTATTGTTGATAGAATTTAACGCTGTTAACAGCGCATTCAAGTTGTATTAATCACTCCACGACCGCGGACACGCCGGCGTGTCAGTTAACAATAGGTCTCTAGAATTTTAATTAATTTCTTAGAAATTTACCTGGAGGTGTTATTAGTTTAAACTTCTTTAAAATGGGTCAAGTGTTAACTTATTTTTGCTATTCTGTTAAAACAACTTACAGATATGACTAATATGTACTTACATATCTATGACTATTTTTTTATTCATACTTAACAATTATAATCATCAATTCAATTAAAAAATTCAATTAAAAAAATGTTTCTTCAGACATTAGGAGAATAGACATAGTAACTACTATACTATGTAAAGAATATTCCTTAAAGTTGTTTTGAGTAGTTCATATATCAATCACTGTCCTATAATATTCCAATAATTATTATTTTATCGATAGTGCATTTATCGACATATTAAGATTTGCAAACGCATGTCACATTATTACTATATTGACTGAAAATTGAACTATTGAACTAAAAACGAATGGTGTCAACAACAAACGGCTGATATTATTTTTCATCATGTTTCGAGTAAGGTGACTGGTGATGTATACATATTAAAGAGGTCGAGCCATAAATTTCTAATACATTCACTGACCATTGTAATATTAGCCATTCAGCGTAAACATTATAAAATCACCTCATCGTATCGATCGTCTTTAAGTCAACGCTTCATATAACAGTCCATTAGCATAATCAACTAAAAATAGTCTTGTAAAAGAAGAAAGCAAAAAGTAATAACTTTGGTTTTTTTAACCAACTTCCCCAGAAGGAGGAAATTTTTCAAGTTTGTTAATGTGTGTTTGTTTATTTCTTTGACTCGCTGTATACTAACTACAATGTTCTTGTGACTATAGCACTTGCCAAGAATGTATATGTAAACCTGGGGGACAATATAAACACATGGTAAGTGTATACTTTCAATTCATATAAATAGTGCTAGTGATAATGGAAATCTAAAAGCTTATGTTATAAACTACAAAAATGTACGTAAATGTTTATGCGGTCGGTTTATTTTAAAAAAGACATTACAACCTTTAAATTGAAAGTTACTGAAACATTTATGAAATTTAAATTTTATAAATTAGTCTATTAAAAAAAACAAAAAATATGCATATTTAATTAATTCGTCCCTCTACTACATAACACAGCCGTTTTGTCTCTAATGATGATAAATTATCGTGTATTAAAACTGAGTATTTTGAAGTGCCTCAATAAATTGTTCATACTGTCAGAATATAGTGAAACGACAATTAAATGGTCGAACAAAATTACCACACAATGCGCCATGTATATCATGAGATGACATCTGTCTGCCACTCTGAAAATGCTGGACCAACCACTCATCATACACTGCTTGAAATATTCTACAAAGAGCTATGCAATTCAACTACAGTTATTTATAAATAGATGGATTTATAAGGTATTAGATTAATTTGAGCTTGCAAATTACTACAATATTATCCTTTATGTGATTAATATACATTTTGACTGATAATAGTATAGGTAGGTACTATACTTTCCTTTGACTTTTTCTGTCCTACTTTAGCTTATTTAGATTTCTTTAAAGTTGGAACGCAACTGAATGATAAAACAAATCATTGCTATAAACAGGAATCTTTCAATTCAATTCAATTTTTTTGTTTAGTGGCTTCTAAACAGAAATCTTTATCGAGCTTCGTAAAGACAGTGGCGTTGGTAAAGTCAATATGACACGTGCATTTACGAGTTTTAGTTCGAAATTACGAAATTAATAAAAAAAGTACCAGTAATATATAAATCGTGCGATTGATGTGAGATATTATAATTTTGTAACATAAATTGTGCCCCTCGCACAGATCGTAAGGACACGACGCATGAAATGGAATGCACTTAATGAGCTCCCGATAACTTATGCACTACAATTTGATTTACACTTTTTAGAATTTTAACCACTACGTTATTATGAAAAATAATGCGCCAAGCTAATTACGACTTAAACCAAACATAATATATAACTCGTACAAAGATTTATTACATCTCAGAAAATCTTAAATTATGATCATATTAATATATTTTACTAGTTGTTACTCCAAATTGAGATGGGTATATCATAATTCAAAAGAAAAGTCCAAAATGTCAAACTATCATTCAAAACGCTTATTTTAAAGTATTCTTGATGCTATTCTGACTTCAAAATAGATCTCGTTATTTCTTTAAGGATAATGCAAATCATTATGATAATAAGTTTTATCGCAGCGGTTACAGATTCATAATAAAATTATGTCCATGTATTTGTAAAATTATGGCGCGGTTTTATTTTCAAGTTTTCACGTGGCCGATAACGTGGAGGCGAGGACTCTTCAGAAATTCATATCAAAGCCATTTCAATTTCATTAGTCTATTCATAGGGATATTCATGTATGTGTATTACGTAACATTAGTTTTAATATTTCAAAAGTTTTTTAGTGTGGTTTCACACTATTTGTTACAACTGTTACCTGTTTGTAGTTTGTTTTATTTCTAGTGTAAGGTTGCATTTTTATATATTGAGTGTTTTAATAGAAAATAATATATTTAATTAATTTAGAATGATTTATGTATAAGGCATTTACTTATGTGAGCTTGGCCGATAGGAATGTGTTTTAAAAAAATATAAAGGGCGCGAATATTCAATTGTTTTCCCGCGGTTTTGCACAGAGATGTCGTGTAGTCAGAGAAACCACCATGTAGTGACTAGGCACGAATTGTTTGTAATACTGAAAAATTATGATTATACATTATGTAACTTACTGAAGTTTATAAAAGTACTGAATATAAGAATATAAGCAAGGAATATCACGAAGTTTTATTAGAGTCTCATAACTAGATACCTGATTAACGTTTATTATGTTTACAAATAATAAAATACAGTAAATGATTCTTAATTAATTTTGTTAGTCTTAAATACCAAAATTTTCTTCTCAGATATTTCTTTAAAACAATCAACCCATTCTTTTTCAACAATCAACTGCTGCTGCTATTTACATAAATTGAGATTAATAAAATGAAAACTCTATTAAGATAACATTAATACAAGTTTTTTATGTGCATTGTTGACAGTTATCAATGCACAACGTTGCCAAGCTCTTCTAAAAAATAAGATTTTTTTCTACTTAGCAAGATTTAATTAATTATTGTGATTCGGTATTGTGGTAACATTTAAACGTTAGTATCGTAGCTATATTTTACTAGCTGTTTGTTGTAATTTTATCTTAATTAGTATGTAACTATAAGGAGAGCGGGTAGAGAAATAAGACAAAAGTTGATATTTAAATATACATTTTATAATAATGAAATTGTTTTATATATTCTAGAAGGCAAGTTGTTACCACACAAATTGTAAATTGAGTATCCTGTGTCCACGAATTGATTTAATATTTTATTTAGAAAGAACGAAAAGCCATGGAAAAACTTGTTACGTGTTTTGTCTGGTTTCATATTTATAGGTATATTATGAATGTTTGTCGATTTATTTATTCACATTGAGAATAAAATATATGTGAATTTTTAGGCTTCTACACCCAAAGATTCCACTACGAATCTTATTACTAAGCCTAAGTTGCATTATGTGATTGAGAAGCACTTTTTTAATTGTTCAGAATACTTACTGTTGTCGACCTTGATATATTATAATCATGGATTCTGTAATAAATAATTACTATAAAGTAAAAATTTTAGAAGCTTCCTTTCAAAAATGTTCACTGAATGTTCAAAAGAATAGAAAAAATTAACACTAAACTTTTAATTTTGGTTTTGCTCTATTGTACAAGGACCAATCTTAGTGGGACCTTAGTTAAAATTCAAGTAACAAATATATTATATGGTGTAATAGAACTCTAAGTACCTACGCAAGTTCTATTTGCATTAAACGGAAATTTTAATTAGTGGAAAATATTGTTTTAAACTAACATACCTACTCAAGCAAGTGTAATTGAACACCAATCCTGAGTATGAACTTTATAGTGTGCTTTACTAGAAAAGGAAATATTTTAGTAGGAATTATATAAACATCATCACTTTTTTTAAAGATATAATGACTTTAATGTCGTAGAATTTACAACTGTTGCAAAACGTTAAGGCCGTGGTATGACACAAACGCCATACGTCGATCCGGCGAAACTCTGAGCAGGACCGATGAATGGTTATCATGATAACTCGTTATAGTGGTATCTCACAGATGCATAACATGACATTGACAATATACCCAGCGACTAGCCGCTGTACATTGCATCCACCATCACTTTGAGGCATTCTAATGTTCAACCCGCACGTCTTTTTGATAAAAGTACACGATAAAGGACAAATCATTCGTCGAAATTATTTGTGAAGTGTAACAAAAAGCTAAAAAGCAGTAGGGATATTGTATTTCCGCTCGGTCGACCAAAACTTCCGGTCGAGTCGCTAAATAGTTTTGTATTTTACAGAAATGAAAGTCCCTAGTCTTCGAATATCATGACAATGATTTCTGTGATCAACATTTAAAAAAATAGTAAAAAGAACTTCCAGATCATAACTAGACTTGGGGTAAATCAGTTGGAAATTGGAGTATACAATGTCAAATAACGGGATAACATCAAAAAGGTCGAATACAAAAAATCTTAAATAATTTTATAATTACTCCTTCATCAAACGGCTTGAATGCTAAATAATTAATTGAAACAATTCAATAAACGTTCTTTAGTCGCTATTCAGGCCAGAGTAGTTTTCCATAGGAGAGAGCAAACTGTCAAGATGATATAATGAGGTGCTTACCATTCATCAGGCATGGCGAAAATGGGTAAATTGCGACATTTTTGGGCTTGTTGATATCAAAACATTGATTTCATCAAGTACACTTACGGTACATATTGCTGCCCGCAGCGCACGTACGTCCATTTACGTTTAGAATGTTAATTTCATATGTAGTTACGTTACGCATGGCTTACCGATATCGACAAACGAATTCACGGGTTTATCATAAATTATAAGCAGACCTTCCTTGCCCCCTGCACACTTTCTTCTATACGAATGTGCGAGATCAAAACATCAAGCGCCAGAGGTCTTTTTAAGCTGGATATGCCATTCATAGGCCTGCGACCGACTTCACTCGACACGCACTAGTTTTATTACCCTCATGTTTCTAAATGGCCCTCATTCCGTTTCAACCAAATTATTTATATTTTACAACATGGACAGATCGTTTCCCAACCGCCTGTTGACCTAAAAAGCATTTGTAACGCATTCAACCGTTGACATAATATTACTGATGACATCCGTAATGCAAATGATCGTCCGATACTCTTTGTTACTGTAGGTTGTTAGGTTTAATAATGTAATATATTCACCTTTTATCAATATGCAATAAATTTTGAACTTCACCACTCTAGTTATACGTAGTATGGCGGTCCAAGGTCACATCAGTTGGTAAAAAATAACCTTGCTAATATAATACCTTGTAAAATAGCTAATATAATACCTACCGTGTAAAATAGCAAATTAAATAGCTAATCATTCTTTATTATTGCAAATTAGCTCCATCGTTTACGAAGTGATTAATTTTTTAATGTACAAAATTGGATGTTCATTTAATAACAATATATTCCTATTGAAAAATCGATTTAAAGTTGAATGACTCTCGTTCTAATACTTTAGAGCTAAAGTTTCTTGACGACATAATATTTTAAAAGGTATTTATATCAATTAAAGTAGTAAATGGTTATAAAATTCCAATGACGATAAATATCCTCTATTACTGAACGTACCGTAATTTAAGTCTAATTGATTGTTTACTTTAAATCGATCCAAAACTTACAACAATAAAGTGAATCATCTATGTGTAGGGTGACTGTTATTTTTGTGAAAATTATATTTTTTCATGTAAAATATAAATTTTAGAGATGAAATGAAGATATCCCCATGTCAATCGGAAACGTCCCAATCTAACTGTTATTGAATTATGTGGCATGTGATATTTCTCAATTATACCTATAGGTTTATCATTCACACGTGAAAGTAAGGCTAATTCTACCTCGTTTATATGTAGGTAAAAATAACAATTTCAAAATCCATACTAATATTATAAATGTGAATGTGTGTTTGTTTGTTTGTTTGTTTGTTTGTTTGTTTGTTTGTCCTTCTTTCACGTCGAAACAGAGTGACGGATTAGCGTGATTTTTTGTTTGGAGATGGTTAGAAGGCTTTAGAATGACATAGGCTACTTTTTATCGCGGGAGATTATCTAATTCCCTATGGAAAAATGAAAAAAAATATTTATGATCAGAATTACCTACTTGAAACTTGGTATTATTGTTCTTCAATAAAACTAAATAAATACATGTTTTAGCATTTTTCAAAATTCATCCTATAAGGGGGTAAAATAGGGGTTGAAAATTTATATGAAACTACCTTTTTACAGATTTTTTGTAGTTTTAGCGCGAGTGAAGCCACGGGTTCTGCTAGTGTATTATAATTTTAAAAAATCTTTGAATAAAAAATAGGACATACCTATATGATTTTTTCTTATTATAAAATCGCGAAGAAAATGTCCTTACAAAATGTACAGTAGATACTTTTACATTTAATATTTTAATTATTTCATGGATGATTGAGTTTCCGGCGTCCGCAGCTGTTTAGATGTTGATTTACGTCGGTATAGAGCTCGGCCAATTATCTTATTAGTGGCCGATTTATCGTTCGTCACATTAACATATGGATGGTGTAGACCCGTAATGAATCATAAAAGTAAAATTTTTGCTTTACGTTTCATACTATAAGCATCATTGGGGTTATTTTTAGTTATATCTATTAATATTATATAGTATAATAATAAATGTTTAAATAAAGACAACATATATAAAAGAATTCATCGATGCTTAATTATACTTGTATTTTTCTGTTTTAAAAAGAAATAATTATGCGAAATTTGCATAAAGTTATTTTTATCAACTCCCAATACACAAAAATGTAATTAATAGACTTTTAAACACCGCAGAAAAATTTGGCTGGTTCAGTTTCGTTTGTAACATCACTAATAATTCGCTTATTCCACTATCTGCGGGTCAATATTTTCTCATGAAGCTCGACGTTTTGTCACACAAAATAACGTGTTTTATCGCCGTACACTGCTCGCTAAATGTTTTACGGTAATAACAATAAAGAAAAACAAAAGTATATTGTCTTTTCTTTCTGTGCGTATTATCTCACAAAAAGTAAAGACAATTGTGGCGTTTTATTAATATTTATCTCTTGTGACCAAAATACTCATTGACCTCGTATTTAGATATGATCTTTTCAAATATATGTTTTTTTTATTTCATTTAAAAAGTAAAACTGATCTATAGAAATGATAGTAAAGTAGATATGTTTGTGAAGAATTGCGTCTCAGAATCAGCAGAATTGTTTATCAGATTTATGTTATGATTCTCACGAAGCTTGCAATGACATGTGTTTTTAATAACATATGTATGTACATATACTCCACTAATATTTTTCTGTATGTCAATTCGTCTGTTCAAGAGTTTATTTTCATATAGGTACATACATATCTTGAACTTGTTTATGCTAACCATTTATATTAAAAAAAAAAAAACAAAAAATTAATATCTCCACTACATATAATAATTAAAAATAATAATTGACTTACATATCATATTATAAATTTATGTTTACGATTACATAGTACACAGTTAATTTGTATTTTTCGGGCTTATCTCAGGAACTACGGAACGAATTTTCATAAAGTTTTTATCAATAGAAAGAGAGATTGTCAAAGAAAGTTATAGGTTATAAATAATTTCTAAATACATATTTAGCAAACATATTTTAAAATACTTTTATTTGTGAATTAAATCGGAAAAAATATTTCTTCGGAGACGTCTAAAACAGAGACACATCGGAACGGAACCAGGGTAAACTACTAGTTATAAATATCGTCAATAGTCAACGAATTTAATCATATAATTTCTTTAAGGAAACGATAGTTAATTTTAATTGATGTTTTGATTAAGGAAGGCAAAATAGGCTGCTATGATATGTATTTACATAATAGTAGCCACTGTGTTGAGCGAACAAGCACTCCTTTATATGGTTCTGTGAATTTCATAACAGTCGGTGCAATTATTACAGACGGTAATGTTATGAATCAAAATGCCTATGGGTTACGGCAAATTTTAATATTTTTAACACATTTTCTGCGATAATTGCAATATATATATACTAGTGCTGAATAGGCATATATATAAAAGTAAAACTTTGTTTTTCATCAGTTCATGCTATAGGTACGTTGCGTATTGGCTGAGATGAACGTCTATAGGAAATATGTAGGTATACAAAAATTCGCCTTGTAAGTTTGACGAACCTGTAACCATTAGCGTATAGATTGTGCCACTTACATTCTCGTCCCACTGCACCGTAACATCACTGGTAGGAATTATTACATTATTAAATAAACAATACGTATCGTTCTTCGTAGATTAAGATCTTAAAAGCTCTAACTCACATTAATTAACATATTTATTTTAGAATTGAATACACGTATCCGCAATAAAATGTAAAGGAAGAATATCATAACTGCTTCAATGAAATATTACCGAAATATGTTTGATATTCAAACAGCAGAGGGGACTTCCGCTGGGAACACAGAGAGCCCCCGATGCATCGTCGAATCTTTCGGGCACAAATACTCGTATTTTACTGCTACAAACGATCTGAATAATCACACGCTACATTAGTTTCCCATTATGCCTTCGAGACAATAAAATTTGCCCAATTTTACGATCGCATTAATAATTTTATGAATGGAAGCAATCGATTTAAATCCTTAAATGCGCTGAAATGAATAAAAAGTATGGTTGGAGAGGACGGCCGAGGTCATTCCAATATGGCGAAGTGTTAAACAGTATTAAGGCTCGTATTCACCGGGCGCAGCGCCGGCAACAGCGGAAGATACTCAATTCCCAGGGTATCGTTTGCATACCCGCCGGATACGATCAACCCCAGATTTTATTTATCA
This sequence comes from Brenthis ino, assembly GCA_921882275.1. Classification (NCBI taxonomy): domain Eukaryota; kingdom Metazoa; phylum Arthropoda; class Insecta; order Lepidoptera; family Nymphalidae; genus Brenthis; species Brenthis ino. Next base: position 23,342,029 of record OV170225.1, on the reverse strand, counting down.
TTTTATATTTCGATACATACGTTATCGATAATAATAATAATAATTAAATATTCTATGATTTTTATCATAAATTAAACCTTACATTGCGTATTTCCACTCGTAATAAGATATTTATTTGTATAGCGCTACTTCTAAAGACCACTACTAAGGATTCAAAAACAATGGTTGATAAACTAAAAAAAATACAAATCTTACCTAATTAAAAAATTAACGAAGAATTTTGTAAGAGCTTTTACGCTATAAGCCTTTAATTTTATCATTACGTCTTACTCACTCATATCTTTAAGTTTATATGATTTACATAATTTAGATCAGCTTTAAATAAGTATTGAAATATTAACAATCGATAAATTATACATCACTAGCCTATTGTAATAAACTTCAAGGATGTGCAAGTAACCTGGTCTATCGGGTTACGCGAAATGAAACCGCAACACAACATCACCCGGCCGCAGGACAACGGAAGCGTGGTATTCGCTCTCATGGACTGTGACTTATTGTAATGTATGCATTTATTATAGAACTATGTATTCAGCCTTTTTTAACGTCCCACTGCTGGGCACGGGGCTCCCTTCAGTACGAGCGGGATCAGGCCATAGTCCACCACGCTGGTCAAGTGTGGGTTGGCAGACTTCACATGCTTTTTGAAAACTTGCTAGGTTCTCTCAGACATACAGGTTTCCTCACGATGTTTTCCTTCACCGTTAAGACCAGTGGTAATCATGTTGGAAATTATTTATAGAACTATAATTGTATTATCTTAGTTAAAGAAACAAAATCTAATTTAACATTAATTTTGAATTGTCTGCTTCAACAGAAATAAGAATATGTATAACTTAGCAATGCATACTGCTCAGAGGTCAACAGTTTCCCGCGGAAGAAATTATTTTTTAAACGTTAGTAATATTTTAAATGCGATATTTTTTATCACTATTTATGATAAAACGAAATATATAGTTTTCATTTTTTATTTTGTTTTTTCACTGTGGATATGTATGTACTACACTATGTATCCATGTAGAGTGTTAGAGGCTATTTTAGGCTATTTAAAATTGCTGACTAAATGGATCCTTGTAGATATTATGTTTTTAACTATAACCGGACTGTGAGCAGGATCTGTGCAGCGCGAGAGAGATATTTCTTTAATGATTTTTATATAATGGTTGAAAAATCATCTCGTCATATACCTAATGCTTTTTGTAATTTCGATATTATAAGTTACATATTTTTTAACATAATATGTAGTACATACTCTTTTTTAAAAAGAAAATTTGAAACAATATTCAATACCAAATTAAATTAAAGTAAACTAACTATACTTAGGTACATTAGGTACGTGTACTTTTAAAGTAAAATCAAATAAATATTTTTGTTACGGTAAGAGTAATTTAAAGATCACAATCTTTATGGACTACTTTATTAATGACATTGTTGAAAATTATTGACAATTTCTGAGTTTCCATTAACCTTTCTTGTTATAGACAAGTTGAAAAGGGCTTAGAAAGTTGGAAAGGAGTTCGAAAGCTTATTATTTTTTATGTATGTAATATTTAATTATTATTGTGTACCTTATATGTATGTATTTCCCAGTACTCGTGTAAAAGTGACATTTTATTGTATATAAATACATCCATTTTAACATATTATCTCAATTGAATACTGTAAAAGAAATTCAATTACATCTTATAAAAAATAAATATTGAATTTTTTTCAACTAAATTACAGTCATAAAAGTAAAGAACATTTATAGCATTATTCAAAAGCATATGGAATACGGCAGTCTCATCGTTAAGTACACTGCCGTTCAAAGAAATAACATTTACTGGCCATATATTTAAATGATAATTGTGTACAATTTTGATATTATTTGGCTTAATATTTTGTAAAAAATATGTATCTTTTATCTTTTATAGAATCGAAGATATTTAAAACGAAGGTTTTAAACGGGTATAAATCAAACACTTAAAACATAACTAAAATATTTACTCAGTTACGTTTGTATACGTAATTTATTAAGTAACTTTATAGGTACACTTAATAGTCATAAAATTTTAAACTTTGTAAGGTTATTTACACACCCTTATTATGGCAGGGCGTGTGTTTGAAGAGTTATAGGTTTCATTTGCGGGCGATAGACGACAATTTTCAATTTTCTTGCGCGTGCGTCCCATTTGAATATTTTAATTTAGGGGGCGGCGCGAATATTTCAATTTATTTTATGAGTCGAGTGCAGAAGGGGTTCGAGACTCTCACCGTTTCAGATTAGTAAATATTTGATAGCTTTATAGCTCGCTGTGATACACGGCTTTAGAAGGATTGAAAGCAATTTAGATTATTACGGTATTATTTCAGTGTTTCCATTGCAGAAACCAGTGAATATATTTGTTATCGATTACTTAGTCGAGCCTTTTACATTTTTATATGGCATTATATATAAAAATATAAATAAAAAATATAGGTAGGTATATATTTTTTTATTTATCTGTTATTCAAATATATGCAATACCCTGTTCCTATCTTATACTGTTACTTTTTTGAACTTACTCATCCGTTGACCAAGCAAGCTACACCGTTTTATTTTATTATGCTCTAAAAGTAGGTATGTATTACATTATCACGAATAAAAATACAATTAATTATTATTAAATATAATATGATTCATGTATTTTTTTAAACTGAGAGCTTATCAAAATGGTTTCCAATTGTAATGAATGATTTTTATTACAGTTTAAAATTATAAATCCCTCACACGTGAGAGTTCATAGGGATGAGATGCAAAACACAAGAGGGTACAAGCGGGAGCAGTGCATCGGAGCCGGGGCTGCCGTGTTTAACCTCACATAGCTATGTTTTATCTAATAGAATTGCGAGCTCGTTATCTACGCAGATTAAAATATTCAGTATTTGAGTGATTTCACGAGCGAGTGAGCGGCAAAGGGTTGACTAGTCGTATCTCCCGCTTTGAACACTTGTGGGGAGAGGCAAGCTTCGGTTTAGGTTAGGTACCCATTTTACATACAGGGAAATGACGTCATAATTTAACGTACATATTAAAATTATCATCTATCTATGATCATATCGTTGGCTCACTATTACAAGGTTCTATGTTACAATTTTAGTACTTATTTAGTTATTAATGCTACTAGGTTCTATGTGTCATTAGCTACAGTTTTGCAAAAACAAACCACTAGATAGCGGCACTATAACTACAAAATATTCAATTTTACATAGTTCTATGTTGTTTTTTTTACGATAACAAAATAACGAAGTTCTATGTAAAAATTACTAAACTTCATTAAAATTAACATAGAACCTTGTAATAGCAAGCCAACGAATTTATTATATATATAAAATGGTTTGGTATTTAATATCGTTAAAGGTAACATTTATTAAAAGTGTGTAATGTACACACAAAAATACTGTTACATAGACTCAAAATAGTCGTGCAAACAAATAAATTGGGGAATTTCAGTGTATTCTTCTGATATCAGCTTCCATGAATAATTCCATTTATATTATGGCGTTGACCGCATAAAATATTTCGTTTTGGATGCTGAATATTTAAAAATTACAAAAACAATGTTCACGAATATTTAACTGGCTGTTCAGCACTCACTCCATTGCGAGAGCCGATTATTTTCATAATTTTATAATTATTATCTTTAATATAATGTAAACTTTTAAGATATTTTTATAAAATATGAAGCATGTTGTGTTCCTATAATTGTGAGTGCATTTTTGTGTACTAACGTTGGAGATTCTAATAAATAAAATAAAAAAAATTAATCATAATTCAACAATGAATATCGATATCTTTTTACAAATTAAATACATCTAACTGAATTAGACTACAATGTTCCTGTAATACGCTTATTCAATACGATGCGAAGTTATCTGTCACGGTAATATTGTACATAAATAGACGGATGTTGTCGACGGATAAATATTGCACTCCACCCATGGAGAGCTAATTTTACTAGTGAAATTAGTTATTCACCTGTTGTTGCCATTTATTTATAGTGACTACAATGAGACCGGCAGCGAAGCGCTCAGCCGCACCCACCTATTATTTGCGGACACATTAAAACCAATTCGTTGATTTCATATCTAGTATAATCTATAAAATGCTAACGCATTGTGTCACTTTTACTAGCACGCTGAACTCCTTTGGAAGGTTCTCATTGTATATCATCAGCTTAGAGCAAAAAAAAAGTATATGAAAAGCTATTCTTTAATTTAAAAATTATATGAAAAGTTTTCTATAAATAATTTAGGTCAATTTTCTAGAATAAATAATGTGTTACATAAAACTGATAATTATTCATTGACATAACAAGAGAACATCACAAGCAAACAGAAAAGAATTTGTAGTGATCCATCTCTTTTACGATAGGTAAGAAAAATATATAAATCGCTAAGAAAGTTTAGACGTTAAAATATAATTGTAACACTATGCTCAACGTCAAGGACCTTTATTAAGCTACTTGAAATACGGTATTAATTAAACATACTTGTAGGGTTGTTAGATACAAGTACCTAAATTATACATACGAGTGTGTATAATGTGCTTCGAGCGTGAATCGAACCGGAAACCTTATTTATTATATTTTTAGTGATTCTTAAACTTTTTATAGTTTTAAAAACCTATAATCCACAGGCACTCTTCGGAAATTGTCTTCATAATATAAATAAAAGTATAGAATGTATAATTAAAAAGGATACAAATGATATTTATTGATGAATTTCGATTAAAATAAAGGTATAGAAAAGAAGTCATCACGTACGATGCTACGGGCATTCGTTTTACCGTAGATGGATCACTTTGTACAGTTTTTAGTGACCGTCCGACCGGTCCATATAATTCGTGAACTACGTGAGCATGATTTTTTGTATAAAATGAAGCGGTACGAGCGGATCAGAAGCGTGATGATATTCCCATTAAACAGGTGCAGTGTTCAGAGCGGCCGAATAAACGTCACGTGCTCTAACACCAGTCCGTCGATGTCATTAAACAATTTGCTTAAAAAAATAGAGAAACGATAAGCAAAAATTTAATATTCTGTTTGCTCTTTTTAAAAAATTTCATTCCTACAACATATTAAGCTTAATGGTCTCTTAAAATTACATTAACTGTCGTCTCTTTATATATTAATGTCTAATGACTTCTATTTGCATATATGGTATATGACATAATCGTTACAATACATCAATAAAATTGCCCGAAACAACTTTACGGCAATATGAAAAATAATTTCTGAATAAAAACTTATGATAAACTTGTGTAGTTATTGTCGGCTCCGTAAAGAGTAGTCACGTATTCTTTTAAATATGTTACTTCTTTCGTATGTCACAATTACTAATTATGTTTGTTAAACAGTGTTAATTATCATAATCTTTTTTAATGTATATGCCCATGTAAAAGATATTTATAATGAAATACAATTATAGGCACCATTAAATGAATGATATTAAGTTTAATTTAAAAAAACTAGCTCATTAAAGGTTTCAACTCGAAGTCATTATATGTAGGTCGTGTATCTTAATATGGACGTCTAATCTTACTTAGTTTTATTTAGACATACATTTTTATTTAAAATATCTATAATATAATATAATTTCGTATATTTTTACAATATTATTTGTAAGCTTTATAAATATGCATAAATCCATGATAAACAGATAAAAATCATAACCTCTTATTTATGTTTATTTGTTTGATATGCAAAATTATTGCCTATTAAAATTTTGAATATTAGATGAGAATGTAAATTAGTATAATATTATCTTTTAAAAAATTTACTATAAGAGTCAAATTATTGTGTAAAAAACACAACTATAAAACCGAATACGTCCGATATTTGGCCATACCGAATCGATTACGACGTGCTACCGATAAATGCATCTCTTTAGGAATATCAGCTCTACATTTATAAATCAACTCTATGTTTTGGGTATAGAGTTTGAATTTCAATAATTAAAAAAGTAATAACACATATCTTAAAGGATAATGATTAAGCACTTTCCTTGAATTATCATCATAACACGCAATGGAATCTTCTCATTATTGTAACTTTATTGCTCTTTGTCTTTAGATTGCTAGTTATGGTTGTCAGTTAAAATAATTACCTTTTGTTATAATATAAAACATATATAAATTAAACATCTATACATATAATAAAATTCTAACTAAGCCGAATCTGTACATTAAATATTTTTTGGAAAATCTTATTGAAATAAACATTATTATCGATATAGAGGGCGAATCTATAGTTTTTAGATTTTTTGTCTGTCTGTCTGTCTGTCTGTCTGTCTGTTACCGCATCACAGAAAAATCACGGGAGGGATTTTGATGAAATTTGGTATGGTGATAGATGGTTATCCGGGTCAACATATAGGATACTTTTTACTGCGGGAAAATGACTCATTTCTGAGAAAAAATACAAAAACTGCAAAGTAAGAGTATACTAATATGTATAACCTAAGAATTTGGTTTTTAGTCATCTGAACGCGGGGGGAGCCGCGGGCAATTCTAGTTTAAAATATAGATTTATCATATTTTTATATAGGTTACATACCTTGAATTAAATAGCTTATCGGAATTTTGTATACCCCTCGTTTTGTGAAAAGATTAGACTGAACATACATTCCTATTAGAGAAATATTTTCCAAAATTTGTGGGACAGTTTCATAGTTTATATTTCATATCTAAATTCTAAACGTTTACCTTTAATATTATACCTAGAAGTGAAAAACCTTGAAGACAAAGGGATACCATTGAATAAAAGTACTAAAACAGCTTAATATAATATTAATATGTTGGGACATTAACACACAGCACCATCTAGTTCCATGGTAAGCTACGAGCTTTGTGTTATGGACACCAGATAGTTAATACACTATACATATATAACTTTAAATACATACATACATATTATAAATATAAACATCCATGACTGGAGTACAAACATTCGTGCTCATCACACAAATGAATGCCCCCAGCGGGTCTCGAACCCGCGATCGCTGGCTCAGAAAGTAGGGTCACAATCTGAGCCAAACGTGTCGTCATTGAAACAGTATATATTGTATTGAAACAATCTAAATTACCATATTAATCATCTGCTTTAATATTTTCAATCAAAAAATCATCTGTTTAAATATTTTATTTATTTTTGTTAACATCATGCAGTCATCGCAATGACAAGAGGTTATATATTCCTAATTACCTGCAATGGAATGGAAACGTGATTACAGCAATTATCGCCTTGTGACAAACAGAAGCACGTAGCGATGATGGACGGATCGAAAGGAGTCAATAACATCATCACAATGAGCCTAAATGCCAAACTGTCTCGCGCTACGCCCAACGACTACGGACCAGTTGATTTTGATACTTTCCTGGAAAACATTCGAATTGAATTGTGTTCACAGCAAAATTGAAGAGATTTCTGGTGAAATATTTGGGATGGTTGTTATTGGTTTTTTATTATTAAAGATAATATTAAAATCATTATAATTTTAAAAAAGAAAATTAAAATATTATATTTTTAAATTATTATTGATAAATACATTAAATATTCATGAAAAATTTATTCTAAGAAAGGCTCTAAGATTCTGTTTTACAGATTTTTATTGTAATTTATGTTCTATATTATTAATAAATACGTAAGATATTTAATATTAAATGTAAGCAACTATCAAAACTTATTAAGCGCATTTATTTTTTAATGTCTAAAGAAAAGTTATTATTTTCTGAACTATGGTCATTAAAATTTTTGATTAACTGTGTTTGATCCGTGTCGAGGAGATGATTCAGCATGATGCCCTAAAAGTTCCTACTCTTTGAACCATAACGAAAGGTTTTGTAGTTAGTTTTTATTACTTATAAAATATTTATAATATGCTACCTTCGAAATAACGACAATAGTTTTTTTTTAATATCTTTTCATAAATATTCAAGATCAACGTAAAACTTATTTTTATAGAAATATAGATGATTTGTGAGTACAATATATTTTCACATTTTGATACGTCATGTAATTTTATTTTATGTTATAATTTAAATGTGTAGTAAATTAAAAAACAATAAAATAATGATGTAAATACATATATTCATATTTATTTTATATTGAAATCCCATTTATTATTTTTTTCATCATTAATTCGTCATTTAGGCTTTGGAGTCTGCCACAGACATACATCCATTTGAAAAATATTATCCACCATCCGAAACAGATGAGATAAGGATATATTATTTAGTTGATAGAAATTTAATTAATAAAACAGATTTAATCTATCTATATCTATACTAATATTATAAAGATATTTTTTTGTAAGTTTGCTTGTAATGGATGAACTAAAAGTCTGCTAGATGAAATTTGGTATGAAGATAGTTTGAGACTCTGGGAAAGATATAAGATAATTTTTATCCCGGAAATCATTCCTAAGAGGGTGAGAAGTGGGATGAAAATTTGTATCATCAATCATTTTTCAAGTAAAGTATATAAAACTCAACATACCTATGTATAAACATACTAATATATAGTCTATCTAGGGAAAAACTCGAGCAAAGTGAGCGTGAGTCGCAAGTAAAGAAATATAAACACTCTATAAGGAAAAGGTCGAGTTGTAAATTTTGTGCTTTTTTAATCACTGTTTTAAATTCTAATCATCCGTTCTTGCCGTGTAATAGCTCAAATTATTGTACTGCTGATAATATCTTATATTTATTTAACACAAAAAACTTAACGACCTTCACATAATACTTTGATATTATTCGTGACTCTACGAAAAAAAGTGGAGTTAATTAATTTTAACGTATGTGTAATTAATTTATTTTTAATATGAATATAAACATTAAACATATCCTTAATATACGATTATTACATGTGTTCTTTAAATGTTTTTTTCATATTAATTATTTTATTAAAAAAAACTACAAACCTATCAATAGGTAGCACATATAAATACATAATAATATTTTATTAGTATATATATATGTATATATATATTATATAGTACCATATTAATCATCTGCTTTAATATTTTCAATCAAAAAATCATCTGTTTAAATATTTTATTTATTTTTGTTAACATCATGCAGTCATCGTAATGACAAGAGGTTATATATTCCTAATTACCTGCAATGGAATGGAAACGTTATATATATATATATATATATATATATATATATATATATAATATATAATATGCATAAGAGGTGTATCAAATTAAATCTTTATTAAGTTATTTTATACTTTTTAGTATCTGTAATAGGTTGTTCTGAAAACTACAGTAGGTGATAATGTAACGACGATTGGTTATAATATTTTTCACTTTTTCTATTCCGCACGCTCGCTCCGCTGCAATGACAGGTAGCCTAATACCCACTTATTTGAACACGGGTTACTAATATATAATCAACCTAAATGAAAACTCCTAAAAAATCCGTACACAAACTAAAATAAAATTACATCGTCCACGTAAACAAAAATGTTCGTAAAATAAACACTACTGGGCCAAACTATGTTAAACTTTTATGGGACCAAATGGCACCTATTCCGCATCAAACTAAAGAAGAATCACTTAAATCAGATCATAAATTTCAGCGTAATCGGTGAACATACATAAAAAAATACCAATCTAATTGAGAATCTCCTCCTTTTTGAAGACGGTTAAAAAGTGGAACAGATTAAATTCATACAATAATATTACCGTAACTATATCAATAATTGCTATAGTTATACCTATAACCTACGCATTTATAAGGGCACTATTGTGACCCCACCTCGTTGCTCGACTCTGGTATAGAAACTACCCATTCGTCATCCATTATTCACGGCCTAAATTGCACAACTTTAAAGCGCCATTTCTAAATGACATCTAAATCTGTTAGTGTATTAACATTGTGAATAAAATTTATACAATCAATCTACATAAATGTCCGTGAGCGTCCGTCCATTAGTCAGTTGAAGCACAAAGGGCACACGCTCATCTCGTAAATCAATCGTATGTACTCGTATTGAGCCGCTTGCCCAAATCGCACTCAACTTCGCGGCGCGACGCCTGCGCCTGCGTTGCCATAATCTAATGCGTGCGGTTTCTAGCCTTAACAGCCTCATGACGTATATATAAATTGGTATTTCCATGACTGCTTATATAGATTTCAATTAAAAATTTTATTATAAGAAACTCAAAAATATAGATCAAACTAATTTCTATTGATCAACAAGAGAAAAGAATAATTTGTTTATTTTTAATTTTGCTATACTTTTAATGTACCCAGATTTTGTTAATGGCAAACACACAGTCATTGTGCCCAAACATAATGTTATAGCTTACTTATACTTATCTAGAGCTCTACCTAAAACAAAAAAAATACCTAATCTCTGGCATATCCAAAATATTATTTTTCTGTTACACAAACTATCGAAACGATGACAAAGGTAAAAAATGTTTAAATATAGACAATATTATACGTAAGTAGTTGTTAGATCATCGTAGAATGTTAATAACCGTAAGTTAAATACAAATTATAATAATCAGTGCGTCGTTTTGTCAGATACAAATTGGATAATTATTCAAAACGTTGAATAAACACACCCTAAATGGTTATTAAGATATTAAATATTAGAGTGGCGGCAGACGTCGCAGGAGGCGCGCGGCAGGGAGCCCAGCGGGCGGCGCTACCGGACGCCGCTTTACGCCGGCCTTACGAACGACACATTCGGTTGCCAAAATCAACTTACTAATGTAATAGAAAGCATTAGTGTATTAACTGAGCTAGATGTATATTATATTAATTGAAATAATATCGGCTCATTTAAAATATAATTGTAATTTTAAAGAAAGCTATCTTTTTGGATTTTTTGCGAATTTATTTTGATTTTTGATTCCTGACGTTTCGAATGCTTCACAGCAATCATGGCTTAGAAGAGGTTACAGTTTTAAACCTTCCAAAAGTCATATATTTTTTACAAATACTGTATAATTGACATTTAAAAATGTATACAGCATTTATAATTATTTTAATGTACATGAAAACTAAATGAATATCAACAAACGTTAAGTACCTACCTATAAGTTAATAAAAAATGAAGTTACCCAATTCGTTCATTTTACTTATCGCAAATATGGTTTTTTAAGTGTATATATTCTAGTTTAAATTAGTTTGTAATCATCCTTATTCAAACAATGAATATTATCTATTAGATTATGTATGCTAATTATAAATAACCTTTATTTGCCTTTGCATTTTATCTTTATTTCTATTTTAATTAATACCTATATATATTAAACACCTGTTATGAATTCAAACTTGAACCATATTACAAAAAGATATGATTATCCAATTATAAAACTCGTATAAAGTAAAATAAAATAAAACAATTATATTTTTAATACCTGAGGATACTTAAAAAATAAGATTTAGTGCATCCCAAAAACATACTCGTTTAATGTACTCGGTGTCATAAATATTACAGATTCAGTAAAGAATCGAGTTACATCAAATGGCTTTAAAGAGACCATATCTCCTTATCTCTCAAACATTGTCGCCACATCTCAAAGCGGTTAACACGCGGGCATATGATAGGTGACAAAGTCAACTTTAAAACCAAACATATTAAAATAACGACGAGAATAATATTAAACAGTATTATATATGGATAATTACGATTTTCGGTGAATAAAAATGAGGGGTCATAAAATATTAGAAATAAAAGAGCGCTTTATAAGGCGACCGGGCAATGCGCGGGCCAGCGAGTGGGACCTAGCGCTAGATGCCGCGGCGAGATTATGCCCGCTCGAATCCTGCTATCATTTATATCATTTCATTGCGGTTGTTTACATTTCATTCATAAGGCCAAAGGTATTACTTAGTTTTGTTAATTTATTTTAAATCTGATCTCTGTTTTTTTTTAATCAAATAAGCCACAATTTTCAAGTAATATGACGACATTGTCGATGTGTAGATTTTAGAGTAAAGTGATTGTTTGAATGAGCTCTAAAGCTAGCTATTATTGAGGTATGATCTATATAGAACCCTAACATCGATTTGCAAATTGGCAAAACTGATAAATATGAATGATTGCACTTTTAATTTTAACGCAATATTAATAATACTAAAAGAATTCAAAGTAAAAATAGAATAAAGTCACAATGCCGCCATTGACAAAAAAATATTTATATTTATCTACATGATGAAGAATATGAATAAAACCGGCCGGAGGTAATATTATAAACAGCGATCGTATTCATTTTGTTTTAATAAGGCCTGGACGTGTATGTGTCGCCGAAGCTCGCACGTTGCTCCTTATTTATTGACCTATTAGAGATAACATTAAGATCAAGATGCACGGCCAAGGACCTTTGTTATAAAAATGTCTACCACATTATTCTTAAAAAAATTAAAGGTATTTTAATATGGACTTGCTTTGTCGGTTTTGTTAGATAACAATTCTATGCGTAAGATTTTATTAATCTTGCATTTGGATTTACTTAGAAATTAATATAATTTTTATAGCGATGACGTTTGATATAAAATTAATTTAGATTTTTTCAAATCTAAAACTTAATCTGTACACTGTTGGTTTGAAATAAGGCGTATCCATAGCATACTTACTAGGCCAAAGCGATGGCGGCATCCTGTCATTATAATTTTTCCCGGATTTTTAATCTAACCAATTTAAATCAATACTCATTATAGGTTCAAGAGACACTGATCTCGAATTTTTGAATCAAAGTGATACAAAACCTTTTTATGATTATTGTTCAAGGCCTGTTAAGACACTATTTACTATCGTTACTATACATTATTTTAAATTAATGAATATTTAATACTTTCTTAGATTTACGCGAATATTTGACATTTTAAATAAAATCAGTCTCTACCGTGACTATGATTCCTGTAAAGCATTCGAAACCATTCGTCGGGAACCATCCAAATAAATCCGCGAAAAAATCTGAAGTTTTATTTACGAATAATTTATCAATAGGTACCTCCTATATATAACACGCACTTAGTAATTCAAGAATCAGATTTATAAGCATACATATAAAGGTGCAATAACATTTTGGAGGTCGAAATGCTTCTACAGAAAAATATTTTACAAAAACCTGTCTGGGTTGTTAAAAAAAGAAATTAAAAAATAACGCTACTAAAAAGTTGATACACAATTCAAGTTTTTTTTGTAATTTATACTTTATCGAAAGGGTATAAATTATATGTTTCATATAAGTGTATGATATAACAGCTCTAAGTAAGGTGTAAGACAAACTGACCATATTGGACTTCATGTCTTACTGCTTTTGGCGTACTGAGTCCGACTTCGATATGATTTATACCTAATGAGGAAGATATATTAAATATAAATAAGGATAAAAGTATTGAATTTTAAAAATAATTAAAAATTAAAAGATAAAGAACGCTTATTAATAAATAATATTTTTAATCAATAAGTAATTGTGTTATTTAAAAAGTTTTATCGCGAGCGTATGCAGAATTCCTATAAAAGTCACATAATTCAAGTCAATGATAAACTTTCCTAGTACGAGTATATATTTAAAATATAAAAAATTACGTATACCTTTCTGCCCGTAATGGATTTACCAATAGAATAACTCCTACTCCACCTTTCTTAAATTTTAACATGTTAAATGTACATATCTTCTAACTTCGAAATATTACGCTATTTTTTAACCAAATTATGGCAAACATGTTTAATCTAAAAGGAATAAAAAGAACCCGCGACCCCATACGTAGAAAAAAGTTAATCACAAGACAAATATATAATCGAAATTCTTTAGTCAATATTGTTATTTTATAAATACACTTATTGTTTATCAAAATTACTATCTCGCACTAAAACACATTAAACTCAAAAATCTAAGAAGAAAATTTTGTTATTATTTATAAATCGCACAGACAATAATTTTGCAAATTAATTGTAATATACCATATACATTTGGCCAATTATTATTTAAAATGTCGCACGCTTAATTTTTCGGTCCCTTTATGCGCATTGTTCGCTTTTAATTAGCAATTCTGCTGTTACATAATGTATTGTTGGTGTAATTATAATTAATTAACTTTGGATACTAATGTATATAATCAATCTCATTATTTTGTTTTGTTGACTTACTATGCATTTATGAAAATATATTATAATAAATAACATTTTTTTTCTTGATTTTTCTTTAACTCGTTATCATTAAATAAATCAAACCTACTGAAAGTGTATAGGTAGTAGGTATATACTTGTACGTAACTGAGTAGTGAGTGTGATGTTAAACGCAGTGGCTGGATAAAGTTACCTATGCGATTGCTAGAATTGGGTCACTTATTATTTGACGACACGTTTGGCTCAGTTTGTAGTGTCCCTACTTTCTGTGCCAGCGGTCGCGGGTTCGAGTCTCGCTGGGGGCATTCATTTGTGTGATGAGCACAAATGTCAATTCATGGGTATTTATATTTATAATATGTATGTATTTAAAGTTATATATATGTAGTGTAACAACTATCTGCTATCCATAACATAAAACTCGTAGCTTACCATGGAACTAGATGGTGCTGTAATGTCCCAACATATTTATTTATTTATTATTATTATTTAACTATATTATACTTTATTTAATATTATAAATAAGCGAATATGTTTGTTGGCTTATCCGTCTTCAACGTACCTATGGTGGTAGTAGTAAAGAATTATTTTATGATATTATTTTGCAAATAGTTCTGGATGATTTAGTAAGTCTAAATCTCTTATCTATATTAAATTGATTTTATATTTATAATTTTATATTTAGAAGATTTTATATTTCTTTAGATAGATACCTTAATTTTTTAATACATGCAAAAAATCTTATATTATTGTATACACAAACTTCCTGTGATAATATAAAAGTCACCTAGATAAAAAGGTCTTATCAATAACTCAAAATAAAACATGAAATCCTGTAGACTAATCAACAGAAAGTTGTTTCCTCATTCTGAATTCTCCTACAAAATAAGTAGCGTAATAAATATTTCAGAAAGTTGCTTTAATTTCTTCTTTAAACAGCGCAGATTACCAGCGATCGGAAAAACTTACTTTTTTAATTTTCTTCAAAAACATTCATTTTGTTTTTTTATACATTTTATTTCAGTGAATAGTCTGATAGCTTTCTTAAGTTCAAAACGCTTATCTTTCTCCTAGAATATATAAAGTAAATCGTTAATACTATTTTGAACTTTAACACTTTGTCTCAAGCTCCATTTTTTATAATTACTTAGTTTATTGTTAACTTTTTAATTGCTTTGCAGGTAATTAACTTTACTTAGTGTTTAAACTGTATTTTTCCTTTGTTTCAGAAAACGATTTTCGCCTCTACTTTCACGCTCCTCGTTCATAATGATGTTTGTAAGTTATTACATAATTGTACGAGTACAAAGTCATACCTTACAACCAATTTATTGCTATATAGTAAATTAGAGAACTAGCGACTCACTCTCGCTGCGCTCGGGTTCGTCCCTACTTACTTTTTAACGTTTAGTATAGATTTCTCAGAGATGAGATATTTTCCCGCAGTAAAAAGTATACTATATGTTGACCCGGATAACTAGCTATCATAATACTAAATATCAAAATCCCTCCAGTGGTTTTTCCGTGATGCGGTAACAGACAGACAGACACAGACAGACAGACAAAAATTCTAAAAACTATAGATTCGGCGTCTGTATCGATAATAATGTTTATTTCAATAAGATTTTCCAAAAAATATTTAATGTACAGATTCGGCTTAGTTACAAATTTTATTATATGCATAGATTAATGTAGATTTATCAAAAAACCATTCTGTTTGTACGCAGCAAGTTTAATAACTAGCTTTCTTTATTTGGCTAAGGATCCTCAATTCATTTTTTCCAGTTTCATCGTGTGTCTTAACAATCAAATACAAGAAAATTATAGAGGCACACATAATACTTATATTTCATATATAAATAAATAATAAAAATACTCAAATAACATGTTTGTACAAAATGAAATCATGATGTCAGTTTGTCTTCTGTGATATAATGATATATTACGACATTAAATACTGCCATTTCTATGAAAATATTTATTACAAAACTGAGATAGCGTAATACGAGGTTCAACAAAGGATAAAATTGAACGATCGCTTCTCAAACCAGAGACAATACATGCATATCGAATGCATAGGCTTGCGATCATGGGAAAATTACTGATCCACCGACTATCAGGGATGCATTGAGCACGGCGGGTGCACCTTATCACCGCAGTCCGCCATTGTGTCGGACTGCCGACGACGCTAGTATACCTCACATTCGCAATATTCCATGCCGTTTGACAAATACTTTGTAGATTAAAACCGTGATTAGAATGTTACTGCCGTGCCGACCCCGAGTGTATTCGCATGCATCCCATACTTCTGTTGTAGCGTCGAGGCTGACACGCGATTTTTGGAAAAAATATTTTTAGAATATTGCTAAAGCACCGTTATTTATTAGGCGGCAACTCAAAAGAGATTTAAAGAAAAGATGACGACTGGTCAATTTATCATCGCGAGGAATTATGACATAAAAATAAAGTATGACTATAAATGATAGCTATTCAGATTCTTTGGAGAGCATTAACTGGATACACAATAAAAACTGATCCTGTTATAGTTTGCGAAACCAATTAAGTTATAAAACTTAGGGATCTCTGGTTTAATGAAATATTGTTCTATAATCATTATTTATGTTGGTATTATTTTATGATAACGATATAAAAAAGACTGCTTATAATCAATATGTAGAATTTTTAATATATATTTTATATAAATACATAGTTTTTTTTTCTTACTCAACAAAAAGTGCAGAGATAAATATTTCATCGTCAACTAATTATCAAATTAATTGAAAGTATCTTACTTAACTTATGGTGTGTTTTTCTTGCAAATATTTTTATAATGATATATTATTTATATATTAATGATAATATTAAAATATATAGAAAAATTATTTATATTTTGATATTTATAATCTTGCTTAATTGACATTGTAAAATAAAATCTTATATTGTACAATTAAATCATGGTTGTAAAGGTCTAAAACAACATTAATTTGCTTTTAATATAATGCTCAAATTATGGATTGTAAACTTATAAGCGGGATAATAATAAATGCCAGGGTATAGCAATCCAACTATAATTTGAATGTTATAAAATAATATCTTACGAATTAAAAAGCTTGGAGCGAAGCTTATAACAAACTCTAGGGTGGTCAATAAATAAGTAAAAAAATATGTTTGATATAATCTATATCTACATACTATAATAAAATTGTAAATAAGCCGAATCTGTACATGAAATATTCACATGAAATATTGACGCAGAGGCCGAATCTATAGTTTTTAGAATTTTTGTCTATCTGTCTGTCTGTCCGCTAGCGCATCACAGAAAAACCACTGGAGGAATTTTGATGAAATTTAGTATGGTGATAGCTGGTTATCCGGGTCAACATATAGGATACTTTTTACCGCGGAAAAATATCTTATTTCTGAGAAAAATACAAAAACTGCAATGTGAGAGTGTACTAATATGTAAAACCTAAGAATTTGGTTTTTGGTCATCTGAACGCGGGCGGAGCCGCGGGCAATTCTAGTTAAACATATTTTCATACTATCTCATAGGGATGTGTACAAAGGTATAAACTTACATTTGTGACTTTGAATATGATATTTAGTCATACATTTTGACTTTAAAAGTTAAGGTGAAACTAAAGTTCTTTATTTTTATTTATTTCTACCCAAGGAGTTAGTTATTCTTCTAACGAATTTTAAGTTTGAATATACTTTCTGTCATGTTATCGTAGAAGTACATAAATAAATCTTTATAAAAAAATAACTTGTCTTTTTTAATTAACCAATAATATTAAACGTTATAGGTATTATAAAAAGGAATTAAATTTTTGAAAAATTTTGTATAAAAATATCAACTTAAAGCATTTTAACGTTCAATCAATAATAACTCCTAAACAAAAAGCTAACCAACTACTGTAGGTCAATATGATTTAAATGATTCATATATTTTTTCTCGATCTCAGAAAACGTCAATTTTCATGTCGATCCTGTAAAGAAAATAACACGATATCTACTAATTAATATAAGCACTGAGGAGTTAATTAATTGTCGACTTACACGAGGGCACATGAAATATTTATAAAATTCATAACACAGCTAATTATGAAACGACGACGCGCTGCGGCCGCGCCACCCGCAGGCATTCGTCCGCTCGCAGATCTACACTGGAGAAAAACCTTATAATTCCCTGCCGGCTTCACTTACTCCCCTTTTTGTTTCATTCTCAGTATCCCGACAACGCACCGCAATCATAAGCAGTTTTTGTTGAAATGACCAAATGCGTCGAGAAGCATGTAGTCGGTAATTGTCGGGGCATGTAGAGCAGGCACAAGCTACTACTTATAGGAAATACTCCGAGGATATAAAAGTCATAAATCGTTAATCTCCGATCAAAGACTAGTACAGTCTATCGATCTTCATTCACAGAGAAAACTTACGAATGAAAAGAAAATAAGCACGCGTATAAACTACATTGGCCGGATTGCGGGAACCATAAAATTTTGTTATTGTAAAACAAGAAGTAGCGTGCCATCTGCAGCGGTGGAACTTATATGGCGGCCGCTAAATATTTATCAGTAAATTAGTATGCCTAAACTAACAAAATCAATTAACTTCGCTTTTTGCTGATAACTGGTTTCGTATGACGACATACCGGTATTTCACAACATGGATGATGTGGAACAATCCCACTGCCATGACATAGTAATGTTTTACGTACATAGCTGGTCAATGTTGAATGTTTTTTATCAAGCGTTGTAGTCCTCAGATTCTTAATTCTTAACAAGATGCGATAGCTGCCTCAGATAAGATTTGTGTAAATGATCGATAAAGATCCTACTATGTAACAATCACCATCATATAAGAAGTTGAATTATTTATTTATATATTTTTAGACTTATTGTATATATATATATATTGGAGACTATTATTTTATCTATGACACATCATATTTTTATTTATATCTTTTTACTTCTTTACTTATAAAATCATAAACATATTAGTACTATGCTAAATATTTGCAACACATCACATAAATCACATAAATGCTTTTAGCTTATTATAATATAAAATTATACTAAACTTGTTTATAACAGAACCGATTCAAAAACTAAAGTTGTCAAAGTTGTGACCCTACAAGAGGAATATCGAAGTAACAGCTCAAGTTTTGCATACTCGAGTGGCCGTACATCAAAACAAGTGGTGTCGTGGCGATGAGGCGAGGTGGTGGCGGCGCGGGGCGGGGGCGTGGGGCGGGCCGGGGGCGGGCGTGCAACCTGCACGCCTGCATCTCCCGGCTGACGGCCCACGGGCCACGGCTGCACTCACTACTACGTATCGAGCGGTGCAATGCTATGCATCTCTCGTCAATGTCATTGATATCGAACATCACAAAAGTATATCTTATAAAAATCTCTTATCGATTAGCTGTAAATAATGTGTTTTCTTAATAACTTAATCGATATTTTAGACTTATAATTCGACAAGATACACTTTGTTTTAATGTCATAAGATTATAACGATTTCCCGGACGACATTGAACTTTATCTCAATATTTATTTTATAGTGAGATATGTGACGCCATCTGTTGGCTGATAGCAGCACTAATGAAGCTTTAGTTCTTGCCCTTGAAAATAAACGTGGTATTAAGTATAACAACAGTATTAAGTAATAAGAATTTATTTATGCTATTTTAAAATAAAATGTATCAATTATGTTTTTAGTGTTTGTTAACTTACAAATTGTAATAAACATATTATAACAACAATAATACAATGTGTCTATAATAAAATTTTGTTAAAATAAGTGAATAAGTATAATGATATGGCCTTTATACATATAAAACATTTATAAAGAAATTTTATCGAATACTTGTACAATGTTATGAGATCATCAAACGTCCTGCATTTTATAACTGTGTCGTTGCACATTACAATTTGTAATGGTTACATCCGCGGATACCAACTTAATTTACATGCAAATACATCGACATTAATACTGAAATGAACATCCTGTCGCAATACGATCGATTTGCATATTTTTTAATAAAATATCAGGAAAAATAACAATAGCATACAATTTTTTAAATGACGGCAAACAATTGTTAGCGTTTCCGGTGAATTATTCAAAAATTTGAATCAAAGAATCATCATAATCTATGGTAGTTGATAATTACATGTTTATTATGAAGTAGTCAGTAGGAACGAATTTTAATCATCACATATGACAAACAACAGCGCGCATAAATTATGAATAAATTAACTTACGTGTTTGTTTTATACAATTTATAAGGTTTTAGGTCATATTATTTGTTATTTCTTAATATATTACTAATAGATATGTGTGTCTTTTCTTTTCTTATTAAATATTAAAATAATAAATTACAAAGATAAAAAACATATATTTGCATTATCCTACAAATGGAAATAATATTCACATCTAAATGTTCACACTTCGTTGGCTTATTTGGGGATTTATTGTAAAAAAATAGTTGAATAAACAAAAAATCCGGATATAACATTATTTTTTAATTAATTGTTACTAACTTAATTTTGTAGTTTATATCTTTAGTATTTACTTAGAATTTGTTTTATTAAAAATAACTGACAAGTTAAAAGCTCTTTATCATAAAATATTAGGTTTATTTCATTAATAAGTAAAAACAAATAATGTCAAAACAGCTGCAGGTTCATGTAGTTTATTTAAAAATTAAGGCTAGTGACAAATTATGTTGGAACTATTCAGATATTATCAAGTCGTCACCTGAACGGAAGCGAAACGATGTGAGGCGACATAAAAACTGCATTAGTTTGGTAAATTTAATTATATTCTAAACCCTACTTATCCATAACATTAGAATACAACACAAAACATATAGATAATGATCAAATTTATTAACTTTTACTTTTGTATATTTTTATAAATTCTTTTGTCTGAAGTCATAGATTTCTTTAAAACTTCCATAAATAATAATAATTACTTATCTGAGTAATATGTTATGAAATGAAAATAATAGATTTATACATTTATACGTTTCATATTAGTTGAGAATACTAATGAACAATCAGACTTCAGTCCAGATGTTTAGGAGGAAAACTATTTATTGAACAGTAAATTATTTGTAAATGAGTAACTGTAATATAAATATCTGCAAAAGCAAAATAGATTTTAGATTCAAACAATCTTTCAACCGCTTCCACAAAGCTTAGCATTTTAAAATTAATCGGGTGAAGATCGTAAAATATTCGATAAACAGGGCGGGTATGTTTGCTTTCGCCAAGTTTAACATTGCTATTAAACAGTCGTGAAATGAACAGAAATAATCGGGCCGATCCGTTATATCGCGTCATTCGTATTATGCTGGCGTCCGCATACATTGTGATCGTATGGACGGCCTATTGCCATGCTGGTCTGCTCTCCGCATTTTCCTACTTCACCATTCACTTCGTTAATTCATTAAGCATTACTTCATTACATTTGGCAAAATACACGGGTATTGTAAAGTAATTATCATATCGATGGGTTTTCGCTGAGGTTTCCGTTTAGCATGCAGGAGAGCGTACGACGATGCGTGGCGGCGAGGCGGCGTGACGGCATGAGCGGGCTCGAGGCCCGGCAGCGGGACGTGTGGCACACACGCGCACTCTGCGCCGGAGCACCAGACGACTCCGTTTTTGTGTGTCGCGTCGCGCGCCTCAGCCCTTTGCCGCCGGTTCCTTAAATTCACCGAGACGATACTCAGAACTAGAGCGTTTACTCCATTCGATCTCTCACACAGAATTTTATCTTAAAATATTTTCAAATTTTTTCGATCCTAATTTTTTATTTGGTATTAGAAAGCATTTAACGCTTCTTCTAAAAATGTAAATTTACAGTCATTACTAAAAACTTTATGAAATAAATAACATAAAATACGTAATGAAGTAAAGTAGGCAATTGAAGATATTGCTCAATGAGTGAATTAAGTAAGCTTATTCGTTGATCCGGTGGTGTAGGAGCATTCAAGGAGGTAAGAACGGGTCCAGCGGCCAGCGGGCGGCTCGGTCACAAGTGGCAGTGCGCAGCCTCCCGCGGCGCAGCGCTGGCTGCGCTACTTTTTACCCGCGCATGCTTGGCTCGTGTCTTTTTCGCTCTTTCTGATTGGAATTCGTTGAGAGATCGCCACTGCCGGTGGCAGAGCACTTGTGATAAGTCGGCGACAGTACGAGAATTGCGTACGCGCTAATTAAATATATCGCACTTTAATAAATCACAAAACACTTATATTAAAAATATAATTATAAATTCACTGTAAGTTTTCTCTTAAATGTAAACTGTAGTTTATGTAACTCGGAACCTTTTAATTGTTAAATATTACCATGTTATAAGTATATTTATATATTATTGGTAATAATGTAAACAATGCCGTCTCTTACTGTTCTATGTGGCATGACAACATGCACTCATGCGGGAATCGAACATAAAGCTTTTAGCAACAAATGCAGGTTACACTTACACAGCCATTATTTACTATTTTTCATACAATTTAAAATCTTAAAATATATGATCCTATTATAAACATACTTAGTAACGTATGTAGTATAGTAATTTATTTAAAGTGATTTATATTCGTTTCGGCTAAATCATTCTTATAAGTAGTAAATTAAAATTGTTATTAATGAATATTCATAGCTTGTAGCCAATTATTATTAATCAATTTTATATATATTTTAATGAAAATTTACCTTACCTTATATTATTATTATATCTAAATATTTCCTATTAGCGACTCACCCTCGCTTCGCTCGGGTTCATTCCTAGCTTGGTTCCCTATATAAACTTTCATCCTCATTTTCGCCCCTGTAAGGAATGATTTCCGGAATAAAAAGTATCCTATGTTCTTCTCAGGGTCTCAAACTATCTCTTTACCAAATTTCATCTAAATCGGTTCATCTGGATCGTAGATCCAGAGATTACCCCCTAAAATCTCTCAAACTCACAAACTTTATCTCTTTATAATAGTAGTATAGATAATACCCGGCCCGGTATAAATTTAATAAGAAATCACCCAATTATTATAATATTGACTGATAAATTCCAATTAGAAAAAAATATATTTACCATTTTGTGTATTCATAAATATCTATACTAATATTATAAATGTGAAAGTTGGTAAAGATGGATGGATGGATGGATCTTTGTTACTCTTTCAAGTCAGACCGGCTGAACGGATCTGGATGAAATTTGACACAGAGATAAATTATAGTCTGGAATAGCACTTTATATCCCGCAAAAATGTACGGTTCCCGTAAAATAAATTTGTTTTGTCTAGGAAAGAACCCGAATCGAAGCGAGGGTGAGTCGCTAGTTGTAAATAATAATATTAAATTTATTTTTTACGTATTTATTTAGTGTAGGTACTACGTTTAATTTTTCTAATTATATAACAAGAAAAGATAAACGTTTATACTAGTAATATTTATTATAAACGTTTATATAGTATAAACGTTTATTTTGTCTAATTAACATAAAAGAAAAAAAAAGTTGCTTTTCCTCAATGTAAGATATTTTTTTTTACATTGAGCATGAATATTGAAATCTTAAACTACAGAAAATTGGAAAAATGTTGTATAAAATTTCGAGTCTGAAATTATATAATGCAATGTTATTTTAATATAGCTACACTTTAAGTAGCACACGTAAATATGCGCTCACCTATTGATTCAAATCTTCTTATATTTAAACGTACTTGTTAGTATATAACACAAGAATAATATTAAACGTTAAACGTCCACATAAACAGTGAGTTCTAAATAAAATATCGTCGAAATGTCAAGATGGATTTAATACAGTGTACCCAAATTTTCTCACGTAGGATACTAAAATAAGTATGGAAATGGAGTGCGCTGGTGCAATCGAGTATAACATTGGGGCAATTATGGAGAAGGCGAAGGTGTCGTGAGTAGCGCGGGAGCCGACTACACGTGTTAGCGACCGCTTGCATAATGCCTCAGGGCTGTCTTTGAGATACGTTATAGCCTATTTAGATTACTAGGCAATTATAGAAAATATAATTCGCGAATCTGAGATAGTATCTATTCGTATTTTCTTCTTATTAGTATGATGCGCGTTTTAACAAAATTTAAGATTTCATTCAATCTTGCATAAAGCCCAAAGCATTATGCTATTGAGAGTTCGTTTTTTTACCTTTTGACGTACGAAACCCTAAAAAGAATGTCATGCGTAAAAAACTCGTTTTTTTATATATTCGGTTTGTATTATACTTTATTTAACAGGCAATAGTAGCCCAGTGTTAACGCGCTTGCTTGGAAAACTAAGTGAAGCGGGTTCAAATCCCGGGTTTCACACCTGTGAATTCCACAAATCCAGTTAAAAAGGGCTGAATACAATACTTTATTTTAATTACTAAGCTAGATTCTTAGGTTTTACATATTAATATACTCTTATATTGCAATTTATGTATTTTTTCTCAGAAATGAGATATTTTCCCGCGGTAAAAAGTATCCTATATATTGACTCGGATAACCAGCTATCACCATATCAAATTTCATCAAAATACTTCCTGTGGTTTTTCTGTGATGCGGTAACAGGCAGATAAACAGACAGACGAAAATTCTAAAAACTATAGATTCGGCCTCTGTATAGACAATAATGTTTATGTCAATAAGATTTTCCAAAAAATATTTAATGTGCAGATTCGGGTTATGTAGTTACAATTTTATTATATGTATAGATTCATTTACTTAGGCACATTACATCGAGAGTAATGATTGACCTTTTGCTCAATATAATGAATAAACTTATTTCTTATAACAACAACAACAAATAAATAAATATGTTGGGACATGAACACACAGCACCATCTAGTTCCATGGTAAGCTACGAGTTTTGTGTTATGGATACCAGATAGTTGATACACTACACATATTTAATTTTAAATACATACATATTATAAACATACGAGTAAATACCCATGACTGGAGTACAAACATTCGTGCTCATCACACAAATGAATGCCCACAGCGGGATTCGAACCCGCGACAGCAAGTACTCATTACGGTCACTACAAATTGAGCCAAGCGTGTCGTCAATTTATTTATTTATTTAATTTCTATATCGTATGCAGCGTAACCTGGTTACTTTCGGCCACTTCTCTAATCGCCTGCGTAAGCTCCATTACACAGTGTTGAGGCGTTCTGCAGTAGGTATAGCGGGAGCAAACATAAAGACAAACAAATTTTTTATGATTTTGGCGATTTTAATAGTTTTTTTCACTTAATATTGACCTGTAATGTAAAATGAAAAAATGGTTCTTAAATAAGCAACTAATAAGAGATTTCAATTTTTCATTTAGTATTAAATTATAAAATCATACTAATTTATAAGTAATCAAATAGTCTCTACGTAGTATAAATTCAACGTAATTCTTGTTTTTTTTTTTCAAAAAAATCTGTAAAAATATCTGGATGTAAAAGTGTTGCAGGTATGCAGGTACACTTAGATATGTATCTAGAGATTTACAAAGTATTTAATATAAAATATATATATTATTGTGTTTGTACCTCAACATTGGGAAATTCAATAACCCATCGTAATATTATGCTATCATCAATATTCATCTATTCATGAGTTTCAAAAGAAAAATATGATGGAATATTTTGGCAACCCACACATAATAAGCCCATATATAATATTAAAAACAAAGAAATGTGGCGAACGAATGCCCCGGTGGCAGCCCTTTGCAATCACTGAAAGAGAAGCCGCTTGCCCTTCCATTGAATCAAATTCATATATTTTGAGATTCAGTCGCCAATTTTACCTGTACAGTCAGCATAAGATAATTGCATCTATTATTTTATATTAGATGAGATACGATTTATTAAAGTTCTCCAATAACCTTGTATACTTAAGAACTACTACAATATTTTATTATTTTTGAAATTTTATTATTTTTATTATTTTCATGTTTTATTATTTTATCAAAAATACTTAGAGCACGAATTTCTAATTGGAAATAAAGCAAGAGCTATTGATATATCCCAATTTTAGATTTGTGGAAATAAACTTTCTTTGTATAAAAATAGTTTATATAAGTCCAGGTAGCACTTAGGCTACATTAAAAGTCTGAGAGAAGCAAGGAAAACCACTAGTACCTGTATTATATTTACAAATATATAAGAAGTGACTCTATTATCATAAAACAGGCAAAAAACTATGTAATTAATGTTTTTGTGCTATATTTGATTTATAAAGAATATGTATCATAAGATTTTATTTGTTTGTAAAAGGAAGATGTTGCTATATTTGAGATATATTTAATCTGTGCTCGGTGGCGCCAAGACATTTGTCATGCGATGGTGAAAACCTATCAGAATTTAGAAGATGGTAGGCTAGGCATACCACATATAAATAATATATATTATGTAAGAGTTACAAAAAGAATTAAAGCCTTAAACTATTATTAATGGTGTTTTCATAAATCACACAGTTTTACATAGAAGTAACCATAATTAAACTCTTATTTAAAATCAGCATATAAGAATAGAACTAATAGATAAACATTGTTATACTGACCGTACAGGCATTCCGAGAATTGTTTTATTGGATTATGCGGCGAGGACGCGAAGCAGCTATAACTATTCAGTGTCGTCTTTTGTGTTATGGAAAAACTTGTTCTTGAACCCATGTAGTGTGAAAGTGTTCTTTATTTTTGCAGTTTAATGTTACATATGTACACATATTATCATCGCCTGCGCAGCGCGACTGTCATCTCATCGGATCGCGCATGCGCCGCACTCTTGTTAGTGGACAATGCAACACTGGCTTACTCCAATAATACTGATTTTTGAGATTTTAAATTGACGAAATTTGTGATATTCGTATAACTTTATCGGTTACTGTTTTTAGCTTTATTTTTGCTTCAATGTAATTAAAGTCTGGTTTTTAATTCCACGGAAATATGACAGCTGTCATTCTTTGACAATTCAGATATCATAACCCTTTTCTGCTTTGTATTTTTTTAATATAAAATAACAAAAAAAAAATGAAACAGAATAAGATAAAGTAAACTATATGTATGACTTTGTAAATAGTCTTTGTTTTGTGCAATCAATGCACACTAACTATAATGTAAATGTTTAATGGTTAAATGAAAAAAACAGAGTATCATGTAATTATTATTACTTATATCATCACTGTCGTCATCATCATCCACTCGGATTATAAAAGAATCACACACACTATCTCAGATCAGTCTGATCACTATATCAGATCATTAAGAGGGCACATTTTATCCTCTTCTTTAATAATATGGTTTATGCATTCTTGCCTAAAATAATAATAAAAATCCTGAACGATCGTTGTGGACCTGTCTTTTTGGGACTTTCCAATTCTTTTTCCAATTGCAAAGATTTTACAAACAAAGGGTTTTCCCAAAAAAGGCTTGCAACCTATGTATTATTGGAGAGGGATTCCTGTAATAAAATAATTTCCTTAATAATTATTGTAACTTCAATAATATGATAATAAAAAAATAATTATCAATTTAGAGTTATCAATATTTTTTTAAGTCTAAGTTTTTTTAATTGAAACCAATTCAAGAAAGGTTTGTTTTTTATTTTGCTAAAATGCTTTACGTTTTTAGTGCCAATGTTTCAAAGCTGACAACACTTCTGAAATGTCAGAACTCCGTCGAATTAAAATTCAGACTTTAGTGATTCAAAAATTGTTGAATAAACCTAAGGTATAACTATAAGGAAATAATATTTATTTATTATTCATATGGGGGGTGGTCTTGTTATTAAAGAAGCTAAAGTTGATAAAGCTTATATTTATTTTTGAATAATAAAATACTTTTTTATTTCTTACATATAATAAATTATTTATTAGTAGCTACGTTTATTTTAACTAGGTAGATTATTAATATGGTTGTCTTTATGTTGTTTATTACAGCATTTTGTTGTAGGTACCCTATATTATGTTTTAATTTATTACATATATCATAAGAAATTTTCTAAGTTACCTTTAAAGTGTTAGTGTGTACCATTAACCATACTCGTACGTATGTAGCGCTTCCTTTACTAACAAAATTGGTGTTTGTATATACAATGATAATAATGCAATCAATAACTACAAGTTTGTTTTCAATCTTATTTAAAAACGAACGCTATAAAAATGCTAATTTCAAAGTATGTCCCGAAGAAATGTTAGTTGTAATAATATTAATAGATAGTAATCAAGTATGAATCGTTTCATATTATTTATTCAACATAAATGGCCATACTCGTATATATTATCTAAAATATATAGAAGTGAATCATGTACTTATTTAAGAAAGATAGCTTGATATATATAAAGGCTTCGCGTCGATCGTCCCTCGGGCTATTGGAGACTAATGTTTATTTGGACATATTTATGGCTATAGTTCCGCTTTTTGTGCAGATGGAAATATGTGTGGCGGATCGCACGTCTGCGTGAGATTTCGGACACCTCTCTGCTTACTAAATTTAATATCGTCGGCCTTTATGGCGAGGACAAAACAAAAACACTAAGAAATCGCCATTGTGTCGGCGACGCGAACGACAGTTCGCGCCTACCGCCACTCATGAAAATCATTTTGTTTTTATTTCAAAATGTATGTTTATGATAACACCTGTTTCGTTGATGCCTCCGCGATCGGTGTCAGTCGAAGCTTGTCGCGATTTTTTGCCAATTTAAGGACTATAAAGACGCCCGCATCGCAAGCTAATTTAACCACTGTTCACCGAATTACCCGTTCGTTTTTTTGACAGATAAGTTCCCTAAATTTTTTTTGTAATAACTACTGTTTATATATCGCATTCACCATCTCATGAATTAAAGCATTTTTATATAGTAGAAACAAGTATTTTCTTGCTAATAATACACATTTATTTAAGTGACATATTATCAAGTTTGATTTAAATGAAGATATGTTCAAGTTGTATAAATCACAGTATGACATTTAAGCGGCACGTAGAGTCGTTATACATTGTAAGTACAATTTAAACTGATTCTGTTATTAATATCGTTTTATTATTGTAATGATTACTTTAATATCAAGGTGAATGGAATATTTCATATTTACCTTCTAATAAATCAATCGTATAAATCTTAGTTTATGTCAACTATAATGATGCAGTTGTCAAAGGACGGCCGCCGCGACCACGGTCCAGCTTTTTGCATAATTACGTCGATGGAATGTCGTCCCTTCAATATGATAACAAAGAAAGATGACCGACTATATGATTGCAAATATTTATGGCCGTCTGAACTCGAATATTTGGCTCCAAACCGGTGAGAACCAACGATTTTTAAATTTTTCTATACGTATATCTAAGTCAATTATTGGATTTATTTTATACATTTATAATTTATTCTGAAAAATAAATATCAATTGCTTATATCCTAAGTAAATGAATAATTTCAAAGCACCTGTGATTTAACAATGGGTATCTATCTCGTAAAACAGCGCAAACATTGTCCGTGGGTAAACAAATATGTCTATGGAGTCGTTCAAATTGATAAACCACATGAAATCGCAGATAGTAAAGCCCTCCTTAGCGTATCCACGAGTTATATATTATCGTAACACAATCCATAAGAAAGCGCTACAATAATCGTACATTTCTCTTGACAATGTTCCTTTGAATATAGAAAGTTAAGGCGAATAGATACAATGTCGAAGATTTGTTTACTCAGCACTATGAATCCAGTACTGCATGATTACCTCTCCAGTTCGACCGTTTGAAAAATGGACTCTCCTGCCAGGATATATAAGAAGAAATTGCCTTTCAGGTGAATGCGATACCGTATCTATGCAAAGATAGCGCAATGACTCGTAGACACTCTTGCAAGGCTAAATTAGTATGTACTCAAATGTCATCGCTCACTATAATATCGCAATCAAAATTGACGTGGGAAATACACTCGTTTGTGACTGTACCCGTTCAAGCTATGACTATAAATTTTAGAATGAAATATACGTTTGCTTGTTGCAAGCTCAAAGATTGCATATTTCAATCATATTATCCAGAATGTATAGGCTCATTTACTTAATTTCTAATAAATCTCTTTTAGTATTTAGTAAATATGATAAATAATGAAATATACACTAAAAAATGAAGTTGTGTCAACCAAGTAACGGCGAGCTGTGGGGAAGAGGCGCTAGATCCAGTGTCCGGGTACGCATATATACATAGGGAATGTGAACGGTATGGCAAGCACCAACTTCCTGTTTTAATTTCTACTTTTTGCAAAATAGATACGTGAGGTCGGATGTCTTACGGAAAGGAAACTGGTTAAACAGTTAATATGTTGGCTTATGACACAATTTTTTTATATAAACGATTGAATTTATGACAGCCTGTTTCTGAATTTTTTGCACCAGATCTCGTGAGTTCTTCCCCGCAATAAAATGAATGCTTATTTTTTTACAAATATGTTATAATAGTTAAAGAAATCTAAAACATTATTCTAACTTACCTTTTTACGATAAAAATTTATAAAATAATAAATTTATAAAATTTATAAGTTATAAAAATTAACAAGTTTACATTGCGTAAAACAAAACCATTCATTTAAAACATTAGATTTACAATATTTAAACAGTTACGTATTGCACTAGCATTGCCCGCGGCTCCGCACGCGTTCAGATGACCAAAAACCATATTCTTAGGTTTTACATATTACTATACTCTTACAATGCAGTTTTTGTATTTTTTCTCAGAAATGAGAATTTTCCCGCGGTAAAAAGTATAGTATATGTTGACACGGATAACGAGCTATGACCATAACAAATTTCATCAAAATCCCCCTGTTTCTGTGATGCGGTAACAGACAGACAGACAAAAATTCTAAAAACTATAGATTTGGCCCCTGTATCTATAATAATAACTATATCAATAAGATTTTTCAAAAAATATTGAATGTACAGATTCGACTTAGTTAGATTTTATTATATGTATGGATATCATAACTAACATTTAAATGCTATATCGTTGTATTCGTTATTATGCGTTAAAACAGAATGTATAAAAGTCGAAAGGATCATGATTGTATTTTCTTATAATGTTCCTGCACATTGCTTGCAAAATTGACATCCAAATCAGATTAATCCAATCAATGGAAATTTATGATGCACCCGAGAGCGGCCGCGCTCCATGCCATTGAGAGATCTGCAGCCTTCGCTAATCAGTACCAACTTAGGGACAACATCCTGTCTTCCACCGAGTCCTTTTTAAAATTATCCATTTAGCTTAGATAAGGCAATATTAGCGTCTTTAAGCGAATTGCAACAATTGATAATAAGCAAATTATCTATCAAAATGGAATATAAAACAATAAAAAAAAGTATAAAATATGTATAATATAAAACTTAAAATTATTTGACAATTTGCCATCATCCGGTTTTTAAAATCAGTCAGTTATGTTTTATGGCAATTACGAAGACGTGCAGTGCTTCTACATTTCGCTTAACATTCTTTGATTTATATGTCTGCTTTCGATTCGCGATGAGAGTAAAATATGAGACGAGCCATCAAATATTCAGCCCTTTTAGAACATAGAAGCAACCTTTCTTGCTCATTATAACAAAAACGCGATAGTTTATGTTGAAATATACATTGCAAAATAATGCCTCAAAACGTATATTTCAATCGTATTTGGATGTTATCTTGTCCTTTTACAGCGCTGGAGTCATCTTGGTACATTATCCATTTCTTGCGAATATATAAAATTTCTTTTGAAGTAATAAGTTTTATTATTTAATAGTTTATAGATTTACAAGAATATTCGATTATTTGTGTCCGACGATTAATACCTAGGGCGTTCATTATAAAGTGAGAACTTTGGAACCGAAAGAAGTAAATACTAGCTGGTAAAGCTGGAATATTGATTAGATTTTAAAAAAGGTAATAATTTATTATAATTAGAATCTTTTGTTTTTTTTTAAATGGAAGTATTTTGTTTGCAGTCTCTCGTAGCATGTTGTCGGAAATGGAAAAAATGAATTGCGCACAGTTATTAAGTATCTGTGTTCGAAAAATTTCACTACGGAAAGAGTTAATCAAGACAGAATACTTTAGGAGCAAATGCTACACCGTATTCGAATGCTTTACAGCAATCATAGTCACGGGAGAGACTAAGGTTTTAGACGTTTCAAATACAAACAGTGTATACCCACAATTAAAAAAAATATTAAAAATATTAATTATTTATTTATATATAGGTAATTGCAAATATTATTGTTTTATACTATGTAATTTAAAAAAGTTGATATATTAATTAAGATTGCTATTATTTAAAGTTAAAATATTAAACAACACTATTATAAATAAAAAAATTACTGTTATGCACATATTTCGATCGACACAGTATGAACTAACTATATTTAATGGTCTGTTATGTTGACTTTTGTTGTAAGATTTTAATATGCTAATTACAGGATCCCAGGATGACGGGAGTAGGTACCCAGCCATCTTCTCTATTGAAGTTTCGAAGTGTTTTTAGACAAACTAGCAAAAATTGTTTTTTTTCCATCAAGATAATTCCTCGGCTCACAGGGGACTGTTGCTACGGCTGCAATTCGAGATGCTGGATTCTAAATACTTGAACATCCTCCATATTCACCCGACCTTGCCTCTATTGATTTCTGTCTATTCCCAAGGTTGAAGGAGTCTCTGAGAGGACAGAGATTCGAAAATGATGAAGCAGTAGACACTGCTGTACAGGAATTTTTGGGTGCTGAGGATGACGAGTTTTTTAGATACGAATTTTAAAATTAGAAAAAAGATATTCCAAGTGTATTATGCTAAAGGGCGACAATATCGAAAATTAAAATACTTAACATTTAATAAAAGTTACCGGCAACATGCTTATTCTCACTTTTTATTGCACGCCATTGCATTGTAAAACGCAGTTAGCTTTAAGCAAATCAACTGCGTGTCACTAATACCTGCTTTTAGATATATTTAACAACAGTGCCTTTACATTACATCCCTTATTAAATCTTGTAAGAAATACAAAAAAAAATGTATATTTATATTAATTTCATAAAAGACTTTATCTATACCTTAGATATAAAATTAGAAAAAAAGTTTTTTGAGAAATATCTCAAAAAACTTTTTTAATAAACAAAACTTAATTAACTTAATAAACAAAAAAAATATTTTCTCTTAAAACAGCAAAGTATCTAAACTGTTGTACCTTACGAGTTGTCAGTTATACTTTATAGCCAACCTTTATCATTGGATCAATTTTGGATATATTTTTATAATTAAGCTAATTAGGTTGGTCTGTATGCCTTTATAAACAAAGAAATGAAGATTTTATATATTGAAGTATCAAACTAATCTATGTATAATGTATATAAATAACGATTTATTAATCTAAACATGTCAATAAATAAAAATTCATAATTTTTATATCAAAAAAAAGATCTAAAACTAACGTGTTGGATCTGTAAGTTTTTTTGTAAGCGACACAACTACATACAGACGATGGACAGTATAAAAAATACATGAAAAAAGTAATGATCCGATTTAAAAAAAAAAAATCTTTAATAGATAGCTACTTTAAGTGAAATACTGCTCTTTATCATAAAACATAGATAAGCTGATATTATAGGATAGTAATATAAAGTAAACATTTACGGAAAGACGCTCGGATTCTGTGTAGTTTAGGAAGAAGCAAGAAATGGGTTCCCCAAAGCTAATAATAATCAAAATAGAAGTTAACGAGACAAATAAATTATTTAAATTTAAGCATTAATTGGTTACAGTACATCGCTAATATTTCATAATCATATCTCAAATAAATTTCGCCAAATCATAATGATGACACAAATTAAAATAACGCCATGGTAGTTTCGTAAGCTTAAAAACAAGTGTTAACTGAATTTCGACATTTATGTTTTAAGAAATATAAAAAAGGGCGAGTTATTATAAAACGTATAAATGTTATCGTGGATACATTCGTTATGGATTAAGGCCAATGGACCGAGTCGATACGCGTCAATCCGCGACCATTTACGCGACTGTCTTGCGAGCAACGACGCGTAATTAAAATCAATATTTATGGTCTTATTAGAAGACATAAATAAGAAACGTTGGACATTCCCCCGCTGATGCGTTGACACTCCTTCACTGTCAGATGTGATCATAAACTTAAAATACCCACAGGACTTTTATTGACAGTACTAGAGACCAAGTACACTATAATTTTATACACAAAGTTATAAATAAATATATTTTTTTAATCTTAACCAATTTAGTATAAAATAGTTAGGAGAGAATATATATAAAGTGCAAAATAACTTTAAAATATATCAATTAATATATAGCATACGAAATAGTCCCACATTGACGCTAAGTAGAAAATCATGTGTTAAACTTCTCTAAACTTTTCGCATAAACATCGCAAAGGTCGCATAAACTTCAAACTTCCAAACCAAAAATTGTTGTAACATAGATATATGTACTATTGCATATATATTTTCTATGTTGATTGTCTACTTACTCTCCAATGAGAATGCACATGCACTAATCACAGCTCGTAAGCGTGTGCGCAAACTTGTTGTTTAAACTAAGCGATAAATGCTATCGCTCAATATCTATCGATATCGCTAAGGATATCAAGTTATTATGTATCTATAAGTTATTTTATATACAAATTTAGGCCAAGAATAACATTAACGCTATTTTACAAGAATACAAGCAGAGTCGGGGGTGAAAGTTAGTGGCGAATGTTAAATTGCTAAAGAAAACAAGGGCTTAGAGGAATAGACTATTTGCTTATATATTATATGATCAAATTATAAAAAGAATTAAAATTCTGGTTAAAACCATTCGTAAAAATAATGTTTATATTGATACCAGCGATATTTACGACATAAGTACATCTGAGATATCTAGAACATTATAAACGTATGATGGTTGTAAATTTCATGTCGCTTATTCAATTAAGAGTTCGATTGAATGACATAAAACTTTTGAGAGAGTGCTATAAAATACTTGGCAATTACAGGTCAAGCGGAGGCTGTGCAATTTAACAACATTAAATTCTTGAGACATTATCATACGTTTTATAAAGTATTAACTATGTATTAAAAATTTTAATGTGTGAGGAAAACGCGACGCGAAACTTTTTTACACAAAGCATTTTAAAGCATTGCAAATTAAAGCGGTTTAGGAAAGAAATGATGAAATTGAAATAGCCAAACATGATTTTAATGAAATTGAAATTTATTTTTTAAGTCTATTACCACATACACAGACATCGTAACTAAAATAAAACTTCAAAGCTTAGTAATATCACTAAATCTAGCAATAATACCAGATAAACTTTCTTGAAAGCATTTATTTACTAATAACCCATAATAGTATGCTCTCGTAACTTGAATTTTAATAGAAAAAAACTAATTAAGTCACCTTAAACCATATATATTTCTACATGTCAAAGTCAAATACTTTCCTTGTCAAGTACGCCCGAACATGCGGCTTATTCATATCGTGGATGTAATCCAAATAGGGATTCTATCACAAAATATTATAGTATTATTTTCTTTTTTTTCGTTATAAGACAATAATTATCACAGATGTTCTTCCTTTTCGGCATAAATTTTGTACCATAGTAATCAGGGAGTCGAACATTAAGTTATGACGATTCTTAGTATCAATAAGAAGGATCGAACGATGCTCATTATTATCTTTAATTATGACAGTTTACCATATATGAATGCTTTACTCGATTGCGACCAGGGACGGCGCAAAAAGCAGCCGCATCCTGTAAGGTATCTACTATACAAAGCAACTTGATATTTGACTAAAAAAACTTTAAGAAAAATTATCTTAGATGTTATGCGATGGTATTTGCAAAACGCCTGGAAAACATGAATAAAAAAACTTGTTAATTTAATAGTTATTCTTGCGGCTTCCCTAAAAGTGTAATCAAAGTCTCAATATTAAAAAAAAAGCATTTTGACAGATTATTACGAATTTAAATTTGAAATAAATATTTTATTGTTTATTTTAAAAAATATATTTAAAGGCCCATATTAGAAGGGGGAGGGGGGGTGGTTATTTCGATATACTTCTAGCCGTACCTCTACGTTCTTAAACCAAAATACTGAGCTAGGTACTTGTAGCAACGGACAGCCATGTTTAATTGTGGCTATTAGAACAGATGGCTTATTCATTTGTAGAGCAGTCGGTCGTAGTGCTTATGTCGTAAGCAATTCGTTCCCGTGCGGATGTTATTGTAGCGTTTTGTCTATGCTCCGCTATTTTATTGAGCCGTTTTGTTGTCTCTACGACATTGGATATACGTCTAAGCTTATTCTTTTGATCAATACTCACCAATAATGTATCTTTCATGTTATATCATATCAAATATATCAAAATTTTCCTTATAATTAAAAACGTTGATTAACAATTTCTACCTGTTAGTATTTAACTACTGAACAACAGATTTTTCAAATTTTAACTTTATAAACTTTGGTAAAAACTTCACATTAGCTTACGAGGTTCTTAAAGAAAACCATTATTATCTCTTTCAATGTAGCGGCGCGATGTACCCACATACATATGTGTGACTGGCACAGCAATGCCGAAAAAGCAGGATTCGATCCTGCGTTATGCCAATATTTGAACTGGTATGCACAATTTACACTATTTGTAAACAGCCACCCAGTATGCATTATTTGTACACCCTGCACTAGATATTACTTTTATATTGTTTTTATTGTTAAAGTGTTTTCAATGATTTAGTTAATTGAATATCGATTTTATACCTATTTTTTTTATATAATTCAGGAAAATTCAGAAATTCTTTTAGATATTGGATTTGAAGTAAAGTAATCAAGTCCAGTATCACACGGCAGTATATAAATACTTTGATATGTAAGAAGTAAGATAAACATATATGTACACAACTGCACATAGTAACTGTCGTCGTTACTATCTAGTATTGTTTTACATGCCCTTATCAGTTTACGAGCATTAGCGCGTCCCTAACCGTATTTGAATTCAATTTTGCTCACGTGAGTGGTAAAAATAAATAAAAGAGAACGAAGCCATGATAGGCGGGTAGCGAGTTATAGGTCCCCGTGCGCGGCTGTGGCCACTCAATTTCTCTAATTAATTAACGATCCCGTAGATAAGACTCACTGACA
Organism: Brenthis ino; assembly: GCA_921882275.1. NCBI lineage: Eukaryota > Metazoa > Arthropoda > Insecta > Lepidoptera > Nymphalidae > Brenthis > Brenthis ino. The sequence goes on along the minus strand of OV170225.1, from coordinate 23,304,727 downwards.
ATCTTATTTGTGGCGAACAAATCTTTGAAACATAAATTTTAACGTACATGCTCTAAAGTTGTAAACACTATACACAATTACCAGAGTCTCGATAAATATGGTCCCATCCACGATTATATAGCTAAATTACAATAGTGAGCTTTTAAAATAAGTAAATAGCTAATTTGACACTGGATCATATACAGGGTCATTTTTAATTTACTGAAAACCTTTTGGGAATACACTATTTACAACATAACAACAACATCTGTAAGAAAAAAATATATATATCTTAAATTTAACAAAAATAAAAATATGTTTATTGCACCTTCTCAACGGTAATAGTCCAACATTAGCAAAATAAAGTGCGTGTTCGGTAGAGGGGGAGGGGGGGAGGTGGTGTAGGAATCCGCTCTTACTCATTTAAACTTGGCCAGATGCTAAAACTTTAAAGTTTAGAAGGTGCATAAAAATATTTGTATTTTTGTATGAAAATAAAAATTTAAGAAATATTATTTTTTCTTGTTACAGATGTTGTTGTTATGATGAAAATAGTATATTCTCAAAAGGTTTTCAGTAAATTAAAAATGACCCTGTATATATGTACCTATATATGTATATGTATATACGTATATAAATATACCGTTTTTTGCGTAATGTACATATATCACATGAGCAATATTTTGAGGACATTTATATAAAGCTACATACATTTAAGCAAGTGGTCTTATTAAGCACTGCCAAGTGCCAGAAAACTTCTCTACGCCTTCACCCTGAACGTTACTAGGTATCTTATTTATAAAATAGAAGAAATATTCTTAAAATAAGTTACAATAGAATAACGCTTGAATTATAAAAACATCAAAATCACATGCGTGTTTTAAAATTTGTTCCGAGCAAGAGTAAACATATAGTTAGGTATGTGTTGACAGGATTGGTCAAGAATAATAAACATTTAGTCAATTTGTCGGCTGCTGTCCCATATACTATCCTTTATTAACATTTTTTGTTCCCCCATTTTCTATTCTGGCGAAGATATGGGAATTTGAGCGGGCATAGTTTTATTGTGGTAATTAAGATATGAACAAGCTTTTAAAGTTAGGGTATATCGCTTTGATAAAAGAAAACTTATGGGTTTACACTTAACAACCTATGCGGGAAGCAAAAAAGCAATAAAATCCGTATTAGAATATAAATATTCATCGTGCATAACTAAAGTATATGTTATCAAAATATGATTTTTTTGTAATATATACATATATTTGTAGATAATTCAATTTTGGAATTAATGGCGTAAGCTAATGTTTGCTTAAAACAAATAAAGTTGCAGAATAGCCTTATTAAAATTACAAGTAAATAAGTTAATATATATACGATACTGAAGTATTTCATTATAGGTGTCAACAGTCAAAATTGTCAATCACGATTGAATAATGTAATAAAACTTTCTTTTCATAATGTATACATATACCTATTAGTCAAACCAAATAGGAGGAATAGCAACTAATAAGAGTTTTTTTATTGATGTAAATAGAAGATAAAATTTTTTGTATAATTATTGATAGATACTATCTTAAACATATAATTATGTTTATTTTTTCACTAAAATAATACACGTGTAAGCTGACTCTGTAACGGCTATTTTGTATTAAAATGCAAAGAATGAAATTACACAGAGTGGGGAGTCACAAAACTAAGACACGAATACCACATCATCACAATTTATTGCTTACCCATCGGAGCAGCATTGCAAACAGCTATTTGACCGACCTCTTAGCAGTAAAAAATATCTAAACGTGTCATCGCATTTATACATTTTGAACAGATACAGATAAAATGATAATTATTTTTTAATAAAGTAATCATTTATATCAAGGGTCAGTAAATTAGTATAAGTAGCAAAACAACTTATGTACAAATAATATGTGTATGAATAATATGCAATAACCAAATGCAAGGAAATAAATGGAAATGACATCCAACGATACATTCTGAAAACAACGTTGATAATGCAGCTAATGTCATCTACATACTTATCTCTATAATCAGTCATGCAACAACTATCAGCTTTCAACTGCACAGTAAATTACAATATAAGAATTGCAAAACGGTTATTTATTCTAATACAAAACGCACAATGTCACGAATTCATATGATTTGTATAACAATTCGATGCGAGCACATATTTATCCTCGTGGTTCAGTTCCCATGGTTATTGTGGTCATCGAATAAAAATAACGACGTGACGACGCAATAGACATAGTGGACAGGTCATTGCTTAAATAAATCAAGAAGTAACAACTAATAAAATATTCTTTATACATGGTAACGGTCGTGCAATACAGACGCCGGCTACCGATTCTGTGAAGTCGTTTGGAAAGCAGGCTGTGATTTGCAAGGTCACGCGTATAACACGGATGTTCCCGATATTGAAATGTACAGACGTGCTTTATTCACCTACATATCAACATATGCAATGAAAAGATCGGAGCCAAGTCTCTGATATGCTATCAAAGTCGACCTTATGCGCCCGTTCGAAGCCATCATTTCACTTGGGGAAAATCTTACGTCTGAACATTGCCCAATGCGACAGCAGTATGAGAAACAAATACTCATATTGAATACGAATCAGATGAACGGTACGACACTTCGTATGGTAAATTGTGTATTGCGAATTATTAAATTATTTATGCCGCATATCGCGGTGTACCGCCGATCGCTGAACCACAATATCGGGAATCCCTGTTCGCTACTAATGCAATAATTTGGCGTATTTTGCAATCGCGTATTGAATATTGAATAGTTGGTAAATAGTTTATGTTCTCAGCGTGGATTTCGGAGTACGTGATCCGGCGCGGTGCTCTGTTCTGATTCGTTGTGAAATTTCACGACATACAGATAACACGTTAACAAGTGGTCGTTTTAAATAAAACGTTATATCTAGCTGTGCTACGCTTACATCAGATAGCTCAGATAACATGATCCATATTTACGATCACTCCACTTAATTTATAGTCATTAACTTCCTTGAATTGAAATAAAAGAATAAACTTCAGAACGATAAAGAAATTACTGAAACATACAGTCCGTCTAAGTCATTGAAAACATTTGCATAAGTACCTAACTAAATAATGTTCTTCTAAGAATACTTATCTTATACAATATTATATAAAGCCTTTAAATTCGGTACCAAGAAGTATATTAGTACCTACTAAGGGCGGAAAATGATGGTACTTAAAATAGAATGTAAAATATATAGGATTTTCTATATTCAAATTCTTATACTATGAAATGTGTAATTAGATAGACTATAAAACGCATACAGTTTTCTTCAAATCGAATCCATGGCCCATTTTGAGAGTCAAGTGCAGCAAAAATCACGTTGTAGCTATCAAAAGTGGAATAATTATATGAACATTAATAACTACGCAAAGAGCCGCGAGCAACAGCAACCCAATAAGTTTTAGCTTTGTGCAAACCTTTTCCTTATAAGTTAATTTAACTATATTAAAGCTCATACTAATACGTACGCGCAAAATGTTTAAAATGGGGTAGGTAAAAAGTTTTTTCTTCACTCACTCACTCACTCACTCACAAATACTTATAACTTTTAAATATAATACCACGAAATACTAACGTAATATTATTGTAAATCTATTCAATATGTTCCGTTGACATTAAAATTATTCCATGTATTTACGATTCCGTAAAAGTGGATTCTTCATCTGTCGTAGTCGTGTTTAGCTTATTAATCACATTTATGTCGGCGAGCAATTACAACAAAGAAAATTTTCCGTATGCGTTATCTTTTACGTGTATACTTCAAAGTTTGAATATAAATTTCTATTTGCATAACAACTGTGATAGATATAACATCTTATTAAGTTATCTACTAATAAAGACTTACCCTTGCCTCATCTCTAAGTACACAACAGTAGTCTATATGGTACTCTACTTTATCTATGTATGTATTAAATTTCATCCAAATCCGTCCAGCCGTTTAACCGTGAAGGAGTAATAATCATACATATATACATACATACATACAAACAAATTTTCGCATTTATATTATTAGTCTGATAGCAACAATTTTGTGTGAGCTTCATTTTATGTGTCATAATATCTATGTGGCTTATAGTGAATGCGTGTATTGCGTGTCTCGCGATTGCAGGCCAAATAGAAATGATTTAATTTGGCAGCCGAAGGGTTTGTATACGATGTTAGAATTGAGTGTATTTTACTAAACATACTTAAGCCAAAGCTATCGTGTTGCTTACTAATAAATTGAAGTATCTATTATAATGAATCTGGCTATGATCTTGCTCATTTAATGTATATATGTATAGTATACGGTATAACATAAGAACACAACGTCTTTTTTCGCACGTCGTGGTTTAACTTCGCATTTTGGCTTAGAATCAGGATAAATATTCTATATGGACAACGTGTAGCTTGTCTCGTATTCTTTCATACTCGCCAGTAAAGACGTTAATCATAAAAAATTACAATATTACTATATACACAAAAAACCCTATGACATCAACAGAATTCCGTGAATCCCAAAATATTTAATGATTCTTGCTTTTTTTATTTATTTAATCATTTATTTCAGGCAATATTTACAAAAGGATCTTAAATATGTAAACAGAGGCCCATAGCATATATACCTTAAAACTAACATATATATTAATTATAAAACTTAAAAACTATATAACACGTAATGCATTTTATTATTGTCAATTCTAATTGAAGACTACCCTGTGGCATGATACAACACCTCCGCAATCGTTCATCATCAATCGTCGCGTGACCAGGTACTGTTGACTTTATGGAGTGCTCGAACAAATTTAAAACACCTTGTTATAACCGACACGGGTTCCCCTTTTATGAGTTATTTCACGATTCATTCAAAACAACGCACTAACACGCGAAAATTAATGTCTTAAATTATAGTAATCTAGCACAAAATGATTGAGTTACAGAAATTAAATTGTGTTTAAGACAAACATGTACCTACACGACGTAATACAAAAAATAGAACATGGCAGGGTTTTGCAAAGTCAACCCCCAGGCACCCGACGAGACTGGGGGCTCGTAATTGAAAAATAAAAGGCCGTAATAATAGAATTTACGTTACGTGCTTTTCAATGACAATTTTTCTGTCTGTGTTTTTGTCAGGAGGTTGAAATTGATTAACATTCGTAAATATGTAGGTTCGCATGCTAATTAAGCGACGCTTCCTTTAAAAAAAATGTTATATTGTTAATTATGTCACAGTTCTTATATTATAGATGCTAAAGTTTGTATGTGTGTTTATGTTTGTAATTCCTTTACGGCAAAACGGCTGAGCTGATTTGGATGAAATTTAATAGTTTAATATAACATAGATTGAATATAGACTATGAGTTATGACTAATAAGTAGCCCATAGGCTTCTATTTGTAATAAAATTTGCTTATAAGTATATCGGACTACTATTGGAGTGTTATGTTAAGTGTTTTTCGAATATTTCAAATAAAGTTAAAAATAAATTGATTTTTGTATTATATTTTTCAAAACAGTATTCATTTATTAAAATGTAAACAAAGAGAGTAGTGAAACAAACAGTATATTTGTCAAATGACAGATAAAGAAAACACAACATAGAAACACATTTAAAATAATAAAGTACTCACATTGAACAATGTTCTTTAGTCAAGTAAACATATTAGGGAAGCCAAATAAAGCATAAACACATGCTAGAAATACTGCAGCGACGCGCCCAAACATTTGTTTGCAGATATTACGGTATACGGTAGAATTGTTTCGTGCTCCGTACGACATTTCCGTACAATACACTGGTCGAGGCGTGGCTTAGCTAGTTAGCGTAGATGTAAATATGCGCCGGCGCGGGACCAGGGGTCGCTCGCTGTATCTCTGCCGCATTGCAAATTTTACCACCTTCACTATATATCGTTAATATGATATTACTCTATATTCACTTCATTATCTCATTTGAAAGAGGAAAATATTTTTTCACTAGTGTAGTACTCTTTGTAATCATATTATCTTGTTTTTTTTGCAGATATCTAAATTTAAACAAGGATTTTACTAATACAATGTTATTTCTTAACTTTTTTCTAGGTTTCTATTTTCCTTCTTGGCAAGGGGGTGCAAGTGCACTCCTTACACCCTCCCCAGACGCCCATATGTCAAACCTTTTCAACCTGAAGGAGTAACAAACATATTAAAGCACATACAAACTTTCGCATTTATAATAGCACATTTGAATACGGGATTGCAATATTTTAATATACGTAGACAACAAAGAGTTCGTTTTTAATCAACAATAACTAAGCTGAATAGGTTCAAGTAAAGCCAGGACCCAAAATAAATAATTATAGTAAATTTTTAGTTAACAACTATCGATGAATCGTGGGAATATCTTTACAAAAAGTACAAAAAAAATATTGTTTTATCATATGAAACATGACACACATTACACACAAGTTGTATAGCTAACATTTGACATATGAAATCAACTATTATAAATCCATACAAAAGTCAACGATTCAATTAACAGCACTACGTATCGATAAATTATAAATCGTGATAGTACCTCATACATTTACTTGTAATAGATGTAAATCTGTAAGGTATCCTCATATACCTTTCTTTCCGTGCAATTTACATAAACTAAATTCAACCTTTTTTTTAATATTTGAATTTAGATTATGTACCTATACAAAAATAATAATAAGGATAAAATGATATTTTACTTGGCACAAATTCAGAATTGGGGACTTGGCCCCTAGCGGAGTGGGTGGTATTTCTGGATAAGGGACGTGATAGGGAGTCGAAATGTTAAATAAATTTTTTAATACAACAAAAGATTCAAAAGTTATTGAGACTTAAAGTTACAACATTTCCATACATTTTCATATATTTCTTTACCACCATTCGGAGTGGGTGGTATTTTTAGATAGGGGAGGTGACAGAGAGTCAAAATATATTAAAAATATTTGGAGGAAACGTACGACTAAAAAGTTATTGAGACTTAAAGTTATAACATATCTAACACATTTCCATACATTTCTTTACCTAAATAAGTGATTACAACAGATAAACATACCTTTAACGAATAGTACGCATCCTTTTTTATGTACATTACACATTTTCACAACAATTAATGCTTTATTGTATTTAATATTTTAATAATTTCACAACACAAACAAAATGATCTTACATTTTGACAAAAGCAAAACTGACACTTTGTTTTATATTACCGCTTAAATGACAACAGATTATATTTGATTATTTTTGCTTTTTCTGTTGGTAAAATATTAATATTAATAAATAAATAAATAAAAAGAAAAATATTATTTTCACTTTATAAATACATTTATAACTTTTTATTTGATTTATGTAAAATATATTGTTTTACAATTGTACATTTAGTAAAAAAAATCATTTTTTTATCTGTGAATATTTTTAATTATTTATTTATTATTCGTCATATCTGGGTTAGGTTAGGTTAGAACATTTAAGATTATTTATTTATTATTCCTCATATCTGGGTTAGGTTAGGTTAGAACATTTAAGATTATTTATTAATTATTCGTCATATCTTGGTTAGGTTAGGTTAGAACATTTAAGATTATTTATTTATTATTCCTCATATCTGGGTTAGGTTAGGTTAGAACATTTAAGATTATTTATTTATTATTCCTCATATCTGGGTTAGGTTAGGTTAGAACATTTAAGATTATTTATTAATTATTCGTCATATCTTGGTTAGGTTAGGTTAGAACAGTTGCCATAAATGACTAGAAAACTAGAAAATTCGAATTTCACGCAAAGTACAAATAAAGACAATCATCTGGAGATCATTTTGACAATTGAAAGTGACGTTTTGACTCCAAGTGTCTAAATGGTAGTAATGTCAAAATAATGTATGGAAATGTTATAACTTTAAGTCTCAATAACTTTTGACTCTTTTGTTGTATTAAAAAATTTATTTAACATTTCGACTCCCTATCACGTCCCTTATCCAGAAATACCACCCACTCCGCTAGGGGCCAAGTCCCCAATTCTAAACGGCCGCCTTTTACTTATACTTTATATCAATTCTCATTCTATAATATAATATTTTATGTATTATTCTAACTCAGATTATGTATGCTATCATATGAAACAAGAACTTTGAGTAGCAACTAAGTAAATGCCATACGGAGACTACTACAAAATGTAGCGATGCATACGTGAAGATTCATCGACATGTTGACGTCCACGCCACTAGTGGATAAAACGGACGCACTCAGTGGGCCATGTCAAGGAGATTAAAAAAGTAATAAATACCTGAAAAATACATATTTAGTGTGAGAATTTTATTACTATTTGATTTGGACCAAACAAAGATAGTAAATTATTATCCATATTTATTTATATTAAATATTTTGGAGTATTTCTACATCTTTACTATACTGTACACAGTTAATCTATTAGTATACAATACATAATAAATTAAGGACTGTAAATTGATACATGCTATTTCTTGTTACAAAACAAAATATACATTAGTACTTTAAGTAATACATAAAATATGTTATATCGACGGTATTAAATTATTGAGTTAAGTTCGCCACACAAAACAACATTTGCAGCAAGATCAGTTTCACGCATATGTCTTCCTGACTACTTTCGGCTACGGTGACCAGTCTCATTGAGACTAGCCAAGTGCGCAAGGGATAATATTATATATATATATATATATATATCCCCTGAAATAGATAATTTATATAGTGTATAAAGGCAGTGGTAGCCCAGTGGTAATGCTCTCGCTTGGGAAACCGAGTGAAGCGGGTTCAAATCCCGGGTCTCGCACCTCTGATATTTTCATGTGCGAATCATTTCTAACATGATTACCACTTGCCTTACGGTGAAGGAAAACATCGTGAGGAAACCTGCATGTCTGAGAAAACTTAGCAAGTTTTCGAAAGACATGTGAAGTCCGCCAACGCGCACTTGGCCAGCGTGATGGACTATAGCCTGATCCCCCTCGTATTGAAGGGAGGCCCGTGCCCAGCAGTGGGACGTTAAAAAGGGCTGAATACAATACAATACAATACAGGATGGTCGGAACGTTGATGTCCAAAAAAAAAGTTAGGTCCCTCGTATCGTAAGGCATCCGAATCACCCCCATGTATGTTACGCGACTTTTCATAGTTTAGTAGTTACGATTTTTTCACTGAATTTTTGAGAATTTTCGATCTGACCGACATAAAAATTAAAAAAAAAAAATAGAAGACTTTATCGAGATTTGTTTTTTGCAATTGAATCTTCATAAGTAGTACTCTTATGAATAAAATCATCAGCTTTGTAACTGTGATGAAAGTTATAAAAATGTTGGTTTAAGTGAAAAATTTACGTTCGGTAATTTTCAACTTTAAATAAAAAATTCTAAGCAGGTGACTTCATAGTTCGTAAGTAGACTTAAGAATGCGCCAGACTCTCAGATTTTACAATCATAAAAAAAGTAGTACTTAATTGGGCTACTTTGGCTAAAATCGGCCTTCAAAGACAGCGAGGTGGATAATTCTGAAAATTAGCCCATACGTACTTTAAAAATATTTATTATAGTAAAATATTGTTGCTAATGAAATTAATATAATAAGACGCTACCTCGACTAAGCAATCTTAAATTCTAGGGCAAGTCATGGAGTACATATGATATGTAATACAGGCAAATGCCAGTTGCGCGTTTGTTGACCCGCTTTACTTAGCTGTTCTTCGCGACATTTCGGTACGTAAAATATTAAAGTTGAATTTACTTCATGGATGAAATCATATATCTATTACATATATTAATGATTTATGAATAATATGAACGTTTCAGAATTACTATACTGTCATATAAATGTCCTGACTGACTTCGAGAAAAGAATGTACGGCTGTGTCCTTTTTGCTCCACTTGGCGGGGGCATTGCTGTGCCCCCATATAAGACTTAGCACAATCTTTATATGCACACTAAACTTAGCTAATTATTTCTACCCCCTGTCAATGTGAGTAACCTCATAAGTACATATGTACGTAATCTGTGCCCAAGTGAACATATATTTATAATCGTTACATATGAAATAGTAAATCAAATAAATAAAACAAATTCAATGAAACTCTGTAAACAATTCTGCGAAATAAAGAAGTAAAAAATTGTGCGACAATTTTAAAAAAAATATATGTTCTTACTTATTTTATTTAAATGCAGCTGCAACGAAATAATACTTTAATAGTATAATTAATAATAAATTGGATATATATTGGTATTATTCGAACTTGATAATTACTACAAAGAAACGCGTGCGCAGCAAATGTGGCGCGGACGCATACCTTTACTGCACCAACGCCTCGGTTGATTAAACTGAAATGTATTATCATCATCTATTTTCTTTTTTTAAGTCATTCGCGGTAGTAAAATAAATTTGCAGTTCGCCATTAACATATTACTGAGAAAAAAATAAGTTTTATACATAAGTATTTCTGGATAAAATAGTATTGATATTGATTTTTTAGACATTACCATAAAGTATTCTGTCTGTTTTATGTTCTTGTATACCGGACTGGCTATATTTTGTATATGGTTATTCCAAAGATAACTTAAATTTTGACTTTGTGTTTACAAGTAACACTTCAATCGATCACGTTTATTTGAAGTAGATATAAAATTTTTAATATATAAATTTGTTAGAAAGACTCTTTGCAACTTTATATAAGAAGTTTAGTTACTTTTTATAAGAAGTTTAATTATTTTCATAGTTGGTATAAGTAAGCTCTTATACTTTGAAAAAATACTACCTAATACAGAAATAATCTCTGCGCTATTCTTGTGCGCTCATCTACGAGTTGATTACTCAACACAATATAATAAAGAGGTAACGTTTGTAAGTTTGTATGTAGTGGGTAAACTCTAAAACATTTCTGATCCAATTCTGAAAATGCTTTTATTAACAGAAAGAACCATTACCGCCCAGTGTTATACTATAGGCTATTTTTTATTCCCGTAAAAACGAGTTTACTGTAAAAAAATAACTTTAATTGAAACCGGAAGAACAGTAGCATTTGATTTGCTTTATTGACAAACGCTGTCTAAACAATTTGAAATACAACAATAAAATTTTGACGACAAAACGACACAAAATTTATGTTTTCTCAATTTAAATCACAATCAATAATCATTTTTATAACTCGTCCTCGCAGGAAGTTCTGCACATTATGGAAATATCCAGATTTATATATTCGTTATATATTTTCTGGAAGCCATGAATAGTCGGTATGTTATGTATTAATTTTTAATTTTAAACTTCATTTTATAGTTATAGAGTTCTGATGATAATTTTCTCAGTAGATCAGCCTTTTTGTGGGTTGGAAGTGTACTTAAAAACGATATAGAAATATATTTCATAATAGATAATAAATAAGCTATGTAAATCTTCGTTTTAGTCGCCCAACCTACTAACCTTTTATATAACCTCAGTACTTTACGGTAGAGGGTGCAACGGCTACAGATCGTCTAGTAAATATAAATTCAGGCGTAATCATCTTCACCGATCTGCAGACGGCAGCGGTAGAGACGTAAAATAAATATTATGCATTTCTATACTCAAATGTGACTTCTGAGCAAAGCGGGGTTTCAGTCAGCAGAGGACACCGACACCTCCCGCTGATCTATAACACCTTATTATTATTTGAATGAGATCTATTGATTCGAGGTGTGGAGCTCACAATCCGATCCAACGGAGATCATTTTGTTCGCCTCGTACGACCGCTTTTGAACTAACTTGACGTTACAATAGCGGCGTGTGACGGCAATGATTTAAAATCTGTTAACAGGACGCTTTTCTTTTTAACGATCTGTATACAATTTCCATAAATGGTTTTCCAGATGATCTTAGTATACGAATGCATTACACATAATAAGGTATAACAGGGTCACGATGACATATAAATAATAAAACTGGATAGAAATGCTCTCGATGTGGTTTGAACCGGACAATGTTGCTAGGGATTATACTTGATGAAACTGAAATCCCCGCCCTAATGAGGTTCCTGTTCAATGCTCCCCGTATTATCTCAAGTAATTATCTGTTACTCCCTAGCATTGTGAATGGCGGATCATCAAGATGTCAATTAATGTTCAATACTGATATTCAGTGGTCTTGATACTTTACTAATATTTTAGAATAAAAGAATTATTATGTATTTCTTACTTAAATTAACTAAATTAAATTTAGTATAATTATCCAATAAAATAAAACTTATTTTGCTTTTAAAACATTTTGTATTTGGGCCAAAAATAAATTTAAATATATTTATATATTAATACTGAAAAAATATATTTTGAAAGCATTTCAGGTTTAATTTTTTCTTCTCGTTGGACTCGTTGTCATGAGCCGTTCTAATCAAATTAATTAAAATAAACTACCTACAATATGATTACATCACAAAATATGTAATTAGTGAGCTTAGATTTATTACATTGTATTATAGATAGTGCTCCAGCTTTTGGGATGTGGGTCGCAGTAACCAACAAGATTGGCAGTGCCAATCATCAGTGATAAAATAATGGCTCCACTGCAGGAAGCGCATTTCGCAACGCCCGCGCCCGCGCATACGGGCTTTTAATCAACACTTTATTGTTTAATGACCCCTCGTCCAGCTCGTAAATTAAAAGGGTGACGGCTCAAACCCTATTGACGAATGCGTAATATGTGAACGGATTTGTACTGAATATTTGATGATAGATAATAGCGGTAAGTACAATTCTATACGCCTTCGTGATATACTATATATACTTCTCAAAATGTTTTTAATTACGAATCTTTCTTTAATCTACACGGAACCAAATCGCAGAGTTGAAAAAGCTCATGCCATAAGCGTCGTTGGAATTTTAAAGGACTATTTAGCAACCATTAAAAAGTGAACGTAAAATACTTCCAAATCAAGTGTAAGAGGAAATGTTAGTGACATTTTATTTGAATAAGTTTTAAAATTTCAAGTGGTCATTGTCTTGTTGCGTAAACCTAAAGTTATATTATTTGTTAAAGTTATAATTTGTTGCATGGCTAACTTGCATTAAGAATTGTTTAATTTATATTATAAAGAATTTTTGATCCACTCACAATACTTCTTCCTAGTAATTGTAGAAAAAACAAAAGGTTACTCAAGAACTCACAACCACTCCATAAAAATTCATTGAAATCCTCTAATTGTAGCTGAATTAACATTGCAATTTATAAAAGCAAGATTATCTATTTAAAAGAAATAAAAAGTAATTCTTAAATATTGAAACTAAATTTATTAGTGACTTACTTTTAATTTTAAAACATCTGTCATCCAAATTAAGAATATCTGAGAATCATTTTATTTAAATGTAAAAAAAATGATGAGACTGTAAATATACAATTTACAAAGTTTATAATATCGCAGAAATAGGTTTGAGTCGTTACTTTCAGACAGAGCACTATTACTCTTACTTTTGTCATTTAAAAAGGACGGAGCTTTTTTATTTAAAAATGTGTGCTATTTATTATAATATTCCGTGATATTTACATAATATATACTAGCATAATTACAAGGTACTTATTATGTTACTCAGTGCCACTTGATGGTAAGTGTTATTAGTGAATATGATTGGAGATTAAAGTAAGTCGAGTGCGGACGGCGCAGGTAAGCCGTGAGCGTCGCGTGCGCCCCGCCTGTATAAACGCCTTATACTTAGTTATTAAAAAGCAATAGAGATTATACGCGATATTAATACTTAAAATTTATGCTGTAACAAAAAGACATTTTGTAGGATGTAGTAAAAATAATGTTTTTTTTAATTTAAACATTATAATAAACACAATATGGGATATGGCTATTTGCCGATTTGATGTTCCGGTACGGTGCGGTACAATAGTTTGTCTTTTACACCCAGTTAATATCTAAGAACGAAAGGTTAAAAACGGAAGGAGGTCATCGATGATGTCATAATCTTCTCTATCTAAAAATGTGTGAGTACAAAAAATGCATTATTATATATCGCGTAAATCTAAGAAAGTATAATGTACTTAATATACCTTTAAAAGTACAACGTTAAATTAAATCTAAAGAAAATACGAATATAGTGTGTTTTTTATCATCATTCTATAATCTTTATCTTAAAGTAAGAGTATACTGTGTGTTTTCCATAATGAAATTGACCAACTTATCAGTTTTAGTCCTTTACACAGAGAGAATATGCTAAACATATTCACTGGTTATTTTTTATTAAAAACAATTACATCATAAATGTATATTATGAAGACTACTCCATAGTTTCCCCACGTAGTATTAAAGGCATTTGATCCCTGACTTTTAATGCTTCACCCCAGCATTAAAATTATGTGTATATTTGTATCACGCTAGCGATTGTAGGGCCTCAACAGCAACACACGGTGAAACGAACACCGTGCGCCAAGGTCTTCACCGATACTCATTACTTTATTATTTGTATACACTTAAACATATCTATAAACTTACTAATTATAATTGACTACTAGATAATTATATGATTTTTTACGCTTAATTTCTATATGAGTCTACTGTACTGATAGACTCTATATTTTTTATTACAGTAAATATCATAATATATCTGTTATAGGAAAACCTTAAAAAAACAACAATATTAGAAATGTACATAAATAGAGTATATTTTAAAGCAAGTAGAAATCTAAATCTCATATTTATATTTTAATAACAAGAATAACAATAAGCCTCTGGCGCTAATTACCCGAAACTTGATATCATTCATTAGAAGATTCCTAAATTATTGCGTTAGCAAAATTCTTAATTATATATCTTAAATTTCTAAGTAAAATATAGCCTTAAGCCTCGTTGGCGCGAGGAAATAATATGTTTGTAAACAACGAAATTTTACCGTTAGCGCTAATTATACTTTTTGATACCATTCTACCAGACTTGTGATAAGGGCTTGATCGTTTCGTTTGCTATTAGTGTCAAAATTATGCAAATTTTAAATGATTCAAAAACAAAATTTTAACATTCAAATAATGGCGGAGATCTTTAAGTTTATATAAGTATCTAAATTGCCACACTTCATAAAGCTCGAGTTAAACGTTTAGATAATGCGTTAAAAGAGTAACTCATCGCCCCTTCAATTAAACGGATAACGACGGTGTTCAGTTGGAGTTATTAATTTAATAAATGAGGGAGTTCGGGTGTCGCGACAGGTGCGTGGCGCGTGCCACGATGACACCGCGCTGACATGTTACGCTTTAAAATATCACATTTATTAATCCATCAACAATATTATGTAATCCTTAACAAGTCTGATAAAACTGAGTAAAAAATACCAAACGCAGCATATGCATGCTTTTTTACAAAGATTTGCTCTCATAAATAGCCATGTTCTAGCACTTCATCTGCGCAAAGAAATGTAAAATTCTAAAGGACCGCGTTTAAAACCGGTGAAACATAAAGAATCACACGCTTTAATTTATATGTCTGGCATGCTTCAATGAAATTAATGTGGATTTGTAAGAAAAAACCAAGATTTCTTTCATAAAAATTTAATACTCTAATTCATCCCTCCGGCTTGCTCCGCGCGAGTAATTACAGTAAAAGGTCTTAAGCATGAATGTTATGACGGCGTTTATGAATCGTATTTCTGAGTAGATATAACGATTCATTCACGCTTCCTTTTTCGGCATCTGAATGCTCTCCACACAATAAATTTTAGGTCGAAAAGATCTTTTATGAATTTTTCAGAGGAACCGCCTCCTTTGAAAAAACTTAATTTTGTTTTTCACACACAATTAAGTTTAATTAATAGCCGTAAGTATCATCATCACAGACACCGTTATATTAAATGACATGAACTCGAAAATTACGAAATCGGTAAATAAACTTTTGTCATGTTTTTCTCTCATACTGACATTTCGATGAACCAAATTAATTTCGGAATTCAATTGAATGTCTGATAGGTTGCTTACACACGACGAGCCTTAACATTTGACATAATGATATTTCGAAGGGAAGAAGTCGAATTTAATAGCGAGTTAAATGATACGTGCCCTGATTGGAAAATGTATGCTTATTCAGGTCGACGAGGCCTCACCCTCCCGGCCTTCACACGGCTGATTTGAAATGAATGGTAATAATGCCCGAGAATCCTGCTCGCATCGTTTTGTATGATTATTCCGAATTAATTATTTGTCGGAATTTTGCTGGCTAATTTTTCGGAACAGGATTTTTCCGCTTTGACTGACGTTGTAATTCCAACTCGTCATGGGGTGAAAGGCATATCTTTTGTGTGTAATTTTACCCTTTCTTTTTATTCATAACTACTTGCTAAGAGGTTATTATATAAACATTTTTCTAATACGAATAATATTACAGTTAAGGTATATTTTTATTTATTAAATACATTTAAGATTTATAGTTTGATTTCAAGTTTACCAAAACATTTTCGGTAAAGCATAAAAAACCCCGCGATTTCAGCAAGGGTAGTTCCCTATTTCACTTTTACGGTGGCCATTATAAAAGGCGCATGATCGATTTATCAAAGCACATTCCCATATCCAACTTATAAAAAGCTAGTAGTTTGCTACAGAATCATGTCACAGCGGTCCCGAGGGCCGTCTGATGCGAATATCAAATCGCTGCCACCCTCGAACTAAATAATACTCATCCATTAGACGAGAGGGAAAAACGACACCTATGTCCATCATGCTACGTACATCTACTGTCAATACTTATGATAGGGGTTTTAAGTTTGAAATACAACCAAATATTCAAATTCAGATATAGGATTATACCTACTTGTATGTATCAAAAGAAATAAATATTCAGAAACATTGGAAATATTTAAAAAAGGAAATCTTTTACTAAGAGACAGAATTCTTCTAAAAACTATTTTTGCTGTTAATTCTAAAAAGATAGTTTTCAAAAATATAAGAGTTAACTAGAGAATAATAATATCTCATTTAGCACTGCTTTATTTTCTTCATTAACTATCTGTTTTGCTTTCTTACATTTAAGCAGCTAAAAGTAATTCCTAATATAAAGGTCAAGGGGTGATTTTTGTTTGGCAATAATTGGTGTTTGTAACTGAACTGGACTCTCCCAAGGGGCCTGAGCTGGCATTCTGACGACTGAACTAAGTAGAAAGATAGAACAGACTTAAGCGGGCCAATTATCCCGTATTGGATTTATTGGTAATCTCTGCACGAATGGGCGCGAGGGTGCGAACCGAACCAACTTTTGATGATGCCTCTATCGGTATTATGAACAAAGTTGTTGCAATTTTTATGTAGGAGGATTTATTGTTTGCTTTCCTCTTGTTTCGCCCTTGATTGTGTACAGACAGATAAAAGAAGGCGAGCGTTTCATTAGCTATGAATGAATCTTTCATCAAAGAATACTATTGAATTCCCAATTTTATATATGTATATAAACTTATTTATAATTTTGAAACGACCTGTATAACCATTTTGTTTTAACAAGGGTGCGACACAACGACAACTTGTGTTATTAGCAAAATCTAGTAAGTTCATTAAAATGCCACTTTCCACTACTGTCTCCACTTTTCAATTATCTTATACATCAATATTACTTAGCATAGAACCCGCACTCTGACATTTTATCTTTTAGACAATACATTTACCCGAGATAGTTTACTTGATTTAAATGATACCATATATCTAAAAAATATCAATGTAATAAACCTATAAACAGTATATTCTTCTAAAAAAGCATCAAATAATAAAAGATAAATTAGGTTGATCACTTTATACATACATCTGCTGATCAAAGGAATAAATAACACTTAACATCTATAAATATTATAGAAAAACGAGGGTCAATCTTTAATAAATATCGACAATCGAAATTTTATTGCGTCCATACCCGTCCCGGCTGACCTACTGCGTGTATCACAGTTGCCATAAAGAAGGGTCATCATAAGATTTATAACTTCTGTTCCTCGTGATAAAAGGCCAAAACTATGAAAAGCGACGTATGGCTCAATACCGAAAATTTGGCTTTATACAAAAATTTTATTCATTGCTTATTTTGACATTCCTAATATTTTTTATCATCAAAAATAGGTCTACGTTTTCACACAGATCTTGTTTAATTTACTAAATAAAACGATATTTCAAAATGACTTTATGTTTGGTTGTTATTTTAATTAAGCAAAGCTTTTTCTGCATATTTTGGAAATACATGTCATTTTTACAGTGGAAGCACTTCGTTACTAGTTTTTGATACTCAACTCCCATTTTTTGTTTGTTAGACAGCGAGACAGTCAAATTTACTCATATATAATTGTACTAGGATTCGATATAATAGACCAATATTGATTTGATAAAATTCTTAATCAAATTTTAAATACCAATTTAATATAGGTACTAACCATAAATTTAGGTAAATATTTTTTTTATAATGCACATCATAAAAATGTTTATAGTAAAACAGTTTTGCCTCAAATGTCGAACTTGACAAAAGAAATTGATATATTGATATAAAAGCATATTTATGTTCTCGGTGTATTGGTAAAAATCTTAGTGATACGTCATAGCCGTCACTCTCACATTACGCCACTTGGGTATTGATAAAAAGTTTCGACTACAAGTGGCTCAGATTGAATAAGCAAAAAAATATGGTAAAAATATTCATGGAAACTAAGTATATAATTTATATTTCATGTAACTTGTGTAAATGAAATAGAAATAAAAGTCAAAATTTTGTATTTAATCTTTATTAAATTCATTTTTAAGCTTTTATTTTCGTTGGTTTCGAGTAGATTCAAAGTTACAGCGTATGCTCCCCGTTCTTCAGGTCCCCATGTAAAACAGAGATCATTCTTAGTGGTAAAGGACTAAATAAATTGCAGAAATCTGTAGATATTATCTCTTATTACTATTTAATTTAAAAAATATATTACTATTCCTACCGTTGGTCAATTAAAATTGAGTTTATAAAAGAAATTAGGTAAATGTTTTATTTGTAATATGTTACGCCATTGTTCGCTAATATCCCTATCCATTCCGATTAAAGGTAGATATATACGTATAAGTACAATATTAACTTATACCTATATCAAATTAATTATAGTCCATAGATTATATTCATAGATCGCAGAATAAACATCAGATCCGGATTACGTTTAGTTAGCCTCAAAAAATGATTGAATCAGATTTTCATAAAAAGGAAACATGAGTTTGAGAGTCATGATTCCACAGATGTACAACACCATACTTATATCTTATAGTTATCATTCCTCGTTCTCATCAGGGCTAATATGTGAAAAAAACGTCCTATAATTTCTGTGTAAACCAATATCAATATTTTACGAAAGGCAGGAGTTATTTCCTTAATGTTGCCGTTAAGCAGGATGTATTGATAATTATATCGTAAGTCGTCGTAGGTATTCCGAGCACGACTCGAGCGTATGTATAACATACACTTTAACAAAAATGTTATATTCATGACGTAATTAATTAAAACGAAATGAAATATTACTAAGAGATCGTTGAAATTATCAGTTTTGTTTTGAGAAATCAAATACACTATCTTATATCTTTATATATATATATATATACAAGGCTCCAACGATTTTCATGACATTTAGTATACAGGGGATTTTGGGGGCGATAAATCGATCTAGATTAGTCTTATGTCTGAGAAAACGCGTGTTTTAGAGTTTTCATGCAGTTGTCTTGTGCATTATTCCACGCAAAATATCGTCGGTAATTTGCACGCTCAGGCATAAGCATCGTGGTCAAGCGGCCAAGGTGCAAGATCAGCAATCACGGGTGTCATCTCGGTGGCCCAGGTACTATATATATATATATATATATATATATCAGTATATAATTTGAATCTCGAAAACGGCTTCAACGATTTTCATGAACTTTAGTATACACGATAAACAGGTGGACAAGGAGAGAGCCTTCTATATTTTTGTGTGGGATGATCTGTCTGTCCTAGTATAATATATTACTCTTGATCAAAAAACAGAAAGAGACAGAAAATACAATTAGATTAAAGTATATTTTTTTTATTTTGTAACTTGAGTTAATTATATCACTATGCACTAACAGTGACATTGCTTGAATTAGTATTATCTACATCACTACCTGTAGTCAGGCTTTCAGCCCTGGTTGTATTACCATTATCAGACAAAGTTTCATTTGTAAAAACATCGCTTGAATTATTTGGAGTCGCTGTACTTGAAATAAAAATGTCATTACCTACAATTGTTTCTGTAAAATTAAAAACAGACGAAGTATTTGTTTCCATTTCTTGATCGGCACTATCACTTGTTGTAGTCTCAGATAATTTTAAATATTTTTGTGCCCATGCAGGTTTTGAAGTCGTTGGAACACCGTATTTCCATTTAGTTGAATTATTACTTAATTTATCGAAATATCTAGCCTTATCTTTGTTAACATAACAAGTGCAAAAACAATATTTATCTGAAAATGCGACATCGTAATTTAATACTATGCACTTTTGCATACAAAGAAAAGCTTTTTCAAACACTTTACACTCTGATGTCTGATGAAATCCATACCGCAAAGCTAATTTCAGTGAACCTGTGAAATATAAGTTGCAAAAAATGTTATGTTATCATTATTATTTATTTTCATTTTACTGTTACTAGTAGGTATATAGTATGTTTATTATCGATACAGAGGCCGAATCTATAGGATTTAGAATTTTTGTATGTCTGTCTGTCTGTTACCGCATCACAGAAAAACCACTGGAGGGATTTTGATGAAATTTGGTATGGTGATAGCTGGTTATCCGGGTCAACATATACTTTTACCGCGGGAAAATGTCTCATTTCTGAGAAAAAATACAAAAATCCGCAATGTAAGAGTATACTAATATGTAAAACCTGAATTTGGTTTTTGGTCATCTGAACGCGGGCGGAGCCGCGGGAAATGCTAGTTTCTTATTAAAGTGGAACTTTTTCATAAAGTGTCATTGGGATCTATGTATCCCGCCCTCTGTGACAAATAAAAAGTCAATGATTTTTGGTACTTGATATAACATTAACACAACTTTAGAAAACTTACTGTTACTAGTAGGTATGCGGCTACCTGATAACTCTGACGGTGGAAAAACTAAAACAAACATGTATTATTAAGAGCCTTAAAATTAATAAATAAATAAAAATAAATAGGTATAATTATCTCTCTGTTAGTAATATTATGAATTATTTCTAGTATGAGAATAGAATAAATGTAATTATCACTTAGAGTATACATATGCTATATGTATACTCTAAAAGGCAAGGTATAAAAGACGTATTTTGTAAAAAGATTGTCTATTTTCCGGATATGGCAGGCTTGACTTGATTACCACACATATCTGTTATTTTTAAACTTGAACTTACCTACTTTTAATGGGAAATTTTCATTTTTAGTTAAACAAATATTTAATAGAATACAAAGTATTCTTGCTATTGTATCCATTATTATATTAGAGTGGAGGAATTCATCTGTAATTAAGACAGATTACTTACTGAAAAATAATTCGCTATACACTATTAAATCAATAATAACATTATATGGAATTGGTTATAGCACAATAAAATATTTTACGATATATGGATGTGAATACACCTAAATAAATTATATTTTATGAATAAAAAAATAATTGTATTCAGCCCTTTTTAACGTCCCACTGCTGGGCACGGGCCTCCCTTCAATACGAGGGGGATCAGGCCATAGTGCACCACGCTGGCCAAGTTCGGGTTGGCGGACTCCTCATGTCTTTCGACAACTTGCTAGGTTCTCTCAGACATGCAAGTTTCCTTACGATGTTTTCCTTCACCGTAAGGCAAGTGGTAATCATGTTAGAAATGATTTGCACATGAAAATAGCAGAGGTGCGAGACCCGGGATATGAACACGCTTCACTCGGTTTCCCAAGGGAGCGCGTTACCACTGGGCTACCACTGCCTTTAAAAAAATATATACTATTAATGGAAAATTATTACTTTACCGATTGTAAAAATCGTTCTAATAGGGGAGACATATTGCAGTGTCAATACACTAAAATTTTGCTCATTTTTTGCATCCTGTACGGCTGGCTACACCCAAATATTATGAGCAAAACTTAAAATATAATTAAAGAAATAAGTAATTATCCCTTTTGACATCATATTTATATTATATTATGTATAAATAGCTATCTATTATGCTAATGATATACCAAAAAAAACTATAAAATATGCATTAACCAAATTCTAAAAAACATTGAAAAAGGTGCACAATACACAACGCAGTTGTGGATATAAACTATTTACTAATGTAGGTGATATTCTGATCAAGGTGATAAAAATAAATAAATTAAAAGTAATTAATTTTATTTCAAATAAACTATAAAAATTATTTTATAGTTATTTTAGCTCCGTCATCGGTAGTATTCAGATTTGCACTTTGATTTTTGCTGTCTTTATTGACTGTTAAATTTTCTGTTGTGGTTTGATGATTACTTGTCGACGTACTTTCTTTTTTCGGAGAGCATTCAATATCCACATTATCATTGTCAGTGATACCAATTATGGTAGCCGGTGACAATGTCCCCACTACATGATAAACCTTAGGGCTAAATGTCTTTGGTATCTGCATTGTAGTCCCATTAGTTTTCCATTTAAAATATGGTAACTCGGTACTTGTTTTGATTTCATGACAACTACACTTGCATGAAGTATTTAATCTGAACACTTGGTAACCGATACTTTTACACGCTGTCATACATTTAAACGTCTTCACATAATCGTCGCATTGACTGTGAAAGCTTAGCCCATAATGTCTTCTGTATTCTAAAACTATTTAGGAATATTAATAAAATTCAAAATTCAAAATATTTTATTTAGCATTAAATTATTACAATTTTTTACTGAACGTCATGAGTCTACTACCAGTTCGGAAAGAATAAGCCTCAGACCTGAGAAGAACTATCGAAAGAAACTCAGCGGGACTAATATTATTTCATTATCTTTTTTTTATAAAGTTAAATTATAATTTACAGTATTTCTATCAAGTTGAAGTAGCCTGGAGGCGATCATTTCATTCCCAAGGTGTGCCATCTTTTATAAAATCATTCAATGTATAATAGCCTTTAGCACACAAACGTTTTTTAACATTTTTTTTTTGAATTTGGCGATAGATATAACGAATAACATGGAACTATAATAATATTCACTTATTTATTATTGATACAAACCATTGAGAGAACTTATCTTTACACATATCCAGGCCAACACGAAATACTTCATTGTATTATTGCCTAAAACTCGTAAAACATGAATTTAATTAAATGTGTTCACAAGTAAACCAATAAACATACTTCATTATACTTTTTATGAGTCTATTACAATAAAACTTGATTGTGGTATGGTTATCAATGAACTAAGTACTTAGAAAACTTGCATAGATGAAGTTTGCGAGTGCTTAACACAGAATAATAAGCGTTAGCAGCCTTGAGTTTAGGTACTATACGTTTAAATATAAAATGAATTCCCGACCTGTTCTAAAATTCGCTCGCCATCGTTTCTGATCTGGAACTATCTAAGTTCTAATTAATAAATCAGGAATGTGATAATGGCGGTGCACATCGGGCTGAAATTCTCGGAACCATCCACTCTATGGCCACCCAAATGATGATTTCATTATGTGTATGATTTTGATTGATGTATCAAAAGAAGTCTCCAGGCAGCCGAATTCTTTTCATAACGGACATATTTGCTTTGTTTATTACTTGGAACTAATTGATCTGTGGCGCCATAGTTTTTAAGCGGTTTCAAATCCGATTAGAGAATTTAAGGCCTAATATTTAAAAGTGCAAATGAGAATATAGCGTAAGTCCAGGAGAGACGCATAAGGGAGAGATGCCTACTAAATTTAGAAATTAAAATTTAAAATTTTGCGTGATCAGGAACGCATCCATAATACGTCAGTCGAAAGTAAATGTCAGTGTGGAAGTTTTTACAAAAAATATATTACTTTTAATTAATATTTTGGTGTAAATTTGTAAACTAAGATAAGTGTAGTTAATATATATGTTAGAATATCATCTTAAGATAGTTGGCAGTAATTGGTTTTCCTAAATTCTTCAGTTAAATGGTATTAAATTGTTTCATAATCCAACGCTGTGTTTTTGTTTTGTTAACAATCCACCATTTTGTATTGTAAATGCTTTAGGGTGTGTTCAGAGTCAATAGGCATCTCTCTCTAATGATAGGTTGAGATGCCCAATGATATTTCGGAGCACCTCTGATATTTTCATGTGCGAGTCATATTTTCTAACATGATTACCATGTGTCTTACAGTGAAGGAAAACATCGGAAGGAAACCTCCATGACTGAGAGAACCAAGTTTTCGAAAGACATGTGAAGTCCGCCAACCCGCACTTGGCCAGCGTGGTACTAAGAAGAAACGGTTCATTGTGGTTTTATGAAGACTATAGTGAAGATTCAGCGGAATGTCTAAAGTATAACGTCTAATTATGCACTAATTACTCGTGGGCATCTATCCCTGACATCTATAGGCAACTAATCCACATGTGTGTGTGATGCGTATTTTCTATTATTTTTAAAAAACATTTTTTTGATCTAAAATATACTCTGCACAATAGTTCCAAATTTACTCTGAATGGCATAAATGAACATTAAATTAAAATAAACTATGCGTATTTTATGCAGTATCTTACATATATAATTGATATTGATCTTTTTTTAAACTATAGGCAACTGTCCCTGACTTACCACACTGTACATTGTTTTATTTTATATATATCAGGTTGTACATAATACATGAATTGTTTCACAAATGAAATCTGAGTAAAACAAATCGAACTTAGTTACCTACCTGGTGTTGATTGTAATACCAAAATTTATATAGAGAAAGATTAGGCTTATTTGGTTGTTTTTGTTTACGACTTGTAATAAAAGAAAGATTCCTGAGAAAGACTGTCTAAAAGGAAGGTGACAGGTCCCCACAGTTTACGCCAACTACGACACAAATTGCGATATTAAGCACAGGGTGTGATGAAAAAACTCCAACTGAATATAAATAAGGCAAGAGCGCTATAATCAATATAAACGATGCTAAAGAAGATTAGAAAAATCCTATGCGACAACAAATTCACAAGACTGAAAAAGTATTAAGACGCAGCGGTTGTTTTACTCTATAAGCTTATACGATGTACATTAAATACGAGTATTACTGAGAACCTATATAAAGGATGATGTTATGATGAACTACGTTTTTCTTATAGTTACTTAAATAATAATAAAAAATAAATAAATAAATAATAAAAAAAATTATTGGAAACGTTTTAAAAATACATATTTATAATATAAAAAAGGAAACATATACTTATTTTTTTTAATATTAAAAGTATTTTGTTAAAATAAGAGTTACGCGATGATTTAGGAAAATAGTACCTGGGTGACCGAGCTTCGCTTGGAGTTTTGGTCCGAAAGTACAATTTTCTTTAAAAAAAACAAAGTGAAAACTTTGCATCCGACCGGGCTTCGTTCGAACCAAGACACCTGTGATCGTCAATCATGTGTCTTAACCGCTTGACCACGATGCTTATGCATCGTGATACGTATGTGTGAAATTATATTTTATATATTTTGCGTGGAATAATGCGAAAGAAAACCACATAAAAACTCGAAAATACGCGTTTTCCCAGACATAAGACTAATCTAGATCGCTTCTTCGCCCCCGAACCCCCACATGCCGAATTTCAGCGAAATCGTTAGAGCCGTTTCCGAGATCGCCGGTATAAATAAATAAATATACAAGAATTGCTCGTTTAAATATATTAGATTATGCAAATTTGATGTAACGAACAAAATATTTTTTAAGTGTTTGTAGTACTGGTATATCCATAATACTCCTTACGTCCAGACGTTAAAGTTATACGGCTCTAAAAAATCGAGTAAAAAATGCAAAGGCGAAATTGAATTTGATTCCGATACATAAATTTTACTTAGACTATTTGTCTCTCTTGGATCAAGCGGGAAAATAAGCCATGTTAATTTAATTTGTTCCTTTGAAACAAAATTACGAACCGTCTTCTAATTGTCTTTTTTGAACTTTTAAAAGTTTGGACGTTGTGCGTGTATAATTTATATTACTTGCTACTTCGTATAATCGAACTATAGTTACCGGCTGCCTCAATGCAATACAAACAGTTGTTCTGATTAATGGCTTTTGAAATGACTAAAAACAACAGATATAACGCTTTTTAATGTATGTTATGTTTACATAAAGATTCTTTGTGTGTGGTGTTTTATGGTTTTCTGTTCAACCGATTTGTATACGAGAGAAAATAGATTATAGCCAGTTTTTCTTGTTATTAGTGGTCATAAATCATGGCGCATCCGTGGTTCTCGATCCTTAAATAAGATCTGAGGCAAACAATAGGCTCACTTACATGAGCTATCAATATCTATGTCGCAAGCATTTTCCAGATACATTCCTAAATAATTATTTATATTACCTACATATACAGGTTGGCTTTTTGAGACGGGACAGTAAGGGTAGGTACCTTAACTGCTATAGTTACAGGAAAACATTCATAGGAGACCATCCGTAACTTTTTGAGATATTCTGAACTGCATTCATCATAGGTTTTGGAAAAAAATTACAGTTAGCGAAAGAAAAATGTTAAAATACTTAAAAAAAATTATGTCAATCGATTCTATTTTATGTAGGAATCAAAAGGGTTAAGGTATGAGTACTAAAAATGACAATAAAATGACTTTTCCCATATATTTTGTATGGAAAAACGAATCATCAACTCGAAATATTCTTTGTTGCCAAACGGTCCTATTTCTTAATGTGATCAAAAGACTCTTTGAGGCCAAATGGAGTTTGAGTACTGAAACTACGGCAACAATTATAGATATAATAATAATAATAATAAACCGTCTATATAAGTCTGCAGAAAGCTGCCATTTTAAACACATGCAGAATAGTGCGTAAGTTCATGCAGTTAGAAGAAGAAAATACAATTATATTTTAAACAGGCACTCACCACACCACACGCTACATTTACTTGGCTTTGGCCCGTAATGTAGTTAAAACCAGCCAAAAGCTGAGAAAAAGAACAAATCTGATAATAATAATAATAATCTTTATTCAAGTGACCAGTGACTCATTATGGTTAGTAAACAATAATTCTTAGAGACTAGGTTAGTTATATTATTACATATTTTTAGATATAATATTATTATCTAATTTTCAATATATTCATACGTTCATCCATATGGATTTTCTATAAAATATTGGCGTTGTTAAATTATGAATTAATCATTATCATAGGTCGGCTGCTTATTTACCGCCTCCTCTCAAAGCTACCAATCCGAACTAATGCTCTGAATTCAAATTTTCCGTATCGCATTAATCCACCCGAGGGTCGTAATAAATTCTGTACTATACGCGCGACACGCGTATTAAAATAAACATATAAACATACACTCCCTCGTGTACACCCGCTGGTGAATTTGCACGTTCATAGATACTATTTTAATTTTACGACGTTATACATAAAGTATTTATGTATAACTAACGTCGTATTAGTATTCCTAGACATGAATATAGACAATTATTGAATTAATTTAAAAGAAATATCTGATATATATACGAGTATATAGTATAGGTCTGATATATATAGAATAGGGAAGAAAATAATTTAATACCCTGATAAAATAATTCAAATAAAAAATTTGTATTGATGGTATTCAATTGCTACTGACGTGTCAGTTGGTGGCAGTAAAAAAGAACCTGCAAAAGAAGTAAGACCTTATACTTTAATACTTTATACGAAATTACTGATGAAACTAAAATATACATTACAATTTAACTAATGTCAGATTAAATGTTTGTATTACGTGGTCATAGATGGCGATGTCACTATGGCATTTTTTTACGTTTTTCTTGGTATTAAACTATCATAACCAATCTTTGTTCTATTTCTCTTTCATTTTATTCCGACTTCCAAAAAGGAGAAGGTTCTCCATTCGTCGGAATCTTTGTTTTTTTTATGTATGTTCATCGATTACTCGAAAACGGCTGAACCGATTTGGATTTTTTTGTTTGAAGAGTATACTTCCCAGGTTCCCATTTAAATTTTAACGAAATTAGTCGAGCGGTTTTTAAAAAATTCAACAATAAAACATTTTTTTAAATAAATTGAATATTATATTAATAAACTTTCTTCTTACAAATTACCTGCTTATTACGTCTACACTAAAAATGGAAAAATGAAAAGTAAAAAAAAAACAACTTCCATGCACTAAAATGAAAAAAATAACTAAACGGGGATTTTTATTTAGAATACATACCTAATCTTAAATATTTTTAAGTTAGTAAGTTTTTTACATATTTCGATGCATACAATTTTATACAACAACAGATACGCACCAAGTGGGCGTAACTTACCTATTTGTTTTCCAGCTTTAAAACATAATAATGCCATCTATCAAATAGGTAAATCAACAAACATCATCAAACAAAATTGTCCAAAAAATAAGCAAGATATAAAGTAGTCCAATTTCTTTATATTAAATACGGTACATCTATGCGAGGACAGTAAATTGTGAAACATTAATACAAATTTAATATTTCTTAATATATTTAATCTATTTAATAGCTAGAAATGATTTGTTAATTTTGTAAACAAACAACAAAGCTCACTAGAGTTTTAACGAAAATATTATATTATATGATATTCTGAATTCCTCTTAAGAGCTTAAGTCTACGCCTGTGTAGTAGCTGCCTGAGATGGCGTTTTATTATAACAATAATGGAGTCTCATCTCCCAATGGAGCACAAGGGTGCAAGCGTATAATTTACTTGACACATTGTTGCACTTCACAATGCTATGCATATTGCTAAGTGAATTAATAAGTTTGACAATGTTATAGATAAAAAGGATAGGCTTAATAATATTTCAGAATTGTGTACTTCTTTTACATGCATTTATATTCCAAAAAGGAATAAGGATAGTGCTACACTGTGATTTCATTCTTGAGAAAATGTTCTCGTTTTTAAACAACACTTACAAATATGTAAGTGCGTATGATACCTACGAGGCTCAAGCCTGTTGTAACTTTTAGTTGTTGGGACAATGTCAATAGTGATTCTACATTTATTTATCAAATTAATTTATTCATCAAAAAATCATTAGAACTAAAAACCTTTCAATATTTTCACTTAATATTTTTATATAGAACTAAGTATCACTTTAACGATATCGTTACATACTAATCCATACACGGATATAATGCAATATACATAATATGAATAAGTCGATAATAATATATTCAAGTACGTAAAAATACTATTTTATTCCACTAAGAATCGTTTAATTTGTCCAAATCCCAAATCGCGCTTATAATTTATGGTAACAAAGTCATCCCTTAACGAACGATCATTTTGTAGGTAGGTATATTTATCAAATTGCTGCGTCTCCCCTCCCGGCACCCGGCACTGGCGCTCATTGTTGTCTAACACGGAAAATATTCATTTGAATATTTACTTAACATGGATAATATTTTAATCTTCCCCTTTGAATTATACATTTTCCAACGGAGACAATTTCACGCCTATCTCGTATAAAAGACTTAACTCTACATTATAACGCATTCAATTATAACCGTTGAGTGACTCAAAACCAAGTAGCTAGAGTTTCAATTCGCGTGAACTCGGGAGCAATATCAATTTAACAAGATATTCCTTTTGTTAATATTCGCACACGCTTTATCAAATTCTCTAGCGGGGGTGACAATAAGCCGCTGTAAGTATTCTCTCTGACATATGGATAAAAGCTTTCATTTCACTCTTAGCTCTTTTGAGTGTGATATAGAATTGGATAATGGATATAAGTAAATGGAGTACGGAAATAAATTAAGTATTTTAAAGTATCAAATAAACCTATACATATATTAATTATAAAACAGTACGATATATAATGTTTGAGTATATAATATTTTGTGTTCTTTCTAATAAATACAAGAATATATTTTTTATAAAAAGCTCTTATATATAATATGCAAAATTACATAACATTAAAATTAATTAATAAACTTACAATACTCGCGAAATATTTTTACTGACTTCATTCACAAAATTAAATTACCCGTTGCAGACTTCGTGCTAAAACGCCTTTGTTGTGTCAAATTATATCATAATTCTATTGTGAAAACTGTTAACTGTCTCCCCGACGCCCTCCGGATAAAAAATAACTTGAACGGGGTCCTGCTCCTCTGTTTAATAACATAATAGCACAATTCCCTCGCCGCATGATTCAATTTGGATTTCCTCCAGCCTCCCCCATGCACCGTACAGGCTAAAAAATGACAACTTCATTATATTCTTCGCTCCTGGGGGTGACTTGTTTGTCGCACGGATTATAATGATTAATTCCCTAAAATATTAATACCCATCGCGCCCGATTTGCACACTTGCTAGCTATTCAGACTAATCGAATTTTTTAAGCTCTCTATTGTCCATAGAGTCTTCAAAATGTCAGTTTTATTATATTTTTTTAATCTGTAAGGATATACATAATACTAATAACTTTTAAACTAAATACCTAAAGAAAAAGATAAATTAGTTTTGTTCTTAAATATAGGTAAGATTATTTATTTAAAAATATATAGCTTTACAATTTCCTGAATAAAATAGTTATTTAAATTGTATAAAAATATAACATGGGCAGTTTCTTCCGGGCCTTTGTCTGCGCAAAATAAAAACTTCATTTCTCTCCCCGAGGAATTTAATTTGGAGTAATGGAAGTGTTATATTGACTTAACAGGCCAGAAGCTCCCCTCGCAGTAGCAGTTATTAAAATGGAGAAATTTATTATTACCATTTCACCGTTACACTATTTACATTTTGAATTTATTTGTTTTGTGATTCTATTAGTCACAATCTAGTGCACTAATACAATAACTAAGCTTACTTTAAAGTATTGGAGGTACACTTAATCACAGAGTATTGTTTAGTTTATCAAAAGTTTTGCGGTTTTTTTTGAATTGAATTAATATAGTAATAATAAGTTTTGCAACGCTCATATTTACGTACGTCAATAAAAAGTAGTCTATGTATTTACCTAAATATAAGCTATCTTTATTTCAAACTTCACTCAAATCCTTTACTCTGTTACAGCTTAAAGAATTAAGAAACATACTCACTCACAAATTTTACACGTATATTTAAAATAATGTACGTTAAATCTTATATAATCTGTGAAGTACCTAAACATTCACACTATGTAGGAATCGCACCAGCTTACTACATAGTGCCAATTAAAATATTAACGTATACAATACACCACATGGGTGGTAATTATTTTAGTTTATATAATACTAGCAAAACTCGCGGCTTCGCTCGCGCTAAAACTACAAAAAAATTCAAAAAGGTGGGTTTTATAAAAAAATTATCCCCTATTTTACCCTCTTAGGGGTTGAATTTTAGAAAACGCTGAAATACGTAACTCATCATTTTTGCCGTACTCAATTCATATGAAATTTCATGCAAATATGTCCAAGGAATAAAAAGTTTTATACACCCCCTTGGGGTTGTATTTTGAAAAATCCTTCCTTAGTGGATGGATACCTTCGTCATATAAGGAATACGTGTTTTAATTTCAATTTTCTAGCCTTAAGGGTTTGGCCTGTGCGTTGATACATCAGTCAATCACTTTTTGTATATATATACAAAAATGGTTCTTCGATGATCTAACATTTTCAAGAATACCAAAGAATTATTTTGCTGGTACATTAATAGTTTATTTATGTGCTAATTTTTGCTGGCAACTCCGCTCTCGTAAAAGTGGGGCAGTAATAAAAGAAAGCTATGTCCGTCCGTCCGTACGAAATTTCATGAAAACCTTTCCAGTACTTCTATTTGGCAAACAAAACAAACAGACAAACAAAGTTACTTTTATAAGTATGATTAACTATAAAATGATTAAGTTTATAGTTTAATTAGATATCAGTCATCATAATATATTCCAATTACATATTTAATATGTGTTTAACAACTTGAAAACAACTGATGCTTGCTTTGATAGGATCTAAAACACGGAGGGGTAATTTTAAAACTCTTGTAACAAGAAATATGAAGCGCCCTGAGTATATCATTTGTAGTCCTTTTGTCGCCGAAATTATATTTACAGAAGTGAGCAGACAATTTCACGCTCTCTTCCCTGCGCCCTCGCTTGGACTCTAATCAACGGCATGTAATAATAATATGGATAATTCTTTTTTTTTTATAAAAGTAAATTAAAAATAAATACAAATAATTATATTTTATTACATATTAATGTTCTCTAAATTCTGCTCAAAATTCGTTTATTAATCGAGCATGTTATAATTATAATGATAAATTTAGTAACATAGATTTATTTAATTATAAAGATGTTTGACATTGTTAAGAAAGTGTTTTTAAAATCTTTAATATCTCTATCATAGCCTTAAGTCATTTTTAAAATTGCCTATTCATATTATGTTTTTTTTATTATTGTTTTATTATGTTCTGTTAAAGTTTAAGTTTTGCTTTTTGTGTTTTTTTTTATAATTTGTTTTTTATTTTATTTTTTTGTAATTCTATCTTAGTCATTTTTATTGTTGTCATTTGTAGTGTTTTTTGCAGTAACTTTTGCTAAAATTTTAATATATAGTTTTAATGTTTAAATTATTTATGTTTACTCTACCTGTGACATATTTATAGGTGGAAACTTTGCTGGTGTGTGGACTTTTTAGTTTTTAATTATTTTTAAGAATTATGTCACGGTTTGTTTCCCAAAAATTAATAAATAAATAAATGTATTTTAGAGTTATATTATTTTTGTAATAATGCTCTGAAGGTTCAACTTTATTAGAAAATTAGGTATTAGTTCGTAGCTTTTTTTACACCTTAATGATATAACTAATTCTATTACATTTAATTCTAACAATATAAAAAACTATATATTAATGAATATTAAATAAGTGTAGATTGTTCTTAATTTTCAATTATTCGAAAGACTAAACTATAAAAAATCATAATAAACTAAATGATTAAATAAGCTTTTAAATAAAAATATAATATTACTCTTACCTATTGTTTTTCATCTTCTGGTCCATATTACTATAACATTTAAGGGTGGATCAATAAAGGGTGAGCGTACAGATGAGCGTGAAAGATTGTCCACATGTTCGATCACACCATATGCGATTCGGTCTTAGCGGCTATCTGGCCTATGCATCAAATTAATAACCTCTGTCCTTTCCGCTACATTATTTAATACGTCAACAGTTTTCACGCATCGTTATTAGTATACTGATAAAGAAAACAATTATAAACATCTCAATGTGATGAAAGAATTTTGCTTTAGCGTTTTTTACGATATAAAGTAAGCAGCCTGCTTTTATCCTCTGCTGGACATAAGTGTTTCTTAGGATAAGTCATATAATTATGTTTATGACGGACAGGATATGACTAACAGAACGGACATTCATGTTTATATTTAATATTTTTACCTTGAAGAAAAAGACTTTAGAATTGAAAAAAATATATTTAAAAAATTAAAATCCCGACTGCATAAAGCTAACTAAAAATATGAAAATAAGTTCACCAAGTTTTGGAATACTTGTTATGAGCCCTTTAATTTGATACCCATATTGTAGTAAAAGAAGATGAAAAAAAAAATTACCTTAAACAATGAAATCTAGCAGCTCCCATATTTAATTTTTTTATGTCACCTATCTAAGAACACTTGGACTAATGACAACAAATCTAACGACACATTAAAGACATCCACAGATTAGTTTAGGAGATGTGAGGGAATAAAAAATATTACAAACAAACATACAAAGATAGGCGAGAAAAACATAACCCTTTCCTTGCGGTCGGGTAAAAAGATCTAGTTTATAGGTAAAATTCTCACATTTTAAGTATTAGAAATAAATAAAACTTTTTCTCTCAGACCATTTCACAGCGATATTATTGCGAAATCATGTTAATATTATTTACATTTCCAATATAGATAAGATTTATCGACGTGATACGAAAAAGAGTCGCGTGTCCTTTTCCTGAAATTGACAAGCAAATAAATTGTGAGATCAAAGCTAGTACTCAGAAAACATCGTATAGAAAGGGGCGGACCATACGTCATGTGTCTGATCGGAAACGGAAGCTGCGACGGAGGAAGCGACGCAGAGCGGCAGACGAGCCCACTTCCTAGCGCCTTCACTTATCTCAGCAGGGTGTACAGAAATTATCTTCATACTTCCGCAGATAGACGAATTATTAGCTCAACAGAATGGCTTGAAGTGAATTTTTTTATATTGATTAGTAAAGAAAGTGCAATCAAACTCTCCCCTGTGAGCGTATTTGTTTTAAAGCATTCACCTCAACGTAAAGAAATGTAAAGCCGGAGGAAGTGTATGGAAACAAAAAAATAAAATAAAACCGCCGAAAAAGTCAAGTATTCACATAAATATAAGAATGTATAATAAAACTCTTTCCTATTTCATATCTCGTATAACAAAGAGTATCTTGTAACCGAATATAAATCTAATTCATGAACCTGTGTTAGTTAAATTATAATTTAAATTTTTGCATTTGTAGGAAAGAAACAAAAAAGTTTATAACTGTTAGGTATAAGATAATATATTTCTACCTACATGTAAAATAAAACTGCATGCCTCTGATTTTTAAATGTTGAGTTAATATAGTTTTCTGCAAACCACATCATACTGATTAGTTATTACGGTCTAATTCTTATGTTCTTGACTGTTGGTCTGAACTGATCTTAGAAAAGACTAAACCGAATTTTCATGGACTTTCTTGAGAAGTGAAAAACTTATTATTATTAAAAAAATAGTTAGTAACATAAGTTAATTTTAAACTTATTTAATTTTTTTATAGAACTACATATTTATAATAAAAGTTTTATAATAAAAGATCTCACGGTATACGACATAAAAAGTAAGTATATATATGTAACAATTTTCTTGGTGTGTAGTGTTTGCTGTGTGAACTCAGTAAATAAAAAAATGTAATAAGTACTAACGTGCACGAAGCCGGGACAACTGCATGTATTTATACTTTTACGTATTACGATATATAATAAACATGCTTAGCCTTATTTTCTGATAAATCTTCAAGTTTTGGTGTAGTATCTATTTATATAAAAACTTAACACGTAGTCGCAATATTTTTATTTTCACAACTATTAAGCTCTATAAGCATTCACTATTTTTCATAAATATAAATGATGCAAAAGGAAAATTTATAGTAAGATTATTAGCCATCTAAGCACTGTTAGTTTATTCCTATTTCCTTTTTTTTATTGTCCTCTCTTTCTCCCTTTATTTTTCACAGAGAGATATCTCTGTGTAATTGACAAAAAAAAGCATACAACCAGAAAAAATAATTAAAATGTATCTATTTGCGGATGTAACATAAACATATTAACACTTAACCCGGAACGAAGCAAGGCTACAGTAGAGTAAATACAATAATATGAGTGTAAAAAAATTGTAATTATTATATTATTTCTAGCGACTGACCTTTACTTCGCTCGGGTTCGTCCCTAGGTACGTTTTAAATTAAAATGGATATAGTATGTTATCCTTAAGAGATATACATATACCATCTTCGACTTTTCTGTAGACCTATAAGATACACAATTCCACCATACATTTTTTTTATACTCAAAGGGTTAAGGCAGCCAGGTTTTCGTTGAAAGCTCCCAGACGGCTTAATTTTTTCCGACACCTCCAACAAATATTTTAGCCAATGTATACAAAAACTTAAGAAATTATACCTATATTAAAAACCTGCCTAGAGAACCATTCTATCTATTGGTGAAAACAGCATGAAAATCGGTGCAGTCGTTTTTGAGTTTATCGCGAACAGACAGACAGACGCGGCGGAGGACTTTGTTTTATAATAATAAATACCAGTATAGTGATGATGTACACGTAAGTCACTGTACTATAACTTACGTGTAAGTCATATTATGTCTTGGCATTTGTATAAATTAATATTGACATGCAAATACTGCGAAATAGAATACAATAACAGAAATAAATTTTCAAATACAGCTTATGTATCTATGTAGGTAAAATAAATACTATAATCATAGAATTATTTATTCAAATAACGATGTAGTTGATAAGATCTTCACATAAAATAAAATGTAAGTTAAAAACTTAAAACCGCAGTAAACTGCTATAATAAGTGAGGCCTATCAGGAAACCAACTAATTTATAAAGTTAACAGTGCTTCTATGCGTGTTTGAAAAATTAATTTGTTTTGAGCTTGTTATTGTTAGGGTTCTTTGATACTCATCGGAAATTTATTGTAAATTGCTTCCCCTTCTAGATCGAATGTTATTTCAATGAATTTTTATAACTTTCTATGTATGGATATCTAATAGGTAAACATGAACACTAATGATAGTTAAAATATTATACATCAATTCGTGGTGTATTTTACGTATCGAAATATATTAGATTTGCTTTGCATCGGCTGGCCCCGACTTCGAAAATATCTGATTAGGTATCTATTCTAAATGAAAACCCCCGTTTAGTTATTTTTTTACATTTTAGTGTCTGCAAGTCGGTTTTTATATTTTTTTAAAGTTTTCATTTTTCCATTTTTAATGTAGACGTAATAAGCAGGTAATTTGTAAGAAGAAAGTTTTTAATAACATATTCGATTAAGCAATTTATTTAAAAAAATAATTTATTTGTCGATTATTTAAAAAACTGCTCTTTGAGTAATCGGTGAACATTAAAAATAAAAACTTTTTAACAAAAAAATAAAAACCGACTTCAAACAAAAGCACTAAAAAGTAAAAAATAACTGATTGGTAGTTTTCATTTACTATACATACCTAATCAAATATTTTCGAAGTCGGTGTGCTTTGCTTTGTATGGGCTGGCACCGATTTCGAAAATATTTGATTAGGTATGTATTTAATAGGTAGGCTTTAATTACTTAGCCAAAGCACACCGACTTCGAAAATATTTGATTAGGTATGTATAGTAAATGAAAACTACCAATCAGTTATTTTTTACTTTTTAGTGCTTTTGTTTGAAGTCGGTTTTTATTTTTTTGTTAAAAAGTTTTTATTTTTCCCTTTTTAGTGTAGACAGTAGTAGAAAAGTAAGGATTCTAACGTGTTAGGCTTGTCAAATCAAACAAAATAAGCCCAAACTCAAAGTATCTACTATTAGCCGTTGAAGAGTTCCACCTATCCACCTTCTGGCCTTGCCATCAGATCAGGTCAACAACACCGAACCACTGTACTATCAACGGAAATAGAAATACTTGCAAAGTTTCAAGTCAATATTACAATTAGAAGTAGGTTAAATTCATCATTAGTAGTTTTTCCACCCTTAGGGGTGGTATTTTTTTTGAAATTTAAATGGGACCAATCTGGAAGTATACCCTTTCAAACGACACAAAAATTGTCCAAATCGGTTAATAAATGACGGAGTTCTGAGGTAACAAATATAAAAAAAAAAACATACAGTCGAATTGAGAACCTCCTCCTTTTTGAAGTCGGTTAAAAAGATTCCGACGAATTGAGAACTTCCTCCTTTTTGGACGTCAGTTCAAAAGGTGATTAGGGTTAAGCACAGAGAGTATGTAGTATGATATACTTGCAATATTATAATTAATATTTACTAAAAAAAGGTACATCGCTTCCAAAATCATTTAAAAGTTATTTCACCTTTTGGGATATTTATATAGGACCACTGTGGATAGCTTGTTCATAATATAAAGAATTAAGAAAATCGATTAAGTGGGTAAGATATCGTATAGCATAGACAAAAAGATACGTACGCCCAAATTGTACATATATTTTTCTTTTTTAAGTCGATACTGTACAACTAAAAAGAAATAAAAAATAATTTTATAAAATAATATATTTATTACATCTACAATGTATATCTCAAATACATTATAATATATAAATTAATATCTTCATTTATTCATTACTTCACAAACTATTTCTTCTCCAAAATATTCTTTAAATATGTGGCAAAGAAATGCGAAATCTACGCCGTAGCTTTCAAAAATTGATTTAATTTCAATAATTTTTGGACTACTCATCATACGTGTCATGATATCCTTAAATTCTA
This sequence comes from Brenthis ino, assembly GCA_921882275.1. Classification (NCBI taxonomy): domain Eukaryota; kingdom Metazoa; phylum Arthropoda; class Insecta; order Lepidoptera; family Nymphalidae; genus Brenthis; species Brenthis ino. The sequence goes on along the minus strand of OV170225.1, from coordinate 23,266,552 downwards.
CAGAATTCAAAACTTCAACGAACTCTGCTACTTCCGGATCATTTTTTATTTTAGTTTCTAAAAGGTTTTTCATATCTTCGATTGGTACTGCACCAAACATTGCTGCAATAAACCCTGACATCCCTGTGTTGTATCTTAGAATATTAGATGGTCTATTAAACTCAGGTAAACTGAGCCCGGAATTTATGATATCGATAACTGGTTTGAGGTCATAGCCTTTGGTGTTCAAAAATATATATGCCTGAAATAAAAAAAATGTATTTTACATATTTTATTAGTTTCTTGCAACTTACCCTTGCTCCGTCTATTTGTAATATATTTAATTGCTTTATTTCAGACCGTTCAAGCAGCGCCCGCCGATAAAGCAACTCCATGGCCAGTTTTTCCGATTTCAATTAAGGTTGTTATAATTTATTATATTATGTAAACACATTTTTATTGAAATAGAAATAGTCTACAATAAAAGTAATGAAGATTCCTGTTAGTGAAAGCATTAGATTTGGATCAGGAGTTTCAGAGATTACACTCTACATCCAAACTTACAAACTATACCTTTTAATTAATAATATTAGTGATGATAAATAATATTTTACTTTATATATATATATATGTATTCAACTTTCGCTTTCAGTTTTTTAATGAAATTCTAAATATATATCATATACTCTCACCTCTTTAAATTCGTCCATGCTTTCCAGTTCCCAAGCAATATCTTTAAACTTAGGGCTTAATAAGAATCCAATAAACCTCAAAACTTCCGGATCGTCTATAAACCCTAAGGCAGTGCTCAAAACTTTCTCTAAGTTGACTAAATCAAGAAAATCCTGTACATGGTTCTGCCATACTGATGACTGCTGCTTAACCTCGTAGTTAAATTCGTTGTCCAAAATATCATTAAGATTATTCAAATTGAAAATGACTTTCCCCTCCCTAGGAATTACCGTTCCTCCACAACACAACATCATCAAACTAAATATGTTAAAAAGTTTCAACATTTTAAAGTTAATGTTGGGCAGTAAGACAATTCTTAACTAATTATAATTTTGTATTATCATACTTTATATAGACCATTGTACATAGTTACGTAATAAGTTCATTTATTTGTTTATTTCCAAACGTTTCATATACTAATTGATTTCGTACCGATTAACCTATAAAGATAAGAATTTAAAGAGATATCTTAACTGATATTAGCTTAGATTAACGAGTATGTAGGTTTAATATTTTAAAAATAGAAAATATGAATAGAATGGTTACAGATGATTAAGAAATCTGTAAACTTTGGGTAATAACTATGTACGTCAGTATCCATACTAATATTATAAATGTGAGTGTGTTTGTTTGTCCTTTTTTCACGTCCAAACGAAATGACGGATTGGCGTGATTTTTTGTGTGGAGATAGTTGGAGGGCTGGAGAGTGACATAGTACATTTTACCGCGGGATATTATATCATACCCATGAGAAAACACGTTATAATACTACCTATATCAACTCATTATACCTATATTATTTATATAATATATAGGTAGAGGGTGAGTCGCTAGTATTATATAAATTAAAGGCTCCCGTCACGAGTTCATGTTTGTTCGGACCAATCTCAGAAACTACTGGGCGGATTTTTATACGACTTTGACCAATAGAAATTATATATTTGGGAATTAAATAAAAAGAAAAGTTCTGTGTGCTTTTCTGAGAAAAAATACAAAAACTGCATTTTAAGAGTGTACTAATATGTTAAACCTAAGAAGTTGGTTTTTGGTAATCTGAACGTGGGCGGAGCCGCGGGCAATGCTAGTAAATAAATAAAACAAAACGTTGTTTTAAATCTGAGACACCTCGCTTCAGTTTATAATGACAATGATTGTTCTCGATGCCTAGGCAAGAGATTGGAGAGAAGGAACAAATTGCGCAACAAGCGCAATGAGCAGAACTGACGGACATGTGATGGTCGGACGCTGTCCATCGAGGCGTCCAATGCATCGCCTGCAGACTGTGTTTATCGCTGTTATTGCGATACTTAGATATTACTATTGATGCCATTTGAACGTAATTGTTGGCTAATACAATGATTATTAGTAATCGTATTTAGTATGTAGATGATATGATGTTGTGTTGAAATATGTACTTATTAGTAAATATTTGGACAACCTATGACGAAATTATTATTTCTAAATGGTTTTTTTTCTGTAAAACAAAATCTATACAATTTATTAGAAATTCTTACGTAGCACAGTAAACCACAACTGAACAGGCATCTTTTAAGAAAAGGTAAAAGTAGAGTAGGTTATAACAAATTAATTTATATAACATAGTGCTATTCAAGGGCTCTAGGATAGAGTAGCATGCAAATACCAAACATAAACAAGCACTTTATTAATTGTTTAACAGTTCTCTATCAATTAACATTACGTTTACCTAAAAGTAAAATTATAAAGGCAAAACAAATATTTCAAGATATCTAGATTAGTTTAATAGGTTCTAAGAAATTATCAGTGGTACCGCAAGCGAGTACAATGTGAAGTTCAAATTGGCTTTTTTTATTTTCGCTTTAATGGAATTTAAATCGCTAGAAAGGATATTTCCTTTTTACAATTCCTGGCTCGTTTGCTGCGATCTCTTTCTTAAGTCACGACGGTTAATTATATCTATACATTATTCGTAGTTGGCCTCGATCGTTAGATACAAGTGTTTGCAACTGATTATTTATCAACAGTAATATATATTAAGATAGAAATAACAAGATTTTATTCAACGTATCCAAAGAAAGTTTTAAGCTATTAAATATATTATGTACGTATATGTATATAACTAAGATTTTTCATAGTAAGATGCTGATTTATATTATATTATGTTTGTATCCACATGTCTTTATCTCAATAATGATCACTTTATAATTAATTAATATATTAATCGGTATAGAATTGCCAATTATATTGAATAAAACATCAGTAACGTAAATAAATAATAAATAAATATGTTGGAACATTAACACACAGCACTATCCAGTTCCATGGTAAGCTACGAGGCCTTATGGATACCAGATAGTTGATACATTACACATATATAACTTTAAATACATACATATTATAAATATAAACATGACTACAGTACAAACATTTGTGCTCATCACACAAATGATGCCCCCAGCGGGATTGGAACCCGCGACCGCTGGCACAGCAAGTAGCGTCACTACGAACTGAGCCAAACATGCAACGTTCTTTTAACTTAATAAAATTGTTCGATATTTTTCATTTATGTGTCTTGTTTTTAACTTTAATATTTTTTTTAGTTTTAATCGATTTTATAAAGCCACCTCGTTACGCGATAACTTCTATTTTACTTGTCCTTATGAGTAGGTTGTATCTTGTGTTAAAAATTAAATCTTAATGAAAACCATACAATTCCTCTAATAAAGACTCGAACTCGCAACCTTCCTGTACATAATCCATGCCAATCAGAAACATAAGTACAATTGCTCCCTAACTTAAACTTAGCAACCTAAATAAAGTTCAATGTAGCAATATAAAAATTAGCAGTAACTTATAATTTGCTTACTTTAATTATGAAGATAATTTAGCATTAAACTTTTCCATAACGAAGCACTCACGATTCACGCTCTATAAAAGGTCCATAGAATGTTGATATTATTAGACGTGGTATCACGCTGGTTGTTCTCACAGATTGTGTATGGAAATATCGGGTCTATTAATAATCAATTTATACATTCAGATCAGATGTCTATACTTTTTTATAATATGAAAACATGCATTCCATTTAGTGCATTAAGTAGGTGGTAATTACTATCGATTCTTAATAAAGCTAATTGTACTGATATATTTACCTACTTGAAATTTAAATAAAATTACATAAGTACAACTTGTTATAAAGGACTATGAACAATAAAATCTATACATATAATAAAATTCTAACTAAGTCGAATCTGTACATTAAATATTTTTTGGAAAATTTTAATGAAATAGTCATTATATACAGAGGCCAAATCTATAGTTTTTAGAATTTTTGTCTGTCTGTCTGTTACCGCATCACGGAAAAACCACTGGAGGGATTTTGATGAAATTTTGTATGATGATAGCTGGTTATCCTGGTCAACATATAGGATAATACTTTTTACCGCGGGAAAATATCTCATTTCTGATAAGAGTTATACTAATATGTAAAACCCAAATATTTGGTTTTTGGTCATCAGAACGCGGGCGGAGCCGCGGGCTATGATAGTATAATTATAAATACGAAGAAAATATTAATAAATACGGCTATTAAAAATTAAATTAACCAAAGAAATTAGAAAACCCGATGTTTATTTTGACTTTTCTTTCACTGCATTAAAACGATATTCAATTTAGTAATTGAAAATAATAAACGGATAAACTTCGTAGACTCAAAGTTTAAATATTGTAATATGATAAAACAGTGCTCGTCACTGGCAGCAAGGCAGTAGGATAACGCGGTGCACGCGCCTAGCAATCCAATGAGTCTGAAACGGCCCAAACATTCAAATTGCACCGCCCGCGCCTGCCCCTATCAAATGTTGTTTTATAGCTAATTCCCGAATTCGGTTATGGCCTATAAACGATCCGCTAGAATAATTTAAATGCGAACCAACTGCTATAATGTTCGTACTTTACTTGAAATAAGGTATTTGTATGTGAAATGTTTTGAAATAGGATAATTCTTCGATGTTTATTTCTTATGTATTTACTCACGTAAATGTTACAAAATGAATATGCTTATAGGTTTTACAAACAACAGAATTGTTGTTGATTTAAGAAGAAAAAAAATTACTTGTTGGGCCCCTAATAAAACTTCGAGATATTCCTTGCTTATATTCTTATATTCAGTACTTTTATAAACGTCAGTGAGTACATAATTTATAATCATAATTTTCAGTGTTACAAACAAATCGTGCCTAGTCACTACATGGTGATCCCCACATCTCTGTGCAAAAGCGCGGGAAAACAAATGAGTATTCGCGCCCTTTTTTTATTTTTTTAAAACACATTCCTATCGGCTAAGGTCACATAAGTAAAAGCCTTATACATAAATCATTACAAATTAATCAAATATATTATTTTCTATTAAAACGTTCAATATATAAAAATGCAACCTTACACTTGTAAGAGTAACACAGCCTTTTCATTTACATAGCTTTCGGAAAGTAAATGAAGTAAAATAAGAATTAGCTAGAATAATTTCCATTGTAGCACTAATAAAATTTAAAACATACCAACTTCATTAAGCAACATGCTAAATACATTAGTTCGTAGCTATTACCTCGGTTTTTACAATTTAAACCGTTAAAATATAATAAACGGCAGACTCTAAAGGTTTCTCTTGTTACCGGACTAATTTACAGACGGACATTTCCTTTCATTCAATATGAGCGATTGTTTATTGGCGGACTTCGCTTTGCAAGACAATTGAACAAAATTGCTTACTTTAACGGGACTACGTGTCAGTTCAATGCGAATTACCTGTGTTTTCCCTTGCACAATCTAAATGCTTGTCTGCTTGGGAGCATTCTGATAAATTGCGCTTAAGCCCTTCATTATCATATATTATTTATTTTATATTAATAATAAGTACATGCGTTTTTTATTTATTTTTTCTATCTCTTGCAGGGTGGAAGATGACAACGAAATGGCCACGGTGTTTGTTTCCATCTTAGAACTTAACTTAAGAGTTTGCTGTCCAGTTTTTAAAACTACAGGTAGATTTATAATTATATCGTTTGTGTAGTATTTTAGAAGCAAAATTAAATATAAACAGATATTATTCATAAAAAGTAGTAACATGTAATTTTCTACAAAAAATTTAAAACAAATTATTATTGAACAGACTGTTAAATAATCGTACAACTTGCCGGTAGATATCATAAAATACCATATAAACGATCATCAACTTTGAATGATGTTTCCATAACAAAATTATCAGATAACGGAAAGCTATTTCGCAACCGAAATTCTATTTGCCGGATTATTTGTAGGTGCACATTATCCGCTTATATCTATCGATCGGCGTAACGGTGTAAATGGTTGAAATTTAATCACGACATACCGAATGCCACCCGTTTATGAAGTCGAATGACTAAACACCTTTTTAATACGATTCACACGTTATAGTTAGTTAAGTTTTTGTATCGACACATTTCACGGTGCGATGTATAGAAGTCTTATTATATGAAATGTGATGCCACATACCGGTTACTGATAGGATCTATTATTATTGATCGACAGAAGAATATTGAATCATGGTAGCTCAACGCACATTTTCTGTATTTAAAAAAACCCCGGCCAAGTGCGAGTCGGACTCGTGCACGAAGGGTTCCGTACCATTATCAATAAAAACGGGAAAAAATCATGTCTGTTTTATAGGAGCCACCCTTCAATATTTGCTTTGTTTTAAATTAATTATTTATTTTTAAAGTGAATATATAACTAAATATTCCGTGAATATTTGAAGCGTCTACCTGTTGCCGTTATCAATATCTAGCAAAAACGAGCAACAAAAATCACGTTTGTTGTATGGGAGCCTTCTTAAATATTTATTTTATTCTGTTTTTTAGTATTTGCCGAAAATTTCAACTGTCTAACTATTACGGTTCACGAGATACAGCCTGGTGACAGACGGACAGATAGACAGACGGACGGACAGTGGAGTCTTAGTAATATCCTGTTTTTCCATTTGCGTACGGAACCCTAAAAAACACTATTCGTTCCACTGTTTAAATCGTATAGAGCTATAAGTGGATTAATTGGTTTATATTAATTATTTGGGATACTATATCATCTCAAATTACTATATATATTTATTTCCTTTCCTTTGTTATTTATTGACACTCATTAACAAAAACAATTCGTTTTAACGAAGTGAGAAAACAAAATGAAAAAAGTGAAAGCACCTTAATTATATATATTACAGCTAGAGCAAGTAGCCTGCGCCTTCATGAGATCTAGTGAGTGCAAAGGGCGTACAAAATCGTGATGTGGCTTTTTAATCGGTTTCACGTTCGTTCCCGCGCTAGTTTTTGTATTTGAATTTCTCCCGGTATACCAATCTGTATGCTGGACGAGCTGGACCCCTAGCTGAGATGTCGAATGAAAATATGCTATAAAACTTTAACTTAGAAGCTATTTTGTGAAATAGAAGGCATTGTATAGAGTGGCATACCTCCACGACCAATACTGAAGTAATAAGATAAAGAGGCGGACGCATTTCGTTTTGCAGCAGACTCACTCCAATTTACGCGGCGTAGGGACCATTAGCATAAGTCCAGAGCTGAGAGGTAGCAGAGCGTGATGTGCGCGCGATTTGCCGGCGCCCGGCACTCGGCGTGACGTCCGCTGCGCCCGCGCCTCCCTTCAGTGTAATTGCGCCCGCGCGACACATTTGTTTACTATTGTAAGCCGTGAAGATGCCATCGTACATCGGTACTCCGGCTAACTCTCTCGAATTAGCGCGCTAAACACTGCTACTATATTTCCTTTTACGATGCAAACCCTTATGATGAGGTCTTTAGAGTAATTTTATATTATCGAGGAGGTTATCAAATGACTTATTTACGATTATGATGAATTACAAGTCGCATAGAATGTCTTCATAAAAATATATGTATGAAAACTATATGTAGTTTGAAAAAAATCTTTTGCAATCAAGTTTTTATTTAAATATAAAGACAAGTAATAGCACCATGACTTTAATTATGATCACAAAAAACCAGGGTTATCACTTAACAAGCGGTTTAAAAATATAACAAAAAAATTACTATATGTATATTATAATGCAAGTACCTATATTTTGTTACATATAGTCATTTTTGTTAAGCTTGTATTCTCTCTGAAAACGCTATATACTTAAAACACAAACTTAAAATTAATACTCAGTATCTAAAAGACTGTACTATATCTAACTACTAATACGCAAATAACAACACTTTACATATAAAAGCAAAAGTTCACAATCGAAATTGTTGCTATATAAAGATGTATGTGATAGCCCTACCCACTCAGAGTAGCGGCGCACGCGCGCACTGGCGAGCTTTCATTAGAATGTAGCGTCTCAAGCGATTTTCCTACTTTAGATAAGGTAATGACAGTAAAAACAGCCGCTAAGGAAAAACGGACTGCATAAAAATATTGTATCCTTAGTGCCTATATGCCACAGCCATTTCTGAAAATCATACGGAGCGAATAGCAAAATCAAGTCGGTGCACATATTTTGCCTTACACAGACACTGCTAACGAATGCAGGGAGGATTTTAATGTCACTAATGTGATTCTCGCAATACATACATAAATGTATCGCGATCGTTTTTGCATAAGTGATTACGGTATTTTAATAGCAAAGTATATTTATATTTCGATGTAGCTTATTCCATAATTGACACTTGCTAGGCTGCGTTCGTGAGAGACGACGTGGGATTCAACTAGAACCACCCACTGAATAAAATTGTCAGTGTAATTAGCTATTCTCACGAACCCTTTAAATATTTCATACAATGATTAACGTATGAATTATTTTTTAATTCTTTTCTCAATACCTAGAAATAGTATGATAACTTTAACAAATGCCTTTATTTTTTAAATTCTCCTATTATTTGTAGATAATTCGTATTGGTCAACAATCTTTAACGCTCCACTAATTCATACAGGCTTTAAAAAATACTAAAGTTAATATAAATACACACATTGGTCCAATCTAGAATCAAACCTACGACATAATATTTAATGGAAGCACACCAAAAAATGTTATGTTTAACATTAACAACATATGTAACTAGAACCCTTAAAGACTTGAATTTTTATAATTATATCGTGTACATACTGGAACATAAATTTAAAATAAAAAAACGGTTTTAATTAAATAAAGCCATTTAAGTACATTAATCAGATTCAAAATAGGAAACTGGTATGCGATGCAATCCAGTAGATGTTTACAGCAAGAATTATAATATCATAATGTATTATTTAATATTCGTCTCGAGTCCGTATGACTTGAATAATTTTATCTGCCTACTATGAATCATAAGAAGTATAAGTTGTCGTCGCCGTTATAAGCCATCCCGTACTAAGGTGAGGTAAGAAGAGCAAGAAAGGTCGCAAAAACCTGTGCGCGTTTGTAGAGCCAAAGTGGGCTGCGATCATTAGACCTTCACCATAATCGCTACATCCTGAATAGGTAGGTGGTGAAGCGTGCTCGTCTCTCCGGGTCCCATTCTTAGTTCATAGGAACTATGTTCATTCATCTTAAACACCAGCGTAATATTTAAAAATTCATTCAGTACGCATTCGTTTATAATTGTGTGTGTATACTTTATTGATTGTTTTGTTACATATTTATTTATAAATTATTAATTGTCACGACAAGAAAGGCATACTACGAGTATAAAAAGGGAACAAATTAAAAGTAATATTTTTGGCTTACTTCTATCTCTACTGTTAATTTAAAAACTATATCGAATACTTAATGATAAGTATTTATAGAAATATTGACTAATAAAAGTATAATGAAATCCATTTAAATAACTGTGTATACTCTAAGTACCTATATTTTATATAAAAAAAGATTTTGTAATTATTAAAATATGTATAATAATTACCTTTTAAGTAATAAAATATTACAAAATGATTCGATGATTTAACCAATGGTACTGATCAGCACTAAAGAAATATTATAATGATCAATAAAAATATTTGCCATAACGGAACATAAAACCCACATACGTATTCTATAAGAGTATTGTTTACAACATAAACAATACACATAATTATATAAATCATGCTTAAATGACTTACCGACAAACTTAAAATACTTGAGAATTTGCTTATTTAAGCTATTAAAAATAATAATGCTAATGCCGGGTATAATGAAGGAATATGAAAAAACTAATCAACTTTATAATAAAGTCACGATGTATAATAGTTAGCCGGTGAACATGTGTTAGTTGGTTAAAAAGGAAATAATAATTAAGTAAAACGTAAAAGTGGCGTGAGAACGTTCGGGGTGGGCTGGAGTGGCCAGCATACAAATTGAAAATTGTCAGATCGGTCGATCGACTCGGCCAGTCTCACGGAAGCGTTTACCCTAAGACTTAGTCTACAAGACATGCATCTATTACCCTTTTTAAAGTTGGAATTGACTGTTCTTTAAATAGCGGCCCTTCGTAAATGATAACACGGTCTGATTGCGATGGTTTCTCTATAATTTAAATCGGTTTTGTGTTAAATAGCAGTTACGTTAAACTGTTGCAGCAAACAATTGTTTACAATAAATGTTTAGTTAATAACATTATGTTATTATTTAACTAGAATTTATCGCGCTTAATAAAAGAAGAATATCTATCTATACATATAATAAAATTGTAACAAAGCCGAATCTTTACATTAAATATTTTTTGGAAAATCTTATTGAAATAGACATTACTATCGATACAGAGACCGAATCTATAGTTTTTAGAATTTTTGTCTGTCTGTCTGTTACCGCATCACAGAAAAACCTCTTTTTGATGAACTTTGGTATGGTGATAGCTGGTTATCCCGGTCAACATATAGGATACTCTTTACCACAGGAAAATGTCTCATTTCTGAGAAAAACTACAAAAACTACAATGTAAGAGTATACTAATATGTAAAACCTAAGAATTTGGTTTTTGGTCATCTGAACGCGGGTGGATCCGCGGGCTATGCTAGTCTCTAAACAAATCCTCAAAGCAAGCAAAGGAATCTCACAAATTAATTAAATTAGCTACTCACCGCTAACCCTAGTTTTATTATACCAGATTGAACTATATCATTTATCACAACGTCAGTTTATTATAGCCACTGTGTACACAATTAAAATATCATTTGATAAGCTGTCAAAAATAAGTGCAGTCTCGATGCAAGCTAGAGCGAGGGTGTTCCCGAGACAAACAAATGACGTACAGAGAAAAGTACTCGCGCACCCCTTGCCGCTAAACCCTATGCAAAATAAAACACGCGATTGACATCTCTTTGAAATTTATTAAAAATTCACTCGGCTTACACTTTAAACGGAGGGTTAAACGCTCAAGTGAAAGGATTACCTTACATCCAAAATGCCTCTGACTTTGCTCTTGTTATTTATAAGTGCTGAAGAAGTGCATACTTAACGAATTAATATTTACGTCTTATTGATAGACAATACAAAAGTGTGCGTATAATTGTATAGTTTTAGGGGGTTTTTTACATTTTATGCACCACAAAATTTCATTTTTTGTTTTCAAAATTGAACCTGTAACTTTCGACGAAATGTGTAAAACCCGACAAACTGCGCTAGGACGGCATTATGATTTTAAGTATTTAGATGTATAGTTCATGTAAAAGCAATAACAATTAATAATATAAGCACAATCTCTAACATATAAGATGGCGGGCTATATGTTTATGATGATTAGGTGGTTGCCAGGCAACGGGGGTGGTCAGCGGGCCACTTCCTCATACTCGTAGCCACCCCTCTAGACTCTGGTAATTATTCTCGTTGACCACGTTCACTTTAATGTTACTTTATACTATCTTTCTACTGTCTTTTATGCGATTTGTGTCTTTATTTATTTTCATAGCTCTCTTATTTATATTCTAATTTATTATTAGAATATTAATTATGCTTTAAATTAATAGACGGTTGTCGTGACTCAGTAGTACCTAATGCAGTTAACATAGTCTTGATATTATGAGTTTGATTCCAGTAAGGTGAATTTTCGTTGCTATTAAATATTTTGCACAATCTAATAAAACGTAAATGGGAAACGCCTATTGGCAAGCATTCTCCAAGGAACGTGACAAATTAATCGTAAGCCATTCGTTTATAACTTCATAAAAATGTTTTATACATTCTTTACTTTAAAAAAAATATAGTATAATATGTGACATATTTATTTGTTTTTAGTGGTAATTTTAAGCTTACAAATAAGTACCTAAGCCATATTAAAGTCTAAAAGCGCAATAATAAACCTTACTTTTAAGGGACAAATCACATGAGATTTTTCGATTTTTACCTCATTTGAAGATTTAAACAAACGGATTCAGAGAGCAAAGATCTTAATCAGGTACCACTTTGGATCCTCATCCGATTCTATTTGAAAGCTAAATAGCAAAGCTTTATTATGTGGTAGGGAGCGTTTTTATAATGGTCACCCAATCCGTAAGCAATTTTACTTACTACAATTTCATGCAGCTCAACGGTATTTCTCTAAGTACGTGTAATGTTTTGGTAAAAGCTACGAGTATTATGTCATCTGTGTATATACTGAGCAATAATTACACGGACTTAATAGTTTTTCATATTATGAAAAAAGTTATATTTCGTCTTGTATATTATTTTAAGTAATAGATATAAGTTTCACAATTAATATGATGAAAAAAATTAAGATATACATTGGATTGAAACTAAGAGCAAATACGCTATTTTAATTACAACAGACTGTAGTGCTAAGAAAGCATTATAATATGAAAGCATTATAATGTCTACAATGCAATAAACTATCAAACTATCAAGAGTGCGTTCAACTCTAACGCGGTACTATTATTAAACGGAATTCGATTTAAAACCGAACCCTCCTCGTCGTTTGTGAAATTGACATTTATTCTTCGTGTTTCATTGTTGCTGCAGTCGATTCGATCTATTGTTAATTAGCTTAAACGGCCCATGCGCTATGCCATGCCAAAATATACGTGTATAAATTAAAACGATTCAGTATATAACTGAACTAAGATATTGGAAATTTTATCTAATTAAATAGTTTTGTGACGCTAATGCAGTAATATATAGAAATGTGTAATGTTTATTGGCGGCTGGCGCTAGTCGCATGTGGCGGACGTGGAAACTAAGTTTTGCGTTATTATCATAAACACATACTTGTAGCGCCATCTCTTGGCGAATAGTTGCATTACATGTAATAATACATGAAACAAATTACAAGTAATGTTCATAAAAAATAAAAATGCGTAACATTCTACTCTTTCCAATGTATTCCATATATTTCCTTTTCATTTACAATAATTGTATATACATTTAAACATATTAATCGTTTTGATAATGATAAAATAGTTATAACTTTAATGGACATTATTCAAACAAAAATATTCGGAATTTTATATTTTTATAACAAGTATACAAATATTTTAATCGTATAACTCATTAACACCTATGATATAATGTGTGTATGAGTGAGTCAGTGGCAATGAAATTACGTAGGAAAGTTATTTTCCCCCATCGGGGGCGGGAGTGTACAGATTAAAGCCGTAAATACTTTGAGATTAATTATCTCGTAAACAGTCGCAGTGGCGCCGCCTCGCGACTCAAATCGCTCACCTACGCCGTGAGCGCGATACAAATTCAACTTTTCCAATTAAATTTCGTGAGGCATTAATAATTATTTGGGTACATCAATTTGTTTCGTCACCGGCTGCTGCCTTTTGAGTATTAAGCATACAGGATATAGTAAGCTGAAATATATCTTGAGATAGTTCAATGAGTGTACTTTATTTTTTTTACCTAATTCAATATTATATATTATAATATGAGAATAGATTTGATTGAAACTATCCATATAAATATATAAAACGAGGTGCCGCTTAGGAGAAGATCGAACCCATGACCTCTTTCGCATAGCATACATCAATTATGTATATAAATCATATAATTGAACATAAATATCAATCAATATACAATCTCTTCCCTTATTAATGTTTTCGTTACTAATAATATTTGAGTAGTATATTTTTAAATATCGATTACATAAGCATTTAATTGAAAAACTTAAAAGTTCACAAATCAAGACTTTAGAGTCACGAGATAGATCACAGAGATTTACACCACTGCGTGCCAAAGATTGTGAACTTTGGGATTAATTAAATTAAACTTGGAAATGAAATATTAACACTTTAACGTATAAAATTTAATACTGTTAAATTATAACGTGATTATTCAACTCCTCAGCAATTTTGAAAACATCTGGGAAATTGGATTGAAGCAGCGGCAGCGCCACCTTTGAGCGCTTCCGCTTTGTCGGAGGCGCTCGCCACTTCGCACAGTGAAATTAATTTTGTTCGTCTTTATGTAATTTAATTATAAACATTTCAATATGGCGTTCCAAGAATTTGTGCTCGGGCGAAATTTAATAGAAACGTTTGATACTTATCTTCTAATTCACTTGAGAGATGATTGCAAGATTTCTAATAAAACGAAATGTAATGGAATACAATAAAGATGAGAATTAAAAACTGTCTTAATATTATAAGGTATAATTTTCGTTTATAAATTCTATATTACTTTTAACTAAACATATTTTAAAACAAAAAGTAGGTACTTCTTTAAAATAAATAGAGTTAGTGTTACATCCGAACATAAGTATCCACTCCTAAACACCCTGATTTAATTTTAATAAAAGCAATAATACAACATTAATCTATCAAATGGAAAGTTTTATTTGTATGAAGTGTACATTTAACAGATGCCAGTGAGTTGCGTTTGCAATTTTGCTTCAAAACGTTCACGCTCCGCCGACGAGAGGCGACATCAAACATACGCGCTGCTTGCAAACCTTTTGCCAGCTTATCTCTCATTCACTATCTGGATCTTCCCAAAACTCTACAGCTCCATTGTTAGATGTTTATTAAATTTCATTTTACGTTTATCCAACAACACTTTTGTCGGCTACTTTTTGTAGTTATTTGGGACACTTTACGCTGGATTACCCTGTGACGTCTACTTTTCTAAAGAATCGATGCCTTTTTGTGTGGATCCGGCATTATAAGTTGGCATTGCGCGCATTATGTCATAACAGACGAGCACTCGTCGCATTTGTCCGCTTTTTTGTCACGTTATTTAGTTCTAAATTGAATCCTATGTTGACAATGTTGAAACATCCTGTCTTTTATATGTGTATTATATTTAATAGCAATCGAGATATGTAAAAAGTAGAGTGTTTACAGTCGTATCGTGTAGAATATAATACAAGGCCATTCGAATATATTATATAACAAGTACTTACTTAAATATTATTAGTAAATACTCATTTCATTCAAAATTGTTAACGAAGATATCAGAAAAATTTTTATATTTCCTAATGGAAAATTTAAATATCACATTATTCTGCTATTAAAAGTGAAAACGTCGCTTTATGTTAATATTAAGGTATAGTTACACCCAAACATTCCAGTGTCTTCATTCGCCTTTGATGGCGTCAAGACATAAAACCAGTGAAGTACTTGATATGTAGTAATAAAATTCATAAGCACCGTTTTCCACGCCATATTTGAATTCAATTTAAAGTGAATTATGTATGATGCTATTGGAAAACTGTATGCGTAAAGATAAGGGGATACTTAAATATGCATAGCAGTGGACCTATTATGAGAATCAATTTATGAACACGCATAGCCGAGCGAAAGCTGATGCGTTATGAATATCAATAATTCAAAACAATGCTGTTTAACAACATAGAAAACATTTTAGTCACATAACTGAAGTACCTATTATTGAAGTATTAAATTTATTTAGTAGGAAACTTTAACGAAAATTATTATCATTATTCAAACGTATTGTGTACCTAAGTATATGGTTATAAACAAATTTCTACAAATACTAATTTTTAGAAATTTGTTTAATGAAAATCGACTTACCTAACAACAGAAAGAGAGAACAGCAGAATCGAAATTATTTTTCCAATAAAATTGTCAGATTAAGCAATCTAGCCGTACCATTCTGAAAGCAATAAGACTTACAACTCCACCCCTAACAAAACAATCCTGTATCTCGGTGTCTTCACTAATGGCGCAAGTTCGACAGTCGAAGTTAGTTTGAGTGTTCTACAGCTGCAATAAAGATAAATCCAGCAATAATACGTTCGGTTAGGCCTTACGTGGAGCATTGCCTGGCTACGAAATTGAATTTGCATGGAGTCTTAAGTCGACACCGATTGAGACGCTCTGAGTATTCAGCTGTCGCTCGGTGGACAATTACGAGTTCCACAACAGTTAGACGACGATTACGCGGTTGAGCCTGTTGAGCCATCCTGAACCTATCCGCTCCTATCTGCCACCAAACTTCGAATATAATATGCTCTTAGTAGCCTTTATTTCATTTAGTGGAAACTAACATTGTTAAAACTTTACTTTGGCGATACTTTATATCTTATATGTACATATATGGTGACATAATTACGTAATCATTATAACTTTTCAATATCGTAAAAACTGTACAGTTATCGCTTAACAAGATTTAATTAAATATGTGTGTTGTCTTCTTTTTTGTCATTAATATTAAAAAGATTGTATTACATAAGATATATGTACTTCATTTCTCTTAGGACCTCTACCTATTAATACATATATCAATTATACTAAGCATATACTCGGTTATATGGGATGTGCGCACCAATCTTCCTCAGAGTGCCGGTAATCCACGCCGGAGGACCAGCATAGAAGGACGCTCCTTATCCCTTGATCCCTTTGTTTACCAGACATTAAACAGATAACAACTCCGCGCCCTGATACTCTCGCCAGATTAAGCCTCGGCTCCCATAATCCGAACTTCGATTAATTTCATCCAATACTTACACACGGGTTAGTTGTTTTGCTAAATATTAGATTACTGGATACTTGTGCTAACCTTGCCTGCTCTGTCCCAAATAATTACATGTAATAAAAGATAACAGTCTGAAGCAATTTCGTTGCGCCTTGTTTATATTATATTCCTACATATAACATATGAATTTAGCTATTCAAGCTTTGAGGTAGAATACAAAAGTCAATAAGTTTAATTTCATAATTTACTTAATATCAGAGTAACTTGTCTGCGCTCAAACATTTAAAGGCTACATTTTTTTTTAAATATATTTCTTTATCTAATTTTGAAATGATTTTTTTAATATTAATAAAAAAAATTAACAAATATTTTATAAAAATTTAAGTCACATAATAATTAAATAAACTAGTTTTAGTAGCTTCATAAACATTAAGGTCTATTCACTCGACGACTTTTTGACGTGTCTTCAACATGTGTTTATCGCGCCTTTGTTTCTTGTATGAGCAATATACATTTTAAATTTATCAGCACAGAATATGCGCAGGCGACGTAAGATCATGATACATAACCACGTGCAATGGTCAAACATTGATGTGCAAGGGCCCTAATAATAATAATGACCTATTAACGGATTTTGGTTGCTGCGACCAAACCTCGCTGAGGAAAAGATTCATAGATCTTAAATAATAAATATGTGGGGACATTAATTCACAGCGCCATCGCCATCCATGGTAAGCTACGAGGCTTGTGTTATGGATACCAGATAGTTGATACACTACACATATATAACTTTAAATACATACATATTATAAATATAAACACCCATGACTGGAGTGCAAACATTCGTGCTCATCACACAAATGAATGCCCCCAGCGGGACTCGAACCCACGACCGCTGGCACAGCAAGTAGGATCACTACAAACTGAGCCAAACGTGTCGTCAATCGACATTTGGCTCACTACCACTACTAGATCGCACTTACACTTTACTTCATGACAAAGCTCTACTTTTAAAAAGTTTTACAGTCAAACGCTTACTTTACTTTAGAAGTTGCAGTCATTATTGGTTACTTGGGAATAAAAATAAACTTTGAATCGACAATCCGCATAAATTACTTACTAGCATCACTCAATATCATCAATATCAAATCATGACAAAAAAGTCATGTGATTTTTCATTTTAATTATTCAGGTTCTTTCCGCATTTTCCGAATTCCTTTCCGAAATGGTAGAATCATGACGTTCATCTGTAAAAAAATGAAATTATTTAATATACAGAATTAAATATTTATGAATTAAATTTGCGTGGCAATGGTAGCCCAGTGGTAACGTGATCACTTAGGAAACCGAGTGAAGCGACAGACATGAGGCAACCGAAGGTTACAGAAATATAAAAGAAAAAACTTTTTAACAAAAAAATAAAAACCGACTTCAAACAAAAGCACTAAAAAGTAAAAAATAACTGATTGGTAGTTTTCATTTACTATACATACCTAATCAAATATTTTCGAAGTCGGTGTGCTTTGCTTTGTATGGGCTGGCACCGATTTCGAAAATATTTGATTAGGTATGTATTTAATAGGTAGGCTTTAATTACTTAGCCAAAGCACACCGACTTCGAAAATATTTGGTTAGGTATGTATAGTAAATGAAAACTACCAATCAGTTATTTTTTAATTTTTAGTGCTTTTGTTTGAAGTCGGTTTTTATTTTTTTGTTAAAAAGTTTTTATTTTTCCTTTTTAGTGTAGACAGTAGTAGCAAAGTAAGAATTCTAAAGTGTTAGGCTTGTCAAACCAAATAAAATAAGCCCAAACTCAAAGTATCTACTATTAGTCGTTGAAGAGTTCCACCTATCCACCTTCTGGCCTTACCATCAGATCAGATCAACAATACCGAACCACTGTACTATCAACGGAAATAGAAACACTTGCAAAGTTTCAAGTCAATATGACAATTAGTAGGTTAAATTCATTATTAGCTATTTTTCCACCCTTAGGGGTGGTATTTTTTTTTGAAATTTAAATGGGACCAATCTGGAAGTATACCCTTTCAAACAAAACAAAAATTGTCCAAATCGGTTGATAAATGACGAAGTTCTGAGGTAACAAACATAAAAAAAAATACAGTCGAATTGAGAACCTCCTCCTTTTTGAAGTCGGTTGGAAAGCAAAAATGGTGCATAAAAGTGTACAATACTTAAACCTATATGTAAATAAACATACATACACAGTTACATATATATGATAGTAATTTACCAACATATATCTATTATATACCGATACATAAATATACAAGTACATACTAATACAGTAATCTCATTTTACACATACATATTAAAAAATTCTAACTAAGCCGAATCTGTACCTTAAACTTTTTTTGGAAAATCGTGATACAGAGGCCGAATCAATAGTTTTTAGAATTTTTGTCTGTCTGTCTCTCTGTCTGTTGCCGCAACACGGAAAACCACGGAGGGATATTGATGAAATTTGGTATGGTGATAGCTGGTTATCCGGGTCAACATATAGGATACTTTTTACCGCGGGAAAATATCTCATTTCAGAGAAAAAATACATAAACTGCAATGTAAGAGTATACTAATTTGTAAAACCTAAGAATTTGGTTTTTGGTCATCTGAACGAGGGCGGAGCCGCGGGCAATTCTAGTATATAATATACATAAACATATTATTATGTAGCAAAGTTCTATAAAACTATGCTAACACTAAATAAAAATTTCTAGGACCATATTATTCTAGAAACAAATTTTTAAGACGTTTTTCATAGTTAAAGAATAAACGCAATAATAAGATATTTAAAATAAAATTATTATTTCGTATTATTTCGAAATTTTATTTTAATTTTGAAACCAAACAAAACGAGATATCTTAAAAAGATGTTTTATTTTAAATATCAAATATTCGCGCAACTCTAAGAAAGTATCTATGATAATATATTTATTTGATTTAACCTTATGATATCAGTTACGGTAATAAAATGTGAAATTTTTCCCACAGTCATATTCAAAATTTAATATTTTATACATTTATAAAGCATAATATATATGTAACAGATTTTATACAGGGTTAAAATTGACTTGATTATGTTGCTATCTAAACATAAAATTAATTAACGATGTGACGCATCTGTTGACGATACAAGTTATAGGGCTACAAGCTACTGCGACTGTGCAAACACACGGAAAAGCAAATATGCGAATGATACCCTCGTATCCCATCTCTATTTGATGTCACATTGAATATAATATGATATCATTGAATCACATAACAAACTACTTCACCTACTGTAATAAAATTTTTTTTTTCATGTTCTAATAAGAAATTACATCTATTGACATATTGAAATAAGTTTTTTTAATGTGTCCGTGTATTTAATTTTAAAGATTTATATAAATACATTTACACATGTGATAGTTTCCTTCTAAAACCATAAATAAAAAAATGAGTTTGATCTACCTATTTAGTATTCATCTACGCTACTTATCTTTACATTTATTGACTATCTCAGTGAACTTAATTAAAGTTTAATCAAGTTCTTCGTGTGTGAAATACCTCATATATGAAATGAGGTATAATATCCAGTAGCTTGGTAATATTTTGAAATAGATTATTGCTATTCGGCTTGAATATGTAGTCGGGCCTACGTAATTAGGTGCCCTGTCGGACTAACAAGAGGTACACCAATATTTGTGGAGCGTCTTAAATCACATTTTCTCGTAACAAACGGCCAGGTATGTTTGTGAGCTGGTAAAATTTAGTTTGGTCTGATCAAATTCACGTCATGTATCTTGTTCGAACAACGGTAACCACGTGCGGTTTGTAGCGCACGAGTATCTTGTTGGAGTGATATGCTAGATATTAAGTACAGTACAGTATTTTAAGGAAAGACAAAACATTATAAATTTTATTTTTTATGATTAAATGTATAATTTGTTTTATTTTATAAAATAATTTGTTTTAACATTTAAAAATGAATCATAATTGATTTAAATTGAAACTGTACAGTTTGGGTTTATTTTACAAATAGACAAAAACAAACCTATCCCACGGGAACCGTACATTTTTCGGGATAAAAAGTAACCAATGTGCTATTCGAGACTATTATCTATCTCTGTGCCAAACATCCAGATCCGTTCTGGCATGAAAGAGTAATAAACATCCATCCATCTATCTATCCTCACAAACTTTCGCATTTATAAAATTAGTATTGATATTCGTACGTTGCAATATAAAAAAAAATATTTATTATTTGAAGGTTCGAAATTACTATGGCAAATTGCATAAATAAATGTTTAATTTCTTATACGCCATATTTTTTGCTTTTGAATGTAGGCAAATTAAATTAATGTAATGATACATACAAATTATTAATTATAGGTAGGTCTTAAAACTAACTTTATCACTTATAAGCACACAATGATAGTAAAAATTAAAAAACTGGTTTTTTGCTTGCTTATTTTTTTCTTCTAATTTAAAATTTTAAAATTCCTTCATAGCTGATTTACTATAAGAATTAGGGTGATGTTTGTCTAATGTTCCTATACGTGAATGGCCTCTTCTCTAGATCGCCTAAATGACCTGAAAGATAAAATAAATAAATTATTATATTATTTTAAATATCAAGAGGGTAGTTCATACTAAGTGTAACACGAATGTATTTGAGACAAACCATATTACAAAAATAAAATAAATATTAAAAAATATACAATTTTATTTTATCATCTTGATTATAAAGTAAAAGTATACAAAAATCTTCCACGATATTTACGCAGCTTATCTATACATACCTATAATAAAATTCTAATAAAGCCGAATCTGTACATGAGATGATGAGGAAAATCTTATTGAAATAAATATTATTATCGATACAGAAGAAAATCTATAGTTTTTAGAATTTTTGTCTGTCTGTCTGTTACCGCATCACAGAAAACCACTGGGGGGATTTTGATGAAATTTGGTATGGTGATCCGGATAGTTGGTTATCCGGATCAACATATAGAATACTTTTTACCGCGGGAAAATATCTCATTTCTTAGAAAAAATACAAAAACTGCATTGTAAGAGTATACTAATATGCAAAACCTAAGAATTTGGTTTTTGGTCATCTGAACGCGGGCGGAGCCGCGGGCAATGCTAGTAGTCAATAAATTCACATTAATCTGTAAATCACATTTTAATAAAATATTTTAAATTACTGTAATTATTATTAAAATTTGATATAATAACTTGTTATGTTATTTTAATTTTATTGAAAACTTTCAACATACTTTCTAAAAAGAATGTCAAATATGTATATGAGTGTCTTACGAAACTTGTCCCTTTTAGTAAATTTCCAAAAGCAAATTATAGTTAACATATGTCCAATAAAAATATGATTCTTATTTAAATAAGAAGATAAGAAATCATTGAAATATGTATTGTATATGTTCTATAAAACAAGCATTTTAAGCAAATTATACATTTAGAAATTAATAAACACATTAAAATGTCGCGCATGAATTATTATTATTGCTTGCAAAACCTTGATGGTTATTTAGATAAAAACTTCTTATAAAATGTTGATATTTAGTGTTAATTAATGTATAAAAAAGTTATAATAATGCATGTAAAGTGAGTATGATATCATAATCGTTTTAAAATATTTTTAATGGGTTACGCTCTAATATGGATATTTTATGTACTAAGAATCTTATCTAGCCAGTACAAGGGCATGAAAGTAGCTTTATTAGTTAGCAGTGACTCTCATACATAAGTAAATATTAAAAGACCAGCCCTATTCCATGAGAACTATTGTACTGGGATAAAATTCTATGGCAGCCTCCAGCCCATTCCATTACCTACTATGGAAAAATCATGACGATTTGTTACTAAGGGAAAGGACAAGCAAGCTTCATTCCTACTCATATTATACAAGCGATTATTTGACAGCCCCCAAAGCCCATTATTAATATATAACTTGTCAACCTCAGCAATCCCAATGATAAACTTAGATGTGAAGTCTCTATCTGCAAACACAAATATAAAGCTAATTAAAAAGTTTCAAACTGAATTATGAAGCGGGCTTCGATGGACCCTGTACCAAGATTGTAGCTAAGATTTAATCAAGGCGGGTGTCATCGCCAACCCCGCAGGAATGTAACCCTATGAAGTTAAGCGAGTAAGTGTATCGTAACGCGGCAAAGTTTCGTGGTACCAAAGTAAATGTTTGCTTGAGACAGTTGCAAACATCGCTCTCACACTCTGAGAATTCCAAATTTAGATTACATATTCATAACAGGCGCCGAGGATCTGTTCATTTCGTAAATCCCGACGGGGACCGTTAGCAATAGGTACCAGGATGTAGACATGTCGCGAATGTATGGCGTATCTATTAGAGATAGTTACACGCAGATTCTAAATTGAACTAAATTCAATCTAAAACTGTTTGTATTTATCATAATCAAATTTAATATTTCATCATTAACCTATACAAAATAACATTACGCTACAAAGTTTTAAAATAATTCGATCACAGTGGAACTTATGATATTTTACTATTTGAAGAAAACTCAAAAATTTATCAAATGATGTTGTGAATAGTATATAACATCATAGTGATTTTCAACTTTACGCAGATTATCTAAAAATTTATAGAAAAATAATTTCTATTGAAGACTCTGATTTTTTGCAACAGGATTTAAATAGATTTGCCACGTGAGGTTCAGAGAATTGCATGAAATTAAGTAGCTCTAAATGCCACAGCACAGCATTTAGTATAAAAATATGTGACATAATTTCAATTATACTCGTAGTGTCAACAGTTACTCTCTTAATCAAGTTACTCAGATACAATATTTGGGTATTATTGTTGACACAAAGATGAGTTTTATTCCAAATAGGTATACGTGTTGTGAGCAAATCGTTAAAGACATCAAGGGTTTATAATTAGCCTTTAAAAAATCTACTACATTAATAATCTTATTTAATTCATTAATTATAAGAGAGTTAGAATATTGTACAATAGCTTGGAATCATTATTATACGCATAATAAAAACTTTTTAACAAAAAATAAAAACCGACTTCCAGGCACTAAAATGTAAAATATAACTAAACGGAGGGTTTTCATTTCGAATAGATACCTAATCAGATACTTTCGAAGTCGGTGCCAGCCGATGCAAAGCAAATCTAATATATTTCGATACGTAAAATACATAATATTTACCTATTAGATATTCATATCTTAAAATATTGTAGGCTAAATTTCATGAAAATCGTCGCAGCCGTTTCCGAGATTCAAATTATATATGTATATACAAGAATTGCTCGTTTAAATATATAAGATATATATTTATTATTATAAAACTAAATGTGTCGCTATTTCACGTGTGTAAATTTCATTTTTTTTAATAAGAAGTACCTAGCAGATTGAGACTTAAAACAGCAATTAAAAAGAGATTTTCGTTTTTGATAATATTTCTCCAAATCAATTAAAAATAACAACAAAAATAAAATCCATTAGTAAACATTGAAGAACGTGAAAAATATTCAAACTAGAAACTCATAATGGTGGGTTCAATATAAATAGGATTTTACAAAATTTAAATATCTAAATATATGTATATATTGTAATGTAATTTACCTGTAAAGTTTTGTTTTATTTTGTTTCGAGATTTTTAGGGCTAATCTACGTAGATTTTCTTTAATATCTTTAAATTACATCTACATTTTAAAACAATTGCAATTTTAATTGTATTCCTAATAACGAGCCTTTTTATTTCGCGAATCACAGATACACACACATTATTCAACATTTTTAATTTTCCATAAAGATTCCCTACAGCTAGAATTAATTTATTCACGTCCGAACTTAAGTCCCATAATATAAATTATAATATCTTAAATTCATACTTCGGACATAAGCCGAACTTTTTGAATTTAATCTATAGGTACATATACTGTAAAGATTGAATGTCTGTACATAGAAAAAAATGTTAAAAACCGAGTCAAGGGGTTGTAAGAAGAGAAATAGAACAAATCCAGTTTTTATTTCAAATTTTTTGTTTCTCTGTTTGTCTGTTTGTACGGGCTAATCTCCGAAACTGTTGGACCGATTTAAATGGGATTTTGCATGATGGTAACATTTTAGATACATTTCATTCCGGAAAATTAAAGAGTTCCCGTGGGATAGTTAAAAAAACTATAGTAACTTATACAGCTTAGTACACAAAAACTACTGATTGGATTTCAATGAAATTTTGCAATAATATAGTTCATACATCAAAATAACAAATAGGCTACTTTCTATCCCGAAAAAATTTACGGTTCCCGTGGGATAGATTTGTAATATAAGGAGTATATATAATATTTAAAATATAAAAAGAAGTGCAACAAGAATAATAGTCTTAATTTAATATATCGTCTAATTTAAAAAGTTTATCTTAATATATATATTTCTTGTGTGCGTGTGTATGTGACTGAACTCCTCCTAAACGACTGGACCAATTTTGATGAAATTTTTTGTGTGTGTTCAAGGGGATCTGGGAATGGTTTAGATTCACAATTTGAATAATAATTTTCATCAAAAAAATTATTAAAAAAAGTTTGAAATTTTCAAATTAAAGACGTGTAGACAGGACAACGTCTGTCGGGTCCGCTAGTATCTTCTATAAGTCAATATCAATCAGGTTATACTATTTGAATTTAGTATAAAAAAATTATAATAAATAGCTTAGGTTGTTTTTTTTTTAATTTTAGCTATATGCCATTGTAGCTCACTTAATTTACCTACTACCATTATGTAGATAAACAGGACACTATTTCCTGTATCTGTCCCATAAGAGAAATAGCCTTTAGCTATATCATATAGACATACCCCGATTCATTTACTGAAATCAACTAATATGCTGTTATTGTCACTATTCAATACAAGGAATTACCTTGATTTACTCAGGTCTTACTACACATAATATATAAAACCTGGGCTAGGTTTTACGTGTGTAGTTTAACATTCTTTTAAAATATACTTATATTTATTAGAAACAATAGTTTGCTACATATCGAACCTTTCTGATTCTAGAGTTCATCTTAACAGTCAAAAACGTTAAGATTCTTGAGTTTGAATGAAGGCCAACCTCTTTGTTTTTAAATTATGATTTTTGTTCATTCAGTCCGTTTTATCGTTACACTGCTCGGCAAATTGTCAAGTCAAAATACCAAGCGTGGTTTGTCAGACTTCACACGTCTTATGAAAACTAGAAAATATTTTCAAACCTATCTTTTAGAATCAGGTTTCCTCAGGATAATTTTGTTAACCATAAGGTGAGTGGTTATCATTCGAGCAGGTTTTGTGCCAGCTTCACTTGGTTTTCCAAGCGTGCGTTATCACTGGGCTTCCACTGCCTTTTTGATATTTGCATGGATTTAATATATTATTAATTTAATTTTAATATAGCTATAACACTAAATCCTATGCGAATATCATTAAGCATTTATAAAAATAAGAAGTGTTCTATATGCAGTCCCATCAGACTATTAATCCAAGTCAAAGCTAAAGCGACAAAGGCGAGTCAGCTCATAAAATTTATAGGCGATCGAATGAGATAATATGGTCGACGTTAAGAGCAGCTTAGACAGTTTGGAAATTTAAATGTGAAGTAAGTTTTGCGAGATTGTGCGGTATAAATCAGTAGAAGACACGCAGGCGGCAGACAATCGGCGCGCGGGAGTCGCGAGCGCGGCCTCTACTCGTCATCCTATAAATCCGGAACTCCCTCGGGCTTCTTCACCTTTCTCCATCTTTATATAACATATTTTTCCCTACACATGCGTGTGTCACACTCAATTCACCCTTTATCTTAAACCAGTAAAACAAGTGTTTATATATTCAATGATAACATTTTTTATTTAAATGTGAATTATTGATGAAATAAAAAAGTAAAAAAATATTATTCTAGCAACAAAATAATATACTCACGATAAGCTAATTATGCTATGCTAATTAGCCTCCTTACTATTAACTATTATTATCATTTGG
Source organism: Brenthis ino (assembly GCA_921882275.1). Classification (NCBI taxonomy): domain Eukaryota; kingdom Metazoa; phylum Arthropoda; class Insecta; order Lepidoptera; family Nymphalidae; genus Brenthis; species Brenthis ino. The sequence goes on along the minus strand of OV170225.1, from coordinate 23,239,957 downwards.
TTTCTACATTTTTTTTTAATTTGGTTAAAAACATTTCTGCTATTCATTGTTTTCTTTTTCGTTGATTAAAAATGACAAACAGTGTTATTAATATCTTGTATACATATATTTGTAGCTTTAAGAAATGGAAAAGTTCGTTATTTGAGATAAAGTTTTATAAATATTGCTAAAACTGGATAACCTCTGGTCCTGCACCTTTTGCTGGGTAAATTAAATTTTAATCATCTTACAGTATTTATTTCTAATTGTTGAATGTCACAACTCACAATCTTTGTTTTTTTTTTGTTTTGACTGGTAACAAATCTACGTCTATGGTACTTGCATTCCCAACCACTGGTTTTTACAAATACTCAACGGATATCGCTAAAAAAAAGTTATTATCTATGCCCAAAACGAAAAGAACTGGGAAAGCTCATGACATACCGGTAAAGAAGGAGGATTTTCCAAAAATCTACATAGTCAAAAGTTACTGCATACTTTGATCAATAAAAATATTATACTTCTAAACTTTAAATTGCTTTTATCATTATTTATTCATTAGGACATTCCCTGTTTTTTGCCTGTACCCTTCATAATATTATATATTCTTTCTTTTTCTTTCTATTAGTAACTTCAATTACTAAACTTTAACATTTCAACTGACAAAGGCCGAATCTATGGTTTTTAGAATTTTTGTCTGTCTGACTGTCTGTTACCGCATCACACAAAAACCACTAGAGGAATATTGATGAAATTTGGTATGGCGATAGCTGGTTATCCGGGTCAAAATAAAGGATACTCTTTACCTCATAAATATCTCATTTCTGAGAAATAATACAAAAACTGCAATGTAAGAGTATACTAATATGTAAAACCTAAGAATTTGGTTTTCGGTCATCTGAACGCGAGCGGAGCCTCGGGTAATGCTAGTATTGATATAAGTGAACAATTTTAGTGTCAGAAAGAAATCCTTTAAATCAAACACTATGCTTATAAAATCCAAATATATTATCTATACTAGCATTATAAAGAGGTAAAGTTTGTGTTTGTGACGCTGTAGGTAATCTCTGGATCTACTGAACTGATGGTAATGAAATTTGGTAAAAAATAGTTCGAGACCTTGAGAAGATCATAGGATACTTTTTATCCCGGAAATCATCCCTTAAGGGGGTCAAAATGGGGATGAAAGTATGTATTGGGAAGCAAGCTAGGGATGAACCCGAGCGAAGCGAGGGTGAGTCGCTAGTATTAAATATTTAATTTAACTTACTTCAAGGAAGTTACTTGTAGGTGTCTCGTTGTATCGCGTATTTTCTATTCTATATAGGTTGTGTTTTTTATGTTTACATTTTCTAAAAATACACCTATTGCTACTTTATGTTATAGAAAATTAAACTTTTAAGTACTTAATTTATATACTTTATATTTACGACGTCGTAAATAAATAGTAATTTAAATAGATATTTAAAGCAACACGGTACGGCTAGTTACACGCTAGTTGTTCTTTATAGTAACAATAATTTGAAGAAAACTTTCAAATGAGAATGTTGCTTTATTATTTATTAGCGGTACATAATTTTACTTATGTTCAAAATAACATAATTGAATTAGTACTTTTAATATGTCATCAATGTTTAAATCACTATTCCTTACATTTTCCACGCCGTGAAAGAAAACAGCGACATGACTCCTTTAAAAATTAACTCATAAATAAATAAATAAACATTTTTCAAGGCAGGATTCTTATTCTCATCTGTCAGTTGTAGTATTCAAGGTATTTTCCGCTGAATTCGCCTAATTCTTTTTCACGCTACATTTCAAGAATCTTATTTTTGTAATTACAAAAATGTCTAGTTCGTCGACGTTATCCTTAATTGCTGGACATAAAAATTCCATTTAAATTTCCCTTTTAACGATCAGGAGGTCTGTCTAATTGTTATAATACACTCGTTTACGTATTTTTATTGCCGGTACAATAATTAGAACATAACGGTAGGTACTTCGCTTTTTCAGTAATTAAACTTTCTTGCAGAAAAAACAATATTGCAAGATACGATGGCGAGTGTCGGGGGGGAGTTTGAGTAAGTATTTTAGGAACTGGGGAAAAAAAGTAATTTACTGCTTATTAGAAAGTCGCGGCTCTTGGACAGGGCTTGTTAATTATAAATGAAACTTTGATAACGATTCTTTTGTTTTCGAAAATAATTCATTTACATGATTTTATTTGATAAATAATGTAACAGCATAAATAATGCTTAGATAAAAACATAAATACGATTTATTATTATATAAAAACATGAATATAAGTTACTAGTTAATTAATTATACTTATTTATTTATATTTGTAGCCTCCTAAATAATTAAAAACGACCTGAAATCTATTCACCCTACCTTAAAGTGTACTTAAGTTGCGAAAACTTGTACGGATTTGCTTATTTGAGGTGTTCGCCCAAAAATAGATTAATCTGCAAAGTTACTCTATTATAAGTTGTTAGGCGAGTTAAAGTGAAATTGGTTTAAGTCGACAAATTCCGCCCGTAGTTCGACGACAACGCGAGCTTCAGCTAACTCCAGTAAGACAGTTTTCCATGACAGCTACGAGACTGCTCGTAAATAATACATTAGGTTTATATTCGTGTACTCTTGTATTATTTTAATTAAGTGGATCAGAATAAGAAAAATCTTTTATCCCTCCTTGTTTTAAAGGTATTTTTGAAGATATACTTCTTTTGGCACGTTTGGAAAAAATATGAGAGTAAAATTTTTACGATGCGCGTGCACACCGACAGCCAAAAAGCGACATGGTGAAGTTAACTGCACAAACAGAGAGTTTTGACATACGGGATGAAATCTTTAGCTATTTTTGTTCTGTTACGCCAAAGAAGTATAATTTCATAAGTACGTACATAAGTATTAAGTACACACACATTTTTTATATTATATTAACTAGCGACTCACCCTCGCTTCGTTGGGGTTCGTCAACATTTAGTAACTATAGATTTCTCAGAGATAAGATATTTTCCCGCAGTTGACCCCGATAACCAGCTATAATTATACCAAATTTCATCAAAATCTGTCCTGTGGTTTTTCCTTGATGCGGTACAGACATACAGACAAAAATTCTAAAAACTATAGATTCAGCCTCTGTATCGATAATAATGTCTATTTCAATAAGATTTTCCATAAATTATTTAATGTACAGATTCGGCTTTGTTACAATTTTATTATATGTATAGAAGAATATATGAGGAATACCACATTACGTATACTTAAAAATGAATAAAATATAATATTGTAATATCACGTTTAAAGTTGAACTAGAACTATAACAAAAAATGTTTTGATTTACTTATTTTTTCTGAAATAATTTAGTCAATTAGGTACAGTAAAAATAGTGAATTTTAGATTTCCTTAAGTATTTTTCGTTTATAGTTATTTATACAGCTATAAATCCACTATAATTATTACTTAAAACAAACCTTCCCTTAAAACTTTTTTAAATACGATTTGTATAAATAGATTTTTTTTCAATCAAACCTAAAAAATTAAGTGCTTTGTTTGAAACTAGTTTAGCATGCTGTTCTACCAGCGGTTATTTCTATTGCCACCGTTTTAAACAGTTTTTTTTAAACTACGAGGTAAATCATTACCGTATCATCCTACCATTATATACCATCATACCATTATACCATCATACCATTAGTACTAAAATCCGTTCTCAATCATTCTCAAGAAATACGCGTTTAAACTGACAAAAAATTCTAAAAATATTGAATTCGATTCTATAAGAAACGAATTTAACCCCAAAATTGTAAAATAGTAAATGTTTCATAAATTTGATGATAAAATAATTAAACGACCAGAACTTCAATTCTAAAAGCACATATGAGGTCATTATCACGACACACTGTATCACACTAGTATTAATGTGTCGATACAAAATGCGTGACGAAAAATTGCAATTATGCATTGGGGTGCATTCTATCACAGCTGGGGTGTCGTGAAGTCGCGACCCAGGATCAAATGTTTGGGTGTTAACCTCGTTGCACTTACTATGAATAGGATTTTTTTGTTGTGCACTAGTAGTCCACCCTCGGGGGTGGACGGTTCTGTTAGGCCTTAAATACAACCAACGAGTTCATTATATAACTTTTATTTTATTTATGCCACCTTTACGACAATATTAGGTCGATCAGCTCCTTATATTTTTTTATTATTATATATTCATTTTTTTTTTAATTATTAGTAAAGTTTTAGGCATATTTTACATTATTATGTTAATACGCATGCGTAAGCTAAATAAACATAAATATCTTATAGTATTTATGAAATTTATTATAAAAGGATAAGTAATTATATGAAACACAATATTTTCTACATTATTTATGAAATTTCGTAATAATAGTCATCCATCGTTACATATTGTTGAGTTTTGCGATTTATTTCACACAGGCGCTGATTTAAATGTAAATAATAATTCAAACTAATTTTTAATTAAGTTACTCTATCCTAAAGTATTAGTACTTTACATTGATTTTTAAAGCATTAAAAGCATCTTGCAAACAACCATCTGAGCTTATTTGAAATAGAAAAGTTAACTATAATATTAGGTAAATATTTGACAGCTGTTATCTCTGTCTCATGGAATATTAATAACATATTTTTTATCGAATAGCAGCTCGTTATCATATGCTATAATTCTTCAGTTTGCTCCCGTTTTTAGTATAATATATTCATGTTTTCACATCGGCCTCTTTCGAAACCCAAGTCGTTTTATCAATGTGTCACTCATTCCATAACCATTCAAAAGTAATTAACTAATACCAGTTATACATATATATTTCGTAGTTCCAAAAGTTATAATGTATTCAACTAGAGATAATTCTCATTCCCATAAATATAACCTGCTACTTACGAAACACGAAACATTAATATTAAATCATGAGAATTATTTGACGGTAGCATATTGAATATGAAAAATAACATCGCTAATGGCCCCCATTAATTCACGGGATCAAAGTCTAATATTTTTGAATTGTATAAATTATCCGACCGAAGTTTACGCTCAATCATTTGTAGCTAATAAATATTCCTGCAGTGTTTCTTAAAACGCTGCGTCAACCTATCAATCAGTTTAAAAATTCCCTGTTGATCCCCTTAATTTAATCAAAAGATCGCTTTGGCTGGTCAGGGGAAGAAAAAACGGGATGACGTCACGAATGTTACGGTAATGTAACATTATCAATACTGTACCTACTGAATTATTGATGAACTACAAATCAAGGGTGTTTCTGTTCATTCTTATCTATATTTGAACGCAGTAAATCATTAATTTTTGGCTTCTTAAGCCATCTTCCTCGGTTTTGCATACGAAAACTAAAAAGATTAGCCATATGTATAGGTTAATTTATAGAATTAGAGTTAAAAGATATTATGTAAAAAAGAACATAACAAAGATTTATTTTAGCAGATTTTTTAACTGATTTATCAGTGTTTCACAAAATCCGTGTCCATAACATACATATAGTTGTATCTACATACGATTGCACGTATCAAATAAAACACTTTCCATAAAAGCAATGAATCAACAGTTTATCCGAAATTATTTTCTTAAGCGTCGTAAAGCGAGCGTAAGAAATAAGTGAAGATTGATATTAATTACATTACAGATACGAGTTCAATTGACCCCAATCGGGTGTACGTGGCTCCCCAGGCCGGCACCCCGTAGGATGTAATAAAATTTGCATACTTTTAATCAAAGCCCGTGTCGCGGAGAAGTTTGCCAATAACGGACCGCCGTGATCGATCTCATGCCGGCTTGTCGTCGCATTACAATGCTGTTTGTTGTGTAAATGCCGAGACGAAGTGATAATGTCGTCAAAACATTATCGTTTTTTATAAAATATGTATATATATTTTTCAAAATTTACTTGCTGATTAAAAACCCTTTAAAAATGTTTGAAGTAGATTTCAATAAAAATATAGATACAAATTTTTCATTTTCACATTACTTAAGTATACAATGAACAACAATAAACATTTTTAAAATTAGAATTATCAAAGAGAACATTAATATTGTTTTAAGAATCCTAACAGCGCAATTTGCAATAAATTAGCTAGCATCTAATACAAAACGACAAAACGGCTAGAGAGCAGCGTCACGGCCCCACCGCCGCGCCGCCGGCCCGCCCGCCTGTCCATCTCCGCTCCGCATTAATCGTGTTTAGTTAGCGGATATTGGCGGCGGAAATTCAAATGCAATCAAATGAAAATAGCATTCGTAAAAAAGCAAAGAAAACAAACCGACAGGCGTCAGTCTAGCGAGCGAAGCGCCCGCGCGCCGCCCGCCCTCCCCACCGCACGCTGACCGTACTTACACGATTTTAAATTGTACATATCTGAAATTCCGATCTGTCGCGCACCCACCCTGCGCTATGAAATGAAACGAAATAAAACTAGGACGACACGGCGCGCCCGGAAAAAATCAAAATCGAAATTAAAAATAAAAGGATTTTCCGGCGCGAGTGAGGGAGGCGGATGTTGCAATGTTTGCGGCCGTCATTCAATGCAGTCCGCAATAAAAACATGCGCTGAGCATCTACATATAAATATGTGCGGTAGGATTGATTGGAAATGAATATGTGTGAGTGGGGGTGTTGCAGGAATCGAAGGTGAACGCCGAGCCGCTAAGACTGTAATCGGTTTTGCCCGAGGCCGGCCGGTGTCGCACCGCTCACAATTAAACTTTGTTTGTACATGTGTCGCTGGAGATTAGCCACATCGGTCTTTTTAAGTGAACCAGCAACAGTCCCACAAGCAATTTAAGAATTTCAAACACCGTTTTAACTATTTATTCGTTAAAGTTTTCTAAACCACAATTTGTGCAACTGGTAAAAAGCAGGAGCTTTATTTACATGTTACATAAATGCTTTGGTTTATACAATAGCACACGACACAAAAATAGTAGTACCTACCAGAATCTAGAATAACTACGATGTATAAAATATTTTGTTAAATAAATTTTATTCATGTAAATAAAATATATAAATCCACAACTTTACACAAATAGCCATAGTAGCAACGCTTAAAGATGTAAATGTAAGCGGCGAGCGCACGACGGCCATAAATCATCGGGAGGGGGCGCTGATTGCCTACAATTATGGCATTAGCTTTCGTGCCTAATTTTATATTGCTTTAGCTTCTGAATCTCAAGTGATCCAGTGTATAGTCTAACAAAAAATAAAGTTATAAATATTACATACCTAATTAATATAAAATAAAATCTATCTATAAATAAAGAAATAAAATATTATGATATTTTATTATATAAACAAAGTTACATTGTATTCTGCTCGTGATAGAGGTATTCGTAAATTAGTTAGTATTACTACAGCATCCGAGTCTGACAATTATCTACCTGTAAATCATGCATGTTTATGTAGACATAAAAATAAATTTGAACTATTGACCAAAGTCGAAAATTTTAGAAGTTATAAGTAAATAAATGTACATCATACATATTTACTACTGAAATGAAGTAGTTTTTCAGTAATTTTATTTTGCTTATAAACTAGCATAATGTTTCTACATTTAACAATGATGGGTACTTGTTCGCTCCAATCAATCAGACGCCCCTAGCATGACAGCTACAAGCATGAAATCTTCAGGGGCAAAGGAACAAAGATAAGTCCCGTTTAACTTCCGTTTCCAACTTATCGAATAATTTAACTGAACATTTATTTTTGCGCGCTCATCAATCAAGCGAACTCGCTCTCAACCGATAAGCCGCGCCTCGACGCCGAGAAATGACTAGGCATTACATAAATCCCCTCTGATGATGAAAAGTGAAGTCTAACAGATAAGAACCGACAAAAAGTTACGATGAGAAATGAATCGCGATTTATATTCGCGGGTGTTCTCGCGCTTAGGTACTCGCCACGGCGCAAAACGTGGCTCCGCGTTTGCTGCAAGTTATATTTTAACGCGTTATTTCACTTTATCATATAATGCTCTATTCATTCTAAGTTATTTACACAATATACACGTACTGAAACTCTTAACATAACAATTTTCAATTCTAAATGAGTAGGTATATTGTAAAAGGCACATAAGAAGCAAATTATGCTTTATCTTACTATAAAAATACCGGGTAAAAAAGCTTAAGTTTAATCGAAACTTTTCTCCCGGCGGCCATTATTAAGATAAACAGTACAATACATAAGCCTATCTCGACATTTATTTTATCACGGGTTCACATCACGCGCCGCTATTTCTTGTTATGATACGGCCCGTACCTGAGTGGAGCTGAAAGAAAAGCTATAAACCTGTTCGAAGCGTTTCTTCCGGCGCGCCGGAGCGTCGCGTACGCTCGCCGACTGGTAAGCAGTGCGTCCCGCGCCCTCGCCAATCGCCCCCGACCACCCCCCACATCTGCCGACCATATTTTCCACTTTATGTGTGACAGTTGAGGTAATATCGAGAGTCTCTCCGCTCTCTGATTGGACGAAAAATACACATTAAAGGAACCTGCCGGTTGTGAGCGAGCGATTCGAAACTGTATTCCCGTGGAAAATGTCGGAAAATATTGTATTATGGGGGTGGAAAATTGCCACCCTCCCGCCCGTTCGCTCGACTCGGCAAAAACTGTCGAGTATTTGTTTTTGATGAAAACGATTTATTATTCTACGTGGGTTGGAGGCAATAAAGATAAGCCAGCGAGGTGGCGGAGCCTTATTACGGCTAACCCTCGCCTTTGTTTCCTTATAAAGAATAATAAATGAGGCCGCCATGCTTATATACCAACTTTCTTAATTATTTATTTATATTAAACATTTTAATATTTTGTATAGCTACAACATTCGACTTGCTTACCGAAGTGACGGATGCGGCATTCCTCTTTTAAAAAATAAAACCAAACCTTAAGAACATTTATTTCAATAATATAATCGATTTAAATCATCTTCAAATAAAGAAAGTGTACTTAATAACACTTACAATTTTATAACAACTTTGTTGATGATTAATACATTAAAGGTTAAAATACACTCACATTGATACACGACTTTATGATAATAACGTATCGGTGTGAATAACGTATTAAGACGTGTTCCAAATTTTAATATTCCGTAGTAGCATTTCATTTTTAACAACTTTTTCTGAGATTTCATAAATAATCCTTCTAATAAATAATACAATTACTTGCCAACTAATAAAAAAATTATACACCCCATGACGCGATAGATAAACCCGAAGACCCCCGCAGAGCGCACGCGCTGCGTATTACGCTCTATCATATTTAAAACATAGTACATTATTGCTGACAGATTTTTCGGTTGTTTCAATCATCTGCTGCGGGCGGTTATCTTAAAATTTAATATTTAATTATTATTTTTTTCACTTCGTATTAAATACTTTAAGACAATTATCAATAGTATTTTTACAACAATACAAAAAAGTTACACAAGTTAATGTTACGCGACCGAATTTCATAGTTCTATGTGAATAGATAGATGTACGTCAAGGGTGGTCTCACATAAATTAAAAATTCTACTTTAAAGGTTGGTAAAATCCATCGTTAGAGATTTAAAACGTTTCACTAAAAAAAATTATTTTATTTTACAGCGTACTTATTGCTGTCTAGACAGAAAAATCTACATTTGAAAAATCTGTACGATATTTATATAATGCCCTTGTGGCATCAACACACAGATAGAGGGATGTTTACTATTACGGAATAAAGGGTGCCAAAATACTCAACAGTGCATAACTCATAAATAAAATACAATATGGTGAGCAAAACATTGAATTATGCTGGTATTATGTCACATTTAACGTTAGTGAATTTGTCAATGCATAACGCAAGGGTGGCAGACGCTTGGGTGTCGGTGGCTATTGTTCGCGGATAGTGTAGGGAACAGATTTATGGCTATCTTATTAGTTGCAATAAATACATATAGGTAACTAGCATTGCCCGCGGCTCCGCCCGCGTTCAGATGACCAAAAACCAAATTCTTAGGTTTTACATATTAGTATACTCTTACAATGCAGTTTTTGTATTTTTTCTCAGAAATGAGATATAATCCCGCGGTAAAAAGTATCCTATATGTTGACCCGGATAACCAGCTATCATCATACCAAATTTCATCAAAATCTATCCAATTGTTTTCTCGTGATGCGGTAACAGACAGACAGAAAGACAAAAATTCTAAAATCTATTGATTCGGACTCTGTATCGATAATAATGTCTATTGCAATTAGATTTTGCAAAAAAATAATAATGTACAGATTCAGCTTAGTTAGAATTTTATTACATGTATAGATGTTACAAAGTCATTGTCAAGTTCTAGATTCTGGTTATACTCTCCTAGTTGAGTTAAAGTAATAAATCAAAAAGATCTTTAATTTTATCCACTGACACATTCGAAAATATAATCTTTTAAATTATTAATGAATGATGAATTTTAAAATATAATGCCGAGAAATCATCAAAGTTTGATAAAGAACGTCAATTATTGGTATTATTGGTATTTACCACAATGACTTGAACTCGTATTGAAAACACTTCACTATATAAGCAAAATGTTCGCTCCGCTTTGGCATAAAGGGGGAAACAGCGAGCCCGATTCAGCGAAATCATAGAAAAGCACATAAATTGGCGCGCATTAACATTTCCTTTATCCTACGTGTCGGCGTATGACGGGGGCGCCTCCGCCGCCCGCTGCCGCACTGGAGCCGCCCAAGACAATAAATTTACATATTTCACCCCTCAAACAGACCTTTTTTGCCATTCCGCAGAATTACGCACATATGGGAATATTCTGTTGAATATATCAGCAGTAAGGAGATATACTCTCAGAATAAAATTATCGCCTCTAACACATTTGCAAACGAACAGCCCGAATAAAACAGCATATAAAGAATATTAATCCATTTTATTGTAAAAATATTAATGAGCTCAATATTGTTAAGATATGCGCAATATTATTATAATATATTCAAATATTGCGTAACTGTACCGTTAGAGTTATTGATGAACATGTCTTAAAAATTTTTGGTTTGTAAATGACCAATCTGCATGTGATTGAACTAATTCTTAATGTTTAGGGCCCCCCAGTGAAACGTCACTAAAATTCTTTATCTTATAATATTAAATCAAATTTTGTATTTAGATAAGTTTCTTTTAATTTACCTATATAGATGTATTTTTTGAAAAAATAATTTTTATTATATTTTTCAAAAAAAAAACGCCGATTGAAACTCGGTCACCCAGGTACTTTAATTTAAATATTATAGACATTAAATTTAGTAAACTTCAAGCGGTACAATTTCACGTCTGTTAAACATATTTAAAAAAAAGAAATCTGGAGCTAATAGCACGACACTAAGTTGTAATATACATATACACGTATATAATATATGTACATAGGTACACTGTGGTCAAATCATCTAATTCAATTCAATTTTCTTGTTAAGGGCTTCAAAGCCTGCCAGTTGATCACAGACTTGTTCAGCAATTTCACGTATAATGGAGAAAACACGAAGGCGTAAAATAAGATCATTAAACTATATTAAATTATACATTATATGAAGAAAAGTATATGCTTAAACATTGCACCTACGACAAAAGATAGAACCCAATTTTAATTTCTATGACAATTTAGACAAATAATGCCGGAACTAGTGATTCTTAGATCGGTTTATCATTTAATATTGATAAATATAATTACAAATTTATTTATTATTACAAAAATAAAAGATATAATAAAGAAAAATGTGTGTTGTATTTAGTGAATTTATTCTTTTTTAGAGCATTTATATATAGCTTTATCCTTTTTTTTTCAATGTTATAACTTCTTTTAATGTTTTTTTTCCGTATTCTTCTCATCAAACCCTTTTATTTGATATCCATACCATGGATATAATGGATAATAACAAAATAGTCCGCCATTTTTGGGAGTCCGCCATATTGGATTTACAATGACATTACTTTGCCTATTGGGTTTCGCTCATCAAGCCCTTTCATTTGATACCCATATCATGGGGGTGGGTGCATAAAAAATACAGTCCGCCAAAAGAAGTATCACTTCAAAAATTAGATAAATTTACCTCTTTAAATTAAATGTACTTAAATATTATAATTATTGTTTTGTATAAAAAAATATATTAATAGCGAATAAGAACACCCATGCATTGACTTAAAGAAAAGCGACGAATGAACATAAAATTATTTTTTGATAGTTTCGTTTATTTTATTAGGACTCTTATAATGAATGGTAACTGTTTATTATTTCTTAAAATAAATTAAAAAAAAACTATAAATGACAAAAATGTATTTTTGTTGTTTAAAATTTGTTTTAGTTAAGATGTAAGAGTTTAGTCCATAAAATAAAATAATGTTTAAAAAATAAAAATATTTATTATTTTTAATATTTTTGATCTGTCAACTAAGGTACAGATCATCATTTTATACACAACACACCATTTAAAAGCACGAGTATAATATAAGTGACTTGAACGACTGTTTTTATTTGTTAATAATAATATTTTTGAAATAATTAACTTCACATTAATGTGTTAACTTATTATTATCAAACATTAGATAAACAACGAACGAACTTTTAACAGATTCATCGAAATGGTTTAAATTTTTGGTTGTATATTTTCTGCGATTAAAATTATTATAAACTAATGACTCGCCCTCGCTTCGCTCAGGTTCGTCCCTAGGTACATTTTGACGCTTAATATGGAATAGATTTTTTTTCAATTTTTTTTTTTGGAATTTTTCCGATGTTTAATAGTTATTCTGCTATTCGGGGTGTAGACAAATTTAACAAAAATCATAAAAATCCGTCCAGCAATTCTCGAGTAATAAGTGTTGTAACAAACCCGACTTTGTTTTATGTATATAGATTTTATAGTTTTAACTGTGAAGTATTTTAAATATCGAAACTTTAAGCCCTAAAGTAACAAACAAATGAGTTAACGTTTGTAATTCTTCCGGAAAGTGTGTTTTTTTATCGATCAAATCTTTGTTTAAATTCTTTTATTAGTCAATTGGGCCAGATATATATAAAAACTTCAGTATATAATTAAATATTTAATTTTAATTAGTATACTAGAGATATAATACACATGAGCAAATATACAGATGGAAATGTAATTTTGCGGTAGAGGCACCCTCCAAAGGGTCAAATCAAAATCATTTTCACAGTCCAGTGAAGCAGTGTGTGTACAGTCAGACACTCTGCGTGCCTTCTGACGGTTGCTGAATTTCACGTGAGATATGGGGCGCTTTATCAGTCTTTATCTATACTTATTATAAAAATAAGTCCCCCGGCCGCGTCTTTCTGTCCTCCTGTCTGTCTGTACGCGATAAACTCGAAAACTACTGAACGGATTTTTATACGGTTTTCAACAATAGAAAGAGTAATTCTTGAGGAAGGTTTAGGTATATAATTTATTATGCTTTTATGTAAATTAGCTGAAATACGGCGACAAATGTTGAAGAGGTCGCAAAAAATCTCGCCAAATGGGAACTTTCCACGCGAACGCCGCGTAAACTAGCAAAGATACAGTTAAGTAATGTACTAGAGAATTCAAAATCTATAAAAATGCTACAAAAAAGTCCGCGATAGCATATCTCTATCTCTTACGGTTGACTTACAATAACCACTTTTATGTTAACATTTTTAATTAAAAACATTACGTTATTTTCAAAGTTATTTTCTTTAGTTCGGTATTAATCCTTATCCAAATGAATATTTTAGTTAGCTTAGTCATTTAATGCAGATTAAAATTGCTCTTTACACTAAATCAATCAGATGAATAGTTTTTGAGATATCGTTGTTAGAAGTAATTAGTAGCGAAACATTTTTAATGCTTGGCGAGCATTGAGATGCCTACGGCGAGTCCATCCCCTCTGCCCCGCATCGCTCGACCGCCTGCTCAAGCTATATAAACCGGGCGATGTAGCGCGCGATCCTAGGATACTTTTTACCGCGGGAAAATATCTTATTTCTGAGGAAAAATACAAAAACTGCAATGTAAGAGTATACTAATATGTAACACCTAAGAATTTAGTTTTTGGTCATCTGAACGCGGGCGGAGCCGCGGGCAATGCTAGTTAGCATATAAATTAAAGTGAATATGAAATTGCTCAACATATGTTATATACTATATACGCATATGAGACAAATTTCTCAATATACAAATATTAATATATAAACCTGAAGAGTTTAGTCGAGTGCAATTAGTCATTAAAAATGAAAAATAACGGAATCCAGTTATAATTAATGGATTTGAATGTTTTTTTTGTGTTTTTAATACCTCAAACTAAAAAGTTTACCCATTAAAAATTATCACTGTTTTGAAAATCCGTAAATTAAAAAAAACAAAGTTTCTAGAAATCTCCACAAAAAACTTTTTAATAAAAATATAAAAACCAACTTGAAAAAAACACTAAAAAGTAAATAAAAACTTTTCAAAATAAACATTGTAAATTAAAACTACCAATCTGATTTTGAACATTTTAGTGTTTTTTTTGAAGTCCGTTTTATTTTATTTTAAAAAAGTTTTAATTTTCCCTTTTTAGTGTAGATATAATAGTAGCAAAGTAAGAAGAGCGTATCTTAATAAAATATTCGCTTAAATCGTTTAAGTTAGTTTGATGCCAATTTTTATATTTACTACAAAGTAAAATTCGCTTTTATTAATAAGACTAAAAATTCTGTCTGTAAGATCCAATTTTAACGTATTGTGCTTATCAAATTAAACAAAATAAACATAAACTCAAAGTTTCTACTATTGGCCGTCGAAGAGTTCTACCTATCCGCCTTCTGGCCTTACCGTCAGATAAGGTCGACGATACCGATTACCGAACCACTGAACTATCAACGGAAATAGAAACACTTGCAAAGTTTCAAGTCAAAATGACAATAATTAGAAGTAGGTTATGAGATAAATAAAAACAATATACTAGAAAATTGCAGGTCTTAAAAAGACCTACAAAAAATCTAAAATAGCATATGCCTGTTTCCTAAGGTGCCTTTGCTCTGATCTGCAAAGACTAACTTTATCCACGTCATATTATTATTATTCATTACTTAATAGGTAATTAATCTATACATATAATAAAATTGTAACTAAGGTGAATCTGTACATCAAATATTTTTTGGAAAATCTTATTGAAATAAACATTTTTATCGATACAGGGGCCGAATCTATAGTTTTTAGAATTTTTGTCTACCTGTCTGTCTGTCTGTCTGTTACCGCATCACAGAAAAACCACTAGAGGGATTTTGGTTAAATTTGTTATGGTGATAGCTGGTTATCCGGGACAACTATACATATAGGATTATACTAACATATATACTAACATATAACTATACATATAGGACTATACATATAGGACATTTTACTGCGGGAAAATGTCTCATTTCTAAAAAAAAATACAAAAACTGCAATGTAAGATTATACTAATATGTAAAAACTAAGAATTTGGTTTTTGGTCACCTAATGCGGGCAGAGCCGAGGGCAATGCTAGTATTATATATTTCTGCATATTACATTAAACACATTGATATCTAAAACACCTAACAAAACTTTTATAGACGATATTTAAATAACTTTACATGTTACAGAATAATCGCATCTATGAGATAAATTCGTATTTGAAAGCAGGAGTACGAGTATGTGAATGGAATGAAGTAGGAGCAGGGCCAGCTAGGGAGCTAGACGGACGACACTAATACTCATTAGAATTACATGGCGGAACGAGCGGTTGCAGCGTCCACCGTCGCCGCTCGCCGCATTGCCTAGCACGCTCTATGGATTTACCCATATCCGTAAACTGGTAAATGACACATTCGAGTATCCAATTTGTAATGTTGATGAAAATGAAAATAGAATACATTTAGAAGATAAAATACTCTTACTAGTCATCTCTGTTTAGAAACTAATGCAGTCTAATTCCTAAAATGTGGTGAGCATTAATATTGTTAAATAAGTTTTTTTATGATTTGGTAAAATGACGTTCTTAATAAAAATTGTGTCAATATTTATATAAATAATAACTTTTTTATAAATAAATACATTATTTTTAAAGAGAAAATATACATTACATATTTCAAATTAAAATGACAAGTTTACCACAGCCTACCTAGCATTTGAGAATAGAGAACTTACGAAAAAAATCAGCAGGTTAAGTTTTTTTAATAATATATTACATAACTCTCTAAAATTGATACAAACAATATTACCTAGATACTTCAAATAATAAAATTAGTTTGTGGTAAAAAAAATTACTAGTGTGAAAGATCAATTTCCGAACTATGGTCGATAAATTCGAAATTAAGAAACTCAGAAGTTATATTCTTAGTTTCTACTTTCTTATAATATTAAGTTAAAAATTATAAAAAAAATAATTGAATGAAGGGATGTAAATTCATTACTGATTTAACCAAATTTGTTCACTCTTGCTGTGAACATTTGCTAAAATATATTTTTATTTTACAAGGTAAAATAAGTGAGTATTATGTAAGTCGTTTTTTTTTCAATACATAATTTATTTTTTAAAGTTATTTCTTACTTTCTAGCTTTGCTATAGAATACCCTATGTGCTGCACTTCAAACGATAAATAGTGGCTCAATGGCTGCGGTTAGCGGCAATGTAGACGAATTCACGCTAGGCGCGTTACTGTGTTGCCGATCTTTTACTTCCTGTAGATCTATTTCCTTTCGACGATATTTCCCTTTAATTGAAAAATATCACAAATATTTCAAGTAATTGTCCTGTCTAATCATAAGGACGTGTTAAATTGAAAAAAAAAATGACTAAGAAACTGATATTGAGAAAAGTTTTTACGCTATGGACGAATTTCTACACCCCTATTTACAAGACAATTTACACCAACGCGGTATCAACATACCTTAAAATTTTATTATAAGTAGAAAATTGCTTATATAAGCACAAAAACAAAATAGTTTATTTTTTAAAAAAATTTCTACTTTCAATAACAGATATTTTGGATAAGGTTATATTTAGAAATAACATACATATATATTTTATTATTTATCATATCAATAGAACGTCTGGCATTATTTTCTTCATTTGTATCTCGACGGGTGTAGCGATCGCTGGGTAATATCGCATTCTCTTCACGAATTCCACCACAATCGATAAGAGAGATGACCACTAGCCGCGAGGGAGCAGGGGGCGAGCGGACGATGGGGAGACTGTTATTTGATTAGTCTTACTGAGAATGAGCTCGGCTCGGCTTAATGGGGTGAGGGCTTGTAACCGGACCATGTGTAATTTTCTATATTCACTAAACATACACCGGAAGACAAAAGAATATAATTATCTAAGCAATTAGGCGTAGATACAATTTAACTCTCATCATCACTTAATAGACGCGCATTTCAATATAAATGGGTTTCGCTTGAAATTAATTAGTTGCACGATTCCATTATAAGGACAAATGTAAAAGCGACCGCTTAATAGTGCGGTGGAAAACTCGCTAGTTTTAGCTCGCGAGAATAGGGATGGAGAGAAATTGCGGATAGACATAATCAGTCTTCTGGCTTTGAGGCCGTCGCCGCCCTAATGTGCCACACGCCTCTTCACCTGATGAATACACACGCATTACCACTCGCTGATAGAATTCAATATCTACGTTTCATTTACGCGTAATTGAAATGTTCAATTTTCCTTGCTTGTTTTCCTTATTTAAACAATTATTTATATAGAACTATAAGTAGTTATAGCAAGATCATCATAAATGCTTACTTTCTTAAAGGTTTTATCTAAGACACATTGGTCGTTAGGTTTTTATTTGAAAATAACATTAACATTACTCAAATTTAGTCATTTAAATCTGATCCTCTAATATTTTTTAACAAATTTTTCAAAAAGGTTATTATCAGTGTATAAATAAACACTGTGTGCCTACAAAAATAATAATATAAAACTGTGATATATTTTACAGGGAATTGTTATTTTAATAATAATATTAAGGGTTATTTATACTTATCGATAAACAGGTGAAATTAATGTTTTCTTAAACTAATTTTAATTCATGCACAAAGTGAATCCATGACTTCTCGCACATTTGTCTTATTTGCCACACTAGTGTCTCTAATGGAAAGCAATGTTGAAAGAAATTAGATAATATTGTGTCGTATTTCAATTTTAATGTAAACGACTTAAGTTCAAAACTAAAACAGTGAATTACTATGACTAGGTAAGTACTTTCTAGTTTTATTATACTAAGGTTAGGTAATATTTCTTTCTAAAGGATAATTATGAGGAAATGTAATTTATAACACCTATTTTCTATCAACTTATGTCTGATAATTGTTAAATAATTGGATTTAAAAAAATCTTTCTATACCGTAAAATGTTATATACTATAAGTATTTTAATCATACTACAGGTGTGAAAACAACATAATATACTAGTGTATAATCAGGCAGGCTTCAGGCAGGGGACCACCCCGTGCACCTTAACTACCTCCAAGCACACGCTTTACGACCGGGGGATTAACCCATGTAACGAGATTCATTAATTCTTGTCGTTAAAATTTGTCGTTCTCGATTAATAAGGAAGTCCCGGGCGGTGATACGTTATTATCACTCGACCGCAGCAAGTGTCGCGACGCTGGGGCCCTGGGACTGCTCGCCGCGAAACTTCCCACTCCGTTGCTTTATTTACACTATCAAGTAAATTAAACTCACGCTCGAGTGTCGGAGAAAACTTTAACAGAACTTTGTGTAATAAGTGGTACAACAACACGAGTAGAAGAGCAAACGTCGGACGCGGTCTCCGCTTCGCACTTCTCTCCCACTTAACTCTTTGGGACATATTTATTCGACCCTCCGGCGACCGCTGCGATGTTCACCAGCCTCGAGCCCCTGCAAAATTAACCTAACGAATCAAAGGCAATATTAAACGCTCCCAGACCGCCTTTACGTATAATCAGTGCTTACGTTATGAACCTTTACTGTACGACTCAATTGATTGACTATTCCATAAATTTTTTATTTGATTCGGAAACAAAATGAACAAAGAAAGTAGAGGCTTCCCCTTAGAAATGAACCTTTCCTCTATCTATTTGTATGTAATTTTTAATGTGGGGTCAATAAGGAAGGTATGCCGTATATCTCCGTCGGGCGAGCCGTAACGATAATGAATCGGCGCTGTGAGTACATTGGACCACACTCGCAAATTATTAAACGTTCTATTCTCGTAATAACAGCTCTCTTGCTTGAACGGTAGCGGTTTAAATTGTACCGACTGAGTCACGAACTTCTACAAATTAGATACCTTATAATTTATTCAAATCTGTATTAATGTCTATTAAGTGACGCTTTGAATATAAAATTACTCACAATGGTCAAAGTGGTAGTTCAATTTCAATTAGATTGCATTAACAATGCATAAAGAACACCTTGTGGTGTTCTCAGTACCGCATATCCTTGTCATTTAAGAAGACCTTCCCTGAGGAGGCGCAGCGGTCTTGTCTTCTATTTGTTTTACCTAACAGTGACCCTCGTACAATTGTCCACTAAGTGTTGATTGCTTGTAAATACCGGCTCTTCTGAAAATGTTTACATATAACGTAATCGTATTTGATGAGGTAGTGAATACCTTGCTCTTGAGTTTACTTTGGCAGGTTAAAGTTGATATAAGTTTATTGTACGATTTAACGTCCTATGCGTGGCAAGAATTGATAAGACACTCTTGAACCTTTTCATCTATTGCTCGAAATTTATCGCTGTTTTGGGTTTTTATTGTTCCGTTTTACGACCTCTTCGTACATAAATTGTATAGATAAAAGATTAATTTCGCGACCGCTATCAATTTATTTATTTATACTTACGTAATGTAACATGTTTGATTCTCCTATAATGATGTTAACACACTTAAATGAGTTAAATAAATTGCATGTCATACTATTATATATTACCTACTTCTTTATTTCTAGTTTCTACTAAACTAAAATATAATAATACATAATAAATTAGCTTAGCTACTGAGTTGATGCCGTTACACTTATATCTAAAATAGGTAAGCCACGAATGTGGAAATGTGGAATATTTCTCATAACGGTCGGCAGTGCGACCCATTCCACAATATATCAAGCAAAATTATTCTTGGATATAGCCACGAGTGCGACAGAGAAGGCAGGCGAGGTGCTGACCCTTTGCCCATAATATACGGTCCGGTTAGGTACACGACTTACGGAAAATGGTACCTACGTAACACCCGCGCCCGCACCCCGTGCATGAAATGCTTATTATACGCGGCACGTACGCCGCCACCCCGCGTTTTTCGCTGACGTCTTGCCTCACTCTCTCCAACTGGCCTCCCAGTGCTCTGAGAGGGACGCGAGACCGATATTACAGCAAATCGAGGATTGTTATGTCCGGTCCGGCAGAGGTCGGCGTAATATATAACCACGGTATTCCGGGCTCATATATTAACAGGGAACTCGCTTCATACGAAAAGATCTTGCACGATGGAAACAAATGGCAAGGAAAATTTTGTCGGTGAAATTCATTGAGATGGAAGAAGTAAAACGGAATGAAAAATTACTACCATTTTTCTAGTTCATCTATTATATTTTTATGTGCCTCAGCTTACTGAATATTAAAATAGGCATGTATTCATCATAAGATACTCTCGACTTCATTTTAATGCTTTCAAAAAATTTTAACATTTACCTACTGGGTATTATCTTAAGCTTTTTAGGTATTAATACATGTATGAATAAAAAAATCTGACCAAAGATATTGCTTCTTATATACTTACGTTTCGTTTGATGTGTTTATATACCGAGTTCTAAGTAAAAGCCGGAGAATTTTATGATCTGTATGAACGGTTTTTACTTTGTTATGGATTTAATTTCTTATTTTTGTTTATTATAGGTACCTACTTATAATACTGACTTAGATTTACGCGAATATTTGACATCTTCTATAATATAAAAATGAATCGCTGAATGTGTTGGTAAGCGCAAATCTCGACTTCGCTAATTCTTTTTTTAGAATATTCCTTGAAGTACGAGGATGGTTCTTACGGAGAGAAAAATTTAAAAATTTTGCCTGAAAAAGACACTGAAACAGACAGACAAAAAATCTAAAAACTATTGATTCGGCCTCTGTCCTCGATCATCGATAATACCTAATGTCTATTGCAATAAGATTTGCCAAAAAATATTTAATGTACAGTACAGGCTTAGTTAGAATTTTATTATATGTATAGATTAAATTCCACCTTAAGCAAACATATAAAAAAATATCGTATTAATTAATATGATATAAATAATATATGTAGAGTTATTTAATCCGATATTACGACGTAATAAATTAGTTACATTCTTATAATGCAATAAAGTTTAAATAAATTATTTTTCTTTTACTATGAATTTCATGAAAAGTGCAGAAGAAAGTAGATTTATCTAAATTTAATCGTAAATATATGAATATATATATATATATATATATATATATATATATATATATATATATATATATATATATAATTTTTGGATGACAGCATTTTATGTTTATAATATGTTTAGAAATATCTTATAATATCACTTTGCGCACACCCACACCATCATTTATCCACAGAGATGTGAGTGTGTCACCAAATATATAGAAAATGCAGTATATCATGAGCGGTCAGGCGCTGTCGCGACATAGCAAATGAAGAATGATCACCGCGGTGTAGAGCGCAACTACAATAAAGAGAAACTATGACACACAGTAAGTGAATGATGACTTCGTATACTTAGCTTATATTTTTATATTATTTTTTTCTATATTCTCTTTATATTTACTGGAACGTGTAATAAATAAAGACTTAAAATTTAGATATATTTTGTATATTATACTACAACACTTTACAAAATGCAAATGTTTATTTATATACAATGAATTAGGATGGTCTACTTTATTATTAAATCCTAATTTACATATCTACCACATAACTAAAATATGTCAACAATTATTATTAGTTAAATAAAATAATGTTATATATTTACAACCTTTATTATATGTTTACAACCTTGCTAGTGCCTTCTTTAAGCTAATTAGTTTTTAAAATTCTATCTCTCTTTCTCTCTCTCTTTCTGGTGTTTTAAATGCGACTTGCACCCCAGCGATAAATGCTTCGGAGCGCAGTCACCACCCGACCAAATTTAAATAAAATCGGGCATTAAAATCTCCAGGCGATCTTGCAAAAATATACCTATGTCAGAAGAGATTTGAACGAAATAAAAATTCCTTGGGCTCGTCGCATTATCGAGGGGCGGGACTCCTGTTTTCTTTTGTAGCTGTCGTACGGTATAATCTTTGAGAAAAATGCGATATTTAAATGAAGTGAATTCCTCAATGGGGATTTGCTTGATACCCAAATTTTCAGTTTCCGTTCCATTTATTAATTCAATAAGACACGGATAATCGCATTGGGAGTGTTAGAGAACATGTCGTCTTAAATCAGAAATCCAAACTGTTAAAGACAGTTAGATAATTATTGAACTTTGTTATTTTTTAATCACTGTTACAGATGCTGCAATGAAATATGAAAGCTTGTTTATATTTGACAGGTTGGGGGAAGTTTTTGTTTAAACATATCGCTATCAAAGCGTTACCTAGTGTTACGCACAGTATAAACATTATGTTGTAATGAGAAGAGCGACGTGCGCGCAACGCGGCGAGAGATCAGCGCCACGCGCCCGCCACGCGTAACACGTCTCTAATTGCCCTTACATAGGGATTGTGACAATATTAGACAATCCAGTGAAAATAACACCAGGCCATTTTGTATACATTTGAGACAACTTTAATCTCTCATTTTAATAGATAAGTGTAGGCGTTGTCGGGTGATTTGTTGTATAGGGCGAAGTCATATCGCTATTTTATTGTCATTATAATAAAAAAGGACGCTTTGAATATGAGTTATTCCATATTTGTAAACTTTCAAATATAAGTCTGAAAGCTTTTATTTTGAGTCGATAAAATTAAAAGAAATTAAGGCCTGCCACGAAACGAATTGCCGCCAAGAGAAATAAAAAGAGCAAAACAAATGAGAAGAGCTCATTTAAGCGACCACTGAATTGTATTCGGGAGGATAATAAAAACGGAAGTCATCAGTGACACGCACAATAAGCATCAACCTCAAGAATATCATAGATAACGGCGCGGCACTGCTTCCACTGAGACCTCATTAAGAGGCCGTAGGGAAATTAAAAAGAAAGCAAAATCTTGGACTCGATTGCGAGCGGAGAAAAACGACGGCCGTCCTCTCATAACATTACATACAGTTTCGCTAGATTTTCCGGGCAATTATTATTTTGTGATGCGTAAGACGGTCCCAAAATACGAGGCAGTAGCAGTAGTTAATTGCAGAAAAAGGACCAGTGGGCATCGAACATAAATCTGTCTTAAACATAATGCGGACGGTAAGATACGTTAAAGTTTCCGCACGATGATTATATTTAAAAACCTAATTAAAAAGTTGTGGTTTTAACAACTTAAGAAATTTTGTGCTTAACTTTAATATTATTTATGACTCTATTGTTTTATTATTTTCAGGTACATTCAATATTGAGCTTTATTGTATGTACATAATATGTAACATAATAAAGCTTACATTTTGTCACTAAAATAATTTAAAAGCACATTAAAAGTTCGCAAAGAAAAGAAACAATTAATTGCCTTATCCAAGAACAAATTTCGATTCTTCGAACTTACTCGATTTGCTAGAAAGAACCTATAGAAATCTTGCATTTATGCAAAACAAAGGCAATCAAGGCCCGGGCGAACAGAAGAAATGAGCTTCATTAAGCGACGGAATGAAAACTTTAATAATGTAAGATGCAAAAAAGTCGACAAAAAATGCTCAAGAAAATCTGACAACATAAAGGCTGTTGTAACCGGGGAGTCACCGTAAAATCATTAAGATGCTAATAAAAACTTCCTTTTATCGCACAAAGACGAAATCGGGGGATGGCGAAAAAAATATTCAAATAAAAACTCAATCGAGAGAGTGGAATAGGAAACGAACTCCATGATTATTCTTCAAAACATAATGAAGAAAATTAATGTAAATATTCTTTTACTCGGAACTTTCATCCCTCCAAAAAGTTTTATTTTACAGCGTGTCGTTTAACAACCGACCCCACTTATTGACATTCAATTTCGGGGGGAAATTGATTTATGAAGATTGTTGCTTTAATTGGGAATAGATTTTATGTGACGCATATAAACATTCGCCATTTCATTTTAATTACATATAATAAAATTAGTATATTCCTATTACATGCATAGTATATTTGCAATGCAAATATATTATATAGATTTATAATGGTGGTTTATTTAGAAAAAATAATATTGTTAAATAAGATGCATAATATGTTAAATTAAATATATTATACTAAAATTATAGTTTTTTATAATTTTTATTTTATTTTAATAAACTATTCTTAGTACTGAAACACACAAGTGATGTTTTACGTTAATTTGTGGTTTAAACATCTATAGCTATAAAAAAGGTAAATACAAAACGGTTCAGTACCTTTTTCCCCTCTTTTTGTCAACCGATTTTCTTTCTTTTTTTTGTTTATTAGCTATTGAAGAGAGACATTTTGGAAACAATTAGTTTTTTTTAGTATATAAATGGGTAAATTCTATTCATGTAGTATGTTTTCCTCAAATTTTCAACACTGATTATAATCGACTTTTGATGACTAGGCGAACATTAGTAATATATATTTACAATAAAAAATACAATATAAAAAAAAAAAATTAAAAAATATATGTTAATATCATGATTTTTTTTGATAAAACATAATATAAGCACGAAAAAATAATAAAATAATAATTTCTAAAATCAGTAGACTTAAAGGGCATACAATGTATTAACTCTGTCATTGAGTTTAAGACACTCAAATTAAAAAGCACTGTCCATTTCAAATGTATCATATATATTTCACAAAGCGTCAGACGTAGGACAATGGTGTGCATTATTGAGTAGCCATGACATGCAGCTGCATATGCAAGACAAGCGGAACAAATGATCGTGTTTATTTTATAATTTAGGGCACACGCGACTTTAATTTCGAGAAATCATTAATATCTTTGATACTTTTTAAATGAAATATTCATTTAGTTTCACAAGTAGGTATATTTATATTTTCATATATAGGTACTTTCTTTAACTAAGGCGAATATTTGATATTTTAGATAAAACTATCTTTTCAGAGTTTTTTGTCAATGGTCACGGGTGAATCGCTACCGTGACCATCGACTAAAATGTTTGCTATAAGAAATTTTAAACGTCAGCAACCATGTACTAACATAAATCCACGAACAAGTCCGAAAAGTTGGTTTTGTTTCGAATTTTGTGTAACTAATTATTTAATTTTAAAATCACATACATATATAACACATAAAGATTTTTTTATTTATGATGATGAATTTATTAAAACATCTATTAATAAATTAGAATTGTATTATGAAAAATATTCAATATATTAAACACGTAATGTAGTGTCATATTTCCTTCAAAATTGAGATTTTAAAAGACGTGTACGAAGAAATTTTTTTTTGATTTTATTATGAGATAATTTGAAACCAAAAATAATAATTAATTAATTGTAATACCATTAGGCATTAGGAGCAACTACAATATCATAATAATAGAACTGACTACAAAGATCTCTCGCATTTTCTGGCATGTGGTATTTTAAACTTTTTTAACGACTTTAATTGTTACGATAAATAAAATAGTTCACGCAAAATGTGTGATCATATAGTTACAAAATATTAAAAATACAATGGCAGATAATATATTGCCAGCATATTATAAATATATATAAAATATTTTGGAACATTTTATGCGTAACCATTTTAAAAAATATGCTAACGTAACTTAGCAAAGCTCCAAAAGTTTTTCCGTAGGTTTGTGTATCGAAACAATCGAAATTAATGGAGACAGCACAAACAGACATTAGGCTAAATTATACACATTAAGACCCCGAATCGACTCCTAATATGCAATCACATACTTTATACAAAATTTATAGTACCTATTACAAGATTCGCATTAAACTACCCAGAAAATCTTTAACCTAAGCTTTAAGCTTATAAAAGCTCGGCGCTAATGGCCGGATACCGGAAATTGCGCTCTCATATATCTCCGGACAGATTTATGAAAGTACTCACACATGTGCTCCTATGTCTCTACACTCACACAGGCTTTATATCAACACGCACATGTACACTTTAACGTCGCGATCGCTGCTAAACTTTGACACTTATTAATTTGAAAAGTCATTAATTTTAGAGTATCGACTACCGATAAATTTAAACTAACTTGCGTATAACGTTTATATCCCAAGGGATAGCTTTGGAACTAAATAGTTATACGTGAGATACTGTCACAGAAACTATAAGATCTAAAATTAAGAAAATGAATCATATCAACGAAACTAATGTTTTATGTTATAAAATTAAATGCATTAAACAATTAATTGGCCTACAACGATGGTATGAAGTAGTACCTACCTTATCTATATACCTATTTACCTATAATATATAATAGGTACCTATTTTTGTATTACCTTACATAATATACTATCCATACATATGATAAAATTCTAACTAAGCCGAATCTGTACATTAAACATTTTTTGGAAAATCTTATTAAAATAGACATTATTTTCGATACAGAGGCCGAATCTACAGTTTTTAGATTTTTTGTCTATCTGTCTGTCTGCCGCATCACAGAAAAACCACGGAGGGATTTTGATAAATTTGGTATGATGATTGCTGGCTATCCGGGTCAACGTATAGGATACTCTGTATTGCTGAAAAATGTCTCATTTCTGAGAAAAAAATACAAAAACTGGAATGTAAGAGTATACTAATATGTAAAACCTAAGAATTTGGTTTTTGGTCATCTGAACGCGGGCGGAACCGCGGGCATTGCTAGTAAACTATAAAAAAGTTAAATGTGTTTATATAAATCTCTTTTTTTTCTCTAATAATGCTACTATAATAATTCCTGAATAACTCTACTACGTTCCAAAATAAACAAGTGTGTGATAAGTTCTTTTTTGATAAGCAGACCCTTATACTTAATGTATAATTTGTCAATATATTTTGTAAATACAATGTCAAGATAAAGATCTGAGAGCCATTGCTACGCGCGTAGCGGCTCAAAGGACTACGGTGTAGCCGCGTAGCAGATAATCCGCGGCCGGCGCATTCTCACGCCCGCCACTGATATGACTCTGATGGTCTTTCCCTGTCATGTTTAATGCAACTGTCAGCTCTGCATACAGTAATGACTCAGATTTACACTCTTGTGTTATTATATTTTTTATTTTATATTGGTTTATCTTGTTTTATTTTTAAAATTATATCCAATAAACTAATCGTTTATACACCTTCAGTATCATTTATCATAAGTTAATTGCATAGTTTCGCTTAACTTGGCTTAAAAAATGACAAATATGTATATAGAAGAAGATAGAAGAGTTATATTGTGATTCTTCAATCACGTGGAGAAATGAATTTGTGAGAGGCATATACTTGAGTGGACGCTGTTTTTTTAGGATCGTAATCTTCGATGGCTATCCCGCCTTAGCTTCGGCCGACACGTAGCGGCCATTGTGACGTCGAATACGTCTTCCGTGGCGCTTCTTATATGAGCGTTACAAGTGCTTTCTAAATAATCTAAGTCCAGCTGAAGAGAGCGTATTGTATTGACACAGTAGAGTGGTGGCCGGTCGTATAATGCCGCATGAATGTGTGCGTACATCGTCGGTGCAAACACGTTCCTGTGTGTTCACGCTTGATAGAATAAGCAAGTCGTCCGGTGCCGCGGGGAGGGGGGTGGTTCCTAGCTGGGGGGCTAGCACCCCGCAAGTGTCTTCAAGACTGGACCTCCACCACCCTTGCCCACTACACGTCTTCTCTAGCACTTCCGTGGCCACACCGATCTTTAAAGGACCTTTATATTATTTTATGAAGCAGTTTAACTTTAAAATTGTCAATATCATTTATTTTAGTTTGTGCCTAAATTTTATCATATAAACTATAAATTCTCGTTACAGTAAATGATATGTTACGAATTAATATTTTTGTGCACACTAAAAATATAAATTATGTGTAACTAAAATGAGATATAGTTAATAGGTAAAAAGCAATTTTATTAAAAAATATACAAACAAAATATTTCCGCTTAAAAATGAGTGGAGCGAGCAATTTCATTAACTCTGTTAGAACGTCACTAGCAGTCGGAGCCGAGGTGGGCGTGAGCGGGAGCAAATCATATTAACAAGAGCGACAGGGTTAGATAACACGTACTATTCCACTGCCAGTTTTCCACCTCTTGTTAAAACGTGAAACGAAATAAACTAGAAGGAATATCAGTCAATTGTTCATGTATAGAATGTTAAGCCATGCATGAGGCCAGCGATTGAAAATCGTTTAACTTTCACAACCGACTCTTCGGTTACATTAACAGCAATACTTTTACAATATTTATAGTTTCTTTTATATATAAAAAGTGTTTTATAATAAAATATATTTCAATAACGTTTACTTTTAAATTGAAAGGAAGTAAATATTTGTAAACCGAGTTGAGTAATTATAATCATTTTTAGTTAAGAAGTTTAAAAATCTTAGATTCCCAACAACGTTTGTCATTATTCCATCCATTCACTGAACAGATTATATTAAGTTAATACATTCATTACGTTTTATTATTGTAGTGTGTTAATTACTTTGTCTATATAATCGAAAATATACATATGTATGATGAAAGTATAAACTATTTAGAAATATAAAAATTATAAACCTTTTTCATTATATTTTATTCCTATGTAATACAAATGTTACGTAATTTGTTTAATCCACAAATTCAATAAATAAGCTTTAACTGTTTCAAAGACAAAAGAAGTAAATTTCACATTAATTTTAACAATGTCCGCCACAGATTCCGTACTCGAGCCAAAAGTTATGTTCGAATACTTTTAACGGGCGAGCAGCGGTATGAGTAGATTTACAATAAATACACGCAACAATGAAAAAGGAATCCCGCTGCAGAACAACTTCTGTTTTAAGCTCAAATTATACTGAACTATTGTTGTGTCTATGTATACATATCGTTTCTTAGATAATGTATTTAGTAATAATTCACTAATAGAAATTCACGTAATCGAGTTTATGTAAGAAATACTTTTTTATGTATTTAGGTACTCTTTTGGAACATTTGATAGGCATTATAACATTCTGAAGAATTACAGGGGAATTTTTACATACTTCGATTTTGTTTTAGAAATTATTTTAATATCAGGCTAATACACATGACGTTATCTTAAAAAATGGTGCGGTATAAGAGGGGTGGGTAGTATACAACATACATCCACACAAAGTCATATCATAATATAATAGATATTAATTAGTAAAACGTATTATGATACACAATTTGCATCATAGTCCTTACGCCACAAAAAGCCCTTCATATTATGACTGACAATCTTTAAAAAAATTATAATCAAACTGTTTCTTTTTGATAGTCCCCGAATTGATGAACTGATTTTACAGAACAAGTAAAGATAAAGAAAAGAGGCAAGTCGGAAAAGGAAAGTTAAGGAACGCTATCTAATTGATTCTTCAAAAGTGAAAGTAATGTATGACAAATGTGCATGACTTTAATTACCTACGCCTACAAAATTGTGCACGGTACAATATATCGAACTTTTGTATTTTAGCAGATATACGTATACCTGTTTTATGTTAAAAAATTATATATTTTTGACTAAATAATGTTTAGGTAATTATTTAAGACAAGAATTTTTAAATTCACCGAGAGCATTTAATCTGATGCGCTATTAAAAAATCGGTATACCATGCTTTTAAAAAATTAAAGCCCACATAAAATAGGTAATACTAGATTGTAGCGACCATCATACCGAAAAAAATCAGTTTCTATAAATCACGCAGGTTAAGCCATGGGCAAAATCTAATATAAATAGTACTAGCGACTCACCCTCGCTCCGCTTGGGTTCGTCCCTACTTACATTTTAACGTTTAGTATAGATTCCTCAGAGATGAAATATTTTCCCGCAGTAAAAACTATCCTATATGTAGACCCGGATAACCAGCTATCATCATACCAAATTTCATCAAAATCTATACCGTGATTATTTCGTGATGCGGTAACAGACAGACAAAAATTGTAAAAACTATAGATATCGATAATAATTACTATTTCAATGAGATTTTCAAAAAAATATTTAATGTACAGAGACGACTCAGAATTATATTATATGTAGATTATAAATTCTAATTATCTATACCTACATATAAATTCTAATTTAACTGAAAGTTTTTGTTAAAATGTTACGTAAATATCACATCCTTCAAATACAGGTGTTCGTAAATATACCTACTAAAATAGTGTAATACCTATATTAAAATCAAAGCAAACAATTTAACCGACTGGAATAAGTACTATACTGGAAGACTAATACTAATACTGAAAGAGTTTTCTTTACGTTTGTGCCAAATATTGCTTATTTGTATTTGGCCCTTTTTAACGTCTCACAGCTGGGCACGGGCCTCCCTTCAATACGAGGTGGATCAGGCCATAGCCCGCCATGCTGGCCCAGTGCGGGTTGGCGGACTTTACATATCTTTCGAAAACTTGCTAAGATCTCTCAGACATGCAGATTTCCTCACGATGTTTTCCGTCACCGTAAAACAAGTGGTAATCATGTTTGAAATGATTCGCACATGAAAATATCAGAGGTGCGAGACCCGGGATTTGAATCCGCTTCACTCGGTTTCCAATGCGAGCGCGTTGTCACTGGGCTACCATTGCTTGTTTATTAAATTTAAAATAAAATGAAAACTGTACGATATTTATACAATAGCTGATAGTAATAAATGTATGTAACATAAAATGTATAATTGTAATTGCTCTCTTTACAGTATAATGGTCTTCTTTGGCGTAATAAGAAAACAACAAAACGACTAAAATTTATACATCAAGGTAGTTTATTTTTAGAAAATGGTAAATTGTAGATAATAGCGAGAAACAACCAGATTTAATTTAAAATATATAACAATAAGTTGAAGTGACACTTGGCGTTTCACATTCGCGGAAGCATGTGTAACAGACGTGCAGACGTTGCCACGGGCGGTACTCCAGTCCTGAGCCACCTGATATAATTGGACTTCAAAACTGCACACAGATCCCCAATACTTCCGCCTCGCTTCGCACTTCGTCCTCCCATTTATTTTGTTTGCGTTGTCTTTGCCGCTGGTGCTGTCACCCTGCCATTTGAACGCCTTCCTATCCGACGCATTATAGACGGTATCAATTCCTTTCAGATATACCGATTTATTTATACAGCGCTTACTTTGATCTTACGGAGCTGTCGTAAACATAATTGATTCCTTTTCCACTTCTTTACTGGCAAAATTGAAATGTTACATTTAATCTATTAGTTTATTTAAGTATATCTTATTAATATTACAAATATGTGTATGTCTGCAAAATATAATATTATATTAATGGCAAATAAGTATTCTAGTAGTCTGATAACTAAAACTTAATATCATTTACGAGTAATATCCAAATCATTTAATGTTTTTATATATTAACTTACGAAAATAATAAAATAAATACAGTACGATTAAAACTTGTTAAGCCGTTCCGGAGATAAACGATTCGAAAAACAGATTAAAAAATTATGCATGTCAATGGTTGTTTGAAATGTGGTAATCTAAAAATACAATCATATAAACTCAATATAGTGTAGTTAATATGAAATCAAATACATACATATAAGTAAAATTTATTAATAAGTTGAGTTAATATATCTTCAAAAAAAAAATTGTAACGGAGTATAGCGCGTTTTGCTAGTACTCATAATATTAGTGGAGGTTGTCTCAAAAGTTTTATGAAACTAGAGTGTCACTTTCGTCCACTTGAGAAGTAAATCAAGAAAGAAAACCGAGTCGCGGTCGAGCGCCGTTCACGCCTCAATCAACTGCCAGTTACGCTCCTTTGTATAACGAATGCTCCAAGCCAAGAATCTTAAACGTATACTTGATTACACTCTTGAATAAAGTAACAACTGCTTGCTGAGGTTTTATAACTTCCTAAAATATATGAAACTGAAACGACCTAAAGTTGATATTGCGTATATGAAAATAAAAAATAAGTAGCTCGTGACCGCTCCTCCAATCGCGTACCTCGCTTTTATTACATCCATAAATTCATCATATCGCAAAGGCAGTGCGGGTCGCCATTGGCCGCGCGAGTGAGATGCCAGGGCTTCTCACTCGCACCTCCTTCATATTAATATTGAATTTTTCTCAACCCCCGCCCGCCCCCTCACGGGAGGCTCTACACTCGCTCGCCCCCGTATTGTTGTTATCTTTAATGTTGTGGAAAACGCGTTTTCTTGTGTCGTTAACTTTTATATTGCACGAGTGATACTTTTACGAGTTTGATACATAACTTACGTTCATCTAAACTGACTTAATAAAAACTCTCCAAAGCTCTTATTAAGCCATTAGCTCAATTACCATTAATCACAATGTTATAAGTATAAAACGGAATATTTTAAATTAACATCATCAAACCTTATCTAAAATGTCCTAAAATATAATTTAATAATTTTCCATAAAAAGTAATGCTAATCAAATGATTCTCGACACTTTTAACCTGCAAAGAAAACAGATATATCTAGTAAATATATACTATAACTTCCATGAAGCCAAATCAAAATAGAAACAAAGAACATAATAAATTAATCACTCTTAAAGGGGTCGGTTTCCCCTTTTATGTTTTCCTTTACGTTTTCCTTTAATGCATTGTCTGCCGGCAAAATTAAAAACAGAGGAAATAACCCGTCTCCGGCTTTAAATGACATTGACCTCCCGCGAACTTATTCACTTTAATGGTAAGCTGAAATAGAAAATATAAACTCGATGTTATAAGATTGGAATTACATAAACAAGTACATTCCAAATTAAACGATTATCTTTTTTATTTTACTAGTTAATGCTACTGTCTTCACACACAAGTTTGTTTTTTATTTAGCCCACAATCACTAAGTATGACTTTGTATGGGAGCACATAGAAGTAGAAAGGTATACGTACTCGTACTTTAGAGTATTAGATTTACTCCTTCGATTAAAATATAACTTAACTATGCATTTTGATTCAATCGATTCAATATTTCATAAAAATCGTTTGTCCGACAGACGGAAACAATTCTTAACGCTATTTACGTCGTCCATTGTATATCATATACATTTTCCAAACAATAAATACATTAATATATAAACATATTATAAAAAAAATTTATATGTTTTAATTCAATTGTACCAGTAATAAAAAGATTAAATTATGATTTATTATTCTTTTAAAATAAGCTATGGCAGATTTTTTATAAGATCCTACATTCCAAATACCATACCAATATAACCAATATCGAAGAATAGATGATATAAAGAATATAAACGTATTTCCATGAATTTTCTCCCTTATATTTCAAAGCTTAAAAGAAATCGCTAGCAATATCTGTCTGAAAAATATATCGGATTGCTTTGTCGCAGCTTTCGAAATCGAAATCTATTTTCCTTCAAATCTAAGTGAATCCCGTGCGGATTGGAAACGTACCCTTTACCTACCGCCGGGCGAGGCAATTGATATTCCAACAATACAATGTATGAATAAAATATAAACTGAGTTCCTATCAGGCTTGTTCTGTGCAATCGCCGCGTGGATTTAGAAGGTATCTCTTGTTATTTCGAGCTTACGTGTAATGTAATGTTTCCCATTAATATTATCACAGCAAATTAGTTGTCATAAATAATTTATCGTAAATTTTGATTTGCACTATTTATATCGTAATAACTTATACACTTTTTTGTAATACTAACATTATTTTTCACCTTTGGTGACGTTTTTTAAGGTTATTTTTATACTTGAAGCCCCTTATGAACCTGTAAGGATTAAATTGTATAATACTTTTTCATACGTCCCAAGGGTTCGTCGAACAATTTTACGTGTAACGGTTTAGTTTATAATACGGTCGTAATATATCACCAAAACAATGTTTTTACAGATAATACGTACCAAACGTATTATCTGTAAAAATAAGGATTAATCATAATAATAGGAATCTCATAGCGTACGTCTATAGGCCTATAATTTGAATATCTATTAGACTACATTTTAATACTTATTCGATTAATTTACAAACTTTTTTAAAAGAACGCTTTGTTCGATACATACATACATGTACGGCACCAGCTATCATCGTACACTTATAAAATTCAGTTTTGATACGTTTAAAATTCTTCAAAATTTAAATTTTTACTATATAATTTTTGCAATTAAATAATAATTTGAATTTTAGGTTAAATAAAAAACGTTAAATATGGTAGTTTAATTTTTGTAATTATTAAAGCCCGATTGCAACTGACGTTACCTGCCACCTAGCGTCAACTACCAGAACCATTTGCAAACGAGACTAGTCTAAAGAGTAAAGAACGTGAACAAGTAACAACGCAGGAAACGAATTAATACCGTCACTGCATTTCATTTCCTTTTTTAATATAAATAATATACATATATAGTAAACAGTAAAGAAATAATAGAAATAGGTACGGAAACGGAAGTTTAACTTTTTTACTGAACAATTGTACAACTTGTGCAATGTTTCATTGATATAAATTTTATTTCAGTCCAAAAGTCTTCACAAGTATTTTTTTTATATATGCGGTAACGTAATTTAGTTTTCAACGAGATTAAAGAAAAACTAGACTGTACAAGAACGTTGTATTCAAAGAAATCTCATACCTATAAATCACAGTACAGAGATCATTTCCATATACCTAGTTAAGCTTTTCTAAAAACCTTGGAATGATTTTCTACAATTTTTCATATTAGTTACTATATATATGGATAATGGATCTCACTCACTCTAGAAATGTGGAACCATTAATATAACGCAGGTCAAAATTTATTTATATTGCTAACAGTAACTACTTAAGAAATTATTTGAAGGCTTGTTACTTAAAATAAAAAATCGGTCAAGAGCGAGTCGAATTTGTACACGAAAGATGTCCGAATGATGGTACATCATACATGTACTTTTTATTAATAATACTTTTACTCTATGTATGTAGCAAATTAGCTACGATGATCGATTACGAACATTAAAAAAGTGTTTGTTGTATTTTTTTATTATATGTTGTTATAACAGCAATAGAAATACATACACTGTGAAAATTTCCACTGTCTACCTATTACAGTTCTCGAGATACAGCTAGCTCTCTGACAGACGGACAGACAGCGGAGGTGTAGTAATATCGTTCCGTTGGCACCATTTGGGTACGGAACCCTAAAAAGGGTACAACGAAGCCATTTTAAGTTAAAATAATAAGTAATGATAGTCATAAATTCTGTGTAAACTTAGCAAATGGCAAAGTAAATTTTAAAAATATATATATACTCGTACATACGTAGCTAGCAATTTTCCGGTACATTATTTGGATTCTAGGCTTAAACTACTATCGTATAATATAATTTAGAAAAGCCACGTTGCCAGCGTCCCCTACTCATTTAGCTGTCGAAGAGTTATTTAATACTCAGAGTGACCCAGCCTGGTCTATCACATGTATTGAAAACATCTGCCGGACATTCGAATTATCATTCTCGATAAATTGTAAATTAAAATAAATAGGACCATCACTATAGAATAAACAAAACAAATAAAATGTTGAATATAATAGTCAAAAGTGATTTTATAACAAATTTCTACTAGTAACTTACCCTTGTTTCGCTCGGGTGCGTCCCTAACAGTAATCTATGTGTTACTCCATAGTATATCTATATTTTGTACACAGATTTCATCCAAATTTGCTCAGTCATTAACGTAAAAAAGTAACAAACATACACACACATTCACAAACAAACTTTAGCATGTATAATAATAGAGCGACTACATTTTAAAAATCTATACATTATCCAGTAGATATGGGTTCCTACAAATACGATATAACATCGTAACGTTCGTAATCTTCTGCGTCTTAAATAAAATAGTGTAGCGTAAGTACTATATGGCCGGTATCTTATGAATTAAATATGAGCGCTTTATTTGATTCCGTAGTCCCTCGATATCTGATAATAAAAAAGAAATTTATCGCACACATACAAGTGAGGAGTAGACGCCGAGGCTCATAGTCCGCTATTTTTTACGGCCGCCGTCCGTCGACAATCACTTCATAGCGACCCCTGTCCGAGCGTTCGATGACAGAATTATTTATCAGTTTGAAAAATGACGGGAAATTGAATGTAGTCGCAATGTTTACAACGCATTTTCTGTCCGGTGTCCTCGGGGGCTCCTTCCCTCGCGTTCCGATGTCCACTTTTCAAAGAGGCCGCTCGGACGAGGGTCGAAAAAGTGTCCCCAGAGTAAAAAATAAAAAATAAGTATTCGTATTGTATCTAGCTTCGGCGTTGTAATGCGTATGAATGACAAAGAAACAGCAACGTCTAATCAAACAGGGCATACTACAACTAGAGATATATAGAACTTTATGAACTGGTCGCTATAATTGTTAAATTGTACTCTGGGATGGAATTACGCTATGACGCAATCTATTTGAGTGACCGGAGCCATGTGTCCGCCTCGCGCCTGCGATCGTCGAGGGACATATATCTACTGCTTCCGACTTCTGATCTATATTGAATTATCGACCTCTCATAAGGAAACTTTGAAGGGACAAGTCCAATATATTCTAACATTATGGTGACCAGCTGTTATATAAATTAAACATCAATGTTGTTTTTATTTATCTAACATAATTTGCTTTGATAATGTTTCTAAGCTAAAATGTTTTTGATATGGTTAAATTTATAATAAAAATTAGCTTTATTAGTTCATACAAATAATGACCTATTTACATATACATTTATATTTGTTATTTGAAACTAGTAAGTACTAATACTTAGTAAGTGATAGCAGTTGTTACTATTTACATAAATTCGAAATAGGCAAATTGGTGACATGGTATTAACTTTATGTAAGGATGTATATAATGAAAACTGTTTTATTCTTTATTACCTGGATAGTACATAGGTATCGTATTATAACAGCCATGGCCGCTCGTAAAAATGTTTTATTCACCCCATACGGCGTCGTAAAAGGCGTAATAACGCGAGAAGGCATCGTGGAAGCAATTACCGATCTGTTATAGTTTGTTACAAAGGCGCTTGTTTATTATCCTTTTATTATCAACTCATTTGCTGAACAAGGATACCTTTTAATTCAATACTCTTTTTATGTCACTCACAAAAGTATACTTAAACGTTCAGCAGTTTTATTCATATTAGTTACAAATTATAAATATTAATAATTATTCCAGCTATGTAATAATATTTATAGATATGTACAAAACTTAAATCATATTTTGAAATCCTTCGCATCTATTTTCTATTAATTATTAAAATCATAGAATTTAATACCTACCTAACAATATACAAACATAAATATCGTTTTCGAATAAGCTTATGATTGGATAAGATAACTCAAACAATTTTCGCACCCCATTATAATCTTCACAAAATATTATAAGCCCGCCCGCCCACGGTGAAAAACTGAAGCCTGCATTCGCTATTACCCGCCTACAATATCATAACGGGCTGCTATTGGCCGTTATAAGTTGATATAATATCATAACGAGCCGGGGTTGGGCGAGAGCGAAGGCGCGCTCCTCGACCCGCGCCCCGTCTCATTAAAGGTTAGTGCACCGCGAGGTGGCCTGCGATATAATAAGTTGTACGTCCATACGTTCCCGCATCGTTCCCTTCCCGCGCGCCTCAATAAATATGTCGGGAGTGGGCCCGCGCCCCCGCCCGCCCGAGTATGAGCGGTAGGAAATGCCGACCGCCAACCGCCCGGCTGGATCAATAATAATACTCGCCCATATCTGCAGTGGACTGGATCTGCTTGAGAAAGCGACAGGCCACCACCCGTCTCTCCCACCGCCACTACACAAACAATATAAATCATTTTCTCAATCCTGAAGCCGCGGCCACACGCCATCCCTGAAAACGCAGTCGCCCCCATCCACACTAAGCGCGTTTTATTTTTAAACGTCAAACATATTTAAAATGTTAGGAATTTACATCAATATTTACTTTGTGATAAATGTTATATGATACTCACTTGCTATCTGATTTTGTATCATAAATTTTTCATTTTAATTAGGTCTTTCCAATTTTTTCAAAAATACCTGTAAAAAAGCTTAGATAACCTTCAAACACTGATACCAATTTTAAAACTCATCATTTACTGTACTGTATGTACAGACAAAAATAAGGCAAATACATTATTTTTGTCTAAATTTAACAATCAAAAGTAATATCTACACATAATTATAATTAGACTTAGTATCTACGATATTTATGAGTGTAGTTTATAACTATTAATTCACGATGTTATGACGAATGTAAAATAAAAAAACCTTTTTGACAACAAAATATTTCAACATTAATTGTTGTGTTACCTTTGGCCTCTTACCTTTGACTATAATCAAAGGTAAGTCAAAATGTTTTTTTATTATAATATATAGAAAAAACCTTTATTTTTATTTAAACGTTGTCAATGTGAGGCAGCCTTTATTTTCAGTACCTCTTTATACTTTGTCCTGCTCTATTAATACACGAATACTCTCCATTCTCGGAAGCAAGCTTTATTTTTTCAGTTTCAAAAGTTTGTTCCAAATTAAAGTTACTTTTTTTATTTAGTCTAAGGATTTTAAACTTAATATTGATAATCGTTATACTTAAAAATATATTTTTAATTACGTAAAAATTAATAACAAGAAGGCAATGAATAGCAATTTTTTAAGTATACAGTTGATTAATTTATAAAAAAATTGATAAGATAAACACACAAAGATCTCCTAGTTATAAAGGTACTTTAGATCTAATTAAAATCATTTATAATAAAACTAAAAAATATAGCGTATATTTTGACGGTTAAATTACTTTAAAAAAAAATTATAAACATTTATACTAGTGATATGAAATATCATTCGTGTTATTCAACGATACGTTGTTACACTTGGAATGTTTCGTGGTTTGAATATAACATACCTAAGACTTCATAAGAATGTGTTTGTATTTTTTACTATGTAAAAATGGTTATAAATAACTGTTATACACACATATTTGCGCATATTAAATATAAACAACAGTGTAAAAGAAAGATAAAATACATAAGAAATAATTTTCTCCTTGTAGAATTAAAAATATCTTAACGCTTGGCTTTAGATCTTCCTGGGACACAAAACGTGGAGCTGCTGAAGTGTAAATGAATACAAGTAAATTTCATTACATCTAGATGTAGCGACGTGTCGATCGAGCTCATGCAATACAGAGCCGGCGAACTTTGCACAATTTATCAAATTGAGTTACTGAGGGGCAATATCGCAGAGCGAACGCAATATTGCAGCGCGTGACCGCGTCTGCAATACGCGCTCAATACATCGGCCGGCGCCGGGCCCGGCACGTCCGCCGCCCCACCCGACGCGCCCAGCCGCCCGTCTTCGGCCGCCCGACCCCCGCCCGCCCAACTGACCACCTAGATATTTAGCTAACAATGCCTCGCCGCGGCCACCTAGCCGCTCCGTCCCGCTCCCGCTGCCACACCACTCGACCATCCGACAGGGACCGCCGCGCTAGCCTCCGGTCATTGCTATATTTATTGGCGACGCTCATAAGTACGCGGGTCAGGTTATAAGTTCTACGAAATAAATGGCCGGGCCACGTAGGAGGCGAGTGCCCGTCGCGCTTAACAAGAAAGCACCTCCACTGAACTTGACAGGGAGCCGCCCCACCCTCACAGCGTTATAATTAAAAAACAAAAGAATACAGAGGCACTCAGCCTCTTGGCTGCCGCTCGTTCGACTTTCATGCGAAAAGTGCAGCGACTAAAGAAATGGCTATTGATTTTTATCTTCTTATAATAAGAAACTATCTTATGTTTAAGAAATGAGTTTTATTAAGAATAGTAAAGATTAATAATAATAAAAGATGATTTATAACATTTGTTTACTTATTTAAAATGATATTAGGAATAATATATAGTTATTAATAATATAGTATTCAATATACACTTTCCAACTAAAGTTTGTTAAATGAAAATAAGCAAACATAAAAATAACGTCAATTTTTAGTATGTAGATAGATACCTAGATATTAGGTAGTTAATTTAACGAAGAGTGACAGTGTGTAATTAATTTGCTAATAAATGTTTAACTATATATAACTAATGAATCTCATATGGTTTAGTATTAAAACTCTCCTCTCAGAAATTAATATGTTTTAAGATTCGGTCACAACTTTAATTCTTAATTTTTATGTGAAATACATATATAATTTTTGTTTATAAGTAAGGTTTAGGTGTACAAGTATGTCGCAGTCATTCAGCTTGTAGATACTTGTAGTTTAAAAGGTTATAATTCTGCCCTCAAACTAAAAATAATGTCGTACAAACATACATACATACATGCACATACATATTATTATATTCAAAAAGCAAGTGGTAGCCCAGTGGTAACGTGCTCGCTCGCAAAAACAGTGATGAAATTCAAGTGATGAAATTCAAACCCTGAAACCATTCTCAAAATTGAAAATAATTATAATTATAAAGTGATTTTTGACATAGAAAACATATAAATATATCTTAGTTTCAACAGACATGTGAAGGCCATCAACTCGCACTTGTCTAGCGTGGTGGATTATGGCTACTAAGAGGCAAACCTTGCCAAGCAGTAGAGCGTTAGAAAGGGTTGAAAATATTTTATTAACGGATACAATAACGTTCGCCTTTAGTGAACGCTAAAGGCTGAGACACAGTCAGCTCAAATTTTAAGAAAAATCAGTTCGATTCTTTGTTTTGCGGCTTTTAGACGTACCTACTGTTAAGTGAGATATCTATTTAATAACTCTCTAAGAATAACTGATCGATAAATAACGAAAAGCTTAAACTCCTGGTTCTAGAAGCATATAATACTGCATAAGAGAGCCTTATATAAAGAAGATGAGCTCTAAAGGGAGAAATGGGCGGCGATCGCTTGTATCTAAGCTCGTCGTTTCATAATTTAAGGATTAATGTTTAAATATTACTATATGTGGCTGAAGGGAAATTGTTTACTAACCAAAATCTTAAACGTCTCAACTCTGTTATACCTGATAATATTAAAAGTTTAAAAAAAATATTGTATTTATAGTTTTAACTAATACTATTATTATTTATAAATCAAGATGTATTATCAATAAGATAAAATAAAGACAAACGTACAATAAGAAGTAAGTGATTTGATCATTTTCACAAGCGAAATTGTTCATACTTCTGAGAAAGTGATAAAATACAGATACGAGAACCATGTGTCGGGCGTTTACAATTCATCCGAGCGGCTTCTATTACGAACACAATTACGGGCTTCGCAGATGACCGCACGGTTTTATAATGCGAACGAAGGCAACGTCGTCCAGCCTCCCTACCTCATCCCTCACCGCTCCCTTGACCATCGACCGACAATTGTAAATGGCATATAAAATAAATGAATGTGCAGTGGGACTCGCCTCTGCAACAGACAATATAAATTACAAACGGACGATTATATTCCACCGGGAATTAAATGTTTTCCTTCAGACACACTTTACATTATACACCGATCACCTTAAACTGGCTACAAACATAATTTCATGTGATATTGTGTTTAAATATATTTTATTTTTTATTTTTTTATCGTATCATTTGGCCTATATATTATAGTTACGAATAGCTTTACCTACAACGACAAAAACATATAGCTATTTGGCTTATCCAACTTATTATATATTTTTGTTTTCTACCTCTTGTTTAAATATAATCTAGTATGGTTTATTAAAAATTTAATGAACTAACATTATCTAATATTTAACATCGTTAAACTTTTTTTTTCGATTATTATTCAACTTACATTTACTTTAGTTACAAAGGCGAGCACGTTATGGCAAATTTCCAATAACATGTCACTTATGTTGCTAAGGGTAATATATGAGATAATTAGGGCGGGAGATAGCTCGCTCTGCACACAAGACGGCGCCGTAAATTAGTTTGCCTCCATTAGATGCCCACCTTAGAATGGATTCATTTTAAAAAGCTAAAGCAATTTTATGAGAACACCTAACACAAGTGAAGGAAAAATAAGCAAAATAATAAATAATTAAGTATAATTATAGTAATTTACAATGTATTGATTAGTATAAATCTCACAAACTCTTGCTTTGATTTCGCGTAAACACGAATATCCTGCATAAATTACAGCTCGATTTGGCTTAAAATTACTTTTGTGCATTTAGAAAATCACAGAGCCTAATCACGAACGGAATGAGTCATTCGATATAACAGACCAGTCATTTGGTCAGTGTCGCAAAACTAATGACACATAATGACTGCCGTACTAACGTCCAGAGGGTGGTGGTCAGCAAACTTTGCATTACAACCGTGATACGCTATCTTGAACGTTATCGCCGAGTGATAAGGT
Source organism: Brenthis ino (assembly GCA_921882275.1). NCBI lineage: Eukaryota > Metazoa > Arthropoda > Insecta > Lepidoptera > Nymphalidae > Brenthis > Brenthis ino. The sequence continues at coordinate 23,197,336 of OV170225.1, read as the reverse complement.
AATGAAGTCACCCATACATCAGTCAAGGTCTGTTAGTTAGCCTCCCAGGGAGGTCTTCGGGGCACAGTCGCGACCGACGACGGCCACCTGAACACCCTAGCCACAGCTAATTGAAGCTCCCCACGGTAATCCGAAATATTCTATAGTACTTAATGAGATTCATCTCATTGAGATTATATAATATCTTAAACATAACAAATAGTTACTTTTAGTGACCCTGCAGAAGAAATACCTATATATAAGTACTTAATAGAGTTTCACTCACTTACTGATTGATTAATGACGAAATCTCAACACGACTAAAGCCAGGATCATAAAATTTAGTCAGATGAAAGTTTGTGTAATATAAGTGTTGAGAATTTAGTAGGTACTTAGAGAGACTCGCTCCACATTTTAATTTAAAAAAAATTAAATCGGTTTTACGAAGACTTTTTAATAGTAATTATGAAGTTCGCGCATACGAACTCAAGTGTTCACAGCTAGCAGTACATAAATGATAAATTTTGTCTAACTTTCCATATTTTTAAGTGTAACAAGATATTATTATTATCCCTTTATATTACTTATTTAGTGTATGAACAGTAGTCATACATCTAAGAAAAAGTTTCTCATATTTTATATCTTAACAAAAAAAACTTTAAAAAATAAAATAAAAGATTAGTTTGTTATAATTACATTTAAAGTAACTTCATGTTATAAACACATGTTTTACTAATATGCCAGCAAAGTGGTAGCACTTGAAGAAAATTGCGATTCGCTTATACAGACACGTTTGGCTCAGTTTGTAGTTACTCTACTTGCTGTGCCAGCGGTCGCTGGTTCGAGTCCCGCTGGGGGCATTCATTTGTGTGATGAGCACAAAAGTTTGTACTCCAGTCATGGGTGCTTATATTTATATATGTATATATTTAAAAAGTTATATATGTGTAGTGTATCGACTATCTGGTTTCCATAACACAAGTCTCGTAGCTTACTATGGAACTAGATGGTGTTGTGTGTTATTGTCCCAACATATTTATAAAAAAACAGAGATAACTAGACGTCACTGTTAGAATTAATCTACTTATGTTAGTAATATATTAATTCTCAAACCAACAGTACTCATATGTTATTTTATAGGCACAACCAGTCCATAATACCTAATTACGAAATATGCTCAAGAATAAAAAAAAGAATATCTCACTCTCTTACTATAAAGTTACGAGTTAAATCATTTACCTATTATACATGCAATACATTTAATATAGGAAATTATGATTATTTATATTTAATTTATTAATTTAAATCAGCTCAACCCAAATTGTACGAAATATAGACCACGAAAACAAAGTCTCATTATCTAATCTAGCAATCAACTAGTTGGTCTACGTTTTACCTGTATCCTAATTTTGGTACACAAACCGCAGTAATGTCCACTGAAAATCAGCACAAATTGTATAATTATGCTATTATCCCTAGCTTTGACATTTACTTTGCTATTTTTAAAAATAAAAAACATTTACTTTAACAGAAAAACCGTTAAGAAAAATAACTTATTAGCAAAAAGTTATTATTATATACATTTTATTTAATCTTATTTCTCATTTCAGATATTGTATGAGAATTGAATTTTTACAAGCATTCTAAATTCTTTGTTTGAGTGAAAATTAGAAAGTCGATTGCTTATTATTCAATTCGAACTGCACTGTGCAATAATTCTATTTCCACAGGCAAGCGTGTGAGTGTCTACTTACTTTCACTACTTTCTTTTACGTGTAAGAAAATCTTTCGTACAAACTACGATGTAACTGATATATAGACTTTTTTACTTGACGCGATTTCCTTTGTTGGCAGTTTGTATTAGTTGTTTCCTAATTTTATTTTATCTATGTTATATTATATATATATATATATATATATATATATATATATATATATATATTTAACTGCCTCGGTGGTGTAGTGGCTAGCATGTACGGCTGCACACCGGAGGTCCTGGGTTCGAGTCCCGGGTCGGGCCAAGTTTAGTTATTGAGTCTTTCTGTATGGTAAGTCTCAGTAACAGCCCGGAGTTGGGAAGTTGGCGGTGTTTCACCCCCGTGCCTCGGAGAGCACGTAAAGCCGTCGGTCCTGCGCCTTAACTCTCACCGGTCGTGTCGAGTGGTCGTCCCACCGGAGTATGAGAGTGATAGGAATAGAGAGTGCACTTGTGTCTGCGCGTACACTTGAGCACTATAATATCTCCTGCGCAGTTGGCTAATCTCATTGAGATTGGCCGCCGTGGCCGGAATCGGCTAGGAGAACATCATATATATATATATATATATATATATATATATATATATATATATATATAATTTCGAAGAGCATTATTGCTATATCTATATTATAGTTTGTAGGGTTGGATGACGAGGGTAATCTGAAATTACTGATCCCATTCTCTTCTCAAAACCCTTTACTTTTGTATTGCATTATATGCATTGCCACCGGGTATTAAAGGCTATTTTTTCTAATAAAATATTTACCAAAAATTCATACTCACTTTAGTTAAAGTCTAAGAAGAAATGGCTGTCGAATTGCTTTATCAACTTGCCTTTCTAAACTAAAATACTGAAATAAAGCAATAAAATACGGCATAGTCACCTATGGACGTATCCAAGCGAACCGAGGGTGAATAGCAAGTCCATTTTTTAATATATTTTTATATGTATCTATACATCACTGAATAAGATAACTAAATTGAAAAAATCGATATAATACTAAATGGTTGCATGTAAATAAAGGAGACGAATTCGTCGTAAATTCTAGACCTAAAATAAAATAAAAAGGTAATACGTAAATTCTAGACCTAAAACAAAATAAAAGTGTGAGCTTATAATTTGTTTATATTAAACTTAATATAATAAAAGGTACCGTAAAATGTCATCATTTCAACCTTTAAAACTATATGCCAGGCGTCGATAAATTTAAAAAATGTAAGAATGTACTTAATAAATAAATCTTATTTTGTATGTTAATATAATTCTATATTACAGATATGTACCCAATAGGTATGATGCAGTCTTATGTATGTAATATGGAGCACGAAGCGAGAGCTTTGGACGTGTACAGAGATAGAAATGAAATTGATGAACTTTTCTCGCAGCAATAATGGCTTTGGCACGTACCAACATAATTCCCAACAAAACTTCCTCACAGTCCGCCCAAACTCAGGGCTGAACATACAACACATTATTTAATTAAGCAAAATATGATAAGCATGTTATTATTTAAAAACAGATATTTTTAACTCCCCAGAGAAATCAGCTTTTGAGTTGAAAATCAAAGGTTTCTGATGCAATACAACAATGGAAAAGGATGCATTTTTAATATTGTTATTGTTATAGTAGGCTTATCTGTATAGTGCATAACTTTTAAAACTCATAAAAAATTTCATATATATCTGTTACGTTCAGAATTTTTTTAACCAAAAATATTTTAAGCAAATTCTATATATTAGCAAATGTACAAGACATAAATTTAAAATTTTCTGCTCCGCAAAAATATTTATGCGGATTTATTTCTCGTTTTCTTATTTTAAATACCTATATCAAGAAGTATAGAAAGAAGTTTAAGGCAGTGGTAGCCCAGTGATAACGCGCTCGCTTGGGAAACCGAGTCAAGCGGGTTCAAATCCCGGTTCTCGCACCTCTGATAATTTCATGTGCGAATCATTTCTAACATGATTACCACTTGCCTTACGGTGAAGGAAAACATCGTGAGGAAACCTGCATGTCTGAGAGATCCTAGCAAGTTTTCGAAAGACATGTGAAGTCCACCAACCCGCACTTGGCCAGCGTGGTGGACTATGGCCTGATCCCCCTCGTATTGAAAGGAGGCCCGGGCCCAGCAGTGGGACGTTAAGAAAAAAAGGGCTGAATACATATCAAGAAGTTTCGATATCTTATAATTTTAAACCTATTATAGGTGTCATAGGTTTAACTTTTAAGAAAAGTCCTTAACAAGCCCTCTACCACTTTACCTCCTTACCTCTACCAAAACTAGTTTGGTTAATTTAAGGTAAGCTCGAAACGAAAAAATTATGCAATTTTTTTTATTATTTTGATTATCTTATGTATAAAAAGAATTAATATCAAAATCAATATAGATAGCAAATGCATTAATAAATACATAGGTATATTAGATACATTGGTACAAAAATATAGATATACTGTGATTTATGATAATAATAAATGTTCAGTAGAGCATAATATGTACTTTAAAGCATTAGAATTACAACTTACGCATTTCATATCTGATCTAGAACAAAGTGTTAAATGGAAAGCGACTAGCTTCAACAGTCGATTATTAATTCAATATTATTATAAAGTACAGATGCTATTGATAACTTAACATTATATTTTTCTTTGTCTACTATGTGAGCCACTTTAAAACTTTCTATTGTGCCATTATTTTTTTGAAAATGAAAGGAGCATTGATAAAATATACGCATAAAATCTTTTCAGGCAGCCCTAGTTCAAAGGACAACGGTCGGCAGCGCGGCGGCTGAAGAAGGGAGCGTACATCCAATATAAGAAGAGAACAAAATAGGTTTATGTCGGATACTTTGACCATTCGCCCGTAAAGTAACTTCGCTCTACGACTGACGCCCGCAGTCTCATATGTTATGTCCATACATGTACAAGAAAAATATACAAGATTTTTTGACTACTCTTTCTAAAACCTATTTAATTTATGATATTTAGAACAAATAACACCTATAAATTAATATCTTAATAAAAAAATATACATTTCATAATGTATTTTGATTCTTATAAATTTTTATCTTAAAATAGTTTCTGCTCTGGAATGGCCATTTACCAATTACGTGTTCTATATAATATACAGATTGATTCAATATTGAAGTAGAAAACAATATAAGTTACGAGTATGATTGATATACATGTAGAGAATCTGCTGATTGCATTGAATAAACTTTTTTATGGATGCTTTTTATATCATAAATATACCATATGACGATATCACGCCGTCTTGAGATTAAAAAGTCATATTTATTCAGCCCTTTTCATGTCCAATGTTGCTGGGCATGGGCCTCCCAATTCGAGAGGGATCAAGTCGTAACCACAATGCTGGTCAAGTGCAGTGGTCGGCAGACGAAATGTCATATTTTATCAATTAATGTCATCTTGGAAAGGCAAAGTCTCCAATTTTACGCTGCCTATATCTGGTACGGAACTGAATTTGATCCTTATCAACACTATTGTTAAGAGCAATAACACAGCACAAGTGCGTTATTTTTCCAAAAAAAAAGGATTCATTTAAAAGTTGAATGATAAAATCATTTGTTAGATAAAAACACTTGATTTTAACCACATATCTAACAAATTAATTAGGATTTTTGAAAAAATAATAATTTCTGTTATATAAAGTAATAATTTTAGTTGGCTTAAATTCTTAGCTCTATCTCCCATCCTGTATATAGTGATGTGTGATAGTCTAATTTGAGACAAAGGCCATTAAGTATTGAAGGTGGCTATTGATGGACAACTAAGCAGGATAAGTAGATGATATCGGCTAATGCACTAGTCACTGGCAATTTCCTGTAAGGTCCACTGAGATTTCTCATCTAGAATAGTATATATATCTGTTTGGTGCAATTAAATAAAATAATTAAAATCCGTTTCAACTCAAAGTATGCCCTATCTATATTGTATAAATTTTGTGAGATGTACGCATAAGATTTGTTGAGAATTTTTTTTTTTAATTTTTGAATATAATTATTGAATTACAAAATCAGATTCTTTATTATTTTATATGTACAAAATGAAAAATTACAACAAATCAGACCGTTGTACGAATGAATCAAAAATTACTCTAAAATGCGGAAAACTAATCAAGCGTAATGTCGCTTCTAAAACAGAAATGAAGCCAACATCACCGCCATGGTACCGCTTAATCAGAGTTGGACCGCCCGCCCTATATTTGCGTATGCAAAGAGATTCGAGCCACATTAACTATGCCATATAGCCAACGTAGCGTGCAGCGATTGGGCAAACACATATCTGCATTATAAACACCGTTCGGGAGCACAAACGCGCAATGTGGTCGGCCTTTACCCGGACCCGACTAATCAACGAGCTGACCTTCCGCAGCCGAACAAACTCTATACCACACTGAGCTGCATTATCACTGCCCTCCTCAATAGAGATAACTAGTTATCTGTTAGTTGATGTGAGCAGTGTGACAACTGAAGTAAATAATTGAGGCTATACGGATATTACCCGATTGTAGCACAAAGCGATTGAACAAAAATTAATTCTAATATCAAAGTGGAAAGGAGATCAGGAGCGCGTGGGTGTAGTAACTGTATCTATGGATGCATGTTCAGTGAATCGGTAAAAACTTTCTACTTTCCACATTCATACCCGCTGCACTCACATAAGTGGAAAATCTCGACACATTTCTAGACTCCTCTGCTCATTAGAGCATGTAATGAAAGCGGATCTGTATACTTAATTGAATCTTATTAATATTATATCTTAAATATTTGATTTTAGTAAAGGAAACTTGAGAATAGTCTTCCACATTTTAAAAGAGAATATCTGTTATTTTAAATAAAACTATATTTTAATTCTGATCTGATACTATTATTATTTATCGTGTAAAACTCAACACGAACGTTTTCAAGGAGTTTGATTGTGAACTATTGTTTAAAAGAAATAAAATTACATAGTTTGTTATTATTTTTATTTTTTTCCTAAAATAATTTATTTTACATTAAATATACCTAAAACCGTAGTCACGAATAAATAAATTACAATAAATTATTATTAACTGACATAGATATTAGATACGAGTATGAAGATGGACATCGGGTTTTTATGGTTTCCATTAGGTGGACGGTACTTTGGTTTGAGGTCACTTTGTATGTTCTTAGCGCAGGGTCGTAGCTAGGTGGGAGGACCGAGGTCGTGCAGCTACCAGGCGGCTACGCACTCTCGCTTGCTTGCAACTGGTCCGCGTAGTAGCGGTAAGGATCCACGGTGCCCGACCTCGCTGGCCTCACCACATATAAGTTCCGCCTTCGAATTAAAGACTAGAATTAAAAAATATTGAATTAACGAAAGTCTAAACAATTTTATTTTGAGAATTCACTTTTGTATATATTTTTATCCAATTAATTAACTAAAATGTAATATGATAAACATTGTTATTAAACATTAAAATTAAAATATACTTTATTTTATTAAGATTCCAAAATAAAATGCTCTAAGGTAAATGATTAATAGTTTTAATGATTTCAGGAAAATTCATGAAATATTTTTTCCTAAATTAGCAGGTCATTGACTTCAAAATTATTTGGATTGTCGTAAATTAGAGGCATAATTAATACTTTATTGTTTCATATATTAATTATATTTATTATTTACATTAAGATAAATATATCCTTTGCTACTAATTTACCTATGGTGGCCATCTGCGTGAACTTGGAACGTAGTTTCACCAGCCGCGCCATCATGGCTGAATAGTTTCTTAAGGGCGATGATTCCAGCAATTGTTAGCGCTACCTTGCTAGCAATGAGCGCTTTACCAGCTATGGCAGCTAATGTCTTTAAGGCAATACCTCCCACGATACTGACGGTTGTAAAAATCCCAAGTAGCAAGTAGGGTAGTACCTTCTTACCTAAAAATATATATAACTCATAATATAAATACTATATGAGACTACATGTACACCAAAGTTTCATGTGATATAGAACTTACCTCTACCTCTACCTTCTGAGGCTAAATCCATCGAAATAGTGTGCGTGTCTAATAATTGCTCGAATCGAGTACGTAGCATAGTATCAAGTTTGTCCTCCATCGACATTCCCGGGAGGAAGCGAGGCTCTGCTACAGAATTTGGCGTATCAGCTTGTTTAACCAATGTAAGCCCATCAGCGAGCTGTACACTTTCCTGTGTAACACAATGAAAAAATTAAAACACATGAAATTCACTTTACACGATAAGATTATCACTGAAAGCACTAATTCACCTGTTCCACTGCTCTTGTTAAAGCAACGAGAGCTTTGCCTTTTAGACACATTGTTAAATGTTTCTGCGCACTACAATCGTCGTAAAGTTTTTGTAAAATGGAGAATTCCGCTGATGGCCACCAAGAACTCTCATCTGCTCTACTGCTTTCAATTTCATTCTGCGCATAGTCTTCAGCATCCATCCGACGTGACCTTCTTGGTCCGCGAACATGTCCGGAGACCACAGCTATACAGATAATTAGTACCGCTATCCGAAATGAAGCACACATTTTTTTTCTATCAATTTAATTACACTATACTTAAAAAGATAAAATTAACGTTTATGAGGGTGGCCTAGCGACAACTGATGGTCGAGGGAAACGATGCGAGCTTATAACGGCGAGTCGCTTCACCGACTTGCACCACCAAACATCCGCCATTCCGCACCAATTCTCTTGCACGCTGACTTACGTAACTGAACTTGAAATGATGGAGAACAATTTTCCAAGCCAATTTCTCCGATAAAATGTACAAAAAAAGCGAGAAGTACGTATGTTATTAATTTTATGTGTATATCAGATTTATGTGTGTGTATGAAAAACTATAATTGTAGTCGACTTTGCGTGCTTCATTAAGACGTTTTAAGTCCCACGTTTCACTCACGGACGACCGGTTTCAGCCCATTAGTAGATGTTGCAGCGTATGTAACTATAGTAATTTTGTCTCTAATGACACCTATAAAGAGTGCAAGGTAGATTTGCGCACAATTAATTTGCACACCTCAAGAATGTGTGTTATATATGAGGATACAACTTAAGGAACTGCGGATATCTACGATTAAAAGAAAGTAAAAGTTGTATCGAACCGTATCAAACGAAATGTTATATTCTGATAATAATTATTATTTATGTTCTTTTTCTAATAATTATTTTATAGTCAGACTATATGACAACAAAATAACAACTTATTAAAAAAATTAAATTCTAAATTAATACGAAATGATTTATGAAATGATAGACATTATGCGAAAATATTAAATAGATTTACTCTAGTCGGGCTACTTTTTATATGATTAGGTTAGCCCTAATTTTTGTCAACCACTATGTGTGAAACATGTTACTTTCGGTATCCTTACTAATATTACAAATAAAAAAGAACGTCTGTATATTTTTTGTTTACCATTTTGTCATTCTTTTCCAAAATAACAAAGCGATGAATCTATTTGATTTTTTACGTAGAAATAGTATTTATATGATGTTAATTATCGTACAATCTATAATGTAACTTATCCGTTTGTTCCAATAAAGATTTTTTTAATAAAATAAAACATTATTAGTTACTACTAGTAAGTATTTAATACTTTAGTTTATGAGTCAGGATATTTCAGTAGGTGAAAATATAATTATAATATATTTTAGTGAGGAAGTAATAGATGTAATGTTTACTACGTTATTTAATTAATATCATTTAAAAAAGAATATTTAGGATTACATAAATACATATTCAAACAAATTCAACCAAGTAGAATAGTTTTCCAGTTGATTGGTCAACAAATCTACTTATACATCAAGGTTTTTGTTTGATTTCCACAAGAAGATATGATTGTCACGATCTAAATAAATAGAAATGTACCAGCAGTTGTATTAGATTTCCTGAGTCGGTACAAATACGTCTTAAACAATTCTAATTATAAACCCTTTTGTATAAAGTAAGTCTAGTTACGTCGCTATAGTAATCTTTAGACTGCCTCATTAGTTTAGTGGCTATTGGCTGATCCTGATGTCCTTTAACTAAGCCTCAGGATCTACAACCGGGCCAAGTATGATTATAAAAATTTTCTCATTATAAATCTTAGTCTGCACATAACATTTAAATCTGTTACTTGTTTTGTTAATCACTTGCTTCAAAGTACCTTTCAGCTGACCAGTTTTTCTTAGGGTTTTAAATCATTAACATTATTATCATTAGTAAAACATCTCACATTATTAACATTAGTGAAACGGCTTCTCTATTTTATTCTTTATACGCGGCTAATCAATCAATAACCTTAAAAAAGACGTGTGGTGGACCGTAGATGAAGTTGGTCAAATATCAAATAGAAAAAATTTTGCACGCATGGAAATGTAGCTTTTAGGATTGAAAATGATATGGAGAACATATTACATATAAAATGAGAGAGGATAGAGTTAAACTTAAAACCTACCCAAGTTAGGTACAATTCCTCGCATATTTAAAAGTCCAAGGGAAGAAAATGAGATACCGAAAAAATCTGCAGCATGAAACTAATTTGAATGAAAATTTTGGAAAACTTTTAGATAAAGACGATGCATATTAGATGCTCGTGTGTATAAAAATACTTTGCTAGACAGATATCGGACCTAGAACGAACCGAGATCGGAGTGTGGATTGATCTTTAATCGTCAATATTTGATGATATGGCAATCCACATTGGCTATTATCATTAATATAGTGTGTCCATGATGTAAAAGTTGTAACAAAAATTCTAAGGTCTTCTCAGCTACCATATGACAAGTCGGATATGTCAAGTAATCAAAAAACAATAGATTTTCGTTACGTGGTCACAATACTTTCTCATATTTGTTGTACTTATAACCCAAAAATAAAAATGATAATAGATAATATGAGTACCTAATCTCAATTAATAAATATTTTTTTGATAATAGTAATCATTATAGACTTACATATATTTTATTATTTATAAATACAATAATAATCGCGGCCCACCTACTAGCCTCGATATTTCATACTATACATATGATAATGAGGGAGGGGCAAATGTATAATAGACTAAATCTCAATAATTTACATAGAGTACATACATACTATTTATATGGGTCATAACTCGCCGTTCGGTGGTTTCAGTTACGTCTATTTCAGAGGGAAATAGACCTAAAACAGGGCCGGCAACCTCGAGAGGCTAGTCCACCGAACTTGCCTTGGGGATCTTCGTGACCTGCACTACTCCCAAGACCTATGCCTCCCTACCGTCTCTGAAGGAGATGGTAGGGTAGGCCTACACCTAAACTACCATGCAAGGACATGTCGTAAGGAAAATCGTAAAAGCCTAGGTCCAGGCCCGCCCCAAGGGCCTTGGGTTGTATTATAACGTCTTTTCCCGTGGGAAAGAGATAATTTCCCGCGGTAAAAAGTAGAGTTCAAGACGAAAAGAATGAGCCCTATCTGAAAATTGAACGACTTTTTTTTAAATATAAACGCCCACTTGAACTTGGGGGTGATATTCACCCTCTCGAGACCATAAAACATACTTTTCTCGGAAATGGCTAAACATTTCAATTTTATTTTTTTTTTTAATTTATTATATGTATTTCGAAGATTACATTCCCTTAGCTTCATGGAAATCAAAAGATTATTCTAGAAATTAAAAATAAAAAACCAAGAAAAAGTGAAAAACCGAGTTTTTTGCAAATATCTCGAAAACTTTGAGGTTATTGTAAAAAGTGTTATTTATAAAAGTTGTAGATTTTTACTAGATCTACAACATTTGTAGAAAAGATTTTTCAATAGAACGTCACAGTAAGCCGGAAATTGAAAAAAAAACTATTTTTCAACGCTTTGCGTCCCCCCATTTCTCGGGGGTAGGTAGGCATGTGGGACATTTTATGAATTTCTATTCCTTATATACCTACTAGCATATGAAAATCATAAAACTTCATGTTTTCAATATTTTGTTCCCAAGCTGGATTCCGATTGGACTAATAGTAATACAGTTATTATAATACTTATTGAAAAAAAAATGTTTAGAATTAAAATCAACTAATTTAGAATCAACAATAATTAACAAAGTGTTAATAATTAATATAATCTTAATATGCGTCTTTGTTACGTTCTTATTCTTTGTTAACTGCCTCCGTGGTGTAGTGGCTAGCATGTACGGCTGCACATTCGGAGGTCCTGGGTTCGAGTCCCGGGTCGGGCCAAGTTTAGTTATTGAGTCTTTCTGTATAAGTAAGCCTCAGTAACAGCCCGGAGTTGGGAAGTTGGCGGTGTTTCACCCCCGTGCCTCGGAGAGCACGTAAAGCCGTCGGTCCTGCGCCTTAACTCTCACTGGTCGTGTCGAGCAGTCGTCCCACCGGAATATGAGAGTGACAGGAATAGAGAGTGCACTTGTGTCTGCGCGTACACTTGTGCACTATAATATCTCCTGCGCAGTTGGCTAGTCTCAATGAGATTGGCCGCCGTGGCCGGAATCGGTCGGGAGAACATCATTCTTTGTTATATAATAATATATTTAGTGTGTCTAGTTTTTTTTTTTCGTAATGTTTCACCAATTTTTTCAAACGAATTTTTATGAGTATTAGTTTATACCAAATATTATAACATATATTTTTAACAGTGATAGATTCTCAAGGAACACTGAAATAACAATTATTTTATTTATATTTTTTTTAAAAAGGGTTTTTAATAATCCCAAAAATCTAAATAAAATATGTAATATGCTACTGAATGCTATATACTAAACTATATACAATACTAAATACTTAAAACCTCGTTTTAGTTTTAAAGTTAGCTTTTAAGGCTTCCGAGATATACCATTTTGAACGAAACTCATAGTTACATTGATTTTTCTTCATATCTCAAGGTCATATCGGAGTACGGCAGTGAAATTTATGAAGTGATTCGCTATACTTATCCGGCTACAGGCACCCTTTATTCCCTTTCTTAGTTTTATATTATACAAAACTAAAAAAAAATATCAACTAAAAATAATCAATTGAAATTATTTAATTTAGATTGCTATTTTATAATCTTAAGATTTTTTATTTATAAAGAAAAAAATTATGAATTAAAATCTACTTTTAATTAAAATCGCATATTTTAGCTACCGTTTATTTTAGCTCAATTCAATTCATTTTTTTTTGTTACTGACTTCAAAACGCAAAGAGAATGTAACCATCATGGATGACAAATAAAACCTACCACCTTGCAAAGAAAATCTACCAACTTTTAAAATATTTAAAAAAATTTGGCTCTGTGTCCGCAAAAATGACATTAATACCTTCAATATTGTCAACTCCAAAGAATGTATGCTTTCAAAGAATAAAATAGTAAAAAAGTCATATTATTTTTATATTGATATACTTATTTTAACTCTAAAAACATTCAAAATCTTGAAATAAGTAGTCCATGATATATTTCGCAATTAAAACTACTTTTATTATAGAAAATTAAAAAAAATGGTCTTAAAATTATTTTATTGAAGATCGTACATTAATTGATTCTTTTGAATTCTCAATTATCACTGCTATATATTGTCTTCAGGTTCCAGTAAGTATATTTATATGAATAAAGGAATTAAATATTTATAATTAAAAACTATTAACTCAGGTTATATATATTATTTGTTATTATCACAATTCGTTTTTCAATATATATTTTGTCGAGTTTTATATTGGTAATTGAGGAACGATTCTGCTTTCACATGGGGTTCCTTATAAAAAGAGGTTAAATATTTGTTATCCAATAGAAACATTAATTATGTGTATCATATTATTATTGTGAGGCCTCTAGAAAACTTTAAAAAATATGGGTGGGTAGATCTACCAACTTTTCAAATTAGAATTGGTAGGAAACTCAAACTACCAACTTCTGGAATCATATCTAACTCAGACTTCATAGACAAACTTTGAGCTGGTAACACTTGTCTGCAGGGATGTTAGATATACCAATTTCTTGATATGCGTACCATTTTTCAGGGTCTTGTACCATATACGAAGTAAATATTGTGCTGGTACGCAATAATACCAACATTCTACATTGATCACTAAATGTTTTTTTCTTTTATTTAAGACTATATTAGTTAGTAGTAAGTTAGTAAGTCTTGGTTACAAGATTGATTATTGTAAAAAAATACTATTCATAAAGATATTTATCTTCGACAAATCAAGTAACTTTAACTAAAATAAAACATAAACTTGCGTAGTGCATCTATATTCTATAAAAATGTGGTGATTTAAAAAAAATATATTAGCTACCCGAATTGCTCCCGCTCTCGAGTTTTGCGCTTAGCAACAGATTTAGTCATTCATTTTTATTTATATAGGCATAAATAATCTACCCATCAAATTATTATAACAAATAATTAAATTAATTCATTAAATATTTACAAAACATCTATAGTATGAATGTTATTGTGTGTACCAATTTTTATTTGTCAAATACCAGCTTTTAGCGACATCTGTACCAGGTTTACTGGGCCACTATCTAACATCCGTGCTGGTCTGTGGCCTGTACTCAGTGCTTTAAACAAGTCAATCTGACATTACAAATCACAACTGCCAAAGTGTATTTCTTAGCTTAAGTACTGTCTATGTTTCTACTTTCTTAGTTTAATTAATAATTATTAATTTGATGGAAGAGGAATGGATTAAGGTGAACGGTAAAATTTTATTATTCGTCTTATCTATTCCCTGGGTAAAATGAAAAATCTGAATTCCAAATGACATCCCTCGAAGCCACAAAATAAAAATTGAATTGAAAATCTGGATTATTTCTAATATTTAAATATTATTAAATTATTAAATTTTAAAGGGAATTCATTGTGCGCATTTTCATTCTTATTTTGTAGAAATATAATTAATCCCGTAGTGTAGCAGGATAATATAAAATGTCCACGAAGGATTTAGATTTATCGTATGCTGGAAACGACCCAGGTGCGGCAAAATTTGGTAATTTTATAAACTATTATTCATTTCATAGTCCCGAAGAAAGAGTTCAAAATTTTGATGTCAAAATGTTTCCTATGAATGAAAATAAAGAATTAATATGTCTAGATGTAGGTTGTAATACTGGAGAATTAACAAAACAATTATATACTTATTTATCCACAATATATAGTAATGCAAAAATTAAAATGCTAGCTATTGACATTGACCCAACCTTGATTAAAAGAGCTCAAGAACACAATAATGACTGTAATATCTTATTCACTCCATGTGATATCACTACAGATGAAGGACATAAATTAATAACAGAATTTATAAAAATTCATAACAAAGATATATTGGATATAATTTTTTGTTTTTCTGTTACAATGTGGATACACATTAACAATGGAGATCAGGGATTAGCACAAGTTTTAAAATTTATCAAAGAAAATTCAAGAACAATTATCATAGAACCACAACCCTGGAAATGTTACAAAAATGCTCAAAGGAGAATGAGAAGATCAGGTAAAAGTTTTGAACTCTATAATTCATTGAATATTAGAGATAATATAGATACTGTTATTGAAAATGTTATTAGTGAGAGCCATGTTAAGGTGTATGAATCTCCATATTCTTCTTGGAATAGAAAGATACAGAGTTTTTTAATGAAATAAATATTTAATTATACACAACTAATGAATGAATGAATATATTATTAATATAGACAATACTTTGTTTTTATTTATGTTCTTCTTTCTTATTTGTCATAACCACTATATTTTTCAATTTTTTCTCTGAATAATTAGCATAGTATAAATTGTTAAATTAATTGTTATGTCACACAGGCTTCTAATAACAACAAGTGTATAAAGATAGCAGAATTCTCATCCAAATTCAACAATATACATACTAACAACATTAGTCTTTAAAATTACAATACATGAGTCAAAGGATTACATACATAGAATTTAAATACTTTAAAATGACACCCACTCCCAAAAGTTCTTATATATATATAAACAATATTACTAGTGCAGATTTTTATCACGATCATAAATACAAATAGTTATAGCACAGAACACATAATCCTCACTAGCATGGATGTCTCGTCCCATACAAAGAAATTGGGCAGCGCTAATGGGGAAGGTTTCTTGAAAGGAGGCACTACATACATGATCTATTTACATTCAGTCTGAGGTTAAGCAATGATATGAGATGATTATGATATCTCTTTTGTACCTGGTTATATTTTGCTTCTATTGTGTTGGCGTCTTACCTGTGCAATGTATTGTACCTGAAAGTAAGACCAGCTGAAGGAACAATTAAGAAGAGAGGTGCATCCTGTGGTGGTCCTGACTGACTGATGAATCACACAGCCCAAGCCGCTGGTCGTAAAAACGTGAAATTTGGAGGATGTATTCCTCATATGGTGCATCCAATTACACACAAAGGGTTTTTCGAATTTAATCTACAGGTGAATAAAATAGTGAATTAAAGATTGAATAAAACACTCTCATTCTTAATGAAATACACAAAAAGTGGTGTTTAGCTTTAAGAAAAAAAATAAGAAATATATTTATTTGGTTTTTTCAAAATTCATCCTATAAAGGGGCAAAAGGGGGTAATGAAGTTTATATTTGGGCAAAGAATACAATAAACTAAATAAGTGTTTTAGTATTTTTCGAAATTCAGTCCCATAAGGGGATACAATGGGGGATGAAAGTTTGTATGAAACTGTAATTAACCACTAGAACCCCACGTTTTGTGACATGCAACACCCGTTGAACACCGAGCCCGCGCGTCATTTTTCCCCGATACAATCATTATTCATTACATAAAAAAACACTCAATTCAAATTATATTTACAACAATTAAAAAGTAAGTATTTAAAAAATCCAAATAGGTGCAATAAAATAACGTAATTTTTTTGGACAAATTAGATTCAAAATCATTAAATAAAGCGCAATTTTTATAAAAAAAAAATAAATGAAATTTTGATTAAAAATCGAATAATTATGCGAGAGTACAGTCTCGTAGCATTAAAAAATTAATTTATGTATTTTAATATATTATGCAATATATTACGAAAAAAGTAACATATTATTTATTTATGTACAATAATCTTTTCATGAGTAGTAAAACTTTATTGTATATCTATGACAAATAGAGTCAAATTTTTGTATGAAACAAATGCCCCTAGCTAAAAATATACCATATCTCAAAAACCACTCACATATCTTCTTCAAATAATAACTACCCCTATCTTTTTGTTTTTAAAATAATAATTTTAGAATGAGAATTTCAATAATACAGCTCTTATAGTTTCAGTTCTTCATGTGTTGAACAATGCGAAAACTTGAAAAGTACAATATTTAGAGGAACATAATACAAATCAAAAAAAATATTCTAGGTACGTTTTAACGGTTAGCGTAAAATAAATATAGACACATAGAACCTTGTAGCATTAATAGTTCTAAATAAGTACTAAAATTGTAACATAGAACCTTGTAATAGTGAGCCAATGTCTACCTTATAGTATAAAACATGAGTATTTGATTTTTTATTTTTATTATTAAGCTAATAAATAAATAAATAAAAATTCTCCACTGTGTCTACTGTCTAACAAAAAGCAAAAAACAATCTTACTTTTACAACATATTATATTAAAACATCGATATTATAGATAATAATAATAACACATTTCAATGTCTAACTGGTCTTTGATGACTGATGAGAGTTCAAATATGTCAAATTTGACAGCTCATAGGTATTATTTGTAAATAAACATATTTTTTATAATAAAACTATTGAAATATGCTACTAACAACTGAAAATATGCAGTTATATTAGTTTTTCTTTAATGATTTACCTTTATCGGACGCCAAATCAGAGAGTAATAGTAAAAATTCATGTTATATAATGGCGACTTTTTAAATAAAACTATCTTTTCGGATTATTTCGCAGATTTATTTCAATTTTTGGTTCCCGACGTTTCGAATGCTTTACAGCATCCATGGTCACGGGAGAGACTGAGGTGTTACATGTCTTGAAGTTATAGTTGTTACAGACAGCCTACCCACAATTAACAAAATGAAAATTGCAAAAATTACCTTACAATATTTTTTAACAAAAAATTGTATATATTGTATGTGTATTAATTTTTGCAATTTTGATGCTGTAAAGCATTCGAAACGTCGGGAACCAAAAATCAAAATAAATCCGCGAAATAATCCGAAAAGATAGTTTTATTTAAAATGTCAAATATTCGCGTAAATCTAAGAAAGTATTAATGGCGACTTATTTTACGAAATGTATACATCAAAATTTGTTGGACCAAAAAAACTAATTTTATAACGTGATTGTACACTTATTAGTATCTCAATAGTGGCAAAAAATACTAACAATTAATATTCATACGTTTACGGCATAAGTTCACTAGTTTAAAGATTTCAAATTACACAAAAACCATAGCGAATCGCGCGCGCTTCATTTTAAGTTTAAACTATTTTTGACGCGTTTATTTTTAACGTTGTCGGCATTTAATTAAAATATTATTTTTTATATACTTCATAAAACTTCTAAAGCTTACTTGTGTATCACTCATTTAGCATAAAATAAACTGATTTCATCTTGTAATAAGTGATAAAAGTGCAGCGGGCGAAGTGGTGCCTATAAGCACCAGCGGGGCTTGACGGTAGCGCCGGAACCCGGAAGTGGTGCCTATAGGCACCAGCGGGGTTCAAGTGGTATGTAAAAAAGTACAAAAAATAAAAATAAAATATTCATCTGTAGACGATTTAAGAGTTTTAAAATCACTTTCTGCAAAATGATGTCCACATAGCCTTAAATATAAAAATTGTGATTTCGCCAAATTTGGTCGTCTTATTGCTTTAGCCTACAATTTCTTCAGTTTTTGTCTTTTAGGAAGAAATGATATCCATTTTCTTTGCATCCTGGCACTGCATAATTTGTCATTTTAATCAAATTTTAAATAAAATGAAAAAAAAACATCCAGGCTATAGAGCTTCATAATATACTGAGGATTTTAGTGATCGCGGCATCTAGCGCGAGAAAAATGCAAAATTCTTCCTCATTCGGGCTATTTTTGTTTGCTTAAATAATATGTCGTAGAATCGCAAAAGTTAAACTGTTTTATTTTATAAATAACTAGCGACTCACCCTTACTCCGCTTCGGGTTCATCCCTAGACAAAAATAAATCTATCCTACGTGAACTGCACATTTTTCCGGGATGATATATAATTAACGGGCTATCTAATGCAAAAAGAATTTTTTAAATAGTATTTTATCTAATTACTGATATTTCAATAATCAGTAAAATAATGCAAATTTAATTTAAGAGCACATATTTTCGATTCACTTAAAAAAAATTAAAACAATAATATACCTTTTTGAGATATATTTTATTTTAATTTAAAACAACTTATAGTAGCAAATCGATACATGTAACGTCATCTATTGGCATTTAATTTGAACTAATTTTATCTTTGCTCGTGATGAGATGCCATAAAATAGAGATGGTAAACTGGATAACTTTGAACACAAAATAAACTGAAACTGTGTTTTTAATTTGACGCTTATTATTTATACAATGTCGCCGTAAGCATTCCAACTTTGTAATTTAAAGAATCGTGAAAACATAATAAAAGTTGGGACTCCACGTAAAGCATACCACTGTTTTTGTATTATTTTTACCGTAGAATTTATCTCTGCTATTATTTTTGCGAAATAATCGATATTTTATTAGTTTTTGTACGATTTTGGAGTTACATTTATTGATTTTTTCTAAAGAATTGATTTTGAGGTAATTATAGAACGAAATTAAATTCATAAATTGTCTAATCTTGTTTATTCATTAGTTAATAATGTAATTTAAAAAAATTAAGTTGATATTTACAAAATTTAGTCATAGTTTTATTAAAAAATCTTAAGACTAGGTAAAAAATAAATAAAAATTTTTTTTTACTGAACTCTACGTCGATTTTTTCCTAAGATATTCGACTTTCGATGAAAAATGATCCTTTTCTTTTTTATCATCAATATCTTAGCATTTGATGGATGCACAGTAGATCAAAGGGTAATATTAAAAAATTGAGTCATATTTCTACAAGGACCTATTATAGATTAAAAAAAATATATTTTTCATTTTTTAGCGTCCACTTGAAGTTGGGGGTGGGTGATTTTCAACCTCTCGGGACCATAAAAGTTACTTTTCTCGGAAATGGCTACATATTTCAATTTCGATTTTTTTTTCATTATTATATGTATTTTGAAGATTACATTTACTAAGTTTTATGAAAATCAAAAGATTATTCTAGAAATTAAAAATAAAAAACCAAGAAAAAGTTAAAAACTAAGTTTTTTGCAAACATCTCGAAAACTTTGAGGTTATTGTAAAAAGTGTTATTTATAAAAGTTGTAGATTTTTACTAGACTATTCCGATTGGACTAATATTATACTCTTCACAATGAGCACGTTATGTGTCTATATAATTATTTTTTTAATGTTGTATGTCTACAGTATTGTAATAGGTATCTTACGATTAGTAAGAAATTGCTATGCATATAGTTCTCATACAACTATTAATAAAAAATAAGTTACAAATTTAATTTTCTTTAAAACTTTTGGTGTATGCTGTTGATATATTATTAACAAAACTTCGTTCAAAGTTACCCTATATTTAATTAATTAATTACCCTAAAATAATTTATGATTATGAGGTTCAAATACTGACAGTTTTACTTTAATCATCTACATCCATCACTGACATTAATCATTATTGACAGTTAATGTAAAATAAAAATACAATGGCTGGCTAATGGATAACAGAAGAAATTTGTAGATTTGCACAATATTATCTGATATCTCATTTATTCAGTATTTGCTCAACGTAGTACTTTTTATTCTTTTTTTCTACGCAAGATAATCAACAAAGAAAAATTAATTAAGGTGACGAATCAATATATTTTTAACACATTGTAGGTACTAAGTAAAATTTATAACCTCGTATGTTTGATACATATTTTCATAAACAAAACCGTTTATTGAAACAATTTTGAAATTCGTCAATAGGATAGAACATATACTTTATTTAAATGGAAATGTGTCTATTAAATAAAGACAACATATTAAATTACTTATTCTCTCTAGTGGTGTATGTTTGTTACTCCTTTAAGCTGAAACGGCTAGACGTGTTTAGACGTACGCATACGGACTATTACCTTAATTTAAGGTAAGGCAAGAGTTTGGCATCTAGGAATAGCTAGTAACTTATACATTCAAGGACACAATTTCTAATCATTTAGTAGTATTTAATATTTAAAAAAAATATTATCTTATTATATAATATGTTCAAGTCTTTTATTGAAAAGTATGAATTTTGATTCTTATTAATTCCATCTATTTATTCAATCTATTTTTGCCTATTATTGCAGGACTTGTTGTCACCATGGCTAAGTATATGCAAAACCGCTTTAATCAGAGACCCATTCAAAATACATCATGGAACCAACACAATATGTGGCGACAAAGACATAATTTGCATAACAGACATTTTACTAGACCTGTATGGACATCTCCATTATTGGAATTTGACTATAAATATTGGTGTGAAACATGTGACAAAGGCTTTAGAACACCAGCTCATCTTGAATACCATAGGAGTTTGCATCAGGTAGACAAATATGTATATAGTATAAAATTATATAAAAAATATATTTAGCCACATAATTATTTGCTAGATATATTGAGTAGATACCAAATAGTTCACAAAAAGAAGAATATGGATACAAATTGCTATCATGTTCTTTGAAAACATTACCATGATAAGCAACATAGATTATGTCAAATATATTGAAAATTAGTGGCAATCCATGCGCATTTTACCTTGTTATACATAGTTCTTTTTATTTGGTACTTTTCCCAAAAAAAAATACACAAAATGAAATAAAACATTATTTCATGTTGTGTATTTATGAAATACTGTAACCTGTGGTTTCATGAACATTGTTTTCCTCACAGTAGCCCTTTTTCTGGCATACATAGAAGGTGCTCAAAATTTTTGTAATATTCTATTTATACTTGTTCCTTTTTGAGATAAAAATAGAATAAATTGTTTCAATTTTCATCCTTAATAGTAATTTTATTCTTTATATTTTTAGAAATGTAATATTGATGGATGCCAATTTGTAGCACATCCACAAGTAATAACTAAGCATATTCAGATGCAACATGCCACTGGTTTATTTAAGAAAATTGGTAGACTTAATAATCCTGAAGAAATAAAAAGATGGAGAGAAGAAAGGAAAAAGAAATATCCCACTAAAGAAAATGTAGAAAAAAAACAAGCTCAAATGAAGGAAAGAATAAAACGAGGTGAAAAGATGGGTATGACTAGAGAAAGGAATATGAAGAATATCAATAAAGGTAAAATTTTCCCTTTTATGTATGTAATATTTAAAAAGTATCTATTTCATTTTCGTATATATGGATTACGGAATCCATCGAAATACAAAAATTAGGTCATTTTTATTGGTTTGTCTTTGTAAAAAAAAAGTTCTTTTATAATATCTTATCCTTTTTTTCATCTTTAATATTTTACGGCATTCTACTCCAAAAATAAAAACTAGTTCTTAAAGCTTGAAATCAGCGCAGTATGTCCATATTGCATATTGGTTAATAGGTAAAATATTAAAATTTGATTTAATTTTACAGATATGCAAAAGAAAGGAAAACTTCATTTATCTAATCGAAAAAATATAGGAACACTAAATAATAGAAAAAGAACATTACCACAATTGCATAAAAAAACACCACTGGCAAAGAAAATATGTAAAATTATTCCTCCTATGGAAGAAAACAGAAAGCTCAAACCATTCATGGGTATTCAGGATTTATTAAATGAAGACAATATTGAAGAAGATTTACAAGACATTGAAAGTAATGATTTAATAGAAGATGAAGAACAAAACATTCCCGTTGAAAAAGGTAATCAATCAGAACCAACACTTTGTGGAGCTCTCACATCCTTAATATGCAATTACGGATCATCAGATGAAGATGATCCTGAGGAAAAAACAGATAAAACGTGTGAAAAAACAGACAAAATATCGGATGAAAATAAAAGAAAAGTAGAAGAAAAAGATAATACATTAAAACCTAATAATGGTGTTTTCAAAATATTTGTTAAACCAATTGAACAGTTAATTGATAAGAATAAAATACCTCAGGACAATGTGACAGACACTAGTAAAACAGATCATAATGAAAGCGAAGATGACAGTGGACCTGAAGAATCCAGAATAATTAAAGAAAATGTTTCAGCAAATGAGTTACAAATATCCAATAATAAGACTAGAAAAGAAAGATCAGGCTTGGCAAACAAACAAAGACTAACAAGGAACTCAGTAAAATTAAGAAAAAAATTACCTTCCACACTTTTAGAAAAATTGTTACATAAAGAAATTCAGCATGAGAGAAACATAATTTTACAATGTGTAAGATATGTTATAGAAAAGAAATATTTCAATGAAGATTCATAAATATTGAATTTTAATAAAAATAAAAATTGACAAGATGTTTATGATTGAGGTGTTGAGGATTCTTTCATGAAATTAAATGATATAATTTTAATAGTTTCAGGCAAAACAATGTAAATATTAGACAGTGAAATGAATATTTGAACTATGAACAAACTGATGTGGAATATACACCGGTTGCACATCTAAATTTAGCAATATTTACAATCATTTGCAAACAAAGTACAAGAAAACATAAAGAAATCAATATTTTTTGCATGCTGTTTTGAGGCTTGTATGAGTTGTATTGAGAATACTAGAATCATGACTTACAGGTAAAATGGTCACAATATATTATGAAATGTGATTATTAATTTAATAAAGTAATGTTCATTTCATTTATTACTTATTTACTTAAAATTAAAATGATTTTATTACCATAACAAAATAATAATAAAGCTTTTATATATGATATAGACTTATGCTGTGACGGAAATGTTCAGCATTCCTGTCAAAGTTTAAGAGATGTTTTCGTATAAGTTTTCTTTTTAATGTTTTAAAGAAAACATAAAATTAACCAAGGATTCATTGGTATTGTTTAAATTAGGCAAATCAAAAACGAGCTGTAATATTTCATTTATTTTAGACTGACATATAATGGAAAAATGTCCAAAGAATGGAAAGATTATAATTATCTATACTAATATTATAAAGAGGCAGTATGTTTATTTAAATGCACTAATCTAAGGAACTACTAATCTGATTTAAAAAATTCTTTTTCTATTAGATAGCCTACTTATTAAGGAAGGCTATAGGCAGCATAATATCATGCTACCCAAGGGAGCATAGCAGTAATCATCTCAACAAATTCCTTCTGACTTCCATACATTAATGGTAAAGGGAAGGGAAAGAAGAATCGATTTTTTTGTATTTTGTATCAGGGTGAGCCATGAGTTCTGCTAGTTGCCTTATAATCATTTGAATATTAAACAAAATGTAATTATGGTTCTTAAAAGAAAACATAAATGATAACATAAAGGTTAGTGTTTTCAAATTTTTTTAATAACAAGATAATGAAGTTATGTTTTGTTTTCTACTTATGTTGTCACTTCTTCTGTGCTAGATTCAAATTCCAATTTAACATCACCACCAAGTGTATCTACATCCATTTCTGTTTCTTGAGAGTTAAGCATGTTAAGTGTAAGCTGTAAAAGATAAATACTATCACAGAAATGTATTAAGTAAAATTGTTATGTTAAATGTCATAGTTATTATGTAAATTAGTATGGTGAATCCTAATTTTTTTGCAAATTACATTTCAAATAGAAATATTATTGATTGGTAATAGCTTACCTGACCTGAACCAGTACTACTCAAAGGTCCCAATCGTTCTTCTTGGGCTTTTCTTTTTACAGGGGTTTTTGGCTGAGAACTGAGAACATGAAACAACATTGTAGGAAATAAAATATATCTAGTGGCAATTTTATAAAATTAATTACTTTACCATCCATGATAATTTGACCTATACTTTTAAAATTTAAAACATTATCATTGAACACAATAAAACAATAATATAAGTGTTGTAATTTAGTGCTAGCCAGTAGAGAATCAGCTTACCGCCTATATATTTATAAAATTCGTTAATCTGTATATAATTTTTTTAATACCTTGTTTGAGGTTCTGACATTGGGTGTAACATCATCGTCATTTCTGCCAATTTATTAAATGCTGCACCAGCTTCTGTAAATATTTCACCAACCTGAAAACGAAGAATTCGTTTTCGTGTTATCCGAAATATAATAAAAAACTATGTAAATGCATAATAATAATAGTACCTTTGCCGCAGAATTATTCATTATATTTTTATGTTTCAACGTTAAATTCTTTGTATGTATTTGCACATTCAGTATATTTTTAGTAATCAGTAATCACAAAAATATTTTGATTTGATTGGATACGTACGTAACTTATTACTTAATTAACTGTCAAAATGCCAAACACAGATTATGTCACTGAAGAAAGGATAGGACTTCGCTAAGAGTAATAAAGTATTCTGTGATAAAGGATTAAGTTCCTATCAAATTAACATTCCGTTTACTTTAAAAGGTATTTCATGTTTCAACAAGTGATAAATTAAAAATTTAAAAAATACAAAAAAAAAACGGACAAAGGCAAAGCTGATTCGTACGTTGAATTGAAAGTTCCGTTTTTATATATAGCAATATACTCTATGGTTCCGTTGCATTCAACAATGGGCCTGGGGAAGAATTTTTCCTTTTGCCTCACCAGATGTCGCGATCACTATGATGAGACTATTGTAAAGCTCTATGCGTGGACGGTTTTGTTTTCATTTTATTTATAATGACAAATTGTGCAGTGCCCCAATGCAAAGAAAATATTGGATTTCATTTGATCCCAAAGACAAAAAACTGAAGAAATTGTAGACAAATTATGGAAAAACTATAATTCTCATTACTCCAGTATCTTTATGTCTTTAAGAAATAGAATGACTTGGCCATCGTTCATGGCAAATAACAATTTATATTTGCCTAATATTAACGTTCTGAGAGTAGGTATTCTTTATGTTTGTGTATACATAAATTTGACCCGGTAGCGGTTTGTTCAATTAAGACTATTTTAAAATAGTAGAATATTATTATTAAGTTTTCATCTGATGACGAAGCCATCCTATTTATTAAAGAAATAAAGATAGGTATGTAATATTGATACAGTCTCTATATAAGGTTGATATTTAAATAATTGGGTAACAATTTATGACAGTTGTTCGATAGATGCTTCGTAATTTCATATTAATGCACTGAATAAAATATATATCAACTATTTACCTATCTATCCATCTGGGTAGTTTCAGTGACGAAAAATTTTATATATATGTATATATATATATATATATATATACTGCAAAAATAACCTTCTAATCGCTTAAATGTATAACAGACTAGCAGTGTTGACATTTATGATTACTATACTCCGCTCCCTTGGGTAGTAGCATGATGATGTAAAGCCTATTATTAGCCTTCCTCAATAAGCGGGCTATCTAATGCAAAAAGAATTCAAATTCAAATCAGATTAGTACAAAGTTCCTGAGATTAACGCGTTCAAAAAAACATACCCTGTCTTTTTATATTAGTATATAGTATAAAGTTACTTATGCAGTTTATTGTATATCTAGAAAACGAGACTAGAATTGCGGGAAGTTTTTTCTTGGTTTATAGGCTAAACATTTGTGTTCGAAGCTTGTCTGTCTGCTAGTACTCAGAAGTACTTTAGAATTTTGACGATCGGATGTTCCAGCTATTTCCGAAACGGCTGGACTGATTTTGACACGACTTTCACTGGCAGGTAGCTTATGTTACTAGGAGTAGCTTAGGCTACTTTTATTTTTAAATTTAAAACAATAAATAAAACCAGACTTCAAAACACTAAAAAGTAAAAAATATCTAAATGCATTTTCATTCAATATACATACCTATAGATATTATAAAGAACTATACACAGTGCCGTATTCAACCTTACCGCCGCCCCTCGGCAGTGAAAAATGCCGCATAATTATCGAAATTTTGCATAGAATGGGTATAGTTTCGAGTTAAAATGTTTTTTTATTTTATTTTTTTGAAAAATGCAATAAATAATAATTTATAAATGACTCCAATTTTTCGAAAAATTTAGGTACTTATTAATTTTTTTTAATTATTCATTTTTTGGAAAATACAAAAAGCATTTTTGATAACGCGAAGAAAATTTTTTTCCCACCCTCCCGATTTTGTAGCCCCTAAAAATTTGCCGCCCTGGCCACTAGTCGGTGCCAGCTGATATAATTAAAGTACATGCCCGATTTCACCAACGTCACCTAAGTTTAAGGGATCCCCTAAGCATGGTTAGGGGAGTTTCTGTTTCACCGACAGTTAGGGGTCACCTAAATGTTAAAAGGCCCCCTAAATTTAGGCGCTCGAAATATGGGCTTAAAGACGATCGTAAAACGATATTTCATTTAGGGGCTAGTTTAGAAGACTTTTGAGCTAGGGATCCCATACGTAGGTGATAACTTATGGGTTCTTGATGAAATCGGGCAACAGAGTTCTTATTTTGTAAGTGTTTTGAAGTAGTTTTTATTTTTTTAAGTTTTCGTTCCCTTTTTAGTAGTAGTAGTAAACGTAGTAGTAGAAAAAAAATCCCAATTTGCTTCAAGTGTGCCTATAAATTTCGAAGTTCCCTCGATTTCTCCAGTTCTCATCACTTAATCCAGACCTGATGACTATGGGGCCACCTGAGAAGTATACCCTTTCAAACAAAAAAAAGAATTATCCAAATCGGTCCAGGCCTCTTCGACTAATCGGGGAACATAACATCCATACATAATATGTATAATAAATTGCAACTAAGCCAAAAAATCTGTACATGAAATATTTTTTGGAAAATCTTATTGAAGTAGACTTTATTATCGATACAGAGGCCGAACCCATAGTTTTTAGAACTTTTGTCTGTCTGTTATACCGCATCACGGAAAACCATTGACGGGATTTTGATGAAATTTGGTATATCTGGTTATCCGGGTCAACATATAGGATACTTTTTATTGCGGGAAAATCTCATCTCTGAGAATAGTAAAAAACCAGATTCCGACGAATTGAAAACGCCCTCCATTTTTGAAGTCGGTTAAAAAGAATTGAAGTTTGTTTAAACAAATTAAAATGTACCCAGAGGCATCAAAGCGAAGCGAGGGTAAGTCGCTACTTTGGGAATATACCTAGTTATTTGTCCTTTTAGTTATTGAAAATTCAGGTTCTAGCTTTATCCACAACAAAGTTACAGGCGGTAGAAAATGTCTTTAATTGCTTCGAGAAAAAGATGTTAAGACTGTGCACTTTTTTGCTCCACTTTTGGCGGTCGCACCCCCGTGCCCCCAAACTTCGAATCACTCTTGATAGAAATTTAAAAAATCTTATATCTCTAATAATAATTAACCGCCACAGACCGAAAACAGAAATCTTTATGATAAGAAGTTAATTAAATGATTAGAAGAAAAATGATGTAGCAACAATATATTTAAACAAAGTATGGTAGACTAGACATATAATATCATCAACTTATTATGTGTAGTAATAACAAATACTTTTTTTTTTTATAGTTGGGAAATCCTATTACGGATACCACCCTACTTCCCCCAGGGTGGTTATGTGGAGACTCTCCAGCTAATGAGACCAGCATACCCACTAAAATCCAACTTTCCCCCCCTGCCGCCATGTGGGACGCCACGGGACCGCTTTCGCATACAACCGCGACGAATAACAAATACCTAGGTAACTTACACAACTACATGCTTGTGTGAAACAAGCACCAATTGGTTACTTAAAACATTTTTAAATGGTAACTGGTGTTAAAAAAAATAAAAATGTTTCATGTCAATTTATTCAAGAAAACTGTCTTATGACTGAGTAGCAGCTGGTGCAGCTGTTGCTGCAGCCTCTTCTCGAATACGGTCCTTCTTAAGAGTGCCCATGAAAGCAGCCTTATCAGCAGGTGTCTGGAAGCGACCATGTCCAAATTTGGATGATGTATCAATGAACTTCAAGTTGATCTTCTCAAGTGCCGCTCTCTTGGTGTGAACTCTCAATGACTGAAAAAAACACCATTCAAATTTTATTTTATAGTTAATTAAGCTATAAATGCATCAGCATATGTAATTGTAGACTGTCCTTATTAAAACGAATTAACTTAAAAGATAAAATATTCAACATTTAGTAATCTTACCTTTCTCAATGTGATAACACGCTTCTTAGGTCCCATACAACAACCCTTGATCATGACAAAGTCATTGTTCACTTCACCATAATGAGGGAATCCACCCATGGGTGTAATAGACTTTTCAGATAAATCGTATTCAGTGGAAGCATTATTTTTGATGACTTTACCATCCTTGGTATGAATACCTATAAAATAATTAATTTTTAACTATCACATATAGAAAATGTAAGTTCACAACAATCTTCTATGATTGATAAATAAAAATAATGCTATGATCAAGGACTAAAATTTGACATGATTAAATTGAAAGCATATTTTACCTTGACCAATTCTGTAAATTTTCTTGTTCATCTCAGTTCTATGATGGTAGCCCTTTTGACCAGCACGGGCAACAGTAAATGAAACTCTTGAAGGATGCCATGCTCCAATACAAGCAACTTTACGTAGACCCTTGTGTGTCTTACGTGGCAGCTTCTTAGTATGCCAACGAGAGGTTACACCTGTAAGATGAAAAGTAAGGAATTTAAAATTTGACTATGTGAATTGACAGTATGAAAGGAATAGATATTATTTGTAAATCATCTCTTTAAATAGATAAGAGAAATAGGAATAAAAGACAAATATTAACCTTTGTATCCTTTGCCCTTGGTGACACCAATGCAATCAATCATCTCATCTTGAGTAAAGACAGAATCTACAGGAATAGGTTTTTCAAGATGTTCTCTAGCCCATTTCACTTTATCTTCAATGGTTCCACCATTCACTTGGATTTCCATGATATGAGCCTTCTTTTGACGCTGCTTAAGCAGTTTCATTTGTGTGTGGGCAATAACCCTAACTACACTGCAGTAGCGAATCATTTTTTTGAAGTCCTTTTCAATGGACTTGCGACCAAGTTCATCCTGCCATTTCTTGCTTGCCTTTGTAAAAGCCTTCTTCTTACATTTGTACCTATTTGAAGTAGAAAGTTAGGCAGCTGTAAGAAAAACCAAATGGCCTCATCGTTGAGCGGAGACCACTTGGCAACAATATGCACCAGCATATTTAGGGGTTAACTCTCATCTTAAGAGAGGAGAGATTCAGAGTGAAATTAGACATATTAATCAATACACAAATAACAATAAAATCTACTCAAGACAATAATCTTACCAGTTCTTGTAGAAGCGGCGACGGCAGTCTTCAGACATGTGCTCAGCCCATACAGTCAATAGGGCACGTAGACCGTGGGGTGTTTCAATATAGCCGACAACACCAACACATACCATGGGAGGTGTCTCGATAATTGTTACAGCTTCCACAATCTCTTTCTTGTTGATCTCTAAAATAAATTAATTACGTGTAAGACTAATCATAAAATTGGATTAGGTAAATGTAATAGATCACAATTTTTGTATGTAACTTACTTGAACCAGGACGGTCAGGTTCACGAACCACGTGGGTCATACCAGCTTTGTACCCGATAAAGGCAGTAAGATGCACCGGCTTGCTGGCATCATCTTTAGGGAACGCCTTCACTTTTCCACGATGACGGCGAGACCTCTTTTTGGGATAGAATCCCATAGATCCATGACGAGGCGCCGAAAATTTTCTATGCGACTAAAAACAACAATTTCATTACACACCAGTCATGTTAACATACACTAACTATAGAAAAAAAAATTAAATCAGTCCGCCCTAGTATCTTCATATCATTTCAGGTTCTAACCGTATATGAAAAATGTGGTTTTTATCATCACTTAAGTATTAATTAACGGAAATAAGTACGATGTTGTTATAATGATTATTCACAGTTTTAAAAAAATATAATGTTTCTAAAAAAATGCACATGATTAAATAATTATTTAACGATTAAATTTGTATCACACGTACCATGTCTGATGACTATCGCAACAAAAATGGCCGAGTCGAAAGTAAATGATACTTGACTTTGACTAAGACATTTGATAACATTGACGTATTTAGGGTAGCTGTCGTGTCTCTGGGACGAAAAAAATATGTTCATTGAAATGCGTTAAATTAGAGTGGCGCGATGGTAGCAAGAGGGTATATATTGAAAATGTATTATTAAAAATTCATAAAATGTAATTAATCTTTCTACGCTTATATCACTACATTTTTTTTCGATTATATTTACTAAATTATTTTGGACTACTCGGTAAATAGTTTTAAAAACAACTATAAACATAATACTTTCTTAGATTTACGCGAATGTTTGACATTATTAAATAAAACTATCTTTTCGGATTATTTCGCGGATTTATTTTGAGTTTTGGTTCCCGACGTTTCGAATGCTTTACAGCATCCATGGTCACGGGAGAGACTGAGGTGTTACATGTCTTACAGATATAGTTGTTACAGACAGCCTACCCACAATCAACAAAATGAACATTGCACCAATTACATTACAATATTTTAACTTTAAACATTTTTATAATTTTAATTATAATTGAATATTTTATAATTAAAATTTTGAGATAACGTAAAAAGAGATTTAATATAGAAAATTACCCCTGCTTGACTTACACATCACAATTTAGGTGGCAATTAAGGGTGTGAGTAGCCGCTTTAAGTTTTGACTATTGTTGTTCTTGGTCTGTGGTGTCGGATGTGGTTTTGACTTTTGAGACTTGTCTTAAATCAGTACCAGATATATAAGTGTATAATCTATGGTCTTAAATCAATTATCAATGTCAGACCAGGAACAGCAAGTATTCATGTAATTATTTATAAATTATAAATTTTTAAATTATCAACTAAATATTTTTTCAACAAAGTTGCCCCAAAGCCATTATTATAAAAAATTAAGAAGGTAATAACTGTAAAGTTATTAGTGATTATATCAATAACATGGCTGGTCCTATCGAAAGAATTCAGGTTTTGGATGATATTGAAAAAGATATAATTACTTGCTTACAATGTGCAGGTAAATATTTATTGTATTTTTTGTATTTTATTAAAATATTCAATATTGTATTAATGTACAGTTTTTTTTAGCTCAAGCTTTATTAGAGTTGGGAAAAGAGAAGTCAAGTCAAAAACAAGCAGAAAGTAATACTTCTCAGTTTCTTAGAACTTTAAGTCAGGTTGAATCAAAATTGAGTGATCAAATAAATTATTTGACTCAAGTGTCAACAGGTCAACCACACGAAGGCTCAGGCTATGCTTCACAAAAAGTACTGCAAATGGCCTGGCATAGACTTGAACATGTACGGTCTTGGGTTAATGAATTAGAGAGACATAAAGCATCACATTTGGCAGCTGTTAATCGAACACCAGTTGGTGTAGCAAATGGCAGTATGACCTCTTCTGGGACTAGTACACAATGAGCTTTAGAAAATTGTCATTTTACTTAATTTGTAAATTTAGATTTAATTAAATAGTCATAATTAAATACAAGTTGTGTTATTTACATTTCATCAGTATTTTGGTTAATTTTTTGCTCATAAAATATTGAATGTTTCTTTTTATATTATTGTTTTTGAAGATGTGTGTAATATTTCAGACTTACATTCCTTTCTAAAACTCAACATCCTTTAATGGGATTAACAGACAAAACCATTTAGTTCCAATGGTAAGCTACAAGGCTAGTGTTATGGATATCAGATAGTTGATACAGTACACCTATGTATATAACTTTTTAAATACATACATATTATAAATTTAAATTTAACACCCATGACTAGAGCACAAACATTTGTGCTCATCTCAGAAATGTATGTCCCCAGTTGCATTTGAACCTGTGACCACTGGCACAGCAAGTAGGGTCACTACAAACTGAGCCAAATGTGTCGTCAAATTAATAATTTGCCACTTGCCATAATCACAAATCCCACATTAGAGCTACATATTATTATTACTAACAAATAATGTTCTTTTTCCCAGTTTCTAGATATTAGGGTTTTTAGCCTAAAGTACATCGTTGAACTAGGTGTTTCACCTAAACCTACAGTTAATTCCTTAGGAAAAATAAAAAAAGAGGAGTGGCACTCTACATGGAACTAAAATGTAAAAAAATCAATTTGAGTACATTTAAGCATGTGTATCTCTGGATAGCTAGGTCTTTAAGATTGATAAATCTTTTTAAGCCAAGCCATTTCATTAAGCTGCTATTGTTATAGATTTTGCACTTGCCCGATTTATTATATAAGGAGTGTAATAAAGACGAAATCATTGCCAGTAACAAAAGTGTATTGTATTAAAAAAAGAAAATGTACAATGAAATATAGTGAGAAACGTCTAAGACATTAAATGTTAATACTTTGTTACAAGTCATTTCTGCCATAAAAGTAACATTTGTGCAATTATACTATATTTTCCATGCCAATTAATATTAATAGTAATATTTAAAGTCACAACTCCAAAAAATCATTTTAATAAATCAAATAATAAAACATGCATCCTGCTGAAACATTTATTTAGTTGTGACATTAACAAACATTAGATTAAATGACTTATGATTAGTTGCAACATATCAAATACTAAAATGCATGTTTATATTTTATTATATACATAAAATGCATAATTTAAAAATCTATATTATCTGATAAATGCTTTATCAGTAACACTATACACCAATAAATCATTTACTATGAACAAATAAATATACATAAAATAAAACACATTCCTCACTATAAACAAGTTTTTACATTAACTCTAAAATAATATGAGTTTATTTTTAGGGACTTATATGAACCAGAGAATGTTTTGGTTTATATAAGAATATTTGCATAGAAAATAGAAATTAAGCTCTGATAAATAAAATTTGTCTACATAAGCTTCACATGCATGAATAGTCATTATTATTATCAAGTCCTTTCATGACCATCAATCAGAAAAGTCACTCCTCTTTTCAGCTCCGTTGATTGGCATTTGCCTTTCTGAATTTTTCTATGTCATCCAAAGATTTTTTGGCTTTGGATGATATATCATCCATGGATCTTCTTGCTGTTGTTGTTATATCATCTAAAGACTTCTTTGTTTGTGATAAAAGCTCATCTGTACTTTTGCAAGCTGTGTTAGCTAATTCTTTTAGTTCATTGTCTAGCTTTCCAATAACCCATTCTATGGCTTGACGTCCTTTGCCAGCATTCAGTGAAATTTTATTTGTTAATAGATCTTCCATATAGCTGCTTAGTGGCACTCCCTAAAGACATTTTTATAGGTATATTTTGGTATAAAAAGAAACTTATAATATTTAAAACAAAATTGTTACAATTAGCATCAAATACCTTATTCAATAAACTTTAAAAATAATATAATAATTTAGCTAGGTTTTAGGTTTTTTTAATATGACTAAATAATATTATGATCCACATTAAACTATTAATACATTTAAATGACCAAACAATAATCTTGTTTATTTCAGTAATGAGTTAAGTAGTTTTTGTTTATGCATATTTAAGAGGTCATATCATGTAATAAGAATAGGATCAGTCATTGCTGATCAAATAATAAACAAATTTTGTTACGTACTTGTACAGTTACCACAGCCTCCTGTGTTAAAAGGGTTTTTGCAGGGTCTGATGGGTGAGGAGTATATTTAACAGTTTCATCAACAGCAATGTAGTGACAAAATGTTAAATTGCTAGTCTTTAAAGTCATTTGACGTTCATTAGGATTCACTTCGGACTTTTCACTAGCATAGCAAATCTTGGCAGTACCAATAATCTGAAATTGATCAATAATATAAATATTAAATTATAGTTTTATATAACTCTGGTTTTTTTTCTATACTTACTGCTTGCGCCCATCGTGGAAAAAACCATTTAGAACTGACGAGTCTGTGTGTATGTAAAACTCCATTTACTACCTTTCTATCAACAACATCGATTCCTACGACTGCTGGATTCATGGGATTGGGATATTTCCTCCATGCTGCTTGCGCAACTGTTTCCCAAGGATGGCTGCAAAAAAGTTAGGTATGCTTAATTGTACCATTTAATACGAGTTTCGTGAATGGACCATTGTCAATGTTGCGTCATAACAACGCACTTAAAAGTATGTTCGGATGTCCAAATCTTCATGTTTCCCAATATTAATATTTCTGGAGTAGAATTCTAATGTAATAATGGCTATCCCATTAATTTTATAGAATTCCAATTAAGGTTTACATTACTTTAACGCTAACATAACTAACTACACTCCCACACTATCCACTGCTCACATAGGAAAAAAAAGTGACCTTTGTATTAAATTGACAAGTTTATCAGGATTCAGATATAGATAATAGATATTAAAGGTACTTAAATAATCCATTACAAGTTACAGATTATATAATCTCACTACTAAAATGGGAAAGAATTTTGCCATTTTCTCCCGCCAGATGTCACGATCACTATGATACTCAGTATATTGTAAAGCTCTAGCGTGGATGGATTTTTTTTTTCATTTTATTTAAAATTTATTTAAATTGACAAATTGTTGAGTGCCAGGATGCAAAGAAAATTTATATCATTTGTTCCCTAAAACAAACACTGAAGAAATTGTAGGCTAAAGCAATAAGACGACCAAAATTGGTGAAGTCACAATCTTTATATTTAAGGCTATGTCGACATCATTTTACAGAACGTGATTATAAAATTGTTATATTCACCTCTCGACGATGTAACAGTTTTGAAATAAATTTAATAAATATTTAAACTAATGTAAAAAGATGAAATATTTTTTGTTTGAGCGCGTAAATCTCTGCGGATTATCCATAAGGAAAAGTCCAGAATCCAGAGTCCAACTCCAGAACCACTACGTGATAGGTATAACAATATACACAGATTATGAAATATGAATATAATAATATATCGTTTCTATATGGAGGGTAGAACTAAGGAGAAACAACTTATATGGGAAACAAATTCAAAAAGTGTCCAGTGGTGAGCACTGAGCAGCAAATTGTAATACAGAAACTCACAGCGCTAGCGAAGCAAGTAGATGTGATGTGAAGTTTTAAACAGAGTGAAGTGTGCTGAATAATAATATACTTAAAAATAGTATGTAATTATATTCTACTAGCGGCTCACCCTCGCTTCGCTTGGGTTCACCTCTAGAAAAGCACAAACAAAAAAGATCTTTTCTATCATTTTTCCGGGATGAAAAGTAACCTGTTGTTTGACCGGCAATATAAGGTATCAGCATGCCAAATATTACTAAATTAGGTGGATAAGTTGTTGTGTACTAAGCTATATGAGTTACTATAGTTGTTTCACTATCCCACGGAAACTCTTTAATTTTCTAGAATGAAAAGTATCTTAGATGTTGACCGGGGATATAAGGTACTACCATGCAATATT
Source organism: Brenthis ino (assembly GCA_921882275.1). Taxonomy (NCBI): domain Eukaryota; kingdom Metazoa; phylum Arthropoda; class Insecta; order Lepidoptera; family Nymphalidae; genus Brenthis; species Brenthis ino. The sequence continues at coordinate 23,161,070 of OV170225.1, read as the reverse complement.
TCATTTAAATCAGTTTAATAGTTTCGGAGATTAGCCCGTACAAACAAACAGACAGAGAAACAAAAAAATTGAAAAAAAAACTGGATTTGTTCTATTTCTCTTCTTTCGGGATGTAAGAAGAGAACTGACTCGGTTTTTAGCATTTTTTTTCTAACCTCTACAGTTTTATTATATGTATAGATAGAATAAATAACGTATAATAAAACAGTAATATATAATAATGAAAATAGTTATAGCGAGTGTACCTTAGGAGATAGACATATACTATGTAGAACTTTTCTATAGACCTTTTTAAGACTTACAATTTTCTTGCACATTGTTTTGATTTATCTCTTATGGTTGGGCCAACGTTACCCATATAAATTTCTATGGACGATTCGATAGAATCAGTATTTGTTGTTGAACCGTGGGAATGAATAATTTGCCTGTCGTAAAAGTTATCGTAAATGTTGACTAAAGTAATAAGTTATCACTTCACCAAATTCGTTGAAATCGGTTCATTACTTTTCGCGTGAAACGCTCACGCAAAAACAGACAAGCAGACATACAGGCAAACAGACAATTTTTTAATAACTATTATTTTGGGGTCTATGTTGTGAACATAATACGTTACATATAAACAAAAACATCTATCCCACGGAAGCAGTACATTTTTCCGGGATAAAAAGTAACTTATTTGTTATTCTGATGTATGAACTATATATTATTGTAAAGTTTCATTAAAATCCAATCAGTAGTGTTTGTATACTAAGCTGTATAAGTTGTTATAGTTTTTTAACTATCCCACGGGAAATCTTTGATTTTCCGGGATGAATAGTATCTAAGATGTTGCCCGGGGATATAAGGTACCATCATGCAAAATTTCATTTAAATCGGTCCAATAGATTCGGAGATTAGCCCGTACAAACAGGAAAACAGACAAACAGCTCGCTCGGGTTCGTCCATACCTACAAATATGTTGTATTATCTATTTAACCATTTGTCCAAATTATATGCAGTAAAAGGGAAAAGTCTTTTGTTTTTAACATTTTAGACGATAAATTTACTTATTTTGATAAGAATTCATAATTGTTGATAATATGACCAATAAACATGACCTACCGATTTAAATTATTTTTTTAATATAAAAAACTACTTTTTGTGACTTAAATATAAAAGTTAGACATATGCTGTCGCTGACTTTTTTGTAGGCATTATTAAGCTCTACAACTTTTCTCTAGAACATAATCATATATCTCTCATCGTTAAGGCAGCGTTCGTAAGAAACGTTTTCGTTCGACCATTTTTTCAACGACTTACTTTGCAAATCCGACTACCACGAAAAAGCCTTTTTATTTTTCGGGTTAATATATAACCTATGACACTCAGAAAGAATGTGGCTTTCTATTGGTAAAAGAATTTTGGAAAACGGTTTAGTAGATCCAGAGATTACCCCCTACAACGTCACAAACTCACAAACTCACAAGATCACAAACTTTACCTCTTTATAATATTAGTATAGCCTATGTTAGAGCTATTTTGAAAAGTGCGTCACAATAAAGCGGAAATCTTTCTTTCCTTGCTTAATTCACCATCTTACTCGTACGGCTTTTGGCACTATGTTTTAAATTCATCTACTTGTTTTCTGTAACGCCACCAATTTGATGCTTGTCAGCGCCGCAGCGGTCATTTTTTATACGAGAGATAGTTCTCTTTCTAGGCTTTACCCTCCATAAATTTCTGAAAGCTTTCACACTCGAAGTCTGAAAGTTAATTATTATGGTATATTAAATTTCAATGTCAAAGGTCAAAGCACTTTGATCTTATGACTGTTTAATGTTATTTTATTTGTCATCCATGTGTCAAAGTTTGAACATGCTCCTAGAAATATAAGCTTTTTAATGTATTTTTGTTAAGCTTGTTTGAGTATTATTTGTTTTAAATTAAAACATTGAAGCAAGTTATTTTTTATTTATATTAATTGTCTATGTTTAAGGTAAGAAAAAATCCGTTAACGTAACTACTGCTACAATGATTTCAAATACTAGCTTAAGATAAGAATACAACGATTAAGATAAACAATTTCTTTATGTATTAGATATTTATTTACTTATAGGCATTTATTGCAAAAGAATACTGCTATTAAAATGTCTACCAAAAGTGAGGAAAATGCTTTGCGGTATAGAAGAGCGCAAAGTGTCACAAAAGCAGAGGAGATTACAGAAAAGGAAAAGAAAGCAAGAAATTCTCAGTTAGATAAACCGTAAGGCACACAAAGTGTACATTATCATTATAGAATTATTAAAAGATTTTTTCGACTTTGAACATAGATTAGCTTGATAATTAATAATGCAGTAAATATGTACCTAGTTATAACATTATACCTGAAAGTACAAATAATTAGTTTCGTTTTCCTACTTTTATCTATTCAAAAGTCTCTTTATTGTCACAATTTTGCTATGTGTAGAAAAACTTTGCAGAGAATAAGAATTTTTTTTTGCATACAACCAATTATATTTAAAATATATTTATTTTCAGTTGCCATAAACCTAGAGATTCCCTTTTTTCATGGAGTTCAGAATTTGCCAATTTTACTGGATTAGTTAATTGGGGTTTCCTAATGTTGACAATAGGAGGACTTCGTTTGTGCCTAGAAAACTTTTTAAAGTAAGTTTTTATTTGTTGCATAATGTTTGTAAAACAGTTGTTTCATTCATAATTATATTTATTCAGATGGCTTAGACAACATGGCATGCTATAATAGTTAACACTAATAGAAAATTCAAATTGTAAGGGAAAGATATATTGAAGTATTGTTTCATACAATATATCATTCCCATAAATTAGATTATTATAACAGTTTTCTAATAGAGTAAATATTTGTGGATTGACATCTCTAAAGTCTAGTCTTGCTATAAGTCGGTCGCCATTAGGAGTACTCATTTATTAGCAGACCTATGGTGAACTAGTTTGCTCTTTTAGTTTGTTAGTATTTTTTATTTCAGTAGAGAGATCATCAGAGAGAGATAATTAAAAAAACAAAATTATATACATATGGTTATTGCGAATTCTATTTATTTTTATTAAAAAAATTCAAAATACATCTTATGTTAGGGCAAAAATAAATAAGTCTGTTGGTCAATACCATTCCATAATAGAGCAGGCGACCGAAAAATAAATATATAAGATGACATTGTTGAACAACTAGATCGCATAGTTCACGTAAAAGAGTGCTCTTCCCACCGAGGTTGTTCACAAACTACCCTACACTACTAAAGTCACAGTACCTGAGTACACTACAGTTGTTTACAGTTGATGTCAATTGGATGATGAGTGTAAGATATATAATAGAAGAATAATAGAGAATGCATAGAAGCCATTAAATAAAGTGATTGAATCAAGAATAGACAATGATTAAGAGTGAACTTATGTTTGTGCCTAGTTTGTGCACAGAAATATCAAATGTGGGAGATTTGCATCCTTTTTGTAAACCAAGTTAAACTTTTTGTTTATTGTAATTGATTTAATATTCAAATATTATAAGCTATGCTAAATAATTATGAAATTATGTTATAAATTTGTGTAACTGAAATTCTTAATTTTTTTTATTAAATTTGCTATTTATTATAGGTATGGCATTCGGGTGAATCCATTTGAGTGGATCATTGTTCTTACTGGCTACAATGAGGGTCATAATCATCAATATCCTTCCGTTATATTACTAATTTGTAAGTATTGATATTTTAAATAAAACCATCTTTTCAGATTATTTTGCGGATTTATTTTGAGTTTTGGTTCCCGACGTTTCGAATGCTTTATAGCAATCATGGTCACGGGAGAGACTAAGGTTTTAGAAATCTCAAAGGCGTTATATACAGTCTTGTTACAGACAGTGCCTATCCACAAATTTACAAAAATGATTTCAAAAATGGCACATACACACAAATATAGTAATACAGTAATTATAATACTTATTAAAAATAATTAAATGTTTAGAATTAAAATCACCAAATATTGTTTAACTCTGGTTGCCTTTGAATTTTTATAATATAAATTATTATAATATTTTTTTCAGTTAGTGTTGTTCCTGCTGTCATAAGTTTATTAATTGAAAAAGCAATAGCAGTTGTAAGTTCAATTATATAATATTATATTTTTATGTACTAAGTATTCACTTTTACAAAAAAAAAATTTTTTTTCAGGAGATATTGTCACAAAAGTTTGGCATAACTCTTCAAATTATTAATATACTCACAGAGATCTCTTTACCTGTTATTGTGCTGTACTTTAAAGGTCCAGACTTTAGCTTTGGTATGTATATAACATTTTATTTATATGTATTAAAAAGTAAATAGCTTATGAAGCTGTTGGATGTTTGTGATTCAATAATGCACAAACTGTTAAAGGGATTCAAATGGAATGTGATCTAAATGTACATATTGATAAGACGTAGATCACTTTAGATAGATAGTATTTTTTTCCTTTTAATTTTAATATTACTTAAGTTCTGAACTTATTAATTGGTAGTATTAGAAGAAAATGTAAAGAAGACATATTCTCGATATTGAAAGTAATTAATTATAGTTTAAAAAACTAAAAAAAAACATGTTTTAATGATGAACCAAACTAAAAAGTAAAAAAATAATTTTTAGTATATGAATAAAGTGATTAACGAGAAAATTAATGTTATTGTAAAAAAACGTGGGGTGCTTTGTTTAATTTTTTTATACCAACTCTTCTTTTACAAAGGTTTGGTTATTATAGTTTTTAATTTTTCAAAGTATAATTTATTTTCTATTTTTTAGTTTGATCTGCTATATAAACGCGTGATTTTTTTTAGTTTTTAATTTTTTTTAAATAAATTATTGTATTGTCTTCAAACCTTGTTAAATGAGCAAAATTTCAGTTCAATCTGAAGTTTTGAAGTGGGTCAAAATCGCGTTCCGAATTCCGGTACATAGATAGATACAGGTAAAGCTACTAAAAGCGTGTTAAAAAAGAGAACATCTTATATGCATACAATTCCACAGTCAAAATTATTTAACCACTTTTTTTTTAAATAACCTTATCACACATAAATAGCTATGCTCTTTAAAGATAGGGCAGTTTTCTATTACAGAAAAAGTTACATTTATTTAGTACATTACACACAAATATTTTACCTCTTTATAAAAAGTCTATGAAAAAGAACGACCTTTTAGTGTTTTTTTTTCTTTTTTTTTTTAAGTTTTTTTTCCATTTTTAGTTTAGACATAGTAGTAGCAAAGTAAGAACAATGTATTTCAGTACGTGAAAAATCAATCATCCGCTATTTTCTAGTTAGCTTATCCAATAAAAAAAAGTATCATCGAAATCGGACTACACTGTATAAAGCAATGCGTGGTCAAACAAGAAAAAATATACGTGTCAGATTAAGATCCTCCTTTTTTTCGTCGGTTAAAAATGTAAGATCAATAAACAGTAACAGTAATATTATAATTTATTATTTCCATGTTTCAGTGGGGATTACGACTGTTTGCATGATATATTTAGTGCTATTTCTTAAACTATGGAGCTACTGTCAAACAAATCATTGGTGCAGACAGGGGATGAAAAGTAAGCAGTACAAAAACACATTGCGTCGCCAAAGCTTATCTGCACCTAATTGGAGTAAGTTCATTTAATGATATTATCTTACACAAGGTTTTAGAAGTTAATATTTCTCTTCTTTTGTGGAGTAGAGGTACAGAAAGTGTAAAAAATCTATTCACTTTCGGTGTTGCAATGAGTGGATCTAATGTAAAAGTTACTTCGTCAATAGAAAATTATGTTGTGCGTAAGTTGAACCTATGACCTCCTACACAGTGAGGCACAAATGGTGGGGCATACCTCCTACACACATGTAACACCACGTTCGATCCGTTATAAAATATACTACTGGCAAAAAATATAAAAAAAGCCAGCCAGTATTTTTGATAATTTGGCCTAAAAAAAGTTTTTGTTTAATGGAAACCTTATATTTGCAGATGAACTCGTAAACACGGAACAAGAGCGTAAGTTGTATGTAACATAGTGTGTCGCACTTATAGCTATGTATTTGCACCCAGTTTGTGTGATTTTATATATATGTAGTATGTAATTATATTTTGGGTAGCTTTTTCAGCCCCATATTAAAGTTTTATGTTTTTGTGTTTTTGCTTGGTTGGATTAATATTATAAAACATAAATATAAGATGCAAAATATATTATTAACGAATTTATAATATCTTACTTTTTTCATTATGAAATATATATATATATATATATATATATATATATATATATATATATATATATATATATATATATAATTTTTCTTTTCTTTTCTGCACTGCAGCAATCTATTAGACACAACAATAAGCTACTGCTTTGTCTGATACTTGTATCTGTTTAGGCTTTTTAGTAATATATAATAGTGATATAATTATAAAAATGCGATATTAGGTTAATAATTAATTGCTGTATATATATATATATATTGCTGTATTTATATATTATGTAATATGTATATACAATTATATACCTCCATAGGTATAGATCTATAGATCAAAGTGATTCTTGTTTTCTTTTTGGCAATTTTCTTTAATAACGTCAAAATCATTGACTTTCTTGTTTAAAAACTTGTTAACGGCCTTGTGCTTAGTCATCATTGGATGCATACTTGTAATTGGAATTTGGTTTTTTCTTCCGTTTTTTCCTCTTAGCTAGGTACAGTCAAATAGACACGTCTAGAATAAGTATCAGTTACCAGATTAGTAGGATATATACTAAATATTATATTCACCAAGAGACAGTAGTAGCCCAGTGGTAAGACGCTTGCTTAGGAAACGGCTGTTATGGCCTGATCCCCCTCGTATTGAAGATAGGCCCGTGCCCAGCAGTGGGAAGTTAAAAAGGGCTGAATACAACATACTTACTAATTAGTATTCAAATCCTACTCATGATTTTTAGTATTATAATCATAATCTTTTAAATATAATATTATCTATAGCAATAGAACTCTGGTAGTAGTTTTATGGTAAATCTAGCGACTCACCCTCGCTTCGCTCAGATTCGACCCTAGATTAATTCCCCATACTAACTCATCCCCAATTTTACCCCCTTAAGGGATGATTTCCGGGATAAAAACTATTCTATATCCTTCCCAGGGTCTCAAAATATCTTATCAAATTTCATCTAAATCAGTTCAGTAATTTCGGAGCCTATTCGGTACAAACAAACAAACAAAAAAATCAAATCTTTCCTTTTCATAATATTAGTGTAGATATGTTATTTTAATTTTCGCATTACTATATCGACATTATATTGTCTTCTGATTTGCGCTGGAGTGGTTTCTAATATTATTTATTATTCAATATTTATTCTGAAATATAAATGATCTATATATATTTTTTTAGTCTAATTAATTTATGACCTTTAGCCTTTGTTCTAAGAATGTGGATGTGTTCTATCATATGGTTCAAGAGGTGCGAATATATCTGTACCGGAGATGCATATAACTGTAAGCACCAAAACCAAAACTTCACAGGAGACTGTCTTTTCCGAAAAATATTTGACTATCTTGACTTTATAAACCTTGTGAAATAAAATGTGATGAAATATTGCAGAAAATTTTTAATAATCTAAGAACTACACTATTTAACTTTAATTTGGCAACAAAATTGAGATCATTAAGAGAGTTAATCAGATTTTTTTTGAACTAAATAAAAAAAAATCATATTAAAAATATGTATCACATACCGCGTTATGCTTTTACACTAATATTAGCATCATCACAATTATTCTGCTACTTAGAAATCTTAAAAATAAACAAAAAACACTGGCTGTTTATTAACATAAAGGAGTCGCTAAACATTTTTGCATGTCCATCACACGCGTGAGGCTTTGTCCTCCAAATGCTCTAGCATTTTCTTCATCTTTTCTTTTTAAACTATATCTATTATTAGCGACTCACCCTCGCTTCGCTCGGACTCGTCCCTAGGTACGTTTTGATTTTTTAAGCAGAAGTCTAATTCTTTTTCTAAAATAAAAGTAGCCTATGTTACTCCCTATAACAACAGCCATCTTCCAATGAAAATCCCGTCAAAATCAGTACAGCCGTTTCAGAGATTATCCGGAACAAATAGACAGACAGAAAATTTTAAAAAGTGTGTTTTTCTTATAAGTATATAATGTCATGTGCATTTAGTAAAACGCTGTTATTTTGACATTACAAACAGACACTTCAATTTTATTTATTTGTATAGATTAGCAACTTTTAAATGGTCTGTCCTGTCCTTCATCCTTATCAATTTTTCTTTTTTCTTCATCACTACTGCCGAGTTTTAATAATGAAGTGTATTTATCGCAAGTATCGAATATGTCGTTAAATAAAAGGAAAGGTTGAAATACTCATTGAAAACTTTTCGGTATAACCATTGTTTTACTATCATAGTTTCTGGTACGCTATCTTCTTTACATTTTTGTACATGCAATTCATACCTTTTTACTATGTTCAATTCTGGTCCTAGATATTCTCGTTAGTTAGTTAGTCGTCAAAACTGTAGCGGCAAAACAATGTAACTCCCGTCATACCGTAAAATGCATTTTAAATAATTGTGGGATATTAATGTATGATCACTTAAAACCTTATGCTTTGGAATGTTTCTCAGCAATACATTAAAATACAATTTTGAAAACTCTAATAGATCGTTGATTTTGCTACAAACAGTGTGATGCCATTATAGAAAAGGCCACATGCAATAGTATACTGTAAAAAACACAAATTCGTAAAAAACGGAGTTACAGTGTTATGCTTCTCAGATACAGATATATGTTTAGCTTCAATAAGCTTGTTATAATTGTTTGAAATAGAAATATATACCTAATTATATTCTTGAATGACAAATTAAAAATATAAATAAATACATTATTAATATGTATGTTTGACTAACATGTGTGTATTAAAAATTGTGTTAATAGCATTGGCAAGACAAAAGTCTTTACAAACCTTGGTATGTGATTTTCTTCAGAAAACCTAGAAGATGAGAAAAACGACAAGGCATGGTCTGGTTTAGTCAAATATCCAGATAATTTGAACCTTAAAGACCTGTTTTACTTTTTATTGGCACCCACCCTTTGCTACGAACTGAATTTCCCACGCACCACTCGGTAAGGAATGCATCTGTGTACTGTATCATACTAGAATAATATAGAAAGAGAAGAAGTGAATGTTAGGGAATGGGTGAGTGAGTGAGAGAGGGAATGAGTGAAAGTGTTGGTTAGTTCTTGCTGTAACAGCTCAAAGGAATTGAATGGGAATGGAGATATCTCATGTCCTGCACTAACATATATACATATAAAATACTTTATGACGTACCTAGCACAGCTGTAAGCATAGACTAGTAGTACTCGTAGTATTTATATTGTAAGTAAACATTACTCTTTCCTACATTGTGTACTTAGCTAGCTTTTTAAATATTCAGCGAATTTTTTCTTCATTATAATTATAGAAAAGTTAATAATAATAATATGTAGACATATGTACATTGTATAAGGCATTGTCCTGATTGATATCTTTTTTATAACTCGGCACTATTTAGTCGGCTATTGAGCTGGTCTGTGACGGAACCAGGTGGATAATGGAACTTATTAATGCTACCTAAAAACCTTCGAATTTGGGCTCATTTGATTCGTTTTGTTAAATCCTATACAATAGAGTTGGTGAAATGTTTTTTTTTTAGTTTTTGAGAACTAAATAAACTGCAATCCTTATAGCTTATACTTAATAATCCTCTAAAATAAAGTTACGTATCTTAACTACTACAATTAACACATCTGCACATATTGTTATTTAAGTTTTAGTAAGATTGATGAAAAATACCAATATTTTTTTTTATTTCAGAATCAGGAAAAGATTTCTTATAAAAAGGATAGTTGAAGTGGTGTTCGGTATAAATTTAGTTTTGGCGTTGTTCCAACAATGGATGATCCCATCAGTGAGAAACTCTGTGGACCCCTTCTCCCAAATGAACATTGTGAAGATGACAGAACGTTTATTGAAGCTCGCAGTAAGTATTTTAACATTTGCTCCTGGTACTCATATAAAATTAATATTTAATGTAAAGTTATGAGTATAAGGATGTGTCATTTTATTTGTAACTAGGCTTGATTCCCCATACAAACTTTCATCCCCATTTTCACTCCCTTAAGGGAGGATTTCAGGGATAAAAAGTATCCTATGTCCTTCCCAGGGTCTCAAACTATCTTCTTACCAAATTTCATCTATATTGGTTCATACAACTATCATAGCTATGTAGATCATTACTGACACCTTTCCTCAGAAATTCTGCTACTAATAATCTAACAGAATTTGCCTTTTGGTTTATTATTCATATTTATTTATCTACATTAATTAAACTTAGTTGTTAATTTCAATTTCTTAGGTTCCTAACCATCTTATCTGGCTGTGCTTCTTCTACCTGAGTTTCCACTCGTTCCTCAACTTGATGGGCGAGCTGATGCACTTCGCGGACCGCAAGTTCTACGGGGACTGGTGGAACTCTAACAACATCGCCGTGTTCTGGAGCACCTGGAACCTGCCCGTGCACGTGTGGGCGGTGCGTCACGTGTACATACCTATCACGGAGATGGGCTATAGTAAATCATCTGCTAGTATTGTCGTCTTCTTCATATCTGCTTTCTTTCATGAGTACCTGGTGAGTTGATTTTGATTTTATGTTGTTTGGTAAAGCGAGATATTCTTTTAAAATATATGTATATATTTTAATTCTTGGTTTGTATTGTTTTTTTACACATATTTCTATGATTGTTAATCTTAAATACAAAAGTGTGTATTTGTACAAGTTTTTCTTTATTTCACGCTGTAATAAGACCTTTGAACGTAACAAACTAATGACGTGATTTAAACGATTGTGACGTGTTACATAGGCTACTTTTCATCTAATATATTTCCTTATTCAAGGACTTGTACTTAATCCAAAATCACTGTAGTTCAGAATAGCAATAACAGCTGAAAAATTCAGTTAAATGATTATTTTTCTAATGTTAACCCTTAAATATATAAGGTGAGCGTCCCGCTGCAAATGTTCCGTATCTGGGCGTTCCTGGGCATGATGGCGCAGCCGCCGCTGTCGGTGGTGTCGCGCGCGGCGCAGCGGCGGCTGGGCGCGCGCTGGGGCAACCTGCTCGTGTGGAGCTCGCTCATCCTCGGCCAGCCGCTCGCCATCATGATGTACTACCACGACTACGCGCTCGCGCACCTCGCCACCGCCGCCGCCCGCTGACGTGCACAAACATGACACACACACAAATACATCTTACACAAACAGAGCATACGAAAATACTTTATACAAACAATATACATTTAATACACTGAAACACATACACCACTACACAGTGAGACAGGGAAAATGCATGAATATTTAATCTAACACTTTATAATAGATTTGTGGTTAGGGTATTAACATACATACTTTGTAAAAGTAAAATAAAAACCAAAGGCATAAAGTTCAGTCAATTCAAGTCAGCGTTGTTTTGAATATAACAAATTAATTTAGTGTCAATATATTCGTTTTTTTTTTCTTTAAATATTATGGTACAAAACACTTTTTATGTAGCATTAGTATTATTCGGATAGAGTGAAATGAAATTAATTTTTTAAGCCATGTTTGTTTCTTTAAAAATCTCGAGGCTAGAGTGGTATACCATTAAAAACGTAAAAGGAGTACATTTTTTTAGAATAAAATATATACAAAATATAATGAAAAAAGATTTATTTAAAAATATATGGTGTTGCTTACTAATTAATTATTTTTATGTATGAGGTATGAATGAAAGCAAAGAAATATTATGTACTCAGAAGAGATTTCATGACACAAAAGTACAAATATCAGATTATAGTTTGTATAATAATACATTTTAAATATGTCTTTTATATTAATGATTTAATTTTTATATTTTTTTTATTATAATTGAAAAAGCAATATATTTTTTTTAGAAATTTTAATTATTTATTAAGACTGAAAGAGGAGTTTGAGCAGAAAAGGGCATTTTATATCATGTAAAATGCATTTTAATAATTCAGAATATACATTTTAGAATATTTTTGTAAACTAAGGAAAAGATTGTATTTAATTTATTGTAACAATATGGGGATTAAATTATGTAATGTTAGGAACATTTTTTATTCCAGAAATAATAAATATTTTGATGTATTTTAAAATGAAATATTTATATATTTAATATTATTATATTCCATTACGGTGTTTGATATATTTTATACACACAATTTTATGAAATCTACACAAAAGTTGGATAAATAAAATGAAGTTCTATTTAAACAAATATATAATGTATACTATTTCTGGTAAATGTCAATTAAACTTATAGTTTAATAACTAGTTAAATTTATTAAATCTTTATATTTATATAAATTTAATTAATTTTTGTGTTGGCATTTTAATTAGGTACTATTATAATGGGTATTAGTTATTAAGTCATGTAATTTTTTAAATAAAATGAAGCATGCAATTATAATAAAATGTAATAAATATGTGATATCTTCCTCAGAGCAATATTTGTTGATTTTATAAAAGTTTAATATTTTTCTAAAACTTATTATGATGATCATGTTTTATATCAATAAAACGTTATCTAATTATTTTATACTTTTATTTTCTGCCTTAATATATTTGACTTCCATAACAAAATAAAAACATATATAGGATTATTTTTTATTTTACTACTATATATAGTATTTTTTTATAATTACAAAAATTATATAAAATAACAAGTCATCTCCACAAAAAATCATTTTATGACCTTATTAAGTTAATCGGTACCTAATCTTGATGTGCGGAAAGCATACATAGTAATCATATGACACATAACAAAAAAACGTATTGATATTAAATTAATTTTACATAAAAATATAATATTTTATAATAATCCACCAAAATATATCCAAGAACTAATTAAAAATTTGATTTTATTTTGCATATAATTAGATATTGTTTTAAAATCATAAAATATTAATATAAATTGCTGCCAATATTTTAAACTAGATGGCAGCATAATCGCGCGCCTATATATGTATAAACGAAAGGCTAGGTTTGTAGTGCATATTCACAGATGGCGCTTTTATTTTTTAATGAATTGCTGAGCATGGCTTTTTGACTGTAAATCACTGAAACTTTCAATAGACAGAAGTTAAATTAAATAATAAATAGTAATTAAATAAGTTTAGACTATTTCACATGTTTTAGTGTACACATATTTAAAAAATAAAATATCCTAACAATTTGCGGATTAGCGACATCTGTTATTGCAAACAAACATATTCACAATAATTTAGAAGAATATTTTGAACTAGTGCTGGTCAATTTCTTTTTCCCCGTGAAAGTCCTAGTGTAGTTAGTACCAGCACTGTGTATGTAATCGGTGCTTTTCTTTAATTCAAAATTCTCGTATGGGGATTAGCTTTTGCGAACCGACATCTCTCTTAAGCAGACGGCCGCAAGAGAGAATGTGAGGCCAACACTTCTCTGGTCTCTTTTTGTGTCACCTTTCAGCTGTAGAAAAGGAGACGCTGGTATGCGCATTTTCTTCTGCCACCTTATAGAAGTTACAGCGGGATGATACATGTTGGTTGACCTTTAGCTGTTAATTAACAGCATCCTAATTTAGGCGAAGCGGCGAGCGTGGTTCGAGCTTCAGCAGAAATCATGGTTCAATAAATATGATGGTAAAGTAACTACCCTACGTAATGCAAATATATTAGGTACTATAATGGTCATTGCATGTTTAGCTTTAGTTTTACCGGTAATATCAGTAGGTAGGCAGTTTTTAGACATATTTGTCTCTTTAGCTAGCACGTATTATGGAGAAGTTTAACTAGCTACAACTATGAGTACTTGCAAAGTGCTAATAACTAGCATATTAGAGATTATGCCCTTCACAAACTGCAATAAGAATACAAATAGATATATTGGTATTTCGTTGCAGGTTTTAATTATCCTGCTATTACCGTTTTCATCGTTCTTAGAAGTGAAAATTTGGTATTGGTCAACGTGAATCACATGGTACCTATACCTAAAACCACCAACCAACACAGAAGGTTTGTATATTGATTGAAATGAGAACCTAGCAAATCTGCCCTCCCGAACCTAAAGTGCAGTAACAGCAAAAACACGAATTCGAGAAAAACGCGCCTAAAGTTTAGAATCCATAAAAATATATCAAAAAGAGACTTTTCGATAAAACCTTGAATGGAAAGTGAAAGAATATGTACCAAACTAAAATACTAAACATTGTTACGTTAGTTTTTTTATAAAAAACTATAATTATGGCAATTTTAATTTTTTAGCCCCTATTACTACACACACTTTATTTGTATAATGTTTTCAAAAACTGTTTTAAATGCAGTAAATCCTGTTATTACTGCATTTTAGACATTTCTTCCATGATTGTTACTAACTAAAGTGCAGTAATATTATGAAAATACTGCTATTTAATCTGTTTTTTTGAACAAAACACTGATATTCCACACTTATAGTAATATAAAATTACCTTTAATTTTGATAAAAATATGTAATTTCTTAAACAGTCCAGTTTGGACATGCATTTATGACTATGCTATTAAAACTATTCATCAAAACATTGTACATTATAATCTAATAGTGTAAATTGTTTTATATGACTAACAATATAACAATCTTTACAAGATGTTGATAATCTTAACTAGTTAATCCACCATAAAACTATATCACATGTATTTCTCATGCATGGATCAATAAAATTTACATAAAATCTTTCTTCTGAACATAACTAATTACTAAATGAATATTCTTGTCTTACAAAAATAATAGTCTGAAAAGATTATGGAAGGGAGAACCAAGAAGAATTAACTTATATGGGAAACAAGTTGAAAAAGTGTCCAGTAGTGAGCAGCAAATTATAGCTCAGAAACTCACCGTTACAGCACTAGCGTAGCAAGTAGATGTGATGTGAAGTTAGTAGTTTTTAACGGAGTGAAGTGTGCTGAATTATTATTACTTGAAAATAATATATAATTATAGTGCTGTTTGCCTATGCTAGAACTATTTTGAAAAGTGCGCCACAGCAAAGCGGAAATCTTTCTTTCCTTGTTTAATTCACCTTCTTACTTTTATGACGCTATGTTTTAAACTAGCGACTCACCCTCGCCTCACTCGGGTTCGTCCCTGGATACTTTTTTTTTTGAGCGGAACTCTAATTCTTTTTTAAAAATAAAAGTAGCCTATATTACTCCCTATAACATCAGTTACCTTCCACTGAAAGTCCGTCAAAATCAGTCCAGCCGTTTCAGAGATTATTCGGAACAAACAGACAGACAAAAAATTTTAAAAATTAGTTTTTCTTATAAGTACCGTATATAATTTCATATGCATTTAGTGAAAAGGTTTATTTTGACACAAGTTAATGTGCAGTATGGAATGTTAATACTGCATTTTAATAAGTTTTTTCTTGAATCTCCTAGAACAAACTACTATTTTAAGTGCCACAAAATATGATAAAACACTGCAGTTTAGTTAGGAAACAGAGAAAAATCTTGTGCAGTATTAATTATACTGCGGTTTAGCTGGTAAACATGGAATATTTTAACAGATTTGTGATATTTTTTCTGTTACACCTTCCGAAAAAACATTAAAATAAAATACTTTTATTAGCGCTACAGAAAAAAGAATTAATTTGACTGATAGCTACTAAAATGGGGATTTTGAATATATAATTAACTCAAAACCGACCAAAATGTCTATTACTGCACTTTAGGCTCAGGTGGGCAGAAATATATCTATGTATCTATGAAATCTCTACATTATATTCGTTTACTTTAGTTCTTTGCAAGTGGAAAGCGAAGTAAACAAATAAATAGATATAGCATACATAAATAAATCTTAATTGTAAAATCGTGATTAAATTACTTTAGATCATACATATATGTCAATATAAGTTATTAGTGGATCGTACCTAATTACTTAAGCGTGCAACCTCTGACTCGGCAATAAGACATGTGTAGAGGTCGACGAACGATAATCTGATTGCATTGAAGGTCATTGCATGTCACAGCAAGATTTTAATATATCTTACATTGTCCGCGTATAGTTTTATACTTCTAGTAGGTATTGGCAGTTAAATTGTGTTGAAACATTAATTTTATAGTAGGTATATTTCTTCATCTATATTCTATATTCGATAGAAACTATAACAAATATAATTTACAATTACATAGAACCTAGCGTACCTAGATGCCCTAACAGTGGCCTATGTATTGCTCCAGGTTATAGTCTGTGTAATATAAATTTCATCCAAATCTGCTCGGCAGTTTTAATACAAATTTTCACATTAATAACAGTAGTTCAATATCCGTATTTGAGGATTTATGTTAAAAATATTAAAAATAGGGTGTAGACGCGACACCGTCCGTATGACAAGCGAGGGCGCTAGATCGATTGATGAAGAGTCTTCGATAACCGCAGAACGTGTTCCGCCGCCGGGAGCCCTCCTCTCGACCACGCTATCGCTGTACCTGTGACGCTCTTACTATTGTTTAACAACAATCGAGATACAATGAATAAAAAATTATTTTACATTTTAATTTTTAACCGATGGTTACTTTCTAAAAATCATTTTTAATAGTTTTCATATATATTCTCTCATTTAAAGTAAATATTTGAAACAATTATGTTTCTTAGGAAACAAAAGTTTTAGTAGACCTTCAAGTATTAAGTTTTTGTAATAGATTTTCGGTAAAAAATCCCATGTTCATACGATACAGTCCCATCATCTAATCAGGTGGACTTGCATCACATAATCAACTCCAAAAACTTATAAATCTTTCTTTTAAGTAACTATCAGTAATTAGTAGAGTGCGAGATCAAACACGGCGTTTGGTACGTGAGGGCGGGCGGTGGTAACGAGTAATCATGTAATAACATTTGCCGTTTGCGGCAGCGTCGGCTGCGCTAACAATGTTGACCGTGGCGAGCAAACAGCGGCGTCAGCCCACGGCTCGCCGCACTCGCACGCCGCATCGAGCAACCCTATCTATTCAACAATATAGACTACCTTTATCCAAAACCTAAATTTTACAATATATGTTGTGTAGATGCGAAATATTTTTTTTTATCTTGAATGGATGTGTTTTAAGAAGGCATAGCGGTCTTTCCGATACAAAAGTAATATAGATGTTTTAAATAAAATTAAGTAGGTAGGTATTATTGGAATGACAATAACGATCGATGACTTTTTCTTGGTTTCTCTTTCCTTTAATAATAGTTTTCAATAATAATATTAGAGTTATTTGATAAATAGTCATGTGACAGTATATAAAAGATTTTGGACGTTTTATAATACTTCTAAATTCTCATACATAATTAATTAATAAATGTATATTATGTTACATAATATTTTTTTTTTATAATTTAAGTACATAAAATAGCGTTCGACTTTTATGCATTTTTAGGCGATTGATTATGATGAAACTTTGAGTTATTCTGTATTTGCTTGAGGAGTGTTTTAAAAATAACTCTTTCAATATACAACGTTAAAAGTACAAGGTGGTTTTGGTGGTTTGTTACTGATGATGTAATGTGGCATACTGCATTATATCATCAGTAACGAACCACCAAAACACCTGCACACGTAATATAATTTAATCATAATTAAAATATATTGTGTGTGCAGGTATTCCATTTTGTATTCTGTAAGTAGACATGATAGCTTTCAATTGGTAGAGCTATAGTTTTTAGAAAATTAAAATAATTAAAAAATACAGTCATATGAAGTGCACAAGATCTTGTTAAGTGCAAATAAAGTCTCAATATGAAGATCATACCTAAATATGTTATTTTATGACTTTTAATAAAGCCATAAAACATATTGTAGAAAATGTATACAAAAAGAAATGGTAATGCCAAATAGCAAAATTTTTTTTTCATATTGTTTCATTATCGGATCATTTCATCGTCCGTTTATTAACGGATTTTAAAATAATTATTTAAAAAGTGTTGAAATGCGATATTGTACCAATGCTTCTTTACGCGAGCGCGACTCGCACTTGGCTAATTTTTATTAATTACTTATATTTAATAAAAAAAATCATTTTGGTAATAGCTCTCATATAAGTAATAGTTTAGGTACATTGTTGTGTGACTTAAGACTAGACAGAAATATGTAATTGACTACATACGAGAATGATTGAAGCTACTCATATATTCAGGACCTCGTAAATAATACTCATATTGCATTCCAAATATATCAACTTAATTTGATAATTGAAATGTGGACTAGCTTTCATGATTTTGTAATTTATATTTTTTATGGGTAGCAAAGGAAAATTCATGTATACTTTTAATTATAACTTATTGTTTTAAAACAATGAACGCATCGTTTCAATTATTTGTAGATAATAGGAAGGGTTAAATGTTTAGAGTGCGGGCAGGTCGGTGATTAAATGTAATTCGGAATTACGCTGACTTGTTAACCCCTCAGTGCTCGTCGACGCGTGAAATCACTTTGTTCTAATGTTAGCCACCTAACTGCCACACTCTACTACGAAATTTGATTTATTAAAATTAAAAATAAATTGCACATTTGCTGTTATATAAATGGTTCGGGTAACATAAAAATATATATATTGAGATTAATAATATTAACATTCTCATTTAAGAGAATTAATGTCTTAGGTACATACATTTTATAAATGACCGACTGCCATACAAACACTTACCGCCTTTAGGATATGTATTTTCAAATCCCACTCTTTCCCTTTTTGCCGCTTGCTTATATAATCTTTGTTATAAAAATCACAATCTTATGCAAAATTTCATGCTTTACTCCTAGCGGTTTATTGTGCATAGTTTGTTAGCGAGTGACGATATGAATTTTTGATTTTTAATAATAATAGTTGGGATTTACAAAAAAGCATTCATTTATATAAATATAAATTGAGTTTAAATTATCATTGTAAGCTTGATTACAATGTTTTTAAAGTCCAAGTAATATAATATTACACATCTCTTAATGTAGCATGAAATTATACATTTTACATGAACGAAAGCATTACGCGTGAAGTGTACATAAGGTCTTATAAAAGCTATGTTGTAAATGTGTGCTATGTTTATATTATGATGTCTTGATGTTAGCGAACCTATGTTTGTAATGATAAAGGCTTTACTTAGCATTGCGCGCGTCGCATAACGTCATTGGACCGGAGGGCGGAGTTTCGCGCCGCCCTGTATCGCGGCGGCAGTCCGTTTCCGGCCGGCGCGCGCCCCGTACGGCTCCATGGTTGAACACACACTCGTCGATTGCTCTCAGGCGGGTGCCATGCAAACTCTAACGCCTCAACCACATCGCGATGCTGATGATGATCAGCTTGCGGACGAGTATGTTCAAAATTTTGAATTAGACCATTTAGAAGATCATCAACTCGTTAAACGTGAACCACTGAGGGCAGGCTGGCATGACATTGTCGAAACATTACCAGCTTGCGCTCGCGCTTGTCGACAATGGCCTGACGCAGGGCCCTATCCACAGCCGCATGTAGCTATTGCCGTAGACCCCAGCACGCCACCGGAAACTCCTCCCGCTCCCGTCGGGCGCAGTCCCTGCCGTGCTCCACCAGTGGATGACGTATTATGGCTTCCTCACATGCGTGAACCTCTCGACATGCGTACAGTTCCCTGCGGTAGTTTTGAGGAATGGGATCGTCGGGAGTGGAGAGAACAGGATCATCATTTGCAGCAAGTAGGGTTACGTCCGGGTAGTTCTTGCTCCGCTGTATCACCACGTACAGGTCAACATCAGTCCTATCAGCCGTCGTCATGTGGAGATGATTTAATAAGTGATGATTTACTTATGACATTAAGTGTTCGCGAGCTAAATAAGAGATTACATGGATTTCCCCGAGAGGACGTGACACGATTGAAACAGAAGCGTCGGACATTGAAGAATCGCGGCTATGCACAAAACTGTCGTAGCAAAAGGCTTCAACAGCGACAAGAATTGGAGATGGCAAATCGTTCTTTGCAGAACGAGTTACACCTCCTGCAGTTGCAAGTGGCGCGAGTGACACACGAGCGGGACGTGCTGAAGCAGCGGCTGGCACTCGTGGGGCGTGAGCACGCGGTGCCCCAGCACGCCGGGCACGCGCCGCCCACGCCGCACTCCTCGCCGGAGTTCTTCTCCGAGCTGTGACGGCAGGGCGCGGCGCCGCGGTCCGCCGCCGCCTCGGCCGCTAACTCCGGTGCCTCCTCGTCTGCGTGCGCCTGGCAGCGCTACTGAAGGCCCGCTATGACGGACTGCTCATGCTTTTGTTAAGTTTGATAAAATAATTTTTATTATTATCATCGGTTCCAGTTTTATAGTTTTTTAAATGGTGGAACAATATAGCCGTGAAATGTGAACGAGATGGCTATTCTAACACCGTGTTAAATGTATGGTTGTGTCGTAATATATAATTCATAGCTTCGTTAAAATATTTGTATTATTAAAAATTATACATAGGAGATTATATGACTCAACTGATAATCGATTAATTGTAAATAGTTACATTAAAATTAAAAACTATGAATATTTAATTTAGGATTTCTGTTTTCCTAATAAAATATTCTTAATTACATTTGATTTTCCTTTACGTTTACGCCATTTTTTACGTTGCACGCGTAAACACTTGATAAATATTATAAAACTCATACGAATAATTTGTAATTTCAATATTTTTTATTAAAATCTTACAAGAGAAAGGCTGGAAAAGAGTGATTCCATATACAAGAGTTTTTCAATTACTAACAATGTTGAGCTCTAGCAATACAACTTCATAATAATTATTGTGATATTATGTTAATATCATTGCAGTTCTAATATCTAAGATACATATAATAAAATTGTAAGGCAGTCAAAGTTTGAGATTGGATATTATTTTTATATTTACTTATTGGATATTATTTTTACATTTAGGCAATGTTTAGTGTATGTACATAAGTCAAATTAAGAGATAATTTTGTCTGTCAAGAGATTTCAATGAAGTTTTTATTTTATAACAAGTAAATATCTAAGTTTCATTAAAATTGTTGTGTTCCAACTTACAACGTTAGATTACTCATATGTTAATAATCTACTCGTAAGCCTACAATCTCTTCTCTCCATTCTGCGTGCACGTTATAAGGCGAAAGTGCTGTTGCCGACTAAATAATAGACACACACAATCGCAGACGCGGTAATTAGTTGTAAATAAATATAATATGATAACAATAAAAAATTACCTATTTAACATGTTTTAATTGGTGTCATTTATTTTTATTCATTATAATAAACTAGCATTGCCTGCGGCTCCGGCCGCGTTCAAATGGGAAAACCTATTTCTTAGGTTTTACATATTAGTATACTCTTACATTGCAGTTTTTGTATTTTTTCTCAAAAATAAGATATTTTCCCGCGGTAAAAAGTATCCTATATATCGACCCGGATAACCAGCTATCACCATACCAAATTTCATTAAAATCCCTCCAGTGGTTTATCCGTGATGCGGTAACAGACAGACAGACATACAAAAATTCTGAAAATTATAGATTCGGCCTCTGTATCGATAATAATGTCTATTTCAATAAGATTTTCCAAAAAATATTTAATGTACAGATTCGGCTCAGTTAGAATTTTATTATATGTATAGATGATAAATATATAGCATTTCAAAAAAGATATACATTACTTTTATGAGACATTTAAAAAAAAACTATGATTTGAAAAATAATTAAGGTTTAAAAATTTTACAAAATCCAGTACTTATTCGTCTCGTTTTAGAAATTTTATTAAAATAGAACCGCTTATGATCAAAACATATAGGAAATTAGAGATACAATGCTTATAGATGCGGTACCGTATAAAGCGTAGGTCAATAGTTATGGAGCGGATGATTCTTAATCGTCAAGACTAAATGAATGCATTTATACTCGTAAAATACCTTAGGAACATAGATGAGCAAATAATAAATAATGAATACGTGTTTTATGTTGACTATAATATATTAATTATATTCTTGCCTACGTCAGCTCTGTTCCCTTGATTTTTGTCAGTACGAGTAGGTCTTATTTTAGACCAACTTCAAAAAGGACGGAAGGAAGGCTATGACGTTTTGTTTTGTGTGTAGGTATGTTGATTCTGCACCCAGTTTCCATAAATCTCAATGGTGGTATCACCTATAAACCTTAATAAAATATTCCACTCCTAAAGGTGGACTTTCATTTTGATTTGATATCCGATTATCATTTCATTTTGTGGATTCTCCTATTATGTTCCTTAGAAATAAAGGTGTGCGAAAATAATTAGTCCATTGATATAATTAAATAAGTAAAGAACTATAAAAAAATAGAAGTGCACCATAAATAAACACTAATCAATCTTGTACAGTTAAACTAAAGTTCGTTATCTTGAAAAGAAACATACATAATGTATTTTAATGACATCTAAATATTATACTTTTAACTCTTACGGTAAAGATTTTGTGTTAAAAAATAGATTATTTCAGTCTTATAATACGAATAGTTTACATTAGATTTATCGAATTAATCGTGAAAATGTCCTATAAAGGCGAAGGTGGACATACGTTTATTTAAAGTATTATAAAATTAGTGTGAGCTAGTTTAATATTCGTTACACACAAGAGCGATAACGTGTAATTTTTAGTACGAACTATGTAACTTGTAAACTTGGCTACGAATTTTCAATACAGTTAAAATTATGTAAACCGTTTCTAAACCGTTAACTATTATAGATAGTTAACTTGGCTAAGCCCTCAGGTAAGTAGCATAAGCTTTTTAGTAAGAACCTTCTATTCGAAGTGAAGGCGCGAGAATTCTTCATAGATTTTTTTTCTTACTAAAACATTTATGGAAAAATTTCTGTAGATATCCTGTCCACTCTTATGACGGTCATTGTTTTAACCACCAATATTGAACGATGAAGCTACTCAATTTTACTTTAAAGGTAAAAATTTGTTAAGGATTATTAAAATTAATCAATAATAGATATGTAGTTAATATTTCTAAAAAAATAAATGTTGCTTGAGACAATTTGTATAGATCAATAAGATTAATAAAGGTAAAAGTATATAGGTATGTCATAGTGTTAAAATTCTTCTTTATAAATCTCGAACGATAATATTGGAAATTTTTCTATCATCACACAAGACGACACGTTTGGCTCAGTTTGTAGTAACCCTACATGCTGTGCCAGCGGTCGAGGGTTCGAGTCCCGCTGGGGGCATTCATTTGTGTGATTAACATGAATGTTTGTACTCCAGTCATGGGTGTGTATATTTATAATATGTATGTATTTAAAAGTTATATATGTATAATGTATCAACTATCTGGTATCCATAACACAAGCCTCGTAGCTTACCATATAACTAGATGGTGTTGTGTGTTAATGTCCAACATATTGACAACGTATCAATCTAAATTTGAAGTAGCGTCGGACATTTGTCTTTGCAATAACTGGGTATTAAAGCTGCCGATATTCCTTTTTAGATTTAAAAGATAGTTTTAAGATTTACTTTAGTATTTCGACACAATAAATATTTGTAACGTTTACTGGTAATAATTGAGTCCAATGACTTATTGGAGCTGATTTTGCAATATTGCAAGTCAGTGAAAACAACAACGATTGCTCAACAGTTGCAACGAAATGAGGTCGCGATGTGTGCAGCTGTCAAGACAATAATTACCTACACACATCTTTTTAGGTAAAATATTAATAATTTAATTTATTAAAAAATATATTATTTTAGCATTATTTAGATACATATAAGAATCTAAATTAGTTTTTTGATGAAGCATTTGATTATATTATAGAATGTTAACTCAACCACAACTATTTATTAATTAATTCTTATAATATTGTATTTCTCAGAAGAATATTAGTAAAACTATCCTTTCGGATTTTTTCGCTGATTTATTTTGATTTCTGGTTCCTGACGTTTCGAATGCTTTACAGCAATCATAGTCACTGGAGAGTCTCTCCCGTGACGATAAATGCTATAAAGCATAAATAAATAAAAGCTTTGAAGCATGAATCTGCGAAAAAAACTGAAAAGAGATTTATTTGAAAGTCTCTAAAAAGGTAGTTTCATACAAACTTTCATCCTATATTTTACCCATTTACAGGATGAATTTCGAAAAATGCTAAAATACGTATTTATTTAATTTTATTGAAGAGCATTAATACCAAGTTTCAAGTTATTCTGATCATTAATATTTTTTTCGGATTGTATTAGAACGTGTTTTCCCGTAGGAATTAGTAAGTCTCCCGCGGTAAAAAGTAGCCTATGTCACTCTCCAGCCCTTCAACTATCTCCACACAAAAAATTATCCCAATCCGTCGATCCGTTTCGACATGAAAGAAGGACAAACAAACAAACAAACAAACAAACAAACAAACAAACAAACAAACACACATTCACATTTATAATATTAGTAGGTATGGATGTTAAATATTCGCTTATATTTTTACTGACTACGATTTTTTTAAATTTACATTCATATTGACCGGAGGAAAAAAAGTCATGATACTTTTTTTATGTAAAATTTTAATCTCTACATATTTTTACTAAAACTTTTTTGTCTAATTTTTACCGTTTTCGAGTAATTGCAAAAAAAAAACATTTTTGAAAATTTTTGCAACCCTTGCCGGGGGTTAACGACACGAAAACCTTTACATATTGTTTTTGTATCATTAAAACTACATTACATCAAAAATGCACAGTTGAGATTCAAATTTTGATTTCAGACCTTATTTGACTGGACTATAATGCTTGGATGCTCGCGCAATAAAAAAGATTAAAACAAAGATAAATAATGTTAATAATTATTAAAAAAAACATGACGTTAAAATAGATCCTTTTTTAAAATATTACTTTTTTTTATTTTTTAGTATCAAAAAATATTGTGAAGGATTTTATAAGGAAAGAAAATAGCGTTTAGTCCGTACTAGGCTTGAATCTTGAGTCAAATTTTAAAAAGTAGAGATTTTTTCAATCTTATAAAATTGAATGAGCAATTCTTGTCTTTGTCTAACGATTTGGATCTTGTATTAAGGTAAGGGTTTTTAAGTTTATGTGTTTTTATGTTTATGTCTTTTCTGAAAAAATGCAATTTTTTATGATTAGAACATTATTTTATAACTCATTATTATTAGAAGCTTTTTTTATCTGCTCTCATGCTGACATGTCATATACCATCGTCTAGTAATTTTTTTTGGTACCTTTTTGCATTGTCGCCAATGGAGGTAACCTACTGAATGAAGGCCTACGAAGCTCGATCGGTAATATTATTATGATAATGTAATTTAGAAAGCAAATTTTTTTACTAAAATCTATAGTATAAAAATGAACTCTACATTTTCTTATTATTAGATATAGCACTCTCCAGCCAATAAAATATCTTAATGCCAAAAATCATGTCGAATTATTTATTATTTATTGCTTATGTTGTTGCGTAAAGGAAATATGTATCATAATCAAACGTATTTTCGAATTTAAAATATTAAGCATATTAAAATATAATAAATGGCCAAAACGATGTAATGGTATTGTTTTTATTTAACTTGAGTATTTTAAGCGCTTAAATTTCTGTAAAGAACATAGTGCTATATTATAGTATTTCATGTTTTAGTATTTTGTTATTTCAATTTTCGTCTGTCTTTCTGTCTAGGAACACATCACGAGAAAATCATTAGACACATTTTGATGGAATTTGGTATTATAATAGCTGCGTATCCGGGTCAAAATATAGGCTACTTGTTACTCCGGGAAAATATCTCATCTCTGAGAAATCTATACTAACCGTTAAAACGTACCTACGGACGAAATATTATATAGGTAAAATAAAATATGTAAGAAGACAAGGTAGTTTGGCATAAGATAATGATGAAGGACATTGTTGAAATTATAAAACAACACATTATAATTAATAGACACATAAACTGTGTTCATTAGCGATAATATCAAGTTATAATAATATGCATGTGGTCACAGTGTGGATGTGAAAATAAACAGGAAACATACATTGTTGCAGTGCCTACGTGTCGGAGTTCAAACGGGCGAATTTCTAACAAATTGTAATTCAATACCCCTTGTTATTAGAAATGTTAGGCGTCATATTCTTTGGTAACATTTCTCGTGTAAGCGACATTATCTGCTTACAATATTTATAAAACGAACTATTTATTACCGTATAAATACTGAATTATCTTTTCTCTATTATAATGGAACTAGCAAAATCCGCGGCTTCGCGGCTAACTAAAAAGGTACTAAAAAGGAACTAAAAAGGTAGGTTTCATACAAAATTTCATCCCCTGTTTTACTCCCTTATGGGATGAATTTCGGAAAATGCTAAAACATGTATATATTTAATTATGTTGAAGAACATTAATACCAAGTTTCAAGTAATTCTAATCATAAATATTTTTTTTGGATATTATAAAGTGTTTGCCATGGGAATGAAATAACCTCCCGTGGTAAAAAGTAGCTTATGTGACTCTCCAGCCCTCTAACTATCTCCACACAAAAAATCACGCTAATCCGTCACTCTGTTTTAACGTGAAAGAAGGACAAACAAACAAACACACATTCACATTTATAATATTAGTAAGTATGGATTAGAAGTAATAAAACGTCTGAAGCTTAGTTTCATGTCAAAATAAATACAATTGAACTTTCAAATAGTATCTAAATAATCAAATTCGATTCTACAGTAAAGTAAAATGTGGCACGAATAACACAATATTATGATAAGTGCTATTAAAATATTAAATACTTACTTACGGTAGGTAGGTTTCCAATGAAACAGATAAACTTCTTTTGATTTATGAGAACGCATTTTTAAAGAGCCGTTACTTACATAGGTAATATTTTTGTGCAAGGATACTTATTTAATTTATAAATTATATAACAACTCATATATGAGTTGACATTGTAAGATTAAAGTACTGATTGAATGTTTTTTATTCGCCATTGATAAAGTCTGTCATAAAGACGAGTAGGAAAAATTTATGTTCTAAATCTTCCGGCAATCTCAAGTGAAACGCATTTGTTTAGAATAGTTAAATCTTTGTAAAATATCCCTTTCAAGCCTCTTTTCTATATTTTCTCTTTCGTAAGAATTTTAAAATAATTTTTGAGCTACGGTGAATTGACATTATTTTATAGATGATACATCTCGATTCTCGATATTTCGTTTTTAATGTAATAATACGTTAGTAATCCGTTGTAAGTTCATAAACATTCGCCTATCGTTTTGTATGCAAACGTTGTTAAATTCTTATAGAAAGGACAAAATATACTACATATAATATTATTTTATAGCTGTTGCTTTATATTAAAGTTATACAACCATATGTATACTTCTATTCATAGCAATATTGTAGAGCGAATGTTTAATGGTGGGAGAGGGGGCGTGCCCTCGAACGCCACGCCCTGCCAGAGCGAGAGAAACTACGCCGCCTATTAAGTTCTGAACTTAAGGAATTTTACAGCTGAAAAAAAATCGTGTACTGTAGGTGTAAGCTTTAAAGTTCAAATTCGAATAACACTTTATTGATTACAGATCGGTTTTGTGTGGTTTTTCTGGGTAGAGTCATGTCCATTCTCGCTTCTTATCTACAGAGCGCTTATTATAAGCTGTAGCTCTACGTAAGTCGAGGCTGTCATGCAAATGGAAGGCTGTTAATGAAGTCGAGGAGAATTATGGGCATTGTTACTGCGGTCCGGCGGCGAAATGGCCCATTTTGTTGCTATGCATCATCATAATGTATGATAGAATTACTCAGTTTTATTGGTCTGCAGCTGAAACTTAAATTAGAATATTATAATCTTCATCATGCTATGAGCTAATGAGCTTTTTAGGTTCTTAGACTTTATTTATTAATTGTAGTTTATTGGATAAGAAAGCTTTTAGTTAACAGAAAATATTATTTAATTGATGGTTCTTGTGGACAAATAAAATGATTCAGATATTTTTAAAACGGCGCTGTAACTGTTTTAAGTCCGGGTCATTATTGTTTCTCATCAATAATTATGTTTAATTGACTGTTACTAAATCATTATTTACAAATTGTATAAACTGAATGCTTCCGATATCTACCATAATTGTAGAAAAACATGTCCTTCATACGAAGTTTCTAATATTTTTAAGAATGTACTTATAACAATGTCTATTACTAAAATCATCACATCTTCATATCCTTATAACATTTCAGTAGAAATTGCACTGATATAATGATATTTAGTAATGAGTGTAAATGCGGTATACCTATCTGTTAGGCAAGACAGGTCGTGGTAGTCACTGTAGACTGTAGAGTGTAGAGGGTGCGATGGCCGCGTAGTGATGAGCCAGCGCTCGGCTGCGGCGACGCGGCACATTTTTCTAGTAGCAAGGTCGGTGCGGTGACGTCACCATTCAAGTCGACTTTCTATTTTTGAACTTTGTAACTATATTTAAATGAACTAATACTATATTTAACTATCGTCAGATTCTAAGCAAAAACAATGGGAAAATCTTTAGGAAATAAAATGATGCATTTGAAATTCATTAATTGTAACGTGAAACACCAGAAAGAGAATATTAGGTAATAGGTCCCATAGTTCATTTTTACCATAGAGTGTTAAGAATAGATATGCGACATAAACAAACAATCATCTATTGTGATAATGATGTCGAAATAATTATTTACATTTTGAATATTAAATTATTTATAATATTTATTAAGTATCACGTGTTGAAGGGAACAAAATATTTACCCTAAAAGTTTGTTTTTATGACGAAAAAAGGGCTGATGGCGTAGAAGCGTAGCGCTTACTCGTAGCTGAGCCAGCAGTATGCCAGCTCGGCAGGGTCGCGCCGGTCGATACACCATACTAGGTCGCTTGAGCTTTCTATCTGAAACGTGCTCCTTATATTTATAAAAGAAATTGTTTATGTTTATTTAAGTGTACCTTAATAAAGGTATATTTTCATATCAACGCACAGAAATATCAGATTTTATTAATATTATAATATTGATGTTTTATGTAACTTAAAGCAGTATCCAAAAAAGTCCTAATTAATTAAATAATATATATTTCAATTTTTAATGCTTTTCGTTTAAAAGTATTATAAAATAAATTTAATTTTCATTTTTTTTATTTTCTTTTTAAATAAAAAAATTATAAAATAAAATATTTTGCATCTACTTCATTAACTTTACAGGCTAAACTCGAGGTTCTATCCTCATTTGGTTAATAATAATTGTTCGCTGAGTCTAGGTGAACATAAGGGTATAATATACTTTAAAAAGTTAGAATCGAATCTGTATCCTCTAGCACGTAAGTACAATATTACTTCAAAAATAAATACGATCATACTGGTGCAATATCAGTATGACTACATTTATTGTTTGCATGCATGCATGTATGCTTGCTGCTAGTGTCTTATTAAAATATAGTTCTGAGCTTCATTTTTATATTAACACTAGTGATTTAGTTATTTGTAGTATTATGTTTTGATAGATTTCTCAGAGATTTAATATTTTCTCGTAGTAAAAAGTATCCTATATGCTAACCCGGATAACAAGTTATCATCATACCAAATTTAAACAAAATCTATCCAACGGTTTTCTCGTGATGCGTTCACAGCAGACAGACAGACAAAAAATCTAAAAACTATAGATTCGGCCTCTATATCTATAATAATGACTATTTCTTTCTTAGATTTACGCGAATATTTGACATTTTAAATAAAACTATCTTTTCGGATTTTGTCGCGGATTTATTTGCATTTTTGTTTCCCGACGTTTCGAATGCTTTACAGCATTCATGGTCAAGGGAGAGACTGAGGTGTTACATGTCATGGGATCCTATTATTAATAAAATAAAATCAAATAATAAATCTAAACATAACAGACAGGTAGATGTAGTAAGTTCTTATTGTGTGGATCAAAATGACAGCATATCAGATTAATAAATATTTTTCATTTTTCAATTGTAAAAGTATATAGTAATAGTGTTGCTTAGTAATTTGTCTTTTAAATAATAGCAAACTAAATTAAAATTATTATCCTTAATTAATTTTAACTTTTTAAATTACACTTAGAACAATTATATGGCTTAAATAATTAATACTATATTTTATATTTTTCTTTATGGTTATAAATAGAATAATAGCAACACTAAATATAGATTACTTATTAATATTTTAAAATTGCAATAATTATAATAATAACAGCAAAATTAAATAAATAAAATTTCATATTCAATTATAAAACTAATTAAAATTATAAAAATGTTTAAAGTTAAAAAATATTGTAATGTAATAGAAATGAAAATGAAATGAGAAATGAAATTTTCATTTTGTTAATTGTGGGTAGACTGTCTGTAACAACTATACCTTCAAGACATGTAACACCTCAGTCTCTCCCGTGACCATGAATGCTGTAAAGCATTCGAATCGTCGGGAAACAAAAATGCAAATAAATCTGCGACAAAATCCGAAAAGATAGTTTTATTTAAAATAACTATTTCAATAAGAGTTTCTAAAAAATATTTAATGTACAGATTCGACTTAGAATTTTATTATATATACATATATAGTTGTCTGTTTGTCTATATATGTCTGTGTCTATTTCACGCAAAAAACACTCAACGGATTATAACTAAATTGTCGTGATAACTTATTACTCGAGTCAACATTTAGGATTACCTTCATTCGAGCGGAAGTCGATATATACATACATATATGTATACTTCTCTATTGTATAAAACAAAGTCGCTGGTTGCCTCTTTTGTTTTTCCGTTTACTTCTTCTAAGCCGCGCAATGGATTTTGATACAATTTTCATTAATAGAATTAGTAATAAACGAGTCAGGTTTGTGTATATAATTTGTAAATATTTTGTACAGGATGGTTGAACTATGAACGGTGTTTTCTGAAAAAAAAACTGTTTTCGAACGCTTACAGTTAACGGATAAACTTTAAGAGATATATCAAAACAATGGATTAGAAAATTGAAGGTCTTAAAAAGGCCTACAAAGTCCGCGGTAGCATGTGTGTATCGTATCTTCTAAAGTACACTCACAATACTATTTTTATCTATTTAAAACGTACATAGGGACGCACCTAAGGGAAGCGAGGGTAAGTGGCTAGTAATTAATAACGTAAAAAAATAAGTTGACATGTAAATAAAAAAAATATTAATCAACGAAAGTTGAAATTGCTACCTTTTATTTTCAAATTAATTTAAACGTTGTAAGTGTAATTTTTTGAATGGCAATACAATAATTCGGTTCTATCGAGTTGATCTTACAAAGAAGAAAGGAGGTGCCATATGGGCACTTTTTATGGCTATTTCTAAAACCGTTAAAACCTTTTTTTATTATTAAAATTATCTCCAATATTTAAACACGATCTTCGTGAAGACAATCACATTTAAAAAGACAATTGTTTTCAAAGTTTGTTATGCACGTAGCTACATTAAACTGAAAGGGCTGATGGCGTAGAACCGTAACGCTAAGATGGAGCTGATGCAGCAGTGTGCCAGCTCGACAGGGTCGCGTCGGTCGATACTCCCGCACTGGGTTGACCTCTATAATTTCGTTACTTATTTAATACCATATGAAAATAATAACTAAAATTTTATTTAATAGAGTTTTCTCATTATAAACAATATATTTTTCTGTTGTTCTTTTACAAATCAAAATAAAAAATAGAGAAAGAAAATGTGAATATAATAAAATTTTAATTATTGCCTCTTAAATTATACCTAAAGGTACCAGGTAAAAGATACACAAAAATATTCAGGACATTCGAAAAGCTTCCATAATTATAAATTATATATTATTCAATGTTGGCTTGTTTATAACTATAATTGATTTAAAAAAGTTATAAAAAATATATGTACAATGTACATATATCGTTTATATGTATACGTATACAGAGTTTCGATTATAGGCCCACAGTGGGATCTTCCGTCGATTTTTCTCAGGACTGAGGAATTTTTCCCTAACTGGTAGAGTTTTTAACAAACACTAAGTGTTTTTTTTATTTCTTTAAAGAATTTTGAATTTTATTATATATGGCCAATACAAAATGGTAATTTATTGAAACAAGAACAAATTGTGTATTTATTTTTACAATAAAAGTTTAATTTTTTTTCCAAGTTCAGTAACAATTAATATCTTCTTATTAACATAAATATTTATTTGTATGTGAAACGCTGAATTTTGCAGGTGGAAATTTATGGGCGAAGGATTCCCGCGAGGGCGGCGGGTTGCAGTGGGTTGCGGTGGGTCGCGGGAGTGGCGCAGATCGCTAACTAGACACTATTGCCAATCGATAGGTCGAACTGTCGAGTGAGCGACCGCCACGAGCTCGGCCCCAGCGCCGGCCACGCGCGACTCATCACTTTAGACGCCACTACGTCAGGCTACTCTCCTTTTCTCGATGTCCTTCAAATTAGCTTTGTAGGTCAGGTTTTCGCTGAATTTGGCGCCACGTGCCGTTGTTTGTTCACGATTGACAACCACCTGCAAGATTCATAATAATTCTTTATTAATACATTAAGTTTTTAGACGTGGAACGTGGACCTATTTTTGTAAAGCACAAACTCATGTAGGCATATATCGCAAGGGAAGTATAAAGTCTGCAAATTGTAAAATACAACAGAGAATGTAAAAATAAAATTCAAGTACAAATTCACTATGGGGGCTGATTTTTGTACACACTTAAGTTATTTCCTGAGTTTTTTATAAGTATTGTTTACAGACAAATGTACAAATTAGTTACACAGCTGGAGGGTTCTAGAGGCTAGTCAAGTAAGATTTCAAATTCGCTAATTCAATTATATTGTGAGCTTTATAATGTAGCGTGTAGAAATACTAATTTCTTTATATACTTAAATATTTTACTCGGGGATACTATAACTAACTAATTAATTAACTTTGATTTTTATCGAATTTATTTTTTTAGTTTTTTTTATTAAAAATAATAAAGCAAAACTTAAATATGTATGTACTTTATAAACTTGTCATTTTTTTACCCAATAGTGTATTGTGTTTAACATTTTATTCCTCGTAAATAGAGTAAAAATTATTTCAACGAGATCTACTTGAGATAGATTTTGTCTGTTGATTGTTCTATGAAGGGTTTCTGCTTAGTGTTTACATATGCAAAACTTTCTGCAGTACAATTTGTATTCGTCTTCCCGCGTGTGTTTTATATTCGTTTACTTCAGTCCACCGAGTTCGTAATCGGCGCCGTGTTTGCGAGGGGAATCTCTGCTGACTGAGCCCCACAAATATATGTCGTAAGATTTAATAGACATGTAATGGATATCTGGATGACGTTTTAAGGATTTGTGCAAACGGAATATGTCATTTCTTTTCCATAATTGGAATTTTATTTGTGGGATTTTTGGATAATACTCGTGCCCTTTTGATTCTTTCAGAGATTAGGCATGTGTTTTATTGTTATCGACTCGGATCAAGTATTATTAATACGAGAGCAAAGCTTGAGAAGTTGCAAATTGAAAATGTATTCATGCTCAGCTGAAATATAACTATTTATAAGTATTGTAACGATGGTTGGATTGACATGGTTCTGTTATGTACTTATACCATGCTAAAATTACAATTATTGTTTTTTTTTCAGAATATGTGCCACTTGGTTCTTACAATTATTGGGTTTTGTTATTTGTTTCTTATTATAATTGCGGCATTATACAAATTATATAGTCTAGATCAGGGATTCTTAATGTGGTTTCCCAGGGTTTATAAACGAAAACTGATTTTAGGTGTCGACGAGGTCTAATAATATTAATTAACATAGGTTCTTATTTGAAACTTTCGAGATACTGTATAAGTTGATTTATGTGTACCAACTTGTTATAAGAACGATTAATATTTTAGTAGGAAGTATCATTGTTATATTTTTTAAAACTGGACAAGTCAGAAAAAAACTAGAGATACGATTTTTAAAGTAATTTGGCTAGGGGGCCTGAGATATCAGTTCATTTTGGAAAACGGATCCCTTGCCCAAAATAGTTTAGGAATCCTTCGTCTAGATAATAATACAAAAACAATGATATTAGCGAGCTAATCTGAGGATGGAGGCAGGAGGTAGATAGGTAGGATTCGTTTTGATAGGTATCATAGGATACAGCTATTTAAAAGGGTTTCTTTTGTTTTTTTTAAAATTATAATTGAAACTTTCGACACAGTGTCAGAATTTCTACTGTCCATTTAATCTAAAAAATATGGTAACGCTTTAAAAAGATTTTGAAAAGAAACAAAAAAGGACCTATTGTAATCTGCGACATTTGAGAGTCAAAGTATAAGTAACTAAATGATATTATATATACTCGTAATAATAATAGATATGTGAATCTAATCTAAAATATGTACAATTCTGTACCTAAAGTAAAAACTTTAAAAGCATTTCTTGATATCTATCTTCATTCTTCGTGTATATTAACTTTTGTAAGTACTAGTGCAGTGAGTGCCAGATGGAGCGGGTGCGCACGGCGCGGCAGGGCGCCGCCGCAAACGCGATTGTCGGCAAACGAACCGGTACATGTTATTACCGCACCACCCGCCTACAATGGAACTTTGAAGATTGACGTATTTGCATTTCGAAAAATATACGTCGTTTTATTCAAATTTTCGCACATACAATTCATAATTACCTATATAATATTTGTCGTTATAAAATATTCAAATATATAATTGATGTTAATGTACATTTGTAAAATATACTAAATACTACTGCTACGAAATATTATCCTATCCCGATATGGGATCAACATAATTTTTTTTCAACAACAGTTTTTATTTAAAACACAAGGATAGCTTTTATAGATTGACTTATTATTTAAGATATCGTTATGGCTTCGATATAATTTTGCAGTAATAAGTTTTATATTACACAACTTAATAAGAAACTAATAAAGAAAGAAAATATATAAGAAACCTTAGTGATCATACACACATCTCACTGTAATTCCATAGCAAATCTATGCCTTACTGTGATTGTATGTAATGGTTTAGAAATTTATCCGTCACGGGAATTTAAATACATACTTACTTATAAGTTAGTTTTTGTATTAAAAGTTAATATGCATTAATAAGTTACCAATTACAATGTAATATGTACATTGTAGGCTTTATTTCTATGTAACAATGCCGAAATATCGAAAACTCGAAGAACAAAAACAACAAAATTTAAAACACAGACTCTGAAACCTTAAAGATTTAAGGCTCTACGATAACGCTTATAAAGTGATATGTTTACTTTGAAAAATATTGTATTATGAAAAAGCTTACAAATGCAATTGACTCATGGCAGCCTTATGATTACCTCGAATTCCGAAGAAGCAGTTAAGGTATTAATTACTAAGTATAGGTTGTTTTGACTATCCACCCGCAGGTGGTATCCGGTTTGCTAGATAAATATTACTGGGGTGATAAAATGGTTACAAAAAATATTTTAATTTAAACCTATCTTAGGGTCTTTAGTTATAAATAGCGAAAGAGTAGACTGCTCTTTTCTTTACTACAAATTAATATGTGTAAGCACAAATCATATAATACTATACTAGTTGTGTAAGTTAAATGTTAGCAGAAAGGCTACAGAACAACAACAAAGTTAAATTAGTGGTAAAGAAAAAAAATACCGGTAAAAGATAGACATAGTGGCTGATTTATTTTATGGCATTTGATGTCATCAACGTGATATTTTTTTGTCGCATCTTCCGTATGGTGACCTCAATTTTATTCTTGCGTAGCGCAGTCATGGCACTACTTGATAATAATTAAAACTTAAATAAGTATCGTGATATCTTATATTAGACACGAAACGAGTTTTCTTACAACATAAAATAATAAACTAATAATTTGTGAATATAAATTACAAAACGATTTATTATACTTATCTTCTATCCTCCATACTAAACGACGTGAAAATCACAACAAAGGTGTGAAAAATATATACCATCTTTCCAAAATACCTATTGCAGTACGTCTTAAAGTCCCCGTTTTCTTTATAAGTATTGTCAAATAAGTAATTAAATTATAAATATAAATTGCAGCCTGATATCAAAAAAGTAAAATAAGTAAACGTACCTCGGGACGAACCCGAGCGAAGCGAGAGTGAGTCGCTAGTGTATAACTAAATTTGAATATAACTGACGACTTTGAAGTAGTTAATAGATCGTATTTCATTCAATAATATCTAAGTATAAGAACAGATACCTGCTTCTGTTATTTTGCATTATGTCACGTGTATCAAAAGGTTTTTGTCTCACGGTGGTGTCAGTGGGCAAGCCTGCAAAAGTAAAGTGGAATCGTGTTCGCGAAAACAATGCACCCGCGCCGGTGCGATCGAATTGCACAAACCCAAGGTGAACATTTCATAACATTGACGCCATTGGAATCCTTTTATGAGACATATGTAATTGAATATATTGTTTCTTAACATAATAAATAGGTTTACGCTTAATACGATTGTGATCTAATTTTCGGAGTCGGTGCCAGCCTACAATATTTTAAGATATGAATATCTATTAGGTAAATATGTATTTTACGTATGAAAATATATTAGATTTGCTTTGCATCGGCTGGTACCGACTTCGAAAATATCTGATTAGGTATCTATTCTAAATGAAAACCTCCGTTTACTTATTTTTTACATTTTAGTGCCTGGAAGTCGGTTTCTATTTTTTTTAAGTTTTTTTGAAGTCTATAAAAAATATAATTTGCAAGAGTGGAAAAGAGCGATAATTAAGAAAAGATAACTGTGCTAAATATTTTTAAATAATTAACTTATTAAAAAAACCGACTGCGAACTAAAAAGGTGAGAACAAGTTGAGCAAAAAATATAATATGTAGTATGTTATGCAGCGGAGGCAAGTAGTTATCTCAACGTGTGAATATCTAAAAAAATATTAAAATTTAAATAACGATAATATAATAATGGAAATGAAATAAATCCAAAGTAGGTTTTTTATCAAGAAATTAGGAAGAAGATTAAAAAACCTTTATATTTTTATTTGTTAAAATTGACAATTTAATTATAAATATAATTTGTATTCTTATAACATTTTAGTAAAACTAGGAATCATCTCTAGCTTCTTTCAAGCACCTATACTCGTACGTACCCTACGAATAATTAGACCTATTATTTATCAGTAGTACGTACCTAAGCAAATAGTTATCACGTCATACCTTTAAAGTAGATTTCGTAAATCAAATATTTCGTTAGTGAGTGATTAATGATCCCGAAACAAGTGTTCAATCAGCGTGTGGTCAGGCGGGTGCGGGCGTAGCGTGGCAGTAATCGCAGGGAAGCGAGCGTAAACGCCGCCGTTCAGAGCTCAGAGCAAAACAATGGGAAGCTAATGACATAGTAATACCATTACAAACTATGTAAGTTACGGGGCGCCAAACAAAATACTCGCTAATTAATCGGTATCGTTAATGACCTAACTTTGCCTAAAGGCCAAACTTAACTGAGTCTAGTTGTAATTTAACTAGATGCAATCTGTCAAAAAAATTGTCAAATTCAAAAATATTTTCTCATACTACTCGTTAGCTTTAATGAAATTTTATACGACTACTAGCTGCACCCGCGGCTTCGCTCGCGTACAAACTTCCGATCGCTAACAAAATTCACAGGATCACCCGCTGGGCTAAATGAAATGAAATGAAAATGAAATTTTCAAGTAATCTTTAGATTACTTGAAAATTTCATCAAAATCGCTCCAGCTGCTTTGGAGTCCATAGGAAAGATACATACACACATCGATTTTTATTTTATACTATCAACAATTTAAAATTTATTAATTCATTTGTCGGAAAATGGAGTATTTTATGAACATTTAGTGACACACCGACTGCAGCGAAAATATGAATA
Organism: Brenthis ino; assembly: GCA_921882275.1. Taxonomy (NCBI): domain Eukaryota; kingdom Metazoa; phylum Arthropoda; class Insecta; order Lepidoptera; family Nymphalidae; genus Brenthis; species Brenthis ino. The sequence continues at coordinate 23,123,101 of OV170225.1, read as the reverse complement.
ATAAAAATGATACTGAATATATTCTTTTGTATTTTTAAACACTAGTAGAAAAGCATCCCCTCGAAAGAGAGATAGTATAATATTAGCTTTCCTTTATTATAAAAAAATGCTGCAGCTATTTTTATTTATTAACATTTATTAACATATCATAGTATAGAGTATTCTAATAATAATATTAGTATACTGCTTTAAAACACTATATTTATTTTAAAACATTATAGTTTGGCTTCAGGCTTATTCAGGCTAGTTATATAGACACTTGATCTATATTGTTCGTTTGTCTGATTTTAGCGATTTTACCACATAAAGATACTAAAAAAAAACAAAAGCGAAATTACCCTAAACAGACTTTTTAATAAAGGTTCGTTTTGTTTTATAAAAAAATAAATAAAAAAATTATATATACGTTTATTTTGTCAAAATGTAACATATCACTATTTCATATGATAGGGAAATCAGTGTTCCTAGTTCCTACTCCGGTTATAAGTGCAATAGTCAAGACAGAAGTTAGTGTGTACCTTACAATTTTTCTTAGTCATTATCATAAGGGTGATAGTTCTTTAAGTTTAAAAACCGTCCAAGTGCGAGTCGGACTCGCGCACGAAGGGTTCCGAAATAAGTACTTCACTCGAGGAACTACATAAATATATTATCTCAGAGAGTTATAGAATATACATAGAGTTCGTAAAACCGATAGACTTAATTCATATCGGAAAGTAGAATCAGAATGGCAACATTTAGTTAAAAATTAACTTATTCTAGCAATATAATGATTGACACTTGATTATAGATACAGATTCAGAATGAATAACTTATAGTATTGAAATCCTCAATATAAATTGAAGAAAAGACATGTTCATAATAACTGACAAAATCTAGAAAGAAAAAATATAGAGTCAGCATATTTATATGTTTGTGTTAAATTAAACAGCGTTGCAAAATATCAAGCGTTTACTTAAAAATAGGTTAATATGTTTTAAGGTGCATTCACCTCTGTACTCGTAAATTGCATAATTTTGACGAAGTAGGTTAATACTTCATCTAAATAATCAACAGAAAATGTAGTATTGTTTATAAATCAATATCAATACAAATTATCTTCTGTTCCCTTCTCTTGCTTGTTATAGATAGAGCGATATCGTATTGTGCTTTTCTCATATGCTGTGCTTTGTTTTCATTTAACTAGCACTTATCCTACAATCTACATATATAGTAGCCAATAGGAACTATTACTTTGCATGAAAACCCGCGGCCTTAGTGGTATGGGTGCATCTATCATTATTGTCTAGTTGACAAACAACTGTTTGTCTCGGTGGTGTAGTGGCTAGCATGTACGGCTGCACACTCGGAGGTCCTGGGTTCGAGTCCCGGGTCGGGCCAAGTTTAGTTATTGAGTCTTACTGTGTAGTAAGTCTCAATAACAGTCCGGAGTTGGGAAGTTGGCGGTGTTTCACCCCCATGCCTCGGAGAGCACGTAAAGCCGTCGGTTCTGCGCCTCACCGGTCGTGTCGAGTGGTCGTCCCACCGGAGTATGAGAGTGATAGGAATAGAGAGCGCACTTGTGTCTGCGCGTACACTTGAGCACTATAATATCTCCTGCGCAGTTGGCTAGTCTCAATGAGATTGGCCGCCGTGGTTGGAATCGGCTAGGAGAACATCACTATTGTCTAGTTAATTAGACATATACTAGTCTAGTCATACAAGAGCTTACTTTAATCCGTCACGGACGGTGTCTAATACATGTAATTGGAATTAGCCTTATTTGCTCAATGGATTTTCTTTTTACTTACAAGCTTAGCTTCGACGTTAAGTTTATCTCTATATTGAGCTATAAATAATACGTAGATATGTATACTGTATATTTACTATACAAATCTATACATATAATAAAATTGTAACTAAGTCGAATCTGTACATTATTTATTTTTTGGAAAATCTAATTGAAATAGACATTATTATCGATACAGAGTCCGAATCTATAGTTTTTAGAATTTTTGTCTGTCTGTCTGTCTGTTACCGCATCACGAGAAAACCACTGGACAGATGTTGATGAAATTTGGTATGGTAATGCTGGTTGTCCGGGTCAACATATAGGATACTTTTTACCGCGGAAAAATATATCATTTCTGAGAAAAAATACAAAAACTGCATCGTAAGAGTATACTAATATGTAAAACCTAAGAATTTGGTTTTTGGTCATCTGAACGCAGGCGGAGAACTACTCCTATTTTTGTTTCTACAGTCATTGAGTAGATTGTGATAACATTGTATATTACAATAATCAACATAAAAGTACCTTTAAAAATTAAATTAACAAAAACGAGCTAAAAAATGGTGTAAGCTAAGAAAGTCATGATGTGTTATAACGTTATCTTTGTCTACGTCTGTAAATAAATAGTTGAGCGTAGAGCCACTTTATTGTATTTCAAAAGTTATTAAATTTACAATCCTTATCAAAATTCATAAAAAGTAATTAGAAAAGGGTGTGTCAGTAAGTGTAGCAATGCGAGATCTCGGCAGTCGCAGTCATCGTTTGGTGTGGGGCGGGTGTCTGTGACATTGACGCCTCATTAGTGGCGAATTATTATCACCAGGGGGCGAAACTGATCGCACATTCATTAGAGATCCGATTAAGAAATCATTATTATGTGCAGATTTATTATGCAAAGCAATGAAGTAATTTTTTCGTATTTATGTATGATTAGCATTGCCCGCTGCTCCGCACGCGTTCAGATGACCAAAAATTAATTCTTAGGTTTTACATATTAGTATACTCTTACAATGCAGTTTTTGTATTTTTTCTCAGAAATGAGATATTTTCTCGCAGTAAAAAGTATCCTATATGTTGACCCGGCTAACCAGCTATCACCGTACCAAATTTCATCAAAATCCTTCCAGTGGTTTTCCTGTGATGCGGTAACAGACAGACAGATAGACAAAAATTCTAAAAACTATAGCTTCGGCCTATGTATCGATAATAACGTCCATTTCAATGAGATTTTCCATAAAATATTTAATGTACAGATTCGACTTAGAATTTTATTATATGTATAGATGTTAAGAAACTTACTATTTAATTCTATTTTCAAAGTCACCCAGCGAGCAAGCAAACGATTATATTAGTTACTCATATGATGTTTTGGAAGGTTAACTAAGCTAAACAACCATTATTTGTATATTTTAAAGGTATGTTTTTAGTAATATTTATTTAACAAAGTTGCTAGAGCGCTATTTTTTTCTAGATTTATAATAAACCAACAACCCCTTTGATATTTGCAATATGGAATATTCAACATTGTGCGTAACACTAAAAGAATAGTGTAGGTACATTGACGGACAAATTGCCTTCGTTTTGAAAGTCTGCCATAACTGACGGGTGAATGAAGTGTCAAAAATGATAAGGATAAAATAATCTGCTTGCCATATTCAACTGAAATTTAAAGTATTACTTGAAAATTTTCCAGGATATGACGATTATTTATTTATATCATATACTTACTTATAATCAACAGCGAACTTACATGCGATTAAGCACTATTACAAGGTTTCAATTAACACATAATTCCAATTATAGGCATTTACACCTTGTAATTTAATATGTGATTAATTTTATTAATTAATCTTTTACAGAAGGCGACAAAGATTTTTTTTACAAATAGTTAAGATATATGACACTGAAAACTTGGTAAGCTGAAAAAAAAATTTATTTATATTACAAATATTTTAAGTTTGCTTTTTATTCAAGCGCGGATTCCGGGGGGTGGTGGGTCCTGGGGGTCATGACCCCCCCTCAAAGCCAAATATACTTTTTAGAGAAGTTTGAAGTCTAAGAAAGGAAGGAATAAACGGATAAACATTTCGATTAAAAAAATGGTTATTATATGTATTTTGAAGATTATATTCCCCTAGTTTCATGAATATCAAAAAGTTTTTGCAGAAATCTATATACAAATAAAATTGTAACTAAGTCGAATCTGTACATTAAACCTTTTTTGGAAAATCTAATTAAATAGAAGAAATAGACATTATTATCGATACAGAGTTCGAATCTATAGGTTTTAGAATTCTTGTCTGTAATAAATGTAATAGAAAACTAGATCCGCTCCTGGTCAGATTTTGCTAAGTTACTGTTTTATTATATGTATATTTCAGCCTATGACCCCCCCCCCCCCCCAAATTTAACTCTGGATCCGCGCCTGTTTTTATTATTACCTCATATAATGTTATTCTATTTATTTCGTATTTTTATCGTCACTGACTGGTATTTGTTTCTATATTCAATTTGCAATCGGTTTTTAAGCTGTGTGAACTGGGTGGGACTTTCTAAAGGTCCACATTGGATAGTTAAAACAACAATGTATTATATTATTTTTCTGTACTTGGATTAAATAGGTGAACTCGAGAACAGAAGATATGAGAAATTACATATTATTACTATAATTAATTGCTGTTAGTGCACTCAAGAGCAAACGTTCATTTGAAGAATGAGCAATGAACTAACATTTCTTGTGATTATATTTATCTATAAGTAATGTTTTTTTTTAATAAACTAGTTATAGTTAATAGAAAACAATCATTCAAAACGTTATAATGAGTCCAATCCATTACTAAATTATCTCTAAACACAGCGTAATAAATATCGATATATGTCTATACGTATCGATACAGAGAACGGAGACAATATTTACTGGGCAACTCCCCTGGTCCTGCCGAACGGAAACTTATAGTTTTCTTGAGGCGCCCGCCGAATAAAATACTGCTGTTCGGCCAATAAATCAGATTGTGTCGCGGCCGCAGCCGGCGCGTAGACGCCTCTGCCTCCCGGACTTCTGATGCCCCGCTACATTTTAATAACGGAAATCCTCCGGCATAAATGGTCACTGACAGATTTTATTTCAGCTCATATATTATGACCATTTGCGCACGTGAACTTTTTATTAACAATGGGACCAGGCGTGAGCGTCTTTGTAACAGGGTCTAGAGCAAATACATGTATTCATGACATTGCCAGAGCACCTATAAAATAAGTTTGTTTAGTAATAAGTACTAACTAATTTATGTATACATAATTTTATTTATCTATTCTTCTAAGATAGTGCGGACTTCTTTTAATACTTCCAACAGTACGTATCGGCGTCAACATGGTACAGTTTATGGGCAGTTTTACGGCGACCGCTGTCGAGCCACCAATAATAGTGACCGCGAGGGTGCCTGAAAACATACCACAGCTGTTTTTTACACGTTCTCTTATGGTTTTTACCTCCTAATATCAAAATTCTAAAATATGAGAGACTTCTCGAACTAAATACTTTGAAAAAAAAGACTTATTTTTTAAATTAATTAAAAATTGACGATTTAATAATATAATGAAAAATCTAATTCATATTTAATCATCATAAATTAATATATGGTCATAATCTTAAAACAGCCTTGTAATATTTATTCTTCTTTTGATTTATTATTTATTTATTTATTAACAAAGAATTAGGTTAAAAAGTATTAAAACTTGTCTTCCTAATGCCATAATGCAGAAACCAAAAATATGGTTTGAATGTTCTATAACATTAAGTTCTATTAATTTTAGTAAAATCATAAGATAGATTATGTACGAGTAGATAACAGAAAAACCTCTAAAAAAATATTAGTAAAAATGTTAATATAAGAGTTTCCACGCCATTCCTATGTGAGAGTGGTCGAGGCTATTACAATAAAAATATTAAAAACCGCATAAGTAAGAGGCAGAGGTCGTCGGCAGTTCGGTGCAAATGTCGCCTCGGACACTTACATTATTCCTTACTGCCCTTGCCGGTGTCCGGGGACTCTCGTGCCGACCCTCGCTTCCATTATCTCTATACTTTAGATAGTCACGGGGACATTCTTCGATTGACGGTCGTTCCGCTAAATGACCGGCCATTTGACGAGATCCGATTAGTCATGATTGTATTTGTGTTGTACTACAAAAATATAATCCCTTTCGGTCCGCCACTAAACCGTCTGAAACTGAAATTGATACTTCTAAAGGATTGAGACTTATGAAAGACGATTACAAGCACACCGGTGCAAGATTTAGAGGATCTTCTTGAAATTTAATCAAACGTCTATGAAGATTGCTTGTAATCAATTTTAAAGATTATTTTACTTCGATGCGTCTCAATAGAATTATAATATGCACTTCTAAAGCACGACATAATCTAGGGTCTCGCTAGGCATGTCATGTGTGTGGAATCTTTGAAAGGTTTGACGAAAATTAATAAGTGTTTTGAAATATTATTCAAACTTGAAACTACTTACATTGCGAAATAAATTAAGACGCAATAATGTAACAAAGAACAGACGGCAAATATCCAATGCAACGAGACACTTGAGCGAATTGCTGATTTTTGTAATGTCATACCTTTCATAAGTATTCTATTTAAACAATTATCAGATATTTCTATATATAAAAATACTTTACAGGGCTTTTAGATTAAAAGTCGTGCTAGTTTTTATTGAATCTTTTGCTTCTAGTAACGACAGCAGAGGCACAGGGGAAGTGACATAAAAGGCATAATATTTATGAAGGTAATAAAACAGGCTTCATCTATGATAGTCATAAACATTCTTTGTATCGTTACACCATCAATATATTGATATCTTCTATATTTGAAGCATTTTTTAGATTTAAACAAGAGCTATAAGTTTTCTGTAACAATCACTAGTACGATTGATGCGAGTGGGGTATATCGTTACGGTCGGTTGTGTTTATCGGATGAGCCGGGGAAGATGTTCTGCTCCATTATACTTTGCAATAATCCTACAGTACACTCTGTCTATTATAGTCAGGTATTACAAAATTCGCTTTTTTTTCAGAACGAATATACTGCGACAAATTTTATTTTAATGGGCCATCGCATAATTACGATTAGTTTGTTGTGTGTCTGAACATCCTTTCGCATTTAAGGGGTTATACAGTTAATAAATAGGTACTATCAAGGTATTAATTTTATAGTTATTGCTCGAACAAAGTGTAAGTGAGTGGATAATTTATTGTTTAGGCTATTACACCATCATTTATATTTTTTGTATGTCAATATAATAGGGTTTTTGTGATATTTTGAGCTATTTTCGTTTTTATTACTTTTTTTATGAAAAATATTATTATAATTGAAAGTTCAGGAGCGTTTTATAAAGGAGAATTCCATTAGTTTTATACTATGATGTGCTCTATGAGTTTCTTGAAGCGTCTTTTCGGGCATGCTCCGGTGAACCCTGATCCTATCATAACGCAATCGCATATCTTTTTCCCTTAGAGCGATATGGTTCTAATAGGGCGCTAGTCGCTAACATTTTCAATCTTACTGCTCTAACATAACATTAGAAATAGAAAAGCAAATGCCGTTGAGCATGAAAGCTGCAGATATTTACGTCGATAGCTTTCCAACTAAGAAGTTGAGTAGATGACATGAACTCGATCAGAGACCATCGTAATGTTAGTTTTATTCTTGATCTAAAATTAAAGATGGTATTTTGTCTTAATCCTACATACAGCACTTACAACATATTTATATCTTTCGACACAGTCAACACTATATTCTCATTCGTGATTCAGCTTATAAGTTACGGAACCAGTACCTTCGGCATAATATGTAGTCTTATTTTTTCGTTTGCATCACGACGCTAGACATTAAGAATTTATTTTGTGTTTTATAAAGTATAAATCGTAATACAATTAATTTAACACAAAATGTGTATAAAAATCCACAAAACTCATGATATATTTTCCCCTAGCGCACCGCTTACCGTTAATCCCTTTAGCGAGGGAAAAAACTTCAAAAGTTAGTGCGGGCGTGTTGGGGCCCTGAATTTTTGATCTCTATTAAATTGTTTCAAATGGTTTAACTTGTCGCGGCTCAATCAGTGCGGGGGCGCCATACGCCGCGCGCCCGTGCCGTTGTTTCACGCTCACTGCCTCGAATACTGATGCTGCAATACTGAATACGCGTGCTACTCACGGTTCACGCCTTACACGCTTTACACGCCATTCTTTGTACTTCAATAAATGTTATAATTTGTACTTTAGGCATTTTTATTTTTTTGTCAATAAATTAATCCATATTTATAAATAAGACATTATTAATATAACATTGTTATGTTTAGTAATATATTGAAGCTTTAGTGTACATAATAATGTAAGTATTTTACTTAATATAAAATATATGTAAGTGTAAAAAACGACCAGTCATATTTTGGTCTAATTTTTTTTATTGTAGTAAAAGAACAGGCAAAGGAAGTTAGCGTGTGTAATCGTGGATATACTAATTGGCTGTTTTAAGGGACGCTGTAAAACCAATAAAGAGTTTCAAGAAACATGGTATCTTTTGGTTATTCTTTATTTGTTTTTGTGTTGTTATTTTTGTCAACTTTTGACTTATAAACTTGAATACTTTACATTATTAGCAGGATCTCACCATTAACATTCATCTGGAATAAGTGTGCTAAAATAACATCGTCAATTAACACAAAGTATGTTTAATTAAATTTTATAACGTACATTTATTTATTTTACGAAAATTATACATTGCACGTGTAAAGTTTTTTTATGAAGAAGAGTTTTGCAGAAGGAAAAAGCTTGGTTAAGACCAAGCTTTTTCCTTCTGCAAAACAGGTTTCTAGAAGGTTTAGTTATTATAAGGAAAAGACCAGATATATCTTATTGTTAAATAGCAGTGTCCGCGGCTATGCCCACGTTCAGATGACCTAAAACCAAATTCTTAGGTTTACATATTAGTATACTCTTACATTGCAGTTTTTGTATTTTTTCTCAGAAATGAGATATTTTCCCGCGGTAAAAAGTATCCTATATGTTCACCCGGATAACCAGCTATGACCATACCAAATTTCATCAAAATCCCTCCACTAGTTTTTCTGTGATGCGATAACAGACAGGCAGACAAAAATTGCAAAAACTATAGATTCAGCCTCGGTATCGATAATAATGTCTATTTTATAAAGATTTTCTAAAAAATATTTAATGTACAGATTCGGCTTAGTTACAATTTTATTATATGTATAGATTTATCATGTACCGGTAATACCAGTAATTCTGTACCGGTGATAGAATTCTGTCAAGCCTGAGGAGAACGACTAGATGGGTACCACCCCTTTATCTATTTCGCCAAGCAACAATAATTTCATTATTTTGCTCCGGTTTGAAGGATAAGGTAGCGAGCGCAATTACAGGCAAGAGGCATATCATCTTAGTTCTCACAATGACAACTCACTTGCGGTTGTGCATTTTTGTTTCGTAAAACCTAAGTGCATGAACCGTAGGTGTTATAAGCGACAGGTACCGCTTTCCATCAGGTGGGCTGACTGCTCGTTTATCACTGAGCACCATAAAAAAAGCAAGTCTTTAATTTCGTCTACCCCGGCATTGTCTTTCTTCTAAAGTAAAAGCAGCTTATGGCATCCACACCACAAACTATCCATATACCTAGTAATATTTGTAAATATTTTAGAAAATTCTAATATAAGCAAGCAATCGTTTTGGTTATTTATAATTAAATATTTTAACGATATACCTATAGTTAAACAACTCTACTCTCTCTAAAAGTTAATGATGTATAATCTGGTATTGTTTTCAATATTATTAATTATAATCATTCAGTTATTTAGTAAATATAATTCAAATCACGGTAACGCGATCGTTCAATTAATATTTATTTATAATATTGTTCTCTTCGACTATAAATCTTAGATAGTTACCAAGCTAGGGTGGGACAGACGCATCACAGCATAACTGATTTATACACTAGCGGTATTTTATAGCACAGTTTGTTCTATTATTGTATTAGGGAGGCAGTTCGTTACACGACACCCTCAAAGATTTCGTTTTATGTGTACTTATTTAAAGTAATAAAATCTTAAAAAATCCACAGATCTCGTGTCTGCCACGACCTTAGAGTACATTGAAAATGAATCTGTTAAATGAACTGAATTAAATTTTTAACATATTAATTACTAGCAGAACAACCGATTTTGCCCGGGTTCAGACTACAAAAAAGTATTTGGATGCATAAAGATATAATCTATACATATAACAAAATTATAGAGGTCGAATATCTCTACATAGAAAAAAATGCTAAAAACAAGTCATGAATATCTAATAGGTAAATATGACGAGATATGAACTTTAATTACAGCTAAAAACTAGCCACTTACTCTCGCTTCGCTCGGGTTCGTCCCTAGGTACGTTTTAATTTTTTTGAGCGGAACCCTGATTCTTTCTCTAAAATAAAAGTAGCCTATGCTACTCCCTATAACATCATCTATCTTCTAGTGAAAATCCCGTCAAAATCAGTCCAGCCGTTTCAGAGATTATCCGGAACAAACAGACAGACAGACAAAATTTTTAAAAAATGTGTTTTTTTTATTAGTGCCGTATATAATTTCATATGCATTACATCATATTTATTTATTTTGACATTACAAAGAGACACTTCAATTTTATTTATATGTATAGACTAGCGACTCACTCTTGTTTTGCGTGTACTTCCGAATAACACATACCTACCTACCTCCGATTAATCTGAATTTTGCTATAGGTACATATGGACTAAGACGCACTGATAACGAATATGTTACTTAAAATACACGCATATTTCATTTTCAAGGTCAAATCTAGAAAAAGAAAAGATATTGATATTAGAGAAAAATATTTTCCACAAAAGTTGTAGGTTATAAAAAGATTGACATTTTTTGTCCATATGACTAAGCGTAGTTCAGCTTTGACTTTAACATCCATTGCATTTATCGCATTTTTATGATAAAACTAGCAGAACCCGCGGCTTCGCTCGCGCTAAAACTACAAAAAATCTCTAAATATATATAGTTTCATACAAACTTTCATCCCCTATTTTACCTTACCATTTTTTTTTGGGTTGTATTATAACGTCTTTTCCGGAAAATCCTTGGGAAATTATATCTTTCCCACGGTAAAAAGTAGCTTATGTCACTCTCCAGCCCGCCAACTATCTCCACACAAAAAAATACGGTAATCCACCATGCCGTTTCGACGTGAAAGAAAGACAAATAAACAAACAAACTCACTTTTACATTTATAATATTAGTATGGATATTATTGTAAAGTTTCATCAAAATCCAATCAGTAGTTTTTTTGTGCTAAGCTGTATAAGTTACTATAGTTTATTGACTATCTCACGAGAGCTCTTTAAATTTCCCGGATGAAAAGTAGCCAATTTGTTATTGTCATATATGAACTATATTATTGTAAAGTTTCATTAAAATCCAATCAGTAGTTTTTGTGTACTAAGCTATATAAGTTATTATAGTATTTTAACTATCCCACGGGACTTCTTTAATTTTCCGGGATGAAAAGTATCTAAGATGTTACCCGGGGATATAATGTACCACCATTAAAAATTTCATCTAAATCGGTCCAATAGATTCGGAGATTAGCCCGTACAAACAGACAAACAGACAGAGAAACAAAAAAATTGAAAAAAAACTGGGTTTGTTCTATTTGTCTTCTTACATCCCCCTGACTCGGTTTTTAGCATTTTTTTGCTATGTACAGACATTCGACCTTTACAGTTTTATTATATGTATAGATGATATAGACTCTACATGAAAAAATTATTGGACAAAAATGACAATTATGCAACACAACTACAACTTTTGTATTAAATATTTTTCTCTAAAAATCAATATTTATCACGATAAATATGAAAAATATTCAAAATATTTTTTCTAGATTTAACCTTGAAAATGAATTATGCGCGTATTTTTAATACATATTTATAATCAGCACGTCGAAATACATGTGTCCAAATTTCATATCAATCGATGGTATGGTATGTTATATAGCCCATTTAGAAGTTAATTTAAAATTGACATAACTTTAAATTGACATAAGTTTTTTTTAAATTATGAACCGATTGAAATAAAGCAATACTAAATGTTAAGTGAGGCTTACGACAACATATTAGTGAAAGCCGCACCCATATCGGTTAAGCCGTTTCTGAGATTAGCTCGCCCAAGCGCACAGAAAAATAGACAAAAATTCTAAAAATCATTCAAATAATAGTTTTTTAACCGACTTCCAAAAAGGAGGAGGTTATCAATTCGTCGGAATCTTTTTTTGTCTTTTTTTATGTATGTTCACCGATTACTCGAAGACGCCTAAACCGATTTGGAAATTTTTTTTTGTTTCAAAGGGTATACTTCGCAGGTTGTCCCATATAAATTTTACCGAAATCGGTAGAGCGGTTTTTTTAAAAATCAACAATAAATATATTTTTTAAATAAATTGCTTAATCGAATATGTTATTAAAAAACTTTCTTCTTACAAATTACCTGCTTATTACATCTACATTGAAAATGGAATAATAAAAACTTTTTAACAAAAAAAAAGCCTACACTATAGGTAAATATGTATTTTACGTATCGAAATATATTAGATTTGCTTTGCATCGGCCGGCACCGACTTCGAAAATATCTGATTAGGTATCTATTCTAAATGAAAACCTCCGTTTAGTTATTTTTTCATTTTAGTGCCTGGAAGTCGCTTTTTATTTTTTGTTAATCTCAAATATCTTCCATGTACAGACAACGATCAGTTACAGTTTTATTATATGTATACATATTATACATCAATTTATGATGTAAGCTTTGCTTTGATTTGCGTTGGCTGGTACCGACTTCGAAAATATCTGATTAGGTATCTATACTAAATGAGAACTCTCATTCAGTGATCTTTTACCTTTTAGTGTTTTGAAGTCAGTTTTTATTATATTTTTAAAATTTTTGTTTTTCCATCTTCAGTGTAGACGCAGTAAGAAGAAAGTATTTTAATAAAATTCGCTTTTTATAGTAACATTTAAATTTTGGCTTAGAAATCCAATTCTAACGTATTGGGCTTATCAAATCAAACAAAATAAGCCCAAACTCAAGGTATCTATTATTGACCGTTGAAGAGTTTCACTATCCACCTTCTGGCCTTACCATCAAATCAGCTAGACGATACTGAATCACTGCACTATTTAAAGAAATATAAACACTTGTAAAGTTTCAAGTCAATATGGCAATTAGAAGGAGGTTAAATTTTCATTAGCTATTTTTCCACCCTTAGGAGTGGTACTTTTTCTTCAAATTTAAATGCGACCAAACTGGAAGTATACACTTTTATACAAAAAAGAATTGTCCAAATCGATTTATAAATAACGAAGTTCTGAGGTAACAAACATAAAAAAATAGAGCCGAATTGAGAACCTTTTTGAAGTCGGATGATAAAAGAAATAATATTTTGCATGCTGATTTTTCTTACCACTTTTCTTACTGCCTTAGCCGAGGCAATTGCCTTAGGTAATAACTACAGTAAAGTTATTTCTTATTAAATAATCGTTACCGTATCAGTTTTAAAACTTTCTAACCCACCCCTTTATAAGCGTAACGAAATCTGTGCTTCAACATTCGATTAATAAACCTCGTAACCAGCGCTCAATAAAAAATAATATTTCTCGGTGTCCCCCAATTTAAAAAATTGCGTGAAATTAAATTTTAAATATACTTTTATCCCTCTGGAGTCTGACAAATAGCCGAGAGCGCCGTCGCGATTTAGTCACGCTGTAATTGGTTTTTTAATGCGGTACTCGCGAAGTACCTTCCGCTTTATCAAGTGAATACATTATCAAATCGTTAGGTCGCGGTCGCGGTCGACTCGCCCCTGCCATGAATAAGAATCAAATGCGTTGTCGTTCTCGAACCGGCACACAAACCGTTTGGGGATTGTAAATTAGTGTTTCCGCCGTTCCTCCTCGCATTTAATGCTTGATATTGTATCATTATGCTTATAATATCAAGCATGATAAAATTTGATTTTAACTTAATAAAATATTACTAATAACAATTTATTAGTAATATTTTATTAAGTTAAAATCAAATTTTATTTTGCTTGATTATGTTATGTTTTTTGTAAGCTTACTTTAAATGATTATACGTAGGAAGTCATTGTCTATAATTCCTTTTTACGTATAAATAATGATATTAATTCCAAAAAATAAAACGGTGGTTTTAATACCATAAGTTAATATAATATTATAGTTCTGCTTAATTTGCTACATTATATAAGCTCGCTTTAACACATATGTTAATATAATTTATAGTTAGCATTTTTATTAAATGTTAGTGTTCACCATAAAGAAGTTTTATTTCGGCTTTATTAAAAGACACTAGGGGGTTAGGTAGTTGTACTGCCACAGACATCGTTTGATTGTTAAATTATTTTTTTTAATCATTGAAAAGTATAATCTATTTTGTGTTATTACTTGCTTAGTAAAATATTTATTGCTTTAATATTTTTGCACAATGATATAGACAAGGATACTAAAGTAATCTTGATATGATAGTAGTGCCGATAGAGGGTAAAGAAAATTGACAAGCGCAGATATTCAAAGGGCGCATTTCAACTTTATATTTTTTGGTATGTTCGCATTGTACACGTTCCAATTTTCACAATAAAATTAAATACTCTCATTCCCTATTTTTGTACATCATTTATGCCATACTTCGATCAACAATACTACTGAACGAAGATGTCATACATCATTGTTTGATAATTGAAATGATTCATAATTGTTTATTGGCCGACTAATAATGTTTCAATACCATAAAACTAACCATAATTCATTAAGTTTGAATGATCTTTCATCAAAGTTACACAGGTAATATAATATAACCTTTGTCAACAAAGACTATAAAATGTAAAAAAGAAAATTTAATCAGTGATTCCAGAGATTAGTACGTGCAGCCAAACAAAGTAGTATAATCAGTTTTGTATATTAGTATAAATTTGATGTATATAAGCTATCTAACATCACACCGCAACTTGAGGCAATGGAGTAATTATACAATATACATATGTAGGTACATACATTAACTAAACGAAAGGAGCTGCGGGTAAAAGGAAGTCAATAAAATGAAGTCCTTCTCCATAAAAACTTTAACTATGCAATAAGCATATAATGTATATAATAATGAGGTTTACAAAGTTTTCTCTTACATTAAGATCAGAATAAAATTTTATAATTTCGTGAAATTAAAATTAATCTAAAACGATAAATAAATTATTAAAATTTAATAAATTTATAAACAGTGGTCATCTTTGCGGTTATTTACAAACATATACAAACGAGCTGAACCAAAATTTGATACAGATTTTGTGCAATGTTAGCATACTTAGGTCTAACGACTTAGGTTTAGATTATTATTTTATATTCACTTTTTCTTCATTATCGTTTTTTCCATCATGTTTTCTGTAAGCAGTGCCTTTTACAAATAAAACTCGTCTATTCAATATTCTATTCTAATCAAGAACCGTTTAAGATTCTGTAAAAGTATTAGAAATTTTAATAAATTTTTATCCATCATTGTTTTTCCGCAGTAGTTCTGGTTATGTTATGCAAAACTGAAATCTTTACTATATTCTAAAACTTGTATGCCAGTGAGTTGATAATAGTACTATCTGAATATTAAATAATTTTACTTATGGAACCATGCAATGAAAACATGTACCTTTAGCTTTACCCAACGAAGTCACGTTTCAAGTTACGACCGTAATCGATCCCGTGTCGTACCTGTTCGATAGTAACACTTCTGTCTTGCGAGTAGTTTGTATTGATATGCTCGCTATTTGTTATTATGTCATTAATATATAATTAAAGCAATAAAACTAAATTATATATTTACTAGCAGAACCCGCGGTTTCACTCGCGCTAAGACTACAAAAAAAAACTAAAAAAGTAGGTTTGATACAAACTTTCGACCCGTGTTTTACCCCCTTATGGGGTGAATTTAGAAAAATGCTAAAACAGGTATTTATTGAATTATAATAAAGAGAATTAATACCAAGTTTCAATAAATTCTGATCATAATTATTTTTTTGGGCTGTATTATAACGTCTTTTCCCGTGAGAATGAGATAATCTCCCGCGGTAGAAAGTAGCATATGACACGCTCCATTCTTCCAACAATCACCACACAAAAAATCACGCCAATTCGTCACTCCATTTCGACGTGAAAGAAGGACAAACAAACACATTTATAATATTAGTATGGATATGGATTCCATTTTTATACGCGTCTAATCATCCAGGTAAATCTGCAATGTATCAAAACTACAAAGTAATTTTAAAAACACTAAGATCGTTTGCTGGGTAGTAAGCAGTGCATTTGATGCTGTTATACTTTTATTTATTGTTTTTTTAATAATAGTTTCCTAAAATTGCCTACTGATTAAATTGTTGTTGAGATATTAAAATTATTATTTATTAAATATAGACTAGAAAGAAGAGACAGAATAAATTGAAAGAATTTTATTACTCTGATTTTAAAATTTACTGGTTACAGTAATGTTTTGTGTTTATGTTATAAAATAAACATACAATAATTTATACTTCAATATTATACTTCTATTATTCTATTATTTAAATGTGCTTAATTTTGTTGATAATGCAATATTTGTTGAGTACCATTTACACAAAGCTGTTTAGTTTGCCCACTAAACGAAGATACAAGTAAAAAGCGTGGCAGAACTATTATCTTTCCCATAAAGTTACCTAATAGACTTTGTATGGGGTAAAATCTGCGGTTCAGTGGGAGCTTGTCTTCGTGGTTAAGTAGACCATTCGCGTGCAAACGAGCGTATACTTAAAAATAATAAAAACCCTTTTGTCTCTGCGAACACTGTGGAGAGCTTTTGGGCTTTTTGAAGGACTTTGAGCTAAGCCGGTAATGTTAATTTGATAGCTTAAGCGTATCCGGTGTAGAACGTAGTACCCATTATCAATTTTGTTAAATTGTCTGTTAAGTTAAATTGACATGGTATAGCTAGGTATGCTTTGAAAATAATATCCTATTTTTATTAAAAAACTACGAATATTTAAACAAGACTTATCAATGTTTAATAATTTCCATATAAATATATCTAAATAATATAAATGCACTATATTGTAGCGTATTAATAACATTATTCTAGTGTTTCAAGTATGCGGAAAACGTACGAACTCAGAGCGGTGTCACTCGTGATTGCATTTCCATCGGACGAGGAGCTCCGTGTACTCAACTTATTGGCTGACCACCGACGTTCCAGGGTAAATACAACCTAACTAACCGTAATTTTAACAATTTTTACACATTTCTATCATCTTGATTTTTATCATAATAATGATAATATAGTAATTTGCAGGAATTATTACTTATCGCTGTCATTTTATATAAACTATGAACACACAAATGTTCTTTTAAAATATCATTTAAAAAAACATAATACCAAAAAGCGCCGATAATGTTGTAGGAATTGACAAAAATAGACATTATTCGGCATTTTGTCAAGAAATTTTAAACGTTAAATATTGTAACACTTTCATGAGGGTAAACAAGATAAATTTCTTTTTAAAAGAGACGCTCCCGTATTTCCTTTTCTCTGGGTGTGATGCGCGTCTATCTAGTTAGCACGGGGACACGAGGAAAATGAAATATAGAGGCAATCCAAATAGATTGTTATCTACCCACGTGTTTACCGGCGAGCGAGCGAGGCACGTTCGCGCTAACAAGCGCCCTCTTCGTAAAACAGACTCGCGGTGACAGGGCGAGACCCTTAAAACCTGTCTAATTTAACAACAATGCTAGTGACAGCTGTCCAGGTATTTTTGTATTTCCGACTAATAATTATTATTCTTAAGGTTGTATTCAATACAAACTATTGTCCTTAAAGAAAACCTGCTGTCATTAGACAAAATGTTTGAAGTAATTCTATAGAGAAAATATCTTCAAATATTTTTTTATGGATATGTGTGCTAGTGAAAAATCACAACCATTTTATATTTCCATCATCAGATCCTTGTTGCAGTATACTCGTTAAAATAAACGAAATAAAGCCTTCGAAGTTTGAGGCACATAGCTTACCACTAAATAGGTAAATTATTATCCTTATGTCTCTGCTTTATAATTAGGATTATCATGAATTATCTTGATAAATCAATTTTTTAATAATCATATTAATTATACAATGATGAATGAATGAAATAACTGCCTCGGTGGTGTAGTGGCTATCATGTACGGCTGCACACCCGGAGGTCCTGGGTTCGAGTCCCGGGTCGGGCCAAGTTTAGTTATTGAGTCTTTCTGTATAGTAAGCCTCAGGCCGCCAGCCCGGAGTTGAGAAGTTGGCGGTGTTTCACCCCCGTGCCTCGGAGAGCACGTAAAGCCGTCGGTCCTGCGCCTTAACTCTCACTGGTCGTGTCGAGCAGTCGTCCCACCGGAGTATGAGAGTGACAGGAATAGAGAGTGCACGTTATATCTGCGCGAACACTTGTGCACTATAATATCTCCTGCGCAGTTGGCTAGTCTCAATGAGATTGGCCGTCGTAGCCGAAACCAGTCAGGAGAACATCATCAATAATAAAATATATTTAAAAGAAAAATATATTATAAGTACTGAATTTATATGAATTTTTTTTTCAAACAAGACTGAGAGAAAAGCACTAGGTTGGTTTATAGCTCATATTTATAAAACGCTTTTATAGAACAGTAATAATTAATTGATTAACGCCTTAAAATTCGATTTGTTATGCCTTTTAAAAAACTGTATTCTATCTATGGGATTTCATACAAATACAAGTGTTGTAATCTATATGGTAATTAGGAGTAGAAGTCGGTCAGTTTAAATCAACTTCCCTTTAAGAAATGTCTTATTAGATTTTTGCATAAGAAATAAGTTTGTTACTATGTATTATGTGCAAGTAGTAAAACAAATAAACATATATTATACTTGGAAATTTTGTAATTATACATTATTAATTATGACGGATACATTATTTTCTAATATGAATGTACTATGTGAGTTTGCGTTATCACTTTAACTTCATATATGGATTTCAATCTCATATCTTCGCAAAGGCGGACCGATTCAATAGAATCTTTTAAAATAAAATGGCTGAAATAAACATGAAGGTTTGTGTTGGAATTTGAAGTGATTTTTAAGTGGGCATTTAGTTAATAATCAATTATATTCTATGCTTGGTAGGGAATAACAAAAGTACCACGATTTAGAAATACCTTTATGCTTTACTTAAAAATTATATTTAATTTTATGTAAATACATACTAAATAAAATGCACTTATAGATTATCAGCTAATGAACATACACCAAAATCATAAAAATTTATACGAGATATTTCCGCAGTATTAATTCGTTGGCCGCAGCTAAAACTATAAACGGTGGGTAATCCCATGTATCATAGCGGGGCGGTCATTGATTCGATACTATCAGATGGCCGGGTGACTTATAGCCGGTCCCCTCGCATCTCGCGCCCATTACCTTTGTCCAGCAACTGGCATCGGCGATTGCAAATAACTATAATACATCTGAGCTCTCTTCATATCCTCATCCATTTACTTTACTAATTTTACAGCATGTATTTGCAATCCAAAAGAGGGCTGAATGGGTAAATGTGTAATTTAGTTTGATTTTAATATTTTTTACGACTGATTATATTTTTTTTTCTGTTTGAAGTCTTTTATATATGACAAAAAACATATGTATTTCTTGTCAAGGAAAAAAAGAAGCTCTATTATTATCATTTCATGTGTTAAATTCATTTATTTACAACAATACACTTCGAACATTACTTTCCGCCTTATTAAGAATAATTAGATAAAAGTATAATATCCAATAATATAAGTAATTAAGTTTAACGTGTTCTTTGCAGAACACAAAGAAAGATAACAGAATTACAATTAACAATTAACATAATCCCAGCGGGCGCAGTGCAGATAGCAGTAAGATGCTTACGCAAATTAAGTGACAGCACCAAGGACGCTACGCCTCGTAGCTCGTAGGCATAGCGTAGCGCTTTTAAGCTTACTATATTTAATTAAATAATAAAAATCTTAATTGAATGTTTTAAATTATATTGACGTATTTCGTATTGTACTTTTATTAGGTTATTTTTTATAGTTACGGTAGTGTTATTTCAAAATTTAAATGCTTATTATACAATTAGATGATAGCTGTATTTGGCCCTTAACGAAAGAAATCGTTAAACGCTAAAAATAGATTTCTAATAATTCGTAAATAATATAGTAGAATAAGGAAATGTGAAGTACCTGTAAGTCTATTTATCTAAGGAGCTGGAGGAAGTGAAGCCGAGCGATCAGTACCAATAGCCGTGATTGGATTAGGTCTGCCGGCGCTGACGAGTCCCTCGAGACACCCCGCGGCCCGGAGCGGTGCACTCGCACGTCCACTGTCACTGCAAATAAAAAGATGTAATAAATGTTATTCGTTTCAAAGACGTAAAATAGTGATCGAAGCTCGTTTGTTTTTTATTGTGGCCATAAATTAGTGATATAAATGTTTTTTTTTGTCTTATTCTTACGTAAAAATATAATCTAAAAAAATATATAATTTAGGATAAAAACGTTAAGTAAAATACTATTTCTATTATCACACTACAGCCTATGAATATCCTAAGCTTTTATTGGGTCTTTAGTGACCACAGTATAACGGCTATTTAAAGAAATTATTAGGTGCAATTACGGAACTTGTAGTGCGTGATTGGAATTGAAGCCGGGTGGAGAGCGAGGGTCCTACGACAAATTCTTACAAATTAATACATCTATCTGGGCACCGCCTCGCGACCCATCGCGATACGTGTGGAATACTTTATTATTGTCTTAACACAATTCTCGTTGTATATTTATTAATACAGTGTGATGCTTTCTAAGTAAGACAGATAATAAATGGGAAAGGGCCAAATATTAGTATCATTATATTTTACTAGCATTGCCCGCGGCTCCGCCCGCCGTCAGATGACCAAAAACCAAATTCTTTGTATACTCTTACATTACAGTTTTAGTATATTTTCTTAGAAATGGCATATTTTCCCGCGTTAAAAAGTATCCAATATGTTGACCCGGATAACCAGCTATCGTTATACCAAATTTCATCAAAATCCCTCCAGTGGTTTTTCTGGGATGCGGTAACAGACAGACAGACAGACAGACCGACAAAAATTATAAATAATATAGATTCAGCCTCTGCATCGAAAATAATGTATATTTCAATAAGATTTTCCAAAAATATTTAATGTACAGATTCGGCTTAGTTATAATTTTATTATATGTATAGATTTATTTATTTCATTATATCACTTCAGATAGTTATTAAAGTATAAGTATTATTATGTAAGTAAAACGTTAATATTGATGAGCAGCTAATTTATTATATATGTACAAATTACGTAAAGACAGTTGATATGATTACAACGGAATTTATTTTCGTTATACTTATTTTTATATGTTTATCTATTTGTAAGGTTCCATTGCATTGATATGAAGCGTTGGTGAGTTACGAATATGTACAATCTTATTAAACATGTACGATTTACATCCAAGTGCCAAAAAGCTGGTAAGATATATAAAACATATTTTGTGAATATATTGCGAAGAAAATATAAAAACATATTTCTAAGATAGTTCGGTATTTTACAATATATAAGAATGCTTGTTGATAATACACAGCGGGGAGTACTATTTGTAATCTGGTCGTATAATCTGCGACATCAGCGTTGCATCGCTCGTCGCTTCGCACTCGTCGTGTCGAGAGCAATCGAGGCGCCAATAAAAAAGGCGATCGCAGCCCCGCGCCCTGGTACCGACTTATTTACAGAACACCCTGCCATCGCTATTTATTTTATTGATAGTCATTTGCTCTGACTTTTATCACTATCTATTTTCCGGAGATAGCAATGGGCAGGTATTTTTGTGCTAATACCTGAAAAATGTGAAGCTTTTTTACTACTTTTTCAACGTTTTTTCAATGATAAATTAAACTTACTTACGAAATAATTAGGTTTATTAATACATTAAAAAACTTTGCTATTATATAATGTATTGTATTAATTGAAAATTCTAATAAATATATTGAACATTTTTATATAGGTATTTTATTATATGAAATGGGATATTTTTGTTGTTCATTTCCTTAAGTCCATGAAAAACAAAAATACCTCTTTCATAAAATACCTACGAACACTAGACTATAAAAAACAAAAAAAAAATCAATTAAAAAAAAGAAATTGTCCTATTAGTCTTGGCATTGGAAGAGAAATTAAAAAAAAATTAGACTCTATTGTAATTATATAAAAAATGCACTAGTTTGGGATTTAATAGAACAGAGCTTCTCATTTTTATTGCATTTCTGTCTCTTTAATTGTGCATTAATGATTAATGCGTACTATAATGAGGAATATCACTGGATTATTGAAAAATCGTTTACAAAAGACATAATATGTTTAATTTCGATCGGTCAAGTAGTTACAAAGATCCGAAATTGCCTGTATCCTGAGTATATTTAGCGCCTAGCTCCCGCACAAATTGGAATATAATACTTTCAGTTAACTTAAATAATAACTAAAAAAGTAAATAATAAAATATGACTAACTTGAAATAACTGCATTTATAACTATATTATTTATTTTATACAATAATTATGTTACAAAGTTCTACATTAAATATTTATCATCGTAGTTTTTATGTTAAAAGACTATATGAAGATGTAAAAATGAAAATAATAGATGTTTTGTCCTTTTTCTCTATCAAACAAAGCTGAAACATACAGTTTAACAATACCATAAAACTAACAAACATAATACAAAAACAAACCTGTACGGTAATAATAACGTAATCAAAATCGAATATTGTAAAGCATTGAGATAGTCAATCATAATAAATATAATAAATATGTCGAGACATTGAACACAGCACCATCTAGTTCCATGATAAGCTGCAAGGCTTGTGTTATGGATACCAGATAGTTGATACACTACACAGATATAACTTTAAATACATATTAACATAAACATCCATGACTGGAGTACAAACGTTCGTGCTTATCACACAAATGAATGTCCCCAGCGGGACTCGAACCCGCGACCGTTGGCATAGCAAGTAGGGTCACTACAAATTGAGCCAAAAGTGTCGTCAAATCATAAATAATAATGATATATACAGCAAAAAATTAAAAACAAATTTATTTTACAATATATTCACCCTAAAAAATCAAATAAGCCCAATATATAATATTTAAACATCACCATTTGTTACGACTATAAAAATAATAAATATCATTGAAACCCTTTTATGTATTGATTTAAGTCAATAATAATTTCTAAATAAATTTTAAGTGAGAATTGCTGTAACTGTAATAATTTATTCCATGTAGTATGAAAAATTCGGTCAAATGGAATTTTTTAAATACTCTTTTATGATATGAAGCGGAATACTTGCTGTATTTTAACAAATATCTTAAAATATATATATAATAGTCAATTTCCCATTTTGCATAAAAATAACATAACCTGCCTTATGGGCTTAAATACTTAAAAATGATTTTATAAATTCAATGCACGTCCATTTTTTAATATACATATATATATATATATATATATATATATATATATATATAATTTGACACAATTTCGAATGTACGAAATACAGGTGAAGTATCCGGGTGAGGGTCACTGCCGGCGTAGTGATAGCGGCGAGCGTACCCCATTCTCTACACATCATTGCATTGGGTCGCAGATTTATTTGCATGCGGGCCGCTGACCAGGATCCATTATTGCCATTACTGCTATATCTGATGGAGCGGCAAGAGTTATGGTCTCCTTGTTTTTCTAAATAGAAAAATACTCTGAAAAACAATATTAGGAAATGGAAACCGAGGGACGGGTTATGACTTCCGCTATAATTCTTTTCATTTGACTTAATGTATTGGTATTAGACATTATTAATATTTTAAACATTTATTTTATTACTAGCATTGCCCGCGGCTCCGCCCGCGTTCAGATGACCAAAAACCAAATTCTTAGGTTTTACATATTAGTATACTCTTACATAACAGTTTTTGTATTTTTTATCAGAAATGAGATATTTTCCCGCGGTAAAAAGTATCTTATATGTTGACCCCGATAACCAGCTATCACCATACCAAATTTTATCAAAATCCCTCCAGTGGTTTTTCCGTGATGCGGTAACAGCCAGACAGATAGACAAAAATTCTAAAAACTATAGATTCGGGCTCTGTATCCGATAATAATGTTTATTTCAATAAGATTTTCCAAAAAATATTTAATGTACAGATTCGGCTTAGTTACAATTTTATTATATGTATAGGTATGTCACTACATCATTTTATAAAGATCTTTAATATATTCAATGACTTGTTAGACAGAAGCGAAAAATTGCATGTTCATTGAGTACATTTATCACACTCAGTGTGAAGTCAAACGGGGCGAACTTCTGAAACTTATGTTAGAACGGTGGAAAGTTTTCTTACTATTTATTAGTTGCATTCAGATTTATGCCGCGCGTTTGGACGCCAACAGTAGCGTAGTTCAATACCGATAATGAATGGGGAGGAAACTATAAATCTATTTAGTCCCAAAACTTAAGCAATAGAGAAGAATCAAATAAGTAAAATACCCATTGTTGACTATTAGTTCGTTTCCAGTAGCTATTCATACGTATTACGTAGCCGGTCTTCCGTGCCATTTGAACCTGCTTAGTGAGGTTTCCGCTTAAGCGTATTAATCTAAAATTAGGTCACACTTTAACACCGTGGTGTTAAGTTAAGGTCAGTGAACGCTTCGGTGATATTATACTATTTTGACTATGGTAATTAAAAAAATTGTTTAATAAGAATTTGTGTAGTACATGTTTATATTTACAATTATACTTACATTACGATGATAGGTTTACACCTCGAAACAATAAAAATAAATAAATATTTGATGTAAATAAGAAATACGAATAAACTACAATGGTAAATGTTTTCATGTCACAAACGACGTGATTATGCAAGTGGACCTCAATAATAGTTAAAGATATTCTTGACCGTGTGGGGACAACTTTACTGAACGACGCTTTATTGCTTTGCTATAAATGCGTAGAGACGGGAATGAATTGTTCGGTTAGCAGATCGATATAGTAGAGTATTATTTTTTACAAAATAATATTTTAACCCTATTTAAGATCAACATTTTTCCTTCGTGTAATGAATCTTTTTTATACCCATTTGTCTTATGTTTTTATACATGAATTACAAGATATTTCTACGTATGTATTTTTTATAATGTTATTCATAAATATCGATATACTTTACACTATGTAAAAACCTATATGTGTGTATTTATTTATATTATAAAAATATTTCGATACAATTGTGGCCCATCACTAGTGGTCCATACATTGGCATAATGTGGACGTGACAAATCAGGCCACGAGCTGCAGTAGGGCGGCCCCACATCGACAGACCGCTGATTTATAGCAAAGCCGCGTTATCGCACCCGTTGCTCTATATCTACATATTTTGGTATAAGGGACTTTTAGATTCACAAATAATTAAGTCAAATAATTTCAAATTGGAGTAGGTAAGTAAAATTAACAACAACAACAACGATTGCTTTAATTTATTTTCCATTCAAGTTTATTTTAAAACTATTATTATTTTGATTATTTAATATAAAACAATTATGAAACATTATAAAAGATAATAAAAAAACGATTGTAAAAGAATTATGATAATATAAAACAGTCTGACGCTTGGGTAGTTTTTTTATTTGCTGTAAGCTTTGTGTTTTAATCGCACCAAGTTGGTATTTTATTTTTACATTTCGAAGATAGAGCAAGACAAAAAGCCTTTAAACACATTTTTATCCTGTGAGTCAGATTTTTATTATTCGTTAGTAAATCCAACGTAACACATACTGTATTGAAATTTAAAACGACTACTTAGTACAGTTTGAAAAGGACAGTCTTATAGAGGTAGAAAAACCAGGCGAACAGACAATAGGGTTCCAATTTCCAACGCGACCTTTGGGCACGGAACTTTAAAAACAGACGTACGTAAGTACCTACGTGTATGTTACGTGTTCACAAGAAATACCTCTACAAAAAGTAGCTTAATCGTGTTAATCCAAGTTAAAAAACAAACACATACTTACAAGCTTTCGCAATTGTACTAGTAGAATATTACGAATTTATCAGTGTGATTAAATATTTATTTGTTCTCTTTATAATACACGGGCTTAAAAGAACCCTGTCCTTTGTATTTAAATTTTTGTAAAGTGGCGCATCAGTCAAGATTCATCTGTGACTAAATTGCCCAAAAATGGTCACTGAGCTATGCGTAGGATTTATTGAAAACATGATAAAATTAAATGAACACTATGGGATATGACCTGGATCCTCACACATTAGTATAATTACCTAAGCAGTCAGCTAAGAGGGTCGACAGATGTGCACCAATGCCATCATCGCGAGATAACTCATGAGCTCCGTTTTACACAAATAGAGCACCTTTCGAGCACTTAACTCTTGTGTTCCACTCTGAATGCCAAGTGAAAGCAAGCTAGAGGATGGAGCGGGATGTGTTTTAGCCTAATATGTGATGAATATATAATTTTATAATGTCGCCACTTACTCTAGATTTGTTGCTAGCTGCCCTTTTTTTAACGTTGGGAAATGCATTTAGGCACGAGGTGTGGGAATCACCGGCAAAGCCAGTATTATTCACTAAAACCCAACGGAACCTCCCTCGTCTTAATGGGGCGTCGCAGGATCGCTTACGCACTCAACCACGACGCCCCGACGGCAGCAACAACCATGAGGTTGCTCCACAGTCAATTATGCTATCAGAGAAGTACCAGGAGGTACCAGGAGTAACCCGCATAGCACACCGTCGAGGTGGGCCGCCTCCCAGTACGTTTCTTAGCTTCTCGCCCGGCTGGATTACCGAGCACTACTGAGCCCCCCACCACGACAAGGTGAACGCACGTTGGGGGGGATTGCTAGCTGCCCCGGGCTTAAAAACTGTGTCCTTTCAATTTACATTTCTAATTTAACAGACTGGGCCAAACAAATGCTAGTACCATACTAAGCACTTATTATGCAGATGCAATATGAAGATGCCTTCGAGCAGGAATCGAACAAGTGACCCCACGATATAGGCAACATCAATAAGACGCTTACGTTATTGCGTCTCAACATTTATCGTGTTTTCATTGCCTATCTAATAATTATAATTTAAAATTTTGTATTATAAGACGATTAAGTTTATACGTATTATATAAAAATTAATACGGATATTAAAATTAACTTCTCTTTGCACAGGACACGTAATCTGCTGTTAATGTGCGGTGACCGTGGTAAATCTCTAGTAATCCGTTGCAGAACAAATATAGTTGAGAGTAGATAAGGTGCGTCCGGCCGCGGGGCTAATGTCCCATTTGTATGATGATGTGAAGTGGCCGCTCCCTGGGGCATGGCACCTAAATATCCTTGGTTCTAAGTAGTGTTGTTAAACGGTAATTCGATCGTTTACGTACTGGATCAGATAATTTTAATAACGAATATTTTTTGGAAAAATCTTTAAAAATGATCGTATTAAAACTAATTAATTACAATAAACCTACACAATTTGCAGTAGGTACCTTTATTTTAATAGGATTATTAATAATCAGGAGCAAGTATACTCCGTAATAGTATGGTCCGATAATGTCGGTAATCATGTTAATTTGTCAAACTATTTGAAAATAAATCTGAAAACCCTTTAAAGTAAATTATTTTAAAACATATACACTATATTTATTGAGAAATGTAACAAAACGCTGCCAGCAAACATGTAACAGAAATCAGAGACAGAACAAACAGTGCAGAAAAACGTGTGTTGTTTGTATATTAAAAAAAATGAGCGGTGGCAGTTCATTTATATGGTAAAGAGCGCTTAGAATGGACCGACACGTACGTTCCAAAGATTTACCCATTGCTATTAAAGAATTTCGTCGTACATTTTAGGCTTTTATAATAGATATATTATAGTCCTAAAGGCTAAATTTATGAAACACTAAAGACGTGACCCTAGCTGACTTTCACTTTATAATATTAAAGTAAGGTTATCAAGATATAAAGAATTAATTAATAAAAGGTTTGCTTAATTTTAATACGGTAATATTTTCAAAGTAAAGAGCAATTTAAACTTACATCAAATATGGTAGCAAGCACATTGTTTAAGTGGACAAGGCTAAACACTATATTATAGTGATAAAAATAAAATAGCTTTGTATTAACCTATTCTATTAATGTGTAATGTTCAAAATGTATCTGATATACCCAGTATCATAAACGCACGACGGTTTTGGTCTCAATACAACGCTAGTAAAAAATAAATACAGCAGTAATTTACATGGTCCATATATATTAAAAATATCTGTGTTAGAAGCCTGAGGAGGTCGTCATTAATTAATAAAAAATCAAATTTCTAGGTTTATTACAGGTACACTGCGTTGATGATTGAGTAATTATCATGCCTATATAATAAAATCGATGTTTTTATTTAGTATTTCATGTAAGAATTTTTATAAAAATATTCTCTCCTTCCCGGGAAATCCCTTTCTTTTGTGGGATTGTATATGACGCCATGTACATTTAGAAGCATATAATGTTTAATATAAAACCTAAATATAAATATTATTATTGAAGGTAATAAAACATTCAAAAGGTAATTAGATTTATGTTGTATATTTATACATATATAATTGCATATTTTAAAGGAAGTTTTAAGTGTTTTTGGTGAATGAGTTCGCGTTTTTTATGTCATTAGCGGTTATCACTTCATTCCGCGTGAAAAATCTTCAACAGCCCCCAACACCACTCACGTGCGGTTTAATGATTTATTAATTTTTACCTCCTCCAATATGCATATTAAGTTAGATATAATTTACAGAACACTAAACAACTTGTTTTTTAATTGAAGTTATAAGTATAAGTATAGTATGTATAGTGTAGAGATAGTAGTTACTAAAGTAAGAAGAAAGTATTTTAAAAAATTCAGTAGGTGAAGAATGAATCATCCCCTATTTTCCACACTTAGGGGTTCATTTTTTTTTCAAATTTAAATAGGACCAGCTTTCAGCTAAACCCTATCCAATAAAAAAATATCATCTAAATCGGATTACACTGTAAAAAGTTATGCGTTGTCCAACATTAAAAAAAAGAATCTCCTCCTTTTTTTTCGTCGGTTAAAAAACAGACTTTATTCAAATAATACCTGAAATAAAAACTGTGTTTCAGGAACTAGTGCCCTTCCATATTAGACGTATAAATGACGTATTCAATGCTTTACTTCTGTTTATTTTATGTTTCAAATCTATTTAATACGAAAAACTAATAATATTTGTAAATAACACTTATACATTATATACATGTATATAGTACATATTTAGGAACTGTGTACCGCGTTACTAGAGAAATACAGTACAAAAATAATTAATACGAATAACAAATAATTCAAGCGTTTTATTCATATTGCTAATATCAGTTGATATTTTAATATTGTTTTATTTGACTAAAATTTCAGGCTACGGGAGTAGAGTCGTGCGTATCCCACTCCCCGCCACGCTGTGCGACTGCCGAGTCAGCAGCGCGCGCGATCGATACTCATCTCAGCCGCCTACTGAACAGGCTTTTGTTCTTGCATCATAACCTTTCACCTACTACTTAGCCATTGGTTTTAAAACTCAAAGCAAGCTCACCAATCATAGAAAAAAAAATTGAAAAACTGTCAAGTATTTTTACATGTTTTCCCTTTAAGTGTTTTCTTTATAATTATTTGAATAAAAGTGCACATGCTTATTATATATTATTTATATAGTACTAGTATGGAAAACGCATAATGATTTCGTTCAGATCTAAAATATAGGATACCCAAGCTTATTTTTAAGTAAAGATTGTTTACTCTATTAATTTCTGCTAAACCTTAGTTTTATAGTCTGGTTTTAGCTAGTAGAAGCCTGAAGAACCAAATGAAAAAATACATTATGAGTGCAACAAACTATAAATAACTACAGCTATTACTGATTTGAAAAATTTCTATGTCAGAGCACGGGAGACCACAAAAATATTTCTGAATCGTGTTGCCAACAATACTATACACAAAAACAGTACAAGTAGGTACAAAATTGTACCCACCAAAAACCGAAAATTTGATGCCTATGGATGAAGACTCCAGTTTAAGTGTTGGCGCATGAAACTGCTTATAAGCCAGGGCTGCTGTCCTTATATATTTTTTAATGTTGGGAAATGTATTTAGGCACGAGGTGTGGGACTTACCGGCATAGCCACTACTACCAACGGAACCTTCCTCGTTTTAATGGAACGTCGCAGGATCGCTTACGCACTCAACCACGATGCCCCGATGGCAGGCTTGCCGAAGACCACATCAACCATGGGGTTGCTCCACGATCCACTCTGATATCAGAGAAGTACCAGGAGCAAACCGCATAGTACGCTGCCCACCGAGATGGGCTGCCTCCTTTTTCTTGCCTTCCCGCCCGGCTGTGTTGCCAGGTAATACTGAGCTCCTTACCCTCCTCCTTTCACCACGACGAGGTGAACGCACGTGGAGGAGAAGGCTGCTGCCCTTTATCTTATATAACCTTTAAATAGATTAACTTAGTGTGTTTTGTTACATTAATTAACCTAATTAAGAATACACCAAAGTATCTTTTCTGTCGTTCCTGTACTTACTAATCATATAAGAACCATAAAAATCATAACGTTTCAACACCATAGAGATGAGAGACGATATGATATGGTTATATCATTCAAAATCAAACATAAAAATCAAACAAATATCAAATTTTTCATGAGCTCCAATTGATGCAACGGAATACCAAGTAACTATGTCACACGCCTATAAATTAGTACGTGGAAAATATATCATGCATATTGAACTTTGAGGTTCCAGAGCTGATGAAAATTGGGATATTTGTTTGATTTATCCGATTTAGTCATCCTTAAAACATACTTAGGAATCCATACCAATATTATAAATGTGAAAGGATGTTTGTTTGTTTGTCTTTCTTTCACGTCGAAATGGCGTAGATTGGCGTGATTTTTTTTTGTGTGGAGATAGTAGTAGGAGGGCTGGAGAGTGGGCTGGAGAGTAACATAGGCTATTTTTTACCGCGGGAGATTACCTACCTAATACCCATGGGAAATCACTTTATAATACAATCCAAAAAAATATTTATGATCAAAATTTGTTGAAACTTGGTATTAATGCTCTTCAATAAAATTAAATAAATATGTGTTTTAGCATTTTCCGAAATTCATCCCATAAGGGGGTAAGATAGAGGATGAAAGTTTGTACGAAACTACATTTTTAGAGATTTTTTGGAGCTTTAGCGCGAGCGAAGCTGCGGGTTCTGCTAGTCTATAGGTATACATAAGTATGCAACTACAAAAATAGTTCAGTACCTTTTCCTCCGCTGTTTGTCAATCGACTTTCTTTGTTTAGTAGCTATTGACGAGTTTTAGTCATATCAATTTAAAAAAAATGGAGTCAATTAGTTTTTACAAGTAAATTCTATTATACATAAGTACATATATTATTTTTTCCTCAGGGTCGAATTTCAACCACTGCACTGGGCGAACATTAGTATTTATTAGTTACGTTATAAAAATAGAAGAGAGCTCTGGGCATGGGGTATTTTTATTTATGTATGAATATTGTTACTTTGTTTTATTGTTTCCTTTTTTTTACCAACTTTAAAAAAGGTGGTACACAAACCGACATCGATCATTCATGATACTGTCATAAAATGAGATAAAGAATACTTTTGCTACTTGCGCACACGTTTAATGTTTCAATATCATTGCATTTTAATAAAATATAATTATTGCTGTTCATTACATTTGAGGAGCGTTAGAACCATAACCAAAAACAACAAGATGGTCAGAACTGTCTGTGTCTGGTTTGTGGTCAGAATAAAAACCGATAAATCACATTTTTAACCAACTTATAAAAACGAGAAGGTTCTCAATTCGTCGGAATCTTTTTTTTAATGTATTTCATCGATTACTCTAAGACGCCTGAAACGATTTGGAAATTTTTTATTTTGTTTGAAAGGGTATACTTCCCAGGTGGTCCCATATAAATTTTATCGAAATCGGTCGAGCGGTTATTAAAAAATCAACATTAATTATTATTTTTAAATAAATGGTTTAAATTTATAAAAAATCTTTCTTCTTAAAAATTACCTATTTATTACGTCTACACTAAAAATGGAAAAATAAAAAATTAAATAAAAACCGACTTCCAGGCACTAAAATGTAAAAAAAAAATAACTAAACGGGGGTTTTCATTTAGAATAGATACCTAATCAGATATTTTCGAAGTCGGTGCCAGCGGACAATATTTTAAGATATGTATATCTAATAGGTAAATATGAATGAACGTATCAAAATATATTAGATTTCTTATGCGTCGGCAAAAACCACCGTTTAGTTATTTTTTCCATTTTGTGCCTGAAAGTCGTTTTTTTTTAAGTTTTTATTTATGACATGTTTTTTTTTCATGTTGCCTCTCGTACATATCTTGCTATGGTTAATGTAATCTGGTTGATAAATGATAAATCCGCTCTAAATCCGAATTATTATAAATAAAAATTATTTTTTTAAAGAGAATTTAGGTTTCCAAAGATTGATGCTAAAACTAGTAAATTGATAGATTTTGTTTAACTCTAAATTAGAAAACTATGAATTTGGACATACTTTTACATTTTTCCACAAACAACACAATTCACAAATGTGATTTATGGGTTTTTGTTCCGACGCTCCTCATTTGTACATTGATTAAAGCGCCATCTATATTAGTATTGGTAACTTAGTAGATTTATAGTAATAATATTAAATAATAAATTATAAATTAGACATAGTTAACTAAAATATAAGTTATATTTTTTAGGATATAAAAAATAAAAAATATAACAAAAAATATGATATATTTCAAGGCACTTTACAATACTACCCATGTCATACGACACAGATAAGGAAACAAAAAAATTGAACGTGTGCAGAAATGTCAAAATACTGTGATGGATTTGATTGTTTGTTTGTGAAAACTCGTT
The DNA here is from genome assembly GCA_921882275.1 of Brenthis ino. Lineage (NCBI taxonomy): Eukaryota > Metazoa > Arthropoda > Insecta > Lepidoptera > Nymphalidae > Brenthis > Brenthis ino. The sequence continues at coordinate 23,090,073 of OV170225.1, read as the reverse complement.
AGAAAGTATTAAAATGTCATTAATATTAGGACTATAAGTAATTTTCCAAAAAAACTGTATCTTTCTAAACAGTTTTAATGTTATTGAAGTCCCTGTAGAAATATCCATATTTTATAGTAGTTAGCCTTGAAGTACATGTCATATAAATGAGTGTTGTTTATTTAACATTTTAGTGATATTAGTCGTAATTTCACGATTATATGGCTCAGATATTTGACTTATGTTTTGGAAAAAATTGGAAGAGGCATGTTTTACCCACGCATTCGGGAGAAAGGTGCAAGTTTAGTAGTTCTCAGCTGGACTTGCCTGGCTGTGCTGTGCGCTGCGTCTATAGCGCCCTGCGACAAAACTCGTAGAATTTTCACAGATCCAAGTGGCATAATCACCGATGGGCCCAGTAATTCTAATTATACACAAGTTAGTTTATTAAAATATTCGATATTTTTGCAGTAAATTTCCATATAATAAAAGTTACCAATACTTTTTCTAGGATTCACATTGTGAATGGCTCATTAAAGCAGCTAATAAGAGTCAGTACATAACATTAAGTTTCATTCGTATGGGCACAGAGTGTTCATATGACTATGTTTTTGTGTATGATGGTGATTCCTTTGATGCTCCATTATTGGGGAGCTTTAGTGGAAAAACAGAACCACAAAACGTTACTGCGTCTAGTGGATATGTAAGTAAAATTATTAACCTAATATAAAATTGACCACCAAGTTATATTGAAGAAAATTTTAAGATATTATTGTTTTTGTAGATGCTAATATTACTCTACAGTGATACCAACTATGTATTAGATGGATTTAGAGCAACATATGCCATTCACAACTGCCCAAATAATTGTACTGGTCGAGGATTGTGTATGTCAAACAAATGTTTTTGTGTGGGTACATGGGGAGGACCAGATTGTAGTGTAGAACTTTGCCCCAATGGATGTTCTGGAAACGGTCAGTGTAAGGGTGACAGATGTTTGTGTAAAAAAGGGTGAGTTTAATAATAATATTAAGATTATTAATTTGTAATATTATAGAGATTATTTTTAAAATAAAAATAATAATATAAAAGCTTTCAAAATTAGTGTTTTCATATACAAAATGTAATAATTAATTTGGAATAAATAAGATATTTCTGCTATATTTTAATATATGCAGATATATACATATATAGTTATTATATATAGTTGTAGTTTTTTGCCTCCTCACAATATGCATATCTTTTCTTCATTAAGAATTAAAAAATGTTGGATTTCAGTTTTTATTACTTTTTGCCTTTGTATTAAACTATTATTGATTATGTTCAATGGGACTCCGTTATAAGTAATACCATGGTATATAAATCTTTCAACCTTCTGTTCTCATATATTGCCTTTATTGTAGAAATAATAAATTAATGATTTTTAGGTATTCTGGTGAATCATGTTCGCTAAAAAGTACTGATAAAGAAGGCAATAGCTGGCATTGGCTTTCTCACACCGAAAGTGGTATGACCAAGAGGGCTGCTCATTCTGCTGTGTATGTTAACCAGACTGATTCCTTGTATGTGTTTGGAGGATATGATCTGAATAGAGTTTTAGGTTTATTGGAAATTTATAGGTAAGTTTACATGAATTTCATATTTATACATATATTGTTATATAATTGTAAAATTATTAATTTGTAATATTATAATCATTTATAATCTAAAATAAGAAGTTCAGAAACTGAAATAACTGATACATGTATATTTTTTGGTTTTCAAATTTGTTCATATTGGAAATTGCACCAAAGATTCATTTGATTTACTGATCGGGGGGAAGTTTATTTTGAGCACACAAATTACTCTTGTTTGTTTTTAATCAAAATCCGTATTAATATTATAAACATGAAAGTTTGTGAGTATGGATGTTTGTTACTCTTTCACACCAGAACGGCTGAATGGATCTTGATGAAATTCGGCACAGAGCTAGATTATAGTCTGGAATAATACATAGGCTATTTTTTATCCTAGAAAAATGTACAGTTTCCATGGGATAGTGAACAAAAATTATACTTCTGAGTGGACCTCAGAAAGTAAAAGCAAGGAATTAGTGTGATGCTACATACATACAAATACTTTATCTACATAAAGCTCAATATTTTTTTATTCAATAAAATATAACAGTATCATAACGCATATAACTATTTGAACAAATACAAAATTGGGAGTATGTTAAAAAGGTTTTATATATACTATTCTTTATTGCACTTATATGTAAAATACAGAGATTAACAAACAATATAATTAGTTAGCAAAGGTGGTATATGTACATATTTATAACAGTCGTAGTTTAAATATTCCCTTGATATATCACATTTTTGTCCTGCAGATTTTCTACTAGTCAGTGGTATGACGAAAACGGAAAAGTATTACGTCGTTATCCTTCAAATGAAGAAATTGATAAATCTTTGTTAACGTTATTTACCAAGGTGAGTAAGTATTATTATCAATGCTACCAATTACCATGTACTAGGATAAAACAATTTTGTGAACAGATGAAACATTTATAGTATATGTGGGTATATGCGAGCTATCTAATTTATTTTTGTTAATGTCTAATAATAATAATTAGTCGAAAAACAAAAAGCCAATTAAAAATCATTTACCTTACATATAAATGAATTATAGATGTTCGCGTTAAACTCGTTTAAAACCTCTTATTTTATATTTATTATGTAGGATATTGAGTTACCACATATGTTAATCAAGGATCAAGGACATTGTGACTATTCTAATAAAATAATTGTTTGTCTTTACGTTGACGTATTTAATCATCCGGTTCCGTGGTGCTTGATAGTATTGTTGTTTAAATATGTAGATATGTAGATGTTAAATATGTATCGAGTTTTTGAACTGCCGCAACATATGTGATGTTGGAGTTTGCAACGTGTGTTTATTTTGCTGTCAAAACTCTAATTATTGCAGACATCTTAGCTCACAAAACTACAGAGCGATATCATTAGTGTTTTTTTATACGGCAGATTTATTTGGATATTTCTAATATTATATACGTATTTAATCAAAATCAGTTTAGCCGTTAGCGTTAATATCATCACAACTCATTTAATATTGATTAGGACTAGTAGTAGCAGTAGACCTTGTCACAATATGCTTCATCTGATGACATTACAATATAATATAAAGAGTTTTTATTATTGTAAGAAAGATTAGTAGAAAGTAGGTATTTTATGTAACTAATCTTGCGGTAAATACGTGTTGATCCAGTAAATATATAATTTATCTCCATTGTGAATTTTACTCAAATCCGTTATCTGTTGAACAATTATATTGTAGAGAAATAAACAACTCGCACATTTATTAATGTAGGTACTGACTAACTTTTTCATTAATATCTTTTTAGTTTAGCATTCATAATGTTAGCGAATTCAAAATGTGATGCATAAGAGATATGTACCTCTGTATGTATATATGTATGTATTGTGTCTGTTTCTCGAGACTTAAGTTTGTATGTTTCGCAGGGTAATGTTGACGGTAGTTGGCAGATAGGCAATCGGAGTTCTCTATTTAATTTACTTCTGACATCATTCTCGCACCATGACAAGACCACGCTACCACTCATGTACGCGCCCTCTGCGGCACCTTACTCCGAAAGCTATTTGCAATTTACCGACCGACCAGAATTTCTAAGTTCGAATCTCAAATCTAATAATACGAAGCCCGAACCACGATATGGCCATTCTGCGTGTGCTTTTGACAACGGTTTCATGTTGTACGGTGGGAAGTTGTCCGATGGGAGTTTGTCTTCGGAGTTATGGTACTACGATGCGTTGGCAAACTCTTGGACGCTACGTGCGGTAAATTCTACTTTCGTTCCGCCGGGTTTGACGCGCCACACGTTGACGGCGGTTAAGGATGAACTGTATTTGTTTGGTGGAAGCACTGTTGAGGGCGAATTCTCTTCTAGGTAAGTTTAGTTTTAATCTTTTTTTGCTAAAAATACTTGTGTATTCACAGTAATTAAAAAAAAATTAAATATCTACTTCACTTAGTATGTGTTAAATATGGATATTAGATTAAGTATTCAAATCCGTTGAACCGTTACAATATCAAGAAGTATAAACGCATTAACTTAGTAGGTAGTAATGTAATTTAGTATTTTTCCCCCTTTTTATTAATATATTGAGTCTATCCGTTTGGGTTAAAAAATTTAGTTTAAATAAAAAAAAATATATATAATAAACAAATAAGTGTAACGTCTTTTGTTTTTATTGGCGGGAAAAAATATTTATGAAAGTAAATTTAAAAAAATGGTAAAGAATATGTGGAATTCAAACAATAAATAGCCTAAAGCCGTCTACAGACGATCTCGCGTCGATTGTTCAAAGTCCCATACCGATACGTTTAGTAGTTTTTACGTGATGCTTGACATAGGGAACATTGCGTCGTTAGCATTATATAAATATAGATTATATTATTACGTAGATTACAAGGTAAATGTAAAAACATGCTCTCTCCTACTACTACAGTAGAAGAATAAGTACCTATTAGTATATTATCCGTATAATAATACTAGTTATTTTCCAGTCTGTACAAAATAAAAGTGGGCGAGGCCGGCACGGAGTGGTGGGAGCGCGTGCAGGTGCGCGGCGGCAAGGAGCTGGACGTGCGCGTGGTGGCGCACGCCGCCGCCTACCACGCCCACTCTAACTCTATACTGGTGTATGGTGGTGTCGTTGCGAGTGTTGCCAGGTTTGTGTTTGTTTATTTGCTTTGTGTTTTGTTTCTGTTTAAATATATTATGGCTTAAAGGTTTTTTATTTATTTATATGTGCACCTCTCTGTCTGTCTGTTGCCGTTTTACGGCTGATTGCTAAACCAACACCAATAAAATTCGATATAGTAATTTATGCAATGAAAAAGGAATAGTAATTTCCATTATTAATTACCATCGATCATTTCCCAATGCTTGGCTTGGCATTATTCTAAGTCGTTAAAATAAAGAATTTGTTTCGCCGGCCGCGGCCGTTCCAATGTCACCTTTTGTTTTAAATTTATTGTAATGAATGTTTGCAAATATTACAATTGCCACATAATTTTTCAAAATGATGTTTTATTTTCTATGTTTGGTAATGTAACTTAATTTCATAATTAATATCGAATCCGTGATTTCCAGTACAACTTCGTTTTAGTTATTTAACAGAAACAGAGAATTTTACAAAAAAAAAAACAGTTTATGAATATTTTATTTTATTTCATATAAATAGTTAAATCTTGCTTTAATTTATAAATTATTCACGTTTTTGTTTCAATTAGATTTTCCAAGCTGTCAGACCGTATGTTCGCCTTCGACCTAGACTACAGGCACTGGAGCGAGATACACTATCCTCGCGCTCACTTGCGCGACACCTACGTCCCGCGCGAGCGAGCCTTCCACACCGCCACTGTCATTGGTAAATGTGTTGTTATTTATAAACTAACTTTTCCCTGTGGTGTTACCTGCAAATTTTTACCGAGCTTGCAACATTTATGTGACTGGCTCCAGGGCCAGAGAGGTCAGGGTTATGATTTTAAGTTTTATTTCAGCCTGGCCTGTATAGCATAATAAGCTGTATAGCAAATAAAATATATTTATATCGCTGTAGTAATTTTTTAAAAATATTCTTCAATACGAGGTGAATAACGTTATTAATAAATTTATAATAGTTTAAAGTAGGTATAGTGAACGTGAGGTTAGGACATTTACATACACACCATCTAGTGGTCCATGGTAGTCCATGGTAAGCTACGAGGCCTGTGTTATGGATACCAGATAGTTGATACAATACACATGATAATATAATTTTAAATACATACATATTAAAAATAAAACTCCTTGACTGGAGTACAAACATTCGTGCTTATCACACAAATGAACGCCCCCAGCGGGATTCGAACCCGCGACCGCTGGCACGGCAAGTAGGGTCACTACAAACTGTGCCGAACGTGTCGTTATAAATATAACATTAAGTTATAGCTCTAAAAATCCGATTATTCGTTAAGATAATGCTCAATAACAGAAGGTGGTTCAGGACTTAATAGATCGAACCCGATATATTTCTTCTAGTTCATCCATCTTTTTAGCGTTTTCAGATACGTTAGCGCATAAAATGTTTATTTTAATTTAAGAAACTATACATTTTTTCTTTACAATTGATTTTAAAACCTTGCTTCAAATTAAAAAAAAAAACTTATTATTATTATTATAAATTTGGTTACATAACTCTGATATAGAACTATGAGCCTCGTACGGTAATAAATGTTACATGTATAGATAAAAAAACATCTCATCAACAGTTAATACTTAATACAAGTCACGATATTTAATATGCTATTAAATTTCCATACGCCAATGTTAATTATTTTCCTTTAAGATTGATTTTAAATACAACGTACATCATGCCTTGTTATGTCATAGATTTTTTCAAATAACTCAACTTATTTTCAGGTAACTACCTGGTGGTGTTCGGTGGGTACTCTCACAGACACAATAGAGAGGAGATCTGCTATGATGGACAGATGTATCTATATCATTTGGGATGTCATTCATGGATACCATTGGACGTTTTGGGGAAAACTCGAAAGTATTATCCCAAGAAGCAAGGTGTATTTGCACACGCGGCTGCTCTGAAGCCGCCCTCCACTCTTCTCATCGCCGGAGGCTATCACGGCAATGTCAATGGTAAGATAATTGCTAACATTCAAACGTTATGGTTCGTTTGCATAATGACATGGTCATGGCGACCGTCCTAGATATTTTGCACACTTCTTTGTACAGATCATTCTAAAATAGCTATTGGATAAATAAAAAGTATTATATTCTTCTTGTGTTTATATAAATGGCGTGAAATTAATTTTCTACTTTATTTATAATGGTTATTTATATGCTTATGTTGGTGCTTTAATTTTTTTTATGAACACTAAAAGTGAAACAAACCTATGCAAATCTTGAAATGTAACTAAGATGATTTCAAAATGTAAAGACAATTGCAAAAAGACATTGAATATTTGTGTTTTATTTAAGCGTTACAGTAAAAATATCGTATTTCATTAAATAGACATTTTAAATAATAAAGCTGTATAAGGAAAGATAAAAACAATATAATAATTAAGACTACGTTATAGTTTCAAGGTCGATGTTTACTTTATAAGGCTGCAAATTATACGTGCAAATATATTTACATACACAAGTTGTGAATTTATTACATGTATGTTGTTAAGATCTCACGCATTAACAGTACCATGTAAAAAAATATGCTAGAAATTTTAACTTACTTTCGGTGCCTGTTTGGAAAGTCGAAATAAAAGCTTCTTATTCACTACTAGCATTGCCGCGGCTCCGCCCGCGTTCAGATGAACAAAAACCAAATTCTTAAGTTTTACATATAGTACTCTTACATTGCAGTTTTTGTATTTTTTCTCAGAAATGAGATATTTTCCCTCGGTAAAAAGTATAGTATATGTTGACCCGGATAACCAGCTATCACTATACCAAATTTCATAAAAATCCCTCCAGTGGTTTTTCTGTGATGCGGTAACAGACAGACAGACAAAAATTCTAAAAACTATAGATTCGGCCTCTGTATCGATAATAATGACATTTTCAATAAGATTTTCCAAAAAATATTTAATGTACAGATTTGGCTTAGTTAGAACAAGAGACTATAAGAAAAGTGCTATTGGACACATTCTTAGATATATTATTTTATAAAACTAAGTTAAAGTTAAATTACTGATATTAGCCTTTTTGGCTAGATCGTAATAATATTAGGTTACAATTTGTTGTGAAAATAGTTTAATATTTTGCAGTTCCAATAATATTACATACATACGTGTCGAATTGATAACTTCCTTTTTTGAAGTAGGTTAAAAAGACAATGTTACTATAGTATTTTTATATGGAACGAAGTTTTTTTTAACGTTGGGAAATGCATTTACGAACGAGGTGTGGGACTCACCGGCAAAGCCAGTACTACCCACTAAAACCCAACAAAGCCTTCCCCCGTCTTAATGGGCCGTCGCAGGATCGCTTACTCATTCAACTACGACGCCCCGACGGCAGGTCTGCCGAAGCAGACCACAACAACCACGGGGTTGCTCCAAGGTCCACTCTGCTATCAGAGAAGTACCAGGAGCAACCCGCATGGTACACCGCCCTCCGAAGAGGGCCACCTCCCACGGCCCACCGAAGTGTCCACCTGACTGTGCGTTTCTTGGCTTCGCGCCCGGCGGTATTGCCTGGCACTACTGAGCCCCCCCACCACGACAAGGTGAACGCACGTGGGGGGGAGGGGGCGTGTTTATATGGAACGAAGTACTATCTACTTGATTTAATGACATTTTAGGTTATTAAAATGTATCTATAACACATAAGGTTAATCGACTTCTATACTTTTAATAAAATTGTACCTAAGCCGAGTCTGTACATTAAATATTTTTTGGAAAGTCTTATTGAAATAGACATTATTATCGATGCAGAGGCCCAATATATAGTTTTCAGAATTTTTGTCTGTCTTTCTCTGACCGAATGATGAAATTTTGTATGATGATAGCTGGTTATCCGAGTCAACATATAGGATACTTTTTACTGCGGGAAAATATTTCATCTCTGAGAAATCTATACTAAACGTTAAAACGTAAGTAGGGACGAACCCGAGCGGAGCGAGGCTGAGTCGCTAGTATTACATAAGCGGCAAAGTGTGTGTGTGTGTGTCTATCACGCAGTCGAAGATATTTCGCATAGAGAGGCCATAGGGTAATTTAGGGTATCCTATGTCAGTAACGTTTATTCTTCAAACGCACGATCTGTGCTTAGGGTTTGAATTTGGCGAATCACTAATAAATATCGCGCAAATGTTAATATCGAGTATTAAATTCAGTCACATATGTCGTTTTATTGTCTTGAAATCATGTGATTTTACATAATGGTCGTGTGTGAGTCACTAAGCTAATGTTACATATTATTTTGCAACACTGTTAAAATAAATTGTTGACATAATAAAATTTAATTAGTTTTCTTTCACTCATTTCAATTGAATTTACATATGTAGTAGTATTGTTGAATAGGTTCTTGTATTTTAATATTTATTATTTAGTGATAATGGATTGCTATGTTTTTTCTAGGTCTTTGTCGTATTTTACTTATTTTACATTATTTATTTACTTTTTGAACATAAGCATTTTTCTAAAAAAAAAAGAAAAATTTGCTTCAAAAGCAGTCATAAGGACTGCCGACAAAAGCGAAAACTTAAAACTATAAACGTTTTGTTATTTTTGGATATTTAAATTAATTGTATGATCTTAAATTAAAATTTGTAAATTAAAACTGTTTACATTTATCTGATTTTGACATCTATCGGTACCTACTCTTGAGTGTTAGTGTCAACACGTCACGTGACCATGTCGATGACGACTTACATGAATTTACTCCCCATCCAAACCTGTCTATAGAAGTTTTCACTTCAAAAATATATCTTAAGAAAAATTACTAACATATTATTATGTTATACAGTATTTGAAATATCAAAACCTTATTTTATATAAATATTTTTTTATATAAAACCTTGTTAAATATAAATACATGATCATAAACAAAACGGTAGGCAACAGTAGGCATATTTAAAACCGGTAAACTGTCTTGCACTTATAAAGAAGACCATTTTACTTTACAAACATTGGTATTTATTGTTTTGTTTACTTCTTTTAGGTGACCTTCTAGCGTACGTAGTTCCCAGTTGGCACGCTGGTATTACAAATAAAGATCCAGAAACAGCTTGTCCAAGACATCGCACGCAACCGGAATGTCTGGCAGACCCCGAGTGCGGATGGTGCTCAGCTGATGATGTAAGTTGTACATCTCGGTTTGCTTATTTCTGAGTAGTACATATCATTAAGTTTTCAGTAGTAAAGCTCATTGCATCTTACGCTTCCTTTCCTATAAAATTTATGTTAATAATTTAATTTATTGCCTACAATATGTAACATTAAAAAAACAAAATTTATTTTATAAAGTTAATACGAAATTCAATAACTTTTACTGAGTTGATTACAAATATTTTTAATTTGTTACGTCCGACTTTTTGTAGATATGCTATGGAAGAACAATTGGATCAAACTGCACTACTAATTTGCAATCTATTCGATGTGGCGGGATCTGTCCAGCGCTTGGAGACTGTCACTCGTGTCTCATCCACGGACCTCCGCTGGATAAAAACAGCACGCGTACGCCGTTAACGTCTGTTAGTACTAAACTGGGCTTATATCAGTGTAGTTGGTGTGTTCAAAACGCACGATGTCATCATAAAGATGGTAGGTTCTTTACTAACTATAATCGGTAATGCTTAATTTTGTTATGGAAAATATATCTTAAATATGTATAATTATAGATAACTATGGAGTATGCGGTGAAGATACGCCTTCAGAAAATCCCGGGTGGTGGGGATCGACAGGTACCGAAGTGACGAGTCCAGACCAATGCAAGATATTGGATAAGCGACCAGGTCTGACGTTTCTGCGCTACCAGCAACCAGCTGATTGGAACCATCCGGATGGTGTGTCTGTGATCAACGCGACCACCGTGGACTGGGGCACCGGCGGAGGCAGCAACCATATCTTTAGTGGTGCGAGCGAGGCGCGGCTGCGCGGCTGGCTGCACATCCCGCAGCACTGGAACGGCACGGGCGAGGCGCTGCACGCGTGCGCCGGCTACTCCAACTTGTCCCTCACGCTCGGCGGCGCCGCCGAGCCCCTCGTCAACCTGACGGCGCAGCCCTCGGCCTGCGCGCCCGTGGACTGGCCCGCGCTCATGCCCGGCCGCCTCAGTGTCGACATGCACGCAAACGACTCCCTCCACACCGGCCTCTATCCGTCTCATCATCATGCCAAAATGGAGCTCCTTCATAATAAATCACAGGAGAGTGCCAAGGTTAGTTAAATTTTAAAAATGCATTATTTTGTTTTGAAAACTTATCATAAACTAGCAACTTACCTTTGCTCGGGATCGTCGCTATTTGTCGAAAAGTAGCGTTTTTTACCTCCAGATTATCTTATATAGTCTATCATATAGTTATATTATATAGTTTGCTTCTTATCCTAATCCGTCAAGCTGTTTCAGCGAAAATGAGCACTTCTGCATAAATCTATAATAGAAGTGCAATTAATCTATTTTGCGTTGTTTTCTTTAAATATATATTTTTTAAATTCAGGTATTCACTTTTGAATTTTTGGAACCATACTCGAATGGACAATGCTCGAGCTACGACAACTGCTTACTCTGCTTATCGGATGCGGCGTGCGGGTGGTGCGACTTGACCAACCGCTGCGAGGAGAGGAACATTGAGGAGAAGACGACGTGTGCCGCGGAAGGCGAGTGGCGCTACCTGACGCTGCAGCCGGCGGCCTGCCCAAACTGCTCCAACTACATCAGCTGCGAGCGCTGCGTGGCCGGCAACCACTGCGAGTGGTGGGCGGACGAGGCGCGGTGCGCGCGGCGCGGGCGCGCGGCCGGCGCCGTGGCGCAGCGCGCGCTGTGCCCCGCGCCCTGCCGCCTGCGCCGCGACTGCGAGCACTGCCTGGACGAGCGCGGCCGCTGCGTGTGGTGCGAGGCCACGCGCCAGTGCTTCAGCTTCAGCGTCTACACCAGCGAGTACCAGTTCGGCCTGTGCCGCGAGTGGCTCGACCGCGCCTCCACGCCCACGGACGACGCCACCAGGAAAGCCGGCCAGTGCAAATCCTGTCAAGCTCATACGCAGTGTTCGACGTGCTTGAGGAGTATGGGATGCGGCTGGTGTCATTCGTTTGAAAATCCCATAAATGGAATGTGTACAGAGGGAGATTTCACTCGTTCTCATATCGACTGCGCTTCGCTTCTAAATGTGAGTTCGACAGACGCGGGCTGGGCGTACGCGCAGTGTCCCGACGTCGACGAGTGCGGGTTGGGGCTTCACGACTGTCACGAGCATGCCGTTTGTAACAACACTCATGGCTCCTATACTTGTAAATGTAAACAGGGCTATATCGGTGACGGGAAGAAAAGTTGTATGCGAACGTGTTACAATAATTGTATCCATGGCTACTGCTTAGGTGCTCCACAGTATAAATGTAATTGCGACTTAGGTTGGACAGGTGCTGATTGCTCGATTAATTGCGGCTGTCACAATCATTCTACGTGCAGAACAGGTGTAGGAAGATGTGACGAATGCCAGGATTGGACGGAAGGTGAATTCTGCGAATCTTGTAAGCCTGGTAGTCATGGCAATGCGACTACAGGACAAGGTTGTCGACGTTGTGATTGCAACGACCACGGTGACGAGACTCGCGGTGTTTGTGACGTAGCAACCGGTGAATGCATTTGCAAAGATAATACGGAAGGACAAAACTGTGAGCGCTGTAAGCCAAAGTTTTATGGAGACCCTCGACACGGAGGCAAATGTTACTATCAATGTGAACCTAGAGGTATGCTTAATGCATCTGAGACAGAAGGCATCGGCTCTTACAAAACTGATCCCGATATTAAAAATTTAGGGCCCGCTAAAGAATGCTTATGGATTATCTCATCAGAAGATGTTAAGGATGCGATTATTCAGTTCAGTGTGAATTCTTCTACTTTCAATGTGCCATGCGACCAAAACGCTGTTTACGTATATGATGGTTTAGGAGGCGATCCCCGTTTAAACAATAATCAGCAAAGTCAGCTGTTGGGCGTCTTTTGTAACGGGGCTTCTTCGGGTGTCGTTGAAGCACGTAGTGGAAATCTAACCGTGCATTATAAACAAAGTCAACCGGAACAAGGGTTTGAAGGTGTTTACAATATATTGGCATGTGACGGACATTGCTCCTGGCCTAGAGAATGCAAAAATAGACACTGTGTATGTAGAGATGGATATGGTGGATTCGAATGTAATGTAGAGATCTGTCGTAATAACTGCAGCAGCCATCTGAAGGGTGGTGTGTGCGACATGAGCTACGGGCGATGCCTTTGCAATGAAGGAATAGGCGGTGATGACTGCTCGCTAAAATTAGACAAATCGCAACTTGTTTTCACAGAATTATTTAACTCTGATTATCTAGCTGATGGTTTGGATCACCTAAAGAAGACATTGCCTAGATTTGGTCATAGCTTAGTAGCAGATAGGCGAGGCTTGTGGATGTTTGGGGGGTATTCGCTTTCTCATGGGCCACTTAACGATATACGATATTATGACACAAAAAATAACACTTGGACACCAGTTACGGTAGATGCTACACCTGATCCAAAAATGCCTGAAGGTCGATATTTCCACGCTGCCGAGATATATCATTTTAAACAAAATATATACATTTATGGAGGTTTAAGTTTACAAGAAAAAAGTGGTCATAACAAAACACTACGCGATTTCTGGCAGTTTGGCCTCAAAGAACAACGATGGAGCCAAATTAAGGAAAAGGAAGAACATCCTCCACCTTTAGCTGGGCACACATTGACATTGCAAAAATATCAAGACTACGAAAGTTTAGTACTAATTGGAGGGTTTTCTTTGGAAGAAGGTTTTATGACAGATGTGTGGGAATTTGATCTAGACAATGATAAATGGGTTAAGTTGACTTGTGGTGGCGCTAAGCCGGTTGGAATTATTGGTCATAGCACCGTATATCATGCACCTTCTCAAAGTCTTTACGTATTTGGCGGTATATTGTATATGTATAACGGAACTACCATATCAAACAAACTCTTCTCGTTCCATTATCCCTCTAAAAGTTGGAGCGAATTACCCACTTTCCCTAGCCTCAATAATATCCACGACAATTTGCCACGAGCAACATATTTACATTCGGCAGTTACAACAAACGACTACATGATCGTATTCGGTGGGAGGACAGTACCTGACAGAAGATCTAATTCTCTTATCGCATACATGTACAGTTGTAATCAATGGGTCAAGCTCTCTAAAGGTTTGTATATAATTTTGTTAAATTCTTTGCTTTCCGATGAAATGTCCCATGTAAACACGAGTATTTCTTTTTTCAGGTTCAAGTGTATTAGATCACCCACCGCCACGCACCATAGCTCACGCGATGGCTATAGACATGGAGTCGGAAAGTGATTGGAATATTTTCATAGTAGGAGGTTGGACCGGCAGCGCTAATTGTCAAGTCACGCGCGTAACTTTGCCAGATGATTTATGTTCTCTATGGAGTTCTAGTAAAATCGAATGCCGAAGTCATATGGGATGTAGTTTCTGCAGCACAGGAGATTATACGAAGTGCTATTCTGTAGATAAACCTGGATGTGAAGGTAGCGATAGAATATCGACTAATGCAGGCGCTTCCTGTGATGCTGATTTAGTAGCAAGGCGCCCGTGCGAAAACTTTACAACCTGCACGTCATGTTTGGCTGCATGGCCTCTGTACCCTGAAGAGAAACCTGCTTGTCGATGGTGTGAGACCTGTGCAGCTCGTATAGGTAAAAGTTCATGGAATATTTCGTTTAAATATACTAATTTAAAAAAAATCATTCAAATGAAAATTTATGTTTTAGGTGAATGTGTACCAACGGATGAATCTTGCAAAAGCATCAAATGTAGTGCTGGCACCACATATATCAGTGATTCAGCTCAATGCCCTGAGTTGAGATGTGTGTCTCCTGATTGTGATAAGTGTGTTTCCAATCAATGCTCGTGGACGAGACTCGCTGATAGAGGAGGTAAAATTTATGACTTCTCTATGTTACTTTATATTTCCTTAATATGTTTAATCTACATTATATCCAATACATTTTTGTTTTTAGTACAAATAACGAGAATAGCAGATGATCCATTAGAACTTTATAATTGGATATGTGTGTCAAAAGAAGAACTGCCACATCCATGGGCTACGTCAATTAAGCCTGCATACATACACTTTGGTTTGACAAAAGAGTGCCCTAGCCGATGTCATTTATATGATGATTGTAATTCTTGCTTGGGGTCAGACGGTGCAGAAGGAGGTTTTTCCGAGTGTCACTGGGCGAGTTATCTCGGGACGTGCATTTCTCCTGCTTATCAGCCTGTGTATTGTGCGGGTGGAGTCTGTGGATTAGTGTTAAGTAAAGCAGACAAAAACAAGTGTCCAGCCCCTTGTGACACTTTCGAGCAATGTACTGAATGTCTACATCATTCACACTGTGGGTGGTGTGCTCTCGAGGGTGAAAATGGAGAGGGTGTGTGTACAGAAGGCTCTATCGATTCCCCCTTGGAATATTCAACTCGCACAACTTGTGCCGCTGTTTATTCAAACGTACATCAAAATAACGGCACCAACGACACCTTCTCGTGGCATTACACTCGCTGTCCACCTGAAAATGAATGTGAAAATAATCATCATCAATGTAAAGCTGAATCTGAGGTAAGATCATAAATTTACATGTTATGAAAATATTTAAATATTTGAACAATCGTTTTAGCTTCGAGTCTCGAGTATAATCGTCAGATGGACTTGTGATAACATCTTTACTATCTATTGTTTATTGAAGATTAAAATGATTGAATATGTTTGTATTCTGTACAAACCAATGGCTCCAATTACAGTACAAGTAATTCATAATAATTCAGCATACAATTAATATAAAATTTCCCTTGAAAAATCTATTTAAAAAATTCGGAATAGATATCAATATTCTTTTTTGCATTTTTTTTGTTTTATTTAAAACTAGCGACTCACCCTCGCTTCGCTCGGGTTCGTCCCTAGCTTGCTTCCCATTACAAACTTTCATCCAGATTTTCAGCCGCTTAAGGGGTGATTTCTGAGATAAAAAGTATCCTAGGAAGGACCCAGGGTCTCAAACTATCTTCTTACAAAATTTTATCTCAATCGGTTTAGGAGATTCAGAAATTACCCACTACAACGTCACAAACTCCAAACTTTACCTTTTTGTAATATTATTCTAGTATAGATGTTTTCATTTCAATTATGATACAGTAATATATTAATTTATATAAACTAAAATGAAATATTATTTTAAAACATTTAATCTATAAATGTAATACGATGTGTCATGCGGTAGGTGTGCCGCGACCTGCCCTCGGGCTACGAGTGCCAGTGCGGCGCAGGGCACAAGCGCGTGGGCGGCGCGTGCGCGGCCGTGTGCTCGCAGGGCTGCGTGCGCGGCGCCTGCGTGCAGCCCGACCGCTGCCGCTGCGACTTCGGCTACGTCGGCGCCAACTGCACCATACAGTGCCAGTGCAACGGCCACTCGCACTGCGAGGGCCCGGACAAGTTGGATGTGTGCATCGAGTGCCATAACAACACTATGGTGGGTACTTTCTTTTTTATTGTTTACATTTTATTATGTGTATTTAGCTGTTTTTAACGT
Organism: Brenthis ino; assembly: GCA_921882275.1. Lineage (NCBI taxonomy): Eukaryota > Metazoa > Arthropoda > Insecta > Lepidoptera > Nymphalidae > Brenthis > Brenthis ino. Next base: position 23,073,728 of record OV170225.1, on the reverse strand, counting down.
CCCACCCTTCAATACGAGGGGGATCAGGCCATAGTCCACCACGCTGGCCAAGTGCAGGTTGGCGGACTACACATGGCTTTAGAAAATTTACTAAGTTCTCTCAAACATGCAGGTTTCCTCACGATGTTTTCCTTCACCTTGAAGCAAGTGGTAATCATGTTGGAAATGATTCGCAAATGAAAATGTCATTGGTGCGAGACCCGGGATTTGACACTGAGCTACCACTGGCTTTTTAAGTTAGATTATTTGATTGTTATTTTTGAGTTTATTATATATAGTTTCAATTTATTACTACATACTAACACAGTCAATTAATCCATACAGTCGTCTAACTAGGGCCTCTAGAGCAATCGAGCGGGGCGTGCTAGGTGAGACGAATGACGCGATACCGCGATATCATACTTACTTTTATATGATATTCGGAAAACAGCTTTAGGGTAGGTTGGTTGAGGTTGTAAATTTACGCCATGAAAATTTATATTTTTTGTAAAACCCTCGCACTTAAACAGCATTTTGCGTTAAAATCGATGGGCGATCACGTACTGTTTGGATTTTAATATTTCGATTCCAAATTGTCTCGAACTGGCACTTAGTATGAAGGAATCATTATATATTGTCATTATTTTGTCCACAGGGCAGTCAATGTGAAAAGTGTAAGCCAAACTTCGTAGGCGACCCAACTGACAACGGGCAGTGCATACCCTGTTCCGTATATTGCCATGGGCATACATCCGTCTGTACGAACGACGTGGACGTATCTCTTGTACGTGATATTAGTAGTGCGGATCTAGAAGAGTACTATAGAGAGGGTGCGGCGAAGGCTAGGTGTGTGCGGTGCGCCAACAACACCGACGGGCCTCGATGCGAGCGATGCATCGAGGGGTACTTCAGGGGCTCGGAAGACTTCAGAGACCCCTGCCGACCGTATGTTTTTGTTTTTTTTTTCATATTTTATTTGTATAGTTAGCTTTATTTTGATTATTTACATATTTGAAGGCTGGAAATGACAACATACCTAATATCGATATATTCTAAATCTTTGGTTAAAATAAAATTAGTCGTTAAAGTTACTCGTAAATATATGAATGGAGCATATTTCATATTTGTACACCCTAATGATTTTGAAATCCGCAAAAGGATTAGGAGGGTTTTTTTTATTTATAATAGAATTATGCAGAGCATTATAATTTTACAAAATCGCGCCGGCTTTATTGTAAAAAATTCTAGCATTTCGATTTAAATAATCTTTTTCTTATGTATTCGTAGATATATATGTCTTATTAAATGGTCTTCGCGCGTATTAAAAATCAAAGAGTGCGTGTATGAATCTGTACACGCGCAAGAAGTAAAACTTCTGTAGATTATCGGTACTCTTTATGAAATTCAATTTATGTTTTAAATAATTAGGATACGTGAGATACTAGAAAGAACGCATATTAGGCATAATACAATCATATATTTATAGAATATCGTTTAAGGAAAGAATTATTATATATCATTTGTCAGACAATAACAGCGGTTACCATGGCAACAAACGTTGGCCTCGTTCGTTTTACACTTTTAGTCACGCATTCACCATCTTACCCCCCATTTAAGTGTGCATAAAGAAGTTTCACTTGACTATCCAGATGCGAGTGCCACGGGCACGGCGACACGTGCGACCCGGTGACGGGCGAGAAGTGCAACTGCGGCAACAACACGGAGAGCGACGCGTCGTGCCAGACCGCCTCCTCCAGCAAGAACTCGGCGCAGGAGTGCTGGCGCTACCAGTGCGTCAAGTGCCGCGACCTGTACATGGGCGACCCGCGCAACGGACACCAGTGCTATAAGACCATCAATATTGAGAACAAGCTGTGCTTCGATGGCAAGTCTATTGGTTAGTATTGACTGTTTTTTACTTGTTTTTTTTTATAATTTTGAATTGCCTTTGTCTTTTTTTTATAAATAAGATTTTTTTTACTTCAATGATAATTTGTAAAAAAAATCATCCGTTCAGTCTTGGGCTTTAGTGTTGATTTTTCTTTAAAGAATTACAACAATGGCAATTAAACAGTGTCTGCCTTGTAAACAGTAAATGTCATATATGAAGGCTTGCAATACCAAGTCTTACACGCGTGCAATGATCGGCTAGAAATATCTGGTTAATCTTTAGACGCACAACACAGCAGGAAAAGTACTGGTACTTTCTCGGTCGAGCTGCTGGAATGGGCACGAATGTGCTGATAGCAATAAGACAACTACTTTACAAAATATACTCACTTTAACAATGTGTTTATTATTTGGCTTTTATTAGATAAACTTGACTTTTCTTAAGACAATAAAAAAATAATATAGACAACAAAGATCCCTGTGATGAGTAAATGAAAATGATTTAATACTAGGATAGGCTATTGTTAAAACTAAGAATAATTATTTAACTAAAAAGAAAGAAATGATGTGGAACTCCTAAAGTAGTTCATTTAAATTGATCCCAATTAGACTAAACTAAGTTGGTTGATTTTATGTATTTAGTTTTTGTATTTTTCATTTTGATTTCATTACATCTTAAGTGTAGGCATATTTACTGTTATATTATTACAGTTATATACTTTTATTATTCATTTTTTCATACAGATGAGTGCAAGATCAAACCTCGTCCATTATATGCAGGGCAGACAGTCTTTGTTGCCGTCAACCCGCGATACATGAATGTGGACATCCGAGTTATAGTGGATGTTACTCAAGGCGCAGTGGACCTGTACATGAGTCCCAATGACAGCTCATTTGTTGTTTCTGTGAATTCAAGTACAGGAGCCCACGCTGTACAATTGGACCCAACATACTATAAACACGAATCTTTCCGGAAACTGCCATCCTTCGACGATCATTCACCAGAGAAACCCGGGAAGATAACGTGGTACTATGACAAAATAGAATACGCGCTCGCCGACTATGTAGCAAAGGACCTAGCTACATATGTTACTGTTGATAGGAGGAACGTTTTGTTACGTGTGAAAAACCTTCGCAACCGCCTAGTTCTGACACTGCCTCAGAATGTACACGATTTAACGCACACTAAGTTCTTCATAATAGTGCGTGCGCGTCACACGGAAGATGGGTCGGCGAGTTTCGGGATCACCTTCTTCCGCCAGGACCAGCTCCATATAGATCTGTTCGTGTTCTTCTCGGTATTCTTTTCATGTTTCTTCCTGTTCTTGGCGGCATGTGTCGTGGCGTGGAAGGCGAAGCAGGCGGCCGACGTGCGCAGGGCGCGCAGGCGACATGTGGTCGAGGTGAGTTTGATATAATTTTTGTATAAATGTATTTTATGGTATATAATAAATTTATATTATCTATGTGTATAAATTATTTATTTTAAAATCGAGAAATTGCAAGAATAATAAAATTAGTTTGAGACACGACACAGCGTCAAATCAATATGCATCTTTCACTCGAAACATCAAAATCATCCCATACTGTGCTGAGTTTGCGTTAATTAAACACTGTTTGCATTTGTGTTTTAATCGTCTTATTATTTTTTTATAAAATCATGCACATTTGGAAAAATTAATCATTTGAACTAATGTATTCCAAAAAAAAACTTGCTGATTTCAAAGCTTTAGTTTTATTTTAAGTTCTTTTTTTTACTAAAACCCGCAGTGGTGAATATTAAATTCAAACTTGATGATAAATCCTATAGAATATCTCGAGTTGAACACGGATTTTCAATGTGGGAGTCGGGATATTTGGGTTGCGAAGTTTCTTTAAGGGAATCGCAATTATCTTAGCTCGCCATATACTTTGCTATACTTATCATCGTCATAAAAAAGGTTGGAAGAGATTGCATTAAGTGAAACTCGTGTGTGTACAGATGCTGCACATGGCGAAGCGTCCGTTCGCGGCGGTGCGCGTGGTGGTGGGCGGCGGCGCGGGCGGGCGCCGGCGCCGCGCCGAGCTGCGCCCCGTCGCCATCGAGCCCACCGCCGACGGCCGCGCCGCCGTCACCTCGCTGCTCGTCAGGTTAGCACGACGTAACGCCTACTTGACACTTCTCGGGAAAGTGTTTAAACATTTGCAAATATTCATTTTATATCACTCGCAATAATCTTTTATCTTAATGCAAAAATATTCAACATATTTCAAATTTTATCGATACAACTGTCGAATAGCCAATTACGAGCCTATGGTGTCCACTGCCCACTGCAGGGAAAGGCTTCCCTACTTTTCTTCCATTTCTCCCTGTCATCCGCCATAATAAACCAGTCTCTCTGGAAGGAGTTTCATCCCGCCATATCCTTCTGGGCCCTTTCTTTTGCCGTATTCCACAAGCAGCGCAGCTCATTCCCGTCCGCTGCTGAGTGTAGTCTCCTCGTAATGCGTTAACCATCTCGGTAACGGGCGTATATATTTATCGTCTGTTATGTATGCATGCGGGCTGCATATATATATATATATAACATTCGTTATCTATGCATATAATAAAATTGTAAGTAAGCCAAATCTGTACATTAAATATTTTTTGGAAAATCTTATTAAAATAGACATTCTGTCTGTCTGTCTGTTACCGCATCACAGAAAAACCACTGGAGGGATTTTTATAAAATTTGGTATTTCCAGCTGTTTATCCGGGTCAACATATAGGATACTTTTTTCCGCGGGAAAATATCTCATTTCTTAGAAAAAATACAAAAACTGCAATGTAAGAGTATACTAATATGTAAAACCTAAAAATTTTTTTTGGTCATCTCAACGCGGGTGGAGCCGCGGGCAATGCTAGTATTATTATAATAATAATTTTAATTTAACTATAACAATTATTTCAACCTGACCGATTTAGGTCGCAGTGGCCTATCTTTGCACTCTCTGAGAACGTGAGGAACAAACGTCTTTACATTTCCAAACTGTAGTGAGACGATAATTTGATACGATTGATACTGACCCAACACATGCTCTCCGAGCTGTTTCTGAGAATTTATTGACAGAAAAATCCAGTAACTATTTAAGCCCAAACCGGGACTTAACATCTTTATCTGCAGCTATACATGCTAGCAATTTTGTTTCTGTCTGTTTGTACGAGCTAACCTCCGAAACTGTCGGACCGATTTAAATGAAATTTTGCATGGTGGTACCTTATATCCCCTCGGTCAACATTTTAGATACTTTTCATCCCGAAAAATTAAAGAGTTTCCGTGGGATATTTAAAAACTATAGTAACTTATACAGCTTAGTACACAAAACCTACTGATTGCATTTTAATGAAACTTTACAATAATATAGTTCATATATCAAAACACCAAATAGGCTAATTTTTGTTCCGGAAAAATGTACGGTTCCCGTGGGATAGATTTGTTTCTGTTTGTCTAGTTATATATAAGTAAGATAACGTAACAGTGTCCCGTGCGCCCGCAGGCTGCCGGGCGGCGCGCGCGCGCCGGTGCGGCTGGCGCTGGCGTCGGCGCTGGTGCTGGTGTCGCGCGCGCCGCCGCGCCCGCGCCGCGCGCCGCCCTAGCGCCCGCGCCCGCGCGTGCCGCCCTGCCACTACACGCACGCGCACCACACGCCCTACCACTACACGCACACACACTTTGACTACCGCTGATTCGCTCTAGTATTGGTCTTTGTTTTTCCTATGTATAGTGGAAACCGCTTAAATTACGATTTCATTTATTTGTTTAACAGAAAAAAATATCAAAGATTTCCATATTTTTTTACTTTAATTAACCTCACATGTGTATAAGAAATGCAAGATTTTCCTATACTTTCGCTTACGATACGTAATAAATGTAATCAAGAAGGAAACTGTCAAATGCTATTTATAAATTTATCAATTGTATATTGAAGCGTATTCGCTTAATGGACAGGCGTACTACCTCCTCGCATGAGAAGTTTGGTCGAACCTATGGCGCCTTAAGATTAAGATATCGAAAAGAAATATCAAGTCATTTTAAGCGGACGTCATACCCATTTAGAGAGATTAAAAATTTTTTTTTTATTATAGTCTAACAATTCATAACTAACAATGTTTTCCTAATAAAACACACACAATACAGATAGCAGAAAAACTTAGGCCATAACCAGGCATTGAGCGAAAGTACAGGACATTTTATGAGAAAACTGTAAAAATTGGTAATAATAAAATATTCAATATAATGTAAACGAAGTCATCTGCTGCTGCGTCAGTGGCTACTCATAATAAGCGGATTATAATGTATACTCGATTTTAATCTCTTGAAAATTTTGAGTTAACAAAGTAGATATACATTTTGCATATTTTTTGATTTTAATCATTAAAATAAATGAAAAATAATACCACACTCGTCTACACACACGCATGTACAAATGATATGGCGGTATAAATGCTGGTAGATATGAGAGGGTGCACTGTTAAGAGAATGTCATAAAATTCATTTAGTACAATTATCCTTAATATCTAGTTAGACCTTAACCTTTTCATTTATGGACAAATCAAATGCAGCCATAATTTATTGTTTGATTTAAATGTATTTGTAATAAATGTAAATGAATTTTCGTTTTTGTAAGAGTTTAGGTGTGACGAAATAAAATAGAAGGCTTTAAAGAAGGCAGCTCATGAGATCTGGTGAGGGTGAAGGGAGTTAAGGGTTAAACGTATATTTTAGTATGTAAGCAAATATATGTATATTTCGGTAAACTGATAATTCTTTACGTAGAATTATAATGCTTTTTAGCGATCTTTTTATTACATTTATATTATATACATAACATGTAGCACAATATATGTTGAATTTGTCAGTCCTAAGAGTTATAATAGAAAAGACGATGTTTAAAAGTTATTATTTTTATGATGGGTGTTAAGATTTATTATTGTAATAGATTTTCCGTTATCGTGTAATCGTTACGAGTTACGTATCGCTTTTTGTTTTATAATGAAAAGTTTTGAATTGTATTTTATAAATATTAAGTACGTATGTATGTTACAGTGGATATTTTTACTTTTAAAGAACTATTGTGAATAGTGTTTGTAACTATGCCATATCGATTCGATGAGCCAAAGGAATCAAAATTAGCGTGAATTGAGCGCGGGTTGTGAATAGCCAATAGTTGCTGGAGCTGTTGTGTTATTTCGAAATTTTATTATGTGATGTTGAAAAACCATAGTTATGCTATGGCTAATAGCCTGTTATTCCTTAACGAATTAAGCTGCTAACTGTCCCTACAAATTATTTAGATAGCTCTATTCTATCGCAGCTAACGTGATACTATTTTGCTTGAAAAAAATATAAATCGAGCCCGATATAGATTTCTTGATGAATCTCAAAAATATTTATATTTATTTTTATTTATGTCGTAATATAATATTCATTACAATAAGTAGAGTATTGAGCTGATGTTGATCTATATAAATTATATTGATGTAGATATTACTGCTTGGGACTGTGAAGCTTACGAGTATGTTACCAGTTGTGAACTGTTCTTGTTCATTCATTCTGCTCAAAAGTGTAGCTATTTACAAAGTATCAAAATTTATATTAATTATTGTAGTGTGCATGCATGCATCCATAAATTTAATTGTGATGATGTAATAGGATAATGAAATTCATGTCCTTTATGGTATTTTACTTATAGTAACTTCATATATTATATATTTTAATAGATAAATAATATTTTGTTGCACGTATTAAAATCTTTTTTATGATTAATTACTTTATTTTTTACTAAAATGCTCAAAAAAAAGTTTGATTCATGTTTTAAATTAATTAATGATTAAAATGAAATTTACGGAAATGAAGTATTATGAGGTAGTGCTATACTTGTTTTGTATTTACATACGTATTTAGATAAACAAAATAAAAAGAAACTTGTCTCAACTAGTTGATGTTATACATATGAATGTTTAAACTCAAATATTCAATTGCTCATCAGTAATCGGCAGTATTTTGTAAATGAATATTTAATAGGTGATTTATATGTAGATGATGTTGTAGTGTAACTTAAGAAAAATATTACTATTAGATGTAATTATATAAGAGAGTACTGATATTGTTATAAATACTTTATAAAAATTGTGATCAAAAACTGTACCCATGATGGTATATTTGAGTCCATGAAACATTCCATTTGTAAATCTTTGTACATACTGGTAAAATGCATATAAAGTCTACACTACTAATCGAACTGTGGTCATCTTTGTATATTAGCCTGTTTTTAAATGGGAGGTAATGGAAATGTTCTATATATGTATATCTTTTGTAAATTTATCAGGTTCTTGTCTCTTCAAAAATCCATACATATTATACCCAAAGTGACAGAACCGCAAGCGATAGTGGGCTTTATCATGTGTCAGAGCTTTAAGGATATTATTGTAGAAAAAATTAATTGCTCATAATTTCATTAAAAAAAAATTATACACTAATGCATTTAATTATTCTGATCATAAAATTGGTGTATGTTTATATTAGAATAAAATTGTTTGCTTCATTACTATTCTCCTGTGAACCAGAACTAAATTTAATTAAAATGTATAAATATAATAGTAATATAATACTGCAATGATCACTGTTTACTGATATGTTATACAACATAATATATCACAATATTAAAAATATTTTGTGTAAATTACAGTGGGGGAAACATTAGTGTAATTAATCTTTTATTTTAGTGCTCAACACTGTTAACTTAAATTATTACTGTCAACGATGTAATAAAAATCAAGATCTTCGATACTGAAATAGTTTTATATTTTTAATAATTTCAGATATCTTTCCTGTTAAGAGAGCTTAAGGAAATAAATTATTCTTTCAATAGAGTGTGGTAAGAATAAAGTGAATTTTAGACAGAGATAATATTGATCAAATTATTTACCATGAGCACAAGGTTTTATCACTGAGGGAAAATATTCTAAATTTTAGTTGCCATTTTAAATAACAAATAAGTAAACTTTTAAGTGTATTTGAAGTCATAAAATACCAATTAACTGTGCACCAATTTATTAAAAAAACATGTAACATTCCAGTATAATTTAGTTTAACATTTATGGATCTGATTTAGTTTCGGTTAATTAGATGAGCAGTTAGCATTATATTAAATCTCATTATTATAAGTTCTCAAACATGACAATTCTCTAATACATAAAATATGAAAGATGCAGTCATGACAGTCAGATAAATAGGATCTAAAGGCAGTATTATGGAAGTGTATGTAAGCAATATGTATTTTTGTTTAATGTAACTGTAAATGTTTATAAATAAAATATACTGTTGGTTATAAATTATTTTTATTATATCCTTTGCATATTGATGATGAAAGGTGATTTGATTCAGAAAAACAGAAATTGCATATTATCCTTATTTAATTTCAAGTGATATAAAAATAAAAAGTAAAGCTGTCTACTGATCTTTTTGTGTCAAGAGATGTGTTTTAAGTTTTTGTAGTAATTCTTTTTTGACAGAATCTGGTACAAGTGCTCTAGCTCTAGGAGTGACTCTTGTCAATAGTACATCAAATGGAAGATTACTGCCTTCATTTTCTTTGACAACCTCCCTGCATAACATTCTGACCTGATCTCTCCATCCACATTCAATAAGACGTCTCCTTAAAAGTTCTTTAAACCTGAAAATTTAAATATAAAGCAAACTTATTATCCGAGTATGTCTTTAGTTAAGGATTGTATCTTTGATAATAAATTTGCTAATTTGGTTTAAATGTTCATAGTAGTTCAAATAACATTTTTAGTGAAAAACAATCTAGAAAGTTTTCTGAAAATTGGGAATTTAAGCAGAAACTAATGAGCCCTTTTCAAGCAATTAGGATTGTCAAAGATCATAAATTTATTGAAATTGGTCAGGACAATGTTAGTTGTTGGGTTGGCTAACTTCTAATAAATAAAAAAGTACTTATCTAATAAGTCAAAAAATCCAAATTTTCTTTATTTAATAGACTTATATCATTGTATTGTGAATCTTACAAATGATAAAAAAAGAAGTGCAAGGCAGAATAGCATGAGAGGTCTTTCAATATAAGGTTTTATTGTAAATACAAAACATAAATAACTGTAAGTAATAGAAATCTTATTATTATTTTAAATTATATTCTCAAATACATAAAATATATAAAATATTAAATTAAGTTCGGCATATTTATTGCGTGATCTTGTCACAAACTAACAATAAGTAGATGCTACTGTATTTCACTTAATTTATATATTATTAAATATCCTATTTGTGGATCAAAATATACAACATATAGAATGTGAAATCTGAAGGTAACGTACCTTTCCCGGTCTCCACTAAGGATCAGACGTTGATGAGCTATTGTATTATTTACTGTCATGTTTTATGTTATTCTTGTTATAATTGCTTTACACACGTTTCCTGTTAAACTTCAATAAACATTCTACTAATTTACTACAATTATTGATTATTCATTTTATTCACTTTATGTTACTTTGTTTACCATCAATTTCTCTAAAAATGCTCAAGTTTCAACTTTGACACATTGATAATTGAACAGAACATTGACAGTTGACACTTGACACATGGAAAGTGACAAGTTGCCATTAAACAAATAGAATGTCATAAAATATATTGCTACATATAAAAATGATTTTAGAATGTTTAGTTTAAACTTTGTGTAGGTATATATAGGGAAGGACTTTGCCATTTTCTCCCGCCGGATGTTGCGGTCACTTTGGCCCTCGTTATATTGTAAAGCTCTGTAGCGTGGATCGATTTTTTTCTTTTTATTTTAAATTTAATTAAAATGACAAATTGTGCAGTGCCAGGATGCATGAAAAATGGATATCATTTATTCCCAAAAGAAAAAACAGAAGAAATTGAGAGCTAAAGCAATAAGACGACCAAAGTTGGCGAAACCACACTCTTTATATTCAAGGTTATGTGGACACAGTGATTTTAAAACTCTTAAATCGTCTATAGATGATATTTTAATGTTTATACTTTTTTACACATTAATTACAGAGTTTCATACAAACTTTCATCCCCCATTTTATCCCCTTATGGGATGGAATTTCAAAAAAAAGATAAAACACCTATTTGTTTAATTGTATTGAAAAGCATTAATGCCAAGTTTCACGTGATACTATATTACCTCCTTTTACACCTTTAAGGGATGAATTTTGGCAAAAAATAAATATATTTCTTATATTTTATCTTAAAGCAAAATAACTCTTTCTGTATATTTCACACTAAGAATGACAGAGTTTCATACAATCTTTAATCCCCTATTTTACCCACTTAAGGGATGAATTTCGAAAAATCCTTTCTTGTTGGATGCACATCATATAAGGAATACGTCCTCCAAATTTCATGTTTCTACGACCAGCGGTTTAGGTTGTGTATTGATCCATCAGTCAGGACCACCGTAGGATGCACCTCTCCTTCTCAACTCTTCCTTAGCTGGTTTAACTTCCAAATAAGTTTTGAACGCAATAAAAGTAAAAAACCGTATTATAAGAGATATCAATAAATTTCTTAACCTCAGACTGAATGTAAATAGGTCATACGTGTGGCGCCCTCCATTCAAGAATTCTTCCCCATTATAATCTATTAATAATTTATCATAACAGTAATATTATTTCTATTTTTAATTTTCACATTTTCTTATCAAAAATATCTTTTGTAGTTATAGCAGTTCTTTATTAATATTATTGACGCGTAATCTTTGGCGATATATAGAGTCTTTGCCTAAAAGTTGTTCTATCACAGAATCACATTTGCACGAAAAATACATAGGGTAGATAATAACCACGAGTAACAAGTCATTGTTAAAAATATTACAATTTATTAAAAGAAAAAAATCTGGAAGCATCACTACATAATATTATTATAACTCGCGTCAACTAAAAAGAACGCTGGAAGAAAGTGGAGAGGGTATGTTTGCGCATGGGTATACTCGCGCACAAAAGTACTAAGCCTATTATTTTATTTTTCATAGCATTTCGCTCGCGGCTTCATATAAATTAGTTATTGGTAGGGACATTGAAAAATATATTAGATAGAATATCATTAAATAGAATTCTATTCATTATTTAAATATGTTTGATTCAGTGTAGAATGTTTAATCTACTTACAAAAAATTAAATTGATACGTTTAATACATTTTTTTTTAATTATTAACTTTATTATTATCAGACTCTCTCTTTGTAAAACAATATACTTCAAAAATAATTTTTCTCTTTTCTATATATAAAACCATTTCGTAATTAAAAACTTTTGTGTGCGCGATGGTATTTCGAACTGACGAACCAATAGCGCGCCGGCAAGCATGCGGCGCGTGCCCCGCTGCCCCGAGCCGCCCCGCGCCCCGCTTCTTACCACCAATTTGACCGATAAATCGCCTCTGCGCAGCTTGACAGCCAGCGTTCTTTTTAGATGACGCGAGTTATACAATGTTATGTTTGTATTAGTTTGGAATGAGATAGAATCTGAGAAAGTACTTTAAATTTTTAAACATGTTCCTTCTAGAAAGAGAATATCCCAAAATAAGGATTATCTAGGAAAATTATAATATATAAATATAGCGCAAAAATAATATACCGGTATGCTGTATGAACATATTTTTGAATTAAGTCGAAAAAAATCCTTTCTTCTAAAGATGCTCTGTTAAAGTAGATACCTAAAGTAAAACCCTAGTCTACACTAATATTTTAAAGAGGTAAAGTTTGGAAGTTTGGTTGTAAGGAATAATCTCTAAAACTACTGATCTGATTCTGAAAATTGTTTCACTTAATAGAAAGTTACGCTACCGCCAAGGGTTGTTCCTTATTTTTATAAAAGTATCTTCATTGTCAGAAATTATGAGATCATTAAAATGTATGGCAAAATATAGGGGCTTCACCTCGGAATAAAAAGATAATAAGCTGAAAAGTATCAGCCTTTGTTTTGGCACTGTGACAAAAGTCTGATATAATCTTGTATTCGCGTCCTAAGGTATTAAAGGTCAAAAAGATCACATAAATCAGTTTTTCGCAAATACTTTGCTTTTTATTAAAAGCACTTTTTATTACAAACACTCAATTCCATCTTAAAAATATGTTTGAACTCCGTTTCTTTATGTTGGCCGAAAACATGTACGGCTTGTTCTCTTCAACATGTAAGGTTATTTGGCGATCTATCTTTCATATTTTCATTCTTCAATTAAATCGGTCCAACATTTTCGGAGATTAGCCCGTACAAACAGACAGAGAAACAAAAAAAAATGAAAAAGTCTCGTTTTTTCTATTCCTCTTCTTACATCCCCCTGACACGGTTTTTAGCATTTTATTTCTACGTACAGCCATTCGACCTCTACAGTTTTATTATAGGTATGTATAGGTATAAAATAAAGTTCGTATGTTTGCCCTCTATATGTTCCTAAACCATTAATCGGATTTTGATGAAGCTTCTGGTGGCTTATGCAATAGGAATACGTCTGTGCAAGTACCTAGCCTAAAAAAAAGTTTTCTTTGGACGTTTGTCTGTTACGAGTATGTGTTCCTAAACCATGTAAGGTCATAAACGCACCCGAACGAAGCGAGGGTAAGTTAGTCTTACTACTATATAAATACGAAAGTTTGGATGGATGGATGTTTGTTACTCCATCACGCCAGAACGGCTGAACGAATCTGGATGTCACAACAGAGATAGATTATAGTTTGGAAACCACACAGGCTACTTTTTATCCCTGAAAAATGTATGGTTCCCGTGGCATAGATGTTTTTATTTTTCTAGCGACGAACCCGAGCAAAGCGAGGATGAGCTGCTAGTTATTTATAAATCAAAATAAGGAGCAATAAAATAATAATTATAATATGTAGCTGTAATGAGTTTCACTATTTCTATTATACGTATATTAATGCCGATGTCAATACGTATTTATGGCGAAGTGCAATACGGACACGAGAACGGAATATTTGGCTTCACTAATATCTACTCTGGGTCCTTACACTTAGACTAAAATAGAAATTTGATTCCAAATAAAAAGTTAATCAATAATCTTTGTTACCTACTTACTACACTTGTCCGCCTAAAGAACAACTTAGTAAAACCTTTATACCTACACCAAAGTATACGGATGAAAAGCATTTCTATGTCTTCTTTACCATAATTTTTATCCAATTAACGAACAGTCTCTACCACAAGGTTCAGCTTTCATTCGATTTGTGTATGTTTCAAACGAAGCTTGGATTATTTGCTCTCCGAAGTAACTTTAGTACCTATAAACTATAAATATGAATTTTCTTTTACTGTTCAGTATTTTATTACAAATAATTCTTGTAATTAATGTAAGTAATTAAATTTATTAATAAAAAATTCCTGCATATGTCTAATTATCGCAATTTTCATTTTACGGTGGATAGTTTGGATGAAAAACTGTGTGAGAAATCTCTACATCCCCTATGTCTAAATGTTAAAAGAAATAAAATTTGTTAACCTTTTATTCGCTATACTTATACATTTTATCCATTGGACTTCCAGGCGCGACAATTTAGAGTCACAGATCAAGTTTTTTTGGACATTAAAAGTGAAAATAAACCATTGGGTCGAATAGTTATAGGACTTTTCGGTGACTTGGCACCAAAAGGTGTGAAAAACTTTAAAGTATTGGCTACAAAAGGTATAAACGGTAAATCATACAAAGGCACTGGTTTTAACCGTGTAATTAAAAGATTTATGGTACAAGGTGAGTTGTTTTTAAAATTAAATATGCGTTAATGCACAACGACAGTGAGAAATGTTGTGAATAAAGATATAATGAAAATTTATTTCAGGAGGAGATGTTGTGTCCGATGATGGTAGAGGTTCGATTAGTATATACGGTAAAACTTTTGAGGATGAAAATTTAGATACGGAGCACACCGCGGCTGGCTTCGTATCAATGGCTAATAACGGTATGTAGAAATGTATGCACTACGAGTAGATATATCTATACTAATAGTATAAAGAGAAAAAAAGATCTTTTGTATGTTTGTTTGTAATGCATAAACTAAAAATCCGCTGAATTGATTTAAATGAAATTTGGTATGGAAATAGTTTTGAGACCTTGGGAAGGGCACATGATACTTTGTATCCCTCGAATCATCCCTTATGGGGTTGAAAAGGTGGATGAAAGTTTGTATGGGGAATCAATCATTTCTCTAGTGATAAGGGGTATAAAACTCATCATACCTATGTACATATAATATATTGTACAAATATATAGTCTATCTAGCCCATACTTACTAACTCGAGCGAAGCGAGGGTGTCTCGGTAGTATCTAGTAAAATAAAATTAGCCAACATTTGTTTTGGTTTTATATTTAATTATTGTCTGAATAATGAAATATGAGAGCTGCTTTTATTTCCCTACAGGTTATTTATTACAAAGATTACATTTTTCTGAAAAGTTAATTATAAATAAATATACAAGAATTGCTCGTTTAAATATATTAAATATGATTACATTTACGCTCATATATCCAAAGATTAATAAAAACATACTATGTAAAGTCATAAACCTCTTATAATATGTATAATAATATGTTTTATTTTAGGGAAAGATACGAATGGATGTCAGTTTATCATAACCACAAAACCAACACCATGGTTGGATAACTTACATTCTGTGATAGGAAAGGTAATCTTTTTTAATTACAATTAATTATTTTAGAAACGATGTTATACCAAAATCCATATTATTAAAAAAAAAGTGAATTTTCAGTTTAATTTTCTTGTTAACGGCTTCAAAGCGTGCCAGGCATAGACACAGATTACTTCGCGCCAATAAAAATGATTTTTTATTAACTAAACTTTACGAGTACTTTTCTTGTTTTTACCGTATTCATTAATAGTCTAGTCAACAAGTGCTTCTTGGGTCAAACTTTTTTCTCCGCCTCCGAAAAATATGAAGGAGGTGTCATTCAATTCAGAATAGCGTGTAGATGATTTTTGGAAAAATTCAAAAGCTGCTTCCAAAAATTCCATAAGTTATTAACAGTAAACTGAAAGAAATGGGGTTTGGTGTTTTAGCAAATATCTCAAAAACTATTTGACATTTTTCAAATTCGAAAAAAGATTCAGAAAGAGGAGGAAATTTCTAGAACTAATATATCTAAATGTTAAAAATAGCTAAAATACATCACCACGACTTTAGTTCATTTTTAGAGTTCCGTACCTCAAGAGGAAAAAAGGAACACTTAAAGGATGACTTCGTTGTACGTCCATAAGTTTGTCCTTCAATCCAGTTTAACTTTTCGTTAGACCAAAGTTCGGTGCTTTCATAGCTTATAAATTTCAATAATGTTACCAAATTATTTTGGTGAATGTAGCTCTACAATTATCTAACTGCTTACTTTGTTATACGTACTTAGCTATTTATCCATACTAATATTATAAACGTGAAAGTGTGTTTGTTTGTTTGTCCTTCTTTCACGTCGAAACGGAGTGACGGATTGGTGTGTTTTTGGCGTAAAGATAGTTGGAGGGCTGTACAGTGACATAGGCTACTTTTTACCACGGGAGATTATTAATTCCCACAAGAAAATACGTTATAATACAATCCAAAAAAATTACTTGAAACTTAGTATTAATGCTCTTCAATAAGATTAAATAAACACGTGTTTTAGATTTTTTTAAATTCATCCTTTATGGGGGTAAAATAGGGGATGAAAGTTTTTTTGACTTTTTTGTAGTTTAAATGAATATAATCTATTTATGGAATTTGTCATCCATTAGGTTGGATTCTCATCTCAGCGATCGTCGCGGGATTTCGACTTAGCATGGTTTTTGACGTAGCCCCATACATTTAAGAGATTTTGTTTGTCCTTACATAACATTTTTGAACCCCCGATATATTTAAAGTAGGTTAAAAAGCGGGAGTTATCTTCAAGTTCCGAGTCCCGTGATGGACGAACAATTTCACTTTTGTACATACCCACAACTGGGTATGTAAATAATTTAAATAATAGTAAAATGTTTGTGCGGAACCGTCGGTGTGCGAGTCAGACTCGCACTGGTCCGATTTTTATGATTGTCAACGTTTTCATATGGCGAGTTTTACCTCCCTTTTATTAAATAATATAATAATCCCATTAATAAATAATAAGAGAATTATTTTTCTTTTACTATATTTTATTCTGTAAGGTAAAAAAATATTATTTAAATTATGGCATTTTATACGTAATATGAATTTAAAAAACACTTTTATTAGGTGGTAGATGGACAAAAAGTAGTACACATGATAGAGCAAACGCCGACGGACATGGAGGACAAGCCTGAGGTGCGAGTGTACATTGAGGATTGTGGCCTCTTGCCTACGCAGCCCTTCTACATATCCGACGATCCTTACGAGTCAGTACTTTGAAATTTCTTATTAATATAATATGATGAGTAAAATATCTGTAGAAATATACCTATTACCAACATAGACGATGGATCCTATCACATTCTACCATTACAGTATAAAAATCCATACAGTAAGCGATCACTTGAAAATATCTGATTAGGTATCTACAAGTAAATGAAAGCACCCGTTTATATATGTTAAATAAAATGTAAAACAAACTTTTAAACTTGGTAAAAATATCATAATTTTTTTTAAATAAACTTTACAATAACACACACACACACACTTTTTTACTTTTCAGTGTCTGGTAGTTTTTAATTATAATTAATCTGTAATAATAATATTATTTATGAAACTTTCTTGTTTCTAGTTTGTGGGGTTGGATAAAGGCTTCCGCAGTACCCCTCTCCATGTCATTCTCGATTCTAGGTTTCTTTCATTGGATGATCAAGAAAATGGAAATTTGAGTTCATCGCAAATATTAGACTGTATGTATATAATAGTCATTGCTTTCGTAAAATAATAGGCTGTAATATGGAGCAAGGCAAAGGCGGAAGATTATACCTATACATATGTATATTTATAACGTTCTTTTTCCAGAATAAAATCTTTGCTTTTCACTTATGAAGACTACAGATTTGTGTCAGTAAAATAAGCTAAGAGTCAATGAAAATATTAAATTATATTATTCGTATTTATATTTAAATTACAAATAAAACATAAAAGTAGTATTGTAAGTACGTATATTTTTGTAATAATTTTGATTATCAACATAAATTAAATACATATTTTTTTATTTCTTTTCAAATGTTCGTAAATGCATTATGTTTTTTAAGTAATTGTGCCTTAATCACAACCACGATAAAATTAGTTACATAATATCTATTAACATATTATTTAATAATAGCTGGATTATAAAAGGGAAGAGGGTAAGAGTGAACAAAAACTTCAGTAACAGCTGGCAACTTCTTTCTCTTTGTCATTTTATATAATTTTTCACTGAAGAATTAAAAATTGCCGTGCCCTTTTTTGCTCGACTTGGCGGGGGCACTGTTGTGCCCCCCGATAAATACTTTAATTATTTACAATTAATCTACATACATATATGTATAATATACCAAGAAACCTTTGTGGTATTTTGTTTGATTACTCTTATTTTCATCAGTTAAATTTCTTCTTTCTTTTACAATCCAGTATCTATTACATCTTACTCTTTTACATAAATCAACTATGAATACAATCTAAATAACGTGAGAACATAATTTATATCATACTATTGATAAGTAATATTATTATGAATCATTACAATTATTTCATTTATAACACCTTTGTTTAATTGACATGTCTTAGAAAAAAATAAATAAATAAAACATTTTTTTTAAATATTCTGTAATATTATATTAAATAAAAAATAAACGATAAAATTTATGTTAAATATGCATATTTCGCTTTAACTACAACTATGGAGGTATCTAAATATTTTTTATAATCTATTTACATACTATTTGCTTACATCTTTTGTTTTGGGAGGGAACTTATAAACTTTGTTTAGGATTTATAATACAATTCATATTATAATATAGGTATTTAACTCTGTTGTGGGTTTAATTATTATTAGATAATTATTTATAAATAATTATTGCCTACCATTATACATACCACGTACAGGCACGTATAGTTCAAATTTAGAAACCCCCTAACGACATATGTGAAATACAACGTTTATTTATATTTAAAACTATGGTTATAAAAGTAAACAATAAATTTCATATCAATATTACTTATATATCGCTGTTGATATCAAAATACATAAGAAAAGTCTAAGCTACGTACTAACTGAAGGCGGTTGTGCGCTCCTATACTTGTTCTCTAGTTAGACGTTGTTCCTGGTCTGTGTTAGAAATGACTCTATCTCTCTCGGCTAGAGCTTTTGCATTAGAATTCGTGAGTGCGAGCTTACAGGGTGTACACTCTCATTTATTAGGGTTCCGTATCCAAAGGGTAAAACGGGACCCTATTGATAAGATTCCGCTGTCCATTCGTCTGTCTGTCTGTCTGTTTGTCCGTCTGTCACCAGGCTGTATCTTATGAACCGTGATAGACAATTGAAATTTTCATAGGTGATGTATTTCTATTGCCGCTATAACAACACATACTAAAAAACAGAATAAAATAAATATTTAAAGGGGGAGCCCCATACAACAAACGTGATATTTTTGCACGTTTTTGCTCGATATTGATAACGGAAACAGGTAGACCCTTGAAATATTCACAGAATATTTAGTTATATATGTATTCACTTTAAAAATAAATAATTAAATTAAAATAAAACAAATATTTAAGGGGGGCTCCCATACAACAAACGTGAATTTTTTTGCTGTTTTTATGTGACTCGCACTTGGCCGGTTTTTTTATTTCCGGTTGCTTCCGTGAAAAGCGAGACTAGGCGAGACTCTTTGTCAAAATCGACATGGCACCGAGAGCCGGTACAATGAAGAGCGACATTAATTTGTTCTCACACATAGGTATATGTATTAAAAAGCGGTCGTATGTTATTTGAACTATAATATTAATCATATTTGTTGTACGCTTTTCAATTAAATATCAATGATTAAAAGAGATTAGCGTCATCTTCAGTCAATAAATGTGAATCAAAATAGTGACGATATGTTTACAGATAGTTTTTTTTTAAAAGGTTATATGTCTGGGTTTAGGTATACCTAACCTTGAGATAATTACGCTACCACACTATTCAATTTTTATTTACATTCTTACATATTAAGTATTAACACGTAAGTACTAGTACTTGAGATAATTTTACAACTACCGTCTACCACACAGCACTACAAAGATAAAAACAGATGACAATGCCGCTTGCGCTAACTTTGAATCTGTTAACTTTGATCACTTGGAGTGTACCGACTATGCTAACTTTGAATCCGCTAACTTACATCAGTCGATAATAGCGCTGCCAATTGGCGGGTAAATTACCCGAAAAGCGGGTAATTTTAACGATAAAGCAGAGGCTGTCAAAGCAGGTATTATAGTTTAGCTGATTAATTTGATATTTTAATATATTTTTTTCGTTCGATTTAATAATTTAAAGCTGTTTAATTGAGAATTGAGTACAATGACTTCTTTTTCTAACATTAGTACTTTCTTTTATTCTACATAAAACATGAATAAATTACTTAAAAAGAAAACTATTTTCGGATATTCTGTTCAGGGCTGGGGCCGGCGGGATAAACCGGGTATTTTGAGGTTTATCGGTCGGGTAAATCGACGACTTATCTGGCAGACCTGATCGATAAGTATCTGTGTTTATCTTATCAATACGGCGGCGCACAGCAGCGCCGCGGCGAGCGTGGGCGCGAGGGCGGCGGGCGCGGCGGCAGGCGCGGGCGCGGGCGCGGCGGGCGCCAGCTGGCCGGCCGCGGCGCCACACGCGCGCGCGCACGACGCCCACGCGCGGCACACGTCGCACGCGCTGCTGCCCACCGCCTGGTAGAACACGCGCGCGCGGTGACCTGCGGACGACGGGTTTACATTTCGAACGTTACATGTGATATTGATAATATTAAAATATTTTTGTATTAAAATGCAATTACAACATATTGCTATTGTATTTTTTCTTTTACTGTTTTAAACACATGTTGCTTTGCACGGGTTCGTCCCTAGGTGTTAAATAGTAGCCTGTGTTACTCCAACTCAAAGTTCACCTGCGTACTTACTAAACTTTATCTAAATTCTTTCAGCGTGAAGGGGTCACAATATAAATCCACACAACTAAGTAACACAAACACACACACAAACTCGCATTTATAATAGTAGTCCGTTTAGGTTGAATTCGTCATAAGTTATAGCTTTATTTAAATGTGATTCAATATCGCGGACACTACTTAGAACGTAGTATAGTGGTACTCACTGGAGTCGTACAAGTCCCTCAGCTCGGCCCAGGCGGGGCGCTGGCGCGCGACTGGCAGCGCGCGCGGCGCCGCCAGCGTGGCGCAGCGCTCAGCGGCGCCGGCGCGCAGCCACGCCGCAACGCGCGCGCCGCCGCGCAGCACGCGCGCGCCCACCACGTGCCGCGCCGCCTGCGACACACACAGTACCAGATCATACATAATATATTACACTTCATCATTTATTGAATTGATATCCGTGTATAAAATACAAACTTTGTAATACATATTTTTAATATTATAAAGTTGTATAAAATATTATAATATAGTTATAAAAGGTAATTTAAAATTGTTAAATGTAATACGTAAATGTATCTATTAATGTTTAAACATTAGTAGAAATTATACAAAACACACAGTCTACTAATCTATACAGTCGACATATGAAGATAGGCCCATCGTGCGGGGCGTGCGAGGGAGACGCATATCTACTTTTAAATGCGAGACGGGAAGCGGCTTAATAGTTGACGGGTATAACTGTAACTTACCATAAGATGGGAGATACAGTGCTTTAATTTTACTATGAAAATTTACTTATTTTTGAGGACCCTTGTAATTAACAGCATTTCCATTAAAATCTATGGACGATAGCTTTCTCATACTGTATGGATTTTTACGCTGTGATAATATATTGAAAAAATGTACTACCGTTAATTCAGTAATGGTGTTTATATCCGCTAAGTATCCGGAGGGAAGTTGAACAGTTAACAGAGTCAATCCGCTTTCTTTTTCATTTGCTACTGGAACAAATCTGAAAAAAATATATTTTATACGTATTAATACAAAAAGAAATAAAGCTACTATTATATATACATATATGTTTCCAAAAGAACATTAATACATTTAAAAAGTTAAATGTATGTAAAATTATAGCAAAATATATTTTAAGGTAAGACGTCATGGATGGACCCTTCGCCACTAATAGTCCTATAAGGCATTTTAAAATTATGCGTGCCGTAATAGTTCTAAAAAATGGTATGAGTAGGATCAGTAGTCACCCGACGCATATGGAGAGCTGCAGGCGGTCGCCGGTGGAGACGGCGTCGACGCGCGGGTCGAGCGTGTAGCGCGGCCACGCCGCCGTCACGTTGCAGGCGCCGCGCGCCGCCAGCCCCACCAGCGCCACGCCGCGCCCCTCCGTCGCCGCGCTCGCGTTGCGCACGTTGCGCACCTGACATACATAAATACATATACACTATTAGAAAGTTGCATTTTTAGTTTTAAAACCTTGAAGTCTGAAAATATTTTTTTTTATTACCTAAATCTCAAGTAGGTCCGATCCCATCCCGTGCTACTGTATTACGTAAAAATTGCCGCGATGAGGGAAACGACCAATAAAAAAAAGTACTAGACTAATCTTAGTTTCGTAAAGGGTTTTTATTTCCTTATTAGTTTATATTATATTTGTAGGTGTAAAATATTAAAGGTCATTTGTTAAACTGTTAAAAGTATAATATGAGAATATTACAATTATAACAAGTTTTTATAAAGTAGAGCAAAAAAACATATTTGTTAACTAAAATAAATCACTAGTAAATGCATAAAAAACCATGGACGAATTAGCCAAATTCGTTCATGAAAAAACCGAATATTACCAATTGCGTCTGTATGATGAGTGCGTTGTCGCTGTCTATGTTAAAGTTGCGCGGCTCGCCGGCGTCGACGCGCACCGCCACGCGCAGCTTGCTCGCAGACTTTATAGCCAGCGCGAATTGTGACAGCGCGTCCAGCTATCAATAACATTATATTCATTCTCCTATTATATCATATTCCTTAAACGTTGTTATAAGTTACAGAAGAATGTTTTTCTTATTACTAGTTTTAGATTTTTGGTGCGTAGAACGTAGACGTAGACGTAGAAGAAAATATAATTATAAGTAATATAGCAGTGCAAATCACAAAGTAATGAAAAGTCTTTCGTCTTGTTTGAAATATTTATACAAATAGTATGGATCAATTTATGATATTTAGTCGATGATAAGAATTTGAACTAAATATCCTTCTCCCAACAATTTACCTACACAAATATTATAAATTAGTTACTTAAAATATACAAGCTATAAGCTTAAGTAAATTCAACCAGGTGTTTCAATGGTACTCACCACTTCAGGGTCCTGATCCTTAGGTCCTAAGGCCTGTATGAGGTAGCGCGCGACTGGCACCGCCTCGTCCACCAGGTTGGAGGCGAGCATGGCGCGGAGGGCCCACGCCGCCGTCGAAGCTTCTAGACTGTTGCTCTTCAACCAAGGGTTGCGCCATTCCGATCCGGCAATCGTTCGTGACCAGAACAACGTCGTAGCTATTAAGGAGTGGTACAGAATTAAGTATTTGAGTGTCACTAGTGTGTTTATGGTCATCACAAACTATTTGTTCTGAATTCACTGGACGGAAATCGGATCGAAAAATTGTTCAGTTAGCATAAGGTCGCAAAATGTTAATAAAAAGCTTTGTAAAGAAAGAATTTACGCCGTAAAGATATCATAGAAAATTAATGAATTGTATATTAGGAATACTTACAGTACACTGTTAACTTCAAAAGGCAGTATATGTATATGACGAAAAAAAATAGAATGGGGTCTACAAATTGCAGAAAATATATGGGCCAATCAAAATCTTATGAAGGACAAATAGGAACATTACCAGTAGTATTAGCGTATTTCTCCAAGAAGAGCAGTGCCTGCGCGGCCTGCGGGTGCCGCGCCGTCGCCAGCGCGCTGCCCGCCACCGCCAGGGAGAAGGCGTCCAGTTCCGCGGACAGGGATTTCGCGAGGAAGTCTTGAGCTTTGTTTATTGCGTTTTTGTACAACATGTCGTTAGCCTATAATATGTATGTACTGTGTAAATATTTTTACTTATCATTAGATCTTATTGAAGGTAGTCGTAGTTTAGTGGGACTCGATCGTGGTAGTGTTCGCTTGTGAAATCAATTGAAAGGAGCTCAAATGCCGTGGGTTACACCTCCGATATTCTCAATCAAGATCACGATTACCAGATGACATATAGTGCAATGAAGTTGCTATATTAATAGAAACCGAGATAAATGCTGGCAGACATTTCTGTTCTCTTTTTCTAGTAAAAAGAAAATATATACGAGTATAGATATATGTAAAAACAGTGTTAACCTACCTTAGTATCTAGCAAAGCGAGTAGCGCATGCGCCGTGAGCGGCACGGCGGCCTGCGCGCGCGGCGCGTTGCGCGCGGCGGCCGGCGGCCAGGCGCCGTCCGCGCGCTGCGCCGCCGCTAGCCAGCGCGCCGCCGCCAGCGCCGCCTCAGGCGACACCTCCACGTAGCGCGCCGAGCGGGACAGCCAGCGCGCGGCCAGCGCCGTCATCCTGGGTGACAGTTTTTTGATAAATGTACATAAATTTTTTAATTCAGGATATTTAAGTAAGTGATCAATTTCTGGTTAAAATGAAGTTTAAAAATTAAGTTTTTCCCTTTTAGTAAATTTTTTTTCGTTCGTTGGTTTGGAAAATAACGTGAAGAATTCTTACACGAAATGTAGATATTATATATTACGTGACATACTAATTGAATGTAAAGCCATAGTTTAAACCGATAAATCAATATGACCTACCATACATCAGGAATAGCGTCATCCCCTATTTCTTGAGAAAAGGAACCGTCAGAGCGGCGGAAGGCCATGAGCCGCTGGTAGCCGGTGGACGTTTGTAAACGCGCGTCCTTTATTATAGTGGTCTCGTCATCTTGTTCCGTTGCCTGAGACAAATTAAATAATTGGATTTCAAATTATATCAACAATAGGTCATTTATTTTATAATTTCATAATACATATACCTAACTACAATAAATTAAAATATAATTTGAACAAAAATGACTTTTTAACTTTTGGATATCTGATTAGTCCATAATATAAACAAATATGCTGTAAACTTTAGAAAATACCTGAAGATAGTCCAAAACAACGCACGCACGAGCCATCGGTCGCATAGCGTAAGTGGGATCGGCCGCAACAACAGGAGGTGCTTTCAGAGCTCTCAAGGCATTCGCCATGATATCCCCCGTCGCCTCCAGCGACACGGTGCCCAGGCGCGTGCCGGCCGCCGGCGCCAGCGTCACGTTGCCGCGCGCCACGCCGCGGCGCCCGTCCAGCAACACCCACGACCATATGTCTTCTTCATAGCCGTCCTAAAATATTGATGATCTCGATATATTCTGCATGTGATGAACTTTATATGAATTTTCATACAAAAATAATCCACGTTACAGGACTTAATTTTTAGTACGAGTATATATCATATGAAAGTATCATAAAACATTAAATTAAGAATCTTCTCTTTTTGTTAAGTTCGCCTTATTTATAATAGTTTAAATACTACGTACGTTAGTGTTATAGGTATAGCTTTAGTTATTATAATAATCCATATTCACCAACAAAAATTGAGGATTCATACAAATATGTTTATAAAAAAAATCTACCGAATAAGTATAATGGACTAATATATTAATTTAGACGTTTCTTAATTTTATTTTAAGGTTAATCTTGTTTTATACATTATAATATTATATCATTTTTATTGGAAATACCAGGCTGAATATAAAATATAATTTAATTTACTTAATTGAATAATCCATTAGATAATATTATAATTAAACTACACTTAAGAGTATGTTAAAGCATAACAACACATAGTAGTAAAAAATGTTTATCTGGTCCATTGAGAATAAAAAAATATAAAAACCAGCCAAATGCGTGTCCGACTATTACTTGAAAAACCTACTTAGCTGTGATAGTTTTCCTTTTAACATCGTTATATTAAATATACTACTACCGAAAAATCCCTTAATCGAAAAATTGTTTTCACAAACCCGCAATATTTTTGAAAGACCTATCCAACGGCACCCCACGCCATGGGGTAGACGAGAAAAAAAACCATCACCACTTTAGCCGTAAAAATTTTTTTTCAAGATATTATTTCACCACTTTGTCGGCGTGACTAATATGTAAATCCATGACAAATTACAGCTTTCTAGTAGATACTAAGTCTCTAAGCTAAGCTGCGGACAGACGGACGGACGGAAATGGCGAAACTATAAGGTAGATAAAGCTTGTTAACTACGGAACCCTAAAAATGGTAAGAACGAAACGTAAATACTCTGCAGTCCTTAATATGA
The DNA here is from genome assembly GCA_921882275.1 of Brenthis ino. Classification (NCBI taxonomy): domain Eukaryota; kingdom Metazoa; phylum Arthropoda; class Insecta; order Lepidoptera; family Nymphalidae; genus Brenthis; species Brenthis ino. The sequence continues at coordinate 23,047,352 of OV170225.1, read as the reverse complement.
CTTATAGAAATCAAAAAAATTAATAGAAATGACAAAGGAAATGCGTTAGGTAAGCCACGTGCTCATAAGTGTTATTTATATATATTTAAAGTTTTCTATGAATAATATTGTCGTAATTGAAAATATTTACTCTGTACATACTTATATAAAACTAGCGGCTCACCCTCGCTTCGCTCGGGTTCGCCTCTAGAAATGCATAGACAGATAGGTATATCCCACGGGAACCGTTTATTTTCCCGGGATTAAAAGTAACTTGTTGTTAGACCGGCAATATCAATCAGCATGCCAAATTTTACTAAATTAGGTTCATAAGTTGTTGTGTACTAAGCTGTAGAAGTTATTTTAGTTTTTTAACTATCCCACGGGAACTATTTAATTTTCCGGGATAAAAAGTATCTAAGATGTTGCCCGGGGATATATGGTACCACCATGCAAAATTTCATTTAAATCGGTCTGATAGATTCGGAGATTAGCCCGTACAAACAGATAAACGGACAAACAGACAGAGAAACAAAAAAATTGAAAAAAATCTAGATATGTTCTATTTGTCTTCTTACATCACCCTGACTCAGTTTTTAGCATTTTTATTTTATGTACAGACATTCGACCTCTACAGTTTTATTATAGTATAGATGTTCGTGAATGGAGGTAAAACAAAACATTTCCTTCGCTCTGTCTCTATTGAGACTATTATCATCTTATTTTTTTTTAAATACATACTATTGTTCTTATAGAGAGGGTAAAGCGATTTAGCAAAAAAAAAGTCGGAAATAATATTTGAAACTTAACAATTTCCCACCTATTTTTAACTTTTCGTCACAAATTATTTTCTTAATCAAAAAAAAATTACATTAAAATATTCATATAGGCTTCATTCAGAAGCAATCAAGATTGTAAAAAACTATATTTCATCTTGATTAAATCACACGCATAGGTATTTCCTATTATCATCTTACCAAACTTCATGAGTAAAAGGAATACAGTGTTTGCGCGGACATTTATAATATCTCCTGCGCAAGTCAGGCTAGTCTCAGTGAGATAGGCCACCGTGGCCGTAACCGAATTATTATAGTTATATTTAGCATGAGTAGAAAGCTAACTAATATATTATAATTAGTAGGTATTATCCTCGCTCACCTTAACGTCAATAGTTCTGAACAGTGAGGCAGACACGCCGTTCCCGTTGGCCTCCACGATGACGGGCGCGTCGCCCGCGCGCGCCGCCGTCACCAGGAAGGCGGTGCTGGCGGCGCCGCGCGCGGGCACCGTCACGCGGAGACGACGGAACAGCTCGATTTCTGTGTTCATATGGAGTCGTTTGTTGTAGGCACTGGTAGCCCAGTGGTAACGCGCTCGCTTAGGAAGGATGAAGCGGGTTCAAATCCCAGATCTCGCACCTCTAATATTTTCATGTGCGAGTCATTTCTGACACGATTACCACTTGCCTAACGGTGAAGGAAAACATCGTGAGGAAACCTGCGTCTGAGAGAACCTAGCAAGTTTTCAAAAGACATGTGAAGTCCGCCAACCCGTACTTGGCCAGCGTGGTGGACTATGGCCTGTCCCCCTCGTATTGAAAGGAGGCCCGGCCCAGCAGTGGGACGTTAAAAAGGGCTGAATACACATACACGAAGTTGTTCTTGTAGTTTACGTGTATGTGTTCGTACGCAAGTACTAAAATTACGAATGTGAAAGGAGTTCTGTCTATCTATTTGTTGCCTTTTTATACTTCAGCTACTGAATAGATTTCTATGTTTGGCAAGGACATAGGTTGCATATTAGAGATGGACACAGGTTTTCTTTTATCACCACCCAATTTACTATATGAGCTAATTATAAGTTGGTTGCCATATTTACCAAATTTTGTAAATTTATACTGGTAGCTTTTTTTATTCTTTTAACTCGTAACAACCAACTGAAATGAAATTCACAAATATTAATTATATTTTAAGACAAAAGTGATCTAAACAAAGAACCATTGTGATCTAATTCTAAACTGCCATCCTCGATGAATATGCGCGTTTTTAAAAATTATTCTATTAGTGATACCTAATGGATATAAGAATTTAAGTCTATATTCTTAAACTAGCGATATGCATTATGGTCTATATAATTTTTTTATGACCACATTAGAATGTAATTTTTTTTTAATTATACTTACTTTTCGATGAATCAACACTATTCTCTAAAGGTTCGAATTCGTAGTATTGGTCGGAATTATGGAAGGTGACTTCGACGGAGGTGTCCACTGTGAGTGAACTCTTTAGTGTGATGATTATGGCGACAGCTTCTCCCTTTTGCAGGGTTTCAGGAAGTTCCGCCGTGATGGACAGTGGGAGGGCGGTGGTGAGTTTTTTTGGTTGAGCCAAACCGAGGCCTAATATTGGATGCACTGCGAAAGCCCCCACTGACCAGTCTCCGGGTGTGATGGGAGACCAGCGTTCCCGTGTGCCCATGCCATCGTTGCTAAAAACATTTACTTTTATTGTAGGTATTTGTTACCTGAATACAATGAAAGGGTTGATTGGTTATTGAATGTATAATGTGTATACTTACTGTCATTTTAAATGATAAGTTTTAATAGATGATTCAAATGTTATTGTTAGTGAATATGCCTATAATATAAAATTTGAATTCATGAAACATCCTTATAACCGACTTCTAAAAAAGCAAGATTCATTCAATTCGGGTGAATTTTCAATGTATGCTGTCAACTACGCGATATCTTCAGCAATTTCTTCTTTTTAGCTTTATAAAGGAGTTATTATACTTCAAAGGTTGTTATGAAATATAAATCTCAAGAAAAATACTACCTATAAGTATTATTATTATTAAAATTTCCTAAAGACAGTATACCTACATGTGTATAGATATTTTTATTGAACAACTCACTCAATAGTAATGTTAGTGAACATCCACGTGTTGTGCGGCGCGAGGCGGCGCGCCAGGTAGCGGCGCGGCGCCGGCGGCGGCGGCACGCGGCTGAAGGCGTAGGGGCCGGCCGACGGCGCGCGCGTGCCCGTCTCCACCGGCTCCACCACTTCTAAATAAATATTTTATTTTATTTAATCATTTATTTCAAGCAATATTTATAAAAATAAAAAAAATCTTAAATATGTAAACAGAGGCCCATAACCTATACTTATATCTTAAAAACTAATATATAGTATATAAAAAACTAAATCTATACTGATATTATAAAGGGGTAAAGTTTGTGACGTTGTAGGAGGTAATCTCTGGATCTACCGATCTAGTGAACCGATTGAGATGAAATTTGGTAAGAAGATAGTTTGCAACCCTGAGAAGGACATAGGATACTTTTTATCCCATTAAAAAAGGGAAATCATCCCTTAAGGGGGTAAAAATCGACAAACCGACTTCCAAAAAGGAGGAGGTTATCAATTCGGCGGAATCTTATTTTCATTTTTTTTATGTATGTTCACCGACTACTCGAAGACGCCTGAACCGATTTGGATTTTTTTTGTTTCAAAGGGTATAACTTCCCAGGTGGTATATGGGACCAATTTTATCGAAATCGGTAGAGCGGTTTTTAAAAAAAATCAACAATAAATATATATTTTTTAAATAAATTGCTTGATCGAATATGTTATTAAAAAACTTTCTTCTTACAAATTACCTTTTTATTACGTCAGCACTAAAAATGGAAAAACAAAAACTTATTAACAAAAAATAAAAACCGACTTCCAGGCACTAAAATGTAAAAAATAACTAAATGGAGGTTTTCATTTAGAATAGATACCTAATCAGATATTTTCGAAGTCGGTGCCAGCCGATGCGAGGAAAATCTAATACATTTCGATACGTAAAATACATATTTACCTATTAGATATTAATATCTTAAAATATTGTAGACTGGCCGCAATAGCGGTTTACAAATTTGAATTTTCCTCGCTTATTTTGCACTTTTATTTATTAATTTTAAGTAACTAAAAATAAATTAATTACTAAATTAATGGTTTCATTCAATGTCCGGCCAATAAAAATTCGGAATAAAAATATTTGATCCAAATTTAAATAACATGCATATTCCCTATTGGTGGAACACTATTAATGTTTTGTGTATTGTTTCTGATTCATACACAATCACAGGAGTTATTTGTGTAGGCGGTTTTTATTCAATCATATCCAGTTAAATGGATTAGTTAGTACTAATCATCATAATTAACAGTTAGGTACCTATGTTTTCTACAGGTCATAGTATATCTGTATATCTACTAATTTTAAAACAAATCCGTCCAGCCGTTTAAACGTGAAAGAAATATGCATAAAAAAAGTGGTTTCACTAACTTCTATATATCTATCTATACTTATTATAAAAATAAGTCCCCCGGCCGCGTCTTTCTGTCCTCCTGTCTGTCCTCCTGTCTGTCTGTACGCGATAAACTCGAAAACTACTGAACGGATTTTTATACGGTTTTCAACAATAGAAAGAGTAATTCTTGAGGAAGGTTTAGGTATATAATTTATTATGCTTTTATGTAAATTAGCTGAAATACGGCGACAAATGTTGAAGAGGTCGCAAAAAATCTCGCCAAATGGGAACTTTCCACGCGAACGCCGCGTAAACTAGCAAAGATACAGTTAAGTAATGTACTAGAGAATTCAAAATCTATAAAAATGCTACAAAAAAGTCCGCGATAGCATATCTCTATCTCTTACGGTTGACTTACAATAACCACTTTTATGTTAACATTTTTAATTAAAAACATTACGTTATTTTCAAAGTTATTTTCTTTAGTTCGGTATTAATCCTTATCCAAATGAATATTTTAGTTAGCTTAGTCATTTAATGCAGATTAAAATTGCTCTTTACACTAAATCAATCAGATGAATAGTTTTTGAGATATCGTTGTTAGAAGTAATTAGTAGCGAAACATTTTTAATGCTTGGCGAGCATTGAGATGCCTACGGCGAGTCCATCCCCTCTGCCCCGCATCGCTCGACCGCCTGCTCAAGCTATATAAACCGGGCGATGTAGCGCGCGATCCTAGGATACTTTTTACCGCGGGAAAATATCTTATTTCTGAGGAAAAATACAAAAACTGCAATGTAAGAGTATACTAATATGTAACACCTAAGAATTTAGTTTTTGGTCATCTGAACGCGGGCGGAGCCGCGGGCAATGCTAGTACACAATATGTATGACATTTTACGTTATTATTTTCAAATTCATTTATTATCTTCAAATTGAACAGTAAATAAGTACCTGTATAATTCACTATAAGTAGTTAATAAATTCATTTTTTACCCCATTGTTAGGAAATAGTCTTACCGGGAGCATCACTTGAAATCACGAGGCCATCTGTTAAAATAACTACACCAGCATTCTAAAACAATAATATACATTATTTTAAAAGTATATAAATATCATATAAAGGAATGCAAAAACATATATAAATAATACGTACACTAAATACATCGGTGGAGTTCCGGCCGCCTATATCCAGACCCAATGTAGGTAAATGATCTTCGTTCTTAAATAACGAATGCCTCAATCCGCTGAAACTTTCCACTTCTCGTTCGATCTATAAAAATATTTGTATTACAAAATTTATGGGCTAAACATCTAAATATAACTTAATAATAATTAAATTGAAAATAATTATAAAAGCTTTAACGATTATAAAAAATAATTATTTATTAGCTTTAAGCAATTTATAAATATATTTGAAAAGCACATAAACCTAGTACATAACAACAAAATGAAGAAGTAAGTTTTATAAGAAAATATACATAATATGTACCTGTTTCTTGTACATACAGTATGTATATAGAAATATGATGTAAAATATTTATTCGCTGCTACAATACTTATCGTGACTAAATGCTTGTTTACGTACAGAGCAATAAAACAACTACATATTAAATATGGTAATAACTATGTTAATGTTAAATATTTTAATATATGCAAAGAAATATTAAGATTAGGTATCTTTTCTGTTTCTATTCACATAGGCTAGTGTTATTGTTTAAAATATTTTTTACAAGACTGTCCAAGTTGTATTTTTTATCAATTTTACCTATGAGATACGAGTTTACTGCGTATCGAACTATCTTTAGAATATCTGGCTATTACATATTATTATTTGTTTTCTTACAAGTTTTTAAGCCAAACCCAACTCTGTGGGACACATTATAGTGCACAAGTGTATGCACAGCACAAGTGTTCTCTCTCTCTCGGCTCTCGCTCTATTCCTTTAGCTCTCACATTCCGATAGGACAACTTAACAAGACCATTGAGACAAAGGCGCAGGCACAGGCGTCGGCCTTATACTGAGTATTTGGATATAGAATATAGAAAAACCCAGTAACTTAATCATTTCTTTTTTTTATTAAAATTCCTCTTTCAAAGATACGTAAACTTAAGCAACAAAGTTTTTTTTTTTTTCAATATAATAATTAGTATCATATACAATCATTAAGTTACAATAAAAGCCCATACCGTATGTAAATCCAGTCCCCGGCCGAGCCCGTCAGCGCCGGCGAGGCCGTTGGCGATGGCGTTCTCGTCGCCGCCCAGCAGCGCGGCCGCGGCGCCGGCCTCGCCCGACACGCGGAACTCCACCAGGCCGTTCGGCCGCAGCAGGGCGCCGGTGGTCACTGGTGTCACTGTCACCTGGGGTATAGGTTCAAAGTTTACAGGAATATTCTAGACTGAAGGTCACTGATGTCACTGTGACCTCCGTACAATCCGCATTGCTTCAAAATATAATATTAACATCCATTTGTAAATGTGTAATGGAAGTTGATTTTTATCTTCTTTTAATTGTTACATTAATTTAAAACTTTGTAAGTATGTAAAATCCGAATAACAATACAATAATATTTTGATATAGTCGAGCTGATAATGTCGAACCCAGAAGATTTATAGTGGAAATATTCAATGGCTATAAAAGTTTTGAGTTTGGGTTCAATGGCAATTGGCAAAAGCCAAGGAAGACTATGTACATAACTTCACGCTAGGAAGGATAAATAACGCAAGCGGAACCGCGCACAAAAGCTAGTATGTATGTATTTAATATTCTAAGAACAAACTGACCCTATGCTGCAACATGTCGCGCTGCGGCGCGTACACGGCGGCGGACACGACGCCGCCCGCCACGCGCGGGTACCAGGCCAGCAGCACGCAGCCGGGCGCCATGCCCGCCGTCACCGCCACCGAGATGTCCACGCTGCGGCGCGCGGGGCTTAGCTGGTGAGCGATTTACATATTATGTACTAGCGACTTACTCCGTCCCTAACTTGCTTCCCAGTACAAACTTTCATCCCCATTTTCACCCCCTTAAGCATGATTTCCGGGATAAAAAGTATCCTACGTCCTTTCCAGGGTCTCAAACTATCTTCTTACCAAATTTCATCTAAATCGGTTCAGTAGATCCAGTGATTACCCCCTACAATGTCACAAACTTACAACCTCACAAACTTTACCTCTTTATAATAATAAGTATAGATGTATAGATATATGTATACAAATATATTCTCAATGAGAGATATATAAATACATTTATACATATAGTAAGTACTTGCTTATACGTTAATAAATATAAAACATTAACGATGTAATATTGTTACTTTTAGCTTATTTGAATATCTCAAGGACCTATAATTTCTCTAAAATATTTATCCAAAAGTTTTACAATGTTCATTTGATTTTAACATTTTAGTATATGTACCTTTTAATAACAATGACTCACTTCAAATGTTTTCGCGGCGAGGATGTCTCCACGTCCAATCACGACATAATGAATAAGATCCATAGGCTCAGTGGCGTCGATCCGTGCTCTCATTTCGTCTCCGACAGACGTGTTGCGTGTCAACAGTTCGATATTTAAAAATTGCCCACTGTTTTCTAAGCTTCTTTGAACATTTATCACTCGCTCTGAAACTTCTTTAAATTTGACCTGAATAAAGAAATCAGATTTTTAGATATATCTATATTACGTATAAATAATTTCCTGTACAAAATGCCGATTTTAAAAATAAATATCAATTAAATTATAGAAAATTAAAATAAAGCCTTACCACTAGATTGAGTGTAGAGTTTATATGAGCCACGTCTGGTATAAAAGTGTATTTAGCGAAGCCTTTGCTAAGCGCTACAGTGGTTTTGTTGAGCGGAGCGCCGTCGTCCCACAGGCGTTCCACTACCACGTCACCTGCGATGTCCATAGTCTGTCCGGCTGAGTTTACTAATTCTATCTGCAATATATTATTATAATTATTAATTATAATACAAATAAGAGTGGTTACTTTTATTTCGTAGAAAGTTTTATTAATGGCTGAATTTTAAAACAGCGTAATAAAATATTTTATTACCTACCTATATAGACATTAAATCTTACCTGTACAATATAAGGCAAGTTAGGTTTGAACTTTTCAGGTGCTGAGACTTTAAGTCTATATGGAGTTCTCATAAGAAGAATACGTGTAGATACATTTTGACGTATTAGCGTGTTTTTTTCTTCTAAAACTGCCTCCACTACCAATGGTCTAGCCGCATCTTCCGCTAGGTCTAGATCTGTCTTTAAGTCATATATCACAGTAGCTTGACCGTCAAAATCGATAACTTTTCTATCAGGTGTAGAAAACACCGGTTGTAATACGTTAGAGAAGAAAACGGCGTATACTGATATGGTAAGCTCCCCTTTAACTTGGAGTCCGTTAAAGTGTCTAAAAAAAAATTAAATATAAATATGTTGGGACATTAACACACAGTACCATCTAGTTCTACGAGGCTTGTGTTATGGATACCAGATAATTGATACACTACACATATATAACTTTAAATACATACATATTATAAATATAAAGACCTATGACTAGAGTAGTTACACACATTCGTGCTCATCACACAAATGAATGCCCTTAGAGGGATTCGAACCCGCGACCGCTGGCACAGCAAGTAGGGTCACTACAAACTGAGCCAAACCCGTCGTCATAATAATTTTATTTAGAGAATTAGAAGATTTATAATACACTAGCCAATGAGATACTTTCATTTTATAGTGAACAAGAGAACTTTCTTTAAATAACTTTTGCTTTAGACTCAAGATCTGTTTTACTTTTTTATTCCGATTTAAACCACCGAAAAACCAACAAACCGATTTTTGTGTCAATATAAGTAACGTTCAATTTTAAGCAAAATATTATTATACTAAAATATATTATGTACATATTACCTATGTATATATCATTGTATATACCTAATTAGGATAAAATATAGAGTAGGTAGTAATTAACATAAATTTTATGGTATGAAATATGAATGTATTATTGTTTCTCTTATTTTCATTGTTACACTTTATTACCATCACTTTATGAGAAGTGCACGACTAATGCATCTATAAGATAACTACAAAAATGTTAAGCAATGCCTGCAAGTACGTAATATAGCACAAGTAATATTCTCTTATTCAATAACGAGTAAAAAATTGCAAAGAGCTTTCTATGATAATAACTTTTTATACTTTGAAGTCAGTAATTACATTTGGCAAGCCAGTAATTCTATTGAATTAAAGAAAATTTTAATCAAACAAATAGACAGCTTTCACTGGGAAAAATGAAAACAATTTCTTTGTTGTCAGATTGAACAAATTTATAATTCGCATCAACCGTTATTTACGACTGTTCTAACAAGATGATATTATTGTGGAAAACGAGTATTATGTAACAAACAGTGTGATGTAGATGTTAACTATACGATGTACATTTTTGTAAGTTAATATGCATATTATGTAATATTTTCAATTAACGCCATTTTTAGATTGAATTTATAACTTTTCTGTACGTAGGTATCATCATAATGTCCTATATCGAGGTAATTTATATTGTATAACTAACATTGCCAGCGGCTCCGCCCGCGTTCAGATGACCAAAACCAAATTCTTAGGTTTTACATATTAGTATACTCTTACATTGCAGTTTTTGTATTTTTTTCTCTGAAATGAGAATTTTCCCGCGGTAAAAAGTATCCTATATGTTAACCCGTATAACCAGCTATCATCATAGCAAATTTCATCAAAATCCCTCCAGTGGTTTTTCTGTGATGCGGTAACAGACAGACAGACAGACATACAGACAGGCATAAATTCTAAAGACTATTAATTCGGACTTTGTATCGAAAATAATGCCTATTTCAATAAGATTTTCCAAAAAAATATTTAATGTACAGATTCGGCTTAGTTACAATTTTATTATATGTATAGATAATAATAATAACATAATGTAGGTGTTTTGTTTCTCTGCAAAGAAATATACCTATTTTGTAGATTTATTCTAAACATATTACCTATAGAATTTTTCTCTATGTAACTAAGACAAATCCAAAGTGTTGAAGAATGCGATTTAATAAACATAATTCGTAAGAAGACAATGATGTGAATAAAATAATTATCTTGTCTTATAAAACGTGCATTAACATAGTAAAATATATATCTTACTTAGCAGTGATGTTCATGTTGAACCGTCCGTCACTAAACAAGACCTCTTTCGGAACATCGATGTCCATTTGGAACTTCGGGTAGACGTAATCAGCTACCATTATGTGTCGGGAATATTTTTGACCGCGCGCTTCCACCTTTATAATAAAGAAATCATATATTTTTATGGACTTGGTAATATTTAAAAAGCAAAAAATTCAAGGAATTCATTACGGTATAAGGAAACAAAAGATTATAGGAAAGTTTTTTTTTGTTCGGGGGTTGCGTTAAATATTATTTAATAACTGAGACATAAAAGTAAAAAAAAAGCTGAGTTCAGTCTATATAGCCTATTTTTAATTGAGAAGGAGACAGAATGTATAATTAAAATATAATTACATATTATATCAATCCAAATTCAAAGGTCATCAAAAATATATGTACATTTTGGAGGTTAATTTTACTTTGATCCGGTTTAAAATTAAAATTCCTTTGACATTGTTGATGTTTTTATAGTTATATTATTCGTTTATACGTCGATTTATATCTTATAAATTTATTCAGAAAATTCTAAAAAACTTGTTTAACCGTCTATGTCGTTTAAACAGGTTTTTAGAATGATTTGAAATAGAATCTATGACGTCTATGGAAACGAGGAAATCACGAGTAAACATATTCGTAGATACAATTATAATAAATATGTAAATAAATATGTTGGGACATTAACACACAGCACCATCTAGTTCCATGGTAAGCTACGAGGCCTGTGTTAAAGATACTAGATAGTTGATATACTACACATATATGTATATATTTTAAATACATACATATTTTAAATATAAACAAACATCCATGACTGAAGTATAAACGTTCGTGCTCATGCACACAAATGAATACTCCCAGCGTTACTCGAACCCGCGACAGCTGGCACAGCAAGTAGGGTTACTACGAACTGAGCCAAACGTGTCATCATATTATATTATATGACTATTATAGTGATGTTACTATGAAATATTGTTTGTCCCGTTACAAAAAGTAGTTTTAAGCATACTTGTACTGTCCATTGCCCCAGTGCCGGCTCATCAGCGAGGAGCAGTTCGTCTGAGAGTATCCCCTTGTCTAACGGCACGGCGACCCACTGCCGCACCGGCGCGCCGCTCGTGTCCAGCACGCTCACGTCCACCGTGCCAGATAATGGCAGAAGGTACCTGTTGGCGATCATTATGTAAGAAAATATCAAACTAACTTTATTTATTCAAATTCAATCAAAAGTTGTGTTCTTTATTTACAAACTAAACCTATTTGGCTGTAGGTGTACTATAAACATAAAATCAAGTAATGTTGCCATTGTTAGCTTCATTATCCCACAGTTGGGCAACGGCTGGGTACTGCTTTTATTATATCTTAAAAAATTGACTTAGTTTTTCAAGATAGAATCTTTAATACCTTTATCTAATGACTAATATATTAGTCATCCATTAGACAGAATGACATCAAACTTCAGCCATCTTACAATCACAAAATGAAGTGTACTTAATTATATATTGTTATATAGGAATACTAGAAGTTCGGTGAGGTTCCCGTCTATCCGTGTACAACTCGCTCACATCTAAAGCAGTGCTATTGGCACAAACAAAGGTTCATTGACCGAGTGGTAATCACACGTAATCTGGCGTGCGAACGCTTCAACTAAAGAGTGTTACAATCGAAAGTGATCACGATGTGTTTTAATGTTATATGTATTCACTTTTTTGCCAAATTAAACAGCTTTCAATTTTTACTTATTTAGAGCTTTGCGTTATTTCCTTAATGATCGGACAAAACGGTACGACAAAGGTTTTTTCACTCTCAGCTCTCCAATGTTGATATCAATCATTTGTATTTTATTATGATTTCCCACACTGGATAATAAAAACCGCAGTTCCAGCACAACCTATATCAAAATATTAATTATTATGATGATGATGTTCTCCTAGCCGATTCCGGCCACGGCGGCCAATCTCATTGAGATTAGCCAACTGCGCAGGAGATATTATAGTGCTCAAGTGTACGCGCAGACACAACGTGCACTCTCTATTCCTGTCACTCTCATACTCCGATGGTACGACCACTCGACAGGACCGGTGATAGTTAAGGCGCGGGACCGACGGCTTTACGTGCTCTCCGAGGCACGGGGGTGAAACACCGCCAACTTCCCAACTCCGGGCTGTTACTGAGAATTACTATACAGAAAGACTCAATAACTAAACTTGGCCCGATACGGGACTCGAACCCAGGACCTCCGGGTGTGCAGCCGTACATGCTAGCCACTACACCTCCGAGGCAGCTTATCAATTATTATATAACTGTGGTAAATGTTCAAATTAACAATATAAATCCACATACTTGTCTAAGGCGACGACTCTGAAGTTAATGGTATCTCCTGGTTGGTAAACTCCTTTATCTGTTTGTACAAAGATGCAGAAACTCCTTGGCTGGTATACTAGGGGAGCAGATGACGCGAAAAGTGGCCCTGAAGTAGACCTAGCTACTAACTTATACTGACCAGGCCCTGGATCTCCAATCTGTATTAGATAATAAATATTAAATACTGACATTTCAATATGAAACATATTTTGTTTTATTTAGAATGTCGATTGATTCACTTAAGGTCTCATTAATTGTACAACGATTAAAAAAAATTAAATAACTATTAGTTATTTATTATGTAATATTATATATGTTTAACGATTAAGATATGTCTAATAATTTAAAACAATATAATTATTAATACTAAAAATATGTATGTTTGTACTTACTTCTAGGTCCATTAATCTGGATGTAGCTGGTTGGACCTGTACAACTCTACCCTGTGAAAACTGCTCTCCTGTTGCTCGTTTCCCTTCGATGGCTACATACAGATTATGTGCCCTAGATCCGCCTGCTATCGAGACTTTGTAATTCACGTAAGGCCTCAGTACTTTGGGCCCTAATACCGACACACTAGAAAAATCATAATAACAGATATAATTAATTATATAGTGTCTCATTCTCTAGTTTAAAGCTAACTAATTTATATGAAAAAAATTATAATTAAAATACTCAACTACCGGTAGGTACAGCTCTGCTTTGATAAAATCTATTAGTAATTATTTGAAATTGTGTAATATGTTGTTACACACACTATACAGGTCAATAGAAAGATGAACATCGTGCATTCAATTTATAATATACGATAGTAATAACTTGTTATTTTTTAAGACAGTTAAACTATATTACCTCATAAGGTGTAGGAATTTCTGTTATACAAACAATAGGGCAAGTTGCTTGTTATTTTTTATTATCAACATTAATCTTACATCATCGTCAGTATAATAGTTACTTACATTCATCAATCATGACAGAAAATAGTAAATAATTCTAGAAACTAGTGGTAAATGAGTTAGATAATATGTAGCGGCATACTATTGTAGAAATATGTAAATATACATACATATATATAAAACACTATATGATGAACGGATGAACGTAAAAAAATATATTAGTCGAATAGAGGCCCACTAGCTAATAATAATTGAAGTATATTTTTCAATAAAATTTTCATAATACATTATTGATGTAGGCTCTTAATAAGGCTCTTACTACTTTATAACGTGTAAAATCTATACATATAATAAAATTCTGAGTCGAATCTGTACATTAAATATTTTTTGGAAAATCTTATTGAATTAGTCATTATTATCGATAAAGAGGCCAAATCTATAGTTTTTAGAATGTTTGTGTGTCTGTCTGTCTGTGACCGCATCACGAGAAAACCACTGGACAGATTTTGATGAAATTTGGTATAATGATAGCCTAGTTATTCGGGTCTTTACGGACACTTTTTACTGAGGGTAAATATCTCATCTCTGAGTAATCTGTACTAACCGTCAAAACGCACCTAGAGACGAACCCGAGTGGAACGACCGTGAGTCGCAAGTAGACAAATCATTAATCATTTAATGACACATTAGGGGGGGGCAAAATATATTCTAAAAGCGAAAAAACACAGAGTTCTGTATTATATTATGTATACATTTAAACAGCGTGAAGTAACTATAATATCTCGAATATCCTTATTTAAAAACTCCAATAGGATCCCATCAAAAGCGACAAAAGCCACATGGAAACCAATAAATATTTATTGGTGCCTATGTGGCTCTTGTTGCTTTTGGTGGGATTCTATTGGAGTTTTTCAATAGGGGTATTGGTACCTAGCGGGACTCAAACCACACTCTATCATCGAAATAGGTCATATAGTGTGCATTTGTTTACTGAATTAACTGGAAATTATTCCAGTTTTTCTTACCATTGTACTGTAGTGGACGCAACTACGGCTGCGAAGAAGCAAAATACTGCCAAATTATTCATGTTGAACTGAAATAGAGACACCAGATTTTTAAAATATTAATAAGATAAATATAAATCATCGTTGAACATCGTATTATGAATCATTCGCCACTTTAAATATGATTGTGTAAATATTGCTTAAATCAGACATACAAATCTACAAAAGGAAACTCTCGGTCACGGTTATAATAATTTTGTAGGTGTATTTAATTAAATAACCAATAATTATTCTACATTCGTATCTATCTAGCTAAACTACCTATATAGAAAAGTATGTATAATTACTATTTAGAAAGAAACAAAAGTCTGAACTGGAACAAGGAGAAGCTTTATAATGCATATCGTGAATATGCAATTTCAACGTGAATGTTAATGGTAGAGACGACAGGTGTTGTGGGTGAATTATTGTAATGTGCCCATTGAATTCACATGTAAACATTTCCACATATTGAGATCACCGTCCTTGTCTCCAGGCTTCTGACTCACTGTATAAATATTATACCTATTTGCGTTGGCGGAATAGTCTTTTGGACTAATATGGTATAAACAAACTTCGTAAATGTTAAGTAGAGTTACATATTGACTGATTACGATAAATTACCACAACTTATTTACTTTTGATATTTTAAAAACACGATCGTAAGAATTGTTTATAAAATAATATTTTTTCAAAGGGAAAGGCGTGGAATTTATGAGAAAAGTACTTGATATTAATGAAAGAAACTTTCTCTACAAATACAATAGGTACGTATGTTTAATATTTCAACAATTTAAATTATTTATATAACATATTCACATCTTTAGACTTGAATATTTTTCCGATTTCTTAGAGAAACTTCCTCCTTTAAGTATGGTCAACAGAACTCTACTTATTTTGAATATGTCAAAAACATAAACACAAAAATTAACTTACTTAATTTGTGGTGTTTTATCCAACAGATTTCACTTCCAAGATATGAAACACTTTCGTTTATTGCATGTAACTTAACACTATATCACAGATCGTTTTTACTAGATGCACATAGTTTTTGTTTGGTCTCGGGCCGTTTCACAGAGTGGCCGCGAGTGGCAATGTCGCTAAATGACTGACTGCGTACAATGCGAGTGGAGGCGCCTGCGCAGGCGGTGGGGCGCTCGAAGCCTTGCGAAAACCCGCGTCACTGCGTACTTGTTGCACCCACTACGTTCATTAAGTTGGGAAACACTGACATAACATTGGACGATGTTTCCTGTTTTTGATGGAACCTCTTTTATTACTGCCTCGAATATGTTTATCTTTTTAAATGTTGATATTTTAAATTAATAATTTGATTATCTTAAGAACCTTTTTAACGTTATTATAATGATCCACAAAGAAATCTATTGGAGGAAAATATTGAATATAAAACAATAGAGTGAGAACTTATAAGGGCTGATACTTGAAGTAATATTTATTCGGCGTAGTCACAGTACATTGCTACAAACAGGTTTAGCATGATGCAGTACAAAAGGCCGTCCACCGGTTTCTATTATTCAACGGTACTTCTGCACAAAACGATTTCTTTGATCTAGAATTATTGAAACCTAGTACAAGTATAAGGTATAAATAGTTTTAAGTGTAAACGCAAACATCTCTTCATAAAACTTTACATAATACTTGCTTAACCTTTAAAAGTAGATATATGTATATCATGCGTATCGCGAATTAGAAACCTGTTTCGGTGTAAAAGAGCAAAATAACATTGACAAGTCCTCCCACATTTCTTTAGATTACCCAACAATCGAAATAATATGGAAGCGCTACATTTTAATTAAATAATAAGGAAGATAATAATTACATAATAATAAAATAACAATCTTAGGCAATCATTTATTTAGTATGAAATAATTATTTAATACTTAATCTGCTAGAAATGAGTCAATCGGACATATATTTGTTGTAGAGTCATCTACAGGTTGTGGTTGATTTTTTTCTTCATTTAAATTATCATTTATATGTAGTTGTGCAGCTAAAGTAGCGTTGTCGGCTAAAGCCGAAGCTAAAGCACGTCCGAGTCTGTCAGTCCCAGCTCTTTCGGCTTCTAGTGCGGCTCTAAGTTCTATTACTGTTTCAGAATCCGCATCGTGTGACTTAGTATTTGATTGGTTCTGTTGTTTAGACAGCTGGCATTGTAATTCCGTTATTATTATTCCCATACGAGCTATTTCAGCTAAAAATACAAAGAAGACAATAGCATATAGAGCATTGATGTATTTAATATTTATATAACAGTGATATAGAGTCATTTTTTTTTATTATTTATTTCTTAGTTAATTTTGACCGGACGAAAAAAGTCATAAAACCTTTTTGATGAAAAATTTGGAGCTCTACATATTTTTACAAAAATTTTTTTTGTCTAACTTTTACCGTTTTCGAGTAATTGCGAAAAAATACTTTTGACAATTTTTTTGAACCTTTGCCGGGGGTTGCGGACACGAAAACCTTGACACATTGTTTTTGTATGATTAAAACTACATTATATCAAAAATGCAAAGTTGAGTGCCAACATTTTAATTTTAGACTTTATGTGACTGGAGTAATAATTTATTCCATAACAAATGTTACCATTAGCATTATGCAGCTCGTGTATATTGTGTCGCAGCTCGGCGGCGGCGAGGCGGCGCGCGCGCGCGTGCGCGGCGGCCGCCAGGCGCGCGCGCTCGCGCAGCTCCGCGCCCGCGTTGGCGCACCGCTCTACTCGTCGCAGTTCCGTTTCGAGACGAGTTGCCTCCCTTTTTATAACAATTGTTTATAAAGACCGACCATATATTATTATTATATTTTATAATTAACTAACGACTCACCCTCCCTTCGTTTCGGGTTCGTCCCTAGACAAAAACAGATCCATCCCACAGAAACCGTACATTTTTTTTCCGGGATATGCTATTCCATATTATAATCTATCTCTGTGCCAAATTTCATCCAGATCTGTTAAGCCGTTTTGGCGTAAAAGTGCAACAAACATCCATCCATCCATCGCGACAGAAATAAAAGATGAAACTTGTTACATCTATGACGTATGTGTAGCAAAAGAAGTGGCTGTTTTTGTACTTATTTTTGTCCTTTAATGTTTATTAAGAAGAAATCAATCATATATTATAAATATGAGTGGGTCTTGTTGGTTTATCGGTTTGTTGGTTTGTTCTTCTATCACGCAAGAATGAATGGTTGTTCTCTATGAAATGGAGACTGATAGCCGATACTTTGTCGACCGATTTTTATTATTTATGTTTAGTGATTTTAACTTCGTTGTAACTTTTTTGTAAAAATGTAATTAATTTTCACAAATTACTACCACTAGTAGTATTTAAAAAAAGTAATTAAAGGATAAGAACAGTATCTCACTATGATAGATTGTAATATTATTTAAATGGAAACATATATTTACTAACGTTCGTGCTTCTTCCGTTGCATTTTGTGTACGTTCTTGCAGTTCTATATACTGACGCTGTAAGTTCACAACAGTAGATTGAAGTGGGCGTAACTGCTGGACTTCTCTCTCTAATGTATTTAATTTTTTTGACATTTCCGTACATTTTTCCTCAAAAAGCACTCGCTGGCGTTCCTAGCATTAAAAAATAATGATATGGTAAAATAAAAGACAGACACAAAACTCTTAAACATAGATACAAATATTTTATTGTACTAGGTATACGCACTGATAACTCAAGTTCCATTTTAACAGTGGACAATTCATCTTGTACTGTAGCGAGCGCTTTAGCAGCCTGTGTAGCGCCAGCGGTGGCGGCTGCGGCGTTAGCGCGTGCCTCAGCCGTCACCCGAGCTGCGGTATCCTTGGCTGCTTCTGCCGCTTCTGCACGCGTTGCTTCGCTACGTAACTCTTCTCGAAGTTGATTTTCAGACGTCTTTATAATAATAATAATAATACCATATAGATTTGTTAACTTTTAAATCGACTTCATAAAGGATATTTCATTAGCAAAATATTATGAAATACAGATATTATGATATAGAAATTATGAAATCGTGAATTATTCGCTAATTGTGAATCGATTTTCATGATGCAATAAATAATAGAATATAAATGAAAAGATAAATATATTTATCGTATAACGTCAACTTTGAAAGTGATTTTCATATTAGTGTACCCTAAAGCCTTCGTTTCTTTGTTCCCGCATCCTACACCGTTGCTTTTCTTCCCCGGAGTAAACCACTGAACATAGCACTAAACGAGATACGATGTAAGAGTATAGAGCTTGAGAAGCCAAAGCTGTATCTCCAGTAGACTGATTGAAATGAAACATATATTTTATTAAGCATATCTCTAAGTAAAATAAATGTCCTAAATTGAACCGAGATGATTATTTTATTATTGTTTAACTCGACACGCTTTTCATGAACATGACATGATAAGGAGAAAAATGCAAATTTCTTTTAATGAAAGTGCATGAAAAATGCGTTAATTGAAGTTTAATTTAAATTAAAATCTACCTAGAGTTAAATCTTACCGTAATTGACTGGAATTCACAAATTAATTCAACAAATTGTTGTTCAAAACTTTCGAACTTCTTTGTGGTGGTTCCCATTATTAAAAATATATTATAATTATATGATTGAAATGAAGCAGCGAAGAATACAAATTTTTTGAGATTACTATACGTCTAGTTTCTATACTATTACCCAAAATGGCGGGAAAATGGATGACGCTATTTTCATTTACAAGCAGCAAAGAACTAAACTTATTCAGCCATTAAACAATTTTTATCTTATTTGTTATTATTTTTTATGTCTTATTAAATATTATATTATTTTAATGTTGTATTGTAATTTGGTTCTAAGAAGTATTTAATTCGTTGTTAAAATATTTACATAATTTACTAATCATAATTTTAAATATTTTTGAACTAATCAAATAATAGAGAAGAATTTGTACAATGGAAAAGGGATATCATTTGTTCCTAAAAGATGAAAATTGAAGAAATGGTGGGCTAAAGCAATAAGACCACCAAAATTGACAAAATCACAATCTTTATATTTAAGGCTATGTGGTGTACATCATTTTACAGAAAGTGATTTTCAACTCTTAAATTGTCTACAGGTGACTATTTTTATTTTTTGTACTTTTTTATATATTAATTATAAAGTTTCATACAAATTCAAATTTAAAATATTTTATTCAGCATTAAATTATTTCAATTTTTTACTGAACGTCATGAGTCTACTACCAGTTCGGAAAGAAGAAGCCTCAGACCTGAGAAGAACTGGCGAAAGAAACTCAGCGGGACTAATATTATTTCATTATCTTTTTTTATAAAGTTAAATTATAAATTACAATATTTCTATCAAGTTGAAGTAGCCTGGAGGCGATCATTTCATTCCCAAGGTGTGCCATCTTCTATAAAATCATTTATTGTTTAATAAATAGCCTTTAGCACACAAACGTTCTTTAACAATTTTTTTTTTGAATTTAGCGATATAAGCCTTTTGATCATTTTCTGGGATCCTGTTGTACAAGCGCATACAATTATTGTCCATAAAAAGAATTACTGACTCTGTGTAGACGAGTCACAGGCATTACAAGTTTGTGTTTGCTCCTAGTATTAATGTTATGCATGTCACACTTCTTGGGAAATTCGTGTATATTTTTATGGACATACATAACATTTTCATACACGTACTGAGAAGCAACAGTCAATATTTATATTTCTTTAACCGTATCTCTTAATGGCAGTCTAGGACCTAAACTATAAATTGCACGAATAGCTCTTTTCTGCAGGACAAAAATCGTATTAATATCAGCTATATTTCCCTATAGTAAGATACAAACATTCATTTCCATTTTACCCCCATATGGACTTGAATTTCGAAAAATACTAAAACACGTACCTATTTATTTAATTGTATTGAAGAGATTCCGATCATAAAAAATTCTTTGCCCATATAAACCTTATTATCCTTTTAAGGGATGAATTTCGAAAAAAAAAACAAATACATATATTTCTTATTTTTTAGCTTAAAGCTAAACACCACTTTCTGTGTATTTCAGATTAAAAATGACAGAGTTTCATACAATCAACCTACGTCATATGAGGATGCCTACAATCATATGAGGAATACGTCCTCTAAATTTTACGCTTCTAAGACCAGCGGTTTAGGCTGTGTGTTGATCCATCAGTCAGTCAGGACCACCGCAGGATGCACCTCTAAGATCTATGATCTAGCGAGTTTGCCCAGGAGAAGCCTGTTAGGTACGTTTTAATATTTATACTCGTATAAATAGTTACGTATTAGCCAGCGTTAGCCATATAAATAGTAATTTTTTTTTCGTAATTTTTTTCATTTTTTCTCTTTATTAAAACCTTCCATGGACCTTAAGAAACATACGAAAAAAAAATTTAGCCGAATTGGTCCAGCCATTCTTGAGTTATGCGCTTACTAACATTCATTTTTATTAATATAGATACTAATACTAAATGCGAAAGTAACAGATAGTATTCATCCCGGAAACCATATCTTAAGGGGGTGAAAAGGGGAGTGGAATTTTGGTTGGGGAATCAATCATTTCTCAATTACTGTTCAATACCTAGCTAAATACGAGTATGTACATGTACATTGTACATAAATGTCTATTTTATATGTCATAAAGTATATTCTATGAATCTATACTAACCGTAAAACATACCTAGGGACGAACCCAAGTGAAGCGAGGGTGAGTCGCTAGTTAGTTTATAAAGAGATTACATTTTCAACGATGTTGTAAGCAAAAATAACTTTTGCCAATAATAAGATCAATTCAGTGGGATATAATAATAATTGAAATATGTCAATTACTGCAGAAAAGAAAATTGCGCGGGGAATATTAAAAAGGGGAATGTTATTTTTCATGTTGCAAATTTAGTATAAAAGGCGGTCCGTAATCATTTCCAATGTTCAGTTTTCATTTGGCTGCTTTACAATCTGGTAAGTATCGGTACTTGTATGTTGTATTTGGTACAGGATTTATTATTATTTATTTCACTCTCGTGTAAAATGTAATTTTACTTTATTATACATAATATACTCGTATATGTATGTATTTAATAAGAAGTCAAATTTAAAGCAAGAAGTAGAGATCTCTTTTAATATCTCTGGAATACCTACTTCAAATATGTGTAGTACTTTAATAACACACTATTGATGAAATAATGAAAATACACTTTATTATTCATCCGTCTATAGTTAATTAACTGAACCAAAACTGCACGCCTTAACAACAATGATTTAATTTTTGCTGATTCTAAAAATAGATAAAATGAAAAATAGAAAAATATGAACATAAAAACAGTTAGCAGCCTAATGTATCTATAGTAAATCATAGAATAGACATATGATGTAATTTTACCGAATTTATATTCAAAACTTTCTAATACGATTTTTTTTCTTGGTTTTGTTACAGAGTTAATTCCATACAATATGCGGTTCTCCACGCTAATTGCTTTAGCACTGACTGTAGCCCTAGCGGTATCACCGCGATACTGCGAGGGTGCGCGCTTGCGGGGGTTGTCTTTAACTGAAGAGGAGGAAGATTTTCATCCAGAACGTACCTATAGAGAGTATGGGCTGCTTCGTAACCGCCCAGCAAGATTCGACAATTCCTTCGATGACTATGGACATTTAAGATTCGGTCGCTCTTACGAATGACAAACACGTCTCGAAAAGAAACGATGTATTAAACCTACATAAATTCGATGAATAAAAAATTATTTAATATATCATGAATATAGTATTTATACTTAAATAAAATATGAAATATCTATGGCTGGTAAGATATTTCATTTTAAATTGTTATTTATTTATTGATAACTACATATACTCTAATACCCGTAGGTATTAAATATGATGTTAGATACTTACAGTAAAAATCACATAATAATGTTCAATAAACTAACTCTGTATCATGTTTATGGCTTTGTTCTTTTTAGATAGAATTGTAGAATTTGTGTTACCAAAACATTATATTCACAAGCTAGTTATTTCCGAATTGTCTATTCATCTGTTATATATAATCAGATGATTAAGATATACCTAATTATTAGTACGATAAAAACCTTCTACTTTATAATAGTATAGTAGTACCACAGATCATATAAACTATACAAGACTAGAAGTAATACGATAGTAGTTTCCTATGACAATTTGTTTCCTCATTTTCCACTTATGTATATCAATCTTAGCGATACAAAGCAAGTCTAATATATTTCGATAGATAAAATACATCACAAATTGATGTATAATATTTTAACTATAACTAGAGTTCATACCTATAATCAATTCAAATTTACCTATTAGATATAATATTGTCGGCTGGCACCGATTTCGAAAATATCTTATTAGGTATCTATTCTAAATGAAAACCCCCGTTTAGTTGTTTTTTACATTTTAGTGCCTAGAAGTCGGTTCTCATTTTATTTTTTATTCTTCAATTTTTAATGTAGACGTAATAAGCAGGTAATTTGTAAGAAGGAAGTTTTTTTTAATAAATTTAAGCAATTTATTTAAAAATAATAATTAATGTTGATTTTTGAAAACCGCTCGAACGATTTCGATAAAATTTAAATGGGACCACCTGAGAAGTATACCCTTCGAAACAAAAAAACATTTCCAAATCGGTTCAGGCATCTTCGAGTAATCAGTGAACATACATAAAAAAAGAAAAAAAATCCGACTAATTGAGAACCTCCTCCTTTTTGAAAGTCGAAAAAGGTCGTCCTTCGCTCATCTGCATTTCTACCGGACTTAACATAACACATAAAATATTAAATTAGAAAAATAAAAACCCGTCTGCGTAAAAAACGAACTAAAAAGATGAGAACAAGTTGACAAAAGAACATAGTAGTTTGCAGGCGGAGACATATAGTTTTATTTTATTTTATTTTTATATATATATATTTATTTTATTTTTATATATATATATATATATATATTTTATATATATATGTTTTATACTTGCTGCAAGGTCTTGCTACGTGTACGTAAGTCTCCGTCTCCTTAATTTTAGTGTAAAACCGAGTAAATACCACCTCCACCAGTTCTGCCATTGTAAATGCTCACACAACATACTAGAGCGCAGAACTTGTATATCTCTGTATATATACTCTGTGTAGTATTTACTTATGTACTTCGTTCGAATCTTCTACTAAACCAAAAAAAATAGGTTACCTTTAGAACTCACTGAAATAGACGTTTCACGTTCAATCAACGGCGGTATGCCCCAACACAGTCCCACCCGATTTTTATTTTTCCATTTTTAGTGTAGACGTAGGTAATAAGCAGATAATTTATAAGAGGAAAGTTTTTTAATAACATATTTGATTAAGCCATTTATGTTAGTATGCTGCCAATTTTTATATAAAGACTACATACTAAGAAACTCACTTTATTAGTATCACTAAAAATCAGGCTCTAAAATCCAATTCAGAATATTCATTAGTAGCCATTGAAAAGTTGCTCTATCCACCTCCTGGCCTCACCAGCAAGATCGACTCGATGATATCAAATAACTATACTTTTATTATCAGAAATACAAAAAGTTTCAAGTTGATATGACAATTAGAAGTAGGTAAAAAAGACTAATTAGATCTGTGAATATACTCGTACTTCAAATATCATGATTTTTTCTGATTTTCTCGCAAACGATAAACTCTGTGTCAAAAAAAAAACGGGACCACCTCGGGACCTACCTTATTAGAATACAGTGTATTATAGTAGTGTAGGATAACTAAAACTTATATTATACTAGCATTGCCCTCGGCTCCGTCCGCTTTCAGATGACCAAAAACTCAAAGTCTTTGGTTTTATATATTAGTACTCTTACATTGCAGTTTTTGTAATTTTTCGCAGAAATGCTATATTTTGCCGCGGTAAAAAGTATCCTATATGTTGACCTAGATAACCAGCTATCCCCCCCCCCCAACGTGCGTTCACCTTGTCGTGGTGGGGGGGCTCAGTAGTGCCCGGCAATCCAACCGGGTGCGAAGCTAAGAAACGCACAGGGAGGTTGCCCACTTCGGTGGGCGGTGGGAGGTGGCCCTCTTCGGGGGGCGGTGTACCATGTGGGTTGCTCCTGGTACTTCTCTGATAGCAGAGTGGACTGTGGAGCAACCCCATGGCTGTGGTGGTCTGCTTCGGCAGACCTGCCGTCGGAGCGTCGTAGTTGAATGCGTAAGCGATCCTGCGACGCCCCATTAAGACGGGAGAAGGTTTTGTTGGGTTTTAGTGGGTAGTACTGGCTGTATTACGCCGGTAAGTCCCACACGTCGTGCGTAAATGCATTTCCCAACGTTAAAAAAAAAAAAAGATAACCAGCTATCGCCATACCAAATTTCATTAAAATCCCTTCCGTTCTGTGATGCGGTAACAGACAGACAGACAAAAATTCTAAAAACTATAGATTCGGCCTCTGTATTGATAATAATGTTTATTTCAATAAGATTTTCCAAAAAATATTTAATGTACAGATTCTGCTTAGTTACAATTTTATTATATGTATAGATTTCCACCTCGAGACGTGCCTTAAAACACTACCACAGATCACATAATACTATACAAGCACAGATGCCTCATCCCAAACACAGCGCTGTTCGGGCTATTTTTGTTTGCTTGAATAGGTAATAGATGTCGTTGATTCGCAAATAGTTAAATTGTTTTATTTTATAAATATGTGCTAACTAACGTATGATAAATATTGTAAAATTAATTTTGCGTTCAATTCCAAATATTTCATTAAATTTAACCATTTTTAACCGTGATAAACATTCATAAAAAGTAAAAGCCCTATCTGGGAATATAACCAAACCCATCATTTCATTGCTGATATTTCAATTATTAGTAAAATTACGCTTTGATTTACGAATGCATTATTTCTTTCCCCTTCTCTTAGAATATTTAAAAAAAATATACCTTTTTGGGTTCAATTTTTTTTCTTTTGTTAATTTAACACAATATTAATAATAAATCGATATATATGTAACATCATCTGTTGACATTTTTTGAACTAATTTTTCTTTGTAGAGACCCCATGACTAGACAATACCGTTTAAAGTAGCAAAATAGGTCAAGCCGTCTCCGAGAAATTGATGAACATACATAAACAAAATACATATTCCTCCTTTTTGGAAGTCGTTTAAAAAGTAAAATATATCCGTTGTTTTTAATGTTGTCTAGATCCTGTACATTTCTTCTTTAGGACCTAAAATTACTGTGATTTGCATAATATATTTTCCCATTCGCATCTGATTATGGTATCCCGTATCCTTAAAAATAGTTAAACAACACTAGTGTACTATAGTGCGTTATCCTCAAATATAAAAAAAGTTATACTAATATCTTAAAACTATAAATAAATTAATAATAACTTAAATATATAGATAAAAGTTAAACAATGAAAAATAAATAAATGTTGAGTTCCTTTATTGTATGTTCCTTATTCTGTACATACAACTGTTAACGGTCAAGGAAAGTTTTAATTTGGTACATTTGTGCAGTCTGGTGTACTTACTTCCGAGTTTGCGACCTCAAGCAATTGCAATTTAAGTTTCTATATTTTAAAAATGATATCAAGAACCAGTTTTTTTGAAAATTCCTTTTCTCCAGCGCCACCTAAATTATAAATTTTGTATGCGATATAGTACTATGACTTAAAGTCGCAAATTCATACTTTACACAAATCATGGTCTTTTTCGGCAAAAGCTTTTTATATCACAACAATTGTACGAGTATTATGACATAATCTATACATATAATAAAATTGTAACTAAGCCGAATCTGTACATTAAATATTTTTTGGAAAATCTTATTGAAATAGACATTATTATCGATACAGAGGACGAATCTAGTTTTTAGAATTTTTGTCTGTGTGTCTGTCTGTCTGTTCATCACGGAAAAACCAGTGGAGGGATTTTGACGAAATTTGGTATGATTGTAGCTGGTTATCCGGGTCAACATATAGGATACTTTTTACCGCGGGAAAATATCTCATTTTTGAGAAAAAATACTGAAATGTAAGAATTTGGTTTTTGGTCATCTGAACGCGGGCGGAGCCGCGGGCAATGCTAATGTATACATAAGTATCTTTCTACGACTAATTCGGTTTTAAAATTCAATATTTAATGAGTGATGAATAAAAAACAGAGTAATTTAAAATGATTTATTATAACCAATAAATACATTTGATAACAGTTATCCCTTATCTACAATTACACATTAAATTTACTGGGTACAGTTAAACTAAAATAAAATTGTATATAATAAGCAATATATTAGATCACTGTTAAGGCGTTTTATAGCAAATACAAATTATTTTAACAGGTGTACCACAACTGTAATTTTTAAGCATGTTTACAAAACAAATATTCAAGCATAATATTCTATTCGTGGTATATCTTAAAGTTAATGTGTTGAAATCATTTGGATTCCGGTCGGCTTTTTAAAAGCCAACTTGTACACTTAATATAATTTAATGTAAATAAAATATTTTTAAAGAACTTGGCGATTACAAATAATGATAAAGATTTTATTATTGTACTTAATGTTTGTAAGTTCGTTGTACTTGATGGCAAGTAGCCCGTCTTGTGTATTTCATTTCCTTTACAATCTAATTTACTTTGATTATATTTCACTTACATTTAATAATGTTCTAGAGTATTTGCCTATCGTAGTACATAGAACAATATAATAGTAAAGTGTAATATTAGGCACGCATGACTCTAATCTATATTAAATTATTAATGAGACTAGTTAGTTCCTTTTATATACTAAAATATTTTAATATAATATATATTTATTTATTGTTATATTAAAAATAAACAGTACAATGTACTTGGTGATTATGAAGCGTACTATATCTTTGAAAACAACTCATCCACGTCCAGTTATCACCGAATTTAATTACACTTTTCCATCTCTACTCTTTTAAATTATAATAATTTTTAGTATCAGTGGAAAATAATAAAACATCGAAATTGTGATTTTATCTAGAGAATACGAACAGTTTTTTGTCGTATTTATCAATTCAAACGTGAGTATTGTTAGTTCTCGTTACACTGGGAAATTCAGGATGTATCAAGTGGGAACAAAATTATATGATATCCCTCTTCTGAGAGCTCCCAAGAAGTGCCTGTAATAATGAAAAATATTAAAAATATATTACTTACTATATTATTTATTGATAATCTTTTTTATGAGTCCCACCTTACAATCAATATACGTTTTCCTCAGTTTTTAAGAATATAACTATTTTTAAAGGGTTAAAAGCTTATGCCAACCTTGTTGACGAAGTTAACGATTGCAGTGGCGGGTTGCTCGGGCTCCAGCTCTGCGAACACATGGCATTGGTTGTCGGCGCCGGACGACGCGCGCGCCACGAATGCGAATATGCGCCTGAGAGTTAAATAACATTTGAAAATTTCATTTTGAGTTGAGTACTCAATAGTTTATATCATGTGAAAAATATTGATGTATAGCTTATTATTAAAAGCGTAGTGACTTGGTTGGTTTGACTTTATGGCCCTTTCTTTTTAGTAGGTACCTTGGTCAATGGCGCTCTATTGCAAAAACTGTACTTTTTATTAAGAAACTTTGCTGGTAGAATTGTCAGCACCAGAGTTCCGGAGTCCATCTACATGCAACCTCATAAATTAACCTGGACAATATAATTATAAATGTAGTACTTCAAAGCTAATATAGATAATTAAAGTATAAAATTACTTTTCTGATTGTGTTCCATTGTGCACGTAAGTGTAGCGACGCTCGTCGGGGTCCAGGCCGGCGTGCGACACGGCGGCGGCGGGGTAGTGGCGCCGGAAGAACAGCCGCCGCGCCGCGTCTGTCAGCGTGATGCCGCCGCCGAACACCTTGAAGTGCACTACGTGGCATGCTGACTGCAAATACAGGTATAATATGTTATTGTTTCGTTTCATTTAATCCTTTTTTACCATTACTTTATTTAGCTTAGTCCAGGATCAAATTCATATGATCGCTAGTCACCCAGTGTAGTTTGGTAGTGTAACATAACAACAAGTTTCATCTGAACATTTGTATGGACTAGATCGATGAAAAAATTGAGCTATATTTTAGGTTCTATATATAAACCGGTAAAAGACAGGTTTTGGAGCATTTCTCACTTACATTCGAAACCAATAAAAAAATCTAATCGCATTCAATTTTATAACTTGCCCCCGTTTAATAATCAACGAATGATGAATAGAAACTTTATCAAATATATTTTTATTATTCACACATAAATAACATCTATCTAACCTTCTTCTGCAGAATATTGTGCACGGCCCTTTTAACAGCAGCAGGTCCAGTAAGAGCTTCAGTATTTTCTGACCCTAACAGTAGCACGTTGCACGCCGCGCCGGTCGACAGCAACGCGCGAGCTGCGGCACTTGCATTTCCACCTGACCACGGATCCCTGGTAACAGAACATTTTGATAAGTCGTCGGGTCGTCGGGAGCGTCCCTAGATATGTTTTAACGGCTAGTATACATTTCCGAGAATAGAAAATAATGTAAAAACTAATATCACTATTAAAAGATAGGGGTTGGTGGTAGAAGGGTGAAAATTTAGGTTTGGACAAAAAAAAAGTGTTTGGGCTGGATAACCCTTATTACTTAGGGGTATGAAAAATAGTTTACGTCCTACTGATTATACACACAAAATTTCATAAGAATCGGTCAAGCCGTTTCGGAGATATTTTGTTACAAACACTGTCATACGAGAATTTTATATACCTATTAGAAGATAAGAACATTAATTTATATTTGATATTTTCGTTTATATTAAAATAAACACTTTTAGTCTATATCTGCGTGTTTGATGACAGAATATAAATCTGCATTATGTATGTATAGCTTAATCAAACAACAATTCAGAAACAGGGACAACTTAAACTGACAATCTTAACTCAGCCAAAGTAGCTGAGTTAAATAGACTTTTTGGCACTGATCCTCACCTATCAGGCAATTTTAGCGGTACGGGCAAAGCGAGAGGTGTCACAGTATGTTGGTACACTAATGCCGATAGCGAGCTGAAGACGGGCTCGTCGGGACAGCCCCGCAGGCGCACGCCGCGCGCCGTGGGCTCGATGAGGAAGTGTCGCACGCCGCCCGCGCCGCCCGCGCGCACCGCCAGGCCGAACGCGCCCGGGAATGAGTTAGAATCGCGCACTATAAACGCACCCTCTTCTAATTGTTGCAGAGCTGATATCGCTGTAAGAAGAAGAATGTTTAGAGAAGTCCTTATGTTATTAAATTATATTTATTATAAAGAATTTGTGACATTATTCTTATGTGTGTTTATTTTATTTATATTAAACATCCCTATTCATTTTATGTTTTATATCAAGAGTTTAGGTACTAAAGTGTGTTAAAAGTAATACAAGCGAACAAACAAATACAAAAATAAATAATTTTATAATATTATTACAACATAAACATATTGTAATATTATTAAGCTTACAGAGTAAGTTTTATAATATTAAAGATGCGTTCTTATTAAATCACTACTAACACAATTTGGAAAAAATATTGGTACTACTAACCATCATCTCGCGATATATTCGGCTTGTACCAATACTGGCTAGTATCTTTCGCGAAGCGGACGCGGTCTGGGGCCACGTGCTGCAGTTCGGTAGTGCTAACGCTGGAGCGTCTCGACCCGCTGCTCCCCGTGCCTGCGCCTGCGCCTGTGCCGTTGTACACACGATACTCTGACTCTGGGCTACCTTCACGTTCCTTTCTGTAATCAGAATTAATTCGTTTACAATGTTGCAAACTGAATTGAGTAGCCATTTTAATCGAACTAGCAATGTACCTTGAGACGGTCGGTGAGCGCGGTGGGCGCGCGCTGAGTGAAGGCGTGGGCGTGGGCGGGTAGGGTGTGCGTGGATGCGTGGGGAATGCTGGAGTGCCAGCCCGAGAATCAGATCGAGACCAGCTCTCCGATCGCTCACGAGTCTGTTTCGTGGAAATGATTTTTAAATATCACAAGAAAAAAACATTATTAAATTATAAATAAAGTTCCTTACAATAGTATCGTTATTGTTGGGCTCTGCAAGTGACAGTAAACCAGGCGCTTGGGTACTTGTAGGTGTGCTGCTCGTACTCCATTCACGCATCGTCATCTTTTCATACATGAATTTTCTAGATGAGGTTCTGTGATAAGAAAATATTATTGCCATCGTAATGAAACGAAAATAATATTAAATATCATATTTAATTTTAAAATAATAGTACCTGTCTGGAGCCTGAGGACTGATACTATCAGTCCTGAGAGGAGTGCGCGTGTTCACATGAAGAGGTACACTAAAATCATCATCGTCGTCAGCGAACGCTGTAGTGTCGCTTGTATATCCATCCATCCTAAAAGCATACTTATTTATTAAAATCTTCTACAGAAAAACTTGTGAAAAAGATAACGACAATTTAGTTTGTAAGAAACATGTTTGAATGCGAAACAACATAATCATATTATGCATTATATTTTTATATTACCGATGGCTTGCCGACCGTCGCACATGTCGGGAAGGCGCGTCCCACTCGAGCGGTAGTCGAGCGACTCTTTCCCTTGCTTCTTTCCTCTCTCTTAATTTTTGTTGTTGCCTCTGCAGCCAGGTTAAACCTGAATTTTCAACATTATTTCCCTCAGATCTTCTTGCGTCTCGACGTATAGTATCTTGCCATTCTATTGTACTTGTCGAGCGCCATGTGCCACAATCTGGGGCAGTTTTTCTTGCACTGCTAGGTGGACGATCTATCCATTCCGCGTCACCATTCAACCATCTATTCAGAAAAATAATTTTGTCTAAATAACATTTTTATTGACTTTTATATTTTATTGTGACTATAGTATTTAATTCATTTTTATTACTGAAAGACATTTTGTGCAGATAGTTAAGAGGGATTCAAAAATAGTTAAATCATTTAGTATGAGAAGAGACTTACAAATAAAATGTACTTTATTATGTGCGACATATCCGTAAATTGAGGGGTTAACAAAGCAGCATTCATTAGAAAGTAGATGGCTGTTTACGAGGTCTGCGTCATAGGCTGTACGATCGGACAAGCCATTTATGGCCACGTTTATCTCTAAATAGCAACTTGTTTGGGTCACGACTGCGACGCAATCAAACGCCATCGTTACACCAATTCCAAATTGCGATTTTATTTAGCTGCTTCTATTCATTAAAATGTGTCCATTAAATGTCATATTTTGATAGCATACTTCGAAAATAAAATTTAAATATCTACGCAATATTTTTATACTTTTTTAAAATTATTTCCTTAAATGATAGTATTTTTTTAATATATTTTTTATATACAATTAAATCTTATATATAATTATTAAATTATATATACATATCTATATATTAGAAAGTTTAGCCGCTAAACTAGTATTTAATTAAACTTAACGAGTTCACAACCGGATTTCATTTTAAACTATAGGTACTATAAGTTCTATTAATTAGTTAATACTTAGAATAGAGTTGCTGAGCTTATATTTTGATAAACTGTCAAAGCTACCACTCAGCAAGGCGCCATGGTGCCGTATAAATAATTCACAAGCGCACTGTAATAACGTGTTCGTACTGAATATTGCAAAATAATTGTATGTTTAATATATATTTAGTCTAGTTATTCTTGTCTCTACATTTTGTTTGGCTTCGTTAGTTTTATGTTAATTATTCAGGATAGTCAAAAAATCACGTTTTATAATATGTACCTCAAATATAGAACTCGTAAACTATTATTTTGCAAGTACAATAGTAATATAATCAAATACTTAAATGGTTATTTAATAAAAAATATCGCAGGTAATACGGTTTGAGCGTGGGTTCGTGTGGTATAAATCGCGTGGGCGTTAATTGAATAACAACCAATGATAACAATAAAAGTGTACATTCTTTAAACAGAATTGGCGTTGTCTCTAAAATAGAACAATTTCTGAGGTACGGATTGAGTTTCAAGTGTTAAATTGTACAGAAAAGAAAGATGGTATTGGTTTTAGTCAAAATAAATACGATTTGATTATATGCCTCGTAATTTTTGTGACAAATTTTCTTTTCTTTAAATAGACAGCCAAAGCAATTATTATTGGGACTTTTTTAATATTATTTTTCAATCATTTGAGGATGAAACTAAGGATGCAGTTTTATAGAAGATAATAAATGAACATATTAATATGTCGATAGATGTTTTATCTATAGTAAATAATTTTAGATAAAGCCAAGATGTTGTAAAGCCAAGAAGAAAATTATAGCAGCGTGAGCTTCATGTATCATGTGCGCTTATGTAGAGAGCGCACAATTCTCTAGAAGTGTAATTCTCTAAAGGTGTGAAGAAAAACAACAAGTAATAAGCCACTTAGGGATTTAGGGGATAACTTAGAGGGGTTAATAGGATGATGATGTTTTCCTAGCCGATTCCGGCCACGGCGGCCAATCTCATTGAGACTAGCCAACTGCGCAGGAGATATTATAGTGCACAAGTGTACGCGCAGACACAAGTGCACTCTCTATTCCTGTCTCTCTTATACTCCGGTGGGACGACTGCTCGACACGACCAGTGAGAGTTAAGGCGCAGGACCGACGGTTTTACGATCTCTCCGAGGCACGGGGGGGAAACACCGCCAACTCCCCAACTCCGGGGTGTTACTAAACTATAAACTTAAACTTGGCCCGACCCGGACCTCGAACCCAGGATCTCCGAGTGTGCAGCCGTACATGCTAGCCACTACACCACCGAGGCAGTTATGCATGTATGGTTAATAGGATACTCTCCTAATGTCGTTATCGCAAACAGGACGGTCGATTTTTTTATATTAATAAATATATATAAAATGAAAACAAAATAATTTTAATAAAATCATTTAAATAACCGACCACCCGCGGAGGCTGGAGATACGTCGCGTAAGTACATACATATATTTATAATATTGCATATTCACAGTCAACAAGAGCAGAGGTAAATTACTGTTATTACCGCAAGGGGGCGGCCACTCACGTCATTGTTTCCTTCTCAAACTAACAAGAAACGTTTGTTTTATCTTATTGGATCGATTTCTTTATTAAAGTATATATAGTTGATTAGTATCTACATATAATAAAATACAATTAGCTATCTTATAAATTATACTCTTTGTAAAGTTTAGTCATGAACGAATTGTGGCTAATTCGTTCATGAGTTTAGTATATGCTTCTAGACATACCCAGCTGTAAGGTTATAAAAATTGATACAGAAAATATTTACTTAGTCTAATTTATTTGAATACACGCCAAACTTCATTCAGCGATAAAATTATTTAATCATGATAAAAGCGATAATACTCTTGAAAATCGGGTTATCATAATAAGTAACAAACAACATTACAGCCTGTATCGTCGTAAAAGATTTATTGATTTTGCACAAAAATATGTAAATATTTCTTTATTATGTATAAAGCCGCTATACATATAATTCTGTTTTGCATTTCAATAATAACAATTACAAATCTTTACTGCGCGCTTCACATTCAATTCATGTTTTACGAAGAAACTGGAGGTACAAAGTTATACATAATGGATGTTTAAGAAAAAAATCTTCAAATATTTGTTTATTTCTAAATTGAAAGGTATTTTTTTTTTAATTGAAGGATAATATGAACGACTATTTTAACTAAATAGGAGTTTATAAGATCACGTATTACTTTTCGTTTTATTAGTTCTTGCTAATATAATTGCATGGAAATAAAAATGATTTAGCCGCCTTTCGTTGTAACACCAGATTGCTTATGGTATATTTCATTACCCTTCTTCATTGACAGTGAAGTGGGTCGAGCGGAACGCGGCTAAATAAATTAAAGAACAGCCACAATGTTACAGCTTCGCATGTCAGGCTTGATACCAAGTGTGTCGAAACTGGACGAAATATTATCTGCCTTTGTTTGTTCTCACGGATCTAATGCCTACTTTGGTCAAGACTAAGAAACTGTATATCATATATGGGTAGGTACTAGATATGAATTACCTTTTACACTTGTGATTGATGATGAATGATTTCTGAACTTTTTTTATATAGATATTGGTACGAGTAAGTACATACATATTATGTAAGCTGCATACTGAATTAGGTTCTACACTTTTTAAACTGTTGTGGGAATATTATGGTCATATTATTGTAATCTATTGTCATACAAATAGAGATAAAGATCATCTAGCATTATGTTATCACCCTTAGAAGCGGAGTAATTAGGCACGTATAAAATTATAAGTAGACAACACGAATGAAGCCGCGGACAAACGTTAACACTACATTATTTTACATTTACATTAAAAACCTTAATCAGTTTACTAATGAAGGTCAAATATAAGCTTGTAAAGATTAAAACCTTTTTATAAGAGAACCTTGAATAGTAAAATAGTATGGTGGTTAATGGGTATTGATTTTGCTAAAAATATAATATCGATGTTTAAATGTAAACAGCTCCAGCATGTAGTTGTAGGCGGCGGGCGCGTGGCCTCCACGCCTACGACACAGGAACACATGTTTACATCTCCCACCCAATTCTCCTTCTTTTAATAATTACTCAAAATCCATTAACTCTTCAATCTGTCATTGTATCCACAGATGACCTTTATTCCGTTATCTTTAACTTTACGACATATTATTAGTACCTACATACTGTTTACAAATTGTAATAATTTCAGATTTTTTCATTTCCGAAAAATTACTTATTTATGTTATTTCGATATTATTTGTATAGTATCGCTGTATAATATGAGCAGCTTATTTATATTAATAGCGACCTTATATATAATATGGACATATGTCAGAACTACTTATAAAAAGATCTTTAAAGGAAATATATTTACAAAAATTTAAAGATAATATTAAGAATATTTTATTGAGCAAAACGTATTACACTATTCAAGAGTTTCTTGTTGATGGAAATGTGTGGAATTAATATATATTGACTCATATGCGGGCTATTTGTAATATGTTTATCAATGTAACTTCAATATTTAAAAGAGCAACTGTTGAGTTTCTCGCCGGCTCTTCTCAGCAGAACTGCTTTCCGAGCCGGTGGTAGATTCCTGACGGACTGACTACACCGAAGCCCTTTGAATTGACGATTCAAAAGTGCTTGTAATAATTCCATTTGAATAAAGTTTCATTTTATTTCACTGCAAAATTACTGCTGCTTTATAGATTATTTTAATGTACATACATATAATAATATCGTATTACTATAATTTTTATTAAGATATAGTATTAGTTAATGTGACTAACCTTCCATTGCTTACAGGTGCATCTGTTTGTGGTAGAGTCGTGGTGGTAGTTGTCGTAACGTCGTCGTGTGTAAGTTTGCGTAGGGTGCGGGGAGACAGTGGTGTCCGTGGTGATGGTTCCGGGGTGACGGTGCGTTCATCATCATCGTCTTCAATGGCCTTGTAACCTCGATCACTGCCGAGAGCACGTCGCACGAGCTCGGGACTCGCGAGACGGTTGGAGGCGCGCAACATGCCGGGGCGGAGGCCGGGGGCGCCGTATGTGAAGGGCGCGGAATCAGCGCGCGCGTGGTACGGTATGTCGGGCGCGCGGTCGACTTGCGACTGAGGCGCCGGCGGCGGATCGGGCAAGGCTCTGACGGTCCGGAGCATGTCGCCCAGCAGTGCGTCCAGCTCGTCGGGCGGACTGGGGGCGGCGCGCCGGCCCGCTGAGGAGATGCCCGAGTCCATTGAGGCGCTGAGCGGAGAGGATGGCCCGCCGCCCGCGCGCACTACTGTCGCGTAGATGGACCCGTCGAGAGGTCCGAACGTGTGTGCGGCCTCGGCTCCCTCGCCCGCCTCCCCTCCCGAGCCTGAACCCTCTGCGCTGCCGTTATTGTCACCTGTCATCAATTATGTGTAAATGTAATCTAAGTACAATTTTGAATATTGATTTAGTATTAAAACTAATTACGTTAATAATAAATCAAGTGTATGAGATCAATTTACTTAATCAAAATACACGTTTATTCATAATTCATGTTTTACAAGTAAAATCAAGTATTTATTGGCCATTTATTGCTAACACAGAGCAGTTGTAGAAACGCAGTTACTATCTAAACAGCCGGACAACATCCTTAAAAGGACTTACGTTTCCCGTTACCCGTATCCCGGTCGTCACCGTTGTCTCACGGAATGTCATATAGAGCCCTTCTTATTTACTAAACTGAACATGACGACTCAATCAGTATTGAATTTATGAATGATACTAAAGCTGTTAAATTTTATCAATGAATTTATGCAGTTATTAATACAACTTCATGTCTAAAAATTAATGTTGTTTGATTATTGTTGGCCTCATATTCTCTCGATATTCCGTAGATGAACCTTTCTATAAAAAGTATAATGATTATAATATGAATTTTGTAGAATGCATTTAAAAATATAATTATTTGCGTATTTAACATGATTGCGACCAGATAACCTCGATATTGTTTAACAGTTGTAGAGACTCCATACACAGATTAGTGGTTCAAGGCAACTCCGCCCAACAAGGAAGTGAACAACCTTAGTGAGTAAAGCACAGATTTTGTTATTATTATGTATTCATAGTAATCAATATACATAAATAATAAATAGAAATAATTTGAACTTAATCTCAGTTTTTTCTAATAATACCAGCGGGCATAAGTTTTATTTATAAATATCGTCAATCTAAGATAAAATATAATTAACACGCAAGTTATTATAGCAAAGATTAATTGCCTGATGACATTTGTCTGTATTCCAATTATGCAATGAAATATCACATTAATTTATTAATGCAAATTGAAACATATCGATAATATAAATAAACCACAGTAAGAAAAATTCTTAAAACGCAGATAAATACAAGTGAGTATTTTGTATGCAAATAACGAAGTCGACTTGTCATTCTGCTTATTTGCATAATGAGTTACTTAATCGCAACTAAACATTATACTGCTCTATAAGTGTACAGCAGTTTCAGTTTTTCTGATTCTGAGAAGACGTATAAACATTCTAATCAGCATCTGGCACTCGGTGGCATGCAATGGTATGTCGCAAGTGATCTAAATGTGAAGTTGTCAATAACATAATTAGCATAAAGTTATCAACGTCAGGGCTAGGGACGACATGTTAAGGGAGATGCAGTTATTTCTGTGATGTCAACCGAAATAACATATTTAGGCGTCAGCCGCGAGACGAGGGCTACTATTACGAAATGAACACCGTTGCCGACGCAGGAAGAGGATGTGTGACCGCGACGCCCGACTTGCCAATTCTTACGTACCATTTCATTTTAATTTGCTTGATTTCTATTCTTTTCTAATATTGTATTTTTATTTAGATCTTATATATGTAATCTATACTTATATTATAAAGACGTAAAATTTGTGAATTTCTGACGTTGTAGAGGATAATTTCCGGATCTACTGAACCGATTTAGATGAAACTTGGTAAGAAGATATTTTGAGACCCTGGGAAGGTGATAGAATAGCGATTTTTATCCCGGAAATCATCCCGTAAGGGGTGAAAATCGGAATGAAAGTTTATATGGGAAACCAAGCTAGGGATGAACCCGAGCGAAACGCGGGTGAGTCGCTAGTAAAAACAAAAAATATAGTTTCGCTGCTAAAGCCTAAACACTTTGTATTACAGCTTGCAAAGTACGAATTATAAGACTAAGAGCTCAAGCTGTTTGCTAGGTCAATTTATAAGACAATTTTTTTTAAATCAGATGGAAGCATTAATAATAAAAAATGTCCCAAATAATCCGTCCAGACGTTCCTCCTCAAATGATGCACGCTAAGACAAATAAAAATTCTAAGCATTGTAGATATCGTTCCTTTCACTAGTAGATATGTAATAATAAGTATCCTGTATCTCTTAGATGTAAATGTTTCCACTAATTTAGTGTAATAGTCAACTTTGACTTCATTAGAGTTTTATTTGATATATAAATAAAAATTTCTTAAAATAAATAACTAAACTTTTTAATATATACTGACTATATTTATTCTAATTTATGTATTTCTCAAAGAATAATCTGCGACAGTCGGAACTGGTTTAAGGTGCTTAGAGACTAGTTTGTGAAGCAATCAACCTACTAACAAGACGTGGTGATTTACAATAATAAAATATCTTTGCAAAATAAGAAATTAAAAAACACATTGTCATGTACACGAAATGTCTAGAGCTAGAGCTATTATAAATGAAGCAACAGACAAAGGTCACGATGATATATTTATGACAGGCGCGTTCGTTAACTAATGAAAATTAGCGTGACCATGATATTGGGTTAAGTTCTATATTGTTCAACTTAATTGATAAAAGAAAAAACGTAAAAAAATAGTATGAATTATAAGTATAACTCGTCTACATATATTGTTTTTAATCTGCACGTTTTATAATGTAGAAAATATTATAATATCCGAATATATGTTTAAGACATGTTTTAATTATAATAAATAAAGTTTTTAACTAAAATATATTAAAATAAATTCAAGATATTTTTTTTTCTATATAAGAACAGTAATAAAAATGATGTTAAATATGGCTAATGTTATAATTATTATAATCTGTGTTTTTAAGAAAACTTTTATCTCGCAAGAAGTTTATGGTATGAAACGATTCCCAATATTGATCCATTAACGACATAATAACCTCTCGGATATACATGGAAAACCATATTGTATTTACTTTGTAATAACAGAACATTAATAAAACTTTTCTCCTCTCTGTTATGAGATTATCATGTTTTTATTCACTCCGTTTACATTGTCTTAAGTTGCGTACCCTGAGATTTGTGCTCTAAAAAGTTATGATGCTGACATGTCCATTGATGGCTTTTAAAATTTGAAATAAATGCCGAGGTAAGTTTGTAATCCGTTTGAAGGTGAGCGCGTGCTGTGGCGTCTCCTCATGATGTCATCGAAGCGTTCCACCTTGTGTTTCTACGAAACTCTAAGCTCTGCGTTATTACTCAACCATATCTCAAGCCGTTCCTTAGGTCCGTTGCTCGAACATAAAAATCATAACCGGTTGGTGTCTTCTTTTTAGCAAATGTTTCTTTTTTGATGTATCTACTTATATCACTAGTGTTTTAAATGCGAAAGTTGTATCGGTGTGTGTATGTTTGTATTTGTAGTAAATAATATCAAATAAAGAAAATATTTTGTCAAAACTCATTGTAGTATATAACATTGGTAGATATATATGTACCTATGAATTATGTACATGCCGAAAGTAATACTATTTGTAAACCAAACTTTTCTAGTTTTATCACATTCTATTATGGTTATTTGTGTTATCATTTTAATCAACTATAACTTTACATCTTTATTGTAGTTATCACACAAAATTTTATATACACTGAAGACTGACAATAATGTTTTAGATTTATTGACCACGTACAGTATCTACAATTTAATTCCTTAAAGCTCACATTTAGCGATACGTGCTCAAGTGTTGCAACTTTCCTGTGCACTGTTAGTTTGTAGTCTAAGTAATCAGATAATCTAAGTCTAAAAATCAAGTCTAAGAATCATGCATGTGATGCTTATTAAATTTTTCAATTTTCAATTGTACAAATGTTACTATATCAATTAAAATGTTAGTTAAGAACAGAAAATAATAAGTGATTTTTAATGAAATATACCTACATAATTTTTTTAAGTCTACATACCTACAAAATATATTGAATAAAATGGTAATGCAAAACAGGTTTACAACTCTGTCGATAAGTATGCAGGCGGTTGGACCATTTATCCCCAAAAAATATTAGAAGTCAGTTGATAGATAACCTTTTAACGTAATTATCTACATGATTATATTAGTGATGTGAGCATGTAGAGCTCATACGCATGCACATACAAATAGTATGACTAATTTAATAAAATTTAATTTATCAGTGTTAAATGAAACTAGAGTGTGACGAAATAAACAATGAGTGAAGAACGGTGACTGGAGACTGGAGAGTGTACATTCATCTATAATGCGCTACGGTGGTCAATTAGGCGCCCGCGCCAGTTTCATGGGGCTATGATCACTCATGACATATTACGCGCACTCCATAACCAATGCCATTGTCCAAATGAAATATACTATAGTATAATGGAACTAATTTCGTTACGTCTTTCAACTCGTACACGATTCACGCTCGTTTATTTTTGACGTTATGTAGCATTAACAATTGTTTAAGAATTCAAGTTACCTTGCTATTTTCACCAGCACAACCGAAATTCACTATATGTATATTTTTCATATCTGTATAAAAGTGCAATGTTCTCAAAATTTTACTTACCGATAAATTATATTTTGCCGCCCAGAAACAATATCAGCAATATAGACGGGCGGTGTACATATGTTTTTTGCTGTAACTTATTTTTTAGTTATTTATCGTACTTAATGTTGAGTTTTGTTATTATTTTTGATAACACGATGACTGATAAAAGAGGAAGAGTAAAGCGGGCAATATTCGTGCGCGCTGGTTGGGGTCGGCGTGAGACTGGGCGGGCGGCGGGCGCGGCGGACATCACTAAAATAGCTTTGCACCTGCAGCGTCACAAGCTACCGCTACCGCTAACAGTTTTGTCAACTATTATAATGACATGTCGACGCTTTTTCGATGCAAATGTGGGACGTATTCATTTCTTTACCGTCATTAATTATTGTAATACATATAATTTTAATATATTAATTTTAATAAATTAAATTATGTAATTGAAATATGTTGAATTTGACTTCTATTTTTGTATAAGTTTTTTAATGTACCTATTTATAGTTTTAATAGTTCCATTATATCTGATAAAAACACACGAATCTACTTTTTATAATTTAAAACTACATCATTTAAAAGATATTTAGGAAAATCATCATAATCATTATCATGGGTTTTTGGGAAAAATACAACGGAACCTTAGGGTTTAAATTGACATAATCTATCTTTCACGGTAGACCGACTCGCAATTACCCTTCCATTGTTATTTTTTAGTATATACAATAACCTCACCTGAGGAAAAGTGAGTATAAAACGAGAATCTATAATATTTTATTGTTCTTGTATTTCTTTCCAGTTTTTTGTTTATTTCAATGTATAATATGAGCGTACTTTTCGTATAGAATGACTTAATTTGCAACACTTAAGCATAATGCGATACATTTGTTTATATAACGGAGACTAACTTGAGTACTTTAATATATTTATTGGAGTATCCAAGTCTAATATTAGATAATTCTGCTGGAGAAAATATTACGCAATGCTGAAAGGTTAACTCGTAAGCAGCATTATTACTATTGCCAACATATGGCTCCTGCAATGCCATACGTTCAACTCACACCCTAACCAAAATAAACGTCAAATAACGGATGTGAAGCTAATAAAATGACGTTTTAGTACTTCGAATTCTAACATAATTTTGTTACAAAAAAGGCTTTATTGCAATATTTGTATTTAATCCAATACCTAACTCGTTTGCCAAAAATCGGTTTAAAGTCACAATATCGATTCCCACTTAAAACTACCTATCTTCTATACAGGGTGGAATAAATGGGTGGGACATGGAAGAAAAGTTCCTTAAATATTGAAGAATGCAATACTTACTCAAAGAAAACATTGCATTATTTAAAAAAATAATAATAACTGTATTATTATTATTTTTTAAACTTACCTGAACCGGGAATCGACCCAAATAAAAATGCAAAAAAGTACACTATCATTATTTAATCGATTTAATCGATAGAGCATAGACTCTATCGATTATTAAGGATAAAATCTCTCGAACAAACTTTGTATCTTAGAATTAAAGCAAACAATGCAATCTTACAAGTGATACAATTCGACTCTAACATCGTGGAATAAACGCATAGGACATGACAAAGTGTCTTAAATACTGAAAATGTCAAGTTTCATACAAAAAAGAATTAATTATGAAAATTATATGTAAGCTTACTCAAAAAAACTGATATTTAGGTTTCTGTTGTTTTGCAAATGGAAATTGCCATTGGGCTTGTACCAATATAATTTATTTAAAAAAAATAAATGTTATCACACTAATATTTAAATGGAAAAGATTGTCATTGAGTGTTGTTACTTTTTTACACTCGAAAAATTACTATTTAGAATTCTGAATTCAGATAGCTTATATTCTGGATTAACACTGGATTTTTATTGATTTATCGACATGAGTAGAGTCATGTATAAACTAGTAGATTACAACGATTAACGTAGTATTGGGTATGGGTCATCTTATAAACATAAGAGTAATATGTAGATACATATCTCTTTTCCAATGCGAAATAAAAGAAAGATTTTATAAATGTTTATATTATAAAGCTATAAATAATTTAAAAAATAAGTATATAGTTTAAAAAAAGTATTTTTGAGTGTTAAAAATTAGATAAGACTTCATAGTACCTACATCTAAAAATTTAATGTAGGTTAAAGGCAATTCACATTGTATGTGTGATACAGATCGATTTTAGCAATTTCTATGATGTGAATATTTATTATATTAATGAATTTTAGATAGTTTTTGAGTTCTCTTATGATTCAGAGATCAGATTTTAGATTATGTGATGCTGCGACTGTCATTGAGTTACATTGGTTGTGCAACAAATTCATTATTTTAAATTAATTTCTATTGATTAATTAAAATTATTTAATTTTGCTTTTTGCGTTAAAATTAATATTTATGTGATATAATCGATATTACGTTAATTAATTAGACGGAAGTATTGAATTTGAGTGCATTTTTCTTCCTATATTTTTAAATAAAAACAACACAAATAAACTAAAAACACATAGTATGTATTCAAGTGTATGTATGTTCTGTCTGTGAACGCTGTCACGTATTCACATTTAAACTATAAGCATTTTAATTATAGTACAATGTTTTATCTTTATGAGATCTAAGAATGGTAACGCTTTCAATCAAGTTTTGAGCCTCAAAACTCTAAACTACAGGCGTCGTTTTCTGCTCAATTTAGGGGGTTTATACACAATATCACCGTGACCAATGAGGTCAAGTAGGGGAACATTTC
The DNA here is from genome assembly GCA_921882275.1 of Brenthis ino. Lineage (NCBI taxonomy): Eukaryota > Metazoa > Arthropoda > Insecta > Lepidoptera > Nymphalidae > Brenthis > Brenthis ino. The sequence goes on along the minus strand of OV170225.1, from coordinate 23,003,500 downwards.
TTAAAAACTTACCGGGCTCATCATCGGTAAGTGCAGAGAGCGGTCGCAGGTGTTCGAGCGAATCGGCGCGTGCGAGCGCGTCGGGCGCGGCCCGCAGCGGCGCGGCGGGCGTCGGCGCGGGCGCGGCCCCGCTCGAGCCCTCTCCACGCGCGAACACCAGCTCCACTGCTCCGTCGCTTGGGAACGATGGATCTGGAGAAAATAGGCAATTTTAATTTGTGCACTGTTTTTGGTATTACAGTCTGATGTTTAAGAGATATTATATATGTATTAGCGACTGACTCTCGCTTCGCTCGGGTTCGTCCCTAGTGACGAAACAAAAACAAATCGATCCCACGGGAACCGTACATTTTTCCGAAATAAAAAACTATATACTATTGAAGGCTACACTCTATCTCTGTGCCCATCCAAATCAACTTTACACACTAAACCTGAAAATATTGACACAAAATATTAGAAGTATAAATAGAAATTTCGCCCAGCTACAAGTCATGTTAGCTAGGTTGGATATATCGTGTGAAATTATTATTCTAACTGAAACATGGAACTCAAAAATTCTTAATGCACCTATCTTGTTAAGTTATGACTCTTACTGTACTACAAATAATCAAAATCAAAATGATGGAGTAATAGCATACATAAAACAAAGCTCTGGCTATATCGTTGAAGAAAAAATACTGACGGATGCCTCATGTTTACTTATTAGAGTAAGCACTGATACCGTTGCACTTGGCATCTATAGATCTCCCTCTGAACGAAATATTGATAATTTTTTGAGATCTCTAGATGTCCTACTATCTGATTTGTCAAATTACAATAACATTGTATTAGTTGGAGATTTGAACATAGATATTACTCAAAACAACATAGATAAAAATTCAGATCAATATCTAAATTTATTAGCAACACATGGGCTCCTACCTGGTCATGTTTATCCAACTAGAGATAGAACTTGTTTAGATCATTCAATGATCAAAGCCAAGCATCCTTCACTCACTATCGTCATAGAAACAAGTCTTACCGATCATTACCCTGTTCTAACATGCATTAAATTGAAACATAATAGTATTATAACGAAAAACACAAATTCACAGAAAATTCATTATAAAGCTATTCTCGATGAACTTAAATTAATGAATTTTGACAACATAATATCAACAGATGTTAATAATTATACTGAAAACCTAATTAGATTATTTCAAAATTTAATACTCAAAAATACACTTAGTTATATAACACCTAAAAAAATGCGTTGTATAAAACCATGGATTACTCCAGGGCTTCTTCGATGTATAAAAAATCGAGACCGAATGCATTTAAAATGCAAACGGGATCCTAATAATGAAATATTGATTATTACATATAAACGTTATAAAAATTTCTGCAATGATTTACTGAAACGTTTGAAGCGTATTCATGACAGGAATGAGTTAACAAAGTACGCCAATAATCCTAGACTAAAATGGAAAATAATTGATAAAATTAGTGATCGATCTAAGCCTAAAACAACTCCAACACAGTTGTTAAAAATCGGGATCACCCCAGAAGAATCTTTAGAAAAAGTAAATAACTACTTTGTTTCTATTGCTAAAGATCTTGCAGAGGGCATTTCAAATACAACTACATCAAATACCGATTTTACACAGAATACACACGTTCAAACAGACTCAATGGCAATTTATTATACGACAGAACAAGAGGTTAAATCTATCCTATTCAATTTAAAAACAGATAGTGCAGTTGGATGTGATGGCATTTCTACAAGATTTCTTAAAATGGCAAGCAATACTGTAATCCCACATATCACACAAATCATAAATCTTTCAATCCAAACTGGCATTTTCCCTCAAGCATTTAAACAATCCATTATCCATCCCATATATAAGGGGGGGACCAGAGACTGTGTCAATAACTATCGACCTATTTCTGTATTACCGGCATTATCAAAAATCTTTGAGAAAATACTAAATAAAAGGCTTGTAGCATATTTAAATAAAAAATCGATTATATCGAAAAACCAATACGGCTTTAGAGCAGGTCTATCTTCCTCTCAAGTCGTCTCTGACCTTACTAACTACGTTGCAAACCTTCTAGATCAACAAGAAAGGTGTATAGGCGTATTTTTAGATTTGGCAAAAGCTTTTGACACAGTATCTGTCCCGATATTACTAAACAAAATGGAAAATATTGGCATTAGAGGAAAAATACTGGACTTATTTAAAAGTTATTTGTTGAACACAGAAAGTGACAATTGACGGGAAATTTAGTGGTGACGCTCCTGTCATATTCGGTGTTCCACAAGGGAGTGTACTTGGTCCCACGTTGTTTTTAATCTATATAAATGATCTTTGTGAATTAAAAATAACAAATGGTAGAATATTTACCTTTGCAGACGACACTTCAATAATATTTCATGGAAAAACTTGGGTTGAGGCCAAAACAAATACCGAACTTGGAATTCGGCATATTAGAAATTGGCTCAATCAAAACATGCTTACACTTAATATTTCTAAAACTAAATATATGCCATTTGCGATCACTCAGCGGACACTACCTATTGAACAAAATTTCGAAATTCAAATGCACTCTTGTCGGAATGGGAATTCTTGTCAATGTAATACACTAAATAGAACTAAAACTATACGTTATCTCGGTGTTTTGTTAGATGAAAATCTTACTTGGAATGCACATATAAAAGACGTAACTGAAAAAACAAGAAAGTTAATTTTTGTATTCAAAAAACTACGCTACGTGGCTGATACTAGTACTCTAAAAACGGTTTACAGCGCTTTGGTTGAGTCAGTAATAACATACTGTATCACATCGTGGGGTGGAGCTTGTAAAACATATCTGTTAAAACTAGAAAGAGCTCAACGAGCGATATTAAAAGTCATGACATTTAGTTACCCAACAACAGATTTATATTCTGAATGCGATGTCCTTTCTGTCAGGCAGCTATTCATAAGGAATACAATAATAGATCAACATCGGAAACTTGAATATGACCATAGTCTCACAATAAATAGATTGAAGCATAAAGTATGTAAAATAAACCGCTACAGAACATTTTTCATCCATAATTACAACTGTTATTTAGGTCCCACTCTTTATAATAAATTGAATAAAATTCTTAATATATACCCGCTTAACACTTACCAATGTAAAAATATCATAGTAAAGTGGTTAAAAAACCTAACTTATGATGACACAGAAAAATTATTTGCTATAGTTAAATAAATGATAAATGACTCATAAGCTTATAAATTAACTTACACACCCGTATCTATCACACAACACAGTACACACATAAAAAAATATATAATTATACATAATATTATACATATATAAAAAAACATATTTCAGACATATTTTCACATTTTAAACATTCAACACACACCACACAAATGACTTATCATGTTAATATGTTAAATGTTAATTAACCAATTTAATAATATGAATTACCCATGAATACCTAAATAATTAAAGCAGAAAAATTTATTACATAAAATCATATTGTTTAAAACTAGGTACTTAAATAAAAAAATATATAAACTACTATATTAAAAATTTGGCTTAAGTCATTATTTTTAGTGGTCTAACTTTAACTACTGCTATATTTAACTTTTATGGCGGTACTTGTAAAAAATATTAATAATGTAGAATATCAATGTTTAAAGTATAACAGACCTTGTAATGTCATTTAATTATTGTGTGGCTTTTTGTTAAAAATATGAGTGATAATGTTTAATGATAATTTAGTGACAATCCTTTTGTATCATAGAGGAAGGAACTGTCGTCTGTAATACAGGCTCGGCCTAGTACAGTCGGCAGTGACAAACCGATGTAAGTAGCATAATTTGTAATAAGCTTTATTTTGCGCTTAGTGTAAATTTAATGTCAAAACTTATTGCTAATAAACTTTTATTATTATTATTATTATTATTATTATTAATCCGTTGAGCCGTTCTGGCATGATTGAGTAAAAAACATTCATCCAAAATTTTGCATTTATATTGGGATGGGATTATAATTTAATCGTATTAACAAAATCTATGTTATATTTCTATATGAGATAGTAAATATTTTATGGTAGATAAAAACTTAAAATACTAAAAATTAAAAAAAAACAAAGCTAGAAAAAAGGAAAAAGTTTAGGAGTTTATTTTTTGTTTGTGTGTACTTTTTTCTTTAGGACGGTCTTTTATGTCATTCTCAATGAAATATTTACAAGGTTTGACAGTAATAAAATACTAAGTTTTTATAGTGCATTACTGGTGAGTTATTAAGACGCTCAATTTAATAGAAGCAGGAAGGGCGCGTGCCAAGAATTACCGTGCACAGCGTGGTCAAGTTGTTGCTTAGTGAAAGAGAGGGTGTGGTCGGCGACAGCGCACGTGTGGAACTGACAGGCGAAGACCAGGTGTCGTTGTGTGGCCTGCGCGTGCGTCTGCACGTGCGCGGGCCGCCGGTACGCGCGCACCAGCACGTCGCCGCGCAGCGCCAGTCGCCCCACGCCCACAGTCCAGCCACCACCGTTCACCAAATACAGACCTGGGAAAACATAGTTAAATATTATTATGTATTAGTGTTTATGTAAAAATATTTTACTTACATCTTTATAACTGTTTTTTATTTACCCGAAGTATATACGCAGGTATAGTTCTCGTATATTTTAAGAAAGGCTATCGTAGGGACGGTGGGCGCAGCGAGTGAACCCGCCACGCTAACGTGCGTTAAGTGTAGCGGCGCTGCATTCACTCGGATTTGACCCGCGAGTAAGCCCGCAAACGTGTCGATGTATCTAGAAAAAATATAAATGGTTAAATGATGAACATGAACATTATATATAATGAAACTTCTTTACTACTTATCTAATAATAATATGAAATAAAACGAAAGATCTATAATAATTTTAAACTAAGTCCCGTATATTCCATTATTTTTTGACATTACAATTTAAATCCCTTGAAATTTATTTCAATAATAATATATAGAATAATTTTGTTCAATTTTATTAGTCTGTACCCTATACTATAAAACACTTTTCGAAATATTTGTAGTGCCGGAGAGGTATATATTCCCTATTATGACATATAAGTCTCACACCGGCTCATTAGGACGCCCGAGTGTGGCGAAGCGGAATACTGATTAGCCGGAGGTGGCTTAGCTTTTTATAGGATTATAAATCTTGGAGTACCATGATTTCTAGTTGCTATTTCTAGTTGTTATAACTTGAATGAAAATAACGACTATTAATTACGGTGTGAACAATACAATGTTAGCTTTTATTACTTCAATGAAGGAAAAATTAAATTTATAAACACTATCATAATAGTTGGCTTACTATTACAAGGTTCTATGTTAATTTTAATGAAGTTTATTAATTTTTACATAGAACTTCGTTATTTTGCTATCGTAAAAAAAACAACGTAGAACTATGTAAAATTGATTATTTTGTAGTTATAGTGCCATCTAGTGGTTTGTTTTTGCAAAACTATGGCTAATGACACATAGAACCTTGTAGCATTAATAACTAAGTACTAAAATTGTAACATAGAACCTTGTAATAGTGTGCCAACGATATGTCGCTTCCAATTTGGTGTGTAACACTGTGCCTCACTTTAAATATAAATTGCTTAGAACATACAAGGTAATAATAGTAAGTATTGTCAATATCTAGCGGTAAATAACAATTTACGTAATAGACTTTGACCCCATTTTCTGATCATAATTTATACAATTTACTGTACTAATACCAATTACAATTGTACTCTAATTAAATACCGTTTATTCGAAGGTAGGTGGAAAATTGGCACTCTATCGTCGAGATAGCGTCGCATCGCATATCTATCCAGTGCATGCTCCGGCGCCCCGCATATAGCCGAGTAGTGCATGTAAGCCGCCACCAATACTCCGAGACGTTCACGATTTCCCCTGTAAATAATCGAATAAAGATTATTTTACGTTTCAAAGTTAGGTCTAGTTCATGAATCTTAAACCATAAATTGCATCTAATTCTTGTGAAAAAATAAATATAGATGGTTTGTGGAATAGAAAAGATAAAAAATATTGGAACATACCAGGCTAGTAATATTGCAACATTCTTGGGATGTGCAGCTAGCCAGCTCTCAATGTGTTTGCAAGCGGCGCACAGACGCTCAAGGGGCGGCGCGAGCTCCCCCGGCCAGCCAAGCGAGCGTGCGCGACTGAACACGTTTCTCGCTGTTCGCCCATCACTGCCATCAGCGCCACTTACTTCGAATACCTGGAATAATACATACAATATTCATTCCAGGATATTAGGGACCTTTGTACGTGCATATCTCTCTACATCAGTATATAGGTAACAATAACACTCGTGGGCATGCAATTAATTTAATAAAGTTTTGTTGAAATCAGCTGAACAGGTTATATTTAATAGATTATATCATAGACCAGATATACGCATACGTCACAAACAAACAGGCAAATATACTCGTATTTATATTTACCTATATACAAATATATTCGTCAGAATATAACTAATATTCTTTTGTTATAATTGTGTAAGTTCAATTAAACAGTAATTATATAATAACTTATCTTTCCAAGCGCAACTATATTATTAAATCTGGCAGAAAACTCAATATTTAACTTCTAGTTCAATTCAATTTATGATATCTAATGAATTTTATCATTACTAATTTATATAACTGATTTACTATTCTATATTTGTCTGCTTCCAAAATATTGGTAAGGTTGTATTAAACTAACCATTTATAATGCACCTATAAGCTATGTTATTTATCATGATTTAATATTTGTATTATCATGATTTTCATGGTATCTCCATCATCAATTAGGTGATAGATAAATATTTAGTTAATAATAAAAAAAGTCACTGAATTCAACTAAGTCATTCGACTTTCAGTTGTCAGTGCTGATATCAGGTTCATTGAGAAACTATGGGGTCTTAGTCAAAATATTCTATAATCGTTGAAGAATGAAATATATGAGATAATAATGAATATATGAGATATTTACATACATATTATGATTCTATGTTTATTCTACATAACGATTTAATTAGTAATTTCAATTTAATTTTTAAAATTTCTATTCAACGATTATAGGATGACATATAATTATTTAAGCCCCCATGTAGTGCAAACTATCATCCAATCTTTAAAAATTCAAAGATATACTCGTATGTAATGTGTGCTAACCATGTAATGTTCGCCGTGCTTATTATTCAGCATGTGTGCAGCCTGCGCTTCCGCTTGCGCGTCCCTCTCCGGCAAGTGCAGCGCCAGCATACGCTCTGCCACGTAACAAAGGTCTAGCCGGGAGCTGGGCCCCCCGGGACCAGGATAGCTTGCTGAACGAATTCCTCCCTAGAAATGCATAATGTGTTGTCATCTATACATATAATAAAATTGTAAATAAGCCGAATCTGCACATTAAATATTTTTTTGGAAAATCTTATTGAAATAGACATTATTATCGATACAGAGGCCGAATCTATAGTTTTTAGAATTTTTGTCTGTCTGTCTTTATGTCTGTTACCGCATCACAGAAAAACCACTGAAGGGATTTTGATGAAATTTGGTATGGTGATAGCTGGTTATCCTGGTCAACATATAGGATACTTTTTACCGCGGGAAAAGTCTCATCCTTGAGAAAAAAATAGTAAGAATAGAGTAAGAATATACTCATGAGTAAATCTAAGAATTTGGTTTTTGGACATCTGAACGCAGGCGGAGCCGCGGGCAATGCTAGTAATATATAAAATGAAATGTATGTAATAACAGTCGTATTTTACAACAATGTTATGATAATAAATCGTGAGTAAAGCTACAAATGTCTATAATTATAGTTAAATTTGATCTGCTTGAAAATGAAACGGTAAATAGAGAAAAGCCGTGATTAACTCAAGTATGTTTATGGGAGATCAAACACTCGAGACGTAGGCGCGACACAATTCTGTGAAAGTGACACAAGCTATGCGTAGGCGCAAGTAGGTAAACGCAATGCGTTTTGAATTTTACAATGCAACTAATCCGTTTATTTCACTAAGAGTAATAGTAATTTCTACTATTATGAAGTTAAGCGGATTAACAAGCACACTAATAACATTAATTGGAGTAAATATATAAATGTATTAACAACAGGACAAAGAAGTATATCGAGTCGCTTTATTTCTTTGTTTACGATTAAAAAAAAGTAAATGAATAAAAGGAAATAAACTTAGGTACTAAAATTAAGCACTTTTGTTCTTGCAAGATTAAAAGGCACTAAACTTAGATGCTAGAGCTTATTTAATTAAAAATGTTAATCATTATTACGAACATGTTCTCTGGTAAATATGGTTGTGGCTGAAGATGCTGGGGCGCTCACCGCACGAGTCTGAAACAATGTAATTATACCGTTTATAAAATCAGAAATTACAACATTAAATTTTTGTCATTGATTAATAAATGATCACATGTTTTGTAAACCTTTACGCGTCATGTCAGTAATAACTGAGATTAATACAATATTATACTTTTTTAATAGTTGATATATTCTCGATACTCAGAAACAACACTAATTTATCATATACCTACTAAAGAGAAAGTTTTATAATGTATTTTATACATTTCATTTTAATGTTACAAACTCAAATAAATTTGTTACATAAAAATCAAAAAGAATATGTAATATTTGGAATATAAATTTCATTTTTCTTTTTGTAAATAAAATACGTGCATTGCATGATTTTATATACGTATATAATAATTTCTAATAATTCTATATTTTTTAATTTCACTAAGAACAGATGTTATCATGATTATGTGTGAAGTGTGGGGTCGAGCTCAATATTTCTGATAAATGATGGCATCAAGCAAGGTGTGGCCTAAGTGATTACTGCAGCTTTTACAGAGGGTTCCGTCACTAATTGCCATTACGCTGTGAGCTGCCTTAATGTAAGGCAACGCACCTTATGACATTTCATTAAAGTTCCTCATAAAAGTGATTTCTCAAAAACGCTTTCATTAGATTTTTTATGCATAGCCCTATATTCAAGTAAGCAAAACATAGATCAAGCGTAGTGACTATAAGACACATGAACGTGTGAAAATGATGTCAGCGGAAAGTTTTTTAAAACTTAATATCAAAACCTTTTCGAATGAAAATAAATGAAGTTTCTCCTAAGGTCTATTTAAATAAAATGCAAACATTAAAATCTGATGCCTATCTTGAGGCCGAGAATCCCTCGGAATTGGCATTATCTAATCGCGAAGCGGATCGCTCGGAACGCAAAGCGCCAGCATCGCCGCGCTGACCACTTACACTTTTTACTCTTATTAGTTGTTTCACATCAATCACGATCCCAGATTTTCATCAACGTCCGTCAACGTGTCGATGGAACCGATTATTTAAAATACTAAAGTTGTAACTGGCTTACATTATTGGAGAAAGAAAGTTTTCCAATTTTTATTAAGTCAAATATTTGCATACTCTTTTTTGTTTTAATCAATTAAAAAAAACGTAAGCGTTAGTAAAAACATTTCTATAATTACGTTATTAAACGAAATTTTATATACTTAGTCGTTTGACTTTGTATTAATTCTTCTGCATTAGGATTTGGTATTCCACAACGCAATATGTACACACCATTGTCCGATCCTGTCGATTATTAGAGGTTATTCGTGCATTGCGCGTCGGACCCCGTTGCAGATAAAATGCTGCGTGCCACAAAGCAAAAGCTAGGCGATGCAACGCACGCGCCGCCTCCGCTTCGCGGGCAGTCGGCACTCGCGGACGCATCCTCACCTCAAGTTCGCGCAAATTGATCCTACATTCATCTTTAATGATGGAATTTTGTATGTCTTATTGAATGTCTTATGGCCGATTTCACCAACGTCACCTAAGTTTAAGGGATGCCCTAAGCATAGTTAGGGGGCTGTTATGGGACACCTAAATGTTAAAATGCCACCTAAATATAGGTACTAGAAATACGGGCTCTGACGATGGTAAAACGAAATTTAAATTAGGGGCTAGTTTAGGGGACTTTTAAGCTAGGGATCCCATACGTAGGTAGCTTATGGGATGTTGGTGAAATCGGGCATTAATGTTTTACAATCATGCACCTATTTTTTCAACTAGCGTGGCTCTAAGCCGTAAAAATCCAGATTACATCATATTTATTTTACGATAAGCTATAAATAAAAACGCTTAATTCATATATATTTCTTACAACCGGATATGAATAAATGTATATTATACTAGTTCCTAATTTGGATATATAATGAGAATGGAGAAAATATCCTGCGGGAAGAGAATGCTGAGGCGTTAGAGCCTGACGATATCAGCGACAAATAGTCGGCCGCCGGGGGCATGCGCTCCTGCACTGCGGTATCGTATACGCGACACGAATTGCACATTGTCAAATTGTCCATTGTGATATAACAATTCCTAATTTTTCATCGGCATTTAATATTCGAAACCATAATAGCAATTCTGAGTTTATTAAATTTTAAATGTGTGTTTTAAATACATAAAATGTACTTAAGATATTGATATGATATAGGTATTATAATTTATCAACATACATCGCCATTATGATTGTATAGATAATACAATATACACATAAGATATCGAAACGATTTTTAACTCTAGATCCGTAAATAAAATTTAGCTAATTTTAGATTTAGAAACGTGTAACCCTGACCTTCCTAATAAGCTCGTGCCTAATGCGAGAGGGTGAATAACCTATGGGGTGAAGCTCATATAAATAAGAAAGCGTTATGTATGGCGTGAACGGTCACCAACTGCAGACAATCTGTGTTCTTACACTTTGATTACAATTTTTGTTTATTTTTCCCTACAGTGCTATGAATGCTCATGCGTGACGCTCAGAAGGATACCTTTTACTACATATGCTCGATTAATACCTTCTTTTAGAACTAGTACTACCGACTTTCAGAAATATAAGAACAATAAAAATATTTTTAAATTTTGCTACTGGCTATGTTAATTTTACGTAAATGTTAATTAAATATTACGGGCCTCTAAGGCGCACTATAAATATTTCGCAGAATAATCAAGAGTCTATTATCTTATCTTGTATAATGTAACTCTATCGCGTTGCTTGTACTTCTTTATCATGTTTTGTATTTATATAATTTATCTTAATACATTTATCTGCATAATTTTCAGTTAAATATTTCTAAAGTAGGTAATATTTCGACGTTAAAATGTGCAGTTAAATTTGAAATTATGGAATATTTTTATTCAAATATTTTATGTTAAATATAAAAGAAATTTCAGGTTTCACACATTTTTATCACTATCACTATAAATTTATACTATGGCAAGGATAGCACGACACTTGCTACACCGTTACAAATACTATCACAACATTTCACGTAAGTTTCGAGTAATTTTTCGGGTGGGGCGTTGCAGCGTAAGACGCAGCGTGCGGAGCCGGGAGAGGCACTGGCGCCCGCAGCGTCTCGACGCTCGCCGCTGTGACGCCGCGTTACTAGGCAACGCGCATCTCACTGTCTCGCTGCGCCTCGTTGGACACTAGGCTTGGCTCGCTACTTTTCGCATGTTTAATTTAATTTCTTTAAAACACAAAATAGTTATAATAATATGCAATTTTTAAACAGTTCATTTTTAACTTTTATTTATTTATATAATATTTTTGTCCCGTTAAACTCTACCTTGAAACTTGCCTACCGTGTTAAATACATATACTCGTATACTAATTATTTGGCTAAAAATATGGCAAGGCTTTGTAAAGTGGATATACCGTAAACGACTGATAAAGAAATGCATTTTTAAATCTCATAATATTTTTATTTAGTTAGTACAAAACGAAAACAGTTTCTAAAATTGTTATTTCTATTTGGTAAGTACAGTTGGAATTGCCTTATTCGAATTTTAAATTACCAAACCACTATAATTTTAATAAATATAAATCAAAACAAATTGATCAAATAAAAAGTTAGTATTGTAATTATCATATCTAAGAAAAAATCATTAAATAACACTTAAAGTATTAAACATTTACAAAACTTCTGTAATTATAAAACATTAATATACATATAATTAATAAACAATCCTTACAAGCAAAAAGATAGTAAAAACATTCGTTCCAAGTCCACGCTTAATAATTCTTTAAAGGCAGTAACATTATAATTCAAGTACAAAATCAGTAATTGGCATAATCTAACGAATCTAATTGAACTGGAACCTTGTCGGGAATGCCGTCGACCAACACTTTTATTTTTATTCATTATTCACCAGTCAGATATCCTTGAAGAAGCTTACAATAATATTATTCATGTGTTCTTTTAACTTAAACTTTTAAGTTAATATATGTATAACTTAAAAAAAATATTTTTATGAGTTATATTTAAATATCTAATTTCTGCCATGTTATGAATATAAATTATAATCATTTTTGTATGAAATAAAGAATCAAATTGTAAATAGTAAATACTACATGAATTACCACTACGTGTTTATTCATTCATAATTTTAGAAAGAACGTGGACGAGAATATGCAGCTAGCGATGGAATACACTTCCGTAAACAAATCTTGCATTAGCGAGGTAAAAGCGGCTATTACTCCTAGGTTAAATATAAGAACCTGTACATATGCTACCTCTGTTTATTCTATTCCCGTCAAAAATATAATCTTCCCGAATTACGCAACGTGTAATCGATGTCTTGCTATATATATATATATATATATATATATATATATATATATATATATATATATATAACTGGCATTACCCGCGGCTCCGCCCGCGTTCAAATGAGAAAAACCTAATTCTTAGGTTTTACATATTAGTATACTATTACAATGCAGTTTTTGTTTTTTTTCTCAGAAATGAGATATTTTTCCGCGGTAAAAAGTTTTAAAAAGTTAACAAATTTCATCAAAATCCCTCCAGTGGTTTTTCCGTGATGCGGTTACTGACAGACAGACAAACCGACAGACAGAAATACAGACAGACAGACAGACAGACAGACAGACAGACAGACAGACAGACAGACAGACAGACAGACAGACAGACAGACAGGCAAAAATTCTAAAAACTATAGATTCGGCCTCTGTATCGATAATAAAGTCTATTTCAATAAAAAATTCCAAAAAATATACAGATTCGGCTTAGTTACGATTTTATTATATAATTAAAGACCAAGAATGAAAGAGAAAGAAGATTTTTTTAATAAATGAAAAAGTAAAATTTTTGCAAATCTACATATATATTATGTGAACATTGGGTTGCATAACTTATCTTGAGTTATGATTTACGTTAAGATGAAAATAATTCATTTGGATTCTTAAACCATAATTTGCGCGAAAATCACGCTATTATTACACCTCAATAAAAAGGTTCACCGACTTCAAAATCACTTAAAAACTAATTAGATACATATGTTTTTTTATACCTACTTATTCTACTATTCATTAGAAATAGATTAATATACATTAAAATTTAAAACAGAACGATATAATAGAATAGATGTTCATCGTCTAGGTATTCATATTTGGCATAGATTTTATTTAATTAAAAATACAAAAACTGACTTCAAAAAAACTCTAAAAAGTAAAAAATAACTGATAGGTAGTTTTCATTTACTATGCATACCTAATCAGATATTTTCGAAGTCGGTGTGCATTAATTTGTATCGGCTGGCACCGACTTCGAAAATATATCTGAAAAGGTGTCAATAGTAATGAAAATTACCAATCAGTTATTTTTAACTTTTAGTGTTTTTTTTTTGAAATTGGTTTTTATTTATTTTTTAAAGTTTTTATTTTCTTTATTTTTGGTGTAGAGATAGTAGTGGTAAAATAAGAAAAAAAAATTAAAAAATTCAGTAGGTGAAAAATCAATCACCCCATATATTCTACATTTAGGGGACGTTTTTTCAAATTTAAATTCTTTTTTCAACCGACTTCCTCAAAAAGGAGAAGGTTCTCAATTCGGCTGTATTATTTTTTTATGTTTGTTACCTCAGAACTCCGTCATTTATTAACCGATTTGGACAATTTTTGTTTTGTTTTAAAGTGTATACTTCCAGACTGGTCCCATTTAAATTAAAATAAAATACCACCCTTAAAGGTGGAAAAACAGCTAATGATGAATTTAACCTACTTCTAATTGTCATATTGAGTTATTGACTTGAAACTTTGCAAGTGTTTCTATTTTTGTTGATAGTACAGTGGTTCGGTATTGTTGACCTTATCTGATGGTAAGGCCAGAAGGTGGATAGGTGGAACTTTTCAACGGCTAATAGTAGATACTTGTGCAGATCTAAGGTTAATTTCACTGCAAGCGCTTCAGTCCGTCAACTTTTATTTAAGCGCCACAGTTAACGAACTATGTAATGCTTTTACTACATTCTTATTGGCATGAGTATAAATAGCTTAATTATAAATTAGAAATTAGACTTATCAATGTAAGTTATCTTTTGATTTAATGAAGGAATACATTCCTTATTTTGGTAGTTGCCTTATAAATTTGTTCCTAATGATCTTCATTAAAGATACTACCGGATACATAATAAAGTAATTAGTAAGAACCCGAATTTTATTAGCTCATGTTGAATTTTAATAGTAAATGAAAATAACTTATACTATTTCGTGATGTAGCAAGTAATATGCTTCTGTAGAAAAAAATAAATTAATAAACCTCAACACCTATGTATTCATTGAAGCCATTTCAATGAACCTTAACACGACATCTCTGCAGTATTTTAAGTATAGAGTTGAATATCTTGCAAATTCCAGCTGATGCAGCAGCATCAGGCCTCATCAACAGATTACCATATCGTTACAATGTCGTTGAAGTAACAGGATACCAAGTTTCGAATGGATTAGATCTGTGGAAGGTTCTCAAATCCTTTTAACGTCTAGAAAAAAGCCGAATGCCTGCAAAAGGCTGAACGGATTTTCTTGATTTATAGCTACGAATACACTCGATTAAGTCACCTTTTAAACAAAAAAAAACTAATTTAAAATCGGTTCATCCGTGTGGGCGCTACAATGCCAGAATCCCTCTTTTACGTCCAGGGTTAATAATAAAATGTATTGTTTTAAATAGATAAAAGAATAACGGCTGCCTTGATTTAATTTGTAAATATTTAAAGATGAATATTTATTTTATGCGAGTATTACGATTCAGTCGTATCTGTGATTCCATACCGTCGTACCATCTGTGTGCTGTCTATCTTGTAAATTAGTTTTATAAGAAACATTTTTACTCTTCTACGTATTGGAATTCATTATGTCTTCTAGGAACTGAAAAATTTATAAAGAATTTTTATCAAGTTCTAGAAATCAAAGTTCCAGCTTAGACGTCGAGAGATTTATTAGAATTTGCAAAATATTTTATACCCTTATTTTCATATCATATATATACATGGGGATAAAATTGTGTAAAGATTTTAAATACAGTTTTTATTACTATACCATAAAGGTAATTTAATTATTATCTATACATATAATAAAATTCTAACTGAGCCGAATCTGTACATGAAATATTTTTTGAAAAATCTTATTGAAACATACATTATTATCGATACAGAGGACGAATCTATAGTTTTTAGAATTTTTGTCTGTCTGTCTGCCTGTCTGTCTATTACCGCATCACGGAAAACCCACTGGAGGGATTTTGATGAAATTTGGTAAGGTGATAGCTGGTTATCCGGGTCAACATATAGGATACTTTTTACCTCGGAAATATGTATCTTTTCTGAGAAAAAATACAAAAACTTCAGTGTAAAAGTATAGTAATATGTAAAACCTAAGAATTTGGTTTTTGGTCGTCTGAACGCGGGCGGAGCCGCGGGCAATGATAGTATCATATATATACATACATTGGGATAAAATTGTGTAAAGATTTTAAATACAGTTTTTATTACCATACCATAAAGGTAATTTAATGATTATTAAATATAAAAGTTGTTAACAAAATAAAATATTCGCGAAAAGCTGCGCTGTTTTAAGAACGCAACAATATTAGTTCCGGTCTATATCGTGCAAAGCTCCGTGTTTATTGCTCGTAGCCGATTCGATTTAAGCTTATCTTGAACTAAATTACAAATAAATGAAGACGAATTTTGTCGTCTTTCTAAATGTAAATTATTATTGATCAATTAATGAATTACGTAATAGTAATTATCTACAATCTAAGATTGACCTCATAAGATAACGCCGCAGATTATTGACTTTACTAACGTTCAAGAACAGTTATTTCAATTAGTGTTATGTAGGAAAATTAAAATGAAAAGATTAAAACAAAAATTAAAATTTTCAACACAATCAGATAAGTAGCAGTTATGCTACAGATTTTAATAGGTAATAAGCACAACACTGACTCGAGAGAAAGATTCGCAACTTAAAGTCAATCAGTTATCTAAAGTTTAACCGAACTCTAAAGCTTGCGGCCGCTTTGACGTCCAATTACAGTCAAAAGCAATTTATTTTAATCGTACTTCTATCAATCCATAACGAATAGAATATTATATTGGAAAACCTTTAGATAGTTCGAGATTCACTATAACCAAATATAAGATGACGGACCGCCATCACAGCATAGTGAGTCTATAATTGTACTCGGAAGTTTTGAAATTCCCGGGTTCGATTCTGTGCTACAAAATTACTATTATGTCTTGTCTATTATGTATTAGGTGTTGTCAAATTTTGATGAAGATAAAAAATAAGTTAAAGTTTTCTATATTTCTATACATATAACATATCCTCTTTTATCTCGCATCTAGAATAAGGCGTACTGTATTATATAAATACTAAATTAATCAAATATCTTTAAAAAGAATGTTTAATTTGTTAATGAATGTTATGTTCGTATGGATTTCCAATTACCGCCACCGTCTTATTTTACGTCTAACCCTAATAGTAGGTACACAAATAGAATCGCTAACAACATAATATTGTATTGCAACAGTAGAAGCTTCATGTGTAATCTTTAAACGTTTTGAATACATAAGCAAGACCTTATCGCAAGATCTGAGTGAAGGGGCGGCACTGCTATTGTCTAAATGTCAAATTAAATTTACAGCGACATCGAACACGCTACCCGCAATCAGACATTGACACTGTGACACCGACACCTGATGCGATGAATATCTCTTACAAAGATAGGAGACCACCCTCTCTGACAAACCTCAACTATTTATATTAGAAAATAACTACCAAGTCACAAATTTCTATTAAAAATGTCAGTCGGAAGAACATTTGCATTATACATAATTCTTGAAACCTAATAAAAGAAAAAATATATCCTCGCAAAAGTACTTAATGTCAATGATACATGCTCTTTATAACTACTCCCTATACTTATCATCTGCGGCTGCTCATGTTTAACCATAAACTCGCGTTTTATGACGGTCGAACAAACTGGAAACAAAAATCTCGAATCTGCTAGTACTGATGACATCATAAAGAAACAAAGATTTGTATTTCGCGTTTCTAATTTATAAAAAGTATTATTTTAGTAAGTAGTTTTGATATTAGAATTGTTATAAAATTGTTAACGTCAAAGTTATAGGAGCTCATAATATTATTTCTGATTGGCACAATATACTATGCTGGATGTCGCCGGTTCTATTTACATACTAAACCACTGAACATACAGATATCGGACCAGGTCTGGACAGTAAAGTGCAACGCTGAGTAACGCCGCCCAACACGCAGTGTCTTGATAATGGCGAAAGCGAATTTGCCATGCTCTCTCTATCTGCATAGGAAAGTCTATGTTGTAATGACTTTATATAATATAGTTTAAGTAATCACATCGAAAAGCTTTTGAATGTACCTAAACGCAAATAAAATACATAAACTTTTATAGAATTTATTGTAGGTACACATTTCGTGTATTGTAATGTAATGAGATCATCTATATTTACAAATCCACACAACATTAATATGTTCAACCTCGTAATACAAACCTTGGAAGCATTTAAAATTCCAAACAGTCGCATTAGCAGTACTTGTTCTCCGGAATAGACGTTCGTCTTACGTAATTTGCAAGATCTTGACTTATTTATGTTTTCATACCAACAGATATTAAATATTAATACTTATTACAGAATTTATATGTTACGATTCAAAAATTATTGTTCTGGATCCGTTTAAAATAATAACATAATCAGAGCTAGGGAACGTGTATAAGTAAAGCTTTTTTATTATCAGCCAGTAAAGCCAGGATGGTATCCTAAATTATTCATTCACGACTTCAGAAGCTAAAACACAGCCTCATCTGCGTACAACCTTTTCAGTGAACGATCTTTTATTCATGAAAAGTCTTGTGATTTTGTCAGAGATTTAATTTCGTTTCTCAAAGAAATTGACCGTTATTTATAAGATAGGTGTCGCTTACGTTTATAATTTATTAAAAAAATACATAAGAGGTATTCATTTTTATAACAGTAATCTATCTATACTATTTTTAACTGGCCTAGAAAATATTTTTCAAATTAAGTAAATTATTTTTTTAAATTAATTTTTAATAATATTAGTTAGATATATCATGATGAAACTAAAAGATTATGAAGGCTTAAGATCGAAATACTTGATTCTAATAATTTGTCACAAACAAAATTTATTTATTTAGTAATTTAGAATAAATTGTTTTAATAATATATATGCAATAAAAATACTATGGTGTCCTAGAACGGGATATTCCACTTTGCTTTCCATTATAAGGCAGTGGGGATTTGAATAGCCGCGTTAATCGATGCATTATCGCGAAAGAGTTCTGATCGACCATCAATACTGATAGACGCAATTACGCCGCTCTAACCGGACGAGGGGTTATCGCTAGCTCTTTACTTCGAAAATCTACAACCGATTAGGTCATTTTTGTACGTGTCACGCTTACTATTGTTAGAAAGTAATAGCACTGCCGACTTAGCAGGTTTAAACGAGTCCGAAATCAAATAATTTATAGGATTTATATTATATGTTAAATGTATATTTATGGTGGTTATAAAAATAACTTCATATAAACTTTGTAATGAAATAAATCATATATTTGAATTGATTTATTAATTGTAATTTTTAACATTCTAAACACATAATATATTTTATCGAGAATAACTTACGTTTTAATTTTAAATAAACAACATTGCGGTGTGCACAGGTGCAATTTGCGACTTATGTGTAAATGTGTAGACAAATACCAATATAAGTTTACATAAGTTTATACTTTAGATAGGTATATAAATAGAAACCAAATTAATGTTAGTAATGGGTTGGATTAGACTACAATATCAAATAACTGTCTAAAGTACGCGGAAGCTGCTGGCGAGTGCTAAAAAAGAGGAGAACTTTTAGAAAAAAAAACTTTAAAAATTCCAAATATTAGTGAATAAATGAACTTGTCTAGGCAAGTCATTAAACGATATTGAACCAAGTCATTTGCCTAGCGTCAAATTAAATGCCGGGACGTCATTTAGCCGCTAACTAAACGGCGCCGTTTAATGAAAAAGCTAGGCCGCTAATTAAACGGCTGATAAAACTAGTTGGCTACGACATATAAATTCTAACGCAAATCAATACGGAAATTAGAGACAGATTAAAATTGACACCGACAATAAATCGTCAAAAATTCGATTTTTATAGTTAGTGAAGCAAATTAAAGGTGTTAAAATATTAAAAAAATATAAATTGCCACCAATCATATTACGCGTTGAAAATAATTTAACGCAAAACATTTTAGCGCGACGACGGCACTTCAGTTGAAACTGGGAATCGAATGATCACAATATTGGTTCATTGCTCTCATTGTCCTATTAAATGGAAACTAAAAGTATCATTATCTTAAGAATTGTAAGATCTTTTGATAATATGAAATATGTAATAAAAATAATATTGCACATATTATATAATACATTACAATATACAAAATCATTCGAATATCGAGTAGTTATGGGTACATATATCATCTTTTAAAAGAAAATGTAATTTTGCAAGATATATTTATTTTATGCACCTTTCCTGAGTATTGCTACTTAAACTTATTTATTGAATAGCATGAGAAAGAAAAACATTTGCACAAACAAACAAAAGAGTAAACGGTAAAAAATTGACCTTTTGGGGCACCGCGTGGGCGTATGAGTGTGTTGGAAGATACGGTAAACAACATACAATATTTAAGTGAAAATTTTGTTTAAAGGTAGCTTTATTCCTGATTCTGTGGCTTAGGAACTTGACATTCTAAGCTTACAATAACTCAAGGTGGTCTCTGAACCTCTGCGGGCAATAACCCTTACTTTACGAGCGCTCTGGCACAAAGGTACATTAGTTGAACAACAGGAATAGGTAACTTGCGAATGCACCTTAACCGTGGCTGGGCGGCAGTTTATGATTTATAATCACCTCATGCAAATCTATAGCTGAATGTAGCCCGGCTTCTGCGTCATTTTACTCTGAGGTGCGCGTGCGGCGGCCGCGTGACGGCACCTGACGTACGAACCCGGTCATTTTATTCAATTTTCTACCCACTACATTCAAATTATAACAACGTCCATCAACGTGACTAGTAATTTATTTATTTAAATAACTGTAACAACCATGGTAGTACATATAGAAATTGTCTTTAAATGCGTGATGAATATGAGCCATAGTAACAGAAAATTACATATTATTTTATTACCCGTCTAGAGGAGACAGATGTAACTGGATATATATTCATTGGAAGTGTTGAACTGTTATTATATACGCACTTGCAAGAATATTATAGTTCACGTACGTACATAATAAACGTAAAACTTATAAGTAAAGCATTAAAACATTATAAGGTAGAGGAATCTTATGCCTCACTTTCACCAAATCTTTCTGTTCATTGGCACTGTAAAATTTCCAATATAAAATATAACATCGTAAACATTTGTTAAACTACTTATATATAACTTCAATAATAAAATCAACTTTCTCGTAACTAACGCAGTGTAATCATAACGAGTTGTAATAAAATGTACAATATATAAATCACAATCAGCTTGGAAATATTTTATATGAGATTAGAATTCCCTATGCGTAAATTCAATCAAAAATAACTACTATGTTATACTAACCGTGATCGTGTCGTAGATGCCATTCTGGTCGCTGCGAAGTGGAGAAGACACGGCAGTGGATGGTAGAGTGTTATCAGCTCGGACAGGCGGCGGTGACAATTGCAAAGGATCCCCATTACGAGCCCATGTCCGGTGGATTTGCCAGCTTGTGTCCGAAAATCTTGCCTTATCCTGGACAAAGTATTTTATATATGTAAAAACTTCAATTTGCAAAATAAGTTTATACTAAAATGATGAAGTATATTTTAAAAAATGGAAAAAAATGTAGCATGTACGTATTACAATTCTAGCTTTCATATCAAATGTTAAGACGTCAAGTCTTATTCAAAACATTGTTAGAGTTCCAACTGTTGCTAATTGAATTAGTACAAAAACTGAGGTGTACAACTAGGCATGTAATTAGCAACTGAACATAGTCCGGGCCATTTAAAAAGGTTTCGCGGCCAACGAAAAGCTTTCAGATCCGTGTTAAAACGATAATGCATACCGTTGTGCCGCTTGTCATGTATAAACCGTTTAGACATGCGATATGATTTGTGGCACACTGATTCCAGTATATGAGGGGAGCTAGAGTCATCTCTACTGGTCGATAGTTACTCGAAGGAACTTTAACATCCTCGTCACGTGCAAAACTTCTTAGCTGGACTTCTTTGTATTACGGACCACGTCTATCGTTCATACTATACAGGATACTGCCAGTGCATAATCTTAAAAGGCGCTAGGCACGTTGCGGCCAGGTGACCTCATAGCATAGTTAGCACTGATCCTTGTGAGCATCGTCTGAATAATTAAGTAATCCCTTCTATATAAAATTTATTCTTTTTATTTTATTACCAGAAGGCAGTGGTAGTCCAGTGGTAACGCGCTCGCTTGGGAAACCGAGTTAAGCGAGTTCAAATCCCGGGTCTCACATCTCTGATATTTTCATGTGCGAATCATTTCCAAGATGATTGCCACTTGTGTTAACGGTGAAGGAAAACATCGTAAGGAAACCTGCATGTCTGAGAAAACCTAGCAAGTTTTTAAAAACATGTGAAGTCCGCCAACCCGCACTTAGCCAGCGTGGTGGACTATGGCCTGGAATCAGGCTGCAGCAGTGGGTCGTTAAAAAGGGCTGAATACATCTTAGTACCTTCAGGTATGAATTACTTTAATAACTGTAAAATTAATTAAGAGCGCGCTCTAAGATTAATCTTATTTATAACTTATAATTTTTCTGTCTATATTTCCCAGGCTAGATTAAATGTAGAATATGTGATATCATTATTTTCTTAAGTTGGTCGCCCCATTTATTCTATAAATTAAAGTTATGCATGGCTTAAAATAAATTCACGTAATCTTAAATATACTTCAATAATATCTGAGAAACTAATTGTACATATGACCTTAGCTATATTGCTTGATACAGTATAAGGGGACTCATTCGTAATCAAAGTTACAATCCATGAGTTATAAATTACAATAAGTAAATCTAAATAAGAATGTAGATTTCATTGATCTCTTAGTAGAATAATGTAAAAATAAAGTATGTTTATATGTCAGAAAAATTGTGCAATTTTACAATTGGGTAACTTTAACTTAAGTCGATAATATAGTCCGATAACAGTAACTACTTCTACAAGACACATATTAACTAGTGTTATAATAGATAAATCTTTAAAAAACGAAATTGTAATAATACAATTTCACAAGTGAGCTTCGTTTGCTGCTAAAATATAACAGCCAAAAAAGTCGACTACATCTAATTCAGCTTTCTATATAAATATAGTATACTAGATTTGATCTTATAGGCATATGTACATGCGATAATAAACATTCCACGTGATTGATGGATGCATATATAAGCAAACAGATATTATATACGGAGTACGTACATGCGTGGGCGCAGGCTCCTGCACATCACATTTGGTTACTACTTTCCACACTTTGGAGAAGAACTAATAATACTATCTCGAATGACAAAAGAATATATAAATTATCTTTATTTTTTCATTACTAATAAATAATGGGTACAAGTGGGTCAAATTCAAGCCTAAGATAATAATTATCAAGTCTCGCATTCTTAAACCGATACCTCTGTTATTGTATTATTTTAATGGGGCACTGGCCGTCACAAACTATTTACATATTTAAACAAATATTTACATATAAAGTAAGTAATATTTGACTAAGTAATGTAGAAATGTTTGCTCGCTTTTCATCCTAGAGAAATCGTTGGTCATAGAGAGAGTAAGAATTTTAATATCAAATATGCTACCTAGTACCTACTACTTTTAAAATATGTTTATTACTGGGAAAGTATAATTATATAAATAAAATAAAATTTAAAATATAAATAATATTACAAAAATCAAAACATAAAGACCAATACCTACCAAATATTTATCCATATACCTACATAAAATCTGCGTAATATTCACAAATCAAGGAAAAATAAAAATTATACTTTGAATAATCTTATCTTACTCGTTTAAAGTTATAATAATAACAAATATGTATTTAAAAATCTAAATAAAATCCTTTTGCACTCTTAATGTATATTTTTTGTGTAGAGTGTAGAAAAACGCCTTTCGTATTGGATGAAGGTATCCAACGTCGAAGTGCAAAGTGGGAACCGAATCTGTGATACTTTTAGCGTTGAATGAAGCGATAGTAAAACATATGTACATACATATACCGCACTGTAGTAGTACAAGAGTAGGCAGCGTATAAGGCAAGAGTATCTAAGAAGTTTCAATGTTAATTCCTGCAGGAAAGTTCTCTTGGTCTACCACGAAGACAAGGAATGTAAAATGTTTATCTAAAAAGTGTATTTGGGTGGTTAGGTATACCTTGCCATTGTCATATTTTTAGTATATTTGGTTTGTATCTTCCTCTAAAGTATCTAAAAGAAAATGTTTTTTGAATCGCAATTAATATATACCTTAGAGATTATTAACTTATAATTTAATGCATGCAAACAGCATTTAATTATAACTAAACAATCGTATATCGAATAATCGTAATAAATATATCGAATATGTAGTTTAAAATAATGTATTTTTTTATTATAAAATCTTACCATTACCTAAGTTACTTAATATGATATTATATGTATGTATATGTACATAATTTTGAAATCTCCGTAAACGCTAATAATAATAGTAGACTAATAACAATTTCAACGATATTGCAACACACTTCTTTACTGATAAAACTTATCGCATATCACTTAAAGCGTAATAAATGTACACAAGTACGCTATATAAACAAAGGTCAAGGACAATCGGAGCACGTATTAACGGTGAGATTACTGCGACAGATAGCAAGCGAGGCGGCAGATCCCCGCGTTTT
Organism: Brenthis ino; assembly: GCA_921882275.1. Taxonomy (NCBI): domain Eukaryota; kingdom Metazoa; phylum Arthropoda; class Insecta; order Lepidoptera; family Nymphalidae; genus Brenthis; species Brenthis ino. Next base: position 22,979,080 of record OV170225.1, on the reverse strand, counting down.
CATATCTCACCCGCATAACTCGCTTCTAAAAGTAATAAAATGGGAAATTGTTGTGTAGAAATGTTATAACGTTTTTATCACAATATAATAAACTAGCATTGCCCGCGGCTCCACCCACGTTCAGATGACCAAAAACCAAATTCTTATGTTTTACATACTCTTACATTGCAGTTTTTGTATTTTTTCTCAGAAGTGAGACATTTTCCCGCGGTAAAAGTATCCTATATGTGGACCCGGATAATCAGCTACCATCATACCAAATTTCATAAAAATCCCTCCAGTGGTTTTCCCGTGATGCGGTAACAGACAGGCAAACAGGCAGACAGACAGACAGACAAAAATTCTAAAAACTATAGATTCGGCCTCTGTATCGATAATAATGTCTATTTCAATAAGATTTTCCAAAAAATATCTAATGTACAGATTCGGCTTAGTTACAATTTTATTATATGTATAGATAACGAATACCAAGAGGCTAAAAAACCGTTGAAAGTCAAAATTTTAATGCAAAGTGGGAAAAGTTTATTAATTCCCCATTTAAAAAAATGTCGGTGTAAATTTATAAACACGAATGCAATTTTAACATGCGTGAAACGATAGCTTAACAAATATTATGTTACGATTTTTGTGAACAACGTTGTTGTTCTATGGCTTCATGTTGAAATTCCGAGTTCAATTGACATTTGACACCTAACCATCAACATTTTAAGCGTCAACTGCGTGGGGTTCTTTGACACATGAAAGTAATAACTTATTGAGTTTGAAAGTACAACAAAAAATATTACCAATACACTTTCTAGTTATGCAAAATAAAAAAATTGTAATATTGATCCCACGTATAATAAATAATACGTGGGTTCAAGTTGAATGTTTTGGGTTTATCATATTTATCTACCGATTCATACTTTGTATCTGAAATAGAGTCGATGTATAATTATTGCTAATGCTAATATAATTACTTTGTAGAAATCAAAAAATACTAAATAATATGTGTTTATTTTTTACTCGTTAAGAAACCACATTAAAGTTGCCTAACAGTAGCCTATACATATGTTCCTCTAGGTCATAGTCTATATGTGTACTCATCCAAATATGTTCTGCCGTTTCAGTACGAAGAAGTAACAAACTTAAACACAAATGCAAAATAAACATTTATGAAGGTAGTCTAATAAAAAATTTGGCAAAAAAATTAAAAAAAATGGTAGGTACCCTGACTTCAAAATCATTTAAAAATCATTAACATGTTATTCCTATTCCACCTTAGTAGTTTTTTAACTTATATGAGAACACCTTTGAAGTATAATCCTATTTATTAAAAAATAATTAAGAAAATTGAGTTACCATTTGACTATATCGCATAATAAACACAAAAAGAAGACGACCGAATTAAATACCTTCTCTTTTTTGAACTCGGTCAAAAAAAGTAGAAGCGTATTAGAACTAGCATATACATAATACTTTCTTAGATTTACGCGAATGTTTGACATTATTAAATAAAACTATCTTTTCGGATTATTTCGCGGATTTATTTTGATTTTTGGTTCCCGACGTTTCGAATGCTTTACAGCATCCATGGTCACGGGAGAAACTGAGCATATACAGTTAGTCCTACCACATATAGTATAATACTCTTATAATACAATATAATACTCTTATAATACTCTATAATACTCTAGGTCTTACTAAAAATTTTGTGGATCATTACTACGATAATCGATTATTATCGCATAAACTCGTTAGTATTAGGATGTTATTCCAATTTGCAAATATAATAGCAAACAAGAACTTACCTGCGGCCTTCATGTGATAAGATAACCTTGCCTTCCAATTTATTTCATACTCGACTCGCTCTAACGCCAAAGTCAAACTAACGTGCAAAAAAAATTCTAATGAAACGCTTATCGTTGTTGTCGTTGTACGAGCTCTACAACCGGTTGGTATTTTCATATGTTTCAAAGCGGAAACTGTTTACCTGTTATTTGCTAACAATAGCATATAAATATCCATTTCTATCGGCACATACATATATATACTCGTATTTTATTGGTAATAGTACTCGTATTAAAAATATTACTTTAAAACTACAACCTAGAATATTTCTGTATCTTGATCCAATTAATGTTAAAATAATAATACCTCATGTACAAAAGGATCATCTGAATGGGAAACTTGTCTCTGTTTATCTCCGCTAAACGACAATCTTCTTTTGAACAACTTCATTTTTAAACAGCCTCCGCCGCAAAAGTCACCTCAAGCTGCAGTCAACACGGATCATTATTTACTAGCTAGCGCACTTTAAACGTCATTGTAGCTGATAATATGTTAATACTAATGTTAGCGATAATCACTTGATACACGATTTTTCTTATAGAACCGGATAACAGTATTTTCGCGCCATCTAGTCTGTGTGTCGGTAAGTCTGTAAGGTGCGAAGGCCGGTAGCGCATGTCGAGTGGATCGTAGTGCGGTTCGGTCGCGCGCCCGCCGCGCACTGCTAAGCTGGCGTGCGACGCGGCGCGACCATCGCGACCGCCGTCACCTTCCAGATACATTACGCCCTGCCCGCACACTGAATAACCGCAACAATAAACACAAACCTTATAAACGTTATGTAGAGATTAAAAATAACAAGGATCTTCTCGTCAATAACTTTCAGTGTGTAATCATCGGAATATTTTTATTATTTGAATAGCTTTAATTGATAATAGACCTCTATCATATATATATATATATATATATATATATATATATATATATATATATATATATATAACTTTACCTAGACTGTGAATGCTAGTATCGTTCATAAGTTTAAAAACTCTACATTTAGCAAACCCTTTCATATAACAAAAACTAAAATAATATAGGAGTGAAGTAGTTTTATAAATATTTCTAAAAAAATGTGTTTGGTATATACTTCGGATATAGAGTATAAAGTTAATTTAATAGTTTATAGAATTGTTGTGCATTTGTACTAACTTCGCTGTAAACCATTATCATCTGAAAGAATATATTTTCTTATTAGCATTTGCAATATCCGCTTCCGTTCGGAAACTAAATTGCGCTGTAACACACTAAATTAGGAGCATAGGAAAACATCCGCTGTTACCATAAACAATATACTAATATTAGAGTCCCCTTAGGTCTGGGTTTGACATTTATGCCAATTACTGGAACACGTATATACAACAACAAACTCGATTCAACATAGTGAACGAGCATTACCATTTATTACCAATATATACGAGCACGTGTAAGTCTTTGTATGATCTTATTATAGTCACGTAAATATTTGACGTGTAATTATTACATAGTGGAGGAGCGTGACGATAAAGTTAGGTTGGTATATATACCTTTACTTTGCAATGCTAATCTATCATTAGAATATTTCTTATTTATTCATATAAGTTACAGCATATTTATTAAATAACTCCTCAATAAATAAATTTCATTTCAACTCTTCAATGAAATAGAACCAAGTGATATCAATACATTGATGCAAATAAAAATATAAATTGTTTGTTGATGTCATCAATCTCATTTAAAATGCGTTATTAATTAGTTATTAATTATATAAGCTAAATTAAGTATTATATATAAATTTCCAAGAAATATAGACGTGTTCCAACTCTTAGTATAATAAATTGCGCAGTTCGTTTTAGTTTAATATTCTGGGTGTGCTTAATGCTGAGTCTACTTCAAATCATTAATGGAGCTACCAACTGTCTGACGGTCCGTATACAAAAACTAAAATAAAACAATATTTATTTAATTTACACTTGACGAAATATTTAAAGTTCTAAATGTATTTATTAATAAATTAACACTAAAGGAATAAATTTATTTTCTGTGAAAGAGTAAAAATAATGTTATCTATCCCAGTCTGCACCACGTAAAACTACACCTCTAGTATCAGAGCTCCGGTCAGCGTAAATATTATACCTATTGTCTATCTAAATATCTGAAATTGCAACTTTATTTTTTACTAGCAACTCACCCTTGCTCCGCTCGGATTCGTCCCTAGTTATATTTTAATGTTGACTTGTTGAGTATAGATTTCTCTGCGATGTAATATTTTCCCGTTGTAAAAAAATATATATTAACCCAGATAACCAGCTATCATCATACAAAATTTGATCAAAATCTGTCCTGTAGTTTTCTCGTGATGCGTTCCGAGACAGACTGACAGACAAAAATTCTAAAAACGATTGATTCGATTATAAGATTTATAAAAAAATATTTAATTCGAGTCAGTTAGAATTTTATTAAAAAACATCATAGTCATTTCGTTTAACGTAATATATTATATAATATACATTTTCTCGGATACAAAACCACAATGGATTATAGCAATGCTCACAATCGCGATCCGCAAATTAAATACGCCTGCAGCAAGGAAAGAAGAGAGATTAAGTACTAAATTTTAGCTTTATAATGAAAATCTTTTCTATAGACTACATCTTCTTGATTGGATTCGTCACAAGATATAATACTACCGTATAACTAATAAGTAGTTCTTGAATGTATTTCTGTCAATAATAGTCTATTGTTAATGTACTTACTAGTACTTGTTCAGCCAAAAATGTTGTGAAAATAAAGCTAAATATGAATAGTACATATGTAAGTCATTCACTAAAATATATACATATAAGTTAAAATAATTGTAATACTTGTAGTTGAATATTAATTTAATTTTATTAAAGAGCAATAATATCAAGTTCCAAGTAATTCTGATTATAAATATTTTTTTGGATTGTATTGTAACGTGTATTCCTGTGTCACTCTCCAGCCCTCTAAATATCTCCACACAAAAAATCAGGGCAATCCGTCACTCCGTTTCGACTTTCGACGTGAAAGAAGGACAAACAAACAAACACACTTTCACATTTATCATATTAGTATATGGATGTTTTTTTATTTTATTTAAGTGTTTGAATATTATTTACAATTTTACTTTATATTACAGTATAAAACGCTATTTCTCCATAGAATGCCTAGAAGAGTTCTTTTATTTTATTTATTATTTTATTTAGGATCTTCAACTAAAGATATACACAATATACAACATCATATAAAAACAAAAAGCAAATAAGGCTCACGACACGTGTGCTCCTTCACTTATAGGAGACCACAGCATGCTCATTAATATATTATAAGTTATAACCAAGTTTAAACTAAGAAATAAAAACTTTTTAACAAAAAAATAAAAACCAACTTCAAACAAAAGCACTAAAAAGTAAAAAATAACTGATTGGTAGTTTTCATTTACTATACATACCTAATCAAATATTTTCGAAGTCGGTGTGCTTTGGCTAAGTAATTAAAGCCTACCTATTAAATACATACCTAATCAAATATTTTCGAAATCGGTGCCAGCCCATACAAAGCAAAGCACACCGACTTCGAAAATATTTGATTAGGTATGTATAGTAAATGAAAACTACCAATCAGTTATTTTTTTATTTTTAGTGCTTTTGTTTGAAGTCGGTTTTTATTTTTTTGTTAAAAAGTTTTTATTTTTCCCTTTTTAGTGTAGCAAAGTAAGAATTCTAAAGTATTAGGCTTGTCAAACCAAACAAAATAAGTCCAAACTCAAAGTATCTACTATTAGTCGTTGAAGAGTTCCGCCTATCCACCTTCTGGCCTTACCATCAGATCAGGTCAACAATACCGAACCACTGTACTATCAACGGAAATAAAAACACTTGCAAAGTTTCAAGTCAATATGACAATTAGAAGTAGGTTAAATTCATTATTAGCTATTTTTCCACCCTTAGGGGTTTAAATTAAAAAAAAATACCACCCGTATTATTTTTAAATTTAAATGGGACCAATCTGGAAGTATACCCTTTCAAACAAAACAAAAATTGTCCAAATCGGTTAATAAATGACGAAGTTCTGAGGTAACAAACATAAAAAAAAATACAGTCGAATTGAGAACCTCCTCCTTTTTGAAGTCGGTTGAAAATTAATGTAGGTACTCTTCTAGAGGTAAGTCCACATTGGTCTCTGTACTATTTATATGACAATGTTAATGTGGAGTAAAGTAGGTATATAATTATAAAAATATCAAAAACGGTGTATTTATTTCAAATTTAAAAAATACCTATTTTAACAAACCCTTAGATTAATCTGATAATTTATCAAAAAGTTTCTGAGTATAGTAAGATACTGATAGAATGGCATCGTGAAGAGTCAAGACAGAATAGCATCGTAATGATGTACACAAAGCTCTTATTATATTCAGTGCTATTTGGGAATAAAACAACTATCAACAAGTATTAGAACAGGTATCTTAACTCATTTACAGTCAGACCATGACATTTGTTGAATCTCAACAGATATTTCACCGTACGCAATAAAGTGTAATATATTGCAAGTTTTGAGCTCAAGCCCGAGTGGCTCATTTATCTCAATCATTAGTAATATGCATTGAATTTATGTGAGTTTATTGATGATATTTTCGTTGAATAAACATAAAAATCAAATTGTATTAATAAACGTAAATTTATTATCTATACGCTTATCAAATACTTTTAGTCACTCTTGCATTAATTTTGCGTAAATAGAGATTTTTTTTAAATAATTTCTTTATAAAGTAAAAGTTCATCAATTTCAAAATTAATCTAAGTATTATTTTCTACTATTAGCAGTTGGTTTTGTTTTCTTTAATATTTCTCCCTTATCTATGTAATTGACTATAATCTATAACAAAAAGAATTATGAAAATCGATTCACAATTGGTGACATACATAAGAATTTACTAACTCCTAGTCTTTGAAATCGGTCAAAAATAACTAAATTTGTCGTTATGATATTTTTTGAATAGTCCTGAGTAGTTGTCCGAAGGCCCACCCTTACACCACGGGAACGAAAACATATCAGGAATGCAGTATCATGTTAGTGTGAACGCGTTAATGTTTGTAATGTGTTTAACAGCTCAGTATCCTTGCGATACGTTTATTTTCTCTTCCAGTAAGACAAATTATTATACACATTAGGAGATCAATAAGAATATGTTAATGGAACATTAAATATTTGACAAAATGTATAATAACTAAAATTTAAAATACGCCTACTACAATAGACTTTTATCACCGATTTATAATAAAACTATTCAATTTGTACACAAATACAAACTCGATTCTTCTTCGTACGAAGACCCTTTGATACAGCAGCATTTTCAATGCCTATTATACAACTTTTAAGTATAAATTACAAAAATAAAATACCGGATTGCGTAAAAAGCTAACTAAAAAGATCAGAAAAAGTTGAAGAAGAAACATAGTATAATGCAGTCGGTGACATATTGTACATACATACGTCATAAGACTCGCATCTAGCTATAAAACATGTGCGTACTCGTATATATACGTCTGACTACATAATACTATATTTCTTCATCGACTTGTTCTGTTTTAACGATTAGTATAGATTTTTCAGAAATGAGATATTTTCTCACAGTAAAAAGTGTCGTATATGTTGACCCGAATAACCAGCTATCATCATATCAAATTTCATCAAAATCTGGCCAGTGGTTTTCTCGTGATCCGTTCCCAGACAGACAGACAGACAAATAGACAGAAAAAATCTAAAAACTATAGATTCGGGCTCTGTATCGATAATAATAACAATTTCAATAAGATTTTCCAAAAAATATTTAATGTACAGATTCGATTTAGTTAGATATTTATTATATGTATAGATTTCTTATCCCAAATCACTTTTAAACATATAAGTTACATATATATTTGTAATCACCTCTTGCATTTTAATACCCCATTCGATTGATTCGGACGTTTTTTTTTTCAAGACAAACAATTTGGCTCCTGGGATCCGCCACTTTGATTTTCAATATCTAGGTACATACATAATATATACCCTATGATACTCGCGCTATGAAAACGAACCTAACGGCGTATAAATTATCAAAATCTGTTAAGTCGTTTAGTTATTACAAGGGAACATAGGGTAGACATATGTCATACGTACATATATATATATATATATATATATATATATATGTCAAACATATAACCCTCCTTTTGGCTTTGCCGCTGTCGGGTAAAAAGGAGTGCATTATTCTGAATATTCTATAGAACACAAGCCACATTTTGACACCACGTCTGACGCGCGACTTTCTTGTTCACATTCCATTATCATAATCATAATGGAAGTGCATACAACCAGCAATTTCCAGCCACAAACGGCACTTCGTATCAGATAACAAGCTTATAATAAAGAATATATTCAGTGAGCTGAATACACGAAAGTTATTAATCTTCTTTGACATGCCTTCGAAATTTGCTAAGTTTAATTTATTGTGTAATATACCAGCTTCATTTGTTCTGCATTCACTGTCTGACCACAGTTTATGTACTTAAATTTACTACATAATAAAACTTGATGACCGATGCGGCCTACTACGCTAGAGGTAGAGGTCGTAGTTTCGATTTCCGAAAGCAGTAATATATTATATTGACCGTTATATTATCCATAACAAGATACCAATATGAAAATGGTGACAATCCATTGTATAGACAAATAAATAGAATGCAGTTCACGGAGTAAAAACTACGTAAGACTTTCTCCGGTACAACATACGGAGGTTAGAAGCACGCAATATATTTTTGTCATATACATTGCCATATTCTTCTAAATAATCCGTGAGTGTCATAAGAAAACCAGTCCTAGCGTCTAGATGTCGAGTCTTTACAAAGAGTTAAAATTAAATTAAATGTTTGTTCGTAGTAGAATATATATTTATAGCATTAAAATGTAAAAACCCCGTGTATTAAGAATATTACATTTTGACTGACACTTACATAATTAATCAGCTGAGACATTATTAATCAGTGATTTAACTGTGATATTGACCCAATTAAAATACCTATATTATGTATTTACAATATGATAATAAAATTTTGATATTTTAACAATATAGAGTACAAAATGTAGCCAAGAGATGACATCACTACATAGTATAAAATCAAGTCGCTACCCGCTGTCTGTATATCCCTAAGTATGCTTAGATGTTTAAAATTACGCAAGGCATTTTGATGTGGTTTTCACATTACATTGGCTAAAATATAACGATATTTGTTGGAGGTGTCGGAAAAAATAAGCCGTCTGGGAGCTTTCAACGAAAACGCTGCCTGAACCCTTTGAGATATATGGTGGAATTGTGTCTACAGAAAAGTCTGCGATGGCATATGTCTATCTCTTAAGGATAACATATTACATCCATTTTAGTTTAAAACGTACCTGGGAACGAACCCGAGCGAAGCGAGGGTGAGTCGCTAGTTATACATACAATAAGATTATAAAGACACTTACTGTATTTTGAAGCCGCTGTAATATCTCCGCCGAGTTGGCTGGATCTGAGAGCTCGATTGCGCCAGATATCTGAAATAATGAATATTATAACAAAACCTCTCGTGACTTCTATAATTAGCAGTATTACATTTCTATAGTTCATTTCTATAATTAGCAATATTTGTAGTTATAATTTAAAAGGCAAACAATAACACAAGAAAAATTTAGTACTCTGTCTTAATTATATTAAAAAAAATCTATTTAGGAACATCTATTTATTTGTAGTAATTCATGATGATAGTAGTGCTAGGTATTGTTATCGGTAAATTGAAAGTGTATTAAGAAAAAGTTAAATAGATCGGAAGCTTAGTTGATATATGATTCTTAATGTAGAAACATGTGATATTTAAATGTAGAAAAAATAAATGCTGGTACCTACATTGTTCATAAAGACATTTCATCTTGTCGAAAAATCGTATAACAAAAGAATAGTGGACCACAAACGAATAAGTGGGCTAATAGCGCCCGAAGGAGAAAATCGACGTAGCAGAACAATGTTCATGTCTGCATTTTATGTCTATGGGATACTGCCATTATTTCATGAATAACCGCCTCGATATCATTCAAGTGCTAGTATCCTATTCATGTAAATAGAAATAAGTACTTTAATAGTAGGTTAGGTAAAAAGGATCTATAATGTTAGTATCACGATAAATCTAAGTATTTTATAAGACTTGTCTAAAGTTTTAATATTGGTCCACTTGAAGGTTACTTTAAAACAACTCTGGCAAATAGCCAGGGATGTAGGGTACGGGCAATTTATCAGTATTTTATTATTACTCAATAACAAACAAATAAATATGTAGTTAAGTTTTATATAAGCAGATAAGGTATTTATATAAACTTTATTTGTATCAGACATGGTGCAATAGAATATTATGTCTAACTGGCAAAGTCTTTTGCACTGGAAAATGGAATTGATTTGTTTGACGTTGAATGGCGTCTAAATATTTTGCTAGATTAGTATGATTTAGTAAATTAAGAATTTGTCAACATAAATAAATCATAGTACGACTAATGAAAAGCTAAGCCAATTATACTTTTTTTTATAGAACATAGCTATATTTGCAAATTGCATAATTAATAATAGTTGTTATTGCCAGATGTGACGCTTTGGCCCTTAAATTTAGAATAATAAGAACTAGTGTTTCACATAATACTTTCTTAGATTTACGCGAATATTTGACATTTTAAATAAAATAAAATAATCTTTTCGGATTTTTTCGCGGATTTTGAACATTTTTATAATTTTACTTACTTTTATAATTGAATATGGAATATTATTTATTTATTTTTTGCTGCTATTATTATAGTTATTACAATTTTAAAAATATTAATTAGGAATCTATATTTAGTGTTGCCATTATTATATTTATAACCATAAAGAAAAATATAAAATATAGTATTAATTATTTAAGCCATATAATTGTTCTACGCGTAATTTAAAAAGTTAAAATTAATTAAGGATAATAATTTAAATTTAGTTTGCTATTATTTAAACAGACAAATTACTAAGCAACACTAATTACTATATACTTTTACAAAAGAAAAATGAAAAATATTAATCTGATATGCTGTCATTTTGATCCACACAGTAAGATCTGAAGGAGTAAATTCTGTTATTTGTGGGTAGGCTGTCTGTAACTGTTGTATTAGTTTATTTTATATTTTTTAGCTTGAGAATTCCTCTTCTAATGTCATTATTTTATGTTTCATATAATTTATAGTAACATCATAAAGTTTGTATATGTCTTATAAAATTATAAAATAAACTAATACGACAGTAACAATTATAACTTTGAGACATCTAACACCTCAGTCTCGTGACCATGATTGCTGTAAAGCATTCGGAACGTCGGGAACCAAAAATCCAAATAAATCCGCGAGAAAATCCAAAAGATAGTTTTATTTTATTTAAAACTAGTGTTTCTTTCATCAAATGTAATATGTAAATTAAAAAAATTAAGAAGGACGAGACAGTAGGGAATATGCGTGTGATTTAAAGGTATTTTTTTTTCTCGCCTTTATTGCTTCTATATTAAGCCTATATTAAAAAAAAATTAAGTAATTTTTTTTATTAAGAAAATAATTATTAAAAAGTACAAATATAGATGACAAAAATTCAAACTTCAAAGTAGTTGGAATGAACGCCATTGGTCAGACCGAATATGACGTCAGAGTATATCACAACAGAGCGATTAGCGATTTTGTCGCCTAAAAATTGAGACGTCATTTTTCTGTGAATATCATACTGTGACGTCACGAAAAGCTCGAAATGGCGAGCGTTTAAAGTATACGTAGCAGTATGATATTTATAATGATTTTTTTATACTACATTTTAATTTTTTGGAGTTGGATATATTTTTTATAATTATATAATTACGTAAACTATTGTATAAAAGAATAAAAAAAAACATATTATTTCCTGTTAAAAAAGGCATGTAAGTTTTGTTTTTATCTCAGCTTCTTCAGTTTAACGAGCATATTTTTAATGTTTATCATACAAATATCTACGATTCAACATAATTGGAAGCCTAAATTTAAAGTTGCCATCTTGGTACAATTTATACCCACGTATATAATATACATACATTATATATACACTCATGTAGGTAAACATTAACACCGAACTGTTCTACATATATAGCATAAGCATTATAATACATTGCAATGTAAATTAACTGTAGTCCATAATATTATATTCATTTATCCTAACTTAGTAGCAGATTGAACGTAAACAATAGAAACATTAAGATAAATGGCACTTACTATCAACATTTCTTAATATAACTGACTTTGGACCGCAGCTCTATCTACGCAGTTTATTTAATCAAAATTTTTCTAACACTCCTAGTGTAATTAATTAAAAATGGCAAAATAATTTTTCAACCACAAAAAAAAAATCTCTTCAGCATTGACATTGATAATGTTTACATAATCTAAATATAACCTTAGGTATATATTTTTAATAGAAGCAACAGAATTATTTATTTGCTAACTATTGACTACTTAATCCTTAACCACTTAAATAATATTTGTGATAGATTAAGAAATATTAGTTCTGGGCATTTGAGCACAACTACTGTCTAAGATACTTATAGTATTGCTGTAACCTGAACTTACACACTTATGAAGATAAAGAAAATGCAGACAGCGGGGAAAATGTGATAAACGAGCTATATTCGACATCAAATACAGGTTTATATGCTTACTTGAAGCTCGAGACTGTCTTAGAGTAGTAATTTGTGGTTATTGTCTGCATGGTATCTCCCATATTGGCCATGCGATTGCCGCGCTTTATACCGATATTACAAATTGAAGTTTGAAAGTTTACATTATCTTTTAAGGTTTCTGCATACCGATATGAACAACACAAATCATATCTCCATTTTCATGAATTTTATGGTAAAATAATATTCTTTAAGAGCTTTATTAAGTTATTCATATACCAAGATATTTTATCTGACATCAAAATTTCTAAAATTAAAAGGTGGAAAAGAAAACTATCAAGTTTTACCACAACTATTCAACTTTTGCTGTGGTAAACTAAAAAAAAGACAGTGTAATGTTTCAAATACGTGCATATATAAAATAAACATGTCTTATTTTAAACTAATAAGCATATATACTACAATAACATTTATTTAAATAAAGAAGAATACAATAAGGGCGTGTAAAATAGTATAGAAAAAAATAAGTTATACCTTTTTAATAGACTACTAAAAGGGTCCGAAAGAATTTTTTTACTGTCAATAATCCTTTTTTCAACCGACTTCTTCAAAAAGGAGGAGGTTCTCATTTCGGCTGTATTTTTTATGTTTCTTACCTGGGAACTTTATGGGTCATTTATAAACCGCTTTGGACAAATTTTATTTTGTTTGAGAGTGTATACTTTCAAATTGGTCCCATTTTAATTTGAAAAACAAAATACCACACCTTAGGGTGGAAAAATAGCTAGTGAAAATTTAGCCTACTTCTAATTGTCATATTGCCTTAAAACTTTGCTTGTGTTTCCATTTCCGTTGATAGAGCAGTGGTTCGGTGTCGTCGACCTAATCTAATGGTAAGGCCAGAAAGAAGGTGGATAGGTGGAACTCTTCTACGGCTAATAGTAGACTTAAAATTTGGGTTTTTAGAGCCAGATTTTTTAGTGCTACTAATAAAAGCGAAGCTAGTCTGTCAGTTTTCATATAAAAACTGGCATCAAACAAACTTAAACGGCTTAAACGAATATTTTATTAAAATACTTTCTTCTGACTTTGCTACTAAACATAGTTTATAGTCTACACTAAAAAGAGAAAAATTAAAACCTAAAAAAACCGATTTCATAAAAAAAACACTAAACGTGGTGTGTTTTGTTATGTTCGAAAATATTTGATTACGTATCTGTAGTAAATGAAAACTACCAATCAGTTTTTTTTTTACTTTTTAGTTTTTTTTTTTGAAGTCGGTTTTTTTTACTTTTTAATGAACACTTAACAGGTTTTACTTTAAGCATATCAGCCCATAAAAATTTTGATATTACTACCCCGAGGGTTTTAATAATTACTTTTAAAGTCATTAAATTAAAAACTAATAATAATAAAAGTAAGATTTTACTATGCTTGCTGTTTACGTCGGTAAGGTAAGTTACCTACTTGTACATAATACATACATACTCGTATATCGTATTCATAGCATGCGTAAATCCTTAACAGTCCTTAAAGATTTGTGTTTAATTTGACTGTCTGAAATACATTATAATACGCAGAATCTACTTCTAAAAATTATATATTATTAAAATAAAAACCGACTTCAAACAAAAGCACTAAAAAGTAAAAAATAACTGATTGGTAGTTTTCATTTACTATACATACCTAATCAAATATTTTCGAAGTCGGTGTGCTTTGCTTTGTATGGGCTGGCACCGATTTCGAAAATATTTGATTAGGTATGTATTTAATAAGCAGGTTTTAATTACTTAACCAAAGCACACCGACTTCGAAAATATTTTATTAGGTATGTATAGTAAATGAAAACCAACAATCAGTTATTTTTTACTTTTTAGTGCTTTTGTTTGAAGTCGGTTTTTATTTTTTTGTTAAAAAGTTTTTATTTTTCCCTTTTTAGTGTAGACAGTAGTAGCAAAGTAAGAATTCTAACGTATTAGGCTTGTCAAATCAAACAAAACAAGCCCAAACTCAAAGTATCTACTATTAGCCGTTGAAGAGTTCCACCTATCCACCTTCTGGCCTTAATATCAGATCAGGTCAACAACACCGAACCACTGTACTATCAACGGAAATAGAAATACTTGCAAAGTTTCAAGTCAATATGACAATTAGAAGTAGGTTAAATTCATCATTAGTTGTTTTTCCACCCTTAGGGGTGGTATTTTTTTTTTTAAATTTAAATGGGACCAATCTGGAAGTATACCCTTTCAAACAAAACAAAAAATTTCCAAATCGGTTAATAAATAACGGAGTTCTGAGGTAACAAACATAAAAAAAAACATACAGTCGAATTGAGAACCTCCTCCTTTTTGAAGTCGGTTGAAAATAAACTTATTGTTGCAAACTACATTTTAGAAATAAGATACAATTTATTTATAATGTTATGCAACATATACTGTTTCACACCACTAAAATTAAACTATGCACTAAACCTACTTAAATATAAGCATGTTGTGGGGTGCGAAATAAAGATTACAGAGTAATACCTAATGAGCTCAACATATTGAAAACACAGTAAAGGATTGTTTATAAAGTGAATTTAGCGAGGTTCGTTAAGATGCTCGGCCACTCCACATGCCGCAATGCCGTAAAAATAAACCTAGCGCACCACTCCCTGGCTGAAGTCGGCAATCGGCCTCATTCGTGTTACTTGATCGACAACAGGCCCCCACTTACCAATCTGTTTATTGGGTCAATCAGGAAATCGCAAAGTTAATACCACATGTTTATTTTCATAGACAATTTCCCGTTGTTAATGATGAAACACGTTAAAACTTAAAAGTAATTCATATTGCATTGACTGAGTAGAATTTCTGAACGCCAGCGGAAATTGAATATTTTCGATATGTATTCAGCCCTTTTTATAAATTCATACTGCTGGGCGTGGCGTCCCTTCAATCCGAGGAGGATTAGGCCAGTCTCTACCACGGTAGCCAAGCGCGGGTTGGCGAACAATACCTATAAATATACAGGTTTCCACACGATGTTCTGAGATTACTCTTTTCAGTGGGCGATGTACCATGTAGGTTGCTCCTGGTACTTCTCTAACAGAAGAGTGGACCGTGGGAGCAACCCTTTGGTTATGTAATCTGCTTCGGTAGACCTGCCATCGGGGCGTCGTGGTTGTTGGAGTGCGTAAGCGATTAAGACGGGGGAGGTTCTGTTGGGTTTTAGTAGATAGTACTGGGTTTCTAGCCGGTGAGTCCCACATAACCACCAGTATGTATACAGGAGGTATGCGTAAATGCATTTCCAAACATTAAAAAAAGGCTACAACTGCTTAAATTTTTTCTATACATCACCCAAAATACGACTAAAATTATTTACGTCAGTCACAGATATTCTGGACACCAGCAAGGTATATAATTTAAATATCCCGCGTTGGACACTCGGGACTATTAACTGTCAGCCAGCTTGACCGCAATTTGTAAGCATGTTCGTAATAATTATAAGGCGCGGTGGGCACCAATCAACATCTACATTTTACTTTGACAATTCAATATGATTCCAAAATATTATGTATTTCGTTAAATTACCTAAATAAATAAGAAAAGTATTTTTTATTTTGCTCTTTAAAAATTTTATGCAAAAAAAGTGCGTGTGTGTGGAATTCACACATAGACCATAGTAGAAGTGAAACTTCAGAAAAGTAACCTACGAGAGAATGAGATGAATATAGAGTGTCAGGAGTAGGATAATTATGAGGTTTATTTTATTCATAATATTTTTACTAAGTTTAAAAGTTACATTTTATATGACCTAAATAATAAATATACGTTACATAATATTATTCAGTAATTATTACAATAATATATTTATAGAATATCATATACGGAAAAAATATAATATAATATTATATTTGTCAGACAATAACAGCGGTTACCATGGCAACATGGCAATGTATTCTATCTCATTCTCTCGCCGGCTTAATCCTATGGTTTGTCTCTTTTTAGGGTCGCATTTTCGTTTCATCGCGTTTCAAATCACAACGATTCTAAAGAAGTTTCACTTCATAAATAAATATTTTATTCAATCGCTTAATTGTTTTATTAGTAAAAATAACATCCAAAATAGCACAAACATACGTATGAAGCAAATTCATTTAAACTATTTTAATAAGCATACAATGAATTCCCACACAAATTATATTTTGCTTGAACTACTTAAGTTATTTATTTAAATGAAAGTCCACGAGATAAATTATGCATTTGAAGAGCTTTTTGATGCAAAAGCCGCCTTAAACGGTTTAATTCACAAGGTGACTTTAGACGTGTGCACGAAATGCGAGACGCCACATGCATTGAACAAAATATTTAAGGTGAAATGGGCATATCGTCTTTAGAGTTGATTGTCGGACACGCAATTGGCGCTCGACAACATCACACCAGGACACCTCTCACCAAACTGGAGCATATTATGTATCTACATAAAATTTTGGTAGGTGTATAAAATGTGGACAAAACACGGATTTAAAACCCAAAATGAGTTCAAGTGATATTAAATTAACGACATATTTTATTGTTATTAGCGATAATAAAGTTAAAGTTGATAATTAAATAAATGAGTCAATCGTGTAAGAGAATATAACAACGTACCCCACATTTATTAATTTAACTGCTTTGTTTTGATCTTCAGGAAATGATCAACGTTCAGAAACATAATCACATAATACGATATTTAATGGAGTAAAATCGCCTTTCGTAATTTTAGCATATAATAGATATAGATTTTATGCAAGTTAATTTAACAATTAACTCGTCATAAACAAAGATTTATATCTCTGGCTGAACTCGCCCTGCCGCGTCTAAATATGGTCACGTTTTCGTCATTCTTGTCTCTCTCACTCATACATAAAATTATACACTATCTTTCTCTGTTATGAAAACGATATCTTATTTACAATAGATCTTTGAGGATATTTTATAAAAAAAAACTTATTATTTTTATACATAAATTATTAAATAATAAAAATTTATGTGCAATTTATGATTTTCTTGAATTATTTATTTAAGGTACAAGTTGGTATTTTCAGTTTCGAAATTTTCTAAACGCTATAAGTACAGTGAGGTCTAATCAGTGTCTATAAATATGTATTCATATCACAGAAATCTACATGAAAATAATTACACCAGCACTTAGATGTAACAACATCAATTATTTTTAGATTACATATACAAAGTATGTATAATTTCTTGTATAGTAGGTAGGTATGAATTATGTGATTACTGATTAGCTTCTCTTGCGTATTCATATTTTTTATAATTCGTAACCATTATTTTTTGCCTTTTATATATATATATATATATATATATATATATATATATATATAATTTGTTTGTATAAAAAGTATAAAATATTGCATTATAATTAACTAATTATAATACTATAATTATATTTAATCTCACAATAACCTTTATATTAAGTTTACATTGATTTCTCATACGTGCAAAATAAGTTTTAAATCAGAATACAGAACAAACATTCTGAGGTTTATAAATGAACCCTTATGTCGAATGTTTATTTAAATGATTCAATATTTGATAACAAGCTAATGACTAATAAGCAAACTCGTAAGCATGCGGTCAGAAGCCGCGGACGAGGTCTTGAAGCAAATGTTTGTTGCCTCCTGCAGTCAAGTGAACGGGACTGGCAAAGTTTCCACATAATATATTTGTTTTGCAAAACAAACAAAGCCTCTCTCTGAAGTTCTCAAACCAATATTACCGTAAATTGCTTTTGTTCAAAAGACAAATTATATCTACATTAACTTTGAAAATTGTGCAACTCAAACATTTCTATTCAAAAATTTCATATATTAAGTAATAAGTATAAATTTTCCCATCACAGTGAAAGCAACGAATTTACCTACTTTTTAAAACATGATAGTAACAGGCTGGATTTTCTTAACCTAGTAGGTAAAGGCCCGAATTTAGATTAAATAATAAATGAATCTAAATAATTAAAGCACAGAAAGTAGAAAACGAAATAAATAGTCGCTACATTGATAGTAAAACTATAGCTTATACCTGTAGTATACATACTCGTATATATGTGCTTTCCAAGACAGCTTAATCGGTGACGTAAATTTTATATACGGAACATATCTTGAGAAACGATATAGCTACCATATTTTGTTTTGTATCCCAATCGCTTTTAGGTAGGTAATTGTTCTAAAGTTTAAACAAGAAAATAACCATACAAATAATACGTTGCTACATCGAGAGTAAGAGTAAAAATATATTTTACTAGCGACTCACCCTCGCTTCGCTCGGGTTCGTCCCTAACTTGCTACCCCATACAAACTTTCATCCCCATTTTCATCCCATTAAGGGATGATTCCGGGATAAAAATATATAAATATTCGGATAAAAATATATGATATATAGATCCGGGATAAATAATATATCCCATGTCCTTCCCAGGGTCTCAAACTATCTTCTTACCAAATTTCATCTAAATCGGTTTAGTAGATTCAGAGATTACCCCATACAACGTCACAAACTCACAATTCATACATTCAATAAACTTTACCTCTTTATAATATTAGTATAGACTAATTGTGGACTTTTCAAGAAAGTATAAACGGTAAAGTAAGCCATGTATCTCGGTGGTACGACGTGAAAGACTGCCTAGGTAATATATTTTAAATTTGCAGATACCCGGTTTCTACAGTGTGTAACATCATCCATAAAATTAATCTTCCGGGAGACGGCGAAATATCAGGAAGTAGGGTGACATTTTAAATATCCGCTGCACGTCGCCGAAACTGTCATAAATTGTAACATTTATACATATTATAGGCACAATCTAAAAGATTTTTATTTTATCAGTTTGTCTTATCAATTTAAGTTTGCTGAGTTTATCTCTGGTATCTGTTAATTTAGTTACCAAAATTTACTTGATTGAAACGTATTCACAAATAAACTAAAAAAATATTTAATAAACGACTGTTATCATTATCAATAGTGGCCTTCCAATAAAACGGCTACAGTGGTTTCCGCATTTTATAAATAAATTTTGTAAGGTATAACCGGTCTGAAGCAAATCAATTATTAACATGTTTCTATTTAATTGTTAGCTTTACTCTGAGCCACCTTCGTTTGAACTAGGTATTTTGCAAGCACTAATTTCCTAGATGTGTTACGTAATACGATGACATAGTGGTGGCGCGGGTCGTATCAATCTAGGCAAATGCGCAGTCAGGTGTTAAACGTGTTCGTTCAATCCGTTGATTGCAGCTAGGAAGCAATTAATGAATAATAAACGGGCAAAGGATTTTATATTACTTAATGAGTTCAACGTCATATTGCATATTATAAATAATATCATATAACATTTTGTAAAATATTACTTCATAGTGCATAGAACATAGGTACATATATATACCTACTTGATACTTCCTATCAAAGAAACGAAACAACTAAACTTTCTTATTAATTAATGGATGGATGACGAACTTTCTATTTTTTATCAAAATTATCAGAAGCTATAATGTTTGTATATGTTCGAAATAATCAATATACGTATATCTAATACAGTTACATTTTAAACTTAATGATATCCTAAGATCATCAAAAGGTGATTGGGACAAGAAGTAATAAGATGCCAAATAATGAGCCACCGGCTTGGCAAGTCAACGAATTACTCTACGGAAATGATGTACCCGTACAAACGTAGGCATTTTATAGTTAACTAGCATTGCCCGCGGCTCCACCCGCGTTCAGGTGACTAAAAACCAAATTCTTACCTTTTACATATTAGTATACTCGTACATTGCAGTTTTAGTTTTTTTTCTCAGAAATGAGATATTTTTCCGCGGTAAAAAGTATCGTATATGTTGACCCGGATAACCAGCTATCATCATACCAAATTTCATCAAAATCTATCCAGTGGTTTTCCCGTGATGCGATAACAGACAGACAGATAGACAGAAAGTACTAAAACGATAGATTCGGTCTCTGTATCGATAATAATGCTTATTTCAATAAGATTTTCCAAAAAATATTTAATGTATAGATTCTTACTGCTTCTTGCTCAGTTACAATTTTATTACTTATATGTATGTATAGATGAGATGTGTTACGTTTACTATTTAATTCATGTATTTCATACATTCATTAACAGCTCAACCTTATTTTATGCCTGCACATACTATAAATAATAATATGAATAGTAGGATAATGATGTACATAACATTTTTATACTATTTATATTATGACTTTATTGTATCAATCAATTGATTTAGATTAAATATGGAAAAATCATTAAGTAAATACATTGGGGATATACTATTTAAAATCTTTATATTATACTAGCAGAACCCGCGGCTTCGCTCGCGCTAAAACTATAAAAAAAACTCTAAAAAGATAGGTTTCATACAAACTTTCATCGCATATTTTACCCCCTATGGGATGAATTTCGAAAAATTCTAAAACACGTATTTATTTAATTGTATTGAAGAGCATTGATACCAAGTTTCAAGTAATTCTGATCATATACGTTTTTTTAGGTTGTATTATAACGTGTATTCCAGTGGGAATGAGATAAAAAAAGTAGCCTATGTCACTCTCCAACCCTTCAACTATCTCCACACAAAAAATTACGCCAATCCGTCACTCTGTTTTCACGTGAAAGAAAAACAAACAAACACACTTTTACATTTATAGTATTAGTATGGATTGTTATTAATTGACATTGGGTTCAACTGGAAATTCAAATATTAGGCTTCCCTCGAACTTTCGGACAAGCACCCACGTCTATAAATTGGGATTGAAATTGTTATTGCTCATAGATAATCTAAAATTATGAATGTAGGTGTATGCTTAGCCAATTGAAAAGCTATAATTATTCAAATTGCGAGTTAAACCGCTTATTAGTAGTGCGGTAAATTCAATCATGCATGTAAGATCTGTTCCCGGGCCCTTCGAGCTCCGGGCAAGCTTTAGCTCGCGCAAGCAAATTCCAACCGAGCATAGTTTAACACTGAATCACTGTTTCCACATTTGACTTAGTAGATTAATTTTATCTCCTTAAGGGGCGATGCACTGCTACAGTAACTGCAATAAAAATGTATAAACAGACACTAAAACGCTGTAGGTTTATTTTTCTAAATAATATGTTGCATTATATTTAATATGATACGTATACATAAGTTGTGCTCCTTAAAAACCTTATACTCACTACGGAGCAAAAGTCAAGTATAAAAAGTTACGAAACAGCCATCGTTTGTCATTGAAGATACTTTAATTGACTACATATATTATGTTTATGTTTATTTATTTATATTTTTTTACATTTTGAAGCAACGTAATAGATGTAAACAATATGTAAATGAGATATTTAATAAACAGATGAACAAGTGATGTGTTTGAACTGACATTTACTCATAGGCACCGATGGGAACCTGACACAAGAGACACAAGAGAAACCAGCGCCGGTGTCAGTGTCATATGACCCACGTATTTCAAAGCCAAGTCGTGTTCTTGCCATTTTATTTGTTCACAGGGTATAAAATACCTTCGCTTATATCAGTGTATTGAACTAAGAGCGCTGTGTTCTCGCAATAGGGTCGCCTCAGTACTGAGCTCAATTAAATATTTAAATCAACGTTTGAGATAACTGCATTATCTAAAATGAATTTAGATTTTACTGTTACATTTCTCAATTCTAGTGTGAAATATAAAAATTCAAACTATTTAATATGATTCTTGCTAAGATATAGATACGTAAAGATAGAAATGCATCGGTTTTACAAGAGTGCACACGGGTCCGTCCGCAAGTCGCAACCCTATACTGGATAAATTTATTTAGACAACAGCTTAGTATACGCACAATGTTTTATTTTATTATCATTGAAATATTTATATTATACATTCTGGATTATTCTCAAAGATAATACGTAGATAATATATTTGAATGCGATTACAATTGACAAATATGTTGTAGATTAAATAGAATCTGCCATAAAATATTTTGATAAATAATAACATTGGTTAAATCTTAACCATTTTTGTACGGGCTAATCTCCGAAACTGTTGGGACCGATTTAAACCGGTTCCCGTGGGATAGAACTGTTTATGCATTACTAGAGGCGAACCCGAGCGAAGCGAGTGTGAGCCGCTAGTTTTAAATAAAACTATCTTTTCGGATTATTTCGCAGATTTATTTAGATTTTTAGTTCCCGACATTTCGAATACTTTACAGCAATCATGGTCACTGGAAAGACTAAGGTTTTAGACGTCTCAAAGGCGTTATATACTTGTCACAGACATTCTGTATCAATCCGAAAAAATATTGTTATTTAAAATGTGTTAAACTTATGTGTTAAAACACTTAATACATAAATATCATACCCTTAAATCTGAACTTCCCGATGAAGTTGAGGTACTACTGGTACCACTGTTTCCAAGACGATTGTTATGAAACATTTCTCACTGAAAAACTGCCGTCTGGTCTATAAAAAGTTTCACTTTACAGTTCTTATCCAAGTTATATCAACTATAAATGGTGCAGTTTCCATCTATAACGATTGTCACTTCACTGGCTTTTCTCACGATCACTGCTTAATCTCTCTAAACTTTCTGAAACTATTTACATCAAGAAAATATAATTAATTAACCCGTATTTATAATCACTTGAATTCTTTGTCTTAATACAGATATATAGTTAAATTTCTTGGTAGTAATTATAAACAATTGATTATTCGATATTACTATCACAAGTGTACACCTGTAAGCTATGAAGTGGCTTACGTGACTCAAAGCGTAAGTTATCGCTAAAATTCCAAAAACATAACACACTTATCGGATATCGTGCACAATCGTCGTCGGTGATTATGAACGAAACGATTCTATTTTTACTTGATAATATATCGCAATCACCTTGAACGTTAGCCATAGTTATTATGCATATATTTGCATAAGTAAAGTGTTAGACCAACCAAATAAGGCGGAAGAAATTATTTATCGCCTGTTTTTAACTCTACAACGAGGTTCATTTTCTAAGATATGTTCATTTTACAAGATCTGTACATGATTTTCTACAATAGTTATACTTTTTTCAAACTATTAAATTTCATGGTGGTGGCGGAATCTTAGGTATGCTCCAAACATTGTGAGGTCAATGACATACACAAAAAAGTTATACTCTGGTAGAGAGACGTTAAGTTATTTTTTTTATAAAATGTTCATGCGTAACAAATTATTATGATATAACATTTTTACTTCTCATTTTCTTGCTCCATATTAATTAACAAATAAATAACATCATTTTTTTACTTATCTATGAATGAATGATGATGATTGGCCAAGGACCTACGCAATAAATAACATTTTCGAAATGCATACATACATATGTATGTCAACATAATCCAAACGACAGTTTCTGAACAAAATGAATAAAAATATATTTAAAAAATAAATTAACTAAATTGTGATATATAAAAAAGATAGCATTTATTGTAATTTAGAAAACTCGTAGCTCTACATAATATACCTACTTCGAATGCAAATATAAATATTATACCAAAATTGGCAATTGTAGATAGATTTGTTATCTTAATAATAGCACCACAAAGACCCACAGATAGACTTATTTATGAACAGTTTTACGATATTTTTATGTGAAAAAGGAAATTCGCAAATATACAACGTCGCGAGTGGATTTCGCGTGCGCGTAGGCCGGTCGGCGCGCGCGTCGGTACTGCTATCTGCTAGCCAGACTCCAGAGTCGCCGACATTGTTCACTGTTCAGGCTCGCCGAGTCGCGAGAGTGGTCGAAAGCCGCGGGCACTCCGTCGAGCGTTGCACCTGACCCACGCCCGCATCCCTACACCACCACCTAACTTCTAACTGTGGTATTCCATCCCCAGTTCCACCCTATATACATATAGGATACGTGTAATGACAATGTTATATAAGGTAGAAATTTATCTTAGTTTCAATGTTGTTTAATAATATAAATCCTATAATCCTAATAAATCCTAGGTATTTAAAATAGTAATCGTAAATCTGCAAAACTAAAATAACAGATAAAGCATGAACTAAATAGAGAGTTATGGCACTTGAAAGATAAAGTTCGGTTTAAAATAACTCCATATATTAGAATTTTAACTGAAATCTAAGTACAACTAAAAGCCGTACCTTTCTTGTTATGCAAATAATAATAAAAAATGCTTTAACAACGACGTAAAACATTCGCGTTCGACTCATTCATCAGATTCGAGTAGCGTTCAGGCACCTTTCTCAGTAATTCCGGCGTCCAAGAGGCCTCTTCATTTACATTTTGCACCCGCGTGGCGCACTGAATGAACTCGCAAAGTCAGATTAAATTACTATTTTTTTCCTTTTCATGTCCATCTAAACTGAGGACTCTACTATATAACATGCCTTTATTTCAGATAGAGTAATAGTTTAGGCAAAGAAAATATTAATTGTGTGTAATTATAAATATTTAAACATTTTATTGTTAATTAAAATCAACATTACGTTGTTTACCGACACCGACGAAGCAATAATATTTACGTCACCTTAGTCAGATCCAATAAGTTATTTTATATAATGGTAAAAGAGCAAAAATATCACCAAATTACAATATAACATTTTTTTCCATTAAATTAGACATCCTGACATTAATAACGATATAAAAGAAAGATAATTTTGGGTACGCGCAAATGCGTTTAAGATAGCTTTTGCTTCACGACACGATATACGATCGTATCAGACGAATAATCGCAAAACTCGACTCTAACTTTTATTTTCTTTTAAGATTAAGAATATTTACAAGCACATTGTTTTATCGACAAGTGTAAACCACATAAACTACAGTGATCCTCATACATTTACTACAAAATTTATGAGATTTTTACGACCCAATATACTTTTAAAAGAAAGTAACGGTGTTGTAAGTGACGTTCGTGATTTCAAACTATCAATACTAAAATATGTACCATGTTCGTTTGGAAATCCAACAAGCGATATAGTTCATAAAACTAATAGTTGTTGGGCAAGTTTTTAAAATATGTCTTCCCATCTCGTGATTGCATGCAATAAATTGTAATTATGATATAGATTTCAAAAAAAATTTATTTGTAACTAATATTTTCCAGCAAACTCGATACGGTAAGTGACGCCATACGTAAATATTATTATAGTCATCTAACAATCTTATGATCTTACAATAAAACTAAAAAAATTGATTTTTAAAATACGGATTTGCTATATTTTATGAAAGAATGATAAGGTTAAATATCTCTTAAACAATTATTAAAAAACCCACAATAATTTTAAAATAATTCTTACTTCAAAGAGCATGATGTAGAGACGTTATATCGTTTTTTGTTCAGGTCAGGCTAGATCGACATTATTTATCAATGAGATGAGCTTTTTATATTTTATAATATACCCTGCTTTTTTAATGACGTGGGAAAAAATATCCCGTAAAAATATAAGACTACCTCGATTCTGAATGTCACATATATGCATTGGCTGTTATAATTAGAAGAATTTATTACAGTTAGTGCATGAACGAATTGTGACTAATTCGTTCATGAGTTAGTGTATCTGTCGCTCGATCACATTTCACGTTTATAATATTAGCACGATACGAGTTGACTAAGTAAATGTAATAAGTATATGTAATGTCTATGATGTCGAATTGTTAATTGGACTTTCGGCTTCTTTTATACATATAATAAAATTGTAACTAAGCCGAATCTGCGCATTAAATATTTTTTTGAAAATCTTATTGAAACGAAACATTATTATCGATACAGAGGCTTTTAGATTTTTAGTCTGTCTATCTGTCTGTCTGTCTGTTACCACATCACAGAAAACTACTGGACGAATTTTGATGAAATTCAGTATGGTGATAGCTGGTTATACGGGTCAACATATAGGATACTTTTTATCGCAGGAAAATGTCTCATTTCTGAGAAAAAATACAAAAACTGCAATGTAAGAGTATACTAATAATAATATGTAAAACCTAAGAATTTGGTTTTTGGTCATCTGAAAACGCGGGCGGAGATAAAATATTAAATTGCAGAGTATTTTCTAAATATATAAAAACAAAATACATTCACAACCATATCAAAATTGAATGATAGAAATAAATAAGTGTAGTTGTTATCTTGTATGTTATATTAGATCCAATTTGAAACAGTTTGCTAACAATGGGAACGTGACACAAGGGAGGTTGATCACCATCTATTTTGCTGCTGGCTAAACGTGGACAACTAGAACTGAGGTTTCCGTTATTCTATGAATATATAATTTAATGAAATACAATCTAAGTGAGGGAGTACAATCTAAGTGAGTTCTATATGTTATTTAAATAATATTATTACATTACTGGAATAATTTATTACTTTGGTTATAGATAAATAATACAATATGTAGGATAAAATAATAAGCATGCTTTAAAAAAGTAAGCTGAATTGTTCCTATCTACTCTGTATATGTTATTTGTAGAAGCTGTGCGCCGCGCGTTAAAATCAAGTTTTTTGTTACCATAGACATATTATTTTAAAAGAAGTATGTATATATTTCTATAGAAAAACAATTCGACCCTCGTCATTTGGGCATTATCTTTAAAATATGACCAATCTATATATTTAGCGCCATCTAGTAGAGCACAATTTTATTTCTTGTGTAATCATGCGCAAGCGTCCACAATAACAGCCGTTGTTTAGCATTAAATATGAGCTTACCTAGATGGCGCCACGGATTAACAATTTAGAGCAGTACTTTTTTCATCCTGTGCTTTTTGGGTATACCTCTCTTGTACTTCGCCTTGAAATATAACCAAATCAAATCAAAATATTTTATTCAGCATTAAATTGTTACATTTTTTTACTGAACGTCATGAGTCTACTACCAGTTCGGAAAGAAGAAGCCTCAGACCTGAGAAGAACTGGCGAAAGAAACTCAGCGGGACTAATATTGACTTGTTAAAGCGTTTATTTACTTTAGTAAGTGGCGTATTTATAATGTCTAAGAAATGAAAATACAATGTAGGTATTCAGAAAATATAATGTAGTAAATATTAGTAATTCTAAAAAAAACAATATTAATATAATATTATGGTAGTCCATTAATCGTTAAGAATAATTAAATATAATCTCGATGGTAATAGTGTAACTGTTCTATACAAGAGATTATTATCATTTTAATTGTATAATAAGTATCAATAAGTAAAACATAAGCTATTCATAATTTTTTTTCTAGTTTAGAAATAACTATACTTACTAAAAATATGACAACATAATAAAAATAATGAAAAGCAGATAATATTTACATACCTTACTCTCGCACCCAGTGTGACACACGTATTTGCACACTGAAAGAAAAAATATATTTTATAAAATCATATTATGTATTAAAAAAATATTTCATAATTTAAATATTTTAAATTTAAAACTGACAATATTGTCAGAAAAACCAGCCTGAGCACAAATTGATAAATGTAGAGCAACATGAATTCTATAGCACATATTATGCATCTCCTACGGCAAGGAATAGCTGATATAAGTGTACTTTAAATAATTCAAAGCAATTTTATAATAATCGATAGTGGAATTAGTCAGTAAATATAAATCTTTTAAGATACAAAAAAATATACAGCTAAAGCAAAACATCAACCGTGACATTTAGATTAAATATTCGTCTGGAGTTCTAGTACATTTGTAGTCAATAACCTTTGAATGTCAACTTATCGTAAAATTAGCAGGTAAGTAAAGTAATCAAAGATTTTATAATATAAAATATATTTTTATAATCCCTCAGCGACCGCGGACACGCTGGCGTTACACTTAACAATAGAAAAAGAATAAAAAAATATTTTTATACTAAAATAAGAATTTTTTAAATCTCATGATATGAAAAGTGGGAGAGTGAAATAGTTTTTATCCCGGAAATCATCCCTTAAGGGGGTGAGAATGGGGATGAAAGTTTGTATGGGGAAGCAAGCTAAGAACGAACACGAACGAGAAGCTTAGTCGCTAGTAAAATAATATATATAAGTATATGGCCTTAAATGAGATGCTAACCTCTACAACAGCTACCCTGGTTTTGCACTGGTTGATGACACCATTGACATGATCTCGCTTTCTTGAATACCTTGCTGCGAAATACATGTGTCTGCGCCACTCCCTCTTTCTGTAACAATTTTTATTTATTAATACTTCATAATATGTAAATTATATTTTTATCTTCATTTAATATTGTTTTTGTATTGGTTAATAAACCCATTATAATGAACATGTCTAATCAAATTAAATGCTTCAATAAAAGAGTATTGTTTATAAATACATACTCGTATATGTAGGACAACAGAGGCACCCGACAAATAAAATTATTGTGTAACAGCTATATAAATCTAAGAATTCTCGTATCTATTATTTATTCATAAGTGTAAATCTTTTAAGGGAAAAAGTATTATTATTATATAGTATAGACGACGGCACGCGGCGAACATTCCCGGTGTAACGGCTCAACCACCGGCCACCCGCCTCTACAGCTTACCTGCCTCCTACCCGATATCCCTATCCTTAACGACTTACAAAGATCAAAAGCACCGTTGAGGCGCCATTCAACTTAAATGTAAAAATTTTGCTTTATTTATTTGTTATTGAACCTTAAACCGGATATTAAAAAATTTTGTTTCATATATAAAAATTAAAACAGTATGAATGACTCTTAACTCTTTCCTTTAAAAAGTTCATATATGTACATATGTTGAATTATAAGGCTATGGAAGCTATAGGCTAGAGGCTATAGAATAAGGCAGTGGTAGCCCAGTGGTAACGCGATCGCTTGGGAAACCTAGTGAAGCGAAGCCCGTGCCCAGCAGTGGGACGTTAAAAAGGGGCTGAATACATACATATATATATATACATACAATGAAAAAAAATAAATCCAAAGCTGTGCTATTGTTAGAAATATAATATTACATCATTTGCCCAATTTTCATGCCATAATACAACTCGAGCATGATCTTTATCTTGTTAAACCCCTGACAAGTTTTACACTCGTTAGCAAATTGTGATTGACATCTGTAAATCACATCGGATAAAGCTTGTACATATTACCTATATGCAATATCACTCTTAATAAATAAGAGTAGACTGTTTTGTTTTATGCAAAATGTGCAGCATTAGTCACGCTGAAGTGCCTGTAGCAGACCACAAGCTTCGTGTTAGTGTATGAGAGCTTCCAGTACTCTCATGCTTCTAATTATAGTACAATGACGTCATAATGCTGCACAGGCGCCGGCGCCGACGATAACGGTGCCATTTGCGGTCCAGATGATACGAATACTGTACAATGATTCCGAATTTAAAATACCACATCTAATGGTCTACAATGAATAACTTACAAAGATGTCGAGAATTTCCTATATAATAAAACACAATACAAAACTTAAGAACTATTAAACTTACTTAAATATTGTTATACGTTTCTCAACTTTTCAGCTAATCGGTTTAACAAAAAAGTTCTGTTACAAATACTATAACAGACGCAAATGCAAGACGCACATAATTTTGTTTCGATCACCTGCTTCATGTCTAGGGACGCAGGCCTGTGCCGCGCCCGTGCCATACCGAAATCCAACAAAAAAGCACTCCACAGTAGCCATTATAGATAGTTCCATAGGGACATATTGAGATGTAAACTCGTCGCTCGTCGCACACGCCCCATTAGTTGATTGAATCAAATTTTATCGAACAGCTGGTTTTGATGCTTTGATTCATCGATGCACCGAATATCCGTAGAAATAGTTTCTATTTAAAATTAACAATGCTACCGAAATTTTTTCTCTTATAAATTAAATCATGTGCAAGTCATTTATAGCCGCATTTGACAAAATATTGCCTATTGAATAGCATATTGTAAATTTGATCACATTAGTTTTTCATTTTTTAGAACATTATCTAATATCTATTTTTTAAATTGAAAATTATGCAATATATCGTTATATCACGGTAATGTAATGCATATATCATTCTAGTAAAGTAACTAATTCAGTATTCTCATAAATTATACAAGCAATAACGAGCATACTATCTAAAAATGTACTAAAATGTTGTAATCATACGTATTATAATACTTTACTATGTATTTACTTTTACTGCACTTGTATTTTTCTTTTATTTCTTTATAAGATTAAATTACAAAATATTATCAAATAAATGTAACTTACACATGGAAGCTTTAATTCCTAAAATTTTTTCTATTCTAATTTCTAATATTACGTTTAAAGAGGAAAAAAATTTTATTTGTTTGTTTGTGGCTCCGAAACTACTGAACCGATTTAGATGAAATTTGGTAAGAAGATAGTTTGAGACTGGGAAGGACATAAAATAGTTTTTATCTCGAAAATTAGCCCTTAAGAGGGTGAAAGGCGGTTACATACAATATTAGACTCGCTCTTTTCCATGGTAAAACATTTGTGTGGAATTTTGGTATGTATATGTAAGGTATTCAGAGAGCGATTTCGATAAAATAAATATTAATTATTTTTCTACCCTTTACTAAACATGAATTATGATACTAAAGGTAAAAAATATATAGAGTTTAAATTCTTTAATTTTAGTAATACGAATTTTACAATATTTCTTATATAGAATAGACAAGTAATGCGTTAAATACCTATAACAAAAATATTTTTTAACGATATTATCAGTACTGTTTCACTTGAAAAACTACAAGCGACAACAGTACGGAACAAAATTTTTGATCGAGGAACCAGTGAACGAATAGAGAGTGAAGAATGAGGATGCAAACAAAGGGTCCAGTGTCGGAAAGACGATAAATCAACGGAAGCGGTGCGCTTTGATATTAAGCTCCATTGTTTTGTAATCGTAAACGTTGCTATCATTCAGTTATTTATATTTATAAAGTTTATACCGTAAATCTATAATTGTTTACCTTCACATATTTGATCTAAAAGTTTGAAGAAGAAATTACAATGCTTATAAAATAAAATCAATTTGATATGGATAGTTCATAATGAAAAGAATTTTAATAAAACCTAACAAAAAAATAAAAATAAATTCCTTACTTATAACTCACTCAGTATACGTATAAGTAATAAGCACAGTGTCTATTCTGAATGTGATTTTCCATAGTAGTTCCTTAGATTATTAATATGTAAATAATCCAAGATTAGTTCTTTCAAAAACATAAATCTTCGTTACAAATTTTAACAATCCTGAAAATTATATATGTGGCTTGTAGTGTGTAAATAAATATCTTTATAAATTATTCATTAGCTTTCTTTCATTAAAATATTGGGTATATATCATTTTTTTATCTGTTGTGTAACTTTATTTATGATTGTCTTACTCAGCTTTTGTTACAAAATTACTACCGATTTTATCTTAATTTGGGTGAAATAATGCCTCTTTTCTGATAAGCGATGACACTATTACTCTGTTTTAGTGATCCACTTTTTCCTTATCAACCAACACAAGCTGTTGCACTTTCGTAAGCTCCACACGAGAGCGGAAAAATTCACTGCTCTACGTGACATCGAGTTACGAATCAGACTTAATTTCAACATAAAAACATGGAATTTTAGGAACAATTGAGTGATCCCGTAGCGGCAATTTCTAAAGGTGTTTGTGAAGAGACGTGAGGAGCTTTATATTAAACGAGCTTCTTAGGAAGCCAAATAAAAATTGTCTCACGCACCTACCATCGTGCGAACACGGCGTTGCATCGACAATATCTAGTCATATTACACTCGTGTACGATTCCTAGTAACATATTCAATACAAATTAATCCAAGAGAGTGCGTGAATGCAATGAATGATGTCAGTCCAGTGATACAATAAATACTGTTTACGGCGTAGCAGGCAACCTGGCTATTTATTGCGTAACGAACAGCCATATATCAATTGTTATCTGCGTACACTATGTTTTTTGTTGTGTATACCACATTTATAAACAAAGATGAAAGTAAAGTGATAAATTAAAACGTTTACGAAATGTAGAGTTTAAAATATGGACAAGTTAAATTAATCTATTAGAGATCCCATGAATTTTGAGAGAATATTCAATGACTTGTTTTCGTTAAGAGTTAACAATGGGCAGTAATTTCCAGCCAGCAATGTTAATTGCTACTTTCAATTACGTGTCTCCCCTTTGCCATAAATAACGTAGTGCTTGAAAGTACTGCGTAGTTACTATTTACTTGAATATACAATCATTTACAAATGCCTCATACTTTCTTTTAGATACGTAATGGAAATGTACGTGAGGTAAAAACTTGCAGATTCCGGAACTATTATCTTTACTATTATTTTAATTATTAATATTATTGTAAGCTAAGGTTAATGTTTATTGAAGCCACACCTTTTTTATAGATAAAAGAAGGGTCCGTCCCTTTTAATTGGAGGTAAATGTAATACTATCAAGCACGACTATAAACAAAAGTGAAAACTACATGAATATAGCAATAGGAAGATATGACAGGTTTAAAATTTTTACATTCGATTTGATTTAAATATTACATTTACAATAATATTCATAAGAAACACGTAATGAAACAGTAATCATGACTCAAATTTTTAATATTATACTCGTACATCTGTCCGTATAGAAATCGGTGCAATATGGTTTGGTTTCAGTGAAAAGCTTTTGTCAGTTTTTTATATAATAAAATTATAACAAAGCCGAATCTGTACATTAAATATTTTTTGGAAAATGTTATTGAAATAAACATTATTATCGATACAGAGGCCGTATCTATAGTTTTTAGAATTTTTGTCTGTCTGTCTGTTACCGCATCACAGAAAAACCATTGGAGGGATTTTGATGAAATTTGGTATGGTGATAGCTGTTTATCCGGGTCAACATATAGGATACTGTTTACCGCGGGAAAATATCTTATTTCTGAGAAAAAAATACAAAAACTGCAATGTAAGAATATACCTACTAATATGTAAAACCTAAGAATTTGGTTTTTGGTCACCTGAACGCGGGCGGAGCCGCGGGCAATGCTAGTTATTTTACAAATAACTTTGTGTAAATAATATAATGTATTTTTAAACTTTAACCAGGGGTTAAATTCCATCCCCCCCAACGTGTGTTCACCTTGTCGTGGTGGGGGGGGCTCAGTAGTGCCCGGCAACCCAATCGGGCGCGAAGCCAAGAAACGCACAGGGAGGTAGCCCACTTCGGTGGGCAGTGGGAGGTGGCCCTCTTCGGAGGGCGGTGTACCATGCGGGTTGCTCCTGGTACTTCTCTGATAGCAGAGTGGACCTTGGAGCAACCCCGTGGTTGTTGTGGTCTGCTTTGGCAGACCTGCCGTCGGGGCGTCGTAGTTGAATGCGTAAGCGATCCTGCGACGCCCCATTAAGACGGGGGAAGGCTTTGTTGGGTTTTAGTGGGTAGTACTGGCTTTGCCGGTGAGTCCCACACCTCGTGCGTAAATGCATTTCCCAACGTTAAAAAAAAGGGGTTAAATTCCACCCCCCCCCCCCCAACGTGCGTTCACCTTGTCGTGGAGGAGGGGCTCAGTAGTGCCCGGCAACCCAACCGGGCCCCACTTCGGTGGGCGGTGTACCATGTGGGTTGCTCCTGGTACTTCACTGATAGCAGAGTGGACCTTGGAGCAACCCCATGCTTGTGGTGGTCTGCTTCGGCAGACTTGCCGTCGGGGCGTCGTAGTTGAATGCGTAAGCGATCCTGCGACGCCCCATTAAGACGGGAGCAGGTTTTAGTGGGTAGTACTGGCTTTATTACGCCGGGGGAGTCCCATACCTCGTGCGTAAATGCATTTCCCAACGTTACACAAAAAAAAGGGGTTAAATTCCATATTCTTAGACAGTAATCCCGGCCAGGTTATTTATTATTCTTTAACTATTGTAAATGAACTGATTAATACAGATTTTTAGCTACCTATTATTTAGTATATTATCACAGAAATACTTCTAAACTTTATACACAGTTATATAGATTTGTTAGTTTATTCCAGAATTAAAAACAACAATAAATGGTGAAAGCGTGCCACAAGCTATTAATGCAGTATGCTTCGTGCATGTGACCCCTCTATCGAACCAATGACTATAAAATAGAGTCATAAAGTTAATTATATACTTATTTATAGTAATTTAAGTAAAATAACTGATGTATATATTTATAAATACAACAGTGAATCCAAAGCGTAATCAAAAGAAGCATTCTTAGAAGCACAGATAATGAAATAAATGACAGAGGTCACGAAGGATGCCATTTTGATATTGATGCATAGAAAGCATACCTATTGTTATTTGATTTCATAAAGTTATTGGTTATTTAATTATAGTTTTTTAGTTATAAACCTTTAACTTGTTTAGATAAATTTTAAACCTTAAACTTAAATGTAACAGTAAATTCTCTCGTGTAATAAATGAGATGAAATATTACACAAATTAATTTCTTTATTCTATGTAATTGACTAAACACATTTGGGAATACTTGTTTATACAACAACTGAAAATGGTAAGCACCACATTTTTATAACACCACTTTATTCGAGCAAATATGGTAGTATAAATTAGGGGCTCTGCAAAAAAATGTAGGCAACATAGAGGAAGTTATATTCATATAACGTATCATCATGTGCTAGTACAGTCAAGACTGACATTAATACTACCCGTATACGGTGCAGTGAAAGCTAATTTCGTGGGGTAATAAAGGATGTCTTAATATGCGAATACGTTAGGTATTGATGTTAAATTATATGTAAGGGGTACACTTCGTTATATCTACATATTTGTTATATTTATAACATACTAGCATTGACCGCGGCTCCGCCCGCGTTCAGATGAACAAAAACCAAATTCTTAGGTTTTACATATCAGTATACTCTTACATTGCAGTTTTTGTATTTTTTCTCAGAGTTGAGATATTTTCCCGCGGTAAAAAGTATCCTATATGCTGACCCGGATAACCAGCTATCACCATACCAAATTTCATGAAAATCTCTCCAGTGGTTTTTCTGTGATGCGTTAACAGACAGACAGACAGACAGACAGATAAAAATTCAAAAAACTATAGATTCGGCCACTGAATCGATAATAATGTCTATTTCAATAAGATTTTCCAAAAAATATTTAATGTACAGAATCGGCTTAGTTATAATTTTATTATATGTACCTATAGATTATTTATTCTATATTTGTTATTTTTATAATGTATTCTTTATTCTTTACGTGTATCTAACTTTACTGGAAATGTAATCAAACGCCAGCAGCTGTTGATACAGATGTTGGAACACATCTGCTTGCGAAATAATAACTCGAACGCAAGTATTTTTAGTATATGCTTGTGTACTTCTTTTACGGGCATGAAGTCCGCTTATAAATTTAACAATCACTACACATTTCTGACGATTTCACGACCACCCATGCCGTGAATAATGCAATTATCGACACATTATACTTTTATATAACTTGGAACAATATCACCAGCTAATTGACCGACGACCGAAGCACTAAATTTCAGTTTGTTAGTAAAAATATAATGCAAAAACTTTAACAGAAGTAATTATCTGGGCATGTTTTAATTATAATGAAAATTAAAGTTTATAAAGATTATAGCGGCTCACCCTCGCTCCGCTTGGGTTCGTCCCTATGTACGTTTTAACGGTTAGTATAGATTTCTCAGAAATTAGATATTTTTCCGCAGTAAAAAGTATCCTATATGTTGACCCGAATAAACAGCTATCAACATACTAAATTTCATCAAAATCCGTCCAGTGGCGTCTAGTGATGCGTTTCCAGACAGACAGACAAAAACTATAAAAACTATATATTTGACCTTTGTATCGATAATAACGGCTCTTTCAAAAAGATTTTCCAAAAAAATATTTAATGTACAGATTCGACTCAGAATTTTATTAAACATGTATACCTAGATTCAAGATTGGTTAATGACGAATGAATTAATATTTGTGACTAGTGTTCTCCTGCGATTCCGTCGCTAAGTTTAATTATGTGTAATTTGTGTTTTAAGTGTAATTAGGAATTATAGCCTATCTTTTATTTCTATAAAGTTTTATCAAAATCCGTTTAGTTTTTTTTTTGTGTAAAAGAGTAACAAAGACCCATCTATACAACCATACATCCTCACATCGTCACAAATTTTCGTGTTTATAATATTAGTAGGATTAGTAGGAAATCTGGAATTACGTTTAAAGTAACTTTTTTGATACACATCTTAGATTTCGATGACTTGTTGCATTAATGCACCTACGTCAGTTAACTATATAAGTTTTAATCAAAAATCTATTAATCTTCGTTAAGACTAGCATTTCACGGTATGTTTCAATTAAATTAAATCTTGAATAGTTATATTTATAGGGGCCGAGTAAAATTCAAGTCCACGGCCTAATGACCACCAATTGTTTAGAAGAAAATGTGGCGTTCGATCGTTAAAATGAAAAATGAGATAGTTATAGTTAATGTAAGGAGCAAAATGTAGCTTTAATTGTTTATTTTGGAAATGAGAGCACCAAAACACGTCGTATGGTTGGCAGAGATGTTTGTTCAGTGATGAAATTTAACAACGTACCTGTAGGGCAAGACTAATACCTCTTGACGCAATTTATAGATAAATCATATATGTACTTATAACCGATTTCAAAAAAAATAGGTTCTAATTTATTCGTATACTTTTTGAAACATACTGCTTTATTTATTTATACTTCCAACTTTCAAAGTTTATGTACGAAATTAAGTTAACCACTTTAATTAAATAGAATTTTGTCTTAAATAGGTACTTAGTAGGTACTTACGTAATATATAAACCAGCCTTAATATTTACTTATTATTTATAGGTAGAGCTCTTCCGTCTTTCCTGTAAAGCCTGTAAAATATTCAATTAGTAATAATTATATAGGTACATATGATGATATGAGTAAGTATATGTATATTGTATAGTGTATACACTATAAGTATTTAGTATAATCGTGATAGCTTATTTTAGAATGGTACGATCGTCAAACTGTATGTACAAGTATAAAAAAATATATTTCTTCTAAATGTGGGTTAGTGATAACCACGTCGTCGCTTTACTGGAGAGACAGAGACAGTGTCTTTTTCGTGCAAACGAAGAGTCACCGCAAACGAACCGTGAAAGAACTTTTTTATTGTTCGACCTTTGTGTATAATTTTACTGATCGTCATAACGAAGAAGAAATATAATTTGGGATGATTCGTGTAGTCTCACTATGAAAGAGACGTTGAGGTTGTTTTTGTTATTTATATATATAAACAAATTCCTTTATTCTTATCTTTGTATTTTTGTGTGTGGTGCAGTTTAGTTAAACTAATAAACTAACACAGAAGATTTTAAGGAAGATTTTAAGTAGTTAGTTCAATGAATTAAATAAAAACAAAATCTACATAAAAGTAGAATTGTACTTATAAAACTCAACAAAAACGATTACTTTAATATACGACCGATAATACGGATCGCAAAGGGTTATTTTAAAAGGAAGTTAATCGGATTAGCGTTAGACGTTATTGTGTTTCGTAACGGCACCCGCCATATCTTTTTACGCCAAGCCTACCTACTCAAAATCCAAATTAACTTTGTGTTCCTACAAATTTGCATAGTAATCACAAATTAGCCTAATATATGTGAATAAATTCTTCTGTAATGATAAGGTTCAAATTTACCATCGCAACGTATAGTAGCTTCTCCTCATACAAAATAATAAATATCTATACGACATGGCTACAGCCATTGTCTTTAAGTAATAAAGATGTTTTTGTCAAAAGTTCAATAAAACAATTAAATATTTGCCATGATATTATTGTACAGAACATATAAATTATAATACCTTTGTTATTATTCATTATATTATTATTTATTAATCTTTGTTATTATTCGTCATTGAGTGGTAATAAGTTTTAATATGTTTTTATCTAATAAACCACATCTACTTGTAAGATTCATATAATTTTTAGTACTACTATATTATTTTTAAATTCAACACAAAATTCTAAGGTACCTAGTAGTTAAAAGACATGGGTGAATCTAGTTTTTTTTTTGTTTTTTTTTTACATCCAATTAGAACGGCGGCTCCAATTACACTAACTAGATTATACATTATAAATTATTGCAAACATAAAATACACAAACAAAACATAAGTAAATATTACTTGGGTTCTGAGAGTATCATTTTATATTTATTTTTTAAATATAATAGAAACATCGTTCAGTTTGTAACTTTTTTCGTTTATGTATAACGATGACAAGTTAATTGGTTGCGGCGTCATTGCTGAGACCGTCGTGCGATTGAAGTGCTGACGATAACTCTGCCATCGAGCGATTAAGTCACAGCATACAACTCTTGAGGGGATATCGGCAATATTCCTGTGTTTGAGACACAGTATAAAAGAATATTTATTTAAAGCAATGTATAATAAGAAAAAAAGATAAAGAATCTAACGTTTTGTCGTAATCAAATAAAAAAATCTCATAACAGAAATTTTAGCAAAATTCTATTATGAGAATATTTTATTTGATTAGGTATATTTTTAAAATTTTATATTCATCTGACTGTAGAGTCATATCGAAACCGAAAGTCTCACAAGCACATAACATAACCACTTACAAATATTTTATAGTAGGTCTCATTTTAAATTAAGTTAGAATTTAATAATAAAAAGTCATAATCTAGCATATAACTTCTTATAGATTGTAACATCACTATTTTTTAATCTTCACTAAGCGCAAACTCTATTGAGTAACACTTACCAGATGCCAATTAAGTAATGATAAACCATAAAATATACCTAATAATAAATCGAAAAATGTAAGTATAGTAAAATTTGCAAAGTTAACGACAGCCTACACTCTACAGTCTACAGTAATACAGTAATGGACTCTTTAATACCATAGGGAACTGGTACGGAATGACAGGCCCATCGAAAAATACAAGTCTATTTTTTAATTTTCTGAAATCTATAATATCCACATAGGCAATATTGAGTAATATAATAAGAGTATCGTACCATAAAGATCTTACTTCTTTTATTTTGGTAAACATCGCCCGAGATGGACTCTGTCTCTGTCAATGTAGCTAAATGGAAAGATTTAATCTCAAAGAGCATTGTAAGCTTAATTCATATACAAAATTGGATAGACATCTAACGGACCTCCCACGTGGCCTTTTAAAATTATAAAATGTGCAAAAAGAAAAAATCTAATATTTACCTACTAGATACGATATAAAATTCGTAATATGATATACCTATACCTACTATTCAAAAGAAAAATAACATTAACATACTATTAATAATATGCTTGTTTTTGCTCAAGATCGAACGTAAAAAATAAAAATACTTTTTGATTAATATCAAATTGGATAAAAAAAAATTAATGTTTGTTTGTAACTTTAACAACTGTTTATTATTCTTATACCACACTTCAATTGTGTTTATTTATTTACTTTAAAGTACCGCATGAATTAAATTATTTCTATGATATATTTTAAAAAATCTACAATGCGTGTAATGTTCCCCTTTGAAAGTAAGACCACTCTTTGTAATGCTCTTGACATCGTCACGCGGGAACAATTTGTTCACTAGAAAAAAATAGTCAAGGGTTATTTTGCGGTTACATTGTGTCGAGTTTAAGTCTCATAAATTATGGTGTTTCAGTCTGGAGTGAAGAGCAAAAGCACCAGGTGGTCGAAGTTATTTTTAGTATTCTGTTCATGCACCAATATGGGAATAAATTTTATTTTATGACTCCCATACAATTTGAAAGTGATTTGATTCATTGCAAGAAATAATTTTACTTTTATGTAACTTTAAAGTAACAAACACTATTTCATACAGAATCTCGAGAGTTCCACAAGTTATATTAATTGTTCGCAATAAGTTTTTTTGATAGCAAAGTGCGGGTTGACAGCTGGGGAGCATGTTTCGCGAAGCGTTACACTTTTTGCAAAGACCTTATGTTAGAGTTAAAATTTCAACGCTGAAATTTTATACATAGATGTAACTCTATACATAATTATAATGCATGGTGACAATGGATTAAAGTATGTAAACATTAGAATATTTTAAAATGAAGCATGCTTATTTTTTTTTAAATTAAACGTGATTCTTTGCATTATATAAGAAGATATGTACCAATAACAATAAATTTTGCTTATGCTGTTTCTTAAATAACGAAATATCCTATAAATCAGTTTAGATACAGAGGAAAAATATGGTTTCTTTTATTAATTATGTCATTCATTTTATATTTGGTATTGGCACAAGCTTTATAAATTATAATAGCAAACGCTTAATTTTTACCCGACTACGCAACGCAAAGGAGGGTAATATGTTTATCAGTCTATGTATGTATTGTATGTATGTATATTTGTTCCTATGTGGCGTTCTAGAGACCAAACGTATTTGCCGATTTTGATGATTCGTTAGACACGAGTGTCATAGGCTATACAAAAATAGTTAAAAATTAAAATGCAGAATTTCAGGCGCCAATTTGTGTATCTTTAAAAAATACATCTAAACCAATCGAGTGGGATAACAAATTAAGATTTTTAAGAGGCGATCACAAAAATACATACAATTTATATGTCTAAAAGTAATTTTGTGTAAAAAATTGCTAAATATAACTTCAAATGTCTAATTGGCAAAAACTACAAAGCTGTAAATAACAAATCTTAATATATATAATTCTTCTGTACGCGTGTTAGTCACCTAACTCCTCCTCAACGGCTGGACCGATTTAGTTGAAATTTTGTGTGTATGTTCGAATGGGTCCCTGCAAGGTTTGAAAACACAAATGGACGTAGTAGGTGGCGCTGCAGTCGGTGTGCCATTGATCATTTCCTAAACGGCAGGAACGATTTCAATGATATTTTTGTGTATGTTAGCAGCAATAAATTAATATGAAGCAGTCGGAGACATACACAGTTATGTACATAGATACATCTCGCGGCAAGGATGAAACGTCTATGTCTCGGACTGCATAATACTATATTCCTTCATCAACTTGTTTTCCTATTTTTAGTTAGCTTTTTAAGTAATCTATTTGCTTCCGAAAGAGATACTTTATAGATATAGAAATTAAAAAAGTATCCATAAGAAGGCAATATAGAAACGCAATAAGACGGCCTATTTGAATTTTGAACACATAAAAGTAGTTAGTAAACAGATCGCCGGTACATAAAGACTGACTGCGCATTATTCATAATGAAGTCAGAGACGCTCCTGCTCTGTTCATTAGAGGCCTCGTTAAGTACCTGCGAGCTGCCCCCCTCGGATCGCTTCCGGTCAGCACTCGACGCGTTTTAGGCAGTTCCTGCACTACGCAACATCCTGTTGCAATAATACGTATTACGCGTTTAGATCGGTATTCGAAACGTAATTCACGCTTATAGAGTTTCTTCAATTTCTAAACAATATAAGTGCCCTAAAACATTTGCTTTTGTTAAATTACATACTATGTATAAGATAATTTGTTTAGCTGCATTTATTTATTGGTTAAAGTATAGGTACTGTTAGAAGTTTGTCACTAATTAGGTTATTCGTATAACGCAATTAAGTCTTCAGTAGAACATAAAATTGTAATTCCAATACCTTTTATATAACATGGTGACTAATACACGTCTAAATCGTATATACGAAACGCTCTATAGAATACAAACAATACTTGAGTAGTGTGACAAAGATTTGTCTGTCATCCAACGAATGAGGATTAATCCTGTTCCCATGACTGGTGCAAGAGTAATAGTGAAACAAGAAGGTCCGCTTCGAAGGAATGTATCGTAAATCATCGCGAGTAGCCACTAAAAGAGCCCGACACGTTGCTTAAACTACCCACCATTCGTTGTTATCAATAGAATGTTCACAATAAAAGGTAATATACATACTATACGTAAGATATTGAATATGTATACCTACGCCGAATATCTAGCTATGTGACAATCTTTGACTCAGAATTTAGTTCATAATTCAAATTATTTATATTCATTTTGTTTTATTTCCAATTTATTTCTAAATATTTTGGTGCTCAATGAAAAATAAATCATTGCTAAAAACAACATCTATAGGTACATATAATAAAACAGTAACTTAGCGATATCTGTACATGAAATATTTTTTAAAAACAATGACTAACATATTGTGTACAATAACCCCAAAACAATAGTTATTCAAATTTTTATGTTTATCTGTATGTCTATCCGTTTATCTGTTTGTCTGCTTGGATGCGCGCGTTTCACGCATAAAGTACTGAACTCATTTAAAGTTTTAACTAAATTTTGTGTTGTGATAACTTATTTATTAGTCGAGTCAGTATTTAGGATAGAAATTTTTTACCACGGGAAATTATCTCATTCCCATAAGAAAATAAGTTATAATACAGCTCACAACAACTCATCATACCTATGTATGTACAATGTACATATATATGTATAACATATAGTCTATCTGTTCCATGCTAACCGTTGAAACGTACCTAGTGACGAACCCGAGCGAAACGAGGTTGAGCCGATAGTATATAATTATAACAACATCTTTCACATAGAACAATATGCTTGACATGTGTATTGGCTAATTACATCGACACGTCAAAAGCACCGCCCGCTGAAAGGCCTTTTGTCCGCAGCGCAACTCGCTCCCCGCGCGCTCGGCCTCACATATATTTGTATATATTTGCTCTTAATTAACTTACACATAGATATACAGTACGTAGATGAATTATTATTGGGTACAATGAGTACATTATCCGCACTGTTATATAGTAATAAGTAAAGTAAATCATTATTCAGAAACTCGACCGCTTCAAAACAGTATTGCTATAGGTGTTTTACATGTAGGATATTGCGCATAATAAATAGGTGAAAACGGCACGATCGTGTCCAACTACAATGGTTCTTTTGACGAAAACAATGAACAACAATACCCGCTAATTTACAGTACAACTAATTTACACAAAATTTAAAAACAAAAAACCGACACTCACCAACCGGTGTCCTCAAGAGGTCGCATATATTTAGTGATATTTTAACAAAAAC
The DNA here is from genome assembly GCA_921882275.1 of Brenthis ino. NCBI lineage: Eukaryota > Metazoa > Arthropoda > Insecta > Lepidoptera > Nymphalidae > Brenthis > Brenthis ino. The sequence goes on along the minus strand of OV170225.1, from coordinate 22,935,464 downwards.
AGCACCTAAAATATGTATCGGGTGACAGTGAACTTGTCGCAGTGTTTGACGCCGAGGCGGAGGCGCCGGTCTCGTGGGCGGTGCACTTGTTCTTGCGCAACTATTCGAAAACTTTAGGTCTGCGTGCGCGCATGTGACAGCGCTTCGGGCTCGCATCACCACATTAGCATTCTACCGTTAAGTCTACTTGCCAAGGCAAACTAATGATGCCACACATACAAAACAATACTATAGCAGAACTTCTATTATTTGTATTTTTTTTATTTATCATGACTTATGGCCAGTTATTATTTGATATTGTCCCGTATATCAATTTACATATCATGTCGTAACTTTTTATTTTCGATAAAGTTGCAATGTCAAGTTTTGATAACCCAAAAAATAAAAACAGCTCAGAGCAGCGGCTTTTGCTCTCATTCTAATTGATAGGATTAAGCATTTCATATTTAATTAGCGATACGACCTGCTTTCGCCTAGGTGTAGGTACACTTTACAATGTACATAATATACTACATATGAATACAATACATATTACATTCATTTTTTTCATTGACCAAACGAGCGAAGCCTCTCTGTTTCAAGTCTGGCAAAATTTGCTTTCCTTTGTCAGTTTGTTGGTACTCCTCTACAGGTCGTATGTTAAAATCGATCTGGACGAAACTTGGTATACAGGTTTTTACGATTTTATAGATTTTATTTTGTCGTCGGGGATTTTTGATTAGATTGATTTTTGATTGGGGTACTTCCTTCAAAAAGGGGTAAAAACGGGGCTACTCGATATCTTCGCCTTATGGCCTTATGAGATCCGTTTCGATGGTTCTTTTTTTTATTTGAAAGGTAGTAACATTAAGTTAGTCTCATAAAAATTTGGTGAAGATCTGATGAGGATCTTCGGCGTGATGAGCAGAATAGCTGCTTAAAATGCAGTTCGTGCTCGCAAGGTCTACTGTTCGCAGAACTACTAGTATATAATATTCATTTACACATATAACAAATTATAAACAAAAAAATGTACCTATATGAAATATGTAGGTATCTACTTATAAGTAAAAATTTTCTGTCGTAAAACCTAATAGTTTAAGAACGCCAGCAATTTGAAACACGTCTGCAAAGAAAGACCGCTACTATTTCTTGGTCTTCCTAGCTGATACCTATTACAACTTTTTATGTTTACAGTAGTTGGTTAATAAATAATTGGACCCAGTCATGCAAAAAACAGCCATGTGCGTAAAAGTACCAACAGAGTTATAAGCATTTTATTATAAAAAATAATATTATTATAAAAAATAAACAATACTTATATAAATATTGTTCAATTTTAAAATAACCAGAAAAACAAAACATAACCCAAGTGCAACCATCGACAGAAAAATGCTTATAACTCTGTTGGTATTTTTACGCACATGGCTGTTTTTTGCATAACTGGGTCCAATTATGGACATAAAATCTTTCACATTTTGCAGATCCAGATACAGTTCTAACTTCAGCAATCTAATGTCTAAGATATTTGAAAATTACCTTTAGTTATTTTTACCCAAATGTTTAGCTTGTTTTTAAACCGTCGGGTTGATTTTAATAAAAAAAATTTATTCAAACGAAGTTTCTTACAAATTTATTAAATTAATTACAGTTTTTTTTTAAATAGCTTATTTATACTTTTCGCACCAATTATTTTGAAAACAAGAACAAAAACAAGAGTTATACGTTTATTTTTTACCACTGATTTAATATGTTAATCGTATAATCTATATTCTAAATCTATGCAAAGCCACCTTTACTTTTTATATGTTGCCGCAAGTGTGCAAGCAAATAATATAAGGAAATAAGCGCATCTTTTTATCTTTAAAGCGACATCTGTATTACAGTGGTCTAGAGGGGAACTCTATCATACAGTCTGTATGTAGAAAACACACTTACGTAATTATTGTGGAATATAAGGCATTTAATGTATACACGAGAAAGCTATTTACCTATACTTTTATATCAATGACGAAATACAATAATTTTTAAAAGAATTTTAATTTTAGTAACTCATCAGTTATGAAGTTTAAAGTAATTATGTAAGCAAATTGACATAATCGAAAAACTTCAGCTGGATCAATTGAAGGAATGTATCCGCCGATGTTGAAGATCAATTATGTCTTGTTGTCTTCGTTAAGCCTTAAGATGAGAGTCCGTATGAGAACTGGGATACACTAATTACTACATTAGTAAATTTTTATTTCATTATTATAAGTATTAAATAATTCTGTACTTTAAAATTCAAAGTAAGTACTAAACACACTTTCTCTTCCTTACATAAATTTATATAGTCGAATTTGCCGAGAACAATATACAAAAAATTATTAATATTTGCAATCGGCCGTTTGTAGGAATGTATTCCAGTATCTCAGAATATATTCCAGTATGTACACAGTATTGATTTAACTACTTTTGCGTATAATTAGTTAAATCAAGCAAACATCGAAGATGTGAATTAATTTTACTTCTTTCAAAACGAAAATGAGCTTAATCAAAATATTTACTACATAAAAATATATAAAATACTGCGAATTATACCTAGATACATATATTATACAGTTCATTTTAAATTATGCTGAAAATTCCATATGCACTATAATGTCTACTTGAATATTTTAATTAGGGACGAAGGTACGATGTAGAGTCGTACACGAAGAGCATAAGATTTAACTTATACTCTTCGTGTACACTCTTTTAATAAAATAATAGCTTAATAATATAATATATAATTTCTAACACTATATATTTTATTTATTTTTGTCATCACAAGAAAAATATTCAATTAACTAAATACCTGATTTATTAGATGTAGTGGTCCAGAAACACGACAAGTTGGTGGTGGCGATTCGTATCCCCAAAAACAATTCCAAGGCATTTTTATTCATTTTCAAAACAAGGAAAATTGACTCAATATCTTGGTCTCATTTTTTATCTATCATTCTTAATTTATATCAAAAAAATATTCGAGAGGTCATCATAATCTATTTAAAATGATACATTTGCCGATAATCCGCTTGTAATACAAGCAGTATTTACATTTACAGAGTAATTGCCCGCGCAGATAAATTATAATAGAGTAGTACACGAGCGCTTCGGAGCTCTGCCGCGTCACGACTGAGGTGCATTCAGCTGATCTACTCTCATAAACAATCTTAGGTAAAGGGTTAAATTTTATAATATACAGGATTAAACTGTTCAATGTCAAGATAAAATATTAATATAATTTTAACAAGTTTTTAGTTTTTTGTGTTGTTTAGTCATTAATTGAAAAAAATGAAACGAAAGTTTTCTTAATAGTTATTCAGAAAGTCCAGCCGACCAGAGATTATTTGATAGGTATCATAAGAGTATCTGACAACATAAAAAATCATCAAAAAATATTAAAATCACCGCTCAAAACTAAAATTACCGAAAGATGCTTTCTAATTACTCAACTTAAAACGGTAAAGATACATAAAAAAACAAATACTTCGATAAGTAATAAATAAATAGATATTTGTATTGTTTATTTATTTAAAACCAGTTAAATGTAATTTCTATAGTAACATACTTTGCGCGCCCTAACCCCAGTGGGAGAGCATCCTAGTGACTCACGACTCTATCCAGTCAAATATAAATGTGAAAAAAAGACATTTAATATTAACAAATTTTAAATATAATTTGTTTACATTTATAATTCATATGTTAAATCAATATTTTTCGAAATTTCTAATACATATCAAAACAAAGTGTTACAAACTTATTGACTCACCTGATGTTTAAATTGAGGAGCCGTGCTAATTACAGGCGGACGCTGACGATCCCGGGACCACGGGCAAGTCCAGGGCATCTTTCAAAAGAACTGAACTCACAGCTGACCGACCATGTCATAAGTGTCGAAACACTTGATCATGACAGTAAAAAGGTATTAGCGAGTAAACTTATGAATTATTATACTTATATTAATTAATATTATTATTTACAATATGGGTGTCGTTATAAAAAAATCGTTGCCCGGTTACGTTTGGGTGCGTGCAACAGGATCGGGGTTACGCATGCGTGCGGTCGGCGGGCCGCGCGCCTCGGGACTAGGATAGGAAGAGCTGCTCTCCAGGCCGCCGCGCCGTGGTGTTTATATGAATTACATAAAGGAACCCGAGCACTCCCGGCATTCACTCGGGACGGACGCATCAATTACGCGACAATACAATACGTGATAACTTTCGCAATTTAAAATTCTTAATTTGTTTTTACAAAATCTAGTATGATATTGCTATCACTTAATATTTAATAAGAAAACTTTTATATGATTTTTTTTTTTGTTTTTTTTTGTTAGCTCTACCGGTGTCTCTATCTATAGACATATATTTTCAAATAAGTGGTTATAAGTGTACCATTTATTATTTTATTTATTAAATATATACAGTAGGTACATATTAGGTTCTATGAAATTATACACATATACTTTTGATATACTGTACATATATTACATTATTTATTAGGACACCTCTATTAATCTATACATATAATAAAATTGTAACTAAGCCGAATCTGTACATTAAATATTTTTTGGAAAATCTTATTGAAATAAACATTATTATCGACAGAGAGGCCAAGTATAATGTTAGAGTATACTAATATGTAAAACCTAAGAATTTGGTTTTTGGTCATCGGAACGCGGGCGCAGCCGCGGGCAATGCTAGTCTGTTTATAAGAATTAAATTGTAATGTATTCTACGCAATATGTACCTACCTCCTACCTGCACCTAAATATTTAACATAAATTTAGAGCAATTACAGAACACTTCGCTTGACCTCGTCCATTAATTTACCTTAGCTATGGAAGCACCCGCTAACTACACCCAATTAACGTTTTCACACATATCAAACAAACTATTCGTCAAAATTATGCTAACCATAGGTACATAAAACATTACAAAAAAATACCTACCATCATCGTCATCGAATCCAAAAGACAAAAACTGAAGCTCTATAATTTAACGCCCTTCATTTTACTCGGAGCCTATTGGATAAAAAATAGTAAGATTCGCAGCAACTACAAAACATGTATATTTTCGACTGCACTATACCTACTATGATTTTACTTTAATTTGCTTCCTTCGTTTTAGTTCGCTTGTTAACCTGTTTGGTTTTTTGTTTTATCTAGCAATTTAATTCTTTCATTATCTTCTAATACGTTTAATCACATGGCATATTGAAATGGCAAATTTTATATCTACAAGAACTTGTGATAGTAAAATATTTTGTTTTATAAGGATTAATATTTTGTATTTCAAATAGGCACCTAACTTTACTGAGTGAAAAATTACCTTTTAAAACTATAAATCTAATTTTGGACTTTTTGTAGAACTATTCTTAAATATTAGCCATGCATTGTTTTTATTTGTATACAACCGTAAATGTCGATAAAGCAGCCAAGCAACGTTTTTCTGCCCACTCGACTTAATAATACTACTAGCACAATATTACGCCATTTGTTTAGTTTGACGTGTCTGTAATATTGTCAAGCAACAAGCGCTAGGGTAATTTAGAATTCACCTTTCTGGGGGGAAAAGGACATTATAACAGCAAAAACTGCACCCGAATTCGTTTGTTTTCGGCATAAGGCATAAGCGCGCATATCAGACGATCGCGTGCAACTTCCTATTCTGTATGTATAGAATGATATACAGTATAAACACAAAGTTTTTGTGCTTAACTGCTTATGTTTTATTTTGAGCTAAACAAACGCTTCATGCTAGAAGATGCATAGTAAAGTTAGGCAATGTCTCGTTCTCTGTTCCGCAACATTAACGTTTAACAGCTCACATAAATTACTGGAAGTCAAATTACGTACATAAGTATGTACTTCGTTAACGGATCTTATACCCGGTCTTATGCAGATTATCTAGTTAACTCGTTCTACATACTAACGGTATAACCTAGTGTATATCCCATCAAAAACAGAATGAAAATGGGAGCCAAGTTCAATATTAAGAATATGCATGGTTGTCGACTTCGCTGACAAAAGAATTGAGATCTAAATGGGTGCAAAGTTCTGTAGATAATAATGAAATTTATTCATAATGACATACAACATTCTAAAATAAATTTAAAACACAATTTCTTGTTTTTTTTTATACTGCGACAGCGTTTGATATTTAAAAATAGATCTTAAATTTGAACATTCGAATTATTTGCACAGAGAAGATAACTTAGGATAAATTATTGAAGTTCAAGATTTGACTTGGCTAGTCTTTACCAGTAAACTAAATTTTTAGGAGATATGTTGAGTGATTAGCCAAATATGAGATAACTTGTATGTAAAAACAAGCCAAGTTAGAAGCACAAAAACGTGGCTTAGAAACATCTACCTCAATGATAAAGATTTATTTAGAGGTACCGCACATTCTTTAGTAGAATCAATTTTTTTTAAACGCAATGCAAATTGCATGGATACAATGGCACCCCTTTTTGGAACGAAGTTCCTTATGGTACCATGCGGAGGGGTACCCTAGCCGGCAAAAAACCTGCGTAACGAAAATGCGTGGAGTAAGATTTTTATGTATAGTTGATGTGTGTTCGCTATATAATGTTTAATATATAGTCTACGTGATGACTGTTATTATTATATTTTTATGAATCATTGTGGATAAAATAAAAGTGTTAAGATAATTTTGTTAAGTAGTTTTTGATTTTTATCGATAAAAAAATATAATAAAAAATTTATACCCGAATAATTATTTTCTTTTTACCTCGACTAGAACTTGAAATTAATATTTATGTATATAAGGAACTTCTTTCCTATCTGGTGTCCCACGACACCATTTTATATTTTTTTTATTTTTCATAATTAGACTTCATAATTGACTAGAAGTTGACATTAGAGATCATTTATCAAATTTCAGTCAAGTCCAATAGCTAGAAGTAAAATAGCTGTGACACACGAACAAGTCGACATGACGAAATTATAAGGATTCCATTTTTGCTTTAAGATACGGAACCCTAAAACAGGAAATCCAGAAAAACTTCTTTAATTTCTTTGGAATGTAGAGGCCCTTAATCTGGTTAAGGGCCTTTACAGTCTACTCCTTAATAATTATCCTAGGGCACTTACATACTTCACACATCCCATATGTACCTTGTAACCGCCAAAAAGTCCGTAAGTATTGTAGCAAACGAACGGACAAGATGATAAAATAAGACATTTTGAACTCGCGCCTTAAAGATTTTGAAATTATCATATCCTTATTTGTTAATTTTTGTAGCTATAAATTAAGGTTTTTGGAACGATAGTTGAATTTTCTACTGCGAGTTCTTCTCACACCTTTGACCTTAGCATAGACCGACACGACGAAATGACTTTTAATACGCCGATAGAGGAGTAACACGGGCTACTATCGTGTTGTGATTTATTAATTTTAATGCCAAAATTGTTCGATATATTCAAATTAACCTATATTTATTGGTATTAATTGAAGTTTCAATGAAATTATATTTTATATTTTAAGTTTGCTTTTATAAATTAAATACTTAAATGGCTTAATATGATTTAGAGATTACGCCGGAAGTAGTTGAAGTTCCATTATAATTATTAAAAAGGTGGGTGGATTGAAAATTAAAATTATTATATAAGGAGTGCTTTTTATGATTGGGATTCATTCTAATTGAGTAAGAGTTACGGTGAAGTTATGCTGAAGCTGTGTTGTGTAATTTTAGTAAAAGCAGTGATATATGTAGTGTTTAAGTGTGGTGTAATTATTATATGTGAATCTATAATTATTATACGTTTGAAGTATATTCTGGTGGTTTTCATTATATATCAGAAGTGTAACGACCCACGAGCCATGCCCAGAAGAATAGAACGTGAGTACAATAATCTTAATTTCATTTATTTACTTCAAATGACAAAATCCACTATTTATAATAGCTTTATTGCTTAAGCTGAGAATTTGTAGTTGAACTGAGAATTTATTATATAGATTAGCCATGTATGTGTGCTATGATAGCCTTGCATAAGTGCTTCAGTTACGAGCCATGTAGATAACGTAAATGACTATAATATGATACAGCCATGTAGGTGTGCTAGGGTAGACATGCATTAGCCATGTAGCGTGCTAGGGTAGACATGCTTAGCCATGTAGGTGAGCTTTGCTAACTATGCATTAGCCATGTAGCGTGCTAGGGTAGACATGCTTAGCCATGTATGTGTCCTATGATAGCCTCGCATAAGTGCTTCAGTATGAGCCATCTAGGTGTGCCTAGAAAACGTAAATGACTATATGATACAGCCATGTAGGTGTGCTGTGGTAGCCATGCATTAGTCATGTAGGTGTGCTATGGTAGCTCTGAATTGGCCATGTAGGTGTGCTATAGTAACCATGCATTAGCCATGTAGGTGTGCTATGGTAACTATGCATTAGCCATGTAGGTGTGCTATGGTAACTATGCATTAGCCATGTAGGTGTGCTATGGTAACTATGCATTAGCCATGTAGGTGTGCTATGGTAACTATGCATTAGCCATGTAGGTGTGCTATGGTAACTATGCATTAGCCATGTAGGTGTGCTATGGTAACTATGCATTAGCCATGTAGGTGTGCTATGGTAACTATGCATTAGCCATGTAGGTGTGCTATGGTAACTATGCATTAGCCATGTAGGTGTGCTATGGTAACCATGTATTAGCCATGTAGGTGTGCTATGGTAACTATGCATTAGCCATGTAGGTGTGCTATGGTAACCATGCATTAGCCATGTAGTTGTGCTATGGTAACTATGCGTTAGCCATGTAGGTGTGCTGTGGTAACCATGCATTAGCCATGTAGGTGTGCTATGATAACCATGCATAAGTGCTTCAGTTATGACATATGTAGGTGTGCCTTGATAAAGTAAATGATTGTATGATACAGCCATGTGTGCTGTGGTATGCCATGTATATGGACTATAGAGATTGGCCATGTAGGTGTGCCGTAGTAGTAAGCATTATAGCCATCAGTTCAGCAGGTGAGGTGCTTTAGTTGAGATGTAATTTTAATAGCCGTTATTTTAGTGTTACATAAAAAGTTGTTTTGGAGTTACAAATACCCTAAATTTGAAATATTTTCTTTAGAGATAAGAGTATATAGTTGAGATTAAAATATTTGCAGAAGCTAAGATTAGAAGTTTTAGTAAATTGAATGTCTATGATCTATCCCATGAGCTTAAAGTATGCAATTGTAAAAACAGATTTTACTGCGTTAAAAAACAATTCTTCAGGTGACTGAGATGGTGCAGAGGGATTTACTTCAGGAAGACCCAGTCGGCGTCGAAGGAGGTCTCTGGTGATGCGAAAGTACCAGTTAAAATGAAACTGCCACCTGATAACCTAAGAACCGAAACCCTGATGAAAATTATTCCAGCGCTTCGAGATAATCCAAGTAAGACTAGGAACTCTATTAATGTAGTTCCAGAATTTGACCCAGATGTTGAGCGATGGCTAAAGAAAGTTAACGAATGTGCCTTAATTTATAAATGGTACGAAAATCAAATTATTCATTATTCTCTACAAAAATGTGTGGCTTAGCAAAAAGATAATACATGATAGCAGGCATTCCCGAGTGATGAAAACTTTGGGAGGTTACTTTAAAAAAAAAAAGGTAAAACAGAATATTTTTATGATAAACTTTTATTATTAAGTACATGCGATATTGATAGACGAAAGGCAGTTGAGTTTTAATGTAGTGAACCAGAAGACTTGTTTTAAAAGTTCCTCTCTTATAAATAGTAATACCTTTATGAAACGAGATTTTAGAAATGGTCGTATTAATAATAATGTCAATTTTATCAGATGATACAAATAGACAAAATGACTTGACGTGTTTTAATTGTAACTTCGATGATCGTTCTAGAAAACTCCTCCTTACACGAAATAAGTAGATAAAAATTTGAATTTAGTGTTTGTGTTGAAATTTCATCAAAAGCAAAAAGTAGATATATTAAAATTATTATTGTGTGCAATGAATTAATGACAAAGTATTTGAGTGCATTTATAGTTTTCGGTATTTGTAGTATCATGAAATGTTTTATTGCTAATGTGCTGGAACTTAAAGGAAGTAATTCATATTTACCTACGATTAGGGACTGTAGTAATTATATAATTAATTAAAACTTAAGTAAACTTAATTATTAGGGTTCACGAAGTCAAAGCAGAATTCATGTTTTTGATCATCGATGACCTGACCAATTAATAGGACAGATCTTTACTTTATAAAGTGCCTACTGTAACAATAGTAATAGACGATGGGGCTTTTTAATGGTGGTGTTAGAATGACTCCAATTTAAGAATACTTTTTATACTAGGGCTGTTATAAAATGAATTACAGTAAAGCAATAGTATTCGTTACGTCATTAACAACAGGACCTATAATCTTTAAAATGGGCACCTTATTCGCTCTTGTCAATTCTATAACGACAATTTAGACAGCTAACACCAGTAAATGTTTCGAAAATTAAGATAGGGTAGACTATAGGTAAGGTTACTTTTGAAAAAAAAGTTCGCTTACAATCATATTCTGAATAATAAAAAAATCTGATATATTAAAAAACTAGAAGTTAATTCCAAAATTTATTTGTCCATATAAAATTTCAAAATACTTGGTTAATCACCGTTACGAAATTGTAAATGTTCTCGGTTTCAATACCAAAACATACGAAAGCGTTGTCGCATCACATAGAAGGAGGCCCTGGATTCGTGTTCAGGCGTAAGAGTTGGACAAATCTTCTGGTTCTGAATACAGCTTCTCAAGCTCGGATGACAGTGATACTGTAAAATAAAAGTAAACTAAATATTACTATGTGTTTGTTGTATAGTTGTAAGTCTTATTAATATTTATAGATAATGATATCTTTTTTGCTTGTTAATTTGCATTATATAGACAGTAATTTTTAATAAATCTATTTTTTTAAATTAAAATAGGAAATCATGAACTTACCTTATGCCGAGTGTTGTGAGATTTGCGTGCTCCGGAGATAGCACGCATGTCGATGGCCGAGTGTTGTGATTTATTAATTTTAATGCCAAAATTGTTCGATATATTCAAATTAACCTATATTTATTGGTATTAATTGAAGTTTCAATGAAATTATATTTTATATTTTAAGTTTGCTTTTATAAATTAAATACTTAAATGGCTTAATATGATTTAGAGATTACGCCGGAAGTAGTTGAAGTTCCATTATAATTATTAAAAAGGTGGGTGGATTGAAAATTAAAATTATTATATAAGGAGTGCTTTTTATGATTGGGATTCATTCTAATTGAGTAAGAGTTACGGTGAAGTTATGCTGAAGCTGTGTTGTGTAATTTTAGTAAAAGCAGTGATATATGTAGTGTTTAAGTGTGGTGTAATTATTATATGTGAATCTATAATTATTATACGTTTGAAGTATATTCTGGTGGTTTTCATTATAATCGACTATGAACCACCTAAGAACGCACACGAGCATAACGAAGCAAGGGTAACTCGCTAGTATATTGATATATACGAATCACGAATATTTTGAGCTATTGTACGGAAAATGAAATCACGGTGCGCGAATCTTATTCGCAGTCTGCCGACTTTATATTTAAACATAAGAATTATTAAAAAAAGTCCATAAATTACAGGATAATACTTAGAATGCTTTATATACGTACCAGATTTAGTTTTCTCTTACGGTGATGATACCAAAACAACATTCCCCTTATTATTTTGAAAATTAAACATGTGATGTTGTTACATGTTATGAAACAAAGTAATACCACGATGGTCATGAAAAATATAATTTCCATAGCAAAAAATATATTTTGTAGGTACTAAGTCTAAAACAATAGGAACTGGCTCCCTGCACGCGCTACACGTTGTGACTGAACACCTCGCATAACTTAAATAATCGCGTTTAAATTGGCCTCTGTGAACCCTATGTTTTGTCATAAACATATGTTTGTATGAAAATTAATTAATTTTCCCTAAGGTGTCGTCCTTTGCAGATAATTGTGGAGGTCGAAAATTCGATTGGTGAGTAGGAAAACTATTTTATTAGGTCATAGTTGTTTTCGCTTCGACCTGAATGGCAATGAGGTACCTACATTTTAATTTTACAATTAGCAACATTTTAAGAATAGTGTTTTTCACAAAATGATCTACTTCATCATTCAAGAATTTTGTAAATTTTAGTAGCCTAATTCCTAAACACTATAAGACAAATAAAAAAGTCGGAGACATGCATACATGTATTGTGACTCGCAACAATGATAGAACATACAATAGGTAAGTAATATGTCTCCGACTGCACACTACTACTATTTTTCTTCGATAAACTGTTCCTTTCTTCTTAGTTCGCTTTTTAACGACGGCGTTATTAGTTTGACGTGTCTGTTTGTGTCTGTAGCATCGTAGCTCCCGAACGAATGAACCGATTTTGATTTTGTTTTTTTTTGTTTGAAAGATAAATAAGTCGGAAGTGTTCTTAGCTATATTTGATGAAAATCGGTTCTAGACGGCCACCGCCACAAAATGCCGGATTACATATTTTTTCAACAACTTTGTCAATATGGATGTCAAATGAAGGACGTAACTAGTAGAATAATGTACAATACATTGAAAGTTAATGAAGAATATTAACTAACGAAATGTCGGTTTGTTTTTAATTTTTAATTTATTATTTTTAGTTTTCTTAATTTATATTTTTTTATTTAGGTATAGGTTTTGAGTATCTAATTATATATTTAAAGTTTAATTTGTTTCTAAATTATTATACAACATATAAGTTCTATTTATTTTTGTGATCGTCTCTTAAAAACCTTTAATTTGATACTCCATTCGACAAATTTGGAAGAAAAAAAATTTTCAAGTATTTTTAGAGTGTCAGTGTCGGAGTGTCGAAATGTCCGGGATTTTTAAATTTTTAATTTAATTAATATTTTAGTAGAGTTTTCTTAATTTATATATTTTTTTCATTTAGGCTTTATAATGTTATCTAATTATATATTTAGAGTTTGATTAGTTTCTGGAAGAATTTTTTTTTTCTAGACAAACGTCACCTGAAAGTGATTGTTAGTATCAGCGTGGCAGAGCGTAGGAGTGTCAGCGTGACAGAGAGTCAGAATGTCAGTTTCATAGTGTCGGAGTGTCTGTGTGTCGGAGTGCCCGAGTGTCCAATCGTCAGGGTGTCAAAGAGTCAGAATGTCAATGTCATAGTAGCGGAGTGTCGGATTATCGGAGTGTTTGAGTGTAATAACTAGCGGCTCACGGCTCACCCTCACGACAAATAAAAACAAATCTCTCCCACGAGAAAGAAAATTAAAAAAAAAATTCGGGATAAAAAGTAGCCTATTTGTTATTCTGATGTATGAAATATATTATTCTAGTTTCATTAAAATCCAATCAGTTGTGGGATTAAAAGTATCTAAAATGTTGACCGGTTGTACCACCATGCAAATTTCATTTAAATCGGTCCAATAGTTTCGGAGATTAGCCCGTAAAAACTGACAAAGACAGAAACAAAGAAATTGAAAAAAAAACTGGATTTTTTCTATTTCTCTTCTTACATCTCCATGACTCGGTTTTAAGAATTTTTTTCTATGTACAGACATTCGACCTCTACAGTTTTATTATATATGTATAGATAAAACCTGTACTTCTTATTGTTAATTTTTTGTGTAGAGCATCTACCTACTTATTTCATAATTTTCGTTCAATTCGGCTTGATGAATAAAATACAATAAATATCCTCTACCCTCCATAACAATAATAAATCAATCTCATTAGTAAGAAAGACGAAGTCATTCAAAGAGATGTCAGTAGATGGCGCTATTTATATTTAAATATATTGTTTACATTTATTTATGTAAAATTAACAAAAAAACAGAATATTTAAGTCCCAAAAAAGTATACTAAGGTATTAAAATATACTCATAATAAAAAAATTAAGGCAGTGGTAGCCCAGTAGTAACGCGCTCGCTTGGGAAACCGAGTGAAGCGGGTTCAAATTCCGGATCTCGCACCTCTGATATTTTCACGTGCGAATCATTTCTAACATGATTACCACTTACCTTACGGCGAAGGAAAACATCGTGAGGAAACCTGCATGTCCAAGAAAACCTAGCAAGTTTTCGAAAGATATGTGAAGTCCGCCAACCCGCACTTGGCCAGCGTGGGGGACTGTGGCTTGATTCCCCTCGTACTGAAGAGAGACCCGTGCCCAGCAGTGTGACGTTAAAAAAAGCAGAATACATTGTACAAAACTAAAATAATGCGGTGTTAAAACTTTCCGTACTTTCACTTATTAAGTCATGCGTAATGATTTTTCATACATGGCGTTATTAATATATATTTTGTGAGGTTTTATTATTTTATTAAGTGTATGACGTAATGTATTTCGCTAGAATATTTTACATACATTAAAAAAATACATAATAGTCATCTTATTAAAAAAAAATCTTTACAGTTATATTTCTTTTGTTACATTACATGTTTTTTTCTGTTTTTTTTTTTTGAAACGCCTTACTTCTGTTAAAATTTCACCCATCGCCATTGGTACCTACAGTTCCAACAAATAAGTTTTGAATTAAGTTTATGGATATTTTTTTGAAAATCTTCAAGCTTTAGAAAGTATTAATGACCTACCCTAGGGCTGGTAGGTCATTTTTATAATTCTAATATACCAAGGATATCTAGAGTTAATATTTATAATCAATATGGCTGTTGTTGTTATCAAATAGCTAAAATCATTTTTGTCTTGTAAATATTATAGTGATTCAACTTTAATAGTTGTCAAAACATATCCACGATAGGTGTTGTATGAGACATGAGTTATATTGGGCTTAGTCTTTTATCACAAAACTATTCTTCTTTCCTGGGGGAATCCATTCATTTTTTTGAATAAAAATAAACTAAACGTTGAGTATGTATTATATTATTGTACTTTTGCGTGAAAAATCATTTAATTGAAATCCTACTTATAGATAGCTCTAAAAGAAATTGGATTACGCTATTGAAGTGATCGGTTCAGCGAAAAAGTATAAATTTCTTTTGTCACTCTCAGTATAGCTTTACCAAATTAATTATAGAATATTGCTGCTTCTTGCTAGGAGCCCCCGAACAAAATAACGTAATTTAATGATTTTAACTTAAATAATAAGTATGACGTTAATTATTGAGTGTAAAAGCAAAACGGGTACAAAAAGGCATCAATCCTATGGGCAATAATTTTCTTAAAACATTTTATCAGTGGTTCATATTAACCAATATTATTTATATAAAAATGTAAATCTGGATAGCTGAAAAAATTGTCGCACGAATATTTAAACGCTTTTATCAAAGGTTCATTAAATTAAACTACTCATCATTTAGATATAATTATATTTTCGAATCTAAAATGTACAAAAAAATACAACTTAAAAATAATGTACTCTTAATGCCTGCTTTGTCGATGGATAAAAATATTACAGTTCAAATACCTTACAGATATTAGAAATGTCGGATTTATTAATTGACAATAACTGTGGTAAACCGTCAGCAAGCTATTAGGAACAAAAAAACAGTAAGCTACCCATACTATTATCATCATTTTAAAACTTATTTCATATGTGATTGGATTTAATATAAACGAATTTCACACATTTAATCGATAAATTCGTATTAATATCAGGGCGGTCATGTAAAGGCTTTAACAAGACATCGATGTTTTCACACGATTGAATATTTTGAGATGAACGTCCACTAAAAGATAAACGTAACGAACTCTATCAAATTTTAAAATTTAATTAACCACATTTTAATAACAACTTTGGTTGTGTATTCTAGTCGTAAAAATATATGTTTAGCTATTTACAATATTTAAACATACATACATACAATGCGTAGAAATGCACAGCAACACAAAAGAGCTCTTACCTAATATTATTTCGAAGAACTTAATAACACAGATTTATCGGCCATCTGCAAAAAAGATTACAGCTCAAGATAAGACTAGTTAGTTTTATTCGACGTTAGACGTAGTTTGGGTTTGTTTACATATTTAGTTCTTAAAGCTGATAAATATTACCCACCCGTACCGCTGTGTTAGACACATCATGTTATTATTATACAAATAAGCATACGGTAGCAATAATCCTTTCTGCCGTTGGCCTTCGTATTGATCGTTTATAGAAAAACATAATTAGCGTTAGAAATATCGTCTTAAAAGAAATTTAACTCTAAAAATATACAATACCCCTGTTCGCAGACGACAGGCCAAGACAAGAGGCACGATTTTATACAAAAAATAAAATCACTTATGTACGGGAGCGCTATTACCTCGTTGTGTTAGCGACTGTCATCTGACTATAAATATATTTATCACAAGTTAACATCTACAGAGGAGTAAGGAATTACACAAATATTTTAGTTACATATTTTAAAGCGACAAAGTAGAATTTAGTGAAAAAAATTTACAAATGTTTTTACTAATTATGTTTTCCCTTCGAAACAGAGATTCCCGTACCTATCAATGTTTCTATGAATAAAATTTTTGATAGTATTTTTATACTCCAAGTTCCTCATCACAGAGTAAGAACACTATTTATTTTATATACCTGAATATTAACAATGCACATATCACATTCCTAACACAGTCCAATGTATTAAATCTGCTGTAACGTTGGATGGAAACTTTGGACCCTATTATTTTGCCGCCATCCTTACTCTGTAAGACGGAACTGAAATATCTTAATTAATGCAAAAATAATTATTAATCCGATCATTTTACATAAAATTTCGATTTACACACGATAACATTTTCAATTCTCTGATCGAATACTATTTTATATTTAATCATATAATTACATATGATTTAATCCATAAAATGTCTAATAGTTCTGAAGTTACCATAACCTTAGTAATATATCAGAATAGCAGCCTAATAAAATTATATATAAACCGTATCTGAATAAGAAACAAGTTTAAATTGATTTCATGTTTAAGAATTTCATTGAAGCTTTAACTTTTAATATCAAACATGACTTAATGTACGAACATTAAAATGAGGTATAAATCCATTACACCAAGATGTTTACATTTATCTTATACTTTAACTATATATAGACAAATTACATATGAGTAATATTTAATTCAATAAGCCCATTTCAACAATTTAATTTCCATTTATCAAAATATTTAAGTATATCTTTTTTTTATAGGAATTATATTCGTTGATAAAATTTTATTTACCGATCACTTTTTATTGGTGTCACCATAGAGAACAATCTGGTCGGGAACTGATCTAGGTAAAATCAATATAATAGTTTTCTATTACTAATTGATTTTAGCACTGGTCGCTGATAATGTTGAGTTACAAAAAATACAATTAGCCAAAGTTACAAAAACGCAGACAAAGTGGGACTAGCTTTTGCTGAACGTAGCGTGGACCTTGTGTGATGACGACAGCTGTCCATCGCATACGGTTACTCTTATTAAATTTACATTTAAAAATAGTTGAGCTTTAATAACATTTAAATGGTCAACACTAGAAAAGAACTCGGGATCGCGCGTCTGTGGAACAGCTACGCTCACCAAAAGCGAATGAGTGTCCTTATTTTATTTTGGAAGACTACAATTTACCAATACTTTTTTAGGATTTTAGGCTTTCTCAAATTTATATTATTAATACATATTCTATAACAATGTAATATCCACGCCTGTAATATTATTAGAAAATTATATCTATGGATTTCTCAAATTATTTTTATTATTAAGACTGTTGTATTTATACACAAATATAGGTACATCTATATTATTTTATTCATCCCGAAGCGCTCCAGCATTCGATGTAAATAAACAATAGATGTTCATTAAAAATTTAGACAGTAACAATATAAATTACAACAGAGACAATAGATTCCCATACAAAAGTCGTGAATCATTTAAACTATTTATTAACCGTATGTTACACCTATTATACATAATTACATAGTCTCTTCGTAAAGATGGTATTGAAAAATATCTTATATCTTTAATATCAGGCACACATGCATCGTTACAGCTGGTCGACTATACACAGTAGTACTCTTCGGATAACCAATTGTTCAACTCGTGCAATGGACGTGTATTGGATACGAGTTTATCACTTTTTATACTATATAAAACTGTAAAAAATATAGCCTTCTTTGGGTACATTTCGTCCGCATCGAGACGTCAAAAACTATGTGGCGGCATTAAATGCTCTTCTAACAATCCAATAAATATGCTTCCAATATTTTCAATAAGTTACGTAGACTTCACTAATTGTCAACTATTTGTTTGAACGCTGTCGTGTACCTAACAAGGCCATCACTTGTACTTTATGGAATAGGTATTTGCTAATCGGACACCGCATCGGGCTCGTCTCGTAACAAACTAAATGGAATGAAATTTTATGTTACATCGCTAAATCTTTCGGATATTGTAAAGCTTTATCTCACTATTATTAACAATACCAAACTCGATTTTTGTTTTCATGATTCATTAACGAAATTGGTCAGTACTCTAAACTTCGATTATGATTTTAGGGTATAAAAATATGAATATAATTCTTATACGGTTTTACTTTGTTATTTATAACATTACGGATACGCCCTACTATTATTTGTACGTTCTCGTTTAGATAGGTTATTATAACATCACAATATTAATTTTAAATTTAATTTACTCGCTATGTCTATGGTTGGTATAGAAGATATAGTTACATATGCATTTCGGGTACAAGTGTCATTGAGAGCCAAATTTTCATTTTGCACAGGAATATAAGATTTTAGGACGATAAGTGATAAGTACCTGTGGACGATACTCAATATGAAAACTGTTTCGCAAGCGTGTTACATTCAAGTATAATAGCAAAAGTGAAACATCTAGTCTGTTAAGTACGACATACATATAAGTAATTGCCGGGAACCAAATAATTGTTATTTTTTATCGAAAATTATCACGTTATTCTGTCCTATATTTTTGTGTAGCTGAAAATATTTTCAAATAAAGACTTTTGAATCCAAACTAAAAACTTGCTACGATTATAAGGTAGTAGAGAATTTCTCTTGACGAGAGCAGCCTCTTTGTGCACCAAGTTTTATCATAGTAGGCAACTGCGTGGTCACTATCAACAAAACAACAAGATCATAGAATTTCGACTGTCGAGTGAATGTCGAGATCGTGGTCCCCAATGCAACGGATTTATATAATGATGTTTCTAGTACAATAACAATTTCATTTATCTGATCACACGTCGCATTTACTCAATCTTATGTTAACATTAACTTTAAATTTTATACATAGAAAAATATTATTGTGCGGCATAGAAATAGAAATCATTTAAAGATTCGTAATTTTAGATAGTAAATAAGACATGACAAACATGGTGACAATCATGAAAGCGTCGTTGAGAGCATCGTTGTATTCGAATGGTTATATTTACCATCGAAAATTACGTTAACCGCTTGCAATGTAGAGTGCACATAATTTGATGAAACTTTAAATCTATTGACGATGATAAATATAGACATAGATGGTTTACACGCTAACAGCTCGAGACCATACCTTCCCAGAATAGCCATAATACTAAATTATTAAATGAGATATTAGTTAAGATTATGCTTAATTTAGTATCAATTTACATCGCATTATAAAACGGCTACTTTAGATGTTATCGGGCAATGACCACCCAGTGGCGATAAAAGCTAAATTACTATAGGTGTTTCCTACATTAAAATGTATGAATTGTATGACTTCGCGACTCTATACTTCTAGCGTATGCTACAAGGCCGATGAACCTCAATATTTTTATTATATAAATGACCGTAACGCTAATTCGAAGCTGGATAACCCTTACTTGCATAGTGGTTCAAATTCTAGCTTTATACTAAAAAATAATTGAAAATTTCATGCAAATTAACTTTGTAGTAGGTACTATTGCTAGTAGTACACTATAATACTATTAGTCCACTTCTTATTTTCTCTGCCAGATATTCTTTTAACAGTCAAATTCTTTAACTTGGTAAAACTCAACAAAAACGTAATTCATATTTTAGTTCCAACTTGAATAGTATTGCCTTGACATTAAAAAAATAGTTTAAGTTAGTGTCTGTTAATATTCATATAAATATCCGAGCGCTGAAATATTAGAAGTATAGTTGTATGAACGGTAAGATAATAATAATAACGCGCATATTTATGTATAAAGCAAAACACATGACATAGTACTTATATGGTTGTAGCACATAGAAGCCCTTTAATTCTGAGAGGTTTGGCCCTGTATATTCCTAAGCTGTTCGATAAATGGTAAATTTATAACTAAATAAAGAAATAAAGCCAAACAAAAATCATCGACCAAATTAAAGTAACGAAACTAAAATGGGTCGTTTCGAAGTCCTTGGATAAATTGAGTATTTTTAATAGGCGTGTTTAAGTATAATAAAAATGCATCGTAACATATCAAACTAACTGGACATCAAGTAGCTGGTACCGAGTTAAGGAAAAAAAGAAGAGAAAAAAACTTGGTGTCACCGGGCAATTTAAGCGTTTGTAAAGTGTCATAGTTTCTTGTAAAATTTAACAAATAATTATACGAAAAGCCAAAAAAAAAATCGTTTATCATCAATAGTTCCAAGAACTAAGATCGTAAAAAATGAGCTCGCAGGCAAATAAAATAAAAATAACAAATATTTGTATTAAAGTATACGTTAAAACAATTTTAATAAAATCAATAAATGATTTATAATTATAATAATATTACAAGAAAATTATTGTACCATAGAAACACAAAGATAGTTTAACAAAATATTTACACTAAAGTGTTGGCTATAACTTAACAACATATTATTTACATATAAGCTTACTCAATTCTGTACTCTTTGAAATAGGTAGAAATGATTAGTTTTAGTCGGTTACAATTATGTAAATAGCATAATCGAATATACACGGCTTTGCTTGCAACATATTACTACTTCTCCGAGTACAGTGGTCGAGTAACCTCCGTCGCCATCCAATACTAAAATACAACTTAACTTTGTCATAACAGGTAACATCTGACTTTCACACTATAATACATAAACGTTCACAACGCCAAAAATGTGTTTTATATTATACAATATTGCACGCTGTATGTCTCTATTGTATGTTAATGTATGTAAACTAGGCGTACGAATCATATTGCAAATCACAAAATTTACTCCTTCACAGGAAGCTACATCATGTACCTCGGCGAAAATTACGCATAGACGATAACATCTACGTTTAGAAGTAAACAGAGTTCTCATAGAACTTAATGATCCGCATACGACTCAAGGGTTCATTAAAGGAAAATATCACTATCACTACAAGACTACATATCACTATCCGTAAAGAGACGTACGTGGGGGCAGCTAGTCGCCGCCGTCCAGCGGGCGCGGCCGGCCGGCGGTAAATGCATGGTGGGAGAAGCTGGGGCGTCACTGCGAGAGCAGCTTCTGCAGCAGCGACGCCTTAGCGGGCGCCGGGCCCTCCGCGCCCCCCGCCGGGCCCCCCGCGCCCCCCGCCGGGCCCCCCGAAGCCCCAGCCGCCGCTGCCTCATCACCGCCCGCCGCCGCCCCCGCCCCCTCCGCCGAGCCCGCCTCCGTAGTACTCTGTCGAAACAGACACATTCTGTCAGTACATGTCCAATCTGAAGCACGACATTCAAAATACGAGCCATCTGACTTCACCTGATTCTAGTTCGTTCCTATACCACGTAATTTGGTCAGAAAACGTTTATTACAACGTTAATGGCGCTTTCTTTAATCCGGCAAGTTAGATCGCTTGAATTGTATATTTTACTACTATAGACAGGTCTTGCTACGGTACGCCTTGGACTTAGGTCACCGACGGACGTTGCAA
Source organism: Brenthis ino (assembly GCA_921882275.1). Taxonomy (NCBI): domain Eukaryota; kingdom Metazoa; phylum Arthropoda; class Insecta; order Lepidoptera; family Nymphalidae; genus Brenthis; species Brenthis ino. The sequence goes on along the minus strand of OV170225.1, from coordinate 22,913,584 downwards.
TTTTCTTTTAAAATTATTATTATTTATAATTTTGTTTTATTTCTTATATAAATGTTGCCACTTATCAGATTATTAGTCAAGTAAAAACCTACTTACTTATCGCTGGATTTTTATAGGATAATAAAGAGGTTAAAGTTGCATTATATTTGTGTAGTACTTATCTCTAGGTATATGTATATTCATGCAAAAAGCGTTTACTTTTAATTAATAGTGAATAACTCGATTTATGTATTTTTCATTAGCTACAAATGATACAAAATAAAGGCTGCTATATAAATATAAAGCAACTTTAGTACAAAAATTCAAATATTTTATTATTAATTATTATCTATAAGCTTAAGTATCGGTGTTGACATTTCTTAACATACTGAAAGGCCAGTTTCAAAAGTATACAATTGCATGAATAGAGAGGATCGATCAAAATATCAATTAATAATAACTGTAACAACATGATTTTATGTCAACTTTTAAGTATGAAACCTTTAAATCATTGTACTATTTTAATATTATACTATTATACTCATCTGCGCGTCGATCAATTTATATCCAAACTTAAATTAAAAAGTATTACTGAAAAATAAACATTTGAATGATTTAATAACTTACCCATCCCAATTTCAAAAAAATAGAATCGTATCTACTGAAATTAAAAAAAAATATGAAAAGCCTAAAGTTTTGTATTAAAAATTTATAATAACTGACGTCCAGAGACCAGATCAGTAAAAAGAAATATATGTCGATACATACATAGATGAAGGATTCAAAATTAAATTGACCAAATATTTTTACTTTTCAATAAAAACTTCTTTGGACACATTTACCGTCAACTTAAAATACATTAATTCTAAGCCATCTTAAAATATGATCGTATTTGCCCTTAAAATGGACTGAAACCACCATAAATATTTTATAATTAGAACTATTTATTTTCATTTAAAAATGATTATATATATATATTACTTTTTACATTAGACCTTAGTATACTTCAGTACACGTGGTACCCTCGTGATGGTCTCTTGGTCTTTCTTTAAAAACTGGTACCTTTGGTATTTTTGTTCATTGTATTGATTCTTGTTTGGACTCAGGCTCTAGGGATGAATACATTGTTTATTACCAACTGTGAGAAAATGAAACAGGTAGGTTCCTACATAAGTTCAATAAATATTTTGTAGGAAGAACAAAATTTATCCACTCGCTTTTCTCTTAATTTTAGAACTCACATCTTGTACATATCTAAGTTTGAAATCCTCTTAAAATATGATATGTAATTCACCTTGTCTCGAAAAGATTAAATATAATTTGTAGGTTTTACGTAGTGGCCATAAATATGTAAAACTACCTACTGAGTCACAAAATAATTTGTATCTACTATATATTGAAATTACAAAGAAAAGGAATCATTGTTATTCAGTAACATCTTAAATATATACCTATAAACAAGGTAAATAGTGGATTTTAATTACTTAGACAATACTTTTTAATAAAATAAAATTTATTGTAGCCTTTCTCCGTCATACGGAATTATACCGAAATACATATGTCATTAAAAAAGACGTCTTATTAATTCTTAAATTATTAATGAAAAATATGTAAAACATATACCGACTTTGAACTGTTAATAAAATTTTGATCGTACCTCCCTCTCTTAAGTTGTAGTAAAGAATCATCATGCTATCACCTTAGTGACTTATACGGCATTTGATAAACGCAATAATTCGTATGCTATAAACACATCTTTGAAGCCAAAAATAAGCACTCTAGTAACAAAATTACGTAATCATTATTTAACTACAATTCATATAAAACCTTCACCAAACAATACCGATTGCGCATGCGAATTATCCCATTTTTTGAAAAAGCTGAAATGTCACAAGTACGGAAAACCTAGAAAGCGATGATTTTAATCATGTTTTTATGAATCAAATTTATCTAATAAGATATCTCAAAATGCAAAATACTTTATTATTAAATAAATATCTCTAAGAAATATTATTGGACATCACATCACATAAGCTTTTTTATTAATTGCAGAAACGTGCCAATTTTTTTTTTAATTTTTTTAATCACTAACAATCAATCGAAATCGGTGAGCCGCACGCGAGCCACAGACACCGTCGTACAACAGCACGTTGGCACATTTCTATCAATCAGCCTCTAATCAATCGATGCGATCGACTCGACACACACGCAGCGGAGCAGACTGAGTACGTAATATTTAGAGATGTAATTCTACAAATAATAATGGAAACCGAGAGATAGTATAGTGAGTGAGGATGGTCTCGGCGCGTCCCAGCTTACCGAGGTGCTGCGCCGCGCGCCCCACGCCGCCGCCGCGCGCCCCCCCAGCGCCGCGCCGCCACCTACGTACCACACACGATTCATTGCCAGAGACCGAGAACGAACGAGAAACTGGCATTCCCTCTATGTCACCTCGCTACTCTTTATTATTTTATACAAATATTTACAAATTCTTACATTAATTTAGTCTTCGATGAATCTCCTTTAAAGTGACTCGAAGTTCGAAGATACGATGCCGTACATATATTTTAAGTAAAATTTTAAATAATCCAAATGATTGTAGTATTTAATATTTTAAGGTAGTTCGATCGTATAATATTCGATCGATGCCTACAAAATTGAATTATTAAACTTAAACTTACCAATATCTATTTACCTTGGAACGTTAAAACTAGCACATATTTCGCAGTCAACGGTACAAATGGAAAACATAGTATCGTCCTTGAATAAGAAAGTGTAACCATAAAATGAAACTATTTTTACATAATGCTGAGATTTAAAGGTTATATAATCATTTGGACACAATCGTAAATTATTTATAAGAAAAATACATTTTGACTAGAAACAAAAAGGAAAAGATAGAAAATATTTGAAATAGGAGTGTACTCTATTATCTCGAATACATTACTTTTTAATTGACGCAAAGTGGGGAAATCTTTAATAGATGGAACAAAAAAAGCACAGAAAAACTATAAATACTTTTGGGTACACTTCGTTTAAGGATTTATCAATATCTGCAGTCGCGTCGGTCTAATTCCTATAAATATAAAAGGGATTAGGGGTTAATTTCAAAGAGATGATACGATATACTTCAATATGTGTTTAAATTGCATTAAATTATTTGCTCTTTTAATATACTATAAAATAATTATTTCTCACTTAAAACATAAAGACATTTATAAAGATAACATCATCGTCTAAAGACCTTAAAAATAACGAAATCAACACTTATAATATAAAAATATTCTGTGTTAAAACGCCATTAGAAGATCGACAGTGGTATCGGCCAGCTGCTCCTGTACAAAGAATGGAGACACGTACTAATTAGCTAGTTTTAAAAATATAAAGGCGAAGTGTTTACTAACCGGGAGCGGGCATGTCGAAAGTGAGCATGGGGTCGAGTTCGGGCGCGTGCATGGCGGGCATGTCGGGGCGCGCCGAGCGCGCGCCCACGATGGCGCGCAGCTCGTTGCGCACGTACTCCGACGTGCCGCCCGTCGCGCCGCCCGCCGCGCCGCTCCCCGCGCCGCCCCCCACGCCGCTCACGTTCCCCACACCGCTACTGCCTGGATATATCGACGAGAACATTACCAACCATCGACGCGACAAAATATTTACATTTATACAATTCCACTGAAATCGCTAACCAGACTGATCCAAAAAATAAATATAATATAAGGGTGAGAAATGTCGTTTAGCCGACGCTATAAATAATTGTAAATGTTATAATTAATATAGAAGCGAAAGATTTCTGTCATATGACAAAATTAATACACATGCAAGACGACAGTTAAAGAGAAGTTTTTTGCGCTACGAAACTACCGTTTACCTTTCGTCGTCACGAGTCAACGCCGAACAGCGGGGAGAACATTGGTAAAATTCATTAGATTATTGGGCACAAGCGGGTTAATATAAATTTTGTCTAAAATAATTGGAGATACATTTCAATAATTTATTTCATGATATACGTCGTCTCGTGCATACTCACATGAGAGCTGGTGGTCATGCGACGGGTGCGGCGGGTGCGGCGGGTGCGGCGGATGCGGCGGATGCGGCGGGTGCGACGGGTGCGCGTGCGCGGCGTGCGGCACGCGGCGCGCGTACTCGCCGCAGTAGGGGCCCGCGCCCGCGTCGCCCTCGTCATAGTAGCCGCCCACTGCCACACACGCCTCATATAATATCGCCCGGCGACGCTCGCCGCGACCTACCTACTTGGTGTTCGGCCGAACCCGAGCGGCGGCGACCGATTCGATGGACGAAATCGCGCGAACGTTACGCCATTCGTAAAGCTCGTCTTTCTAGTGGACCAACTCTAGCTATCGTTTTGATATCGATAACTGAACTTCGAAGCGAATTATAACCATGCAATTAGTTCAGAAATAATTAAAATCTAGATTTTATTTCTTAAATAAAATATACATATTTACTCCAATATCTACAGGGCATGCCAAATAAATTATTATTATCTTAGAATAACCATGCTTTTTCTTAGATATGTTCAAGGATGAAAGATCTAGGTCTACCTCAAAATAAATTAGTATAAATATATGCATAAAAGCGCACCATAGTAACCTTGGATCAGACTGAATATTTAAATACCTATATTAATTTCTTCACACTTACAGCACTGAACATGAACATACAAACCTCAACGACAAATTGAAATTTATCTATTCAATAAGTAATATATTATATTAATGAAATAGGATACTAATATATGTTGCAAAACGAATTCACACATACTAAATCCATAAGCGCAAGAAATTGTAAAAATTAAAATATCGTTAAATATTTTAAATGTAATAAAAATTGAAATAATAATTAAAATTATACAATGTTATGGAATAAATCGATAAATTCTAAAACAAATAGCTATATGTGATGTGTAAAAAACCAATATTTCGTAAATATAACTTAATTATTTCTTCTAATCAATACTAATTAGAAAAACATTGGTAGTTTAAGGCCATAGAAATGTCATCACGGACAAGATGATTGCCTTATAATTAATTACAAACGAATTATTTAAACAAATATACTATACTAATAATCCTAAATACGTATTAAATAAATAAATTATAGTTATTATAGTGTATATATACAAGTAACGTACCATGTAGGGGCCGGGGTGCGCGGTGGTAGGGCTGCGGCGCGACGGGCGTGTGCAGCGCCGCCGCGTATGCGCCCGCGCCGCTTGTGCTCCCGCCCTGCTATAGTACATTATGTGGCTTCAAATATATTTATATAATAATACTATACAGCAAAAGATGTACACATAGTCTAAGCAATTATCCAACAAAGGCACTTGTGGGACCCACCATTCTCTTCTTTTCTTTGGAACACCCATTCTCAAAGGGGATCCGAAAGAATTAACGTTATTTACAGCGACTTTCTGAACCCTACCACTAAGATATGAAGCAATGAGATCAAGAACAATGTCACGAATACCACTAGGACTTAGTTTAAGCAAATTTTAGGTTTTTTTTATAACTTACAAGTTGCCGACTCAGCATCGGATTTTGTTGTGATGGTGCCATTTTATTTGTGCCATAATTCGACCCCATTTGATCTATAAAGCAAAAAACATTATTTTATATTTAATTAGTAAAACATAACGTAATTATATAATATAAACCAATTTCATTGAGCATACGAACTTGGATGGTGATACAAGTGATGGAAGTCCGTACGTTTGAGAGCAACATTAGGCGGCGTACCGGAAACCAAAGCATTTATAGTGGAACCCAGATCTGCCTGTGGCTGCTCAGCGGCCTGAAATTATTATTGAAATAAATATACAATACAATTTTTATCATATTTATAATTTTAAACAAAGAAATTGAGGTCATGGGGCTTATTCTACGCTCAGAGCCCTGTTCGTCCGAGTTACTAGGAATAGATGAATATAAAGCAGACGTCACTCGATACTAGTCTAGTCTAGAACTAATATTCCAATTGGAATTATAAAAATCGGATAACCCGTTTAGATGATAAGAGTAAAATTGTATGTATAAGAGAAATGTGAAAAGCTGTATTATTTATGGTTTAATTTTAAGTTTAAGAACTGTTTTGTTTCAACGTCATACAGTCCACCATAGAAATTATCCGTGTAATTAATTAATTTGGTTTTTTAATCAAAATTAAGAATATCAATCAAGCACTGACAGAAATTAACCTCAAAACTTTAAAAAGGTGTGCGTGTACTCATGTACGCACGTAAGAAGTTATACCTCTTTGTTTTTTAGAGCATTTAAATAAAAGTTTGTTTTTTTAATGTTTAAACTTTATTTTAACGTTTTTTACTTTTTTTTCAAATTCTTCTCAGCAAAACCTTTCACTTTATATCCATATCATGGAGGTGCATAAAAATAACCCACAATGTTTGGGAGTTCGCCATATTGGATTTACAATGACGTCACTTTGCTTATTGTGTTTCACTCATCAAGCCCTTTCATTTCATATAAAAAAAATATCGCGCGATTCCCCGGCTTCTGTTACACACTTTCGTCCCTTTTCACGAAATCACTCACACAGATTGCAGGAAAGCGAGAGGAAAGATGTTATACATCAAAAATATTCTTTAGCGCTACACTGGGACAATGTAGTTTTATAAAAAATATAATAGTTTTTAACTATGAAATTGACGTTTAATCTATACATATAATAAAATTGTAACTAAGCCGAATCTGTACATTAAATATTTTTTTGGAAAATCTTATTGAAATAGACATTATTATCGATATAGAGGCCGAATCTAGTTTTTAGAATTTTTGTCTGTCTGTCTGTCTGTCTGTCTGTCTGTTTGTGTTACCGCATCACGGAAAACCCACCGGAGGGATTTTCACCGCGAGAAAATATCTCATTTCTGAGAAAGAATACAAAAACTGCATTGTAAGAGTATACTAATATGTAAATCCTAAGAATTTGGTTTTTGGTCATCTGTACGCGGGCGGAGCAGCGGGCAATGCTAGTATAATATATAACAGAAAGTTAGATATTTTTTTAATATCTTTTATTTCTATAAATTAAAATATAGGTAGTATCCAGCGCAGTGGTAATCTTGATGAAAAATATTGATGAAAAAGATACAAATCTAGTGAAAACAAAAAACTAATCAATAAACAAATGACTGAAATTAAAAATAGAACTCTATACTTTTGAAATAAAATTCTTTTGAAAAAAAAATCATTTGAATTTAAAATTTAGTGCCGACCATTCATTATTTCGTTTCAAATGGCCAGTATTGGAAAACGTCAACTTCATAGGTAAAGATCTATTATAAAATCCAATCAATTGTTACTGAGTTTATTTCTTGCATACAAATTTACAAACTTAACTTCTTTATAACTTTAACGAGGATTATAATTTAATTACTGGCATCCGTTAATCATACATTAATGATAACTTAAACCAGGGCCTTAATATAAATTTAACATACACAAGTAAATGTTTAACCTTTAAATGAATAAACGAACAAGTGTGCGTTAACTGTTAAGTACTTGTTTTATTTCACATGATTAGAAATAGAATACTAACTAGGTATGTGACGACACACCGGAAATACGAGTAAGGCGAATGAATCATATTATATTGGCAACTACTCGTAAAAAAACCTATGGAACCTTCGATTACGCCTCAAGGTCACTTATTCACTAAGGTTCTGCTTAACAAATTCGTGTTCGAAGTCAAGCAACATCATTTTTATTGCCTAATATATAGATAAAAAATATAATGAAACCAACTGACAACCTTGACTCTGGAATAAGAGCGTTATAATTTTTATTTATAATACCTAAAAACCTATTATTATTTAAAACTCATTCGATTTTCGTTTGGTACATTTGAACACTCGTGTGTGTAGGTATAGTCTGATGCATGTCAAAGTAAGTCGAGAAGCGGCAATTCTTCAAGTTTATATTAAAGTTAAAACATAAACGTATTTTTTATATTGTTATCTATAATGTTGTATCAGGGTGAAGGTTTTATATTGAGTATTTTTTTTAAGAAAACTAGGTTAGTTGAACATTAATGAATTTGTTAAACATTAATTGTGAGTTATTAGGGTTTTCTTTCCATTCGCGCTTTACTCAAGAATAACTAAATGGATTTCAATGAGATTTATAAAAAAACAATAAAACATTAGGGATTATATTTATGTTAGTTGTAAATAAAATAAAAATCATATAATAATAATGTCGTCCTGACCGATTTCAACTAGGGCGGTTAAACCTACTGAGACTAGACATATGGCCAGGATAATAATATTATAGTGCATAAGTATGCACCCAAAAAAACGCACTCGCAATCCTCTTACACTCCGATTAGATGACTATTCGACACGAGCGCGATGAGAGATATGGCACAATAACAACAGCTTTACGTACTCCGAGACATGGGGGTCGCCATATTCTGAATGTTATTAATAATTTGCATTTATTTATATTTATTAATAATTTACATAAATAAACTTGGCCCGACCCGGATCTCGAACGCAGGATATATGGACCTGCAGCCTTACATGCTAGTAGACCATCGAGGCATTTCATATATATACTATTAGTCTTTCGCCGTCCCCTGCCGAACGGAGTCCCCCAAAAGTTACTATATCGGTTTGGGGCAGCCCACATCCATCCGTTTATTTCTTAAATCGTCGATCTGTCGTGCTACAGGGCATCCTATACACGCTAAAAAACAAATATTATGTCGGGTCCACACGACCACACGTTTGCCTTTCGCCACAAACATTAAATCTCTACAAACGTGCAAACGTATGAATGCATCACAAGATCTTGCCGCAAATTTCCTTCGATTTGTATACAAGAACCAGAACCAGCTAAAAGTGTTTGCAAACCCACACAAGCCAACCTAAACGCCCCTGCATGTTTGTATTCGGCAAACCTACCTCCGGCGAGACGAGCATCTGCTGGGAGCGCTGCATCTGCAGCAGGCGCGCGCGGTGCTGCTCCACCACGGCGCGGGCGCGCGCGCCGTCCGCCTCGCCGCGCGCCAGCCCGTACGCGCCGCCGCCGCCGCCGCCGCTCAGGCTGCCCGCGCCCTGCAACGCTCTCGCTAATGAATATTGTATCCCAATATCTATCTTTAAATAGCTTTTTGATATAGCATTTTGGAATCGGTTTCCTTCATCATTTTTCACCAATTATATTCTATTGTTTGTCAAATATCTTAAATGTTTATGTACCTTCGTTAATATATAAGTAACGATTTATTATATAGCATCCAAAGCTTAGTTATATAATATAACATCCATCACTTAATTCACTTATTATTATACTCTGTTCACAGAGTGAACCATGCAAAGCGCTTTTTTTGTCCCACATTAGCATACAAACTGATAAGGACAGAAAACTGTCTGTCAACTGGTTTGAAATCATAGGGGACGTTCATGTTGCTAATGCTTTAATAAGGAATTATTAATAATTTGTAATTTAATATAATAATAATGTAAGCGTCTTTTATATCTTCAACTGATCACGTGGAAGCGTAAAATCTCAGTGCTTGATCCATTCGGCGAAAGCAGTATAAATATGTTAGTAGCATAAACATTTTTCAATACAAGTAATAGTCTAAGGTAATATAACAAAGTTATATGTATGCATGTATCTCAAATAAGGCAAAAGTATATATAACGAACAGCTTACTTGGCTCTGTACGGGGTAAACAGGTGGCGCACCCGGACTTGATGGCACTGGACTTTTAGTTGCTGTTTCACATTGCATAAGACTTTGTGTTATAGCGTTTATGACAGCATTTTTTTCTTTTACGCCCTGAAATTTTGTTACAAATATTAAATATAATACGAAATTGAAAGAAAACTTTTATTTTAAATTGACAAGGAACTTACAGCGTAATCGGATCGCAATTGTCGATTGCTTTCCAAATCCAATATCACATTAACATCAGGAGCTGACCGATCATTGTAGGGCATATTTTCGATTACTTCGTCCAAAATATCTGACAATGTTTTATCATTAGGTACCTCGCTGTCACCACCAGTTCCGCCTGGTGTCCGTATACTGCTTCTGTACGAATAATTCAAAATAATATACATTTCAAACAGTGATACTGATTTATCACCATAGTATAATACAAAAAGTTAAAGAGGTGAAAAACACTTAATTTTGTAGTAGCTTAAATGTATAGACAGTTTAATTAATTTTTTAGAATGGACATTGCTTACATTCTTTATAAACATATTATACATATTTTTTTCAATATCGCTACAACAGGAACAGAGTCGCGGGCGTAAACTAGTATAACATGTAGAAGTGAAATGTTGAGAATTTTAACGTATTACAGTTTTTATTCTATTTGATATATCTTCTGGCACTTAATGGCAAAAAAGGATGATAGTAAAAATATAATAAGAGTATGCGCTTATGAAACTCACTGAGCTTGATTTGTGAAGGCGTGGTGGGCGGTGAGGGCGGAGTGGGCGGAGTGGGCAGAGAAGGCGGCGTGCGCGGCCGACGTGGCGTAGTGCGGCGGCGCCTGCGCGCCCGCCGTCTGGTAGACGCTGCGCGCGCCGCCCTGCAGCACCATCTGCAGGTGACTCTGCGAGCCCTGCGACGTCTGCGCGCCCGCCAGCCCGCCGCACTCCGCGCTCGCCGCCGACGACGCGGGCCCCGGGCTCGGGCCCGCACCCGGCCCCGGACCTGGCCCCGGCCCCGGCCCGCCGTTCATGTTGTTACCGCGATTTCTACAAGTTCAACATTTACATTTTAATTTTTGACATGATTTTATCTTGTCAATGTATAACGTCATATTTCATATAAATTCAATCCATTGTTGCACCTATGTTTACTTAAATAATTACAGTATCAACAATTTAATCACTCCACGACCGCGGATACGCCGGCGTCTCAGTTAAGAATTAATTTCTTAGAATTTTAATTAATTTCTTAGAAATTTACTTGGAGGTGTTAAGAGGCCTATTACATTATGACCGTGATTTTTCAATTTAATGCCCATCTTTGGCGTTCTTGTTCAGAGAAGCTGAAACTCTTCGACAATTTGGACTTATTGTATGGTGGAGAGTAATTATTAACATAATTCATAGCGGCCTCGCTTTTTGCAAATTTTTATTATTAGTTGAAATAAAGCCAAATTTCCGAAGCAAGTTTTTAATAAAATGCGCGACGGCACTCTTTCAAGCTCGTCAATTGAAATACACGTATATTATAGTGGTTGAACTTATAGCGGCCTCTGAATGTGTATTGCATTGGATTTCTACAAAAAAATCCTTTTCAAAATCTTAAAAGTATTAAAAACGTTCAGAATTAGCTGTAAATATATCCTTATAATATTAATATTATTAAGTACAATTTATACCAGAATATATCTACGTCAGTTCAAAAGAAACGTAATTACATACTTTTTTTTAAATAATTTATTATAAAACTTTACAGAGAAGTAATTAAAACATTACATAGAAGTAATTAAATTGCAGAAAATGCTAGAAACAGCGATGCGTCGACCGCTTCAACTCAATACCAAAGAACACAGTACATTTTGTGATAGACCTCTTAGTTAATGTTAAGTTCATATTTATTTTGACTTATCTCAGAAATTTCTTTACAGATTTTCACACAGTTTTCAACAATAAAAAGAGGTATTATCTATGAAAGTTATGACCTATAATTTAAAAATAATACAAAAATAATACCTGTATGATGGCATTTGTCAATTAAGTGTGAAAAAAACTACTATAAAAAAGTAAGGCACTTACGCAGCATTATAGATGTTGGAGATAGTGTGATGAGAATGCCGCTGTTGCAGATGGAGGGCGTGGTCGAGGTGCGTGTACACGTGGGCCTGGGCGCGCGGGTGCGGGTGCGGCAGAGCGGGCGGCGCGCGCGCGCGGCCCGCGCTGGGGCGGATGAGCGGCGCGGGCGTGGGCGGCGTGGTGGGCTCGCGCGCCAGCAGCGACACCAGGATCTGGTTGCGCATGCACAGGCTGCTCGCGCTGCTGCTCGTGGTGGGGCTGCTCGCACTCGACGTCGACGTGGACGTCGTGGCGCCGGAGCTCGCTGCGCTTGATGATACCTGCTCGTTTAAGTTCAAATTGTATTAAACATTATGCGCATCATAAAATTCGATCTATATAAATAAAACTCAGACACTGTCCTTTGGTAAGTTCATTACTTGAGAGCGGCTGGACCGATGGGGCTATCTTTTTAAAATTGACGCAATAATTCGAATAAGCTTTTAGGGGGAAAATTAAAAAAGTTTTCAAAAAGATTGGAAAATTCTTATAAAACTAAAAGAACATTTTTAAATGACTTTTTATTAACTCAAAGATAGTTCGTTTTAAAATAAGTAAGTTTAAATCATTAAAAATTAATATTTTAAATTAATACACAATATACATGAGTTTTTTATTACTACTTATTGACATTATTTCTTTCTTTCGTTCATGGTGATCGAGTCCTGCCCATCTAGTACTACAGGTCAAAGTGAATTTGAAACAATATTTTCTTTTTAAATAAACATTTAGACGGCAAAAGCCTTAGTCTGTTCCATGAATATAGTTCAACGAATGCCTTACAGCAACCTTAGTGGTTGCTGTAAGGCATTCGTTGGGAACAAAAAATAAAAACACCAAAGGAAAACAAAAAATGGCGTGCTCGAATAGACAGAATATCTCGTCCAAAAATACATATTATTATTTGATATATTTTATTATATACACACACCTATACTCTAACGACACTTTATTTTATTTATTTATTGAGTGTAATATTATTGCTGGTACCTGTTGGTTTTCGGGCGTAGCTCTCTTGGCCATACTGGCTGAGGCTTTGGACTCCTCCAGCTTCCTTTTCATGCCTGCGATATACATATCGCTGCTCTCCTGGGAGCGGCCATTGCTGGAAGGGCCGTTAGTATTCGAGAGGAGCTGTGTAAGGAGGGCACTCGATTGGGACGAACTGCGACTATGGTCTATTGAATTTCTTCTGCTTTCATCGCCATCCTCGTCAGATTTATCATTTAATATCTATAAAAAAGTAAATGTCTGCTTGTAATTTCAATATTGAATTCAAAACTTAACTAAATTATAGTTAAATGGAATAGAAGTTCTAATGTCGCTTATTTGTGATATTATGAAAATGGCTCACCCTGAGTAACTGGTTATTATGATGAGGTTGATGCGAGGTGTGCGGCGGTTGCTGCGCCTGCGGCGGCTGCGGGGGCTGCGGCGGGTGCGCCAGGTGCGGCGCGCGCGCGTGCGCCTTGCTGGAGTGCAGCGGCGACAGCGCCGACGCCGGCGTCAGCGGCGTGTGCGGCGTGTGCGGCGTGTGCGGCGTGTGAGGCGCCGATGTCTCACTATTCGTCGCCTCTTCGTCTTCTTGCTTTAATAAATCTATCAGAATGTTCGTATCCGGCTTCTTGCTTAACAGGCTCCGCAGTCGCGTCGGCTCCTCGTGAAGGGGCAGCGGGGCCGGGACGTCTACGTGCTGTGCAGGCGAGGCGTGAGCCGCTTGTTCGTCGGGTACGCTGTTGTCCTTACGCTCCTTGACATCCTCGTTCATATCACCCATTTGAAAAGAACCCGGCCACGTTTCGATATCGAAGTCGTTCATAAATTGATGGTTGCCGGGACTCATTGAGGAGCGAAACCGTGGATCGGAAGCTGAGGATTCACCTTCAGCGACGGATGTCATAAGAGGCCCGCCGAGAGACCCACGAGAAGCTCCCGCTTCGAGTAGGTCCACATCGTCCTCTCCGAGCACGGTATTCGTGGACATTATGAAGTCAGGCTCGCCGACGGTGGGAAAGTGTCGAGACTGAGCGCTCACTCTGAAGAGCGGAGCGTTAGCCGCCAGTCGCAGTCGATAGGGATCGCTGATCACGAGGTGCCCGGCTCGGCCCACCACGTCCTGTAGATGTGTGTGTACTTGCGCACGATCTACGCTTTCCACAAGGTCTAAATAACGAGTTCCCACAAGTGATAGAGGAAAGTTTATACAGTTTTCCACTTTGGACAAATCACAAGCTGAAAAAGAGATATATTAAAATTTATAAATAATTGTGATAAAAATATAAAATAATTAAAAGATTAGTAGACGATAACATTTCTTACATAAGATATTAAAGTTGCAATCCAATCTGAAAACGATGGTGGGTCTGCCGTCGTTGGCCGACTCACAGCGCCGAATGACGCACATGACGGAGCCGGCCTCCTCCGTGGATGAGCTGCGTACTGGCGCAGCGTGGATCACCGTGTCCACAAATCTGTGTGACACCAACAATATAACGCACTTTATATATTAAAAATCCTATTTCATCATTATTTTGCGATAATAAGTGATGATATTTTAATAAACGTTATACATATAATATCTATATATTTTATCGTCACCTATATATTTTACTTTAAATGTATGTTAATGTACTGACATATTTATTTATTTATTTTATTTATATATATGTATTCAGCGCTTTTTAACGTCCTACTGCTGGGCGCGAGCCTCCTTCGATACGAGGGGGATCAGGCCATAGTTCACCACGCTGGCCAAGTGCGGGTTGGCGGACTTCACATGTCTTTTTGAAAACTTGCTAGGTTCTCTCAGACATGCAGGTTTCCTCACGATGTTTTCCTTCACCGCTAAGACAAGTGGTAATCATGTTGGAAATGATTCACACATGAAAATATCAGAGGTCCGAGCGCGTTACTACTGGGTTACCACTAACTTTTTACTTTAATTATTCAAGATTAATTATATGTATAACAATAAGCTATTTACTTTTATACAACTAGATGCTACCTATATATAGGCTTGACAATAGCCATAATTGACATTTAATTCAAATCACCGAATGAATCAATCTTACATGGAATTCCATGTGTTATCTATATAATATCTATATATATAATAAAACTGTATAGGTCAAATGTCTGTACATAGAAAAAAATGCTTAAAACCGAGTCAGGGAGATTTAAGAAGAGAAATAAAACAAATGCAGATTTTTTTCATTTTTTTTGTTTCTCTGTCAGTTTGTAGGTTTGTATGGGCTTATGTCCAAAACTGTTGGACCGATTTAAATGAAATTTTACATGGTTGTACCTTATATCCCCGGTCCACATTTTAGATACTTTTCATCCCGGAAAATTAAATTTTCCGTGGGATAGTTAAAAAACAAACAAAAAAACAGTTTAACTATACTTTATAGCTTAAATATACTTATAGAGCTTAGTACACAACAACTTATGCACCTAATTTATTAAAATTTAGCATGCTGATACCATAGATTGCCAGTCAAACAATTTGTATTATAAAATTTATAAATCCCATAAAAGTGACGAGTTCCAGCAGGAAAGTAAAACATTACAAAAACAGGATAGCGTCTTTCTTACTAAATCAATTGTGTGACGGACGTCATTTTGACCTAAGGCAAAGGCTACTTTTTATCCCGGAAAATGTACGTTTGCCGTGGGTGGTGATAGGATTGTTTTTATCCCTAGAGACAAACCCGAGCAAAGCGAGGGTGAGCCGCTAGTTTTAGAATAAAAGACACATAATCATATTAAGTATTTTTTTTATAAAAGCCTAGCGACTCACCCTCGCTTCACTCACACATACATTTTAACGGTTAGTATGGAATAGATGGACATCATTTTTACGCGGGGTTACGGGCGGTTCTCTACTTTGAGAAAAAAATCCCTGAAAGTTTCAACTCTTCATATTTAGCCGTTTCGAAGTTATGCAGTTTTGAAATTCTGATAAAAAAATTCTAATAAATACGTAATAAAAATAAAATCAACGGCAGAGAAATTTTTGGTAGCCCAGGTGAACAAATCTTGCGGTGTTAGGATGTGAAGTTTTTTAAGTCAAAAAAAATGATGAAAACGTTGAAAAAAAATTTTTCTCAGAATTTCGAAAATATTAAGAGCTGAAACTTTCAGGGATTTTTATGCTTAAAGTAGAGAACTCCTCCACCAATTTAGAAAAACATCGGCGGGGGTCGCCCAGTAAAAATGATTTTATTTAGTGGAATGACCAATAATAATGAATGACTAAATAGGTATGATGGGTGTATACATAGGTGTGTGTTGTATTATAACGTGTTTTCCCGTGGAAATGAGATCTCCCGCGGTAAAAAGTAGCATATGTCACTCTGTTTCGATGTAAAACAAGGACAAACAAACAAACAAACAAACAAACAAACAAACAAACAAACAAACAAACAAACACTTTCACATTTATAATAGTAGTATTGAAAAACCAATTAGCAATTTATCAGTTATACATTTCTGTATAAATTTAAAAATATCAGATACTTAATAATAATATACGAAAAATAGATGGTAGTAGTAGAAATAATACAAACCTACTATTGTCAGGAACATTAGGGTCTTTTATAAGAAGACGAGCATGTATGTATTGAGATTTCTCAGAGTCTCCAGAGCCCCACGTAAAATTTTGTATATTTCTCAATAATGGTTTTATTTTAGCATGATCATCGGCATGCAATAGAGAGAATATAGATTTCTTATATAATTCTGTCCTTTCTGAAAGAACAAGATCTTTGATATTTTCTGTAACACACTCAATTTCGCCTTTCGAATTTATTTCCATTAATATTAAACCCAGGACGCCGGTATAATGTTTTATCGCCTGAAAAATTTTTTGCAAAATTATTAAAATATAATACTGGTTTATTATTATTATTTCATATATTGTGTAACATATGAACCAAAATCAAATTGATTATACAAGTAAATACAAACAAAAAGAGAACACAGAGAGAGCTTGTGGAAAAATGTATTGAGTATTCATTTAAAAATTACCTCAATAAGAGTACTCAGCTCGGAGTACTGAAAACCAGAAGATGGTAGTGGCTGAGTTGAGCTGACTTCACCGGCCTGTACGGGTGAGAGACATTGAGCAACACGCTGCGGACAGTCGCCAGGGCACTCCTTCCGCCTCTGCAACACGTCCTCGATCTGCCGAGTCGCCTCCCGTACTATCCCGTTCTTGTCTGGCTGTTTAACCTCAGCTAGACAAGTTCCTAGCAGTTCCTCCAACTGATTTATAACTTCGTTTTCAAGTTCGCGGCGTCTCTTTTCGTTATGACATTTACTTCTGGAATATGAAACAATAATTTATTTGTAGTTCAATAGTGCCTGCATAGTTAATAATTTGAAACGTTTTCCTCAGACTCAAGTTTAAAAGCTTTCTTTTTTAATTATACGTATACAATATTGAATAAAAATTAAACAAGTGTGGTTTAAAAAGCCATAGAATGGAAAAATAGCTTTAAACAATTATATTTATGTTATGTTTTAACATATGTATTTTATTTGTTAAGACTAGCTTTGCAACATTCGAAAGTGAAAAAAAGACGAGCTTAAAAATTGAACTCATTGTGTAGCTCGCATAGTATATTTTAACTATTTCCATATTCTTACTTTTACTATGGGATAAAATAACAACTCATACTACGATTTTTGTTTTAAAACAGCTTTTCGTACCATTTATAAATGTTTAGTGATGAAAAAATTATTAATGTCGGTCGGTAGTATTAGTTTATCGATACAACAAATAAAAATTTTCATCTTTATGTTAATAGTTCCATAATAAAGGATAATTATTAGGTTTATGGGGTGATAAGACCATGACCTAATGGCTATGGGGTCTCACCACGAACGGAGAAAAATTCTTCAAATAAATGTCAAAAGATGGTGTATTATGTGTCGATTTGATACTGAAGTTTCTGTAAAATTATCAAAAGATATAAAATAGATCCCAAAAAGGTATATTATGGCTCAAAAAAGTTCTGCAAATAAAGGAAAACTAAATTTTACCGATTATTGATAAATCAGCGTGGCTTGTATGTAATGGAACAGCACATTTACAGGTAGTGCTTTTTTATATGTTTAAAAATTGTTAAGTCACTGAGTTTAGTAAGAAAAATCTTTAGTTTACTCATATTTAAAAATAAAGTAGTTCGACAGTTAACGACATGTATTATAATCTATTGAAGCAAACAAGAGTAGCTGGAAGAATAACGCGAATTAGCGATGTCCAATTTCTTTGTTAGTCGAGTGCAATTAGGTTTGCCTATCTCAAAACTCAGCTACAATGAATGGATTTGGCTGATTTTATATTCAGCCCTTATTAACGACCCACTGCTGGGCACGGGCCTCCCTGCAATACGAGGGGGAACAGGCCATAATCCACCACGCTGGCCAAGTGCAGGTTGGCGGACTTCACATGTCTTTCAAAAACTTGCTAGGTTTTCTCAGACATACAGGTTCCCTCACAATGTTATCCTTCACCGTAAGTGGTAATCACGTTAGAAATGATTCGCAAATGAAATATCAGAGGTGCGAGATCCGGGATTTGAGTCCGATCCGATCATCACTACACAAAGTTAAGTTAAAATCGGATCAATCTGTTTACGTGAAGAACGCACATCGATTTCGCTAAGTTACTGTTTTTAACCCTCGAAGCAAAAATAACGGGGTGTTAAAGGTTCTCCCGAACAAATGATCCGATTTTGATTTTGTTTGAAAGGTGAATTACCTACTCGGGTGTGTTCTTAGCTATGTTTGATGAAAATCGGTCTAAGATAAAATAATATAATGCAAGTGATAATTTTTTAATTTATCACTTGTATTATATTATATGTATAGATAAAAGTAGGTATGGCGAGTGTACCTTAGGAGATAGACATATAATGCTATTGTGGACTTTTATAATAATTTTCTAGTACATTGTTTTGATATCTCTTAAGATTTAGCCAGCGTTAGCCAAATAAAATTCTAAGGACTACTAATTATAACATTTTATATAAGAAATTTTGTAACAACCTCAAAAACTATAATAGTTATTATTTTCTTAAAACAAATATTTAAAAATTCCGAACATTGTATTTTTTGTGGAGATTTCTAGATTTCCTCATTAGCGTCCCGTCGTCCCGTCGGGCAATCCAGCCGGGCGCGAAGCCAAGAAACTCACTGGGACTCTGGGAGGCAGCCCACCTTGGTGGGCGCTGTGCCATGCGGGTTACTCTTGGTACTTCTCTGATATCAGAGTGGTTTTGTGGGTAGTACAGGCTTTTCTACCGGGTGAGTCCCACATAATGACCTGTATGCGTACAGGTAGTAAGCGTACCTAAATGCATTTCCGTACATTAAAAAAAGTTTAGGTAGGTTCCAAGTTTTATTATCCGTTGTTATTTAACTGTTCATCATTAACCAAATTTTTATTGAGTTATTTATCATTTAAGAATTTATTAGGTAATAACTAGAGACTCACTCTCGCTCCGCTCGGGTTCGTCCCTAGGTACGTTTTAACGATAAAAAAAAGTTTCTGTAACGTTTCAGTAAAAAGTATCCTATATGTTGACCCGCATAACCAGCTAATATCATACCAAATTTAATGAGAATTGGTCCAGTGGTTTTCTCGTGATGTTTTCCCAGACAAACAGACAAAAATTGTAAAAACTATAGGATTCAGCCTCTGTATCGATAACAATGACTATTTCAATAAGATTTTCCAAAAAACAAAGTTTATGTACAGATTTGACTCAGTTTTTTATTATATGTATAGATTATACAAATGTGTAAGTAAATATTTCGTTGCTTGTAAATAATATGTAACTTTGTAAAAGTATTTGAATAAAATTGTTATTATTATTTATTTTTATTATTTATCTGTGGTCAAGCTTTTTCAATGTTTAAATTGTTGTTCCTTAAAAAGAGAATTACAGTCACGTTGACTGATCGACAGAGAGTTCTCAGATCAGAGATGAGATATTTTCCCGCAGTAAAAAGTATCCTATGGGTTGACCCGGGTAACATAACACTAAATTTCATCAAAATCTGTCCAGTGGTTTTCTCGTGATTTGTTTCTACACAGAGACAAAAATTCTAAAAACTATATACTCGGCCTCAGTTCCTCGATTTCGGTTGGCCTCAGTCGGTTTCAGTAAGATTTTCCAAAAAATATTTAATGTACAGATTCGACTCAGTTAGAATTTTATTATATGTATAGATTTGAAATACACAGAAATGAGATAGACAAGGCGTAATAGTGATTTTATGTACCTACTAAAATTGTAATGTAATCAATTGTAATTATTCGTAATTATTCCACTGTTAAGTTTTGCGCCAAATCTTTTCAGTAGAATTGCATTCAGAGTATAGATATTTAACTTCCTGACTCAATAAAATAAGTAGTTTAAAGTGCTTAAAAAATCAATATATGTAGTTTTATTAGAGTATACCGAAGTTTATCTAAATATCTAAATTTATAAAATAAATCTTGTAATATTTAACGAGCAATTTTTGTAATATGTATAGTATATCTTTATATATATAATTCTTCTGTGAGTGTGTATGTCACTGAACTTCTCTCAAACGACTGGACCGATTTTGATTAAATTTTTTGTGTGTGTTCAAGGGGATCTGGGAATGGTTTAGATTCACAATTTGAATAATCATTTTCATCAAAAAAATTATTAAAAAAAGTTTGAAATTTTCAAATTAAAGACGTGTAGACAGGACAACGTCTGTCGGGTCCGCTAGTGTATGTATATAAATTTATATCCTCTATCTCGAAAATGGCTCTGACGATTTGGATAAATTTGTGTATTTAGATAAGGTTTTGCTTTTTATATTTTTTCTATATAAAAAATTCAAAACGCAATTTTTCATATCTTCCCAAAAACGCAAAAGCACTCGGTCGCCCAGGTGCTGTATATAAATTTATTAAAATATTCCATCCATAAGAAAAATAATCACTTTAAATTTTAAGTTAAAATCAACTTTATTCCTATCAATACACTTTTGATTGAACTAAATCGAAGCAGACGCATCGCAGCACTGTAGCAGGAAACAATTACATAGTTTGGTTCTAGATTAATAACTTGTTTTGATACGCTATTCCTTAAAAATACTCTTCGTGAGCTTGTCTATTATGTTTTAATTACACGCAAATTAAGTTTTATGATATTTTTACGTTTTATACATTCACAATGTACCTACCTCTTATGTTTTAATATTAATAGCAACATTTTTGTATTACAAAATAAAAACTTTTTAACAAAAAAATAAAAACCGACTTCAAACAAAAGCACTAAAAAGTAAAAAATAACTGATTGGTAGTTTT
Source organism: Brenthis ino (assembly GCA_921882275.1). Lineage (NCBI taxonomy): Eukaryota > Metazoa > Arthropoda > Insecta > Lepidoptera > Nymphalidae > Brenthis > Brenthis ino. Next base: position 22,892,429 of record OV170225.1, on the reverse strand, counting down.
CATTTACTATACATACCTAATCAAATATTTTCGAAGTCGGTGTGCTTTGCTTTGTATGGGCTGGCACCGATTTCGAAAATATTTGATTAGGTATGTATAGTAAATGAAAACTACCAATCAGTTATTTTTTACTTTTTAGTGCTTTTGTTTGAAGTCGGTTTTTATTTTTTTGTTAAAAAGTTTTTATTTTTCCCTTTTTAGTGTAGACAGTAGTAGCAAAGTAAGAATTCTAACGTGTTAGGCTTGTCGAATCAAACAAAATAAGCCCAAACTCAAAGTATCTACTATTAGCTGTTGAAGAGTTCCACCTATCCACCTTCTGGCCTTACCATCAGATCAGGTCAACAATACCGAACCAATGTATTATCAACGGAAATATAAACACTTGCAAAGTTTCAAGTCATTATGACAATTAGAAGTAGGTTAAATCCATCATTAGCTATTTTTCCACCCTTAGGGGTGGTATTTTTTTTTGAAATTTAAATGGGACCAATCTGGAAGTATACCCTTTCAAACAAAACAAAAATTGTCCAAATCGGTTAATAAATGACGAAGTTCTGAGGTAACAAACATAAAAAAAAAAAAAAAAAAAATACAGTCGAATTGAGAACCTCCTCCTTTTTGAAGTCGGTTGAAAAATCTAGTCAATCGAGGTATTTTGTCTTTCATATGTACATATATAAAAAATAAAATTTCAGGCATAATACATAGATATAAAAGCATACATGATAATGTAGTAACATAATCATGTATTCTTTTATATCTATATGCCTGTAATAAAATAAAAACGTTGCTATTAATATTAAAAGTTAAAACATAAATATCTTACCAAAAACATAAATGTAAAATAAAGCCAAGTTCGTAACAAAAAAACTTACAAAATATGTACTCAGGTGGCTTTGCTTATAAAAGTAAAATCTAACTGGATATCAAATTCTTTCGAAGTTCCTTAAATCATAGCTTTTGTCATGCATAACTTTTTTCATATGTTTTAAAAGAAAATTAGTTATGTTTGCTACGCAATAGCATTAAGTGATAGAAGTATTTTGCAAGAAGTTACCTAGGAATGCTTAAGCGAAGCAAAGGCAGGTCACTATACCCCCCCAACGTGCGTTCACCTTGTCGTGGTGGGGGGGCTCAGTAGCAGTAGCGAAGCTAAGAAACGCACAGGGAGGTTGCCCACTTCGGTGGGCGGTGGGAGGTGGCCCTCTTTGGAGGGCGGTGTACCATGCGGGTTGCTCCTGGTACTTCTCTGATAGCAGAGTGGACTGTGGAGCAACCTCATGGTTGTGGTGGTCTGCTTCGGCGGACCTGCCGTCGGGGCGTCGTAGTTGAATGCGTAAGCGATCCTGCGACGCCCCATTAAGACGGGGGAAGGTTTTGTTGGGTTTTAGTGGGTAGTACTGGCTGTATTACGCCGGTGAGTCCCACACGTCGTGCGTAAATGCGTTAATTTCCCAACGTTAAAAAAAAAAAAAAAAAGGTCACTATTATTCAATTCATACATAAAAAACTTAATAAAATATTTTATGAACAACACATGTATGTTTTGAATACACATAACTATTCATTAACGAAAAATATAAGAAGCAAAACAGACTATCTCCAATAAATCTTTTAAAACCGCTAATACGTACTGTTGAGATTTATTGTCTGACGACTTTTTTCTGGTCTTCTTACCCGGCGCGGTCACGCTCATCTTGCCTTGCATCCCCCTCCATGTGTCTCCCAGTTGGAGGTCACAGGATTCAATTCTACAGAAGCAGCAAAGAAACGACTATTAATATATATTTAACGATGATGTTTAAATATATTAATTCTAAAAATCAACTAAAATATGTTGTATCGTTGTTATGACGTGTAAATGAACTATTGTAAATGGCGTAAAGGAAGTAAAATGTATGTACAATTTTACTCCACATCGATTGACCTTCTCAGAACTATGATATTCATTAAAAGGGTCACAATTACTAATGTCGTTGGTATTTAAAAAGTGCCTATCCTAGTTCAAATGTATTGATGAGCAAAACACTACCAACAAGTTCATTGCAATAACTTATTCCTTTTATCTGTTTAGTACAAAAAGCTAGTATTTGCTTGCCATTGAGTACATTCATTAAATACCTTCATTATTTTTATAATATTTTTATCTGATGATTTTAAAGTATTTTGTGCAATAAAAAGATATTGTGCAACTTCCAGTGGCTGAATATAAAGTTATATAATTAGCCTATATTTGACGTATGATATGCATTTACCTAAGAAGAAAGTACAAAGTGATCAATTACGTTTATAATCATTAAGGTACAGCTATCAATAGTTATATGTTCACGTCGACGATACCCATGCCGAATGGCAAGTACAGAATAGCTTAATGCGAAAGCAGGACAGAGATATTACGACGCCTACCGAGGAGCCCCACAACGCAACCTCACTGTGACGGGCGACCGAGCAACCTTGAAATAATAATGCTCGGAATAACAACGCGCCATGAGTGACCAAAAAATAATAATATAAAATAATATATAAAAATTACTCATCAAATATAGCTATGTATAATATAGGCGTACGGATAATTTAATTAATCAAACAAAAGTTCCGAAACAAAAATTTAACTAGTCCTCTGATTTTGATTTTTATCTAGTTCAAGATTATGTTATAAAAATATATGTTTTTATAATCATTGGATGATAATATCACAGAATTAGGTATTTATTTAGTAGCTATATAAAGAAATAGAAAGTCGTTCAGATATTACATGAAGTTAAATGTTAAAGTCAGTGAAAGTTAAGTATTGAAAGTTATGCGAAGATATCAGTTTCATTTGTTGCTCAATGGCTATTCGTCATACATAGTACTACTTAGCGAGTTTGTTTAAATAAAAATTGTCCTTAAAGTTTATTTTTTTGTAAATGTGTTGATATGAAAAAAAAACCTATTATTCTTCTTATTCTTCTCTATTAATTACATTGATATGTTTATTATTATTTAAATACGAAATGTAAGTTTTTTTTTTGGGTTTTGGGTTTTTAGTTTTTACTTCTTGACGGCAATTTTATTTAATTGATTGAATAATAATAATGCCGTATTTATATTATAGTAAAATTTATATTTCTTACTAGCGACTCTCCCTCGTTTTAGCGGTTAGTATAGAATAGATAGACTAAATATTATATACTAGCGACTCACCCTCGCTTCGCTCAGGTTCGTCCCTAGATACGTTTTAACGGTTAGTATGGAATAAATAGACTATATTATACTAGTGCATATATTTTTTTTAACTTAAACTTGACGCATTGTTGTAGATGGTAGGTCCGCCGCTATTAAAAATAATCCGAATTAGTGGTTCCCATACAAAATAAACAGTTCTGAACTTTTCGATTTTCCAGCTGTTCTTATGGGTTTTCCCTATTTTTTTTACTTAAACCACTCCCAAAAAAACAAAAAAAAAGATTTATTCAAACCAGTCCAGCTATCTTGAGTTTTAGCGAGACTAACGAACAACAACTGTTTTTTATGTATATAAATATGTACATAGGTATGATGAGTTGTTGTGGGTTGTATGATAACGTTTTTACCCTTGGAAAGGAGATAAGCCCCCGCAGTAAAAAATAACCTATGTCACTCTCCAGCCCTTCAACATCTCCACAAATCACACCAATCCGTCACTCTGTTTCGACGTGAAAGAATGACAAACAAACAAAGCCAAGCTTTATATCGTAGAAAGAGAAATTGTTTAATCTACAAATGCATTCAAGTAGTTTATATTAATTTTAAGGTTGCGTTCATAATTATAAAGTAGTAAATAAGGAAAAAGAAAATTTGATACGTTTTATTACGTTTTTCCGTAAAAAAAAATTCTCGCCATAAGCATTTGCAATTAGATACATATTTATTTAGCCATTCATTTTTATTAATCTAGATTAGTTCTATTTTATCTGTTCACTAGTTTTTTATCTCTGTCTCTGCAAGCAAATATTTGTATTCAAAATATATCTAAATAACAATTTATTTACTAACAAGATTAAAATTAAGTCAATAAGTTAGTCGACTAGCCATAAAGCAAAATTCTCTACCCTTAAAAAATCGTGGACACTTCATTTTTCGTCAAATTCAAGGTCAAGTTTAAATGTACGCCGAAACTAACCATACTAAGATGGTTATCCCGACGGAATAAGTGACCTTGACGAAAATGACGATGAATAAGTTGTTTGTTTGCGTATAATGTATACTTATAGATACATATGTATATAATATAAGTATATCAATATTATTCCGGAACACGGATTCCTGATAGCCTAAGATTTAGAATTATTTTAAATTATTTTATCAAGTTAGGAGTCTACTGTTTTTGTTTTTCATCTAATCCTCTAGCTCCAAGGTCGTGTTTTATACATTTAATATAAAACAAACCCACGGATTATGGTTTTCTTAATGTCAGATGTTAGGATAAATAGCGACCAAGAAATTATATTTGAAAGAAACCTGTAAACAAAATAGGTACTTTAAATTAAAAAAAACTGTAATGTGTATGTAAAACTTTTAAAACTCGACCATGTGCTAGTGCGTCTCGCATAACGAGGGTTCCGTGCATCACAACTTAAATTTGTTTTCTCTTAATAATATACTATGTTAGGTTAAAAATATGGTTTAAGACATTTATTTTCTCAAAAAGTAAAATGAAACAATTACCCAATTACGATATTCATTTTATTATTGACGGCATAAATTAATTTGTATTTCATACTAGTACCTACTATGAGAAACCAAGTTGATCTCGCGGTACCATTGCGTGAAACGGAAAACATCCCACCTATCCCAAAAGTCAAACTACTGTACGTATCTTCTTCAGAATATTTACGACTGTCGAAGCATATAGGTCTCACTCTTCAAGTGTTGATTTGAACAAAAAAGTCGCTTAGAAACATTTCTGTGAATAAAGACTTAAACGAAGAAACCCCACACGCTTATGTGATCTTTATTCTTCATCCCTCATTTACATGTATAGACCAATCGGAATCCGTTTATTTTTAAGAGAAAAAAAATATTGAAAACCTGAAGTTTTATGATTTTAAAATGTTAGCAGTTATATAAGGAACTGAATTTCGTAAAATGACCCACATGCCTACCTACCCCCGAGAAATGGGGGGACGCAAAGCGTTGAAAAATAGTTTTTTTTCTATTTCCGGCTTACTGTGACGTTCTATCGAAAAATGTTTTCTACAAAAGTTGTAGGTCTAGTAAAAATCTACAATTTTTATAAATAACTTTTTTTACAATAACCTCAAAGTTTTCGAGATATTTGCAAAAAACTCGGTTTTTAACTGTTTCTTGGGTATTTTATTTTTAATTTCTAGAATAATCTTTTGATTTCCATGGAACTAAAGCCTAGTTCGCATTAAGCTAGTATTTTAGTCTAGTAGCGAGTAATTTAGTAACTAAACGTGTCTGAACACTAAAAATTTAGTCGATTAGTTTAGTAAGTAATTTAGTCGAGTCAATCCATTTTATTCTATTTTTTTGGGCGAGTAGCAGCCCCCACCACGCGTCCGAGCTCACTGGTTCACCGGCTAAACAAGTACGAACCTGTCGAATTAGTCGAGTTCATTAATTTGAGAGTGTATTTTCATTAACAGAAAATTTACACAACTTTCGAACATTCTCAAACTATCGAAGTATTCTTTGGGATCTTCCAATGCTAATTCCTTCAAAAGACAATTAATAGCTCCTAGTTTATCTCGTCTTTCGATCCATTTTCGTACCCATAGCTTCTTTTTATTAATCACACAAATTTCCTCATCCACCTCTTCCAAAATAGCCGTTACGATCAGCTTAATCAGTTTATTTACTTTATTGCGTTGTAGGCTGTTCATCTTGCAAAACACCACGCACTTGTAAACTGTACTCGACCAAAGTGCGAACAATTTTTGGTGAGTAGCGAGTAATTTAGCTACTAAATTACTCGCTACTAGACTAAAATACTAGCTTAATGCGAACTAGGCTTAAGGGAATGTAATCTTCGAAATACATATAATAAATAAAAAAAAATGAAATTGAAATGTTTAGCTATTTCCGAGAAAAGTACGTTTTATGGTTTCGAGTGGCTGAAAATCACCCCCAACTTCAAGTGGCGTTTACATTTAAAAAAAAATCGTTCAATTTTCAGATAGGGCTCATTCTTTTCGTCTTGAACTCTACTTTTTGAAAACATAAAAACATTGTATAGTCATCTTGTACAAACACCCATAAAAATTAAAAAAAATATGGAAATCGATAATTTTTACTTTGTAAACTACATTTTTCAATTATCATTGAAGAAGTGCACTTTATTGAACAAATTTTTATAAACCCATTACACCAATGTATTTTTCAGGAAAAATCGAAAAAAATGGTGTCCTTGAGTTTTTAATTTGACGCTTATTATTTATACAATGTCGCTGTAAACATTCCAACTTTTCAATTTGATGAGTCGTGAAAAAATAATAAAAATTGGAATTCACGTAAAATACACTAGTGGTTTTGTCTTTTTGCCGTAGAATCTATTTATGTTATAATTTTTTCGAATTTATCGATATTTTATTAGTTTTTGATCGACTTTGGGAGTTAATTTTATAGTTTTTTTTTGAAAAAATTGATTTTAAAATGATTAATTACAGAAAGAAATGAAATTCATTCATACTCTAATCTTGTTTTTTCACTAGTTAAAAATATATTAAAAAAAAAAGTTCATATTTACAAAATTTAGTCATAGTTTTGTTAAAAATACTACGATAGACGGAACGCGTGCGAATTTAGATATTTCCTTCGTATTATTATAACAAATACACATTTTGAAAATGTAAAGTCAAAAGTGTATACGTTATAGAAAACGTATAGTTTTGTTATTCCTTGAATCATTTACGTCGCACTAAGGGTTTATTTTGTTTTTTAGAGATCATTTTGGATTTTTTTTTTCTATCGAGGAAACTACAAGTAATCGTGTTTCTAAAGTATACGATTTATAGAATAAATCCTTAAATATCCTACATATTAGTTGCAAAATAAAAGTTTTAGTAATAACAATACAGCAAGGGATCAAACGAACGCAATTATTTCATAATTGCCTCGGTGCCCCGTTAATGATTAGTATGGAATAGATACTAAGTAGCACGATGATATAATAGCCTTCCTTAATAAACGGGCTATCTAATGCAAAAAAAAATCAAATCAGATTAGTAGTTCCTGAGATTAGCGCATTCAAACAACAAACAAACAAACTCAAATATAACGTTCCAGAAAGAGTTCTATCTCGTCGCATGGAATCTATAAGTACTATAATAAAGCATTAACTTAGCGATATCTGTACATTAAATATTTTTTAAAAACAATGACTGTAACGTATTATGTACACAATATAGACCCCAAAACAATAGTTATTATAATTTTTGTCTGTCTGTCTGTGAACGTTAAAACGTAGGTATCTACGGACGAACCCGAGCGGAGCAAGGGTGAGTGGCTAGTGTAATATATACATACCTGTTACATGTATTCCGTAATTGAAATACGTGTAATATAATATGGGTAATGTGTTTATAAGCCTATGTATGTATGATTGTATGTTTGTTCCTATGTGGCGTTCTAGAGACCAAACGCATGGGCTGATTTTGATGATTTATACGTCGTTAAATTTATCTTGATAACGCGAATGTCATATGGCTATATAAAAATAATTAAAAATTAAGATGGCGGATTTCAGGGGCCAATTTGTCTTTAATAAAAAAAACTTCCAAAACAATTGTATGATTAGTAATTACTTAATTTTAGTTATTTGAAGTTGGATATTTTTTTACAATTGTACAACGATGTAATCTATTGTATAAAAAATAAAAAACAAAAATCATATTCCCCGTTTTTATTTAGAGTTTCTTTAGAAATTTTATTTTGAGTTTCATTTAAAACCTTAAACACAGTCCACCACAAGTACGTTCTTCGAGTCTGATTGAAGAAATAAGCTATCATCGAACCAAGAACGTCTAGAATGGTCATCACCAGGAGCAAAAGTGACAGGAGCAAAGACAAAGATTTCTTTGATCCACCGGCCTCACTGCCCCTAGACACGCGAGGTTGAGCAAGGGGCTACGGTCGATGCTTCTGACCTTACACCCTTCGCAGCCTACAGACCACTGAAGACTGGATACCTACCCCGAACAAGATCACCAGGGCGTTCAGTGCGATCGATGGGCAAGCGTGGCGTGCGAGAAGTGGAATTGGAGGCTGCAGAAAATCTAGCAGCCCTCAAGAAGTAGTTGGAGATCAAAGCTGAACTCTTCAGTAAGCTAAGAGAAAGAGACCAAGAAAGTAAAGAAGACTAAGAGAGCCGGCATGAAGACCTTTGAAAACCACCAGAAGGATACCTGGCTCTACACCAACCCCATCAGCACAAAAATAGCTGCTGCATGCAGCTTCTCGAAAAGGGATGATGGTACGGAGCGTTCGAGTGCAGTCTGCTGGTATTCACTACACTTTGCCGTGCAGAACCGGCTTGGGGATTTAGTCGAACTTACCCAACCTGAGGATTGGCAATGGTTCCCAACCAGCGAAAATGTAGCTGACATTTCGCGCACACTCGCATCACCACTGACGACCGTTCGTTCCGAGGGCCAGAATTCTTACGAGGAACAAGTGAAGCCAATCATCAGAGCAGCAGCGAACTAACGCAAACGAATATGAACTTTAAAAAGAGGACCGAATCATCCGCAGGACCGCAAAAAAATATATATGAAGCCAATATAATCAAATACCAAAGCAACTATCCCCTCAAATACGTTAAGATATTACAAAACATTATATACTAGCGACTCGCTCTCGCTTCGCTTAGGTTCGTCCATAGGTATGGTTTAACGGTTCGTATGGAATATATGTATAGGTACGAGTATTATGAGTTATTGTGGGTTGTATTATAACGTGTTTCTCGTGGGAATAAAGTAATCTCCCTTGGTAGAAACTTGCTTATGTCACCCTCCAGCCCTCCATCTATCTCCACACAAAAAATGACACCACTCCAAATAAGTCAGTCAAATAAACACAGGCAAACAAACACTTAAATTATTTTAAATATTATATTCTTGTTAATCTACACAGGTAAATCTCGCGACAAGTTTTTATATCATACTAGCGACTCACCCTCGCTCCGCTAGGGTTCGTCCCTACTTACGTTTTAATGTTTTATATAGATTTCTCAAAGATGAAATATTTTCCTGCAGTAAAAAGTTTTCTATATGTTGACACGGATAACCAGCTAAAACCATACCAAATTTCATCAAAATCTGTCCAGTAGTTTCCTCGTGATGCGGTAACAGACAGACAGACAGACAGACAGACAGACAGACAGACAGACAGACAGACAGACAGACAGACAAAATTTAAAAAACTATAGATTCGGCCTCTGTATTGATAGTAATGACTATTTCAATAAGATTTTCCAAAAAATATGTAACGTACATATTCGGCTTAGTTACAATTTTATTATATGTATGGATAAATTGTGTAATGTGATAAATTAATGGGTTTGATTTAATTTAAAGCTTATTTTCTTCTTTTTAAAGCATTTAAATAAAAACTGGTTTTTAAAAATGCTTGTTTTTACTATCATTTATTTATACATAGATTATTAGAGATAGAGAGTTAAAAAATATGATTTCAATATTATTAATCATGAATTTATTTGCTTAGCCACTCATTTTCCTAATATTGAGATTATAATAATTATTATTGTTATTTGGTTTTGGTAAATATGACAATAAATTATTACCTACTAGCAGAACCCGCGGCTTCGCTCGCGCTAAAACTACAAAAAAGAACTTTAAAATGGTTGATTTCATACAAACTTTCATCCACTATCTTACCCCTTATTATGAATTTAGAAGAATGCTAAAACACGTATTTAATTAATTGTATTGAAGAGCATTTATACCAAGTTTCAAGTAATTCTGATCATAAATATTTTTTTGATTGTATTATAACGTGTTTTCCCGTGGGAAAAAAATAATCTCCCGTGGTAAAAAGTAGCCTATGTCATTCTCCAGCCCTCCAACTATCTTCCCACAAAAAACCCCGCCAATCCGCCAAGCCGTTTCGACGTGAAAGAAAGACAAACAAACACACTTTCACATTTATAATATTAGTATAGATGATGCTGCTCTCCTACAATTAGGTTTTATTCTTCGCACAAGAAATGTACTTGTATCTTTTTTGTATGTACGTATATCTCTACTTTGGATGTTTTATCGGTCTGCATCTTAATGTAAAATAAACAATCCAATGGGACGAGTACCTTAATAACTGGTCGAGTTACTAGGTATTCTATGGCTTATGACACTTTAGTTTGTGGGACTTTACTTCTAGGTCGTCATTGATCAGAAAAAAATGTCCACCCTTACAATTAATTTATAGCAATTCTGTGTATCCTTTCATACATCACTACATATACAAAACAAAGCTCCCCGCCGCGTCTGTCTCTGAACGCGAAAAATTAAAAAACTACCTAACGGTTTTTCGTGCAGTCTTCAACAACAATGGACGGAGAGATTCATAAGAAAAGTTTAGGTGTATAATTCATTATGGTTTTTTTATAAATTGGCTGAAATTTGACGATGACTCTTGAAGATTTCGGAAAATATCATGCCGACTGGGAGCTTACCGTCGTGCGCCGCGTAAAGTTTTGCAGTCAAAATCGCCAAATGTTCTAATAAGTTAAAAAAAAACATAAACAGTTACTATATCGATAGCATATCTTTTAAGATGGACTCATGGACTATTTTTATGGTTCTCAAATAAATAATGGTTTATTTGCGAAGGCATTTTTCTGACATGGTGTTAATCCTTATCTAAACAAATACATAGACAACTTAAGGACTTATTTTAGATCAAAACTGACCTTTATATCATTTAAATTAGATGAATATCTTAGAAGATATCACATGATTAAAATAACTCGCGAAACGTAATAATAATTAATATCTTAACGACGACGACGACAGCGGTGGCAGGGGTTTTGGTTTCGTTTCACGTAGTCAATCACTTTAAAGTTAAAGGAAGCATTTTTGTTTCGTGTTTTCTCTAAGTAGATACTTAGTGTAGGGTTACATATAGAGCATGTTTTATTCCTGAAATATTTAGGGTTACAGCGCGAAAATCGAAAACCCTCAAAAATTACTCAAAATTCGAATTTACGTTTCATTAAAATTTCCAATATAGTTATTATAAAAATAAGGTATTATGGAACGATTCGCACCTAGGGGCGCACCAGAGCGAAGCGAGAGCAAGTCGCTAGCACTAGACAAAATAAAGATTTCTAAAGGTGTTCTGTTGAGTTCTTAGGTTAGAATTAATTGCCCTCAGGTTATATATTTACGAGTATATAGGGTTGTAGTTTAATTTGAAAAATAGAGAATAAAATAAAAAAGTGCTTCTCTATGTGCTACGATGTCAAAAGTTGATAAACTTATTAGGGTAGTCCTAAAATTTTAGTCTCGTAATTCAAGTAAGTTGTAAGTATATTAAGTAAGCCGGTGTTGTCAGGCCAATGTTACTCAATTGCTAATACACCTGACAAGGTTGTTAATGTTCAACAGCTAAAAACTATTAAGTTGTGTTTTATAACGCATTAGCGACCCATCCTCGCTTCGCTCGGGTTCGTCCCTAGCTTGCTTCTCAATGCAAACTTTCATCCCCATTTTCCCAGCTTCAGAGATAATTTCCGGTATAAAAAGTATCCTATGACCTTCCCAGGGTCTCAAATTATTTTCTTACCAAATTTCATCTAAATGGGGTACTAGATCCAGAGATTACCCCCTACAACGTCACAAACTTTACCTCTTTATTATAAAGTAATATTAGTATAGATTGAAATATTGATGTAAGTGGAGGACTTGACGGAAATAAGTGAGAATGTTGGAATTTCATTCTATTTACCAATTAACAAATAATGATTTCAGTGGGATATTATATAAACATTTTATAAGTATTTAGGGGTATAAAACTCAGCATACAGGTTTTTCTGGATTGCTTTATTTTATACGAATTCTAGATAAATGAAATTTTAATGTTACCAACCCAATTATTTAGCATTACCTACTTGAACATGTGATCGGCCTTGAAATTTACTTATCAGGAGTACCTACATATAAACAACTACTAGAAAATTACTACAATTAGAAAATAATATTTTTTTCAAGTTGTTAAAAAATAATTTGTGTTTCTGAAATAAAAATAACAAGATAGAGATTTATTTACTTACTAGCATTGCCCGCGGCTCCGCCCGCGTTCAGATGACCAAAAACCAAATTCTTAAGTTTTACATAATTTAGTATACTCTTACAATGCAGTTTTTGTATTTTTTCTCAGAAATGAGATATTTCCCGCGGTAAAAAGTATCCTAAGTATATGTTGACCCAGATAACCAGCTATCACCATACCAAATTTCATGAAAAACCCTCCAGTGGTTTTTGCGTGATGCGGTAACAGACAGACAGATAAAAATTCTAAAAACTATAGATTCGGCCTCTATATCGATAATAATGTCTATTTCAATAAGATTTTCCAAAAAAATATTGAATGTACAGATTCGGCTTAGTTACAATTTTATTATATGTATAACTAGACTAAATATTTAATATTTTCCATATTTATATGATATATCGAACATAATGACTCTATGTGTTTGACCAACTCTAGAACGGCCCTGCCTGCTACAGCAAAGGCCGCATGCCTAATACAGGTTAATCATTTTGCGATTGGCGACTACATAACGAATAGGCTATATTACGTGTTTTAATTCAATCATTTCGATTAAAAAGGACACCAAACTAGTAGTGTTGTTGACATTAACGATAAATGGAGGAAATGTGCTTATCCGTATTGCATATAGATATATTGTAAATCTACATGCACGTACAAACATATTTCTGTAGGTAAATAAGGGCTAACATCTTTCGAGCCGCTTACACCAAATTCTTAATTTGATTCAAATGTTTAAATATTATGTTTAGCACTCGCGAAATTGTATTAAACACTAGCGACTCACCCTCACTCCGCTCGGGATCATCCTAAGGTACGGTTAGTATAGATTTCTCAGAGATGAGATATTTTCCCACAGTAAAAAGTTACATGTTGACCATGATGCCCAGCTATCATTATACCAAATTTCATAAAAATCAGTCTAATGGTTTTCATACAGGGCTCTGAACCGGTTTGAAAAACTGTTTATTTTGGTGATGAAAATGAACAGTTTAGTAAACCAAAATACTAATGGTTAAAGGTTATTCTTAAAGAAAAGTTGGATTTCGGTTTTGATACCAAATAAACCGGTTAATTCATTCATAAATAAGAAACGTAATGCTCCTTCTACTAAGCCATTCACCATTAGCAAAGACGCGCCAAATGTAAAGGCACAAAAACTCATTTTAATCGTTTATTTTTGGTCATGGAACCTAAATTAGTCTATAACCGTTCTCCCGGACTTAACCGGTTAAAGAACAACCGAAACCTTAAACCGAAAAGCGCTTCGGTTTGGGATCAATGACCAAAACCAGTTTAAAAATTGAACAGGTTTCTGAGCCCTGTTTTTACGTTATGTGTTCCCATACAAACAGACAGGTAGACAGATAGACTGACAGACAGATAATAAATCAAAAACTATGGATTCGGCCTCTGTATCGATAATAATGACTATTTCAATAAGATTTTCCAAAAAATATAAAATGTACAGATTCGACTCGGTTAGAATTTCATTATAAAACCAGCGACTCACCCTCGCTTCGCTCGGGTTCGTCCCTGGCTTAATTCCCCAAACAAACTTTCATCCTCATTTTCACGCCCTTAAAGGATGATTTCTGGGATAAAAAGTATCGTATGTCCTTCCCATGGTCTCAAACTATCGTCTTACCAAATTTCATCTAAATTGGTTCAGTAGATCCAGAGATTACCCCCTACAACGTCACAAACTCACAATCTCACAAACTTTACCTCTTTATTATATTAGTATAGATGTATAGATCCCATCAAAAACATTCTGTAAAAATATTGCAAGTCTCGCAACGCATTTCTTCTACCTCAAAAAGCTATGAGATGTAATGTAAAACCAAGTCGGTTAATTTATTCATTACCTATCTATGAAAGCATCTATCCGACAACTTTGTCATAAATCGTTACCGAATTAGTTAAGTTACAACATTTTATAGTGACCGTATTAATATTAGATATATTTATTTCTTTAATTAATAGAATGACTTGGCCATCGCACGGAAACATTATCACATAAGAGTCTACAACTTTAAATAGCCCTAATTAAACATATCATGACCAAGGTGGACGGACTACTTGGTCAAAGTCGCTGGAGCCCACTAGATGCGGATGGCACAAGACTGGTTGTCGTGGAACTTTTTGGGAGAGGCCTATGTCCAGCTGTGTGTGTGTTTGGGCTGAGATGAACTGAACATAGCACTAGCGGGTCAAATTTATGCATCTATATATTAATAATGCACTCAGAACGCTAATTTTAGGTAAATTTTGTTATTTGTAGATTCTATTATCATGTGCGATGGCCAAGTCATTCTATTAATTAAAGAAATAAATATATCTAATATTAATACGGTCACTATAAAATGTTGTAACTTAACTAATTCGGTAACGATTTATGACAAAGTTGTCGGATAGATGCTTTCATAGATAGGTAATGAATAAATTAACCGACTTGGTTTTACATTACATCTCATAGCTTTTTGAGGTAGAAGAAATGCGTTGCGAGACTTGCAATATTTTTACAGAATGTTTTTGATGGGATCTCATTTCTTTTTGTAAATATTTCTTCTTTTTCTCTTTTCTTGTACTATTTCTTGTGTGTCAGCTAAGGACTTTTTAAAAGCCCACTCCTTGTCTCTGTGGGCTTTTTTCAGAGGCTTTGATATAGGCAACAAATTTTGACAAGTCTGGATGATAAAAAATCTAAGTCTATTGTATTGGGAAATTACGGACTCCTGGACTTTAATACTACTATCTTATGCATTAAGAATAAATATGTATAGTTAATTTAACGAATATTTTAATTTCATTGTTGACCCTAAATACCTACCCCGATACTGATATTCGACTTACATAAGTTTAATAAGACGTGTAGATTTATGTGTCTATCTGCAGCATCGTAGTTAAATCCCGAAAGTTGTATTCCATTCCATTTTAAAAGTAATTTTCGAAGAGATTGATATTTCATGACCTCTATATTTCATGTTGACAAGGTTTTCTAATTCATATCAACATCATACTTTGTAAAAGAAAATGTACGAGCTTTGTTTCAAAATTAAGTAATCGTCAAGTTGTTTCTTAATTAGGTATATATTTTAATCAATTCATTATAAATAACAGTAATCGAATATTAGTAGGTATAAACTATACACGCTTCACATTACATTTATGTACCCATTTGTATATGCATAAAAATGTATACAGCTACTAAAAAAGCTTAAAATATTATTTTCGCGTTTAAAAATACTTTTCTAATACATCATATAATTGCAAATATAAACATTAATAAATAGACCAATCGAAATTAGGTTAGTAATTACGAGGGAACATAGGATCGGACGTACAAACATACATACCTACAGGTAAAACACTAACCTAACCCCCTTTTACAGTGCAACTATTGTATAATTAATTTACCATTAAGTAATTATAAATTTTATAAGAATAAGTATATGAATGAGGTGAAAAAAATAAAAGTAAGATATCGGGAAATGAAAAAATAATATTTAATTTAAATAATGTAAGGAAAAAATAGTGTAAATTTAATTAAAATATTTTATGATTTTTAAACGAAATTTATATTTGACATAACGGCACAAATTAAGGCAAGCTATGATGAAGTTTATTTATATCAAAATATTTATATTATGTGCTATTTTATTGTGACCTATTATTTAAAAAAATACCTAAACCTTCTAGCGTTCCTTGACGTCGTTGAAGTGGAGAAATTGACTAACAAATTAAATACTTAGTGATAACAAACGGAACTCTGAGAAAGATATATTTTAAGTTGGATATTTAAGTTAATAAAATAATATATGAGTTATTCCTGTGTTTTTTTAACATGACTAAACTAAATATTGATAAATACATATTGTATGTATTAGTCAAGTAGAAGACAAACTAACGCTCCGAGGGCTCTGTACTTTTTTTTTATAGTTGGGAAATCCTATTACGGATACCACCCGAATTCCCCCGGGCGACTCTCGCTACGGAACACACGAGTGTTCTATTACTTGTATATTTTTTTTTTATATTTAAGATCTTTTATACATATAAGTTTTAATTTATATATTAAATATATTATTTCTTAAAACTCTTTACAATATTGATAATTACATTTTAGTCGTCGCTAACACTTACAGTATATCCACTATTTACCCTGCTATACATTTGGGTAGTTTAAGTGACGAAAAATGATATGTATGAACTGCAAAAATAACTTTGTAATCCCATATATCGCATATCTATTTGTATAGGAATACAAAGTTACTTATGCAGTTTGTATATCTCGAAAACAGGATTGAAATTGCATGATGTTTGAGTTTTTCCTTCCGTTATAGGCTAAACACTAATTGTGTTCAAAATTTGAAGCTCCTATGTCTGCTAGAAGTACCTTAGAATTTTGATGATCGGTGAGTGAGTGAGTGTGTGAGTGACGATATTAACGAATTTTGATCTGCAACAGTTCTTAAACTACAGGTTCAAATTGAATGTAATTTGGAAATATGCCTAGTTTTATTATATTCTTTTAGTCACTGAAAATTCAGGCTTCTAGCTTTATCCATAACGAAGTTATGGGGGGGTGGAAAATGCTCTGAATCTCTTCGAGAAAAGAATGGTACTGTCGTGCCCTTTTTTGCTCGACTTGGCGGGGGCACTCCGTGCCCCCCGATTTAAATCAAACTAAGAATATTAGTGCAAGTTGCCCGAAATGAAATAAGTGATATTATATATTTATCGTTATAAATGATGTAGATAAAAGTTTTCTAGAACAGAAAATAATATTGAAAAACAAATTCAATATTATTTGGAAGTGCAAAGCACCGCTAGTAAGAAACTCGAAATTACCTTGAAAACGTGTTGACGACAGCTACATCTATATCATAAAAAAAATCTGCCAGTCCCTCAACCTCAGAATCTGGTGTTAACGAGGGAGGTAGGGTGGCCGTCGGGGAAGATCCATCGGCAGAGTGCCCTGCGCAATTGAAAAGCACAGGTTCTGCTTGCACCATCGGCAACATGGCTACAATTTACTCCAAAAGCTCACACTACCGCCACTATGAAATCCAAACTCTCCATGAAAAAACTTTACACACAAATTATATCTGCATACAAACACACACTGCATTGCGCCACGCTTGCTGCGACGCTAATACTTAGGCTGATTTTCAGAGATTTAACGAGAATTTCACAATATTGATGTATCAAAAGTCATTAATTGAGTTTCGCGGATGAGAGTAGAATAAACATGCACCCACTTTATTACGCAGCTAATAAAATAATGTAATTTCCTATCGATAACCGTGTGAAACGTTCACTACAAAACGACGATGAAAGTCAACTGAAAGACGAGACATACATATACATATATCCTTGTCTACTTCACAAATTATCAACACGGCGCGGCAGCGCGATACGACACGCAGTGAAGGCGAAGGAGCGGGACACTCGCCGCGGAGTGCTCAGCGCGGACTGGTTCAAGCATATCGCCGCTATAGTCACACCCACGTTATTCCTATCTTAGCGAACCTCTGTCGATCTCGCTCGTCGTCACGAGAATCGAACTGCGCTGTGTTGAGCAAACCGATGAGACACGAAACGATATTGTTGGAATTCAGATAAACAAAATCACCTATTGACAAACCGTTTCTTTAGTATAAGTATAATATAAAAGATGATTAAATTTAAATATATAAAAAATGGGTGTTTGTTATTTTCAAGTATTTTTCACAGAAAATATTAATAATTCTGTTATTACATACGCACAAACAATCAGAATCTATTATTAATTACTCATATATTTCTAATTATTTGTAGCATGATGTAAATTGTTTTAAAATAAACAACTTTATCGCTTGGATACGTAAGAAGACGAAGCTAGCCATGAGTATCTATAGTAGATATCTATAGACATGAAAGTGAAATGGAACAGCATTCGTGTCAAGTGCACAATTTAGATAACAAGGTCAACGTATTGCATAACTTATTTTAGTATTATTGCTCATTCAACATAATATTTTTTATAAAACTAGTATAATGGTAACTAAATTACAACTAATAATATCTATGATATTATATATTAATAAAATAGTTATATCTAAACCATTATATCAATTGTTATATTTAAATTTATCATAGTTTAGGTTAGTTTAATTTAGTTATTATGTTAATGAATCACTGAAAGAATCAGCAAAAAAATACTATAATATTACTTCATTATAAACAAAATAATGTATCGAATGGAACACTAATGTGAGTATTGCTAATAAAGAAGTAGAGGAAGAGCAAGCACGCGCGGCGTGTGCAGATATCGGTGCAGGCGGCCCCGCGGATCTGTGTCAGTGGGTCACGGCAATGACGTGGCACACGGCCGCCGCGAGCCGCGCACTTCATTCTAATTCCGCTTCGCCGGTGTCTTCTCATCTACTCGCTATTTATGCCCTAATATGTTAACAAATTAAGAAGTCACCCCACACTTGTTTTCTTAAAGTTTATGCCTAACCAAATTTGTTACATCGACATTGACCAAATAATAAATCCAAGTTCGCTTACCGTTGCGTAATTGCAATCATTTCAATATTAATATTATGAAATCAATCTAATTGTTTACAGATATTTACCTTAATCATTTTTAATAACTCAACTATATTAAATATTATGTAAAATTTTCAGTGCAATTGTTATGCATAGTAATTTATTCATTTTAAACAATGATAATAATGTAACAACAATGTATGTAAATTATATTATTTTAACACAATCCAAAGATACTATATATATATATAACTTCGAACATTTTTTTTCTAGTGTTATAATGTTAACCTTTGTTCAGAACTACAAACATACCTCTCGACGCGCTCGGCAGTGTTCACCGATCACTTCGCGTAAATTATTTGTTTGTTTCCAGAATGTGACAATTTAAAAATAAGGGATAAAAGAAAATATGAGATATGCCAGCTTATGTTTTATGGTGTCAAAACAATCAAAGTAATATCCGAAAGGATAGAAAAGGGTTAATGATAAAAATAGAATATGAAAATTTTCAAATTTATTAATTATTGGAAAAAATATATGTATAATCAACTCCTATAAAATATTTGATTTCTGTTATATAAAATAAAACTATATACTACATAGTCTTACAACATCAAACAATGAGCTCTTCCCTCCAGGGACAATTCCTAATATAATGAAATAAAATGAGTGATGAGAACTTAAGTGGCATAACATATTGTTCTGGGACCAAGTGGTGCATATTATAATAAAACAAGACAATTTTTAAAGATAGTTTTATTATAAATAAGGGTTATTTAAAATTTTCATTGGAATATTATCCATTACAAACATTCCAAGAATTATTATCCGAGCTATTATTACACAATTGGTTTTCAACTTAAACGATGACCATTTTTAAAGAACTACCTATCAAGACTTAGTTTGATTTACGAGGAAATCCTTGTAGAAATCCTTTTCTCATCGTGAAGCCATGTTGTTAACATTTATGTTATGCTTGACAATATGGTTTCACAACTTATAGCTGTGCTTACGATTCAAGCTGGAATAGTAGATTCCGTGAATACAAGTTATAATCGTACTTAAATTAGTCACTGGTATTCCTATACTTAAGGCAATTTATTAAGGAAATATGATTAATTTACTTTTTTGTTTACGGCTGGTAACGTTATAATATTAGTAAATGTTATAAAACAATAGTTTATTTTACAAGTATTTTTTAATAAAAGCTACTATTGTATAAACCATCAAATATCATACAGATAAAATATACTATGTACCTATATTTAAGTACCATTACCAAGTATTAGGCATTGAGAACGAACTGTTCAATTAATTATTTTGTCAGATTTCTGTCTACTCAATTATTGCTAAATATTTGTTATGCGCTTCGCAGAGACATAGAACTACATGGTATCTCATATTTTTTACGATGATCATTAGTACAGGATGCGAAGATTCTGGCTTTCTAGCCAGTGAGCTCGCATAACCACCTGTATGTAGGTATTCAGGTGGTATGCGTAAATGCATTTCCCAACACAAAAAAAAAAAGAAAAAGGATGGAGGAAGGAAGTGTTGCTATATAATTCAGTGAAATAAAAAAGCCAAATCCCCGAAATTATAGCCGAGTTGCAAAACCCGGGTAAGAACGTACTGTATGTAAAACGTTTCGCTAAGTATCACTGCAATATCACATCGACAGTTGAAACGAGCTTATCTTAAGAATAGGCAATGTTGTAAAGTTGCGAGTGTTGAACTGTTCTCTTTGGAAGTCTTTACATAAAAATAACACACACTTGCACAATACTTGGCAATAATTGTCAAGATAGGTGTCAGTCACTCTATGAACAAAAAGAATGTGACAGTGACATTTTTAGAAAATATTTGAAATTTCTATCACCAGAATATTTTTTTTGATTAATTTTTCTTCGTTATAAAGGGCGGCATTGTTGAATGATCAGTGAAAGATATAAAAATTGAAGTGTAGGAATATTGCTAGTGGACGTTTTGGAATAAAATGCTCAGTAACTAAATTAACCCGTTACCCGCGAGTGTATGTGAGCTGTTTATAGGTGAATTCTCGTGTTAGTACATACCATAAAACAAATCTATACTACGAGCTTTAATTTCCGATCCCAGAATTCGTAACAAACATTTATGTTATACACAACATGAAGCAAAGTACCTTTGTACAAAAACATAAACAGGATAGTTTTGCATTACATTTCCAAATGTGTTAAATGAAAATTCAAAATTAAATAAAAAATTAGGTATATAAAAAAATGTTTAGTAAACAGACAAAAGAAAAATGTTTATTAAATATCTTTCAATTGGCTATTTGTTTTATTTTAACCGGTGTTGAATCTAAATAATTGAATTGGTAATACTTAATATTTTTTTTAGTTAACAATATACATGAGTGCATATAGATGATACTACATACATTATCAGGATATAAAAATATAAGTATATTGTTTGCGTATTCGTTAGGAATAAGAAGCAAGCTCGTTGAGAAGAATCCTAGTAAATGCGTTGTTGCGTCACGTGGGCGGGCGGATCGATTAGGCGGGCGACAATTTGAGCGCGTGCGCGAACACGATCTTAATTATCGACCGCCAACTTTTACCCAACACTTTTGGGGCAGGTTAGGCCTATGCTCTGGGGTCAAGGTCACGGTTCTTCTTCCCACTGAACGTTTACAAAGACCTAACCAAATTTATTTTAATTCTAAGTATTTTATATTTCAACACATTGCATTAAGATAGACATCTTTTGCATATAGGTACATATTAATTATACTCTCAACTACATAAATTTGTTAAATATATGTATTATGTTTGTGATCACGACAAAATCCTTAGTGTTAATAAAAACTTGGCCAACCTATATTATGCGGGTTGCTGCTCCTGGTACTTCTCTCAGAGGACAGTGAACCGTTAGAGCAACCCCTAGTTGTTGTGATCTGTCTCGGTAGGCCAGCCGTAGAAATATCGTGGTTGATCATGCGGTACTCCATTAACACGGAAAAGGTTCCGTTAGGTTTTAGTGGGTAGTACTGACTTTCATAACCGGAGAGTCACCACGTAGCCACGGGTTGCACAGGTGGTATCCGTGCAAATGCATTTTAAAGCATTAAGAAACAAAAAGGTTTTATAACGGAAAAACATACGTACGACGAATAATCGAATCTTTTATTCTTCAGTCATACATCAAACATAATGCATTAAAATATCCTAAAAAAAATACAGACAACAAAAAAGTCATCCCCCGAAATTGGATTTTATTTTCGTTTGTAGTAAAACAAAAACAAAAAAATTTTTTTTTAAGTATTTTTTCAAAACGATATTTAATACAAAAATTCAACTTGAAAGCTTATACGATTACTATTAACGCTAAAAAAGACTAAAAAACGTTCGTAGAGGTTAGTAGTGGAAGAATCTTCAAGTATACTCGTAATGGAACAGAAGTTGATATGAAAATATAAGCGTTTGTAGTTGTTTGTAGTAAGGTTAATTTCGTTTATAGTTGTTTTTCATATTTAGTACCACTATTTCGTTTGTAGTACCGTTAATTTCGTTACCTTCGGCTACAGCCGAAGTATTAACAGTATACCGATTTCTTTCCTAAAGTAGTCTAATAGAGAGAAATAATAAAGAGTAAAGACCCAATAAAAAAACATCATATACCTAATACAATTCCGTAATTTAATATTTTGAAATTAGCACAAGACTCGCAGCTAGTATAAAACAAGTACATACATATGTCTCCGATTGTATAATACTATGTTCCTTCGTCAACCTGTTCTCATGTTTTCAGTTCGCTTTTAACGCGGTCGAGTTTTTTACTTTTAAGAAAAAATAAATTTTGCTACTTTTTAGCTTTGGTCAGTTAGACATTTTTTTTTTTATATAACAATTTTTTATTCTTAATTATTTTTACACACAAGTTCTATATATTTTATAATCTTAGAAAATGAACTATTTCAAAAGTACATACAAAATACCGAAAATCTTATCAAAATTAATCCTAAACATTTAAATAATTATATTAAAGATAAACGTAAAATTAGATGCAATTACCCTAGCGTTTCGTTTATCAAAATAATATTCACTGTAGTGAAGATGATATATGCACAGCTTTTGCAAGTTACTTTGAATGTATGTTTCAGCTACCACTAAGTCAATATCCGTTGTGGAGCTTGGACTCTTCAGAATCATCAGAAATTACGTCGAGCTTAAGTGTTGATACTGAGATGGTGCTTAAATACCTTACCAGCTTAGACGTCAGTAAAGGTCCCGGTAGTGACAACATACCAGCTTTATTTGTCGTAAAGTGTGCTGATGCTCTCGCAGAGCCGTTATGTCTTATCTATAATAGATCTTTTATGCAAGGTTATGTCCCAGCAATATGGAAAGAAGCACATATTATACCCATACACAAAAAAGGGCTGAAGACGAAAATCGAAAACTACAGACCTATTTCTATACTTAATACTTTTAGTAAATTACAAGAACGTATTGTATATAATTATATGTATCCACATATTTCAAAATTTATACCTCAAGAACAACATGGGTTCATGAAACGTCGTTCCACTCTTACTAATCTATCCGTTTTTACTGGTGATATTTTACGAAGCATGGGCGATCGCATCCAAGTGGATGTTATATACACGGATTTTGAGAAAGCCTTTGATCGTGTAGATCATTAATACTACTTCAAAAACTCTTAGCCCTTGGTATCAGCGGTGATCTTCATCATTGGTTTGAATCATACATATCGAATAGATCTCAAGCTGTCGTAGTCGGTAGTGGTAAATCTAATCTTATTAGGGTCCCATCTGGCATTCCTCAGGGATCATTACTAGGTCCGCTCTTGTATGCTCTTTATATATATGACATGGGTAAATGTATTAAACACTCTAAATTTCTTTTATATGCTGATGATGCGAAAATTTACAAAATTATAAACTCACCTGATGATAGCATTTTGCTTCAAAACGATTTAAATAGACTCTCACATTATCTTAAAGCAAATCGTATAACAGTAAACGTTGATAAATGTACTCACATCTCTTTTACGCGAAATAAAAATGTAATCAAAACAACATATAATATTAGTAACACATCAATAAAATCAGCAACTTCCATTAAAGACCTTGGCGTGACATTGGATAGTAAATTAACATTTTCTGAACACATAGACTTAATCAGAGACAAAGCATATCAAAATCTTGGGTTTGTTTTACGTGTCTCGAAACCTTTTTCAGACATTAATACTTTCAAAACATTACTATACTTTATTTTTACTATGTTCGGAGCGTATTAGAGTATTGCAGTCCCATCTGGAATCCTCAATACGTAACGTACATTGAGACAATTGAAAAGATTCAGAGGAAATTTATACGCTATCTTAACTATCGTACTAAAGAACCTAAAACAGACTATATTGCATCTTTCTTACATTATAAAATGACCACTTTAGAAAGACGTAGAACTGTGACCGACATGATGCTGTTGTATGACATTTGTAATGGAAACATAGATAATCCTTATCTTATTACAGAAACCTTGCAATTGTGTACCCCTCAAAGGCGCACAAGGCACACTAATTTATTTCATGTACCTTGTCATCGTTCTAACTATAGTGGAAACTCAGTAACTCATAGATTGCCTCAACAGTATAATAAATATTTCTGTAATGTTGATCCATTTAGTAATTCTAGAGGAAGATTTAAGAAAGCTATCATTAACGAACTTAATAAATAACACACGCACATATGTGCGCGCGCACACACACACACGAACACACACAAACACACACGAACACACACACGCACACACGCACCCGCACCATTAGTCATAAATAATGAATGGCCGTATCATCATTGTTAGTGTTCTTTCTATTATTTTTTTTTCTCATTTTTTGTTTTGCTCTTTATATAAATGCAAGGTTTTTTTTTTGTTTTGCCTTTTCTTAAATAAATGTAAACTTAGTCTACCTTTCTATATTGCCTAAATAATGGAAATCCGTAATTATCTTATGTAAGGTTTTATTTTTGTACTTACAATTTTTTTTTGTATGTAGCTGTGGATTTTGTTTGAATAAATAAATAAATTTTTGTAATCGCCTCTTAAAATCCTGTATTTTTTAGAAACCCAGATTGATTTTGACACTAAAAAATTTTCAAGATACTATTGGCGCCTAAGATTCGCCATTTCGATTTTTAATGCTATTTATATCATACCCTATGACACTTGCGATATCAAGATGAATCTAACAACATCGGTTGTGCTGTTTAGTGACTTAGTAATTAATAATCATTATGAGGGAACATAGGGTTGGATCCATTGGGCTATTTTATTTATTTAAAAAACTGTAACCGACAAAGCAGCTCGGCGGACTGTTTTTCGGACATCGACTCATTCATAAACAACATTTATTACAATTTGGACAGGATAACATCTGTCGGGACATTTAGTGTGTTACATAATATGTATATAGAAATTATTGTACATAAATCTAAGTTTTAAAACTATCATTGTTTCTAACAATATTTTTATATTGGGAACCGGGAAAGTTTGTCATGTATTTTTTATGCTATGGTTCTTGAGTTTCCCCATATTTCGGCACTACCTATGTTCCAAGGACACTGAAATGTTTTTTGACTGGGTGTTAAAATAGTATATAAAATATGAGATTAATAAACGCACAATTACATTCCCCAATAAGAAGTCCACGTAATTAAATAAACAAATGCGCGGGAGATGTGCGCGAGTACGATAGACGCTGACGGGTGCAGGCTTCCTTGGTTCGGAATTGATCGCAACCTTATCGTTCGTTTAAGGTGTAGGAGCCACTGGAGTCGTCATGACGACCGCCAACCGCTGCTACCGACTCAGTGTCGCCTTACTGATATTATACCATAATATCCAGGATGTTGTTTTCTCTTATTTAATTGCATTTTTTTAACATTTCATTTTTATAAAATTACACTAGAAAAACATAGATAAATCTATACCACGGAAACCGGACATTTTTCCAGGATAAAAAGTAGCCTATGTGGTATTCCAGACTATAATCTATCTCTGTGCCAAATTTTATCCAGATCCGTTCAGCCGTTTCGGCGTGATTGAATAACAAACATGCAAACACCTTTCACATTTATAATATTACATAGTCTTGCCATAAATATTGTTATAAAGAAAAAAACATTTTTTCTATTGCACGTAACATTTATTACTATTACAGTGTGTTAGTGTAATACATTAATATAAAACCATTAAAAATATATAAAGCTTATTCGAAGTGGTCACTATCGACTGCAATACAGACCTTTAAACGTTGAGGCCAGTTATCAATAGAAGCACGCACTCTTTCCATGGGAAAATTCTTCACTGCCAATCGTATGGATTGTTTTAGGCACTCTAAAATATCATGGCATTTAGAGCAAGCCATACTCTCTAAAACTGACCATAAATCATAATCCGGCGGATTAATATCGGGACTAGATGACGGTCCTTTAGCTCTGAAGTCCGGACGTGGGTTTCTAACCAAGATTGCGTGGTTGGAGCTTTATGTCCCGGCGTCGAGTCTCGCTGAAAGGACCATTCTTGGTTATTGAAAATGGTGTTGTTAAAGGGCTTAACTACCTTTTCAAGAATGGTACCTTGATACACTTGTGCCGATGTTTTGATACCTTTTTCACAAAAATATGTCTCGTCACTCCTTCATAGCTAACACGCCACCAAACCATCACAAAAGTCGGATAATGCCGACGTTGTACTCTGTTGACTAATTGGGAAGCTTCCTTAGAGGTTTGAGCATAAATACGGTCATTTTTTTGTTTGTTAAAATATTGCTCAATTGTAAAAAAAATCTCATCCGTAAACAAAAATTTTCTGTGACCTACCTTTGCGTACCGCTTGAGTAGTTGTTTTGTTTTACCACCCTATTCTTTTTTAAATTATCAGTTAAGAAATGACCAGTGCGTCTCTTATAGGCTTTAAGTCCTAAGTCATCTTTTAAAATACGCGACATGGTACTAGGTTCTAGGTGCTATCTTCATCTCCCGAAATAAAATCTTTTGCTTTCGGACAGGATTTCTTCGAATTCTTTCCCTTACTGCTTTGATCGCCTTTTTCGTACGAACACTACGTGGATGGCCAGATCTTTTTCTGTCACAGAGGAGGTTTCGTTGTACCTATCAACAGCCCGGTACACAAGCTTTTGACTAATTACCAAGCGTATGGAGTTTTAAAAATTGTATTTGGCTCCATACCTACTTTGTTTAATGCAATCACAGCGATTCGGTTCTCTTTATCAACCCATTCCATTTTAATATTACAAAATGTTTTACAATATATTGGCGCAAAAATGAGAAAACACAATGAATAATCGTATAAAAATGACAGACTAAATATTCAAATGTAATATTTTGTTTATTTTTAATTGTAACAGTATTTATGGCCTGACTATGTATAATATAAAAGTGGGATTTTAAAAGAAGGATTAAAAATTACCAGCATTTAACATTGATTGAACTTTAAGAATGACGAAGTTATATAAAAAAATTGTTATGGTTTTATTAAATCCTTATAACGAAGTTGTCTTTTATAGTTTAGTATCTAGTTTATTTTAACTTATTCTTAAAAATTAAGGTAGTAATAGACCATTCTAAATACGGTCGCTTAGAAAGTAAAGTAAAGCAAGTTCGAACCCCGGGTCTCGTATTTCATAATTCACATATGAACCCGGTTCATATATGAATGAATCATTTTCAACATTATTACCCACGTTACGGTGATGGAAAGCGCATCGAAAAATGCTCGCATTTAAGAGAAGTCTTTGAAAATAGCTGATATTATATTATTAAATAATTACAGAAATTTAAGCTTACCTTGCATTGTCATTAGGTAGGACTTGCATATATATTGCATTGATGAAAGAGGCGCCATTCAGCGCCGTGCTTCGACGCTCCGTAGCTATTTGTAATAAGTACTCAAACTTCTTATAAAAACCTGAAAAAAACGGAAAAAGCACAAGATTAATTTGTTAAATAGTAATATATAATCATAGCATACGTAATAATTGGACCCAGTTATGCAAAAAAACAGCCATGTGCGTAAAAGTACCAACAGAGTTATAAGCATTTTTCTGTCGATAGTTGGGTTATGTTTTGTTTTTCTGGTTATTTTAAAATTGAACAATATTTATATAAGTATTGTTTATTTTTTATAATAAAATGCTTATAACTCTGTTAGTACTTTTACGCACATGGGTGTTTTTTGCATAACTGGGTCCAATTATAAATGTTATTCTACGCTTACTCTAATGCAAAAGTAATTGTAACATTATTTAATAAAGTGTTACTTTAATTAAAAACAGAACAACATACATAAATATATTATGATGCAAAATCAAAATTTATATTAATAAACAAAATTTAAAACAAATATCTTTCTCGTACGCCATAGATGCGAAAGACTTGCGAAGAAGGTACCAACCACAAAAAAGTGTATTCGGGCCGCTATTTTTTCTCAGACAGTAGCGACTTATCCTGGCTTTCGTAGGTAAGTTTTAAGTAGATAAAAATAGTAATTGTGTACCTTAGGAGATAGACTTATGCTTTTTGCTTATGAAGGTCTTTTAAGGCCTACAATTTTCTAGTACATTGTTTTGATGTTTCTCTTAAGGTTTAGCCAACGTTAGCCTTGTAAATTTCTAAGGACGACGAGGGAATGAAAGATTTTCTTGTAATAAAAGGTATCCTAAATGTTGAACCGAGTAATAAGTTATCACTACACAAAAATTAGTATAACAGGTCAATACTTTTTGTTTTAATGTACAGACAAACAGAAAAATTTCAATACTACTGTTTTGGGGCCTTTATCCTGTACACAATACGTAACAGTCATTGTTTTAAAAAATATATCATGTATAGATTTCGCTTTGTTACTATTTTATTATATGTATAGGTAGATATAGACTTACATAGTAGCATAAAATATTTTTTCGAAAATTAAAATTGTTGTACTTGTGTGTTGTGTAACTCAGTAAGATTTTTCTAAAGGATATCGTCATAATGTATATCGTATAATTCTTTCTTTATACGTTTATACTTTTTTAATTGAGCGTCTGTGTGTGTGTGTTTTTTTAAAGGATCGGTGGGCTAGGTCTTTTCTATCCTACACGTGGATCATTTTTAATTTTTTGAAATATTCAAAAATACCCATTCCGTACCCAAAATAATGACAGGAGATCTTAATCTTAATCTATACATAAACATATAATAAAATTGTAACTAAGCCGATTAACTAACCGAACTAATTTTTGATATAATATACAAAAACTGCAATGTAAGAGTATACTAATATGAAAAACCTAAGAATTTGATTTATGGTCATCTGAACGCGACAAAGCTAGTAACACTATAAAACAAAAATAATAATAAAATTATCTTCACAATAAACTATATCCATTACTTGAAGTTGCGCACTTCTTTAATTCAGTATTCAAAGCATACATAATAATGCTACCCGGCAATTTTAATAACTTGCTAAAAACAAATTATTATATTATATACACATTTGAAATTAAATATTCTGTCAAATTTTCATCAAATATAGCTACTAATTAATCTGATTGAACAAGTCTACTAAGTCCATACATAATTATAAGAGACAGAAAGAGAAACATTTTTATAATATTATTCATTTTTGAACATCGAGGGTTAAGTGAGATTAAAAGATTTCATTATATGTATGTCAAAAATGTCCTCCAGACTATGATAATTGTTCATGGTCAAAACTGAATGCATGAAATTTTTTCTAGTGGTAATCACCTAATAGGTACGGATAAAGCAGACTTTTTATAATCATAAAGGTTTTTTTATCTTGCTTCTTTTATCATAAATTTAATTTTAATAAAAAAATATTGTTGTCTTACAATTTATACCTCATGCTAAATCAGCCAAACAAAAGTACGATTAATATATAATTATATAACTATGAGGTACTAGTGGTGCACCCTCGCTTTGCTCTGCTTCGTCTCTAGTAAACAGAAGCACGCTTACGTTACGTTTCGAAAAACAATCGAAATCTCTGTGTACAAGATTTATTATGTGTTTAATATTTTATGGATATTAAAGGAGCCTTCGACAAAACAACATTCATCAAACAAAATCAACTACAGCCTAATTTCTTAGTATCTAGGGGTTGTCCACAGGACTTGTCCTATGAGATTATGACCCCTATTTTCCGGCAATCCAGTTGAATGTGTAGTCAAGAAATTAGTAGGCGGCTAATTTGGTGGACGGTGTACCGTGCGGGTTGCTCCTGGTACTTCCATGAGCAGAGTAGACCGTGGGACCAACCCCTTGGTCGCTGCCACTGAGAATTCGTTAACATAAAGACTCAATACTAAATTTTACTTCATTTGGCCCAACATGTTACTCAAACCCCAGGACGTCTTGATCTGCGACGTCATGTTAATTACTAGACTACCAAGGCAGTTAGTAGGTACAACCCATCTTACTAGAAAACAAAACAGGGTCATGTCAGCTCTGAAGCTAAATAAATTCAATTGCAATATTAAATTCAAGTGGCCAAATCAAAAATATTTTAAAATCACACAAAAAAGATGATAATATATTGTATTCAGATGTATAGATTAACTATCTAAAAAATAAAAAATAAGGGCTATCTAACTTTCAAATTTTATATTTAGTTGAAATAGATCGATACATCTATACAATCTATCTATAAAGATTTATAGAATAGATCACTTTGACCCATTAAGTAATTTTAAAGAAGACCATTTTAAGTTGGATACTAAAAACCTTAGTAAAACTTTAATTTTGAAAAGTTACAATAATTGATATCTAGGAAATGAAAATACATATTTGATTTCACCTTTACTAGACTATTATCAAATAAATATATTAAATGTAAATTATTATTGCATTTAAAACTTTATAATGCCATCACAGGTAAATATTTTTCTGTAGATACAAAGTGTCATCAAATGTCTGAATTCAACTTTTACTTAGTAGCTTTTATTGAAATTCAAGATATTATTTCAGTTCAAGCCTAAATTATCAAGATATATTATAGACTTGCTTCAAGTCTGGCAAAATTTGCTTTCCTCTGTCAGTTGTTTTTGGTACTCCTCTACAGATTGTTTTTTACAACTGATCTGGACGAAACTTGGTATACAGGTTTTACGACTTTATAGAATTTTTTAGTCTTCATGGATTTTTTATTGAAGGGTGTCCTCCAAAAAGGGGCAAAAAGGGGGCTACTGGATATATCTACTTTCATAGATCCGATTTTGTTGGCTGGTCGAATGGTTCTTTTTTTATTTGAAAGGTAGTAACTTTAAATTGGTCTCATAAAAATTTGGTGAAGATCAGATGGGGATCATCAGTGTGATGAGCAGTACAGCTCTTCAAAATGCAGTTTGTGCTCACAATAGCATACTATTTGCAGAATTACTAGTAAATAATAGAGTTTAGAAATGTCAACAACAAGAAAGTTTACTGTACAGCAGTGGCGAAGGTTGAAATTGAAGGCTGAATGTGTCGCTAGCCTATACTAATATTATAAACAAGTAGAGTTTTTTTGTTTCTTTCAACACACTAATCTCAGGAACTACTTAACCGTTTTAAAAAATTTTTGCATTAGATAGCCTATTTATTGAGGAAGGCTATAGGGTATATATAATATATAGTTTATCTATTATATACTAACTGTTAAAACATACCTAAGGACGAACCTGAGTAAAGCAAGGGTGTCGCTAGTCAGATATAAAATGAGGGTGAGTACTTTCAAAATTAATTACTTTAGTGAGTACAGTGTTATAAATTATGAGAACTTTCAAAATTACTGCTATTCAATTTGATAATAAGCTTTTAATTTTTAACAAATTGTTGTTTTGTATATATAACATAATCCAGCAAGACTCCTAAGCTAAAATTTTATATTGGAATGTCATTATTTATGTTTTACTGCAGAGCATCATATCTACTTAACATATTTAAGCAGAAGTGTATACATTATATATTTTGATTTTGAATAGGTATATTAAAATAATTTTTATTTTCATTTCTATTTGAAAATGAACAGGAAAATTTTATATTTACAGAGCACTGTGAAACATAAGTTTCATTTGAATTGATTGAGTAGATCAAAGATACTGTATGTCTGGTATTTGTAGTTTAAAATATAAGTGAAATACTAAAGGAGTAATGGGGATTTTATCCTAGTTAGAATACGATTCTTAGAACACATAAGCTGATTAATTCATATAATTTTCCCTTTACTTACTTAAAGGTAGCCCCTACACATTTAATTAGTTGGTAGTGACTAGTGAACGAGTCGCACAATGACGTCATTACATTGACAGTCAATAAAACACAGTAAACAAAACCAAGCTAGAACATGTTAAACAATCACTGTACTTGTAGAGAACAGCTGATAATAGCAAATAGGAGTTGATATTACTCTACGAGTGTTACATTTTATAGAACAAAGATATCATAGTTTATCAGGGCTAAGTGCTAACCGCGATCAGTAGTTGACAGCAAAACTAAATAACATGGCGGCATCTTCTTGCAGCCGGTCTAAAAGGGCTTTACAATATAGTAAACATTAAACACTTACAGAAACTTCTGATAATATTAACTGATCTCCTTTAAAAACTCACATTCACACAGTTCAAAACGAAAATAAATAAGTTCGTATTAGACACCAATGCTAAAATGACGTAACATTCTCAACCTTCACGGTCGCACAGTACAAACGGCAGGTACAAAAAAGTTATTTAGTACCAAACACCGAGACCACTTTTTCACAAGCTTTTCACTAAACACTTTATGTACAATGATCACTTTGACAATAACAATCCACCTATGAGTTTGACAAAATAAACTAACGCGTTTTATTATTCTGCCAAAGAACAAACGTGACACGCAGTCAAGCAACCTCGTTCATAATTTTTTTAATTTTTCACAATCCGCGGCGTGTTATCTTCACTCAAAGAAATCGAATACTCGTACTAGAATATATTTATATAGAAATTAGAAACGTGGATTGCTTTGAATTTTGCTTACCACTAAATTAAACATTATATGAATTTATGGGTAACATCGAAATTTTAAGGTCCACATAAATATGTTCAAGATAAAAAAAAGTCGTAAACATTATGTAACCTGATATATATTTAGATAAATATTTTATTTTTAATATACTTTACAAATTAATATGTTAAAATAAAAAAAAATATTATAAAAATAAAAACCCCGACTGCATAAAAGCTGCCTAAAAAACAAGAAACAAGTTGATGAAAGTATACAGTATTATGCAGTTGGAACCATAGTACACGTTTCATCCTTGCCGCGACATGTATAGTCGGATTTTTTATTTTTATAATATATTTCTTTTTAATTACAGCTTTTTAGTTTTTGCCAGTCTAAACATTTGAAATTTTATTTAGCATTTTTTTATCCTAAAATACATTTAAACATATAAGTTGTATATATTGATACCCCACTCGATTGGTTTGAAAGTTTTTTTTAAGATACAACCAATGCAAGGGGCCAATCACC
This sequence comes from Brenthis ino, assembly GCA_921882275.1. Classification (NCBI taxonomy): domain Eukaryota; kingdom Metazoa; phylum Arthropoda; class Insecta; order Lepidoptera; family Nymphalidae; genus Brenthis; species Brenthis ino. Next base: position 22,859,029 of record OV170225.1, on the reverse strand, counting down.
CCCTTAACTCAATTTTCCTACCCACAGAGGCATTAAAATTGAGTTTAGGGGATGATTGGCCCCTTAGATCGGTCGGTCTGCCTTCTTGTAAAAGGTTTTATAATAGTTGTCTGGCGTACATATATAATAATGGAGCATCAGAATTTACGTGAAGTAATTCAAGTAAGTTCAGTAAGTTAATGTTTAGCAGAACAATTACAATACTTAAAAAAAAACTACATGAATAGAACCTCGGGAAGAAATTCATCTTATAAATATACCTAAAACAATTTTTTTTTTTGCTTTTCACGATTTATTGATTGTGGACTATATCCTCTTTTATTTAAAAAATAATTGACCCTCAAATGACAATTTGGATAAAAATAAGACATTTACAGACAAGATATCTGATTATTTTAGAAAAATCTTTTACAAAAAATAAATATTGTTATTTATATGACACAATGTCTTTACCTTGGCATCTTCCAATTGAAGCAATTCCTAGTCTAAAAGAAAAAGAGCGCCAAGTTGAATCATCACTATTAAAGCATTATTGCAAATTAAATATTCATCGAAATCCTTGTGAAGAAATCCAAACTGGTTTAATGTGTGAAATAGGTATGAATAACAGAGAACCTACTGTAATACAAAAACTTATTGCTTCCGGAATGACAGTTGCCCTTTTAAATTTACGAGATTTAGAACCTGACGCATGTGCTCAATTAATTCAAAGTATAAGACAAGCTGTATTCAATTATAGTGCAGAATTGGAATATGTTTACCCTTTGGCTTTATTAGTTGATGTCAGAGGTCCTGATATTGTAACTGGCGACCTTAAAGGTGGTCATCGCACAATGGTTGAACTTGTTCAGAATGAAATGATTAGATTAACTACTGATGCGAGCTGGCGACAATGTGGAACAAATAGTTGTCTTTTTGTTGGATATGACCATTTGACAGACTTACAGCCTGACGACCTTATTTATATTGATAGTTTAACATCAGGAAAAATTAAGCTATCAGTTTCTGAAGTTGGAGATGACTCTATTGAATGTATGGTTATAAGCGGAGGTATAATTGGAGCTAAAATGCCAATACGTATATCAAAAGTTCCACGTGAGGTCGAGACTACTAATAAAATAGGGCGTGAAAGTTTTGATTCTATTTCATGTGACTCATCACAACAGCCCTTTGAATACATGGAAGATCAAATAGCTTGGGCAGTGGGTTCTGATATTGATGGGGTTTTAGTACCAAACGCACAAAATTCACAAGACATTCGTAATGTAAGACACATTCTATCTGAAAAGGGCAAGCACATTCTCGTCTTTGCATGTATAGATTCAGTGCTGGGACTTGACAATATTGACCAACTATTACTAGAGGCAGATGGAATTTATATTGATAGATGTGTTCTAAGTACTGATTTACCAGTGGAAAAAATATTTATAGCACAAAAAGTAATTTTAGCGAAATGTAACATGTATGGAAAACCATGTATATGTAAAGCTGTGATAAATGAACAAATTCCTACCCTCTGTGTAACAGATATAGCAAATCTTGTTTTAGATGGGGCAGATGTTCTTTCTTTGGAAATTCATTATGATTCTCCATTAAAAAAAATTTCACCTTCCTTTGATGCAGTACGTATGGCTGAACACTGCATAGCTTCAGCTGCAGTTATTTGCAGACAAGCAGAACGAATTATATGGCAACCAAAAACTTATGGTAATGTTGAACTTATGCAAAGTCAACTTGAAGAACCAACAAAAGCAGTATGCGTAAGCGCAGTAGAATTAGCAATGAGATCTCGAGCTGTTGTTATAATTTGCCTGACTAATTCTGGCCGTACAGCGAAAGTACTGTCACACGCTAAACCTAACTGTCCTATCGTTGCTGTAACGAGATCTTGTCATACGGCTCGACAGTTACGTTTCTGGAGAGGAGTCCGAGCAATGCATTATTTTGAAACGCCAAAAAATACTTGGATGTTAGAAGTTGAATCTCGCATAAATTCTGCTCTAGATTATTGCAAAGCAAAAAGAGTTATATGTGCAGGGGATGCGTATGTTATAGTAACAAGTCTACGCAAGGGTGTAGGCTATTGTGATTCTGTTCGTCTTTTGTATGCGAGCGCTCGAGATACAATATTTGTGGAGTGATGGTGCTTTTGTTGAAAGCTTAATTTGTTTAATTTATTAAATTATACTATATCTAACAGCTGTTAAAAATTTATTTCACAAGCCTATAACCGTACAGACATTTCTATGTCTTAATAGTTAATTGTATATACCTTATTTGTGTAGAAGCTTTTTATGATCCATTACAATTGCGTAAAATTTAAATATTCCCATCATATTTTTATTTATGCGTATATTAGCTGACCCTTCAGGTATGTTTGAGTCCTCTTGGAAATAGAAAGATTTTTAATAATTACCGCTTCGGAGGTACTCACAGCACTTTTATGAGAAAACTTCAAAAGAAATTTATATGTTTTATAGACATAGTGGAGTGAAGTGTTTCTTTGCTAGCTGTAAGCCACAAGCTATATAGAAACTAGAAATGCTCCGTTAGCTAAAATGGTGGAAAGGCGTTAGTCGTAACAGAGACAAAGCGAATATACGGCCAGAGAAGTCTTCTATATTAATTGAAATACGATTAATGAAGATATATATTTATAAGCATATTTTTCTATCACAATATTCCTTTTATAATTATAAAATGGAATAAAAGACAGGTACCTATTGGCCACACGGTCGCTTTCTCTCTTTCTAGAGAGTGGTCAATTTCATGGAAGTATTGCTCAGTCCATTTTCTACGTCTATGACTGTCACTGTCATGTTTGATTGGCCAAGAATCATAACAATAGGTGTAGACGAATAATAAAAATTAAAAACATCCTGTTTTCTAATTACAGAGCATATTGTCGCACTCCGGCGCATAAACACGAACAACGAGAAAAAACACTAATTCTTTTATTTTCTTATACTGAGTTGGTTGGTCACGCCAAAGCAGTACTTTTCAAAGTGGTCGATTATGCGGAGCGTTGGTGTCTTAGAGTATACCATTTATTCACACACATATAGACTTTTTTATCAAAAATTACAGTATTTCAAATTAATATCTTTCATTTGCAAATCTATGTAGTAATAGTGTTGCTTAATATTTTGATTTTTTTTAAATAATAGTAAACTATATTAAAATTATAGTATATCATTCTCTTTAACTTTTCTTTAATAATGCGGCTTGAATAATTCTTTTTTTTTATATTTATAAATATAATAATGACAACACTAAATAAGATGACTAATACATTTTGCTAAAAAAATTGTAATAATTATAATAATGACAGCTAAAATGAAATAAATAATATTCCTTGCAATTATAAAACTTATTAAAATTATAAAAATGTTTAGATTAAAATTAAGTGATATACTAAGTAAGGTACTTTGGTGCCATTAAAATTTAAAGGTTTTATTTTTGACAAATACAAAGGATCTTAATTTATATTACTATGGTTATACAAAATATTCGAGTAGTGCAACGTGGTACAGCACTAGCTCTTAATAAGGGAAAGTAAGAAGCGGGGGGCGCGGAAGCACGTGTTGTGTCGACCTGCCCACGCGCCTCCCGCAACACACGCTCACGCCTGTGTAATTTTGTTAAAATCAGCGTTTTCTGATTAAAATATTATTTACCGATGAAAAGAAATATGTTTATTCGTTTTAGTTTGCTTTCGTGAATCATTTTTATAGCTTGGAACTGTACATTTCACCATGATTACATAAATTTAAATAAATACCTACGAGAAAACAGTCAGCGCGATTGACTTTTCGTGACTAATAGCGTCGCCCTTGACATTTCGAGACTGTTCATACCCGTAACCCGTGCTTACAGTTCATACTTGCTAGCGCGTGCTCTATAGCTTATGTATACTCTAAGGTTAGTGTAATTAAAAAATTCAAAATTGAGTATTATACCGCATAATGCGTTTTAGTGCGAAATTGGAAAACGCCCTGAGTAGGTACGTATTTTTCTCATATATTATCTGCGGCACTTTCATAGTTGACGTCTACAATATTGTATAACTGACGATCATGGTCCATGGACCATGGATGACAATTTGACATTTGTGATTTGACAATGTCAATGATCAATCAATTTTAAATTTTCAAATTTCAATTGACATTTAAATTTTTTCCGTCCGTTGGTCAATAATGATGGAAAAAGTTATTTCAATGAGAAGAATAAATTTATAAATTTTTTACACAATCATAAACGTGATCTTAGGTAAATAAAAATTAATGATTAAATAATAACAAAAATTATTCCAATGCAAACAGACATTATACTAAAAATTCATTATTTTAATAATATTTAGTAATTTTAGTGACTATTAAATGTGTTAAATACTTTTGAAATGCTAACTTTTTAATATATTTTAGATAAAAAAGAAGTAATTATCTATTGTATTAAAGTGGTTAAAAATGTACAAAAAAACTTTTGTATTAATTAAGTACTTTGAATTGTAGGTTTATTTATCAATCATGTAATAAAAGCTATTCTTAGCATGAAATATATCATACATTTACATTCGCTACGTCTTAAAATATCCTAGTTCATTTTTTTGACTTCTATCAGCTGGTTATGTTTCACTTTAAAATCATTTGAAAAATCAGTATTTGATAACTTGATGTCAAAAATCTCATTGTCATTTGAAATCATGTAATTAATAATTGTTATTTAAAAATACATCTCATCTTGATATCTATTAATTGATTTATGTAGAAATAGATACCTACTTAAACTAATGGAGCAATAATATTATAGATATATAGGAAAGTAAACTTCATACTGGTAATTAAATAATATTGTTTTTTCTTAACAGTTATTAGATTTTGAAATATTGTCTCCACATATCATGACAGAAGAATTACTACGAGGACTATGCTCGGGCTTAATATCTGTACGTGCAACCGAAAGAAAAAAAAATGCAGAATCTTTAAAAGAATTTCTTAATAGAAATGCTGGGCCTTCATTTCTTACTAATAATACTTTAAAAAAGTCAGGATACACATGGAATCATCTTTTCAATGATATTAATGATTATATAATGAAGGTAATTTGTATAATAATTTCATTTAATTCATTAGTTTATGATAATAAATGTAAAAAAGTATGTTAATGTGGTAAATATTTCCTATACATATAATAAAACTGTAGAGGTCGAATGTCTATACATAGAAAAAAAATGCTAAAAACCGAGTCAGGGGGATGTGAGAAGAGAAATAGAACAAATCCAGTTTTTTTTTCAAATTTTTTGTTTCTCTGTCTGTTTGTACGGGCTAATCTCCGAAACTGTTGCACCGTTTTAAATGAAATTTTGCATGGTGGTCCCTTATATCCCTGGTCAACATTTTAGATACTTTTCATTCCAGAAAATTAAAGAGTTCCTGTGGGATATTTTAAAAGCTATAGTAACTTATACAGTAACTTATGCACCTAATTTAATAAAATTTGGCATACTTATACCTTATATTGCCGGTCAAACAACAGGTTACTTTCAATCCCTAAAAAATGAAGGTTCCCATGGGATAGATCTGCTTTTGCTGTATTGCCTTGTGTGCGAACCCGAATGAAGCGAGGGTGAGCCGCTAGTATATAATACATACTAAAATTAGGTATATTAGGCCAAAGTCATCAATAGGGAACTGGGGGACCAGAATACAGAATAGGTTTCTCTGACTAGGTACATGTCAGAGTGGGATGTTTAGTATGTGGGTGTAATAGTTAAAGAAAATGTCAGTTAAAAAATTATAATATGAAGCCAGGACAAGCTGCTAGTATATGATAATACGTAAATTTTAATGTAAGCTTTTTTTAAGGAAACAGAAAAATATGAAACAGCGAAAACTTTTCATACTGTTACTGCACCTCTTTGTACAAGTCTCTTACACTTGTGTGTAGCTGGTGCTAACAAAGGTAATTTTATCTTATTATATTATTCATAACACACTTGTTGTTGCGCTTGTTAACAAATTTTTTAATTAAATATATTTTGGAAAATCTTATTGAAATAAACATTATTATCGATACAGAGGCCGAATCTATAGTTTTTAGAATTTTTGTCTGTCTGTCTGTTTGTTACCGCATCACAGAAAAACCACTGGAGGGATTATTATGAAATTTGGTACGATGATAACTGGTTATCTGGGTTAAAATATAGGATAATTTTTACCGCGGGAAAATGTCTCATTTCTGAGAAAAAATACAAAAACTGTAATGTAAGAGTATACTAAATGTGTAAAACCTAAGAATTTTCTTTTTTGTCATCTGAACGCGGGCGGAGCCGCGGGCAATGCTAGTATGCAATAAAATTCTAACTTAATTGAATTTGAACATTAAAATTTTTTTGGAAAATCTTATTGAAATAGTCATTATTATCGATATAGAGGCCGAATCTATAGTTTTAGAATTTTGTTTGTCTGCCTGTCTGGGAACGCATCTTGAGAAAACCACTAGAAAAATTTTGCTGAAATTTGTTATGATTATAGGTGGTTATCCGGGTCGACATATCGGATACTTTTTATTGTGGGACAATATCTCATCTCTGAGAAATCTAAACTAATTGTCAAAACATACCCAACCCGAGCAGAGCAAGGGTGAGTTGCTAGTTTATAATAAAAAGTCCAATAATTTTTATGATTTATTTCAGGCCGTGCATATATAAAATGTGAAAGGATAACTGAAGCTTCTTTGAATATATTAAATGATAGTCGTCTAAGAAAGGCAATTGGAGATGCCTATTTAATCTTATTATATAAACATGTTCTACCATATGACTATTATTTAGGCTACATAACACCATCTACATGGGACAGTAAGATATAATGCATTTAAATTTACAGTACATCAATAAGGGTGGTATGGCAAAAGAGATGGAGATGAAATTTAAATTATTAAATATTTTTATTTTTAAGACATTATAGCAGTAATTAGATTAATAGGGTATAAAATAGTTTGACAGTTTGTACATCAATACCATCTATCATCTACTATAAAATTAGCCCACTAGCACTACAATTTTTTAAACTTTAATTTTACAATTAAATAGTATTATGTCATATGTGCTATAATTATGTTTTATATTTATATTTAATTAAGCTATTACTTAATAGTAATTTATAAGTACCTATTACTTAAATTATTTATTTAATGTTTACAATGGACTATTTACAAATTAAGTGAAAATGATATGATTATGTAAATTTATGAAGTGTTCAACCATTAGTGAGACAACCAATATTATCTACAACTAAATAAAAATAATGATCTTTTCTAGTATTTTAAAAAAGAAAATCGGATAAGTGCGAGTCGGATTCGATACAGAGGTTCCCTTGCTGCAATACTCATTTTATCGATCGCAAAATTAAATGTTACTCATGTTTCTGTAGATATATCACTGTAAAAGTATAAATACCGTTAGATTGACTGCCTCGGTGGTGTAGTGGCTAGCATGTACGGCTGCACACTCGGAGGTCCTGGGTTCGAGTCCCGGGTCGGGCCAAGTTTAGTTATTGAGTCTTTCTGTATAGTAAGTCTCAGTAACAGCCCGGAGTTGGGAAGTTGGCGGTGTTTCACCCCCGTGCCTCGGAGAGCACGTAAAGCCGTCGGTCCTGCGCCTTAACTCTCACTGGCCGTGTCGAGCAGTCGTCCCACCGGAGTAATAAGAGTGACAGGAATAGAGAGTGCACGTTGTGTCTTCGCGTACACTTGTGCACTATATCTCCTGCGCAGTTGGCTATTCTCAATGAGATTGGCCGCCGTGGCCGGAATCGGCTAGGAGAACATCAATATCACCGTTAGATTATAATATATCTAGAGAGATTGTAAACTGGCGAAAGATTGTGAATCCTTGTTGTGGTCTGCTTCGGCAGACCTGCCGTCGGGGCGTCGTAGTTGAGTGCGACGCCCCATTAAGACGGGGGCAGGTTTTGTTGGGTTTTAGTGGGTAGTACTGGCTTTTCTAGCCGGTGAGTCCCACATAACCACCTGTATGTCTACAGGTGGTATGCGTCAATGCATTTCGGAACATTAAAAAGTTCAGGTAGGTTCTAAATTACTCCCCCCCAACGTGCGTTCACCTTGTCGTGGTGGGGGGGCTCAGTAGTGCCCGGCAACCTAACCGGGCGCGAAGCTAAGAAACGCACAGGGAGGTTGCCCACTTCGGTGGGCGGTGGGAGGTGGCCCTCTTCGGGGGGCGGTGTATCATGCGGGTTGCTCCTGGTACTTCTCTGATAGCAGAGTGGACTGTGGAGCAACCCCATGGTTGTGGTGGTCTGCTTTGGCAGACCTGCCGTCGGGGCGTCGTAGTTGAATGCGTAAGCGATCCTGCGACGCCCCATTAAGACGGGGGAAGGTTTTGTTGGCTTTTAGTGGGTAGTACTGGCTGTATGACGCCGGTGAGTCCCACACGTCGTGCGTAAATGCATTTCCCAACATTAAAAAAAAAAAAAAATGTTCTAAATTTTAATATAAGTTGTGCATTTCCCAACATTAAAATATGCCATACATTATGCCTCCTGTAATAATTTTGTAACTCTAAGCTAAATTCTTCCATTTCACAATTTGACCTACCTAAAAATAATGCGTTAAATTGTAAGCAGTATGTTACGGTTCACAATCTTTCGACAGTTTACAATCTCGCGATGGATTATAATTTAAAGGTATTTCACATTTTACTGTGACAGATACAGTGAAAAGCAGACAATGAGGGTACCTAATAAAATATTCCAAATCGAAAAAACTGCTTGACATATCAGAAGATAAATAGGGAAAATTCGTAGAATCAAAATAAATTTCATTTAAAATTTTAAAGGCTCTGTTAGCTGTTAAATATCTCCATTTGATCCAAAAAAAGAAAACGCAATACATATAATGAGCATAATATGTGTAGTGTGTACCATAACTTTAATTGTATACAAATAATTAATATCCAAAATATTTTTAGCTGTTGGATTGTCTTCAAATTGTGTCTTATAATATGACTTCTTTGTTTAAAGGTTTACTGGATGTGAGCATATCAGCATGCCTTACTGACAATTCCTCATTAGACGAATTAGTAAAAATAAGACTCCTGTTGTTTATTGTGAAAAATGCTCGCAACTGCTGCCAATTTGCGATACCTTTACGAGATTCGTTATCGAGAGTAAAAAAATATTTCCTAAAAATATACAATGATAAAAAAGTACAAGAATTTATTATGGAAATTATTGTATTATTGATTGATTCGGTAAATAATTTGGCCATCATTAAATGTTGTGATATGAAAGAGGAATCAATTATTTATTCTATATAACTTTTTAGCTTTACGTTGAGTGCCGTTTAACAATATGCGAGTTCACTGAATCTCTCTTACCTATAATATTCAAATTTTATGAAGCAAGCATGGTGGACAAAAAGAAGGTATTTATTACCTATTATATTATACCTATTAACAATAAGATTATGTTATATTAAACATGTATAAATATATGTAGGAAATATAGAGTAACCAACTGAAATTTTTAATAGGTTTTGCTGTTTAAGTTACTTAGAATGGTAATCACAATACATCACCCATTGGGAGGTAATAAAAGTATGGAAGGTTTTTTGGCAAACTGTTGGGAAACGTGGAGGCGGCTTTTGCAAGGTATATTAGAAATTGTTTGCATGGAGATAAATTGTGTACAAAGGATGCGAAAGCAGAACGAGATTATATTCCAGTGCCGAGACTTTTACTATGTAGCGTCTTCAGCTTTTTATCAGGTAAATAGAAATATATTCTTGATAATATAAATGCTGTATTACTGTTTATCTTTGATTTTTATGTAAAATATATCAGCCTGTCATATATACGTGGTGTAAAAGTTTAACTTCATTATTTAACTAAATTTCTATTTTTTGGAAATCTTTTCTGTTCCCATGTTCGCAAACAAACTAAAAAGTTTTCTCAAAATCGGGGTCTCTCTATCATTGCCACTTTGTTGTTTACTTATGGCATTTAGGTATAAGATTAATTAGTGTTTGGTAGCGTGCAAGTAATTTCGAGATTAGTAATAAGAAGAGTTTTGCACGCAAAATAGGCGCGCAGGCGTCGAGTTGCGGAAACAAACCCGAATATACCATACCATACCATAGTAAAGAGAAATTACTTTAATATCTTTTTATGTCGCCGATAAAAACATCCACTTTGTTGAAAATTTTGCTTACAGACTTTTGATTCAGTAGACAGAGCGATAGAATTAGAAGAGGCGGGGACTTCCGCTAAAAAGCAGAAACTATCATTCAATAAAAATAAGTCATTTTCAGATCTTCTAGAGGAACTTCGCATCAATTCTGATCCTTGGTAAGTTCTCAGATCCCTGTTTCTTTATTATAATTGAGAATTTTGATTTGGAATAATGATTAAAAGTTGGCGTATTTACTATTTTTTATCCCAAACGATTGGCCAGTTATTCAGACACGATTAGTGTGGCGGTACCCATCGCTGTGCTATGTCTTAGCCAGTATCAATAAAAAATTATGAATGTGTGTAAACAAAAACCGTAAAAGCATTAAATTACCGGCAGCTGAGGAGTGAAGTCATAATTTTCACTAAAGTAGGTCGATTGGTCATAATATTTCACTTTACTACGAGGTTCATTGGAAAAAAATAATAATGTGGGAAATAAAAAAATGACGTTATCTTCGAAACCGATTAAAATTAATTATAGTACCCTTAGAGTTAGGCCTTTTTTTAATTTATATTGGACCACTCTTGATTTATATAATCTATTTATTAAAAAAAAGATTCGTTATTTACAAAGATATCGCGTAACCTACTCATGTAAAGATACAGAATAGTTGGAAAATAATTATTGAAGTCGGTCAAAGGACTAAGATATTAATATATTTATCTTGCAGTTCTTTTGGCATTTAGTGGTACTTTTTCATGATAAAGCCATTTGGGCAACCACTGATTTTCAACATTTGTATGTTACAGGATTGGCATTATACTAATGTATGTAAAACATTATAGCTTCTCAATATCGTTTGAAGATCATTTATCGCTATTAACAATCCTAGAAGGTGTAATTACAAGCAACAATAAACATGTAAATTGGGACTGCATGCAGGATCTTACTTGCTTTGTGATTCAAAAAATTATGTCGCATCCAGAGTATAAAGAAAATTGTAATACTCTTTCGTCTTTTTGGAGTGTATGTGTAAGGTAATTGTTGTAAGCTTAATAGTATTGAACGTTTCATAAAATGTCGGCAGCTAATATTTCTACACTTAATTGTTTTTGTTTTTAGAAATGCAACCATAGCTAATACTTCACACAAAGCTATACACACAATTATGCATTTTATTTTAAATGTAACACCATTGAAATATCATAATATACAGCCTTTGCTTGCAACTTATATTGATAAGGGAATGCCAGTAAACGACCACAGCTTGATGACAATAAACATTTTATTCAACAAATTTTATAGAAAATCATGTAATTTAGAAGATAGGAAAAGATACTTTGCGTGGTTAACTCAGAGCAGTTTGTTACCGTTAAACTGTGAAATAACCAGCGAATTTCTAATAAGACTATTATGCAATGAAAACTTTCCTACGAAAATTAGATGCAAGCTAAATTCTGAACACCCAGATGTTTACAATGTGATATTTTTTCATATGGGCAAAAGCATTTTATATAATGAGTTTGAATATGAGATTTTAAGTTCTAATTTGAGCACAAAAGATACGTTTGAATTATTTGAAATAAATTCTGATATGTATAATATAATAGTAGCTTACTTGGAGCAAAATTTAGTTAATTGTACCAATGGCCTAATGAATGACGATATTAGGTGCATTGATTATGTGAAACACATCACAGCGATAGTAACATTTTTGGATACGCTTCTGAAATGTCACTTAAAAACAATAAATGAAATTAAAGCTATGCCCTTATATACAGTATGCTGCAATGCCTTTAAGAACATATATAGGTCCTTAACTGAAACGTTAAAATCTGAAATACAAGTGAGAGATAAAATCGCTCTTGTAAAAGCCGTACAGAATGTATTACTAAATGAGTATAGTTATATATTAAATGTTGTAACAAGAAAATACATAAATGAAGAATGCTTCCATTGCATTTATAAAATTATAAGCCAAGATGTTACTTCGGACGATGCTGATATGTATGAGGATGACGTCGAATTTAACGCAGTCGGCTTAAAGCAGAACTGCATGTATTTAATTTCAGCTTATTGTAGGAAGCACAGCGATTATACTGACGAGCTTGTTAAGCGTGTTCTTGACAACGACTTATATAATTTCGGTATAAGTGCTGAAGTGGACTGTGCCATTCAATGTATTACTATACTAATTGATGGAGTAGTAGAAGGATCTTGTTTAGGTAAAATGCAATTTACATAAAACAGCTTTCTACTCCTTTGAATCTTACACTTCGATTATTTATTTCCATACATATGTCATAATCAATATTAAGATAATTGCCATTATCATATTTTCAGAATCAATTTTCAGTTTGATGCAAGATATGTGTAGAATACTATTCAGAAGTACAACAGCAACTCGTGGTATTCTTAGAACATTATTGAGTATACTCGAGTCGATTTGGTCCCAAGGAGATGATTTAATGCGACAGAATTGTCTTATAATGATAAAGAGCTATTTGCAGAGATGTCAAAAAATGCCACCCGATGTTGCTGCCTTAGTGTACGAGTGTGTGGCAAAAGTAATTAGATTGAATAAAGGGCAGGATGCTGACTTGCACAGTTTTTTCACAGAGGCTCTGACGGGTAGCATAGTGGGCGATAATCATTGTATACGACTGTACTCCTGTCATCTATTGACCGTTATAGCTGAAACTTATGGTGATGATGATATCAAAAGCTTATCAGATCATTTGTCTAACATATTTAAAATAAATGTAAGTGCTAACCCTAGTTCATATATTTAAATTTTTTGTTTGATAATAATATAGACTTTTTAAAATTATTTTCTAGGTTTCCGATCAAAACCAAACAATTCTAAGAGACGAATCAATGAACAGAGCTCTTACAGTTTTGCGATGCTTTTATTTATTGGGTACTACGAAAACATCCTCCATACACGATTTTATTTTCAAAGTGCTTTTATTTGAAAATGAAAAATCAATGGACAAAAAAATAGTCAAAAAAGTATTGAATATGCTGACCCAAACTGTAATGTCTACTACAATCAATGATTATATGAATAACAATATATTACGAATACTCAGTTATTGGTTTGGCAAAAACAAAACGTTTGAAAGTTTACCAATTTACTTATTTGGTTTTGAAAATATGGATGATTTTATGGAGAAACACATGAAGTGGCTAGTTTCCACTGACGCATTGTGGAGAACCAACGGTGTAGTGACGGATAGTAGTGTTATAAAGCGTATAAAGGTTCAAACTCAGAAATCAGATGCAGACATTATAGAGGTATGTGATATGTCACTATCAAAAGCTATGTATATATTTTGTATTAATGATTCAATTATGTGGTAATATATTGTTTATTTTAGATCAGTTTTTGCAACATTATAACGCTCTGTCTGCCCTACGTTGTAATGGAAAAGTACAATTTGGAGAATGAAAGGCAACACTTGAAAATTGCGAAAAGTGCAATTAAAATATTTCAGTCTACAAGACTCATCTTGAAAAACGAAAAATGGAGTAATTTATTCGTCGAGAATTTGGGAGAATTGATATATTTAACGGCAAAGCAGGTGTGGGATGTCCCAGAAGCTTCCAAACTTTTCAAGTTAAATCTGCAAAATGAAGCTGATTCGTACACATACTCTAAACATGTTTTTTCTGCAATTCTAAAGTATTTTGGAGTAAGTGTTACATCGTTACTTTATATTATTGTTATGTATACTATTATTAATGTTACATAATTACAAATACCTACATATTTATATGTACATAATTATGATTTTTTTTAAGGAACTGATTGATGAAAATATAATGCCATACCTTTGCAAGGACCAACCATTACTTATTCTCAATATTCTTTTCAAACTGTGGGATAATGTATTGGTTGAGAAAGTTTTCGATTTTAAAGGATGTGCTCTTCACGCATATTTATCGTTTGTGGAAAGTATTCCCTTAGGATACTCGTCTGATGCATTATACTGTAACTTTTTGTTTGCGAGTTTCACATATGCTATTAAAAATTCCGAAAACAAAAGAGAAGTTCAAATATTTGTTGAAGGGTTAAGAGTAATTATCTCAAAAATAATAAACCATGCCCCAAAGACTATTGATAAAGTACAGAAATCAAACATTTCTAATGTCGTTTCTGTTTTGAATATTAAAATGGAAAAAGGATATTATGAAGAATGTGATTCCCTACTAAAATATCTTACGAAAGATATGAAAGATGATATAAATGAGAGCATCGATGTGATAGATTGTATCAATTTAATGACTCATGATGTAGAAACAAATATTACAAAGTATGAGTTTTCTAATAAACTTAAGGCATATATGTTAAGTTTGTCGAGTGCAAGGTATGTATTCAAAGTAGGAGTAATTTTATCACATGTAATTATTATGCTACTGTAAGTTTACTTATTTTTCAAATATTTGGTAGTAAAGTATCAAGTAGTTGGTAGTAATCTATACAAATAAATAAAATTGAAGTATTTGTAATGTTAGAGTAACAGCTTTTTACTAAGTGTATATGAAGGTATATAAGGTACTTATAAGAAAAAAAACACAATTTTTAATTTTTTTGTCTGTTTCTGTTCCGGTTAATTTCCGAAACGGCTCTCGCTGCCTTATAACATCAGCTATCTGCTGATGTTGGAGTAACATAAGCAAATTTTTTTTTACAAAAAGAGTTAGGGTACCGCGCAAAAAATTAAAACCCATGAAATTTTTAACTAAATCCTAACTAATAATAAAATAACAACTGGATAGTAGTTTGTAATTTTTAATTATATTTCTTTATTATTTAACTAATTTTATCAGTTCGAAACGTACCTCACCCGAGCGAAGCGAGGGTAAGTTGCTAGTATTTTATATAATTCAGCCCTTTTAATGTATAACTTATGTTGTTATCTTTCAGCCTTAGTACCATTACCAGAATGTGTCAATTCTTAAAGGAAAACAAGTCATTTGTAATGGAGCTGTATACAGATGTAGACAGTAAAGGCTTTTCGGAAAATTGCAAAACGAGCCTAATACATCAAGTCGTTTTTACTTTGACAAATTTGCTAAAAACAAGCACTGAGGAAAAAGTAAGATATATATTTGTTTTCTTTAAAGAGAATATCGGTCTTAAATACTCTCCTCCTTTTTGGGGAAGGAAAAGTTAGAAATTGGCTAATAATATATAATTTTTATTTCAGATAATCATAGAGGCATGTAATTGTTTAGCAGAAGTTTGTACGTACGATTTGAAAACGCTAGTCACAGTTCCGCCGCCGGATACTAGAAGTATAATGGATCTGAGCCCGAAGCAATATTTTGCTAATTTGGTTTTAGAGTCTCTCCTGAAGCATATATTTGACGAGGACCCCATTGTTAGCAAGAAAATAACCCACGCCCTGAGCGATCTTCTAAAGTACCGTGATGGTCAACTAGCATTAGGTAACAAATTTGTAATATTTTTTGTAAGTAGAAAAAAGAACTAATTAGTATAAAAAAGCAGTCTTTATTATATTATTGTAATCAAAAATAGTTTAGTCAATATTTTATCTTTCTTTAAATGTAGATTTTAATAATTGTAGAAATGGCGGGCGTCGACAAAGCAATACTGCAATCACTTTCCGCAGTTGACTGTCAAATATACGCTGAATATAAAATTGATAATTCTAAATTTGATAACTACAACGCGGAAGAATTTTGGGTTCCTAACAATAATGAAAGTCACTTGGAATGGATAGCACGAATAACAGCGGCCCTATTAGATTTAATTGTTTCTTCTAGTAATTATTTAAAATATATTCGCTCTGTTTGCATCGTAAAGGTAAAGGTTTTGATTTTTTATTTAAATTTGATCTTATATATTATGATAGCCCGCAAATAGCATCTAGTAACTATCTTTGCAGGATAGCGCATATGAGTCTTTGTAAGCAATGTTTATAGTTTTATCCGCACTACGTCGCTTTTTATCAAAGCTGTGTGCTGGTCGTTAAAGATTATAATTATAATTATTTTCTTTTTAAAATTACTTGATACAAAATATTTTTAATATTATACGATTTCAGCCAACATTTTGCTGGAAAATTATGCCAGCTCTAATGGGATTAATACTTACTTGTTCGACCAGCATTCACCTTAACATATTTTCGGAGCAAATCAAAAAAGTTTTTGAATATATATGCGAGAAAAGTTATACAAGTTCCGAAAACAGCGAGGACAGCAATATTTTAAAAGAATCACATAAATTGAATATGGATGATAAAATGATCGTTGAATATATGTTGAGCATTGTAGACTTTGTTCGGTTGCAAACTACTCACTATAAAACGAGGTAAGCTTTCTTTGTACTTGAGTTATTTTTTATCAGTAATTATAATTTAATTTTAGTTTATTACCGTCAATGACCGTCTAATTAAATGTATGATTAGTTTTCATGATTATTAAATACAATACTGTTTTAGATTTATGTGAACATTTGATATTTTAAATAAAAACATTTTTTTCCAATTTAATTGCGTCTCTATAATAGTTATAACTTTCAAGACGTTAAAAACCTTAGATGTTTGCTGTAAAGTATTCAAAACATCAGGAATCGAGAAGTAAAAAAACAAGCCACAAAAAATACTGAAATAATAGTTTTATTTTAAATTATACTATTTTAAATGCAGAACTTTGTATGGGTATATGTATGTCTTTATTTCACGGTTAAACAGATGAACAGATTTAGAAGTACGCAGATAGTCTATGACCTGGAATAACACATATGCTACTAATAGGCATCAAGGGGCGCGCACCCGTGGGGCGAGGGACAAATGGTAAGCCGCTAATACTAAATACAACTAAAATGAAACGTTGCAGTGCACGCAAGCGCCCCTGGAACGCGACGCAGCACCTGCAGCTGGAGTACTCGCGCGTGGCGCGCGCGGCGGCTGCGGCGCAGCAGCACTGGCCCGCGCTGTACTACGGCGAGCTGCACGCCGCGCGCCACGGCCCCGCGCGCCTGCAGGACGTGTTTAGGAGGGTATGATAGTTTAATCACTACTATTTTTTTAAATTCTTGGTAACCAAAAATCTAAAGAAAGCGCAAAGAAAAAAGCCGAAACAATTGTTGGAATGAAGTTCCTTAACGCGGCTTGCGGTAAGAGTTGACAGGTAAAAAACGTCACGTAAAAAAAAACCATTATTCCCCCTCCATGTGACATATTCTTTTCCTCTAATTATAATTAAAGAATATTTAAAATCGAGACGTTCTTTTGAAGTTTCTTGGGATTGAGAGCTAGACGGATAAAGTTGTTAATATTTTTATCGGCACAACACTATAATTTACTGAGATCATCCCATGTTACGTCATCACAAGAATCAGGAGAGCACACATATGAGCACTCCTTAAGGTTCGTGGTCCCCTAGTACTCGTGACAAAAGTATCAGGTGAAAAATAAGTGTTGAGGAGTGTATGTTGTAAGAAATTCGTGTGCAGTCTGTGCAGGCTTTTCTGTTATGAGTTTCAGCATGTACAATGTACGTTGCTCGATGTCTATGCTTCCCTGGTACTCGTGACGATGTCTATGAACTAATGTATGAGCCAAGGGCAGACTGCGAAAGGAACTTCTTTCCTATCAGGTGTCCCACGGCATTGACCGATTTTTTTATTGAAACTTTCAAATACTCGTATAAATCGAAGAATATATTAAGGTATGACAATAAAATTTAACTATAGTCTGTCAAAGAGAATTAAAATGAAATATTTTTAAAATTGTTGTATAAATATTAGTAGAATCGAGAATTTAGAAATAGCTACACACTTTTTGATAATTATGTATTTTGTTTTTGTGAATATGACGTGCGGTCCGGTTGTGCTACAACTTGAGTGACGATCGTAGTTGTGTGTCTCCTGTTCTCAGTTACTGAGAATTTATTGATAGGATAAACCAATAACTAGGAACGGGATCGGCATCCGTAAATACTAACCATTCGACAAACAAGACAGTTTAATACCTAAATATAACATCGCAATAGAGCTACGTAGCGATCGGTGAAATAGACGCGGTGGACGGATGCGGAATAGAGCACCTGACGAGCGAGCAGGAGAAGCGCAAGCACTTGATGAGCACGGGGCAGTACGCGGACGCGCTGCTGCTGCACGACATCGCGCTGTCCCGCTCGCACGCGGGCGCGCCGTCCCGCTCGCACGCGGCCGGCGCCGTGGCCTGCCTGCACCGCGCCGGCATGCACCACCTTGCGCTGCGCTACATACACTCCTACCCGGAGAACGAGGACCTCGACGATATCAAGTACGACTGCCTCTCATATTTAGGTAAGTCGCGGTTTTATAGTCTCATAGTTGTATAGCAAACGTGGTTTGTTTACAATATATGTTTTTTAAATTATTGTCAATCACTTTTCTAATTAATATGTTTTACGTGTACAACATCAGCTCTTTCTTGAATTTTACGCTATATGTAGACTTGTCAGAATTTTATTTTATTTGTCATTTTAGGAGATTGGAGCGACTTTGTCGATACTACAGAGTTAGAAACGAAGTCTAAACAAGGAGCTAAACAGAAGTCTATTATAAAAGCTATGAGATACGCTTGTCTCAAAGACTGTATAAACATTCAGCCGACTATCGAAACCGTCATTAAACTTGAAAATTCTTTGAATAGAGCCAAATTGGCGGCGGCGAAGTTCTGTCAAAATCTAAATATGGAAAATTGTCAAAGTGTGTACAAAGTGGTCGGATATTTACACCTGTTCCGTGACATTGAAAATTATTTCTCGGTGAGATGTGACAAAAAGTCGGTGTCTAGTCTCATCGAAGAGTGGAAAGTAGATAACCTCCCCGCTTTTAACGATTTTAAACATCTCGAGCCTTTGATATCGCAAAGAAGCTTATTACTCGAAAATATTGCTAAAACAGATTCGATATTTTTATCCAGTGTAAATGATTTACAACTGCAATACGCTGGTAAGTTTATGTTATAATTCATTTTTTGATTACTTATTTCAATTTTAATTTAGAAGTTTTTAGTCTAGCGTCACTATAAAATTCCTGACATACTATTTATTGGCTAGAAAATATATCTATAGATTAGATGATCATTTAAAACTTCATTTGTAATTTTTCCTGTTTGTTTTACCTATCATGACCTCTAATCTCTCTGTCATGTCATATATAAGTATCATGCATATATATTTTTGAACCTAATAAATAATTAAGGATATAATATTGTATACTACTGTATATTAATAAAACATATGTCTTTGCTTTTAGAGTTAGGGCTTAAAAATAACAGAATACAAATGGCTCAAAGGCTCGTAGCAGCTGTGAAAACCGATGAAACGTCCATGAAAGTTGTTCTATTGGAAAGTCAGATATCGTGGGCCAAAGGCCACAAGGATATCGCCCTCTCGCTCCTTCGTAGTGTCGTTTCACAAACATCAGAAGACCCAAAACTGACAGCAATATCCTTAAGGTAGTGGATGGTAAAATATTTATTTCTATGTATAATGTCTGTTATACATTAAATCATTTCTATTATCTTTCTATTTCTAATTAATTATTATTGGTTTTTGATGAGACCTATTTCAGTTCTTGAGTCGTTAGATCCAAATAATCCATATTTATTATTTAAACCGTTCATAAATATGTAAATCTCGAAATTTTTGCAAGAAGATAAATTATTACCACAATAATATTTAATAAATGTTCAGCTTTGACGATATTATTTAGAAAGCAACTTCTTTTCCTACAATTAAGCCCTATATTAATTTAAGATCCTTGTTCATTCATGTCAACCCTTATTCGATACTGATTTTAATGTTATAATGAAAAAAAATTAGAATTGGTATTTAATATATTAAAACATATTGATCCTGTTTGTTCAAAGGCAATACGGTCTATGGATGTCAGAATGTAAACGTGAAAGCTCAAGCGATATTCACGAATATCTGAAGAAGAGTCTCGAAGCTTTAAGTGGTAACGACGACGTGGACACGCGCCTGAAGGTCTATTACGACATCGCAAAATTCGCCGATGCCGAATACAAACAGGTATCCTGAATATATGTATTTTATTAGAAACTAGCGACTTCGTCTCTAGCTTGCTTCCCAATATAAACTTACATCCCCATTTTCACCCCCTCAAGGGATGATTTACCTCTTAACAATATTAGTAAAGTATTCCGACCTAATAATCATTTTAAATGTAAATATTCCACTCTTAGACACGGTTTTTTCTTAAAATATGGGATCGTGATGAGAAGATCTATTCAGAACAAAAACGGATGGTGTAACACAAACCATACATTTATATAATACTTTCTTAATACTTTCTTAGATTTACGCGAATATTTGACATTTTAAATAAAACTATCTTTTCGGATTTTGTCGCGGATTTATTTGTATTTTTGTTTCCCGACGTTTCGAATGCTTTACAGCATCCATGGTCACGGGAGAGACTGAGGTGTTACATGTCTTAAAGATAGTTGTTACAGACAGCCTACCCACAATTAACAAAATGAAAATTGCACCAATTACATTACAATATTTTAACTTTAAATATTTTTATAATTTTAATTATAATTGAATATGGAAAATTATTTATTTAATTTTTGCTATTATTTTTATAATTATTACAATTTTAAAAATATTAATTAGCAATCTATATTTAGTGTTGCCATTATTATATTTATAACCATAAGAAAAATATAAAATATAGTATTAATTATTTAAGCCACAATTGATCTATGTGTAATTTGAAAAAGTTAAGATTAATTAAAAAATAATAATTTTAATTTAAATTTGCTATTATTTAAAAACAAATTATTAAGCAACACATTACTACATACATTTACAAATGAAAAAGTGAAAAAATATTATTAATCAGAAATGCTATCATTTTGATCTACACAGTAAGAACTTACTACATCTACCTGTTTGTTATGTTTAGATTTATTATTAGATTTTATTATATTAATAACAGGATCCCATGACGATGGTAGTACCCAGCCATCTTCCCTATTGAAATTAGGATGTTTTTTAATTTCTATGGCTTCTCGAATCATTCTAGGGCGATATCGGTTTTCTTTCGCCAGGATTTGAGGCCTATCGAAGCGAATATAATGGCTTGGGCGGTCCTGACTGTGTTTGCAGACAGCAGATGTTGTATTGCGACGGTGCTTCACATCAGCTATGTGTTCTTTGACCCGGGTTCTAATGGATCTCTTTGTTTGTCCGATGTAAGAGAGCCCACAATCACAATCAAGCTTGTAAACTCCTGCATCTTGTAGAGGGATGTGGCACTTGACAGGTAGAAACTGACTAATTTTCTTTGGCGGCTTGAAGTAAGTTTTAATTGAAGCTCGCTTTAGAATGTAGCCAATCTTGTCAGTGACGCCTCTCATGTAAGGTAGGACTGCAGGGACGCGCTCGACTGTGGCTGGTTTCACTAGGTCCCTGTGACGTAGGCGCGGCACTTGCAGCTTGTTGTCTCGCAGAACTTGCTTGACATGTTGCAGTTCTCCGGCCAGGTGTTGCTCGTCACAGATCCCGCGTGCCCTCTGAAACAAAGATTTTCCCACGGTAGCTAACTGTGAAGGGGGGTGGTGAGATTCACCATTCAAGTACCTATCAGTATGGGTCTTCTTTCGATACACAGTATGACTCAAGGTGTTATCTGGGTTACGTATGACTAATACATCTAAGAAAGCTAAAGAATTATTAGACTCCAATTCCATTGTAAATTGTATTTTAGGGTTTATGGAGTTAAGATGTTCTAAGAATACAGATATTTTATCAGATGGTAATATTGTGAAAGTGTCATCTACATACCGCTTGTAGAAACGAGGGGTCACAGGTGATGTGTTTAGGGCGGTCTCCTCGAAGGCCTCCATGAAGATGTCAGCTACAACGGGAGAGACCGGCGAACCCATGGCCACTCCATCCACTTGCTTGTAGAATTCATCATTCCACAATAGATAGCCAGATGTAAGGCAGTGTTTCAAAAGTTCAGTGTATTCTTCTTGCATACTATTATCCCGTAGCTTTCTTGATACTATTTTGACACAGTCCTCTACTGGTAGGTTGGTGAATAGAGACTGTACATCAAAACTGACCATAGTTTCATTGTCCATGAGTTGTAGGTGTTTTATCTCATTGACAAAATGGTATGAGTCCCTTGTAAACGCTGATGTTTGTCCCCTGAGTGTTGAGAGTACTTTCGCTACTAGTTGGGCCAATTTATAAGTCGGTGTGTCGATTTGACTCACAATTGGACGTAGCGGAGCGTTAGATTTGTGTATCTTTGGAAGTCCATACAGTTTAGGCGGCTTTGCACAAGATGGAACAAGATTTTTGACATCAAGATTCAATGCATCGGAGTGTTTCTTAATAAGCTTTTTAGTATTATTTAACACAGTGGTGGTTGGGTCTGTTTTGACCTTTTTATATGTACTTTCATCCGACAAAAGTTGTTTAATTTTCTCATTGTAATTTGATGTATCCATCACGACGGTGGCATTTCCCTTGTCTGCGCGTAGTATGATAATGTCTGACCTGCTGCGTAAGTTCTTCAACGCTAAATACTGTTGTTTGTTGAGATTAGGTTTGGGCCTTGAGCTACGACGTAACAAAGATGAAACATCTTGACGTATGGCCTCCATATCCTCAGATTTCATAGTATTTTTGGCCAGAGCATCTTCAACTGCACAAATAATATTCTCATAAGGGATGCGTGTCGGCGCAACAGCAAAATTTAAGCCTTTACTTAGTACTTGAATAGTAGATTCGTCCAATGTTTGTTTTGACAGATTGACAACTGTTTGACGTACGCACGAATTTGAAACTGTGGTAGACGGGCGCGTTCCGTTATTGTTTTTGGTTTTCTTTTTGATGTTATATTTCTCGACTAATTTTTGGTGTTATATTTCTCGACTAATTTTTGGTATACTTTGAATTGAGTACTTCCATTTTCTAAATTGAGTCAAAAATGTTTACTGTTCACTTTTCTAATGGTTACAAGTTTGATTTTATTGAAACAGCTAAGCATAAAACACTGCCAACAATTTATATTGTAATTTATAACATTAGTAAGATATACATATGTATGCATTCAGTATTTTTAATGCATATCCCATACCCAGTTTTATTAACGACATAATCGAAAACGAAAATCTTAGTATAGAAAGATTTGGCATGAAAAACAATGTTTTTTTCTTATTTTTAAGGTGGTAGCGTATATGGAATCCTCTGTATTTGAAAATAAAGTCAAATGCGTTGAAAGTATGAAAGGCACTGCAGAGTCTTTAAAAACTTCACAGCAAACTGTCACCAGGTATTTATCTGCAATCAAAATAAATTAACAAACAAAGTTAACTATTTTTTCATCATAGTAAAATGTTAAGTATCCTAATTATTAATTTAAATTTTTTGTAACACTGTATATCCATACCACAGATCATATAATACTATACTAGTACAGATAATGCGTCCCATACGAATATTTGGACATCGCTAATCCGGGCTACTCAGCGGGCTATTTTTTTGTCCTAAAATGGATAATAGATGGCGCCAGTGAGAACTGAAAAAAGGCGACATCTATCAGCTCTGTTGTAAATGTAAAGGCTCTAAATGATAGATGGCGATAAAAGCTAAGGTATCAGTCCCCAAGTTGCCGCTGCGCAATGTTGTAGGTACATCTATGTAAAGCCTCTCAAGGCCAATACGGCAATTACAAATTATATTTTTAAAATATTCTCTTTGAGTGCTACAAAACAAGCTTTGTTTGCCACGAGCTTTATCTTTGTATAACGGCCGGCCGGTATTGGTTTTGTTTCCAAGAAAAAAATTGTTGCCTTTGTAGGTATGATTCCTTTAGTATAGTGTTATATGATCTGTGATTTTACAATGTAGAATAGTATTATTAGTTATCTAAGTCTCTTTTTAATTTATGTTTTAGATAGACGTCTAATTTCTTTACCGGTTTTTTTGTAGCTCGTAAAGAAGCTTATTAAATATAATTTAAAATATACAATAGGTATTTAAATTTATACTTACCTAGTGAGTGTTTAACTATTTAGAGTATCGTTCATATCTTCTGAAACTTGATTATGTTGACGAAGTGTCTGATGAGATGATGGTACTTTATTATTGGAGAAATTCTTATAACAAACAGCATCGCATTTAGCTTCAGCAGCAATCAAATCATATTGTAAAAGTACATGATATTTCACAAATTCTACGAAAGTATCACCACGAAACATGCAACGCCATCTGTTATAATATTTTTAAACTAATTTTTACTTTCTTCGTGATGAAACCCCATGTCCATACTAATGTTATATATGTATGTGATATACCTACATAATATGTGAAAGTTGGTGAGAATGGATGGATGTTTGTTACTATTTCACGCCGGCATGGCTGAACAGATCTGGATGAAATTTGGCACAGAGATAGACTATAGTCTGGAATAGCATAGGTTACTTTTTATCCCGGAAAAATGTGCGGTTCCCGTGGGATAGATTTTTGTCTAGGAACGAACCCGAATAGAAGTGAGGTTGAGGCGCTAGTAAATAGTAAATCTGTTATGATAATAGTATATTAAAAATAAATTGAAAAACATATGCCAGATATTCTTTTTACTATAACTGTTAAATTATTCGGTAGAGACGAGGACAGAGCCTACTTGCGAGTCAAATACAGAGTTAATTACGCCTTTGGAGAATTGGATGAAGCAGAAATAGCTAGCACTAGAGCTGAAAAAGAAAACTTTTTAAAATTGGCTATGAGGTATTGATTTTCAATTTGTGTGTTTTAAATATTTTACTTATGATATGATTTGTAAAGTAAATTTCTTTGTGTGTAAATATTATTGTTATACTGTTTTATTTCAGATATTACCTTCTGTCGCTGAAACAGAGTGACGAAAACGACCTGTCGATATTCAGAGTCATATCTCTGTGGTTAGACAATATTGATTTTGACTTTGAAGACGAAGAATTCGATTTCAGTGAGCTTCTTCACGCAATACCGTCGTGGAAGTTTATCGCAGTGTTGCCGCAGCTCGCGCCGCGCCTCTCCAACGATAGCACCACATTTGCTGAACACTTGCGGAATATCATGAGTATGTTCTATACTATTATTTAGTGTAAATATTATTTATTTATTGAATTACCAACAAAAGTTACAATGGCTAACACATGTTATCTAAACACTACACTTAAAATGTTAATTGCACTTCATAACTATATTATTGATTAAGGTTTTAAGTGATCATGTGGGTTAAACTATAAACTTAAATTATTAAACAGAAAAAGAAAACAATTATAATTATAAATTTCCAAATAAAATGTCACATACAATATAAATAAAGATATTTTAAACAATAATAAAAATAATAATAACAGTTGCAATGTCACGTTCCCCATTAGGTCTAAATACTTAGATGTATCTGATAATTTATTTTATAATTGAAATATATCTTTTAATTTTTGTGTACAAGTTTACGATTATCATTTGAAGGATATCGTATCTGCTGTAAGAATGACATATTATTTATTTTTTTGTTTTTATTCTTTTCACATATACCAAGAGTTTAAACAATTGGACTACATTGTTAAGTGCGAATGTGTGTGCGTGTTGTATATGTATATAATACACGTACGCATATATGCGAGTGCTAGTGTATGTGTGCGCGCGTGCGTGCGTTTAATATAGTAACAAATAGCGTTTAATATAGTAACAAACACATGTTTACTGCTCCATGCTTTCAAAAAAAAGTTGGACGAGCTGCATATTTAGTACACAGCTAGATATTACCGATAGTGACACATAGGATGATATTGAGCAACTAGGAATGTAATATGTCGATAGTATTTAAATAAAATAATAACAATCAAATGAACAATATAGTGAGATGCGCGTCGGAGCACCCGCACCACACGCTGCCGATCCTCTTCAGCCTCAAGAACTCGGACAAGGGCGAGGGCGGCGCGGGCGCGGGGGCGGAGCCCCGCGTGCGCGCCGCCGCCGCCGCGCTGCGCCGCCTGGCCGAGCGCGCGCCGCTCGCCACGCTCGTGCACCAGATGGATCTTATATGTGATGGTATTAAAACGCATTTATTATCTTCACTGTTAATAGCTAGTTTGCTAAATAAATATGGTAATGAGTTTTTAATCGTAGATATGAAACTTAATATGTTCACATATTATGATATACCCGGATCGCGTTATAATAATTTTGCGTCTTCGAACTGTTCTCATGGTTAAACAGAAAATATAGTGGAATTCTTCTAGATTAACTAGTTAAATATTATGTACCTACTTCTGACCGGTTTCGGCGATGATGGTCAATCTAACAAGACTATATAACACTGTGCAAGATATATTATAGTGCGCAAGTGTACGCATACAAGTGCAAGAGTGACAGGAATGCAGAATCCCTGTCACTCTCATACTCCGAAGAGACGACAATTCGACACGACCAGTGATAGAACAGGACTGATCTTTTTGTGTGCAATCTAAAGCGCGGATATGAAACACCACCAACTTCCCAACTCTGGGCTGTTATTGAAAATATCTTGACAGAAATAATCAATATATAACGTTATCCCGACCCAGGACTCAAACCAAGGATCTCCGGGTCTGCAGCCGTATATACTAGCCACTAGATCACAGAGATAACTCATCACTTAGTTCATGTTTTTAAATATTTCCAGCAACTATAAGTTTTGCTTATTGCGTGCCGAAGTCGAAGGATCTGAAGCCGCAAGCGGTGCCCAAGAGCGAGGCCATATCGAGGCTCCGCGACCTGAACGCGATCCCCGTCCCCACCGACACCGTCGCTATACGTAAAGACTGCGACTACTCTCATTTGAGCAGTAAGATTTTCATATATTATTGTAGATTATCATGTTCGCTACTTTAAAATTAATTTATGGATTAATATATTTATTATTTCTAAAGCATGAATTATTATATCTTTAAAGTTTAATTTTTTGGCACTTTTTTTTCAGCATTGAAATCCTTTGAAAATTACTTTGAGCTAGTGGGCGGCGTAAATTATCCGAAGAAGATATCTTGTATGAGTTCCGACGGCAAGAAAAGAATTCTTCTCATAAAGGTAATATGAATATATTACCTTCATTATTATATATAAGGTTATATTATATGTATGTCTATATATTGTATCAAAGTGATAGATACGCCGATAACAAGTAGTCTTATGTGTTACACAAATCGTTCACGCAAAATAGGCGCAAAGTCGTCGAGTTGCGAAAACCAGCTCGAATATACCATACCACAATCCGTTACAAAGTGAAGAAGCTATTACTCAAATAATGTAAACACAAACTTAAAATTTTTTACATTTACAATATAATATTACAAAAAATATTATGTTTTCTTATTAGGGCAAAGATGATATGAGACAAGATGCTGTGATGCAGCAGGTGTTCAACATAGTAAATACTTTACTGGAGAAAAATCCTATCACGAGAAGGAACAAACTCTTAATTCGCACATATAAGGTTATTGCAAACATTTTATAATTTTTTTCATATAAGTAATGGTTAATTTAGCACCAATCTCTAATTATAATTTTTTGAAGTAAAACTCCTTTAGGTAAGTCAATACATTAGAAAAATGAGTGAGGGAGTCAAATTTATTATTAATAATTAAAAAAATAAATTATATTTATATAATAATTTTTTTTCATAAAAATGAATATTTATTACTAACTAGCATTGCCCGCGGCTCCGCCCGCGTTTAGACGACCAGAACCAAAAATCTTAGGCTTTATATATTAGTATATTCTTACATTGCAGTTTTTGTATTTTTTCTTGGAAATGAAACATTTTCCCGCGCTAAAAAATTAATTTATGTTGACCTGGATAACCAGCTATCACTATACAAAATTTCATCATAACCCCTCCAGTGGTTTTTCTGTGATGCGGTAACAGACAAACAGACAAGACAGTCAAAAATTCTAAAAACTATAGATTCAGCCTCTGTATCGATAATGATGTTTATTTCAATAAAATTTTCCAAAAAATATTTAATGTACAGATTCGGCTTAGTTACAATTTTATTATATAATATTATATAGATAGAAAAAAATATTATATTTAGATTTGTTTTTGTTGATATTTAAGTTAAAATAAAACTTATTATTATTCACAATATGTATTTATTGTTAGATATATTTTAGACAACATTGACAGGTAAAATAATTATAAAAGAATCGAAAAAAGTGTCCAATCTAATGTACTATAATAAGTTTACGAGGAAAAAATTGTGCGGTGAAATATCGCAGTGCGGACAGAGCGTAGCGGTATCTGCCACAGCGCCAAAGAAGTTTTATTTCAACCGTTCGTAAAGGTTTCACGCATTATTATTTTTTCCCTTGGTTTATACTTCTTTCTAACTGCCTCGGTCCTGGGTTCGAGTCCCGGGTCGGGCCAAGTTTAGTTACTAAGTCTTTCTGTATAGTAAGTTTCAGTGACAGCCCGGAGTTGGGAAGTTAGCGGTGTTTCACCCCCGTGCCTCGGAGAGCACGTAAAGCCGTCGGTCCTGCGCTGACACTCTCACCGGTCGTGTCGAGTGGTCGTCCCACCAGAATATGAGAATGACAGGAATAGAGAGTGCACGTTGTGTCTGCGCGTACACTTGTGCACTATAAAATCTGCTCAGTTGGCTAGTCTCGATGAGATTGGCCGCCGTGGCCGGAATCGGCTAGGAGAGCACATCATCACTTTTTTCTAAATGTATATTTTGATGATGTTAAATGTAAATGATTTTATAAATATATGACATTCATATATATGCCGGCAGGTGGTGCCGCTGTCGCGGCGCGCGGGCGTGCTGCAGTGGTGCGCGGGCACGGTGCCGCTGGGCGCCTACCTCGTCGCGGCGCACGCCAAGTACCGCCCCGAGGTTAGCTCTCTCTCGCCCTCTCTCGCTCGGCCCACGTGCCGGCAGGGCGCCCAACTCATTTTGAACGGCGAATCGTATAATGTTGAGAAAACCGGCCAGCTGCGAGTCGGACTCGTGCACGAAGATTTCCATACCGTTACAAAAACGGCAAAAAATCATGTCTGTTGTATGGGAGCCCCCCTTAAATATTTGTTTTATTTTAATTTAATTATTTATTTTTAAAGTGAATATATAACTAAATATTCTGTGAATATTTCAAGCGTCTACCTGTTGCCGTTATCAATATCGAGCAAAAACGAGCAAAAAAATCACGTTTGTTGTATGGGAGCCCCCTTAAATATTTATTTTATTCTGTTTGTTAGTATTTTTTGTTATAGCGGCGACTGAAATACATCATATGTGAAAATTTCAACTGTCAAACTATCACAGTTCATGAGATAAAACCTGGTGACAGGCGGATAGACAGACAGACGAACGGACAGCGGAGTCTTAGTAATAGGGTTCCATTTTACCCTTTGGGTATGGATCCCTAAAAAATGTTTTTGTAAAGATGGCTACTATTTTTTTGTTCCTCACACGAGAACTTGTATCATAAAGTAAAATTAGATGAGTTGAAATTTAGCCTAATTTATTTAAGTTTCTTTCTCAATGTTTTTATTTTGAAACAGGATATTACGCCTACAGCCGCTCGCAATAAACTCAAGGCCTGTCACGACAGTAGAAAATCAAATAAACATAAACTGGAAGTGTTTAAAGAGATACTGAAAGTATTCAAGCCTGTGTTCCATTATTTCTTCACTGAGCACTACCTCGACCCCGTCACGTGGTACGAGCGCAGGCTCGCGTACACTAAAAGGTAATATAAAACGTTAGTTATAATTATTTTGTTTCTTCCATTCCAACCAGGTATTTATGTAATTATTTATTTCGCAGCGTATTTTCTGCTGCTGCTGGTGTTAGTTTTTTATTAATAAATCATACACCAAAAAATACAACTAAAACAATCTGAAAATACACGCCCGGATCACGGATAAAAGTTTTTATAAAAATGATAAAGCAGATATTGTTATAAATAAAACTTTTTTTTAATAAATAGCACTATAAGTATTAAAAATATACTTTAAGAGATATTTTTTCAGTGTGGCTGCCTCGTCAATGGTGGGATACATTTTGGGTATCGGCGATAGACATGTTTACAATATTTTAATAGATAAAACAACAGCTGAAGTGATACACATTGACTTTGGTAAATATTCTTATTAGCATTATCTATGACTTTCTATCCTTATAATAAAAACATTCTTAATTGTTGCATAATATTTACAGGTTTACTGAATTTATATAAGGTTAAAATACTTGGTTTTTTCATTTTAGGTATAGCTTTTGATCAGGGGAAAACTTTGCCAACACCAGAGACTATACCTTTCCGGTTGACTCAAGACATCATAGCAGGTTTTGGGTCGAATGGTGTTGAGGGAAGTTTTAGAAGGTGAATTATTAAGTCATTACAGTCTTTAACAATATTTTAAAGAGTATATATTAAGTCATATTTTAACATGCCTGATAAATTTCTTTGTAAAATCTTTATTTTACAATATTGATATTTGCAAGGAATATTAATTGTTATGGTAGAAGAGTTACTTCGTTGCTCGAAGGTGTTGAAGATCTTATTTAAGTATATTAATCGTATTTGTAATTATTCTCAATATTGTTTGACAGGTGCTGTGAAAAAACTCTGCAATTGCTACGAGATAATCAAGAAACACTGCTTACTATTCTAGAAGTTCTATTATGTGATCCTTTGTACTTATGGACAGTACCTACAACGCCAAATGCAAACACTTCACGTGAGTCATTAATTTAGTGAACTTTTAACTGACTTCCAAAAAGGAGGAGGTTCTCAGTTCGTCGGAATCTTTTTTTTTCTGTGTTGATTCTGATATTTTATAAAAATACCGTTGTTTTAGTTTAAATCCTACTAAGCCTTATAAATCGATGCTTCCATACGTCGAAATATTTATAGTATAGGACTTTGGTCATACATTTTTTTATTAGGTTACCAAACATTCGACTCTCTTATTAAGTACCTACGAAAGTTCATA
This sequence comes from Brenthis ino, assembly GCA_921882275.1. Lineage (NCBI taxonomy): Eukaryota > Metazoa > Arthropoda > Insecta > Lepidoptera > Nymphalidae > Brenthis > Brenthis ino. Next base: position 22,827,796 of record OV170225.1, on the reverse strand, counting down.
CCACATTTTTGTATGCTTGTAACTTAAATTCTTAATTAAAAAATGATATAAATGAAATGTCGATGCATTAACAAATAGTCATTAATTAATTCGGATGAATGTCTAACGAATGAAGAATGTCCACGAGCAGGCGGTGGCGGCGGCGGAGAGGGGGGGCTGGCGGCGCGCGCGCTGCGGGCGGTGGGCGGCAAGCTGTGCGGCGCGCGCGTGTCCGTGCCCGGCCACGTGGCGCAGCTGCTGCGCGCCGCCGCCGCGCCCGCCAACCTCGCGCGCCTCTTCCCCGGCTGGCAGCCCTACATGTGAACACACCGCACCACACCGCACACACCACCAGCGATGCCAATTGCCTGGTTAATTACCCGAACACCGGGTTATTTTAGGCGATTTTTATTGTGGGTATTTTTGACGGGTATTTTAGTAGAAAGCAGGTATTTTAGTTTAGCTGATTAATTTGATATTTTAAGTTATTTTTATGATTGTTTTAATAATTCAAGGCTGTTTAATTGAGAACTGATTACAATGATTTCTTTGGACCGTCGTGGGGAATTCACCCAAAATCTTTAATAAAATTATATATATGTCTAATAAGAAGTAAAATTGATTACGGTTGTTTTTTCTATGATAATAGTGCAAAAACACACCTAAGTAAATTAGAAATTATTCAAAATCAAACTTTGCGGTTAATTGGAGGATTTATTAAATCTACACCTATTCATGTAATGGAGTATGAACTTTGCATTCCATCTTTATACTTAAGAAGATATTACTTGGCTGTGAAATTCTGTTGTAAATTACGAACTTGGTCAAACAATATAACAAGTAAATTATTTGATGAACTAAATTACTACATTAGTGCAAAACCTTTTTGGCGTTCTAAAAAGAAACCTTTGCTTTTCATCCAGCACTTTGAAAATGTTCACCATGAATACATGGTTAACAAATATAGATATATATATATAGAACCATTTATACTAATTTGGAATGTATTGATAAGGCAAAGAACTTATATGAAATCAATCTACTTAAAGCTAACGTTTTACAAGAAATAAATTATAAATATAGTAATTCGATTAAAATATATACAGATGGAGCCAAATCAGAGACAATGGTAGGAGCTGCCTTTTATGATCAAAGTTGTAAAAGTAGTAGCATATATAATATAACATTAACAAATATTTGTATTATGTCGGTGGAATTATTTGCTATTTCAGAAGCTATATCTTATGCAGTTACAAAAAAATATCGTAGAATTGTCATTTTTACTGACAGCAAAAGTGCATTGCAGTATTTAGCTCGGTGCGCCTCTGGCTTAAGAGGTGATCCGGTAGCTTATGCTATTCTAGATAAGATAAATTGAGCAATACAGTAAGATATGGATCTGAAGTGGCAATGGGTCCCATCGCATATAGGTTTAGAGGGAAATGAGGAGGCTGACCAACTATCTCGAGCTGGATTTACAAAAGGCAGTATATATTATTCCAAATTATTCTGAAGTTTCAATATCACAAAAAAATAAAATATATAATATGTGGAAAGAATATTTCGATGAGCGCTCCAGAGAAAAAGGAATCTGTTACAGAACTTTGCAATGTCAGCCTCCTCGTGCTCCCTGGTTTGATATGATTTCTAGTAATAGAACTTTAATTAAAATAGCACATAGATTGCGTTCCGGACATATGCCATTAAATAATTTTTTATTTCTTATGAAAAAATCACCCTCACCAAACTGTGATGTATGTGGAGTATATGAAGATGTTTATCATTTATTAATAGAATGTGTCCGGTACGACCAACAAAGGAAAAACCTAATTAAATCATTGAATCTAAATATTTTCGATGTAGGTAATTTTAATACCATTTTGTCCTTTCCTACTTCTGAGGAGGCCAAAATGGTATATAATTTTGTTAAGGTCCGGTTTATGTAACTATGTAGATTAAGGTATGATAGGGCTGGCATATTTTTGAAATAAATCCCTTATAATAAATATAAAAAAAAATTACTTCGTTTTTCTAACATTAGTACTTTCTTTTATTCTATACAAAACATGAATAAATTACTTAAAAAAAACTATTTTCGAGTGTTCTGCTCATGGTTAGCGCCGGCGGGATAAACCGGGGATTTTGAGGTTTATTGGCCGGGTGAATCAACGACTGTTATCTGGCAGCCCTGCACGCCACACCTGTTATACAGTGTTGTGCCATAGCATCTACTGCGTATTACAATATGTACACTAATTGTGCCATCACATCTAAACATCAACTGTGAATAAGAGTGCCAAACGTACGATACACCGATTGTGACTTAGATATTGTGAATTAGAGTACCTTAATTGAATAGTTAGAACATTGTTTTATTTGTAAAAGTTAAGCTTATAGATACTTGATATAATTATTATCAATGTTTTCCATTAGTAAAAGCACTTTTAAAAAATTACAGTTATACTTATATTATTGATAGCAGTAATAATAATATAATTATAATTTAAAAAAATAATATAATTAAAAAACAATATAATTATATTATCGATAGCAGTACCTAACAGCTATTATTTTTTTAATGTAAGTAATATGTAAAGTATATATTTTTAAATTAATTAATATTGAATTCGCATAAACACCACTATTTTTATATCCAATTACTCTTTACTAATGGAGCTATCTGAGCTTGCTACTTTACTACAATAATTTAAGCAAATGTTAAGTTAAATAAATTATATGTGCCGTTCTATAATTATTTGTATATATTTTTACAATAATCGATTCATTGTTATCGTATCTTGAGGTATCTGTTTGTAATGACGATACTTAATTTACTTTTTATAGAAAGCTTAAGAAGATAATGTTGAAGTGTTTTATTTGCATTATTCAATCATTCCTAAATGTTGTAATTTTTGTTCTAATTGGTGTTGATACTGAAAAGCTAATGATATATTATTTTTATTAAAAATAATAATATTTTTATTTAGTAGTTTTATTTATAAAGTATCCGTTTCGTTTTAGTATAAGCACAAAAATATGTTCATCGATAGTATGCTACTACTACTACTATCAATAAATGCGAAAATTTGTTTGACTGTGACCTTTACCGCTGAAAATGCTGGATGGATTTTAATGAAATTTGGTATGCAGATAGACTAGAAAGGCCCCGGCCTTTATATAGCTTATATAGTACTTAATAGCCATGTGTTACTCTTTACTCCCGAGTCCCGTCTCGGGAGTAATACATTGCTTTGTTTGGCATCTAGAGACAAACCAGCGAGGCAAGGATATGTATGTCGCTAGTTATAAAATAAATCTATCCGTGTCACTGATATAAGATTAAGACAAGAGAAATTAGACGGCACTAATTCTTTCTATTATTCGGGCCATTTATTGCTTGAATAGAAATAATAAGAGAATAGATGTCGTTATCCGCAAATTGTAGTACTTTTTTTTTAAGTGTGACCGAGAATGTAATATCAAATTAATAGTTTTTAACCGTGATAAACAACTATGTGTAAATAGGCACAGCAAACCTATTACTTGATTGCTTATTTAAAATTAGCGAATTGAAAAATAAGTTATTTTTCAATATTTAGTAAAATTGTGTAAATAATGATGTAATGTTTTCTTTTTATATTTATTTTTATCCCTTAAACATTTTGTACATCATAATACAGTAGAAACTCGATTATCCGGCCCTCAGTTATACGAATTCGCGATTATCCGGACTATCCATGGAGACGTACCCACCTTCGCCCTGCGCGTTCGCTGTCGCCGCGTTTTTGTTTAAATTATAGTTACCAATGGTTACTTGTCACGTTTGTGCTTAAAAATGTCAAAGCGTAAGTTATCGAAGTTATCGTTTAAAGATAAAATAAATGTTGATTTGTCTTTAGTTGATTTTAATTAAACACCAACATTAGGTATGCGTTACGTAATATGTACGAAAATCGTTTTTTTTTCATCCATTCGATTATCCGAATGCCTACCGACAACAATTAGTCTGGATAATCGAGTTTCTACTGTATACCATTTTGGAATCTATTTTTTTAAATTTTCTTTAATTTTACAGAAACTACAATAACGATATACACATTGCCATCTATTGACATATATTTGAACTAACTTTTTCTTTGTTCCTGCTAATGCCAATAAGTAAAAGCTTATTTTCTGGATTATTTAGATCCGGCAGGTATGACATTTTACAAGATAAAATTATGAGGGTTTATGCCTTATAGCTACGGAACCTTATGTCGTAAATTATTTTCTGTAAAATACAATGAAAATTATTTTAAAGGTACATCAAGTACCTACTTTTAGAGATATTGGATGTTTTCATTAAGATCTGTGAACTTTATTCTCTATAGTATCTTTAAAAAATATTATTAAATACAAATTTATTTTTGCAGACATGAGACAATACAACTAGTATTGTAAAGTAATACTCGTAATAACTTATAGCACGGAATCCTCAAAGCGCTTTTTTATGTTACTATCGGCTCACTGCTCTAAAATTTCTAGGAACTGAAATAATAATAGTTATTCATAATTTTCAATATACACGGCCGAAAAATTGTCTATTAATTGTAGTCAATTTATATTTTTGTAGTTTTTTTTTGTTTTTGTAGTAGTATTTTTTATTATAAAATAAAGTTAATATATTTGTCGTGCACGGGGACAGCACGAATCTTATCATATTTTCTTATTTCTCGAACAGTCGAAAATTCTCTAATTTAAACGCTTTAGGCTTGCTATTTGAACCGTTCTGCAGCAGACGCTTCGCATCAGTAGTGTGCGCTGTTCAAACCGGTTGGTTCACACTATATTTAATATTAGGAATTAGCAGAAACAACCAGATGGCGCACTCGGCACCAAGCGCGCCTTCATATTTTAAATTTGACAGCAAGTGTTGTCCGTTATGACATGGTTTTTGGCGTTACCATGGTTACGAATAATAAGCAAACAGAAATTCTGTATAATGCAATTGTTATTTTCTAATGGCAGAATTACATATTTTAGGTCAGTTACGCTGTGCTTATAATTTTAGTGAGTCTTATTCATTATTCTGTCGTTATTCATTTCAATCTGGTAAGTAATAATTTGTTAATTTATATTATTTAAAAATTAATTAGTTGGCATATTATTTAAAAACATTTTGCGACAATTACGTAATCCCATTTCCTTGTCAGGTCCAAATTGGACTCTTGTCGCTGGTTATACAGAGGGTCAGACTGCCTCGGGTAAAGCTAATCATAATAGAATAGTTGAGTGGTCTCATCCATTTGATTTACATTATGTCAGTAAAGGCATTCAAGGTAACAATATTATAATAATAAATTGTTATCGACAGTAAAACCAAATGTTAATAACATTTAAGTGTAATTTACAGGGTGGCCAAAGTTGATTTTGCAAGTTAGTTGTCTAGATTCCATAGGCCGCTCATGGATAGTCGGCTATGGTTCTTGTAATATTCCTTCAAGTCCTGGTCACCATACAGTCCAAATATCTTGCTGGGCACCAGCTGCGACTACAGTGACTGATAAACTGCGACAGATATTTATTGGTGGCTCACACGAATTGACACAAACTGATATTATCAATTTAGGAAGTGACAGGTTTGATTGATTTTTAGTCCTCTGATACTTCAGTTATTAAAAAATAAACTCTAATAATACTATTTGTTTACAGGTTTACATTGATAACCCTATCAAAAGGAGAAGTAGAGTTAAATGTTCACTTGGTGTTACGAAATTTTAGTCAATTTGGCGTAGAGTATAAATAAACAATGCAGCCCATCACATATTTGTGTTTCACATTACTGTCAATAGTCATTCAATTCTGTCTTATGGACTTTATAAATCAAAGAGTTCAGAATAAGGCCACTTTTATCGACCATAATAGCAGTGCCACAAGAAAAGCAGATATATTAGAAATAAAGAACGAAAAGCCTCTTGCTCTATTTTACCGCACTGAAAGAAAAAGCTTACGGCAAAATAGTGTAGAACAAAAACATAGTAATTCAACTTTACCGCTTCCTTTTTTTGCTACTTCTACAGATTATACAAGTACCATATATGACCTGTTTTATGATGAAAATTCATCAACAATTGATCATACTTTAACAACAGAAACATATTTTACAAGTACAGAGTGGGATAATGTTACTGAGATAACTTTCTTTGATAAGAAAAGTACATCAAGTGCGAAACCATCTCAAATGCCAAAGAAAATTAATAAAACAAATAAGACGTGTCACTGTGATTTACTAGTATGTATATATACTTAATATTATAAAAAGGCAGAGTTTGTTTGTTTGATTGAACGCTCTAATCTCAGGAATTACTAATCCGATTTGAAAAAATCTTTTCGCATTAGATAGCCCGTTTATTGAGGAAGGCTTATAGGCTATATATCATATAATATATAGTCTACTAGCATTGCCCGCGGCTCCGCCCGCGTTCAGATGACCAAAAACCAAATTCTTAGGTTATATTAGTATACTCTTACATTGCAGTTTTTGTATATTTTTTTCTAAAAAATGAGACATTTTCCCGCGGTAAAAAGTTATTCTATATGTTGACCAGGATAGCTATCACCATCCCCCCCCAACGTGCGTTCACCTTGTCGTGGTTGGGGGCTCAGTAGTGCCCGGCAATCCAACCGGGCGCGAAGCTAAGAAACGCACAGGGAGGCTGCTCACTTCGGTGGGCGGTGGGAGGTGGCCCTCTTCGGGGGGCGGTGTACCTTGCGGGTTGCTCCTGGTACTTCTCTGATAGCAGAGTGGACCTTGGCAACACCATGGTTGTGGTGGTCTGCTTTGGCAGACCTGCCGTCGAGGCGTCGTAGTTGAATGCGTAAGCGATCCTGCGACGCCCCATTAAGACGGGGGAAGGTTTTGTTGGGTTTTAGTGGGTAGTACTGGCTGTATTACGCCGGTGAGTCCCACACGTCGTGCGTAAATGCATTTCCCAACGTTAAAAAAAAAAAGGATAGCTATCACCATACCAAATTTCATCAAAATCCCTTCAGTGGTTTTTCTGTGATGCGGTAACAGAGACAGACAAAATTTTTAAAAACTATAGATTCGGCCTCTGTATCGAAAATAATGTTTATTTCAATAAGATTTTCAAAAAAATATCTAATGTAGGTACAGATTCGGCTTAGTTACAATTTGCTTATATGTATAGATCTATTCCATACCTGTTTCGGTGTAGTGGCTAGCATGTACGGATGCATATGCGTCCTGGGTTCGAGTCCCGGGTCGGCCCAAGTTTAGTTATTCTTTCTATTTAGTAAGCCCCAGTAACAAACAGCCCGGAGTTGAGAAGTTTGCCTCATGTAAAGCCGTCGGTTCTGTGCTTCAACTTTCACCGGTCGTGTCGAGTAGTACCACCGGAGTATGAGAGTAACAAGAATAGAGAGCGCACTTGTCTGCGCGCACACGCGCTGCACTATATCTCCTGCGCAGTTGGCTAGCCTCAATGAGATTGACCGCCGTGGCTGGAATCGGTCGAGAACTATTCCTACATATATATATTTAAAGTTATTTGGTATACTTAATAAATGTGCATTTTGTTTTCAGTATAAGCATTGTGATATTCATTGTTGCTGTGACAATGATTGTTCAGAGAAAGACCACAATGTATTTAGAGGTTGTAAAGAAACCAGTGTAGGATGTTTTGGTACTGAAAAAAATGTGCAACATCTATGTTCTTTGCCTGCATGTAATGGAGGATCAACTACAGATTTGTTTCATAATTTATTTTGCATTGATAAAGTCAATCTGCCCGACAAAAGAAAAATAAACAAAAACAAGGTTTGATGAATATTTTTAATTCTTTGTCATCATTTGTCATGTGTATCATTTCGATAGAAATTAACCACGTCTTTTTACTTAGTTTCATACAATAGACATCAACAAGTTCTTAAAGTGGCATACTAATGACAAGGATCAGCCTTTACATGAGTTTACAAGAACTGAATATGAATTGGGCCACCCCGTTTGGTTATTAAGAAATGAAACCCTCAATATTATAAGTAAGTGCTACTTTTACCTAAAAGTAATGTAATTATAATGTTTGTGTATAACTCAAATGAAACCTAAACATACAATGATTTTAATTTTAATCAAGTAAAATATGAATAATAGTTAACTTCTTTGACCATTTATTCCTTGCATATCAATGTGTCACCATTTTATACCTTGTTAACCGACTTCCAAAAAGGAGGAGGTTCTCAATTCGCCGGAATCTTTTTTTTATGTATGTTCACCGATTACTCGAAGACGCCTGAACCGATTTGATTTTTTTTTCGTTTCTAAGGGTTCCCTTGTCCCATATAAATTTTATCGAAATCGGTTGAGTGGTTTTTTAAAAATTCCACATTAAATTATTTTTTTTAAATAAATTGCTTAATTGAATATGTTATTAAAAAACTTTCTTCTTACAAATAACCTGCTTATTACGTTTACACTAAAAATAGAAAAATAAAAACTTATCTGATTAGGTATCTATTCTGAATGAAAACCCCCGTTTAGTTATTTTTTACATGTTTATAATTTCAAGATAAAATATCTGCTTTAATATTTAATAATTTTATATTTAGAACTTCCAACAACAGTAACTAATCAGTACTGCAATGGTCAGAGACATATGAAGTTTTTACAGAATGAGCACATAAAGTGCTATGTGAAGATAAAAGACCTTCATATGTTACATATTTTAGAATTAGCTTCAAAAACAAATGTTATAAGCCCCATGCAAGAAACAAGTAACAATACTGCATTGGTAATTATGGTCAACTGTAATTTTTTTTATTATTTCAATCAACATTTAAACAGATGTAAGATTTATATCTAATATGTTTTATTTTCAGAACTGCACTACACTTCATTGTACTCGTTGGACAATTCTGGTTTGTGACGCCAGGACCTGTGTTTATTATAATGAAGTATTACATGAACCATCCTGCTCAAATAGTTATTGTAATAACGTTGGCACAAAAGTTGAATATATATTGTACTGTAATGGATCTATAATCACAAAAGCAGTTCTTAAATTTCATGTTAGACAAGTTCCAGTCGCACACCAGTTTGTTACGCAAGATATTGTCGTGAATTACTACATGGGGAACGATTCGGTCGACGACATTGTTAAATACAGTGGTAATCCAGGTTACATGAGAGGTTATGAGGTTATTGCCTCTTTTGCCGAAAACAACCATACAAAGTTTTTCTATAACCGAACTCATGGAAAAAGAAGTCATTTGTCCCTTCCGTACAATGAAAATGGACAATGTTTGTCTACAAATTTTACTTACAACAAGTTGATATTTGGCCAAAACAAACGCATAATATGTAGATTAAACTTAGATAAAAATTTTCTTAAACATAATAGAACAGATCAATGTTTGAAAATTCAAGAAACAATAATCGAGTTGTTACAATTAAATAAGTCCATCTTTATTTCGCCGCGGGGCAACCCGAGTGATATTAGCGATATTGAATGGATAACTCTTAGGAAATTTAACAAAAGCGATATTTACGGCCAATATCGTTCAAACGACTCGAAGTTTCTTTGTTATAATTTAATAACAAGGTTTGCTTTTATATTCATTTTTGCTGATGATAGCGTAGATGTCACAGAGCAGTATAAGATTTTAAGCGCTAAAGTGGAAAGCACAGCACGGAATGTCACATTCAACACAGACTCCTTGTCAGTAATATTGACCGTTGACACGAGCTTTATCGACGCCAGCGCGCCCGCCGCGCTCGAGTATGGCGGCGCACCACATTTGGACATTCATTTACCGAAAAACTTTTTCTTCCCATCACAATCGACCGCCTGCAAGGTTACTCTAGCAAAATTTCTATATTTAAGTGCAATTGTGTTTTTGAATAAATAAAATCATTATCTGTAATAACTAATAATTTTTATTTCGAAATAATTTAAATACTTTCTGTCGTTTCTATCACTTTAACTCGGTATTCGTCCTTCAAACACCGGAAACCGTCATGCCCTGAAAATAAAATCCATTACGCTTTACGCCTTCCCCCAACGGAACAGGGTCGCGAAACCGTCGCAATGAAACAGTCTTTATAAAAGAGAATTTAATTTAACATAGCTACTCTAATAAATCATGAGGAACACTTATAGTACATATCGAAACGATCAGACTAAAACCACAAAATTTGTATATACAATATTTTTACAGCGATTACAATTCAATCTGTACTTAAGTCTGGAGAGTAAGTCTTAGTTTAGGGGAACAAACAAATTAAAAGAAATATATGATTAGCCGTTAACATCCGTGCTACAGAGGTTCCTAAGAGAGGCCGTAAAGGGGGTAACGTCGGGGCAGGGCGGGGCGGGCGGGGGGCGCACCTATGCCACGTAGGTGTAGACCTTGCGGTCGTCGGGCGTGCGCGCGAGGTACTCGCGCTCGATGAGCCCCTCGATGCGCTTCTTGATGACGACGGGCGACGGCAGGAAGCGCGCGCGCAGCTGCTCCGTCACCTCCGCCACCAGCAGCGTGTGCTGCACGCACACGTCACATACATCATTTACATTATACACATATTGTCATTGGGTCCCATCAGGAACAAAGAAATATTGGCTTAATTAAATGTCAATACATGGCGATATATGTACCGATATGTTATTAGCTTTGTGTAAAAATACCACAAAAAAATAGCGGTCAAGTGCGAGTCCGACTCGCACACGAAGGGTTCCGTAGCATAATCGATATTTTTTTTATTTGCATGGCAGCCCTTTTGAAATTCGCCATCTTGTTTTTTATTGTTGTTATAGCGGCAATAGAAATACACACTCTGTGAAAATTTCTATCTATACTCTTTACCTATTACGACTCGTGAGATACAGCTCTCTGACAGACAGACAGACGGACAGCAGAGGCTTACTGATAGGATTCCGTTGACACTCTTTGGGTATGGAACCCTATAAAGTATATTTTGCGTTAAAAATATTGTAAGGGAAACAAAAACTGTTTTAAATCGAATTTGCGTAATGTTATTGATGAATGAAAAGTCAATTATTATATTATTTATTAAATAAAATTATTGGACAATTTACGATTCAACACCATCTGAAGTTTTTTGAAGGAAACAAAAATAATTATGTAATGAGAGCATTTGTACTAGAATAGTATCATGTCATTTTCGATACTGTATTCTTTCAAACATTTACTCGCAGAATCCTTTGTAATAAAATTAAATGTCTATAAATATTATGTTTCTATGTAACTTTATATTTACACCAACAACATAAACAATCTTAATCTCTTTTTTTTATTCTTTCAAGCCTATAGATACTTCTTTTAAAGTATTATAGTTAATGTTTAATATAGATTTCTTGGAGATGAGATATTTTCCCACATTAAAAAGTATCCTATATGTTAACCCAGATAACCAGCTATTATCATACCAAATTTCATCAAAATCTGTCCAGTAGTTTTCTCGTGATGCGGTTACAGACAGACAGACAAAAGTTTCTAAAAACTATAGATTCTGCCTCTGTATCAATAATAATAACTATTTCAATAAAATTTTCCAAAAACTGTTTAATGTACAGATTTGCCTCAGAATTTAATTACATATATAAGATACAAATGAAGAAAACTTACAGCCATCTTCTTCCTAGCTTTCATGATGCGTACAATGGCTGCCTCTATCTCGTGCTTGCGGTCTTCGTCAACCTTGTTACGAGTTTCGCGTCGCTCCGGTTCCGATTCCCCTTTGGCTGCTACTGTTTGTATCTTAACCCTGAAAAAGTGTCATAACATTAATTTTAATATAAATAAATCGACAATGTTTAATATAAATAAAAACATTTTTTGAATAATTTGTATACAGGCGATATTTCACTATATGATAAAAATCAAATCTATAGTTTTTTCTGTTCCAGAATGTACAAGTTACAATGGAAATTTTTATTACAATAATAGTGCATATTAAAACGCAATTAAATTTAATTATTATAAAGAGTTAATAATAATTAAATACACCATTCAATAAACCAAATTATAAATATAGAATTTACATTTTTATTTTAAAATGAAAGGGACTACATATTAAAAAAACATCTATTTATCCATTCTCGCATTCTTGATTTTATGTACCAAAAATGAAAAAAATATATAAAATGTAAAAAAAAATATATAAAATATATTATATAATAAGGACAAATTCATAACTTTGATATTTGATAATAATTAATCTGTAACTACATCAAGCTGTCAAGAGTCTTTGTCGAGTTGATTTTACTTTTTCTCGAGCTGGCGCGATATACGACTCGGGGCATCGCTGGATAGTTTTTGTAGAATTGTATTCATGAACCAGAAATTAATATAAGTGTATAAAAATAAATAATTGATTGTTAGATTTGTGTAATAAGATTCTAATATTGTTCTTTTGTGTTTATAATACATTAATTAATTTAACTCAATGAGATTGGCCGCCGTGGCCGGAATCGATCGGGAGAACATCATCATACATCATCATCATAATACATATAAACTTTGACTGACATGATATAAGCTATGTATATGATATGTAAGTGCAGTGTTAAAAATAATAAGTAAATAGCAAGTACCTATGTAACTTAGATGTGAAGGCATCATTGACATAGAACTGGTGCGAGGGTTCTATCTCCTTGGTCTTGGGGTGCTTGATGAGCACCCGCTGCGTGGGCTTGCCCATGGCCAGCGACTGCAGCGCGCGCACCAGGTCCTTCTCGGGGATGTCAGTCTCGTTGAGTATTTCCTATAATGTTACCATTCAAATTGGTTTTATTGTAAGAGATTTATAATTCTTGGCAAGAACAAAAAATCTGATTAGATTTGCACACTGCAAACTTATGATTAGTATGATTTTTAGTTTACTTAATTTTCTATGTGGTAATTTTCGGGAGATGTATTAAATCGATCAATATGCCTATAGTAGGGGAGCCAGCCCAAGCGGGGATTTCGGGATTTACTGAAGCGCGGCAGATGAATATACAGGGGGATACTTGTACCCGGTTAAGTACCTCCACAAAACATGAGGCCCATATATAAGGCCGCCCGTGAAGGATACAGGATCAGATTAGTAAAAAAAAATTGACCATCAGAAATTCTCGAGCGCGTCAGATTAAGGTAGGGTGAGTTAATTACGTCCTAAAAAGTGTATATTCCACTAATCTGACAATTTGAGAGTGACGTAAAAAAAGGGGAGGGCAACAAAGTTGTAAAAAAAAACGTCATCTCGACATTCTCGAGCGTAGCTAATTTTTTTTTTATTTTGAAGGAAATAATTCAAGAATAATGAAAAATATATAATCTGACGATTTCCGCAAGCCGAAATAACAAAAATTCGTCGATAAAGTTAAATGCGTGCAGCTGCGTGATGCCTACATTTCCTTCTCCGCGTGTCTATTCCTCTCTCACTCTTTCTCTATCTATTACTCTCTCACTCCGTCCCCACTCTGGTTTCTGCCGCCATGACGCCATCACAGCTGATCATAAAGACTCGTTCGTGGCATACTGTTTACAACGTGTTTCCAACGTTTTGGCTTTTTTTGCTATTTTAATATTATTTGTGTGAAGTATGATGTTGTCACTAAGTCTGTATGTATGTCTTATATATTTCCAACGACTAAACCGATCGGAATCTACTAAACGGCGTTCTAAAGATTTCCCTCAAAATTAGATTTCCTGTGAATTTGAACCGATTCGGACCGATAGATTTTGGTTTTTTTTTTGGAATAACTTTTAACCGGCTTTATCAATTAACTTCAAAAACTAATCCGCCCTTAAGCTAGAAAAACCACGCCGATCGTCGCTAATCCGGTCAAAATCGGTTGATTCGTTCGAGAGATATCGTGAACGAAAGAAAACCGAAAAAAGTGTTTTTTCGGGATTACTCCGAAATTTTTGTTTCGATAAATTAAAACCTGAAAATAACTTATGAGGATGATAAAACTGCGTCGAATGGCGTCAACCGCGTGAAAATTGCTTGATCTATTCAAAAGTTATTGTGGTTTGAAAATTCCAAAAATAGTGTTCTATGAAACTTCTATCAGACTTTCGAGCTGGGAGAGCTCAAATGCATAGAAATATTATTTCTTTGAACTCAGCGAGCTCAAAATATCATATAAATTATATTTTGAGCTCAAAAATGTCATAAGTACAATTTTAAGCGCCCAGGAATGGAATTAGCGGGAAGTTGCAGGTCTTGGCCTTTAAAGTGAACCGTTTTTCTAATTTTTTTTTGTCAGATCAGGCGAATACCTCTAGATAATCGTCAGATTATGAGACAGTACGTTTGTAACATAAAGATGAACCATATATATCTTAATCTGACGCGCTTGAGTATTTCAAAATGGCAATTTTTTTTGCACATTATGAAAATGGCCGCGAGTTTGCGTCCCATTGAAATCGTCAGATTAGTGAATGAGAGCTTTTTTTTGGTGCACTTAACACTCCCTTAGAAAATCTGACGCGCTCGATAAATTTTTTTTTTTCATTTTCAACCCTTAAATACAACCACCCGCATCATGCAAACGATCAGATTAACATACGTACATTATTAAAAATACGTAGGGCATTGATGATATCAATATCTGACGCGCTCGAGGATGTCTATGCAACAGTTTTTTTTACATATTTAAAAATCTATAGCCGCTTCCCCCATCGATGTAAAGGTATATATCATATAACATTTTTTTCTTCTTATCATTTAAGCTTTGCATCCCAATAGGTCTCTACGACGCTCGAGTAAATCCCCATTTAGCATCGTGGGCTCCCCTACTACTAAGAATAGTATGTACATTAAAAGTGTTGGTTTACAAATTATTATAAAAATATTGGATATCCATTACTAAATGAAGTGAAAATTCTTTAGAATCGTTGCGATTTGAAACTCGATGAAACTAAAATGCGACACGGCAAAAATACAAACATAAATGTATAGGATAAAGCCGGCGAGAAAATGAGATAGAATACATTACACAGGAAGTGAAAATAATAAAAATAATACAGAATAATATGTAATGTAATATATGTTACATAAAATGTAAAATAACTTTATAACTATCCTGCTCCTGATTCTCTATATTGATTTCATTCTCTCGTAGGTTACTTTTCTGAAGATTCACTTCTACCGTGTGTGAATAATACACACACACTATTTTCTAAGCTTGTCGCGCACCATTGTGCGCGACAAGCTTAAACAAGCTTAAACGATACGACATCGCTTCACTAAGCGAGAAGAAAAATATCACTGAATCGTGACATATTAATCATATATTATATGAACCACAACATAACCTCAATATATGTGTGTGTGTTTGTATGTGCGTACGTGTGTGTGTGTGAGTAAATATTTACCTCATACGTGAGCCGCTCGCGTTTATTGAACAGCAGCAGCACGCACATCTGGAAGGTGGACACCTGTATGATGTGCCGGCGCGGCGCGGCGGGGGCGGGCGCGGGGGCGGCGGCGGGGGGGCTGCGCGGCGGGCTGGCGGACGCGTGCGCGCGGAACGTGGCGTGCAGGTCCGCGCTGCCCAGCTGCGGCTGCAGCGACAGCTGGCGGCCCGAGTGCTTCGCTAGGTAGAACCTGCACGTTCATTCATTTGTAAACAAAAACATTTCACTGTACAAGTATTTGTTTCACTTTAAACAAAGCAATAATAACATCCAAACATGCCCAATATCAATATGTGGAATAGGCAAATAAAACAATAATTTACAAAAACAAAAACCGGCATTAATTTCTAAAACCATTATGAAGTCAGATAATTTAACATATTAAATATTTAATATATCAAATCAATTTCAGGTATGTTTAGTTTTATTAATATCTACTACTGATGTGAAATATGTATGTAACATTAACGTTTGCGTATCAATCACAAAATATTTCTTCAACAAATTCACTTCTTGCCACTCACTTGAGCATTACATAACATTACTTAATACAAATTCAAAATAAATCTACATATATCATGAATATAAAAGGTATTTTATATTCATGATATATAAAATCCAACTCACGATTTAAACACGTCGAAGGCACTCCTGGGAGGCGCGGGGATGTTACACTTGGGCGTGGCGCTCTGCGTGGGCCAGAAGCCCGTGGTGAGCACGCGCACCGACAGGTCCACGCCGTGCAGGTTGGCCTGACACACGTACAGATGGAACATATTATAACCTTTCTAATTAAAAAGGTATACCAAATTCAATATCATTTTAGTAATAATGCCACCCTTAGACGTATAATTTTCCTAGTCCTTTATATAGATTATATTATACTTTATAACATACTAGCGAGTCACCCTCGCTTTGAGTCGTCTCTAGTGAAAAACAAAAACAACTCTATCCCACGGGAACCGTACATTTTGCCGGGATAAAAGTAGGCTATGTGCTATTCCAGACTGTTTATCTTAATGCCAAATTTCATCCAGAACCACCGTTCAACCGTGATTAACAAACATCCATCCAAACTTTCGCATTTATATTATTTATGGGATAAACTATTCATTAAAACAACAATAATTTAAATTGGTTTACAATTGACAAAGACATCGCGTAATATACACAAAGTAAAATCGGTCAATAAAATTTTCATTCAAGTAAAGTGTAACATGATATGCTGATTCTATTTCGGTAGTGGCCTATTTCACAATAATTTGGTTTTAAAGTACTATTTACCTAACAATCACAGTTCCAATTACTTTATTGTCTGTACATACTTTATATTCTTAGTGGGTCACGCTTAAATAGTTATTTAAATATAAAAACAATGTATTTCTAATATGTCAACATGTAATAGTGCTACAAAAAAGTCCGTGATACGATATATCTTATACTAATATTCAAGCAGCAGCACATACTATATTAGCCCTGAGCCATTTTGTGGTATTGCCACACAACATGCCTATTCAATTCTCAAAAACCACTGCAATCTCAAAGCACTTCAAGAGTGGAAATCCACTTCTGGACAAACACACTGTAAAGCGCTAATTAAGGGATATCGCAAAACCTTTACAAAAGAGTTGCTTCAACTCAACAAGTATAAAACCAGTGCAGTAACCAGAATACTTACTGGTCACTGCAAACTCAATAAACATATGTTTACCCTCGGCCTCAGTCAGACCGCAATGTGCAGACTATGCCATGAGACAGAGGAAACTGCTATGCACATCCTCTGCTCGTGCGGTCCACTCATGCACCGCAGAAGTATCTATCTAGGGCAGCATATTATGCAACCAGAAGAGATACCGATGCTCCCCGCTCAGAAAATCTGGAAGTTCCTGGAGTCAACAGGACTAAGCGGAGAACTTTGAACTCATTATAAGGGGAGCTACAATGGACCAAAACTGGTCGACGTAGCTAGGGCCGACCTCGGCACCACACCCAACATAAATAATAATAAAATAATACTATATTTGTTTTCTAATAAAGTCTATCAGATGTACATTTCCGATTCTGGTATATTAATAGAAATGAGTAATCATGAAATGATACACATACAAATAATAGGATAAATAAATAAAGTCACCCCGGATGAAAGCACATGCTCCTTGAATTCCTCCATGATGGTATTAGACACTGTCATATCCTTAAACATGCCCTCAAGCTTCGATGTGAACTGACACCCGCATTCAGTCTGTAAATTAAATTATTAAATTTTAAATTATGTTTTAAAGTTGGTATATTACATCACAAAACTTTCCTTTTAAATCATCTTTTCATGTATACTTATTTCCATTTCCACCATTTCAACGATCGTCTCATTGCAGTAGAAAAATGTTGGGAGTGATATTCATATTGGGATTTATTCAATTACTTTTTGTAAAAAGCTTTTTATTTAGTCCTAAGGCTTTGGAACATGGAAATATTCATAGCAACAATAAAACTATCTAAGAAGATTTCGGTTTTAACTATATCTATAAATAAATTCAACTTAAATTTTGGCAACTAATAGCAAACACTAATGTACTCAAATTAGTTTTAGTCTCCAGATAAAATTGTAAATTAAAACATCCTGCTTAAAGTCTTTAATAGGTTAACATTCTGCAAAATTCTTTACACCTGATATAATTGAAATAAAAATAAAGACTTTAAGCAAGATTTAAGATAAAATGGTGCTAACACTTACAATGTGATGGACATTGGTAAAGAATTTTGCAGAAGTATATGGATTGTTAGGATGGAGGGGATAAGGCTATTACATATCACTCATAGTGTTTTCAATCTGAGAGACGTCACCGATAATGCAATGAAAATCTCGTGGTTCGACATCTTTCAACAATCCTTCTCTCTGGGAAAAGATGGTATTCGCATTACACAAACACCAATTTGCTTTAACATTATTACTTGATATTAAAATATATTATGTAATAAATATTCTACATATGAAAAATAATATATAAATTGGCAAACTAATTGTGTACCTTGAGTTTGGAGATCATGTTCTTTTCGCTGTCATCAGACACAGACTTGTTGAGAAGTAGACGTTTAGCGAGGTGCTGCTTGTAGTAGCGCTCGAACACGTCTTTCTCTTGCAGGAAGCGGAACAGCACCATCGTCTTGTCTAGGACTGCTTCGATTTCTTGCTCGCTCATCTGTGTTCAATTATTTTTTAAACCAATTCAAAGTACAGAAAAAAAATCTTCATTACCAGCCAGTAAGGTTTATGTATTTCAATTCTTGTACTTTTATATTCTAAGTATTTATCTAAGAACTACTACGATACTACAATTGTCTTAATAAAGTGTTGAAATTAACATTATAGCTTTTTATAGATTATAAACATTAATGATTATATATAATATTAAATTTATTTGGTTTTTCATTATATATTTTCAAAATACTTTCAATGCCATTTTATTGGGTGCTTAAAACACTTACATTAAGACTTATTATTTTTGTCAAGTTTTGGGAAATTTCAGTGATAACAAGAACTTACGCCTTTCTCTCCTTTTTTGAGTTTTCCGTCGATGAACAGCGACAGGAACTCGGGTGACTTATTATTAAGGTTGAGGAAGTATTCGAAGTCCAAGGCGATCATGTGCTTGAATAGTTTGTCATTATTGAATGAGTTGTGAAGGAAATGGTCAAATCTGTCTTTCAAGTCGAGTAGATTCTGCAAAGAATAGATACAATAGTTATATATCAAAGTTGTGTCGTTTGAAGTAAAAGTAGAAAATGTATGCGTTACGAATATGTAGTGAAAAATTGTAACCCCCTAAAAAACAATTAATATTTAAAATATATTTTAACTTGAAAAGAAATTAAATTACCAACTAAAATCATCAGAAAAGGACAGGTACAAACACTTAGTTTATTTCCATAAATAATATTATAAAATAAAAGGCCAATACTACCCAATAAAAACATACCTGCTCAATTCCTTATGAGATAGTCTTGGCTTTTCTCACTAGTGAATTACATAACCATATTATTTTACGCATCTGCCAAGTTAAAAGAAAAACAAAAGCTACACACCTGCACGTAAGCGATGGCATTAGTGTTGTGGTGCGTGTCGGTGACGAGCGCGCGGCCCTGCTGGCGCAGGTGCGCGGACACGGTGTCGGCCACCGTGCGCAGCCCCTCGCCCACGCGCGACAGCAGCTTGTACACGCACGCCAGCTCCGCCGTGCGCGTGTGCATCAGCATGTGCACCACGCCGGAGTTCTCCATCTGCAATTGAAACCATATTACGTTATTATATTTTTACGAGTGTTCGCCCAGTGGTCGAAGTTCGACTATAATCATTATTGAAAGATTGAGGTAAACTTATTATTGATAAGCTGCTTTTTTCAGTTTGCCTGTTTTATTGTAATTTTTTTTCTTCTCTGTAATATTTATACAATTAGTCTACCCATATATATTGCATAAATAATGAAAATCCGAAATTGGCTTATATAAGAACTTTTTTATGTGCTTTCTATCTCTGTATGTAGCTGTGGATTTTAGTTTGAATAAATAAAAATAAAAAAATAAAATAACACTTGAAACTCATCAATAGCTACCAAACAAAAAAGAAAATCAGTTGACAATATAGGAGAAAAGGTACTGAACTCTTTAGTCTTTACTTATGTATATAACAAAAACTGTTTGCAAAATATTTTATTGATGACACATAACAAAAAAAACTCTTGGGTTTTATAATTTTTATATTATAAACATACATTAGAATATGTTTTAAATCCGGCCAATGTCATAAATATAAAAATCTGAGGTTATTATTACTCGCCACGCAAAAATCCTTAAACAGATTCGTACATTGCTGTGTAAACTTTAAAAGTATCACATGAATACTTTTTCTGGCTATACATCCAGTGGTTAAACCACTTTGCTCAGTTTGTTCACGACAAAGAAATAAAAAAAAAGTAATATGTGTACCTCAACAATGGTCTTCATGTGCCGCTCAATGAGCTCGTGCTCGAGCACGGAGACGACGCGCGGCTCGGTGCTCTCGTCGAGGTAGTGCCGCGCGCGCTCCGCCTCCTCCACGATGCGCGTCTCCACGCGCGCGATGTACACCGCCGCGCTGTTCTCCGCCAGGAACTTCTGAGATTCCATCTGTTTGAACATAAACAATCATGCATGCACATAATATTCTTAATAAACATTAGTGTAATTTATATGGAGGAGCTTTTACCTAATTTAATATAAATCATATAATTTAAAATAGCCACATTGTTTCAACACCACGTGGTTTCATTGTATCTTTCTCTTTAAAGTCAGTTTAAATTAGCTTAATATTTAAGAAGCATTTTCAATTCTATTTTCTTAAACGTTTAAACTTAATACTTTGTACTCATAGAACTTTATATATATTATATTTTGAACTAGCGTCTCATCCTGGCTTCGTTTGAGATCATCCCGATTCGTTCTTTAAGACAGACAGACAAAAATTTTAACAACCATTGTTTTGGGTTCTATTCTATTGCTTTAATAAAGACCTCTAATTATATTTTTTTCTTAAATATTTTAAATGTACAGACAGCGATCAGTTACACTTTTATTATATGTATAAATGAAAAATACTAAACGAGAATAATTTCCATGCAAAAAATCGGGCTACCCTTAATTTTAAGCATAATTTTTTGTTGACAATTGTTTGGTGAAAAAAAATACCGCAAAGGTAATTAAGGAGATTAGACGCCTTTTTTTCCTTCAAAAAAGTCATAAAACTCCTGCGTGTGCGCTTAATTATAGTCAATTAGCAGTAATTAGTGAATATTTGCATAATATGGATTGAAGCCACAAATATGTATAGTTTTTTGTTATTTTAGAAGATTAGTTGAGTTCCAATTATTGAACAAGACACTTCTACTTTGATCTGCGATTATTAGAAATACTGCAAGATGGATCTGACCGAGGCTGAATCATCTCGAATTGTGACTTTGCTTGAAACTGGACAAAGTCAACGTCAAGTGGCTCAAGCTTTTTCTGTGAGCCGTTCTACGGTCCAGAGAGTGTACAAACGTTACATAGAGACTGGTGGCTTTGTACGACGACAAGGTTCCGGCCGACGAAGAGCCACATTAGAGCGTGATGATCGATTTATTGTGTCATCAGCTCTAAGAAATCGTCATCGCACAGGGGTTGACGTTCGAAATCTTCTGAGAGAAGTGAGAGGTGTTAATGTTAGCGAGTGGACAGTAAGGCGCCGACTTAGAGCCGTTCCCTGACGCCACGCAAGTCCGCAACTGGCCCCAAACTCACCCCTGCACATCGAATTGCAAGATTACTTTTTGCCCGAGATCACGTGAATTGGAATTTGGAGCAGTGGAAGAAGGTTCTTATTACTGACGAAAGCAGAATGTGTTTGCATGGTGCCGACGGCCGTAATTTTGTTTACCAGCAACCAGGTGAAAGATATGCACCCTGCACTATGCGGGAAACAGTGTCATATGGAGGGGGCTCAGTTAGTTTTGGGCAGGATTCTGTTACGAAGCGAAAACCGAGCTTATATTCATAGAAAATGGATCCCTTACAGCCGCTAGGTATATAACAGAGGTTTTAGAAGATCATGTGATGCCTTTTACTGGGTTCATTGAAGAAGATTTTCTGCTTCAATAAGATAATGCTCGCCCACACACTGCTACATCAGTAAGGCAGTATCTTCAAGAGGTCGGACTGTCTACTATTGCCTGGCCAGCGCGAAGCCCTGACCTCAATCCGATAGAGCATGCATGGGACCATCTCAAAAGAAAAGTTAGAAGTCGCGTAGTAGTCCCGAGCAACATTCAAGAATTAAAAAGCGCCTTATTGGAAGAATGGGAGTCTATTACACAAGATTATCTAAAAAAATGTGTCAAATCTCTGAAAAACCGATTAAAAGCTGTAATTAAAAATAGAGGCGGTAATACGCATTATTAAAAGTCATAAAACCAATCGAAATCTTTTAATTTTCCCATTAATTTGCGGCTTACATTTTTATACCAAACCCGCGAAAAATTAAATTGTTTTCGAGCAATAATTTTTATTTAAATTATTCAACGATTATTGATTTAGGTACCTAGGGTATACAGCTACCCATTTATAATAACAAAATTAATAAAAAAATATCATATCTTAAGTTTGTCTAGGTGGCACGATTTTTTTGCACGCCAGTGTATATCATATTATAAAAGAGACTGTTATTTATACCTTTACATAGTATAAGTATTTGTTACTACCGAAACATCCTTCAATGCTGAGTGAACAGTACATAGAAATAACAAACCCTATAAAACTCAGCAGACTGATGCAGAAAGGGTTTCTCAAAGTCCTCTTCGTAGACAGCGCGCGAGTTGATGCCGAGCACCATGAGCATCTGGCACGCGTTGCGTATGGCGAGCCGGTCCACCACCTCGCCGCGCCGCTCGCGCGCCACCAGCTCGAGCAGCGTCTGCCGCAAGTGGTCGCGGATGCAGCCGTAACGTACCACCTAGTTATTCAAACAAATGTCATTAATACTTAACAGAGGACTATACTTAACCGATGTCCATCCAGCTCCAGGCTGCTATTGATATTTTTTTCACAGAAAAACCCAATTACTACACATAGCCTGACCCGGGACACAAACTCAGGATCAAGATCTATGGCAGTATCCTATAGTAATTCCTAGACCACTGAGGTACTTTTTTAAATCCCTAAGTATGTTTAATGAATGCACATATAAGGTGAAATTTGTGTTTTCAACAAAAAGCTGCCACATATACTACTCCTAACTTATTTTAACGAAAGTTACTTTATTAAACACTAACTGCGGGGGTCGGAAGTTGTATGGAATAAAATGTTCTGCAAGGTTGATGTAAATTTGTTCACATTTATTGACTTTAAAAAAAAGTAAGTTCTCAATTTGGTTTACTTTTTTGTATCATAGACCTAGGGATGTGCTCATATAAATTTTATGAAAAATCTACTTTATGAATAAACGTAGACATTAGGCAACCGTCAGGGTTCATCAATGGTCATAGGCTCTAGGTCAAAAGTCCAATATGGTTCTTGTGTTATATTGATCTGAATAATGCATGCAGATAATATGTTTAATAAACATTAGTGGCATTTATACTGAGAGGCTTTTAACTAATTTAATGTATATTTCATACAATTTAACTAGCCAGACAGAATAAATTATTTCATTGTATCGTTTTTTTAAACTCAATTTAAAATAATATTATGAATTGAAGATGAGTGTAAAAGAAATATAGTCTCAAATTATTATTATTAGATAATTAGAATGAAATATGATCAAATAACAAAATTATATTTCTAAAATAATGATATTTCTTGTGTGAGAAAAAGCGAATGACAAACATACATACATATAAGGAATTAACGATGTACGAAGGACGAATAAAAAGATGGTAAATAGATGTGAAATATTATAAAGGCAATTTAATGAGCTCTTGTCGAATAAATGAAGAAAGCGATAAAAATATATAAAATCAAAAGGGGATAAAGAGGCCACTTAGCATTGAAATGACAATGATTCGAGTTCCTGTATGTTTTGTACACATATGATTCTGTGATAATATTAAGTAAAAAATTTTACCCCAAAGAACATTTTATATTTGTCCTTTGCTAATTACTAAGCAATAGCTCAATGTCTTATTCAAATTACAATTTACATTTAAATTTTATAAGTATATGTTATTTCATGTATTCTATGGATCAATATGTAGATCAATCGATTTGCTTTTAAAATGGAGCCCAATGGCAACTTGCTCGTTTAGAAAACTAAGTGAAGCGAATTCGAATCTGGTACCTGAGATGTTAGAATAATTCTTCACTCAATTACCACTTGCTAATAAGGGTGAACGAAAACATTGTGGTGAAACCTACATAACTTAGAGAACATACCAAGTTTTCGAAAGACGCATGATGTCCGTCAACCCGTATTACGTCAGCGTGGCAGACTAAGGCTTAATGCAATTGCTCAAAGGAGAGCCCGTGTCGAGCAGTTAAAAGCAGTTGAAGTCGAGCAGTGGGTAAATAAGAAGTTGGATAAATTATTATTATCTAATATCGATAAAAATGACAACTTGTTACGATAACTACAATATAAATAAGTTGTGGAGCTAGGGGACCTTCGTTTATAGGCTCAGATTTGCCCTGCTTATATGCACATTCAGTAATACCAATGATTTGTGGATCAAAAATGAAACGACATAACTTTCGTTATTTCCACAGGTGTTTTTAAGTATACCTAATGCAATTTTATGTTTTTCTTAACATAAAAGTGGCCTGTATCTATACTCTCGGGAGAGGATTAGTTATACAAGGCTCTGTATATCAATCTTGATCTTGACCTATTGTCCTCTGATCATGGGCATTTTTTTTATGCTTCATAATTTAATTAATCATAAAATTAATATATATGTATAAAAATGAAGGTAATAATTTATAAATTTTATGCTTTTAAATTAATTCATTTGATTAATACTTTTCAGTTCCATAACCAATAAGTTTATCAACTAAGTATTCTGAGGTTCTATTTAAAAATTACTATTACTATACAAAAAGTAAAAGATGAGAAAGTAAAAAATAAAGAAAGATACTCTTTGTTGAACACAATCATCCACATACAGAAAACGACATATAAAATATAAAAGCTTAAACAATAGAAGTACAACTGGTACAATAGGCAACCTTAACACTAAGTCACCCATCTCTTGGTAACAAAGACAACATTTGCACAGAAGGTTACTTAGGCAATGTAAATATTAGGTTTTATTAATATAATGGTAATGGATGAAATCATTTCCGAGATCTTAATTCTAATAAAGAAAGTTTAAAATTCCTAAAACTTACCTGATCTCTAAATATAATGAGGCCCAAGTTGTATACATTATCAACATCATTTTGTTGTACAAATACTCTATCCATATACATGAGTATGTCACGAATCATAACCATACTAGTTTGGTGATCTGTCCAAGCATTATTTAAGGTTTGCAGGAAGCCATTGTGTAAAGAGTGTAAAACATCTTCACGAACCTTTAAATAAAGATATATATAAAACAGAATAATAAGTCATTGGTAAGTAATTTTTTTATTTAAGAAAAAGCCAAAATATTAAAGAGCCAAAGCCAAATCTATTATCCCTAAATATGTATCAAGTAACATTGGATTTAATATTAAAACAGTTCTGAAGGATTTTCCAGGAAAACAAATATTTGGTAATTAACAATTATATTTCTTGCTTTTTCTGAATACTTATTTTACATTTACATTTTTTACATTCCTAATTATTTATATAATGCGAATCTCCAACTGTCCACTTGACATATCAAAAATCTATTGTCAAAATCTACAAACTGGCACATAAAATAACTGAATATTACAATATTCTTTATGTACCTTATTTTCAAGATGATGTGTGACCACTTCCTTCAAACCTGTATAGAGCCTTTCCCCATGCTTATGAAGAACCATAGTGTATGCATTTCTATAGAGCTCCTCAAATGATAGACCAGAATTATTTTTCTTTTGTATTTCTTGTATTGCATTTTTTAATAAGCTCCATATACTCTCCACATATTTCTCATCCATAGTCATCTGTAAAAATAAGAACAAAATTTTATATAAAATATTAATATTTCATATTTAAATATTAATATTTATATCATTGAAAAATATATATGCTTTTGATCCAGGTTTACAGATATTACTTATAAATAAAAGCAAATGTTTTTTTTTTCAAAAAGGCCTAATTGCAAAGAGGAAAATAAAAGAATTATTCATCAAGAGAAGTAAAATACATAATACTAATAATTACAAACCCAAGTGTCGGGGTACATTTGGTAATATGGTTCTGAATAGTTCCATACTTGAAATTTTCTAGTCATTATGTTTTGTTATATTAATATATGTTGAATAAACATTGTAGTAAATATATAACAAATATAAACAAGCACAAAAGTTCATAGATTGTAAGCTTTGATCTCAATGATGTCAAATAAAATAATTATTATGACATATTATATACAAAGATTTTGTTCCTAACATCCTTTAAAACACACTTCTAATTTTGAATTATCTGTCAATAAATTTTTTGACACTATATTATATTTTGTGGCAGAAACATTTAAATCCATAAGGTTGAATATTTTTCAATAAAATACTTCTTCATTACACTTCTTATTTTAATCTAGTAAATTACTGATATTAATATATATGAGGTCATGAAATGTAATGAAGAGGTTGCATGATGAGTATGAAATGTATGTAAGCATTAAATTTAATACTAATACAACTAGGTAAACCAAAAGTGAAAAGTGATTGGTTCTAAACAATATTAGTCAATCTAAAGAGAAGTGATACATTTATTGCTATTATAAATCAAATTCTAGAAAAAAAGTGTGAAACAAGTCAGTAACTTACAGGGAAAGCTCTAATCCTCATTTTGCCTGGTTTGTCTTTTGGCAATGTACTCTTCATTGTTGCAGCTACGAATGTAATAACTAGCGCACTAAATAAAGTTCTAAATTGCTTTACTGTTTCATTTGCAGTTACAATAATACTTCATTGTTACTTTTCCATTTACATCTGAAATCAAAATGATAATTTAGAAACTGTAATAGAAAACGACACTCGATATAAATAATGCAAAGTTTGTATAAATACTGTAGTGAACAGCTAACAATATAAAGATGTGCATGAATATTACACAAGTTAAACTTGTTAAATAGGGTCTAAGCCCATGTATCATAAAAAATATGAATGGTCACGAATACGGAATATTTAAGACAAAATAGTTGCACATCTCTTTCTCTCCTTTAGAGTTGTTGAATTCCTACAACAGCGCCACTTCACGTTATGGCGTTCCTAAAGTTTAATACAGCTGACTATAAAGTATCATACTACAACTTACGTGGAATACGTTGTTTTATTTTGTACAATGAATTTCTGTACTACACAATATAAAAATTTCATTTATATTTTGCCTATTGAATATTTCTATTCAACTTAATCTCAATTGTTTTACTTCATTCTTTTTCATTACAAGACCACAGATTATATTATACGTATACACATACAGATAATATAAGGTGTACCGTGTACAGGTTTCTTACAATCTTATAAAAACATTAAAAAAAACGACTTCCAGGCACTAAAATGTAAAAAATATTAGATATATATCAATTCATCTATTTTATTTGTCATCCATGATATATATTTAGAATAGTTACCTAATCAGATATTTTTGAAGTCGGTGCCACTACCTACCCTACCCCAGCCTGCAAATTTATGATATTCGCAATGAAAAAAATACTAATCGATAGATTTTTAATAGCTCAATTCAACTACGTAGCCCTTCCAAATTGCTCACCATTAATTATAAAATTAAAAATCAATAAAGTCCTTGAAAAAAAATTCATTTATCCGTATATTCAAATTTCTATATCTTTTGATATATACAATATTTTAAATTGCTCAAAGTTCTAAAATACTGCTCAAGTTGCATTTGTAATTGCTCAAGTAGAGTTCTCACCAGCTCCACTTTCCTTAATTATTAAATAAATATAAATAGTTTGAATAAATTTAACGTATAGATAGGTGAGTGCTGGCCTTTATATTAAAGGCAGTTTATATTCTTGCAGTTTGTTTCTTTGAAATAAAAATGTCATTAAACTATATGTATATTTAAAAATAAAAAAAGTTCCGTCTTGTATTGATGTTAATAACATTTTACTAATGATCCCTGTCATGGCTATTACCTTAATAGAATAAGCATTTGAACATAAGATTTTGTCTTAATTTATCTGTTGGTATTAATTTTCATTTATTGGTAGATTCCAGATCTGTTCTTTATGTTATAATATCTGAAGTGGAATCACGTAATGTGAACAATTCATAAATTCAATAAATTTAAAGAAATCCACCGAGAAACAGAATTAAGACGTTGAATTGGAACGATTGTCCAAGCCCGCCGAGGCCGACCGACAATGCGCGGTGCGCATGCGCACGCTCACTTAACCTACGTTACATTTATTACAACTATACTTTTAATTATTTAATAATCAGCGAAAGTGGAGCTGGTAAGAACTCTACTTGAGCAATTACAAATGCAACTTGAGCAGTATTTTAGAACTTTGAGCAATTTGAAATATTGTATACATCAAAAGATATAGGAGTTTGAATATACAGATAAATTAATTTTTTTTCAAAGACTTTATTGATTTTTAATTAAATAATTAATGGTGAGCAATTTGGAAGGGCTACGTAGTTGAATTGAGCTATTAAAAATCTATCAATTAGTATTTTTTTCATTGCGAATATCATAAATTTGCAGGCTGGGGTAGGGTAGGTGGTGCCACTGCCAGCTACCAGCCTACAATCATTTAAGATATGTATATCTAATAGATAAATATGTATATCTAAATGAAAACCTCTGTTTAGTTATTTTTTATATTTTAGTGCCTGGAAGTCGTTTTTTTTTAAGTTTTTATTTTTCTATTTTTTGTGTAAACGTAATAAGCAGGTAATTTGTAAGAAGAAAGTTTTTTAATAACATATTTGATTAAACAATTTCAATAAAATTTATATGGGACCACCTGAGAAGAAAAAAAAATTCCTTTGAAACAAAAAAAATCCCAATCGGTTCAGAATTCTTCGAGTTATCGGTGAATATACATAAAAAAAGATTCCGATGAATTGAGAAACTCCTCCTTTTTGGAAGTCGGTTAAAAAGAAAACATAGATTAAAAAACATTAATTATACCTTACATGATTTATAGCTTGGATGACAAATAAAAATTTATATTTTATAGTCCATTTATATTATGTATTTATTTATGTAAAGGATGGTCTTCTCCACTCTACGTGACATTGGCGAAGTAATTCTGTACTCAACTGGCACGTTTTGAAGCCATTACCAAGAAAATTGAATGTGGAGGTAAACAATAAGAGTTACAAATATTTATAGGTAATAATACTGTATAATATATATTATAATAATTGGGAAATAGTGTCATTTACTTTATTATTTTACTCTATTGGGATACTTTCATATTTTATTCTTGATTATTTTCTTTAACATTCTACACACAGACTAGATCTAGTGTTTCTATTCGTTATAAGTTAGACCCTCCATTTTCATTAGTTATTTCTATTATATAAAATATTTGTAAGTAACATCGTCTCGTGAAATGAAATAATTGACATTTTTAAAATTTTGTTAATGTGAAAATATTTAAATCATATTCAAAGTTACCCAAAGTATTGTTCGTACTATTAATTCAGGTGTACATTAATAATATTATGTACGTTGTACGCGAAAATTTCATCGAGAACCGTTCAGCCGTGAACAGTTCTGGCGTGATTAAGGAACAAACGTCCAAACATCCATCTAAACTTTTACATTTATAATATTAGTAAGATGCACCGTTTACGCCATTCTGTCAATACCTAATCTTTACTACATCAGTTGACCTAGCGAAGATTTATTGCAAATTTTAAATGAAACTATTTTTTCACTAATTTATTAGACCAATTGGAATCCGTTTGTTTTTAAGACAAAAAAAATATATTGAAAAAAAATAATATTCAAGCATTTTCATAATTCAAATTAGAGCCTTAGACCAATAAAAAAGTACTTTTTTATTGGTCTGATATTAGAGCTCTAAAACTGCTTACAACTTTTGGATTTTTAATTTTAATTCTTTGAATAACTTGTAAATTTTCTGTAAAAATCCCTATGCCACTTATCCTGCCGATCATTTTAAAAATATCTACGTATCGTTAGCTACCCATCGGTACATAAAAGTTACAGAAAGAATCATAAAGTACAAGAAAAAATGACATAACAAAGAGACCAGGTGGAAAATTCTAACAAATGCTTATTGTTAAGGAATTAAATCAGGATCAAGGTAAAAACAAATTAATGCAAAATAGTCAAAGATTATTTTTGGTGCTGTGTGTTAATGTACCAACATATTAATATTATATTAAATAAATATAATGTTAGCTCTTATTGTAGTAGAAGTATGAGAGAAAAACAATTATTATTCTAAAAGTCAGATTAGTGCGAGTCTGACTCCCTCACCGAGTGGATGTTTTAAGTTGGTAACTATAGTTATAGCTCTATAAAAGTATAGTATTATGTGATGTATGTGTGTGTATGTGTCTGTGTGTGCGCGTGAGTGCGTGCGTGCGCGTGTATGTGTATGTATGCTTGTTCCTAAATTCAAAGGTACGAATTAAAAAAAATCCTTCACGTTTCATCCTTATACCTTACTGCATAATACTTTATTCCATCGTCAACTTGTTTTCATCGATTTAGTTAGCTTTTATGCAGTCGGATTTTTTATTTTTATAATATATTTTTCAGTCGGGTTTTTTATTTTCATAATAAGATTCCTCACACTTAAGTATACCTACTGAAATTACATTATATTTGATTATTTTACCCCTTAGTTTGAGGTATAAATTGGCATATTTTTTAATTAAAAAATACTAAAAAGTCACCGCTATTTTTAGCTATTCATAAAAAAAAGTTTAAATAGGAATTGACATTGTAAGTATACGACAGTACCTATACAGTAGTCTATAATACATAATTTGAAAAAATTAATTAAAAAATAAATTATATGACGTATTTCGAGAAGCTAACTGAAGAAAGTCGGTCGTTTTAATGCTGGAAGTTTTAATAAGTTGCGAAGACCAAGTTTGGACTCAAGTATTCTATCCTATTTGCGCTTGGCATTGTCTAATATCAGCAGATTAATTATATTTATTGATGATGATTTTTTTATTACGTTCATATTAAAAACATCGCTATACAACGATTACATACAGATGCTCATTAAAAATGGAGGTCGATCGTTATGGATTACATGAACTCTCTTGCACTACGCTATTATAGATATTCGCATTTACACTGAGGCACTTGTGGTCATTCGTAAAGGTAGCTTGATATTTAAAAATAAATAGGTTCTTGAAACACTCAAATAAAAAAATAGTACCTATGCCGTAGTATGAGTGTATAAATAAAATTATATTTTGCAAAGGTTAATCCAGAATAATTTAAGACATATTTTTTTTATCTATTATAATAAAACAGTAACTTAGCGAGTCGATGTGCGCGTTTCACACAAAAATTACTGAATCGATTTTAACTAAACTTTATGTAATGATAACTTATTACTCGGGTCAACATTTAGGATACCTTTTACTACAGGGAAATCTTTCATTCCCACGGAAGATACAATAACCGATTCTATCGAGTCGTTCTTAGAAATTTACATGCCTAACGCTGTCTAAGAGATACATCAAAACAATTTACTGGAAAACTATAAGTCTTATTAAGGCCTACAGAAAAATACTCTCGCAATAACTATTCTTATCTATATAAAACGCACCCACGCGAAGCGAGGGTAAGTCACTAGTTTATTATAAATATTAAACTTTATAGTACAAATACACTTTATACAATGTTATAAAATGTGTAAATTATTTGATGTTTGTATAAAAGGAGTGCCGTGCCTGCTTGCGATCAACAGATGCAGTTGGAAATAAAAAATATATTCACATGATCATATTTATTTTATATTTTTAGTACATATTCATAGTTTATAATATTTTAACACAGTTTTTTTACATAACTATAATACTTTATACAGGTAATAGATATTATTTTGTAAATACTATCCGAAAAATAAAACATTATTTATTTTGTGTTATAAAACTACATAGGTATATTTAAGATCTAGTATATTTTATTATAAACATCTTACTTACCAAAAATACTACTTGTAGTTATATATTTATAGGCACTTAAATTGTACTCAATGATTTTATTTAATTGGATCCGGAAGTTGTTTTCTTGTAGAAAAACACGGTTTTATGCTTATGCTAGAATAAAAAGTTGTTAATGGATTTCCTAGTTACGAATAAGGCTAGGCATTTTTGAGATCACGAACTTTTAAATACATATTGTTAGTAAAATATATAGCACCCTAAAGAAAGACAGAAGATAAATACATGTAGTTCAAAGTAATTGAATCTAAGTATTTTTAATATAAACTGCGCGTGGGTATATCATCGTACATAAACATATTTTACACCAACAATAATAACTACTGCTTACTTACTATAAATAATTTATTGTATATAATTAATCATGTGATAATTTAAAATTTAAAGAGGCAGAAAAGGAAAAAAAGAAAGAAGCCTAAATGATCTTCCGAGCCGGTGGTAGATTCCTCACGCGCTGACTACACTGACATTTATTTAAATCTAAAATGTAAAATTGACGATTCAAAAGAGCTTGTAAAAGTCTATTTGAATAAAGCATATTTTGAGTTGATTTGATTAATCTACTTATTAAAAAGACTTTCTAATCTTTCAAGAGTACCTGAGTCAGATTTTTAAATAATTAGCTGCTCTAACAATATTATTAAAATTTATTATATTATATTTTAATCGTTTATGTAATCTGTGAATAAGAAATAGGAGACAGATAATATTTTTAAAGACGCGCATCTAAAAATGCCTTATTTGCACCAGTGATGTATGAGAGGATTTGGCTTAAGCGATTTGAGATCGATCGTCTATTCGTAATACGCTGGATGTGCACGAAGCACCCACCGTAGCAGCAGAAGTACCAGACACACTATTACGAAAAATGATACCATTACTCGTAGAGTCTTCTCAGACCGTTGGTCTCGTTCACTTATTCGAAGACGCTCGATAAGTCCATTCTGAAACATATATAGAAAATATTGGTTTCTCAACTAAAACCCTCACTTTAATATAAAAAATGCGAAATTTGCTTGTTTGTTTGCTCTTTCTTCTTGTATAGAGTAACGACTCCATGTGGGTTTTATTAGTTTCACTTGCAACGGAATAAGAAAGTCGAACCTGCTTCTAATTTTTAAATCGATTTGAAACTTTCTAAGTAGGTATGTAGGTATATAAAATTCGTATTCAATACAATAATTCCATCGAGCTGATTTGATACTGGATCCACGTCAATAGTGGAACTCTATTATTACTAATACTTAGTGCCTACTAACTTAGAAAGTTGGGCTAATTAAGTTCGTTTCGATTTCCATGTTATATTAAATTTGGCCAAAAGCATATTTTTTATCCTTTTTTTTCCTTTAAAATTATGATTATTTGCTTCTCTTAGCGTATGGATCACAGACTAACATGGTCGTTGATATGTTTTTGATAAGTTTTGCAATCGAGTGGAGGTCGTGCAATGAATTTGTGATGAATTTTTGGATTTATTGACAATGAAGTTGTAACCCTTATACAAAAGGTTCAAGTTTGGCACCACTTTCTTACTCTCTCTCCCTCTCTCTCTCTCTACTCTCGCTGAAGGCAAACCGTATAATAAAGTGAAATACAATTTTTAAAGTATTTTTACTTCAATAATAATAAATATAATAATGCCCTCCCGGTCGATTTCGGCCACGGGGGCCAATCTCATTGAGACTAGCCATTTGCGCAGGAGTTATTACTGTGCACAAGTATACGCGCAGACACAAGTGCACTGTCTATTCCTGTCACTCTCATATTCCGGTGCGACGACTACTCGACATGACCAGTGAGAGACAAGGCACACCACCGACGGCTGTGGAACGGGGGTGAAACACCGCCAACTTCGCAACTCCGGGCTAATAGCCTGAGGCTTAACAGAAAAACTTAATAACTAAACGTGACCCGACCCGGGACACGAACTCAGGACCTTTGGATGTTCAGCCGTACTTGCTAGCCACTACACCACCGAGACAGTTAATTAGGTAGTTAACTTCCATAACAACATTATTACAATAAAATTACTATTCAATCAGAATTCACAGTCGATTACTTAAACCACTCAAATGATTGAACATCGGAATCAATTGGGTAACTTATGTAATTGTTCTAGGCGTAGTAGGAATGAATGAATGAATTAATTTGAACCAATTTCAATTGGCTTATTTTTTTTAAGGAAAAGAAATATCCTCTACTATAACTGGCGATTTTGAAGATAAATAAAAAAATACACAATTTTTATTACTACAATAGTAGGTAGTATTATATATTACTAGGGACTTATCCAGTATCCTCGCTTCGTTTGTGTGCATCCCAAGGTTTCAAATAGCCTATTTGTTACTCCAGATCATAGACAATCTATCTACTAAATATTATCCAAATCCGTCTAGCTGTTTCAGCATGAAGAAGTAACAAACACATATACACACAAGTATATACAGATACAAATCTTTGCATTTATAGTAGTAGTTCGATTTGGTTATATATTTTTGTTGTTACCCATCCACCGTGGCAAGCTATCCAAGACCCGGGTTCGTCGTGTAATAGGTCAGCTATAGCAGCGGCTGGTGCTGCTACAAGTTCGAGCGCTGGTTCTCCGTCGGCTGCTTCGGCTGCCTCTCTACTTAACGCACCACATATGCAATATACCGCTGCGATCTGGAAATAAAACAAATAGTGCGTTGTTCAATTTTTTTCATCTTACTAAGCCAAAATTATAACGGGAAATAGAGGATTGATTGGGAAATTGACCAATTCTTCTTTATCTTATTCCGCATTTTATGATTCATACGGAAAATACCATATTTACTTATCTATGTAACATTCTGTACATCAAAAACTATCTCCAATTTTATTCTCGTAGTTACGTGAAAGTAAAAATAGTAAAATTAAATTATTTATTAATTTTTCCTAAGCTTAACAACGTTTAATATGATGACATTCAATCAACTTTATCGTAGATGCACACAATAAATATGGTTGCTACGTACATACCTTGGACCACGTAATATTTTCCCTAGTAATGCGGCGCGCGAGGGCAAGGGTTAGTTCGGCGAGTGCAGAGTCTGATCGCAACATGGCCGACGGGGCGCGAGTAGCTTGCCTCGCCACGTGTCTAAATGCATCTGGTCTTTTTCTCTCTAAAGCAGCACATAAAGCGCGTAGAGCCGCAAGCACACCAGTTTCTGTATTATTGACAGCTTCCTCACCGCATTCCGTTTCCAGCATTGTTTGAAGACGCTTCAATACGATTTGCTACGATACATTTGATAAATTTAGTTAAATAGAAAGAAAAGTATACAAAAAATAGAAAATAGTTTACATATTATGTCAATAATAGTTTTAGAACTATTTTGAATTGCTGAATAAGGTTGGGTACTAAATAACTACACTGAAATTATAATTTCAAATGAGAGTTGTTTTGTGTAAATAAAACAATATGTTGGATGTTTGTTTAATGCTGAGAAAGCTCTTCTGTACACTTCTGTTACCTTGTTGGGACAAGATGGTGACCGTCGTATTTGTGTTCTTATATATTGTAAGCATAGTGCACGACCCTGCCTGACGATCTGTGGCTTGACGTGGGTAGGGGTGGCCAAGCACCAGCCGATGGTGGCAGATAAGCGGCGGGACACTGCAGCGGCCGCAGCACTTGATACCATAGTACTGAAACGACGTTTGGTTCGATCCAAAGGGGATAAGCATCGCGATGGTGAACAACGAAGATCTGCCCAAGAAATGATATTATTAAATTATATAAACTACAGTAGGTCCTACTTCACATAGAATATTATAAATAAAAGTACATATAAGTAACTCTTTTTTTAATAATATGGTACACGTGGTAGTAGAATCAACAGTTTGTAATCACTTAAAGTATATTTCTCTGGAAATCTTTAAAAAGCCCTACCTTGATCCATATATCCATCGACTGAGCCAGAAAGTGCACTAAGGGGAGTGCTAAATTTGCGGCGCATGCGCAACTGTGGTACGAATTCGTCATCTTCTTCTCCATCTGGTGGAGTGACGTGTATTGCAATGTTGTTGTTCTCTTGAGTTTTTTTCCCACCAGATTGCCATCGTGAGTCTGGTATTGGCCCTATCTGCAACAAATTAATTTTATTAACTACTATTTTTTGGAATCATTATTGCATTGTAAGAGCGAATAGCTATCAACGCTTCAAATGATATAATGATCTTTATATTATATTGGTAAATTAATTTTCTAAGCTTGATTATGTGATATTAACATTAAAAAATATCTTTTACTAGCATTGCCCGCGGCTCCACCCGCGTTCAGATGACCAAAAACCAAATTCTTAGGTTTTACATAATTAATAAGTATACTCTTACGTTGCAGTTTTTGTATTTTTTTTCAGAAATGAGATATTTTACCGCGGTAAAAAGCATCCTATATATTGACCCGGATAACCAGCTATCACCATGCCAAATTTCATCAAAATCCCTCCAGTGGTTTTTCCGTGATGCGGTAACAGACAGACAGACAGACAGACAAAAATTCTAAAATCTATAAGTTCGGCCTCTGTATCGATAATAATGTTTATTTCAATAAGATTTTCCAAAAAAAAATTAATGTACAGATTCGGCTTAGTTACAATTTTATTATATGTATAGATTTTCAAATTAATTTTCTAAGCTTGATTATGTGATATTAACATTAAAAATTATCTTTTATTATTTGATATATAAATATAAAGAAGTAATATGTATACAAAGATAATTTTGTAGTCCTAAATTTAATGACCGTAATGTTAATGGCATATTATCTCTACTTTGGCAAATATGTACTTAGGGTATTAACCTAATGGTCTTGACAGTATCGCATGAAAAAAATAACAGGTCGCGACGCGATCTAAGTGTTGAGGAAAACCTCTGTTAATATTATTTTAAATACAGTCTTTTATTAATTATAACATATACTATAAAATCATAGTCTGTAATTTTCTACAATGAATCTATTCTTATATATAATACGTTATTAATTTATCGAAGGATAATCATTAGGATTGACAATAAG
Source organism: Brenthis ino (assembly GCA_921882275.1). NCBI lineage: Eukaryota > Metazoa > Arthropoda > Insecta > Lepidoptera > Nymphalidae > Brenthis > Brenthis ino. The sequence goes on along the minus strand of OV170225.1, from coordinate 22,790,511 downwards.
TTATATAAATCCATGTAGTTATACTAATAATTATAATATATAAAGCTAGAAATAAAAGATTACGTTTGTATTATTATATACTAAATCTAATATTATAAAGAGGCAGAGTTTGTTTGAACGTGCTATTCTTAGGAACTGCTAAACCGTTTTGAAAAATTCTTTTTGTATTAGATAGTCCGTTTATTAAAAAAGGCTTATGCACTAAACTACGACGCCCCGACGGCTGGCCTGCAGAGGTAGACCATAACGACCATGGGGTTGCTCCAAGGTCCACTCTGCTATCAGAGAAGTACCAGGAGCAACCCTCACTTTATACTGCCCACCGCAGTGGGCTACCTTCCAGTGTGTCTCTTGTCTTCACGCCTGGCTGGATTGCCTGACACTAACGAGTGGAGAGTGGAGGGCTAACCACGACAAGATGAACATACATCGGACACCATAATAACCTAATTTAACCAACCAAAGTCAAATATTATGGGAATGACAATTGCTACTAAAAAAATAAAATTGTAATGGAGCCATTGTAAAATTTAGCAGCTAAATCAGTACTATCAGAATTTGTGTCACTACTCCTAATGAGTTGAGAGCTTCCAATTAGGTTTTAGGTCTTTTTTCGTTAAAAAACGGGAAAGCTCCAGTATACGATCACTGTATGTCTATTTCGACAAATACACTGTGTACAAATTCAGCCTGATTTCTGTGAAGGGGTAAAAAGTACGTATTATTTTATGTGTCTCAATCATGAACGAAAAGCATACAAAATAATATTTCATTACTAGGTTAATTTTAAAATAATAGAAGTTCTTAAAGTATGCATCATGTGATATAATATCAAACGAACGGGCATTATGAGGAACACAAACAAGTATAATAGTGTTCATTTCTCCTCTTTATCTCTCAATAGAGTGATCGTCGAAGTCACTGTTTTTAGTTTTTTATGTATATACATACATCAAGCCTCCACGTCTACTTTTCGGATACGAAACGAGTTATGTTTCTAGCTAACGCGCAGGCAGAAGCTACTTATGAATAAAAGTAAAGCAATAAGTAGCTAAATTCTATAATAGTAAAGAAAAAACACAAAAAATTACCTTGCAACTGATTGACACGACAAAATGTTCATCTATATATATAAAAGAAAGTCGTGTTAGTTACTTCGCTTATAACTCAAGAACGGCTGAACCGATTTAGCTGAAAATTGGCAGGGAGGTAGTTTAGAGCCAGGAGAAGGACATAGGATACTTTTTATCCCGTTCGACCGCGTTCCAATTTTTATGATATTTTAATTTTTGGATTTCTCTTAGTCCGGAATAGGTAAGTATTAAAACATATAATTAAAATGTGAGAAAGAAAGATTTTTTCTTTTTATATCTATTTAAAACGTACCTAGCGACGAACCCGAGCGAAGCGAGGGTGAGCCGCTAGTATTAAATTAAAGTTCTATGTAAAACGATCTTTAGAACTTCGTGATCTCGAATGAAAATGGTTCGTTATTACTCTAGTCACGAAACGCTATTGTAAGTTGTAAAGACACATTCGCTTTAAATGGGATACATCTTATTTGGCATTAGTTGAGTCTAGGCTATCTCTTTATCTTGCGAAAACAAATTACCAAGTATGTAAAATTGACGACAGTCACGATGCTCTATACTTTGCTAATTAATTATATCAAATTAGTTTGACTAGTTTTATTCTATATTGTCCTATTTTATTGTATACTAGAGGCTCACCCTCGCTTCGCTCGGGTTCGCCTCTAGAAAAACACTAATAGAGATCTATTAGTTCCCACGGGAACCGTTCATTTTTCCGGGATGAAAAGTAACCTGTTGTTTGACCGGCAATATAAGGTATCAGAATGTTAAATTTTACTAAATTAGGTGCATAAGTTGTTGTGTACTAAGTTGTATAAGATACTATAGTTATTTAACTATCCCACGGGACTCTTTAATTTTCTGGAATAAAAACTATGTAAGATGTTGCCCGGGGATATAAGGTACCACTATGCAAAATCTCATTTAAATCGGTCCAATAGATTCGGAGATTAGCCCGTACAAACAGACAGAGAAACAAAAAAAATGAAAAAATCTGGATTTGTTCTATTTGTCTACTTACATCCCCCTGACTCGGTTTTTAGCATTTTTTTGCCATGTACAGACATTCGACCTCTACTGTTTTATTATAGTATAGATTGTCCTATTTTGTTGTATATTTTCATGATTATTTAATTTTCATACTGGAAAAAAACTTTTCCGACTTGAACTCTTCCTTGTAAGAACTTCCTTGAAGTGTTGAAGTAAGTTAAGATTGAATGCTCTACTGTTTTTTGTTTGTTTGTTCACAGATTTTAGGTTAGCTTATTCATAACATAATTGCACTCTCACAATTATGCGAGTAGGTACGTCTCACACATAATAATGGTAAGAGTGCAATTATACTATAAATAATATTTAAATATGGTGTTGTCGTCGTTTGTTGACTTAAGTTGATTTCTTTTCAGTTAATATTTTTATGTACTTAGTGTTTCTTATATTTCTTAATTACGTGCCACATATTTGCTTGTTTAGTAATAATAAAGCTGCCAACGAATCTGTCAATGAATCAAACTAGGAATTTGGAATTGCTAATTTTGATTTAGACGGTATTATAATTAATTAATTCAAACTTCTAAACCTCGTTGATTTATGGCAAAGCTTAGTGTCGCTACCAAGTAACTAAATTCTGATAAATTTTCACTTGTGCCTATATTGCATTGGGTTTTATTTTAACATAATTAAAAATAGTCCTTGAAATTCTATAGTTCACATAATACCTTCTTAGACTTAACAATTTGAATATAACGGGCATATGTAAGTAATATACCTAATACTTTCTTGTCTGACTACAATGAAACCAAATTCTTAATATATATGTAAAAAGTTAGCAATAATTTATTATTATTGTTTTAACTTTGGGTAATAATTTTATACCGAAAAATAAATAAATATTTAGACTAAAGATTTCGTGAAATTTGCGAATTTGTGAATGTATCCCATGGGGACCGTACATTTTTCGGTTTCGGATAAAAAGTAACCTTTGTGCTATTCCGTTCGTATCAGCTTGTTTTGGTAGTTAAAATAACATGTGGAAACATTACTATAGTAGCATGTGCAGCGCATCAAATTTAATAAAACACGCTATCTCAGAATAATTTGTCCTCGACTTGGCGTTTACTTTTATACTAAGAGATCGGATGCACCCATCTAATGTTTGTTAATGATAAATTCTTAGGAACAAAGTTGAAGTTCGTAGTTATCTATTTAATTATTTTGTTAGTTTTTAGGTTAGATTTCTGCAGGATAATGAATAGGGAATGAACTAAGTGATTGGATATTTCATTTTTTTTGTAATAGCTTCACCGCGCTTAATCTAACGTAGTGTAGACATCCAATCTACGACTGATTTTTTAAAATATTGTACATTTTTAAATCAATTATTTTGAGATTTTTGATGAAATCAATATGCATGCAGAGCCACAGGCGAAAGCTAGTTTCAAGTATGTTGTAATTTATTATTTATTTATTTATTTATTTATTTAAACACTTTATTGCACACAAAAATAAAAATGATACATCAAAAAAAAATACATTTAAAGAAATGTGCAAAGGCGGCCTTATCACTAAAAGTGATCTCTTACAGGCAACCGCTAGAAGTAGGATACAAAAGTTAACAGAAAGCGGAAAGGTGCATAAAGTGTACTCAATAGACGTATTACATATTATAAACATACATAAAAAAATACATATATAAAATACTATTTATACAATAGATATTTATTGTTTAAATACTTAAACAAACATATACATAATAATATAATAAAATAATAATAAACATACATAATATACACAATAATTTAATACATGCAACTATAATGACAGCTTAGTTGTAAAGCGACAAATAATGTGTTTTGAGACGCTTTTTAAAAATGCTTATTGACTTGGACTGTCTTATTTCATTTGGAAGCTCGTTCCAGAGCTTCACCGTCTTAATAGTGAAAGATTCACTATAGGATTTGGAATGGACTAATGGGATTTCTAGTAATCTTTCACTGCGAGAGCGAAGCTCTAGAGCGAGCTGGGAACTTGCCCCTAGGAACTTAAAGTGTTCTTTGAGGTTGGTGGGATTGTGAGGATGGTAAAGGGTTGTGTATAATAGAGAAAGCGCGTGTAAATTACGTCTATTGTGAACTGTTAGCCATCTCAACTGTGTCCGATATTGCGTAATGTGGTCATACTTCCTAAGTCCAAAAATATATCTTATAATAAGATTCTGGAGACGCTCAAGCTTATTGAGTAATTGCTGAGATAAATATAGATAGTCGAGTATCGGCAATAAAAGGGAGTTGGCTAATAATATTTTGGTTTTGACCGGCAATAGGTTTTTCCATCTTCTCAAGGTGCCAATAGCAAGAAATATCCTACGGCTAAGTTGGGCAACTTGAGGTGTCCAGGATAAAGTGCTGTCCATTATGATCCCTAGATTTTTAACACTACTGCTGTATTCTAAATGGACATTATCAAATGAAATGGGAGGGAGGAGAGGAAAATGTATTTTAGAAAGTTGTTTAGAATTGCCAAAGACTGCTACTTGAGACTTGCTCGGATTAACACACAAACCAAATGACCAGGTACTCATAATTTCGAGGTTGAAATTAATATTTCCAATAGCCTTAGCAATGTCATTTACATTTGTAGTCGCATAAATTTGCAAGTCATCTGCATAAAGATGATAGGACGTAGTGAGGTGCTTAGTGAGAGTGTTAATGAAAATGGAGAAGAGTAGAGGAGAAAGAACTCCGCCCTGAGGGACTCCAGCATTAATACGAGAGCAAGAAGTCCGCTTGCCATCTAGTCTAATGTATTGTTGGCGGTTATTTAGGTAGGAGTAAAACCATTCAGTAGCGTGTGAGGAAATATTTATGGACTTGAGAATGGCAAGTAGGATGTCAAAATCTACTGTGTTAAATGCATTAGAGAAATCTAACAGGGCCAGGATGGTAATCTGCTGATTGTCAAATCCGCGTCGAATATCATCACAGACCTTATTAAGTGCAGTCACAGTGCTGTGCCCAGGTCGAAAGCCGGACTGGAAAGGAGATAAGATGTTATTATTATTTAAGTGTAGATATAGTTGCTGATGGACTATGCGTTCAAGGACTTTAGATAAGAAAGGAAGTATGGAAATTGGTCGGTACTGTGAAAATGATGTAGGATTGGATGTTTTTAGTATAGGGATCACTATTGCAAGTTGCCAGACGTCAGGGAATTCATTGGAAGTAAGGGAATGATTAAAGATATGACACAGTATAGGAAGAACAGTGTTAAGACTTAATAATATCATTTTTCTACTTATATTATCACTACCAATAGCATCAGATTTGATGGCTATCACATGGTTTTTAATTTCTGCGGGCGTAACATTTGCGAAGTGGAAGGAAGTAATAGAAGGGTCGTGATGATGTGATAAGGATTGAAGGGTACTCGATTTAGTGCTGCTGTGTAACGCATTAACAGTTGTAAAATAAAGTTTATTTAATGAGTCTACATCGGTACAGTTGTTTAAGAGTGATGAATGGTTGCCACGCCTACGTCCAAGTCCCATAGCATCCAAGAATTTCCATGTGTGGGCGGGATTATTGCTTTCAACTGATGAATAAATATATGCTCGCCTGGCATTTCTGCAAGTCTTATTACATCGATTCCGCAGTATTTTGTACCTTCTTAGGTTTTTATCCGTAGGATTTAATTTGTATTTAGACTTAGCAGAGTTACGCTTAGCCATGAGCAACTTTATATCATGCGTTAGCCACGGTGCTGGGAGATGTTTGAGTTTTATTGGTCGGAGTGGTGCATGAATGTCAAACAGTTCAGTGATAATTGAGTTAAAAATGGTGATGTTATCATTTATAGTTGAAGCATTAAATATACATTCCCAGTCAATATTATTAAGATCCTGCATAAATTTATCATGGTTAAAGTTATTAAAGCACCTTCGCATCACTACCGTAGGCTTGAATCTAGGTGGTCGGATTTTATAGGACAAGTAAATGAGGTCGTGATAAGAGAATGCCTCCGCAGATATACAGTTATTAGTTATTATTGTTTTTTCTCGCCGCTCCACTCGAGGTACGCCGAAAAAAATAATTAATCTATGTATACCACTGTTATCTCTGTTTCGAATTTCAAATGAAAATTGAGTCTTTACAGCTTGGCAATGTGACAAACGTACACACTGATTCAGAAACTTTCGCATCTATAGTAGTAGTGATAATAATTCTAATATTCGTATTAAAAAAAGAAAGATTGAGGAAAATTAGGTTAGTTTAAAATGATAGATAGCTATCATGAATGCGCATTAGTGATGCTATCCAAAAGCGTGATCATGTTCATGTGTAAGTCGATGCCGGTAAGGCCGTGGCCGCTGTCGCGTCGGCAATGTTAATTCACCATCTCAATGTTACTGATAACTATTGCGCTACTTGAATACTAATTAGTTAACGAAATGAGGAAATTTTGCGATCATTCTTTTTTAATGTATATACTTATATTAAGATTTTAGTATTTAAGTGAGTTAGATATATAAAAAGATCATCAGTTCTTCATCAATCAGACATTTGCTGTTTTTTGTAGTTTTAGTTTTGTAGATCAATTTTTTGTACTTTTTCCTGTATTTTTATCCGACTGCGGTGAAGTTAAAAAGGAAAGGTTGAAGGAGTCTTTTATGTTTGACTTGTATGTATGTATGAAAATATGTATGTACTTATTATATATACGGATTTTATGTTAATTACTAAAAACCTTTCGTAAAATGCGAACTAAAAAAACCCGACTTCGTAAAAAGCAAACTAAAAAGATGAGAACAAGTTGACGAAGAAACAGTACTAAATGTAGTCGGAGATATACATTCTAACACAGCATAATACTACCTATGTATGTTCCTTCGCATTTTAGTTCGCTTATTACGCAGTCCGGTTTTTTATTTTCAACCGACATTTTCAAAACGGAGGAAGTTCTCAATTCGGTTCACCGATTACTCCAAGACCGATTTGGAAAATTTTTTTTTTCTTTTAAAGGAGACACTTCCGAGGTGGTCCCATTTAAATTTTATCGAAACCGGTCGAGTGGTTTTTAAAAAATCTACAATTTTTTTATTAAATAAATGGCTTATAAAAAACTTTCTCCTTACAAATTATCTGCTTATTACATCTACACTAAAAAAAACTTCGAAAGTATTTGATTATATAGATTTTAGTGCCTGGAAGTCGGTTTTTTTTAAGTTTTTATTGTAAATTATTATTTTTTTACAGCTTTTTAGTTTTGGTCATTTACACATTTTTAGGTTTGTTATCAATTTCTTATGCTTAATTATTTTTAAACATTTTGTATTCGCCTCATAAAAACTTGTATGTTTATGCTCCACTCGATTAATTCGGACACTAGTGTTATCAAAACGAATCTAACAACGTATGAATCATCAAAATCGGTTTAACCGTTAAGCAATTACGAAGGATCATAAGATCGGACATACATACATGAAGGTCAAATACATCAAATATAAAAATAAAGGAACAAGTCAACGAAGGAAAATAGTATCAAGTAGTCGGAGACATATGTACATTGTACATTACCCGTAGCTTAATTCGCAGCAAGGCTGACTTATGTATGTATGTACATAAACGTATTATATTTATAGGTGACTAGCATTGCCCGCGGCTCCGCCCGCGTTTAGATGACCAAAAACCAAATTCTTAGGTTTTACATAGTATACTCTTACAGTGCAGTTTTTCTATTTTGTCTCAGAAATGAGATATTTTCCTGTGTTAAAAAGTGCTATCACCATACCAAATTTCATCAAAATCCCTCCAGTGGTTTGTCTGTGATGGGATAACAGACAGACAGACAGACAAAAATTCTAAAAACTATAGATTCAGCCTCTATATCGATAATAATGTCGATTTCGATAAGATTTTCCAAAAAATATTTAATGTACAGATTCGGTTAAGTTACAACTTTATTATATGTATAGATTTTATACAAAAATGTAGAATATTATTTTTTATGCTCGTATACTTTGGAGCGAATTCTGTTTATTCTTGCGTAAGTGTGCTTGTAATCTTCTCTGAACTGGCCTCTTAAGTACACAAAAAAGTCATCAAAATTGGTAAAGCCGACTTTGGTGACTTTGTTGATCATCACCTGGATGATTCTTACCTATAGTTGGACCTTGATTCTTTTTTTTCGATCAAACGAGTCCCCTAGTATTCTCTAAAACTGCTAGTATAGTATTAGGTAGGGTAAATAAATTTTATATTAATATTTAATTTGTGTCCAATTGTGTCCACCTATGAGTTTTAATGTGTAACTATCGCGTTTTTTATCACTTTTATCAAATACTATAGTGATAGCTGATAGACGATCAATGATAGGCTTGATGTATATGGCACTCAATGCGAAAGTTATGAAAATCCTGTGAATTAACTTTATAAACTCTTTTATCTATACATATAATAAAATTTGTAACTAAGCCGAATCTGTACATTAGATATTTTTTGGAAAATCTTATTGAAATAAACATTATTATCGATACAGAGGCCGAATCTATAGTTTTTAGAATTTTTGTCTGTCTATCTGCCTGTTACCGCATCACAGAAAAACCACTGGAGGGATTTTGATAAAATTTGGTATGGTGATAGCTGGTTATTCGGGTCAACATATAGGATACTTTTTACTGCGGGAAAATATCTCATTTTTGAGAAAAAAAATACAAAAACTGCAATTTAACAGTATACTAATATGTAAAACCTAAGAATTTGGTTTTGGTCATCTGAACGCGGGCGGAGTCGCGGGCAATGCTAGTATAATATGATTAGGGACTTATCCTCGCTTCGCTCGGGTGCATCCTTCGGTACGTTTTAAATAGATAAAAATAGTTATTGCGAGTGTAACTGCGGTGTAATGTTATTGCGGACTTTTCTTTTGGCCTTTTTAATACCTACCATTTTTTAGTAGGGTAGAGCGGGGCTAAAAGGTCCGCGGGTAAAAAGGTCCACCATTGCTAGTATTGAAAATGTTTCATCAGAGATTTCGAGTATCGTTGTAAGAGGGTTTTGGAAGAAGTAAACATATCCCATGATGTCTAGTGACCTTTGGATCGCCGTTCAGACTTCAAGCGCTTGCTCCTCAAAAAATTGATAAAGCTAAATAAATTGATTTGTAACAAATATAAAAAATGTATTGATTAAATTGAATTTTATTCTATTTATTTGCTTTTATCAACTTAATCGGTTGTTTATTCATGCTGGTCCTTTTAACCCTATTTTTGCCCCTAAAGCGGGGCTTAAAAGACCACTAGAAGTTAGAACTGCCTTTCTAAATCGTTGATATCTGGCGAATAGTCATAAATTAATCATATTCTTTAGTAATTATTTTTAAACGAAGGACTACGCTACTTATTAGTATTTAAGTCTCTTCCGGAATCCTTATAGTTAAATAGTTACGAGGCAATATTACTAAATTGGACCTTTCAGCCCCGACCTATCCTACATTGTTTTGATATATCTCTTAAGGTTTAGCCAGCATTAGCCATGTAAATTTCTAAGGATGACTCGGGATACCAGTCATTGTGTTTCCGTGGGTATGAATAAAAGATTTTTTGTGGTAAAAGGTTTTTATTTTAAAATGTTGAATATAATTTTAATCTATATAAATAAAAAGGAATCACTGAAATGTATGTACGCTTATAACGACTGCACTAAATTGGATAATTCTTTTTTTTTGTGTTTGTTATAATTGTCAGGACAAGCTGTATAGAAGAATATTAAAAGATTTTTTTTAATTAAAATAAGTTTTTTTTAAATCTCATGATATTAAAAAAGAGTAAGTGAAATTGTTTTTATCCCGGAAATTATCCCTTAAGGGTGTAAGAATGGGGATGAAAGTTTGTATGGGGAAGCAAGCTAGGGAAGAACCCGAGCGAAGCGAGGGTGAGTCGCTAGTTTGTAAAATAAAAAACTAATACGTTTCGCTTGTTGGATTTCGAATATTGATAAAGAGTAAACGAACTTTTAGTCATTTTAAGTTAATAGAAACTAACAGAACTACATATCAAAATCATATTTCAAATATTGCTTCTCTGATATCTCTCATGAGGAAGTTATTTTCTATATGATTACCACTTGCTAATACTGTAAAGAAAACATCATGAAGACTGTCTTTTCAGATCCCTTTCGCGTTATTGGGGGCTCTCCATGTTAAGCAGAGGGATGTTGAAGAAGGCTGATTGAGAGAATACAAAGTGGCTGATTTTTTTATCATAAAGTGTTCTCTCATGACTTCGATCACTTGAAAAGATGAATGTTTGTTAAACTAAAAATATTATTTCTTTATTTATTTTATAATACTCTTTTGGATCTGCTCGAATATTTGACATTTAAAACAAAGTTATTTTATCGATTTTATTCCGTGGTTTTATTTTGATTTGTCATTTTACATCAAACTTTGTCACGGGAGAGACTGTTACAGATGACGTATAATATGAATATATTATATACTTCTTTTATGTACGTTTATGTACGTTTTAGTAAGGTAATATAATGGAGAAAATAGTCCATAGTTATAAAATCCAGTAACGCAAGTGATATTTGACAAAGTTTATAGGTAATTACGGAGCGACCTAGAACATATAGTATTCACATTAGGCTGGAAAACCTATCGAAAATAAACTTATATTATAGTCCATTAAAACTTATAGTAGTGTTTAGATTACATAAGTTAGAATGTAACAAGTTCATGATTAGTTTATAAAGGTTTATTTTGATAAAGCTACAAATCTTATACACTTACATACACATATATATATATATATTACTGTGACAGCTCTAATAGCCCCATATAATAATCTGTCTAATAGAATGTGGTACCCTAGGAACTGTTAATGGACCAAGGGCTTTGCCCCGTTAGCCGTTGCTGTGGCATTACCGCATCAGTATGATAACAGTGTCTACACTAACGACCGGCTTGAGTTATCTCTAACGAATAAATTTACGTATGTATGTATTTAAAACTGTTGTTTGTTAACTTGGTATTATAAATGTAATATCCAACAGGTATTCTGTAAATTGAAATAATAACAAACTATGACAAATGGTATTAATATTTATGAGTAGATCTGTTTAATAGTATGAATGGCTTATTTAATCATAGCTCAAGCAGTGGTTCGAAATGTGTTTTAGTAATTAAAAAAGAAGATACGATTCATATTATCATTCATATCTATACTTTTATAAAACCTCTTCAATGCAGAATTCTATTACTACTTTTAATGATTCTATTCAGCAGCTCTATTCAGCCCTTTTTTTAATATCCCACTGCTGGGCACGGGCCACTCTTCAATAAGAGGAGGATCAGGCCATAGTTCACCACGCTGGCCAAGTGAGTGTTGGCGGACTTCACATATCTTTCGAAAACTTGTTAGGTTCTCTGAGACATGCAGGTTTCCTCACGATGTTTTCCTTTACCGTAAGACAAGTGATAATCATGTTAGAAATGATTCGCACATGAAAATATCAGAGGTGCGAGACCCGGGATTTGAACTCGCTTCACTCGATTTCCCAAGCAAGCGCGTTACCATTGGGCTACCACTGCCCTTTACTGATTTTAAGGTAGATACCTCTTTATGATATTAGGTTACTAAATCTCTATTGAAAACTCATAATGAACACATTTATATCTTATAAGTTATCAAATGGAAACAGTAGTTCGAAACTAAAATTAAATGTTAATCACCTGTCTCTACTATTATTTTTTATTCCACAGAATGAAGATTTAAATAGTGCTATAAAGAAAAGATACGGTAGTCTGTTTTTATTGACGCGATGTCAAGAGTCGTCGGATATTGACTTAACTAGACAACATCTGCGTAGGCAATTTAAACGCTATTGTGGCTGTGCTAGAATCAGTCTTCCAAAGTTTTAAAAGATTACCACTAAGGGGGATACACATATATATTAATGTTTATATTATGTATTAGATCTTATGTTTTAAAGATTCATTATTTTATTATAAAGATACAAACTTCTACTTCTACTCGATCCTCTTCAAATACTTTAATTTTTGAATGGTCTCTATAGTACTACCGGTGCGATAGAAAGTTCCTTCTTAGCCGAACTAAGCCGCGAACGTGTGAAACCGCGATAAGCGGTTAGAGGACTTGCAATAAAGCTAACAATGCAATCGAATATGACAGATAGAGTGTGGTGCAGTGCGGCAAGCCGTGCGACGCAGCTGTTGCGAACTTCAATGAAATCTGCATATTTTGATCGTTTGTCATCTTAGTTTATTTATCATAGTCAACTTTATGGTCACGATCATAGAAACATTCATTTTTAGTTTTTTTTCTTTTTTTATTCATATTGAAATGTTTTAAATGCATTATAGTGCGACAAAGATGCTTTTAGTTTATAACACAAGGCACAAGCAAAGTTATTGCTATTACATAGTAACTATCAAATATTTTTCAAACAAAACGTTATACTTGTCTTTGGGAAATAGCCTGAGCTTTTTCCTCTTGTAGAGCTTCAATTGATACATTGAAGATGATTAACTCTTAATCGTCTTTAAAATGTTCATTTGCGATATTGTGCACCTCGAAAATCCGTATTATTAATATTATAAATGTGAAAGTTTGTGAGTATGTATGGATGTTTGTTACTCTTTCACGCCAGAACGGTTGAACGGATCTGGATGAAATTTGGCACAGAGATAGTCTGGAATAACACACAGGTTACTTTTTATCCTGGAAAAAGTACGGTTCCCGTGGGATAGGTTTTTTTTGTTTTCCTAGAGGTGAATCCGAGCGAAGCGAAGGTAAGCCGCTAGTTTTTAATATAGCGCAGAAGAACAATTATCTGCCATTACTATTAGGTAGGTAAATTGTATTTAAAAAGTTTTTAACTAAATAATTACTGCCTTCTAAGATCATTAAAATAATCGTATTCAATCGTCTCAATCCTTTTTACTCTTATTGTGAATAAACGTATGAACTACAATAAAAGCTGCACGTTTGAATTTAGCAGCTCGTGGTTTTGAGTTATGAGCATTGAATGACGGTTGTCAGCAATACGACTATACTCTATCATAGTTGGACATAAAAGAGTATTATCAATTTTCACTTTAGTTGAAAATAAAATTTCCGACTATCTGATCTATTGGTATTAATTGAGAAAAAAAAACTTACTAAAGTTCTTCAATTGACATAGAAAATATATATTATAAATTCTATATCAATAAATAGTTCGTGTTAGAATTAACATAATAAATAATTGGAGCTTTCTTATATTGCTTATATTATATTGTGTAAACAATACTTTTATCGAAACTAAAATTTCATTATTTAAAATGTAAGCAAAGCGTCGAATACAATTTTCTTCTCTATAAGAATTGCTAACGTTTCGTGATCTTGGAGCTGTCGACGTAATTGAATAAATGACATGCTTTGTGCGGAACAATGGCGTGTAATAAGTAAAATTTTAAGTGAGTTATATAGAATGTAAATACATAACCATAGCATATGTAGTGTCCATTTTAGAATATAAGTTATATGAAAATTTTAGTGAAACTTGAACATGTTGCGATATAGTTACGCATTACTAGTTAGTACTATGACATATTTTGCAAGTTCGATTCCTGAGCACTATGATAAAAATATTCATAGTTGTTCTACGAAACGGTCCACTTTTGAGTGCGTATGCGATCCTGCGTTGCTCCATTAAAACGGAGGAGGTTCTGTTGAGTTTTGAGTTTTATTGGGTACTGGTTTTTCTAGTTGGTGAGTCCCACATGTATGTACTATGCAGGTGGTATGTGTAAATGCTTTTCCCAAACAATAAAAAAAAGTAAAAGGTCTACTTCCGACAGGCCGTTTCTAACATAATTTAGTTGGAAACGACGTATACCTACTTACATGGTGAGTCAGAAAAAATAATTTAACATAAATAAAAAATAAAAAAAACTAGAATCTACCTGATATCTAAGTCTATATCTGCGTACAATACGTATCTCGTCATCACTATCACTGGACTCGCTAGTTTCATTCGTGCACTCGTACATTGTTTGACGGTACATGAAGCACTCGGGTCACTAATTTATTTTGAAACACAAATAAAGAAGGTGCGGAACCCGAGAATTTAAATTTAAAAATATATATCACTTAATAAATTTCAAAATTATTCATGCACTATTCACAAACGAAGGTAGGTAACTAAGCTAGGATAAGTGGGAACTAAATCATGATTTTAATATGGTCGTTAAAATAACAAGTTTTTAATGAACATTTACTTATTACATTAGCAAAGTACTTTCTTAACAACATTCGTGAAATTACATTGAATTTTCACAATATTTATTTGATAGACGAAGTTGAAAAAAAATCGAACGTAGGTATAAGTGGAGTTATCCTAACTATGAACATTTGATATTTTCTTGTTTCGAGCAAAATAAAATGTAGAACTACGTTTATATTTAAATTATTAACAACGTTTTTATTTTGGCACATATTTATTTAGGATAGGCAATTAAAATATTATAAATCAATGTTAAAGTTAATAATAATTTCTGTACGTTCGAAACATGTTTCTTCAGCGGACATGGTTAAAATATTCGCAACTGTTAAACACAACAATGCCTCTATGTAAAGAAATTATGTATATAATATTGTTACTCTTTGCTGATGATACTTCGTTCATTATATTATTATTAAAGTTGAGTGTAGTAAACCAAATTATGACAAAGTGACAGTGCACTTCGCTAGTTTGAAGTAAATAATTTAGTATTAAAACGCCTAAGGACACAAAATGTGTCACGTTGTGTAATAAAATGGCAAACTTTTACTCTGAATCTGAATAATGAAACACTGGAAATAACATCCATTTTTATGCGTGACACTTGCTCTCAACACTTGCGGATACACTCGCGATACCTCTGCTCCGCCGCCGCTGCAGTTAGGAAAGTTAAAGACCAGAAACCTTATGTACGTCAATACTGCCCGACTTGTACATTATAGTTATTTGCATAGTATTTTATTTTATGGGACACTTCTTTAAGGCAGTGCCGTAGAAATAAATTCCATATCCATTCTACATATGTAATTAAGAACATTGCGGGTTATTTAAGAGGATTGTGAAGCTGTAAATTTTGCATAGTACATACATGTGTGAATCTAATGAGACCAAAATTGTCTTATTTCGTTAATGTTTAGGGGGGTGAAAACGTTATCGCCCGAAACAATATTTCAAAAAGGAAATGTAGGTAATTGCCTTTAAGACTTGCAACTCTCTCTATCGCACCATACGGGTCGGGGGCAGGGGCATATTGTAGTGATGTTGAAGGTGCTAACGATATTATTATCTCCTAAGGAGGAGAAGGTAATATCGATATATCAATGGATACTGAAATGATTTAATCCAAAGTTTAGAATTTTATTATACTCGTATGTATAGATTGTAACTAAGCCGAATCTGTACATTAAATAATTTTTGGAAAATATTATTGTAATAAACATTATTATCGTTACAGAAGCCGAATCTATAGTTTTTAGAATTTTTGTCTGTCTGTCTGTCTGTTACCACGTCACAAAAAAACCACTGGAGGGATTTTGATGAAATTTGGTATGGTGGTAGCTGGTTATCCGGATCAACTTATATAGAATATTTTTTACCGCGGTAAAATATCTCATTTCTGAGCAAAAATACAAAACTGCAATGTAAGAGTATACTAATATGTAAAACCTACGAATTTGGTTTTTGGTCATATGAACGCGGGCGGGCCGCAGACAATGCTAGCTAAACATAAAAAGTTTCAATTGCATAGCTCTTTTACATTAGATTTTATTGATATCTAAAAAACTCCGATTTCGTCACTGACTCACTGATGATCATCAAAATTCTTTTATTTTTTTTATATTTATTTTATTTTATTTATAAAGCACACTAACAATACACATAAAACATTTCTGATAATCTTATTAGTAATATAAATTAAGTACCTGATATGTATATCTTTAACAAGTGTACATAGCGTTCACTGTAAACAATAATATACTTTTAAGTAAGAAAAGTAAAAATTAATTACTACCTAAATTTAAAACTCTTAGGGTACTTCCTGAAGTCCTATTATAAAATAAAGGTAAAAGTGATTGACCGATGTATCAATGCGCAGGTCAAGCCCTTAAGGCTAGAAAATTGAAATTTCGCACATTCGCATTCATCATATGATGAAGGCACAACAAATCCACTAAGAAAAGATTTTTTAAAATTTAACCCCCAAGGGGGTGAAATAGGGGATAAAAGTTTGTATGAAACTTTTTATTCCTTGGACATATATGCATGAAATTTCGTATGAATTGAGTACGGTAAAAATAATGAGTTACATATTTCAGCGTTTTGTAAAATTTAACTCCTAAGAGGGTAAAATAGGGGATGAAAGTTTGTGTGAAACCTACTTTTTAGAGATGTTTCGTAGTTTTAGCGCGAGCGAAGCCGCAGGTTCTGCTAGTTTATAAATAATGCTTTTTGTTAATCTTTGGAGTCTCATGTAAAACTAACGGCCATTGTGCCTGAAAATTGTGAAATAACGACGACACACGAACTTGAAGCAGAAGTTCGATGTAAAACAAGTGAAAGATATAAATTTTATAAGTAAATTCTTCTGCTCTGAACTATGGCGTACGTTCTCGTAAAATATTAATTCAAATTCATTTATTGAGGTCGCTTGTGTGCTTACATTTTAAATGTATTTATTCTTGCAGCAGGTCACAACAGTGTCATCTCATTCTCAGTTGTATACATACTTGTGTGAATGTTATCATAGAATCATGCATGTAAAAACGTGGGGACAATTTACAAGGTGACAAAAATATATACAGACATATTTAAGATTATTTACAGTAACAAATATACTGACATGAAATAAAATCTTAATATAGTTATAACTTAATAAAAGATCACTTTGGATTGAAATATTTAAGTAAGAAGAAATTAATAATAAAATCTTGCTATAATACTTATCGGGTAAAATGTAAAAGATATTTTCAATTTTTCAAATGAATATGATGTTCTCCTAGCCGATTCCGGCTACGGCGGCCAATCTCATTGACACTAGCCAACTGCGCAGGAGATATTATAGTGCACAAGTGTACGCGCAGACACAACGTGCACACTCTATTCCTGTCACTCTCATACTCCGGTGGGACGACTGCTCGACACGACCGGTGAGAGTTAGGCGCAGGACCGACGGCTTTACGTGCTCTCCGAGGCACGGGGGTGAAACACCGACAACTTCCCAACTCCGGGCTGCTACTGAGCCTTACTATACATAAAGACTCAATAACTAAACTTGGCCCGACCCGGGACTCGAACCCAGGACCTCCAAGTGTGCAGCCGTACATGCTAGCCACTACACCACCGAGGCAGTTACTAAGATAAGATACTATATATTATATAACTTAATGCAATCCTATAAATTAATATATTATAAAGATAATTGAACACGCTTGCATTGAATCAAGTTATAAGTACGTCAAATTCCATGTAGTAATCTCTTCAACTCTCATACTAAAATTGTAAAGTAAAATAATATATCAACCCATTCGTCTAACATGTGAAAACCAAACTGCGTAATGCCGATAAAGGACAACAAGTAAAAGGGCTAGCGACACTTTAGTTTTATTATAAAAAACACCTAACTATAAAAAAATTTAAATGCACTATAAAAAATGAAAACCTGTTACCCAAAAATTCTAACAGAGATATAGATAGGAATGTATCGTAAAACGCAGGACTATTATGTTCGTTTATGAAAAACATAATAGGCGTACTCGCAAACGATATTTCATATTAGCATCGTTTTATATTTCTATATCTAAAATTATCATCATTCAAAACTTCTTTGTTCTTTGTTTAATGTGATAATTGTTTACGCGGCAGGCACTCGTAAACGGAAACTGATGCGGCGCCGCGGCCGACACAGATAACTTGTTCGTTCCAAGGCAGAACTCCTATCTATTCACAAGAGTTTCGTTTTAAGCTTTTAAGCGCTGAGTTCTTAAAATCATCGTAAATTAGTGAAACATGCGCCAAAGATAACTATTACAAAAACACACATCTTTTTACGCTTAAAGACTCACTTAATTACCATTTAAACAAAGATTAATTACCGCAAGTACCATAAATTCTTCTTTAAATAACATAGGAAATGAAATAACGCATATTTTGATGGTAAAAATATAAAGACAATAAACATAAGCAGCTAAAACTTTATTATAATTATACCCTAAACAAGAAATGCTTTACAATAATATTTCATTTCAATGCGAAAAAATACTTTTCAAAAAATAAGCAAATACCTGATATCGAAATAATTGCCAAAATTTGCCATTGAATACCTAATTCTTTAGCCATATTTTGTCTAATATTATAATATATATACCTACATTGGATATTACTTTAACTTAGTACTTTTTGAAGTGAAAACTTCTATAGGCAGGTTTGGATACGGAGTAAATTCATGTAAGTCGTCATCGACATGGTCACGTGACGTGTAACGCTTACACTCTTAGAGTGCCGATAGCTGTCAACACCAGATAAATGTAAACAATTTTAATTTATAAATTTCAATTTAAGATCAAAAAATTGAATCGAATATCCAAAAATTACAACTGTTTGTTTATAGTTTTAAGTTTTCACTTCTATCAGCAGTCCTCATGACTGCTTTTTTAGGGTTCCGTACCTCAAAAAGTAAAAAACGAACCCTTATGAGATCACTCTCTTGTCCGTCTGTCCGTGTGTCACCACCGATTTTCTCAGGAACGGGTGGACCTAGCAAGTTGAAATTTATACTAGATACTAAGGTCTATAGTCATTATTAAGTGTATAAAAATCAAGGTCCTGAGTCAACACGATAAAAAGATATGGGCAAATTTAGATTTTCGCTAAAACTCGTAAGTACCAAAATTTACTTTAATTTTCAACTTTTTGTATTTTTCGGAATTTTCCCTTTACTTGTGCTTCAAGGCCTTGCTTTTAATCAAAATTGACAATTCTAGGTCAAACGGATGTGCCCTATAAGTTTTGGGTCGAAAACCTATATGGTAGTTCCCGTTGACCTAAAATCACGAAATTTGGTAAAAAGCAAGGTCTTATATATAGCAAAAATAAAGGAAAAATTCCAAAAAATAAAAAAAGTAGAAAATTAAAGTTAAACAGATTTCCTACAAATTTGTACGGAACCCTCGGTGGGCGAGTCCGACTCGCACTTGTCCGGATTTTTTGTCATCATATCCACCTTTAAAAACAGTTCTCCAGAAAATTAGTTACATTCATTCAAACCTGCGTATAATATTTTTATATATAATTATAATCGGTCTGTGATTCTGAAAAAACTACATTTTATAGATATGTTTATTTTCACTCTACTAAGTGCCATATATTTCAAAGTAAAATGCCTGATAAGTTAATTTTAATGAGATTATAACAGGTGATGAAAGGATTTATCAAATATATTTACACATGTAATCGTGACAGGCACTTTAATATCCCACGAAATTAAATTTATTCCGGACGGTACCTATCGCCGGAGCCACGACAAGAAGAATACAATCGGGGCGGACCCTTACATTACCCTTAATTAAATCAAATATCTACGTTGAGTAAAACTTTCTCACTTCTGAGTACGATCCGTTAATCTACAGATTAGACCATTCCGCAATGATAAAGACACATCTATATAGCATTGGCGTGTTTCAGACGGAATAGTATTGTCTAAATATTTTGATGTGGAAAGTATAAGGTTTAGTTAACAATTCAAACCCATTTGCACCGTCTGTATTCTGTATAACTTATATAAATTAACTTTTACCAATCAATAAAGGAGGTTACAACGTTCGACGCTTTTTTCCTCCGAAACGACTTCATTTTCATTGACATGAATTTGAGATGAATTATTCAATTTAATATACTTTTCTATGTCCTATTGATTTGAAGCTTTACAAGACTAAATGTATTGTTGGTGATAGTAGAAAGATTTTGTACTCTCACGGTCATCCGACATGAGAAACTCTTTAATGGCCTCTAGTAAATCCTTTCAAATTTACGCTTATTTGGTTTGTTTAAACAAGTCTAATCTTCCAGTCTAACTAGGTCTAACAATCTGATTTTAATTTGCTACCGACAAAAAAGTAATTTCAGTTTCTTAATAAAATGCAAATAGTTTATTTTAGAATTGTCAGGTCAGAATTGCGAGAAAAAGTCTTCATAATGTCCCAAATATAACACCTTAGAATATTGATTAGTATAATATTAATTTCAATTTTTTGTATCAATTATGATTAAAAGTATTCATAATGTAACTAGAAAATATAATTAATGCTAATATGATTTTTAAATAATATCCCATCAAAAACATACTGTAAAAATATTGCAAGTCTCGCAACGCATCTCTCTACCGCAAAAAGCTATGAGATATAATGTAAAACCAAGTCGGTTAATTTATTCATTACCTATCTATGGGAGCATCTATCCGACAACTTTGTCATAAATCGTTACCGAATTAGTTAAGTTACAACATTTTATAGTGACCGTATTAATATTAGATATATTTATTTCTTTAATTAATAGAGTGACTTGGCCATCGCACGGAAACATAATCACATAAGAGTCTACTACTTTAAATAGTCCTAATTAAAAATACCATGACCAAGGTGGACGGACGACTTGGTCAAAGTCGCTGGAGCCCACTGGATTCGGATGGCACAAGACTGGTTGTCGTGGAAATTTTTGGGGGAGGCCTATGTCCAGCTGTGGACGTGTTTGGGCTGAAATGAACGGAACATAGTACTAGCGGGTCAAATTGATGCATACACTAACAATACATAAATAATGCACTCAGAACGTTAATATTAGGTAAATTTTGTTATTTGTAGGTTCTATTATCATGTGCGAGAAAAGGATGGTACTGCCGTGCCCTTTTTTGCTCGACTTGTTTGCTCGACTTGGCGGGGGCACTGCCGTGCCCCCCGATAAACCTGCTATTATTCTAAGAGGCAGTGGTAGCCCAGTGGTAACGCGCTCGCTTGGGAAACCGAGTGAAGCGAGTTCAAATCTCGGGTCTCGCACCTCTGATATTTTCATGTGCGAATCATTTCCAACATGATTACCACTTGTCTTAACGGTGAAGGAAAACATCGTGAGGAAACCTGCATGTCTGAGAGAACCTAGCAAGTTTTCAAAAGACATGTGAAGTCCGCCAATCCGGACTTGGCCAGCGTGGTGGACTATGGCCTGATTCCCCTCGTACTGAAGGGAGGCCCGTGCCCAGCAGTGGGACGTTAAAAAGGGCTGAATACATTATTCTAAGATTATTTAGAATAGTAATTTTTTGTCTTTCAAATAAAAAATCATATCGTGAACATGAACGAATTAGAGACAATTCGTTCATGATCGTGAATATGAGGCCTAAATAATTTTAGGCCTCTATCCAAAATGTTATCTCGCTTAAATCTCTTTTTTCGCTATTGTTGAAAATAGTTTGAATTGAGTGAAAAATAAAACTCTAGATAGTAGATACTATCTTTTTAATATATTTATTAATTAATCACCGTAGGCTTTGTGATCTTGTTACGTTGATAAAAAACAGTCTATGCTACTAAGCGATATTGTTCTACAATGAAAAGATTTCTCAGAATCGGTTCTGTAATACAATTACAGAAACTATATAATAAAATTGTAATTCTATACATATAATAAAATTGTAACTTAGCCAAATCTGTACATTCAATATTTTTTGGAAAATCTTATTGTAATAGACATTATTAGCGATATAGAGGCCGAATCTATAGCTTTTAGAATTTTACAATTACCGCATCACAGAAAAACCACTGGACGGATTCTAATGAATTTTTGTATGGTCATAGTTATCTATATATTAACGAATAATCTAATTTCACGTTCTTAATAGTATAATAGTGTAAATAAATTATAAAAAATATACAACAAAACAGATTAGTGAATAGAGAATATATGTACGAAAATAATGTTTGAAGTCATCATGTGATATTTATGATGAATCATGTGTATAGAGGTGTAGAGGTTTACATTATGGTTCAAATTTTTACCTATCTCACTTTATTTTCACCTTGAACATAAAGAGTTCAAGCAGTTACATGATAATTAACTTATTGACGTTCTTAGTGTAAATTGGGATCTCAACATGTAATTCAAGTCTAATTATAAAGTTTTAGAATTAATATAGACACTAATGATACTCAGGTTAGTTATTCGTAGTTAACAAAAGAGTTTAAAGGTAGCTCGATCTAATTATATTTATCAAACAGTTCAATGCTTAATTAGATGGATGCTCTGTCATTTACATAATTAGATTTTCTAAGGAATTTATTCAAAACCAATTAAATCACATAAAAGTGTACTACTATCATTTATACTACAAAAGCTACTCTAACTGTAAAACTGACAGCCTCGGTGGTCTATCCGGAGGTCTTGGGTTCGAGTCCCGAGTCGGGCCAAGTACAGTAATAACTGTAGTATTTCTGTCAAGAAATTCTCGGTAAAAGCCCGGAGTTAGAAAGGTGTTTCATCCCCGTGCCTCGGAGAGCACGTAAAGTCGTCGGACCTGCGCCTTAATGCCTGGCGTCCACTAGAGCGCCGAGTCGAGGCAAATCGAACCGCAGAAATTCCACACCAACCGCAAAAACTCGCCGGTGCGCATGTGATTCCCCGCGTCGACTAAGACGCGCCGAATCAAGTCGAAACGCGTCGCCGAAGAATTTCGCCTGACGAGCAATGCACGTGGGCGATTAGATTCGGCGCGCGGCGACTCGTCGCTAATGGACGCAGTTTCATCAAATATATAGGAGACGAATTTCTGCGCTTCGATTCGCCTCGGCTCGGCGCCCTAGTGGACGCCAGGCATAAAAATACCTTGAAGCTATCCGATCTCACAATGTTTTATGCATAGTTGAATTCATTAAAAGCATTTGGTTTTTATTATTTTTAACTTTCAATTTTTTCAATATAAAATGTTAACTAGATATTTATTACAAGGGTAATCATTGAACCCGATATAAGAAGGTATACTTTTATTACTCTCATTGGAAGGTATAATCTTATTACCTTCTCTCAGTGGCATGCCATTTATATTATCTAGAATTAGGAAACACATACAATCATGAGAATCTTTTATCAGAATCTTTTACCAACATACGCATATTCATATTTTTATTATATCTACTTAAATTTATTTGCTTTTTTGGTAACCATGTATAAAAATGTTATTAGTCGATTTTTACCTAACTTGCTTAATTGACTGTAGTTTGCATTTGAAACTTTATAATGTGTAATCTTAATGATATTACATAATTTTATTTTTATTTAAGTCGTTTCGAGCAGATCTAGTAATGGGGCTAATAAGTGGCTACTGAACATTTTTTATACTATTATCACCGCCCGATGGTTCTAATTTCCCACCATAAAGTCCCAAACATTTAAGTTGGTTAAAATCAATTGGAGTATTTTTAATAGTTTAAAAAAAACTATATATTTATTAGTAACCATCGATGTAAAGTGTATTTTTATAAAAAAATAATTATGTAGATATGTAATGTTACCTACATATACCTACATATGTACGACGTACGTTGAGAATTTAAGCTATAATTAATATAATAATTATAACGGGGCCCCCGAGGCAATTACGTAATAATTGCGTTCGTTTGATCCCTTGCTGTATTGTTATAACTAAAACTTTTATTGTGCAATGAATATGTAGGATATTTAAGGATATATTCTATAAATCGTATACTTTAGAAACAAGATTACTTGTAGTTTCCTCGATACAAAAAAATATCTAAAATGATCTCTAGATCATTTTGGATTTTTTTTTCTATCGATTACTCTGCTATCGACTACTATTAGTGCGACGTAAATAATTCAAGGAAGTTCATCAGGTTTTTAATAATAACAAAACTATACGTTTTCTATAACGTATGTACGTTACATTTTCAAAATGTGTATTTTTCCCCTGCCCGCTGTCGTCCTACTATAATAAAAAGCTCGGTGCCCTCTTAAATGATAAGCTTAACCATTAGAAGAATGTTTATTATTTAGTATGTACTCTAGGTGAGGTAAAGCTTATTCTAATGTGGCATTAAGCTGATTTAACATTTATTTGATAAACTAGCTTTTGCCTTACTCAGTATTTATATCTATAAAATGCAGAAAGATTTTCAAATCTGATTGATCATTCCAGAGGATATCGCGTTAAAGCAAACTAATTCATCGAATTTATGATTTCAGTATAGATATATCTCTATTTTATTAATACCTTAAATTATTAATACAATTAACAATATAGGTATTAATACAAATAACATACAATATACTTTCAGTGTCTGTTTGTAATGTACAGCTTTTTACTAAATGCATATGAAATTACATAGTATACGGTACTTATAAGTAATCTCCGAAGGCTAATCTTCGAAACGGCTGGTCTGATTTTGACGGCACTTTCACTGGCAAATAGATGTTGTAAGGAGGAAATTTTATGTCATAAAAAAGTACGTGTAATATTCTTATTATGACATTTGATAGTAGAATGTGGCGTTTTCTGTTTTTATTCTAATTATATCTGTGTTACTCCAGCGCCCTATCTTGATGCGGACCGTAATATTTCGTGAAATATAAGTAGGTACTTAGTAAAGTTTACCTTTGAAAGTGCTTTCTATGTATAAAAATATTTAAGAATAAAACATAAGATTTATACATTTTTCAAAATGGAAAATAGTTAATTTAGTCAAACCGTTGAGATTTGATTAATTAATATTTCTTCTTATTTAGACAATCATAAAAAATACTGTGAAAAATGAAGCCTCTTATTTAAAATACTTTTACCTAAAAGAATTGCTTCATATTCAAGTCTCCATGCTTTCGAATTAATTAGTTTGAGTCAAACTACTAAATCTAAGACAAATTACTTAGAGTTTTTGTACAATAAAAGTAATTCAGTGTGAAATTGGTTTTGTTTAAATGTATCCAGTACTCATTGTTAGATGAATTCACGTTGTGTGGTTATATTTATAGAAATAAGCACTTTTTACGTGATATTCTTATACTAATGTAGCGTTATAGCTTTGCCCTTGTTCGTTACAACAAGCGAATCACATGTCTGTTAAATTTCGTTTGAGATAAATCTAACTAGTTACACGCTCTTGCTTCAGTCAGATGCGTCATCTAGCAAGTTTTTGCAATAGACTAATATCTTATATATAAAATTTCCATGTCACAATGTTAGATACCGTACTCCTCCGAAACGGCTTTACCGATTTTTACCAAATTTTATATGCGTTTTCAGTAGGTCTGAGAATCGGCTACTATCTATTTTCCATACCCCTAAGTGATAAGGATAAGGGTGGTCCTCCCAGACCCCACCCCAGAGCGAAGCGAGGGTGAGTCGCTAGTTATATTATACTAGGGACTTACCCTCGCTTCGCTCGGGTGTGTGCGCGTGCGCCGCTTTATTCACGATTTCGTGAGTTTTAATTTTTTTTGCACGGGACCCTGATTCTTTTTCTTAAATAAAAGTAGCCTAAAGTACTCCTTATAATATTAGACATTTACCAGTGAAAGTCCCGCCAGTATCGGTCCAACCGTTTCAAAAATTAGTCGGAATATGAATAATATGTCTATTCTTAAAATTGTTTCCTACTTCCGTATATACTTTCTTATGCATTTACTTAAATGCTGTTATTTTGACATTACAAACAGACACTTCAATTTTATTTATCTGTATAGATGATAGCACCCTATGTCTCTTCGGGCACAACATTCTTAGGCAATGCCAACTGTCATCTAATAGTGAGCACAGACACGGCTCAGGTTTCCACGGAGACGAATTCCCGGGACAAAATGTATCCCGTGTTAATCCACAACATGGTGTTTTTTTGTGCCAAATTTAACTCAAATTTATCCAAAAGCTTAGTTTAATAATTTGTTTCTTTCCATTCATCATCTATCATTAATCTAAACATAATAATGATAAGATGATATTTCAAGGGCTTCCAAAGAACATTAATTTCGCATTTATAACATTATGTAATATGTAAGAAAATAATGATCTCTATTAATGCACATGGAGTTTATAATACGGTATTTAAGATTGCCGGCGTAATATTATGTTTAAAGATAAAATATTTGATAGGTAGGATATACCTATATAATATCTTACTGAAACTGCCTTTGATACAGTTGCAAAGTTCCACATGCCTATCCTCAAAATTTTAAGGCAAAGGACCTTTGAATTTATTTTCCAAAGCTCATGTAAACAGATTCGTATGTGCGTTGATTTAACTATTTTAATATGAATACAATACAATAATCGAACATGAGCTTTGTATGAAAATTCAGGTAGTTTACGAAAATTTGTAAATCTATATAATCCATACTAATTTATAAATTTGAAAGTATTGTTATGGATTGGCGTGATTTTTTGTATAGAGATAGTTCGAGGCTGGGAGAGTGACATAGGCTATTTTTACCGCGGGAGATTATCTCATTCCCACGGGATAACGCGTTATAATAAAACCCAAAAAAAATTTTATGATCAGAATTACTTGAAACTTGCTATTAACGCTCTTCAATACAATTAAATAAATAGCATTTTTCGAAATGCATCCCTAGTAAGTAAAATAGGGAATGAAAGTTTGTATGAAACCTACCTTTAGAGTTTTTTTTGTAGTTTAAGCGCGAGCGAAGCCGCGGATTCTGTTAGTAGGTAATAAAACAGTAACTTGGCAAAATCGATGAGCGCGTTTCTCGCAAAAAGTACTGAACTGATTTTAACTAATTTTTTTGTAGTGATAACTTATTACTCAGGTCACCTTTTAGGATACTATTATTTTTGGATTTAACTACAGGAGAATAAAAATACTCCGCAATAGTATACGTGTATCTCCTAAGGTATACTCGCAATAACTATTTTTATTATATAAGTATTAAAGGCAATGTCGCGACTCACTGACTGACTTATCAACGTTCAGCCGAAATCGATGATGATCGTCTAGCACCACAAAAAACCCAGCTTTATTTATCCATACTAATAGTAACTCTGTCTGCTTGTCACCTATTCACGCTTAATCAGCTGAACCGATTTAGATGAAATTTCGTATGGAAATAGTATGAGACCCTAGAAAGGACATAGGATAGTTTTATCCCGGAAAACATCTCTTAAGGGGGTGAAAAAGGGGTGGAAATTTGAATAGGGAAGCAATCATTTTTCAAGTAAGGCTATTTTTTTAAACATATTTTCTATACTTATGTAGTACGTTGTACAAATATACAGTCTATTCTATACTAACCGTAAAAACGTACCTATTTTAAATACACTAGTTTTAAATAAATTATTAAAAATTATCTATTAGTTAGCATTCAGGCCACCCTAATCGCCTCAAATGAAAGCCGATAGAATTTGTAGATATTTGTTGTTTATGCAAAAACTACCTAATTATATTTAATTTTAATACTTAGGTACATATGTAGGTTAACAACGCGTACCTCGAAATGGTTAAAACTTCTCTTGCTCTAGGTAAATGACTGTAGAAAGTTACAATGTAAGTTAAAGATTAGATATCAAGTTAATGATTGGGACAATATTAGTATACTTTATCACGGAAAAAATAATTTTTATGACAGAAAACGAATAAAAATCTATATGCATATGAAAAAACTATTGCGTAGATGTTTTTTTGTGCAATAGTTTTTTCATATGTATATATATAGGTTTGTTAGCAAAATAAAATTGTCATGCAAATGCAGCTTGTACTCTAGAGAAAAACAAAATTTGAGAGCAAGAGAGCATTGAAAGAATTTAACCTCGCCCATCTGATTCTGTAATAAAATAATTTAGACCTAAGTAGAACTGTTGAAAGGGAGGGTAACAAGATTAATAAGTACATGAAATCATTCGATAAAATATATAAAATATTTATAACAGCTGTTATCCATTATTACGAAATAGTTATTTGTACTAATGCTACAAATAAACTCAAACATGTATTATCTATATAAATAAAAATGAATGTTGGTAAGCGCATAACTCAAGAATGGCTGGACTAATTCGGCATTTTTTTTGTATGTTCCTTAAGGTCCAGGGCAGGTTTTAATAAAGAGAAGAAATGAAAAATTAACGAAAAAAGAATAAAAAATTATATGGCTAACGCTGGCTAATAACTATTTATATTATATTATAATCTATTTAAAACATACCGCGAGGGTGAGCCGCTAGTTTTATTAATATATATGTAATCACACAAAAGAAGAATTATTATTTATAACTTGGTTTACTAAAGCTCAACTTACTATTCCAGTTTTAATATTTCCAGTAATTTAATAAAGTTTTACGACTATCTTTGGTACTGATTTTAGATATTTAAGATCTTTTTAATGACTAAAACATCAGACATTTTATTTGGCTTGCCAAATTTTAAAATCAATTAATAAAAGAAAATGAAGTATTTTGAGATTCCATAAAGGTATAATTTTTAATAATATAATGATAGTTAATGAGTAAAATGTAACTTAATTTGAAGCATAGTATGATAAAATATTCCACATAACGTATATCGATATTATCGCATATCAAATGGTTTACACACACTTTGGCGAAATAACCTTAGTAAGTGTTCAGATAAAAGATAAAAATTCACAACTAAAGTATACTTTACGTGTGCGTTAGTCATATTATTCCATTGTTCTTTTGAAGTCATTAATCTCACAATCGTTGAATATTTGGTGACTTAATTTAGTAAGACTATGAGAACATAAAATATAATCACACTCATAATATGCAATATGGCTTCTTCGTAATATAGTTTAGGCATTTTCTACAATTGCTTGTTGCGAATATTTTTTTATCTCTACAAAAACTTCAATGAGAGATTACTTACTTTTTTACTTCTTATATATTTAAAAAAACGCCTTTACTTAGGTATTTAACATAAATAAATGCTGCTTTTTTAAACTATTAATCTATACTAATACATATTATAAACAGGTAAACTTTGTGAATTTGTGTTTTTGACGTTGTAGGGGGTAATCTCTGGATATACTGAACCGATTTAGATGAAATTTGGTAAGAAGATAGTTTGAGACTCTGGGATATAGGACTTTTTATCCTGGAAATCATACCTTAAGGGGGTGGATATTGGGATGAAAGTTTGTATTGGGAAGCAAGCTAGGGACGAACCCGAGCGAAGCGGGGATGAGTCGCTAGTTATTAATACACAAAACTGACTTGAATGTCAAAGACAATGAAGACAAGAGTTAATTATTAACATTTAATTTCCAGAGGGTAGGTACTACTTACTTCTTGCATCTAAGTTTTGTATTTCTCAGGAACACGTGTGAAACTTCTTAAGAATGCGTGTTTTAAATTATTCAAATACTTGCTGAATTCATAATAAACTAAATTTTTAATAGTAAATTTGTACCGTTTGTCATTTTTTACTATCATGGTTCATTGACAGGTAGGTAGATATTTATGTGCATTGTAGATTTACATTAAAAATATATAATATCTTTTTTAATATAAGTACCTACCTCTTGTATACTTATTTAATAATAATAAAAAATTATATACACAACTAGGTATATAATATTTTGCACTAATCGACCTTTGATATTTATTATAATCTAGCAAAAAATACTTAAGTAAAAAATAATTTTAAAAGCGATTTCTTCATGTATTTTCTAATAAAGATATAACAATACTTATTTATTATAATATAAATTATATAAATAAACTGCAAAAAAACTGTTTATTAATATTACATAAGTAAATGTCTACCTTGGTCAATTGTTATTTATCGTCTGGTAGAATTGAGTGTTGTCAATTTATATTCCTGACGAGTTGTCGAAGCTGCGATGCTTGAGTGCGCTCCCGGCCGGAGTCTACTCGGAGAGCATAAGGTATTGTAATAGGTAGTATATCTGACGATGGAAATAGGTCACTAAACGAGCGCTAGATCACAACTCATGTGACTGATGGAGGCACGAGCACCACGCGCGGCATGCGGTTATCAACTAAAGTCTAAACACATTAAAATGCCGGTTGCTACCAATGACTTTTCTTATTGTATCGTAAACAAATGTAATATTGAATCGAGATTGGTTCGGAATGAGATTTTTTATTATTGTTAGGCACATGCCGTATAATGTATTCAGGACCCATCGGCTAACATAGTTGAATGAAAATAATTTTGAAACGTATTTTAAATATAATTTATTGTTTATTTATTATGTATTTTTAGATTGAAGTATAAATCTAGTAACTTTTTCCATATACCTATTCATTTAACGAACATACGATTCCTATAATCATTTATTTGATATCTCCATTTCCTTCTCATATATTATATTGATGGGTAATATTAATCAACGCTTATCGTGGCGGAGTGTTTCATGTGTATTTTCATTTTGTTTATTGCGCTGAAGGTCGCGGGTTCGACACTTGCTTGGGGCTAATGGTATGATGGCAATAATAATTAATATTCACGTATGTAAAAGTAAGATTGTTAAGCTCCTTTGATAATTAAATAAAAATAACAAAGTACCTACTGTAGATCGTAGACCGTACATATACAATATATGTACATATTATATTTCTTTACATTTTATAGGGCAATTTTCAAAATTTAATGGTGTTTATTGATCTAATTCATACCTACAATGTTTTGTTATTAGAATGGCACCGTTCTAAAATATCTGATTAGGTATCTATTCTAAATGAAACCCCCGTTTAGTTATTTTTTACATTTTAGTGTGTGGAAGTCGGTTTTTTTAAAGTTTTTACTAAGACAAGCGTGCGAGATAAATAAAGCTACCTCGCCAATGTCATATAGGAAAGGGCAACAAAAAAGGTCAATAGATAAAAAATTAATTTGTTAGAATCTTTGTAGTGTATAATCTTTAAATCTTGTCTAGTAGTCACTTACAAAAAAGTGGCACCGACGTCTATATTTTTTGTTTAAAAGGGCGGGAAAACCAAAACGCTTATTTTTTAATATATTAATTGTTATTTTGTATTTCTTAAGATGACGAAGAGTAGAACAAAATACCTTAATAAAATTATAAAATTAAAATAATTATATTTTATAAAAATATCATATTTTAAATTACCAAGAACAATTCGTAAACGTTATTTAAAAACATCCGAATTATATGACAACTAATAATGCGAACTTAGACTTAAGTAGAGGTTTCCCAGACAGCTGTAGGGTATATGAAAGATTAAAATAACAAAGATAGGAGAGCAATGTCGCCTAAATTACCTTTTATTTTATTTTTACAAAATGAAAATATTTATTTTTACAAAATGTCTAAGAATGGCTTTTATTAGTGTTTCAGGACTGGAAAAAAAGCAAATTACAAGTAGATATGTATGTAGGATAAAAAATATGATGAAAATATTTTTAATAAAAAAAAAACATAAGCACAAAGTGTGTAATATTAATTGCAATACTAAGATTACGGCGAACTTTGAAAAACATTGGATAAATTATTTAGCTTATTAAATGGGGTCTGCGAGCCTTGTCTCGGACACCTGTTTAATAGAGTTTGAAATATAAAGTAAAAATTTTCAAGCATTTTCAAGCTTTATTAAAATAAAAATATCACCAAGGCAAACTGGATAATGTATGAAATTCTTTAGAAATATTTTTAAGATTTGCATAACCTTAGAAGTGAGTAAAGGACTAAGCGGGAAAAGTCACTACGTATATCTGATATATTTAAACGAGCAATTTGCATGTATGGGTAATCTATCTATGCAAATAATAAAATTTTGAGTCGAATCTGTACATTAAGTATTTTTTGGAAAATCTTATTGAAATAATCATTATTATCGATATAGATGCCGAATCTATAAATTTTAGAATTTTTGTCTATCTGTCTTTCTGGGAATGCATCACGAGAAAACCACTGGATAGATTTTGCTGAAATCTGGTATAAAGATAGCTGGATATACGGGTCAACATATAGGATACTTTTTACTACGGGAAAATATCTTATATCTGAGAAATCTATACTAAACTTTAAAACGTACCAAGCAGAGCGATGGTGAGACGCTAATTTAAAATAAAAATATATACATTTAAATTCAAATATATACATTTTCCTAATAAATCAGAAAACAATACTATGTGGAAAATAAAAAAGATTGAGGTAAAATTCATTTAAGTATTGTACTAACTTTTTCAATTTCTAGCTGAAGCTAAGTATAGTGATCTTATGAACTTTTTTCAAAATGTTGTAACCTTGGAGACAAGTTTTAAGTTAAAATAAGTTTTGAGCTTAAAAAATCCGTATACTTACTCCAGAGTGAAAATTTATTACTTTAAAATTAGTAACTTAGCGAAATCTGTACATTAAATATTTTTTAAAAACAATGACTGTAACGTTTGTGAACACAGAATATAGACCCCAAAACAATAGTTATCAAAATTTTTGTCTAATGCATTTTTTGTTTATTGGTATGTCTGTTTGGGCACGCTAATATTACATATTACATTACCGTGGTTTGGGTGTACGCGGTTCACACAAAAAGTACGCGACCGATTTTAACTTTTGGTGTAGTGATAGCTTATTACTCGGGTCAACATTAAGGATACCATTTACTAAAATCTTTCAATCTTTCATTCCCACGGGAAAACTCAATAACTGATTCGAATCATCCCTAGAAATTGACGTGGCTAAAGCGGCTAAACAACCCGCAATATCAAACATGAGTCTATCTCCGTAGATACACTCGCAATAACTATTTATATTTAAAACGTACCTACACCTGCACCTGAGTGAAGCGACGGTAAGTCGCTAGTTTTAAGTAAAAACTGTGTTTTCGGAATTTTCGCGAATTATTTTGATTTTATAAGTACATAACACAGTAATAAGAATACATAAATTTCTTTATTTTCAATGAATATACTAATATTAAATGTGAAAGTAAGTTTGGTATGGAAAGTAATTTGGTATGGAAATAATTTGAGATCCTGGGAAGTACAGGATAGTTCATACGGAAATCATACCTTAGGGGGGAGAAAGGGTGGTGGAAGTTTGAATCATTTCTCAAGTAAAGGACTTTTTTTAAAATACTTATCTACTTTTCTATACCTATGTTACATTGTACATAAATTATATTATATAATCTATTATATACAGTCTAATAAATGCCTTATAAGTAGTACCAAGAAAAGAAATTGTAGTGTGTATCCTTTATCTTCTTGGACGAACTGATATGATTTTTCAAAAATGATTCATTATTATTGTATTTACGTAATATACATTACATAACCTTATATATAAATTTATAATTATATAAAATAAATTTGGCAGATTTAATCTCTGTAAAAAAATATTTACAATAATAAACAATCCGACAGCGTAAAAAGTAAACTAAAAAGAAGAGAACAAGTTGACGAAGGAACATAGAAATATTATTATTTATTAATTTAGTTAGACATTTTTAGTTTTATCTATTTAACAATTTCTTATCCTAAATTAATTTAAAACATAATATAAGTTGTATATATTTTTGTAAACGCGTCTTAAAAACCTGTATTTTTGATACCTCACTCGATTAATCGGATGAAAAAAATTTTTCATGACACAAATTGGCGCCTAGGATTCGCCGTTTTGGTTTTTAATGGTACTTATATACCGTATGACACTAGCGATAACAGGACGAATCGAATTACGTATAAATAATCAAAATCGTTTAAGCCGTAATCACGAGGGAACATATGATAGGACGTACATATATACATACACACATACGTACATACATACAGGTCAAACTCGTAACCCTCATTTGGGCTTCGCCGCAGTGGGGTAATAAAAAGATAAGAATGCTCTGTACAAATTAAAAATTATAGTATTAAAAATATTTTTTTTGAGTACAAGTGGGACACTGACATACAAATAATTTTAATATAAATAATGTTAAGGTTAAATAATGAATCTTGATGTTTTTATCTTTTCGGCCCTTACCTTTTGTTATACAAGCTCTTATCTTAAATTTAAGATGTAATAAATTTGAGTTTAAAGCAGCTACCAGTTGTGCTGGCATCAGAAAACAACATCCGTAAAATTGGTCCTTTGTAATAAATATACCTACACTCAACTGAGTGGTAAGTAAATTATTGTGTTATCTATACATTGAATATTTTTCGGAAAATTTTATTGAAATAGACATTATTATCGATACAGAGGCCGAATCTATAGTTTTTGGAATTTTTGACTCTCTGTCTATCTGTCTTTCTGTCTGTCTGTCTGTCTCTCCGTCCGTCCGTCCGTCCGTCCGTACGTCCGTCCGTCCGTCCGTCTGTCTGTTACCGCATCACGGAAAAACCACTGGAGGGATTTTGATGAAATTTGGTATGGTGATAGCTGGTTATCCGGGTCAACATATAGGATACTTTTTACCGCGGGAAAATATCTCATTTCTGCGAAAAAATACAAAAATTGCAATGTAAGAGTATACTAATATGTAAAACCTAAGAATTAGGTTTTTCTTATTTGAACGGGGGCGGAGCCGCGGGCAATGCTAGTTCCTAATAATAATATGAGTAGGACAGTTATTAAAGATATTTGTGACACGATCAAGCCTTAACCATACAAAACTTTCGGCGCACAATTTTTTTGGAAGAAAAAAATCAAATAAAAAGAGTTTGATCAAAATTCGTGATTTATCATTTTAAACATTTGTATGTATTGTACATTCACAAATGTTCATTTTGGAAAGTAATTAATAGTAATTTTATCTTAAGTTGATTCATGTCCAATGAATTTTCGATTGTAGTTAGAACTGAGAAGAAATCGTCACTCATGTTGGTTCTGAAGGCGTAGAAGCGTAGGGTAGTAAGAGATCTCGATATCAATTAGTCGATGATAAAATGCCAAACTATTTAGCGACATTTTTTTATTGTCCATTCCCAGAGCTTGAAATTTTTTTTTTTTTTTTAATACTATTCCGAATTAGTGCTTGACTACGTTCCACCTGATGGTAAGTGGTAACGCAGTCGTAGATGGTAAGTCGCACTAATTCAGTAGCCACCTATTCACTCTTGCCTTGAAGACACCCATATTATAATCGGACGGAAACACCGACGCAGGCAGGTTGTTCCAATCCTTAGCCGTACGTATAATAAATGACGTAGCGAAACGCTTCGTGCGGACGGGTGGAATGTCCACGACATAAGGATGGAGACCAGCCGTTCGTCGAGTTGTCCGATGATGGAAAGGGGATGGGGGAATTAATTCATGTAGTTCCTGCGCACACTCTCCGAAATGTAACCTATAGAATACACAAAGGCTGGCAACCCTACGTCGGTGATCGAGGCTTTGTAGTTAGCTTTTACCAGCGCAGGGTCACCTATAAGCCTTTGAGCACGCCTCTCAATCGAGTCCAAGGCTGACAGATGGCATTTCGCAGCACCAGCCCATATGTGGCTACAGTATTCCACACACGACAGGACTTGCGCTTTATATAAAACAAGAAGCTGTCCCGGCGTGAAATACTGTCGGACCTTTGCAAGGATGCCAACTTTCCTCGCAGCTACATTAGCCTTAGACTCGATGAACCGCCCGTAGTTCATGTTGGGGCTGATGTCCATGCCCAACAACTGCAGACGTTCTGTGTATTCCAAAGGCACATTCCGGAAAGTAGGAGTCAAGGTGAAAGGACTCCTTTTAGTGGTGAACAGGCACGCCTGTGTTTTGGTGGCATTGAAACTCACAAGATTGGCATCGCCCCAAGTGGAGACTGCCCTGAGTGTGAGATTCAACCGCTATACCATGGCCTCTCTTTCGGACTGAATTTGATCTCTACTGGCCCGAGGATTCTGCAGGTATCTCTCTACAATAGTGCTGTCGTCTGCGTACCCATAGATACCGGGTATAAGCAGATCGTTGATATGCAGCAGAAACAAGGTTGCAGAGAGAACAGACCCCTGAGGAACTCCTGAGTTGGTCTTTAAGGGTTGTGATGAACAACCATCAACCACAACTCTGAGTGATCGGTCGCTTACACGCTTTTTTCACTTATAGAAGGACACTTGTTCTTGAATGCATTTGGATGTGTGTATTCAGCCCTTTTTAACGTCCCACTGCTGGCGGATTTCACATGTCTTTCGAAAACTTGCTAGGTTCTCTCAGACATGCAGGTTTCCTCACGATGTTTTTCCTTCACCGTAAGGCAAGTGGATACTTAAAAATTAATAACACAAATCGAACATTAACAGAACCCTCTTTAACGTTTGAAAGAAGACTAGAGTGCGAATTACGAACTCATTCATATCTCATTCATGTAAATAACCATGAATCGACAGGTCTATGAATGAAAAACGCTTCAAATTATAGAGTAGAGAAGCACTGACTTCAAATTATTGAATGTTGGCGGCCAAAATACTATTTCTTCAACTTGAAATTACCTATGGGATCAGTTAATATAGATTTTATTCAGTTTATAGAGTGTTTTTCAAGGGACCGGGGAAAAATTTCAAATTATATCGAGAGATTCAATATAACGAGTGTCAAATTATCGAGAGTCGACTGTATTTGTAAGTTTGTATGTAGGTATCTCTGAAACTCAGTAGTTTCGTTTTCAATTCTGAATTTCTTTTCACAAACAAGAAGTTGTGTTACCGCCGGGTGCTATAGAATAAACTTTATTTGAGGGCGGAATGACCGTCGAGTTATTTTGTTAAGATATTTTAGGGACGCATCCGAGCGAAGTGAGGCTTAGTCGCTAGTTGTCAATAAATGGCTCAACAACAAGAACGAGAAATAGAATGAAAACATTTATCACAAAGGCGAAGATGCGGGCAGAAACTAAAGAAAATCGGGAAAGCGCATATTATATTTTGGTTATGTTATTATGTTCTTGAAATGCTTTCTGCGAATCCGACTTGATTCAAACCAGACCTATGTACAATGTTTATCTACTTTGTTCACATATGACTAAAATTAAATATTTTTATTTTATACGCATCTTACTAATATTATAGATATGAAAGTTTAGATGTTTGGATGTTTGGAGGGATGTTTGTTACTCAATTACGCCGTAACGGCTGAACGGATCTGCAGCACATAGGCTACTTTTTATTCAGAACGAGTACGTAGTAAGTAAATGTAGTACATAAAAATACTAGCGGCTTACCCTCGGTTCGCTCGGGTTCGTCTCTAGAAAAGCAATAATAAATCTATTCCACGGGAACCGTACATTTTTCCGAGATAAAAAATCTATCTCTGTGCCAAATTTCATCCAGACCTGTACAGCCATTCTGGCGTGATTGAATAACAAACATCCATACAAACATCTAAACTTTCATATTTATAGTATTAGCAAGATTTTCACACGCAAACAATCTCCTGTCACTATCATACTCCGTTGGTACGATAATTCGACACGAACGATGAGAGATCAGGCGCCGTACCAACGGATTTACGTGCTCTTCAAGACACGGGGTTGTAATATCCCAACTTCCCAACAACGGGCTGTTACTAAAAATTATTAACAGAGAAACTTCGTAATTAACCACCAAGATAGTGAATATATTAAAATAAAATATAAAAACTGCACTGCTCCCATAAGAGACTGGAATAACTATGTATTTTTAACATAACTTTGAAATTTCAAGTTGCTGTAACTTTATAACTACAAAATATTACCCATCTGGTTTTCATACACAACTATTTGTAAAGAGTGATGTCTATCTATTTTTATATATAACAATCTCTATAAAAGTAATGCGAAACTAATGTAAACAATGTTCTATAAAAACTATGAGCATTTAAGAAACAAAAACATCAAGCAACGGTAGAAAACTTTAAAGTATTCCAATAGTTTTATATTTATGTTTCTGTATACGTTAGTATTTTAGTACATATCTATATAGCATCCATACATAATGCTTTTTTTTATATATTTTTTTCACCTCTTCTAGAGCTTATGCTCTATATACTTTAGATTACTCTCAAGATATTAAGATCCTAATAACAAACAGAATACGCAGTTGCGATGAGAAATTATTAGACACAAAACATAAAATGAGCATATAAGTGTATTGTTAATAATTACTCATTAATATTTAGAGTACATATTTGGGAACTTTTGGGTTACAATGAGTTTCTTAGAATCCATTACCCGTTCTCCTTTGAATGTTGAAAGTAATATAAAACGTTATTAAAAAAGTAAATGTTATTGGACATGTTAATTAAACAAGTACATTATTTTACTGAAAGTCAAAGGTTTGAACGGAAAATAATACCTGCGTATAAAGAATTGGCGAAAGAATCTTAGGGTCTATTGTAGAAGACTTTTTTTCCCTTTTTTTACAAATGGGTTTAATAAACTTTTAATATCTATCTAAAGACTGTACTAGTAAAACATGCTCACTTAAAAAGTTTAGCCTTCAGAGGGTCGGATAGGTCACTATCGATTGGACTTCGACTCGCTCGACCTCTTGATTGAATTACACGAAGAAAATCATTCAACTGTTATTTGTTCAGCTTCCTCGGAGTTGGGCACTCTTGAGAGACTTAGTTGCGCAGGAAAAGTCTGCGACACAATGTACGCTGTGGCAGCAATGAGTGTTTGACTGTGCTCGATCTGCGAACTGTAAATACTGCATTACATTCTACTTTTCATGTGACTCCCAGTACTTAGAAGTCCTAAGTATCTAAGCATTACGACAAGTTTAAAGTTACTTTCTCTTCCTTCACCTAGGATTCATAAAACTAGAGTATTAGTTTATGTTTTAATATTTCTAGTATAAGAACCAAGTTCGAGGAAATTTTTGCTCTAGGTGCCATCTCCAGACCTTGGGGAGGATCTGTTAATTGAATGAAGGTCTAAAAAATGTTTTATTTAGTTGTTTTGTTCTATCCGCAATATTAAAATAGAATTATTAAAACCGAAACTCCATGAACGAAGCTCTTTATCAGTTCGTCTGAACAAAATAAAAGTATTAAGCTGATTGATCCACGAATCGGGATATGCATGCACAACGAGCTTTGTCTGTCAGAAAAGCACAGGGCAAATAAAAATGAAAGTCACGTGTTTAATGCGATGTTCACTTTGTTTCACAGTTTTTAAGCTCTGTTCATCCAGAAATCGGAATATCTATCTTGTTATTTGCAGGAAAGTTTTGTTTACAAAGTTTTATATTTGGTTTTAAGTTATTGCAGTAAGTTATGGTGTTGGACTTTATTATTGTAATAAAACGAGTATATATTGAAATTCTAACATGAAATGAGCACGCGTTAAAATATT
Organism: Brenthis ino; assembly: GCA_921882275.1. Classification (NCBI taxonomy): domain Eukaryota; kingdom Metazoa; phylum Arthropoda; class Insecta; order Lepidoptera; family Nymphalidae; genus Brenthis; species Brenthis ino. The sequence continues at coordinate 22,751,095 of OV170225.1, read as the reverse complement.
TATTAGAGCCTTATTCATTACTAAATTTACCATTATCAATTATGAATGACTTTGCACCTCGTTATGAAATTTTATTAATCTGATTATGTTAATAAGGTTATTTAAAAGGTAATCGTATCCTTAAAATTAATGGAAATAATTCTATTTCACATTCTATTTCACAAGCTCTTCATTTAATCTTTGTGTTCTTGCTTATTGATCTAAAATAAATATCAGAAAATAAGTTTACACTAACCCAGATAATATACACAACTATCTAATATTGTAATAAGATTTTATAATATTGTACACGATATAGCTATAATCCTAATAGTGCGTCATCTGCGATAGATTGAACAAGGCTTATCTGGCAGTCTATTGCGAAATTAATTAACTTATCGCAGTTGTAGCAATTTACAGCCGCACTTGTGACTGATATCATTTCATCTACTCATACTATCATACACTACTTTAATTTAATTGCACCTGCTTCTAAATATGCTTATGTTGAGTACAATACTAGGCGAAAGCTTTTTTACATATTTACAATTCTGACTTTCTGGATGGAATTAGATAAAATTTAGTACACAGTCTATGACCTGGTATATTACATAGGCTACTGTTAGTAATAAAATTTGCTAAATGATGGTGCTGCCTGTATCAAAAACAATACAAAAGGTTTCATTAAAATAATATAATACTTAAACTTTTCTACCACGGGAATGCATTACCAGAATAAACAGCATCATAATTCTTAGTTCAGGACATGGTGGTCATGGTCTATTTGTGTGCCAAGTTTCATTTACGTAAATATTGCATGTAGGTACTTGTACTTGATAGAAGCCAAATAAACAGTTTTGAGAAGTTTGTCTGCATTTCTCTTTTATTGTACATCATACAAGAACATTAACATTAGGATTTCAACCGGATATTTTACTATACAAGTAACTATACTATATGTAGTATTCATTGATTTTTACTGAACATAGTAAAACAGGGTACAAACATACGTGAACTAAAGTTTGAAGTACACTGCCACCGCCACAGGCAAATTAGTAGTTATGTCAATAACAATAAACTAAATAATTTCTTCACAATAAGTATTTCTTAAGATAGATCCTATCAAATACATAACATGTAAAAAAATTCAAGTCTCGCAGCGCAGTTCTTCTACCGCAATAATTTTTGAGATGTTTGCGATTTTTTGCGATTATTAATTTATTTTAATGTTTCTTGCTATGGAGTCTTCGGTGTGCGCGTCAGACTCGCACTTGTCTGATTTTTTATGTACAATGCACGCATGTCCTTTGGTTTGGTAAAGTTGATATGGAGAACAAGTGCGCAAAGCTGAAATTTATTGAGTTCCTTTTACCTGGAGAAGGCGATTCACTCGCGTATTTATTATATATATATATATATATATATATATATATATATATATATACATATATATCATTAGTGCGCTTATATTTTTTGTGATTTTAGCGTGATGCTTCATACTAGGCCTTTAATAATTTTATATTAGGTACGTTAAAGAGCGTTTATTTCTTTGTTCGTTCATTTTGTTTGTTTGTTTGTTTGTTTGTTTGTTTGTTTGTTTGTTGGGGAATACTAATCGCTGGTATCATTGACCTAGTTAGTGATATGACTAAAACAATGATAATGAAAATATAACTTAATGATAGTTAATCAGATTAAACTTACGTTCAAAAATTTCATTTATCTCTTTGTTGTTGCATTATATAGATCTTTGATATAGAATTAAAATAGCTTAAATCCTAAGCTAGTGGATTATTTAGCTTCAAACAATATATTTCAAACGAAACTCTTAAGGTTTCTGGTATGCTAATTCTTCTAACGAAGTCACTTTGACTGGAAACTTCTAGAGAAATAGGTATATGAAGATGCTTAATATGTTAGTTTCAGTAAACTAATTTTATTCTTGTTTCCTGCATGAAAAAGTTGTTGGCATCAAAAAGTAGCGTCGGTTGTTTTTGTTTGCATAAAAATATGAGATAATTACATAATTAACATATTTGATATAATAAAAGAAAGCTTTTGTACATGTTAAAATTTTATTCCAACATTTTAAATTAATGTATCGTTTAGCCGTTATAGATTGCAATAGAAGCAAACGGATAAATAAAATTATTAAGAGTATTTGAGGATTTTGTATCTGAGAATTAACAATATAAGTTTTGTATATAAAATAAGAGTTTTTAAATAGTCAAAAGATGTTTGAAGGCAATTAATACTGTTACGTATTATGTACAGAATATGGATCCCAAAATAATAATTGTTGAAATTTTTATCTATTTGTTTGTTTATGTTTGCTTTTCACGCAAAAAGTACTTAGCAAATTTTATCAAAATGTTGTGTAGTGCTAACTTATTACTTGGGTCAACGTTTAGGATACCTTCTACTATAGAAATTTTTTTCATTTCAACGGGAAACATCAATAAATATTTTGGTTATTTTCAGATTTATTTATACGTATTTTTTCTTTATTTTTGGTTCCCGATGTTTCAAATACTCATGCAGAAATCATGGTCAAGGGACACTAAGCTTTTTGATGTCTCAAAATGATTAGTTTAAAGAAAAAACATAAACTTTTGTTTCACAATAGTTGTCAAGTAAAATTTTTTTTTAAAATTAAGGTAAATATTTCTAAGCAACTCTTTTATTTGTCGTTAACATTGCATCCGATCTTCCTCAATCTTTTTACAAATGGAGTAGGTAAATTCGAAAAAAATCAGGTACTAGAGCTTTCGAAATTCTTCTTTTTCGCTTATTTTTATAAAAATATAAAGAAAAAAGTCATTATCGCTTCACTTATTACTTAATATTGTATTCGATTAATCAATGAAAAAATGAGCGAATTTTATCTAATTAGTCGCCGTGTGCGAAAATCGGTTTGATTCAGTAACAAATCAGTAGGCAACCAACGGTTCGCGCACGGTAATATTATACCTGTGTAACATTACGTGGTTCGCGTCCAGTCGTGTAGCTGATATAAGCTGTGGGAGAAAGGCCTTACACTTATTACGACTTACTCGCCCTACTCGCTCTCATTCGCCTGTCATGTCATGTCCATTCAAGTGTCTGTGTAACATGCAATAAGAAACTTCATTCGAACTCAAATCAGATTCCATGTAAATTTTTACTTTAATTTAATTATGTAAGAATTAAATATCATAACGCAACTATAATGATTTTTTTTAAGTATTTGTTTTTAGAACATTATAAATACCTACCTACATAACAATCTTTATATATATAATTCTTCTGTAAGTGTGTATGTCACTGAACTTCTCTCAAACGACTGGACCGATTTTGATGAAATTTTTGTGTGTGTTCAAGGGGATCTGGGAATGGTTTAGATTCACAATTTGAATAATAATTTTCATCAAAAAAATTATTAAAAAAAGTTTGAAATTTTCAAATTAAAGACGTGTAGACAGGACAACATCTGTCGGGTGTTTTAAATTAGACTTTAAGTAGGAATCGACTACCTTCTTTTTGATATTTATTAGGTAAAGTATTATTATAGAAATATGAATAAAAATAAAATTTATTTAAATTTCTTGCGTAGACACTTTTATCCTGTAACATAGAAAAAATACATAGAGGGTATAAATAGAGGCTCTGTCACGTATAAAATATAAATAGAGGTTTTGTCACGTATGAGTAGAGGCTTTGCTCTGTTACGAGCCGACACTTCTGTCAATTTAATTGTGATAGAACTTTGCAGAGCGAACAGAATTTGAATTCGTAAGAAAGTTACTGATATATTATTCTTCAAAACTTAATTATAAAAATAAAAAGAAAACTGACTGCATAATAAAGGAACATAGTATAATGCAGTCGGAGACATACATAGTACACGTATAGAAAGATTCGCAGTAATTTAACACTTGCATGTCTCCGACTGCATAAAACTATCTACATAATAACTTTATCAGTTTATTCCCGTCTTTTTAGTTCGTTCTTTATGCAGTCGGGTTTTTTATCCATTTCTTATATATATATATATATATATATATATATATATATATATATATATATATATTATTTAAAAATTTCTTATACCTTTAAACATACTTACCTATTATAAATGGTGTATATTTTTGTGATCGTCATTTTGATACGCTACTCGATAGGCTTGCAAAAAAAAGAAGCATGCAAGAAAAGAGACTTTTTTTATAAACCGAAATTGTCACCTGAGATCCCCCATTTTGATTTATAATAATATTTTTGAAGCCTATAACACTGTTATCAAGATGAATTTAATGACGTATGAATCATCCAAATCGATTAAGTCATTTAATGATTACGAGGGAACATGAGATAGGACATACATTACGTACACATAGACATACAGGTCAAACACATAACCCTCCTTTGGGTTTCGCTATAATCGAGTGAAAAATAGCCTTTATAGCTGCACTTGATTAAAAGAAAACGCAATTTTACTGCGTAGTAGGAAGCCAGAAGTACGAGTATAAATGTAATTTGTGTACCTAACAGAAAAATTTGTCTACCGAATATACAAGCTGAATGAACATTATTTCCTAAAATTTTGAAGTAATGGCCAAAGTGGACATAGACTGAAAAAAAGGAGATTTCATTTGTATGTTTTAGAACCGTATTGTTTTGGTTTCAATTTATTACACGTTTCTTGACCACACCAATTTAAAAATATATAAATATTTATGCTCCACTTTATTATGGTAATGTAAAAATGTACCAATTTTAATGATCAATCATCATAAACTCAGGTTAGTACCTACTCCTTCTCACTCATGGCTTAATGAAATGGAACATTATCACGTTGAGAGGGAAACGACCAAGAACATGAAACGTGCTCTTAGACACAAGTGTTTTATACATCACCAACTTATCAACTCCAGGCTGCTTCATATTGGTAGAAACAACCAATGTTTACCATCAATGTTTAATGGATTTATATGGATCTAAAAGACTCGAACCCAGGACGTTGTGATCAGAGCTGTAACCAATCAATTAGACATCTAGTACCTTAGTATAGTTGTACTTTTATTTCCTTATATACCTAAGCTATACCTATGTCAAGAATACGAGTATACCTTTTAACACATGCTGTATAATTGTATGAAATTACGTTTGTAGTATTTAATTAAACGTGTTGCGAATACAACACTGTATAACGAGTAAATTTTCTGTTTACTATTGAAATACAAGCCGTGATTTATGAGCTCATTCGCTATGAGGCTACAGGGACTTGAAGAACAAAATGTTAACTTGATTAGTTTGTTACTAATTAATGAATTTAGGTTTAAACTTGGTCATTTGTTAATATTTGTAGGGTGGATTGAGACGTCTGAGAATAAAACGAAATTCTTGCAAAATGTACAAAAAAATGATTATATGTCCAAAATTATAAACATACGAATATTAACTTTCACTATTAAAAAGCTCTAAAACATGTCGTATCCAGTAACTAGATGGTGATATAGCTTTCTTGGCTATAACACATAATATTTTACTAAACTATTTTAAAGATTTCGGTCATTCATCGAATTGACAAACACCCTAAACTTCCTTACATTTTGAAAAGTGAAAATTCGCTTAATTTAGTGAAAAATAATTATCGCCTCGACAAGCAACGTAGTATATGCTGTGTTATATATTTTGGACGATTATTCCATCTTTTATTAAAGTAGGTTAGGTAACGTGAAAAACAAAGTGATTTTCTCAAAAATTGTAAATTATAGCAGTGGATTTGGGCGAGATGACATCGCACAGGACCGAGCGGCCGAGCAACTTTAAAATGCTATCTATCTCTTCAAAACTATCAGTTTTTTAAGATCAGCTTAAATTTTGTTTTTCATCTATAAAGAAATCGTGAAACTTCTAGATTGAAACAAACGATTCGTAAAACACAGTGCGTTACATCTGCGTTATTGTAGGTATACAATAATGGAGAAGTTTCCAATTATTTTTATGTATTAAATATAAAAATTTAAGTAAAATATAACAAAAGTATGAAATAATTATTAAAATATCCTAACAAATGAAAAAGTTATGAAACTTTTAAAGTTGTGCTTGTAAGAACAATTTCGTCACACGATTTGAACAACAGAAAAAACTAATTTCTCAGTCATTTATTGACAGACTAGCGGCTAACCCTCACTTCGCTCGGGTTCGCCTCTGGAAAAACAAAAACAAATCTTTCCTTAGGGAACCATATATTTTTCCGGGATAAAAAGTAGCCTATGTGTTATATTACTATAATCTATCTCTGTGCCAAATATCATCCAGATCGGTTCAGCCGTTCTGGCGTGAAAGAGCAACAAACATCCACACATCCATACAATCATTCACATTTATAATATTTATTGATTATTGATAGATTAAAAAAATCCCTGATTTATTAATTTTGATCTATATTTTAATTCCATTGCGTTAAATATGATATTAAAAACATCATGAAACTTCTCCATTGTATTTGTATTACAGTAGGCAGTACATTAAATATAATGTCAAAGACCTTCATTTTATAGGCTTAGAAAATAATTAAAACAAAAAAAAATTCAACAACTCTTTTTATATTAATTTTAATGAAAATAAAACTAAATGGATCAAAACCAAAACATAGCCTAAAAATAAGCACTACACTTCAGAATAATAATTAATTACGCACTGAATAAACAGAAAATAAACAAAACGATGCAGAATATTTACCGACAAAAATTTACAATATAGAAATTTTGCTCAGTGTGAAATTTTGCTCATATCGTAATTTATATTATACTAGCATTGCCCGCGGCTCCACCCACGTCCAGATGACCAAAAACCAAATTCTTAGGTTTTACATATTAGTTTTTGTTTTTTTTTTCTCAGAAATGAGATATTTTGCCGCGGTTAAAAGTATCCTATATGTTAACCCGGATAACCAGCTATCACCATACCGAATTTCATCAAAATCCCTCCAGTGGTTTTTCCGTGATTCAGTAACAGAGAGACAGACAGACAGACAGTCAGACAGACAGACGAAAATTCTAAAAACTATAGATTCGGCCTCTGTATCGATAATAATGTCTATTTCAATAAGATTTTCAAAAAATATGTGATGTACAGATTCTGTTTAGGTAAAATTTTATTATATGTATAGATTAAAATATTAAACTCCCCAATTTTTAATGAGACTACGATAAGTCTCTTAAAGCTGTTCTGATAAACCGATTACATAACAAAATTTGTTCATAACTGCTTTAATAAAAGTCTGTTCATCCAGAAGCTTATTAATAGCGCTTACCTACAGAGCCGTGGAAGTAAAAAATTGAGATGAATCCGTATTCATTATATATTCATTCTCTAAGGGACGAAGACAAAAGTTGAATTTTATAAAATTTTAATTTTATATTAAACGTAATATATAATTTATTAAATGAATGCTTTAAGTGTTCTTGTTCTAAAACGTACATATAAGCATTTATTTAAAAGGGTTCCTTAAAACCGATATAATAAAATCACATATACATATGTTAGTCTATTTGCAATTACAGCCATTTTTTTTCCTAAAAAGCCGAATTCGGAATATACCAGTGTATCTAGATATACATTCATATCCATACTAATATTATAAATGTTAAAATGTGTTTGTTTGTTTGTTTGTTTGTTTGTTTGTTTGTCCTTCTTTCATGTCGAAACGGAGTGACGGATTGGCGTGATTTTTTGTGTGGAGATAGTGGTGCGCTGCAGAGTGACATAGGCTACTTTTTACCGCGGGAGATTATCTAATTAATACGGGAAAACACGTTATGATACAATCCAAAATAATATTTATGATCAGAATTACTTGAAACTTAGTATTAATGATCTTCAATAAAATTAAATAAATACGTGTTTTAGCATTTTTCGAAATTCATCCTATAAGGGGGTAGAATAGGGGGAGAACGTTTGTATGAACCCCAACTTTTTAGTTTTTTATTTGTAGTTTAGCGCGAGCGAAGCCGCGGGTTATGCTAGTCATACATATAAAGGTAGGTTGCCTGTTATGTCCAGTGCATGGAGAATATTGTATGTAAGAGGTCACAAAAATAAATGGATGAATCAGATTTACATACCTACATTATATTTACATGTTTTTTTTATTTCAAAATGTATAATTTAAAAGGATTGACCATTTTCCTTCCCACCAAAGGTTTCATAAATTGTATTGACCAAAATGTTACTGTCGTGTCCTTAAAGGTACATTTAATATTACAATGAGTCCATTTAATAAATCCAACACAATGTATTACGGTAATTTAATAGCATTTAATTACTTCTCTAAAACTATACGAACAAGCTTGCAATATATAGGTAATAATAGATACATATCTATACCATATACATAAAATGAAATAGTAATAAATTGAAATCTATTATCATTTAGCAGGAAATAGATAGTCGATCCCTTGCTCTATGAAAAACAAAAACAAGTCTATCCCAAAGGAACCGTACATTTTTCCAGTAAAAAAAATATCCTATGTTCTATTCCAGACTAAAATTTATCTCTGTGCCATATTTCATGCTGATCCGTTTAGCCGTTCTGGCGTGATTGAGTAACAAACATCCATCCATCCAAACTTTTGCATTTCAATGTACAAATCTGGATGGTCACAGAGATAGATTATATAGTCTGGAATATATACGGAATATATATGGAATATATATATGGAATAGGTTATGTTTTAACCCAGTAATATTTTGTATGAATTGGCTGATCAAAAAACTGTTTTCGTACGCTTTTATGGCTAACGCTGGCTAAACCTTAAATATACATAAGCAAAATAACGTACAAGAAAATTGTAGGTCTTAAAAATACCTGCAGAAAAGTTTGCGATAGCATGTGTCTATATCCTGAGGTACACTCACAATAACTTTTTTATCTTTTAAAATCGTACCTAAGGACGCACCCATGCGAAGCAAGAATAAGTTTCTAGGTATTAATAAAGCCTTTGATGTAAGTTATATTAATTCCAACTTCTAAATGTAATTTTATATGGTTCTAAAAAAAAGAAGAAGAAGAAGAAATATATATAATCAATCAAATAATACACTTCACGCTTTATACAATCGCACAAATGTATGCCGATGATACTTTCATTGTACATTAACCCATAACATTATACTCGTAAATATAATATTTCACTGTTTTATTTCAAGTGATAGGCGTACAATGCAAGAGAGATAGCGGGAAATGCTGAACTACAAAAGCTATGAAGTATAATTCGACTTTTTTTTTTCAATTTGCAGTAAAAATCATCTTTACTTTCGTGAGTTGTAAGGCTTAGATTATTCTTAAAAACTTTCTACAAGATAAAAACTCGTATTATCCTCTCCGCTGACTTGATTGATGATAAAAGAGCTGATTTATTATTCGCTTAAAGAATCTGCATAGTGATTCAACTGGGGAATGCTAGTAGGTATTGCTTGGGAATTCAGCTAGGTTGCCTAAGTCTGATCTGGTCTGGTCTAAAAGTTTACTACTATATACTTAATAAATGTATAGCGCCATATATAATATCTATCCCAAGGCCCACTAGAATATTTTTTGTTAGAAATCTAATTAATAAAATTGCAAAGAAAAATAATATTATTCACAGTAGAGTTTATTTGAGCGCAATAAGTTAATTTTATTTATTTATTTATTTATTTATTGAACTACCAACAAAAGTTACAATATTATAATACTTAAACTTAGGTTACATATAATTTATCATGATAATTGCACTTTTAATTATAGGTAGTTACAACTTGCTAACTTTAACAGGCTATCACATTAGTATTAATTAATAGTATAATAATAATTCCAATTTAATTTAAAAAAAAATAATTCATTAAAATTACAAATTAAAAAATATATAATTTTAAAACAAAAAAATCAATAATAACTAATTTAAACAATTAATATGTACCTATTATGTTTATATTTATATTTATAGCATAAAAATTAAAAGTTGAGAAACAGCATGCAATCAAATTAATAACAATTTTTTTTTAAAAGAAAGAAAGATTAATATTGAATTTGATCAAGATAGCAATTAATTTTTTTTTAAAGGCGTTGAATGTGTCATGCAAAATGTCTACCCCCCTATTTTCCGAAGTAATGCCATTATAGGTTCTAGCTATTCGGTTAAGTGGCGCATTTTTTCCTAGGTTCGTTTTATGTTTATTAATTCGAAAGTGGGCAATTTGCTTTCTAGAAGTTCTCACTGGTAAATTAATATTTACTTTCGACAGTAGAGTCGGGCAATCGATTCTGTTATTTAGCAGCTTGGATAGAAACATTAGATCTAAAAGCTTTCTTCTTGCGTTTAGAGATAGCTGACGAATATGCTTTAGTTTGCTTTCATATCCTGTGCAGCAATTAGGAAACCTGAACCAATATGTTAAGAACTTCAAAAACTTTTTTTGAATACGTTCAATTCTATCAACATGGATATTGTATTGAGGCGACCAAACAACAGAACAATATTCCAATCTACTTCGGACAAAACAATTAAAAAGCAATAATACAGTTGTAATTTTATGGAATTCCTTTGCATGTCTGAGAACAAACTCTAATGACTTATAAGCTACTTTCGAGACATAATCTATATGTGAAGTAAATTGCAATTTTGAATCCAAGAACACCCCTAAGTCGCAGACAACATCCACTTGGGCTATAGTCACATCCGATATTTTATATTCATAATTTATCTTTTTCTTTTTACGTGTAAACTGGATGTAATGACATTTTTTTGCATTTAGATTCATTTTATTAGCCTTACACCATTTATATAGTTCATCTAAATCATTTTGTAAATATATCGCGTCATCATAAGTTTGGATTTTTCGAATCATCTTTAGGTCATCGGCATACATATATATTTTTGAGTACTTGAAAATGTTTGTTATATTATCTATAAAGATATTAAACAATATAGGTCCCAAAATTGATCCCTGTGGTACACCTGAGTTAGCCGTAAATGTTTTACCATATTAGTATGTTTTTTGAGTGTGTATTTTAGTTTTGCAAAAACTTTTTCCCATTTTTGTATTTCCTTTAAAAAGTTAATTTTAATATTAATATTAATATTAGCAGAACCCGCGGCTTTGCTCGCGCTAAAACTACAAAAAAACTCTAAAGAGATAGGTTTACTACAAATTTTCATTCCCTATTTTACCCCCTTATGGGATGAATTTCGAAAAAAGCTAAAACACGTATTTATTTTATTGTATTGAAGAGCATTAACACCAAGTTTAAAGTAATTTTTATCATAAATATTTTTTTGCGTTGTATTATAACTTGTTTTCCCGTGGGAATGAAAGAATCTCCCGCGGCAAAATGTAGTCTATATCACTCTCCAGCCTTTCAACTATTTTCACACGAAAAATCACTCCAATTCGTCAGTCCGTTTTGACGTGAAAGAAGGACAAACAAACAAACAAACACACTTTTATATTTCTAATATAGTATGGAAGTATGGATATATCCACAATATTTTTTGGAGCTATTTTTGTTTTGTAGGTAATGGACTGTAAGCGCGAACGTACATCATTATTGCAATCGTGTTCACTTTTAGGGTGCGTACACATGATGGAGGCTATTACCACTACCAAAGATTTATAAAACTTTTCGTTCTATATACGAGTACTTAAGTACTCTTGAAAGCCTGTATAATATGAAGTCTGTTTTACATTCATAACAGTATGTTGGGTTTTAGCAAGGTACTCTGTACCGCGCGACAAGTCTCCGATAAATTTCGCAGCATTGGGTTTACTCTTGTAAAATCTATAATATAAATGGTGAAAATGGTAGAATAATTTCGGTACGCTATCTCTTATCTTTACTTCCTTAAAAATATATTACTGACTAATAACTTTTATTCTTATAAGATGAAAGGTTTCCTTGTAAATAACATTGCGAAAATTCACTTTACTTTTATGACGCTACCTTCAGTAAAGTGCAAAGATAAAAGAGGATATCTTTAAGATATCTAGATCAAGATGATATCTTTATCATCCTGAGAATTTGCATACAATAATTGCATATTATAAGGATAAAATTTAACCAATAACTTAATTTACCTGGATTTAAAAAAATGTGGTAGTACTCCCTGCTTTGAACTTTTGAACAATTTGATCATTATTTATTATTTAAAGCTTAATTGACCGAACGACGAGTCTGGCAATTTTTTTTTGTTTTATGGGACTAAGGGGGCAAAAGGGCAGGAGGCTCACCTGATGGAAAGTGATCACCCATTGACCTCTGCAACATCGCAAGGCTTGCAGATGCGTTGCCGGCCTTTAAGAAAGGAATACGCTCTCTTCTTGAAGGTGGCCAGGTCGTAGCGGTTCGGAAAGACCGCCGGCGATAGCTGGTACCACAGAGTGGTTGTGCGGGGCAGAAAATACCTTAAAAATCGCACTGTTGTGGAACGCTGAACATCGAGGTGGTGTGGATGGAATTTACTATTTTGGCGCGATGTCCGATGATGAAATTCAGCAGCCAGGATCAGTCCAAACAATTCCTCGGAACACTCCCCGTGATAGATGCGGTAGAAGATGCAGAGTGATCCAACATCTCTACGCAGAGCTAAAGGATCAAGCCGATCGGAGAGAGCTTGATCGTCGATAACTCGAATCGCCCTACGTTGTATGTGGTCAAATGGAAGTAGCTGGTACTGGGGAGCTCCCGCCCAAAGTAATATTCGCGTAAATCTAAGTATTATTTTTTGTACATATTATATGTTTTATTACCCTTACAAACTTATAAGGAAAAATTGTATATAAAAAAACATGATTGTACTTTATGTACGCACGTAAGAAGTTATAATTCTTTGGCTTAACAGAACAAAAATAGCTTCATCTTAGCTTTATCATAGAAATCTTTAGCTATTTTTGTTCTGTTAAGCCAAAGAATTATAACTTCTTACGTGCGTACATAAAGTACAATCATGTTTTTTTATATACAATTTTTCCTTATGTTATAAGTGTGTAAGGGTAATAAAACATATAATATATACAAAAAATAATACTTAGATTTACGCGAATATTTGACATTTTAAATAAAACTATCTTTTCTGATTTTTTCGCGGATTTATTGTGATTTTTGGTTGCTTTAGAGCAAACATGGTCACGGCAGAGTCTCTCCTGTGATAGTTTAATTTAAAATATATAAAAAATGTTAAGAATTTATTAATAAGTTGAATTATATTATTTTCTTTTTATATACCTAAATATTCGTTTGGCAGAAACAAAAGTTAATAACAGTATTTTTTTTGTACGATGTGCTTTACTTTGTACTTTCTGGCAACTCAATTAACACTATTTTACATTAAGTTTATGCCATTAAACTTTAAATGACCACCGACTTCGAATAACTTTAATTAGGTTGGTTTTTCAACATTTTGTTACTGTAATCTACTTACTGTTATTACTCTACTAGATAGTAGTATAAGGCAACAGTTGGTTTTCCATATATATAATAAAATTGTAAGGGGATCAAAGTTACACGAGAATACATTAGTTATAATATTAATAATTATTTTTTGGCAAATTTGGGATATGTTAAGAAGTATTAAAAAAGATTTAGATGTTTTGTTCTGATTAATCCGTCTGTTTAACCGTGTATAACTCAAGAACGACTGAAATAAACCATAATAATATAATTTTACATAGTTATTGCTTGTCCCAGAAACCAAATCAATATTTACAAGCTTTTATTTAGTTTTGCCAATCAAAACATATAATTTGAATTTTACCCACTTCCCGAAGTATAATGTGGCTCCAATTTTGAAAATATTAGGTATGTGTATATGTATTGTACATGCAGTCAATACTATTTCTGACCTATATAGTACTGAACTTTTTTACTTACCATTTAACTAGTTTTGACAAGTATTATAGTCCTAGGTGTTTTACAGGGTCTGAAGATTGAGCCGGAACGTGACCACAGGAAATTTGTGATAAAACCACGCAACTCCATTCTCCTCCTCCATCGAGTTTGGACGAGTCCAATTTTCTTGGACGAATCTAATGTTCATTTCAACAATGAAAGAAAATGAAATTTGAATTAATTTGAAAACTGTTATTATAAAAATGTGGAAATTTATTATAAGGAAAAATATATAACGAATAGGTACATGTAATTTTACAGGTGCGCATATAATAATGTTTTTTCACCCAATTAATATTTCGACGAATTTTCCTTTTATAATCTTGAGTTTTTTTATAATCTTATTCCACTATTAAATTATCAATGTATAAATTCTGTGAACAGACAAAATTTAACGGGCATTGACCGTTGGGAGACCCTTAATTGTTAACATTGTTACCTCTTTAGCCTTATCTTAATTTGTAACTACAATTGATTGAACTTCGAAATTCCAAGATAAGTACCTAAATAATGATTTCAAGGGGGATTATTGAGTCTTTAAGTGTAAGATATTCTTCGATTGTTGATCGAAGAAGATATTGTTTATATGTTGTCTTTAGACAGAATGTCTCTAAGTTTTATAAATAATAATATCATGTCAGAATTTTTATAAAAATATTACTTCAGTTAGTTATAATGTGTTGTGAAAATTATCGATGCAATGTGTGAAAATACGCAAAATAAAAATTACATTTAGAATTTCTAATAAGAGAGAAAGGTAGAAACCTTTTTCTTTTTATATTCAAGAATTAACGTTCCACTAATAAACAAAAAAAACAGGTTATGTTCATGATGTAATATTAAGCATAGCTAAAGGAAGATATGATTTAGACAAGTCAGGAAGTTTTCAAAGGAATTTCATTTGCTATCTCCCAGGTTATTCAGATTTCTCTGATCTTTAGTAAAGATGATCATAATTTTATTATATTGCTTAATATAAAATCCTTATAGGTAAATATTCTTGCAAAAATCATACGAAGGAATACAAACACAGCCTGCCATAGTGCCATGTGTTCCAGAATGATTAAGTTACCGTCCAAATGTATTGTTTTTGGTACAAAAGGGAGAGTGGAGTAAATGAATTATGTTTTCATATTTAATTAAATTAATATTATGAATTGAATTTTTTCGTATAGTTTATGTAGTACGATGTCAAAATACAAAACCAATTTGGTTTATTTTTTCTTTTTTGCATAATACTTTACATAAGTATATCACTGTAGACTTTTTATCGAAGGGCTTTTTTTATAAGTACCTAAAATGTGTTATAATTAAATATTTCTATGAATAATAGTTTGTAAGTACGTCTCTATTAAGGTTTTTACCCATTATATTAATTGTGCTGTCTTTTATAATTGTAGGTGCAATGTTTATGAAGGACTAGCCGCCCGAACCCGCCGCTTCGCTCGTGCTGAAACTAAAAAAATACCCTAAAAAGGTAGGTTTTATATAAACTTTCATCTTCTATATTATATATTATGGAATAAATTTCGAAAAATGCTAAAACACGTATTTAATTAATTGTATTGAAGAGTTCCAAGAAGAGATACCGAGTTTCAAGTAATTCTGATCATAAATATTTTATTGGGTTATATTAAGATAATAAATATTTTAATAATTAATTATACCTACCAGTATAGCAATGGCATAACAAATAAAATCATAATTGGTACAGTGAATTTTAAAGTAAATGTTGATTTTCAATTAGTATGTTAAATACTTTTCATTATCGTCACTACTCGGTAATAGCGATACATTACCAAAAATTGTTTGTGCGCGATATTACGGAAGCGATTAAAATTAATAGATAATATGAGTTATGTATAACTCTTGCTCTTTGCATCTCCATTTCAAATAAAACATTAATTGACTTCGGAACTATTTCCGGTTGGCGGTGAGCAGCTTTTCTTCCGGAAATACTAAATACCGTTTCTCTACATCACATACATTTTCCACCAACAATAAAGCTATTAATACCCTTCTAATGCTAATTTGGAAAACAGTCACTAGGGAAATATAACAACCACCAATATTTACAAAGTAAATATTTATGTTGAATATATAATAGTTTCAATTCAAGTAATCATTATACAAGACAAGGTCCAACGAACCCTTATACAAGACCTATATATATTTTTATAAAATAATAATAGGTAATATCAAGAATATAATATGACCTGTCGACATGAAATAGAACATAGATTAAATCCAAAGGTATCTATCGAAATACCATGACAGGTATTCTATAAATCCTTTGAGCTCTTTAAGTATTTTTCTGAAGCCGGAATCACAATAGGATATTCTGTTGCGTATGTTATTTCTTTACAGCATTTTTAATGCTGTGGCCTGTTGGTATACATTCTACATGCCTTAAATAAAATTGTACAGTAGTCGTTGCTATACTTTTATATTAAGCTATAACTTATATGGTAATCGTATTTTTTATTTAATACCGTTAAGACAAAGATTAAGATATTATCTTACAGAGCGAATATTAGTGATTTTGTCGCTTAAATTGAGTCGTCATTTCTGTGTATATCGTACTGTGACTTTACGCG
The DNA here is from genome assembly GCA_921882275.1 of Brenthis ino. Lineage (NCBI taxonomy): Eukaryota > Metazoa > Arthropoda > Insecta > Lepidoptera > Nymphalidae > Brenthis > Brenthis ino. The sequence goes on along the minus strand of OV170225.1, from coordinate 22,734,610 downwards.
CGAAATTGCGAGCGTTTGAAGTGTCCGTAACGGTAGGTATATTGCAAAAAAAAATTTATACTAAATTTTAGTATTTTGATTTATTTTATAATCAGAATATATTTTTCTGATAATCATTAAAGTAGTCATAGGTACATAATCAACTTCTTTTTTCCAAAAAAAAAAAAAACTATCAAATAAATGTCTATGCGCTTGTATTATCATAATTAAAATTTAGAAGTGGCAGTTTATGATGTAGAAAGACTATTTTTTCTGCATTTGCAGGCAGTAGTTTACTGCTAGACAATCCCCGATTCAGAGAAAAGACGCTCTGAATAAATACTACTTCCTCGCACCAAAGATGAAACAAACACAAGTTATAACACACACAGATACAAATTTCCCCGCCACGCGCTGACCGAATACTTTTGCCTAATATTCGGCTATTCGGCCAGAAAGCCCACCGAATATTCGGTATTCAGCGTATGGCCGAATATACTATTCTTTGCAAGTCTAGTAATTTCCTATGCCTTTTATTGATACTTAATAATAATTTAAATGGCTTATTGAACCCTAACATAATATGAAAGAGCTCATTTATGTTCTATTATATCTCAAATATCCTCAAAATAAGCGCTCAAAATAATATCACAAAAACTTATTTAGTATTTATTCAATTTCAGAAAAGGAAACTTATCGTCTATTTTCATTTTAATCAAATTGAGATGATTATTTCGTGTTCCTTCGCTCTATATAAATAACAATTTCTAACTTCTATAATTTTAGATGTTTTTTTAGAAGTTAGTATTTTTATAGAGCGAAAGAACACAATAACTTTTACAAGAATCTAAAAGACGTGCCGAACGAACCTATAATATATATTTAGTAACAGTTCAGTTTGAACGTTAAGTAAATTATTATCTGATGAAGTTATACTCGTATATTCTCCCTTATTACTTTCAAATTTTAAGATAGGAATACCCTTGTAGTAAAAAAGAAAAGCAAACGGTCCCAAGAAGAAAAAAAGTATTTATTTAATTTTTCAATTTATATTTACAGAAATCTATATATAAGAAAAGATTTTCGATATGGTTTGCATGATAATACGTAATTAAATTACAATTATATATAAAAATAGAATAAAGCAACCTTTGGTCTACATAATGATTTTATAATATTTGTGATCTAAGATTTAAGTAAGAAAATAAAAACATCTCAAAATATCACCGTAATATGTAAATTATGTGCTATGTACATTTTAAACATAAATATTTTTTAATTTGTTTAAAGTATTTATTTTTTAGCTTTGGTATACATTTAGACTGTAATATCTATACTATATACATAATACAATAAATATAAAATAACATAATAAACCCTCCTCGTGGCTTTGCCGTAGTCGCGTATTAAATTGAGAATGTTAACAATATTAACAGCAACTTAACTATTATACATAAAAATGTCATTTAGGCCAATTAGATAATACTTATATATAACTACAATAGAATATTTCAATTTATAACATTAAATATATATGTACTTTACCTTCGTTTCCATTGCCGATTTTAAAGCAAACAAATTGATAACAGGTAGAAGACATGTTGCAATAAAAACTTAAAAAAAAACCGACTTCCAGGCACTAAAATGTAAAAAATAACTCAACGGGGTTTTCATTTAGTATAATAGATACCTAATAGGATTTTCGAAGTCGGTGCCAGCCGATGCATCTATATCTATATCGAAATCTAATATATTTTGATACGTAAAATACATACATATTTACCTATTAGATATTCATATCTTAAAATATCGTCCGCTGAAAAATTCTCCAAATCGGTTCAGGCGTTTTCGAGTAATCGGTGAACATAAAAAAAAAAGATTTGAGAACCTCGTCGTTTTTGGAAGTCGGTTAAAAATAATAAAGATTGATGATAATAATAACTCATTTTCTACTCATAAGCCTTTTGTTGAAAATGTTTTATTACGTTAAAAGTAATTAAGAAGACAATGAAATGTAAACATTTAGGTTTCATATCTAAATTAAATGTTTTAAACAAAGTACACGCAAGGGTGCTTTACATCAAGCTTTTTTATTATGTTTGTATAAAACGGCTTTAAGAAATGTTAAAGGGGTAGCCTTAATGTACAAAACTTTAATTAGTACTTTTTTTAAATATTATTACATGAACATCAAAATGTATGTATGGGTATAACATTTTTAATAAATTCTCGAAGGTTCAGTTCAGATAATTCGCTTACCAAGTTGCGGCTTCAATCTCTATAATGGTGGAAACTTTTAAAACTTTTTTACTCGGCTAAATGAAGATCTATATAATCCAGCTTTGTTTTACAGAAGTTAGATACTCAAAAGTTTAATTTAAATTAAAATATTGGTCTTATAATAATTATTTAATATAAGTGATCGTACATATTACATGTGTACTCCTTTGACCCTTTCTTTGATTACTCGCTAGAAATAGAAGAGAAGTAGCGTATTTTACGGTGTATTACTTGAATGAAAGGATACGTTTGAGGAATTCCGTGTATAAATGAAAAAGATCTAGCACTAATTCGAAATAAATACTTCCTACATAACGTCGTCTTACTGCTTATTTGTACAAACGAGGATTTCACTGAAATAGATTTAAATCCAGAATTATTGACTTATGTCAAATATTGGTTTTATATACACATTTTACTTTAATAAAGCCAAATAAATATGTTTTATCACATATGTATGTATGTAAAGCTTTGTTTTTAAAATAGAAGAAAAATCTCTACTGTAAGGTACAAGAAGTTCGAGTATATATAAGTGAGCATTAAGGCGACGATTAAAAATACGAAAATTTACTTAATTTTTTCCTTTTTTTCATATTGGCAATAAATAATGATTGACAATAAAAAAGATTCTAAAAACTTTAAGATTTCAAATAGTAGATAGTAGGAAATAGTTTTAAACCTATAATCTTTTTTTATCTCAGAAATACTAAAAGTGGTACCTAGTAATGGTAAATAAATATATTGATAAAAAAATATAATTCCATACCTGCTCTATTCTATTTTACGTATGTGGTGAAAAGATAAAACAAAGTGAGGTTAATTTTTATATAACTACCACAAGTTTCGTGCAGAAATTGAACTCTTAAACTTCAGAGTCGATTCAAGTAAGTCAAGCTTTACAAGCGTCTACTTGTACAAGTCGTCGATATGAAAAAGAAAATTTTATATTGTTCAAATGTAAAGTACCTTCTCGAGGATGATATCAGGAAAAGCCAACCGACTTCTCGAACAACAAAAATAAAATGTGCGATCTTGTAAATTATTCAATTTCCTCGCACAAAAGCCGCCAGTTTAAATAACTTTCAAGAATATAAAGATTATCCTTTTGAGACGTTAAGATTGCAGTCATTTTGAAATATTTTTATTTAATTCTTCAAATGATTACATACATACATACATAATATACATAAGTAACTCAACTAATTATTATCATTTATGGCACATAATAATAAATATAAATAAGTATACCTACACAGTTAAAATTTTGGTTAGGAACAGCTGTAAAATTATAATCTACTCCCATATTTTTTTATTTGAAAAAGTTTTCATTTTATATATTTTACCTAATATTTTTTGTTTTCAATATAAAATTTGAAGATCGTCTGGCAAAGTGATTGCAAGGTAGGGTTCCACTCGAATCAAATCATTTTTCGTTTCGTTTTAAAGGTCGTTGTTTGTTTTGCGGGCAGCGGTAACATTGTTGAGTCAATTTTTGTTCATCTGGATAACCAAGGGAAAAACTGAATGACATTTAAAAAACCAGAAAAATTGAAAATATTTAAGCCACCGCTTAAGTATGTTGTTGCGAAATCATCATCATAATCATAAAAAAAAAAACAATTTATTTATTCCCTTACTCCTTTTTGAATATTTTTTTGGTTAGTGTTAGGTATTCAGTAAACTTTTGTAGTACTTACTGCGTTTACTGCTTCTTGTACTAATATTCATTAATATTAATATATTTCTCAATAATTCTTATTTTTTTTTACAAAATGAAATCATGTAACATAATATTTATTCTATAAATGTACACATTAAACAATATTTACATAAAATTAAAAATATGTAATTACAACATGATTTTAAGCCTTAAATATAGAGCAAACTGTAAAATTTGTACTAAGATTAGTTACTTTAGAAATTTTATTCGCTATTTAAATTATTAATAAACATATGTACAAATTGTTAGAATTTTTTTCTTATTAAAAATATGCTATTCATAAATATTTAATACTAGCGTTATCCTGCGGCTCCGCAAGCGTAGTTCAATTATTTATTACTATTTAGGTATATATAGCTATATTATTGTAAAATTACATCAATATCCGTTCAGCACTTTTGCGTGAAAGAGTTAACGAACATCCATCCATCACACACCATCCAACATTAGTAGGATATATCAATTATCATCTCTATATAAATCATAAATATTTTTATGATCTTATATAATTAAAAGTAAATTATTTTATGATAATGTTGCAAAATTTAAGACAATGATATATACACCGACAAATACGTAAATATATAGACCGTACATACTCGTACATCTTATATTAAATACAAAGTTATATACAACAATTTATAACAATTAGACTTTACATGCTACATTAAACTGCGTAAATCACTAACTTTTACGTACTACGTTAAGCTCATGAGATCACTAATTTACTCGTAACAATGTCCATTCGGGTTCGACGATTTATGTCGAAGTTTTAATCGTACAAATCGCGTCTAGATATTGTGGAAATTGTGTACAGTCCACTGCTGTCTGTTACCTCACTGGTACTCTCGGTTAATCAGGAAATGTCCGTATTTTCTATTTTATATAGATACCTCCGGCGATGCAAACCTCATGACTCACCATTGGGAGCCATCGTAACTGTGCTGCAGTTGGCTCGAGTGGACCTCGTGGAACTTCGCCGCAGTCCCACGCCTCCCACACGGTTCAAAAGTATCAAATTATCGCTCTTTCTTTTCCCAGCAATGTTACAAAACAGTAACTCACGCATACCTTTTCTAAAGTTCTTAGACAAAAATGCATATAACAAAGGATTGATTCCAGAGTTGAAATATGTAATAAGAAAGGTGAGTGGCGTCAAAAGGGCGCTGAAGTCGCTGGTACCTTGGTAGCCGCTAGACCAGTACTGCCACATTTTTCGTGCATGGAAAGGCAAATTGCAAACGGCGAATGTTAGCACCACGACAATCAACATACGAACTACGCCGCGACGAGCGCGTAGTACATTTCTGGAGAGGTGGCTCAAATGGTGACATCTTCTTGATCCGTGACTGTTATTTGACTTCGAAGATTTTGGCGATGTCTGTGATTTTACCTGAATAAAATTTTCGTCAATTAGTCGGTACTGTTTATCTAATGCTTATTTATGAGTGCAGTTTGTTTGCCTCTAAATGTGTAGAAACGTATAACGTTCATGGTATAGGGGACATTTTATCTTGGTTTAGAAAAAGATATTAGGGGTTTATAAGTGTATTTAGCTGGACCAAAATGTTTAATAATTTAAAAGAATATAAAATTTTAATAAAGGAAAAGTTACCAAAGGACACGCTACCTTTTTCCCCAGATTTTAAAAGTTGTATTACTGTTCTTGTCCCAGGATAAACATAGAATATACATATTGATTAGAATATCAAGTAAAAAAACTTTCTTAATCTAGTGCTTTTAGTGTATCTATCATGTAGTATTTTTGTGTATTTACTGAATAATTTTCAAATACAATTTTTCTGTGATCTAATCAATATGTGATCTAACAGAAAACTTACCGACTATCTTAGATTATTCCAACTTTTATGTAATATCTATATATATTAGCGACTCACCCTCACTTTGCTCGGGTTCTACGCTAGGTACGTTTTAGCGGTTAGTGATTCCCATACAAAATTAACATCTCTAAACTTTTCGAATTTGCAGCAATTTTTTGTTTGATTTTCCGTATTTTTTTATTTTTAAGCCACCCTTGACACACTCCCAACAAAACAAAAAAAGAATTATTTAAATCGGTCCAGCCGTTTTTGAGTTTTAGCGAGACTAACGAACAGCAATTGATTTGTGTATATATATATATATATATATATATATATATATATATATATATATATAGAGAGAGAGAGAGAGAGAGAGAGGAATATTAATTTATCAGTTCAGAAATCTTTTATAAATAATTTGTACTCTTACTATTGACTTGATGTACAGGTTGGTAAAAACGAATGGGACATGGAAGAGAAGTACATTAAATATGGAAGATATCAAACACTTAAAGGAGACTTTCCTTTATTACTAATAACTGCATTTAAATATTAAAAAAAAGTTTAGTAAAGCGTGTAACCGAACCAGCTAAAAATGCAAAATACTACAACGTGACTATTTTATCAAACTAATCGATAAAGGTTTGGTAAGAATAAAACCTCTCGAACAAACATTGTATTTTACATTTACTGAAAATTAAGAAAGTCATAAACTCATCAGCCACTGATGCATGACGCCATGCTTTGCTAAATCCTCTTTACTAAAAATCCATGCAGTAGTTTTCGCGTGAGAACAGAATATTAAGGATTCTTTTTATAAAAATTTGGTAATTATGCATACCTAGGTATTTTAAAATATAGTAAGTCTAACAACAACAGAATGAAAACAGTATTTCAATAAAAGTTTTATTTGTTTTCGATCTTTAATAATTATTTTAGGAAATAAAAGACTTTCTATCTGTGTATTTCGGATAGGGGCTCACCCTCGCTTCGCTTGGGTTCTGCTCTAGGAAAACAAAAATAAACCTATCCCACGGGAACCGTACATTTTTCCGGGATAAAAAGTAGCCTTTGTGTTATTCCAGATTATAATCTATCTCTGTGCCAAATTTGATCCAGCTCCGTTCAGCAGTTCTGTGGTGAAAGAGTAACAAACATCCATACTCACAAACTTTCACATTTTTAATATTAGTATATATGTAGATAAAATATAAAAATTTAAAAATATAAAAGATGGCAGTGAAACACCACCAACTGTCTTAAACTTGTTACTGAGAATTACAGGCTCGACCTAGGATTCGAACTCATGACCTCTGGCCACCATACATGCTATCCACTAGACCTCAACCTAGTCAAGTTTAATTTTAATATAAATCTTTACATAATATAAAATGAAGTCGCTTCCGCTGTCTGTTCGCTTAGATCTTTTAAACTACTCAACGGATTTTAATGCAGTTTTCAACAATAGAGTGATTCAAGAGGAAGGTTATCCTGATGATGATGAAATTATAATACAAGCATATGAAAAGCCGAGAAATTCATAGATTTGTATTTCATACCAACCGTCAAAACGTGCCTAGGGACGAACCCGAGCAAAGCGAGGGTGAGTCGCTAGTAATCTATAAACAGAACAGTTGTCTATACCTACCTACTCTACATTAGTGTTATGTGTATTACATAAGGTACAATGTCGTCCAAGAACACAAGAATCATTAAAATAGACCTGAGTCGTGACAAATATTATGTACAATTGTTCGAATACAATTCAGATGGTAATATCCATGCGCTATGGTGCGTAATAATAAGGTAGACTTTCCATATATAATAGGTAATATATTTCAGAAATATTCATTATTTTAATGGGTCACATATCATTAGCAATTAAATCATGGGGGAAATTACTAAAATTTAAAAGCAACGCAATAATATAAACATATTTTTAAAAAAAACAATAAAATCACAATGATAATAGATACCTAATTCTAAAAATAAATATGGCTTAGTATAATAAAAATATAACTGTGAAAAATACATGTATTTTACAATCTAAAACTGAGAAAATGCGTTAAAAATATCAGTATTCTAAGAATCGATCAGACAAACTGATTTGTATTTGGAAGTTACCTACTTCATTTTTAAAAGCTTTTGTTTAGCTTGCTATGTTTGTTAGTTGGTATGTTACGGGTCAAATTGTAAACTGCATTAGAATCATTTTTTCTTACCCCACAGAGTAGAAATTTTACATGTTGGTTCAGTGCTGATGACAATGAAATCTTATAATAATTATGACCTGATTCTACCTCTAGGATTGGCTCCAGACGAACCAACTTTTTATATACCATGAATATGTAAATATATAATATGATAATGTAAATATGATAATATAATAGCAACATATGAATAGAGAGTCTTTAAGCGTAGGTTAAGTAAACAGGTAATTTTTCAAAATAAATAATAAAAAATACAACAAAAAATATACCTTACAGAAAGATACATCTTAGGTTACGGAATTCAATTGTCAATTTAAGGAAATGGTCGCGATCAAACCAAAATATTATTTCTGTTCGAGATAACTTTTACTAACTTTTCAATCTGATTAAACATTCCCAAGTTATTTTAGCCTTTAGTAATTGATATCAATTATGACAGCCATTCTCTCACAGAACTATTAAGTGTATTATTGTAGGTAAATGAAGAATATTTGAGGAGGTTCTTTTCAAAACTTGACTATTCCACTTTTTGTGTTTTTTTTTGTGTAGTTTTGTAGGTATGCAACTATGTTTTTAACCCGAAATTTTGATGCATTATTATCAGCTTTTTGAAATCAATTTCATTGCATAGTTTTGATAGAAGTCGCTGTGAACATACTACGTTGTTGGAATATACGACAGTGGCAATATTTTATAAGGAGTCGTGACAACCGCCTTCTAGTACGTAGTGTAGCAAATAGTAAGTACCTATCCTATCCTTTGTTCGCCAAATGCTTTTCTTTTTCAGGTTATTTAGTATTTCTCTTTCATACTTGAAAAGTTACTATTACAGCATTTTAAGACATGATTATGGGCCGTCTCACAAAACTAACGATAGGTAGGCTAATAGCTACAGGAATATTGTCGACATGGAAATATTAGTCATTTCAGTTCAGTTCATTCACTAAATTCAAAGTTCTTATCGCTTCATAAATCATTTAATAGTATATTTATTATGTAGTTAATTTTCTTTTAGGTTATCTGTGAGTTTTTTGCTGGTATATTTTTCAAATTATTGCTTTTAATACATTTCAAAACTATTAACTGACGTTTATAATATAGAATGTGTCACTATTTCAATACATATAGAGTAAGATCCCGGTGCCCCCAGACGTTACTTATTTTCTCATAAGAAATATAAATGGGATAAAGTAGTGTTAGTACGTACTTTGTGTGTGTGCATACCTGCTACCTTGGGTCGACGGCCAATTCATAGGTACCAGGTGCTAAAGGTAGATAAATACAGTACTGATTTTTCTTAAATTCTCAGTGCTGATTTTTACATATGTTTTAGATATTGTTGTTAAAAATTAATAATCATTATTGCCAGACACTTTCCATCGGCGCTTACGCTTACGCTTTAAAGCTTCAAAAAAATAACATATTCTTACTTATAATCTCACTCTTGATTTTTATGTATGATACTTGGGGAACTATTTGAACACCCCTGGTCAGCAGCCAGACCAATTGGAGGGGTCAAACATCCCCCCAGACACACATAAAGTGTCGCTATGTGTATAAGCGCGAGGTCATTATTTGTACGCTTGAGTGTGAGAGAGATATCTATTTATGGATATCTTTCTTATACTTATTGACGTCTCTAGGCTACTCTATTCAGTGCTACTTGATTCAGTGCATCTGTCATTTTATTTACAACGTGTTGAAATAAAAAAAAATATTTATAATATTCTAAAAAATATAATGGCAGAATTATTAAAGTGTGTGTTTTGTGAGAATTCCGATGTGAATTTAATATTGTTTACGGAAGAAACGTTGAAAAAGTGTCAAACAATATTAAAACATAGAAAGGAACATAACCTAAAATTCAAAAATATTGTTTTGCCAGCTGATTTATATGAAAGTGGTTATCATAGACAATGTTACAAATCGTTCACAGGTTTGATGAAAAAATATTATTCTTCAAAAGAAAAATCAATAAATATTGCAGAAAATTCATCAGCAGCATGTTCATCGACATCTGAATTAGATACACAATGTATTGAGGTACAATCATCTATTCCACAAATTTCGAGTCTATCAACTTCTTCTGTACGTGACACTATTATAATACCTGAGCCAGCTACTATACCTGAGTTAGTCGAACCAGTTCCATCCAATTTACCTGAAAATAATTTACAGCTAGAAAACATTGATCCATCTTGTGAAACTAATACATCAATTGAAAGTTACGTAGGTATTGGTCAAAGCAATATTATCTGTATGTTTTGTGACCAGAAGACTAAAAAGCACCGATCGAAAAGATTACCTCTACATTCGTGTGATAAAAAAGATTTCCTTTCTAAACTAGATGAAGAAAATGAAAATCATAAGGAGTTCATTAATAAATTTGAAAATTATTCGCTTTCAAAAATTTATTATCATCATCCTTGCAAATTAGAGTTTTCTTATAAAACATCAGTAAAAAAAGAAACACCCAAAAGTGATTGGCATGATCTTCGTCAGCATCATCAACGATGATGACAGTAAAGATCACGCTGAATGTTCAAACTACAAATAATCCGAAAGAAGAAAGACATGTATAGCTTTGTATAATTTTAAGATTTAATAAACATGAATTTTTTAAATAGTAGTATTCAATTTAACTCAATGATAAGATGTAAAACATAGGTTAAAGAAACTTATATTTATTATTTATAAAATTTTCTCCACCCAGATCACTTTAAAATACCTTGTAATCTTCAGGTTCGATTCCATTTTGTATGTAACGAATCTCTTGATTATATCGAACAGAGCAGAGAAGCTTTAAAGCGTAAGGTAGCAGGTATGCACACACACAAAGTACGTACTAACACTACTTTATCCCATTTATATTTCTTATGAGAAAATAAGTAACGTCTGGGGGCACCGGGATCTTGAACTAATACGTGTAATAGGTCATTTTTAATTTTGAAAATATTTTTCGTAGAGAAATATTATGTTAACTATTAATATAAAAGTACTTGTAAAATGTAATTGAATGCAGAATACCAACAGATAAATAATAATGTTAGATAAAAATTATATATGTACCTAAATTAGTTGTAATTCTATTTTACATAGGTATATTTAGACATGACTTTTTGACTATCATAAAAGTGAAACTTAATAATCTCGTAAACCGACCTTGTAACTTGTTCCTTGTTTTGATATTCATATCGAACCTAATTATAATATTTGAAGTACTTGAGCAGAAGAAAATATTTCTATGACATAATTTATATAGAAGCTGGTGCTGTTGAATAATTTATTACTAACCCACTTGCATTCGGTTAATCCTCTCTCTTATGCGACATAATGAATTGCACTTCAAACAAATGCACGTGCATTTACCATAACCTGCCGTTATTCATAGAAACCTATGTATGTACAATTCTTAGTCATATAGGTAATAGGTATACATATATAATAAGACACTAGTTTTTTGGATTTATTCGCGGATTTGTTTAGATTTTTGGTTCCCGCAGTTTCGAATGCTTTACAACAATTATGGTCACGGGAGAGACTGAGGTTTTAAACTTCTCAAAGGTCATTATACAGATGACATGTACGTACATTTGTATTCAGCACTTTTTAAAGTCCTACTGCATTGGACACGGCATGATCAGGCCATAGTTTAGTCATATAAAATATTAAAATACTTTAGTACAAGATCCCAATCTATGTGGTGGATGGATCCTTCACTCTTTTTCCGCATGATTTTATTTAAACCATAAAACATATTAACAAACACGACCCAGGCGGGTTCTCACCAAAAATTTGCTCTATGCTATTTTTAATCGACTTCCAAAAAGGAGATTCTCAATTCGTCGGAATCTTTTTTTTATGTATGTTCACAGATTACCCGAAGACGTATGAACCGACTTGTAATTTTTTTTTCAAAGGGTATATTTCCCAAGTGGTCCCATTTAAATTTTATCGGTTTTTAAAAAATCTACAATAAATTATTTTTAAATAAATGGCTTAATCGAATATGTTATTAAAAAAACTTTATTTTTACAAATTACCTACTTATTACGTCTACACTAAATATGGAAAAATAAAAACTAAAAAAACGGACTTCCAGACACTAAAAAGTAAAAAATAACCGAACGGAGGTTTTCATTTAGTATAGATACCTAATCAGATATTTTCGCACTCGGTGCTAGCATATGAAAAGTAAAAAAAAACTATTCCGATACTTATTTAAACTATAGAGTTCATACCTTGTTATATTTGCCTGTTAGATATTCATTACATTAAAGCAGCTTTCAGTTATTTTTTATTTTTTAGAGCCTGGAAGTCGATTGTTTTTTAAGTTTTTATTGTGTAAAATAATACGCATTTTAATTAATTATATAATTAAAGGATTGCATATGAGGCACATAAATATGCATGTATATTTTTTAAAATTTAATATATAATACAATACAATACTTTCTTAGATTTACGCGAATATTTGACACGTTAAATTAACAAATATCCTGTAACGAGTATGTGTTTGAGACGTCTATAACCTTAGTCTCTCCCGTGACCACGATTGCTGTAAAGCATTCGAAACGTCGAAATCAAAAATCAAAATAAATCGGCGAAATAATTCGAAAAGATAGTTTTATTTAAAATATAATACAATATAATAAATAAATTTATAGCGCGATATAACCTTTATAAAGTGACGTCAATGATAATAAAGTATCGAAATCTAAACAGCTATATATTAACATGTCTGAATAGCTTCCAGATTATACATAAATTGAGAATTTCTCATGCGGAAGGATTTCAAAAGACATTATTCTTATGTAGGCGCAATAAAAGCTCCATTAACATGACTCAATAGATTCACCTGGGATATTGGTTATAAAGTATACTCACTATGCCAGTACATATAAAATGTTTGTAGAAGAGAGTATTATCTAAATTTTGTAAAGTGTAATGATAATATATACTAATATTATAAAGAGGTAGAGTTTGTGAGTTTGTGAATTTGTAAGTTTGTGACGTTGTAGGGGGTATTCTCTGTATCTACAGAACCCATTTAGATGAAATTTGGTATCAAGATAGTTTCAGACCCTGCATAGGACATAGGATACTTTTTATCCTAGAAATCATCCCTTAAGGGGGTGAAAATGGGGATGAAAGTTTGTATTGGGAAGCAAACTAGGGACGAATCCGAGTTAAGCGAGGGTGAGTCGCTAGTAAAATAATATGAATTAAAAATTATATAACTTCTAATATAATATTAAAAAAATAAATAAACAGTAGTTTACGTATTTCAGAAAATCTCAAATGAAAATGATTTTTATTTGTCACGGTATAAATATTTAACTTATAAGCGAAAACCCTAAATATATGAAGACCAAAATAACCATTCACGTACGTCCTGCAAAGCGGGTGACGGAAGTTTCACATCGTCATCAAATGAATATATGTATGTATTATTACTGGTACCTTTATAATCATTGTGGCACTATGCACTTTCGGTAGATACATATATTATGTAAATATTATAAAATGATATGCAAAAACCCAAAAATAATTCTATCCTTTACAATGAAATGAGTTATGCAAATGTAAGTAACTGTAATCTCAACAGGGTAAGGGAATTCGCAAATACGCAGTTATTTGCTAGCATGCAATAGTTATAGTAGTTTATCTAAATACAAAATAATACGAAATGACGATCTATATATAGTAATGTTTACTTGTAGATATTTCAAGTATTTGAAACATCGAAGCTAAATTTTTTTACCTTGGTTTCAGAGGTGCCAACAGTTCTTTGCGAGTCACTATTGGTGGTTTGTTTCTCGACGCGAGGACATTGCGTGGCGCAGCACTGCCCCTGTCCGAGTTGGCCGAGACCGTTGGAGCTCTGCCAAAGACCCACTGCAATTCTAGTATATAGCACCTGTTTAAAATAATAAAAATGTTTCATATGCTGTCTCTACAGTAATTTAATCAAAACAGCTTAAATTGAAATATTGTATAATGTAGAAAAAGCTAATAAGTGGTAAGAGTGATATTAATGTTTTGGAATAATTTTAATTATTATATATTAAGTATTTGTTTTTAAATTTCACTAAATTATTTTTTTAGAGATAAACATACGATCTCGTCGACGAATTAACTTATTCGTATGAGTGAGAGGTAATTTCTTTAGGTGTTTAGGTCTATTAGAAAAAATACAGGGTAATTAATTAATAGTAATTTAGCAATTTTTAGCCTGTGTAATATAAAATCCCCTCGAGCTTTCATTACCCTTTGAGCTTAGACTACCCAAATGTTTGAAATTTTGACTATGTTTAAATTAGTAAGATAAACTAATTTAATTTTTGTTATATGACGGCTTTGTTGTTTATATTCGGTAACTAGTTTTCGTCACTAGCTATTTACTATATTGTTAACTCTACAATTTTTAACGTCCTTATTTAGTTTTAATCAGGAACCTTCATAAAGTTTTTATTGTTAAAAAGAATTTGTATTGCTAATATATTATATTCTATATTTCTATATATTTTAATAATTTTCATTGATGATTGACCTAATTGTTTTCGTGTAGAGCTAAAAGAAAAAGTGTGGCAGTGACTAGTTACGATAAATATGACCAATTGGAATCTAGCTAAGAAATAGTAATATCTCCTGTTGTTTAATAAATAACTGTTATAAATTTTATAACTTATAATTTACATAAGTTTTCCTATGTTAAAAAAATATTTAGCCCTCTTCTCATTCAAGCAAGGGGTTCGGTAGCTTTGTTGTAACATTGGATTTAAACCCCTACTTATAATAGGGTTGCATTCCTAACAAAGCGTAATAAATATATACGTCTAAAAGTTATCTTAAAATATACTGAGCAAAAGATGTCTACCAAACTTGTAATTACTTAGTTGTTTTGGAATGCAAATATAGAGACAACATCGTAAAACAAAGACTAAAACAATGATTAAAAATAAATGCATTAATAATAAGTCGAGTAATACTATCTTAAATGCTATAAGAACAAGTATCGCTCAGAGCGCCATCGTTTCGCAAAATGCCAGTTTTAAATCTTTAATGATTTTGATAAGAGTTCTTGTAATCACTAAACAGAAAATAATAAATTTTACTCATAAACTCTTTATGTTAGAGGAATCATAAATTCAAACATAAATTTGAATACGAAAGAATTTCTATTTTTTGCACTTTTATATATTAACATATTTTTTATAATATTTAAATTCATAATGAATGCTTTTTTGGAACACTAAAATGTCAGTTTTATGGTGTCTTCATCGAGTTGGTTTCACATAATATCTAGAACTGTTAAATTAACATGAACTCACCGCGGTAAGACGTAATCTGATGGGAAAAACGATTATAAGGTTTTTTTAGTTTTTATTAATAGAATGTTCACCACATGGAATCAAATCAGCCCTTTATTATAAGTTGACTTTTCTCGTAAGGAAAAGTAGGTATATAATAACTTTCAAACTACGTGAAATAGGTATCACTTACAGCAAGCTTATAGATTCGTTATTTTAAGTCTTCTATTAGTGATATAGATTATAAAATATCATCTCGCAAAAGCGCGCAAGTTATAAATAATTGGAGATATCGTTCAGAGAAATAGATACCACAATTTACCAAAAATTACTTTTGGGAATGTGGTTTTTAAAATTATTAAGTCTGCTAAAACAATATCTTTGCTTGGTTCAAAATATTAATAGGTAAGTGCTTTATCAATATAGATTGTTAAGGGTCGCCAATGTTACCGTTAATTTAACGTTAATTATCCTTTGGTTGCTTCTCAAAGGAAGCCATATTAGAATTTATTGAAACGGCTAATCTGTTCGTTTATATCTAAGATCAAGCAGCGTTTCTCTCTTATATCTTAAGTAACAGGGTAAGACGTGTCATATATCATATATGACACATATATCAACACAGATTAGGTTATTTGTATCTACTAATTCAATTTTATTAAGAGTACCTTGAACTCAATATAAATCAGATATTAATCGTGTGGAGGTATTTAATATTAGATAATAATCGTTAGCAATTAATATTACTTACACAGTATTGTCCTCCGAATTATATTTTGGCAAGATATGTAGTACAAACCTGTCTTTTTTCGACCAGTAATAATATAAATTTGAAAATCTATACAAGTAAATAAAATAAAATTAGCAAAAAAATTAAAACCTATGAAATCTTTAAGAAATTCGCGCACCTAGGTCCTAGGGACACGAGCTAAGGGAGGGTAAGTCACTAGTAAAGTATATAGGTAATTACTAAATTCATCAGGTCTAAGATTTCAATTATTATTGTAACGGGCATGGGTTCTTACATTTATTACTTACTTTACTTCTTCGTATTTTCTCTTTTTTATTTTCCTCAATTTTCACTTAATCTATATTTTTACGAAGTATATATATAAGTACTATCGCCCTTTTAAGAACATCAAATATAGAGCATTCGAGTAATAAAACATTAATAAAATTCGAAAACGGTGCTTTTTTCCATTTTAGGCATTTGCCATTAACTGGCCTTGTCATGTAGTGACAACTATCTTGACAATTTTAGGAAAACATGGTTCAGTCTTGTTATTCTAACGTACAAATGTTCTACACTAGCAATTATACAACAGTCCGCTTATACTCGTAGTTCAAGTGTACGAACAAGAGCTACGAACTTGGAAGATTTGATACACTAAGATAAATCATATTCTGGTGCTATAAAATTTAGGTTGCACCAAATTCCTTAATTTAATTCTCTTAAATATGTATAAAAAACGTTAAATTATATTTTCGATAAATGAAAATAATATTTAAGATATTAAATAAAACTAGTATCAAAAATAACATTATGTTATGGAAATATATTTTCCTGTCCTAAAAATATTTATAAAGTTTTAGCTAAGACATAAGAGATACAATAACCGAAGTTTATTTATAAACTTAATAGAGAGATAGGAAGCTTAATAGAGTTTGATTTTTGTTATGGTTATTGGGTTTCTAAAAGAAAAAAGCCACTGATTACATTCGCTTTCAAAGTCCAAACTGCCAATACGTATATAAAATAGTGCCTGTTAAGATTAAGATATTGTTCCTAAAAGGTTATTAAGACGCTTATCTATACATATAATAAAACTGTAGAGGTCGAATGTCTGAACATAGAAAGAAAATGCTAAAAACCGAGTAAGGATGTAAGAAGAGAAAAGAATAAGTTGTTTGTCTGTTTGTACGCGCTAATCTCCAAAACTGTTGAACCGATTTAAATGAAATTTTGCATGGTGGTAACTTATATCCCCGGTCAATATTTTAGATACTTTTCATCCCGGAAAATTAAAGGGTTCCCCTGTGAATAGTTAAAAAACTATAGTATATGCTACCTATACAGCTTAGTACACAAAAACTACTGATTGGATTTTAATGATATTTTACAATGATATAGCTCATACATCAGAATAACAAATTAACTTTTTTTATCCCGGAAAAATGTACGGTTCCCACGGGATAGATTTGTTTTTGTTTGTCGATAATTATTATAGCAAGTATTTTTACATTATTTTAGGTTAAGTAGCTTCCTATCAGTGAAAGAATTTTCAGAAATGGGTCAGTAGTTTCAAAGATTATCTGCTACATACAAACTTATATATTTTATCTTTTTATAATATTAGCATATTATTACAAATGCATAATTTAATTCCTAACTTCAAGAAAGTATTAAAAAAAACAATATTCAATGATTTTCAATAAACATATTAGAATTCTCAAAAAAAGATTTGAAAAATAATCTATTTTTACGCAACTGCCAGAAATTATTAATTTCCAAGTTTTGAAGAGTCAAGAGCTGTATTTATGATATGATAGAAAAAAATACGGTTTCTTTAGAAAGATAAGGCCATAAGAAGATCCGCACGCTGCCCGATTTTCCTACAATTTATTTTATTTTTTCACCTTAACCCATTATTCGGACTATTATGAACATTATACAAAAATAAGGAATCGGTCCAGTCGTTCGCGAGTGATTTGACACCATTTGAATTTTATTTATGTATAATAACTTTAAAAAAGAAACCTACTTCCAGGCACTAAAATGTAAAAAATAACTAAGCGGGGATTTTCATTTAGAATAGATACCTAATCAGATATTTTCGAAGTCGGTACCAGCCGATGCAGAGCAAAATATCTAATATATTTCGATACGTAAAACACATATTTACCTATTAGATATTCATATCTTAAAATATTGTCCGCTGGCACCAACTTCGGAAATATCTGATTAGGTATCTATTCTAAATGAAAACCCCCGTTTAGTTATTTTTTACATTTTAGTTTTTAGTGTCTGGAAGTCCGTTTTTTTTAGTTTTTATTTTTCCATATTTAGTGTAGACCTAATAAGCAGGTAATTTGTAAAAATAAAGTTTTTTTAATAACATATTCGATTAAGCCATTTATTTAAAAATAATTTATTGTAGATTTTTTAAAAACCGATAAAATTTAAATGGGACCACCTGGGAAATATACCATTTGAAAAAAAAAATTACAAATCGGTTCATACGTCTTTGGGTAATCTGTGAACATACATAAAAAAAGATTCCGACGAATTGAGAATCTCCTTTTTGGAAGTGGGTTAAAAATAAAGAGAGATATAGAATTTTACATACACAAAATAAAAGTATTTTTCGATTAGATATCGGATATTTATTCAGGCGGCTATCACAGTCATAACCATAGAATTTTAATTATATTGGGCAGAAGCAAAGATAAATCTAGTTTTTTTATAGCAAATAATTTGGCTTTTGCATATGAAATAATTTAGGTGTAACTTCACTCACGTAAATATTTCTACTTAACATAACCCCTTTTTTAATGTTGGGAAATGCATTTAGGCCTACCAAAAAAAATCGACTATCAGGAATTTCCCAACGTCGACGCCAAAGGGATGAAATTTTTCTATTTAAAATTGTCAGAAGTTTTATGCATTCACCATTTCTTATTAGTAATATTTGTTTAAGATGTCCTCGTCCGTTATCACGTAATTTGTAATTATTTTGTCTACCTAGAATAACAACTAATAAGGTATGCACGTAATAGCTTTTTACACCGTTCTGCAACATAGACATAGATTTATTTTCCCCTACTTTAAATAAGTTCAAAATTTTAACTAGAAATGTCTGTTCGTGATTGTTTCCCTGTTTTTGTTATTTACTTTAACTTTTAATAAGCTAACATGCATTATAATCTTAAGAATTTGTATACCGTGAAGACATAATTGGTGTATGTAAAGTTTTTATTCTTTTTATTTATATGTACCTAAATACTGTTTGTCTTCCAAATAACTAAATAAATACTACCTGAATACATGCAGGTGGTTATGTGTAGAAAAGACAGCACTTCCCACTAAAAACCAACAGAACTTCCCTCGTCTTAATGAGGCGTCGTAAGATCGCTTTCGCTTTCGCACTCAATCACGACGCCGTGATAGCAGGTCTGCCAAAGCAGATCACACAACTTAAGAAGTTGCTCCCACGCAGCGCTGGATTTACACTAGGGGCTATGGACTCAGGACTAGTGCCCAGAGCGATAAATTTTTAGGGGCGACAAAATTCGGACTTTTAGCGAAAATGCTTTTTTATTTCACAAAAATGAAAAAAAAAAAGATAAACTAGTAGGTACATGTTTCGAGAAACTGATGTCATTATAAATTATTCCTTTGCATTTTTCAAAAAAATTATAATAAAAAAAAAATTAACTTTCAAGATTTTATTCAAAACTTCGATAACAGGGCGGCATTTTTTACTATGCTCAGGGGCGGCGCTAAGTTTAAATCCGGCACTGCTCCCACGGTCCACTCTGCTGTCCGAGAATCCGTGTGTATCTCTTGGCTTCGCGCCCGGTTGGGTTGAGTCCGCCCACCACAAACTTAACCTAAACCCCTAATGTAAGTGAATTTTAGTTATGTTTTTAACTCAGGTAAAACAATAAACAAATTAGATTAAAATTTAATATTAGTATAGCGTGATTAAATACCAAAATATACAAAATTTTAATAATAACGGAAGCACGCTCTGAGTAACTAGATGTAAATAATGGCCCCGTAGAATTTTATTTCAGCAACATTTTGTACTGAAATAGTAGTCAGGTAAAATTAGGTACTGAAATAGCAATCAGTAAAACCACATCCACTTTTAATAGGACACAAATTATGCTTTTGCAGCACAATAAAATAATTTTCTTAACCTGTTTCCGTATTAAATCTGTCTGGAAGATATTATTATTAATTTATGCTAGAATCACCAAACAATGTATGTATCTACTGGTAATGTACCTCACACACCTAAAACAGTATTAGAAATCTAAGTTTACCTATTTCCCATTTCATTTAAGTAAATAAATATAAGCCTATAAAAAAATGATAATATAAATATAATTATTCTCAGGGATCTTTTTTCCGTTATAAAAATTACCTTATATTTTTCTCGCATTTCTTTCCCTTTTACCCTTATTTATTACTAGCGACTTACCCTCGCTTAACTCGGGTGCGTCTCTAGGTGCGTAACAGTACCCTTTGTGCTTTCCAGGTATTATAGGATATTCTATCTGTGCACTAAATTTCATCCAAATCCGCCCAGTTTCAACGTAAAGAAGTCTATACGAACTTTCTTTATATATAGCCCGATAAGAGAATTTAAAATTCTCTACGCAATGCTAAAATCAACAAACAAAAAAGGCAACAAGTAAACAAAATTGACTAATAAAATATGTAATATATGTACATATGTATAAACATCGGTTTTTCAGTCAGCATCAGTAAAACAATCTTCAAGAAGCTGTAAATAGACACGAGATATTTACATAAACATTGTTTTAAAATATATGATTGAGGTAAAAGAAGTAAATTTTTTTTATGTCAAGGAATTTAGACACTACATTAATTTTTATTGCTTAAATTAATGATAGGAAAACAAATCTATTGTATATACCGTTAAAGCCATACAACTTATTTATATAATACACATCACACGTACATCGTACACTGCTAATCAGTTTTATTAAAAAAGTTGTGATAAATTTTATTACTTTAAAAAGAAAATTTTGAAAACTAGGAAAAAGTTTCTATTATTAAATTCGAAATTGATGTCGATGTTCTTTATTTTTAACCGACTTCCAAAACGGAGGAGGTTCTCAATTCGTCGGAATCTTTTTTTTTTAATATAAGTTCACCGATTACTCGAAGATGCCTGAACCGATTTGGATTTTTTTTGTTTCGGTCTATCGGTTTAAAAAAAATCAACAATAAATTATTTTTTAAATAAATTGCTTAATCGAATGTGTTATTAAAAAACTTTCTTCTTACAAATAAAAATCTGCTTATTACGTCTACACTAAAAATGGAATAATGAAAACTTTAAAAAATTCCGACTTCCGATAAAAACCGACTTCCAGGCACTAATATGTAAAATATAGTATACAATATTTTTAAGACAAGTAATATTCGGTTTCAGATGTTTCATAGTAATTCTTTCAAAATAATTTAACGAAAATACTTACACGAAATAAAATAGACAAAAGCTTGTGATAAATAACTGGTTTAAAACTCTATTTAAATTTTTGTATAAACTTAAGATATCAGAACTTAAGATGGTTTTAATTTGAATAATTTCAAAATTTTCCCAAAAGAAAAGATTTAAATATACAATATATATTCAAAATTTCTTGTAACAATGCTTAATTATTATTCATACTAGAAATTTTCACTTCACGCTTCTGTAGAGAAAAGTAGAACGCATGTATACCTAGTAGTTATACTCCTTTGAGTTACACGTTATATGGTAGAATCTCTTAAATATAATATCATCAGATTATTACACGAAGTAACAGCATGTGTTCACCGATTTTATTTCTCGTAGGATTATTATACTAACATTTTGGAACTATTACAGAGTCGGCGACGATTAATGATCCCAGTGGAATTGGCTGGATTTCGTCTTACTTTCATTTTTTTCATTCGTAAATGTATGTATTCAGCCCTTTTTAACGTCCCACTGCTGGGCACGGGCCTCTCTTCAATACGAGGGGGGTCAGGCCACCACGCTGGCCAAGTGCGGGTTGGCGGACTTCACATGTCTTTCGAAAACTTGCTAGGTTCTCTCAGACATGCAGGTTTCCACATGATGTTTTTCCTTCACCGTAAGGCAAGTGGTAATTATGTTAGAAATGATTCGCACATGAAAATATCAGAAGTGCGAGACCCGGAATTTGAACCCGATTCACTCGGTTTCCCAAGCAAGCGTGTTACCACTGGGCTACCACTGCCTCATTCGTAAATAGCTGTCCTATTTTCAATTAAATATAATGTTTGGCAATTTATTTGCGTGAGTTATTTAAAAGAAAAAAATCATGCTTAATTAAACTGTTGAATACTCCAGTAGACTCAAGTCAAACAAAATTAATGAGGGAAATAACGTATTGAAATTTTGTATTTGTTACGTTACGATCACTTTTTTTTAACTTTACGTAATGTTATATCAACTTTTACATTTCAGCAACATTTCTTAAATTTCAGCACCTACTACGAGTACAATGATCAAAATTTATACTGTCTTTCTGCGACACTGAAAATAATGTTAGATATTTTTTTTATTTTATTCGCTCATAAAATAAGACCTAAATTAAAAGTACTTAGATTTCATGCGGTGGATAGGCTTAACATTTGATCTAATTAGAAGCATATTTGAGGTTTTTGTTTTAACCTTATTTAGGCGCAATACTCTATATAGTATGTTTCTTGCCACTGTCTGCGGTTTCGCTTGCGTTTTATATTTTGTGTACATGAAATTTAATAATGATAGTTTTTACTTTAATCCCTGCTTTGCGTAAGAGAGCAAAAAATATATTTTTGGAAATACACGAATAAAATTGAAATAAGATGTAGCTATATTTTTAATTCTAAAAGTAATACAAGATTTTATTTTAGTTAGTCGAGTTAGATATAATGTGAAGCTTACGCTTAGAAGTTCTTGCCTGAGAAAACAGAAATTACAAATGAGAGCGCAACAGCAGGTAACTTGATTGTATTTATTTATAGAAAAATAAGTATGAGAAAAATATTTAAAATCTTCTTTTCAGATCATCTCATAATTGGATTATCTGATATTACAAATATACATTAAAAAAATTCCACTTTATAATATTAGTATGGATTTGTTTTGCTCTCATTATTTAAATAAATATATATATATATATATATATATATATATATATATATATAAAAAATACATGTATTCTTTATTATTTTCTTTCTTGTAAAATGTGATTAATATGGGCTAAAATAAGTTTTCAATAGTAGACTGACTTGCTGTTGAGACTTGAAGATTTTTACATTCAAAAATTTAAGTAAGAAGCATAACTTTTATTGAAATGGATGAAAAATAGTATACGAGTATATAAGTAGGTATTTGCATTATTTTCGATACGATTCTATTAATTCGAATTGCTACTGTCAGTTTAGGTTTATTGATAAGTTTCAAGATATGATTTATGACAATGGCTAGGAAACATTTAAACTTTTTTGCTCAAACATATTTATATAAAACGTAAGTACCAAGTAGTACAGATTTAAATGACGCGTGTGGGAAAGTAGCGTATCTACACTATAACATGTGAAGTAGTCATCTCCTTTTACAATGTTTTTTGCTCGTTTCCTTAATTTTGTTTACTTAACTTTGCCCCTAAAATTGTTTTCCATTAGAGATTATTAAACTTTAATATTTGCTAACTTCATGTAAGTGGTGTTTGGACAAGGCATGCGATATTGTTAATTAAAGCTTACCGTCATTACGCAGAGTGGTGTCACGTAGAGTAGGCCAAAGTTGACCATGTCGAATATTTCTGAATTGTATTTCATTCTATGTTGTATGCAAATGGTCTCCATGTGGCCATCACCAAGATCGTTAGTAATCGTCTCCACCCATATAAATTTCGGGGCACTATAGGCGGCGCTGGTGATCCATACGCCGAGGATGACCAACTGTGCAAATTAATACAGGCTTACAATTCAACTTCAATTTAGTACTTTTCACCTATGTAGGTACATTTTACATGCAATCTAATTTTTGTAATAAATATTAATAAAAGTACCACATCAGCGTTGTTTTACTAAAAAATAAAGATTTCATTCAATAATCTTTGTCAATATGAATAGTATGAAAAAAATATGATGCAATATCGGGAGCAAATTAAGCCTCTTCCATCTAGTTATGCTTGGTATGATTAAAAGACGCTACAAAGACAATTACTTTAAAACAATCGAACATTTTCCTTGTTTGCAACATCTGCTTCAATATAAAAGATTAAACAAAAGTTAGTTATAATATAAATAAAGTTACAGAGAAGTCGACGTGAACAGTCGAAGCTGCGGAGAATAGTGCCGACGCTATTTCGCAGTTACAATCGTTATAAAATACAGTACAAAATTTTGAACTACTGATTGCGCAGTATTTAAATAATGTCCGACGTTGCTTTTATTAGGTACTTGTTACGAAATATTTACTCTAATTTAAAAATAAACTCGATATATTCATGCTTTACATGAAAATTTTAATTAATATGTTAATAAAACAGTACAGTGTAAGAATTTATCATAATTTCTAACAGACTGTTTTCGACCAAGCATAATGTATAACGACCCCGGATTTTTGAACCATGTCGTTAAATGAATAGACCTTTTATATGAAATAATCAAACGTAATCACCTATGAGGAATTTTTGGTGCATTTAATATCTTACATAACAAAAAGATAATAAAACTATCATATCTATTGTATAAACTTCACTTACCCTCAACCTTGTCGAAGTAAGAATTTGTTTACATGTAATAGGGTGTATGATGGCGAAGTATCGCTCCGTACATATCACAACAAGTATAAATATAGATGCAGTGTAACTCAGCGAGTGCACAAATTGGTACATCTTGCAAAGAAAGTCTCCAAATACCCAACTGAAACAAAATAATGGTTTAGATTTTTTTTAAATATTCAACTATAAAGCTCTTTACAGTTAAAATTATTTTATTTTTCAATTTAGTACGTAGATATTTTCTGTTGTGGAGTAGATTGGAAGATATTAAGTCTTCATATTGTTATGTTCTTCCAGCCGGTACCGACGCAACTCGTATTAAACCTTGGTTGTACCGAAGGTATTCATTTGTATAGAATTGGGTTTATACTATTGTAAGAAATCTTATTTCAATATAATTATAGAGTTCGAGGGTGAATAGGTTCAAAGCCATTGTGGGATAATTATAATTAAGGTGATGTAAAAGTTGTCGTAAATTTTAAGTCTTAAAATAAATTATAAAACAAGAAAACCCGACTACGTAAAGACCGAATAAGTTCAAAAGATCTAAGTGCCTAAGTTGACGTATAAACATACTCGTACTATTACTAATATTATATGTAGCCGGAGATTTTTGCACATATTAAAATAATTTATGATATAGATTTTGTTTTTAATTAAAGCAAATCACTAAGTATTAATAAATGCAACCATCTTCTCAACTCCAGCTTACGACTGAGATTTTTTCTTAGAAAAATTCAATTACGTTTTGGCCCTGTCTGGCACTCGAACCTTTTATATATGATTGCTAATTTATTATAGTTTTGTGATGTTTTGTAGTTATATAACTGTATGCTACTGCGAGAGAAGTGGGAAATGATTTATATCTATACTAGTATTATAAAGAGGAAAGATTTGATTTTTTGTTTGTTTGCTTGTAGGTACTGAATAGGCTCCGAAACTACTGGACCGATTTAGATGAAATTTGGCAAGAAGATAGTTTAAGACCCTAGGAATACCATAGGATAGCTTTTATCCCGGAAATCATCCCTTAAGGGGGTGAAAATGGGGATGAAATTTTGTATGGGGAATCAACTTAGGGACAAATCCGAGCGAAGAGAGGGTGAGTCGTTAGTGAGGTTATAATTAACGTTTACATGTACCTCGTATATAATAATATAACACGGCTCAATTTTCATTGTGTAATAATGCTGAGAACATCCGCTGACTGAAATGTGGCGAAATCCACGTCCCTATCACGTTGAAGCAAAAAATCAATAGAAATTTTAATGTCGCTAAAACCTACGAATAAATAATAAGTTCGTAGACTAAAATAGTCAGTTCTTGGTTTATTATTTCAAATGTTTGTATTATGGCCTTATTAAATTTTAAGTAAAGTTTTTTTTTTTAATTTAAGATGATGAAATAATAAGATTTTCCTTTTCACGTTATTATTTTATTTAAAAAAAAACTGAATAAAATATTGGTTCCAGCTTACATCCTTACTTTATACTATTCTTATTAATTTGATCTTCTATGAAAGTTCTTATTTAAGCAATAAAAATTATAAAATGGATAAAAAATGTTTATTGACTTAATACGATTCACACAAAGCCTATTTTCATTCATATTCATTGTAATTATTTGTTGGCATGAACGAGCATATTTGGCCCATTTCCTGCAATAGTTTGTATGCAAAATTTTATTTGTCGCTAGAAAGAGAAGTCGCTAGAATGCGCCCGCTATTTTTAAATGGCTGTTTGAGCTGACTATAAAATAAATTTCTTCTGTGCAATATATTATTTTAGTAAGTCATGACGTGCATTTTGGTACAATGTGAATGCATCAGGTGCTATGTGAGATTTGATTAAGTTTTAAGGTATCATATCAACATAGATTTACGAACATTTTAAATTAATTTCAAAAGTTAATAATATAAAGAAATAGATTTATATACAACTAGCATTTCCCGGGGCTCCGCCCGCGTTCAGATGACCAAAAAACCAATTCTTAGGTTTTACATATTAGTATTATTACATTGCAGTATTTGTATTTTTTCTCAGAAATGAGACATTTTCCCGTGGTAAAAAGTATCCTATATATGTTGACCCGGATAACCAGCTATCACCATACCAAATTTCATGAAAATCCCTCCAGTGGTTTTTCTGTGATGCGGTAACAGACAGACAGACAGACAAAAATTCTAAAACCTCGGCCTCTTTATCGATAATAATGTTTATTTCAATAAGATTTTCCAAAAAATATTTAATGTACAGATTTGGCTTAGTCACAATTTTATTATATGTATAGATAATAATAGGTAGGTATAATAAGATGAAAATGACGAAATGAGCATAATATGATAGGTAAATAAATAAGTTAGTCTGTTTACGATACTGTTTGTTGTATTTTTTGATACATTGAGTACTAAATGCTTTATAATTTAATGTACATCAGAAAGCTATCAACATTAAAAAACCACATTATTACCTTTTAACCTAAGGCTAACAAATTAATAAATAAAATAATAAATTCTTAAAAACCTCTTTCTTTTTTCAGTTTCATTCATATTCATTATAGTAAAAATTGGCCAAGTTTAAATTCAAAGTGATGGAAATATGCCAAATTAGTCATGCTGTTCTAGAAGCCCATGTGGTATCTTGCACGTGGATAATTAAATTTTGTAGGTACTATGCAACCTTTCGTATGTAACTCCAACAGTTTCATGTTACGAATAAATATTAAATTCTACGCGCACAAACTTATATTAATATAGTATATGCGGTTGTACGAGGAATTCGTCGCATTCAATTACAGTAACATGAAGACTAATTTTATACTAGAGAAGCAAATATTGCTTTTATAAATTATTTACTTACTAAAATTTAAATAACAATATTTTATTGTTATTAATAATTAACAGTTAATTCGTTTTATTATTAATTAATTTATAGTGCACCATACATATCTGACATGTTTTAATAGAAGATAATCTACTACGCCAACAGTTACGGGGTTCGAGTTTATAGCTATGTTTGGTTATTATCGGTCCAGCAGTGTAAGAGTATCAGCTCTTTTCCAAAATGATGTAAGGCATTTTGGCGTATGATTACTCGATTAAGTGCTTCACGCGTGCCAGTGTAATCGTTAAATGGCAATAAATTTGCGTAGGGGGTTTTATAATTTTTTAATTACTTACTGTAAAAAGAGATGTATGAAATAATAGTAAGAACATAGTGGTGTAAAAAATAAATAAGAGAAAAGAAGAATGATTTGTTATAACGGCGCGGCCGCGGCGACGCGACGATACGCGTACCTACACGTATTTTTCTGTAATTTTAATAGAATAAATAGTTTGGTGTGTTATTAAGTGCTTTTATTTGTATCTCTGGATTCTATATTTATGTGGCTTCATTGATTTTTAACCTATTCATTAAAAATGATTATGAAAATCGGTTCATAATTAACGAAGATATCGCACAGCATACACACAGAACAAACGCAGCTGAATTGAGTCTTTATATAAATCTAACTATTTCTTGTGTTTAGTTGACTACTTCTAACATACGAATATACTAACAATATTAAAGGTGTTATTATTTATAAAAAATTACAATCTAAGGTGTTTCGACTGCAAACCTCTAAATCATTCAGGTCAAATAACATATCTAAATAATTGTGTCCATATTAGTTCACTTACCTAGGTATAAGGTATATTGTCAAATTTTGGAAGACGCAAAATACTCCAACGCACAAATCTGCTACAGCCAAATTGGCTAAGAAAAAATTGGTTATAGAGCGAAGTCGCCTTGATAAAGTTACCACAAGAATGACGAGAAGATTACCTGAAAATGAAGCAACGTACTTAATTTATTATTGAAATAAATTAAAAAAACAGAGTTAAAACTAAATATTATATAAAAAGATACACATCGTTGTAAAGCTCCATTTCTTTTAAATAAATTAAAAGTATGTAACTAATCTATGCGACAAATTCTATTAAAATTCTTCTAATATGTTAAGTATTAACACAAATGTTTCAACCAGTTACTCCACTTTGTTATTATATATGTATATTAATTTTATTTACAGTTCATAATTATTTGCTTATAAAATAATGCGAAAGTTTTTTTATCTTAAAGCTTCAACTTATGAATTTTGTAAGAACTAACTGATATATTTGTAAATGATTTATTTTAGTTGGGAAGTCGCATATCAATAAAATATAATATTAAAATAGTATTAGTTTAAAGACTTATTATAGTAGATAAATTAGAATTAACTATGTATCTTATTTGAGGAAGACATCAGTATAAATTCCGAAGTTAGACAAGACGCAACGCTGCTGACACGTATTGCCTATAAATTGGAGGAAAATAGAGAAAGTAAATGAGTGACCTCATATTATCTCCATATTAATTAATTATTATAATATGTACTCACTCACACATAGTTATGTCTAGTTCCTATTAATTAAAAATAGTAGCAGTGTCTATAATAACAATTTATTTGTAATCAAATTTTAATTTTAATTGGATATACCTATACATTATTGATAATTAAAATTTGAACGCATTATTACACATCTATGTATATGTACACATAAAAATGTAGTAGTGCATTCAAAATTGGAGTTTATAGATAAATAGATTTGAATTATAAATGCGAAAGTGAGTCGTTCTATCTGACTGTCCCTCGCGTCGGCATGGCTATCCAGTTGGTCTGACGTAGATATGAAATGACAGTACCCAGAATGAGGAAGCTATTTGTTAGTAAAAGTCGATTACAAGTTGCTAGGAAAGCTTTATATGAAAAATCATTTTACTTGCTACTTTTAACTTTCTTATTATCCTTTTGTTTAATAAACAATCAATGATTACCTCTAAAAAGAAATACTAGTGAGTTTGTGAGGGAGGGAGGGAGCGAGCGAGCGAGTTAGTAAGTAAATAAGTAAGTAAATTAATTAAAAAACAAAACTAAAAACTTAATACTTTAAATAAATTTGTTTTTAAATTTTATTCAGAAAAGGTGATTGATACAATAAAATAAAAACTAAAAAAAACCGACTTCCAGACACTAAAATGTAAAAAATAACTAAACGAGGTTTTCATTTAGAATAGATACCTAATCAGATATTTTCGAAGCCGGTGCCAGCCCAATTAGGGTAGTTCTTAATATGTTTATGATTATGTTACACTATATTTATTCAAGTTGAAGCGTAATAATATCCACGGTAATGTTACATACAGTATTCCATCTTCATACAAACGGTCGGAAATCGACCTATACCTATGCGCCTCGAGTTCGGTATACACTCGGTAGACAACCGTCGGGGCTGCCAGATCGTGTAATTGGATACGAAAATTGTATAAGGTGGTTATGTTATGTAACGTTAAAATAAACATTTTATTCCTCCCGCTACTAACTTCGCTAACAAACCAAACAAACCAACAAAAAAGTATCGAGACATCGTATGTTTTAAAAATAAAAATTAATTAATTAAATTAAAAATAAAAATTAAACTTTTCAATTTTTAAATTTAAATGCGGATTTTTTATACTATTAAATTTAACAATAAAGCTTTTCGTACGTCTCAATCAAGACGCAAATGTTTTTCAAAAATCTCAAATTTATAAGAGTGGTATGTGACCCTTATTTGATATTTTTTAATTAAATCTACTGATAATATTTTTTAAATAAAAACAAAGTATTAAAATCACAAAACTAGAATGAAACAAGTAGGTAGATGAAATTAAAATACTGTTGGCGGGCAGCCCTGTGGCGTAGTTACGTACCTATGTACCGCTCGACTGTAGGTAATTATTTCAAAGACAGTGCTGAGTTACAATACTGTATAATGCATAACATAACCGTGTAATATCGGTCATTATAGTAATACCACAGATCATATAATACGTAATACTAAAAAGAAATAAATAAGGAATATATAATTTAAAAAAAAAACAACTTCCAAAATATACAAAGCAATCCAAAAAAAATACCACAAGTTTAAAGTAACAAATAATATTATTTATTCTATATACTTGTCAATGTTTTAAAGTCGATTGTGTAATTTGCAAGTTGGTTTTTGTATATTTTTTTACTTTACAGAACAAATTTTATATTGACATTGAAAGTTATTTAATAGGTTTCTTTTTCTTAAGCAAAAAACAAAACTTTAGATCAACGTTGCTACGCGTGACGCGGATAGCTAATACCTATACATCACATCACTTACATCACTTACATAAATTCTAATACATAGCCGAATATGAATTTTTATGGTGTTTTTATTCATTTATATAATTAATTAATTATTATTATAAGCTGTTAATTTTTAATCGATGAAAACATCATTCAGGAATAACATGTAAACAAGAAGTTTGCCACTCTGAATATAGAGAGCTTGGTAATTGATAATGCCTGCCCGAGCTCGACTCAGATGCTATTAACTGCGTCATAGAACCGAAATCGATGTCCATTGAAATTTATGCAAACAGCTGATTTGTGACAGATGTCATTTAACGTTCATCATCACGCTAACGATATTTACATTGCAGACATACCGCATCCGTTTTGTTTTTATTATCAACGTTTATTTACGAGTATATTGATTTCCGTAAACTCTGTTTTTCGATTCGTTGTATGTGAAGTGGATAAGCTAGTAAAGGTCAACTTTCGTTGATATGACTGGAAGTGTAAATATGTTACTTTTAGAAAAGTTTGTTAGTAGGTTGAAGATTTTGGTTTTTATTATTTTACACGATAATTTCTAGAAATATCATTTTATATAGTCTATTTATTAATGAAAGTTACAGGCTGTCTAACATTACGCTACGACCCTTAGAAGCGGATCAATACATTAATAAAAATGTAAGCAGAACCGCGGGCAAAGGCTCAAAAAGGCTGTTTTGGCACAGCCACTTAAAAATCGGATATCAGAGTAGGTAAGGACTTACTCATGATCAATGTATTACATTCCCAAAAAGGTGCTTTACTCTGCGTATAATAGATAACAATCTCTCAGAGGCATCTATGCTGACCGGTAGAGTATTTAATTAAAGGTTTTTCCATGCCCACCGTGCCCATAACGGTCGACCCCCCTTGCAAAGGCTAGCTGTTGCTAGAATAAAGCTTCTTTATAAGGCAATCAATTGCCAGCTGCTGTTTATTATAATGATCGTAATAAACGTCTAGTTCAATTCATTATTAATTCTAATTTATAGGAAAGACGCAATTGAAAAGGTACAGAAATGAATTGTTGTCAGGACTGATTTACTGTACCTAATAATTATAACGATTTGTTAAGTTTTTTTTTACAAAAAATACTTTTTTATAATTAGGACATCTTAAATAAAATAAAATAAATAAAATAAGTGCTTTACTTCTGCTAATGCAGTTCGTCTTTCAGCACAAATACCCATGATCTTGATGACATGACCATAAGAATTCACATTAAATATAGTTACAGGGGTTTTTTTATGAGAGCAAGAAATGGAGTTTTCTAATGGTTTATTTTATAAGATTAATTTATTCTTAGGAATGAAAGTTCATGGTTGCTAAACTTTAAAGTAGGGCACAAATTGAACATAACTTTGAAACAAAATAAGTTCGTATAACTCATGTAAGGCATACTCTTATAATATTATATTATTAGAAGCTATGCTTGTTTTTTTATTACTAGA
This sequence comes from Brenthis ino, assembly GCA_921882275.1. Taxonomy (NCBI): domain Eukaryota; kingdom Metazoa; phylum Arthropoda; class Insecta; order Lepidoptera; family Nymphalidae; genus Brenthis; species Brenthis ino. Next base: position 22,702,081 of record OV170225.1, on the reverse strand, counting down.
AGACAAGTATACCCACGTCTCATGGACAAATTGAGAGGAACTCTAAACTCAATTTGAAATTGAATTTCATCGTAAAAGCTGATTTTTATTGCCGTTTTTTCGATATGGTAGCGTGTGCGGCTACGATACGAGGTGATAAAGTGAACATTTAAAAACAGCAGATTAGAAATCTATTTAATTTTTTTCGTTTATTTTTGATAGTATGTCAGTATAAAAGCAGTTATTGCACCCTTTAATGATTTGTAGCAATATAATAAAATTGAGTCCTACAATAATTTCTGTACAAACCATTTTATTTATGAAGTGTGTGCCACAAACCAACAGACATTTCGTATTCCTGAAAAACTTTTCTTCATTTTACGGTGTAAATTACTGTACTATATTGTGATCCGTTCTCAAGACGATAAATTCAATCAAAGCTTATCGGAAATAACGAATAAATTAAATTCTGCAAATTTGAGGATACTATATGTTTAGAAGGAGCAATAAAAATACTTTTACTTTTGTAAATTTTTAAGAAACATTAATTATTTTTCTTACAGATGTTGTTATTATGATGTAAACAGTATGTTCCCAAAAGTTTTTCAGTAAATTAAAAACGACCCTGTATAAAAAATCTGTTATCAAAGGTTTATAAATCATTTGCTTCGATATTATTTGTTAGACATAGAGATTTCGACACTCGCTGACAAAAATAATTGATTCCATTTGCGATAAAAGGTTCATACATAAAATATAGAAAATTTTGTTAATTCAATTTATCAAATAACTATTTACGTCGTAAGAAAACTGATTTTGTACAAGTTTTCGAATACGAAGCGAAAAACAAACAAACAACGATATACAAGCGAAGTTTAACATTTAAAAACATAATACTTTCTTAGAATATTTCTTGGGAATACGTCGACGAGAGCCGGAACAAACTTGCATCTGAAGTCGAATCTTTGTTAACCAAAGTCTCGGATTGGGGTCGACTAAACTTAGTCCAATTCAACCCCAAAAAGACACAAGTTTGCGCGTTAACCGCTAAAAAATCGCCATTTATCGTAGCTCCTCAATTTGAGGACACTCCTCTGTCTGCCACAGCCAGTATCGGAATACTTGGCGTCGACATCTCGAGCAACGTCCAGTTCCGTGGTCAATTGGAAGGTAAGGCCAAACTGGCCTCAAAGAAGCTTGGTGTGCTCAGCAAGGCGAGACAGTACTTCATGTCGCGTCAGCGTCTTATTCTTTATAAGGCGCAAATTCGGCCCCACATGGAGTACTGTTCTCATCTTTGGGCGGGAGCTCCCCAGTACCAGCTACTTCCATTCGACGATCAAGCTCTCTTTGATCGGCTTGATCCTTTAGCTCTGCGTAGAGATGTTGGATCACTCTGCATCTTCTACCGCATTTATCACGGGGAGTGTTCCGAGGAATTGTTCGGACTGATCCCAGCTGCTAAATTTCATCATCGGACATCGCGCCAAAATAGTAAATTCCATCCACACCACCTCGATGTCCAGCGTTCCACAACAGTGCGATTTTTGAGGCATTTTCTGCCCCGCACAACCACTCTGTGGAACCAGCTATCGCCGGCGGTCTTTCCGAACCACTACAACCTGGCCACCTTCAAGAAGAGAGCGTATTCCTTCCTTAAAGGCCGGCAACGCATCTGCAAGCCCTGCGGTGTTGCAGATGTCCATGGGCGGCGGTGATCACTTTCCATCAGGTGAGCCTCCTGTCCGTTTGCCCCCTTAGTCCCATAAAAAAAAACATAGTAAAGCTAACAAATGACTGGACTATTTTCATTAACGTAAGTTTAGCCGAGATAAGGTAGCCATTTGCATAGTAAGTATTTATTTAAACTTTTTACTTTTAATTTTTTAATTGCCTAGCAAGTACGGCTGAACATCGAGGGTTCAAATTTCGGGTCGGGCTAAGTTTAGTTATTGAGTCTTTCTGTATAGTAAGCCTTAGTAACAGGCCGGAGTTGGGAAATTGGCGGTGTTTTACCCCCGTGCCTCGGAGAGCACGTAAAGCCGTCGTTCTTGTGCCTTAACTCTAACCCGTCGTGTTGAGTAGTCGTCCCACCGGAGTATGAGAGTGACAGGAATAGAGAGTGCCCTTGTGTCTGCTAAGCGCAGTTTTGCACTATAATATCTCCTGCGCAGATGGCTAGTCTCAGTGAGACTGGCCGCCGTATCCGAAGTCGGTCATTATTATTTACTTAAAACGTTTGCAACAAGCGTGGCAGATTAATACCATATTCAAGTGTTTTCTATACGGTCGCACTAGCGCGTCTAGGGCAGCTGATCAAAATATTTAAAATATTTTTTTTATTTTTAAGGTGCGGTGAGCTAACTATATACATGCTGAAAAGTGTGCAATTCAATAGTCTGCCGAGTTCCAGAAGTCGAAGAAACAAAAATCGTCCATAAACTTATTTATGGGTATGGGCGGTATGGCTGCAAAGAGTGCTAGGTATCCTTATGTTAATCCTTTATGTTAATCCGCCGCGCGTAAGAAAATCGCCTCTTGGGCAGTCCTATAAAACTGTTCTGTAAACAATAACATGTACATATTTGTTTTTTTTATCTGTGTATTTGTTTGTTCGAGAATGATTGTTGTGTAGATAATTAAAACAGCTAAGTTACTAATCTTTCTTAAGCATGATGTAGCTATTTCCCTTTATTAATATTATGAAGGGAAAAAAGGTAATGTTATATTGTAATTAGACGTTTTTAAGTAGTCTATTACCCATTCTGATGGTTCACGCTGTCTTGATAGTGTAACCACCTGATATTTCTATATTATATTAAAATTACCTACCCTGAGCCCTAACGTGATTAAGCAACAAAGGATTGTAAAGAAGAATGAAGGCATATAAATTAAGACAAAATAGCTAAAACATGTTCTAAGCAATGTCTTATGCACAAGAGACCTAGTCGGTCCTTGCTCAGGACCTAACTATACGCCGGTCTCTGCCTGGCAATTAGTTACAAGCTAATATAGTACTATGTTATCTGTGTATATAATTTCTAAAGTGGAATGTTCATCTTTGAATAAAAATTGTTGTATGTATAATATGATATCTACGAATCAAGTATTCGTAGAAATTAGAATAATAATTATTTCACGCAAATGACCGTCGCAGCGATGTTGGGCGTTACGTGTCAGCTGAGCGGTTAAATTTTTGGTGACTCGGATTTTTTTTTATAAATCGGGCATGATATTACTGATGGAGTCCTGCATAATAAACAGGGTATCAATTCAATATTTTTATTATGTGTTGTGGATGTTACAGAATCTAAATGAGCATAAGCAATCTATCTGATTATCTGAACGAGCATAATTTTCCAGTACTGTTGAAAACACAGCTCATTTTATTTCAAATAATTAAGTAGTCCAAAGATAACAGAGTTATTTTATTCTACTTTACACAATAAAGTGAAATAAATACAAATCTCAGCGTAGCCATGGGCATTAGGTAGCATTCTACGACGTTTTAATTTTAATAATATTGTGAGCTGTTATCATAATCTCAATATAATATAGAAATCTTCATTGAAAATTAGATTATAATATATTTTATAACGTTAGATTTTCCCTCACCGTATTTAGAAAATCTACATTATGATGAGCACTTCTTATTTACTCATTCCTTCCACGTCAGTCGTGACATGCTATTGACATTTCGTGTTTTGAAAAATTGATTACAAGCAAACGATAGAGTACCGTTTGTAGAATAAAAAAATGCTCCACATTCTATAAAGTTAATTACAATTAATATGTCTATTTTAAAATATTACAGTTGATAATGTCGTTTTCATGACAGAGTAGTTAGGGTACAATTTTTAGAATAAGTAAACGAAATGCAGTATTCTCATAAATACCATGGAATAAGTTACCATGTTAAACAATCATAAAATGGTGTTGATAGAAAGTAGCAAGGTACCTGACACATCTATTAATTTAAATCTTTAATGAAAAATAATTGACGGTCATGTATAAAATGGTTATAATATCATGGCTGAACCTATCGATGCAGTAACTGTATGAACAATTTATTAATTGTTATTAATACAGTTACTTAACGATTAATATTATTTTTATTAGTCCGGCTATTGATCATTATTAAAAGTTTTTTTTTACATTTTTACTTAACAACGAGGATAAAAGAAAAAGTATGGGTATATACAAATACCTATACTTTTTATCTTAATAAATACATTTGACACTTTTAATTCTTCTGATACTGTCCGACACCTAAAATTTTCGAATCAAAACTGTTATCAAATCTTAAATAACATAAAGCAATTATTATATTGTATGTTATGGGTTTGAAGTACAAGAAAGACCAAACGAGAAGGCTAAGGCGGAAGGCGGAAGGGTAAATATATTAGTCGTACAGTAACTGGATTAATATTCACTTCAATAATATCATTTCTCAGGCCTTAGGGCTACGTGCCTTAGGCGCAAGATTCATTATCATTATCTTAAATAAGATTGGTTATTCAGCTATCTTACGAAAATAAATTACCACTGTGATGATATGGAATAAAAAATACCAATGTTTTTCCCAAGGCTATAGGCTAATAAGAATATCAAACTGTGTAAAAAATATATTATGCGTACTCATAATTAATATGATATAATAAACCTACCATTGATAAGGTACCAGTTCAAAATACCGCCTTAAAGATTTTTTTAAAGATTTTGATTATTATTGATATCATGTCACATAAATAAATTACTACATATAATTATAGATGCCTAAAGGGGCATATACATAAAATAGATATCTCCTTATACGTCTTTGTACTGTTTTAGTTCTCTACATTATAAAATTTAAAAAAAAAACTTTGAAGTGCAATAAATTATGAAAATTAACAAAAAATAAAAACCGACTTCCAGGCACTACAATGTAAAAAATAACTAAACGGAGGTTTTCATTTGGAACAAATACCTAATCAGATATTTTCGAAGTCGGTGCCAGCCGATGCAAAGCAAATCTAATATATTTCGATACGTAAAATATATATTTACCTATTAGATGTTCATATCTTAAAATATTGTAAGCTGGCACCGACTTCAAAAATATCTGATTAGGTATCTATTCTGAATGAAAACCCCCGTTTAGTTATTTTTTACATTTTAGTGCCTGGAAGTCGGTTTTTATTTTTTGTTAAAAAGTTTCTATTTTTATATAATTTGTAAGAAGAAAGTTTTTTAATACCATATTCGAATAAAAAAATTATTTAAAAAATATATTTATTTTGATTTTTAAAAAAATCGCTCAACCGATTTCGATAAAATTTATATGGGACCACCTGGGAAGTATACTCTTTGAAACAAAAAAAAATTCCAAATCGGTTCAGGCATCTTCGAGTAATCGGTGAACATACATAAAAAAAAAGAAAAAAAAAAGATTCCGACGAATTGATAACCTCCTCCTTTTTGGAAGTCGGTTAATGAACGAAATTACGTTAAAAGATTAAATACTTAAGAAGAGAAGAGCTTAAAAATTGCAAAATTTCAAATAATATAAAGTAACTTTACTTCTTTATATACGATAATTTAGTATTTGGAAGTATCTATCAGTCAGACTTGAGAAATTCTTTTAGCACTTTATAGCCTACTTCTTCTCTTCTTAACTTTGCTCGCGTGCGCCCCTAGGTGTGTGCGTAACATTAGCCGATAAAGTAATTCAACGGCCATTTTTTTCGACTACCTACTATTAAATTTATTATGATTTCTGACAGTAAGTACATTTTTTATCGGGATAAAAAATAGCCTACAGCGCTGAGCGGTAATATACTTTGCTATTATTAAAAGAATTTTCAGAATTGCATCAGTAGTTTCTTAGATTAATCCTTCCGTTACAATATTACAAGCTTTTGCCCTTTATAATATTTTTGTACATTTATTGAAAAAAAACACATAACATATTATTAAACACATTATTAAAAAAAAACTTGAGACTTACCCTTCGTTTGGGTGCGTCAAGTACTTAAAAGTGTATGTGCTACTTCAGGTTATAGTCTGTGTATTAAATTTCATCCAATTTCGTCCAGCCGTTTTACCATGAAGCGTAACAAACACACACATACAAATTTTAGCATTTATAATAGTAGCCGATTAGAATAGCCGATTACCGTTCTGATAAAATTGTACTTTCAAAATTTTTTAAATGTTATAATATAAAAACCTAAAACTTATATTATTCCTAGATATTTATAAATATGACGTTTAATAGTATAAACATGGTCTAACTTACCAAAGAAACAGCAGCAGAACACAATTGTGTAGAGCGTGATAAATATAGCTCTCACATCTGTTCTGTCGAATATAAACTCGTCGTCTTCCATAGAATATTGGCTTTCATTTTTTCTTAATGTGTATGTAGTATTATCAACACTACTAATATCTGTCTCGTTGCCATCCGTCGTTGCTGTATAGAAAACATAGTTCGATTCAACTGATGAATCCACCCGGTACATAATTTCAATCGTTTTTATGTCTTCAAGTGCATTTTTAAACCGGTTTCTCCATCTAGAACAAAAGTATACACTTTAACAAAAAATAATCGAATAGAAGCACTTTGCTTCTGTCATTTTTTAAAGTAATTATTTATTCAAACATTTTAAATAACATCATATATTATATTATTATCTATTGACAATAAATCTTATTATTAAATTTTATTTTTTTACAAATTCCAGCCAACAAGACCGTTTTTTTAACAAAACATCATAATTCAGCCATCTTGTACAAAATATTTACAAATTAAATGAGGAAGGTTCGTAACCTTCCTCGTTTATCGCTTAGTGTTGAGTTTATAATATTCTATTAGTGAGAACAATTTCAAAATCCGATGCGTGGTTTAGAAGAAGCAGATACAGACAGAAGCATACATCGACTTTATTTTACACTATATCATGTAGGCACATATATGTAAGTACATTGTACAATTATTGTACAATGTACATATTAATTATTATTATGTATATGAGCTCGAACTACTGATACTGATAGTTTAATTTAGCTTGAGCGTGATACTCGTACGCTCAAACTAAATTTTGCAATATACCATAAAAACGAGCGATATACAGACAAACAGAAAAAAATCTATAACTATTGTTTTGGGATCCATATTCTGTACATAACAGTCATTGTTTATAAAAAATATTTCATGTACAGATTTCGCTGTTTCTATTTTATATTTGATACTTATTGTAGTATATATATATACTACAATAAGTATATATATATATATATATATATATATATAGAGTATAGATATAAAAAAACCTTAGTTTTATGATTATACAGTATACGATTGAACCTTCATGCTACCTAGATTTATCTATACGGATTTAGTAATAACCCTATAGGACTTAATCACTCACGTGTGTCAATGAGGGACTTACAGCTTAGATATAGCAATTCTGATTAGGATTAGTTTTGCGGGACGAACTGGAAAATTAAGGACGTTTTGTCGATATTGTTATTTGAGAGATATGTATTGATGAAATATATTTATAATCTTATAACAAATTGTTTGAAACGTATTCAAGAAGGCATATGGAAACAAATCATTCTTTAACCTTTCCTTATTTAAACCAAATTGGTTAACAAAAGATTGAAATTTGATCTATGATATACCTACTCGTAGTTATAAAGTTACGTATCTATCCCAATTATTTTTGGAGGTATTTTATCAATAAATAAACCTAGTTTAGTGAGAAATTTAAATTATTATATCTTACCTATGTAAGATAATTAAATTATTATTTTACTGATAGTTCAGAAGACAATTGTATATTTTGATTTAATTCCATGTTTATAGCTATTGGGTGTGGCAATTGAGCTCAATAATTTAGTTCGCCAATGTCACATAAAACAGAAAAGATACAACAGAAGCGATCGTTAATATCTTGTACTTTTACGCTTTATGTTAATAGGTTAAACATGTACCTATACGTAAATAAAGGGTTTTTTGTAAGGGTTTTGGGAGTAAAAGCATGTAAAATAAAGTATACCTACTGTTCAATTTAATATTTCTTTACGCAGAACTATATCTAAAGTATATTTTATCATAGAAATAATTAAAAACAAATATATTTGTTACATTTCAACCTCTACTAGAGGCCAGTCGATACAACGTTTGGGACATGTAAAAATAAAAATAATTAGATTAAATTAACAACAAAAAAATGGCCCCGTTCTGGAACGAATAACAGGGCGACTCGCACTTGAAATTCTCATCTCGAATTTTTTAAGCCATTTAAATCCTTACATAGCATAATTATTAGATTTACGTCCGTCTCTTCGCTATCTCCCTCTTCCTAAGCAAAACTTTATAAATCGTCACATTTATAATGTGAACTTAAAGTTCTATACTTTTATCGCCACGAGTATAAATAACTTAAACAATCGATATTTTATTTAAGTATCTGTTTGATATCTCAGTTAGACTGTCTTTTATATCTAATTTTGTTAGAGCTTGCTATAAGTGTACAGTAAAAAAATTTCACTCCACCATACTGTACTCTATGTATAAGGAAAATGTCTACAGTTTAAAAACTTAAAACGGTGATGAAGATAAAAAAGTAATTACCTAATCCTTAAGTTTAACAATAAATTATAAAAACTGGCTAAATTAAGGTTGTACTCGGACTTGATAATATTTTACAGTTTATTTATGACTTGAAATGTTTATTCTTAATAGATTGCGTAAATATAACGTTATAATGTGTAAGTTCCGAACTAAAAGAACAAATTCATTTGCATCGGAAACTTTTGATATAAATTAATTTATGTACTAGGTATAAGATATCAGTGGGTACATTTTTATTTATCTGCTAGCGACTTAACCTCGCTTCGCTCGGGTTCGTCCCTACTTACGTTTTAAAATTTAGTATAAATTTCTCAGATATGCTATATTTTCCCGCAGTAAAATATATCCTATATGTTGACCCGGATAACCAGCTATCCTCATACCAAATTTCATCAAAACCCCTCCATTAGTTTTTCCGTGATGCGTTCACAGCCAGACAGAAAGACAAACATTCTAAAAACTAAAGATTCGGCATCTGTATCGATAATAATGTCTATTTCAATAAGATTTTCCAAAAAAATATTTATTGTACAGATTCAGCTTAGTTACAATTTTATTATATGTATAGATTCTAAGGTGCGATAATACATTATCGGACCTTAAAATCTATACATAATAGAATGCCGATAAATAGCCAAAAAATGTTATCAACTATTCGCTTTCGCCATTAAGCAATAAAGGAGTGCATGCACTCTTTTTATTCTGCGAAAGGCTCTGAGGCTCAATTAAACTCGCGCATTAGTTTCCACATCCGTTCCAGTTTTTCATCAAAATGTTAATTGAGAAACTAAAGAAATTCCCACAAATGTCATTCTCATTTAGCTCACTCAGGTCTCAATAGTCTAAATCGGATTTCATATTTTACACACTTGTTGTGTTATATAATGTACTGATTTTAAAGTACATAAATATAATGTGTTTTCTAATTATTTCTTATTTTATACATACTTATTAATTATATTAATACAATATTTCAATATTGCCATTGAATTAAAAGCCCTTTAAAAGTTGACTTGCCTTATTTTATGCCTATTGTTTAGTCTTACAATTTTTTACAATATTGCAAGTTTACGTTTAAAATTAAGCTGTAAGATTATCACAGAAACTAATTCTATAAAATGTCGTATTTTAAAATTTTGGATAAGTTTAGATGAACTACATTAAAAGGGGGAGGAGTTGTTGTTAAAGCAAAAAGAATACAGAAACACTCAGCTTTATAAATATTTGTATAGACCCACTGAATATAGACTCATAACAATATTGTAGAAAAAATTAAGAAAGTGGATCCATTCATATTGTAACTTTTTACTTAACAATTTATTTTAATTCATTTTTAAGAAGAGAGGAAAGTACTAAGCAAACATAAAAGTTTTACAGCAAAATTTTTTCCACTATTGTAACGAACACGCATTAGACATTAATATAACAAAAATGTAGGTACTTGATGAAAAGCTTTCTGTATTATTGAAAATCCAAAGAAATTCTTGTTTTTATGTCCTAGTAAGTGCCTACGTGAATAAAATTTATTGTATATCTTTAGTCTTTAGTAGTTAGAAGAACTGGTTGTGAAAAGAATGTACCTAACGCTCAAATGTTTTACTCAAGTGCGAATCTAGCCATCTAGTATTTAATAAAGAAACATTATTTTTTTCTATAATTTAGGTAATATTTTATTTATCTTATGTCAATAAAGATGTTACTTAATAATACAGCCAACACAGGTCAATAATAGTGTCCACAATATACAGCGCGATAATTTTATATAAGTTTACAAACGAAGCAGAATAGCTAAAAGCTCATTAGCGTCCGGCATTTTACATTCTTGCCGGTGAGTCCCACATACCACATCTACCTATAAACTGTCTAATGGTTTTCCCGTGATGATGATAGAAAGAAAGACAATAATTCTAAAAAATATAGATTCAGCCTCTCTATCGATAATGATATCTATTTCAATAGGAATTTCCTAAAAAATAACATACAGATCCGGCTCAGATAAATTTTTATTGTATGTATAGATTTGGGATTAATCTGTCAATGTCAGCTATGTCAGAAAGACGAGCTCATGTTCTTTAAAAATCCCTGAGCCTTAAGCGGATTTATGGTAGATTTCGCTTTATATACAAAATCTAGTGAATTATTCTTACTTCACTCGAGGCACCCAAGTGGGCTACTACATATTACCTATATAATAATATTTTATATATAACTGCCTCGGTGGTGTAGTGGCTAGCATGTACGGCTGCACACCCGGAGGTCCTGGGTTTGAGTCCCGGGTTGGGCCAAGTTCAGTTATTGAGTCTTTCTGTATAGTAAGCCTCAGTAACAGCCCGGAGTTGGGAAGTTGGTGGTGTTTCACCCCCGTGCCTCGGAGAGCACGTAAAGCCGTCGGTCCTGCGCCATAACTCTCACTGGTCGTGTCGAGCAATCGTCCCACCGGAGTATGAGAGTGACAGGAATAGAGAGTGCACTTGTGTCTGCGCGTACACTTGTGCGCTATAATATCTCCTGCACAGTTGGCTAGTCTCAATGAGATTGGCCGCCGTGGCCGGAATTGATCAGGTGAACATCATAATAATAATTAATCACGCGATAATTTTTATTAATAGATATTTATGTTTTGCGATAACTCCTAAGATATTATTAAACTAAATAATATGGCATCAAGGAAAAAATGTACATTTTATGTATATATTATGTTCTAAATAAAATATTTAAGATCATAAACATATTTATTCAATCAAGGATTAATACGATATCGGTTAGAACAGCTTCGCAAATAATGCACCATTTTCGCTTAAAATTGGAAAGGTAGAAATGGTTCCCGTGAATTATCCTTACAAGATGAAATACTATACCATCGCGGGCTATTTAATATAAATGTTTTTTTAGTACATTATTTTGATCTATTATTACTATTATGGCTTAAGTTAGCCAGCTTAAGTGCCTGAAAACGGGGTTTTTTTTTGACATAAAATTACAAAAACTTGATTATAATATTTTACATAAAAAGTTTTCGGATGAAATACTCTAAATGTCAGTGACTGTACCAAAATATGTTGTTTAGTTAAGATTAAGTAAACGGTGAAACCGACAGACGCTTATAGCGATTTTGTTTTATACTATTTATAGTTAAGTTTCTATGTTTTAAATTTGAAACATTATGCAATTGGAATATATTACAAAAGTTTGCCGACTGGTATTGCTATTAATTAACGAAATTGCTAATTAGAACTTCCGATACTTGATTTAAATACCATTAATATTGTAATTACTACAAAATAAATTATTTAGTTTTACCATTCCTATATCGAAAATAAAATAAGCGTTATAAAATGGTCTTTGTCGATTATTTTTAAATGATGAAAAATTCATTCTGTAATCTATGAAAAATTTAGGTATGACATATTATTATAGATTCTATGACATAACGGTTTGTTTTTTCATCACAATTTCCAATTTTTTTTTATTGTCCACAGCATGGATGACAAATAAAGATCCATAGGTTGTCGAATGACATCAAAATGTCAGCTCAGACAAGCTGAGCCGTCATGTACTTTATGTACATATATTTAATACTAGCATTGCCCGCGGCTCCGCTCGCGTTCAGATGACAAAAAAACAAATTCTTAGGTTTTACATATTAGTATACTCTTACATTGCAGTTTTTGTATTTTTTCTCAGAAATGAGATATTTCCCCCCGGTAAAAAGTATCCTATATGTTGACCCGGATAACCAGCTATCACCATACCAAATTTCATCAAAATCCCTCCAGTGGTTTTTCCGTGATGTGGTAACAAACAGACAGACAGTATCGATAATAATGTCTATTTCAATAAGATTTTCTAAAAAATATTTATGTACAGATTCGGCTTAGAATTTTATTATATGTATAGATTACATAAAGTGCGACCGCCGATTCAGCTGTCGAGATTAATGAAAACTCTTACAGAAAAACACTAAGTGCTGAAAAACGTACAACTTAATAGAATATACATTTTTGCATTTCGTTACATTTGACCTTTTATTTGTCGCGAACGTATTTTTTCTTTCTTTTCAAATTTTGCTTTGTTACTATTTAATTATATTTTTATATGTAGTAGGTACAGCTTCTTGTTCTTTTAGAGAAATTAAGATATTATGATAGATGTTAATTTCTCTAAATGAACAATTTTTTTTTTCAAAACTATGATAGACTTGTAGATATGACTTAAATTTATAATTTATAAAATTACCCTTTAATCTACTGTGCATCAAAATGTGTAATATAAATGCTAAGATATTGATGATAAAAAAGAAAAGGATCGTTTTTCATTAAATGTCGAATATCTCAGGAAAAAATCGATCAAAACATTTTTTTTTATTATAACTTCAGGTTTTCAATATATTTTATTCTCTTAAAAATACACAGATTCCGATTGGTCTCAAAGTAAATGTTTTCGTTCTCCACTCTATGTATTGGATGGCAATATCCCTACAAAATAATACAATGGTCAATAAAAAATTCTGCCCACGTGGAAATAGGTCCTCGGAAAATTCACGTATTCAATGGTCATCGTACAATGAGGTAACATTTACATTGCTATTTTTTTTTCTGGTAGCTTTACTACGTTAAATGATTTATTTAAAAATATTTCATACTACATTCAGCAAAAACTAATAACTTGTCTGCTATCTTATATAACCTTAGGAAAAATTATTTTAGGAAACCTGCATGTCTGTTAGAAAGACATGTGAAGCCCGCCAACCCGCACTTGGCCAGCGTGGTGGACTATGGCCTGATCCCCCTCGTATTGAACGGAGGCCCGTGCCCAGCAGTGGGACGTTAAAAAGGGCTGAATACATATCTTAGATACATAAAATGATAAAAGCTTATTCTTAAAAGAAATCTCTATGTTATACTCATTTGCTCATTTCTCATTTAAAAATTTCCAATATGAAAATTTTAAATAATAAATTTAGTTTCAATTTTAATTCACAGACTGAGGTGAAATTGTAGATAGTATTTTGTTCATTAGTAGATTGTAGAACAAGTATTTGAGTTCTATATTAAATTTTTCGATAAATCGAACCCCGATGTAAAATATGTTACTTTACTATTTGGCAAATAAAATAACATTATTAATTAAGACACGACCAATTCTATTATAATTGATAAATAATTTTTAGTATATTTATAGTAACACGGGATAATGTCTGGTGTAACTGAACTGATTTTAAAAGTTATTTCGCTTAAATAACACTATTACCGAGTAACATTTGGATGTTTGTAAGATCATTTTAGCAGTGACCAAGTGACGCCTTGTACGAAAGGAGTTTATAATGTTATAAATATTCAGTGTAAAATAGACACGTTTTGAGCATAGATATATTAATAATAGATAATGATGACTAGTAGATATAAGTATATAAATATTAAAATCTAACTGGAAATATTAAAATGTGCAACGTTTTATGGAAGTCGTTTTAAGAAAGCGTCTAATTCTGTGGTTTGATAAAATAGTTTGCCTAAATTTCAAGTTTCATATAAGAAAAATTATAGAACTCAGCGTACGAAAAAGAAGGAATCAAAAGTTTCTCAGGTGAAACAGAGCAATGAGGTCTTTTGGCTGTCATGCACTTTTCTAGTTACCTTTTAATAAGCTTAGTTTTAGAAATCAATAGGTTATTTTTATAAACATATAATATATCACACTACTAATATAAATATGTGTATGTGTGTATGTTACCCTTTCACGCTGAAACGTTTTGAATGAAATTTAGTATACAGATAGCTTGAAGTAATAAGCAACTGTGAACGGTCCAGTACTCAGGGATGCACCCGAACGAAGCGAAGCATATTATGTATGTATATTTTTAAATGAGATTTGAGTGTGAAATTAAATATGGATTTAAAAATAAAATAACAAACAAAAACATTAGATTGAATATTTTAACAAATTTTTGAAATGGAAACTTCTATAGGCAGGTTTGGATGGGGAGCAAATTCATGTAAATCGTCATCGACATGGTCACGTGACGTGTTGACGCTAACACTCAGAGTGCCGATAGATGTCAAAACCAGATAAGTGTAAGCAGTTTTAATTTACAAATTTTAATTTAAGATCAAACAATTAATTTGAATATCCAAAAATAACAACTGTTTGTTTATAGTTTTCACTTCTGTCGGCAGTCCTCATGAGTCATGACTGCTTTTTTTGTAATGATATTTTATTTTACTACTTAGTGTATTTAGCTATAAATTATTCAAATACAATATGTTCCTTATAATTTCTTTCATAATGATAAAAATATAATCTTATAACGGCTCTATTATTTTTATAATAATATTAGGGTTTTGTTTAAGAAACGTTTCTAGAATCTGAATTTCCAATATTATGTATTATAATTACTTTATTCTTTTAAAAATATTTTCAACCGACGAGGTTCTCAATCCGGTTGTATTTTTTTTTATTTTTTTAGGTCTCAGAATTCCGTGATTTATTAAGCGACTAGCTTCTAGAAAAACAAAAACAAATCTATCCCACATTAACCGTACATTTTATGGGATAAAAAGTAGCCTATTTGTTATTCTGATGTATAAACTATATTATTGTAAAGTTTCATTAAAATCCAATCAGTAGTTTTTGTGTACTAAGCTGTATAAGTTACTATAGTTTTTTTAACTATCTCACGGGAACTCTTTAATTTTCTAGGATGAAAAATCTGTCTACAATGTTGACCGGGGATAAAAGATACCACCATGCAAAATTTCATTTAAATCGTCCCGGCACTTTCGGAGATTAGCTCGTACAAACAGACAAAAAAACAAAAAAATTGAAAAATATTTGGATTTGTTCTATTTCTCTTCTTATATCCCCTGACTAGGTTTTTTAGCATTTTTTTTCTATATAGACATTCGACTTCTATAGTTTTATTATATGTATAGACTAGAAAACCACAAACAAATCTATCCCACGGGAACCGTTCATTTTACCGGGATAAAAAGTAACATATTTAACCAGATGTTAGACCGGCAATATTGCCGGTCAAACATCTGGTTACATAATAAGTTATTGGTAGTTTTCATTTATGTCTATATTATATAGACTAGCGGCTCACCCTCGCTTCGCTCGGGTTCACCTCTAGAAAAGCACAAACAGATCTATCCCACGGGAACCGTATATTTTTCCGGGATAAAAAGTAACCTGTTGTTAAACCTGCAATATAAGGTATCAGCATACCAAATATTACTAAATTAGGTGCATAAGTTGTTGTGTAGTGAGCTGTTTAAGTTACTATAGTTTTTAACTATCCCACGGGAACTCTTTAATTTTCCGGAATAAAAAGTATCAAATTTCATTTAAATCGGTTCAATAGTTTCGGAGATTAGCCCGTATAAACAGAGAAACAAAAAAATTGAAAAAAATCTGGATTTGTTCTATTTCTCTCCTTACGGGATGTAAGAAGAGAACTGACTCGGTTTTTAGCATTTTTTTCTATCATCTATGTACAGACATTCGACCCCTACAGTTTTATTATTCATATATGTATATTTAGATAGAATAAATAACGTATAATAAAACAGTAATATATAATAATGAAAATAGTTGTAGCGAGTGTACCTTAGGAGATAGACATATACTATGTAGAACTTTTCTATAGGCCTTTTTAAGACTTACAATTTTCTTGTACAATGTTTTGATCTATCTCTTAAGGTTGAACCAACGTTAGCCATATAAATTTCTAAGGATGGTTCGATAGAACCAGTTATTATGTTTTCCCATGGGAATGAATAATTAGCCTGTCGTAAAAGGTATCCTAAATGTTGACCCGAGTACTGAGTTTTATCACTATACAAAATTAAGTTAAAATCGGTTGAGTACTTTTTGCGTGAAACGCGCACATCGATTTGACTAAGTTTTATTATAGGTATAGATAAGAATAAATATTGCGAGTGTAACTTAGGAGATAGACATATACTATTCAGAACTTTTCTGTAGGACTTTTCAAGACCTACAATTTTAAGTATATTGTTTTGATGTATGTATGTCTTAAGGCTTAGCCAGCAGAAGGTTTCTAGAGAGGACTCGATAAAACCAGTTATTGTATTTTCCCTTGGGAAAGAAAGATTTTCTTGAAGTAAAAGGTATCTAGGTAGTGGTATCCCAGTGGTAACGTGCTCGCTTGGGAAACCGAGTGAAGCAAGTAGTTCAAATCCCGGGTCTCGCACCTCTGATATTTTCATGTGCGAATCATTTCTAACACAATTACCATTTGTCTTAACGGTGAAGGAAAACCTGCATGTCTGACAGAACCTAGCAAGCTTTCGAAAGACATGTGAAGTCCACCAACCCGCACTTGGTCAGCGTGGTGGACTATGGCCTGATCCACCTCGTACTGAAGGCAGGCCCGTGCCCAGCAGTGGTACGTTAAAAAGGGCTGAATACATACATACATACATCCAAAGGTACCCTAAATGTTGACTCGAGTATTAGTTACCACTTCACCAAATTTCGTTGAAATTGGTACATTACTTTTCGCGTGATACGTGCACACAAAAACAGACAAACAGACATACAGGCAAACAGACATATAGGCAAACAGACAAACAGACATTTTTTTTAATAACTGGTGTTTTGGGCTCTATGTTGTGTACATAATACGTTATAGATAAATAAAAACATCTATCCCACGGGAAAAGTACATTTTTCCGGGATAAACAGTTGCCTATTTGTTATTCTGATGTATGAACTATATTATTGTAAAGTTTTATTAAAATCCAATCAGTAGTTTTTGTGTACTAAACTGTATAAGTTGTTATAGTTTTTTAACTATCCCACGGGAACTCTTTAATTTTCCGGGATGAAAAGTATCTAAGATATTGCCCGGGGATATAAGGTACCACCATGCAAAATTTTATTTAAATCGGTCCAATAGATTCGGAGATTAGCCCGTACAAACAGAAAAACAGACAAACAGCTCGCTCGGGTTCGTCCATACCTACGAATATGTTGTATTATCTCTTTAACCATTTGTCCAAATTATATGCAGGAAAAGGGAAAAGTCTTTTGTTTTAAACATTTTAGACGATAAATTTACTTATTTTGATAAGAATTCATAATTGTTGATAATATGACCAATAAACATGACCTACCAATTTAAATAACTTTTTTAATATAAAAAACTACTTTTTGTGACTTAAATATAAAAGTTAGACATATGCTGTCGCTGACTTTTTTGTAGGCATTATTAAGCTCTACAACTTTTCTCTAGAACATAATCATATATCTCTCATCGTTAAGGCAGCGTTCGTAAGAAACGTTTTCGTTCGACCGTTTTTTCTCCGACTTACTTTGCAAATCCGACTACCACGAAAAAGCCTTTTCATTTTTCGGGTAAATATATATCCTATGACACTCAAAAAGAACGTGGCTTTCTATTGGTAAAAGAATTTTGAAAATCGGTTCAGTAGATCCAGAGATTACCCCCTACAACGTCACAAACTCACAAACTCACAAACTCACAAACTCACAAGATCACAAACTTTACCTCTTTATAATATTAGTATAGATAGATATAAATGAAAACTACCAATAACTTATTTTTTATTTTTAGTGTTTTTTTGAAGTCGGTTTTTGTTGTTTTGTCTAAAAGTTTTTATTAGTAGATGCTGATGTTCGTCTTGTTTTTTGCAGGTACTTTTATTTTATGATAAACAATTTTTATATTATGTATTGATGTTTAATACTGTGTTTAAGATATTAGGAACGATTTTTAAGTGTTTTGTATGTAAGTAATCTTCGACGGATTATATATCACTGAGCCGATTTTTTGGTTTGCTTACGGTGCTTGTATAGGATAAGCCTTTGAGAGAAAATTGTTCAGAGATTATAAAGAAATATAACCCTACATCGACTATATACCACACGATCTACAATCTGTCGTTACGTTACATAGTCCAGTCAAATTAGACATAAAAATAGTGATCAAATAAAAACTCCAACCGGGCTGAATATTAGACCTTGGGTACACCAGTAGAAATAAAGTGCTAAAAGTCCCCATCGATCATATTATGTGTGCTAGAAAAGTTATTCAAGGTCAAAAGTCAAAATTTTCTTTTTTTTGGATTTTTTCGAAAATGGTTAGTTTTATCAAAAAATATAACTTAGATAAAAACTGTAGATCATAAAATTATTTACAAAAATAGTCCTAATACTTTTTTCCTAACAATCACCATTCCTAAGACATCGTGATTCTAAAAGATGAAGATGTTACATTATGTATGTTACATTCTACATGATATGCACACAAATGCCACGCATATACTCGTACATAGTAATTAGTAAGGCACTTAATATAAATAAAAATACCTGTTTCTGTCACTTATATGTATAAAATATACAATTCTGAGGATAAACACTCAAAAAAATCTCGGTCCCTTAGCCAGTCCCTTCAACTAGCATACCTTTAATCAACATCTGCCTACTCTATTTTCCACGTTGCGACGTTCATATACCTGCTTTTTTCAAGTGGCTTAAATTTTACTTTTCTCGGTCATAACAGATCGTGACCTATCTGCGAAATCACGCGAAAAAAGACGCCAAGTACACTACCTCTCAGGTAGTGTGAAAATGTGTGCATATCATGTAGACTATATAAACACATTGATGATCTACAATTTTGAAAAAAATACCGAAAATATTGACTTTTGACCTTGAATAACTTTTTTAGCACACATGGGGTCGACGGGGACTTTTGGCACTTTATTTCTACTGGTGTACCCAGGGTCTCTACCAAATTCAACTCTGTCGGATTTTTGTTATTTAATATGTCTTTTTTGACCGGACTAACATGCCACCATCCCGCGCTTAGTTATAGAAAAATGGATGTGACTTTTTTTGTATATTGTCTTTATAATTTCACTGATTGAAAGGCTTTGCCTCGAGATAAAACAGCTAAGCAACTCAAATTAAAATTGGCAGAATGTTATGTGAGAAATCTTGTCACCTATATATATATATATATATATATATATATATATATATATATATATATATATATATATATTTAAATAAACAAACAATAGTGGAGATAAGAAGACAAGTCAAGACAAGCAACGGATTTAAGATCAAATTAAGTCTTTATTATTTTAACAAATGAACGAAGAGCTCCGATTTTCTCTGTCTGTTTGTGATCCTACTAGTATATTATATAATAGTATTATATAATAAATGACAACAATAAGTACCTATAATACATATGTCAATCTCAAAAGGATATAGTTCAAAATAATAATATTTATTTAATCTATGTATATAATGTTCTTACGACTGTTTACTTGATATAGTTGGAGCAAAGACTCTTCTCATTTTTATTACAATTCGATTTTAATTAGTATAGTATTACATAAAAAAGTAATTAGTATAGTAGTTAATTTTCACCACGATCAATATGTAAATTTTGTACTTTAATAATACATTTTAGAACGAAGTTCCTTATCGCGTGTTACATGCTCTGAGCGGATGGGAGCGAGACTGAAAAAAGTGTAATAAGACTTTTTCCGACACTTCTTGCTATAGATACAGCCTTGTATGAACTATATGTATATACATCACCGCACACAGCTCTCCCTCGCGCCGACTCGACGGCTCTCTTCACGTCGGCTTTTTAAAACTTTTATTTATATTTTTATAGTAAATAATTAATTTTTATTTCTAAAATTAAAAAAATATTATTAATAAAATAAGATTTATACAGTTCTTAAATTTTTATTCGTTATCAACTTAATTATCCCAGATCACACAGCGTTTAATTGATCACTATTTATTTTATACATAATAAATATATTTTATCGTAAATTTTTCAATTGAGCTCGATCAACTTGATATTTTATAATATAAATTATAAAGACTGTACAAACATCTACCAAAAAGCGAAAGGAACTTCGTTCCGACCGGGGGTCCATAGACCCCTCATTCGTTATTTTTATAATCTCTATTTTTTGTATTCACACATATAATACCTATTAGCCACCTATAATGAGTGAGCAGTGCCTACTGCAGAATTTTTTTTACTATGTTGCCTTTGACAACATATTTAAGCAATATATTATAATTTAAAATTATAATTTTATAAATTCTATAGAATTTTATAAAACGCAAAAAATGTATACCTTGATGGGTTCAAAGGCATATAAGGCTTAGGTACATGTATGTATCGAATTTCAAACCTTTTGAGCAATTATAAACTCACAGAGTATAGGTTGTGATAGACGGATGTTATTTCATCGGTTATATTCTCGTGTACTTAATAGGTATTATAAGACTACATAATTTATTTTTCGTTTGTTTTTGTAAGCGCTAATCTCTACAACTACAAGTCCAATTTGAAAAATTCTTTGTTTCATAGCCAGTTTATTGAGGACGGCTGTCAGCTATTTAATACTACGACCCTTAGGAACAGAGCAATTATACTTAAAAATAATACGAAAAAGGAGCTACAAATAAAAATTATAACAACGTAATAGGTATATAAAATTTAATAAGAACGCATTAATACATAGTCTGGCCATAAATACTGTTACAATTAAAAATAAACAAAATATTACATTTGAATTTGGAATCTGTCATTTTTATATCATTGTTCATTGTGTTTTCTCATTTTCACGCCAATACATTGTAAAAAATATTTTGTGATATTGAAATGGAGTGGTTTGATAAAGAGAACCGAATTGCTGTGATTGCATTACACAAAGTAGGTATGGAGCCAAATACAATTTTTACAACTCACCATACGCTTGGTATTAGTCAAATGTTTGTGTACCGGGCTATTGATAGGTACAATGAAACCTCCTCTGATTGTGACAGAAAAAGAACTTGCCGTCCACGCAGTGTTCGTACGAAAAAGGCGATCAAAGCAGTAAGGGAAAGAATTCGAAGAAATCCTGTTCGAAAGCAAAAGATTTTATCTCGGGAGATGAAGATACATCTAGAACCTAGAACCATGTCAAGTATTTTAAAAGATGACTTATGACTTGCAGCCTATAAGAGACGCACTAGTCATTTCTTAACAGATAATTTAAAAAAGAATAGGGTGGTAAAATCAAAACAACTACTTAAGCGGTACGCAAAGGTAGGTCACAGAAATTTTTTGTTTACGAATGAGACTTTTTTTCCAACTGAGCAATATCTTAGCAAACAAAACTGTGACTGTATTTATGCTCAAAGCTCTAAGGAAGCTTCCAAATTAGTCAACAGAGTACAACGTGGCCATTATCCGACTTCAGTGATGGTTTGGTGGGGTGTTAGCTATGAAGGAGTGACTGAGCCATATTTTTGTGAAAAAGGTATCAAAACATCGGCACAAGTGTTAAAATACCATTCTTTAGAAGGTAATTAAGCCCCTTAATAACACCATGTTCAATAACCAAGAATGTTCCTTTCAGCAAGACTCGGCGCCGGGTCATAAAGCTCGATCCACGTAATCTTGGTTAGAAACCCACGTTCCGGACTTCATCAGAACTGAAGACTGGCCGTCATCTAGTCCCGATATTAATCCGCTGGATAATGATTTATGGTCAGTTTTAGAGATGTATTAAAGAAGCTTGCTCTAAATGCCATGATAATTTGGAGCCCCTAAAACAATCCATACGATTGGCAGTGACGATTTTTTCCCTGGAAAGAGTGCGTGCTTCTATTGATAACTGTCCTCAACGTTTAAAGGACTGTATTGCAGCCGATGTCGACCACTTCGAATAATCTTTATATATCTTTAATGGTTTTATATTAATGTATTACACTAACACACTGTAATAGGAATAAATGTTATGTGCAATAGAAAAAATGTTTTTTTCTTTGTAACAATATTTAGGGCAAGACTATGTATGTATATTAATCTACTTATATGCTCTTTTAAACATTAAAAGTAGTTTTTATCTATACATAAATTTAAAATTATTTGAATAATTTACTCGGATTACATGTGGTAATTTCCGTGTCCATCGTCCGAAAGCCTTTGACCAAGAAGAAAATATAATAGTAGGAGATCCGTATCTATGTGGTGGACCCCTCAATCTTATCCCAGGGTTTATTTTAAATCATTAAACATATTAACAAACACGACTCAGAGGGGAAGTCACCAAAAATTTGCTCCAGTCTATTTTTTACTAAAACCTTTAGTCTGGAGATGTTTTGGTATGACAACCCTACTCGTATATTATTAAATTTGTTATAAAATTGGCAAATGATTTATTTTATTTGAAATTTCCTAATAATAATGTTATCTGCATTTTCGTACCGCTTTCGCAAATACTCCCAGCATTAGGTTCGAGTATTAGCACCCTATAGTATTGTGGTATTAGTAAATCTCTCTAAATGGATTTAACCAGTCATTGCAATCAATTCGGCATACTTTGAACATAATATGAGCTTTTAAGTATATTTGAATAGGGTATCCTGTTAAATATACTTATATCACAAAATTTGTGCTCTTCATATATTATATATATATATATATATATATATATATATATATATATAATGTACTTACATAGATATAGAAAAGTAGTTTAGTATTATAAAAAAAAAACAGCAGATCCAGCTAGTAATGTCTCTTACTTAAGAAATGATTGATTCCCCATTCAACTATTGTTTTGGAATTTATATTGTGTACATAATACGTTACAGTCATTATTTTCAAAAGATGATTCATGTACAGATTTTGTTAAGTTACTACTTTATAGTATAGACTAGCGGCTCACCCTTGCTTGCCTGTTTTTTATTCTGATTTATGAGCCATATTATTGTAAAGTTCAATCCATTCAGTAATTTTTGCGTGAAAGACTAAGAAACATCCATACATCCATAATCCTCACAAACTTTCGCATTTGTAATATTAGTATAGGTAGTATAAAGGATTATATATAATGTACGTAATAGAGACTTCCGTTACAAATTTGAATAAAGTTATACTCGGACTTCATTATTGTAGAAACCAACATTTTTTTTGTTTTAAACTTTCGCCGTTTTCTTACCAATTTAAAAAATGTTTATCTACACTTGGAAATAAAAGGAGGTAATAAGAATTTTTTTGACATATCAAAGGCTATTAATATCATGTAAATCATAGAAATAGAGCTTGCTATGCTTTACAAAGGCTTCATAGAGTAACTACTGAGACACTTTCTTTGTAATTTGGAGAATACAGTAAATAGAAATATTAACCCTAAGGGCCCAAAAGGCAGAGTCATATTAAGACTTTATAAAATATTTTCTTCAGGAATATTATACTTTTTATACCTAAGCGATAATAAAAATATGTTTATATATACTCCAATACAAATACTTATATCGTATATATGTATGTGCATTCATGTTTGAGGATTACAGTGGTCAAAGCTATAGGAATAGATCATTGCAATGCAAAACGCATGTGAACCCAGCTAGCGTACTGCTAAGTGCTTAAATGTCTACATTGTTTGTGCTGGTCTTGTTTACACTGAGATGCATTTATGGCATACTCGAACAAGCCAGCCAACAAAGCGATATAATCTATGCATATAGTTTGAAACTTAATATGACTTACAGTGTATTAATAACCTAGTTCAACAAAACTTATTTTAATACTAGCTCTTGCCAGCGGATTCACTGAACAATTGAGCATAGTCTCTTTCCGAAAATTTTATATCATACTAACCTCTATTTATTTTTGAAGTTATACTTCTTTTGGCACGTTTGATAGAAAATATGAGAGTAAATTTTTTACGATGCGCGCGCACACCGACAGCCTAAAAACGACATGATGAAGTTAGCTGCATTTCTCTTACAAATAGAGAATTGTCACATACGGGATGAAATCTTTAGCTATTTTTGTTCTGTTACGCCAAGGAAGTATAACTTTTTACGTGCGTACATAAGTACACACACTTTTTTTTTTAACGTTAGGAAATGCATTTAGGTATACCATCTACATACATACAGGTGGTTGTACATACATATGGGACTCACTGAAAAAGCCAGTACTACCCACTAAAACCCAATGGAACCTCCCCCGTCATAATGGGGCGTCGCAGGATCGCTCCACCACGCTGCTCCGATGGCAGTTCTACCTAAGCAGACCACACAACGAAGGGGTTGCTCCAACAGTCCACTCTGCTATCAGAGAAGTACTAGGAGCAGCCCGCATGGCACACCACCACCCAAGGCGGGCCGCCTCCCCACGCGTTTTAGGTTTCCCGCCCGGCTGACCGCCGGACGCTTATAATACCCCACCCCCTCTGCCACAACAAGGTGAGCACACATTTGGGTGATCTATCATACAAACCTTGTCCTACCTATTATGAACAGAAAGAAAAAGAAGTCAATCAAATCTGTCGAGCCGTTCTCAAGTGATGCTTTGTTATACATTTAAATTGTGTTAAAAAATTTGTAGCAGCTTATAATAAACGCTTAATCGTGTGATTTTTATAAACAAAAATAATAAAACATAAGTACCAATATTCAATAATGATTTATCTTAAGCTAAGTAAGGAGAAACCAAAGGATTACCTCGCTTTAAGAATCGTTCAGCATTCAAGTTCAAAAACGACGACGAATTCTTAATCAAACGAATAAAATACGTGGGAGGAATCATTCGATTAGGAAACTTCCAATGTTCTAAAAAAATAAAAATAAATAAAAATCTTTTATTAGCAAGCAACATAGGCTCATAGTTGGTTAGTACAATATAATTACTTAATCTATGTTAGTAAAACAAAATACAAAATACAAATAAAATAAATAAATAGCTACCACAGGGAGATTGATCCAGTCACATTTTGTACATGTAACTTGATAAACCTCCCCATGGTGGCCCATCCAGTCTTTCCGCAAATAATATATCGCATATAATAATATCTAAACCCACGCCAAAAAAAATTACAAAGCCTTAAAATAAAATAATTGTAGGGCTTTGCGAATATCACGTAAGCTTGTTAATTAATACCTAAAACTAAACTTTAAAGTTATTATATGAACTTATTATGTTAGAGAAATTAATATATCGTAATGGAGGAGGAAATGAAACTTCCCTAAAATAGTCTACTCTCGAAAGTACATTTCTATTATATTAAAACTTTTCATTGAGATGATGAAAATATGGGTTCGTGCGATGAGCGCTATGCACTGCCTCATTTCTGCCAGTTGCAAATATGAATAAATTGTCAAAAAAGTAAGAAGTAAAGACTATCTTCGACGTTATATTTTCTTGTGTTTTTAAATCTATCTAATAAGTACGTACGCATTATATATCACAGCATAAATTGATGATATTTTATATGTAATAAAAGATAATTCCTCGTATTCACTCATCTATATATATAAAAGAAAGTCGTGTTAGTTACTTCGCTTATAACTCAAGAACGGCTGAACCGATTTAGCTGAAAATTGGCAGGGAGGTAGTTTAGAGCCAGGAGAAGGACATAGGATACTTTTTATCCCGTTCGACCGCGTTCCAATTTTTATGATATTTTAATTTTTGGATTTCTCTTAGTCCGGAATAGGTAAGTATTAAAACATATAATTAAAATGTGAGAAAGAAAGATTTTTTCTTTTTATATCTATTTAAAACGTACCTAGCGACGAACCCGAGCGAAGCGAGGGTGAGCCGCTAGTATGAAAATAAATTGTTCATCGATTTTTGTTTCCTTCCATCGACTGATAGATAGATACTGACGTCAAAAATATCTAATGAAGATATTTTTTTCATTTTATTTAAAATTTAATTAAAATGACAAATAGTGCAGTGCCAGGATGCATAGAAAATGGATATCATTTGTTTACAAAAGACAAAAACTAAAGAAATTGTGGGCTAAAGCAATAAGACGACCAAAATTGGCGAAATCACAATGTTTATATTTAAGGCTATGTTGGACATCATTTTACAGAAAGTGATTTTAAAACTGATAAATCGTCTACAGGTAAATAGATATCTTTTTTATTTTTTGTACTTTTTCACTATTATTGGAACTTTTACAGATATGTACATAATATAGTACCTATAAACTACTATAATCGTTTTAATTTACAACATCGAAAGTTAAAGGAGAATGCGGGTCCGTCTGTTTTCCCTTGGTTAAGTTTTTACCATCTTATGCAGCTGCTAGGGAAGAAATACTACAAAATAGATATCTGAAAAAGGAGCTTTTCCCACGAGAATAGAAAAATTAAATTTAAAATATATGTATTGATTTATTTTTCATTTTAAAGATAAATACCACTTTCTGTGCATTAATTACAGGGTTTCATACCAACTTTTACCACTCATTTTACTTCCTTATGGGATTGAATTTCAGAAAATGCTAGAACACGTATTTATTTAATTGTATTGAAGAGCATTAATACCAAGTTTCAAATAATCCTCAAAATAAATAATTCTTTACCTATATAAACTTTACTAACACCTTTTTCCTCTTTAAGGGATGAATTTCGAAAAAAAAAAAATATATATTTCTTATTTTATATCTTAAAGCTTAACCACTTTATGTGTATTTCACATTAAGTATGACAGAGTTTCATACAAAATTTTTTCATTTCTTTGAATCTCAATCGAAAAATCCTTTCTTATCGGATGCTCATTACATCATATAAGGAAACGTCCTCCAAATTTCACGTTTCTACGACCAGCGGTTTAGGCTGT
The DNA here is from genome assembly GCA_921882275.1 of Brenthis ino. NCBI lineage: Eukaryota > Metazoa > Arthropoda > Insecta > Lepidoptera > Nymphalidae > Brenthis > Brenthis ino. The sequence continues at coordinate 22,674,824 of OV170225.1, read as the reverse complement.
GTGCTGATCCATCACTCAGTCAAGACCACTACAGAATGCACCTCTCCTTCTTAGTTCTTTCAGGTACAATACATTGCATAGGTAAGATGCGCATACAATAGAAGCAAATAACCAGGCACAAAAGAGATATCATAATAAATTGCTTAGCCTCCGACTGAGTTTGAATAGATCATACGTGTAGATAGACATAATATATTATTGCAGATTTTTCTGTAGGCCTATTCAAGTACAATTTTTTATTACATTGTTTTGATGTATGTCCTAATATTTAGTCAGCGGAAGGTTTCTACTGTTGTGTGTACTTATGTACGCACGTAAGAAGTTATACTTCTTTGGCGTAACAGAATAAAAATTGTTAAAGGTTTCATTCCGTATGTCACAACTCTCTGTTTGTAAAAGGAATGCAGCAACTTCATCATGTCGCTCTCAGTCATCCAACATATTTTTAGATTGTCATCATCACATTTATAATATTAGGAAAAACAAAAATCATGGCTTATTCTAAAGCTTTTATTTCTTAGACATAGTTAAAAAGAGTTTAACTTTTTTTCTTTCTTAGTGCAATCTTTACGATGGGATGATAGGATGGGGATCCTATTACGATTTATTATTAATACTCGTAATAGGGGTTAATATAGGACCGCTCTAGTTTACGCCTATCTGTCGTCTGCTTTATCTTTGAATGGTTATTATATGAGGAATAAAGAACTTAAATAAGTTATTATTATGTCATTTTAACCAAATATAACTTTTAGATATACTGTTATTATGGCGGATACACTAATAAACAATACGTTAAATAAATAAAATAAAGGAGGTCCCGAGAAGCTTAGGGTTTACTCTCTCGTAGTAACAAACATTTTAACTCTGTATGATCGTAACGCCAACTCTAAAGTAATCTAACAGTAATATAACAAAAAATCAGTGTGTGTTTTCCTCCTGACCGATTACGGCCACACGACGGCGGCCAATCTCACTGAGACTAGCCAACAAGGATATATTATAGTGCAGCGAGTGTACGTGGACACAAGTGCCCTCTCTATTCCTATCACTTTTACAATCCGGTGGGACGACAATTCGACACGATCAGTGAGGCGAATAGGCACGAAACCGCTTTACGTGCTCTCTGAGGCACGGGGGTGAAAAACCACTAATTTTGTAAGTCCGGGCTGTTACTGAGACTTTATTAACGGAAAAACTCAATAACTAAACTTGGCCCAAACCGGGACTCGAACCCAAGACCTCCGGTTCTGCTACCGTACACGCTAGCCACTAAATTACCTAAGCAGTTTAATAATTATACATAAAATGTTACTAAAGCAGATTCTAGATGTTGGTACAAATATATAAACTTCTAACATTTCATTTAATTTATTTTAACATTTAGTGCTGTAAAACTGCTCTAAAAGCTATGCGTTCTAGTTATGTCCAGTAATGGTAACATAAGTAATAAATGACAATTGTTGAATAGGCACTACGAAAGAATTCACAGTATTTTAGACTCGTTATACGAGCTTTAGATCACAGCATCCCAATTGTGTTAAGTATTTCAGCCTACTGGCTACAGTAGTATTCAAGTAGGATTTCGTTCACAAATATTTGGGTCGGTTCGAAAAAGCAATAATCAAATAAAACAAAATTTCAAGCGGAAAGAACTCTATTTAAATAAATTTTAATTTTAATATTATGTAGGCTAGGGTCGAGATTTTAACAATATGATAAGATGGACAATTGAACTATCTGGAGAACTACGGACAAAGCGCTTGTATAACAAATGTTTCTAGGAACTATAATATACTTAATATGATTTTATTGATCTTTGATAAACCTATTTAAATGAAAAAACTAATATATATATATATATATATATATATATATATATATATATATATATATATATATATATATATATATATATACTAATCAAAGCCAATAATTTGATTATAATCCTTCACTGTAGGAATTTTATTAAATTATACTTCCATATTGGCAGTTCGTTACCTGGGTTTCAGATTACTTTATAAATTGTAACCCTGGTAACGAAACTATAAAGTAAAATTCAATTAGAGAATTAATTAATCGGTAGCACATAATAAAATATTCAATATCCCTATTCCCTAATATATTATATTAAAAAACTTATAAAATAAGCTAACGAAGTGTGATAAAATTGGCCCTATCAATAACAGTTAACAGTAGGTATTATTATTTGATATGAAAAGAAAGTTGACTAATCTACGTCATTTATTATGTCTAACTTTTAATTAGTTATCGTTAGTTTTAGCATACTTTTAGCGTTCTACTTGGCTGTATTTAAGGATTATGTAGTGGAGTAGTTCAAACATATTAATAACTAGCTGAATACGCAGCTTCAAACTACAAAAAAAATCTAAAAAGTGGGTTTCATAAAATCTTTCATCCCCTATTTTACACTCTTAGGGGTTGAATTTTAGAATACGCTGAAATACGTAATTCATTATTTTTGCCGTACTCAATTCATACGAAATGTGATGCGAATATGTCCAAGGAATAAAAAGTTTCATACAAACTTTTATCCGATATTTCACTCCCTTGGGGGTTGAATTTTGAAAAATCCTTCCTTACTTTCGTCATATGAGGAATACGTGTTTCTGTTACTGTTACTGTGAATATTTCAATTTTCTAGCCTTAAGGGTTTGGCCTGTGCGTTGATACATCAGTCAATCACTTTTGGCTTTTAATATATATATATATATATATATATATATATATATATATATATATATATATATATATATCATTAAAATATAAAGTTACACAACTACAATCAAACTTCTTCTTAATTCATGGCTTATTTGCTACATTTCTTAAAAAATATAACACAAATAAAAGGGAGTTTTGTCTATTCTAAGCACGAAGAAATGTTTCATTTGAAATATCTAAGATACTCGTAGCACGGAGGCCTACTAGCTAGCTACTACAATATGAATGCGTGATGAATATAAATTTTAAACAGCTATATATAAAGAAAACAAAATTAACGGAAGTTCCGGTTCAACTATTACACATTGTTATATATTACCTCTATAACTTTTGTAACTGTTCAATCGGATTATAAGAGCAATGGAGTAGATAGAGTGCAGATGTGTTTGCGCCTATACTTATGCATTATATCTCAACAGTAGAGAACTCGTTACAATGATATTGTCCACTTTGATAGGAATCCTATCAGATGGACTGTATTTAATTATGAGAAGAGTGTGATAATGTCCCAGTGTCCAAATCGTAAAATTATTGACATCACTACAAAGGTATCGATCACATTATTCGATATATTCTAGAAAAACAACAAATCAAACAAAAACAAATCTATCCCACGAATACAATGATAATTGAATTGAATGAATTATGTATAATTGTTTGAAAACCTAAGCGCTATAATATATATTCTTTATGTCATTCTATATACATACAAACATACATACATATTAGAGGTAAATACGAACATATAAGAGCTAGAAAAACGTACTCTGTTCACATTACACAATGTCAGTCGCTTACACAAACAAATTTTGAAGCACGAATAGAACCTAAATTCATAAAATATACTAAGTTATCACTAAATACATACGTATCAGTTATCATATACGCTACATACTTATATGAGGCAGCTTTATAAGGGCGGCTTTAACCTTTACATTATCCATATCTACAGTACCTATGTGAAGTCAAGGGCAACAATACTGTGCAAACGAAAATCTTGTTAATACAAGCGCCAAAAATATCACCAGACGTCTGTCTAAAATTGTAAATGCAGTCAGAAAAAGTGATTTCTCTCTTAATACAAGTATTAAAATTTAAATATTCAGACTCAGTTGAGTAGGTACGTGTACCTACTTTAATATCTAGCATTTCAAGATGTAAAATACGTCAAACGCTTTACGCGTTTAACAAGAGTTTAGATTTTTTTACATTCAGCATAAATTTTAAAGTTTAGCAATTAATTATTATCATTATTATTTTCTATTATGCCAGGCGATAGCCTACGGCTTCTCCTTAATCTGTATTTCTATAATTCTCTTACAAAGTAATGTCGCAGATTTATTTTTATTTTTGATTCCCGACGTTTCGAATGCTTTACAGCAATTATTTATGGTAACGGGAGAGACTAAGGTTATAGACAGCACCTACCCACAATATTATATGTACAATGATTTTCAAAAATATAAAAATGCACTAAAGTGCCTTACATAGTTGTAAAACAAAAAAAAAATACGAAAAGATAGTTTTATTTAAAATTTCAAATATTCGAAAAATTTAGGTACCTATTTCGTTATGTTTTCCATCAAAACGAATAAATTTAAAATACACAACTCCCATCAGCATCCAGTAAGTCGTTCTGGAGTAATGCGTGATTATACCGATAACATCGTACTAAATCCTTGAAAACGTAATTGTTTTATTTAATAATAGAGAGCATGAAATTAGATCGCGCTAACGTTATGTTCAAGGGAGTATGTAATGTCTCATTATCTATAGGTACATATAATAAAATTGTAACTAAGCCGAATCTGTACATTAAATATATTTTGGAAAATCTTATTGAATTAGTCATTATTATCGATACAGAGGCCGAATCTATAGTTATTAGAATTTTTGTCTGTCTGCCTGTTACCGCATCACGGAAAAACTACTGGAGGGATTTTGATGAAATTTGGTATGATGATAGCTGGTTATCCGAGTCAACATATAGGATACTTTTTACTGTGGGAATATATATATCCCTGAGAAATCTATACTAAACGTTAAAACGTAAATAGGGACGATCCCGAGCGGAGTGAGGGTGAGTCGCTAGTAAATAATATTTTCGTTAAAATGATATTTGATTGGGCTAAATTGGATAGATACATACAATATTATGAACTAGCGGCTTACCCTTGCCATGACCGGGTGCCTCGCCTGTGGGTAGGTATTAAATTCGTCTAGCCGTTTTAAGAAGTTAGAAACATACACAAATAAAGACTTAAGTACAAATTTTCGCATTTATAAATTATAATAATATACGTAATACGATGGTCTTATATATGAAAACAACTAAAACTTTCATTATCTTTTAAATTTTCCTTTTATTTAATTCAAACATATGTATAGTTTAGTTTGTATCGCATTGCTTCTTACGCAAGACTACGTATCGAGTGCAAGTTATACAGTAAGTAGTAATACCATCCCTGCTACCGCTGAGATAACAAATGAGTGGCCTCGTAAACATAATAATGCAAACGGCATCGCTAGCTGAATATTAAAGCTCACCAATATTGTACCAAAAATAAAACTATCATTTAAGAATATGTACAATATTGTACCAAAAAAAGTAAACTATCATTTAAGAATATGTAAACCGACAATGACGCTCATAAAACTAAAAAATTAATTGAAGAAAACGAAAAATATTAAATAATAAATGTATACGAAGAACTTTATCAATATTAATAATAATATTTTATAAGAATAATATTCTCAAATTCAAGTCAAGCGTTTATTTGACTTGTCAAATCAAATCAAGTAAGGTCGAAGGGTTCACTAACGCCTGTTTCCATCTTCAAATTAACTTCAAAGTCTCAATTCAGAATGGTATTTGGAAGTAAGCCAAAGTTGATCTACTAGATTTATTTCTTAATATATTTCTAATTTTTTCCAATTTCTCGGTATCAAAGAAAAGGACATATATAGGTCCACCTACGCATTAACTTACTAGCCTTGAGTGTCTTTAATATAATACGATCATTTCGCTTTGATGTCGGTTAAAAAGAGATATCTATATGCTTTCTAAAATTAATTGATGTCGTATGAAAGTATTATTGGATGTAAAATTTTGATATCTTTCACAAAATGTTTGGTATAATCCTATAAAACAACGAGATTATTTTTTTTCTTTTTCGAATTATATAAAAATAAAATATGATGATGATGATGATGTTCTCCTGACCGATTCCGGCCACGGCGGCCAATCTCATTGAGACTAGCCAACTGCGCAGGAGATATTATAGTGCACAAGTGTACGCGCAGAATCAACGTGCACTCTCTATTCCTATCACTCTCATACTCTGGTGGGACGACCACTCGACACGACCAGGGCGCAGGACCGACGGCTTTACGTGCTCTCCGAGGCACGGGGGTGAAACACCGCCAACTTCCCAACTCCGGGCTGTTACTGAGGTTTACTATACAGAAAGACTCAATAACTAAACTTGGCCCGACCGGGGACTCGAACCCAGGACCTCCGGGTGTGCAGCCGTACATGCTAGCCACTACACCACCGAGGCAGTTAAAAATAAAATATAGTCGAAGTGTAAGTAACCGCAAAAAAAACCCCAAAGCGGGCAGAGGATCGTCATAGATCCTTAAACGGAATTTAGTAGACGCTCCGTAATCCTCAACAATAAGCTTTGATTAAGCACCAGACTAAAGTGAAAACTTTATTTTTGCTTATCCCGAATCCAATTAAAAATACAATATGATCCTATATATTTTTAATTTTGAACATTACTTTTCCAGATAAATTTTTCACTTCAGAAGCAGAATGAAACTTCAATCGGACTTACGAGAAATAAATTGAAAATAAAGGTGTCAAAGCTTGAGGTTATTTCACAGTCTTTTCAAGTTTCTAACGCTAGAAAAATACTGCTGTATAAAATGTGTATAAAATGTGCCCTAAAGTGAAGCAACAAGTAGTGAGCATTTCAAAGATTCTTAAATATTTATAGATAAATCATATACACTAAGGATTTTGTTAAATCGTTAAGTAATTCATAAATGTACATCGTAAACATATGTACGATAAAGATTTTTAATGAAAAACAATCAACAATTTATAAAGATTGGCGAAATTTTATAAGTATGTATTAGGTAGATATTTCTGAATTTATCTGCAACAATCTTTACCATCGTTTAGTTGCAAGTGTTTATTGCAATACAAGACAATACCACTCATTGTACTTCAAAGAATAATATTTTACTCTATCATCCATTGAACAAAACATACTAAAAGTAACATCAGTCACAAAAACTGAAGCTTTCGCAAACACGTAATATGATTACTTTTTCATTTTTATAACAATATCTTTATGTCTAAATAATAAGCAAATAAACGGAAACTATCCATTAAACATCATCTTAGAAAACAACAACCAATCTGACGCAGCACGTTGAAAAAGTAAACATAATTTTTTTAACGTATTATATGACGTAAACATCCGGAATTACTTGTTTTATAAAAAATGGCAGCACATCCGCTAAAATAATCATATCTGCTAATGAAATATGCAGGCTTGTTATCACACTTCACTCTAACTAATGAAAGTAATTTGTATAATAACGATGTGAATATAGTATAATTCATAATTCCTTTAGCTATTAATGCATATTGCATAATCTAAACATACTTATAGATTAGATATTGAAACATACCAGCTGCGATCTTCTTATCTATACACTAGCATAGCCCGCGGCTGCGCCCGCGTTTAGATGACCAAAAACCAAATTCTTAGGTTGTACATATTAGTATACTCTCACATTGCAGTTTTTATATTTTTTCTTAGAAATGAGATATTTTCTCGCAGTAAAAAGTATCCTATATGTTGACCCGGATAACCAGCTATGCCCATACCAAATTTCATCAAAATCCCTCCAGTAGTTTTTCTGTGATGCGGTAACAGACAGACAGACAGACAGACAAAAATTCTAAAAACTATAGATTCGGCCTCTGTATCGATAATAATGTCTATTTCAATAAGATTATCCAAAAAATATTTAATGTATATTTAATGATTTGACTCACAATTTTATTATATGTATAGATACAAAGCGAAATCTGTACATGAAATATTTTTTTAAGAACAATGACCAATGACATACAGAACATCGACCCCAAAACAATAATAATGATAATTTTTTTTGTCTGTTTATTTGTATCTATGTCTGTTAGTCTGTATATTTGTTTCCTTTTTATGCAAAATAAAACTGAAAGGATTTTAAACAAAATTTTGTTTAGTCATAACTTATTACCCAGGTCAACATTTAAAATTCCTTTTACTTCAGGAAAATCTGTAATTCCCATCGGAAAACACAATAACTGGTCGGCCGATTTATGCTACATACAAAAATTTCAATGATTTATTACAAAAAAATTTTAGTAGAAAAACTTTTAGTGTAAAAAAAAATATCGCTCATATAGGTACTCGTATCTGTACCTACCCATACGTAGTCTATAATAATATAATAAAAAGAAAAGAATTTTTTTGTTTGTTTGTACCGAATAAGCTCAAAACCACTGAACCGATTTAGATGAAATTTGGTAAGAAGATAATTTGAGACCACGGAAAAGACAAAGAATAGTTTTTATTCCGGAAATCATTCCTTAAGGGGGTGAAAATGGGGATGAAAGTTTGTATGGGGAAGCAACCTAGGGACGAACCCGAGTGAAGCAAGGGTGAGTCGCTAGTATAAAACAAAGTCACTGAGTAACTCTAAATGTTTGACCGTTTACTTTTTCTAAGCCATGCAATGGATTGGATACCGTTTTAGTTAATAGATTGAGCGATAAACGAGGAAGGTTTGTGTATATAATTTGTGAATATTTTGCACAAAATAACTGAACTATGATGGGCATTTGTAAAAAAGTTGTGTGTTTTCATACACTTAGACGGCTAACGCTTACTAAACCTTATGAGAAACATTAAAACAATGTACTAGAATGAATACTGAATATGTCTTAAAAAGGCCTATAGAATAAAGCACAATAGCATGTATGTATCTCCTAAGGTACACTCATTGATATTATCTATTTATAGTAGGGGAGCCCAAGAGGGGATTTTCTGTAGTTACTCAAGCGCGGCAGATTAACATAAAAGAGGTTACCTTGCACTCTATTGAGTACTTTCACCACAATATAAGTCTTTTATATAAAGGGGCGCGTCTAGGGAAGCCGATTAAAATATTTAAAAAATGTTTTGATAAGATAGAAATACTTGAAACCGTCAGATTAAGGTGTGGTAGGCTAGTCACATCCTGAAAACTGTCCAATTTAATAATCTGCCGATTTGCACAAGCCGAAGAGGCAAAAACTATAAAGTTTATGATGATTTTTGCTTCTTAGGCTTGTGCAAATCGGCAGATTATTAAATTGGACACTTTTCAGGATGTGACTAGCCTACCACACCTTAATCAAACGGTTTCAAGTATTTCTACCTTATCAAAACATTTTTTAAATATTTTAATCGGCTTCCCTAGACGCGCCCCTTTATATAGAAGACTTATATTGTGGTGAAAGTACTCAATAGAGTGCAAAGTAACCTCTTTTATGTTAATCTGCCGCGCTTGAGTAACTACAGAAAATCCCCTCTTGGGCTCCTCTACTATTAAAACGTACCTAAGGAAGCACCCAAGAGAAAGGCAGAGCAAGTAGCTAGTAATCTAAAAATTTTATTGTTTTAAAACAAAAAATAACTTAAGATAACTGTATTTCGTTTCTAAGCTACCTTTTGCAAATATACTAAGATAAATTAATTTCTATCCCGCGGGAACTACTTCTATCTTGCTTGTGCCAGCAGGTATGCCTGTACGCAGGTATTTCCATCGACTAATTTTGCATTTATAATATTTGTATCATAAAAGATGTTATTATATTTTTATGACATCAGTAAAAATATTTTCAGAAATATATTTATAGATATATTTTAATAGGATATTTAAACAAATTACAAGGTCATTACTGCATGTAATAGAATTGCTAAGAATTAGGGATGGTTTGAGACTGGATATCGAAAAATAATATATAAAAATAATAAAATATATTTAAACGGGTCAGTAAATCTTTATAACAGAAGCAAGGGTTGCACTTGAAAAGGTCTGGACAAAAGTTACATAAAACTGTCAAAAGAGTGCCTTTAAAGTTTATATTAAGTATGTGCTTCTAAAATGTTGGACTATTGTTCTACCGGTGCTGTGTGGTCTACCAAGTCACATATGAAGCTCATGAACTAAAATAAATACACGGTTTGACAGAATGAAAAACGATTAAGAGGACATTGTTATTGTTATATTCTATTTTCTACATCTCCTAACTTAAATAAATACAATATTTATATAAATATTTCATAGTCTCAAACGCAAATCGTACTCGCGTGCTTCGTCCATCTATCGTACCAGAATGTGATATAATAATGTATCTTTTCTATATTGGGAAATCCCAATAAAATAGGGCTATTCTATATAATGACTGAAAATCAGTTCTGATTAATTGTTGCTATAAAAATTCCACTGTTATCATTAAAAAATTGACGAATATCATTACGTATCAAAAGATTTATAATAGAGCTAAAGTTAAGACAATCTTTTTAGGTTTTGTTTGGGCAAACTACAAAAACCAGGGGGTTTCAAACAATTATCACGAGCAACCCTTCCCAAGCTCACCGATATGGGCTCTCGCCCAAGTACGTTTCTTGGCTTTACGCCCAGCTGGGTTGCCGGGCTACCTAATAATATTCAAAAAAACACTGATATACCTACATCGTAGGGTGTGTGTGTCAGTATTGCCACTACAGGTTTATCAATAGAATTTCTTGGAGTATGGATTCCTACAAGCACTGTTTACATAATCTGTACTGTAGCAAAAATTACAGTGACTTAAAAACAAATTAAAAGCTAGTGAACGTGTAAAATTTGTTGACGCAATCACCACGTTAGAAAAACAAACCGTTTTAATGGGAAACAAGAATAGCTCAGCGATAATGAACAGACCATTACATTTGAGTTGTAAACTTGCAGTGACATGAAAAATATTGCGTGAAGTCGTGCTGTGATTTCAGACTTTGGACGCCCTTTGCTCTTAAACAGAGATTATTGTGAGTGACGGACTGCGTCTTTCAAAGTCCTTTTAAATTTATATTATAATTGCTAGGGTCGTGGAGCAGTAGAGTACTTATGTATCTAACGGAAAATGCCGTGTCGGAGGTTATGGGTTCCATACAGTGTGTAGTATATGTTGTAATTTGTGTTTAAAAAAATATCGCAGCGTATTACTGGAAGAAACTTAAAGACCGTCTATCCTATTATCTATTTTTGCTTAAAGATATTAAAATTAATAGCCTGGAATTAATATTTCAATTTTAACTAATTGCTTCTCGCGAGTCTACGCGCTTGAAAAATGGTTCCCTTTGAACGAGCCATTTATTAATCATAATAAATTCAAGCCTAAAATAATTTACAAATCGCGTCCGGCAACCCAGCCGGGCGTGAAGCCTAGAAACGTACTTGGGTGGGAGCTCATATCGGTGAGCTTCGGGAGGATTGCTCGTGATAATTGTTTCAAATCAGAGCGAACCGTGAGCAACCCCTTGGTTTTTGTAGATGACAGCTGAAATTCAGCTTCAGTAAACCTACCGTCGGGGTGTCGTGATCTACACTTATAATAAAATTGTAACTAAGCCGAATCTGTACATTCAGTATTTTTTGGAAAATCTTATTGAAATAAACGTTATTTTCGATACGGAGGCCGAATCTATAGTTGTCAGAATTTTTGTCTGTCTGTCTGTCTGTCTTGCTGTCTGTTACCGCATCACAGAAAAACCACTGGAGGGATTTTGATGAAATTTGGTATAGTTATAGCTGGTTATCCGGGTCAACGTATAGGATACTTTTTACCGCGGAAAATATCTCATTTAAGAGAAAAATACAAAAACTGCAATGTAAGAGTATACTAATATGTAAAACCTAAGAATTTGGTTTTTGGTCATCTGATCGTGGGCGGAGCCGCGGGCAATGCTAGTTATAATAAATAATGACTAAAATATAATCTATACGACTATGACTAATATATCACTAAGTAATTGTCAAAAAAATTAACGCCGTGATATAATATGTACTATATCCAATATAGCATACCCATTGTAACTTTATTCTAGTAGGTATTATTAATATCAGCAATATTTCTTCTCTTCAAACCTCAGTTTGTATGAAAGTCAGACCCTTGTTGCGTTACGTCAAGTATAAATTACTTGCCTTTGAAAACAGCAACATCTTGCCATTTAAACGATCAAAATAGATATTTATGAAATAAATATTTGAATATAAAATTTTAAATTTTATTATAATATAAAAATATTTTACAATAAGTGTTGATTATTTTTACATATAATATCTTTTTTGTTTGTAAATATAGGTATGTAGGTACTACATGTAAGTAATTATTAAAATTAATTAATAAAGTATACCTACTATTAATATATAATTAGCAAAGAAATCGAATCCAATCATCCTTGGACTCTAATCTACATAGTTCTAAGCAGTTAGTATAAAACTATGGGAATGAGAAAATGTCCTCACCTATCCCGCAAGAGTCACGTCTGCTGTAATCTACAAAAACACGAACAAATTACTCAACTGCAAAATTTATGCCAGCTTGTTCAATAAAATGAACTCTAAACTGAAATTCTGTACATCAAATATTTTTTGGAGAATCTTATTGTAATAGTCATCGATAGATAGGACGAATCTATAGTTTTTTAGAATTTTTGTCTGTCTGTCTATATAAAATCAAAATCTATGCTTTCATTGATTTTTATATACGGGTGTTGTTATCTTATGCCTACCATAGGTACCCAAAGTTTTGTCGAAAATATATTATGAACGTATTTTCAAACCAGAAGCAGATAAAGCTATTGAATTCCCTTAAATCGATATTTCTGAGGATATTGGTAGGTACTTGAAGTCTTCAATGACGCTGGTAAAAAAACGCCAATTCTAATTTATTATACATATGTATAAAATATATTTATTTTCTCGTCACCTTACAATGATTATTCATTCTTTAACATACAATGATAGTGATTGTTATCCCGGAATTATTGCCTTCCATTAATCTGATGAATTTATTATTTAGATACTATAAGTATATATTTAAATTTCTAAATTACTTTTGAAGTAGGATGACTTTAGTAAAATAATTTCAAATTATGCGAGATTTTCAAATTTTAAAGTCAAAGCATTTATTCGCATTACAGAAGTTAATAATAGACTTTATCAATTTAAATACGAAGAACATTTTACAAATTAGGTGTTTTAGTTCTAAAAGTGACTACGGCTTTTTTTACTTTGATTTGTCGGTTAAAAACGTTTATAATATATTATATATATATATATATATATATATATAACGGCAGTGGTAGCCCAGTGGTAACGCTCTCGCTTGGGAAACCGAGTGAAGCGGGTTCAAATCCCGGGTCTCGCACCTCTGATAGTTTCACGTGCGAATCATTTCTAACATGATTACCACTTGCCTTACGGTGAAGGAAAACATCGTGAGGAAACCTGTATGTCTGAGAGAACTTAGCAAGTTTTCGAAAGACATGTGAATGATTCCCCTCGTATTGAAGGGAGGCCCGTGCCCAGCAGTGGGACGTTAAAAAAAAAAGGGCTGAATACATATATATATCGTGTTGGGTCCCTAATAAAACTTTGAGATATTGAAATATAAGAATATAAGATTCTTATATTCAGTACTTTTATAATCGTCAGTGAGTTACATAATTTATAATTATAATTTTCAGTATTACAAACAATTCGTGCCTAGTCACTACATGGTGGTCCCGACATCTCTGAGCAAAACCGCGGGAAAACAAATGAATATTCGCACCCTTTTTTATTTTTTTAAAACACATTCCTACCAGCCAAGGTCGCATAAGTAAATGCCTTATACATATATCATACAAATTAATCAAATATATTATTTTCTATTAAAACACTCAATATATAAGAGAGAGAGAGGCGTGCTCACAGGCTTATTGGTGACCCTACGCTGGTAAAAGCTAACTTACAAAGCCTCGATCACCGACGTAGGGTTGCCAGCCTCTGTGTATTCTATAGGTTACATTTCGGAGAATGTGTGCAGGAACTACACGACTTAACACGACTTAATTCCTCCGTTTCCTTTCCACCATCGGACAACCCGACGAACGGCTGGTCTCCATCCTTATGTCGTGGACATTCCATCCGTCCGAACGAAGCGTTTCGCAACGTCATTCATTATACGTGCGGCTAAGGACTGGAACAACCTGCCGGCGTCGGTGTTTCCGTCCGATTATAACATGGGTGTCTTCAAGGCAAGAGTGAATAGGTGACTACTGAATTAGTGCGACTTAGGACGAGCGCACGTAACGCATAATGTAAAATACTCACAAATTATTTTTAAAATCAAAGCCTTTATTCGTTTTACAGAAGTTAATAATAAACTTTATCAATTTAAATAGCGAGATCGTTTTACAAATTATTTTAGTTCTAAACGTCACTGCGGCTTTTTGTTACTTTGGTTTATCTGTAAAAAAACATTTATGTATCGTATAAAGTCTCCGAACAGTTAGGACGAGCGCACGTAACGCGTTATGTAAAACACTCACAAATTATTGTGTTTTGAAATGTTAATATATACCTAATTGTTTGAAACTTTTAAATGAAACCTAAAGCTTAACTAAGTAACATAAATCCATGCTAAACACGTCATCTAGATAAAAAGCCCGTAATCTAGTTTATTTTCACACTTAATTTATATTATGTCAAATGCTCTACGTTAAAGGGAAATTATCGTCGGTTAATCTGCATATCTTAAAAGAACATCAAGAATTGTTTACACAGAATACCGTCAGTTTCAAAAGAGTTTTTTCTTTCTGGAGTTTCTGTAAAATTTATTTAGTATGTTTATTATTGTGTAGTTTATAATTATTTTTTTAAAACAATAACGTTTATTAGGAAAATATTAAATCTTATTATCTATAGGTATGTCTATCAAATCTAAAAAATAAATTTTGACGTGTCCGCAATTTTCATTAAGCAATAACTTTGTTCAAACGTGTACACGTGTTTTTAAATAATGAATCCTAAAAAATATTAAGTTCTTTATATAACTATCATTAGATTTAATATTTCAATAGAATAATCTAAAGATGAAACTCATAAAACTAATTAAGAACAAAAACAATATCTTAAATCGGATATGGCAATGTTACGCCATTAAGTTCTATATGGTATTGCCGCGACAATTTCAGTTTCATGATAAGTATCCGAGCAATCAGTTAAGGATGTTGGAATAATAAAATTAATCGAATCTTTTTTTTGACAAGAATTGGAATTGGCAGTTTTATGTCAAAGCAAACAAAATGATTTTCATATATTATTGAAATTATTTTATTTGGGTTGCTATTTTTATAATTTACTAGCGACTTACCCTCGCTTCGCTCGGGTTTGTCTCTATATTGCTTCCCCATACAAACTTTCAATCCAATCCAATCTGACCTTGGGTTTTGATTCAGCGACCCCAAAAACATACAGAAAACGTAATCAGACCCCTAGGCCATTTTATGCCCTTCTAAAATCGTAAACATTATGTCTACCATTCCACAAGAATGTACGGTTGTACAACCTTCATTTTTATATTAATTATAGCGACTGGTGGACCACCCTTATCACTTAGAGGTATGAAAAATAGTTTACGTCCTATTCTCAGAACTACTGAATAGACACACTAAATTTCATAAGAATCTGTCAAGCCGTTTCGGAAGAGTTTTGTTACAAACACTATGACACGAGAATTTTATATATTAAGAAATTTTTTTTGTGTTTAAGGAAAGCGTGCGATGTAATAAAACCTTTTTATTTTTTGATTTGTTTCTATTTGTTTAATCAGTCGAAAATATATCAACAAGTCTACTCAAAAGATTAGTAATTAGATTTCAATGAAGCCTAAATTACCTATTATATTTCATTGCCTTAATTAAAAACATAGCTCACTCATTCTGATTCCATTACAGAAGAAGAGGAATACTCATACGAATGAAACCTAATGCAGAAGTTAGTGTTAGAATAAAATGTATTTCGTCGTAAGCTATTGCGGTCGATATTTATATTGACACTGTGCATAAGATACGTTCGATCTCTATGACAAACTACTCACAACATTTACTCAGGTAACATGGAGTCAGGTAAGCATTTCAATTATGTTATGTTACAACTAGAATCTCGGGATCCAAAATAGTTTCGGAACTATAGTTCAGATATTAGTATGATATGTAAATGCGCGCATTTAATAAAATTGTAACAAAATGTTTGGGATGTACATAAACGAGTAAGTAGTGTATAATAAATAATGTGTATTAATTATTCTAGCGACTCACCCTCGCTTCACTCGGGTTCGTCCCTAGGAACGTTTAAACGGTTAGTATGGAATACAAAAAACTCTGCGAAAAACAAAAACAAAACTATCCCACGGGAACCGTAGATTTTCCCGGGATAGAAACCTATGTGCTATTCCAGACTATAATAATCTATTTGTGTGCTAAATTTCATCCAGATCCGATCTGGCGTAATTGAGTAACAAACGTCTATCCAAACTTTCGCATTTATAATAATATTTAGGGGATTATGTGTTGGGATGGATACCTACGTAACGTCAATGACGCGCGTAATACTTAATGGTCTAAAATACATATATAAATATAAAACAATTTAGCTTTGGGTATTACCAAATCAAAAAT
This sequence comes from Brenthis ino, assembly GCA_921882275.1. Classification (NCBI taxonomy): domain Eukaryota; kingdom Metazoa; phylum Arthropoda; class Insecta; order Lepidoptera; family Nymphalidae; genus Brenthis; species Brenthis ino. Next base: position 22,658,265 of record OV170225.1, on the reverse strand, counting down.
ACAAATACTGTTTCCCGTAAGACACACATATTTAGTACAATTTATGCTTATAGGTTGTGCTTGTGGATATAAAATACACACGCCTGCAAGCTGTAGGGAGCGTTTATTTTATAATCTAACCTAATCTCTGGCTTGCTTCCCAATACAAACTTTCATCCCCATTTTCATCCGGTTAAGGGATGATTTCGGGATAAAAAACTATCTTCTTACCAAATTTCATCTAAACCGGTTCAGTAGATCCAGAGATTATCCCCTACAACCTCACAAACTCACAAACTTTACCTCTTTATAATATTAGTATAGATAAGTGCTTTTTTATTAACAATAAATACTTATAGTATAAAACCTAATAAATAATAATATTGTTTCCATTACAAATTTTGCCGATCTTTTTATCGATTTAGAGACTAGATTTCTAAAAATCTTTCTCAGCGAATTATCTGTTACATTATAGATGGAACGCACTATCGTAATTTCACCACGCTTAAAGTCTCGGGACTTGACCCGAGGCCCTGATTGGACCAATAACTTTACAACAGATATGAAAATATATATAGAAGATAATAAATTTGATAGTAACAAAGGATCGTTATGATTTCTAAGAAAGCAAGATCTTGAAGTTATCTTTGATAATAATAATAATTATAGCTACTATAATTTAAAGTCAACAAATTAACATGACCCTTGTCAAGCAGTAAAGCATCAGTACCGTAATTTTTTGTTACCTTTGCAGAATGTTACATATTAGGTATACGAGTACAAGTAAGATTAAATAAAATATAAAATTATACAATACACTATACTGTGTAAAATATATAGGTACATAAAGAATATTGTATATTAAAAAAATATTGAAATATTTGCTGGCTTTTAATTTAAAGTTTTTGCAAACGATCTGCCTTCATTTTCTCTTGTTTCAAAGACAATGTTGAGCACTAAAGCATATAGTTGGACTTTATACATACATTACAAGAGGATATCAGCAAAAATAAAGAATAATTCTAAAATACTTGCTTAGATTCTGTCATTATATGACATTTTCCATAACCATTTTTTTTTTCGGATTTTTTAAATATTTTATATATTAAAAACATTCGCAAAGCCAGAAACAAAAGAAAAATAGTTTTATTTAAATAAAAAAAGTTTTTTTTCTTTATAACAGAATTGTTTTTTTATAAAAACTAAATGGAAATCAATTCATCCGTTTGGGCGCTACGGCCTAGAGATGCCACAGACAGTCACACAGATAACCAGACACACACGTTAAACTTATACATCTCTTTGCGTTGGAGGTTGCAAAATAATGGTAACTAAATAAAAATCTTGCATTTTACAATATTTTAACATCAAACGTGCATGATTTAACTGAAATTCGTCGCCATTTATGAACTGTCAACCACATCTTGTAACACCTCTCCAATATATCTGTAGCTGGATCTGATAAAACTTAAAAATAAGGTTTATATTTTCTGTAACTTTAGACTCAATTGAATATTTATATGAAAACTCTTGAGATTTTAATTCGGATATTGATTTGAGCTTTACACAATTTAATTGTTTTACAAAGAAGCTATTAAGAATAAATTAATTTCCGTCGATGGCGCCACAGAAACGAGAGCGGTAATGTAGAAATAAAATTTGAATTCATTGTACTTTTTTATTTATACTATTCTCTATATACAGTTCCCAGTCTCATTGAAAAGTTATAAATAGTTTTTAAATGCAGCCCATACGTTCGAATTTAACTTTCTAAAAAATACGTAATAGATCGATAGATACGAATAGATATATTACGTAATAGATCTTCTTTAAAATTCAATGTTTCTAAAGCCAGAATACCTATTACTAAGCCTCCACCAAATCAAATCAAAATATACGTTGAAATAAACTTTTACAAACATTTTAAAATCTTCAATTTTACATCTTCAAATTAAAATTAAATGTCAGTATGTAAATCTATAAGGAATATTCTACCAGCTCGGAAGGCAGTTTTGCTGAGAAATGCCGGCGAGAAGCTCAACACTTGCATTTAGAATTGGATGTTTTATCGGACAGACATGATTTATTAAAAAGTTCTAATAGAGTATCCCGAGCTCCAATGTTGTTAATTGCCTATATAGCTTTTATAATGATAAATATTATCTATTTTATTAGGTAATCCACAACAAAGTCCCGTAAGACAAGATACTGTTAAATATCTTATGTTCTATATAATATATATAGAACATAAGATTTATAAGAAATATATATATACATATAAAGTATGTAAAATGATCATTATACAAGGAGACTTGATACTGGTCTTTAGGAAACGTGATCCTTATAAGTTAAATAAAAGTCAAACATTTATTAAACAAAAATAATAGCAATTAAAACTATCATTTAAGAAATAAAATTAACTCTATAGTAGAAAATAACTAACAGTGTTATAGGAACTTTTTAATCATTACTCTTAATGAAGTATTTAGTCAAATCTAGTAAGTAGATAATACTTTCTTACTTTTCTAGTAAGTAGATATTTAAAAAACATTTTAAATTGAACATAATATATAGAACTATCATTGCCCGCGGCTCCGCCCGCGTTCGAATGACCAAAAATCAAATTATTAGGTTTTACATATTAGTATACTCTTACATTACAGTTTTTGTATTTTTTCTCAGAAATGAGATGTTTTCTCGCGGTAAAAAGTATCCTATATGTTGACCTGGATAACCAGCTATCGCCATATCAAATTTCATCAAAATCCCTCCAGTGGTTTTTCGGTGATGCGGTAACAGACAGACAGACCAAAATTATAAAAACGATACATTTGGCTTCAGTATCGATAATAATATTTATTTCAATATGATTTTCCAAAAAATATTTAATGTACAGATTTGGCTTAGTACAAAATAATTGTTATAACGTGAAAAATCATAAAATATTTCAAAATTGATAATAGCAATCAGCTGAAATTAGAAGAATATTTTAAGACAGACTTGTCATTTCTGTAAAACAATAAAATAATAACATAAATAGAAAATCATATTAAATAACACTTAATGAGATCAATTACCTTTGATTCGAACGGATCTAGTATTCCCTAGTATATACTTCACTATTTCACAATTACAACAAGAGAGGTCATAAATTGTTATTTCTCATACTAGTATCATCAGTATATCTATTTGAATCCTCTATGAGCTTATAAAACCAAGGTAAGTAGGGCTTACCTTCTGTAAAAAAAATGGCAAAATTTTATCCACAATTTCATTGCCGAAAACTGACAATAGCACAAAATATCAAAATCATGTCCAGTCGTCTGACTCTTGGAAATGTAAACTTATCATTGGACCTTATTAATGTGGTCAGTATTGAAGTTGTAAGTAATTAAAACTTTCGAAATTCGTGAGGGTAGCTAGATCCTAAGGGATATCCCTACTTTCCCTAAAATATAACTGAATTTTGGAAGGAGTGAGAGGTAAAATATAAAAAACAAATTATCGAAATTTTTGTCGGTTAATTTATGCCTGCAGTAATTTTAAGTACTGGTAACTACACATTTTTACTCAAAATCCCATTTAATGCTAAATATGAAGCCTAAATTAATATCACACAAAAGAATCATAGCAAGGTTACATATCGGTTTTAATTTTTCTTTGACAAATCTAATACATCAAATTAGATATACCTACAACTAATTCATAAAACATTATGTCATGTTATATTCTGTTTTATTTTTAAATATTACTCAAGAATTATTGTATAACAGTAAAGTGTACAGTTCAAAACAGTGAATAATTTTTTCACCTTACGCCCATGTGACGGTAGCGAAACGGCCAAGCCACATATTTTGACTAAAGTGTAGAGTAGAGCTTGTGAAGTTAGGGCTTGTAGAGTTAGAGCGTGTACCGTGTAGAGAAAGAAGGTTGGCTCTACATGGGATCTGATAACTTTTTGACAGTGCGAGTCATATGGTCTCGTCTTGGCAACATTAAAAATGAAAATGTTTTTGGTGGGATTTCACTTCTTTTTGTAAGTTGCTTATGACATTTTTTTTTATTTTGTTCATTTTTTCTAAAAATCAAAAATCGCATTCTCGTCAGAGCCCGTAATTATTTCAAATATGCTTACTTTGAAGTTAATTGTAAAAACACATTTCTTGGGTATATATGTAGATAAATATATATTAGAAAGTACTAAATTGATAAAATATAATATTGTAGTACTCACTTAATCTTCATAAGATCTTTTACAAAAGTTATAATTACGAAAGTTCTTTGCTAATATTAAAAAAGAAACTCAACTTTGCATGTATAAAATACTTTAAAATGAAAATATATATTATGAGTCTCGACATGTGAACCTCATGAGTTACGGCGGCGTGCGCGTAAGTTATTTCGCTTTGAAGAAGATTGTTTGCAAAATCTTAAGACAAATACTCGTAGTGTCACAAGTAAACTAACTAGTTTTGAGGCAAACTTGCATTTCCATTAAATATCATATATATCTTAACGAAGCCATTTGTTACGTTACACAATTCACATTTCTCGTTGTACATCTGTATAAATATTATAAACGTGAAAGTTTGTGAGTATGTATGGATGTTTGTTACTCTTTCGCGCCAGAACGGCTAAACGAATAGGTTCTGGTTTGTTTCTGGTTCTGGTTCCAATTCCTCGCGTGTAAGTTATTTACCATGGGTCCAGGGGTAATTGCTTCATATTATGTTGCTTCTTTCCAATCCATTCGTGTGGATGTTCGCATCGGGCAAACTGCCACTAGATGGACACAGAATATATATATATATATATATTCATGGACACAGAATATATATATATATATATATTCTGTGTCCATCTAGTGGCAGTTTGCCCGATGCGAACATCCACACGAATGGATTGGAAAGAAGCAACATAATATGAAGCAATTACCCCTGGACCCATGGTAAATAACTTACACGCGAGGAATTGGAACCAGAACCAGAAACAAACCAGAACCTATTCGTTTAGCCGTTCTGGCGCGAAAGAGTAACAAACATCCATACATACTCACAAACTTTCACGTTTATAATATTTATACAGATGTACAACGAGAAATGTGAATTGTGTAACGTAACAAATGGCTTCGTTAAGATATATATGATATTTAATGGAAATGCAAGTTTGCCTCAAAACTAGTTAGTTTACTTGTGACACTACGAGTATTTGTCTTAAGATTTTGCAAACAATCTTCTTCAAAGCGAAATAACTTACGCGCACGCCGCCGTAACTCATGAGGTTCACATGTCGAGACTCATAATATATATATTTTCATTTTAAAATATTTTATACATGCAAAGTTGAGTTTCTTTTTTAATATTAGCAAAGAACTTTCGTCATTATAACTTTTGTAAAAGATCTTATGAAGATTAAGTGAGTACTACAATATTATATTTTATCAATTTAGTACTTTCTAATATATATTTATCTACATATATACCCAAGAAATGTGTTTTTACAATTAACTTCAAAGTAAGCATATTTGAAATAATTACGGGCTCTGACGAGAATGCGATTTTTGATTTTTAGAAAAAATGAACAAAATAAAAAAAAATGTCATAAGCAACTTACAAAAAGAAGTGAAATCCCACCAATAACATTTTCATTTTTAATGTTGCCAAGACGAGACCATATGACTCGCACTGTCAAAAAGTTATCAGATCCCATGTAGAGCCAATCTTCTTTCTCTACACGGTACACGCTCTAACTCTACAAGCCCTAACTTCACAAGCTCTACTCTACACTTTAGTCAAAATATGTGGCTTGGCCGTTTCGCTACCGTCACATGGGCGTAAGGTGAAAAAATTATTCACTGTTTATTACTTTACTGTTATACAATAGTTCTTGAGTAATATTTAAAAATAAAACAGAATATAACATGACATAATGTTTTATGAATTAGTTGTAGGTATATCTAATTTGATGTATTAGATTTGTCAAAGAAAAATTAAAACCGATATATAACCTTGCTACGATTCTTTTGTGTGATATTAATTTAGGCTTCATATTTAGCATTAAATGGGATTTTGAGTAAAAATGTGTAGTTACCAGTACTTAAAATTACTGCAGGCATAAATTAACCGACAAAAATTTCGATAATTTGTTTTTTATATTTTACCTCTCACTCCTTCCAAAATTCAGTTATATTTTAGGGAAAGTAGGGATATCCCTTAGGATCTAGCTACCCTCACGAATTTCGAAAGTTTTAATTACTTACAACTTCAATACTGACCACATTAATAAGGTCCAATGATAAGTTTACATTTCCAAGAGTCAGACGACTGGACATGATTTTGATATTTTGTGCTATTGTCAGTTTTCGGCAATGAAATTGTGGATAAAATTTTGCCATTTTTTTTACAGAAGGTAAGCCCTACTTACCTTGGTTTTATAAGCTCATAGAGGATTCAAATAGATATACTGATGATACTAGTATGAGAAATAACAATTTATGACCTCTCTTGTTGTAATTGTGAAATAGTGAAGTATATACTAGGGAATACTAGATCCGTTCGAATCAAAGGTAATTGATCTCATTAAGTGTTATTTAATATGATTTTCTATTTATGTTATTATTTTATTGTTTTACAGAAATGACAAGTCTGTCTTAAAATATTCTTCTAATTTCAGCTGATTGCTATTATCAATTTTGAAATATTTTATGATTTTTCACGTTATAACAATTATTTTGTACTAAGCCAAATCTGTACATTAAATATTTTTTGGAAAATCATATTGAAATAAATATTATTATCGATACTGAAGCCAAATGTATCGTTTTTATAATTTTGGTCTGTCTGTCTGTTACCGCATCACCGAAAAACCACTGGAGGGATTTTGATGAAATTTGATATGGCGATAGCTGGTTATCCAGGTCAACATATAGGATACTTTTTACCGCGAGAAAACATCTCATTTCTGAGAAAAAATACAAAAACTGTAATGTAAGAGTATACTAATATGTAAAACCTAATAATTTGATTTTTGGTCATTCGAACGCGGGCGGAGCCGCGGGCAATGATAGTTCTATATATTATGTTCAATTTAAAATGTTTTTTAAATATCTACTTACTAGAAAAGTAAGAAAGTATTATCTACTTACTAGATTTGACTAAATACTTCATTAAGAGTAATGATTAAAAAGTTCCTATAACACTGTTAGTTATTTTATACTATAGAGTTAATTTTATTTCTTAAATGATAGTTTTAATTGCTATTATTTTTGTTTAATAAATGTTTGACTTTTATTTAACTTATAAGGATCACGTTTCCTAAAGACCGGGATCAAGTCTCCTTGTATAATGATCATTTTACATACTTTATATGTATATATATATATTTCTTATAAATCTTATGTTCTATATATATTATATAGAACATAAGATATTTAACAGTATCTTGTCTTACGGGACTTTGTTGTGGATTACCTAATAAAATAGATAATATTTATCATTAAAAAAGCTATATAGGCAATTAACAACATTGGAGCTCGGGATACTCTATTAGAACTTTTTAATAAATCATGTCTGTCCGATAAAACATCCAATTCCAAATGCAAGTGTTGAGCTTCTCGCCGGCATTTCTCAGCAGAACTGCCTTCCGAGCTGGTAGAATATTCCTTATAGATTTACATACTGACATTTAATTTTAATTTGAAGATGTAAAATTGAAGATTTTAAAATGTTTGTAAAAGTTTATTTCAACGTATATTTTGATTTGATTTGGTGGAGGCTTAGTAATAGGTATTCTGGCTTTAGAAACATTGAATTTTAAAGAAGATCTATTACGTAATATATCTATTCGTATCTATCGATCTATTACGTATTTTTTAGAAAGTTAAATTCGAACGTATGGGCTTCATTTAAAAACTATTTATAACTTTTCAATGAGACTGGGAACTGTATATAGAGAATAGTATAAATAAAAAAGTACAATGAATTCAAATTTTATTTCTACATTACCGCTCTCGTTTCTGTGGCGCCATCGACGGAAATTAATTTATTCTTAATAGCTTCTTTGTAAAACAATTAAATTGTGTAAAGCTCAAATCAATATCCGAATTAAAATCTCAAGAGTTTTCATATAAATATTCAATTGAGTCTAAAGTTACAGAAAATATAAACCTTATTTTTAAGTTTTATCAGATCCAGCTACAGATATATTGGAGAGGTGTTACAAGATGTGGTTGACAGTTCATAAATGGCGACGAATTTCAGTTAAATCATGCACGTTTGATGTTAAAATATTGTAAAATGCAAGATTTTTATTTAGTTACCATTATTTTGCAACCTCCAACGCAAAGAGATGTATAAGTTTAACGTGTGTGTCTGGTTATCTGTGTGACTGTCTGTGGCATCTCTAGGCCGTAGCGCCCAAACGGATGAATTGATTTCCATTTAGTTTTTATAAAAAAACAATTCTGTTATAAAGAAAAAAAACTTTTTACTGATGCTTTACTACTTGACAAGGGTCATGTTAATTTGTTGACTTTAAATTATAGTAGCTATAATAATTATTATTATCAAAGATAACTTTAAGATCTCGCTTTCTTAGAAATCATAACGATCCTTTGTTACTATCAAATTTATTATCTTCTATATATATTTTCATATCTGTTGTAAAGTTATTGGTCCAATCCGGGCCTCGGGTCAAGTCCCGAGGCTTTAAGTGTGGTGAAATTACGATAGTGCGTTCCATCTATAATGTAACAGATAATTCGCTGAGAAAGATTTTTAGAAATCTAGTCTCTAAATCGATAAAAAGATCGGCTAAGTAAGAAGTAGAAGAAGAAAGTACTAAATTGATAAAATATAATATTGTAGTACTCACTTAATCTTCATAAGATCTTTTACAAAAGTTATAATGACGAAAGTTCTTTGCTAATATTAAAAAAGAAACTCAACTTTGCATGTATAAAATATTTTAAAATGAAAATATATATATTATGAGTCTCGACATGTGAACCTCATGAGTTACGGCGGCGTGCGCGTAAGTTATTTCGCTTTGAAGAAGATTGTTTGCAAAATCTTAAGACAAATACTCGTAGTGTCACAAGTAAACTAACTAGTTTTGAGGCAAACTTGCATTTCCATTAAATATCATATATATCTTAACGAAGCCATTTGTTACGTTACACAATTCACATTTCTCGTTGTACATCTGTATAAATATTATAAACGTGAAAGTTTGTGAGTATGTATGGATGTTTGTTACTCTTTCGCGCCAGAACGGCTAAACGAATAGGTTCTGGTTTGTTTCTGGTTCTGGTTCCAATTCCTCGCGTGTAAGTTATTTACCATGGGTCCAGGGGTAATTGCTTCATATTATGTTGCTTCTTTCCAATCCATTCGTGTGGATGTTCGCATCGGGCAAACTGCCACTAGATGGACACAGAATATATATATATATATATATATATATATATATATATATATATATATATACTGTATTTTGCCTTTTCCCGATACTGTGGTGTCAAATCCAGTTTAGCGCAGTTCTATACTAATTCAAATTCCTTCGTACTAGATCATATGTACGATTGTGCTGAATTCGATCGTTTGTTACGGTCTTATAAATTAATATTACAGATATATGTAATCAAGAACGCTGGCAGTCTCTTTAGCATTGATTGATCTCATAGATTGATCGGTGAAGGAAAACATTGCATCGTGAGGAAAGCTGCATGTATGAGAGAAACTAACAAGTCGAGTAACCCGCACTTGGACAGCGTGGTAGACTATGGCCTGATCTCGCTCGTATTGAAAGGAAGGCAGTGCCCAGCAGTGGGATATCAAAAAGGGCTGAACACATGGGTTGAGCACTTATTTCTCACATGCGGACAAATTTTTATACGAATTTCTTTCTTTTCGTAAGTTCATCATAATCTAAGCAACTTCAATCAAGTACTTAGATGATTATTATATACCTACATGTAACAGACTCATAACAATTTGGGTAATATTTTTCGCGTATTAACAAAATATTTTATTCACGTAATAAAACTGTAACAGAATCCGAGTTGTGCAGGGAATACATTATGAAATATATCTTTTGAGATACAAATGTGTGTATGTACCTACCCTAAATAATATGTTCGGAACGAAGGAAATAGATAAAAAGATAAATTAAATAATAGCAATTCAAATTAATGTTTTTAATTTATAAGTGTTGCTATAGTGTTGCGTAATAATTTAATTTAAATTGCACACCTAATAATTATTATTTTTTATTTTTTTAACTTTTTGTATTATAACTACATACTCAGACTCTTATGAAAGGTTTTTAAAAAACATATCCGATTAAGCCATTCATTCAAACCCCTAATGACAGTCACAACTCATCTAGATGTAAAGTTCTTATCCAATACAAATTAATCAAGTCCAAACACCAGGTAATTGCTGTAAATAGTTGAGGAGTTCCCTCGACTGTCTTTCGGCTCCATCATCAGATCGACTCCAGACCTTCATTAAATAGTAGTGCTTTAAAATGCTTAATTAATAAAAAATTACAAATGCACTACCGCTACGATTTTCGAAGGTTCCCCTCGATTTCTCTGGGATGCCATCATTAGATCCTGGTTTCCTTATCATGGTAACACCCTTGGGATATCTCCTTTCCAAAAAAAAAGAATTATCATAGTCGGTTAAAAACATTTTTACTAATCCTTGATAGTCATCTCACATGGAAACCACACCTAGAAAAGTTACGTGGAAAGTTATTATCTCATATGGGTCTTTTAGTCTTAAAGAGTCTTTTAGGTTCTAAATTTTCTTCGATATCTTTCAAAACAAGTTTATATATTATACAGTCCTTTAGTTAAACCTCATTGATTACCTTATTAAAATCTGGGGTACAACAGCTAAATCTTATATGTGTGTATTCAGCCCTTTTTAACGTCCCACTGCTGGGCACGGGCCTCCCTTCTGTACGAGGGGGATCAGGCCATAGTCCACCACGCTGGCCAAGTGCGGGTTGGCGGACTTCACATGTCTTTTTGAAAACTTGCTAGGTTCTCTCAGACATTTCCTCACGATGTTTTCCTTCACCGTTAAGACAAGTGGTAATCAAAATAAGTGACTCGAAAATAAATTCATATCAATAAGTTCAATTTTAAGATAATAATTATTCTCAAATTATTATATTTTAAAATTAATATTTTATTATATAAAGTTAAAATCATAGGTAGGTACTACCTAATGCATATTAATTTGAATAAGTCAAATTATTTCTTATTAATTATATTAATTTATTAATTATTAATGACTTTTAATTAAATTATATTTTTATTAGTTAAATTTTTATTAGTTTTATCTACCCTTAGGGGTGGTATTTTTTTTATAAATTTAAATGGGACCAAATTAAAAGTTTCAAACAAAAAATCGATTAAGAAATGAAGAAGTTTTGATATTAATCTAAAATAATTAAAATATTACAACCGAATTGAGAAAATTCTCCTTTTTTAAATCGGTTAAAAAGTCAACGAAAGGGAAACTACTTTTGTATTAAACATAATGATATATCAGTGGTTCAACATGTAACAGATGACAAGTATTTTTACTTGTCATTCGGTAAGCAGACGGGTGATAGACGGCTTTACTGGGTCTTATACTAACATTTTCATTCCTTTATTTATCCAATTCTTCCATGGCTTCTTTAATGCCTTCAAAACAAAAAGTTGAGAAGATATTACTTTCACTTCGAGTGAAGAAGACACGAAACACCTCTTATTTATTATAAAGGCCTCACAAATATGTAATTATTACTAAGCAATAATATTTTTTAACAGATTTTCTATGCAAAATCTGTCAAATATTATTTATTAGCAAATTATTAAAATTTAAACGCTTATGGAAGTCTTTTGTCTTGTGTCAGTTTTAAATGTCCAAATATATAGTTGAAAGCACGTAATAAATAATACCTTTTATTTTATATTACATATTACAAGTAAAATTATTGTATAATACTTATTATTATACGTCTTGGTCAAATCGCAGAATTGGCTATTTCACGACCTGTGTGACCATATCGTGAAACGGTGGCATATATTATACTGGTAATAATACCCGCTGCCCACATCATGATGTGGTCTGGCCAGATCGATGAATTATAATCAAATGTCAAACGCTGGACGATATGAACAGCTAAACGCACGGCAACTTCTATGGTCAAACATTAGGGATCGTTTCGTAAAATAGTTACATTATCCATCATTAGAAGGGATGAAATTATATCGTTTTGTTATTGTGATGCATCATGGCGGCGGATAATTATTCCGTTTTAAAAAGGAATAATAATCGAAGATAAAGTTGAGTTAAATGTTGTTAATTTATTTATTGATCAATATTACTCATATTAAACGAATGCGAATACCTCTCTTAATTAAAAATATTTTAGATTTAAGTTATACAACAAATAAAAAATTGGGTGACCACGCAACAAAAATCAATTGTTGTTTTTTATAAATATTTATCTTGTATTAAGTGACAAATCGGACTTGGATCACGATGGACTTTTTTCTTCTCGTTAGTTTTTTTTCTTATTTTAAACCCAAAACTTTTGCTATCTACGAGTATCATACGTGCTTTACGTTCATTTTAAATTCGGTGACAGATCTGACTCGAAAATTTTAAGTGTAGGACACTATCTGAAGGATTCTTTATTTAGAATTTTTGCTGGTTTGTATTGTACAACGAATTCTCTTACTTCTATGATTTGGTCGATAAGTGTAAGAGATCTGGGTTTGATCCTATATAAACTAGCCATTGATTAGTTAGTGAGGTGAATGCTGATGAAATGGCCTCGATTCTATCGTAGAACGATTTGAACGTAGGTAGGTTTGTGTAGCTCCAGGAAGTCAGGGACTCCCGGGAGGCTACACATGACTGCTGGTGCTGGTGTTTGCGCATATATTTTTTTTATATTTGAAATCTATATACACAACTAAGAGCGGATCTCGCAACGGTATTGCATCGAGGTGATAGGATACAGCGATTCTTGCTACGAAAATACCCGAGTCCTCGATTAATCATATATTTTTTTTATATTTGAGTTTTGTAGCCACTGAAAGCGGCTCTCGCTAAGGTATTGCCACGAGATGATAAGACACAGAGCGACTCTCGATACGAGAATACCCGAGTGTTCGATTAGCTGTACATATATATTTTTTTTATATTTGAGATCTTATATATATGTATTAATTTATATATTAAATATATTTTTCCTTAAAACTATTTACAATATTTATAATTACATTTTAGTCGTCACTAATACTTACAGTATATCCACTATTCACCTAGCTATCCATTTGGGTAGTTTAAGTGACGACAATTATATGTATGAACTGCAAAAGTAACTTTGTAATCCCATATATCGCATATCTATTTGTATAGGATTACAAAGTTACTGATGCAGTTTGTTGTATAACTCGAAAACAGGATTGAAATTGCGTGATGTTTGAGTTTTTCCTTGGGTTATAGAGTAAACACTAATTGTGTTCAAAATTTGAAGCTTCTATGTCTGCTAGAAATACCTTAGAATTTTGATGATCGGTGAGTGAGTGAGTGACGATATTAACGAATTTTGATCTGCAACAGTTCATAAACAACTGGTTCAAATTGAATGTAATTTGGAAATGTACCTAGTTTTATTATGTTCTCTTAGTCACTCAAAATTCAAGCTTCTAGCTTTATCCATAACGAAGTTGTTGGGAGGTGGAAAATGCTCTGAATCGCTTCGAGAAAAGGATGGTACTGCCGTGCCCTTTTTTGCTCGACTTGTTTGCTCGACTTGGCGGGGGCACTGCCGTGCCCCCCGATATTAATGATGTGATCAAACGGTGATTGACATATCATCAAACATTGACGTTTAAACGTCAATGTCAGCTTTAGCTGGCTATAACATAAATGATGAAATACAACCATTTCATGATATGTTCGACAATTTCATGAAAAGACCTATTCTATGATCTGGCTACGACATAAATAAACATATACAAAACTTCCCTTACTGGGTAGGCAGAAAGAATATTAACTACTTAATAATTACATAGAAATTTAATCATTACTAGCAGCATTGCCCGCGGCTCCGCCCGCGTTCAGATGACCAGTGGTATTTCTATGATGCGGCAACAGAGAGACCGACAAAAATTCTAAACTATAGATTCGGCCTTTGTATCGATAATAATGTTTATTTCAATAAGATTTTCCAAAAAAATATTTAATGTACAGATTCGGTTTAGTTACAATTTTATTATATGTATAGATAATAAAATTCTAACTGAGTCGAATCTGTATATTACCTAAAAATATTTTTTTAAATCTTATTGAAACTGTCATTATTATCGATACAGAGGCCGAATCTATAGTTTTTAGAATTTTATCCCTAAAAATATTTCTGTCGGCGTAGAGCATGTAATTGTAAGATTGGCTGGTCAAAGCACCAGTGATAATTATCAGTAATTACCAATAGAAAGCAATAAAAGTAGTGTCCATGTGAGTGACAAGCAATTAAAATAATAACGGCCCTTTAGTCAAATTACAAAGACGTCGAAGCAATTCCCAAATGCGAACTGCTCATTTGGAATATTTGATTTATAAATAGTTATTTAGTTTATTCTGTCCCTTAAAAATAATAAAAAGCGGGAGATAATTTTAACGAGGGATGTAGGTTTGAAGATCAGTCCTTTGTATTGTTTCGCAATAATAATAAAGTTGTTTTTATTTATATTTTTTTACAAAAAATTAAAGTATGATACTGTGACAGACAATAGGATAAACCAATGCGCTATACCCTTATAGACCTATATACATTTTATATAATTTGGATCAACACCCAACTATAACAATAATACTCGTATTCCCTTCCAAACCACACTGCTGTAAATTAGCAGATGTTTCCATAAATGAGAAGTTTATTAAATTACCTTTAGTTTATTTAACTAGCTTTAACCCCCGGTTCCACTCGCGTAGTTTAAATATCGTAGGAGCGTAGGCGTATATATTAGAACGTCAATTTTCATCATTTTTATAAATTTTGTTGTGACAAGAGTGTAAAAACTAATTAAAATTGGTAAGTAATTAAATATCTACTATGTTAGGTGTAGAAATAAAACACATAATATTTATTCAACACAATGCTATTTATACAGATCTTCTCGAATGTATAAAACTCAATAGGTACGACTACGGACTGCACACAAGCACCACTAATATTTTATATCGAGACCACATTTGGTCGTTAAGTTTTAAATTGGATGACCTAAGATGTTATGTATTAAAGGTAGCATATTATTAAAACATCTTAAGCTTAGGCTTCAATATTACTAATCTAGTAATATTATTATTAGAAAAAGGAAAAGATCAATAGAGTAAATATTTTTTTCCAAACAAGCAAACATTTTCTCAACAGCAGTTTCTCTTCAAAATTGTTTGACGTTTCACGAAGAAACCACATAAAGTACTGTATTTACAACAGTCAAACATGACTACGTTGTACTAGAAGCCGAAACAATGTTAATCATTAAGTTAAATGTTTGGATAGGTTGTTTTCTACATAAAATCAAAATAGTTAAGTTTTTCTTCTTCAACACAATTTATCTCTTTGCCCTATATTAATCACAAGCATTCTTTAACATTACATTTTATTTTTATTATATTTATAGGTATATTGCAAAATAATGGTAAAGAAAATTGTTAATGAGCCGCTATGTATATATATAGTCTATTATAATCTATACTAATATTATAAAGATGTATAGGTTGTGAATTGTCAGTTTGTGACGTTGTAAGGGGTAATCTCTGGATCTACTGAATCGATTTAGATGGAATCCGGTCAGAAGATAGTTTGAGACCCGGGAAAGGACATAGGATACTTTTTATCCCGGAAATCGAAAAAAATATGGTAAAATATACGTATATATAGTTTTACAATAATGTATGGAAGTCTGCCCGATTTGTTGACATTTGTGATTTCTGATCCGTTCCCTTGATGATGATATACCTATAGCCTCATAGCCTTTCAATAAACGGGCTATCTAATGCAAAAATAATTTTTCAAATCGGATCTGTCAGATCAAATAAACAAACAAACTCTGCCTCTTTTTAATATTAGTAAATAGCATAGATATTACAATATTGTGCTAAGAGCAATAAAAACATGTCCAAATATAAAAGCTCAAGTAAATAAGGAAATAGATGCTAAATTATATCCCATAAAATTTTAACTAAATCTAATGATCCATACATCCAATGTTATAATTCTATTCAAAAAAGCTCATTTACGTCACAATGCATTTCATTTATTTATTATGCAAATTAGGTACTACTTGGTATACAAAATCAATACATAATATTAAACAATGGCGTAAGATGTATTCATGGTAAAGCAGTAACTTTTACTGTAAATAGGATATGAATTAGGTTAAAAAAATGACGCGAAAAGTATACCTACTTATAATAAAGAGAAAAGTCATATTTAGTTTTTTATATTTCGAGAAATATAATATATGTATAATCGGAGAATACATAGAGATTAAAGTTTATTACTTAGTAGGATACTAAGTTGAGAAAGCTTTATTCTAACAAATATATTTATGATAATATGTTGTACATTCACTAATTTGTTTAATAAAATACTAAAGCCGGATAAACGCCTGGAATTCCTTTTAAGCTATACCGCAATTTGATTACAGTATTTCGCTACATTGTTTTAGCTTAACATAAGGTAGGCTTTAGATTTAAATATATTTTTGTGTGATTAAACACTTTGTTAAAGCGAAAATGAAATTTATATTGAGGTTTATGGATCTCTTATTTAAATCTATATATTAAATAAATAGTATTCTGCCCATTTCTTAACGTCCCACTGCTGAGCACGGGCCCCCTTCAATACGAGGGGGATCAGGCCATAGTCCACCACGCTGGCCAAGTGCGAGTTGGCGGACTTCACATGTCTTTCGAAAACTTGCTAAGTTCTCTCAGACATACAGGTTTCCTCACGATGTTTTCCTTCACCGTTAAGGCAAGTGGTAATCATGTTGGAAATGATTCGCACATGAAAATATCAGAGGTGCGAGACCCGGGATTTGAACCCGCTTCACTCGGTCTCCCAAGCGAGCGCGTTACCACTGGGCTACCACTGCCTTAAATAAATAGTAGCAAATCTAATTTATATGGTTTTTATTAGAAGTCAATAAGAATCCGCTAAACAATGTAAAAGTAAAACACAGAGTCCCGAGATATAAACAGAGGTGTATTTACATATACACTACAGCGGTAGGGTCCATGGCCCAAGCCGGCCGGCTGCGAGGGCGGCGCAAGCTTCATCGCCTAGTTTGCTATGATTATGTTTCCGAGGATTTTGTAAACGAATTTATACAAAGTGAGAAATAAATCTCATTCTTATAAATGGTTATTTTTATTTTCGCCTCTTCTTTAGGACTAAATAAATATATGTACATTTTCTTTAGTAAAAGTACAAGGGCGTACAATATAAAGATCAGTCAAATTTTACATTAAAAAATACTGCTACCAGTAGCTATACACAATTGATATACCTACCTCCTATCTAACGGTAAACCTGTCCTTTCTCAAAAAAAAAAGAATTTGTATCCCTCTCCTGAACGTAAGCTGCCTCAACAGCAGTTTTATTTGGATCTATTTAATATTCTAAACTTACAAATATCTTTAATGCTTGTAATATTGCAAAGAATATATAAAAAAAATGGTAAGTATTTAACAACATACTTAGAAAATATATTTTCCTTTATTCTTTCAAATTTCAATTTAGCTAGTATTCTACAACCTACGTCCAAAGCCAAACAAAACTCAGAAGCGTCGGAAGGGATGAAATATATTTCACAATTATTTTTCCGGCGAAAAATAGAAGAGCATCAAAATTATAGTTGTTAGCTATAAAAACCTTTGAAAGTTTTAGTAAAGTTTACACGTAATGCTTATTTTGAAGTTATAACGTACTGAAACGATCTTCAAATTTCATATTGTATACAGGTTTTTATGTCTTTATGATGTTATATTTTTGTAATGTTTAGTCCTTGATCAGATTAATTTCATGATTATATTTCTAAATACTAAAATAATACTTTTTAAGCTTATTATTATTTCTGCATAGAGCTTAGCTTATTTATTAACTATAATACATTATTAATTAATTATATATAGTACAAGATAATAATTATAGAACATATAACTAATAACAGCAAATTATCTTTAAATAATAAAAATCAGCGACATATTAATATTTGCATTTGTATATTAAATAAAAAATAAACAAAAACTCTTTTAAGATAATTTTTTTTAAAAGTATAATAATTTCTTACCTTTATAAATAAGTTTTAAATTGTTTTAACAACTAAAATCAATGGGCACATTTTGAACTACACATTACATGAAGAACACTAACTAGTACTTTGGTGAATTATTTCACTTAACAGATATTTTGTGGCTATCGGGAAATACACTCATGAAGCTGAAAGAGCCGAGACGTGGCGTAACGACCGTATCGAAGTCGCTCTACACTAGTACTGAGCTCAACGACGGCCAAGCCAATGGTACAGCGAACCCCCGATAATTGTACTACGAAAATTCCTAATTAAAAAACTTCGATACATTATAATATTATTAAATATATAATGCTCGATGTAAAGAAAACACCTAGCATTTCTTACAGCCACATTGCAATATTTGCACTTCCTTTTGACTTGTTAATTGTTATCTTATACAAATTCACTATTATACATTTTATGATTTCTTGATTTTTAAGTTTAAAACTCTAATCGCCTTTTTTTCTTTTTAGAAATATCTAACAACTACTAAATCCGTAATACTATCTTATTTTATTTTTGGCAGTATAGATAAAGTTCGTGTTGGGTGACGGTTACCCGCAACGTCACACCCATTCATACAATATCTTATTACATGTTACAGATATTTTCATTGCACAAGAAATATTTCACAGATGATAGTACTAATAATTTGCATTAAGTTGTCGTATGGGAAGATTAACGTAGATCAACAATATTTACATTGTTTTATATACTACCCTTGTTTGTTAATAGTAGCATATTGCTAATGCTAATTTAGGTTTTCTATAGGATGGAAAGCTAATTAATTAAACCGACCAAATGGCGAGCATTGACCACTATTTATATAAATTAACTCCCATTTTCTCCGTAAGCCGGCCTGTAATTTATCACGATTCTTTTCAAATGATTCTTATTTCTCCTCAAAAGTTGATTCACATTTACCAAACGTCTAGCTTCAAATTAACTTGATGAACGAAAAACGTAATGAACCACTGTCTAATAATATATACTTTGAGGTCTCATTTTTCGTATATAAATAATATTTAACAATAATGTCAATACTATAAATAAATGGAAGTCAATTTTTCAAGTTTTCTTTATTCATTCAATTTCGCAAAATTATGTGTCCTCAAATTCCCTGCGATATAACATATCGGTAAAATAGAAGTATTTGTTAAGTTCAGAGTGATTTTATATTCTAACTAGCATTGCCCGCGGCTCAGCCTGCGTTAAGATGACCAAAAACCAAATTCTAAGGTTTTACATATTAGTATACTCTTACGTTGCAGTTTTTGTATTTTTTCGCAGAAATGAGATATTTTCTCGCGGTAAATAGTATCCTACGTGTTGACCCGAATAATCAGCTATTACCATACCAAATTTCATCAAAATCCCTGTAATGGTTTTTCTGTGATGCGGTAGCAAACAGACAGACAGAAAGACAAAAATTCTAAAAACTATAGATTCGGCCTCTGTATCGATAATAATATCTATATCAATAAGATTTACCGAAAAATATTTAATGTACAGATTCGGCTTAGTTACAATTTTATTATATGTATAGACTAGCTATTAGCAAGGCCCGCGGCTTCGCTCGCGCTAAAACTACAAAAAAATCTCTTAAAAGGTAGGTGTCATACAAACTTTCATCCCCTATTTTACCCCCTAGGATGAATTTTGAAAAACGTATATATTTAATTTTATTGAAGAGCCAACATTCAAGCAACCACCAAACCAAGATTCAAGCAACTATGATCATAAATATTGTTTTGGATTGTGTTATAACGTGTTTTCCCGTGGCAATTAGATAATCTCCCGCGGTAAAAACCTATGTCACTCTCAGTCCTCCAACTATCTCTATACAAAAAACCACCCCAATCCGCTTCCGGCGTGAAAAAAGGACAGACAAACAAACAAACAAACAAACAAACAAACAAACAAACAAACAAACAAACAAACACACTTTCACATTTATAATATTAAAGTATGGAAGTATGGATTTCTTATCCTAAATTCCTTTTAAAAATATAAGTTGTATATTATGACACTCGCGTTATCAAGACGAATTAAGAGACATATAAATCATCAAAATCGGTTTAGCCGTTACGAGGGATCACAGGATTGGACATACATACATACAGGTCAAACACATAACCCTCCTTTGGGCTTCGCCGCAGTCGGTTAAAAAGCAAAAAATAACTGAATGGGAGATTTTATTAATTACTTCCGAGACATTAAAATTTTAAAGAGTATTTGCATTGCACCAAGCTTTTATGCGAGTTCAACCTTATTTTGAATAAAACCGGATTGAGTTTCCAAACATGTGCCAAAATAAAATGTGATTTAAGCAAAAACACTAAGGAGTATTGACATCAACTTCGAAGCAAATCAACCCCAAAATAACTTTCTACCCATTTTTAACCCCGTTAAAGGATGGATTTCAATAAAATACGAAGCACGTCTTCCATCAACTCTGTTAAAGAATGTTTATGCAAAATTTGAAGTAGAATGTGCCAAGGAATCACGTCCTCTCATACAAACTTTGCCCCCCTAAGGGGAGGAATTTCAAAAAATCCTTTCTTATCGGATGCCTACGTCATACAAAGAACACACGGCACACCCTCCGAGTTTGAGGTCTCTACGATCAGGTACTGTCAGTCAGTTAGTCATTCAGGACAAAGCATTTAATATACGAGTACATAGATATTAATTATAGTCTTAATAAACTAAAGACTTTAATGTATTGGAAAACATATATATGTTAAAAAAACTTTTTAACAAAAAAATAAAAACCGACTTCAAACAAAAGATTACGATGTAATGTATGCTTATTTTGAAATGTAATTTAAAATATGCAACTACACCTCGTATATTTCTGTAATCTTTTATTTGCTTAAAATAACTTAAGGACCTATTCGCCAGTGATCAACATTACGTAATAATATAAATGGAAAGATTAAAAATAATCGGTATTTTTATGTTTTTTGATTGTTTAAAAACGGTTTCATTTTTTTTTGTGTTGGGACATTAACACACAGCACCTACAATTATCAGTAACATTTGAAAGAATGTATGAATGTATGAATACTTATGTAGTTTTGTTTATATAATACTATGTCTTATACAAATTATTACTAAAATGAATTGAAAACTGTTCATATAACTTTAATTTCATCCTAAACACTAAGCATTCTGTAACATAATATAAAGAAAAATTAAAGTAAAATTAGTTAGAATAAATAAGTTTCTGTTTCACAATATTTATTAAGTATACAATGAAAAATTATATTAATTTTGCGTTCGCTAAACGGATAAAAAGACGTAATAATATCTCATACCTCCAAATACACAACAGAGAAAAACAACCTTAATAATATTTTGAAAGTTGTGCTACCTGTGTTAACTCAAATTTTTAGAGTAGTTTCCACTCTATACTTAAATGTTATGTGGGACTCAGTGTTTACGACTTTAGGATCCCAAAACTTGGCAGTTAGCAGCTTTGGTTGGATAAAAAAGTTGTTTAGAAAGATCACACTCGACGAAATTTTAATAGTTGCTTTTTGCCCTATGGCTAAGGAACCCTAAAAACATTAATTTACTAATACAATTGTAAAATTATTAGTGAATAGTTCGTTTCCTATGAATTATATTGTTTACTATTGTACAACATACTAAGCTCTGCCAATACCATATAATATATTATATTATATACTTACCTATTCAATAAATTGTGGTAGCATTAACTAATAGCAGATACATAATAGAAGGATTATGACAAATCTTAGAGTATCTATTTAAAGTAGAATTTAAAAAATAAGCGTTAACTTGGTATTTACATCTATACATATAATAAAATTGTAACCAAGCCGAATCTGTACATTAAATATTTTGTGGAAAATCTTATTGAAGTAGACATTATTATCGATACAGAGGCCTAAACTATAGTTTTTAGAATTTTTGTCTGTCTGTCTGTCTGTTACCGCATCACGGAAAAACCACTGGAGGGATTTTGATGAAATTCGGTATGATGATAGCTGGTTATCCGGGTAAACATAAAAGATACTTTTTACCGCGGGAAAATATCTCATTTCTGAGAAAAAATACAAAATCTGCATTGTAAGAGTATACTAATATGTAAAACCTAAGAATTTGGTTTTTGGTCATCTGAACACGGGCGTAGCCGCGGGCAATGCTAGTGTAATCATAAAAATGTATCTACTATCTATACATACATACTGTACCATAATACATATATGTATGTATTTATTATGGTATATATATTATTAAATATTCAAAAGTAAGTAAGTAAATAAGAAAAGAGAATTACTTGTTTACCTAACTTTTATTACCTACTCGTTTTTAAACGAAGCTATCCATTATTTCAGAACATTTAATATACGCGCCGCCACACGCCGCGCCGTCACGTCTCAGTGTTGATCGAGGTCTAATACAAGCGCGTGCAACACATTTTACCTTTTAGACTCCTACAGACAAATATTTAAACCCTTGTTCTAGATTTTTCATCATAGTCCTATATTTTACACCTGCCTCTTTTAAAAAAGATACTTAATAAATACAGGATCAAAATAAACGATGATAAAAGTAGTGGTACTATATGTAGATATAAATTATTGTAAGAAATATAGAAAATAATAATGAAGCGAAAGTGGATGTACTTCTAAAGAAAAATAAAAGGAACATGGTGTATGCTGCCTAAGCTAGCAAAGAAGATAATGATAAAAAAAATATAACTAGCGGCTCACCCTCGCCTCGCTTGGCTTCGCCTCTCGGGAAACAAATACAAACCTATCCCACGGGAACCATGCAATTTTCCGGGATAAAAATTGCTTATGTGTTATTCCAGACTATAATCTATCTCTGTGCCAAATTTCATCCAGATCCGTTCAGCCGTTTTGGCGTGAAAGAGTAACAAACATCCATACTCACAAACTTTCACATTTAAAATATTTATACAGATGTGACTAAATGAAAAACAAAAACCATCTACAAAACGGAACGATCAACGAAAAAATAATAAGAGATAAACTTAACAAATTCAATTATAAATGTATATACTCCTAAAATCTTTATACACTTCAAGATTTTGATGTCGGCAGAAGAATCGTCCGTAGCACTTGGAGAAAGCTTAGGATAAAATAATTCACTACGTGTAGAACCTATTATGTTATGAGTGATATAACTAAATATGTTTAAAATAATTTTATAACAAATCATCGCCACTTCTGTACCTTGTTACATAATATGTAAATAGGTGCTATACTTTTCTATTGGCTTAGCTATAAATAAAACGTTTTAATCGGCTTTGCAAGTAGCTACATACATATGTGCCGGAGTCGTAGAATAATTATAATTGTATCATAATAAAAAAATAATTTACGACCCTCTGTTTCGTCGAAATGCTTTTCAGTATTTCTAGCATAAACATTTTTCCAATAACTTCATAAGTCAGACAATTTTTAGACTAATACATAAAACGAATCACACCTGTGCAGTGCTAGTGCTTATAGTTTTGCAATAATACGACGGATAAAAAAGGTAAATTTGTAATATTTTTTTTATATTCCATCAACATAAAGAACTAAAATCTATTTGTACGTATACTATACAGTATACTACAATGTATTATAATATACTACAATGTATTTAAATGCTTAAGATATTGTTTTTTTGATCGTTTGAATGAGCTAATCTCTGAAACTATTAATCCGATTTAAAAGATATTTTCGTGTTTTATAGTCCATTTATTGAGGAAGGTCGTATAACCTATATAAGAAGCATATGCTTCTTAGAAAAACAGCAATTGTGCATAAATGAAAAAGAATGGGACATTAATGCCCAATTTCACCAACGTCACCTAAGTTTAAGGGATCCCCTAAGTATGGTTAGGGGGCTGTTAGGGGACAGTTTCTGTTTCACCGACAGTTAGGGGTCACCTAAATATTAAGAGGCCCCCTAAATTTAGGTGCTCGAAATATGGTCTTAAAGACGATCGTAAAACGAAATTTAGTTTAGGGGACTTTTAAGCTAGGAACCCATACGTCCCGGGGGAGAAGCCAACTCCTACCGGGCGCGTCGTCCCCAGGTGGCGGATAGGGGAATGCCACCCGCTTAGGGCGGCGGGTGGTACCGGAGAAATCCGGCGCGGACCAAATGGCTTGGATGGGGCCGCTCGTCTAGGCCTCGAGCCGAAGACGTTGCGGCCACCGGTGGTGGGACCTCTTGGTCCCACAACCGGATGATGGGTGCCGGTTGCGGGACTGTGGTCGCAGGCCCGCATATATATCTTAAATATCTTGCGACACGATGTTTGTGGTCTCACTCCTCCGAAACGGCTCGACCGATTTTGTATATTTGGTATGAGAATAGGTCGTAAACTATTTTTCACCCTCCTACCAAAACTCCTCATTTTCTTTATCGCAGTTTTAGTATTTTTGTGTGATCAATATTATATAAATACATAGCTGTATAACATAAAGCCAAAGATTATTTTTTTGTAGATTGAACGCCGGCGTAGCCGCAAGTTCTGCTTGCAATATATAAATATGTAGTTTTCTTATAATGATGTTCTCCTAATCGATATCGGCCACGGCGGCCAATCTCATTGAGACTAGCCAACTGCGCAGGAGATATTATATTAGTGGCCAAGTATACGCGAGTGCATTTGCATTTTACAAATGCACTCTCCATTCATGTCATTCTCATACTCCGATGGGATGACAATTCGACGCGACGGGTGAGATTTAAGCGAAGGAAGAAGAAGAAGAAAGAAGGAAGGCTTTCGTACTCTCCGAAGCACGGGGGTGACACACCTGACACCACCAGCTTCCCAACTCAGGTCTGTTGTTACTGTGATTTTCTAAACTTGGCCTGATCCGGTAATCAAACCCAAGACCTCCGGAACTGCAACCGTATGCTAGCTACTAGACCACCGGGGCAGTTTCCTGTAATACTTTGGAGTGATCGGAGTTTACAAGGTTTCCATGCCTTTCTTCTTAACTTACAAGTATAGATAGGTATATAGAATATAGATACATATTAAAGAAATATTATTTTTTCACACACTACAACCACTACTCAAAATAAGTAGGGTATTTATAATTAGTTTTTTATAATTATTTTATTGTACGTCCATTTTAATTTTACGACGATAACTTGCATTATACGTTATATTACAAAATATTATTTTAATCTTAATATTGGGACGAATTCTTCTAGGAACAAGATTTAATATCTAGACGTAACATATGTAAAGGTTTGAACAGTGCTTAAAATCTAGAATCTCTGATCCACACGCACGCTTGTGTCACAGTCTATTAGTTCATACAGCAGTCTAACGAAGACGTATAGACGGCAATTGTGGCAGGTGAGACGCGGGTGAAGCGCTCCCTGTCACATGTTTTTATATGACAGTTAGGAAAAGGCTTGACAGGTATTTTAACTTGCGGATCACGTACATCGTCATTAAATCTAGATAGATTTATATTAAATTAGATATATATGATTAGATAGATTTAGATTAGATGTATATAGATAGATTTAGATCCTTACCTACTTCTAGTTCTTGTATCGATTTAAAACTTTGAAATCCGGGACTATACAATAATTTGATGAAGTTTATTAATAATATTATATGTATAGAAAACATTAAAAATATACATGCATTTGAAATAGTACTTTTAAATATTTAGGATATAATTTAATAAAACGTTTACGTTATTAAAATTCAACGTTACGCATACGCTGACCAAGTCCATTTTTGGCGAGGTTGTACGAGATTTTCCTTATCCGCATTACTGTTAAACTGTGAGCCGATGTATGGATTAAGGCTCAACGACTCTGCATGTATCTATCTATGAGAGAGAACATTTCCATTTCGTATACTATCAATGTTCATATTGTTTTGCATATAATCTTAATAAAAGCTAAATTTCTAATATATTTAAATATTTTCTTTTAGTACATTTATATTATAAATATGTTAAGAATACAAGAAAATGTTATAAACCCGTTTTTCTTAATTTATGTAGTGAAACTTTTTTAGGTGCGCCATGAGAGGGAAAAGTACTGGCGTTACAATTTTTGTAACGGAAACGGTTGTTACGGAAGTGAATAAAAAATAGGCAATTTGAAAATTATAATTTATGAATATTACAAGGATAAATTAAATTAAAATAGATATTTTTTAAAAATACTCTTTCATTTATTTTTCAATGAGCGACGGAAATGAAAAAGTATTTACTTTAAATATTTTTTATACCTATATTATTATAAATATATATTTTTTTAACTAAAAAATTTGTATCCCATAATTATAATAAGTATTTTATTGGAATATACAATTTATTGAATCATTACAACATTTGATCGAAAATTAAATTTACACACATCTATGAAAATTAAATTTACAAACACCATCTTGTATTATGTGAATAATAAAATATTATTTTTTCGATAAAAAATTATTTTTAGTATCTCTCCTATCCTAATTATTAAAAACATAAATTGAATTTCATAAATGTACCGATAGCCTACAATTTTCACTTCTTGCGCGTGTACATATTGATACACGTACTCGTTAATTTTTTATTTCTTATTTATTACAGTATTATTTACGAGTACGATTACAAGGGCAATGTAAGACCACCGCTTAAGTATCTACCTACGAGTATTCAGGTAGTATTCACCTACCTAAAAACACTGGGCCAGTTCATAACATGTTGAGGTGCAATGAAATTTGTTATGAATTCTAAGCATTTCTTTCAAGCCTATTTTAGGTTGCAATTGCGAAAAATTTATCGCATCTGTTACTTGTAATCGCTGGCCTCATTGCACCTAAAAATATACATTTAAACAAACGCCAACGAACATAAATTGTTATGCTGTAACGGTGCTCTCCTATTTCTAGTTAATTAGATACATAAATATCCTTTCAATTAATGTTTTGGAGAATTTCCAAATCTCATTAACACAAGTACTGTATGTTTGATGGTTTAATGATCATTGTCTTATAGGTTTACATTTTTTCCCTTGTGCCGATGAAAGGCAACATACTCATACTATACCTACAAATCGTTACATATATTTTCAATAATGTCAACTAAATAAATTTAAGTTTAATTTGGTTCAACGAAAAGATTTGTTTCTTCCAAAAGGATAACTAAGATAAAAAAGATACATAGGGAGAAGAGAGCAAGGTATA
The DNA here is from genome assembly GCA_921882275.1 of Brenthis ino. Lineage (NCBI taxonomy): Eukaryota > Metazoa > Arthropoda > Insecta > Lepidoptera > Nymphalidae > Brenthis > Brenthis ino. The sequence continues at coordinate 22,630,705 of OV170225.1, read as the reverse complement.
GAAAAGATACCTTACCAGCTAATAGACTAATGTCAAACATATGAATGTTCTTGTTATGCGTATATTTCAAATAATAAATCAATTTGATCGTTTTTTAAATCGCGGACAGAACGCATATTTTTAACACGCTACGTGGGTAAATGAGACATGTTTTATAAACAAAGTAATAAAGTAACATATGGACGGCTCTGCTCTGGTCTTTATAGTCTGTTGAAAGGAAAGACTTACTACTTACCTTATAGGTCTTTTTGAAAATAGATATCACGTACATAAAAGCTCTTTATAGATAATAAATTCTTTCAACTTCATACATGTGTGCATTTCACGTAAAAAGTACCAAACGGACGCGAACCTCCAGTGGTTTTTATATGATGCGGTAACAGACAGACAGACGGACGGACGGACGGACGGACAGACAGACAGACAAAAATTCTATAAACTATAGATTCGGCCTCTGTATCGATAATAATGTTTATTTCAATAAGATTTTCCAATAAAATATTTAATGTGCAGATACGGCTTAGTTACATTTTCAACCGACTTCAAAAAGGAGGAGGTTCTCAATTCGACTGTATGTTTTTTTTTTTTATGTTTGTTACCTCAGAACTCCGTCATTTCTAAACCGATTTGGACAATTTTTGTTTTGTTTGAAAGGGTATACTTCCAGATTGGTCCCATTTAAATTTCAAAAAAAAATACCACCCCTAAGGGTGGAAAAACAACTAATGATGAATTTAACCTACTTCTAATTGTCATATTGACTTGAAACTTTGCAAGTATTTCTATTTCCGTTGATAGTACAGTGATTCGGTGTTGTTGACCTGATCTGATGGCAAGGCCAGAAGGTGGATAGGTGGAACTCTTCAACGGCTAATAGTAGATACTTTGAGTTTGGGCTTATTTTGTTTCATTTGACAAGCCTAACACGTTAGAATCCTTATTTTGCTACTACAGTCTACACTAAAAAGGGAAAAATAAAAACTTTTTAACAAAAAAATAAAAACCGACTTCAAATAAAAGCACTAAAAAAACTTTTTAACAAAAAAATAAAAACCGACTTCAAACAAAAGCACTAAAAAGTAAAAAATAACTGATTGGTAGTTTTCATTTACTATACATACCTAATCAAATATTTTCGAAGTCGGTGTGCTTTGCTTTGTATGGGCTAGCACCGATTTCAAAAATATTTGATTAGGTATGTATTTAATAGGTAGTCTTTAATTACTTAGCCAAAGCACACCGACTTCGAAAATATTTGATTAGGTATGTATAGTAAATGAAAACTACCAATCAGTTATTTTTTACTTTTTAGTGCTTTTGTTTGAAGTCGGTTTTTATTTTTTTGTTAAAAAGTTTTTATTTTTCCCTTTTTAGTGTAGACAGTAGTAGCAAAGTAAGAATTCTAAAGTGTTAGGCTTGTCAAACCAAACAAAATAAGCCCAAACTCAAAGTATCTACTATTAGTCGTTGAAGAGTTCCACCTTCTGGCCTTACCATCAGATCAGGTCAACAATACCAAACCTCTGTACTATCAACGGAAATAGAAACACTTGCAAAGTTTAAGTCAATATGACAATTAGAAGTAGGTTAAATTCATTATTAGCTATTTTTCCACCTTTAGGGGTGGTATTTTTTTTTGAAATTTAAATGGGACCAATCTGGAAGTATACCCTTTCAAACAAAACAAAAATTGTCCAAATCGGTTAATAAATGACGAAGTTCTGAGGTAACAAACATAAAAAAAAAAAAACAAAAAAAAAATACAGTCGAATTGAGAACCTCCTCCTTTTTGAAGTCGGTTGAAAAGTAAAAAATAACTGATTGGTAGTTTTCATTTACTATACATACCTAATCAAATATTTTCGAAGTCGGTGTGCTTTGGCTAAGTAATTAGAGCCTACCTATTAAATATATACCTAATCAAATATTTTCGAAATCGGTGCCAGCCCATACAAAGCAAAATGAAAACTACCAATCAGTTATTTTTTACTTTTTAGTGCTTTTGTTTGAAGTCGGTTTTTATTTTTTTTGTTAAAAAGTTTTTATATTATATGTATAGATATAGTGCGTTACTTGATACCCATCAATATCGCGTCCAAGCTGAAATGTAATATATTACTTTTAAACTGGATTAGTCCCCTGAGATTGTTTCAAAACAAAAAATTCGTAAAAATATAAAAATAAAAAATATCAGTCCTAAATTACTTTTTTATATACTTATTATATATTCATGTTTCATCCCTTAGGAGATGGAGAATCAGATTTCAGATTTGAGTTTACTTTTATATCCTATGACGTCCAAGTTTTATAAGTTAAAGGCCTACCTCTGTATGTCCATACATATATACAACGCGGATGAACCAATTTCATTGGTTGACTGGTTTTTAGCTATAACTATTTGATGAAAAAATCTGTTTAGCTTAGCTTATATTTTTATCTCATACCTATTTCCCAAATTCTTGTATGTAAATTTCGTAAATATATTATGAATATTTATTATTTTACTTAAGAATATTCAATCAACGTGAATTTTAGTATTTGTGCGTAAATTTTTAATAGTGTAATAATATGGTAGCCTAATCCTGATGTTGCTACCAGGTGGCCGACGCCGAGCATCTAATTTCTTGGTAATTTTCTTTAGATATGCTGCATTTACATTTAATCGCTTTAAGTAATAAATGATGCTAATGGAGTTCGCTAGACACGGCAACAAATACATTTGTTTTACATCTGTACGAATGAAATAGAAACTTACATTTAATATAGGTAGCCTCTAGCATTTAGGTTTTACGTTTATACTCGTACCTATGTAATAATAATAATAATAAAAATCAATTGCTGTTCGTTAGTCTCGCTAAAACTCAAGAACGGCTGAACCGATTTGAATATTTTTTTTTGTTTTGTTGGAGGTATAGGGATGGTTTAAATATAAAAAAAATAGGAAAACCCCATAAAAACAGCTGGAAAATCTAAAAGTTCAGAACTGGTTATTTTATATGGGAATCACTACTTCGGAATACTTTCAATAGTGGTGGACCTACCATCTACAACAAAACGTCAAGTTTAAGTTAGAAAAATAATAATATATGTATGTATATAACAGTATATAGTCTATCTATTCTATACTAATCGTTAAAACGTACCTGGGACAAACCCGAGCGAAGCGAGGGTGAGTCGCTAGTTTACTTATAATGTTATAGAGCAAAAACAAAAAGATACCTTCATGTCATGGGACGTCGCTCAGCGTTTATTAAAATTGGTTAGGTTATAGACACATAGTATACAAGGTGATACACATTGTAATAAGTCCCGCCCGCACCCACAGGAAAATCACATGTAAAATTTGGAATGCTCTTATGCTGTCTGGGATTCCAAAATATTCATAAATTTTGCGTGATAGGTATATAGGAGTAAATGGATTACAAGCTCTATATTGACAGTTGAAAACAAAACAATCTAAACAATTATTAATGAAGATAGTTAATGGATTTATATTTTTATTTATTGATTAAATTAAAATCCGCCCTCTGGGACCGATCATTCCAAAACATAAGCTTTGACTGCGTGCTTAATTTGTAAAATACCTATATAAAATTACGGAAACTTCTATTTCCAAATATTCTCGGTAAGTTTCACACCCTTAAGTATTAGTCTATATCTACTATGTAAATACGGTCATCCACCACATGTATTACGCACAGATGGAGCCTTAATAGAATTCGAATCGAACTTTATGGCATCTCTGAATATTGTACGTTTCATTTCGCAAAACGCAATTTTAACGTCTTTGATTTGACAAAATTGATTCTACCTGCAAGACCTAATATAACGCTTGCAGTTAACATTTAATGCCCCTCGTTTAAAGAATGTTAAAATTTTCAATAATTTATTCTAGTACTTATACGCAGCTCCGCTCGCATTTTAATCGGGTCTGAATTCAAAAGTAGCTATTTGCTACTAAGATGGAATTTCATAAGAACCTAATTTTTCATAACCAATCTTCATTGAAATATCGTTGGCTCACTATTACAAGGTTCTATGTTACAATTTTAGTACTTATTTAGTTATGAATGCTACAAGGTTCTATGTGTCATTAGCTACAGTTTTGCAAAAACAAACCACTAGATAGTGGCACTATAACTACAAAGTATTCAATTTTACATAGTTCTATGTTATTTTTTTTTACGATAACAAAATAACGAAGTTCTATGTAAAAATTACTAAACTTCATTAAAATTAACATAGAACCTTGTAATAGTAAGCCAACGAAATGTATAGCGGTTTGAGCGAGAAAAGGTAACAAATAGGTGATATACAGAGTTATTAACCCCCGACACAAAAATAGAGGTGTTATACGTTTGGTTATTATCGGTCCAGCAGTGTAAGAGTATCAGCTCTTTTCCAAAATGATGTAAGGCATTTTGGCGTAGATTACTCCATTAAGTGCTTCACGCGTGCCAGTGTAATTTTAAATGACAATTAATTTGCGTAGGGGGGTTTTTAAACTTTTAATTTATAATGATGTATTTTAATATTTATAATATTAGTAACGAAGTACGGATTTTTCTTTGATTTTTTAAAATTACCTATTAGACCTCATGTCGAGCTGTTTTAAGCAATGAAATATGTATACCTACTTGTGCAGTGTGCACTATAATGTCTCCAACGCACATAGCACCGCGTTACATATAGACAGCTAGGTCATGAGGATATTTTTATGTATATATTTACTAAAGAGGAATACTTTAAATTATACCTAACCTCTCCAAAGGGTCCACAGAGGAAATGTAGCGACTAAGCAATCGACCCTTCACGTTTCGTCCTTTTTAGTTAGAGGACATTTCCTGCTCAATACGACGCTTTTCATTAACTTACATAGCATGGAATTTTCTTGTTATCTCTTAATAGGATAGTATAAATAAACTATTTAATGCTATGAATGTTTCCAAAACTAAGTACATAATGTAGGTATTTCGTAGGTACTTGCTACCATAATTATGAACATTCGAAATCACATTAATACAATAAGACAATAATATTGATCAAAATACCAATCATTAATCGACGTTAAAAAATAACGAGAAGATTTTGAATTATGCGACGACACGATTGGGTCAGTTTGGAGTGACACTAATTGCTGTGCCAGCGGTCACGGGTTCGAGTCCCGTCGCTTTGGGGGCATTAAATTGTGTGATGAACACAAATGTTTGTACTCCAGTCATGGGTGTATATTTTTATAATATGTTACATTTAAAGTTATTTATATGTGTGACTAGATGGTGCCGTTTGTTAATTTACCAACATATTTAATATCATTTATTATGCTGGTTCAACAGTAGTTTCATAGCTATTAAACCCCATAAACAAGCGTTTAAAAGTATATGAGTTAGTTTATCGAATTCAATTTTGCCAATAGTCGCGTAGGTATAATAAGAATCTACTCAAAGATATTATGTGAATACTTCAGATAATCATAAACACTTTTTATAAACAATTAATTGGCTAAAGCCTTTTACTTAGATATGTTACAAAAGCATTTTACGTAAGTATTTGAATAAAAAATAGTGACTTATTTTCTAAAGTGAAAATTTAAAAGGCAGTTGAATTATTTTCAAGAAAGTGTTAAATGACGAAATTCTAAACTTTAGGAAATATCAAAAATGATCAAAGAAAGTCCGGGCACATTTCAATAAAACCTATAACAATATCAACTGATAACGGACACTGTTGTCTTTATTAAATAGCCTGTATTATTATGGCAGCCAAGCAGTGTCGCGTAATGAAGGCAGAGGTTCGCAAATAAAATGTTTCAGTATTTTCATTTAGTTTCAATTTAGGCATTTCCGTATTGGTAACTCATATATGGATCCCGGGTGAACCTTTAAACATTAACGTATTACCACGAGAGCCTTCCAGGAGACCGGGCTCTTTTAAGCACCTAAAATTCAAAAAAATATACAAGTAATAAGAAAATAAATAATTAATTAAACTTCAAATATTCACTAGAATGTCAACTGTCTTTTTAACCGACTTCCAAAAAGGAGGAGGTTCTCAATTCGTCGGAATCTGTTTTATTTTTGTTTTTTTTAATGTATGTTCACCGATTACTCAAAGACGCTTGAACTTTAAATAAATTGCACACACAAATTGATGTATAATATTTTACCTAACAGTAGAGTTCATACCTAATCATATTTACGTATTAGATATTCATATCTTAAAATATTGTCAACTGGCACCGACTTCGAAAATATCTGATTAGGTATCTATACTAAATGAAAACCCACGTTCAACTATTTTTTACATTTTAGTGCCTGGAATGGAAGTCGTTTTTTTTTTAAAGTTTTTACATGTTATAAATTATAATTTAATATAGGTACACCACCGATTTTCTAACAACTTAAGAATAGCAAACAATTTGAGTGAAATAATAATAAGTTCTCCGTGTATAGGTATAGGTATAACTTTTTTGTCTTTGGGGATTGCACGGACTCAAAGGATAGACTTGTACTGACAATGACTAGAATATAGCGCTTTTTGAAGAAATCATCTTTCATTCAGTGGACAGCAACAGGCTGGTACCTACTACGATTAGTCCACAAAATACTAATATTATTATATAAACACGTACAAATCCTGCGATAGATATCTTTCCGCACACACTGGTATGTATCGATATACATTACCTTTCCCAATATTATATATGATATTGTTTATTGCACTAAACAAGTAATAAAAAAAATACATAGAAATTGACGTGGACAAAGGTGCACTTATCTCTATAAGAGATCTCTTCCAGTCAACCCATTTATGTGGGAAATAGTATATTATTAATACCATAATCGTCAATATATGATACAAAATACCTATTCCTTTCGAACCATAAAACTGAAAAGGTTCGCTTTTTATGCAAACAGGTGCGAGTTATTTAGTATGAGCCGTAATTTCTTGACTGCGGGAGTTTAGTTTTTAGACAGTATTAACGACATACCCTCGCTTTGCTCGGTTACGTCCCTAGGTCTAGGTACGACGTCTAAATAAATATAAAAAGACTAGCATTGCCCGCGGCTCCGCCCGCGTTCAGATGACCAAAAACCAAATTCTTAGGTTTTACATATTAGTTGTAGTAGTACTCTTACATTGCAGTTTTTGTATTTTTTCTCAGAAATGAGACATTTTTCCGCGGTAAAAATTATCCTATATGTTGACCCGGATAACCAGCTATCACCATACCAAATTTCATAAAAATCCCTTTAGTGGTTTTTCCATGATGCGGTAACAGACAGACAGACAGACAGACAAAAATTCGAAAAACTATAGATTCGGCCTCTATATCGATAATAATGTCTATTTCAATAAGATTTTCCAAAAAATATTTTATGTACAGATTCGGCTTAGTTACAATTTTATTATATGTATAGATAGATTCACAAGAGTGTACCTAAAGAGATACACATTTTCTATCGCGAATTTTTCCGTAGGCCTTTTTAAATCCTATTTTGTTTTATGCTATGTATGTATGTATAAAAACAGTTTTTATGACAAAACACTGTCATATCTCATACTTCATCGACATGACATTGACATTATATATTGATTAAAAGTATTATATTTTCTTAGGTTTACGTGAATACTTGACATTTTAACTAAAATTATCATATCGGATTTTCTAGCAGATTTAATTTTGAGTTTTGGTTTCCGAAGTCTTAAATGCTTTACAGCAATCCTGGTCACGGGATGGATTAAATTTAAACCTTTATTTAAAAATCAGCCATTTTGTTCAAAATATTTACAAATTATATACACAAACCATCCTCGTGTATCACTTTTCTATTAGTGAAACTGTATCAAAATCCGTTGCGTGGTTTAGAAGAAAGAAGTAAGCGGATAAATACATAGAGGCAGACGGCCACTGTGTACCTATAGGTACTATTAAAACAGCTCAGAAGGATTTTCCAGGAAAACAAATATTTGGCAATTAACAATTAAGTATGTTTCTCGCTTTTTCTGTATACTCATTTTACGTTTATATTTTTATATTCTTAACTTACATAATGCGAATCACCGACTGTCCATTTGACACATCAGTAATCTATTGTCAAAATCTACAAACTGGCGCATAAAATAACTGAATGTTACACTATGTATCAATAAAGACACCTATAAGTACCTACTAGTAAATGAGCGACTACGCCCGAACTAAATTATGTATTTTCCCATGATAATGAGAGATATTACAGTACTAGATGATTAATAAGTCAATTTTAACCCTTCCACTAATAGTTTTTGTGTAATAAACCATTGACATTTTTGTATAAAAGACAAATCGACCGAACCAGTGTTTTCCCATGGACAGACAAACAGACATAATACTTCATTACATATTAGGTACATATTTTCGGGTCTATATTCTGTACACAACAAGTAAAAAGTCAATTATTCAAAAAATATTTCATCTACAGATTTCGCTTTCTTACTATTGTATTATACTTATTATGTACCCTCAGATTTGGTGCATTCATTGCTAGTACATTTAAAAGTATTAAAATGTCTGCTATTTTCTAAAGGTTACTGCAATAAAAATGAAAGTAATGATTTTTCAAACATGTTTTTAGTGTGTTCCTGAGTTTTAATATTGGGCAACCGAAAACTTTATTGTATTTTTTTTTTAATTTCGATTCCTAGCAAGATGTTTAATAAATTTTGTTTTATTTATAATGTTGTCTTAGTTTTTTATTAATATCAAGACTAATTACATACATTAACATAATTTAAACATAAATTACTAAAAAAATGTTTTTAAAATAATCAAGTATGGTTAAATTATTTAACATTTTTCCTATTACGTATGTGACGAACGTCGCGATGAAACTTCTAATACCTGCCTTGATAAAATATATGGGAACGTGAACACGAGATCTATTGATCTTGCTCTCACCTGCTTATATATATGTGAATCCTAACAAATTCATGTCTCGATCTTAACCCACATAATACTTTACTTCAGCTAATTAACAATCAGTAAAGGATATGCGTATTTTTATATTAACGACTTAGTACAAATAACAACAATATGGTGTATGTATGTCTGAAACAATTTTACCTTAAAAATAAAATTTTAATTAGGTGCAGATTTAATAATAATGCATAATTTATTCGTACAATATTGTGTTTACCGAGTTTATAATATTAAAAAAAAACGACTTAAAAAAACTTAAATTAAAAAATATCTAAACGGGGGTTTTCATTTACTATAGATACCTAATCAGGTATTTTCGAAGTCAGTGCCATACATACATACATGTATATTTGTTTGGAAGCCATAAAAGATTATCATATGTGAATATTTTCCAGTTCCAATATTATTACATACATACGTGTCGAATTGATAACCTCCTTCTTTTTAAGTTGGTTTAAAAGAAATGCTCATAATAGTAACGACTTTCTCAGGTGATCCAAGCAAGCTCTCTCAAATGTTGTAAAAGTATAAAAAAGATCTCTAAAATTCTTTCTTTACGGTTTATTTTATAGCTCCATAAGTATGTAGCAAGAATACTATATATTTTTAAATTCCTAAAGCGTAAGCCTATTCGTACGGCAAATTTTATAGAAGCTATAGGAGAAACCCTTTTTTTTTAACGTTGGGAAATGCATTTACGCACGACGTGTGGGACTCACCGGCGTAATACAGCCAGTACTACCCACTAAAACCCAACAAAACCTTCCCCCGTCTTAATGGGGCGTCGCAGGATCGCTTACGCATTCAACTACGACGCCCCGACGGCAGGTCTGCCTAAGCAGACCACCACAACCATGGGGTTGCTCCAAGGTCCACTCTGCTATCAGAGAAGTACCAGGAGCAACCCGCAAGGTACACCGCCCCCCGAAGAGGGCCACCTACCACCGCCCACCGAAGTGGGCAACCTCCCTGTGCGTTTCTTAGCTTCGCTACTACTACTGAGCTCCCCCACCACGACAAGGTGAACGCACGTTGGGGGGGATAGGAGAAACCCTGTCGTATGTAGAATAAATGCAAAAAAAACATCCAATGAGTAGATAGACACATAATTTTAAATCACATAGCATCGTCCTTGATGTCGTCGTTTTAGATAATTACTAGATAGATTACAAAATACGACATTAACACAATTTATAGATGATGCACAGGAGGAGGCCTTGTGGCTGTAAGCGATTTCTTCTAGCCAACTTAAAAGTTTATATTATTATAATATAAATTAAGTAGAACATAACGGTGTACTTGCTACACATAAATTTATATCCTAAATACATACATACATGGATAATATAATACATAAAGGTAAATATGATATTAAATATAGCATATGTATTATGTACCTACATATATAAAAAAACTAAAAGGATAAATAATATGATTTCAACTATCTTAAAATTATCGAGACTTTTGGCCTGCCTGATTTCTAATGGGAGAAGATGAATACCATAAATGTGCAGTTTTCACTGTGAAAGATTTGGTGAGGATACAAAAGGAGCAAGAAGGAATTTTAAAGAGATATATGTTTTACTAGAGTCACGGTAATATTTTACTTTTCCGTGCTAGAGCGAAGTGAAAGAGTATGAGAGAGTCTCTCAAAAAGTCAAAATGGAACTGGGGAAGAAACTAAATTTAAACAAAAAAAAAATTAAATTTATTCAAAAATCAGTTCTGGCTAAATATAACGAAGCTTAATATACAAAGGCAATAGAAACTACAATTTATTATACAAGTATACTATAGAACTGGAGATATTTCATTACGGAAAGGTCTATTCAATTCAAGTAGAGTCGAGTGGGAGTACTGTAATAATTACTTTATAACTATGAAATTAATTACAAATAGATTTTGAAGTTAGTAAAATAGATTTTAAAATATTATATTCTATTATTAGTCGTGTGAAATATACGAAATTGACGATCAGTCAACCTATCTACCTGTATCTTATTTATTTTTTTTTAACGTTGGGAAATGCATTTACGCACGACGTGTGTGACTCACCGGCGTAATACAGCCAGTACTACCCACTAAAACCCAACAAAACCTTCCCCCGTCATAATGGGGCGTCGCAGGATCGCTTACGCATTCAACTACGACGCCCCGACGGCAGGTCTGCCAAAGCAGACCACCACAACCATGGGGTTGCTCCAAGGTCCACTCTGCTATCAGAGAAGTACCAGGAGCAACCCGCAAGGTACACCGCTCCCCGAAGAGGGCCACCTCCCACCGCCCACCGAAGTGAGCAACCTCCCTGTGCGTTTCTTAGCTTCGCTACTACTACTGAGCTCCCCACCACGACAAGGTGAACGCACGTTGGGGGAGATCTACCTGTATCCTGTAATATTAACAGATATTGAAATATTACATTTAATTATTAACATGTTTTCATATTCAGGCTTAGGATTCACTCAAGATATTATTAATTTAAAAACAGAAACTATAAGTAAATCTATACATATAATAAAATTGAAACTAAACCGAATCTGTACATTGAATATTTTATGGAAAATTCTATTGAAATAGACATTATTATCGATACAGAGGCCGAATCTATAGTTATTAGAAATTTTGTCTGTCTGTCTGTTACCGCATCACAGAAAAACGACTAGAGGGATTTTGATGAAATTTGTTATGGTCATAGCTCGTTATCCGGGTCAACATATAGGATACTTTTTACCGCGGGAAAATATCTCATTTCTTAGAAAAAAAATACAAAAACTGCAATGTATACTAATATGTAAAACCTAAGAATTTGGTTTTTGGTCATCTGAACGCGGGCGCAGCCGCGGGAAGTGTTAGTTAGTAAATAAATGATTAAAATTAATTCAGTATGAAAGTTTTTCTTATTAAGCTGTTTGATTTGTAAGGTTCCAAAATTTAGTAAGCGTAACCACAATATTTTTGACCTGCCATGAACTAGAACGAAATATGCACGAAATACCTTTATACTTCGCTCATGTAATGAGTATAATAAAAATTTACAAGTATAGACATATGTTCGAATTAATTTTTAAGTTTCAAAAATAGTATTTATAACCTATTGTTTAATTGTTGATTTTGTGTTTTATGTATTTTATGTTTTTCCTTATTTTTTATTTTTTTATTATTCATGTTAACCAGTGTTTCATTTTGTAATTTTTTAGTTTAGTGTTTAGCTTTTTGATTTTCTCATTCTCATTGTGGTCTGCTTCATATTTGTATTGTTTAATTTGTGGAAACTTCATTGGTTTATGTGTTATCTATTATTATTAATTATTTGTGTAATATCGTACTGCTTGTTTCCCTAAAATAAATAAATAAATAAAATAAAAATAAATAAATAAAACTAAACAAAACAACAACAAAACAGAAGTATAGACATACTAATAGTATGATACTATAAATGTTATTGTTAAACCAAAAAGTGCAGTATTGCTAAATCAAATAGGTATGGACTAAGATCCCGCTGCAAGATTGCTACGTTGATAGCGTATTTAATCGAAATCATTGTTTTATATATAATAATAAAAGGGAAAATAAGTTTTGACCGGGGTGCCTATTCAAATGTGCCCGCTAGTATGTTTAATTAACTAAATAATAGTTGACTTTTTGGAACAAAAACGTTGCATTTGTTATTACAATGAATTATACTCCACTTCACAGAACTATACCTACGCAGAGATCTTGAAAAATGATAGCTGCCGTTGCGCATTTGGCCGCAACCTCTTCGCAGCCAGGTGTAAGCGGGTCATATTTTGAGACGTTTATATGTTCATCGCATATATTCATCATTTATATATCAAATTAAAAGTAATTTTTTTCTGTACCTGATAAACTACGTCTGCCTATGTAAAAGTCGCCGCAAAAGTGTCTGTGGTATCGTAGCGCCCAAATGGATGAACTGATTGTAATTTAACTTTTTTTTATTTAAAGGTGTAAATTAAGCAAATCCGTTGAGCCGTTTGCAGGCTATCCGCTCTTTTCTAGGCGGTAAAAAGATAGAGCAACTGCCACAGATCTAACCCTTTCGAATCTCGGTATCCCGTCACTTCAATGACATTTCAACGATAAGCTATCCTTGTCTTGATGTTACAACGTCACGTGAAACCTGCAAGATACTCAACTCTTTAATAACATACTGCAGAGATATCGTGTTTAGGCTTATTGAACAGGCCTCAGTGAATAGGTTATTGTGTTGGGGCTTTTTAAATTTTTAATTTAATTTCTCGTTAATTTACTAAATAAAATTGGTGTTACTATTGAATACAATATGAATGCATAACACTCTTTAACCAGCATTTAATAAAGTTAAAGTTAGCACCGATATCAAAAAAAGATACCTACAGATAATATCTCTTTAGTTGGTACCTATAATAAATTTGTATTTTTGATTTTATTCATATCATAGTAAAATTTCCTATTTCGGCCTTTTAAGCTAATATAGTCTAGTAAAGAAAACCTCTGGTTTTGTTTTTCTTAATCTTTACATAGTATAAAATGAAGACGCTTCCGCTGTCTGTTCGTTTAGATCTTTTAAACTACTTAACGGATTTTAATGCAGTTTTCAACAATAGATAGAGTGATTTAAGAGGAAGGTTTATAAGTATGTATAATACAAGCATATTATAGTAAAGAAAAGCCGAGAAATTCAAAGATTTGTATTTCATACCAACCGTTAAAACGTATCTAGGGACGAACCCGAGCAAAGCGAGGGTGAGTCGCTAGTTAGGTAGGTATATTTTATTCTTAAACTTGGTTATATTTTCTTTAAAACTGAAAATAATAATTTTCAGTTATTCTTCTTCTTCATTTATTATTTTACAACTTTAAGGAAAAAACCATTAGTGCATAAACACAAAAACCCATTTGGTTTTTCTGGTATAAGAAGTGTCCTTTGATCGAATGCCCCTGTGAAGGTTGGCTTAAAATTACAAATTAGAAATCTTTAAACCCTATTATTCATACCTTTTTCAAAGTTGGGCAATATATTTATACAATCTGCATATTATTCAGGTAATGAAATCGTGACTCAGCGATTAGAAAGTCATTTCACGCCCCGACTGAGGAAAGCTGCCCTACGTAGGCAGACCTCCTCTCGTATGAATCTTAGATTAAGCGTATTTCTACATTACGTAGCGTGTTCAATAAGTATTGTCGTGTAATCTCATATGTCAAACATAGAGTACCTCCTAGTATCTACTACCTAGCATCATCATGATCATGAATTAATGACTTAATAAATAATAATAGGGCTTGGATGCGGGCTGATTTCCGACTGGGATAGTCGGCGCTCCATGGGGCGAGTATCGGGCGGAGATCAGCTTTATCAGTACTTGTGTTACAATAGCCGATGCAAGGCAATGCAATATAATTATAATGAAAATATTACACATTTATTCTACGAGTATAAGGTAGTTTTCCAATTAGAGCACTAGAGCGCATTATGCGGCATAATGTTCAATTTCGAATGTTTCAACTACAGCAACGCTCCGCACAATCGAGAACTTTGAAAAGTACTGCTATGGTAGGCGCGCAACGGATACCAACTCAGTAGCTGAAAATATAAGAAATGTTTTTTCTTCAAGGTGGCATTGATCAAAATTTTATTTACATTATCGTTGCAAATATAGTATAGTTATATTTTTTCTTTCAACACTGAACCTAGTTACCCTTTGCTGATGCACTTGAAAAGTAATTAACGTTCCAATTAAGCATTAGTACACTCCAGCATTGTGCGCCAAAGTGCGGCATTATTCTCTGTAATTGGAAAACAATGTAATTTCCTCAGCATTGCTTCCGTTGGCTCCAATAATATGATCTGATTAATGTACAATGTGAATGAAAACCTCCGTTTAGTTTTTCCTTACTTTAAGTGAGCTAAACTCGGTTTTCATTTTTTCAAGGTTTTAATAAATGTAATAATTGTATAAAGTATGATAATTAAATCGATGATATTAGTTTCTTCAAACGAGTTTCAATTTTAAAAAACGATTCAAAGACATCACTACAAATGATTGACAGTTTTACCCAAATGTGAAATGACATAATGAGTACATACCTTATTACCTATGACATTTCAATTCTAAATCTAAGTTTAATGTGACGTGATACAAACAAAAGTATATCTACTCATATACTTTTAATATTACGCTGTAAGTAGTGCATAGGTAAATTTTGTACCTATACTAATATCGTTTTAACTAAATCTCTAAGAATCTTAAATATCTGTAATCAATGCCCTACATTTTGATCAGAGGTAATCTAGCATCGTACGGGCACAAAAATCCTTGGCGTGTTTTGGTGTCCGGCTTGAAAGGTAGATTATGACAACATTAGTGCATTTATCTAAAAATGAGAAGTGCGTCTAAAATATCAACCGATTAACACATGGCTTACAATATCTTTTCTCATTTTTATATAAACACATACTTCAACATGATTTAGTTAGCTATATAACTATTGCTGTTTTTCCTTTTACTATAGCTGGTGACATTGAACAACTTAAAAGATTTGCTTGTGGGGGCTATTGTGATGATTCAACAATTGTTTATCTTCAACATCCTTGCGTAATCCTCAGTGCATTAGAGGTAAATAATCCTAGTATGAAATGTGACTAAAATCATACTCAACATTACAATAATGTGTGTAATAATAATTGTAGAGGATAATAATATAGAGATATAATTGCAGGTCCTGGGTTACAAAGTTGTGGCTTCTAGTTCAACTGCCGTCAAACAAGATTATAATGAATATATGTGGACTATGAGAAAAGAATTTTCAGAACCTGAACCTTCAATAATTGTTGAGCAAGATAACATTACAAACTTTAGTAAAGAGGCTATGCACTATCAGCATTCTAATAAGGACGAAGAGGTGTAATCATATCATTAAGTATAACAAATACTATTTAGAGGGCACTCATTATTACTATGGACAAAGGCAGCCAAAATATTTTAGTTAGCAACTTGGCTAATAGTATATTGCAACAAGATGATTGTATTTATATTGCTATAAAAGGTTCCTTGCATGCAAATGACTGCTCAGTGTTTGGTCTTGGCCAAGAAGAGATAAAAGCCATTGTAAAGAAATTCCCTGGTTCTGGTTCCAATGTGGTAAATGGACTTACAATAAAATCAAACGTCCTTCAGGCCATAAATGCCTTAAGCCAACTAAGCTATAAAGTTGTTTCATCTACTGGGGAAGCTGAGATTACCTGGACACTTAAAAGAGATATTTAATTTTATTATATTTAAATAGAAACTATAATTCATCAAGGAAAATTATTTATTTTTGATATTTCTTTTATAGTTTCTAAAGTAAAAATGTATCATCAGAACAATTGTTGTAACCATTCCAACTGTGTAACTAGCACTAATGAGTCTGTTCGCCAGACACTTTCAGAAATGGATTGGGAGAGAGGCATATGGAATGCAGGTAAAATAAGCAATATATATGCAATATTTTTTGAAAATATTAATTAAAAAATTGGCTTTCTAATAAAAAGTAATTGGTAAAAATAGCTTTCTCAGGGGATATGGATCGCATCCAACAGTTAATTGACAGAGCAAGGAGTCCAAAAGATCTAGTGAATAGTCTAGACAATGCTGGATACACAGCACTACATTATGCTGCACGCAATGGACATGTTAAAATTTGTGGCATTCTTTTAAGCAATGGAGCAGACATTAATGCTCAAACGAGAAGTGGTAAAGCCACACCTCTATTTAAAGCAACAGCAGCAGGTGAATTTTTATTCTGTTATTTAATGTTTTAAAATCAATCATCCTTTTGATAATAAATTTTTGCTATAATAAGTTATCTTATCACTTTTACACTTATCATATTGCGATATTATTTTTATAAATATAATGTTTTTCAATTTACTTCTTTTGCACTATTGACTTATTTCAGAAATTTTATAAGTGGTAGGCTCTTGGAGGAAAATATGAATATATTTTTTTATTATTATTTCATAATTTATTTTTACCAAACTATTATATAAACCTTTCTAATCATGATAGTTAATTTAAATTCAACTACAATTAAGTTTTTACTTTAATAGATAAGGAAGAAGTGGTTAAATATTTAATTAAAAATGGGGCACAGATTAATTTACAAGATGCTGATGGCAAAACACCACTTCATAAAGCTGTGGAAAACAAAAATCATACAATCATTCAACTTTTACTTGAAGCTTGTCCCTCTTCAAAAAACATAAAAGATAATAAAGGTAACCTTGCAATTGTGTGATGCTAAATATAAAAATCCATGAGCGATTTCTTTCTCATATAATATGTAATTTCTTTAATATCTTATATTCTTATTGAATTCATTTATGCCATAAAATAATAATGATAATGCTAATTACCCGACTGCGGCAAAGCCCAAAGAAGGGTTATGTGTTTGACCTGTATGTTTTGTTGGTGTTTAACACTTGGCAATAAAAATAAATGTTATGTTTAGAATTCTTTATTTTATATAATAATAAAGACATTTAAACCCTGTATTTATATTTAATATTTTTGCTAAGGCATATTTATTGAAAAAACATTCATAACATGCATTTTCTAATATAATTAATACTTTATTGTTTTTTTTAATGAATATGTAGAATAAAAGAGAGAAAATTATTTATTATATAGTTGTGTGTAACATTTAATTCTATATTTACTATTTCTAAAAAATATAACAATTATTCCTAATTAATACAAGATTTCTATTCTATACTATAGATAACATAGTCATGGTAAAATAAGTCTATACATGTAGGAAGTTGTTCAATTACATAAAAAATAAATACTTATTAAATAAATAAAATATTTTGTCTTTTAGAACATATTTTATTTGTATATCACTAATTGTAGTTTTCATGTACGAAAATGTTTTATATTTTCACTAATGTACACCTTTTTATTATTAAACTATTTAATCTTTCATTAAAAATTTAATGTAAGTGGTGTTTTATTTTACACCTTAAACCTTTAAGAGGCAAATAAACATAGAAACAAGAGATTATCGCGTTTCAGACACTTAAAAATACATGTTATAGAGTAAGCTGTAGGCATGTGAACAACAGTCCGACCGATTTTTTTATGAAGATCGAGATAATATACTATAAATTAAAGAAAGGTTTAAATTGACTTCACATAGTTCACACGTATTGTACACTTTTTATGCATATATACATATGTACTAGAAAATGAGCAATTGTATAACCCCCTTTTTCCAAGTCGGCTCAAAAATTTCTGTTTAATGTTTAATCTATCATTGAAAAGTTTACAGACCTACTTACATCAGTTTTTTTAATCATATAGATAAGCTACCTAGTAAAAAGTTAATGATTTTCGAAACCTATTATGTAAATAATACTGCAGAGATAATACGACAGTAACCTGTAAAAACGCTTCATTACACACAATCCTAATTCTAGGTCAGTCCTGGTAATATTGGCTAAATAAAATTAATATTTAAGTATATTGCGAGTGCGTTTTTGTTATTTATTTTTTTTTTACGTTTTATCAGCATAACGGATTTGATTGAATATCCTAATGGAGATATTTTAAATTCTGGATTACACTTAGGCTGTTTTTTCGGTACGTCTACCGCGGAAGCATAAATACCAAAGAACTTGAGAATACGAGTATATGAAGTATTCATCTGTACATATAATAAAATTAAATAAATAAATATGTTGGGACATTAACACAACACCATCTAGTTCCATGGTAAGCTACGAGGCCTGTGTTATGGATACCAGATAGTTGATACACTACACATATATAAGTTTAAATACATACATATTATAAATATAAACACCCATGACTGAGTACAAACATTCGTGCTCATCACACAAATGAATGCCCCCAGCGGGACTCGAACCCGCGACCGCTGGCACTGCAAGTAGGGTCACTACAGACTGAGCCAAGCGTGTCGTCAATTGTAACTAAGCCGATTCTGTACCTACATCAGAATTTTTTTGGAAAACTTTATTGAAATAAACATTATTATCGATACAGATGCTGAATAGTTAGCTATAGTTTTTAGAATTTTTGTCTGTCTGTCTGTTACCGCATCACAGAAAAGCCACTGGAGGGATTTTGATGAAATGTGGTAGTGATAGCTGGATATCCGGGTCAACATACAGGTTACTTTTTACCGCGGGAAAATGTCTCATTTTTGAGAACAAATACAAAAAGTGCAATGTAAGAGTATACTAATATGTAAAACCTAAGAATTTGGTTTTTGGTCATCTGAACGCAGGCGGAGCCGCGGGCAATGCTAGTTGCCTATAATAATTAAAAAATATTATTTTCTTTGAGGCTCATAGCGACAAAGATAGAAAATAACAGATGGTAATAAGTTTTAAACCTACAGATTTACTCATATATAAGTAATTTAAAATTAAAAAAGATTGTACAATATAGTTTCACATTGACAAAGAAAGCAGTTTTGCACATAAAAACTTAATTTATTTTTTAGGTCAAAGATCATTGTGAGGTGAAAACTGTTAGACGTGAGTTCGAATGAATTGAAAACAGTTAATTAAACAAACACAGTACAAAATGAAAAGAATAACAATTCTTACACTAAAGCATACGATTAAGCAATGTTACCGTTTTATCACTATTATTTTGAGTTCAGTAATGATAAAAAATATTTGTTGCTTTAATTAAAAGTGATTAAGAGGCCATGATATACCTAATATCACAAAATGTACTGAGTTTTATGGTATTGTTTCTAGCATTTTCTGCAGTTGTAATTACTTATATGTAAAGTTTTATAATAAATTATTAAAAAAAAGTATGTATGTAATTACGTTTCTTTTGAACTGACGTATATTCTGGTATAAATATTACTTAAAATAAGAAATGTTACCAAAATTATAAATTTAACTACATGAATGTCAATATACCAATACACTAGCGAATTATAAAAATAATAAAATCAGTTATAATTTAAGTATAAGATGAACTAAAAATCACAATTCAATTCGTTGTTCATTATTTCAGTGTCACATGTATTATACATTTTAAGACAGTGGTAGCCCAGTGGTATCGCGCTCGCTTGGGAAACCGAGTGAGGGGGTTCAAATCCCGGGTCTCGCACCTCTGATATTTTCATGTGAGAATCATTTCTAACATTATTACCATTGCTTTACGGTGAAGGAAAACATCGTGAGGAAACCTGCATGTCTGAGAGAACCTAGCAAGTTTTCGAAAGACATGTGAAGTCCGCCAACCCGCACTTTGCCCGCGTGGTGGACTATGGCCTGATCCCCCTCGTGTTGAAGGGAGGCCCGTGCCCAGCAGTGGGACGTTAAAAAGGGCTGAATACATACATAATACATATATCGTAAATGTCATTCTCAAATTCAATCATCATTTTCAAATGTCTAATAACTTTTTATTATAATTCTTACAATTTTACTGTACATCTACTTAATTGTACCTACTAATTAATATAATTGGACTAGAATAATAAAATACTACCGTCTACCGTTTACACGTGACTAGATAAATCTATACTTACATGTAATAAAAGGGCAACTAATAAAAGTTGAGAATCAAAAATAAACTAAGTTTGGCGCCTTACAAAAGTTGTGCATCGAATTACCGAAAATTGAACACAATTGGTATAACGCATCACATCAAAGTGGATTTCAATTTAGGGTGGCTAATGATGTGACCCACCCACCCACAAATATTTGTAAGTGAATGACGTAATTTTAGATCATCACTAAAATTTGTCGGTATTAAGTTACCAGTTAGAAATCGATAGTGTTATAACTGGTAGTAAACAAACAGTCGAGCGCAGTATAGCGCACTCGTATGTTAAAGACTTACCCACTTGCTAAGTGAAACTTGTTACATTGATTTTAGCTTAATTTTAAATTAATCGGTCAGGTAGAAACTTCTAGTTAGATCTTTCCTCAATACGCAGTTTTATATAAAGCAGAGGTCACGTTTGTTGACTGTGAATTAAACTTCAAGAGACAAGCAGTAAGCCCGATGTGATTTCTCATCTTCAATATAAACAAAATTTAATACGTCCATTACAATATTTCTAATGGCAAAAATGATGAATTTCCAATTTTGCGGATGAATTTTCAAATATCCTTCATTAACTGGCCATCATTAGAACCTAGTGTACATTTTGGAAATAATCCACATATCTAGATCTAGCAGTTGAGGCTGTCCGTTAACTACAGCATTCAGTGACTTGGTGAATGAATTTAAGATTTCATCAGAAGACATTCAGGAACTCGATAAAACAAAACTCACTATTCAACCAAACATACGTCTGAGAAACCTTCATCTTCCAACATGAGAAATCTTTTCAGACTCTTTGGTAGTGGCAGATAATTAACATAACAGTACAAAGGTCCATTTCGACATAGCTTTCTGATTCGTATCCTGCAAATATCTAGCAGACTGTGCGGTTGCCTGCATACATTGTATAGCCACATGGAAGTACCACACTTTGGTGTACAATTTGCATCAGGTTGAGAGATATGGTGGCCTGCTTTAAGAAGCAAGTTAGCTAAATGTGTTGACCGCCGTCGACTGGCTATAGATAGATTGTCTAAACCACATGAATGTAAGTCGCAAGCGTTCACATCAGCCCCGTGTCGAATCAGCAACACCGCTGCGTGATCTCTGAAATCGTTTGAAATTGTTAATTCTCTTATTAAATTTACTATAAATAATAATAATAATTTCATACAGTTTCTATAATTAATTGTAAGGATTTCGAATTTAATGAAGTCAGTAGCCTAAATATCTATTCTATATATAATATTCTATTCATTCTATACCGTTCTATTCCGATTCTATTTACAATCTTATTATTAAAGAAAAACAAAAACAAATCTATCCTACGGGCACCGTAAATTTTTCCGGGACAAAAAGTAGGCATGTGTTATTCTGATGTATGAGTTATATTATTGTAAAGTTTTATTAAAATCCATTCAGTCAGCGATAATGGTCATTTTATATAGTTATACTATCAAAAAAAATAACTAAAAGTTGAAAATGATTAAAATATACTATTTAAAACACGAGAAACGCTAAGCGGATTTCAATTCTTTTTTTACAGTGTACAATGTACTATACATTTAAAAACAGCGAAATTTTATTTTATTTTAAATTGAATTTTAAATTGAATTCTAAAATAAGCTATTAAGGTGTATTAAAAATACATATTTAAAAAAGCCTCCAAGCATACCTTTTAAAAAAAAACTATCTGTTTGCTAAAGTTAATTTACCTCGCAGCCGCAACAGAACAGAAGACATAAGCTTCTTGCTAAATAATAATATAATAAAATGAAAACTTACTTTTGAAGCAGCAATGCTCTATTTAATGCAGTATCTCCAGTTAAGGCTGTAGAGTTCATATCAATCTTATACTTTAAGAAGCACAAGAGCAATTCTTCAAATTCTTTTGGGCAATTTATACTTTCCACGGCTACGTGGAGAGCACTCGCACCAGTAATGCTATTGCAAGAATTTATATTTGCACCTGAAATAGTAAAAAGAGCGTTACAACGACAAGTTAGTTGCGAGTAAAAAAGAAACTACTATCTGAAAACTGGAAAAGAGTAAATATTGTAGAAAATGCATTAAATCAGATGCTTTAAAAATTCAATATCTAAAATTTATTTTATATAATACTTGAAAATAACTCCGAAAATCAAAACTTTATTTGCGCTTATTTGTAAAAAAATCAGATATTATATGCGCATATTTGTAATAACGAAAACCCCATCCCGATCAGATCAGTAGTTTTTGAGAAAATCGTGTACATACAAACAAACATACGGGTCGAATAAAGAGCCTCCTTTTCCGAAGTCATTTAAAAATACCAGTTTTTCTTTAATATAGAGATTAAAACATAAGCAATTTCATTACCCTTTTGCAGAAGGATTTGAGCGATGGTCGGCTGAGACAAGCGCGCAGACAACAGCAACGGAGTGTCACCATTGTCATTATGTAAATTAATGCCACCACCCATATTTGCAAGCATTCTTACTATGTCTTCCTAAAATGATAAAATGTTTTAGTTGAATTCATACTATACAGTTCATCAAAAAAATTGTAGTTTACAAAGTAAAAATTATCGATTTCTCCAGTTATATCAATTTTTAAGGGTGTTGTTACAGGTTGTTACGACCATACAATGTTTTTATTTTTTCAAAAATAAGAGTGCAAGACGAAATAAATGAGCCCTATCTGAAAATTGAACGATTTTTTTTAAATGTAAACATCCACTTGAAGTTAGGGGGGGGTGGTGGTGTTGGTTTAAGCCTCCCAAGACCATAAAATACAAACTCGGAACGGCTAAACATTTCAATTTCAAAAAAATGGTTATTATATGTATTTCGAAGATTATATTCCCCTAGTTTCATGAAATTAAAAAAATTATTGCAGAAATTAAAAAAAAAACGAAAAAATTAAAAAACGGGGTTTTCGGAAATATGTCGAAAACTTTGAGGTTATTATAAAAGTCGTAGATTTTTACTAAACCTACAACTTTTGTAGAGAATATTTTTCGATAGGATGTCACAGCTAGGCAGAAATTGAAAAAAAAAACTATTTTTAAAAGGTTTGCTATACTTGTCTTGTTTGCTATAAACGTCTAAAAAACATAAAACTTCAGGTTTTAATTTTTTGTGTAGCGCATCGCGATCGGACTATTTGTATAGCGCAATTTAAATTAAAGAAAAACTTAATAACGAATAAAAACTTAATTTGTTTCAAATTAGGTGCTTAAAAAATTGTATTATTCCTTCTTTTTTTAGACTTCAAACTTTTCAATGAAGTATATTTGACTGATTTAAAAAACGGGGAGGTTCTAATACTATAGGAAAGTAGGAAATTATTTTTCAAATCGGACTTTTAGTGCAGGAGATTAGCGCACATAAGCAAACAAAACAAAAACAAACTCTTTAGCTTTGTATATTAGTACAGACTACAGACAGGTACCTCAAGAATGGTACCATATAAATGTTTCTTTATTAAATATCTATTTATGTTCTGTTACCTGTCTCTGTATAATTGCATTGTGCAAAAGTTTATGGGAATGTGTAATTCTTGCTCCTGATAATAACAATACTTCAACGACTTTAGTATATCTCTGCCACACTGCTTCACATAAAGGTGTGTAACCTAAAAATATACTTTTTAATAGAATAGATTTGAAGAATTTACGAAGAATCATTTGCTCTATCTATATATGTACACTTATAAAACAATTAATAAAAAAAAATGAAATTACAGACAGTCTGTGATTTTGTCTGTTATTTATATGATACCAGAATTTAAACACTCCTTTTTAAAATATTTCTCTGTCTTTCTGTTTGTTCAGGATAATCTTTGGAACGGCTTAATCAATTAAATCTACCTAAACATATTATATATCTAAGCATAAGCCGAGGCTTCAGCCTTAAGCATTAAATGTTAAATACTTATTTCTTAATCTTATTTTACTTTATGAAACTAGATTATACTCTTTATAGTTATGTAGGGTAACATTGTGTAATTAGTAAATTGTAAAATCGCATATCGAGAAAACATTAGGAAATAAATAAATTTCTTTTTATGTATATGTGGTAACGCGCTCGCTTTGTAAACCGAGTGAAGCGGGTTCAAATCCCGGGTCTCGCACCTCTGATATTTTCATGTACGAATCATTTCTAATATGATTACCACTTGTCTTACGGTGAAGGAAAACATCGTGAGGAAACCTGCATGTCTGAGAGAACCTAGCAAGTTTTCGAAAGAAATGTGAAGTCCGCCAACCCGCACTTGGCCAGCGTGGTGGACTATGGCCTGATACCCCTCGTATTGAAGGAAGCTCTGTGCCCAGAAGTGGGACGTTAAAAAGGATGTATAACAACTTATTCAATAATTTTTATATAGAGGCATTATGGAAAATATGATTGAAGTTTAAAGTTGATAGCGTTTAAAAGAAATTGCATAAATATAAATCATATATTAAAAAAAATTAGTTATAGTAGCTTCAAATTTAAACTTACCATGAATCTCTTCGCCATTAACATTCGCGCCTACTGATATGAGATACCTCACAACCTCCACATGTCCTCTTCCAGCGGCTAAATAAAGTGCTGTGCGTTCACTTGTGTCTCTTGCTTCCAAATAAGCTCCACTATTCACCAAAATTTTTACCTTAAAAGTATAGATTGTTACGTTCCCAAGATTTTCTTCAAAAATTTTTGATTGATTTTCTTGAAATCATATAATGAAATTTAATTATATAGTAAAAAGTGAAACTAACATTATATTAGAAACTTGGCTGTTTTAGGTCACTTTATCATTATACAATGTTAACATTGAAATAAAATTCTATCAGTCATAATTTTAGATGGATATATTATGTGACTTGTGTGTCTGTAATAAAATGATTCTTATGATTCTAACAAAGTTCCTCAATACAGCTTATTAAATCAATGACAATATTTATATCATAAGATGAACTTTTAAGACAAAAAAAATCTACCAGTTCAAGAAATCCCCTAGATGCAGCAAAATGTAATGGTGTCATTTTCTCATGTGTTTTATAGTTGACATGACTTCCTGCTGATAAAAGCTGTTTCACTACTTCTGCATGATTTTTCATAACAGCAATATGCAAAGATGTTAGACCATCACCAGCTGTTATATCTACTTTACAACCTAAAAAAAATATTGATATGAGTTATGTAGCATTTTTAAAATGCTGGCATTAGAAAAATCTTAAAGACACTTAAAAAAATGTTTCAGAATATGTATATACCTGCATCAATGATTAGTTTTACAATTCCTGAATGACCTTGTTCAACTGCATAATGCAGAGCTGTCCTCATGAAAGCATCTTGTTGATCAATTCCATTTGTAACTATAGAAGCAGATGCAATAGCAGCTCCAGTACATTCTAATATAGCAGCATACCATCTGTAAATAATATAATAATAAAATTATTACATGATAATATATATAATATTACCTTAAAACTGTTTTATAGGGAATTTATATAAATATATACTTATACATAGATGACCATGTTTCATCTTCACTGGTAGTAGGAGCAACATTAGCTGTCTCCTCGTCCCATTCAAGTTCTGCTTGTGGTGAAGAAACAAGAGAAGATGGGCTCACTGGTGATTTTAAACTACACATTTTACTTTCATCACTGCTTGAGCCCTCACTATGTATAAAAACAAAGTATCCTTGATTTTTATCTGACTTTTGACTATCTTGTAGTACAGAACTACTCTCAGTCATGGAACTGCTCCTAAATGTTCTGTCATTGAGGTTTTTGTACTTTATGACTGTTTCATCATGTTGTGTAGAACCACGAAGCTTTCTCTTATGCAATTTTACATGACGTTTTTTAGAATAAGTTTGAGTAGCATTCTTGTTTTGTAGATAGTTAGACTTACAAGCATCAATTAACTGGTTTGTTATACTCATATTACCAATATTAGCTGCCTCTCCCAAACACGTTTTACCATGGCTAGTTATTTTGTTTGGATTAGCACCTGTAAATACGATAATTTAATTACTTAAATGTACATATATTATTATATATATTAGTATATAAAATTCAAAAATTGAAATGATTTTATAATATGGGATAAAGCTCTATAGAGTTAAAGGTATACCTTGTAGAATTAAACTTAAAATAGAATCTTGGTCTTCTAGAACTATGGACTCATATAATCTATCTTCTAATGATTTATCCATTACTGCACCTAATTAAAATCGTACGATTATATTTGTCTTTATTATTCAATATATAAGTTGATACTTAATATCTTCATATCTTTTTCATATACGATCATTCTTAGTCGCCTACTAATTAATATTTCAATTTTGTAAATAAACTTATATACAAATATGGATTAATAAAAAATAAGGTTCATATTGTGTGTATGTTTATATTTCAGTTTTTAAGTATTTCATTACATATTAAACTTAAGTTACACAGAAATATTGTGTAATCCAAATATTCATTATCCTTGATAATAACATTTAACAAATTCTTATATTTTGACAGCTGAAATCCGAATACAGACAGGAGCAAAGCCATGCCAACTATAAAATAATAAAATATCGATTTTATACATCGATATTTCCGAAAACGTAAAGTCCCTATTTAAGACAACTTACAAGTATAATGTAACATCATGAGTAACATGCTAACAATAATAATTTTTAAAAAACTTAATAACTATAAACTACCCCTTCTTAAACAAATGCTTTTATATATCAATATAAACCGTTACATAAATATATTTAACACTTTTAAAACCATAAGATTTTATAGCTACTTATTACTAGTGATGTGTGGCACATAAATAGGTATTTTCTATCCATTTTCTATCTGTAATAGTTGTCAAATTGTCAATCTGTGATATTTATTTTTGGAAGACCGTGAGTGGAGTGAAGCGGATATAATTATATACTTTTTGTACGCAAAATCCTTCTCCTTATATTAAAAAAGATTCGTGTTTGAACTATATTGTCGTATTAAAATCATATAGTAAACATTCAAGTATACCACTGGTGCTGGTGTCTGTTTCCTATCGTAATGTTTTGTATCTCTATTTGTCTAATCATTTTTTACTGTTCTTTTTAATTCTTAAACGAATACTCGACACCTATTAAATATAGTTGCTAACGCCGATCTATTTCAATTGTACTGTTCTTTTGTATTCCTATAAAAGGAACAGTTATTCATGCATTTTTGAGTGTGGGCGTTTTAAAACATTTCATACACAACTATTACTTTTAATGTCCTCACTTATCGTTTTAATGCCTTGTGTTATTCTAGGAAACATGGTAGCAAATCTTTACCAGGATGTCTGCTGAAAATTGCTTAGTAAAAGCAATATATTCTTTTAAAGGAAAAAATAATGATGAGCTCTGCTTCAAGAAAGGTGACATTATTACTGTCACCCAAAAGGAAGAAGGTGGATGGTGGGAGGGCACATTAGGTGAAACAACAGGATGGTTTCCAAGTAACTATGTTACTGAATATAAAGGTAAATTCAATGTTTAAAACATTTAAATATGAATATATACCAATTCTATTTTTCTAATATTATAGAATAAAGCACCTTATAATCTATTAAGTATGAAATGCTTATTTAAAATAATATAAACAAGTGATAAATTCATTGTTATTATAACATATTTGATTCAAATGTGATTCATGCACACAGATAGTTTTTGGGCTGAAGAGTAAGAGATAGAATTCTAGTTATTAAATAGTTTCCAAGCAATATCTCTTCTGTCTATGGCAAAAATAACTAAATAAATAAATATTTTATTTTTAATAAAAATATTGTATACATAGGTCATGCTTATATTACTTATTATTTACAGATACATCTGGTTCCTTAACAACATCACCAATAAGAGCAGCTTCAGAAATACAAGCTTTTAGAAATGTAGTACTCAAGGATATAATTGACTCTGAGAAAGCTCATGTAGCGGAGATGCAAGGTCTAGTTAGCAATTTCTTGCATCCCTTAGAAAAGAGTGACATGTAAGTTAGATAAACCACATATAGGCATAGGCTATTAAACCATAACCACAACATACTTTTACATAATAATTAATAAATATATTAATTTAAAGGCTAACAAAGGATGAATTCAAGCAACTCACTGGAAATATTAATGAAGTATTGCAAGTCCATGAGCAATTCCTTTCATTATTAGAAGAATGTGCAATGAAGACAGGACCAGACCAGAGAGTTGGTGGTTTGTTTTTACAATGGGCACCTAAAATAAAAGCTGTTCATCAGACCTATTGTGCTGGTCATCCTAAAGCTGTTTGTATCCTAGATAAATACAAGTGAGTATTTATATTGTTATTACTTTTGTTCCCTATATATATTATTATTTACTAGTGGCTTACCCTTGCTTCACTTGGGTGCTCCCCTAGGTCCCTTTTATATAGATAAAAATAGTTATTGTGAGTGTATCTTAGAGATAGACATAGACTATCATAGAGTTTTCTGTATCCCTTTTTAAGACCTACAATTTCCTCTTCCTCCTTCCTCGTTTATCACTCTTTCGATAAGAGAAACCATTTCAAAATGTGTTGCATGGTTTAGAAGACGTAAGCAGAGAAAGAGGTAGATGCAGACAGTGAGCTTGTTTTATACTATGTATAAAACAAATATAGCTCTTAGCTATAACTTTATTTTTTAGGAGTTCTATATATTCCTATGCTCAAATCTATCTATACAAGATTTAATCTATATCTATGCAAAAATCTTCACGAACAAAAAATGAATAATCCAATATTCTGGGTCATTTCTTTTTATAAAATTAAAACATGTAATGTAAGTATATCTAGGCATTATAATGAAGTTTTTGTAACTTATTTTCCTTTCCGGTAGAAACTATTTCTATTTTGATCAGGACTCAAAAATAGACTTATGATTATCATTCACCCATTTTAACAATATTCTGTGATAATCTTTTAATACCACCATAAAAAGTACCACAAGATATTATTCTCTTGACTCATAAGCTATTGCTTTTCTAAAATAGAAAAAAGGGTGTGAAAGCTTCAGACATTTTCAAATATGTTTATGTCTTTTGTAGAGAAGAACTGAACACATGGATGGAAAATGCAGGAGCAGTTTGTCCTGGGGTTTTAGTTTTGACTGCTGGTTTGTCTAAACCATTTCGCCGGCTAGGAAAGTATCCAGCTATGCTGCAGGAATTAGCCAGGCATGTGCATGAGGCCCATCCTGATAGAGGAGATACACATAGAGCTTCCGTTGTCTATAAGGATATATCAGTAAGTTTTCTAAATATACATTCAAAAATAATAAATTAATAGCTTATTTGTATGCTTGGCTTTTTGTGTGCATTTTTCTTCACATGTTTAGTAACCAAATTATATAAAAGATGCAGATAAACAGATAGTTCTTTACGAAATAAAGATTACCTTAGCTATATATAACAAATACATTCACTTTATCAACTTAAGTGAAGCAATTGAAATTGCAAAAGTTGTAGTTTCTATTAATTATCTGTAGCTAATTTTCGCCCCAGGCTCTGCTCATGTGGTATCAATAAAAAAAACCTTATGTTATATTTTATCCTTATGCCTGTTAGACTATAACAGTATGAAAATTCAAAAAGCACACCCATTCTCTCACTCATAGACTGTCAAGTTTACCAAGTTAATGTGATTTGTAGAGTGGTTGTGCAGCTTTAAGAAGACAAAAGGAATTAGAACTACAAGTGGTAACGGGTGAAGTGCGAGGTTGGCCGGGTGGAGAGCTGACGTCACTAGGTGATGTGCTACACATGGGCAGTGTAGCTGTAGGACCCTCACATCAAGATAGATATCTCGTGTTGTTCCCTTCTGCTTTACTTCTATTGTCAGTGAGCAAACGTGTCTCTGCATTTGTTTATGAGGTATGTATTTTTTTCTGGGATTTCTTTGCATTATTATTTTTGAAGTGAAAACATGTATAGGCAGGTCTAGATGGGGAGTAAATTCATGTCGTCATCGACATGGTCACGTGACTTGTTAACGCTAACACTCCGAGTGCCGATACATATCAAAACCAGATAATGTAAAGTAAACAGATTTAATTTAAAATTTTAATTTAAGATCAAACAATTAATTTGAATATCCAAAAATAACCACTGTTTGTCTATAGTTTTAAGTTTTCACTTCTGCCGGCAGTCTTTGACTGCTTTTTTTTATTTATATGTTTACCGAAAAGCATTGTTTTCGATCCGGTCCGATCTAACCTCAGTCTTAGAATTGATATCAATATTTTATAAAATGCACATATAATTATCCTAAGCTTATAAAAATAATATTTTTTTAGGGATGTCTTCCATTAACTGGTATTACAGTATGTAAGTTAGATGACACAGATACAAGGAAGAACGCATTTGAAATTAGTGGCCCAATGATAGATACAATAGTAGCTGTGTGCCAAACTAGAGCTGAAGCGGACAATTGGGTTAGTTTATTGCAAAAACATTCAAACAACAGCAGTCCAGCCCACGAAGCAACTCAGCCTCAATCACTACCACATGTAAGCCTTTTAATATTATATCATTATTCATTTCATATTATTCTTCTACAGCTTATGTTTTATCCTCTTTTTTATATTATTTAACTTATAATACACATTCCACAGTATTCATTGTATGTCATAAAATGGTGGGTAAAAAAAATTAATGATGATTATAATAGCTTCATTTGTCTGCCTCATTTGTTTTGTTTATATTAAATGCTATGAGTAAAAATATATTTCATAAAACTTATTTCTTATTTAGTTGACCCGCTCTCCTTCTGAAGGCGCTCTATCTAGTATCAACTCTAGTCGTCGAAGTCTC
Organism: Brenthis ino; assembly: GCA_921882275.1. Lineage (NCBI taxonomy): Eukaryota > Metazoa > Arthropoda > Insecta > Lepidoptera > Nymphalidae > Brenthis > Brenthis ino. The sequence goes on along the minus strand of OV170225.1, from coordinate 22,599,332 downwards.
TATCACGTGACCCTTCCGCCGCCTAGTTACCCTTCCGCCTCACCATACTATTCCCTAACGAAATATTTTGCGAGGCTCGTCAAAAAAAAAGTTATCACTAGACAAATGCTGCGTAAACTTTTACATGAAAAGACTTGGGCTAAAGCGTTGGAACTCACAGGCTTGCCGGTTAGACGAAGGCATAAAAACCTTGTTAAGTTAAAGATTGAAGATGACGGTACGATAGGTACTGAAACAGACAGTTCTGACAGTGAAGGGAACTCCGATAGTGAGAGGGAGATGGAAACAACAGAAAGTTACTCCAATTCGAGTTGCACAGACGCCGAAGCCAGTAGCTCGTCTAAAATAACAAGACAAAATGCAATAGACAGTATTGGTCCAAGGACAATTTCTTCATCGTGTAGCAGTTGGGGAAGCAACTTTGGCTACGTTCGATATTTTGATACTTCCACAGATATGCAATTTGATGTGCCGCATAATACCATTAAGGGTGATTGTATGAAAAATTTGTTCATATCTGCACCATCTGACACTGAAAACGAAAATAGGTCAGAATATAATTTACAAAGATCGTCGCGAAACAATAATTTGAATGTGCGCAACCATATTCAACATTCCGATAGTGCTGAGAATTCTAGTTTCGAAGTAAGAAATTATAAAGGTTGCGAAGATTTAGTAAATATGGACCAGAACATGCAAATGAATCTAGTCAATAATGAAACGGATTTTATTTCAACAAGACGGAGTTTCCCAAATTATAGTGAACGTAATAATACGGTTCCAAAGTTATGGAAATCTACTGAGGAACATTACTCCCGCGAAGATGAATATAACAATAATATGATTATGTCAGACTTGTTGCAAGTTCTCGATCCGCCTTCGTCCAGACAAAGTCGCGACTATCCTTTAGACTCAATTATTATTGAGCCTCCACCCATGTTTCGTAATGATGATGAAGACCTAAAGATTATAAACGTTAATCTAAACGCCAATGTACCTTTCCGTAAACATTCTCTTAATTCTGACAAGAGAATACGAAGATCTATGTCTAAATCGATGGTAGAGACAGAAAATAAAAAGAATAATAATAATACACATTTGGAAAGAATGAGTTCTCAGTCTGAAACTTCAAAAGTACGACAAAAATGCGAATGTTGTAATCGCTCTCTTTGTCCCAGTCCAAGATCTTCTGACTCTGGCGTGGCCGGTAGTTGCAATTTAGCATCGCCCGAGCTAAACATGCACGGAAACGATTCCGACAGTCATGATAAGACATCCGATGATAATATGAAGGACTCACTTAATAATTTATCTCAAAGTACTTTTGAACATCGAAAGCGGACCCTTTCAGAAATAGAAGCAGCGCGATTTGAAGAACAGTGCAGATGCACTTCACCATTTGGTTCAACAGCCAGAACGTCCTGCGTCACAAGCGTTACTTCGGAGACTAGCTTTGACGTTAAAGATTTATCCAATACAAATGTCACATCCACGTTCGCCGCGAGTCCTCCAGTGCCCTCTATACAAATAAAACGTACATCCATCCGCAGAAATATCGAACGATATGTACCGGAAATAAAACTAAAACCGGAAGTTCCTCCACGTATTTACCGCAAGCCCAGCACGCATATAGAGTTTCCGAAAAATGTTCGACAGCCGATACCCTGTCAGTGGAGTACACTGAACATAACCGAGCGAACTAAGCCCAGTTTGCACTATCATATGCGTATATACAGAGAAAAACCTGAAGATAATAATAGACCATCGCGAAAAGATATATCCCGCAATTGTGATTTATTCAATAAAGATAACAAACAGAAGGATATCAAATCTAACTTGGCTCAAAAGACGCGTTCTCGAAGTGAGGACATGAGTAAAGTTCAGAAGGGCTTAACGGAAGCTCAAACAGGCTTCGTGGTGTATCGTTCCGACTTGTATGCCCATTGGTGGATGAAAGCGAAATTACCCATTACCGTGGTCACCGACTCAGGCAAGGATCATTTTTTTGTAAAGGAAACTGTTTGTGTATCACTCGTTTGAAGATTGCCTTGAAATATATAACCACTAGATTAATAATATTGTCATTAGAGTTACCCCAATACAGTGCTTTACTTGATCATCCTTGCCTGTGTTTATTCATCTTACTAACAGAAAAACAATCACTGCAAGTAGATCTCACACTAACAAATTAAGATATTTTTGTGCATGGAAAGGCTTTTCAATCTACGTTTTCCCATGTACGTTATGTAAATCGATACATCGAAATTAAAACTCCCAACTGTATGGGAATGCTAAAATGCCCGCAGTTTGTAGGCTTTTAGTTGTTCCAATTAAACTACTCGTGAGAGAGTAGAATAAAAAGGCAAGAGTGTGTAATATTTTACAGAACGAAACAAATTCGGCGGTCATTTATTTACAGCGTAGTATGAGTGTTAGTTTTATGCCGCTTAATGTGTACTTTTTCTATCGTAAACATGAATAGTGTGTGTAAAATACGTGTTTAAAGTCTGAAATATTTTCAGATGGCCATGAGCGACAGCAATAGCGAACTTTCATCGGGCCTCAGCAATCACAAACGATCCCATTCATTCAACAACCATCAAAGCTACACTCAGCACTCACAACAATCACACAAAAATAAACAAAAGAATCAATCGGCGCGTTGGCTTTTAAACTCATGTGACTCGCTTGATCAATCGCCCGCAAAGTCTACCAAAACTCCGATCGGAAAGAAATTCTCGTCCGTCGATTTCATCGATACGACCGATTCATCTTTTAGTAATAAAGGTAAATTTAATTTTAATCCCTATTATTCCAAGTTGTTTATTATATTAGATCATCTTCTATTAATAGACCAAAAACGACAGTTCAAGGTATTCGCCAGATGTTTGGTTAGAGCTTTTAAAATAAATCGAATAAATGTCTGTGATTCATAAACTTGGGAAATGTTTGTCATTTGGAAAAGAACGTAAAAATAAATTAATTATTATTGTTATCGTCTTGCGACCAATCGAAAGGAATATAACATAATGCTTTAAAAAATAATGTTTTATAGTCTCAGTTATTTGAAGAGATAAGTCATAAGCTGATATTAGATATAAATTAATTTTTCCATAATATAACTGTATAGGTTCTGTGGAAAATTTTATTCCCAATAATTTTAACAATGTTTATCTAATCTGTCTTTTAAACTACATACTATTCGAAAATATGACCTACTATGAAATAATGCAAACCCCGTTCGCTACTCGGGTAAATTATTTTCGTACCCAACTGTACTAGTTTGCTAAATTTTAATATTTTTTATATGATTCTTCGTTCCTTCCATAATTTTGTATGCGATATTTTCAGCACGTTCAAATTATAGATAATCAGTACTAGTAAATTACAGTTAACGATTGATATGTCCTTGCTAATATGATAAATTAAAAAAATATCTTTATTGTCCTTTGTATCACTATTTACTTGTTTACAGATAGACTTTTAACAGTTATTACTTATTATTTTTTAAATTAAATGTCTGTATATAAGTGCACATAAGTGCGTGACAAAGCTACCAAAAGCTAGGAAGTAAATTCTTACTGAGAAGAGCCAGCGGGAAACTCAATAGTTGCTCTATTAAAAATAATATTTGCAAATTTAGTTTATTTTATTAATATTAATCAATCATTCCCAAGGGTGGAGTATAACTTGCTTGCGTCCGGCGCCACCCCTTCGTCCCCAATCCTTCACAGTGGGCTCGGATGAGAACATCGGCCCCACTCACCCTTACGCGCCTCACCAACGAAAATCAAACTCGTACGAAGAAGACGCCCTCATACTGAAAGTTATCGAAGCCTATTGCACTTCGGCCCGCTGTAGAAACGCCGTGAGCTCCGGTGAGTACACAATCACTTATCTACTACTAATATAGACACTATTGCGTTTAGATATTTTATTGATTTTTATAGGTACCTACATTTTTGAGAATATTATTCAATTCATGTTTTAAATACAAAACTAATATTCGATTTAGTTAAAAGAAATTGTAAGTTTTCTAACTGGTACGACTTCATGGTGTCACTGTCATCCATGTATGCTTCAATGTATATGTTGTGAATTGTTAGTTTGAATGTACACATGTACTGTGTGTCGTAACACTTGAAGTATATTATGTGTTATGTCTTAATATTTATATCATAATATATATTGTTATATATATATATATAATAATAATCGAAAAGTTCCTTTATATAAGTCCCTGAAAATAAATTTTATAAATGTATTTTAAAACCGATATGTAAACTAACTTAGTCTCAATTTTATAATAACTGACCTGAAATTCGGCATGCTTAGTCTTGGACGGGAATTAAAATAGTTCATGACAAGAACACGTAAAAGCATAGCGATTTACTAAAACAAACAGTAACTACAATACTACTACAAATACTGTGCCAATACTAACATAAATTTATTTTAATAATTAAAAGAAAGTCTTACATTTTAAATCAACATTTTTAAATTAACTATACAAATTTTATGCGAAAAACGTTAAAATACCAAATAAGAACTTCATATCATAAGTCCTATACCTATATATATAAATCCGCATATTGTAGTTGGAATGTACAGTAGTGATATAAAAGCTTCAAGATATACTACTAACATAGCTTTAATTATTATACAGTACCCAATATTCCACTGGAGATATTCGAGTCGACAAGGAGGAGACACGCAAAGACAAGGAATCGTATTATCAGTTGGTTATTAGAATAAACATCTGTATTACGTTCATAAACAAATATGACTAACCTCTTCCGATAGCGCTTGTTACTATAATAATTGTTGTCATATTCGATGTTCGTGTAATGACATGCGTAATCATTGACTTTAATATTCATACATATAATACTCAATAATTGCATATAATGTAGATCTTTGGAAGCCACGGCGGTGTAAGTGCATGATGTAGCATGCTTGGTCTATCCTATTAGCCTTTTGTACTCACTATTTATTGGTAGCTCTCTAATAATATACGTATAAATCTCATATATTTAACAGTAAGTCTATTTAAATTTTTATTCTAGTACAAAGTAGCTAGTCATTGTTGTTATGTAAAGATATCTGTAACAGTATTATGGATGTTAATATTTTTTTCTTATAAAGCCTGCTAGTATGCCAAATATAGTGTACCTACTGCTGCGTACACATATTTTTTTTTAAAGAAAATGAGTTAGCAGTTTCAAACAAAAGTCGTAAATGCAACAACTACCAATGTCAGAAACTTTATTTATCAAGGATTCTACTAACAAATTCTTATTTCCACCGTAAAGTTAGCACAAATAACAAACTTTACGATCTGTTTATGATCGACTAATACCCTCTTCGGCTCCGCTACAACGGTGGTCTGAATGTTTCTATTTTGTTACATGCGGCTGCCTTTTTATCGCACCTGCAGTGGACTGCGGCCACTATACTCTCGGTAAAGTACAATATCACGCACCCTCCACTAACATACCTCACTTTAACTACACTAAAATCGGTCAAAGAAGCGGAACACCGGATCTGTCGCGCAAGACTACTACGAACAAAGTGAAACGAAACAAAAGTTCTTCGGCAGCGGACGCTTACTTGTACTGCCACGAAAGTAGAAAACTACTTTCAGAACGAAAGTTTCAGCTGAATCGTTCGAATCCGAATTTGTGGGACTGTTCGGAGCGACGGAGGGTTAATATCCTGAGTGGGAACGAGAGGCGTAGCGGCTCACAGCCCAGTCTAGTGACGCCCCTGCGCGCCGTCGTGACACCGGCTCCCGCGCCCGTTCCTCGCTCCGCACGCTCCTCCACTTGGTGCTGTGGCACTTTCGTCAAACAACTCACTAAATCACACCACTTTGACTGACACTAAATTCCCTAACGCTAGGAAGTTGCATCCGCACTGTCAAATTGTAGTCATGACTAGTTCTGCATATTGATTGGAGGTTTAAATGAGCGTAAAATAATGTCATAATCAATTTTTGTTTTGACCATCTTAAGACGATGACATAAATTATAGCCTCAAGGTAAACTCGTCATGGCTGTCTTGTCCCCTTTTGCCTTCGTTTCCCTCGAGCTTTATGCACACGTTACTAAACTTTACTCGCGCTTCTAATCGTTCGATCCCTAAAAGTTGACACATTTTTGTTTGGTGTTCGTGATTGATCATGACGATACTTGCTTATCAAGTCAATTTTTAAATTATATTGTTCCTTAAATAAAAACCCATATTCTACCATCAATTTGACTTCCGTTAAAAATTTAGGTGATAGAATTGGGACGCATGACCCTAATGCTGATTTAGTGCCATTTAAAATGGGCTTTTAGGATGCCTTGTTAACTTTTTATCTTTCTGAACGTACATTGTTTATTGTTTACGTGAAATGTATATCTAATGCATGTGTGCAGTATTATTCAGAAATTATTTAAGAAAATTGCTTTTTAATAGAATAAAATAATATGGTGCGTTATGTGGCTGTATGTATAGATGCATGGTGTTTATAATAGAATATTTTATATACTTCCAGTTAAGTGCCACGAAAATTACTTATAAGTCACTGCTATATAGAAATATATTTGCATCATGTTTTAGAAACGTTTCGTGTTTATCTCATATTTTGTTTATATAATTTTATTTATATTTTATATATGTTTAATGGTATGTATATGTCGCAGGCATATTCACTAAACAAAACAGTCTGTTTGTAAATGCTTGCTGGTTTGTGAAACGCCAAAAGTAATTTTTAGAAGGCTCGCTATTTTGTAATAGTCCATGAAACAGCCAAAAATTTAAGCCATTTAGAAAATGTTCCAGTGAGTTTTATATTACAACAAGTGATCATTTATGATTTATTATTATTATTCCTTTTCTCACGGCTTGCTTACCATATCTTAGTGCTACTTGGAATTTATGGATTAGAATATTACGTAAATACTTAACCAAATTTCATGACGTACCTACTTAAATATAAATAATTTAAAAATTATATAACAGCAATATTATTTATCCCTCGATCATGGTCACCCTAACATAATATGACTTATGGCAAAATGGATAAACATCAGAGCATTATCATTTTGCCTTTGGCATTCATAAACTAGCAAACGTCGACGTTTGTTTATTGACGAATTATACAATATGCCTGCGACATAAAATGTGAGACAAGTAACCAAATACGTTTTGAAAATTATTACTATACGAGGCTAAATATATGTATAATGAATTAAAGTAAATGAAACTTTTATACAACAAAATTTCCGATAGTAATACGTATTGAGCTAGCCCGCATTATTGTGATAGTTTCCAAGAACCTAACAAGCTCTTCTTAACGGAGATGCTATGAAAATTTGGATTGCAGTATGCAAATAAAATTACAGCTAAATCAATATAAAGTGGCTCTTTATCTGTTCAATGTACCCAACCAATTGTATCGATACAATGGTTAAGTAAAAGATATGTTACAATGTACAAATAAAAAATATTGATATAGTACTACATAAAAAAGAATAAATATCCCTACATTGAACCAAATGTGCCTACGTTAATCTTATCGTGTAATTTCGAACAAAATACTTTACTTAACTTTTTGTTTAGTTCATGTAGTTTACACGTAAATGTATGACTCAATCGGTAATTATGACTTCAAGATGAACTTGTTCCTTTACTGGCTTGAAAAATGCTTTTCTATAGCTTTATTTTGGTACCTAGTCTATAAAAGCCACCTTATCTTGATTTGATCATAATGGGAAAGGCTCTTCCTTATTATCGTATTTATTTCGAATGTCTATTAATTTACTTTTTGGGAAAACATGTTACATATATTTTTAGCTTTTAAGTCATTTATTTGTGGTTCCAGGAATTTATTTATTTTGTTATAAATACGTATTTAAAATGATATGTAAACATCTTACGTGAGATGGACAATCAAAAATCTCAAAAGAAGTACGTTTTGTCGAAATGTATGAAACAAAGTAGTCTTATTATTTATTTCAACATATTGTTATAAACGGTAAAATAAATATATTTGTAGATATAATCTTTTAAACTGTGTTGCAATCGCTACGTTTTGATTGACGTTTTCGTTTAAACCAAACGATTTAAGCTGATGCCGCGAATGCGGTTGAATGCTATGCTATTACACTTTCAGCTTTTTATATCTTATTGCAATAACTAATATAGCAGCTCTTATGGTATAAGTAAACATTTAGTATCTATATATGTATATTCCTTATATAAAGTTATATATAGTCTTACATATAAAACATAATATACGTAAATTGTTTTTTGGAATAAATCTGTATTGTCTGTAATATTAGTATCACGTGTCACAAAAATGCATACAAGGTCGACTTTTTGTCCGCTTCACGTGAAATAGGTGTTTTTGCATGTTTCTTTTTGATCAAACGTTATTTAATATTCTGAATCTGGAGTATACAAGAAAAACCTTACTAGTTCATCAATAAATAACTGATGAAAAATAAAATTATCAACAATATTAGCCGTTTGTAGCAATTTCTATGAGTCGTATATAATGAACATATTTGTGTCGCATTTCTTTCATCATCAGACTACAATTTTAGTATTATCTACGAAGATTATATATGCACACAATGAAATGCTACTAAATCCTCCTTTGGATACTTTAAAATTTTACTAACATCACCATTCCTACACTTATATAACAATAATAAGCATACCTAATGGAAAAAGATTTGTTAATTATTGATTCCTTACAATATGAAATGAAATAAAAATATTTAAAAAGTCCTTTTAAGTATTCACAGCTTTCGTTAAAAATACATCCAAAGTACCGAGAGGTTTAATTCACTTTGTAAAATTCATATATAAAGTGATTTTATTATCCAGTTATATATACACTAACTATCATATTATTGTGATACTCATTCAAATCAGCTTTGCAAAGAAATCAGAGGATGTATAAATGCAGTCTTCCATTGAATTTGGTGCTCCGCGCTTGATTGGACCGTCTCACTTTAACAATACCTATATGTAGTATCTTTCTCGATTGTCTAGCAAAATAATAACTTTAAAGTATTCCTGATGTTACAGACAATATTCAAATGGCAGATATTACGATATGGCTTTCTAAGAATCTTTTTATATTGCATTTGTTTGTAATTCAAAAGAATACACATTAAACTGAGTTCAAAAGCGGTAAATGCACACAGTTTTATGGCTAAAACACTAAAACTATTTTATTAAACAATTTGTTCACGAAACTAAAAATCTATTGACTAATTCTAGTTTTTAAGCAACTTTTGCAATTGTTAAAGGCTACCCAAGGGAACAAAACTGTGTTTTGCATCACTAAAATTTACAATATCCGGTATATTGTTGGAACAAAGTTGGAAATAATAGAAATGAACGGCAGTTATTTGTCTATGTACACTCGCGGGGTAATCACAACAGACGGCGAACAGTCTTTTGCATTTGTTAAATATTTAATAACTTAGCACACTAAAACTGGAACATTTTATGCCTTCAAATAGAACAAATAAACATCACAAACGCAAGCTAGTTTAGACTACGTTTTACTTTTAACTGTTCAGTAAGATATTCATATGCTTTTAAAGCTTGTGTAATAAAAAAACTCATTTAAAGCAACGATTGTTATACAACATATCGTAGAGATGGGTCATTTAAAAGCTTTTTCGTAAAAATCATTCTACAATTATTTTTATGATTAAGTGTTGGCGCGCTCGTGTAAACCTGGCATAAGTTGAATAAATATTATTTCCATCTACGTAGAACAACTTGCCCCATATATAAAACTTAGTTTTCCATATTCAATATCCAGATTTCAATTTGTTTCTCTAAATGAAGTAACATGTGCGACTTGCTTTGCCTTTTCTGTGATTACCTAATTGATATTATAAACTGCCATAACTATTACAAAATACGACATCGTTTTCCCAAACAATATATGTAATAATTTAATGTATGTGCGACATTAATCGTTATTGCATATAATTTAATATAGGCAATTCAAATAAAACATCAAAGTCTTTAAGAAAATTAAAAACATAAATGTCGGTATCTCAAGTATTTTACACCTGGTTACTTATTTAATGCGTCGCGTCGCGTTGAAACGGTTTCCATAAATCTAGAGCTTTTAATGTTAGGTACGTACGTACAACATTTCTTCTAAAAAATATTAAGAGTAATAAAATCTTAAATATGACAAAATAATGTTTCACTTTTCTGTCGTTTGTCAAATTACTTTAAAGACGTAAAAAATATACCTAATATCTTTTCTATTCTACGTGACATAATAACTTACCTTATTATAAACTACTAGCGACTCAGCCTCTCTCCGCTCGGGTTCGTCCCTACTTACGTTTTAACGTTTAGTATAGATTACTCGGAGATGAGATATTTTCCCGCAGTAAAAAGTATCCTATATTATGTTGACCCGGATCATTATACCAAGTTTCATCAAAATCTATCCAGTGTTTTTCCCGTGATGCGGTTATCGATAATAATATTTCAATAAGATTTTCCAAAAAAATATTTAATGTACTGTTTCAACTCAGAATGTTATTATATGTATAGATTTAACTAAGCTAGGTACCAAATTAATTCTACTTTCAGGTTTTAAAATATTACCTGTATATAAATATTACTGTAAACAAAGTATTTATTACGTAGATAGTACTTACCTTGCATTACCTATATTCTTTATTCTTAATTTTGGTAGGCGTTTGCAATGTATAAGGGGAATATTGTATTTTTCCTAACATCGCTATATATAATTTTATAAAATCCTTTTATTTATTAAAATATTTTTCGAACAAACTATGCTGCATAAATTTACCCGCTTAATAGCCATGGCACATTTGGTTTACGAGTTCGAATGCGGTTACAACTTGCAACTAAACATTAACTAAAGCGGTTTTGTTGTTGCCATAACTAAAGGATCGTATCGTATCGATCCATCCCACTGAACAGAAAAAATTACCTAAGATGCAAAATTCAAAGAATTTGAATGGGCGACATGAAAAATAAGAAAATATATTATAATAAAGTAAAGAATATAAAACAAGATATCTACTTTACGTAAGTACTTCTATCGTAGAAATATGTACATACATCAAGATATTTCTGTGGGTGGCAGATATAACTACATATGTATAAATTTAAAACTTATAAAATTATTCTTCGCAAAAGAAATCAGATTACAAGTTCGCCTTCAATCCTATTAGTTGCTATAAGTCCATTGTTACCGTAAAAATTAGGTAGTTTATTCTTAAATATTTTAACAACACAGTTTTGTTCCCTCGTTCCTAGAAAGTTAGTCTGAAGGATTCAATCATAAAACCTTCGTTACCTCTAAGTTCCTGGCTAGCTTTATTGCTAATCAATAAAATTGAGGTGCTTTTTAAAAAACTTTTGTGACGCTAATAGTTTTAATTCGAATTAGCATTCTCATTTTATCGAAATAATTAAACTTAGTACAATTTTGCTATTTTGTTCTAATCTCATAAACATTGTAAGTTTTTATTATCTAGTCATTGCATAATGTCGTATAATTTTACAAAAATTGACTTAAATGAACGTGTGTAATATTTTTAATTAGAAACAGAGTATCACTCGCCAAGAAGTATTTAAAAAACCATTAGGCAGTGTGTGAATTAACGTTGCAGGATACCGCCATATTACTTTAGCGTAAAGAAAATGTAAGGGGAATTAAATTATTATTATAATATTATGTATAATTTACATAGGTGCGTAAGTCTATTAATATACATATAAAATATTACGTGTGTTAAAATGCTACGTATATTTATTTTTTGAACAAAATATATTGTAGAGTGTATGTATAAGTATTTAAAATAAATATTACTAAATTGTAAATAGTTTTTATATATTTACTTACACATCATAGCACATCAATATCCACTAACCATCCATTATTTTACACTGTCCACGGACTTCTTTGAACGTAGCACACACGACCAAACCGCCTTACAACTAAACAAGGTTGGTAATATTGTTTTAATCGTTCGAAAAAAAATATGATGAATATTTCAGTTTTTTTTACATTTTAAATGCAATTTTACTTACAGAATGTGACGACGATTCGCCGATAGAAGCCTTGGTGAGATCACCATCGTTGCCTATACATTCTACATCCAATCACGGTTCCCCTAGCCTGTGGACTATAGTTATGAGACTACAAAACGACATAAGAACTTTAAAATTAGATGTTAAAAACCTGCAGTTCCAATTGGACGAAGAAAGACAGGATCGGACTCTTGCCATTGCAGCTTTACAATCGCGTAACATTTTTAAAGATGCGAAAGAAAGCAAATGCTAACAATGTACTTTGTATTCATGAGTATTATTATGAACTATAATAAATTAATTTTATGATATATAAATAAATAGTTTTATTGTACTATTCATTTTATATATTAACTTTTATTAACATCAGAATTTACTTAAGATTTTGAAATATTTATCTATGTATATAATAAAACTGTAGAGGTCGAATGTCTGTACATAGAAAAAAAAAATGCTAAAAACCGAGTCAGGGATCATAAGAAGACAAATAGAACAAATCCAGATTTTTTTCATTTTTTTTTCCTCTGTCTGTTTGTCTGTGTGTACGGGCATCTCCGAAATTGTTGGACCGATTTAAATGAAATTTTGCATAGTGGTACCTTATATCCCTGGTCAACATTTTAGATACTTTTCATCCCGAAAAATTAAGAAAATAATTAATTAGTTCCCGTGGGATAGTCAAAAAAACTATAGTAACTTATACAACTTAGAACACAACAACTTATGCACCTAATTTAGTAAAATTTAAATTTGGCATGCTGATACCTTATATTGCCGGTCAAACAACAGGTTACTTTTCATCCCGGAAAAGTTAACGGTTCCCATGGGATAGATCTGTTTGTGCTTTTCTAGAAGCGAACCCTAGCGAAGCGAGGGTGACTCTACTTTACGATATAACATTATTAAAAAAAATCCTTCTCATAAAATAGTACGTCAAAGTAAGAACTTATAGTTTTTTTTATAAATCTATGATTTTAGTGTCATAAGCTTAATATTATATTTTTTTGAAAAACTAAAAATTAAGTCCAAGTAATCAGTTAGTTATTTCAAACAAAATTAGTTCAATGTAAGTTCAAAATTAATAGATTTCACGTAATAACCAAATCGGAGACTATATACGAGTAAATCCTATTACGTTCGAGCGATCCTAGCCCACAATAGTACCATAATTCCGAATGCACACATAATGAAACTACTCCCGTCTTATGGCAATTCATAAAGCGAAACCGTACTAGGCAATATATAACTTGAACTATTCTAAACTACGTTGGGTTCTGGCGGCTGCCCCGATTCACTGGGTGCTCATTCAGGCGAATAGCCAGTGCACTACATGTAGGTGTAAGGCAAAGGGTAACAGAGTATTGTGGGCGAGATAAAAATGCCTTCAATTTCTTTTGGTTCACTGCAAACGACTGCCATTGCAGGTAAAAGAAAATAATAACAAATAAAGTTACAAAGTCAGCTATTGTAAAACGATTATTTATATTTTCGACTGAACATTTATTTAATCTTTGATGGAAATTTAAAGAGAATATAGGTTTTTTATTTTTCATATTTTAGTACATATTAATGTCTACGTAGATATTATACTTATTTGTACGATAATAAAGTTAATGTTTTTTCCCATACAACAGCTTCGTAAGAAGTTCGTACGTGTAGACTGTAGGTAAACAAAACGCTGACTGTACTCGTCGAGGGTGTTTATTGGGACACAAAAATGTGCTTGAAACCTCTGTAAAGGGATAGTGTTCAATTACTCCTTCATACTATTTACACCTGGACGGATTTGGATGAAATTTACTATACAAATAGACTATAGATATATTTAAAAAAAAACTGTAACATTAGTCAATACGTTTATATTTTTTATAAATAACTATAATATATATAGGTATTATAGCAGAACCCGCAGCTACGACCGCGTTCAATATACAAAAAACCGCTTTAGCTTTATGTTATACAGCATTATGTTATGTGTTTACAGTATCTATGTAATATTGTTCATACAAAAATACTAAAGTCGCGATTAAAAAATGGGCGGTGGGGGTAGGAAGGGGACACTATACTTTACGACCTATTCTTATACCTACAAAATATACAAAAAAACATTAAAATTGGTCGAACCGTTTCGGAGGAGTGCGACCACAAGCAGCGTGACACGAGATATTTATAGGATATATTAATAATATTAGACTTTTAATAGTAATTCCATCAAATAAGAAGAGAATAGCACAAGATTGAAATTTAAGCTGATTATAAACTATCGTTCATTTAGCAGTGTTCCTATTTTCATTGGACATTACATATTTGAATAGTTTCTTACACTATTTTTGTAAGAAACTACAGCGTTAAAGTTCGAAGCGTAGGTGTATATACCTAACACTCACATAGTTAGCCAAAAGAAGAAGTAGAAAAAAGTTAAATATAGACCTTTTTCCCATTAACGTGCATTTACCTTGTGAGAAAAGTCTTCCTAAAATTAGACAGTGTACGGTCCACTAACTCGTCAATTTTTAACTTCTGTTGAAAAACATCGAAATAGATAAATGCTTTTATTGATTCAATAATGATGAAAATTTGGGTCAATCGCTGCGTCCGTCGCTCACTAGATAGGACGAGGTGTATTGGGAGCAGTAGGTACGAACGACGATATTGTAAATGGTACTTTATAAATGTTTCTAAATATTCCAGCAAAGACATGATGTACTCAACGCGACGTATTAACTTTATAAATCTTTTTTGTTTATGTTACTTTATAGTATTTAATATTTTAATTGTAAATTATATTATTGAACTAGCGACTCACCCTCGCTTCGCTCGGCGCTCGAGCTCGTCCCTAGCTTGCTTCCCAATACAAAATTTTATTTTAACCCCCTTAAGGGATGATTTCCGGGACAAAAATTATCCTATGTCCTTCCCAGGGTCTCAAACTATTTTCTTACCAAATTTCATAAGAATCGGTTCAGTAGATTCAGAGATTACTTACTCCCTATAACCTCACAAACTCACAAATATATGGTATACCTACCTCTTTATAACAATAGTAGGTATAGATAAATATAATTATCTTATATTTTGACAAAACTGTCAAATTCTTTTTTAAATATTGTTGTCATGATGAAGAAACTGAACAATTGAACGTCAATCTGTGAATTCACTGTTTTAGTTTTTAACCCAAATTTTTCACTTTTCTTTTTACTGAAATAGTTTGCTCACATACATTTGACAATTGATTTTTATTTATTTAGGTAGATATAACAAATATTTTTATCACATTGCGTAACATATTTAATACACAGGTTTTATAAAGAAAATATTGGTGATCTATCTTATTGATCTATCTTATTCATAAAGTCGTTAATATTAAACTAGTGGCGTGACCCCGCTCGGCCCGGTTTGCTTTTTAGGGTTCCGTAGCCAAGTGGCTAAAGCGGAACTCTTAAAAAAAATTCGCCGTGTGTCCGTCCGTATGACACCCCTTTTCAATTCAAGGGTCAAAATCATTTAGCAGTTCCCAAACTACATGTGATGACTTACATACATATGTAATAAACTATTTAAAATTGTGTCAAATGTCTGTATCCAATTACGACAAAGCTAGTTTATTTCTATTACTTCTATTAGCTAAGAAGTAGGTACTATACGGGCGAAAAGTTTCATAGTTTTTTACGTGTTTATACGGAGGCAATCAGAGATAACAGTGGCTATTACGTACATGGGCTAGTTCCGAATGTCAACCGTCGTCTCATGTCAGCTGAAACTATAAGTATTATGTGTACTTCTTATCGCTCGCCTTCTTCGTACATATAACCTACCTCTTACAAAAAACTTTCTTTTTTACCGGATTTCATGTTCCATTATATAATATTATCTCTGGCTGTATTCTAGGCTCTCATAATTTAGGACACAGACTTTTCATTGTATTTTTCTTTTGTTGATAAATATTTTCTCTGCTGATATAATTCAGATAATAATAAAATGCTTTAGATTTATTGCAAACACCATAGTCGCATTTGTTACACATTTATTGACAACTTGATAAAGATAAACAATTAAACAAATTTTTATATAAGAATTAATTACATATAATACAAAAACAAACATTTTATATTATACATTTTGATCTATTACTTTTAAACATTGAACATAAAAAACACATTTTATAAGTAATTGTAAGTATATTCATACATATATATACATACAATCATTTGTGACTATCATATAAAATTATTGGTATTATTCTGTAAAAAATCATATAATTGGATAAACTATATAACAATGTCTTTACAAAAAGGCATTTCATTTACGAATTATGACAACATAAATTTAAACTCATCCTAAATATAATAAACGTAAAAAGTGAATATTATTATCATATTTAGATATGACGTCCATATGACTGAAAGAAAAAGATGAAAGAGTGTTACATAAACAATAATTTCTTTAGTTTAAATAAATAGCTATTAGCAAAATCCGTAGGTACTCGCGGAATTGTATCAGCATTCAAATGTAATTTTAATCCATCAAAACTAATTTACGTACGTTAGTTAATAGTTAATATAAAAAATAAAAATATTTAAACACGTTTTTTCAGTCATACAATGAGATCCACTTAGGATTCTTTGCTTTAATTCATTTGGCGTTGGTCGTAGTTTCTCGATGTCTGTTGAAGCGCCAACGGTCTCGCCAACAATATACTTGATTGCGGATGCGCGAAACGTCGGCAGCATAAGTACGGCAGCAGCCCCCAATGTACCGCACGCCCAACTCCAGCCATTCTTGAATGAATTTTTCTACTGGCTCGCATTTATCGCGGTCTATCCAACTGTAAGTAAATTATCGTGTTAAAACGCATATGGCTGTGTACATTATATGAAAATAAAAAAAAAATAACGAGTTCAATATATTGTTCTTATAATTTCTTCTTCTACTGTTGTTATACTTTGATGTGGAAATAAAATAAAAAATAGTTACATATGGATATATCCTTTGCTTTCTTTCTATAGTGTACCTATGTTAAAATAACTATTTTTACGATTCTTTTTTAATCCATATAACTAATAGATGTGTGTCGGTTTTGTTTTATTTATCAATTAAACGCATTTTGGCACAAATCAAATTCAATAATAAAATTGAAACAAACCCTATTTGAGGATTGTATTTTTCTCCGGAATTAGGATATACGATGAGAGGAATAGGAGAGTTCGGTCGATCATCATTAATTCCATTTAACAGAGTGGAGACAAATGACGGCGCACAACAGTTCACTCCAACTGCCACAAGCTGATCCGGATTTGCTTCCCAACATTTTTTTGCTACCTTTTGAAAACTCTCCCCATGTGCTATGCTTTGGTTATCCTGAAAAAAGTTATTTCAGATTAGAATAAACGCAAACTGCAGTCAATTTATTGAGAATAATTGTAGGTATATACGAGTTCATATATGAAAAATTTAAGATGGCCATATAAGAACAACCTTGACTTTCAATAAGTTTATCAACATATTATCAAAATTAAGGTTAGCAACTGTGTGATGTGTCTGAATAATAATAGTTTTTATTTCATATCATATTTGAGCTATTTAGCGCATGGATTGGGACCGTGGGGACCGGAAGCATCAGTAAAGAACTGAAGATGTTTTCGATAGAGGTGATATAACAGCCTAAGGCTGGCCAATATCTTAATCAAAAAATTAGACATCCCTTAGTAGGTGGCTTCTCTGAGGCCAACCTTTTGGGTTCGACTGCGGTGGTAATAAGTTACTCAATTTTTTATATAATATGGCGTATAAATATATAGTATATTATTTCTAAACTATTTTTTTATACATTAGGTACCCATCATAAATATAGTTAATAGAATCAATCATAATGAAAATTAAAAGATATTAAACAATTTGTTGCCATGTTTTCATATTATTGAAAGTATGACTGCGGTTATTTTTTTATCTAAAGGTCAATGTCTTAAAATAAATAATAAATAAAAATGAGTTCTTATATGTAAATCATTTGTTTATAACATTTTGTGTATTATATGTAATTAAGCTCTGATTACTATGTTTAAAGTAACTAGATGATAATGTGAAACATGATAAAATATCCCAAATGCCTATTATGTATAGGTACTGTATAGTTTTCTATTATCTGTCTGCGGCGAAGCCCAAAGGAGGGTTATGTGTTTGACCTGTATGATCCTTTGTAAACTTTTTCTTTTTAGTTCACTTTTTACGCTCACTGGTTTTTTTATATTTTTGTAAATATTTGTTACTAATGACTTAACCTCGTATAATCTAGGCACAAACAGTCTATGTGTTATTCCAAGATATAGTCTATCAGTGTACTAAATTTTATTCAAATCCGTCCAGTCGTTTCTGGGTGAAAGTGTAACAAACATACACACATGAACATACAAACTTTCGCATATATTATACTTATGTACATACCTAATAGTAATCCGATTGAACGCACTTTAAAATAATTCTTATAAAATAATAACATATGCCTACCTATTATAATTTGGTTCTTTACAACTTGTCAGATAGCTGGCTCGACAACATGCCGATCACCGATTGAAGTTAAGAGGTCAAGAAACAAAGTTCAATTTATTCCTTTGTACGAATAAATTCTGTTAACTTTCTATTGAACGATGTAGAAACTATATTTCACGTCCGAAATCATGCAAATTTAGAACTAAAAGTCGAAGCAAGAATCTAACAAAATTTCATTTGCTTGACCATGTTGTCTCTTAATTCTTTCGCATCATGTCGCTTATTAATCAGTTTATACATAAAGTAGCACTTATTTTTGTATCATTATGACAATGTACCTATTACCTGCTTGTGTAATGTTAATGATCTTTATAACGTGATAAATAGTATATGCATAGTATATTTAATGACTAAGTTGACACAACTACGTCCATATGAAGCCACGAGTAGGTTAGGTACCTATGTTAAATCAGTAACTTTTATTTTGCACTTTAAAAGATATTTTGTCGTTTATCTATACAGATAAATAAAATTGAAGTGTCTGTCTGTAATGTAAATAATAGCTTTTTAATAAATACATATAAAAGTATATACAGTAAGTATTTATAATAAAAAACAATTTTAAATTTTTTGTCTGTCTGTTTGTTGCGCTTATCTTCGAAACGGCTTTACCGATTTTGACAGAATTTTCTCTGGCAAATAGCTGATGTTATAAGGAGTAACTTAGACTACTTTTATTTAAGAAAATCTGTTAGGGTTACGCGCAAAAAAAACTGATGAAATTGCGAACAAAATCCGCGTACCTAGGGACGCACCCGACCGAAGCGAGAGTAAGTCGCTAGTAGTAGGTATATTATAATACTTAAAACTATTAATCTGAATTTATTTATTTGTTGTTTGTAAAAGTTAGTATTCATTACAGCAATTTCGTGTTTATTTAATGAATGACACGGCGATGTAATTTTCCACGCAAAATATAATTAAAAAATTCTGTACTATTTCTGTTACCATGTGTTGAAATTAGAATTGCCAAATCATTGAAGTCTATTAACGACTGTACAGATATTTTCAAAGGGCAAGAGCATAATAGTAATATATTGCGTAACAAATAAGTAAATTTTACACTATATAATTATTAATTAGGTATATTTATTACGTGACATTGACAATAAACTAAGAATTATTATACTTCTTTGAATATACTACCAGCATTCGGAACTTGTAATTTTAAGTAATAAAAATTACAAGCATAGGTATAGGTATACTACTGTATCACAATGTACTACAAAATTTTTATATGTTGTTTTGTTTTTGACCTTAAAGTAATTTACAGAATATAGATGAGAACTTGTATGTCTTGAATAGGTAACTCTATTTCCTCATTCAAATTTTACTTAGGCTATCACCCGAATCGTTACAGTTCACACTTGCATGCGTCTTTATACTGATATGGGTATATTTGAACCCGAATATACTATCTGCCGATAGCCTGTCTGTCTACAATCTGAGAAGGCTCTAAAGATATATATGTAGGTATCTATCTGAAAGCGGATGAACGCTTTTCAAGTCACGTCACGATTGGCAAAAACCAAAAATTCTTAAATCTCTTCATTTTACCTTCTATATTATTCTTCATTTTGCTCCAAATGTGTATGAACTATTCATCTAATCTTATTATTTATGTATATATGTATGTATGTATTTATTCAGCTTCCAAATTTAAATATTTTCCTTTACCGTAAGACAAGTGGTAATCATGTTGGAAATGGTCATAATGATAACATGAGAATATCAGCGGTGCGAGACCCAAGATTTGAACCCGTTTCACTCGGTTTTGCAAGCGAGCGCGCTACCACTGGGCTATCACTGCCTTTTTATTACTTATAATATTTTATTTAAAAATGAAATATGTAAAGCACAAATGAAACTCACCTTGCAACTAAAGGCCAACCAAGCTTTAACATTGGGAAATTCACGTAACAAATCACACAACATCTCCGCCTCTTCTTGACAGGGAATAGTTTCTAATGCCAATAAGTCCACTCCGGCTTCTACGAGTGCTTGAATACGGGGTCTGTGCCATTCACGCATTGTCTATAAAAAGTAAAACTATAATCTATACATATAATAAAATTGTAACTAGGTCGAATCTGTACATTAAATATTTTTTGGGAAATCTTATTGAAATAGTCATTATTATCGATACAGATGCCGAATCTATGGTTTTTAGAATTTTTGTCTGTCTGTCTGTCTGTTACCGCATCACGGAAAAACCACTGGAGGGATTTTGATGAAATTTGGTATGGTGATAGCTGGTTATCCGGGTCAACACATAGGATACTTTTTACCGCGGGAAAATATCTCATTTCTGAGAAAAAATACAAAAACTGCAATGTAAGACTATACTAATATGTAAAACCTAAGACTTTAGTTTTTTGGTTATCTGAACGCGGGCGGAGCCGCGGGCAATGCTAGTAATTACATAAATTAGGTACCTAATAGGCATTAGACTTTATTGTGCACTATTGTACTAAAAATTGCAATAGGTAGGTATACCGTATAGATAAAAAATATTAAGAAGTAGGTAGTAGTGTATAAATTTTACGTTGTTATTTTTATTAATACTGATTTAATATTATAATATTTCATAAAACTTAATACTACATAAAAATAATACTTAGGTATATTACAAAGAACACATAAATAGTACATTATAAAGATATTTTATTGACACATTTTAACCTATTGCATAATATTAAATTGATTGAAAAAGAAAACAAACCAATCGAAAATATATTTTGTACAAGTACAAACGAAAAATAATGCTATCATTCATCATATTTATTACCGAGTGCGCCAGAAGGAGGGTTATGTTTTTCGAGTGTATGAACCTATATATGTATGATATGATATTTCTTTGACACGCTCTGGCGCCTCAACGGCTTGATGGATTTTAGCTTGAGAGGTGTCATTAGATTCGTCTTAAATGTGAGAGTGACACTGGGTATATCATAATTATAAAAATTAAAATGGCCGATTTTTGGCGACATATTATGTCTTCAATAAAAATTTTTTCATTAAATCCTATCGAAGTTCGGGTATGAAAATCAAATTATATAAATGGCTTACAAACTATGTGTAAAATAGGAGTCTAATAACAAAGGCGGCAAAGTCTAGTTAAAATAATTTCAAAGAACTAATGACATTTAAAATATATTACATATTTACTGTTTTATAAAGTATTTACAATTTATTTATATAAGTATGAATTTGATACCTTTTATTTTAAGCTGTATTTCAATGCTAAAACAAGTCAGTTAACTAAGAAACTTAAATAACGCGATGGATTAATCGAATAATCGACGTTTGACATTTTAAGGGACTTTGCCGCCTTTGTTATTATACCCCTGAAATAATTATTTATTCGTAGCTTACAAAGATATATTATATGTACAACTTATATGTTTAAATGTCATTTGGAATAAGAAATGCTAAAAAACAATAAATAAAAAATATATTTACAAAAATTAAAAAAATGACTAAAAAGCGCGAAAAAGCCAACTAAAAAGGTGAAAACACGATGACGAAAAAACTTAGTTTACGCTGTCTATATAGTGAATTTTGGTCTAATTAAGCTAATTATAAATAAATTAAGTTAATTTAATGTAGGTACATATTCTGAAAATGATCTGAAAATGAAATTCTGAAAAAGTACCCGATAAATCTCATTATAAAATGGTTTCCAAAGAATGGTGAGAGTAAGGACGGAAGAAATATTTCAAATCAAAGAGCAATAAAAATACGCTTCTTTATTATTTTCAACCGATTTCCAAAAAGGAGGAGGTTCTCAATTAATCGGAAACTTTTTTTTATGTATGTTCAACTATTACCTACTCCAAGACGCCTGAACCAATTTAGTTTTTTTTTGTTTCAAAGAGTATACTTCCCAGGTATACATTTTTACCTATATAAATTTTATCGAAACCAGTAGAGCGGTTTTTAAAAAAATGAACAATCAATTATTTTTTTTAAATAAATTGTTTAATCGAATATGTTAATAAAAAAATTTCTTCTTACAAATTACCTGCTTATGAAGTCTACACTAAAAATGAAAAAATAAAAACTTAAAAAAACCGACTTCCAATCACTAAAATGTAAAAATTTTATTTACAATAGATACCCATTACCGGATTTAACTTTAGCGCCGCCCCTGGGCACTGTAAAAAAACTATTATGAAATTTTGAATAAAATGTTGAAAGTTAAAAAAAATATATAATTTTTTTGAAAAATGCAAAAAAATAATTTATAAATGATATTACTTTTTCGAAAAATGTACCTACTAATAGTTAACCTTTTATTATTATTCATTTTTTGGAAAATAAATAAAAGGCATTTTCGATAACGCGAAGAACATTTTTTTCCGCTCCCGAATTTTGTCGCCCCTAAAAATTTGCCGTCCTGGGCACTAGCCCCGAGTGCCCCTAGTGTAAATCTAGCTGTAGATACCTAATCTATTTTAAGATATTAATATCTACTTAATAGGTAAATATGTATTTTACTTATCGAAATATATTAGATTTGCTTTGCATCGGCTGGCTACGACTTCGAAAGTATCTGATTATATATTTATCTATTCTAAATGAAAGCCCCCGTTTTTAAAGTGTTTATTAAATTAATGTAGTTTGATGTTTCATTAAAAAACATTAAATTAAATTACATTAAGCTAGAGAGCTAAGTTTTTGATTCAATATAGTTTTAAGTATTCTGAACACATTTTAAAAAACTGAGGTCGCTGATACCAAGGCGCTTCAAAGAATCAGATTAAAAGTAGGTATGTTTTTGAAAATATATTTTTCGTACTCAAATAAGGTGTTTTATTTGAAAAGGTCCGTTAACTTCTTGATAAAAAATGAACAAAGTAGGTATAGTGAATTTTTATAACAACATGTGTATGTACTTACTTAAGTTACAAACTTAAGCTTCATAACATTTTACCACATAAAATTAAAGTGTTAACATTAACCCTTGACAGTGAGCCACAGGTTCAAAAAGAAATATTTACTTTCTAAAATAGTCACAAATGATTAGAATTAAAAAAAAATTATTGCAAATAGAATTTATTTGTGAAAATTAGCAAAAATAAATATACCTACTTCGATTTTTTTTTCCTTTATGTGCCTTAAATATAGAATTAATGCCAACAAAATATATTTTTAGTCTTAGAATGCTTCTAACTACATTACATAAAAAATTCCACTTTGCGATTACTAGTCTTTATAAACTAACAACAAACTTCGTTAATTTTAAGATTAGCAGAAAGGTTAATGTACCTTTTATATAAATTTTAAAGCTGCGACTTCCATTTGTAATATTATTTTCTAACTCTCACTGTTTTAGGCTATTTCGAAAGTATGCTTTTAATTCCATTTTCTGGACTCTTGCCTGGTAATGATAATACATTCATATTTTTAAATAGTTTTACGATACTTTATAAAACTATTTTATAATATCATAAATTTACCTTTCTAACTCTATCATTTACAAATTATTGGTTTGTGAACAAACTTTAACTATATTATTGTTTACAAAAAAATCTATAACTTTTATTGGAAATATTTTTTTAATTCTCCACCGTTTGTCTTTCATCACCAGTTATTTTAGTCCCACTTTGACCCTTGCCTTGGAATCAACGGACTTCATATTTGAAAATAGTTTCAGGATGCGTCAAGCTATATTATATTAAAAATTCATCCCTCTAGCTTAACGTAATAATTTAATGATGTCTAAGTTTTATGGAAATTTAAGATGATCAAAAACGTAAAAAGTTAAGCAGTAATCCTTTCATGTCAAATATTTTCCTTAAACGATTTCGACTTCAGAGTTATATTATAGCCTTGGTGGTTTGATTGGATTATAGTTGAGAACACACGTTTATTCTTATACACTTCTTTCCTGCAGTGTTATAAATTATAAAGTCATTTGAAACTAAAAGATGATTACGTAAAACTATAACTTAACATTTAATTATGTGATCAAAACAATCCTATTAAATATAGATCGGTATTGTTTCTATACAGTACATCGACATCAAGTACCAGCGCCTTTACCTACTGTTAGTAACCAGCCTGTACCTACTATATTTTATAGAATTTGATATCAGCAGAGTCAGAAACGGTCTTAATTCTTTATTCTATTAAATTCATATTTTATATGCTCCATATTAACTTTGTATATTTTCATATGTAAGCTTTAAATCTGCTGCGCGTTCATAAAAAAGAAATATGTATCATCAGAGCATGAAGACCGTAAGCTAAAGGCTGAAAATTCAGTGATTTCAGTGAAACAAAAAGACTTCGACGCTTTTATGGTCTGTATCAAAAAAGTTTTTTTGAAAGGAATGTGCCCCCAAATTCAGTTATAATGTATTATGTAACAATAGGAAAAACACTTAGGTAATTATTGATATAAATGTTTCAGGTGTAGAAAAAACGTAGCTTGAGATACTGTAATATGTATATACATTATTAGTTTCATTTTAACCGTATCAACATAAAATTGGTATAGAAAGAGCTTTTTTGTTTAGGTGTCTATGTAAAACGTAACTTCACGAACAAAAAACTTCTTATAAATTGTAACAAGATACAAATTACTAACTAATGTTAAAAGATTAGCAATTATCAAAGTAGAATAGACATGAAACGTTCGTAAGTTAGCTAGGCCCTCAGGTTTAAAATCGTATAGAATCTCATATAAGGCATAGCAGTGCTCTAACCTAGTTCTTGCTATAACACTGGCATGTCAAAGCGTTATACAGCCATACAGCCGTTCCATTTGCAGCCCGTTTGATTAACAAAATGAAAACATTGAATAATTTTATAACATATTATATTGAAAACGTTGTTTAACAATATACTCGTAGTAGCGGAAGGTAGTGTAAAAATAATTAAATTATAGAATTTATTTATTTTTATATATATTGATGCATTATCTCAATATAAAATATCTTAGGTAGATTTACTATGTATTTATTTTGGGGGTTTGGATGGTTGTTACGACAGCGACATTAATAAAGTGAACGCGGTTTTAACGC
Source organism: Brenthis ino (assembly GCA_921882275.1). Lineage (NCBI taxonomy): Eukaryota > Metazoa > Arthropoda > Insecta > Lepidoptera > Nymphalidae > Brenthis > Brenthis ino. The sequence goes on along the minus strand of OV170225.1, from coordinate 22,573,656 downwards.
TGATTACTGATTACATACCTTTAATCAGTGTCGTGTCGTTGATTAAAATTCGAATTTATTTCAGTCGTTATATGGTATTGTAATTTCGGTAATGTCGTTATCTACCTTGGGATTGACTTGTAATATTTTAAGTTGCCTACCTAGATGATGATGATGTATGTATGTGTATTTTTATATTATAAATTTTATACCAAACTGTTTAATATTATTTAATGCAATTCATATTAAAGTTACCCCAAAATGTTTTTTTTTAATTTTATTAATGAAAAGCTGTTAGATATTTTTATATAAGGCCCTGCCCTGGTATGGAAATTTTGTGAGGAGTGAAATTATTAAAAGCGTTAACTCAAAAGCGTTCAAGAGTGTTTTTTCTGTAAAAAAAAGAAAAGCGCTCTAATCTATGCAGCTGAAAATGGATTTTATTTATAGGAGAATATTACTGCGTCTTAAGAAAACAAGATAATTCTAACCTATCGAGCAATAAAGATTTTTAATGGAAGTACTCGTACATTCGATCTTATTCGAAACTTAAAATTTTAACTATCGATTTTTTTAACAACCTATATAATTTGATAAGTTACAATTGTTTATTTTTTCAGAAACAAAAACAGTCGCAGTCTCAATATATCACCCACCAACAATAGTCAGACGAATAATATATTTTTTATACATCGGACTATCGGACGAATAGATGCATCGAATAATTAACTTTAAATTATTTATATATTTTTGTCCCGCTCTATATTTGATTTGTTTTAAAATTATACTTTTTTCTGCTTTGAAAAGTAAAATTTATAAAAGTTTTACGGTTTGTTTACTTATAATATAATATTTTTTCTGGATTTCATTAATTAAGCGTACCTAGTCAAATTTTATCGGTCGAGAAAAAAGACGATGAAAATGGAATGGGAGTTTTCATGTAGCCAATGTAAATTTTAATTTGCCGGCAACTTTACGACCCTCTTTACGATTTAGCCGACGCTTTTAACCTTTACTCCGTTGTATTGGAATTCATCTAGCCAGAGGGTTCAAAAAAAATAATAAGTATTTGAAATATTCCGTGCTTATTGAATACCAAAAGAATAACATATGTATACTTAACATGATAATGATGTTTATGTACATATAAATGTATGTATGTAGTAGGTATGTACATATGCGAGCCGATAAAATAAGAGCAGCGGTATAGGTATAATGGTATGATTACTGATAAAAGTAATTACATGTTACCCAGACGATTTAAAGCTTTATTTATGTTAAACATTTATTAAATAAACATGTTGTCGATGACTGGAAATATGTATATACATTTTATTTAAGAATAGTAATGAAACAACACAAATCGCTTAACAGAATTTAAGCATTTCCCTAATACACTAAAAATCTTATTAGAATTTTACAGTCTCATTGTCAGTTAAGAAAGCATCAATGAGCAATCGATCGGTCGACCCGAGTATCTAAAATTGTCGAGCGAGGACCAAATAGAAATAGATAAAGGCCTGATTAGAATTTAGGTTACTTTATCATTATATATTTGTTGTTTCTTTATTTTACCTGTACGTCTAAAACAATATATTACGATTTTAGCGTTATCTATACAACTATACGTACGTATACGTACTTGAACAGATGTAGTGTCTGCATAACTGCCGTCGTATTCCGATCCATCGTGCAAATGAGCACCATATGGTCCCACTGATCCCACTACTAATGGGACATCACCTATATAAAAAAATAAAAAAGCTATAAACAATTTTTACATGCGCGATATAATATATTAACCATTTCCATTTTCCACATATACATTAAGCACTCGTGAAGCGTAATTAATGCGTGCTTGCACCCGTCCCTTGTGGGACACAACCCAGGCTTTGTTAATAAAATGCAAACGATTTTGTAATTTACGTGTAGATTTTATAATAAACATGTTTAAGCTTTAGTAAGAGATTTAAAACATATGTCTTACCTGCTAGAGAGTTTTTTTTATATTAGGTATTGTGTGTATGAGAGAAATAAAATAAAATACATACCATTCTGTATATAATCTTGATATTCTTCAAGATACAATGTACGCGCTTGTTTAGCCAGATCTACGGCGCGTGTTATGAGGTCTAAAGCTTGTTCGGGGGTCACGTCTAGGTGCTCCACGAAGCCATCAACTGACGCCTGATACGTATTTGTAATAATTAAATCTGCGCCAGCTGCAAATCCACAATTTAGGCTTAGATTAATCTTAAATCATGATACATAAAGTTTTAATTCAATTTTTGAAGTTATACTTTTTTTGGTACCTTTGGAAAAAATTATGAGAGTAAAAATTTTACGATACGCGCGCACACCGACAGCCAAAAAGCCACATGATGAAGTTAGTTACATATTATCTCTTACAAACAGAGAGTTGTGACATACGGGATGAAATCTTTAGCTATTTTTATTCTGTTACGCCAAAGAAGTATAACTTCTTACGTGCGTACATACACTCGTAAGTACACACAAACTTTTATTATCTTAAATTGTAAATTAGAAATTTATTTTTTATTTATTTAAATACCAAATGCATTTGAACATAATTCAAGCAAAACTCTAGTGTAGTTTGCTTTACGAAACTAATTCCATAAATATTGTTGGAGTTCTGGCTCACTATTATTAATGATGAAAAGGGTGGGATTTGGAGACGTAAACATTTAATATTATTAAAACTTAGTATTGTTGCATGATTCCCAAGTTGGATAACCATCAGCTTAGAGAATAGAATATTCGTTGCTTTGAAGAAATTAATTATGTAATAAACAGTAGACGGGCCCCGAATGGAAACGTATTAGAGACTAGGGAGACGCGGTGATTAATGATGTTAGTGTCATGTATTCGCCGCTCGAGCAACAATCACCGAGTATAAAACGCGGGTATGTATTGCGAGTTCTCTCTTCTATGCAAATGTAAGACATTTAGTAGGTATTTACGAAGTTAAAGCGAAGGCATATTTCCTCGGCAACCTACATAGCGGCAATCATTACTAAACGTCAACGCTTAATACTTTTCCCCAGTCGCATAATTATCCTGCATTTTTAAGTTTACATTAACCAACTTTTATGCCCCGTTTTCATATTCTACGATCGTTGACATCAATTATTCTTTCAAATTGTCTGCGGTGTAATAACATGCTGACAAGGAACGGTGCCATTTTTTATATTATTCGTATCATTTCTCGTACATAGGCGGGCGATAAAGCAAGGCAGTAGGCTTTTCGCCTCCAGGGAGTTATTTGCTTGCAGACACTTTTCAGCTTTTCCTTATGAAAAGAAACGGTCCGTTTTGTGGCGAAGAAAAGCGCTTTCATAGGACGATGACACGAGACGGGGTCGCACTCTCGCCCTGATGCAAGGAAATGACAAGCTAAAAGCGACCTAACGTGTAATTCGTCAAAACACCCAAGCACGTATGTGTTACGTAGTGACAGAGCACTTGTTCCTATGTAAGTATTCAGCAGCGAGCTCATGTAATGTGTCTAGATATTCATTCGCACAACGCCTTTGTAACAGAATAACGCAATTACTTTGTACTTCACAGGCCTCGCTGAATAGCAGTATCTAACCAAATTAGAAGACATTCACAAAAGCAGTGACATATTGAATCTAAAATTTGATTGAACCTTCTTAGAAATAATTAAACAAGAACTGTATCATATGTACCATTTAGCATAGAGATAGATTATAGTCTGGAATAAAACAGAGGCTACTTTTTGTCCCGGAAAAATGTGCGGTTCCCGTAGGATAGGTTTGTTTTTGTTTTCATAGAGGCGAACCTGAGCGAAGCGAGGGTGAGCCGCTAGTTATATTATAAAGAAGAAAGATTTGCTTGTTTGTTTGAACTGAATATTTTTATGCCGGAAATTATCCCTTAAGAGGATGAAAATGGGGATGAAAGTTTGTATGGGGAAGCAACTTAGGGACGAACGCGAGCGAAGCGGAGGTGAGTCGCTTGTATATATGCTAATAAAATTTTGTAAGACATTTTTTATCATTGTTTATCTATACATATAATAAAATTCTAACTAAGTCGAATTTGTACATTAAATATTTTTTCGAAAATCTTATTGAAATAGTCATTATTCTCGATATAGGGGCCAAATCTATTGTTGTTAGAATTTTTGTCTGTCTATCTGTCTGTCTGTTACCGCATCAAAGAAAAACTACTGGAGGGATTTTGATAAAATTTGGTATGGTGATAGCTGGTTATCCAGATCAAGATATAGGATACTTTTTACCGTGGGAAAATATCTCATTTCTGAGAAAAAATACAAAAACTGCTATTTAAGAGTATACTAATATGTGAAACCTAAGAATTTGGTTTTTGGTCATCTGAACGCGGACGGAGCCGCGGGCAATGCTAGTCACTCATCTCAATAGTTCATACATCAAATATTTTATACTATTATTTTTTTCAAAATATTCACAGCAATATACACAATATACTCGTATATTATTTTCGAATGCCTACTTTAATTAGGAACGTAATATTTATTGGCTCTACAATAATTTAAGTGAGCCAATTACTATATTTATTATTTATTTTGAGATAAAAGCAAAATTATAATCGTAATTTGGTCGATGAATTATGTTATACATGTAATATATAACTAAATTTAGAACGATTTTTAGTTGGCATTATTCAAGCTCATTTGCCAGGATGTATTAAAACTTTCTCTTACCTCTAAGGAAGTCAAGATGAGTATTCACGACCTCGTTGGGGTGTGTATGCAAGAAGCGGGCGCTCCAAAGAGGGTCACCGTCAATGACATGACCTACGTGACAAGAAAGTTGCGTTGAGAATCCACCATCCAGGACAACTATATGTGGCGGCTCTAAGCTCTCTTCATTTATTGGAGTCATGGTTTGAATCTATAACAAAAAAAAAGTATCTATAAAAAGATAAACATTACAACTATAATTAATTAAAATGTTTCGGTTTAATTTATAGAATTTTGACTAACTTAACTATAAAAATTTATATACATAGACTAATTCATAATATTCGAGACGAGCGTCGTAAAAGCGCGAGCGACTCACACACGTGTTTTCCCTGCGCCGCGCTGCGTGCATTGTCAGTTGATTCACTTATCTGCGCCTCTACAACTGAGTCGATAAACATAGCAAAGTATTTACATTATACAAAAAAGAACCTTGTTGTAATTTATATACGTAAAAAAATTTAGTATCATTCAGTAGCTATACAAATTGGCTGAATATAATAAGTAACAAAGTAGTTATAATTCTATATAAAAATAAATATTTTAACTGTGTATATTATAATAAATTTTAATAAATTATAATTCAAATGACGAATGTCACTCCCCATGCGAGTTTGTTTTATACTTACATACTTGTCCCCACTCTACGTAGACCGCATAGTTTTAACATACTGTACCGGCAAAGGGATAGTAAAATCCATATCCATACTAATTATAAATGTAAGAGTGTGTTTGTTTGTCTTTCTTTCACGTCGAAACGGAATGACGGACTGGCGTGATTTTTGGAGTAAAGATAGTTGGAGAGCCGGAGAGTGACATAGGCATTTTTATCGCGGGAAATTATCCCATTCCCACGGGAAAACAAGTTATAATACAATCCAAAAATTTATTTCTGATCAGAATTACTTGAAACTTGGTATTAATGCTCTTCACTATAAATAAATAAATAAATACGTGCTTAGCATTTTTCGAAATTCATCCTATAAGGGGGTAAAATAGAGGATGAAAGTTTATATGAAACCTTTTTGGATATTTTTTTTTTGTAGTTTTAGCGCGAGTAAAGCCGCGGGTTCTTCTATTTATAATATAAAATTATTGGTGCGTATTCTAATTTTAATTTTAAATCCCTTATACAAAATTTTATTAAATATGTGAATTGTGTACCAATGTATATATATCATAATCTAATATATAAAAATCTCGTGTCGAACGATTTTAATCGATTTTTTGTATATTTGGTAGGTATGAAAATAATTCGTAAAATATTTTTTACCCTCCTACCACCACTCTCCATCTTTTAGTCGCGATTTTTGTATGAACATTATTATATAAGTACATAGTAACATAAAGCCAAAGAGTTTATTTTTTATAGATTGAACGTGGACGTAGCAGCGGGTTCTGCTAGTATATTATAAGTTTGACATAACTAAATACATCAATTATCTGTGTAATGTCCTGTCTAATTTAACGCCAAACTTCTAATACCTATGTCTACGAATTTAAAACAAATATATTACTAACATAGACGGTTTAATTTTGCCCCATTTACTTTAGTAGAGTATCTAGTAAGAATTAGACATTAACTATTGAAAAAGCTGTGAATTTTCGTTATGCCTTAGCAAGGGAGATAATTTAAAGAGAACCTACTAAGTTTGTCAAGAATAAATAAAAGTATTAAGTATTTTGTATTTTGTGTAAAGTTTTGTGACTCTACAATTAATTACACATAATTTTTCTAGCTCTTACATTTTTTGAGTTATAAAAAATATGACCTTTTTGTCCCTCATATTTATACAACTATAAGTTTTCAATACTTTTAGGACACTTGAAATTTTCTCATTCCAAATCCAAATCGGTCTACTCATTGGCAAGTGATTCACTTATCAAAAAAGCATTCCATTTTTATCTCACTCTTATTAACTATTCTCGGTTATCTACTGGGTTCACACAATGAGTTGACATTAATTTTATTTCATATGGTTTTAAAAAGACTTTGAATTAACTTCGAAGAAATACAGTTTTTTCATTAAAATTTCGATTTCAGAGCCTATTTCACTGGACTATCATACTCTTTATAACACTCTTGTAACAAATTACGAGGTCGTTCAAAAATGAAATGGGTTTTGGCAATTATAATTTCAACCAAAATTACTTAGATAGGTTATATTAGATATTGTATTTAAAAGTATAAATAACATATATGAAAAATATAATATGGTTATATTTTAAACATTTTATAAATCTTACAAATTATATTATATTTTACTAGCGACTCACCCTCGCATCGCTCGGGTTCGTCCCTAGATTGATTCCCCATACAAACTTTCATCCCCATTTTCACCCCCTCAAGGGATGATTTCCGGGATAAAAAGTATCCATTGTCCTTCCCAGGATCTCAAACTATCTTCTTACCAAATTTCATCTAAATCGGTTCATTTTCACTTTACCTCTTTATATTATTAGTATAGATTATATTGTGTATTGAAGTAAAGCTTCTTTAAAATCATTGTGATTTGAAACTCGATGAAACGAAAATGCGACACGAGAAAGAGACAATCACATAAATATATAGGATTAAACCGACGAGAGAATGAGATAGAATACATTACTCGCTATTATGACTACTTGTTACCACGATAAACGTTGTTATTGTCTGACAAATGATATATAATATTTTTTTCCGTATAATATGACATATATATGATTTTTTAGAAATAAATATATGATTGTCATATGCATGACATGCCTTATTTAATTATTAATTTGTTTTAATTTAATTGCGATGTTTGCCAAAGAAGTTTTACTTCAACCGCGCGTAAAGGTTACACGAACCCATTTTTTTGTACTCATCTATACCTAATACGATTACCTCTTATATTATGATTTATGACTATGTACACTTGTACTCCACGTACATCCATAGGTATATTATATATGTATAAGAACTTCGGTAATAAGCAACTCTCTGTTAAAGCTCTGTTAATTAGGAGCGTGAAATATTGAGATGTTCCCGAGTTTCTTCTCAGAGAGTAATGCGATCAATATCATTAAAGGTTCACAAATGACGTCGGTTTTTACCTATAATTTACACCCAGTATTAGGTACAACAAATATAGAAAATGGTGGTTAAAATCTTAAAAATAAATCTTAGTAGGTATTTATTTGTTTACAATTACAGAAAATATATTGTTGTAGCATAATAATTATATTTACGTCTAGGGTATAATAGAGAACGCAGATTAAATGATAAATACATACATACATACATATATAGTGTTGTAAAATGTACCTAAACACCAAATATTTTGTTTATTTCTACAAGTAACAATTTATACTTTACAGACCGTTATTATTGTTACCTACTTTTCGAATCATTGGCTATTTGTAGAACGCTGCTTGTGTTTTTAATTCACAATCTAAATATATATTTTTGCCAGGGACATAGAGGTGATTTTTTACATCGTACGCCATTCCAAGCGACTTCTCAAGGTTTTTCGTAACATATTTTGTCCCTTACACGCGTTACTTTAGGACACGTAGTTTTAAATGATACCATAATGTTTGTTAATTTCTAACGTTTACTGCTTTCATCGTGAATTAAAAAAGCAAAAATATTAGAAAGTCTCAATGAAACATAAATCAGTGCAAGAAAAGCTCAAGAAATATAGCTATAAAAAGATGGAAAACTTCTCGACTAAAATATCCTTTTTGGCGACAACAATATTTTAAGTGTCATGACATCCACCTGCTCGCTCGCGTCGAGTTGAGCAAAGGTAATCGCTCGTAAAAGCATTAATGGTTATTGTGTTATGATAGACAATTGATCCGGACGTACACAATCTATGTATACATCTATGTAGTGTGTACATTGTACATGTTTACATATATTTTTTTTTATATTTTCATTACTCAATTTAGAGTAGGTATATGTTACTGAGTTATGTCAGAAAGCCATTCCGTAAAATTAAATATTTATAACTCCAATTCTTTTAAATTTAAATCTTATATAGTAGTAATAGAATGCTTTTTCGTTTAAAGTTTATAAGAAGTAAATACGTAAAATGTTTTTAAAATTAATATTAAACAATGAATTTACGCTAAAGATACTTGGAGTTAATTAAGATGTAGCTAACTGACTACAACAGGTTCCGATAAATCAACATGTAGCATATTGAGATTCTCACGATATTTAATATTAAAAAGATAATATTGTAAGCAGCAAATGATTTCGTTTAACCTTGACAAATGTCGGAGATACATACATAATTAGGTTTTTAAGCGCCTCTCATGGTGTTATGATGCAACCTAAATATGAATTCGTTGTGTAATAAATGAAAACTTAATATTAATGTAATTATACTCACATTTTATACTTTATATTATACAAGCTACTATACTTTTATATTAATAGCACCGAACTAATATTACAACTCCGCCAGTTTAGATCTCATCGTAAATCGACGCGCAAACAAGCACTAAAACACGCGTATCGCACGTTGTGACTACAACTACACAACATCCACGCTGAAGCCGATCGCTAGTTTTTTAGACAAAACTTGACCGTTATAATATTTGTTTTATGCTAATGCCGGATACCTATTTATTTAATTAAGTGTTTAAACCACGTGGCTTTTAAGCTGCAGCATGTTTCAATAAAAAAATTACTTAACACTTTCTTGTATTGTTTTAATAGTTATCAATTATTTAACAGACAGAAATGCAGTTTTTTTCTATAACAAAATGAATTATATAAGATTAATCTTAAATTGTAAAAAGCTCTTCCCATATAGATTGTTATACAACAAGTTAATAATTTTACAAAATATAAAATAATTTTAATATTATAAATATTTTGTGTCACATAATGCTACACGTTACACCGTATTTTTTCTACAGTTTTAGTAGTCAGATCCACTGTGCGTTTATCAACGAGGGCTGATTGGTTAAAATCGCGCAGTTCAAAAGACGTGATAGATATTAATAGAGTTATCAGTTTGGAGCAATGGACTCGAGGCCGCTACCAAAATACGGTCCACTAAGTATACTAATAAAATTTGTACAATACAATAAGAGTTTCCTAATAGATTGCTCAGATATTTAAATGGAAAGTTGAGTAGATTGGAATACGTAATAAATTATACAATGTATAACTATAATAAATAAAACGCTAATACATGAGAGATCACAAAGACAGTCTAAACCAATAATATTTTATCTCTATATAGATATAATACAGTAGAATAATCTTATCTGCAGTTATTTTAAAACTTTTACTGCTCATTTGGTAACGTAAAGTTGTCGCTAGACTGATCAAACACACTATGTATGTATGTATTTGTATGCTAATACCGCTATCGGTCATTCACTCATTGGCATTACGCGGAGCGGCGTCCTCATGTTCTTTAAAAATTAGAACAGAATCACTCACACTGTGCCCACTGTGGCCATAACAAGTTTTGGCACGCATTCAACTATAATACCTACATGCACGTTTAGCGTGATCGCAGCTCAATAAAATGTTATTTTAGTTAAAATTGACCTTATTTATTACAAAAAAAATATAACTTTATAATCACAAACTACACATATTATTATTAAATGTTCAGACTAAGGTGTGATAATAGCAATAATTCTATAAAGTTGTCAATATAAAAGCCATTAATTTCGATTTACGATACTTGATACTTGCGATATGATGACATTCAAATACGTTTACCTAATTGCCCACAGTTTTCGACTATGTAGATAACTCTTTTTTTTAAATCAGGTGCAACTTTATATAATACTAGCATTGCCCGCGGCTTCGCCCGCATTTAGATTACCAGAAACCAAATTCTTAGGTTTTACATATTAGTATACTCAAAAACTTATTTATTTTACTTTTATAGTATACTCTTACATAACAGTTCTTGTATTTTTTTCTTAGAATTAAGATATTTTTCCGCGGTAAAAAGTATCCTATATGTTGACCCCGATAATCAGCTATGATCATACCAAATTTCATCAAAATCCGCCCAGTGGTTTTTCCGTGATGCGGTAACAGACAGACAGACAGACAAAAATAATATCGATAATAATGTCTATTTCAATAATTTTGAAATGGGCAGGGAGAACAAGAAGTATTTAGTATACTGCATAGGCTAAAATAAGTACGTACATTTTTTTTCAGCTAATTATCTGAAGAAGAAATATTTATTGCATATTAAACATCAAGAAAATAATTTTAAAAAATCATTGCAAGCGGTTAATTATATATTAATAGTGATTCTATATTCATATCTCTTTCAAAAAATTCCTCTATTAAGAAAATTTAATTTGTTTTTGCTGAAAACGGGCACCCCGTGGATTAATATTTAATTTTAAATAAAACTATCTTTTCGGACTTATTTTAAAATGTCAAATATTCGCGTAAAACTAAAAAAATATTAATATTTAATTATAAAATAAAACATAGTAATAATATATATTACTAAAAATAAAAACCCGGCAGATGTGAAATATTTACATTAATATTAGAATTCATAATTAATAAAAACCCACAAGCAAATATAAAGAAAAGTAGAGTTTCGTTAATAAAATCAATTTATTTTTCTTGTTATTTTAATTTTAATTATAATTATAGAATTATATACTCGCATTCATAAATAGAATAGATAAAATATTTATGTAAGTATCTTAATAGAGCCTATTTTACAATGGAGCGTGTATGTATAGTATATGCGCTCGCACACACACGACACAAGGGAGTCGAGACTCGAGAGGGGCATGATAGCCGCTACCGCTTGCCATCACACCACGGTTTTACTGTATTAATATAATAATAATGTAATAGATGTTTCACATCAAAAAATTATTACGATTTACATTTCATTCAATTTGATTTTCATACTTTTTGCATACATAACATGTATAATGTATATCTTAATTAATATTAAATATAAAGTTAAATCTGTTTAAGGAGTTATCGTAAAGGGCTTAAAGTTATTTTGATTATTAGATACGATGAATTAGAGAATAGACTTAACCATAATATTTGAAAAGAATACGATTTTTATAACATTGTTCTCTAGTGGATTGATTCTTGAGTAGAAATCACAATAGCTGCCTCATGCAAGTCAATTACGCCTATCAGCCGCCTGGTTTGTGTTTGAATTCACTCACTGATACAATATGAATTTGATACAAGCGGGTTAGTTTACACGAAACTATCTAACATGATTATACCTTCTGTTGTGGTGTGAGTTAAAATTCTATTGCCTCGTTTAACTTTAGGCATGTTTTTAAGTATATATACCGACACTCATAATTAGGTATAATATTGTGTTTGTTTTATACTGCATTAAATAACAAATTAATAGCGTAGGACATGACACTCTTATTTAATCTATACATATAATAAAATTGTAACTAAGCCGAATCTATAATTTTTAGAATTTTTGTCTGTCTGTATGTCTGTCTGTCTGTTACCGCATCACGAGAAAACCACTGGATAGATTTTGATGAAATTTGATATGATTTTAGCTGGTTATCCGGGTCAACATATAGGATACTTTTTACTGCGGGAAAATACCTCATTTCTGAGAAAAATTACAAAAACTGCATTCTAAGAGTGTACTAATATGTTAAATCTAAGAATTTGGTTTTTGGTCATCTGAACGCGGGCGGAGCCCCGGGCAATGCTAGTACGTCATATAAACTCTACAAGTAGGTATTAAATGTCCTTATCTTTTATTAAAACTCTATACGAGTATTTATTAACAGTTATTATAACAATCATGCGTGTATTAATTTTGTAGTACCTACTAAGGTGTAAGTTAATATTGGTAACATATATGATATAGCCACACTATACTTAAAATGAATCTTTCAAATCACCTAACTAAAGAAATAGAAGTGAGTATTTTAATAAAAAGAGCACGTGAAAGAATCAATTCTACAATCTCTTATTAGAACAAAGCAAAAGCTTTCGCTACGTTTTGCGGTAGCACTGTCCTAGAAATTCGTTTATTGGTTTATTTCGAAGAAAACGATAAGAATAACATAACAATGATTTTTCTAATTAAAATTAATATAAATATTACTTTTCAAATGGCTAGATATCGCGCCAGCACGGCTTATTAGCATTCACATTTCAATTTCTTTGTTTAAACAGTAAAATTGAATATTGAGAAAGCACTGCAAAAATCCATTTCGAGATCTGAGCATCTAGTATTTTCTATAGCGGAGATATTGAATAATATATGCTATTTACGATGATGATTTGAGGTTATGTAATCCCAGTGCGCTGTACACTGCAGATCGCATACGTACTGGTAACGTGGATATACTGTAATATCCCTACATATATCTCTCGTATCCTTTTGTTTATTCAAACAAACTCCATTTCTTTGATTCTGTGAGATTCCGTCGGTGATGCCTATGCTAGTGAACTTTTAATATTATTAAATATTCTCTAAAACTTGCAGTTGAAAATATTAATTAGTATCAACTACATTCAAGAGTAATTCTGAAGTTAACACTTTCATAAAATACTCAAATTCAAATTATACACAAAGTTTTTAAATGAATATCGCTTTTAACATGATTATTAAGACAGCGAGTAAAATTTTATTATAATCATTTCGTTTTTCCACGACCGGTTTGTGCATTTGAGTCGAGACGTTTCAAACCCGCATTTTTTCTACGCTATTACTTAGGGTAAACTTTTTAGGCCACCTACTTATGTAAACACATTTTACCACAACGTTGGTGTTGACTTCAAAATTTTTCAATTGTAAAATTTTATCAATCATTTTGGTAACATATTCCCTATTGCCAAGTATTAATAGCATTCTTTTTAATCCATCAAACTATCGTTTGTTTCTACATTTTGGGTTATCCAATGTATTATACAGAACTTCTAACAAGTCACAATGTGAGTTGTATCTATAGAGATTTACTTTTTTGGTTGACACTTCAATTAATGTATGTTCCTGCTTGTATTCCATGAATTTGAGGTTCTGTTACCTTTTGGGAAAATATTTACTTAATTACGAGTAGGGTACAAATTTTACTTGTGCACTCAATGGATCTACAAAATGTTTACATTCACGGAGCTGAAACTTGAGGTATTTCAGAGCTCTACTGATCTAGACATGTTGTAACAGTCAGGATTATAAGCTTCATACATAAACTTTATGGTTTCTACTCGATACTCCATGTTAAGCCTCAATTTGTCTCTAAAGTTAAATGCGCAATCGTCTATCGTCTATGATTCGGTTGACTTTACTTATATTCAAAATAGTGACCCCCCACTCGCCTTACTTCGGCCTTAACCCGCTCATCTTTTCGTGGGTTTTTATAAAAATATCCCCTAAGAAACACTTACTCTTTTTTGGGTTAAAAGGCAACTTATGTCACTCTCTAGCCCGTAAATTATCTCTATACAAAAAATCATACTGATCTGTTGTTTCGATAATGTAATACGGATAGTAAAACAGAATAATTAAGAAGAAAAATAAATATTTTTAAAAACAAGCTGTTTAAATTTTTTTTTATTGTTTTAAAATAAAAGGGTGCACTTTTTAACTCAACTGAATCATAATAGAATGCGCAAATTACGTGTCCGTGCCATTGTCTTTTTAGGAGATCTCTCATATCCTGGGCACACGCATGCAGTAGCCAGGTCATAGTAGACTTAAGTCATTTGCCCCATTTTGCGGCTGTATACATATATATATATATATTAAATTTTAGTAAATAATTGTAGTAACGAATGAATATTTATTACTAGCATTGCCCGCGGCTCCGCCCGCGTTAATATGACCAAAACCAAATTCTTAGGTTTTATATATTAGTATACTCGTATTAGTATATTAGTTGACCCGGATAACCAGCTATTATCATACCAAATCTCTTCAAAATCCCTCCAGTGATTTTTCTGTGATGCGGTCACAGACAGACAGACACACAAAAATTCTTAAAACTATAGGTTCGGCCTCTGTTACTTGTTAGCGATAATAATGTGTATTTCAATAAAATTTTCCAAAAAATATTTAAAGCATTCATTAAATTTTAATGTATCTATAGATATAACTAATTTATGAAGCCAAATAGATTGTTTTTTGATAATTTAAATACGGGCGGGGCCGCGGGTAATTTAGTAGTAATTCTAATAAAATCATAGAAAGGTCGAATTTGTACATTCAAGTTTTTGGAATTAAAACTACGTATTTTAAAGACACATGGCGACATCTATTGACAAATATCTAAATAATACAAAAATTAATTTCATTGAAATAATTTTTTTAATGAATAAAATAGTGCTATTGATATACTTTTTCAAGATTAGCTATTTTTAATAGTTTTTGGCATATTTAGTAAGTTAACTTGCTAAAATCTATATAGTATCATCGTTTTTTTATACTAACCAGTTTTTGTATTTTTTCTCAGAAATGAGATATTTTTCTGCGGTAAAAAGTATCCTATATGTTGACCCGGATAATCAGCTATGGCCATACCAAATTTCATCAAAATCTGTCCAGTAGTTTTTCTGTGATACAGTAACAGACAGACAGACAGACAAAAATTCTAAAAACTATAGATTCGGCCTCTGTATCGATAATAATGTCCATTTCAATAAGATTTTCTAAAAAATATTTAATGTACAGATTTGCCTCAGTTAGAATTTTATTATATGTATAGACTACAACTTATAATATTAATAAAAATATAAGAGATTCTGTCTTTTTACCCGACTGCGGCAAAGCCCAAAGGAGGGTCACATATTTTACCTGTATGTAAGTCTGGTTCAATGTTCCCTCGTAATTACTAAACGGCTTAACCGATTTAAATGAGTCATACGTCGTTAGATTTGTCTTGATACCATGAGTGTCATAGGTTATATAGATATAAAAATCAAAATGGCGGATCTTAAGCGTCAATTTGTGTAACTCGACACAAACAAAAATATATAGAACTTATATGCTTAAAAATAATTTAGAATAAGAAATTGTTTAATATATTAAATAAATATGTAACTGACCAAAACTAAAAAGATATTAAATAAAAAAAGAAATGAAATTAATAACCCGACTGCACCAAAAAGATGAAAATTGAGAACACGTTGTCGAAGGGAGAGTCAGAGACTGCACGATTGACGGAATGCAGAATAGGTATTATACAAGTAGCAAGACAGCAAGGATAAAACATGTAAGTATGTCTTCGACAGCATAGTACATACTGCTATGTTCCTTCGTCAATTTGTCCTCATATTTTTAGTTCGCTTTTTAAGCATTCGGGTTTTTTATTTTTGTTAATTAATATTTTGCTATTACTTTAACGGTCAAGATGAAACATAATCTCAAATATGATACGGTAATGTTTGTAATAACATTTTTCTTTAAGTGTTTATGTTGTTGCAATTCAATTATTTTTAAATAATGAATATGTTTGTCAACAGTGCCACTGAAATATTCGATTGGTATTATTATAGATTATTTAATTTTTGAGAACTTTATATATTTAAGTAACAAAATATTTTGATAAATCTTTTTTAAAACAACCATTTACATTCAAGTTCAAAGCAATGAACTTCACAAAATTCGTACAATTACTTACTAATAGACAACACACAGCCTAATCTATTGTGCCTAGAAACAAAACATTCCTTATATTCCTGTATTTCTTTTTCTTTTTTTTTTGTTGTTCACTTAAAAGTTTGTATTAATTTATGAAGTTACATAAACTAGACACACTGTATTTTATTGTCACAGCCATAATAGAACAAGAAATATATGGGAAAAGTGGAGAAATGGGGAATAGGTACCTTATTTAAAGGACTTAAATGAATAATAACTCCAAAAACGTAATTAATTTTTATTGCAATAAAAACTTTCTTCAGTTATATTAGGACTCATCACTTTACCTAATTAAAACTTTCTGCAAACAAATATTTATAATATATAAAAAATAACAATAAGCTGTCTGTCCTGATAATTAAGATCAGATTAAGGTGAATTAATAAGAATGACATGAGTTAATAAAACTAGAAAATTAAATTATATAGCTCACAAATAGATCCTTTATTGGATTCCACCTCTACGATACTTTTCATATCTCCACTTTTTTAAATCACATAATATTATACCTACGAGAATGAAAGCACTAGGCTTATAAAATATTATGCAGTAATAGATTTATATTATTTTCCTATTTAAAGTTATTATTTTAATATTTTCATAACATTTTATTAGTCTATTATTTATTTTATTGCAAAATTAAATTTGATAAATTAATGAATAAAAACATGTGCTATATTACATCTATTATATTTAATTTAGTCAGATATTATTACTGCACTTAACTGCAGATATAGGATTCTTAGACAAGATAACATTCTGCATTAATTTACGCTTTTAAAAACTAAAAAATATATATGGGAACGCCTCTTGTCTATACGTCATGAACACCGAACTCTATATAATTGTATTAGTATTTAATTTTACTCAAATATACTTTGAGGCTTTTTTATCTATAATACAAGAAAATAAAATGTTAAAATGCTTTTAACACGATTGCTAGAAAATTTATACATTTGGTTTACTAAAGAATTTCTTACTTACTATAATTGTTATTTATTAATTCGAGTTGAACTATCTACACTGCAATTTTAATCTTTGCTGTGTACTTTAATATATAATAGAATGTTTGCAAATATACGAATTTAATTACTAAATGGGCAACGGAAAGTGGAGAATGTTTACACGGCTCTGGATATTTGTAATTGTGTTGCTAAACGCACTGGCGGCGCTCGGTAGAGCTCCGGACGCGAGCTCGCACATTGCCACTACCTGTGAAGAATTCGAACGAGATGCTCAATTCAAACCTCATAAAATAGTTGATTCTATGTGGAAAATTATCTACTTTTGGTCTGACACAACAGAAGTCGGCCCTATTATATTCTCTTTAATCGAAGAAAAGGTTAGTTATCGAACAGAATTAATTAATACGAGATTACTAGTAGATAGTTTTTCCGCGCTCGACTCGTGTTCGTAACAGTAAGTAGCTTATGTGTTACTCCAAAGTCTGTCTGTGTACTTTAAATTTCATCTAAATTTGTCCAGCCTTTTCATGAAGGAGTAACAAACAAGCACACATTTTTAATAGTAAAGCTTTATTTTATGTATTAACTAGCACCTCACCCTCGCTTCGCTCGGTTTCGCCTCTAGAAATACAAAAACAAATCTATCCCACGGGAACCATACATTTTTCCGGGATAAAAAGTAGCCTATATGTAATTCTGATGTTTGAGCTATATTAATTTATTGTAAAGTTTCATTAAAATCCATTCAGAAATTCTTGCGTGAAAGAGTAACAAGATCCAAACATCTATAGTCTATACATATGTACATTCAGACATCCTCACAAACTTTCGCATTTATAATATTAGTAGAATAAATTATTTTTTAATATATTGTTAATTAATATATTATTAACATTTATTAATAAATCAGGTTACTTAAGTAGACTTCCGTCGCCTTTAAGGAAATAATAATTAATTTCGCAGAGACTTAACAGATTCAAAGCTGTAATAGATGCCTTATACCCCGACTTAGGTGTCGAATGGCACAAAGCGACGGCGATGATGGAGCCGCGGCCGGGGGTTCAAGTACTACTTCTTTGCGGTGGCACGCCGGGTGCATTTCGAGCCATCATTAAAATGGAACAACGTGATAAAGGTAATTACAAAGGTTTTACTTAATGTGAATTAAAAGATGAAAAACTAATGTTAACATATTTCCAACTACTTTTTTCTATTCAACAAGAATTTGTGTAAAGGTTTTAGGTACTCTATAGTAAAGTGTATTGGTATTATATCTATATTGGTGTATATATGCAAGCACTCCAAACACTTTTTAGCCCTTGTCAAGATAGAAGTGCGCAATAAAGGTGCGACAGTAATGCTGCCAGTACATACCCTCCCGCGCGCCATTTCCGCTCCTAACTTTCACGACTTGACTCATAATGATAATAAACAGGCCGCCTTTTAAATGTTTTTTCCAGATTTTTTTGCTAATGTTTATGCCGGTAACGGGGAAACTCGTTAGCTGACAGTAAAATATTTTATATTCTATACACTTAAAAAGGTTACCCGGTGGAAAGTCACTTATACGCACGAGAGCTGTTGTAGGAAGGTCATGGTCGTAGATTGTTATTTCTGTTTGGACATCTTAGGTACTAAACACTCAGGAAAATATATTACAGATAGAATAGTATATTGTTTTTAACTTTGTAGTCTATATAAGACATAAGTTTATTAAAATATTTTTTATAAAATATACTATTTGTAGGAAACACTTGTAGTTCCAGCCACCCAGTCCTATCTCGAGAGTCGTCCAATAACTAGAGCTTATTAAGTGTATTAATAACTAAATCTATTTTAAATTACTTATAAGTATGCAGGCACTAACGTAGTTTTACATTTTCATCCTAACATTAAAGAAAAATTAAATATGATAGGTATCCTTCTAATTAGGAAAAACACGGATTATTAAATGCATATAAGTTTTTCTTTTTTTTTCTTGTTTGCATGCAGGATAATGTACGTATATAAGTCGTCTTAATCAACTATAACATATGAGTTCCTTAATAAAATCAAATTCCATTACTATGCAGAGAGACCGAATCCGGAACCGCTTATAAAAATGGCCGACGTGAGAATGAAGCTGAAAGGACGGTATATTGGAATGATGTGCTGTGAAGATCTCACTGCTTTTGTATTAGTTAGAACCAGTGAAGTACCGACTACAGAAAAAGAATGTGTTGAAGCTGCTACATCCCTCGGCCTCAAGGGTCCAGGAGGCAGATCATATATTTACATAAAAAATGTAACCCGTAATGAACTTTAGTTAATTTATATCTTTAGTGACTTCACGTAACAATTATAGTAAATATTTTACTATAATTGTTACGTGAAGTCACTATTAAATATTTTGCCTAATAAGACTGTAAACTTGTGGTAAGTAAACAATTATTGCTGGCATGGTAGTAAGTTTGTTCGAATGATAATCCTTGCGGTTAAGAGCAGTGATGCGGTGCACCACGAAAGCCGCTTGCAAACCTATTTCTGTTTCTGCATATCTACTTACATACAATAGACGACACGTTTGGCTCGGTTTGTAGCGACCCCACTTGCTGTGCCAGTGGTCGCGGGTTCGAGTCCCGCTGGGGGTATTCATTTGTATGATGAGCACGAATGTTTGTTCTCTAGTCATGGGTGTTTATATTTATAATATGTATGTATTTAAAGTTATATATGTGTAGTGTATCAACTATCTGGTATCCAAAACACAGACCTCGTAGCTTACCATGGAACTAGATGGTGCTGTGTGTTCATGTCCCAACATATTTATTTATTTTATTTATACAAATATGTAATCTAGCAGAAGCAACTTCAAAAATATTACACAACAATCTTATTCACATATTATTGTGTGTCGTATTTGTGATATAGGAATTTTATAAAATAAGTATTTTGTGTTTATAGAAAAATATTATGAGCACAGTCAAAAATGACGTTATATTTCGAAACAATTTAATACCTGTGAGGCCTGTTGGGGCCTGTAGGTACTGTCACTAAAATGAATATACATGATATTCTGCTACCTTTTATAGATTCGTAATGTTTTAGTGAATAATGTGTGTAACATGTAGTATATATTTTGTAGTCCCGATCTCATAATAAATCATTGATCCGCGCTAAATCCTTCGTAACCCTCCACGCTGGGATTACAATTATTATAGACATAACGGTCCCATCGGCAGTTTTCGTAAAAGAAATTCATTGTAAGCGTAAAAGCAGTTCAGATATGATTTATCAGTATATATATTGTAAATAAAAATATTTAAATACAAAAAAAAATTTGCAAAAAAAAATTTATAATTTATATTAAGCATTAACAAGACCTAAATGTTTAATAAAATTGCTAAGTTTTTATTATAAGGCGATCTAATTTTGCTTAATAATTTTCGATTCTACTTACAGTTTTCTAGTATTTAAAAATTATTTTAGTTTGGTTTTAAAAATTTGAAATATACCTATTGTTTTTATTAAGTAATATGTAGTATTATTACATATTGCTTTGACGGATGAATATTGTTACTGTTTCATATATCGTAACAATAAATTCCATTTCGTTATTACGTAAAGCAAATATCGCACTTCTCCCAAAGACAAATTTCAGCCGTCAAAGAAACTGCTAATGAAAATACTCATTAGTCTGCCGTTTCAAATTTAGTCATCAACACAATTAATTTAAAAAATTAGTCTTCTAAACAATAATTAATATATAAAGATATATTAGTAGCAAAGAATCCATGATTATTAATGTAAATATGTAAGTGTTTCTATTTCTTTTGATAATACCTAACTACATACATTGATACTAAAAATATTGCATTTTCTTGTTGAATTCTCCACACTAACATGCAATGGTTAAAATCTGCATTCAATAACACATATGTAGGTATCTCGAGAATCTTATATTCTGCGGAATAAATATATTTTCCTCCGAAGCACACTAGACGTCAACAAATAAGGTTATTTTTCAACGGAGGTCTTATTCATTCTTTGAGTGTACAGCCCAAGTCAACAGCTCCTTTCAATAGTATATTAAAGTTGTTGATTTATATCAGACTTACCCCTTTCAAGGGGCCATACTTAAACTTTAAACAAAGAAGGCTATCCCAATAATTATAAAACAATGTCAAAACTTTTAGAAATTTAAATGTATAGGAAATAATATATTTTACGGATTGCATGGATTTCTACCGTTGCGTATTTTGCATGGGGTTATTTTTACAATATTTTATAACTTATTTGTATTCGTGAGATCGTGAATGAAAAAATGCTAATAAGTATTTTTTTTATATTCTCTGTTATTTTGATATGAGTAAAATAATAATATACGTGTAGAATTGAGAACCTCCTCCTTTTTTTTCGTCGCTTAATAAATAGCAATTAAGTCCATATCGACGTGACAAAGTCTTTCGAAATAGGAGTTTTAGAACAGGAAAAATTTTGACTAGGCACCTACATTAGTTAAGATTGAAAATTCCTGGTATACAATTATGAGACTCATTATCGAAATTACAATTAGAAAAAAACCTATAAAGGAAATATAAAAAAGTCGCATTGGTTCGATAAAAACAAACTCCAAAAATTTTGATTAGGTGAACCTACAGTGGAAATAAAAAACTATTAAATTATTTCTTATTATAGTACTTTGAAGTTGGTTCACGTTATAAATTTTGTTTTCTGAGTTATATTAAAAAAATTAAAAAGACATGATATAAAAGAAAGTAAGTTAAAAATTCACTAGATATCTAATGAATTTTACTTTCATTCAAAGACTATTTGAAAACTCTTGAAAAACTTTTCTCAAAACATTTATTTAGGAAAAGGAAAGTTGGCCTAACTAGGACAACTTATGATTTATTCGTCGTTAATTAACATATATAGCTGTATTACAATTGTGAACCACGTATACAATTCTAATACTTTCTATTATAATTGTAATATTTTCAATTCTAATATATGTTAAAATCAATCCATAATTTTATTATAAGTATATATTCATGTTTTCTGACTTCGAAGAAACGTCATAATAAATATCTGTTCACTTAATTTTTGCTTTGTAGTTTTAACCTAATCTATCAATAATGTCTGGAAGATAAAAGCTTCAAGCAACAGAAGTTTAAAATAGTTACACCTATTTCAAAAACTAAGTTAATTACTGGTTATAAATTATCTACTATAGAGCGTTACAGCGTTGTAATATATTCAAAAGTGCTATCGTTCAGCCTCCTCGACAGGAGGCCTACTGGAAAGCTTGTTTTATTAAATGAGAAGATTTACCGTAACTTCAAATAGCATTCCGGTGTCAAAATTAAATATTTACGGAGGGAATCATTTTGGTTGAGTTTTTATCTTTTTTCAACATTCCAAAGGTAATTAAATATACACATATTCGTAAATGCACAATATTAAACTTTTAGTATTTTATTCGTGCCTCTTACATAATACCATATTTTTATGTTATCTCGTAATAAAAATATTGCAACTGTTTAATTGATTTCTTGATAATGTCTTATTTATTAAAATAAGCAGTCAGGTGTCCCTGTTCTCATACTTATATAATTTAGGAGTTGTTGTAAATTATTTGTATTGAATAAAATACTTACATAACAAACAACATAAATCTCCTGAATTCTATAAGATTGGCTCGGCTAAAAACATTTTTATATTTCTACATCAGTTAGGTAGTGTATTAAAAATATCAAGAATTCTTTCATAATATTTTATATTTCGATACAGAAACTGTTTCTGCTTGGCACAAAATAAGCTTAAGCCATCGACGGACTTATTATTTTCTGGCCAAATAAGATACCTTCGTCAAAACGGTTTTCTTCTAAATCCATTGAGTCCTTACTCTCACCGAAAAATGATACGAATCTGATAATATTGTCCCCAGCACGTCTTTCCATTTACAGTATTCCGGTGGAATTTCTATTAGTGAGCGTGCTTTTCCATTCGACGCAGCCATAAAAAAGTCCTTTGTCAAATGAATGTTTTTTGAACCTCCCGAAACAAAACGCTTAACTTACAGTGCTTGAAGTGACTATAAAACAAACGTTGTCTTTATTGATATTGCCGCCACTTGGAGTAAAATTGGAAAAATAATTAAAGTCTCGCTACATTGTAACTTAATTGTAGACTTGTTCTAGTGCACATTTTTCTTCTCTTCACCTGCACTCAACTATGTAGAAACGATAAATTTGAGCAAATTAAATTTACTACAAGTAAATCCCTTGAGTACCTACTAGGTTACTTACGTACGTCTAAACTACAAAAAGATAACATTAAGTATCACATTAATTTTTGACGCTCAAAGCCGTTTAAAGTTTTCAAAATTCAATAAAAAATATACCAAATACTTAGTCCCAAGTAATAAATAAAAAAAAATTGACAATACCTTATAACAAATGATCATTTTAACGCTATAGCTAGATGGAGTAGGATAAAGTGAAATATACGTGCCTTAGGGGTAAGATAAATACTCGACCATTAGGCTTATATAAAAATAGAAAAGATATTTCAGCTATTGAAATTTAATCATTTTTCGTAGTCTAATTAACGGTAATATTAATTTACATTAACTTTTAATTTTATATTGCTCCAGGCTATTTTACTACGTATAATGAAACAATTGTTTGTTAACTTTAAAGAAATCTATGGATATAAAAACTTTTTAACAAAAACATAAAAACCTTCAAACAAAAGCATTAAAAAGTAAAAAATAACTGATTGGTAGTTTTCATTTACTATACATACCTAATCAAATATATTCGAAGTCGGTGTGCTTTGCTTTATATGGCCTGGCACCGATTTCGAAAATATTTGATTAGGTATGTATTTAATAGGTAGGCTTTAATTACTTAGCCAAAGCACACCGATGTTATACATGCGGCCGTTAACAATTTTATACTCGTAAATCTAGTATGCTACTTTTATGAATAGGACCGTTAACATACACTTCTTTTAGAACAGATTTATACTTAGACCAATATATTTTTACTTGTACTTAAAAAAATCTCATTGATAATAAATGGTAAATTATTTTTGATTTAATATTGTAAAATGCAAAACAGGATATTTTTTTGTGTGGCGCGCTGTGGAATTGTAAAATAATATTGATTTTAACATCATCTACCATAACATATAATTACAAAATGATTACCTTACATATGAAATTTACAAAAAGGTTGACAATATTCATATTATATGTCGTATATCTAAAATCCTCTTTATATATTTTCTAAACTTAATAATCTTTTAAATATATTTAGTAGGTACACAGTACCAAAGTTATACACTTAAGTAGATATATTTTGTACATAGTAGCCTTCAAGTCAAATTCAAGGAACATATTTAAGTCAAGTAGTTGTTCTTTCATTACTGAACACGTCGCCTTGTCATGACCAAAACATCTTTGCTTTTCTCAAGAGGCAGAACCGGCTTTCGTGTCATCCACTTCTATTTTTAGGTTTCTTGTCCATATTTTACAACATTTCTAATTATTTTCCTGCGGTTTGAGAGATATACATATATGTATATGACCGCAAATGCGTGTTGAGAACATTATACTTTCTACATTTTTAAACATGTGTACCTATTCTAATATTATAAAGAGGAGAAATTTGTTTTTTTGTTTGTTTGTATCGAATAGGCTCCAAACCTACTGAACCTATTTAGATAAAATTTGGTAAGAAGATAGTTTGAAACGATGGGAAGGACATAGGATAGTTTTTATCCCGAAAATCATTCCTTAAGAGGGTGAAAATGGGGGTAAAAGTTTTTATGCGGAAGCAAACTAGGGACGAATCCGAAGCGAAGGTGAGTCGCTAGTTTACAAATAAACAGATATGAATGTCACGAGCAACCTTTAGGGTACAAAGTATATGTTTAATAAAGAAATAAAGTTAAGACACAAATGAGTCATATTTTATAAAAGTAAATTATGAAACAGAAATTGATTTTTTCGTTCTTTGTCACGAAATGGTTTCCGGAAGCTTATTTAAGAGGTTTTATCAGCATAAAACGCGTCCGAAATCTGATATCTTATTTTCTTTGACCACACCTAATGCAGCAACCAATAAACTGGTCACGTTGAGGTTGTTTATTGTTATAGCAACAACACTGGGCCAAATATCGGAACTTCTAATTTTGTTTGACGTCTCAATGTTTGGCGGAAGAAATGTTTAGAAAAATATTCTTCTTCCTGTCTCTATCCCTTAAGTAAAATTCATAAGGATGAATAATAATTAATAAATCAACAGTGCCCACACCAACATCCTTTCTACCTCAATACAGTGTGGCCCGTAGTACAGGTATAGTATTATAGAAGTAAGCTTTTGGATATTTGAAGAGTATAAAAGCCTTAAATGTACAAATACTCAAATGGTGATAAGCATTTAAACAACCAATAAGCATGGACAATTTTCGAGCGCGAGCTTAATACCCGCTAATACCGGAAATCCGCTTGGTGACCGCTGCGCCAACACTGTAGTCGAATTCATCGCATAAAATGCAAAAAAATATATATAAAATTGAAAATTAAATTTAAAAATATACCTAATATATAAAATATTTAAATAATACTTAACCAACTCCTGCACGACGCGACGGCCCAAATGGTATGTGGGCAAATCTTTAGGAGCTATCGTATATATACTTATTCAAAAACTATATAAAATAATTAATAATAAAAAAACATGTTTTTCGATTTTTATTTTAGGTAAAATTTGTACTTACTAGTTACGAGTACTATCGACAATATAAATATTACCTTTCCTATATTTATAATATGTAGACATTCTACGAGTATAACCATTGTTAAAACGTTATAGATATCGTTCATTGTCATTATTTTCTATAGATAATTGACAACTATTCTTATGATGATAATGAAAAGTGTATTCCTACCCCCTACGAATAATTAAACCTGGTAGTATTGTGATGATGTTACGTCACGCATAATCATCGCAGTCTGTTACTTATGTCACTGCACAATTCCCGAAATTTACCTTTGTGACATTATTAAAATTGTGTCAACACGAGGCTGTGGCGGCCGCCCGCGCCGGTAAGATTACAGCTCCGGCGGGCGTCACGGCGGCTGCGGGCGTCGCGGCAGTCGGCGCTCGTCGCCCGTCCGCTCTCCGGTCCAGTACATACAGCCTCCTCGCCACCCTTGTATGGATTAATCGCAGCCAGCGGAGAGCGGACCAGTGCGAGCCACGCACGCCCCGCAGTCGCTCGTCCCGCCCGGGCCGCTACGTACCCCACGCGTAGCGCGACAGCTACGAGACGTAACCTTTTGCTACATCGCGCCTTGCATCGGTGTACCTTTGACGAGGCTATTTTAAAATATGCCCTTTATTCATATAATTTCTTGTTCAAATTACGAGACCAACGCCATGTTAATATTTTACGAAAAGCAACGAGACAAAAATTAAGTGCTCCTTTTCTTGGTATTTCAGTGCTTATTTACCTTTAAGAGTAAGTATTTTCTACTTTAACAAGTTCAAATTCATCATTAATAACTGAATATTTCGTCTATTTCTAATTAAAATTAATTTAACATTAAGTTAACGCATTGTCATCTAATACAAACGAGCAATATAAATATAGAATATATTAAGTTCTTTAAGGGAATCCTACATTAAAGTTACGACAATATAACAGTTATATAGCTATTATATAAATTTATAAGTAAAAAAAAATGATTTACTCTTATTTCTTAAAAAATATTTTAATATTTATTTGCAATATTTCAAAAATATCTTGGCAAAAAACAATTTATAATTTTAAGTCATGGTAACTTGTGTTCACTTCTTAGTTGCATGACTATCTTATTAAATAAATATTTGCATTTGTTAAGTTGTTATGAAACTTCTTCAAAATTTTCTTGAAAGCTTTGAGTAAGAGTTCATCAAAAGACCGATGACTTACGTGATCAAACGAGAATGTGAAGTAGCTTGAATCGGCCGCTTTGTTTGTAGTAAAAGCGTCACTCCAATGACCTAACCTGACCCGTTTTCTGGTAATATTATTAAACAAATATTGGATGGCTAGTAGGAGGTACATGATACTAAAGATATTATATATTTTAATCAAATTTTAAACATTACAAAATACCTGCTTTGTTACTTGTGACAGATTAAAATTAATTTTTCTTTTACTATGTTTACTTTAGCCTGAACTCCTTAAATTCAATTTTATAAATTACATTTCCTTAACTGAGGAAAACCACATTTTCTTGCTTTCGCAATTCATCGCTCTGAATGCGTTACACTTAATTTTCTGCGCGAGATTCATTATAAATTCATTACACGTATTCTATCTTTGAAATTTTCGAGTCATAAATGGTTGTTTTTATTTTATTCTCTCAATTTATTTTTGCATGAAAAACTCAGACTCGATTGCAAATGGAGGCCAATATTCAATAAAAGCTTGCAATACCTACACCTCTGTACTTTTGTTCATGTACATTTTTAGGTACATATATTCTGTTCCGAAACAAAACCAGCCAAACGGAATTTTTATGTGACTTTTTCTATTCAAATTGTTTTATACCACGTCGCATCCGTGACTGCACTTATATTTATTTATTTATTTATTCATTTAAGTATATTAGCAGTAGGTATATGTATAACAAAATAACTTAACGATAATAACTGCATTAGTATAAAACTGTGTCGAAATTATTAGCGCCCGCCTCACAAGCGTCGTAAATGATAAGAAACTTAATGCTACACATATTAACAAAAGTACGCACAGCAAAAAAATTAAATATCTAATTAAACAAACAAAAATACCATGACAAGAACAAGATTTAAAAAAAAAGCAAAAAGATGATACTAGTATGTCCATAAAAATAGTCTAATATACTTATACTATTCATGGATAGGTAGGATAGGTACTACTCGTATAGACCTTATAGTAAGAAAGGAATTTTAAAATTAGTTTCTTTATTAAATAAAACTATTTTTTCGGATTATTTCGCGGATTTATTTTGATTTTTACCTACCTTTTGTTAATTGTGGGTAGGCTGTCTGTAACAACTATATCTTTAAGACATGTAACACCTCAGTCTCTCCCGTGACCATGGATGCTGTAAAGCATTCGAAACGTCGGGAACCAAAAATCAAAATAAATCCGCGAAATAATCCGAAAAGATAGTTTTATTTAATAATGTCAAACATTCGCGTAAATCTAAGAAAGAATTAGTTTCTTGATTCTTCTAATAAAGCAAAATTTTAAATTAACCATTAATTGTTTTCATTTTGTATGTATTTTAAAATCTAATAAATATTTAATAACCTGCATGATAAATCCAAAATATTTTTAATTTCTTTGTCTCGCATAGTAGTAAAAGAGAAGTTTATATATTAAGTTTTACGTCTGTACCTACTTGTTCTTATTAAATTGTAAATTTTTTATAGTTTCAGTATTAGAGACAAAAAAACTCAACAGTTTTAAGCTTTTTTGGTGACAATTTTTGTTTTGTGATATTAGACGATGTGGTATTATATTTACCTAGATTATTAATATTATTATTTTGAAGCACCAGATATTTCGGCCCTATGAGAAGCCAATGATGTATCAAAATATTGGGAAGTCAAAAGTCAAAATAACAATAAAAGCAAGTGGTATATATCCAAAATGTAGAGTATGTAAACGAGTGGGTATGTAAAATAATACATATGTACAAAGTACATATGTTAGGCTAGATTAAAAGTATAAAGATATAAGTCTTAAACTTTTAAATTTCCTCGAGTGAAAATACGAGAGAACCTCGGCTTGCGGTATCATATTATGTAGGTATACTCTCACTACATGTACAATGGAAAACTTACTTTAAATACATATTTAAATTAAGTAATTGACTGTCTATCGCTTAATTTAAATTAAGACATACATTCATGTACTCCTTAATCTCACAACCAATACGTTATTCAAATATTGAATGATGGCACGGAACATACATGGATGTACGAGTTCGACTCGTATTTGACCGATCTTTATTTTAATATTTGCTAATTAAATTTTAATGGAATCGCAGGATTACCTAAATATCAATTGGATGAGTTGAGGGATAATAAATACACGAAAACATCAATCACCCGCTGTCCGAAATTGATGAGAACGAAACTAATATAGGTTGAATTATAATTGAGTACCAACACTTAAAAAGAAATCCATTTTGATTTTCTTGATAACTCACCTTCTTACCATTATATATTTTTTATAATTTTTATTCTCATTTTTTTATTATTTTCTTCATTTTAATAAGTCATATAATAGACTAGCGAAATACCCTCGCTTCGTTCAAGTGCGTCCCTAGGTATGTTTTAAATAGATAAAAATAGTTATTGCGACCTTAGGAGATAGATATAATATATAGGCCTTTTTAAGACCTAAAATTTTTTAGTACATTGTTTTGATGTACCTATCTCTTAAAGATTAGCCAGCATTGGCCATGTGAATTTCTAAGGACGACTCGTTAGAACCGGATATTGCGTTTTCGGTTATTTTTCCGTGGGAATAAAATTTTTTTGCGTGAAATGCACACAGATATACAGACAAACAGACAAATAGACAAAGAAATATTTAATAACTATTGTTTCGGGGTCTATATTCGATACACAATAATTTACAGTCAGTTTTTAAAAATATTGTACGTACAGGTTTCGTTTTGTTACTTTTTTTAACCGACTTCCAAAAAGGAGTTTCTCAATTCGTCGGATTCTTTTTTTTATGTATGTTCACCGATTACTCGAAGATGCCTGAACCGATTTGGAAATATATTTTTTTTGTTTCAAAGGGTATGCTTCCCAGGTGGTCCCATATAAATTTTATCGAAAGCGGTTTTTTTTAAATCAACAAATAAATTATTATTTTTAATAAATTGCTTAATTGAACATGTTATTAAAAAAAACTGTCTTCTAACAAATTACCTGGTTATTACGTTATTACGTCTACACTAAAATTGGACAAATAAAAATTAACAAAAACAAGAAACGACTTTTAGGCACTAAAATGTAACAAATAACTAAACGGGGGTTTTCATTTAGAATAGATACCTAATCAGATATTTTCGAAGTCCGTGCCAGTCGACAATATTTTAAGATATGAACATCTAATAGATAAATATGTGTTTTACGTATCGAAATATATTAGATTTGCTTTGCATCGGCTAATTGATGAAGAATATCGATTAATTATATTTAAAGCCATGCGTATACCTATGTTAAGGTCTCAATGTACCACATAAGTTGATTATTTTTATCATATTTAAATCTGATTTATTCCTTTGTACATACGAGTACATATAAGTTATTGAAATGTTATTCATTATAAGCACGACGTTTGTTTAATAGATATGCTAATTAACCTCGCCTTACAAAAGACGTACATATGTACGATTTTCTTTAAGAACGCTCAGTTTACTCTTTTATATTCTTACATAATAATATTCCGTAGCGCGAAATATCTATATGAATGGAATTATATTTCCTTTATTCTGTATGTCTTACATGTTTATAAAAATGCGTAAACAAGTAGGTATATAGGCAATGGCGATTTGACTGTTTTGCCAAGTACAGGCTGTTACATTTTTGCCGCCCTCTATAATTGTCAGTATCTACCTAAGGCTAAAATCCAACCATTTGGTTAAAATTGCATAATAAATGGTTTTTGGGTATATTCTAAGCTAATTAAAGCAATCTATCATGTTCTAAATTTTTACAAAATTTCCTTCTGATTTCTGAAGACGGCTAACAAAATTACCGCCCTAGGCTTACATTACGACCGTGATTTTTCAATTAAATGCCCATCTTTGGCATTGTTATTCAAAGAAACTGAAACTCTTCAACAATTTTGACTTCTTAGTGGAGAATAATTATAATATAGTGTAGTTGGTAATATTTTAATTATTCATTGAAATAAAGCCAAAATTTCGAAGCAAATTTTTAATAAAATGAGCGACGGCACTTTTTCAAGCTCATGGATTGAAATACTATACTAAGCAAACGAAATGAAAAATATATAATAATATCTAGTTGATCTAGTAAAACCATGAGGTGGTTGAGTTTATAGCGGCCTCGGAACTTGAAAATATGTAAATTGGATTTCTACAACAAAAAAAACCTTTTTAAAATCTTAAAAGTATTAAAAACGTTCAGAATTAGCTGTAAATATATCCTTACAACATTAATATTATTAAGTACAATTTATACCAGAAAATACGTCAGTTAAAAAGAAACATAATTAATTACTTTTTATTTTAACCAATCTATAGGTAGGTACATATAATAAAATTGTAACTAAGCCGAATCTGTTTCATTCAATATTTTTCAGGAAAATCTTATTAAAATAGACATTGTTATAGATACAGAAGCTGAATCTATAGTTTATAGAATTTTTGTGTGTCTTTCTGTGACCACATCACGGAAAAACCACTAAAGGGATTTTGATAAAATTTGGTTATTATAAACTTTATATAAAAGTAATTACAACTGCACAAAATGCTTCAAAATGCGATCAGTTGGCCGCTCGAACTCAGTACCGTAGAACTCGGTACATTTTGTGATAAGCCTCCCTACTCACCTCGCTGGTAAATCTGCCACTGTATATGTATAAGTTTTAAAGTGATAATCTAATTGATATGATGATATATAAAGAAAAATTACCTATTAATATCAAGAGACTGGGTACCTAAAAATTGTGTTTTTCTTCAGAAAATACACTAATAATTTAAAAACCAAAACTCTACATAAAATGTTCTCAATATACGTCATTACATATTCATATATATATATTTCCTAATGTAAAGAGTTACAATAAAAAAAATCTGATATTTTCTAGTTATTCACGAAAGTCATTAATTAATTATTTTATCAATTCGCTTAATAGTTACACGAAGTACGTAGGACCACAAAATCCTGAAACTCTACTTGCTACTCTAAAATATTTTTCTCGTGGCTGAGTAAGCATTATTTTTTCTGCTTATAAACCACTGCAACCTTAGTCAAAAACCTTTTTCCTACATTTTACTCCGACCGCATTAGACATATCCATTATTTTGTTATTGGAATGATGGTCAGACTTGCTCAAACAATATGTCGCAGTAATAAATAAAAGATACGGCTACAATTAAAACAGTGATCACATTTGACAGACATCATAAGCCAAGGTTGTATTTTACTTTTGTACATAAAATGCACTGTTATATTTTTATTACATTTCTTTGTATTTGTAAATAAAAATTTTCACTTGTCATTTCCTATTATAAAGTATGAATGGAAAAAAATATTCTGAAATCTTGACATTGCATAGCTAGACTGCTTTCCTGGAGTAACAAAACCTATTCTTACTCACGGCGCGTGTAATCTTAAGATAATAAGCGTAAAAATGAACACTCGGTGTAAAAACTGTATTTCATATTAAAAAACTTACATTATCTTTAAAATTAAACACTAATCCTGCCTCTTCGCATTATATTACAATTATTTTAAATATGAAAAAATCTAATAAAATGAAAAGCTAAAATTTAATGAAAAAGATAATCTTGTTATCTTCTAATTTGTGTAAGTACCAAAACGTAATAATAGAGATGAATTGAGAGTAAAAAAAGGCTCGGAAAATTATCAGCCAAAGGGCTCAAGAAAAGTAATTGTATAGATAAACACATACATAGATGTCTCTCATCTTTGTGACTATATTGTTACGTTCTGTATCATCGCTACAATTTCAAAGAACAGAATCTGAACGAATTAATGTTTATAAATCCATATACCCGTACCTACTAAATGATAACTTTTACAAAAGTTTGCATATTTGTCTTAAAAATACCTGAGTGTAAATAATTTTTTATCTATCATCATAATTAATAAATATAACGGAGCTGCCTCTTCTTCTATCTTTTAAGCCATTCTGCATGTGAGTCTATGTACGTTTGTTAAATAAACAAACCAAAGCCAACGTAGACGTGATATCTTTTGAAGGGTAAAGTAAAAATAGTACTGTGTTTTATGTTTGTATAAATAATACCAACTCTACCAACAATACCTGCCATTAGCTGACATATTTTGTTTTATATTTTTGTACATCATTACGTTGATTCATATTATATTATAATATGTATTCATTATCATAATTCAAGGTATTGTATACATACCTACCTATAATTTCTTACAATATAATGTAAGTATTGTTACTACCCTTTTGACCATCCCACTGCTGGGCGTGGGCCTCCAAATACGAAGGAGGTCAGTCCACAGTTTACCACACTGACCAAGGACTTCACATGTCTTTTGAAAGCTTGTTAGGTTCTTTCAGATATGCAGATTCCCTCACAATGTTTTTCTTCACCAAGTATAAGACAAATGGTAAATACGTATGTTAGAAATGATTCGCACATGAAAATATCAGAGGTGCGAGATTTGAACCCGCTTCACTTGGTTTCTCAAGTGATTGCGTTACCACTAGACTGCCACTGTCTAATACGTATAATAAATAGAATTATATAAATCTGTCTTCTCTTTACAGCATGTATAGAAAAAGACAATAAAGTAAGATAAGGATATAGGGATTAGTCACTATTTAATACCTTTACATCCGTTGTAGGCCGGATAGTAATATACTAATTGTAGGTTACTTTTTATCCTATTATATCAAACGTTTACCGTGGTATTAGTCTGACCCATAGAGTTGTTATCTAGTATTATTTATTACCAATGTTCTAATTGTTGTAATTATGTATGTTAGCTTAAAAATATGTTTTATTCAAATTAATAGCAAATTAAATATAAATGAACTTGTACTGAAAAAAAGACAATTTATTAAAAATAACAACAAAAATGACATTATACTTTCTTAGATTTACGCGAATATTTGACATTTTAAATAAAACTATCTTTTCGGATTTTGTCGCGGATTTATTTGCATTTTTGTTTCCCGACGTTTCGAATGCTTTACAGTATCCATGGTCACGGGAGAGTCTCTCCCGAAAAGATTACATTTTTTATTACATTAAAATAGTATTATTGTTCAGCTCTGAACAGCTATTTTTTTTAGTTTGTTAAAATGGAGATACAATTCTATTAAAAATATTTGTATTTCATATAGGTAAAAGAGCAAATATACAGATACATAATACGGCTATGATAATTTACTACATAAGGCAGGTACTTATGTCATTAGTGTATTATATACTACCCACCTGAACCCCATTAGTCAGTGTGATAATACCTTCAGCAATACACATGACATTTGAAGTTAAATAATATATTTAATCAAAAATTAAATTAGAAATATTTATTTTGGTAAGAAATCAAAATTGGTAAATTGTATGTAAGAGCGCATATACCATGTGGTAGGATATTTAATTTTACAAGTTTTTATTAACTTCTCCTATCCGGGTCTGTGTAATGGAATCTTGCAAGTAAAAACCCACTTCCCAGTGTCCGATTGAGCTGAAATTTGGCACACTAGTTTAATTCCCGATACAATGCACGATTACTTTAAAGGCCGCCATTTTTAATCCAATATGGCGGAAGTTACAAAATGGCGATTTATCATTACAAACTTATGTAGTTTCCCCTGTTAGTTCCCCGGTGTCTCTCTGTCTGTTTGTAATCAAATCTTGCAAGTGACTAAACATTATTCTAAATCCAATATGGTGCCCAAAGATGGCGGACTATGTTTTTTTATGCACCCTCATGATGTGGATATCAAATGAAAGGGTTTGCTGAGAAAAATACAAATAAAATAAAAATAAATTTATTGTAATTTTTTTTATAAAAACAAGCTTTTATTGAAATGCTCCAAAAATAAGAAAATAAACTTAAAATCAAATCATACCCAATAATTTATTACATTACACAATTTATATGATATAAATGCTTGTCGCGAGATTTACCTGTGTAGATTAACAAGTATATAATAATTAATATATCTTATTATACTAATAAGTGAAGTGTAAATTAATGAGATTTCGTGCGGAACCTGTAGGCACACACATATTGTCAAGGAGATAAAATGGCCCTGACGGTTTATTTTTTAAATTTTACAATGAAGTTATGATTCAGTGTTACATTATAGATTGCTAATTTACTTTGAGTAATATACTCGTACATTAAAAACATATCTAACTATATTTTTAACATTTTTAGTTTTTAGGCAATGTTATATTAAGCAGTGACGACAATTTTGTAGCATTTTACGTATATTAATTTTTATTCATCCCTTATGCATATGTTGTATGTTTCCATTCGTACCTAAATTCAGCTTAGATAGAATGTAAATTTTTACCTGTATCATATTACATGTATATTTATCGTAAAAATGTTTATGACTAGTTTTGACCTTAAGAAATCTCAAGTAAGCCGTTATTCTACTATCCACTATCCAGTGGGAACCATTTTCTTAAACATAAAAACCAATACAAAAGGACAAAAAGAAGTCTTTTATTACTCCTTGTAAAATCTTCTAGTGAAGCCCTATTGAAGTAAGTTCAGCTGCCTTCAGCATTTCCGAAAATAAAAGGATAGATATTAAAAGACGTACAAGTCATATATGTATATTATTTTTTGAGCTATTACTTTACAAGTTCTTGGAGCATTATACGACCTAATATGTAAGAAGTATTTATTTTAAATAACTAATGAATATGACTCTCATTTTGTTTATAATTCGCATTGTATAATGAAGTTCTCATCTAAAGAAACGTTAATTAAATCACAGGCGTCGCTCCAGTCAGCACGTGCCAGTTCTATTGACCATCACTGGGTTTGGAAGCATTTCATTCGAACGTGCTATTTCTGATAGCGATGCCGGTGACTTTATCTCCCTGGCGAATAACCTCGTTTCCAAATCTGTGTACCCGAGAAACTGTTCGGGACATTGCGTGTTTCATTGCTCACTTGAGTGACCTTGAATTTATGAACTAACCCTTTGATGAGTGGCCACGTATGAGCCCTACATATTAACACAGGTAGGACGCAGTGTTGAAAAACCTTATTTTTAAGGGACTGGGGTTGATGACTAAGGATATTGCTCCCAAAATCAACTGAGCCCGAGCGTAATCTTCATTGGGCCTTCTCATACATGTGCTGCTAGACGTATACAATTTGACCGAGTATTATATACCTATTGCTGAACAACTTCCGGGATAGCGACTTACGCGAACAATAGTCTAGGGATATATGACAATTCGACATGATTTTGGTGTTCTTAGGATTCATTCTAAGACCCTATCTTATATGGAGTCTGTTAAGCATCTCTTTTAAAGTCTGTAGTGGTCTGCAATGATGACAATACCGTCGGCAAAATGTAGGTGTATGATAAATTGGACCTTTAATTTGCGTGTGTGTATGTATGTGTGCACTCACACACTTGTTTTTAGTGTTTGTTACCATCCAAGCAAAGTGAGGGCTAATCGCTAGTTTACTACATAAAATATAAAATATAAACTACATTTCATTATAAACAGAAATTTTAACATGTTTATATAAATTTCGGTTTCGGCCGAAACTGAGACCGAGGCCGAAGGATCGGTTTCGGTGTAAATCCTGTTTCGGTCGGAAACCAATTAAAATGTATTTCAAAAATGAGGTGAAGGCCCAAAGTATTTTGAATTTTATAACAATTTATAACATGAACCATTTCAATTATGAATATGTGTTTCTAATTTGTTTTTTATCCTGTTCAGAATTTTTTATGTAGTATTGCATTACATTATGTGTATATACACAATCCACCTGTGTACCAATTATTTTTAAATACTTTAGATTATAATCGCTACGACAAACTATTGTATATATTTACAAAGTACCAGCAATTTTATATTATAATATATAATTATTATATCAGTATAACTAAGTATGTACTTATAATAAAATTGTAGTTAACGTTTTTTTCTATACATCTTATATATGTTGACTGGACAAAAAATACAACTTTGCATTGAGTTTTAGTACTTTACTTACGAAACATTTTAAATTATTTTTATCATGGCCTAAGATAAAGTGACAGTGTTCAAGATTTTCTGAATATAAATAGTACCTATAAGGTATATTATTGTATATTTTTTGTTTTTATTTATATAATAACATTACTACAACTAGTATAACAAAACGATCTACAAAAAATAATTTTCTTGGTCAATTTTATTTATTCCTGGAAGCACTGTTGGATTTAATTTGCTACTGGTGCTAAAACCGTATATTGATCACTGCTTAGGTATTTAATCATTGCTTTAAACGAGTAAAGTAAACCCATTTCGATGTGGATTTTATGGAAAGTTTAAAATGATTAAAAATATTTTATGTAATATGTTTTTGAATCTTTAAATTAAAACTTGCAAAATGAGAACTTAACAACAAGCACGGTAACGCCCACAGCAACATCAAAAGCAAAGTAATAAGTAATTGATTATATAATTAGCTCTCTCTTGACTCTATAAAGTTTCTCATATAAATTAACACAACGTTACTACTATTTTCCTTTTTATAATATTATCTATATGTATGCTCATATTATTGTATAATTTACCGCAAAAAAAGTATAAGTATCATTGATAAATTTTAATTTTATAGGATGCCTTCATTAAAATAAAGGCGACCATGATTCAAGTGGATGGCTTCAAGCGGCCGTCGCCATCACCTTCACGATGCTCTATTAGGAGTGACAGTAGAGTTTTTCGACAGCCACGTGTTATCCAAGTTAATAGAGATGCAGCTACTATGATGGACGAAGAAGCTATTGAAGGTCCTTGTAGTGCAGGAGAAGGTGCTTGCCCCTCAGACTGTGAACCTCATAGTAATCAACATGGTTCACATTTTCGTTCGAGAACATTCAGTGATGGCTTTATTAGAAATACTAGTCTAGAATTATTACTCGGTGTAGACTGTGAAGCCTGTCTAGCGCTTGCTTCACAAAGACACTGTATTAATGAACAGATATCTGAGCAAGATTTTGATTTAGTATGCAACTGTAATGTCCGACAAAATAATTACTTAAATTGTTACCGGGACTCTATTAAACAACGTGGACACACTTTAAACATATATGATATTGAAAGAATTAGACGGGATACGGGGCGTGGTAGCCTAACTGTTGGATCACATAGGAGCCTTGATAGAAAACATTACAAAAGCAAAACAATAGGTGTTTCGAGCTACATATCAAAACAATTTATCTCGTATGATCCAACCAACACGTTAGTACAAAAAATTAAAAGAAAACTGTCAAATTTGAAGAAAGTGAAAGGTGATAGCATTGGCAAAAAACCCCAAAATGCTCTTCAACTCTCCGAAATGGCATCTAGTTCAACGAACTCTTTAAAAAAGCTGTCAATGTTATCTCTTGTAGATAAAACTCATAGGAAATTGGACAGTCAAAGTTGCATTTTTTCTCCTTCGAGTATGCAATCAAAAGATGATTTGAAGAATAATATGGCCACATATGAAAATTTTTCTTCAAATATTGATCAATGTTTTGACCGCCTTCGAAATGGTAACACTGATATAAGCACAGCACAGAGAAGTACAAAATTACGGAATTTTGACAATAATGATGAAATTTTTGTAAAAAATACACCATTGATCAAATTTTCTACGCTTGATAATCGTAGTCGTTGCAGAAGTATAAGAAGGCAGCTATCTTGTAATGATTTTCCAAGTGACCGATATAGAGATCGATTAGCAGACTCATGGTCGCAAGATGAGAACGCATTTGTTTCTAGAAACGCGCGTAACGATGTAGTCGATGAAACACAAACATTTGTGGAAACTGATAAAGTAGGGAGAACCCCAAGAACGACTCATGCTCATTGCACATGTAGTTCCAGCCATGACAGAATTCCCTCTATATTTTATGATACACACGTAAGTGATTTTTTTTATTATTCCATCACATTCTAAAAATATGACATTAATGTAAAATTATTCAATCATATTGTCAACAAAATGTCTTAACTAAACCATAATGCCTGAACCAACGACCTTCGCACAGGGTTTTACAGAAAAGATATAAAAATTGCTTTTTTTAGAAAGGCATCTATCTAGATACATTCAAAAAGAAAAACCTTATCTGATTACAAAATTTTATCCAAATCGTTAGAGCCGTTTCCGAGATATACCAAATAAATGTATAATAATAAAAATATACTAGCATTTTTCTGCGGCTCCGCCCGCATAGTACATTAATCACCAACATATCATATACTAAAACCTTCTCCGAAACACGCTGCATCTTATGGTATGAGTATTATTCCGATCGGTTGAGTATAACCGCACAAAAAAATCGGTTCTCTATTCATTAGTATAGAAGATAGATAGATTTGATTAATGCTCATTTAATACGAGTATAAATCTATGAAGTATAAATATTATTTTCGTCATTATACGAACAATATCAGTTATAGTTACGTAAATATTACATGAATAAAAGTCTTATTCTCATTATTAATAGTTACAGTAAAAACTAGAAAATATACTTAATGCACTTCTATCACCGAATTTATTGTATTGGAATTGTCAAAGCAAACTAATTGTAAGTGAGCCTACATTCGAGGGATTTAATTTTACTGCTACCTTTTTAAGATTTTAACGATATATTTCCTGGCTCTATCATCAAAGCACTACGTCGGTATTAAATTATTATCATTTAAATCGAATTATTATAAAACAGGTTATTCATTGCCTAAAATTAATATACCTACTTACTCCAATTTTAACAAATAAAGTATGTATTGACGTGCAAATTTAGTTTATTACTATTATCGTTTTATTTGTGATGTTGAAGAAGCCTAAAATGTACTTAGATTTTATCGAACCTAGGTAATTTTATCAAGGAGATTATTCTTGGTTTTATCACACATCATCATAATACGCTAAAGAAAAATCTCTTTTATAGGCACATAAACATAATATTACTAAAGCAAACCGATATACTACGAATATGGCCGCAAATTTATTTAATCTTGAAAGATATGAAAAATATTATAATATACATAATAATATTATAATATAAAAGAACGACATAAATATCCGAGCTTTAATAATATTTAATCGTTTATTGATCGGATACATAAGGTATAACAAATAAAACGATAAGTAAATGAGTAAAGAATGTGACTAATATATGAAATAATAGGGCAAAAAACGTCCGGCTCCAGCTCCGGATGTGACAGAGCGATCCCAAGGCAGAGTCTGTGGTGCGTGCAAGCCCACGCAATGGCTGCCGCCCACCACATCAACTACCAGCCACAGTTCAACTACCACCGCAAACTCTTCACGTAAGTGATGATTAGTATTAGTTAAAATCAAACTCAAAGCTCTCTGTAACCACAGATTGAAATAAAAAATATACTTATTTTGACTAAGAAATTAGGTAGTTTTTCCTGGTAAAATAATTGCGTGTAGCAACGAAGAAAGAAAAACAGTTTTGTAACTTTATGGCCAAATGAATTTTTCTACGATCTAAGATCCTAAAGCTATTTTGGGACAAGATAAATGAAACCCATTACAGACCACTTCTGCCATTAAAGAAATGACACAAATTAGTTAAATGTCGGAGTAATAAATATATATTATAGTATAAATGTATGTAATTTAAGCCTTTTATTATTTTAAGCCAAAAGGGAGAAAAAATTGTAGCTCTTAATCATAGGTGCGTACTATAGTAGGTATTACACATGTACAAAGAATTCTACACGCATAAACGGCGCACGATGAAGGCAATATGGGCCACCACAGGCTCCTATGACCACTTGAGGTTAAGGGCTCATACGCTGCATTAAGACATATACTCCCGAGACCTAATTTTTGCATATAGTCTTCTTCCACCTATTTATTAAGGAAGAATAAACGAAATAGAAAGTAAATTATTTCGTACTTACTATAATTATTGTTTACTTGAGTCTAGTGACTCTAATTAACTTGAACATCACTTCTCAGAATATAATTGCAGTTTCTTATTAAATAAATTTCAGCCTTTTGTATATTATATATGTGTATATATATATGTGTGTATGTATATATATATATATATCATATATGTATTTTTTTCGGTATCTACTTCCTTTCCGCACCATAGTAACAAATAAGTTAGTTAAGTATAGTAAGTATAGTAAAATGTTTATAAATACAAAAAAGTAAAATAATTGAGTGCTTTCCAATTGATATTTAAAAATTTGAGAACCTTTGGCATGACATGAGTTGACACTAAAGTAAATAACAATGGAATGATGTTGTTTATTATAAGCGTAATTGGAACTTACGTAGAGTGCACTCATTCACAGTCTTAACAAAGTGTCCTCACTGACTGTGAAAAAATTTATTCTATACTTAGTTTCATAAAATACAAAATTACTTTATCCTTTTGCTATCTAAGTAGAAATAATCTTCATTTTCATATATAATATTAAATTTAGGCAAGTAATATCGTAATTATAGTGAAGAAGATATCCCTATATGGCTATTAGTATTTATAAATTATAAGATTATGTTTAAATAAATTCTACCAAAACCATAAATACCTATAACTAATATATTGTAATATGTATAAAATTTTTATATTTTTATTAAAAGTAAAAGCAACTAAGAAAGTTTTTAAAAAAGTATTACGGATGCAGTAATAGAAAGAAGAAAATCGTTGATCAATCAAAAATAATGAAGATGAAACAGTATCAACTTATGTAAGTGTGTGTTGGAGTTTAAAGGGTAGAAGTCGATAATCATCGTTAACTTGAATGATACTTTTATGCACCTAAAATTATTATTTTACCTTAAAATACGAAATAAAACATGGACGATAGATAGATAGAAGCAAAATGTTTTTCATTTTATGAATTTATCCATCTGTAAACTCCCCACTAAACCGATCTAGTAATGTTGAGTTTTGACAAGTAGATTATCGGAAAGCTTCCGACTGGTATTCTTATGACCTAAATCGTCTTTGATATATGTGCTGTCTAAAATGTTTTATGATAAATAGATATTTAAATGGATACAAATGTGAAGTGTATGTAAAGATATAAATCTTTACATATATATCTCTCACTATCACTCGTTAGAATTCTTTTTATTTTTTTCATCGAAACAAGTACCTAGTCATAATATGTAAACAAAGTAGGAGATAGTGGCATTAGCTGGAATAATGTGAATATAATAGCAGTTCATAATGTAAAAACTTTAAATGGATTTTAGATAGTGTTATAGAAGTTATCTCGTTAATGGTGGAAAGTATGGCAGATGATAGCTGATTTTCAATGAATAGGTTTGTCAGCCTGGCATCGTCGTTGGTGCTGTGTCGCGATACTCGTACTGGTCGCGGGCACCGCTTGTGTGGCAGGCCCCCTGGCCTTGCGGGCCCCTCCTGGCGCGCCGCTACACGAACGTCTTCGCCTTGCTGAGAGACTCCTTCATGATACACCGCTTATAGATGGGCACAACGACCTTCCGTGGAATATAAGAAAATTTTTACATAACAAAATCAAAGATTTCAGGTATAACTATCCCTATTTTAAATTTTAATTGCTTAGATGATTTAATTGGTTACGTATCTAGAAAGGTTCAGATTTAAACTAATTAAGTTAATTAGTTTAAACTAGTAAGTTTACGTAATTTATCTATAGAACCAGGATAATTATTTTTATTAAGAATAAACATTAAAAATACATTTTAAATAAAACTATCATTTCGGATTTTTTCGCGGATTTATTTTGATTTTTAGTTCCCGGCGTTTCGAATGCTTTAAAGGAATGACTTTTTTTTTTGATTAATTGACTAAGGTTTTAGACGTCTCAAAGATCATTATACTATACTTGTTACACAGTGGCATTCGCGTAAATCTAAGAAAGTATTATGTTTATTTTATGTTGGTTTGCCCTGCAATAATTTAGCAAAAATATTGAAAAAATGTTAATTGCATTAAAAAAGTAGACAAATAAAAAAGTACCTTTATATTGAAAATAAACATAACACCGCAGACCTTTAATTTTTTTATTATGTATTTACTAAAATATTATTTCTTTATAAAAAAATGTTTAAAATTTTAACTACACTTTGTTTTAAGCATTGCTAGGGGAGTTTAATCGATAGAGTGGCGACGCATATGTTGCAAACTTTTATAAGGTCCAAACTTTCATCAGTTTTCCACATGTATATATAAATATTTTTCATTCAATATATATTTCAGTGCCTAAAAATTTTAAAACTTTGTAATAGAAACCATGACGATAACAAAAAATAAATGGAATGTTCTTTATTAAAAAAATCATAGATTCGACGACGACCTTCGAACAATATCGCCTTGGGCTACGAGTTCTTGGAGTCATACAGATCTGCCCCGTTTAAAACATGGTCGAGTAGCTGCTCAGGTAAGTAGATATTTAAAAAATATATAAGT
The DNA here is from genome assembly GCA_921882275.1 of Brenthis ino. Taxonomy (NCBI): domain Eukaryota; kingdom Metazoa; phylum Arthropoda; class Insecta; order Lepidoptera; family Nymphalidae; genus Brenthis; species Brenthis ino. The sequence continues at coordinate 22,529,896 of OV170225.1, read as the reverse complement.
AGAATCCAGAATACAAAGTAAGACAACGTAAGATTTGCTGCAGAATGTCATATAATTTAAAATTGTTTTAAAGCTGTAACTCTCTCACGTTTTCTATTACATGTCACTGTGAATAAAGAATACACATTTATATTCCGAAGTGGCTTCGAAATGCAATTCGTGCATGGTTTCAAATTAACTAAGAGTAAAAATATCGTATTGGTCCTTTGTTTATGGTATAGTCTATTAATCTATGATGATATAGGTATTATAAAAATGTTTAAATGAAATATTACGGTACATTAAAGCATATGAATATTAAAATAAATATGCCAAATAAGAAAGTTCTTTACATATGTAGAACAAAAGTTATATAAAACTAGTGACTAGTCGAAAGCATTTTTTTTGGGCCAGGAACTTTCGCAGTCTGTTTTTCTTAGTAAACTTTGTTACACTTACATTAAATCTATTTCTTTATAAACGATAACTTCATAGCGCTGCAAACTGTTTGCAGCAAGAAGCTGCCAAAGTTGCAATAACTTTAAACAAGAAAGCCAATACAATTAACTGTGAAAGGCATACATATATATAAAAATGTAACAAGATTGTTTTGTCTCATACAAATATTTTTTACAATTAGTTCTGGGCTGCGTACGTGCCCTGCGACGCGCAGCACCGGGACGCAGTGCAGTTGACCTTTGAACAAATAGACTTAATACAGAGACTCACAGACAAGTACCATCCACAACTAACATTCTGTACTTCTGCTGACGGTAAGTCATAACCATAAGTACCAACCCCTGTTGCAGTTTAAGACGCTTATCCTGAATAATTTTATAGATTTCGTTACATTTGTTGCCGATGATTTGGAAAACTTAAAGAATACCTTTACTTGCCTAGTGTAAAGATTGATGTAAAGTAATACATAACTTGAACTTTTTTATTTTCACAAAATTTATGGCTGATTTATATGTATGTATATGACGCTAGTACCAGCAGTACTTAGCATTGGACATCACAAATAACTTAAGGAATTAGCTGCCACTTTTGGGTTATTTTCCTTACTTAATGATAGGAGATATTAGCTCATTTTTCGTCTGGTTCTCTCATTTCCAAATGTACGAAATATATGTTTTACATTTACCATAAATTTTAACTAGAAAGAATTATATTATATGCCCCCAATGCGAGTTTTAAATGACATTTTAGATGTATGAAAAAAGTTGGAACTCGTTTTCATTTTCTAATATCAATAAAACTCGTACGAAATATTAAATGTTATTTTCATACTATATTTACTGATTTTTCTTTAATTAACCTAATTCACCTATTTGTTTCCATCTTACTTCTTCCTTCAGCGCAGCCTAAATTAAATTTACGATTTGCGGATTAGCATATAGAAGGCCTTTTTAACTCTTAAAATCTAAGCTGAATTAATTTTATCGTCTTGAATTTTGCTTTAAGAAAATTGTACCTATTTTTTACTTTCTTCTGAATGGTCATTAGTGTTACAATAAATCATGCTGCCAACGCAGAATGTTTTTGCACATTAACTACTTGAGTATTTTGAAATACGTTAATTAATAATGATTATTATTTATAATTAAGATTATTTCATTTTCTCATATACATTCCCTTCCCGATATTTTATATCACATCTTGTAAAAAAGTTGTAAATACCTATATTTATTTTTAATTTTATTTTCCTTGTAATATTTCCTTATTCGTCCAATTTCTGATGTTCAAAGCCTTAATTTCGTATATTACTATTGTCATTAGAATTGGTCGTCTGTTAAAAATTCGTAAATTCTTATTTAGTGATACATTCACATTCGATCATAAATATTATTAAAATTGAAAGTTTTATAAGTTCTGAAAACGTTTGGCTGATGCTCAAATATGCTGCTAAAGAGGAAATTGCTTCTGCTATCTTAATATCTTATTTTCTCCAGCATATATTCACTTCTAACGTGTACGGATTTCACGAGCACAATAACATGTCATAATTACATTGGCACAATAACCATTTACGATGTAAGTACGAGTATATCTTCACACTCAGTGTAGATATCAGGGGTGGAATCACAGCGAATCTCTTTGACTGGCCTCAACCCTCTTTGTAACAATTGTTCTCTTTAATAACATCTAGACGGGGAGGATTAAGAATAATTAACAAAATTCTTTCCAGTCGGTTCAATATTTTTATAATTTACTAAATAAAAAAAAATAAGCTCTTGTACAATTTTTTTTATAGCATATTTCACTTGACTTATTATTTCATTATCGTAAATTAGTATTTTTAATAATGTATATATAAGTAATTGTTACAACCAAAATGTAGTAAAATTAATAGAGATTAAAATTTTACGTAAAGAAATCTACTTCTATTCTAACATGCACAGGTATTTCCTAGAAACTTTGATACTCTATTGTCTCACAGTTTAATCGCACATCGTTCTAAACCTGGATTTCAATGAGAAAATTTTATTATGACGTGAATACTTTGAATTAAAAAACAAAATAGATTCATTTCAATCAACTAATTGACGTAGATGCTAAGTCTACAATACAAAGCGTAAATTATGTCTAGTATTAATTAAAATTTATTATTAATTGTGCATGCAATTATTGTGCATTAATAAGAAATACACTGGTGAAGTCATATATATCTATACATTTGCTTCAAGATAATACTATTATTAGAAGTCATATATATCTATACATTTGCTTCAAGTTAATACTATTATTACTGTTTCATTTTTCTATATAATTTTTCTGTAAATAAACTTTTTGCAGATATTCTGACGGCTCACGCAAATCATCGTCTTTGCTCTTTAGTGGGTGTAGAGGGAGGGCATGCTATAGGGGGCAGTTTAGGAGTACTTCGGACTTTGTACCAAGTTGGTGTTCGATATCTAACGCTAACTTCAACGTGTGATACACCTTGGGCTGAATGTGCATCAGCCGATCGACCCGAATCCGCCCAAAGAGGAGGATTATCGCCTTTCGGCAAAGTACGTATTGAAATTGTGTCACTGCATATTGTGCTTTTATTTTAATTGATTTCTTCTTAAAAACCCTCTATAAAATCCTCCTAACTGTTATTGTAAAACGCACTTAACATTGGAAGTCTAGAAGGTCTTCTAAGTAATATTGCAGGGGGTAATCAAAACAAAACCGTAAAGATTGAGACGTCGAGTAGAGCGAGTGTGCTATAATCATAAACATCCTGAGCAATATTTCGCTTTGTATGAACTCCAGTAGCTTGCGAAACTACTCTTTGTTTTACGTACGATACTTTTCGTAATATTTTTCTTTGTTGAAACCACTCACGGCAAGTTAAGCTTTAATTTTTGTAGGTTAATTTTTATCAAATATTATATTTTTATATTTTATTGAAAGTATATTTTCAATTTATTTGAAAAGACGATAAATAGTTAAACTTTAAAAATATATACAAAGAACATTTTCACCGGCAAATATTTACAAAAAATTTTACTCCCACTTTAAGCTCAAAGACACTTGTTCTCATATTCAAAGTGGTGCAATGAATGGTTTAAAGCGCCTAATGAGAAGCCTTTTCGAGTTTTTTGAACACCAAGCATGAGAGTTATAATTTTTTCGGTATTCACATCACAAAAAAATACAACAAGAACACTTAGCAAATATTATCGTTATAAGTGGATAGAATGAAAAAGATGAATTAATGACAAAACATTTAATTCATTGATTCACTGACTGTTTTATTAGTTTTATGCTATATCTATAGCCGCGTGGATTTTATATTTTAGAACCTTCTAATAAATTATTAATTCTAGTTTGTATATTTATTTATTTAATATTTCGAAATAAATCTTATATGATAAATATCATATCATTTTATATAAAATTGGACATTATATTCCATGTGTTTTATTTTTATTTGTTTCAAATATTGTAAGTGTTTGATAATTTCAGATAGTGATAAAAGAAATGAACAGGCTGGGTATGCTAGTTGACTTATCCCACGTGTCAGAGAAAACGATGCGCGATGCGCTATCGGTCTCGCGGGCGCCGGTGCTCTTCTCGCACTCCTCAGCTCGCGCTATCTGCAACGTGACCCGCAATGTGCCGGACACCGTATTACGTTTATTGGCAGCCAATAAAGGCCTCATTATGGTTAACTTTTATACCTCTTTCCTCACTTGTAAGGACACTGCAACTGTTCAGGACGCTATAGGTAATTTATTAATTTATTTACCTGTTCACATGCTATTTGCTTGCAAACTATTTTTTTAAATATATTGATACAGTAGCTTTTGATATTACTTCAGCTAATATTTACATATGTAAAATGTATTAAGTAAAAGCAAATTTAAATAGTATGAAATGCATATATATAGTATACACACATATCTGTGAATTATTTACTGATAAATAAATGTAAGAAACATATTAAGTATACGAGTATGTAATTCTATTAATATGAATTTATGATTTTCTTCTTTCGTATTTTATTTCGTAGCGCTTTTAAATGAAAATTTATTGCAATAAAATACTATGACGTTTGTGTACTTCCAGGACACATTAATCACATACGTAACATCGCTGGGGTGGATAGTGTGGGGCTCGGCGCCGGATATGATGGAATCAATTAGTAAGTTATACATCTTCATATAGTACATATGAATTGTATATCTATATCTATGTTACAGTGGCGAAGCGTCCATACAAGACGCTATAATTTTACATACAAATTCATTTTTTTAAATGTATACATGTTATGTATATATACATGTCATATATATATATATATATATATATATATATATATATATAATACGTCCAAAAATATACCATTTTTATATACGTATTATATATATATATATATATATTATATATTTATATATATATATATAATACGTATATAAAAATGGTATATTTTTGGAACGGAACCTCTGCTAAAATTTCACCCTTCGCCACTGCTATGTTACAGGAACGATTAACTTTATAAATGACTTTAATTACTTACTTAGAAGTAAAGGGAATCTCGTAAACCTGTTAATGTTTAATTTACTTGAATTCTAAGTGGCGTTAATTCAATTAATCGAATTACAATAAGAACTTTTTTACGTTTCACATGTGAGAAATTAATAACATCAACAATAATATACCTACTAATTGCTCCAAGTATTTAAAAGAGTATTTATTTAGCACCTATTCTTTAAAAAATTGCTTACTTACTCTAGCACACCGCAAGGCTTAGAAGACGTGTCCTCTTATCCTCTACTATTTGCGGAATTGATGGAAGATGGCTGGAGTATAGAAGATTTAAAGAAGCTAGCCGGCTTAAATCTCATTCGTGTACTTAATGCTGCGGAGCGGGTGTCGCGAGAATTGGCCTCTGCTCACGTAACGCCATACGAAGAAGTTGCGCCACGGACTTTAGACTCTCATAATTGTTCTAGCCAAGACATATAAAGTCTTTCCAGTAATAGATTATACTTTTAACAAGATTATAAACTGCAGTTTTTTTCGTCGCCTATCTGTTGGAAGTGGAATTTTCATGATACAAAATACAATGTATCGTATAAAATCAGAAAAAAATAAAATAAAAAAACTTCGTTCATTTTATATAAACTTGGTGACAAATATAAATAGCCAACTGGCGACTTAATCCACAGAACTCTCTAATTCAATATATCGATAAATTTTTCGAGTGACCTCAAATAGACAAATTTTATATAATAAAATAATTTATTTTTCTCTTGAATTCAAAATACAATTATATCGATACATAAAAATAAATGTTTTAAATATTTAAAACAAATCCTACCAAAATCTTACGTTTAGAATTTTTCTCAAAAATATCTCATTTTATCCACAGGTTATTTGTTCAATTTTATTATTACTATGAACTAGTTAATATTAACTCGAATGGAGAGTAACAAACTTATTCTACATGCTTACACGTAAAATAATTTGTATAAAACATCGGTAGGCTAAGTTGCCGTTATCAAATCTATTTGTTTTCAAAATTTAGATTGTGAACTAACTTGTAATCTTAAATATCCCAAGCTTTAATATTTTTATCGTAATAACTTTTTAATAATAATATATTATAGTCACCACCCAAGTCTTGTTCAAAATGTTTTTAAACCAGGGCAAGAAATTTTAAAAATGTCTAAGCTATTTCATCAAAATAGATAAAGCACTTAAATATAAATTTTCATTAACAAGAAGATAATTTGATAATAGTCTAAATTAAAATATTAATATATTATATGTAATATGAATGAAAATATGCAGTTATTTACAGTACATTCAGTTATATTTATTAATTATTATCCAAAACTATAATATATTAATTATCCATAATTATTTATTATCCAAAAGTAAGGCACAAATTCTGATATTTTTAATAGGTCTTCAGATGAAAACACCATAAGCCAGAACTAAAGAAATTACAATCCAATTATAGGGTGAGTCGCTACTTAGTACCTATAGATATATATATATATATATATATATATATATATATATATATATATATATATATATATATATACTAACTAGCGACTTACCCTCGCTTCGCTCGGGTTCGTCAGTACGCTTGCTTCCCAATATAAATTTTCATCCCCATTTCACCCCCTTAAGGAATGATTTCTGGAATAAAAAGTATCCTATCCCACCCAGGGTCTCAAACTATCTTCTTACCAAATTTCATTTGATCGGTTCAGTAGACCCAGAGATTACCCCCTACAAAGTCAAAAACTCACAAACTTTACCTCTTTATAAAATAAGTATAGATAATATTATAAATGGTGAAAGTTTGTGAGTATGGATGTATCGATGTTTGTTACTCTTTCACGCCAGAACGGCTGAACGGATCTAGATGAAATGTGGCAAAGAGATAGATAGTCTGGAATAGCACATAGGTTACTTTTCATTCCGGAAAATGTACGCGTGGGATGGATTTGTTTTTGCTTTTCGCTAGTTTATAGTAAAAACTGAGAGTTAACACAATGAACTACATCTAGTTACTTTTGAGACTTCTTTTCAAACACATTATTTTCATACATTATATTTGTATAATTTAATCTTACAATATTTAAGGCATTACGTTATTACTTTATACTGTACACCCTGGCTTCGCTCAGGTTCGTCTCTACGAAAACATAAACAAACCTATCCCACGGTAATAAGTAGCCTATGTGTTATTCCAGACTATAATCTATCTCTGTGCCAAATCTTATCCAAATCCGTTCAGCCGTTCTGGTGCGAAAGAATAACAAACATCCATACTCACAAACTTTCACATTTATAATATTAATACGGATTTATGTTTAAAATAAAAATATTTAAGTGCTGAATCTGATGGAAAACTTTATAATACCCACTATAATTCGTGTGATCTTATTTCAGAATAATAATTCTTAAAGAATAATGCCATCTAAAAACTAATTCCAATTTAAACTATTTACATAGCTATTTAACTGCAAGTGAATTATCTTTAACAGCTGTTTACATTTCTTCGCTGCCTGAAAATTGTACCCGTACGTTCTTCGCAAGAATTAAATTAAAAAAATTGCTTTAAAGATAATTCAAATATCGAATTGCTTAGACGTCTGTAGATTTAGAAAAAAAATACTAAAATTTAAAATTGTAGAAAGATTGTCAATGCCATATCGTCTATGTTAGATATATTAATATTTAGTATTACCCAATGGTTTTTTATCTCTTAGTTTATCTATCAAATACATAGCTTTATTTAAAAACGACCAAAATAGAGTGAACCATAGATTAGAAACCTATAGAGTAAGTGTTCGGTAACATATACATACATATAAGATTCGTATAAAAAATGTTTTTGTACCTTCCTATTGAAACTGAATAAATATTAGAGTACATGTTTGTAATTAAATTAGTAATAATAGACCGATCTTAAGACTGACAATTTAATGTATCTATCTTGTCTAAAGATAAGGGTGAACTATGTTTTACACACTAAACAGTATCCATCTTAAGATTTGTTTATTATTTCAATAAGCTGCTACAAATTAATTCTTTAATATTAAATTATATATTTTCCAAAACATATGTACCTACTCGTTTAAAGTGATTCATAGAAATCGATACAAAGACATCGCATCTCTTATGTATCATAATAATATGTATTGTACTTGTTTTCACTTTTAAACATATCGTAAATTATTTATTCAATTAATTTTTGTAATATATTTTTGTTATATATTTAATTTTAATGTCATTTCTGTCATTCATGTGATAATTGTTGTTATCTCAATATAAACACACCTGAGCATTATTATTAATATTAACAAAAAAAATTAATAGTTAAACTTAATAAAGTTTACAACTACTTATGTGTATAAAAATATTTTTCACGTTAATTCTTCATATTTTATTTATGTGTATCATGTTTCTTCATATAAATCATAACGTATTATTATATATTATGTTATCCCTTTTTACATAGTTAGTATGTTTCTAGTAGATTTTTGCTATAAACAGTAAATATTTAACGTTAGATGACTGATACATTTTAAATTTTAAAATAATTTTCTTTTAATAAATAATTAATTACATATCTACTTATTATTTTCCTTCATTACCTATGTTTTTAACTGAATTGAAAAAATGACTTTTTATCAATTCTCTGATTCGGAGTACCCTATTTGTGTCGTGACATACACGTGTATATCTATCTATCTATCCCTCTGTTAATCTGCGTTGTTTTCTGCGACTAATGGATTGAAAAAGTAGTAATTTTGTAAATACATACTATAGTTAGATGATCCATCCATATCCATACGCATAGCGCATAGCATAGGTTTTTAACTTGTGACATTTCAAATAAAATTTCTCGGTTCATCTAATTCAAATATTTTCTTGTACCTAATTAAAAAAATGCATAGATACAAAAGGCATTAATGAAAATTATGAATATTGAACATTCTCTATATCCAAAACTTCTGAGGCTATCTGTAGCCTTCTGAGGCTTCTTTCTTCTTTTTCTTCTGAAACTTCTGAGTTTTGGATATAGAATAATACAAATTATTTAGTCATTCTTTATAAGAAAAATATAACGAAAACCTTTTGTCATTTTTCTTCATACCCTTCCTTCCGTCCGTAACCTCTTATTTGGGCGACATCGGTTTTTTACAGAATCCCTACCCTAGGATGCCTACCCTACTCTAAATTGTCCATGTACGATTTCTACTCTTTTGATGGAATTTTTCTGAAATTCATTTTCCATATTTGAGCATCCGAATACAAGTATTCATTGTGCAATCTCCCTTATATTTTCTGTTCAGAAACAATGAAAGAGTTTGTTTCGGAAGCTAACCTAGTGTAGTATTCTGAATTCAAAAATCTAACAGAAACCCGTACCTGTGCGACGAGTCTAATACAACAGTAAACACACATTTTACACAAGAATGCAGAATTGTGTGGTAAAAAAATAATAAGATGAAAAACATCAATCTATCAATCGCGAAGGGTGAAATTTTAGCAGAGGTAAGCCGTTCTAAAAAAAACAGACAAAAAACATTGATATACAATTTTAACATTGAAATTTTTTTGTCGCTTTTGTATAGGCCCGATTTTCAGCGAAAGTGCGACATCACCCTGGTGTCGTGGATTTTGGGACTACGTGGTTGATGGGATGTTTTTTTTTGCATTTTGTACCCCTCATTCAGACGCATCTTTTAATTTTTATATATACATACTATTCGTTATAATTTTTTCGAATTTATCGATATTTTATTAGTTTTTGGAGTTAATTTTATTGATTTTACTGAAAAAAATGATTTTAGGGCAATTACAGAAAGAAATGAAATTCATTCGTAATCTAATCTTGTTTATTCATTAGTTAAAAATATATTTTAAAAAATTAAGTTGATATATTTTATAAAATTTAGTCATAAATTTGTAAAAAAATCGTAAATCATCATCATTCATGATCAGGTCATTTTATGAATTTCTATTCCTTATATACCTGCTAACATTATAAAATCATAAAACTTCAGGTTTTCAATAAAAAAAATATTTTAAAAATAAAAGGATTCCGATGGGTCTATTAGTACATAAACAACAAAAAATTCTAAAACTTTCAACTTTTGGAACGAGATTTTTGTAATTGATCTAAATCACCTATTTATTTTTTTATGATTTTTTGAAATCATCAATCTAAACAACTCAAATTTTAAATGATATTCGCCACAGAATTGTAATTTAGAGTTATTTCAGTTTATGAATAAAGGTGCGATGTAACTTGTAGGGAATGTATATTGTACGCAAACTGTTAAAATAATAAATATTAGATAAACTTTGAAATTGCTCTTGTGCCGAGTCGCGCCGCCCCCGCCCCCGCCCCCCGCGAGCGCCCGCGCGTTACCGGCTGCTGCTATCATAGTGTGTGTGAGAATTTGCGTATGTTGTATTTGTGTTGTTCACTGCCGGGGGGATGCAAAGCGGTATGAAACAGATAGCATTTTTTAAAATACCTACTCTCGCCGCGTATCGGCTCTTCACAATCCTCTTAAAGGCTTTTGTTTAAAATCGAAAAAATGTGAAAAATGCGGTTGCTTTTCGCTTGGTTTCGATCAGAAAAAAGATTTATTTTTCTGAAATTATCTCGGAATGAAATAAGACATGGAAAAAATAAAAAAAAGCCCCTAGAGATATGACTTCGGACTACATTTAAAAAAATATTGGAGGTTCATATCACTGATGGGTTTTTCAGAAGGTCGCTCGGTCGAGCGGTTTTTATAAAAATAAACAGTTTTTTTTAAATAAATTGTTTAATCGAATATATTATTAAAAAACTTTCTTCTTACAAATTACCTGCTTATTACGTCTACACTAAAAATAGAAAAATAAAAACTTTTAACAAAAAATTAAAACCGACTACGGCACTAAAATGAAAAAATAACTAAACGGAGGTTTTAATTTCGAATAGATACCTAATCAGATATTTTCGAAGTCGGTGCCACTACAATATACTGATGGCCTTAGTGATCGTGACGTCTGGCGGAGGAAAAAGGCAAAATTCTTCCCCATTTCGTTTATTTTTTATAGTTAAAGTACAGATTTTAATCTATTTTACAGTCTCTATTTACTATCTGTGCTATTGATTGTCATTTAAGAAGGGTAAAAGTAAGGAGGACCATCTCAGTGTATTAAAAAGTGTCCGTTAAAAGAAATTTAAAAGGAGCGCCAAAATTATTAGAGTAGGACACTAAATTAAAAAAGGAAAGAAAGATTTTTGCTTTGTTACAGCGCTTTTTTTTAATTATTGTAATATACAGCCAAACATGAATATGGAATAAAATTATACATTATTTTTAAGTACAACAATTATTTGTAAATTATATTACATTTTTAAAATGATATTTAATAAAATAATATTATTTGTAAACTATATTAAATTTTTCTACTCAGCACACTCCTCCGTTTATAACTGCTAAATTCATACCATTTCCATTTCCTGCACTAGCGCTATTCGGTGAGTGTTCGAACATTAATTTGCTGTTAACAATTGGACACTTTTTCAACTAATCCCCATACGACACGGTCCTTACTTCCACCCTCCATGTTGACAGCGTAGTCCAGAGTCCGCGTCACGACTGAAGTCCTACGGCAAAATTGAGAACTAAATTTGACAGTTCCGTCATCTTGTCGTTTGACAGGTTTGTGAGTGTGAATTGTTATTTGTTAGTTGTTATATCTGAAATATCAGCAATAATGGAGCGTAAATTGTTGAAAAGTACAGCCTGTGAAGTAATCCTTTAAGTGAATGTCTTTTATAATTTAGAATAGATGAATAAAGACTTTTTAATCCCGCTAAATAAAGTGTAGATGAAACATAAAAGTCGCCGCCATGACAGATTCTCATAGCCGCTCATTTTTGCCTAATTTATGCATAACATATTGTTAACAATAACCAAAACTATAAAATAATGAACGTCCCACTTTTTCAGATGGATGACAATTTTCAATATCAATCAATATTGTTAATGTAATGTTATAAATGTTGAAGACCAATACTTAAAAAAATAAGGAAATATATAGGAATAGGAGAAAAACATATTATCTACATAAAGTGATAGCGACACTGATTCTGATCATGATAGTGAATTTATGTATATAAGCGATAGCGACTGCGATGTGTTTGGAATAAAACCTCTTAGCCAAGAAGAGTATAATTATTGTACAAAATTATATAGATAATAAATACGAAATACAAAATACTTGTTTTATTTTTCGCAAAGTTCGTAGGGAAATTTCCGGGAATCTTAATTATTTCCAATTCGAACGAACATAAAAACTTACATAAGTATTATTTATATGTTATATTTCTAGCAACATTTGGTTCTGCGTTAAGACTTAGCAGCGCCGCCCCTATCGGACTTCAGTGCAGTGGTGGCGCGGACGGAAGTCAGCGTTTTTTATAGGTAGCAATATAAATACTCTATGGTCAGCGTCAAATGTCAATACGTCAAACTGGTTGAAACTTTTGTCAATCACATGCTTGAAACCATAGACCAGTCGGCAGTCACCAGATTCTAGAAACAACAAGCAGTTGTTCCTACCATGGATGATACATAAAAGTTCCTAGTCTGTGACAACAAGAAACTTTGAAACATGGATTATATTGACAAATAAAGCTTTGAATGGAATTGAATTAATTGAAAATAAAAACACTATTTTGTCATTAACAAGTTGAGACTAGTTATGTAGTTAATGCAAAATTTTCTGCTATGTATTAAACGGAATACTATTTGACTTTTGTTAACACAACGTGCTAATATACGCCCCTGCCCCCTACAAAGACAATATTAATTAGTCCCATCTATTGTTGTAACTCTTACTTAGTTTATTTGAGATTAAAATGGGTGATAAATCAACTCCACTTTTAGCTGTTCTCCAATTATTACGAAAGTATGACTTAAAGGTACGATTATGTTAAAGATGCTAAAGAAAATTTAGGCGAATTAGTAACTGACCTGAATTCATGTTTATGTTGTTTTGCTAAATCTTTTATAGGGTACCGAAGAAATTTTAAGAAAAGAAGCTAATTTAGGAGATGTTAACTATGAAAATTTAGATTTACCTGAAGTTGAACTTGCTAGCATCCTCACTGCTCACCACACCGAAAGTGATCCATATAGCTATGAATTTGCATACGAAAGTCTTAAAAAATTCGTAGAAAACTCTTTGGATATATATAAGGTAGACAGTAATTTGCTGCATTTCTTGGAAATATTATAGCCTAGGTTTCTTAAATATATATTCAAGTTATAATCGTATTATTCTTTATTATTCATTACATTGCATAATAATATGCATATGATTATAGCATAATTTTCCCACAGCCGGTAGGCACTAGGTCACCTAGTGACAACTTTTACAACAAAAGGAATGTTTAAAATTTTGTTTATTATTTCTTAAATTTAATCAACTGTAGTTTTTTATATTGTGATAATATTATCAATTTTCATTTGCTTTTTTTATTTTAGTATGAACTATCAACATTTTTGTATCCAGTTTTTGTCCACATGTATTTGATACTTATTTTATATGATCACAATGAACATGCTTCAAAATTTTTGGAAAAATTTGGCCCTGTACAAGAGGAGCATTATCAAGAAGATTTAAAAAAATTGGCAGCAGTTGAGCACAAAGAACAAATCAAGGGTAATGAACTTGCAGAGATATACAGGTTAAATGTCATTTAATGTATTCCAAAAACAATTTGTAAAAATATATAAATATATTTTTAATTTAATAAAATATTATATAAATTTCAGTTCAAATAAATTCCAAGTTCAGCTATCTCGAGATGCTTCAACTCAATTAAAAAGGTATTTACATGAGCAAAAAAGTTCACCAGTCATCATAAATATTATTAATAACCATATTCAAATAGATATTCATGATGGTCCAGGAAGGACTCAAGCTCAAGTTAAAGCAACAATAGGAGGTCTTCTTGGTGAGGCTTCAAGGAATGGTGAGTAAAATAATAAAGAAATATTTATTCTATGCTTTAATAAGGGCCTTCTCATTGAATAATCTTTTTTTATATGTTCCATTGTTGTTAGTTTGACTGGAACGAAGCACAGGTTAATTTTTATTTTGATGACTATTCAAATACAGTTATATGTAAATCTAACTTTTATTGAAAGTCTGAAGAAGATCTTAAAACTAAAAAACCAATTGATTGTGAGAGAAATATTTTATGAATAATTACTTTACTTTTTATACAGATAATCGTCCTAAAGTTTACTATGGGTTGTTGAAAGAACCAGATATTCAAGTTCTTCCAGCTCCAATTGAAGATGAAGAAGAAGCAGAAGAGACTCCAGACAAACCAAAAAAGAAAAAAGCTAAAAAAGACAATATATTTATGAAAAAGCCAAAATCTGACCCAAATGCTCCACCAAATGACAGAATTCCTTTACCGGAATTGTATGTATACAAGTTTATTTTAAAAGACCTGCCATGTTTTTTCAAAAATAATATTATTGTAACATAAACAAATATGATTTTGATGAACAATAACTTTACAAATTACAGAAAAGAAACTGATAAAATTGAAAAAGGAAAAGCACTCAGAGAAGCATCCAAAAGAGTGCAACTTGGTCCTGACAGTCTGCCATCCATTTGCTTCTATACGCTTCTAAATAGTGGCCAAACTGCAATTTGTGCTGATATTTGTGATGATTCGACATTACTTTCAGTTGGCTTCAACAATTCATTAATAAAGGTACCATGACAACTAAATTATTATTATTTTGGCCAATAAGTAGATGTTTTAACACTATATGTCCACTTTTGTTTTTTCCTTAATGAACAAGGAATTTAAGATAATCAACAAGAGCTGTGTTTGTATTTTTACTTTTTAATGCTGCCCATATTCAATATTCTGTAGCCTGTACTATTAGATTATGTAAAATTTTGGGAATTTCTGTCCCTTTCGAAATATATAGAGAGACTAGCATTGCCCGTGGCTCCGCCCGCGTTCTGATGACCAAAAACCAAATACTTAGGTTTTACATATTAGTATACTCTTACATTGCAGTTTTTGTAATTTTTCTCTTAAATGAGATATTTTCCCGCGGTAAAAAGTATTCTATATGTTGACCCGGATAACCAGCTATCCCGGGGGAGAAGCCAACTCCTACCGGGCGCGTCCCCAGGTGGCGGATAGGGGCATGCCACCCGCTTAGAGGGGCGGGTGGTACCGGAGAAATCCGGCGCGCACCAAATGGCTTGGATGGGGCCGCTCGTCTAGGCCTCGAGCCGAAGACGTTGCGGCCACCGGTGGTGGGACCGCTTGGTCCCACAACCGGATGATGGGTGCCGGTTGCGGGACTGTAGTCGCCTGTAGTCTGCCTAGTATTTAGGCAGACCTGCCGCCGGGGCGCCGTAGTAGTTATGCGCAAGCGATCCTGCGGCGTCCCACTAAGGCGGGGGGAAGGGATGTCGGGTTTTAGTGGGTAGTACCGGCTCTTCTAGCCGGTGAGCCACACATCACCACCTGGGGGATCAGGTGGTATGCGTAAATGCATTTCCCGACGATAAAAAAAAAAAAAATAACCAGCTATCACCATACCAAATTTCATCAAAATCCCTCCAGTGGTTTTTCTGTGATGCGGTAACAGACAGACAGACAGACAAAAATTCTAAAAACTATATATTCGGCCTCTGTATCGATAATAATGTTTATTTCAATAAGATTTTCCGAAAAATATCTAATGTACAGATTCGGCTTAGTTACAATTTTATTATATGTATAGATAAAAATATAGTCTCTAACCCTTATTCTGTTTTCTATTACCTAGGTTTGGACTTTAACTACTCTCAGACTGCGAGGAATGAAGTCTGCAGAGAAACTACAAGATATTGACAGGGAAGCTGGTAATATATAAAAAAAAATTTAAATGTAGTGTAAAAACTGTCCTGAATTTTGTATGCTAATGTTATAAGTATTCAATTATACTTAATATAAAAACTTATGTTAAAAAGATTAACAGCATCAGTTGCCCAGGCATTTTTTATTACAATAACTTTGAGTCATTATTATAATTCTTTTATATCTTAAATCAATACAGATAAATAAAATTGTAGTCTGTTTGTAATGTCAAAATAACAGCTATTTACTAAATGCATATGAGATTATATCTACACATATAATACCTTTAAACGAGCAATTCTTCTATGTTTATACCGGCGATATCGGAAACGGCTCTAACGATTCAGCTGAAAGCATGTTTTCGGGGGCGAAAAATCGATCTACATTAGTCTTATGTCTGGGAAAACGCGTGTTTTCGAGTTTTCATGCGGTTTTCTTTCGCACGCAAAATATGGTCGTAATTTCGCACGCTCGGGCATAAGCATCGTGGTCAAGCGACCAAGGCTAAAGATTGACAATCACAGGTCCAATCCGGGTTGGAATCCCGGTCGGATGCAAAGTTTTTACTTTTGTTTTTTTTTTGTATTCATGCAGGCAAAAACTCCGAGCGAAGCTCGGTCGCCCAACTACTGGTACTTAAACATATTTTTTTTTATCTGTCTGTTTGTTCCGGCTAATCTCCGAAACGGCTGGACTGATTTTGACGGGACTTTCACTGGCTGATAGCTGATGTTATAAGTAGTATCTTGGCTACTTTTATTTTAGAAAAAGAATAAGGGTTCCACTTATAAAAAAATAAAACGTATATAGGGACGCACCCGAGTGAAGCCAGAGTGAGTCGCTAGTAGGTGTATAAAACCTTCTTAAATTACTCCTTGCTTTTCACCACAACATTTTGATTTGAATATTAATAAATATCAAATATATATCAATAATGATTTAATTATATACATATAATTAAATTACTTTATTAGTTATAGTTTCCTAAATTTTTATTTAGAAAACAATAGTTAAAATCAAATCATAATTTGTGGGTAACATAATCTATCTACTTATATATACTATACCTATCTACCTATATGTAGATAGGTATATACCTATCTACATATAGGTAGATAGGTATATATAATTGAGAACGTTATAATTTTCTGACATTGGCTAACATTTATTATCATTTGTATTTTATTAGGTGATGTGTTAGTGAGAATGATGGAAGAAAAAGACAGAGATACCTGCAGAACATTATTTGGACACTCGGGCCCTGTTTATAAAGTGGCATTTGATCCGTTCAAGACTATGTTATTGTCCTGCTCTGAAGATTCAACTGGTAAGGCTTATAATGTTATTATTTAGTGGTAGTGTATAAAATTATGACGACCTAATTAAGTCTGAATGTCTGGATGAAAAAGAATTATGAAGGAAGAATTGGGCACGAACCCTAGCGTAGCGAGGGTGAGTAGCTAGTCTGTAATCTGTATAATTTGTATAATCTGTATATAATTTTGTATAAAGAATATAAATGTGAAAGTTTGTGAGTATGTATGGATGTTTGTTACTCTTTTACGCCAGATCGGCTGAACGGATCTGGACGAAATTTGGACAGAGGTAGATTATAGTCTGGAATAACACATAGGTTACACATAGGATTTTCTATAGACGAACCCGAGCGAAGCGAGGGTGAGCCGCTTTGTCAGTAAATAAAAACAAGGTGTCCGACCACCAGTGCGGCTGTGGTCGCTGCAGTGCTGGACGTGCCTGGTGGTGTACCGCGGGCACGTGTGGCCGGTGTGGGACGCGCGCTGGTCGCCGCACGGACACTACTTCGCGTCGGCCGGCCACGACCGCACCGCGCGCCTCTGGGCCACCGACCACCACCAGCCCTTGAGGATCTTCACTGGACACCACTCCGATGTTGATGTACCATTCGTTTATTTCTTTAATCCTTTATTATATCATTAATATGACAATGTAAAGAGAACACAAATGATACATTAAAATATATAGTATTCTGGGTGTAAATTCAAACTTATCACTTGAAAGTGCTTTGTTCCAGGCAACAAATATTAGACGAGAAATCGTAGAGTTGCATGTATACTGTACAGTGGAACCATCATTATTCTCTGTGCTTGTCTGTCCCAACTTACGGCTAAAAACACTTATTATTTACTTATATTTCAGTGTATACAATTTCATCCCAATTCAAATTATATCGCTACGGGCTCTAGTGACAGAACAGTTAGACTTTGGGATTGTTTAACGGGAACTCAAGTTCGACTGATGACAGGCCACAAGGTAAATATTTTAGTGTAGATACATGATACATATACTCTAAACGCAATGTCAGTAATATGATTAATATTATTTCTATACAAAGTTATACTTTATTAAAATTATTATGTTACTAGTGAGTAGCGACTCACTCTCTTCACTCGGGTTCATTCTTAGGTACGTTTTAACGGTTAGTATGGAATAAATAGACTATATATTATATATACATTATACATACATAGGTACAAAATAAACTTCTGAACTTTTCAATTTACTAGCTATGTTTTTGGGTTTTCCCTATTTTTTTATACTTAAACCACCCCTGACATATCTCCAACAAAACAAAAAAAGAATTATTGAAATCGATCCAGCCGTTTTTGAATTTTAAGGAGACTAACGAACGGCTATATATATATATATATATATATATATATATATATATATATATATATATATATCGTCGCTGTAGAAAGATATCCTCGTATGTTCAGAGATCCAAATTTTACAGGAAACGTATAAAATGGTTCATTCCGTGAATGTTTAAAATATTGTTGTGTTTTTGTCTCACGTTTTGAATGATATTAAGGATTTATTTATGTTATTAACCAATCCATTACTTATCTGGGATACGTGCTTTTTATTTGACTTTTACAAAAAAAAATGTTTTTTTGACATACGAGGTATTCATTCTACAGCGACGATGTATAGATAATTCAAATTATAACTATAGAAGACTTTTTTTAATTTAATTATTATATCTTAACAATGTTAGTATATTATGGCTATCAATTAAAAGTTATACATTAAATTGTACGTTTACTATACCGCAGTCGACCCCGTTCACGCTGGCGTTCTCCGCGTGCGGGAGGTGGATAGCGTCGGGCGGCGCCAACGGCGAGGTGGTGGTGTGGGACATCGCGAGCGGGCTGCCGGCCGCGCCGCCGCCGCGCCACGCCGCGCCCGTGCACGCGCTTGCCTTCAGCCGCGACGGCACCATACTCGCGTCTGGTTAGTGCTTGTGTTACAGACCATTCGTTAATTACGTAAGGACAATTTTAGCCATTCTTGACCCAAGTTTTTTGTTCAATTTCCGGCTTATTGTGATGTTCTATCGAAAAATGTTTTCCACAAAGTTGTAGGTTTAGTAAAAATCCACAACTTTTATAAATAACACTTTTTACAATAACTTCAAAGTTTTCGAGATATTTGCAAAAAACTCAGTTTTTAACTTTTTCTTGGTTTTTTATTTTTAATTTCTAGAATAATCTTTTAAATTCCATGAAACTAAAGGAATGTAATCTTCGAAATACATATAATAAATTTAAAAAAAAATTGAAATGTTTAGTCATTTCCGAGAAAAGTATGTTTCATGGTCTCGAGAGACTGAAAGTCACCCCCTACTTCAAGTGGGCGCTTACACTTAAAAAATTTTTCGTTTAATTTTCAGATAGGGCTCATTCTTTTCGTCTTGAACTCTACTTTTTGAAAATATAAAAACATTGTATAGTCGTCTTGTAAAAACACCCTTAAAAAAATAAAAATTTAGAGAAATCGATAACTTTTACTTTGTAAAGTACATTTTTTTTAATTATCAATACGGGCTACTTACATACCTGCCCCAGGGGGCGGTCGCGTTATATCGGAATTGTCTCTACACACATGCCTTTTAATCAGCGTTCGGGTAGAAACTGAGCTAAACATACTCGTTGAGAATGGCCCCAGTATTATCGAAAAATCAAAAGATCGGTAAAGAAATTGCCCCACTATCGCATCGCGCTATACGCGCGCCAATCTAGGGACCAAGGAAGGTTAGGGCCCCTGCTGCCCTGCCGCAAGGTCAATGTAGGGAATTGCCCCTGCTTGCTTATTTATATCACAATTAAGGGTCATCCCCACTTTACTACCTAGATCGCTCCTGCGGCAGGTGTGTAGTAGCTCGCTTTAAACAATGCAAATCTGCGTTAAAAACCTTTCATTCATCCACTATTTTATTTGAAGTATCTTATTCTTAATATACATCATAGGAAATAAGAAATCGTAATCGTATCACAATTTGAATTTTATTTACAGGGTCCTTAGACTCGACTATTAAACTTTGGGACTTCGCAATGATAAGTGACGAAACCATAAATGATGAAACTGGAACGAATAATTCAGTACAGAAAGAAGAAAAATTCTTACTAAGATCTTTTGCAACGAAAAATTCGCCTATTAAACATTTACATTTCACTCGGCGTAATCTTCTGTTAGCTGTAGGTTCATATGAAGGTAGTTCATAAATTAAATAAGCACACTTTTAAGTAATAAAGGAATTATATTAAAAATGTATTATTATTTATTCATTTTTTAAAATTATAAACACTACAATGATTGTAGAAAATAAGATCTCTCAGCTGTAATAAATTGAATTATTAAATTAAGCATAGATTCATTGCTCCGAGCAACTTGTGCTTTCATTGCTTGTTTGAAATCTTCTTTAACACCTTTATCTGCTCCACGAGTGCCAATGCGACGTTGTCCTAAGTGTTGTTGTGAATTGGGTAGAATATCCAAAGCTATATTTTTCCCCTGCTCATTCCATATGAAACTCAATTCTTCTAATAAATCAATGTGGATAATATATGTTGGAAAAAGATGGTAATGGAAAACACCTCTTTTTCTAATAGTGTCCATTATATGTATAAATACAGATTCCTCTTGTGGCCATCCCAGTTGCATCAATACTAATATATGTCCATAAGTTAAATCAGTATTATTACCAGTTTTCAATAGAATTCTAATTAGTAAAGTACAAAAATAATGCATGATTGCAACTTTAGTCAAAGGTAAAAAGTGAAGATGTCTATGTTTACCACCAACTATGAGGTCCGATTCTAACACCCCTTCTACTGGAGGTAATAAAGGTAAAGCTGATATAATATTTTCAATACAAGCTGTATAATTTTGCTGACAAAAGCTTAAGGATACTTTGGTTATAATAGTTGTTATATTATTTGATGCAGATGTTGAAATTGCTTCATCATACCTGCCTCTGTATAAAGCTAATTCTTCAGAAAACCCATCCAGCCAAGGTTTCACTTGTAATTGAGATGTTAATTTCAGAAATTCCCTTGATATAACTTCATTGCGATGTAATAGCTCCCAACAATTTGCAGCTGCTTGGAACTGATGAGCAGATATTCCTGTTACTTCAATATCTCCTTTGCGTCGTTTTGAGGGTGGTAAATCAGGATCGGACAAAGCTTCAACTAAAATATGATTACCTTTTAAAGATTTATGTTCATGTAAGGATCTTAAGAAAAATACCACTCCACAGTACAAAAGTTGCCTACAATCATCAAAACTCCTGAGACTTAACAATTTCTGATAGTAAGATTCTTTATTGAGGCTATTACTATAGTTTACAAGATAAGAATCCCATCCTAATTGTCTTCCCAACAATTCCAAAACCCCATATAGCCTTTGCCAAGGATCAGTGATGTCATGTTCTGTTTCATCATAAATATAAGAATTGTAAAAGTCTATTGCTTTGACCACTAAACGCTGAAGTAATCTTGGGGATTCCAGTGAGTTAAGTAATGGTAAAGTTTCAACAACAAGTAATCGAGCATATCGGTTATCATAGAAGAATTTTTCAGCATTTATCAATGTTTTGACAAGGCTATCTACACCAAGTTGAGGAAATTTCTTTAATAATAATACTAATAATCGACAATGTTCCATAGTGTCATCACTATTTTCAACACTTGTCTTAAGTATTGTTAATTGAATATCAGGGCATATGTGATCAAACATTTGACTTAAAAAACTTGGTTCATTGGATTTAAGAGCGTTTGCTATAGCAGATATTTCGGGTAGCAAATTGTTTAAATTTTGAGGCACTAACATTAATGAGCTAAAACATTCCGCAGCTTCTTGTACGTTTCCAGATTGCTTTTCCATTAAATAAGCTTCAAATTGAATTTTAAAATTAGTAGGAAACAAAGTTTTAGCAGTTAACATCCAAGCTTTCGCCGAATAAATGTTTTGTTTTTGAGCTTCCTTTGCTCTCGATATAATATAATTTTCATCTTCTTCAGATGTATTTTTTTCAATTGCAGGCATTTTTTATATTATATGTGTCACCTTTACAATTCTTGCTACTAGGAGAGCCGTATTGGTAAAAATTTGCTACAATAAGATTTTTAAAATTTTGATCTTGTTGTTCCTGGTCTGTGGTATTTTGACATTTTTACTTGTCATCCATGTTTGACATCTTTCAAAGACTGTCATAGATAAGTAACAATTACAAACTTCAGAGAGGATAGATAAAATAAAAATAGAGAGATACTCTTTTATTTTTTATCGACTTCAAAAAAGGAGGAGGTTCTCAATGTTAAACAGGTCGTGGACCTGTTTAACAATTTATTCGCTAAACATTACGTTTTTTAGGACTTTCAGGACTCGACTGTTCCAGCTAATTTTGTAAGTTATGAGGTTTTATATCTTCGTCTGTTTTCAGGTACTAAATATAAGGAACACAAATAATCAAATTAGTTAAACTAAAATATAGCTACGAGTTAAATATAACGTATATTGAAGTATATAATATAATGTTTATTCTCTCCGATAGTTTACACATTATGATTGTTATCTGTAGACTATCTGATAATAATAATCACTTTATCAACCTACCCTACCCCAGCCTGCAAATTTTTGATATTCGCAATGAAAAAAATACTAATCGATAGATTTTTAATAGCTCAATTCAACTACGTAGCCCTTCCAAATTGCTCACCATTAATTATAAAATTAAAAATCAATAAAGTCCTTGAAAAAAAATTCATTTATCCGTATATTCAAATTTCTATATCTTTTGATATATACAATATTTTAAATTGCTCAAAGTTCTAAAATACTGCTCAAGTTGCATTTGTAATTGCTCAAGTAGAGTTCTCACCAGCTCCACTTTCCTTAATTATTAAATAAATATAAATAGTTTGAATAAATTTAACGTATAGATAGGTGAGTGCTGCGCATGCGCGCAAACAGTAACGCGAGTCGCAAGGCAAAAAAATCAAGTGTTTCATAACCTTATCATAGTGAAATGAAACTGTAATACTCCAAGCACAACATCATCTATTATCAGGTATTTTTATTATTTATTGACTTATTCATTATGTTCAATTTATACAAAAATCAAATCATGACTAAAAGGTAACTTTATTTTGTAACTTTATGTCTGTTTACAAAGTATTTTCTATATATTCTTCTTTGCTCCAAAACAAAATAAGTAGTAGTATACATGCTCATTATGTTTGCTGGATATTTTTCACTTTTTGACTAAAACTAAAAAATGCTAGAATAAATATAGCTAAAATATACATAAATCTGCTAGTCTAGTAACAGAATTAAGACGTTGAATTGGAACGATTGTCCAAGCCCGCCGAGGCCGACCGACAATGCGCGGTGCGCATGCGCACGCTCACTTAACCTACGTTACATTTATTACAACTATACTTTTAATTATTTAATAATCAGCGAAAGTGGAGCTGGTAAAAACTACTTGAGCAATTACAAATGCAACTTGAGCAGTGTTTTAGAACTTTGAGCAATTTGAAATATTGTATACATCAAAAGATATAGGAGTTTGAATATACAGATAAATTAAATTTTTTTCAAAGACTTTATTGATTTTTAATTAAATAATTAAAGGTGAGCAATTTGAAAGGGCTACGTAGTTAAATTGAGCTATTGAAAATCTATCGATTAGTATTTTTTTCATTGCAAATATCATAAATTTGCAGGCTGGGGTAGGGTAGGTACTTTATCAGACATCAGCGTAGATTGATGATGATGATGTTCTCCTAGCCGATTCCGGCCACGGCGGCCAATCTCAATGAGATTAGCCAACTGCGCAGGAGATATTATAGTGCTCAAGTGTACGCGCAGACACAAGTGCACTCTCTATTCCTATCACTCTCATACTCCGGTGGGACGACCACTCGACACGACCGGTGAGAGTTAAGGCGCAGGACCGACGGCTTTACGTGCTCTCCGAGGCACGGGGGTGAAACACCGCCAACTTCCCAACTCCGGGCTGTTACTGATACTTACTATACAGGAAGACTCAATAACTAAACTTGGCCCGACCCGGGACTCGAACCCAGGACCTCCGGGTGTGCAGCCGTACATGCTAGCCACTACACCACCGAGGCAGTTAAGCAGAGAGGCAGCGTAGATTATATGTCTTCGGACATCAGTGATCAGTTTTAATTTTTTATTATTTATCTGTATTTTTCAATTATCATCCATCATGGATGACATATCTATTATCTATAATCTATGGTTACTACAACGCCGACTTCGGTCAAAATTCAGGCATTAAAAGAAAACTTAAATTATTTGTGGTGTGTTTGCTACTTTCTGTTTAAAATAAGGATAAAAAAAGTATTTGCTGAGTGCTATTAAATTAGCTTATTATTAATATACAGTATCTTTTATTATGAACTAATGATACTTCCTACTTCAAAATACAAAAGAGCGTCAAAACCCACAAATAATCATTTGTTTACTATGAATACATATGATATTTGTGATTATGCCATTGCGGAACTTATTAAAGATCATATTTTGGAAAATATTTTTTCATATTTATCCTTACGTGATCTTAAAAACTGTGCACTAGTATGTAAAACGTGGTTTAGAATTTTAAGCGATGAAAATAATGATGTTTGGAGATTAAATTGTGTAAAAAGATTGGCTGAAGAAGTAATGAAGTCCGATTTACTTTCTAACTTACCAACTTATAAGACAAAATTAAGAGCATTTTATCATGCATGGAGCCCATATGACTGTTCTAGAAATATATACATAAAACCTAATGGTTTCACTTTACACAGGTATGTTATAAGAACATTTCTTTTTTTCATTTGTATATAATGCTTCAAAAAGTGACCTGCCCACACTGTTCAGATGCCAACTGTATTCCAAGCAGTCCTTGGGAAGTTTTACTTTGCTGATGGAAATGAATTATTTGTAGGAATCCTGTTGCTCAAAGCACAGATGCATGTCGAGCAAAAATTGGCTTCTATAGAGGAAGACATGCTTGGGAAGTCATTTGGGAAGGACCATTGGGAACAGTGGCCGTGGTTGGAATATCAACAAAAGAAGCCCCTTTACAATGTCAGGGCTATGTCGGACTTCTAGGTTCAGATGAACAGAGCTGGGGTTGGAATTTAGTTGATAATCACTTGTTACACAATGGTGACACCCATGGGCGATATCCTCTTTTAAATAACTGCCCAAAATATCAAGTAAGTATTATTCAATAATTTCCAACTTAGAATTTTGATTATAGATTAATGATTTTATTTATGCAGGTGGGCGAACGCATTAGAGTTATTTTAGATTGTGAAGGACGCACTTTGTCATTTGAGAGAAATTTTGAATTTTTAGGAGTAGCATTCCGAGGTAAATATAATATGAAATTTAAGTACTCTTGTTATGTTTTCTAATAATATCTGAAAAACTAATAATCTTCTAATTGCTTTCAGGCCTTCCAATAAAAAAAAAGTTATATCCAACAGTATCTGCAGTGTATGGGAACACTGAAGTTTCTATGGTGTATTTAGGTCCACCTGCAGATGGCTGATATGAAATTTGGTGGCTGGGCCTTGCCCACCTAAGTTCTAGTCACAATTATTTTAAAAATGTCTCGGACTGTATTCTAGTCAGAAATTGTGTTATTAAATTTAAGTTAATCTTTCTGTTACCAAGAATTAATTTTAGTAAGATTATTGAGATTTTTTTTCTCTATTTTTTACAAAGGCTTATTATTATTTTTCATTCCAATTTAACATGTCTTTAATAGCTTGTACATACAGCAAACCTGTGATTTTGTGAATTTTAGTTTTAAATCATGTTGTTTCAAATATATTATAAATATATTTTTTTCTAGATAATGTGGTTCAAATTATGGTATAAATCCTTTCCACTTGTAAAACCAGAATTTCTTTTTGCAATAACTTTAAAAGTGTATGAAAGCTGTTTATTGTTTTGCAAAAGTACTTGAGACTTTGGAATTATTTTCATCTCAATAGTAACACTTTGAGTACTCATTTGTTAAGTATACATAAATACTGTATTTTTTATTATATTTCATGTATTTTATTAAGTATTATATATTGGATAAGGTTAATATTATTTTATATTTAATAAAGCGAATTAGCTTTGATATGTATTTTTTATAATCAAATTCCCTTTTAAACTTGAACAACTTTATCAAAATACTTTATAAAATAAAAATAATGTAATTAAATTTAAAAATATGTAAAAATCTTGAATGTGTGTATAATTATCCAGCAGCTACTTGGACAATGCAAAGTGAAGCTGCTTGTAACATCAAAGCTAAAGAATATACACAAGAAAATGAATTTCACTTTGTAAGTTAATTTTCTTTGTCGCTTTTATTTTAATAAAACTACAACATTTTTTTAATATATATGATTAACAAACATGGTCTGTGCAAGTATCAAACTTTGTTACCTCCGATAAATATCAAAATCTATACATATTATAATAAAATTGTAACTAAGCCGAATCTGTGCATTAAATATTATCGATACAGAGTCCGAAACTATAGTTTTTAGAATTTTTGTCTGTCTGTTACCGCATCACGAGAAAACCCCTGGACAGATTTTGATGAAATTTGGTATGATGATAGCTGGTTATCCGGGTCAACATATAGGATATATTATACTTTTTACCGCGGGAAAATATCTAATTTTTGAGAAAAAATACAAAAACTGCATTGTAAGAGTATACTAATATGTAAAACCTAAGAATTTGGTTTTTGGTCATCTGAACGCGGGAGAAGCCGCGGGCAATGCTAGTACATCGTAAAATGCGCCAATCTCCAAGGTGAATGAATTTGCAATGAAACAAAAGTATTTTATATTATTTTTTTATTGATGGCAATTTTTTGTACATTTAATTGATTGAAGTCTAATGTGCGAAAGCGAATTTGAAATGAAATTTGATTTATTTAAATTGTTCCTATTCTTATGGTGCTAAAGTATTGGACTTCGGTGCCGTCCGCTTAAGTGTTGCTCATCACAAAATTGACTAGTATCGTCAGAGTATAATATTTACGGTATGAAACGTTCACCGGGTCGCTCTCGCTAATTGGCTTATTATTAAGGTTAGAACATTCGACTTGATTCATATTTGGAATATGAACGCGTGGATTGTACCGTTCAAAGTTATTTGTCTATGTATATAATATTGACATGATTGAAATAAAAACTATTACATTTGAGGTGTACATACCTCGGACGGACCATAGTCGCTACGCTTTCCCTACTTTTGATAATTTAAAAGTTAAATACATTTTATTTTTATAGAAGCTTTATGCGCTCCATTAACGTACCCAGGCCTTTGTTTCGGGGTTCTATTTTTTAAATACGCTTCTTTTCGCTAATTATGTTGTAGGAGCGATTATGTTGAAGGCCGAAGCCCTTCATAACTCTCATAACTCTATTATATATCTATTGAACAAACATTATCACTCTGTAATTTAACTTTAATTAAAACACTTAAATATAGTATATTAATACTGTAGGTTTTATTGAGGTCTTAATTGGATTAGAATAAAATAACTCCTTTTTTTTGTTAAATAAACAAGATCCATGAATAAATTAGTGTGAAATAATAATTAATTATAGATTCAAAAATGGTACCTTTGTCAAATACTATTATTGATTTCATTCATTATATGACATTTTCAATGCCTTTATTAATATTTCTAATAAAAACGAATAGTATTACAGTATATTTGTTACAATCTACCATTAAAATTGCAACGCGATCGTAATTATACATTAAGATGATTGGAATGTAAGTAGCTACTAAAAGACATCACTTATCAAGACTTTTGGTACATCGTGTTTTAGGATAATCTGTCTGTCTGTAGCGCAACACGAGGATAGTAAAGCTAAATAGATGTCATAGGGATTTTTTATCCTAATAATAATAATGTTCTCCCGACCGATTTCGGCCACGGCGGCCAATCTCTTTGAGACTAGCCACAAGTGCACTCTCATACTCTGGTGGGACAACTGCTCGACACGAGCGATAAGGCGCAGTGAGAACTGAGAGTGTTGGCGCAGGTCCGACGCGACACGTGCTCTCCGAGGCACGGGGGTGAAACACCGCCAACTTCCTAATTCCGGACTATTACCGAGACTTACTAAACAGAAAGACTCGATAACTAAACTTGGCCCTACCCGGGGCTCGAACCCAGGACTTCCAGATGTGCAGCCGTATATGCTAACCACTACACTGCCGATGCAGTTTTTATCCTACTGGTGGTTGGGATATCGATTATAGAGACAAGTCGAGCAACAGCTAGTAGCGCGTATTATATTAAATCTTTAAAACAACCTTCAGTTTCTATTAGGTACTATTTTAATTACTGGCGCTCTACTTTATCCGGCTTCATTGGAGTAAAAATGATGTACTTAGCTTGTAAGTAAAAACAAATACTGTAACCGACTCAATATTTACACAAATACAATTTCATATAGAACTGTAATACAATTGTCAAAATTTATCAATAAATGAAAAATAATTAAGGAGTATATCGAAAATTAAACAAAATTATTAAAAATTATAGTAAAAAATAATTAGTAAAAAGGTCAACTTTTGAAATATAAACACGTGTATACCTACTTAGCATTGATTCACTGTAAATATATTTCCAAAACGATCTACATATACCTATTACCTAATATATAACATATTAGTATATTAAAATTAATTCACTTATTTAATCGCTTCAACAAGCTTTTAATAACTATTATTGCAATTCTTAATTAGCAATGAGATTATACTACTATTAGTAAACGATTGCCGATGTATTATTACGTATGAGCATTCGTGAATATCACAGCAGAAAGGCCGACCCAAGAACGTTTACAATGCATATGGTGTGTCAAACAATAATAATATATAAATATAATAACAGTTACTAATCAACACGTCCCTCTAACTTCCTGTCATGTAAATGATCCCTCATGTGTGGCTTTACCTTAGTCGGTGGGAATTTTGTTAAACAAAAATCTGCTATGAGACAAAATAATTTGCAGAGTATTGGACAGAGGATGGCTTGATGTATGACGGCCGCTATACGGTACCAAGGCCCGTCGAATGGATCGAGAATGGCTGGACACAACATGTGGTTGAGGTTCACTTGAGCTGGCTAAAACAAAAAGGCAAATACGTTTCGGCTTAATAATGAGGCACTCGATCGTATGTAATTGTGTGTATGTAACGCAATATTTTTCCGAATAACGATTTCTGAATTAACAACTTTACACACCAATTGGTGTTATAATTTAATTTAAATAAATCTTTTTAATTAAAAAATAAGGTATTTATTAACATTTTGATAAATATCCCACTATTGATAAAATAGAATAAAAGTACAGAATTATGATCACCATATATTGCTGTGTTGCACATCAGTTATGCACTGCTTATTGTTGTGGACATTGTGGGTTTAATCCCAAGCAAAAGTGCTATGCCAAAAGGTTAAATATATTCAAAAGTAATATTTTCAAAATATTACATCAAATACTACATTACACCAGAATTTAACACTTACTATGGCTATCACTTGCAGTATAATGAAATGATACAAAAGATTTAGGCAGTAACTAAAAATAGCCCAATTAAAGTCCCAAAAAGGCTCTACATTATATACACCTGAAAAAACAAGAAAAGTTAAATATGATATGTATATTTTCCTATTTTGTGATTTCATTGGAGACATACCACCAATTCTTAGTAGATAGTATGGTATCACAAACATCATTCCATGCTGTATCCAATATAGTGCAGCTTCTGCTAAAATCTGATAAAAAAATGTAAATATTTAATTTAAATCTTGACCAAAAGATATTTACAAGTACCAACAGATAATTTTGATAGTTTTTAGATAATACTTAGTACTTAGATGAATTTAAAATTGTAATAAAATGTGTACCTATGCTTATTAAATTGTTTAATATTGGTATCAAAGTAATATATATATTCAAGAAAATTAAATATGATATTGGTTGCAAGTCTCACTATGAGTATCTCCGACTGCATATACTTTTTTTTTGTTTACATGTGCACTTTGTTTTTTAGTTTGCTTTTTACGCAGCCGTTTTTTTTATTTTTCGTTTATTTTTTTATTTGAAGGTTTTTCTACAGTTGGAGTTTTATGTAACAGATCGACTCAAATCTTCATTTTGTTACCCAACTCGAGCAACCCAACTGATAGGAGTTTGAAATTTGGAGAGGATATTATTTTGATATTTAGCTTTAAAATAAAATATAAAATAATACATATATCAAGGTTTTTCGAAATTCATCCCTTGAGATCCAAGGGTAAAAAGGGTAATCAGAATTACTTGAAACTTATTATTAAGGCTCTTTAATATAATTAAATAAACACGAGTTTGAGAATTTGTCAAAATTTAGTTCCTAAAGGGGTAAAGCAGGGTAGTAAAATTGGTACAAAGATTTTTCTTGTTGTTGCGTTGAATCTGAATTTTGAAGATGTGTGCAGAGATATTTCTCATGCTCATTTTAAATTGCTCATATTAAAAAAATATAAAATATTACAAATATATATGGGAAACGGAATCAATTGTGTCTTGGTCCTTTAAACACACCAGCACCATAGCATAATCCATACTAATATCATAAATGTGAAAGTGTGTTTGTTTGTCTAATCTCCATGGGAAAACACGTTCAACAACTCATCATACCTATCTATACTAAAATTATAAAGAGTTAAAATTTGTAAGATTGTAGGAGGTAATCTTTGAATCTACTGAACTGATTTAGATGAAATTTAGTAAGAAGATAGTTTGAGACCCTGGAAAGGATATAGATATGAAGAATGGATATTTTATTCCAGAAATCATTCCCTTAAGGGGGTGAAAATGGGGATGAAAGTTTGTATGGGGAACCAACCTAGGGACGAACACGAGCGAAGCGAGTGTGAGTCACTAGTATAATATATAGATTATTTATTCCATACTAACCATTAAAAAAGCACAGAGAGGGTGGGCCACTAGTATATTATACAATATAAAAACTATTATCTAATATGATTTTGAACAATTCTTAAATATCTGGATTTTCTTAGTCTTACCAAAAAAATATCTTATCAAAAACCTATACCTAAATAATGTTTAAATGTTGAATTAGAAAATATGAATTTTCTTTACTTATTCTATAATATCTAAATTATATACTAACTGTTCTTGAGGCTGTCTCGGGAAATAAAAATGCTAATAAAGGGCCATTCAATAAGTTTAAATGAATGCGAAATAATGCTGTTACAGTTTTACTGGGTGGAGCAGCAAGTAAATATATCTGAAATAAAATACCTTTGTAAGAAATATTGAATTATCATAAAGTTAAAAGTGATGTTGTTTTATACATATAAAATTAAGGTTTGAAATATCAGACACACTATATGACTATTTATTCCTCTTAGATTTCATACACTTATTAATAAAACATATATATGTAGGAGTAGTTCACAATGCTATAATATTAACAAACCTCCAGGTTTTTGGATGTGATTGGGGTCAGATGAATATTTTATAATGAACTCAGTAGTTCAGGGTTCTTAACACTTTCAATTCAATTCTGCCAAGTGTAATAAGACTTTATTATTTTTATATAATACTAATATAACAATGAGATAAAGTTTGTGAGTTTGTGACGTTGTAAGGGGTAATCTCTGAATCTAATGAACCGATTTAGATGAAATTTGGTAAGAAGATAGTTGGAGACCCTGGGAAGGACATAGGATACTTTTTATTCCGGAAATCATCCCTTAAGGGATGAAAGTTTGTATGGGGAATTAAGCTAGGCATGAACCCGAGGATGGCAAGGGTTAGTCGCAAGTATTTTTATAAACTATTATGTACTTATTATATTTCTACTAAGACAGTCTATAAAAATATAGTATAATAAAATTTGATTGCAATATTAGTTATTTCATTTACAGGATCAAATTATTAATGAGTGCATACTTACTTGAATTAAAGTTGTGACATGACAGGGGTTTAACAAATATATAACAGTTCGTGATGCGAATTTGAAACCAATTTCCATTCCCCACAAAAGGGCTAGAAGAATAACTAGTAATCTTTTTCCACCTCTGTCACTTTTCATGTATGTCTTTTCTTGAGAAATTTGCAATTTTGGAAATGTCTTGATCTTAAAAAGAGGCAATGTAACACAGTAACATGAAATATTTTAAAAAATAATTAAAAAAATATTATTACATACAAATATAGGACTACAATAATAAAATAATAAGGGATTTTAAAATGAATTTTATGTTCAAAATAACAATACTTACAATTACATATACGCAGACCGTAATTACTATTAATGTTTCGATTAATTGTCTTTGAGGTGATAAAAAATATGCACATTCAGGGCCGACATTTCGAGGTACAGCCTTGTTAGCACCACTATAAGCCCATTCAAACATTGCAACAATTTTTTAATCTACTAATAATAAATAAAATAAATTTCTCACTATAATATATAGATTTTTTAAATAATTCACTTCCTTTTCGTTTCCCGCTAATTGACAGTAAAGTGGAGTATTGCCATTATATCAAAATATCTTAATAGTAATATATAAACTTTGCCAGAGATTCAAAATCGATATTGTGATTTTATTTTAATTAAAAAGAATCTAACCATTTTATTTAAAATAAATGGAAAGGAAAATTAAGAAAGGGAAAGACAGTTAGTAGTAGAAAAAGTAATAATGCAAAGTTCGTAGTCCAAATTCCATAGCTAAATTTAAGAGGTCAAACCGGCACTCCTTTAGAAAATAATAGAAATAAATAAAAGAAATAGCTAAATTTTATCTATTTCTATTTTCTAATCGTATTCTATTGACTTGAAACTTTGCAAGTGTTTCTGTTTCCGTTGATCGTGCAGTAGTATCGTCGACCTGATCTGATTGTAAGGCCAGAAGATGGATAGGTGGAACTCTTCAATGGCTAATAGTAGGTACTTTGAGTTTGGGCTTATTTTGTTTGATTTCACAAGCCCATTACGTTAGAATAACATTTTAGGTTATGACGTTAGTTAGGATTGATATATGGACATATAGCATTCTTAAAATACGATAAACTAGTTGTCAAAGGAGAAGTTGCGACTCGAGATAAAAGGAAGAGAGACCAATCTGCATCACCAAAAATAGCCAAAGAAAGCGTCCGTCCAAAAATTAATAAAGTAAATGCATTCGAACGAATGTACAAAAATAGGTCTCACTCAACATCAGATTTAAATAAAGAATAGCCATTAACACACGTTGGTAACCGGAAGTTCAGAACAAATAAGCAATTAACATTTAACGACACAACTAAAACCAATACACCTCCCCCAAGCCGGCTGGTCCCCGTGGGGGATTTCGACCAATCCCTTCCAGCACAATTGACAAGAAAAAACAACACTAGTATCAAAACGAAACAAAAAAGTAAACTGTATATAGCCACCTTAAACTGCTTAACCTTGCGTACTGAAGAGAGACTAACTGAATTAGAACTAGCACTCTCAAATATAAAATGGGATGTTTTAGGACTAAGTGAAGTTAGAAGATTAGGAGAAAGTATTGAGGACCGCAAGGAGTACATTTTATATTATAAAGGCGAAACAAAAGGAAACTATGGAGTGGGCTTCATGATTAAAAAACATTTAGAAAGAAACATAGAAGAATTCAAGGGAATTTCAGACAGAATAGCGGTATTTAATCTGAATCTGCCGTCGTACAAAAACAAATGGTCAATTATCCAAATTTACGCCCCCACAGAACAGTACGAGGAATCTGCCAAAGACCTCTTTTATGAACAACTAACATCAGTTCTACAGCAATCGCACAAGAACCTTATGCTGATAGGAGATTTTAATGGCAGAATTGGTTCCCAACAAACTGGAGAAGAAAATACAATTGGAAAATTTGGTTTTGGCAGAAGAAGCAACAATGGCAAAAGAATGATCAATATGGCCTTAGAAAACAATATTGCATTTATGAATAGCTTTTTCAATAAAAATACAAAGAAAAAATGGACATGGCTATCACCAGATGGGTCATATAGAAATGAAATAGACTATATAGCAACGAACAATAGAAAAGCTTTTTATGATGTAAGTGTCATTAAACAATTGAATTTTAACACTAACCATAGAATGGTTAGAGCAACAATAATTGGTTCAGAGCCGAAAAAAGCCAGAAATAAATTTAATACAATAAAGAATATCAGTAGACACCTGAATGAAACAAAAAATGAAATAGACGAAAACTACGAAAAAGGAATAAACGAAATATATGGACCACTATACACTCAATTGGCGAAACCTAAGACAAGTAACACGGAAAATGAAACCAAAACCCTCATAGAAGAAAGAAGACAGCTTTTAAATAATAAAAAAGATAAAAACAATTTAAGGGCTATAACAGAAGTAAGTAAAAAAATAAGTAAAAGTATTA
Organism: Brenthis ino; assembly: GCA_921882275.1. Taxonomy (NCBI): domain Eukaryota; kingdom Metazoa; phylum Arthropoda; class Insecta; order Lepidoptera; family Nymphalidae; genus Brenthis; species Brenthis ino. Next base: position 22,495,175 of record OV170225.1, on the reverse strand, counting down.
ATAAGGACAGAGCAAAAAGAAGATTGGACGTACTCAACACTCACATAAAAAAGACAGGAGGAGTTAAAAAAGCTTTAAAAGAACTGGTTGAGTCAAAACAATGGATAACAAACATCAAGAATAAAGCAGGAAAGCAAGAGACTATGAGAAGAACTATGATACAGATTGCAACCGACTTTTACAGGACACTTTACGCAGCAGAACCCAACGCTCAGAATCCAACTACAATTCTAGAAGACGACGAAATTGAGGATATTCCAGTTTTTATGCAATCAGAAATAAAAAAAGCTGTAGACAGTCTAAAGAGCGATAAGTCACCTGGGCGAGATCAAATAACAAACGAGATGATAAAAACTTCAATCAATACACCTGAAAACCTAAGAAAACTCACAGAAATATATAATACTATCTTAAGAACGGAATCTATAATACCATCTCAGTGGAAAAAGAGCACAATTATACTTCTACATAAGAAAGGGGATCGAGACAACATCGAAAATTATAGACCAATTAGTTTGTTATCAAATATATACAAAGTTTTCTCTAAATTGATTTTAAATAGAATAACATGGATAATGGACGAACAACAACCAATCGAACAAGCTGGCTTCAGAGCGGGATTCTCGACCATCGATCATATACATGTATTAAAACAGTTATTGGAAAAATCCCAAGAATATAATAAAGCACTGTATATTGCACTGGTGGATTACAGTAAGGCATTCGATTCCGTTAAGCATGAGTCGCTCTGGAAGGCTTTAACCCAACAAGGAATTCCCAAGAAATACATACGCATAATTAAAAACATATACATGAACAGCACGGCACAAATAAAACTAGAAACAACCGGCGAAGAGTTTCCTATAGCAAAAGGAGTAAGACAAGGAGACCCCTTGTCCCCAAAACTTTTCTCTGCCATCCTAGAAAGTATATTTAGGAACATAGAGTGGAAAAACGTTGGTATAAATATTAACGGGGTACATCTCAACCATTTAAGGTTCGCAGATGATCTAGTCTTAATCACTGACAGCGCTAGTACATTGCAACTTATGTTACAACAGTTAGCAGAAGCAAGTAGAACAGTAGGGCTTACCATGAATAATCTAAGACAAAAAGTAATGACAAACAGAGAGAAATAGCCATAACAGTAGAGGACGAAAGCATTGAATACGTAAAAACTACACATACCTGGGACAGTTAATATCATTCAGAGACCAAAACTGACTTGGAAATCGAAAGAAGAGTAGCTTGTGCATGGAAAAGATATTGGTCACTCAAGGAGATACTTAAAAGCAAATATTTTTCAATGGCAGCTAAGAGAAAAGTGCTCAACTCTTGTGTCTTACCTTGCCTGACGTACGGAAGCCAAACGTGGGCACTAAATCAAAAACATCTTTTAAAACTGAGATCATGCCAACGGGGAATGGAGAGAAGCATGATAGGTGTCACTAAAAATGATCGGTTAAGAGCTGATGAAATACGTTCCAGAACCAAAATAGAAGATATAATAAAGAAAGTAAGACAGTTGAAGTGGAGATGGACAGGGCACATGATGAGAGATAGCAAGATAAAATGGACAAAAATTATAACAGAGTGGCAACCACGCGATGGAAAAAGGAAAAGAGGAAGACAGGCAAAGAGATGGATAGATGACTTAAGAAAAATTGGAGGCGAAACATGGCCTAGAAAAGCAAGAGACAGAAATGAGTGGAAGCAGCTGGAAGAGGCCTATGTGTCACAGGACACGCTGATAACTAAACCGGAAAACCAAACGTGTTAGATTTAAGTTAGTTTTTTTTTACATTTATATTATTAGATTATATTTGTGTTTAGTTCTTCAGCAATAAAGGCTTAATAATAATAATAAGTGTAAGATTTCATCGTTTTCCTTAAATGTAACATACAATTTTCGTTCGAGACATTTCATCCTTACCATAGACACTAGGCATGGAACATTTCACGAGTAGCAAGTGAAAAATCACGTGAAATGCGTTATCATACGTCACACCTGCTACTGAAATTCATAGTGACTGCTACAAATCACAACTTGGTGAAATCTAGAGCTGTAGCAAACCGTATGTATTCGTTACTGAGTAACGGGTACGCCATCTAGTACCGAGTACCGAAACGTTACTCACGAATGCATTTCGTTACTCGCATTTTCCGTATACATTTTCGTACTGATGTTTTTATTGATTTTTTATTCAACAAAATACAATTTTCAGTTAATACCGTTGATCAGTAAATTGGGAAGTTTATTTATTTCGAGTTGCATGATTTCGGATTCTTAGAAATATTGTTTAGAAATAATTTTAAATTAGAAACAACAATTAAATTTAGAGCACATTTTTAGTTTTTTATCCAACAAATACTTATAATTTTTACTGAATGATTATGTGTAATACGTACAGATTATGATTTAATAAATCATTCGCGCAATTGATTTTAAAATATAATATATGCATTACGACGTCACACTAACGTGAAAGATGGCGTTACTTTTCATTTTTAAATTACCTATTTTTTATTTATTATTTAATTTCAAAATTTATTCATAAAAAAATATTGTTAGTAAAGTTTTTAAAAATTATAAAGATTTATAAATAATTAAAATTTCTGGGTTCTAGATATCCTGTAACTCTCCAATTGAAATGGTTTTGCTGATCGTGCATTATTCCACAGAAAACAACGCGTCGTCAAGTGTCAACGTTTATACCGTACCGAGAAAAATATATGTTGCTGATGCGTTATTTTAAGAATTCTGGGCGCTATTTTTGGATAACATAGTAGGCAAATAAGCAAGCAAACCTCTTAAGATATTGAAACAATATCTATATGGGGCAAATAGACAAAACCATTACTGCAATTACGCCTACAGTCGACGACATAAACCACCAACGCTGAGAACGAGCTAGAAATGTTTATTAATGAACCAGTGCTTCCGCGCGATTCTTCGCCATTAGTTTGGTGGAAATCTCACTCCTATATGTACCCCAATTTGGCGGAAATATTTCATGAGCACTGTCACATCGTGGTGACATCAGTGGAGTGTGAGAGAGTATTTTTCAAAAGCGGGAAATTTTGCAACCCAAAAAAAGAGCACGATTAAGCAGAAAACGAACAGCGGAACTTGTATTTTTAAAAAGCAATGAAGACTATTGTATATAGATATCTCATAAAAAAATCAATCATCAAAAAAATCAAAAAAAGCCAAAAAAATGATTATAAACAAATTTAAAAAAATTAAGAAAAAACAAAAAAAAAGGGTATAAAATTCTTTTATAAAAATTCTTATTGTACATAAAAACAATGAACTTTTAAATACGCCAATGTAATTATGGAACTTAGCTTTATACAGTTTTACCGTGTGATTACTCTGATATATTTAAAATTCATTTAATTTTACATTGTCAGTCCCAAGCCTGTAGAAGTATGAGGGAAAGTTCATTGTTTGAAAATAGGTTCATTCAAAGCACCATGTACGTATGCAACTACGTCAGATCTATATCTCTGCTCCATATCACATCATTAGCGCCATTGGTGACATTTCATACTTCATTTTAATAGCAAATAATATAAAGTGTGACAACAGACCGTCGAAATCAAAAATCTATGCGTGAAAAGTAGCAGGTGAAATCACGTGAAAAATATACGTAATTTTATCACATGATAATGATTTAAAGTAGCAATCATTTCCATGCTTAATAGACACTATCCATTAATTTGAAGAAATAGTGATAGTCTACCTTTTTGCATTTTCAGTCGGTTCGATTACCAGAACAGGTCACCTCTTTAAAAAAAAAAGTTAAATGCAGTTATTCTTATTCTTAAAAATAAAATAATGTTTCCTTTGACTGAAACTTGATATTTTCAGTGTTTAAGACACTTTTCTTCCATGTCCTATGCGTCCACGATGTTAGAGTCGATATATATAATTTGTAAGATTTCATCGTTTTCTTTAGTTTTAATTTTTAAGACGCAATGTTGGTTCGAGAGATTTTATCCTTCCCATAAACTCTATCGATTAATTTGATAAAATATTAGTGACGGTGTCCTTTTTTGCATTTTTATTTGGTTCGATTCCTGGTTCAGGTAAGCTTTTTTTTAAAAATGCAGTTGTAATTATTTTTTAAAATAATGAAATGTTTCTTTTAAGTAAATCTTGATAACTTCAATATTTAAGGTATTTTCCTTCCATGTACCATCGATTTGTTCCATTCTGTATAGCTATTAGGAAGGCTTACACACACATACACAATTTTCTTTTTTAAATACTTCTTTAATCTTTACATATTTGGAAATATATACCTATGTATAACATAATGTAATTTAACAATAGGGGTTAAAGTATGAAAATGCCGATTTGTACAGAAAAATTGAAATTCGTTTTTTTTATTTAATCAAAAGAATCACCGTTATTATCTATACATTGTTGACATCTAATAGGAAGGTCATCTCATTTATGCTTTTGCGATAGAACTCTGGTGATCTAGATTCGATAAACTATATGAAAGCATTTTGTACTGCCTCCTGAGAAGAAAACTTTCGGTTTCTCGTGCTGTATGAGGTCTCGCGTTATCATGGAGCAATAATGGTGAAGATCGATTCATGAGTCGGGGCTGTTTCACTGCTAGTTTTGCTATCATTGTTCGGAGTTCGGCACAGTAGATATCTGCCGTTATTGCTTGACCAGATCGGAGAAAGCTATAGTGAATGAATAACCATGCTGAGACCACCAAACAGTTACCATTACCTTTTTATTGGTAAGCTTTGCTTTAGCACACTGTTGCGGCGTTAGACCTGGGGTCAGCCATTGCATTTTTCGCTTACGGTTATCGTAAAGAATCCACTTTTCATCACATATCACAATTCGATCCAATATTCCTTCATTTCTGTATCGATTCAACAAGGCAACACAAGTTCGGACAACAACATAACATAAGTTCACAAGGCAACCTTTTTTTTTTTTTAACGTTGGGAAATGCATTAACGCACGACGTGTGGGACTCACCGGCGTAATACAGCCAGTACTACCCACTAAAACCCAACAAAACCTTCCCCCGTCTTAATGGGGCGTCGCAGGATCGCTTACGCATTCAACTACGACGCCCCGACGGCAGGTCTGCCAAAGCAGACCACCACAACCATGGGGTTGCTCCAAGGTCCACTCTGCTATCAGAGAAGTACCAGGAGCAACCCGCATGGTACACCGCCCCCCGAAGAGGGCCACCTCCCACCGCCCACCGAAGTGGGCAACCTCCCTGTGCGTTTCTTAGCTTCGCTACTACTACTGAGCCCCCCCACCACGACAAAGTGAACGCAAGTTATGGGGGTTCACAAGGCAACCAATTCAACCCCAAAAAGACACAAGTTTGCGCGTTAACCGCTAAAAAGTCGCCATTTATCGTAGCTCCTCAATTTGAGGACACTCCTCTGTCTGCCACAGCCAGTATCGGAATACTTGGCGTCGACATCTCGAGCAACGTCCAGTTCCGTGGTCAATTGGAAGGTAAGGCCAAACTGGCCTCAAAGAAGCTTGGTGTGCTCAGCAAGGCGAGACAGTACTTCACGTCGCGTCAGCGTCTTATTCTTTATAAGGCGCAAATTCGGCCCCACATGGAGTACTGTTCTCATCTTTGGGCGGGAGCTCCCCAGTACCAGCTACTTCCATTTGACCGCATTCAACGTCGGGCGGCTCGAGTTATCGACGATCAAGATCTTTCTGATCGGCTCGATCCTTTAGCTCTGCGTAGAGATTTTGGATCACTCTGCATCTTCTACCGCATTTACCACGGGGAGTGTTCCGAGGAATTGTTCGGACTGATCCCGGCTGCTGAATTTCATCATCGGACATCGCGACAAAATAGTAAATACCATCCACACCACCTCGATGTCCAGCGTTCCACAATAGTGCGATTTTCAAGGCATTTTCTGCCCCCCACAACCACTCTGTGGAACCAGCTATCGCCGGCGGTCTTTCCGAACCGCTACGACCTGGCCACCTTCAAGAAGAGAGCGTATTCCTTCCTTAAAGGCCGGCAACGCATCTGCAAGCCCTGCGGTGTTGCAGATGTCCATGGGCGGCGGTGATCACTTTCCATCAGGTGAGCCTCCTGTCCGTTTGCTCCCTTAGTCCCATAAAAAAAAAGTTTCAACACGCGTTTCTTTCTGCAGATCAGTCAAATCATGAAGCATATATTTTCATATTTTTTTTATTTTATTGATTTGACGCAAATGAGTCAATATTGTTGTTAAGGTAACGTTAAACCATGCCGCTAATTCCTGGGTAGTTTGGCTCGGATCGGCTACCACCATCTCTTCAATTTATTGTTATTCACCTGTGCGGGCGGTCTTCCGCGTGGTTCGTTCTTCAAATCAAAGATTCCATCACGAAAGCGTTTAAACCAAAATCGCACGGTGCGTTCATTAGCAGCCCCCTCTCCAAACGCAACATTGATATTGCGAGATGTTTCTGCCGCGTTAGTTCCGCATCGGAACTCGTCTTCAAAAATCACTCGAATTTTCGAAGTATCCATTTTTCTTGTCTAAGCTGAAAAAAAAAAAACAACTGAAAGTCGATAATCGAATGTGGCACATTTTTTAAAAGAAGAACTACATAGTTACCATGTGAAAGTATTAGTAATACTTAAAATATGTTATATTCTAAACCAGTTAATTTCTTGAACCGGCTTTGGTCCAAACCGAATGGCTTTTCGGTTTAAGGTAGCGGTTATGTTCTTTAACCGGTTAAAGTGCAGAGAACGGTTTTGGACGAGTTTAGGTTCCATAAACGAAAATTAACCGGTTAAAATGACTTTTCGTACGTTAATATGTGGCGTACCTTTGCTTGTTTAGTAAAAGGATACATTTCAATAAGTGAAAACTTAGTTTAGCAGGGAAGCTACTTTTTTTATTTACGCTATGTAGTGTGGTATATTATATGGGTGGAGTACATTTTATTATAATAAATAATATTATATATCATTATTATTATTATTTCCTCAATTATGTTCTAGTATATGATTTTAATACATATATTATTTGGTGGATTTTTTTATGTATGTGTGTAAATTTACGTATGTACGAGTATATATATATATATATATATATATATACATACGTTAATTTATAGGTATAGCGCATTATTTATCTCTTTAGTTTGTCTTAGTATAATATATGTGTGTATGTACTAGCGACTCACCCTCGCTTCGCTCGGGTTCGCCTCTAGAAAAACAAAAACAAATCTATCTCTCGGGAACCGTATATTTTTCCGAGATATAATATTAAATATGTTGGGACATTAACATACAGCACCATCTAGTTCCATGGTACGCTACGAGGCTTGTGTTATGAATACCAGATAGTGGATACACTACACATATATAACTTTAAATACGTACATATTATGAATATAAACAACCGTGACTGGAGTACAAACATTCGTGCTCATCACACAAATGAATGCTCCCCAGCGGGACTAGAACCCGCGACCGTTGGCACAGCAAATAGGGTCACTACAAACTGAGCCAAACGTGCAAAAGGTTACATACTCTATGAACGTGTCGTCTAAATATACATAAAACAAACACGAAATAAACAAAAGAGCGTTACTTGTACGACGCTCGTTTTTGGATTTAACCGGTTTATTTCGGTATCCAAACCTAAATGTAGCCTTTCTCTAAGAATAATAGTTAACCAATTAAATACCAGCGTCTAGATTTTATATAATTTTAATTATATAATTAAAATTGGTAGCTGGTAAAGCTGCGGGCAAATGATAGTGAAAATATAAAAGCACTACTGAGTAGTGGCTCCCCCACGCTTCGCTCAGGTTCGTCCGCTAGGTACCGGTTAGTATGGAACAGATAGACTATATATTATACATCATACCTCCTCCTGGGCTATGTTACTCTCCAGCCCTTCAACTATCTCCACACAAAAAATCCCGCCAATCCGTCCCTCTGTTTCGTCGTGAAAGAAGGACAAACAAATAAACAAATATACTTTCACATTTATAATATTAGTGTGGATAAACAAAAATGGCATGAAAACATATATTGAAACTCAACTACGCAACCGGGTTACAGAAACCAACTAAATACGAAAGACTGGAAATCTTTTGGGGATACCTAGGTCTAGATAAGGATATAATATTTCGATTGCGGTAATGATGATAATTCATGATAAATGAACCAATATTTTGTTAAAATACAAACGTTACCGTTTTAATCAGTATCACAGACGTTCTACTTTGCGCATCGTCTTCTCAGTGAGACATTTTTACTGTTTCATATAACTTATATTTTTATTAAATTAAGTCAGTATTATTTATTTTCTAACATGTTTAACATATCCTTCTGAAAAGTATTAATAATTTACTGTCTTTTCGAAAGGTATCAACATAATCATATTTATTTTTGTGAAGATGAAAAGATGATGTCGCTTTAACGCTTATAAAATAAAGCATCTTTGGATAGAGTGTGGTTTCAAAGGTAAAATATCCTCAATATTATTTAAAATCAAATATCAAGCTACATTATTTTGTTAATATCACAAAACAATAAACACTAGGTATAGGTAATAGGGATATTAAAAATATTTTTGACCTTTTAAGTTATTTATTAAAATGACAACTTATAACAACTACGGTTCTAGATATCATTAGACTATCTACAGTGGCAGTGCTTACACCATTATTTAATATAAAATTTTACTATTAATGATTTGTTACATTAAGCAGAGTAACTATATACGGTTTTAAAGTAAAATAGGTATAATTTCTGTGTTGCAGGACACTAATTTTCAAATACGTATGTTAAAAGTATGTTAAAAATAAAATATTTAATCAGTTATATTATGCTAGACAATTAGTATATACATTTTATAAATTCACTGGTACGGAATATATTTTTTGATAAGGATGTTGATAAATCGAAATAAGATTTTTTGTGACTAGTAACAATACATAGGTACTAATCCATATTGTAATACAGATTGAAATTGCTAAGCAATAATTAATAGTAATAGTCTTGTATTTTAAGCATCAGATAAAAAAAAACTTAAAATAAATGTAAGTTATATATGAAATTAAATAAACTATACATAATCTTAACTCTTAAGGTTACATTGCTTTGGTGTACATTTATTATGAAATATGGCAATTCTGTATTTTTATTTCAATATTTAATACAAATATGATGGATATTTAGATCTTCTTATTAATAAAATTGTTTTGGTTTCTTGTTTTACTAGCTAATTTTATTTTTATTAAACGTATTTAATCATATCTACTATTGTATCAATGCAGCAAGTTACTATGTAGTATTTTTAATGCAAACTGCACATCGGGATACTCTTTGCAATAGTCGTCCCGATTTAAGAGTTTCTCGTTCTGGCATAGAGAATTGTTTATTGTCATCAATTGTCGTAAGCCAAAAACTAAGTTTGTTAACAAAATGATGACATGTACCACCCTCGCCGTTACATTCAATAAATGGTGTTGCGCGGAAATCTTCTAGACATGAACCAGGGCTGGCCAAAGCTTGTCCACCACCTTGACCACCGGCACCAGTGTGCTATTGAAAGAATAAAAAAAAATACAAAGTAAATACTAGTTCTCATAAAACAATAGGTATTCTAAGCGGGTTTATTGGCACTAAAAATTTGACAAATATTACATATAAAACAAAAGCTTGAAAAGTATCTTTGAAATATATTGAGAAGGTGTCAGTGTATTGAAATATTTTAAACTGTACTTGTACACGTACATATATCTTTGTCTATCGTACAAATCTCATAAAGTGTGCGCGGGTTTCTATTGAGTATATAGTATACGTGCCTTGTGGAGCCGGTTAAGACATCAGTACTGCGCCTAATGTTGCACTGATCGTATCGAATCGTTGTTTCATCAGACTTTGAAGGTGAAAGACACAGAGAATGTACTTGTGTTTGCGCACACACTTGTGCACTATAATATTTCCTATGCAATTAACTATATTCTCAAAGAAATGGCCCGTAATTAAAATTGGCCATGAGAACTTAGAGTGAAAATTATAAAAATTAAAATATATACATATTAGCATAAGGTAGGTATATCCATTTACATACCATAACAAAACTGTATCCAATCCATAAGGAATTCCAGCCTGCTGGGCAGTTTGGTATGTCTAGAGTTTGGCTATGGACGGCTATAACGTTTGCTGGTACTTCACAAACCACGCATCTTGAAATATATCGAGCTATTTCATTATTTTCGACTGGCATCATAGGTATCGGTTGGTTTGTAGATAGCCAATAACTTCGATCGTTCCTACTAGCATAATTACAAACGTCATTAAGATCACAAAATAGGAAGGGCATAGTACTGAATTTTCGAACGCATGACCCAGCATAACCTAGATCTTGGTTGTGTGCTTTTTCATTTCCATCAATATATAGCAATGAATAGCCATCCCAGAGTTTTACATGACCTGGTTCACACTGTGGTATAATTTCTGTTTGACTGTGGCGAACTAAAAGAATTCCTGTTAAATAATCAGTGTTTACACAGGGGGCTCCAGGCGATCCCGGCACGCCTTGTAATCCTGCTCGTCCTGTTTCACCGCGATCTCCTTGTAAGCCTTGCAAGCCTTGAAGACCTTGAGGGCCTGGTGGACCTCTAGGTCCAGGAAAACCTCTATCTCCTTTCAAACCTGGACTACCATCTAAGCCCCTGGCTCCCATATCACCTTTAAGACCTGGAAGTCCATCCATACCCGGAGGACCTCGAGGTCCTGGTTCTCCCTTTGCACCGTAAACTATTGCTGCAGCTTCTCCTTTATCACCCTTTTCACCTGTCATTCCTGTTTGACCTATCCTACCTGGGAATCCTCTGTCACCTTTATCACCAGTATAACCTCTTTCACCTTGTTCTCCAATTGCTCCATCTTGGCCACGTTCTCCTTTATCACCTTTTTCTCCAGGTAACCCAGGTATTCCTGGCAATCCTTGTTGACCTTTCAATCCTGGCGCACCAAAACCAGTCGCCCCTTTATCTCCTTTCAGACCTCTTTCTCCAGGTATCCCTTGAGGTCCAGGCAATCCGGGAACTCCATCAAAACCAGGTGGGCCCGCTATACCTTCACGTCCTTGGTCTCCTTTCTCGCCTCTTGGGCCAGGTGGTCCAGGTATTCCAGAAGTCCCTATTTGTCCTGGAAGACCAGGAAAACCTTGTATTCCTTTTTCTCCAGGAGCACCTGGTAAACCTGGTCTACCATGCTTTCCTGGTAATCCAGGTAAACCTTTTTCTCCTACTATTGTAAGACCAGGTATACCTCCCGGACCTGCTGGACCTCTATCACCTAAAAAAAGAGTTTCCAGTTTATATACTTATAATAACTATACGGTAACAATAACTCTATTACAGTACTATATTTCTGTTATAATAAATTTATCAAACTTATATTTATAAAGTTAGCCTTAATTTTGTGTAATAATAAATTATAAGAAAATTTAAAGGAAGAAAACATTAAGATAAATTACAGTAACTGTAAGCGATATATATATACAATATAGCGTACTTTTAAATAGGTATAATATCAAAATATATGAAAGAACATTAACCTTTTTCGCCAGTTATTCCAATTCTTCCTATCTCTCCCTTTTCGCCTGTAAAACCACGGTCACCTTTTTCTCCAATTAAGCCTTGGAAACCATCTCTACCTCTTTCTCCTTTTTGACCTTTAAGTCCGGAAATTCCTGGTGGTCCAATTTCACCTTTATCTCCCTTTATATTAATAGAAGGACCTGGTAAGCCTCTGTCTCCCTTAGATCCATCAAATCCTCTATCTCCTTTTATACCTTCCAGACCTGCTGGACCACGTTCTCCTTTAATTCCATCAAATCCGTCACGTCCAGGAAAACCTCGGTCACCTTTGTCACCTTTTGCCCCATCGAATCCAGGTAATCCTCTCTCACCTTGCAATCCTGGAGCACCATCCATACCAGGAAGTCCCGGTAAACCAACGTCTCCATTTAAACCTCTATCACCCTTCATACCCGAGAGACCTGGTAAACCACGATCGCCCTTTTCACCCATTTCACCTGTAATACCTTGGAAACCAGGAAGTCCCATATCACCTTTCTCACCAGGTAATCCTGGACGGCCAAAGCCAGGTAAACCAATATCACCTTTATCTCCTTTTTCACCCATCGGTCCTGGAATGCCATCTTTTCCATTTAAACCAGGAATACCAGACATTCCTTTATCACCTTTTTCAGATGCAAGCCCAGGTTCTCCTTTAGGACCTCTAGGACCTGGTAAGCCCATGATACCCTTTGCTCCCTTACTACCCATTATTCCAGGCTGACCAGGTTGTCCCGGGAAACCTTGATCACCTTTAATACCCGCAATTCCTGGTGGTCCTGCAGGGCCATCAAAACCGGGCTCTCCCGGCATCCCTGGATAACCTAATTCACCTTTGTCACCTTTTTCACCAGGGCTACCATCAAGACCTGTTAAGCCTCGTAATCCTGGATGTCCACGTGGTCCTGGGAAACCTTTAGGGCCATCAGGTCCTTGCATTCCAGGCTCACCCTTTTGGCCCGGCAGGCCAATAACACCTGGTTTACCTGGCAGCCCTGGATAACCTTGCTGACCCTTTTGTCCATCTCGTCCAGGTATTCCTGGGGTTCCTTGTACTCCTGTTGGTCCTATAGGCCCAGGTTCTCCTTTTTGACCCGGTGCTCCTGGAAATCCTGGCCTCCCTACAAAACCTAATTCTCCCTTTTCACCTGGTAAGCCTACGGGACCTGGAGGCCCATCATTACCGGGATTTCCAGGCATACCTACAGGTCCTTGGTCTCCCTTATCTCCTTTTAACCCCGGCATTCCTTGTGGTCCTGGCATCGATGGTCCAATTTCTCCTTTATCTCCTTTGTAACCAGGAATTCCAGGAAAACCTCTTGGCCCAGTTTCGCCGGTCGTTCCAGGGAAACCCATTGAACCAATATCACCTTTATCTCCTTTGAGACCAGGAAGACCTCGTGGACCAACTGGCCCTGCACGTCCAGATAATCCTTTTTCTCCCTTTGGTCCTGTTATGCCAAACGGTCCTCGATCGCCCTTTTCACCAGGCATACCTAGTAAATTTCATAAAAATGTTATTACTAACACAATAGAGTAATTATATATTTTGATAGAGGCGAAAATAATCCTCTCACATGTTTCAGGCAAACACTTCTATAAGTTTGACTAAATTCAAATTAAGAGGAAGAGCGTTGGGCTACATACTTTAAAACTACGAATATTTGTGATGCGTAAGTTCATTGCAAACTTATATATTACTATATTTCTGAAGTTTTTTAAAGTACTTAAGAATCACATGGATTCATAATTGTTCATTATGTGAACAACGGAGATGCATTAATTAATTTTAAAGGATAAGTTCTAATCCATTTAACAAAATTTAAAAATATTAATAGAATTATATAATTTAAATAAATACCTTGAGGTCCTGGAAGACCAGGAAATCCTGGCGAACCCTTTTCACCTTTTGTTAAAACTTTAAGATCTTGAGGGCATTGACCTGGTTCACCTTTTGGTCCTGACAGTCCGGAAAAACCTTTATCACCTTTAAATCCCTGGTCACCCGATGTGCCCTTTTCACCTTTTATAGATTCTCCTTTCAATCCTGGTAGCCCTGGTGAACCATCAGTACCTGGTATGCCATCAATACCAGGAGGTCCCATCCTACCTTGATCTCCTTTCTGACCAGGCATTCCACTGAGTCCACGATCTCCTGGTGGTCCATCAAGACCTCTTTCTCCTTTAATACCCATAGCTCCTTTTTCACCCGGAGCACCTTTATCACCTTTAGGTCCTTTAATTAAATTTGAAGGTATAATTGCATCTGCACCCCTTTCTCCAGGTGATCCCATGGGTCCTTCATCTCCTCTTTCTCCCTTTAACGTTAAGTATAAATTAATATATTTTTTTCATTACACTACAATTATAATAACTAAATAATTTTAATAAGCTTTGAGTAGGTCGAAGCTTAAAGTTCTCTCAAACTACTATAACAGTACCATTGCTATGAAATGTAAGTTAAAACGGCTTTACTTGACATTTTATTTTAAAGCATTAAAATTTAAAAACTAATGTATTTTGGAAAGATTCTAAAATCCAGGCTATTAATTATCAAAATGATTGGATTTTATTTTATCCATATTTTTCCCCCCTTTTTTGTTATCGTTTGGGGTTGATTTTTATTTTATTGATAGTTTCAGAATACTTCAAACTAGTTTGGACCAAAAAATAATTAACAGTTTTGTGTGTGTAAATTATATTGAAAATTTTAAAGATTATTATATAATTGCTCCTATAACCCGAAGATTTTGTAAAATTGTACAATAAAATATAATAAGTATATTAGGGTAGTCCTTATTTTTTGCCTTTGTAATCATCATCGCGGCACTTTGTCATTCGATTTTATACATCTAAAAATAAAACATTTTTTCTTTTCATTTTTAGATACGATTTAGAGGTCGCTACCAGTTGTCAAACTTTACAAAAAGCATTGTATAACTGCTTGAGTAGGAGTCTCACTAATTATTCACTAAGTGTTTATTTAGCATTGAACTGCAAGTAAAACATGGAGAGACTCGCATAGGTAACCTCCCCTGCCTCCTCTCTCCTCGACCCCTCTCCTGCGTGAGATAGATATGCTTTGGCTTACTTGTCCAGTGGTCCTGATATACAATTATTAAAACGATAAACCGTTATATGTATTAAAGCAATTGAAACATAATTGACCAAAGTGATTACAAAACAGCCGAAGTGACTACAATTACAGGTGACGCCGAGGCAAACATCCTTGCTAAAGTGAATAACAGCGACATCAACAAACAAGTACATCAACCTCGAGATGAGTACGAGAGCTCTTGAATCTCACGATAATTTTCTTAGGAGAAGTTACTGAAAAAGGCGATTCATTTAGGAGACCTGCTGGTCAACGTCATCATAGAGACTTTCAGTTTTTAATAAAAAAATCATATCTTAATAGCAACCTTTAAATGTCATTATAAATTTAAAAATACTGAAATAGTTTCTTGTGGTATATAATCAAATTATGTGGTGCCCCGTGAATTTAAAGAATTTTAATTTTTTGTTAGGAATAAGGACCACCCTAAAGTATATTCATAATCATTAGTACAAAATATTATTAAAGTAAAATCTTTAAATAATTCAATCTTTTATACGTACTGGTGCACCAGCTGATCCAGGTGATCCATTAATGCCGTCAGATCCTCGTTCACCTGGTAGGCCCACTGCACCGGGAGAGCCTCTCTCACCACGTTCTCCTGTTAAACCATCCGAACCTCTATCACCTTTTTGACCTGGTCCTCCCGGCCAACACTCATTACAACGACCTCCTATATCTCCTTTTTCGCCAGGAATACCAGGAAGTCCATTAAACCCAGGGCTGCCTTTTTCACCTTTTTCCCCAGGAGAACCCATTTCTCCTGGGCTTCCAGGCGTGCCTAAAGTAGAATTTCCAGGTACACCTCGTAAACCAGGATATCCTTTTTCTCCTTTTTGGCCTTTATCACCAGGGTATCCAGGTTGACCATTACTACCCATTTGACCCTAATAAAATATTAAATTTTACTACTGTCACAACTATAGTAATATCGAAGCATATATTATTATATTTCACAATAGAATTGTAATTCACAATATATTATATTATACAATTATTTGTGACTTACGGGAATTGAAAGACCATCTTCGCCTTTTGGTCCTCTTGGACCTGTGGGTCCAGGTGGCCCATCATAACCTCTTGGACCTATATCTCCTTGTAGACCGTTAAGACCAGCTTCTCCTTTTTCTCCCTTTTGGCCAGGTAAACCTTCAATACCAGGATTACCCGGCTCTCCGGGACCTCCTCGAAGACCCATAGGACCTGGCTGTCCCATATCTCCAGGCCTTCCATCAGAACCAGGTGGACCAACTGGTCCAGTGTAACCTCTTGGTCCTGGTGGTCCAGGAGGTCCACGTGATCCTGTACGTCCACCAGGGGGTCCAGGAACTCCTTTTAATCCTCTTGGGCCAGCTAAACCATCTTTGCCAGGTTCACCTTTAGCGCCTGGTCTACCATGTAAACCGGATAAACCATCGTTACCTCTATCACCTTTAGAACCTCTTGGGCCAGGAGCGCCATACATTCCATCTCGACCCTAAATGACGATAAAAGGTTTTACATGAATACAGTAATTTTATTTTTTAATGTTCTTATTCGTACTTTGGTTATTTTAGAAATACAACTATGAAAGGTAAGTTGATAAATACAGATTTTTTCATTTAAGTACATATTTTTGAGATTTTTTGGATATGCTAATTGCTAGGTTGCCATTCTTATCACCTTAATAATTCCACTAAAAACCAATCATCTGTATATATCAACACAACATTGGACATACGCCAATTAAAGTTCGAATATCATAATCTATGTAAATAAATAAATGTAAATATGTTGGGACATTAACACACAGCGCCATCTAGTTCCATGGTAAGCTACGAGGCTTGTGTTATGGATACCAGATAGTTGATATACTACACATATATAACTTTAAATACATACATACTATAAATATAAACACCCATGACTGGAGTGCAAACATTCGTGCTCATCACACAAATGAATGCCCCCAACGGGACTCGAACCCGCGACCGCTGGCACAGCAAGTAGGATCACTACAAACTGAGCCAAACGTGTCGTCAACTACATGTGTATAATAATAATCATAATCTCTATTTCCAACCTAAAACCGTCAAATACAATATACTTTATATGTAGTTTAGTAACTTAATATGTAAAAAATTACACATTTAGTAGTACGATGTATTCTCTGAGAATTAAGTAGTAGTTAGTGTTTTTGAATTAATGGGCGCAAATTTTATATAATGTGGTCGTGTGTGTGGTGTGGTGTGGTAAGCTTAGTACCGATATTTTCCAGATAATAAGGAGGATTAGGAAGGGTAAAACATGCATTGTATGAATATAGAAAAAAGTGCATAACATGTATATACACACTGTATTAAAATATAAATAAAAAGGAATAAGAAATTTTAATTACGAGTATGATAGACAATCATTATAGACGGTGATTTTAAAAACTCTTGGAAGATGTAAATAAGCAAAGGTGCAAAGAAGTACAAACAAACAACCGAGAAGTCAAAAAGATCTATGTTATCTACATATAGTTGTATGATTGATTATCTACATATTATATTAAAAATCCGTACCCTTTCTCCAGGATTGCCTCGTATGCCTTTTTCTCCTTTAATACCCATTTGGCCAGATAATCCTTGTTCACCCATAGGTCCAGTATCCCCCTTTTCTCCCATTCTTCCCGCTTCTCCCTTCTGCCCTTTAGGACCCATGTCTCCTTGAACTCCTTTTATGGCTCCCTTATTATCTAAGGATGGTAATGTTACTGGCGGACAACTTGGTCCTCTATCACCTCTATCGCCTCTATCTCCTTTATCTCCTTGAATTGATTGTCCTTTTGAACCTTTGGATCCCTTATCACCTTTTGATCCAGGCAAACCCTTAAAATAATTATATTTAAAAAAAATATGCAAAATGTATTAAATATAATAAATTACAATACAACCATAAATATAATTGAACTTGTTGGTGTAAACTGACAGATTAACGGAGATTTCGTCAATTCTACTCTTTCTCCTCATGCAGTTGCTTGAAATAGCCGTCCTATACGAATATGCGATTAAGGAAATAGATTGTCTTATGTGCGTACACACTTATGGGGGATAGCATGTTTGTGGCTAACTGCTAACTGCTGAAATTTTAATTCTTTTGTAAAATTGCAACGCACATGTAGACTAAAATATTGTTTAGAAAAAATCCATAGGAATAAAAAATATTAGCAATATGATAGCCTAAGGTCTCACGTTTTTTGAATACAACTCTCGCTTATTTAAAATGAAATAATTCTGTAGTTCATTTTAAATAATTTTCAACATTTTTATACGGTAATCTTTTACTCCGAATATTTTAAAGTCACACATTACAATAGGACATTATACTGCTGAGATTTAACTGCCTCGGTGGTGTAGTGACTAGCATGTACGGCTGCACACTCGGAGGTCCTGGGTTCGAGTCCCGGGTCGGGCCAAGTTTAGTTATTGAGTCTTTTTGTATAGTAAGCCTCAGTAATAGCCCGAAGATGGGGAGTTGACGGTGTTTCACCCCCGTGCCTTGGAAAGCACGTAAAGCCATCGGTCCTGCGCCTTAACTCTCACTGGTCGTGTCGAGTGGTCGTCCCAGCAGAGTATGAGAATGATAGGAATAGAGAGTGCACTTGTGTTTGCGCGTACACTTGTGCACTATAATATCTCCTGCGCAGTTGGCTAGTCTCAATGAGATTGGCCGCCGTGGCCGGAATCGGCCAGGAGAACATCATACTGCTGAGAGAGGATTTTTTACTTCTTTATATTGTAACGGCTTAAAGGGTTTAAATTTTTAGAAAGAATTCAATTTTACTACCTTTTATCGGGATTAATGAATACAAAAAAACCTTTTTTATTGACGTATGTACGTTATTCTTGCCCTAAATATTGTTACAAATAAAAAAACATTTTTTCTATTGCCCGTAACATTTATTACTATTACAGTGTGTTACATTAATATAAAACAATTAAAAATATATAAAGCTTTTTCGAAGTGGTCTCCATTGGCTGCAATACAGTCCTTTAAACGTTGAGGCCAGTTATCAATAGAAACACACACTCTTTCCATGGGAAAATTCTTCACTGCCAATCATTTAAATTATCATGGCATTTAGAGCAAGCCATACTCTCTAATCAACGGATTAATATCGGCACTAGATGACGGCCAGTCTTCAACTCTGATGAAGTCCGGAACGTGGGTTTCTAACTTAGATGGATCGAGCTTTATGACCCGGCGCCGAGTATTGCTGAAAGGGTCAAGGGTCTGAAAGCCTTGCTGAAACCGTTTTTGGTTATTGAACATGGTGTTGTTAAGGAGCTTAACTACTTTCTCAAGAATGGTATCTTGATACACTTTTGCCGATGTTTTGATACCTTTTTCACAAAAATATGGCTCAGTCACTCCTTCATAGTTAACACCCCACCAAACCATCACTGAAGTCAGATAATGCCAACGTTGTACTCTGTTAACTATTGCGAAGCTTCCTTAGAGCTTTGAGCATAAATATGGTCATTTTGTTTGTTAAAATATTGCTAATTGTAAAAAAAATCTCATCCGTAAACAATTTTTTCTGTGACCTCCCTTTGCGTACTGCTTAAGTAGTTGTTTTGATTTTACCACCCTATTGTGAATCTTTGAAATCATTTTTGTAAAATAGTGGGTAGGCACTGTCTGTAACAAGTATATGTTTGAGACGTCAATAACCTTAGTCTCTCCCGTGACCATGATTGCTGTAAAGCATTCAAAACGTCGGGAACCAAAAATCAAAATAAATCCGAGAAATAATCCGAAAAGATAGTTTTATTTAAAATATCAAATATTCGCGTAAATCTAAGAAAATATCACCCTATTGTTTTTTAAATTATTAGTTCAGGAATGACCGGTACGTCTCTTATAGGCTGCAAGTCCTAAGTCATCATCACAGTTTTAAAATACGCGACATGGTTCTAGATGATTTCTTCATCTCCAGAGATAAAAACTTCTGCTTTCGGACAGGATTTCTTCGAATTCGTTCCCTTATTGCTTTGATCGCCTTTTTCGTACGAACGCTACGTGGACGGCTAGATCATTTTCTGTCACAAGCAGAGGAGGTTTCATTGTACCTATCAATAGCCCGGTACACAAACATTTGACTAATACCAAGCGTGTGGAGAGTATTAAAAATTGTATTTGGCTCCATACCCACTACGTGTAATGCAATCACAGCGATTTGATTCTCTTTATCACCTCACTCCATTTTAATACCACAAAATATTTTACAATATATTGGCGCGAGAATGAGAAAACACAACGATCAATCATATAAAAACGACAAATTTGAATTTGAAAAATGTAATATTTTGTATATTTTTAATTGTAACAGTACTTATGGCCAGACTATGTACATACGTATAAAGCGAAAAAAGTTAGGTTTTTCATTAAAAAATATTTAAGAAAAACTTTTTTTATATAATATAAATTGAGAATCATTTCTCACCATAGGTCCCGTTTTTCCTCTTGGACCTGATAGGCCTGAAGGTCCAGTTAAACCTACTGGACCTGGGGGGCCCTGCATGCCATCTGCTCCAGGTTCACCTTTTTGTCCTTTTGGATACCGTCCCATATGTGCTGCTTCTCCTTTGTCACCTTTATCACCTTTAGAACCAGGAAAACCTCGAGGCCCTTGAGAGCCTTTGGGTCCTATTAGACCAGGTTCACCCTTAAAAATAAGAATGTGTAAAAAAAACAGATAGAAATTATATGATATTTAATCTTCATAGTTTATATGTATACATAATATGAATTAGGCACTTACATCTGTTCCATTACACCCATCTCGTCCTGGTATTCCTGGCATACCTTGTTCACCTTGAGGTCCCGGAGGACCAGATAGACCAGTAAATCCTTGTGCACCCGGTTTTCCTCTATCTCCCTTTGGTCCACGTGGACCTTGAGGTCCTACCTGCCCTTTTTGACCTTTGGGTCCTTGTGGACCTTCTGCACCTTCATGCCCAGGCAAACCTCTCATGCCTGGTTTACCAGGCATACCAGGAAAACCCTAAAATAATTGCAGGTATATGTAAAGTGCAGTTGAAAAGATAATTTATGAATTGAAAGGATAAAAATATTACGTTCATTGTATATATAATAATTGTTATAAGTAAAGTAAATAAATAATGTAAAGAAAAAATATTCTGTTTATTGATCGATAAGAATGATTTAAATAAAAGAGGGCCATTTTAACAGCTATCTTACCCTGCTACCCTTTTGAGCAAAACATTTAGGTATACAGCAACCAGGTGCGGTGCAGTTTCGATCGAAAGCAGTTGTACGTTGGCGTGTTACAGGATCGTAGATAGCAAAATTTTGTCCATAGTTTTGAGCTTGACGTTGTGGTGGTGATGATGACGGACCTGTTGTTAAATCTGGCCGCCTCGATAAGCCATACGTATTTACATTATACACGGGAGGAGGGGGAGGAGGAGGAGGTTGATATTCTCTCTGGGGAGCCCAATTTGTCGGTGATGGCCATTGGTTTTCGTAAATGTTATTCTCTTCTACATCTCCTCTTTCGTAGCTATCCTGTTGCTGTAAATAAAATAAAAATTAAGTGTCAGAAAGCAAAAGTTTATTTTGTTAGCTATTCAGTATAAAACTAGCATATTTAAATTTATTTACATACTAGCGACTCAACCAAGCTCCGTTTGGGTTAATCCCTACGTTTTAGCTGTTAGTATGGAATAGATTAGATTAGGCAGTGATAGCCCAGTGGTAACGCGTTCCCGGGGGAGAAGCCAACTCCTACCGGGCGCGTCCCCAGGTGGCGGATAGGGTAATGCCATCCGCTTAGGGCGGCGGGTAGTACCGGAGAAATCCGGCGCGGACCAAATGGCTTGGATGGGCCTCGAGCCGAAGACGTTGCGGCCACCGGTGGTGGGACCGCTTGGTCCCACAACCGGATGATGGGTGCCGGTTGCGGGACTGTGGTTGCAGGCCTGCATTCGGCAGAGGGGTAGGCCGCGGCGGGAGAGGAGTGCCGGTATTTCGGTGCGCCGTTCTCCCTACCTTCCGCGGCCTAGACGGGGCCGCCACCGTTTGATGGCGGACGCGGTGGGGCTGCAGGGGAAGAGAAGTGTCGGTGTTTCGTTGCCGCTCTCCCTGTCCTCTGCAGCCGATTGGAGGTGGCCCACTTCGGTGGGCGGAGGTTCGGTTTAATGGGGCTGCTCCGGGTACCTCTCTGGTGTAGCAGAGTTGACTGTGGAGCAGCCCCATTGGTGTGGTGGTCAGCCGTTGGCAGACCTGCCGCCGGGGCGCCGTAGTAGTTATGCGCAAGCGATCCTGCGGCGTCCCATTAAGGCGGAGGGGAGGGGAATGTCCGGTTTTAGTGGGTAGTACCGGCTTTTCTAGTCGATGAGCCCCACATCACCACCTGGGGGATCAGGTGGTATGCGTAAATGCATTTCCCGACATAAAAAAAAAGTGGTAACGCGTTCGCTTGAGAAACTGAGTGAAGCGGGTTCAACTCCCGGGTCTCGCACCTCTGATATTTTCATGTGCGAATCATTTCCAACATGATTGCCACTTGTCTTAACGGTGAAGGAAAATATCGTGAGTAAACCTGCATGTCTGAGAAAACTTAGCAAGTTTTCAAAAGACATGTGAAGTCCGCCAATTCGCACTTGTAAATGGTGGTGGACTATAGCCTGATACACCTTTTACTGAAGGAAGGCCCGTGCCCAGCAGTGAGACGTTAAAAAGGGCTGAACAAATGGAATGGATAGATATATAGGTATGATGAGTTGGTGTGGGTTGTTTGTGTATGTGCTTTTTTTCCGTGGGAATGAGATAACTTCCCGCGATGAAAATAACCTATGTCACTCCCAAGCCCTCCAACTATCTCCACACAAAAAATCACGCCAATCCGTCACTCTGTTTACTCGTGAAAGAAGGACAAACAAACAAACAACCGAACGAACCAACAAATAAACCAACAAACACACTTTTACATTCAAATACACTTTCACGTTTTAATATTAATAGTATGGGTGCTTATCCAAGTTTACGATAAAATCGTGCAGTGATTAGTTTCAAATATTCATACAACAACAACTTTTTTAATATAATATTTTTCTACTTGTATGCTATTTTTTTACTAACTATGCAAACTCCCTGGACAGAACTCAGAACCATTTTATTTTGAAGTGTTTCTCATGCTTAGTTTGTTTTTATTTCATAATTTAACTGTTAATATTTGATATTTCACGATATAGCAAGATTCGAACTTGTGCCTACTGGGTTATTCTAATCAATTAAGCCATAAGTTAATTTGCCTCCATCTTCTTGAACTGTTTCAAGATAAGGTGTAAACAACAGGGCTATAACAAATATTTTAATCAGGAATAGTATTATCCATACTAATACATATTAAAATTTGTGAAAGTGTGTTTGTTTGTTTGTCCTTCTTTCACGTTGAAACGGAGTGACGGATTGGCGTGATTTTTTGTGTGGAGATAGTTGGAGGGATGGAGAGTGACATAGGCATACTTTTTATTACGGGAAATTATCTAATTCCCACGGGAAAACACGTTATAATACAATCCAAAAAATATTTATGATCATAATTACTTGAAACCTGGTATTAATGTTTTTTAATAAAATGAAATAAATACCTGTTTTAGCATTTTTTGAAATTCATCCTATTAGGGGGTAAAAGGGGGATAAAATTTTGTATGAAAGGACATTTTTAGAGATTTTTTGTAGCTTTGACGCGAGCGAAGCCGCGGGTTCTGCTAGTATTAAATAAGAGCATCAAGGGGACAGGTTTGTTAAGATCATCATCTTAAAATCGTTAAGCTTCATATTTATCTTATCTATCTTACGTAATTATGTAAATGTTTTTTTGTATGTTTTACAAAACACTGTATGCGTTCTTAAATCATTCATCTTATTATGAAAATTTTGCGAGTTCTTCTGCGTACGCCCGCTGAGTTACCCAGTTCAAAAAAAGACTTTTTCTTTATACTACCTACACATATCTCCAAATGTTCTAAATCATTCATCCGTACAGCACCCGACATATATATACATATAAAAACATAGTCGGGTAAGTTATACCATACATAATTCAAGAACGGCTGGACCGATTTTTATATAATATATTAAAACATCGGAAAAATTCACGAAAAGAAAATTAAAATTTACATAGCTAACGCTGCCTAACAACTATTGTATATAACGAGGGTAAGTCGCTGGTCTATAATATGAAAATGAATCGCTGAATGTGTTGCTAAGCGCAAATCTCGAGAGCAGCTGAACCGATTTCGTTAATTCTTTTTTTAGAATATTCCTTGAAGTACGAAAATGGTTCTTACGGAGAGAAAAAATTAAAAATTTGCCTGAAAAAGTCTAAAAACAACACTTTTCTATACTCCCATACAAAAGATTCGTAATAATACTTAAAAGTCAATTTGAACTTTAATACCATACCATAAAGTTTAAGTGTCAGTGGAGAGGTTCCGGGAAGGCAAAACAATTGACGTTAGTATCGTATAAATATTAATGTCAATATTTATACGATGGTAACATTACTCAAAATCAAATCTATACAGATAAATTAAATTGAAGTGTCTGTTTGAAATGTCAAAATAACAGCTTTTTACTAAATGCATATGGATGTATACACGATATATATACCAAAACAACATTTTTTACAATTTTTGTCTGTCTGTCTGTTTGTTCCGGCTAATCTCTGAAATGGCTAAACCGATTTTGACGGGACTTTCACTGGCTTTTATTTCAGAAAAAAAATAGGGTCCCCACGAAAAAAAAAACCAATGAAAAATTTAATAATATCCGATTCAAATAGGGAAGTTGTATACATACCTAGGGTATACGAACCCGAGCGAAGCGAGGGTGAATCGCTAGTGTTAAATAAAAATCAATTATTTTGTCAAATATTCACGTATATATAAGAAGGTTTTATGAATGCAAAGTCATTATTTTTAACTATTAAATGACTAATATATA
This sequence comes from Brenthis ino, assembly GCA_921882275.1. Taxonomy (NCBI): domain Eukaryota; kingdom Metazoa; phylum Arthropoda; class Insecta; order Lepidoptera; family Nymphalidae; genus Brenthis; species Brenthis ino. Next base: position 22,470,438 of record OV170225.1, on the reverse strand, counting down.
TCTGTAATAGAGTGTATTTTTTTATATTCTAATATTATAAAGAGGTAAAGTTTGTGAGTTTCTAAGTTTGTGAGTTTGTGACGTTGTGGGGGTTAATCTCTGGATCTACTGAACCGTTTAGATGAAATTTGGTAAGAAGATAGGAGACCCTAGGAAGGACATAGGTACATACTTTTATTCCGGAGATCATCCCTTAAGGGGGTGAAAATGGGGATGAAAGTTTGTATTGGAACGCAAGCTAGGACGAACCCGAGGGAAGCGAGGGCGAGTCGCTAGTATTTAATATAAAAGAAATCAATGTGAAGAAAAGATGTGGTTTAATGACTATGAAGTAAGATGCTTAATAATTAGTTTTTTCTTAAAATCACAAAGTCGAAAATAAGTTATGCAGAAAAATAAATTTAATAGCCTTTATTACTATATTTTTGCAATAATATTAATTTAATTCAATTAAAAAAACAGTATTAAATTATTACATTTTTTTTGACATTAATGATCAGTGATAATACGTTCGGCAAAAATGAACAAAAATATTTTACATTATGCATGCGTCCTATGTACTCACAACCACTAAGGTTATATAATACCAAACTAACTTTACTGCATGCGTAAATGATAAAGTTAAATGGTATTTCATTATAAACAAAAACACTATTCTTAAGAACTACTTCGTCAAGTATAGTTCTAAATAAGCTAAAGCAAGTAAAGCTTCCTAAAAGGCATATCACATCACATCACAAGTGAATTATTGTTCTTAAGGGATTATAATATTACTTATTACAAATTTTATTACATAATTCATATAAAGATGCTTCACGTACACCTTTGTGGTTTGATTTAATTTAATTTCATTGCGATTACCATATGTATTTATGGCTGATATGTGATATTTCGCTGTGAATGCATTTTGCTCGTAAAATGATACGATGATGTTCATATGATGTTCCATTTTAAATAAAGCGTTAAATTCATTTAAGCGTTATATATGTTCATCTAATTTAGCATTGGTTTCTTAAGTTATTTTATAAGTAGCTATTATTAAATTTAAAAGTCGATTGAAACTAATAACACATTGCAGTACGCTAAGTTTTTTTTATGTAGGCTAAGTTAGTATCGTAAGTATTAAGTTAGAGATCGTTTATCATTAAGAAAATGTTATTTCTATAGATGATAAACTTTAGTGAAAACTCCTGAGTGTTTATAAAAATATTGTATCTTTAGTAAATCCGTACATATAATAAAATTGTAACTAAGCCGAATCTGTACATTAAATATTTTTTGGAAAATCTTATTGAATTAAATCTTATTGAATTATTATCGATACACAGGTCGAATCTATAGTTTTTAGAATTTATATCTGTATGTCTGTTATCGCATCACAGAAAAACCACTGGAGAGATTTTGATGAAATTTGGTATGGTGATAGCTGGTTATCCGGGTCAACATATAGTATACTTTTTACCGCGGGAAAATGTCTCATTTCTGAGAAAAAATACAAAAACTGCAATGTAAGAGTATATTAATATGTAAAACTTAGGATTTTTTTTTGGTAATCTGAACGCGGTTGGAGTCACGGGCAATGTTAGTATGAATTAAATAATTAAGTGAAAATTTGATATATTAAATATTTTAATAAGTGAATGCTATATAAAAAAATCACTAAGGCATATAAATAAGAAGCAGTTATAACAGAAGTATTTTATTACTAATAAATAGTTCACCTACTAAAACAACGTTTCATCATTATTTTCAAATAAATTATTGAACGCTGGTCCAAAAACATCTATAGGTTTTTTCCAAGACGGTTTATGATAAACCTATGATTGATAAATTAAATTAATATTTTTTTGATTAGGTTTGTTTGTGTTTTTATATGTGTGGTGTAGATATAGTTTGCGCAATGACGACGTTTTACATCCGAGTGATAAACTTTGTCGGTCTCATGTAGTATGTGCTATATTATAATAAGATATAACAAAAGAAATATCACATAAGTTTTAAATAATAATAATTAAGTGAAATATTTTATAAATTATTTATTTTATGCGTTCAGATGTTTTAAAAATTATCTACCGGCAATGCACGCGTTTTTGATGAAATTGCAAAAGGAAGAATAGAAGCTGACGGACCAGTCAGTTCGCGTGCCCTTTCGCTGTCCCTACAATCCCAAATTCCTATAAAGTTTTTACTTTGAGCTTAAAAATATTCCACAATATTTACAAAATATTTATGCACTCACCGTATTTACTCCTGCTAGAGTCACTAAAGCAGCCACCAACCTATTGAATTAAATGTAATTAAAAAACTATTTTATTAAAATTAGAAGGTTTATTATTAAAGAAAGTGTATAATGTATATTATTTTTATAAAATATTACTAAAACATTAATTTGTAATAGACGAATATTTTAATTAAAAAAAAAGTAATTACGAAAATGAATGAAGTTATATCAAAAATAGGTATTGCTTACCAAAGTACGTGGACCGCCATAGCCCGGAGCGCGCAGCGCCTGTGTCCCGTGCGCGCGCGCTGTTTGTGCCGGGATACTAAGGAAAGAGGAGCAGTCGAGCGGCGGCCTGAGCGCCCCCGCCCCGCGGCGGCGGCGGCGCCCGGGCGGCCGGCAGCGGGCGCGCGGCCAGTAGTGCGGCGCAGCCATGTCGGGCCCGGCGCGTGCGCGCCTTCTCTCTACGCGCCTCGTGCCGGCTGCTCTTCTATTGCTGTATTGGATCCCATCACCTACTTCTGCTGTAAGTACATTACGTATATATCTTCTTTCTACTAACTGCACCAAATTGCTGCATCAGCCAAAAGACTTCAACGAGCTCGTTATCTTGATAAAACATACATATGTTTGTGTAGATTATACCTGCCTGTATGTTCTTTACTACATTTCTACGTTTCTGTGTTTTGTCTTCTAAGTTGTTCTTAAAAACAACGTAAGTAGTAGTTTTGAGCATGCTACATTAAGTCGGTAATTATCAAAATGTCTAATAGAGCTCAATCTTGTACGTATGCGTGACGTGCCACTTAATTATAAGTTTAATCACAAACTTTATTTAAAAGAAAGTGGTGAAAATTCAGTCCGTAATATGTGTTTGTAATAGAAGAACATTTAATAACGTCTCTACACACTTTAAAGCTTTAACTTATATAAGGTTTTATGGTGATCAACTGAAAGTTTCAATATAATAATTTAAAAAAATGTTAAGAAATAACAACAAAAACAGTAGCGTAACATATGAGCACAGCTGCTCGGGCTAAGGCCACGGCAAACTTACAACAACATTACAGAGAGTTAAAAAACCTTAAAATATATGAATTATGACATGGAAAAATCATCAAAAAAAATAATTACATAGATTATAAGTACGATTAAAATCGACACATTATTATATTCTACATACATGTACATACATACTATATATACATATTACTATATTCTACTGTATTACTTTAAAATGTCTCTACAATAATATATGTTTTATGAACCTGCAAACGATGAATTCTTATATGGAAAGTTTTCACTTTAGTTGTATTGAAAAGCACTCATCACAACGTATAAAATAAAATGTTATTTTAACGTATTTGAAATAGTATCCAGCAGCTTTCCTAATTAGGTACTGCATAGAGTTTTAACATTCAATTCAATAGTATTTATATAATATAGGAGGTAAACATTTTGAATTTGCTTTTAACAAGCAAAAAATATTCTAAAAAGGGTTTAGGATATTTTTTAATAAACTTTGATTATGAATGTCAAATTTTACTACGAAATAATATGTCGATTAATTTAAATTTGTATTGCAACTTCAGACATTTAATGCTGAAGTACAAAATAGTTTATAAGTTATAAACTCCAAAAACTTAATTTTTAAGCCAACTTTCTAACTGTTTGTTATAATCTTGATGATTGTATATAAAACTGCCTTCCATTACAGATGACAATACTACTTGTGCTTCTAGTATGAGCCTCGATTCATTTTAACACGTGCTCGTTGCAGAGATGTATGATTGCTTAAAGTAAAAGATATAAAAATGCACAATCTCTTATAAATACATTCTGCATATAAAAATAACTGCCTCCGTTTTCTTTGGATAACTTTCTTAAATAAAGTTGCTAATATATAGAGCTGTAGATCTTCGAGTCAAAGTAGTAGTTGCCTCTCGTTAAAAATGCTTCGAGGGATACTTGCTTAATATGCGCACTATAAAATTTCTTAAAATTTTTGTTGGATTAAAACAATTGTTTGTAAATTTAATTATTCTTTATTAAATAATCAGACCCTTTTTTCAATACTAATCGAAATAATAATCAACAATAAAGCAAATTACAAACGTTTTTATTTTGGGCTATAACGTATTAAACATTTGAAATACAAAAACTGCCGAGTAAGTTTATAATTAATATTATGATAGGTAAAGAACTTAAAGATAAATAATAATTTATTAGCACTCAGGCGGATATCATCAACTAGAAGAAAAGCTCCAAGCCTGCATTTACGAAGCTAGAACTTTCAATTTTTACTACCTCATATAATATTTATATTTTTGAATAATGTTTTATATAACTAAACTTGATGCAATGCATTTGCAATCCAGTCAATCATGGGTACTGTAAAATTGTAATTCTCGAAATATTCTAAACAATAGCCATCAACTAAAAGCCTTTTATTCTGTTCTTATTTTATCTTTTCGAATTAGCGTTTATAGCTTTTGACAACTTTTCTTAATTTTAACTATCTAACCTTCGGCCCTGCGCCTTATCCCTCACCGGTAGTGTTGAGTTGTCGTCTCGCCGGACTTTGCGGGTATACGGTATAGGAGAGCACTTGTGTTTGTGCACACCCTTGTTTAGTTAGTGTCGGTAGGGTTGGCCATGTTGACCGAAATCTGTCAGGAGGACATCACTCATTAAAATAACGTCAGTTGAAGATAAATAATTATTTATATAAATTATATAATTATATAAATAAGAGTTTAACTAATCTTAATCCTAGCAGGTGTTTTTTGATTCTAAAAAGTAAACATTAAATGATCTATGCCTTCTTATCGCGCAAGAGAATGAGCGTGGAAAATATTAAAAACAGTATATCCGTAAATCTTATCAGTTGTCTTTTTTACATAATAACTAAATAATAGCTTTATTTTTATTCCTTATAAAATAATTCCATAAGATAAATTCAAATACGCTGTTTTTTGTTATTTTATTTGTTAGTATGTTTTATAAGTTTACATTAATGTTTTGTTTGTTGTAAGGACCCTCTTGTGCGCTAAAAGCCTTCCTTCAAACTACTCCTCTGAACTCTATCTTGTGAAAGGTCTTGTAAGCCTCTTTGTCCATCTATTGTCTTTTACTTTCTGGACATGATGCGCGCACTTCCATTTCAGAGACATAAATTTTTTGGCTATATTTCCTGCCTTTATTTATTTTTTGTGATTATAGTACGTTTTTAATTCAATATTTTAATTATTTATACAGGTAGCTTCTTTCTCTTTGACTTCAATTTATTTTTTGTATATATGTAACTAGCATTGCCCGTGGCTTCGCCCGCGTTCAGATGACGAAAAACCAAATTCTTTGGTTTTACATATTAGTATACTCTTACATAGCAGTTTTTGTATTTTTTCTCAGAAATGAGATATTTTCCCACAGTAAAAAGTATCCTATATCTTGATCCAGATAACCAGCTATCACCATACCAAATTTTATCAAAATCCCTCCAGTAGTTTTTCTTTGATGCGGTAACAGACAGACAGACAGACAGACAGACAGACAGACAGACAGACAAAAATTCTAAAAACCATAGATTCGGCCTCTATATCGATAATAATGTTTATTTCAATTAGATTTTCCAAAAAATATCTAATGTACAGATTCGGCTTAGTTTCAATTTTATTATACGTATAGATTTTTTGATACCAGATTTGTATGTTAAGCAAGGAACCGTAGTCAAACATTCTTTCTGTGGTAGATAAGGTACTCTAACTCTTCGGGCTTTGCTGACAGTGTGACGATGTCATCTACGATACTTAGATGTGAATTCCTCTTATAAATAATTATATGGGGCATTTCTCGTGAAGCGGACAACGAAAATAAAGTGAGGTTGTGAAAATTGTTCATACTCTGGTCAGTTATAGTTCTAGTGGACATGGATGTGCAAATACATTATTTTTTTCGTATGATGTTTTATTGCCGAGTTATGCTTTTAAAAATTTACGAAGTTTGAAATCCGTACTTTTTGAATGCTTATTATTTGTATCAATCCATTTGTAAAAATATCCAAAAAATATCGTTTCTAAAAGTTAAAAGGATGCAGTTTTTAATTTTTTTATCGAATTACAAATTTGTTTCTTTTTACGTATAGTAAACCAGAAGTGAAGATTTCAAATGGATGTTTGAGTTACTTCGACATATTTTTTTTCAATATTTTAACTTTGAATTAAAGCTTCAAATACCTTAATTCTTCAAAAAAAAATATAACGTGATCGCCAATAGTTTAGGACTTAGAGCATATTGAGTACATACAGATCGCTAGGAGAATTTTCGTAGCAGTCATGTTTATGAGTTAACATGCTAAAATACTATGATTTTACCATTTTATTCTTTCATTTTAACATGCGTAAATATAAAAATATACGTAATTAATTTCTTTTTTAAATAAAAATGATTAACAATAAAAAAAAAATTATATAAAATAACAAGTTCATATAAAGGAGTAATATCCGAAACGATAAGATTATGAACGCCTTCTCGTAGCAAAAAGAATTACGGAGGCCCGTGCCCAGCAGTGAGACGTTCAAAAACGTTGAATACACATTTTGATCAGAAGTTTCAGAGATTACCCCCTGCATACAAACTTACAAATTTTACCTCTTTGTAATATTAGTATGGAAGTATAAATGACTGGACTCGTGTCATGTATATTCCTAGTAATTATAATAAATAAATATAACTTAATAAAATTAATCATCTGGTATAATAATATATCAAATTATATTATAATTATATTTTAACTACCTTACTGCCACATATGTATATGTATGTACTATATGAATAGATAATTAAAATAGGTTTTCGAATACCAAATGACCGTTATGAGCCACCTCGAATCGAGGCTGGATCACTAGTACTTTAAACATGTAAATAAAAACTCAAAAAAACCGACTTCCAGGCACTAAAATGAAAAAAATAACTGAACGGGGTTTTCATTTAAAATAGATACCTAATCTGATATTTTCGAAGTCGGTGCCAGCCGATGCAAAGCAAATTTAATAAATGTGGATACGTAAAATACGTATTTAGCTATTAGATATTCATATCTTAAAATGTTGTCGGCTAGCACCGACTTCGAAAATATCTGATTAGGTATCTATTCTAAATGAAAACCCCTGTTTAGTTATTTTTTTCATTTTAGTTCCTGGAAGTCGGTTTTTATTTATTTTTTTAAGTTTTTATTTTTCCATTTTTAGTGTAGACATAATAAGCAGGTAATTTGTAAGAAGAAAGTTTTTTAATAACATATTCGATTAAACAATTTATTTAAAAAATATATTTATTGTTGATTTTTTAAAAAACCGCTCGACCGATTTCGATAAAATTTATATGGGACCACCTGGGAAGTATACCCTTTGAAACAAAAAAAAATCCAAATCGGTTCAGGCGTCTTCGAGTAATCGGTGAACATACATAAACATAAAAACTTTTTAACAAAAAAATAAAAACCGACTTCAAACAAAAGCACTAAAAAGTAAAAAATAACTTATTGGTAGTTTTCATTTACTATACATACCTAATCAAATATTTTCGAAGTCGGCGTGCTTTGCTTTGTATGGGCTGGCACCGACTTCGAAAATATTTGATTAGGTATGTATAGTAAATGAAAACTACCAATAAGTTATTTTTTACTTTTTAGTGCTTTTGTTTGAAGTCGGTTTTTATTTTCAACCGACTTCAAAAAGGAGGAGGTTCTCAATTTGACTGATTTTTTTTTTTATGTTTGTTACCTCAGAACTCCGTTATTTATTAACCGATTTGGACAATTTTTGTGTTGTTTGAAAGTGTATACTTCCAGATTGGTCCCATTTAAATTTCAAAAAAAATACCATCCGTAAGGGTGGAAAAATAGCTAATGATGAATTTAACCTATTTCTAATTGTCATATTGACTTGAAACTTTGCAAGTGTTTCTATTTCCGTTGATAGTCGATACAGTGGTTCGGTATTGTTAAAAAATAATACAATACAAAAAAATAATTTGTTAAAAAGTTTTTATTTTTCCCTTTTTTGTGTAGACAGTAGTAGTAAAGTAAGAATTCTAAAGTGTTAGGCTTGTCAAACCAAACAAAATAAGCCCAAACTCAAAGTATCTACTATTAGTCGTTGAAGAGTTCCACCTATTTATTCACCTTATGGCCTTACCATCAGATCAGGTCAACAATACTGAACCACTGTACTATTAACGGAAATAGAAACACTTGCAAAGTTTCAAGTCAATATGACAATTAGAAGTAGGTTAAATTCATTATTAGCTATTTTTCCACCCTTAGGGGTGGTATTTTTTTTTAAATTTAAATGGGACCAATCTGGAAGTATACCCTTCCAAACAAAACAAAAATTGTCCAAATCGGTTAATAAATGACAAAGTTCTGAGGTAACAAACATAAAAAAATACAGTTGAATTGAGAACCTCCTCCTTTTTGGAAGTCGGTTAATTAAGATTAAAAAAATAATTTACTAAGTATTTGATAATTCTTTATTCAGACATTCTATGTGCCTTTAGCTCCTGATGATAATTTAACTCATCAAAGTTCCAGTTGTGGACATGTCAAAACTTCTGCGATAAGATAGTAATATAATATATAGAGGCTATCTGTACACAACAAAACATTGATGCCATCGCTAACCTCCATTTTTTTACCACATACTTATCCGTGTACATCGGGAAAAATATATATTTTTAACTAGCGGCTCACCCTCGCTTCGGTCGGGTTCACCTCTATGAAAACAAAAACAAACCTATCCCACGGGACCATAAAATATCGGACGGATAAAAAGTAGCCTATGTGTTATTCCAAACTATAATATATTTCTGTGCCAAATTTCATCCAGATCCGTGCTGCCGTCTGACGTGAAAGAGTAACAAACATCCATACATACTCACAATTGTAATATTAATAATACGGATTTGATGCATATATGCAATACAGGTAAAATTATATTATTACCGACGTAAAATAAATCAGTAAAAATAAATGAAATGTCACGTTTTTTTTATAAGTTTGTGACACAAAAATATTTTTTACGATATTTCATTTTAAATCGATTATTTTAGACGTTTAATAAAAATCGTTTTATTCATCTAAAAAGTAAATTTAGTAAAATTATGGAAAAATAAATTATTTCTTGTATGATAATAATATCCTATAAGTCATTAGGTTTTTTTTTTATATTAATAATTTAAATTTACAAAATGTATAGCTTTATGTTATCTTAAATTGAGGATATGAAGGAATAATTTTGGTCTTGATAACACGTATATCCAAACATGCCTATTACTTTCAATCCATTAATTTTTGTTAAGACCTCCGTTTTTGTTAATGCCGTCAAAATTTTAACCTTTAGAAATCATAAGTTACTTTTCTCTTGTATTAATTAAGCCAGAAAATATATTAGTTTATTTATAAAAATAATAACTGAGATGCCTATTTTTAACTGTCTTTTTCTCTTTATCCGGTGTAAAATGATTAAAAATATTTTAGATTATTCGACTGGCTTATTTTGAGATCAATAAAAAAACAATGTAAAATATGTACCTACAACTACCCACCTTTAGCCCTCTTCTGTAAGTTTACATTTAATTGTATGTTATAAAATTTGATTATCTACAATATCATTTAAGATATACATATGTAGCAATATACATAAAAATAATTATTTTTATTTAAACAAGAAGAGGATGTTGTATAAATATAATATGTTATATATCTCAAGAGATATAAAAATGCTCGTCTTAAATTTGACAATCTGTTGTTACCGTAACCTTTGCTCTATATTATCATTAATTTTTATGTAGACCGCCAACTGGCAACACAATTATCATTCCGCAGCCTCGTGACCTAAAAAACATTTATTATAGAAAATATATATGAAATAGTTAACCATCTGAGCCTAGCAGTACCGTGGCATGTTTGAACTAATGTTAACTGTGAAAGAGATCACCAAGTTGACATTTGTATTGTATACAATATTATTACCTATTCGCTATCAAACCCTTAATGTAATCCCCACTTAGTACAGTATAAATAGTAACCCTTTGGTACTGATATTTTTTGAATGTTTTAAGTTGATGCGAAAAGCTTTTAACTGCCATTGCATTTTATTCAGCTGAATGAAATCTTTAAGTCATTGAGGTGTAGTTACGAATATGTTACATTTTCGAATGATGTGCACGCAAATAGGAAAAGTATTTACTAATAAATCTATATATATAATAAAACTGTAGAGGTTGAATGACTGTACATAAGAAAACAATGCTAAAAACCGAGTCAGAGGGATGTAAGAAGAGAAATAGAACAAATCCAGATTTTTTTCAATTTTTTTGTTTCTCCGTCTGTTTGTCTGTTTGTACGTGCTAATCTCCGAAACTGTTGGACCGATTTAAATTAAAATTTTGCATGGTGGTACCTTATATCACCGGTCATCAGAAAAATAAATAAACTACTTTTTATCCTGGAAAAATTTACGGTGGGAAAAATTTGTTTTTGTTTATCTAGACGGGAGGGAGCCCAAACGAAGCGAGGGTGAGCCGCTAGTATTTCATGTATGTATAAGCTGCACATATGTACATATATACAGAGTCTAGTTTATCGCACGCATCGGTGTCTAGAAAAAGTATTGTCAAAAGAATAAAGAGACCAAAACTTATGAGATAATAGATACGTTATATTACGCAAATATGATAAATGGTCTCCTGGAACTATGTCATGATGGAAGTATGATTCTTTATATGTAAACATTTAAAATATGTTCCTTTAGTTGTATATACATATATGGTAAAATTTTCTACTGACACAATCTTCTATTTTTATCACATTGAGAGAGATTTACACAAAACAAGCTCTATTAACCGACTTTAAGTTCTTTAGCTTTTAATATATATGTTTAAAATATTATAGTCATTATTTTTATCTGAAATGTAATTAAACTAATTCTTCATGTATTTATCGTTTACTGATAACCTTACGTGATTTCGGATGTGACGCATAACAAAAACTAAGCTTTAGGTATTCTTAAGTAATGTAATCTTTTTTGAACTATTTTAAAAATTATATTAGTTAGGTTCCGCAAACGGATATAGCACACAGATTTTAGAATGTTGTATCATTACGCATAAATATATGTATGTATATGAATATGTTTGTACTTTGTGGTAATCAATGTCTAATACATCGCGAACTATAGTAAGCTCTTAGAATTTAGAAGTTATATGTTTGGGCGTAATATAGGACCAATCGATTTAAAAACGAAAATTTAACGTAAATAAAATGCTATGAATCGGTTGTTGATAAGATAGCCCACCGAATTAGATACATTTGAATATACTTAATTGTGGGTCGGAAAATTGTATTATAAAATAGGTCAAAACCAACTCCCATTAACAAAGCTTTCGTAACGAGGTCGCGGTATGAACAGCAGGATCTCTTATCAAACGGACGGGAAGCTGCTATCAAGTTGTCGTTAAATATATAATACAATTTTTGCAATAATTGCCGAAATAATGATATTGTAACTCCCACGATACTGTATCTCGTGTCATCATGACCCCGAATTTGTGTTTTTGAAATCATGCTGTAGATATGTAGAGTGAAATGTTTCTGTCATGTTATAAATTTTTTATACCTATTTTTATGATTGAACTATTCTATTAATTCTAAATTTCTTAGTGACATATTTTTGTATGCCAAAGAAACCCAAAAAAATAATTTTTATATTTAGTTTAATAAATAAGGATTACTTTGTATTTCTTTAAGATTTTTTTAATTGAATATAGAAATTGATTATTTTCTAAATATCTACGTATCTATTGGTATAAACATCGATATATTTAATAATATGTTACAACATATAATTATAATTATTAATAAAATATTATAATTTACAGATATTTTTATAGACTTGTTACTTACTACAAAGTAAACAATACGTTATGTGAGTGTAGTTTATTCCGGGGTGAGTCGTCCTGTCAATACTCGGTCGCAATTCATGAGTCGATGTTTTATCGCCATGACGTAGTCGCACAGAACATTGAACCCTAGAGGAAGTATCCCTGTTCTTCGTTTTTTAATATTTCAATCAAAAAAAGTTTCAAATAAAATAGTAACACTATTGAATTATTGATAATACTTGACCATTTTAGAGCACAAACCTAAAATAATGATAAACAAAAATATTTTTTACAACTTTAAAGGTTTCAAGTTACTTTCGTAGTTACAAGTTACAGTGATAAATGTACTTAGAAGCGCGTTGATATAGTAACTATCAAAAACAAATAACAAAATGCTTAGGTAAGAGCTTACTTTACATGTAAATAGAAGCAATAATATTTGTATTATAGATAAACGTTATTTAAATTCGTTTGTACAGAAATATATTAAAATAGAAGAAACCTATTTTAAATAATTATTTGAGGTAAATTTTGTTATTAAAGTAGGTATTGATTTATTTTAAAACACTTAAATCACGCTAATCAGTAAATTATACTGTGAGCGTTGTGTTTTTACTTCATTACGCTGTAACAGCTTAACGGATTTGTGTGAAATTTCAAATGGAGATACCTAGCTCAACATCCTGATTTAATACATGACTAAAGCGACCGACGTAAAAACTAATATGGTATATATATGGTATATATATACACATAAACCACGACAAAATCGTTTATTTGAATGTATCACGATTTGAAATTATGTATGTACTTATAGGATACCTATTGATAACTTGCGTGCAACGCAGTGCTTCGTATCCTGAGATTCCTGTCCATGCTAATCCATTCTAATATTATAATGAACGTGAAAGTTTGTAAGGATGGATGCATGGATGTTTGCTGCTCTTCACGCCAGAACAGCTGGATCTGACGGAAATTTGGAGATAGATTTTTATCCCGGAAAAATGTACGGTTCCCGCGGGATAGACTCGTTTTTGTCTAGGGACGAACCGGAAGCCAAGCGAGGGTGAGTCACTAATTTGTTAATAATTACATAATAGTTTTCTCTATTCCTCTCTTTAAGCTAGAGTCTCGCGTATATATGTACATAATGTATACCATGAACCTTATTTCAGGTTAAGTTATGTACTCTATCCTGCATAATTGCGTAAAACGCATTGTGTTACTCATGGGTTGATTTTATGGCGACGTACATTGCACTGAAAATTATTGTTAACTTCCAGTAAAATGAAATAGGTCAATAGTTTCAGTGCGGTAACAAAAGCCAGTTGAACGTACTGCCATATTCCTGATCTAAATTTAGCACAGAGTCACTGACAGTAGGAACATATTGCCAGTATATACTTTTGAAAAATTTAATACTGTTTGATTTGCAATTTGTAATATATTAAAAATAATATCCTTGTAAAAACAAGGTATAATAAGAACTTCTAAGGGGTCGTCCCTTAAAGTGATGAGATAGCTTGTATGTGCAATATTCCGTAGGTATGTAATAATTATATATTAATTTTTCCAAAACGAATTATTAGGTTATTTAACATAATGCACCTACATATAAGTAAATCTTCATTTCTTTATATTCAACCCATTATGAAAGAAAGATGATTACAATGTTATTATCTTTTTTGCATAAAAGAAGTCTGTGTAACTTTAAAACTTATTTATTTTTGAACTTACTTATTAGCTACGATCCGCGCAATCCTCTATTACACCTGTATTGTTGTATTCAATATTAAGTTACAATACACTATTATCCCTTGTGTGGTACAATACACTATTATCCCTTATCTACTGCCTGTCCTAAAAATATAGAATTAGAATGTAATAATTTACATAAAATATATACAAATTCTAATTATAAAATAATTAAATATAAAACAAAAATGACTTCTTTTATTATTAACAAATAACGATCGAGGTGTACTAGAAGCACATTTACGAGTTGTCGGGGTCACCAGATACCGGCAAAACGCTCGTAAATGCACGATGGTCCATTTTCTAAACTTTTGACAGATCTAATTAGTGTTACTAAAAATAGGAAGTTCCATTTTAAAAATCTTATAAAATATTTTTTATTATAATGATTATGTAAATATTTAAATCAAAAAATGAAAATATCATACGAGCTTTAAGCTCCAGTTAAATAACAATAATATTTACAGTTAATACTCGTATGAGCTGAAGTATAAGATAATGAGTTGGTGAAAATGAAATGAAAATGATTCCTATTATTATAATGGCTACACGTGCTAGCAAAACCGAATGTTTAGGCCGCAGAGGTTTCGTGGGGTGTGGTGTGTGGGGGCCGCGCGGTGCGCACTGCGGGATGTGCGAACGGCCGTTATCGCTTGGGACACTGCAATGATTGTTTATCCAGCCCGTTCCTTGAATTGCAACTAATGACTCACTCGTTCTATAACCGACGACTGCTGTAATACCTACCGCGGTGCCGTCATCAGTTGCCAACAAGGTTTTTCTAATTATGATTACGTTTACAATAATGGCAGATGCGTGAACATTTTCGAATCACATCATCAATGTGTAATATTCCTCTCTAATATCAAAACTTTTTACCTTCTCAAGGGGTAGCTATTTTGATTTTTTCTAATGAGGTAGCAGAGGTATGTAAAAATCGCTACTTTTGGTATACCTAATAATAATGTATTATGCGGTCTTTCATAACTTATCATAGAGGACTATTTTATAAATTTATTGAAATTATGTGTAAGAAATAAATAAAAAATATCTAGTTAAAAATTTATTTGTTTATTGTGTAGGTACGTATCATATAAGTAGATTTTGCTTTATTACACATGGTCGAAACTAGCCAAGATGTAAGCTATCTCCTCAAAATTTTACTCAAATCCGTTAAACCGTTATAGCGAGAAATAGTACTAACGCTCACACTACACTATTTTTTTTTATGATACATAATTCATGAATCATACTAACAGCCTATTCGTGTTTGTACGCTACTTTTATTTAGTGTGTGCCTAGAGGTAAAAAAATCCCAAAATACTTATTTTCAATTTGGTCAAAAAGCATAAATCCCAAACTTTTAGTTTTCCACGCCTAATTTTCCACACCAACCTTGTTGAATATTTTCGGTCTTCTAGAAGCTCAGGCCAGTAAATTTTTTTATTGATAGAGTTAACCACCTTCATCATTAAAGAAATGGACTGTGAAAACTTCAGCCGTCTAGGTACCTACAGCGGTTTGTTCGAGATAGTCTCGACAAACGACTTTATAATTTACTACTTTTTAACCGCGGCTTCGCAACATATATTATTTATGTGTAATCACTCCATTGAAGATTAGTTTTCGATTCTTTGATTTTTAATAATTAGCGTGGATATAGATACAATATATTATCTATATTATATGCAATATGTAATTGTATATTATATTTTATCGTACTACTACCTTATACCTACCAACTGAGCGAGCACATTCTTTATAATCAAATAACTCTGCATCGAATTGCAGAACTTTGAGATACATATAAACCTATTTTAATTATAGCTTTGTATCTAGGAAACAATAATATTAAATGAAACAAAATGTTGTTAATCTTTACAATAATTTTATAAAATTTTCTCTATTAATAGAAAATTCATCTTATTTAGGTATACATATAATAAAATTGTAACTAAGCCGAATCTGTACATTAAATATTTTTTGGAAAATCTTATTGAAATAAACATTATTATCGGTACAAAGCCCAAATCTTTAGTTTTTAGAATTTTTGTCTGTCTGTCTTTTTGTCTGTTTCCGCATCACAGAAAAACCACTGGAGGGATTTTGATGAAATTTGGTGTGGTGACAACTGGTTATCCGGGTCAACATATAGGATACTTTTTACCGCGGAAAAATATCTCATTTCTGCGAAAAAATACAAAAACTGCATTGTAAGAGAATACTAATATGTAAAACCTAAGAATTTAGTTTTTGGTCATCTGAACGCGGGCGGAGCCGCAGGCAATGCCAGTTATACTATATTAATAAAAAGTCCATATATGGAAATAAATGATAAAAAGGAAAAATATTGACAACAATCAAGAATCTTTGCATTAGGGATGAGATGGTCAAATTGAGGATGGAGAATATGAGAGACAACCTAACTTTGGTGAGTCTACTAAATACCTAAATTATCGAACTACCACAAAAGCATTGTAAAGTTACTTCTTGGACCACTAAACTGTGACAACAGTGAGGAAGGCACAATGAGGAGATGTACACATTTTTCTTCTAATTCGAACTTCTTACTACCGCATAGCGTGTAATATATTAACTAGTAGTGTGTGATGTGTATATTTAGTAGAGGGTAATGAATACATCTTTAGATACATAATAAAACATTAATTTAACGAAATCTGTACATGAAATATTTTTTAAAAACAAAGACTGTAAAGTGTTGTATAAATAATATTATAAACCCTAAAACAATAGTTATTAAAAATTTTATCTGTTTGTCAGTATGTTTGTTTATTTGTTTGTCTGTGCGTGTAAGCGCGTTTCACGCAAGAAGTATTGAACCGATTTTAAGTAGATTTTGTGTAATGATAACTTATTACTCAAGTCAACATTTAGTATATGGTATAATATTGTATATATATATGGTACCTTTTACCGCAGGGAAACCTTTTATTTCCACGGAAAAACACAATAACAGGTTCGATTGAGCTAGGTATCCTTAGAAATTTATAAGGCTAACGCTGACTAAACCTTAGGAGATACATCAAAACAATGTACTAGAAAATTGTTGATCTTAAAAAGGCCTATAGAAAAGTGTGGAATATAATAATATATTAATAATAATTTTATTATCAAAAAAAGATTTATAAGTTTTTACAAAATAATTTAGCTAAATAAACAATATCGCTATTAGGTGAATGAAGCATCTGTAGCTGAACTAGGAAACCTGTATTTCAGCTAGCAGCGCCAAATCATCAGCATATGTATATCTCCTAAGGTACACTCGCAATAACTATTTTTTAAAATCTACCTACGCACCGCACGTAGTTTTTAATATAACGATAATTTTTTTACATAATACATATTTTTATTTTCCAAAGAGCAAAACTCTTTACTTATTTTAGTTTTACTTAACGACATAAACTTGCAAAAAATAGGAAAGTAATGTTCTAGTTAAAACGTAAATATTCAATATAAGTACGGATAAAGAGTGTTTAGTTTAGTTTTAAACGATCACTGGTACTACACGACCGGAAGTCGAGTGGCCCACGCAGCCGCGTGTGCCCGGAAGCACGCTACTTGCAAGTTGCAGTATGCAATATAGGTGGGCGGTTACGAATCATTCCTGTAAACGATCAGCGTACATTTGTACATAATAATCATATCATATAATATTGTCTCTCCTTCTCTCTTTAATTGGCCCGATGCAAAGAGGCCATTTAATACATATTAAAAAATATCTAACAATAAAATTATTAAAAAAGTGTGTGTGTACTTATGTATGCACGTAAGAAGTTATACCTATTTCTTTGGTATAACAAAACAAAAATAGCTCCAAAATTTTTATCCTGCGTGCGAATACTATACATTTGTAGAAACGACGATAAAATAATAAAATAAAGATATTGAAACAATTGATTAAGCTTTAAAGTTGATATAAAGGTAAAGATTAAGAAATATAATTATTTAATAAATGAGAATGGCTACCGACAAGCAAGAAAGCATATCTAGTGGTGAAAATTTATGTTCACTTTGAGTTTAACCAGGACTATGCATATCTGCGAGTGTTAGTAAATAAGTTACTTTTGTTACCCAGAGGAGAATAAAACATCAATAATGCAAACGACGTGCTTTAACTTTAAATCCCCGAACTCATAGAACGTAACAATAATAACAGAATCACATCACACATGGACTTTAAACATATTGTGAACTGACAAGGTACAATTCTATTATCCAATAGTATCAAGAATAAAGAGCTGAAATCTGGCACTAATTATATAATTTTTGCTTATAAATATTACTCATAAAAAAGTATGATAAGTATCTACTGGCACACAAGTATAAGCTAGTTCAAGTGTTACATACTACTTACCAGGTACTTACTTGAACTACAATAAACTTAAACATCACAGCTTACGTTGATTGTGTATTCTAAAAATAATACTTATTGTATTGTATAATTTTATTATTTTATTGTTAAGATTGAAATAGTGCAGCAGTTATAAAATGTGCTTCCATCAATTATTCTGCCCGTAAGTTTTGTGCCTAATTTGTCTCTTATTGGTACGTAGTCTAATTTGTCTCTTATTGTTAATAGTCACATAAATTTGGATTGCTTCAAGGTTAAGCATTTAGTACTAAAATTTACGACCGCAATTCACATCTGTTATTTAGAATGATTGGTATTGCAGATATAAAATTCATTCAGCAGTTTGTTGTAACTTTAATGTTGATTGTTCTATAGTGGGCTTTGCTTGATTCATTTTGGCACTATCTAATCAAATCAAGCCTAGGAAATCGATTTAATATCCTTTTAAATGTCTTATCTTTTTAAAACTTTATAAGTACCTATGTAAAATCCAGATCAACACCATCGAGTTGATCTAGTGCTAGAGCAGTTACTAAAGGCTAACTCTTTTCATACTAGACACTAGTGTAGAACCTTCAAGTTTATTTATTTCTATTATTACAATTTATTGATCTATATTAATGTATTCCATTCTAACTAGCCTTTTAGATTATAAAAGTGCACTTTCTCCAGTCGTTATTATCAGTCAGTATCCATACTAATATTATAAATGTGAAAGTGTGTTTGTTTGTTTGTCTTTCTTTCACGTCGAAACGGCTTGGCGAATTGGCGTGATTTTTTATGTGGAGATAGTTGGAGGGCTTAAGAGTGACATAGCCTTCTTTTTACCGCGGGGGCTTATTTATTTCCCACGGGAAAACACGCTATAATACAATCAAAAAAAATTTTTATGATCAGAATTACTTGAAACTTGGTATTAATACTCTTCAATACAATTAATTAAATACGTGTTTTATTATTCGAAATTCATCTCATAAGGGGGTAAAATAGCGGATGAAAGTTTGCATCAAATCTACCTTTTTAGAGTTTTTTTGTAGTTCTGCTAGTTAAAATATAAATTTATGCTTTTAAGAAATTAACAGACATGAAAGCTTACACTTGCGTATACCTACATATACTAATTTATTCCGTGTATCTCGCAAACAACTATTGATTTAAATCAAAATTTCTACCGACTTCTTCGGTCTTCTCGTAACCGTGTTACTTCTCAGGAACGACTCTCTTAGGTGACACGAGGAAGTGCCATATCGTTCTGAGGCTAGTTGGTCTATTAATAGTTCCCCTGGTATCCTCAACATTCCACCATTTCTGCTGAGAATTGATCACTGACAGATACCGAGTGACTCCGTGAGCATGGTCAGTGATCTGAGTGGGGGACAAACGCAGAGATTGCACATCAAGATTCAAAAGACGACCACCAGAATAACTTGACGAAGGTTTATATGAAGGTACAGCTAGAGTGTTAGATCTTATCATACTGTGATCTGTAATAAAAAAAAAGATTACAGAAATGAGTAAATGCAATATAAAAAATATAAAAACAATAGAAATTTTATTTAACATAAATAGACAGTGTACAGAAAGTAATAAGCAAATTAAAAGGTACACATAGTTATAAAATTCAGACAGTCAGACTTATCCTTGTCAGTCATCCCTGAAGATTGCTCCTCGTCATCGGACAATCTGTAATAAGACCATAGATTAGTAACGTTTTGTTCTTTATTTCTATTATATTTTTTACAAATATGTAAAATATAACAATTTTACATTTGATTAGGAACGGTTGAAGTCAACAGCATATTTTGTTACTTATTTTGAAGACTTTGAAGAAGTCGGTTGAAAATTTGGCTCAGTTCGGCTGTATTTTTTTTATGTTTGTTACCTTAGAACTCCGTCATTTATTAACCGATTTTGACAATTTTTGTTTTGTTTGAAAGTGTATACTTCCAGATTGGTCCCATTTAAATTAAAAAAATTCCACTCCTAAAGATGACAAAATATAGTTAATGATAAATTTAACCTACTTCTAATTGTCACATTGACTTGAAACTTTGCAAGTGTTTCTATTTCCGTTGATAGTACAGTGGTTCGGTATCGTCGACCTTATCTGATAGTAGGGCCAGAAGGTGGATAGTTGGAACTCTTCAACAGCTAATATATACTTTGAGTTTGGGCTTATTTTGTTTGACTTGACAAACCCAATGCGTTAGAATCGGATTTTAGAGCCAAAATTGTTAGTGTTACTAATAAAAGCGAATTTTAGTTTGTCAGTCTTCATATAAAATTGGCATTAAACTAACTTAGCGGCTTAAGCGAATATTTTTTTTAAATATTTTTACTTTGCTACTACGATGTCTACACTAAAAAGGGAAAAATAAAAACTTAAAAAAAATAATGCTTTGATTTGTATCGGCTGGCACCGACTTCGTAAATATCTGATTAGGTATCTATAGTAAATGAAAAGTACCAATCGGTTATTTTTACTTTTTAGTGTTTTTTTGAAGTCAGTTTTTTTAAGTTTTTATGTATTTAGATTGGGTTTGCTTTTTACCTAAATGGACGAAGCAAAGGAGGAAAACATGTTTATGTCTATGTGTGTATGTATGTATATTTTTTTGTTTGTTCCTATGTGGCATTCTAGAGACTAAACGCGTAGGCCGATTTTGATGATTCATACGTCGCTAGATTCGTCTTGATAACGCAAATGTCGTAGGCTGTATAAAAATATTAAAAAAATAAAATGGCGGATTTCAGGCGCCAATTTGTGTTTGTTAAGAAAAAATCTTCTAAACGAATCGAGGAGTGGGGTATTAAAATTAAGGTTTTTAAGAGGAGATCACAAAAATATATACAGCTGTTATGTTTAAAAGTAATTTAGGATATAAAATTGCTAAATATAACTTCAAATGTCTAGTTGGCAAAAACTAAAAAACTCTAAAAAATAAATGCTTAAAAGCTAACTAAAAAGATAAAAAACAAGTTGACGAAGGAATAATGTAGGTATTATGCAGTCGAAGACATACAAACATATATATATATATATATATATATATTTATTATTTGAAAACCGTATAAAAATCCGTTCAGTAGTTTTCGAGTTTATCGCGTACAGACAGACAGGAGGACAGACAGGAGGACAGAAAGACGCGGCCGGGGGACTTATTTTTATAATAAGTATAGATATATAGTGCATACATCTTGCGGCTAAGATGAAACGTGTATGTCTCCGACTGCATAATTATTCCTCCCTCAACTTGTTTTTATCTTTTTAGTTAGCTATAAAGCAGTTGGTTTTTATTTTTGTCATACATTTTTTATTAAGTGTATCTTTACTGCAAAAAGGTATTTTTTCCAAAAACATCATTTTTATAACTAGTTATTAGAGCCATTTTCTATCTACTCTCATGCTGATAATGACATTTAGCGCCATCTGGTAAAATTATGCGGTACTTGCATTGTCGCCAATGGATGATAACCTACTGAACGAACGCCTACGCTGAGCGGAGCTCCGCTGCGCAGGTACTTATATTTATATTAACATTATGAATTATTTAATAATAATCGAATCAAAATCCAGGAAACTGTTATTACAAATGGACAACGTCTATAATGATAGACAAAGATTCTCTGATAAACAAAGATTGCAGGAGTCATAAAAATCTACTTTCTATTAAATTGACATCATGCATATTTAGCAATCTGTTTATATTAATTGAATAAATTGACATCGTTCTTCTTAATAAACGTTGATGGTGTCTTGTTAGGTGTCCTATTCCTCGTGTAACTGAGCAAATATGGTTTCGTCTGACATACTTTGTAAATCCATTTAAAGATATCGATTATTTAATAAAAGAAATTTTTATATAATAAAGTAATATTTACATAAAAAATATTCAATTACCTACTATTTTTTAACTTCTTTCAAAAAGCGATTTGTTATTACTCAAATTTCATACAGGTTTTTTATTTATAAGGGACTATACAACTTTTTTGTATAGATCATTCGCCAACAATGAAACTTAGATCATTAGAAATCAGATGATAATATAGCAAAGAACCAATTCATTAAACACTAAACCTTAACGAATATTAGTTATAGAGGTTGCTATATATAGTCTATTTTTAAATAAATAGTTCCTATAGTCTAACAGCTGACTCGCCCTCTCCTAGATCATAATAATACAAGTTAAGCTTCTATAATCTATATTACCCGACTTCCAAAAAGGAGTCATGTCATATACAGAGAGTGCATGACTGATGGCAAAAGTTGGCGGGGGTTTTGGGGGGTATAGGTAAGAATTAAAATGGCGGATTTCATTTCAGGTGTCAATCTGTGTCTTTAAAAAAATGTCTTCCAAACCAATCTATCTAGTAGGGTATCAAAATAAAGGTTTTTTACAACTTATACCTATGTTTAAAAGAAATTTAGGATAAACATTGCTAAATGTAACTTCAAATGTCTAATTGGCAAAAACTGAAAAGCTGAAAATAAAAAAAGTACTAGAAAAATAATAAACCCGACTGCATAAAAGCTAATTAAAAAGATAAAAACAAGTTCACGTAAGCGGAAAGAATAAAGTATTATGCAGTCGGAGACAAAGACATACACACTACACAATTTATGTACATCTAGCAGCAAGGATTTTCATCTTCTTTATTATCCTTCGTTCATCTTTTTGGTTTTTTATTTTTTTAATATATTTTTACTATTATAATAGTTTTTGTCAAAGTTCCAATAAAAATAAAACGTCATGAATAACTTCGGTAATTTAGTGTTCATCTTAAATTTTCAAAAATTTCAACTGGTGATTTTTTTTCATAACTTTGTTTAAAACCCCTATGGACATTGGTCCCTACAAATTTAATTTACTTATGACCAAGGCTTATAGCTTAGGGCAAAGAAAGATAGAACGATATCAATTTAATTTAAAGAAAAACGTGTGTGTATACTCATTACTTACATATACGCAACTAAGAAGTTAATACTTCTTTGCCGTAACAGAACAAAAATAGCTAGAGATTTCATCCCGTATGTTACAATTCTCTGTTTGTAAAAGGAATGATAAATTAATAAAATTATTAAATAAGGCATGTTGGGTATATTACAATCATACAGACAACGGTTACCATGGCAACAAACAGTTAATAGCTAACTTCACCATGTCTTTTTGGCTGTCGGTGTGCGCGCGCATCGTAAAAACTTTACACTCACATTTTTTTTTCCAAACGTCCCAAAAGATGCATAACTTCAAAAAAATAATACTTCTTTTTTAAAATAATATATTCAAAATACGTAATATATCAATTTGTGCTATTATAAGGTAGGAAGTGCAATGATCTTACATTGCTTACAGCATTCGTATGTATGTCGCAGTTCTTGTTGATAAGGCACGTTCCTTAAGGTATTAAATTTATATGTTCTTGATTTGCTTTTACTAAATAAAACTTTCTTGAACTTAGAAACATCACTTTCTGATTTCAGAAGCAAATATACATATGACTTTTTATTATTGATCCCTACAGTATGGAATCATCATACTTAGAATAGTTTGTATTCAGCCCTTTTTAACGTCCTACTGCTGGGCACGGGCCTCCCTCTAGTACGAGAGGAATCAGGCCATGGTCCACCACGCTAGCCGACTGCGAACTTAACATGTCTTTTGAAAACATTCTAGGTTCTCTCAGACATGCAGGTTTCCTCATGGTGTTTTCTTTCACCGTTAAGACATGTGGTAATCATATTTGCGTATAATTAATATATTAATATAATATATTGCATATTTACCACTGGGCTACTACTGCCTTTTACTACAGGCCTACAATTATAAATGCGAAAGTACGTAAGTGCGTGTATATATTATTCACTTCTTCACGCTGAAACAACGTTGGACGAATTTGGATAAAATGTACACAGATAAATTATACCCTGGAGTAGTACATAGGCTACTTTTAGGCACTTTAAAGGGACGCACTTGAGCGTAAGTCAATAGTATTAAATAGCATGTAGAAAATAAGATTTACGGAACGTAAAGTTTACGAATTTACTACCTGTACTAAATATGTATAGAAGAGAAAGTAAAAATTACCATCTATTAAATAGTAATTATAATTTATAATACTTTTTATTTATATACTATATATACTTACAAACAAAACTATATAACTAACTAACTTCACAATAAAAGTTAAGATTTATTTTTTCTTCTTTTCTACGTGATTGGCAATTTTTCTTCTTAGGCATATACAGTGGTTACAGCGTCGAGAATCAAGATCGAGAATAATATTATAATGCGATTTCAGGCTACAACCATTATCTTTTACACGCTCCATCTATCTTACTATTTTAGTCTAATATATTTACATATAAGAGGTATCAATAGCTAGAACTACTCACTATAGTCTCTACCAATTAAAACTACTGATGAAACGATTATCACTTAGCGATTACGAGTATTGCGCTTAATAATCGACGATTACGATTTCGATTATTTCTGGGTTTTTTAATAAAACATTTTTTTTTCTTCAGGTTGTATGTAATCAGACAATATGTAACTGTGATGGACTACAAGGTGATCGCGGTGATCCAGGTCCACCCGGAATAGAAGGACCGCAAGGCGATTATGGTGATGATGGGCCCGAAGGCCGTGTGGGTTCGCCTGGTGAAGCAGGTGATTGGGGTCAACAAGGTGACTACGGTGATAAAGGAGAAAGGGTACGTTAGAAATATAAATAAAAAAAAAACGTTTGTGTGTACTTATTTATGCACGCACGTAAAAAGTTATACTTCTTTGGCGTAACAGAACAAAAATAGCTAAAGATTTCATCCCATATCTCACAATCTCTGTTTGTAAAAGGAATGATAAATTAATAAAAATAAATATATTTCTTTATCTCCACTGATATAAAATACGTGTTACACTTATAGATTTATGAATAATTGAAAAACAACTTTGAATATAGTTATGAGTTTTCACGGGATCCGGAGAGACAACTATCAGCTAACTTCATCATGTCACTTTTTGGCTGTCGGTGTGCGCGCGCATCGTAAAAATTTTACTATCATAATTTTTCCCAAACGTGCCAAAAGAAGTACAACTTCAAAAACAAACAAGTACCATTTGGAAAAAGTGTAAAATTCAATTAAATTTTTCAGGGTATTGTTGGACCTTATGGGCGACGAGGAGATACTGGACCTCAGGTAATAGTAACTAAATTTTAAGATTTATAACATGTTATATTATAACTTATTTAAAGTTATATATTATTAAAGAAAACAGTTATAATATTATTGATGTGAAACTTCTTAAAATCGTTGTGATTTAAAATTTCATGAAACGTAAATGCGTCACGACAAAGAGACAAACACATAAATATATAGGATTAAGCCGGCGAGAGAATGAGATAGGTACCTACATTACATAGAAAGTGAAAAATAATAAAATTAATAGTGCATAATATCTAATATGGGGCATTTCGTGTGTAGCGTTCAACGAAAAAAAAGTGAGGTTCTGAAATTCGTTCATATTAGGCATATTTGTACCTCTAGGGGATATGAACATGTACACATAATATTTTTTTTATTTGAGATTTAGTTGTTAAGTTATTCCAAAGAATTGATCAAATTGAAGAAAGGGTTTATTTGGATTCTTTTTTCATATTCAAGTAATTAGAAATAAAACAATAAATGTAGTGTTCTGTATAGAAAATTTATTGTTCTTTTTGATTTTTTTAGTCAGATACCAAATTTGAATAATTTTTCTAGTGTTAAACCGGAAGTAAATATTTTAAATAAAAAATTTAATAACTTCGACATTTTTAATTTTCATTATTTTTCTGCAAAAGTAAGCTTAGGTAATTTATATTAATTTTATCATAAAAATTACAGGATCCGAATTATGATCTTTATTAGTTTAGGAGATAAATTAATTACAGTACCTACGTACTTGTCCCACTGAGCGAGGTACCTCGCGCTTGTTAAAGCCGGCTGGTTGATGTGAAGACATTAAAACGTTGATTATATATCAATAATATTGAATATTTATTATTTCTCTACCTATTTTGTGTCATTGCAAAGTTATTTCGTATCTTGGTTTAAAATAAAATTAATAATTTTGAACATAAATATGTGTAGAAAGTGAGATCAAAATAAAACTTTATTTAGCGTGATATTTTTATATATTGTAACAACGAAATACAGGTAATAGCGCCATCTCTTAGTTCCAAATTAATCATTTCATTAAAACGAATCAGTTACAAGTATATTAGGAAGAGATATTTTTTCGGGAAAGAACGGTACATCTTGAGAGTTTTGCGGGTTTTCCAGTGATGATTGACTACTGGGTGCTTAAACTGAAATTTGTTTCCTGCGAGATATACACATCTGAGGAACATTATCAGCTTAACTTTTAGGGAGTTTTCTTATATCTTGAAACTTTCGGCGAGCTGGCAAATTAAATTGATTTAAGCACCTATCACCGTACGGAGTCGTAATAAATCAATAAAAATTATAAAACTTATTATTATAACGAACGTAACTCACTAAGAGGTTGGAACAGCAATATAAAAAACCGACATCAAAAACTAAAAAGTATAAAATAACTTAATAAATATTTAATTGAATATACCTCTTATGCAAACCTAATACCTATTTGTATGTGCTACCTATTAGTGATATACCTATACCTATTAGTGATAGGTTTGAAGTCGGTGCCAAGCCAAATGTAATGGTAGGTACCTACACTCGCCGCGATGTGAAAAACCTATAGGTACTAAACATATACACTAGATGTATAATGTTAAATAACATGTAAAATAACTTTTAAACTGGAGGGGCATCCATTAATTACGTGAGACAATTTTGGCGATTTTTCGACCTCCTGTTCCCCCTTGGTAAAATTTCGCGAGATTTTGCTCAACCACCTCCCCCCCTCCCCTAATCTTACGTGAGTTTAAAAAAAATGCATACTTGTAATGTAAATGAGTTAATCTGTGCTTCGATTACATTAGATTTATTTAAGAAAAAAACAATTTTCTTATATATTTTTTAATTAAGACTAGTTAGGACTAGTAGGTATTTAAGATTTTTAATGACGTAGCATAGAATCATAATGAGAAAATCAAATAAAAAAAAATTACGTGATATTTGCCGAGACCACCCTCTCCCTCACGTGAGATTGAGTGAGGTTTTGCTCGACCCCCTCTCCCCCCTAAACGACTCACGTAATTAATGGATGCCACCTTGGTAAAAATATTCTAAAAAAACCTTACAATTATCCTACTCCTGATACTCTATATTAATCTCGTTCTCTCGTAGGTTACGTTTCTTAAGTTTTACTTTTACCATGTGTGAACTGCGCACACACGCACATACACACACACTTTTTTATATATAATACCATATACTTTTTTTAGTTTAGCACAATTAATTTTAGTGTAAAGTATACAACATAATAATATTGTGTCTTCTATTTTCTTTTTTGTGTTTTAAAATGAAATAAAGTTTATTCAATTGGACTTATTACAAGTGCTTTTGAATCTTAATTACAGTCATTTGGCAACTTTATTAATTTTAACGTAACTAGTCTGTATATGTATGTATAAATATATTTTCATTGGTTTAGGGACCGTATGGATTAGAAGGTGTAATAGGTATAGCTGGATTAGATGGATGTAGTGGTATCGATGGTGTCATGGGACCTCCAGGTCCTCAAGGATATCCTGGCGAAAGAGGATTACCAGGTCCTTATGGAGAAAAAGGATTACAAGGCTTGGCTGGTGAAGGTGGTGTGAACTCCAGAGGAGCAAAAGGAGAGCAAGGTGACTATGGGCGTCATGGATCACCGGGATCCATAGGACCAACAGGTTGGAGAGGTGATAGCGGACCTCCAGGATTAGAAGGTGATCAGGTAAAATATAAATCAATAATAATTTGATTCTGATTAGGTGTTGCTTACTTGCTTGAAATTTTTGCATTGACTGTCAGAAATATATTAAACATCTTTAAGTTGCTTTTCTGCGTACGCTGCTTGAATGGTATGAAATAAAGCAATAAATAGTATGTCAGTAAAACACCTAGAGATGCAACCAGACGAAGAGAGGATTATCCCCTTATTATACGTACATACATATTATATAAATTAACTAAGCACTTAATTTCAATTCACTTGAAAAATTTGCTTACGATTTAAATTTTAATAAATTCAGGGTCCTGTTGGATATAAAGGCGAAATAGGGTATAGAGGTGAGCCCGGAGACGATGTCGTAGGTCCTCCAGGAGAAAAAGGAGATCAAGGAGAAATCGGAGAGTTTGGAAGACCAGCTCAAGTAATATATATCGATCAAGTACAACAAAACGTAACGATTTTAGCAAAAGGAAATAGAGGTGAAAAAGGATTACGGGGATCACAAGGTGTAAAGGGAATTAAGGGAGAGCGTGGTTCTACAGGATTTCCGGTACGTCATATATCACAATAATCAATTCGAGTCAATTCAATTATAAACGTAAACTAATTCTTATTTAGAACTAATTTTTGCCCACGGCTCGACTCGCATAGTGGACTGAGGTTAAAAGCAGGCCTACATTAATCCCCGTAAATCGTGCAATATCGTCTATGGCATAGTCAAATTCCATCGAAATCTGTTCAACGGTTTAAGTTTTAAAAAGTAACAACATACAAGCATACATAGTTACTTTCATGCTAATTAAGATTTTTTATCATATACGAGTACCTATGTAGATTGTAGGTATTATAATAATTAATTATTTAAATTAAATAAGATTTTACAATATAATATAAGAAAAATAAGAAAGATATTTTAACTCTTTAAAGATGATAGATTACATTAAAATCAGTTTGATTATTTCGCATATTACAGATAAAAGTTGAGTAAAATCAACTTTCTCTTTAAATCAACGTGAATCGTGATGTCGGTATTTGGTGGCTATTTCATTGTATTATTTTACTTATATTTTCAAGGGTCCAAATGGGGTCAATGGACCTCAAGGTTTTAAAGGTGACCAGGGTGAAGAAGGACCTAGAGGAAAGCCTGGTCATCGCGGTCATGAAGGCCCACCTGGAAGTAAAGGAGACAAGGGATGGCCCGGTTACGCTGGTCCAGATGGTGAAGATGGGCAACCTGGTCCTATAGGAGAAGATGGAAGGCCTGGAAGACCTGGTGAACAAGGGCCTATGGGAGAACCTGGAATCTATGATGAAAGATTGAATGAACCTCTTTTACCAGGTTCAATGGGTCCGCAAGGACCGGTAGGTGCTCAGGGTCCAAAAGGAATCAGTGGTTCAGATGGATCAGTCGGTTCACCTGGTATAATGGGTCCATCGGGCCCTCCAGGAGCAAAAGGTCTTCCTGGTAGAGCTGGTCCACCAGGGTCTTCACCCAAAGGTGAACCAGGTGATGATGGCTTCAAAGGCTTACCAGGACTTCGTGGCTTGACAGGAAATCCTGGTCGGACTGGGATTATGGGCCCGAAAGGTTTCAAAGGGTCAACAGTAATAGGACCAGATGGTGAAGAAGGTATGCCTGGTTCAGATGGAATACCGGGCTTAAGAGGTGATAGAGGAGACGTTGGATTTATGGGTCCACCTGGTTATCCTGGCCGAGGTGTTACTGGTGTAGGTCCACCAGGTGAAGATGGCCCTCCGGGACGTCCTGGAGTAGTAGGTGAAGCTGGAGTACCGGGTCGACCGGGAACACCAGGTTATAAAGGAGAACGAGGCGATAACTGTCCGTTTTGTCCTTCAGGTAATAACTGTAAATAATTTTTTTTTATATTGCTATATTGATTTTTGAATATTCTACTAATATTACATGTGAATCTACCACCACTTTATCATGTAGCTTTGGTATTTTAGGATTACCTGGACCAAAAGGACAAAGAGGAGATGATGGTTATCCAGGCCAAAAAGGCTATCCAGGATATGAAGGACTTCCTGGTCAGCGGGGCCAAAAAGGTCAAGCTGGATCCCCTGGGCTAAATGGTCTCCCTGGTCCAAAGGGTAATAAAGGTCAAGCGGGAATGGCAGGCCCACAAGGTCCAAAAGGACATAAAGGTCGACTTATAAAACCACCAATGTCGTTAATAGTAGCTGATGCTGGACCACGTGGTGAACCAGGCAAGTAGGATTATAGTAACAATAATCATAAACGTTATACAATATATTCACGTCTTACGTTCGTTTCGCTCTGGTGTGTCTCAGGTGCCCAACTGTATGCCTATATATTACTCCGGGTCATAATCTATATGTCACCACACCCACACACGCACATGCACGCATACAAATGGACACATATAAAAACTATCACATTTATAACAGTAGTCCGTTTATTTTTCTTAAAAAAATACTATATATTTTTATATATTTTTATCTTTTAGGTTTTATTGGAAGCCCTGGTCTTCGTGGTGATCAAGGATGGCCCGGACTGCCTGGAATTTATGGATTAAAAGGCATGAAAGGATTAATGGGTGATGATGGGCTTCCTGGGCGCCCCGGTTTTAATGGATCCAGAGGTAGAGATGGAGTGCCCGGCTGGCCTGGTGCCAACGCTGATGTACCGATCTCTTTTCTTTTCGGACAAAAAGGTGACAAAGGAATAAAGTAAGTATAAATATACTATACATACTGTATGACGCGTATAATCTGGCATTTGGAAAACCAGTACACCTGCCCTCTAAATATATATATATATATATATATGTATATCTTAGTATCACGCAATTGTGAGCTTGATTAGTTTATAAACTATTGTATTTATTAAGAAAATATATAGTAGCCAGTCGGTACATAACAAATTAAATAGGGCAACGTTATATTAACAACAAATTATTTCAGTAGGTACAATATATGTATACCATTTGGAATGATTGAGTAGTAAATCAAAAATACAGTTCAAATACTGTATAAAGAGAATTTTAGATTTTGATGTAAAATTTTGTTTTTTAGAGGAGAACGTGGTGAACCTGGTAATGATGGTCTTAAAGGTGAATCTGGAGATGCCCTCGGTTTCGAAATAAATGCTAAAGGTGTAAAAGGTGAAATGGGACCTCCGGGTGTACGAGGTATGACACTAAATTCTTAAACAGTTTGAAAGCAATTATAACAAACATTATTACAAGTCTACAAAATTAATCACTATACGAGTACTTAAAATAATAAAATTCTAAGTCGAATCTGTACATTAATATTTATTGGAAAACCTTATTGTAGTCAGTCTTAGTCATTATCATTTATTATCGATACAGAGGTCGAATCTATAGTTCTTAGAATGTTTGTCTGTCTGTCTGTGACCGCATCACGAGAAAACCACTGGACTTTTGATGAAATTTGGTATGATGATAGCTGGTTATCCGGGTCAATGTATAGGATACTTTCTACTGCAGGAAAATATCTCGTCTCTGAGAAATCTTATACTAAATGTTAAAACGTAACTATGCTAAAACGTAACGTAAAGGGATGCGAGGGAGCGAGGGGTTAGTCGCTAGTATTACATAAAATTATAATATTATCTCAAAATATAAAATGGCTAAAAGTAAAAGATATAAGAAAAGATATTATTTATAAATAAATGACTTCTTTGCATTATAGTACATTTGTAGTATTTCACTCTTTGGACTACAAAATTAATTTTTCACTAGGTTTACCCGGAAAAAAAGGAATAGCAGGTGATATGGGCTACGCAGGATTCCAAGGCATTCGAGGAGATATCGGTGACACGGGAACGTCACAAGCAGGTCCTATAGGTGCACGAGGGTTTCCCGGTGATAAGGGAGATACTGGACCATATGGGGAACCAGGAAGTATAGGCTTACGTGGACCTCCTGGAATGCCTGCTGGAAAAGGAATAAAAGGATCACGTGGAGATGTTGGTTTAGCTATTGTTGAAGGTGAAAGAGGAACTGATGGAACCAAAGGAGAAGTCGGAAATTTCGGAGAGCCTGGATATCCAGGCTCACCCGGTCGATCAGGTATAATGGGACCTAAAGGGGAAGAAGGTCTTCCTGGAGACAATGGACCTCCCGGTCTTGCTGGACCGCAAGTAAGTTATTCTTTAAATTTTAAATAAAACTGTCTTTTCAGATTTTTCCGCGGATTTATTGAAATAGTCATTATTATCGATACGTAGGTTAAATCTATAGTTTTTTGAATTTTTGTCTGTTTGTGACCGTATCAGAGAAAACCACTGGACAGATTTTGATGCCCTTTGGTATGATGATGTTGGTTATCCGGGTCAACATATAGGATATTTTTTATGCGGGAAAATATTTCATCTCGGAGAGGGTGAGTCGATAGTATATATGTAGTAAAAATCACAAATATCTGTCTGATCAAATGGAAACCTCATTCAATTGGTTAAGGTTAAGTTTTAATAAAACAAAATAAAATTAAACTTAACACCTTTAAATTAATAACTAATAACGATAAAAAATAACTGCTTAAACCAGCTATACTCAACCTGCGGCTCGCTGGCCGCATGCGGTCCGCCAGGCCTTCGTTTTTGGCCTGAAGTTACGTCTCAGAGTTGGCTTCCGTTTTAAATTGTAATACTCAGAGTTGTTTAATGAGTTCATCGATTTTGAAAACGATACCAATCTAGAAGTTCTGTTTAAAGAAAACAGAGAATATGTGGAATTTGGGAGTATTGTTCCCCAAAAATATAAAAGCGTCCAAAGATGTGCCCAAATCCTACTAATATTCTTTGGGTCTACGTATGTGCGCGAATCGTCCTTTTCAAAAATGAAATACACAAAGAACGTTTACAGAAACAAACTTACAGATTCTTATCTGGATGATGTTATAAGGATAGCATGTAGCGAGAAGCCACATCTTGATAAAGTTTTGAAAAAGTGTTCACAGTATCAAAAATCGCATTAAAACATATAAACATCTTTGTTAAAACAGTAACTATAATCGTTAACTTGGAATTACGTTTTAATTAAGACTTAAATAATTTTTGCTTTTGGCCCTCGACACCATGACTGAGACGTGCTTGTGGCCCCTATAAAAAAAAGGTTGAGTATGGCTGGCTTAAACATATGGATAAAATAAAAAACGTACGTAACGTACAACAACCATATTTTAGTTATTATTATAGTTCCATTTTTATAGGGACGAAAAGGACTACCAGGTATTACAATACAAGGAGCACGTGGAGTCCCTGGGCAACCTGGAAGACCAGGATTTTTTGGTCCAATTGGTGAACCAGGTCTTCAAGGGCTTAATGGCTTACAAGGTGACGTTGGACAAAAAGGAATGAAAGGGGAAGCAGGTAGAACAGGCAACAGAGGTTACACCGGAGAGAGGGGTTTTCCAGGCATAAAAGGTTTTCCAGGTTTGATGGGAAGACCTGGTAAAAGCGGGGAAATAGGTGAACGAGGTGACGTAGGCAGTGCTGGCTTTAGAGGTATACCTGGAAAGGTAGGCCCACAAGGAAACAATGGTCTCAAGGGTATACGAGGTGATATCGGTGTTCCAGGGGAAAGTGGTTTGGACGGTTGGCCAGGTCAAAAAGGGGACATGGGAGATTTTGGTGCTGTTGGGGTTCAGGGATTGCCTGGAGATAATTCTACTAAAGGTATGAGAGGTGATGAAGGAGAACGTGGCTTTGATGGTAGAAACGGAAGACCTGGATTATTTGGAATTAAGGGTCAAAAGGGGGACTGGGGTGACCAGGGTTTATCTATAAGTGGTATGGACGGTTCTAAAGGCCAACAAGGTGAAATAGGCATAAATGGCTTCCCAGGATTGAGAGGATCAAAAGGCCAAATTGGTGACTACGGCGAGGAAGGTGCAAAAGGCGAAATAGGAGACAAAGGTTTTTCGGGTCCCCCTGGTCGCCCTGGAACACCTGGACACGATGGACCTCGTGGATTTCCTGGTTTACCTGGACCCCCTGGAAAACGAGGACCTAAAGGTGATGTAGGTGATTATGGAGAGCCTGGGAGAATGGGTGCTTTAGGCTTACCCGGTGATTCTGGGCTGCCTGGATTACAAGGCATTAGTGGAGATAAAGGTTTCAAAGGAGTACGGGGTGATATTGGACCTAGTTCTTATTTACCCGCTACTAAAGGTGACCTGGGTGATATAGGAATGGAAGGTTTGCCAGGATCACCTGGAGATTACGGTGACGTGGGATTTAATGGAATAAAAGGTATGAAAGGGGAGCAAGGCGATATCGGCTTCCAAGGAGAATATGGTGATGATGGACTTCCTGGAAAGAAAGGAATACCTGGAGACGTGGGTCCTCCTGGTCCACCAGGTCTTGATGGTATGTTTGCACAGCAAGGTGAACCAGGAAAACCTGGTATTGACGGACTTCCAGGTTGGCCAGGTCCTATGGGACAAAAGGGTGCACCTGGAGAATATGGACTTGATGGTCCTAAAGGCGCTCCTGGACAACCAGGTCTTACATTCCAAGGGGCGAAGGGTTTCAAAGGGGATGATGGTTACATAGGGAGACGCGGTGACAGTGGAATTCCTGGTATTCGAGGAATGGAAGGAGCTCCCGGTTTTCCAGGACCCCCAGGTGAAACTGGAGAACCTGGTATGGCGATAAGCCCTCCAGGTGAAACTGGTGACCGAGGTTTGCCAGGATTTTATGGCTTAAGAGGTTTCAAAGGAGATACGGGCGATTCGGGTTTGAATGGATACAGGGGATATTTAGGAGAAAAAGGGTTGAAAGGAGTACGAGGGGATGAAGGTGAAGAAGGTTTAGTAGGGTATGCAGGTTTGAAGGGTATGAAAGGTGAAAGAGGTGATAGCATCTTTCCTCAAGATGTTCCTACTGGAGACCGTGGTGATATTGGTCCAGCTGGTTTCAATGGAAGAGATGGACGCCTTGGAGAGCCCGGTGATTTTGGAGAAAACGGAATTCCTGGATTTAAAGGACCTATTGGTGATGAAGGACCAAATGGATTACCGGGCTATCCAGGTCCCCCTGGAATAATTGGACTTAAAGGAACCAGGGGTACGATTGGCTTAGATGGTCCACGTGGTACACCAGGATTGCCAGGAATACCAGCTCCTCCACCACCAATTCCTAAATCAAGGGGCTTTTATTTCACCGTGCATTCACAAACAAGGATGATTCCTCAATGTCCTTCTGGAACAACGCCTATGTGGGATGGATTTTCACTAATACACATTGTTGCAAATGCTAAAGCTCATGGACAAGACTTAGGTTAGTAAAATAGTTTTTTTTTCACTATAATAGTGATTAGTATTATTTTTTAAGAACGCCAGGGTGAAAAACTATTATATATAAAATAATCTATACATATCTATACTACAATAAAACAGTAGAGGTCGAATGTCTGTGCATAGCAAAAAATGCTAAAAACTGAGTCAGGGGGATGTAAGAAGACAAATACAACAAATCCAGATTTTTTTCAAATTTTTTGTTTCTCTGTCAGTTTGTCTGTTTGTACGAGCTAATCTCCGAATCTATTGGACTGATTTAAATGAAATTTAGCACGATGGTACCTTATATCCCCGGGCAACATCTTAGATACTTTTTATCCCGGAAAATTAAATAGTTCCCGTGGGATAGTTAAAAAACTATAATAACTTATACAGCTTAGTACACAAAAACTACTAATTAAATTTTAATAAAACTTTACAATAATATAGTTCATACATGATAATAACAAATCGGGTACTTTTCATCCCGGAAAATTAAAGGGTTCCCATGGGACAGTAAAAAACTATAGTAACTTATACAGCTTAGTACACAAAAACTACTGATTGGAATTTGATGAAACTTTACAATAATATATAGGTCAGGTCATACATGAGAATAACAATATATATATATATATATATATATATATATATATATATATATATATATATCATAAGCAATATCTATTCTTATCTTTACCTACCTATAATAAAACTAACTTAGTCAAATCAATGTGCGCGTTTCACGCAAAAAGAGTTTTACTGAACCGATATTACGATATTAATTAATTTTTGTATAGTGATAACTTAGTACTCGGGTAAATTATTCATTCCCACGGGAAAATATAATAACTGGTTCTATCGAATTGTCCTTAGAAAATATGGCTAACGCTGGCTAAACCTTAAGAGATAGATCAAAACATTGTACAACATTGTAAGTCTTAAAAATATCGATAGAAAAGTTTTCAATAGTATATGTCTATCTCATAAGGTACACTCACTCTAACTATACGTTATTTATTCTATCTATAAATATATTAAAACTGTAGAGGTCAAATGTCTGTACATAGATGTACATAGAAAAAAATGCTAAAAACCGAGGCAGTTATCTTCTTACATCCCGTAAGAAGAAAAATAGAACAAATCCAGATTTTTTCGTTTTTTTTTTGTTTTTCTGTCTGTCTGTTTGTACGGGCTAATCTCCGAAACAATTGGACCGATTTGAAGGAAATTTTGCATGGTCGTACGTTATATCCTCGGTCAACATGTAAGATACTTTTGATTCCGGAAAATTAAAGAGTTCCCGTGGGAAAGGTAAAAAACTATAGTATCTTATACAGCTTAGTACACAACAACTTATGCACCTAATTTAGTAAAATTTGGCATGCTGATACCTTATATTGCCGGTCAAACAACACGTTACTTTTCATCCCAGAAAAATGAACGGTTCCCGTGGGAACTAATAGATCTCTATTAGTGTTTTTCTAGAGGCGAACCTGAGCGAAGCGAGGGTGAGCCGTTAGTATATAATAAAACAGTAACATAGCAAAATCTGTACATGAAATAAATATTTTTTAAAAACAATGACTGTAACGTATAGTGCACAGTCATATAATATTGCAGACTTTTCTGTAGGCCTTTTAAAAACCTACAATTTTGTAGTACATTATAATATCTAGGGACGACTCGATAGAATCAGTCATTGTGTTTTTTCGTTTTATATAAATATATAAAAAGACGTACCGACAACCAGACCAAATTTTTAAGTTAAACTATTGTTTTGGGAAAGTAATTAATCCTTTTGTTGTAATAATTATACTATTATCTACAGGTGCCCCTGGAAGTTGTCTCAGAAGATTTTCTACAATGCCTTTTATGTTTTGTAACATTAACAACGTTTGCGACTTCGCTCAGCGAGAGGATTATAGTTTCTGGCTTTCAACACCAGAGCCCATGCCGATGGCGATGACGCCAATCCAAGCTCGGGACGTAGGATCTTATATTTCTAGGTAAGAAAATAAGAAGATATTTTATACAAGTATTCTGTATTCATACCAAGAACCACCAATATAAGAAGGTGACGGAGGAGTCGTATCGGATAATTTAGGATGTACCTATTACTTTGAATATACTTAATAGGTACAAACAGAAAGTATGTAACCTAATTGTGGTCTCTGTGTTTATGTACTTATGTGAAGGTATTAGTGAATACATATGCATGTATTATTGTTATTTTATACATAGATCAGCATGAGGAGCCATTAGTAAGTATTTATTAACTGATTCATGGTGACTTAACTGTTTTTTAGGTGTCAAGTATGTGAGACATCAACAAGAACCATTGCAATCCACAGCCAAAGCAACACAGTGCCAACTTGTCCAAATGGCTGGGACGAACTATGGATAGGCTATAGTTTCCTTATGGTAAATAAAATTTATACATTAATACCTAAAAATTTACGTCATTTAAAAGCATACTACCCTAAAAAGTATGTTATTTACGAGTACGATAATGACGAAAAAAAGTCCATTTACATAAGAATTATTTATTCATAAATAAATAAATAATATGTATATAAATAATATTTAATAAATAATAAAACTAGATTGATGACAAGGACTGTAGCCTTCTCGTAGCACAATGTAGCATGTATCAGACGGACAATGTACTAAACTACACTAGAATTTATATACGCGTTTGTATTGACAATACAAATTAATTATTATGAAGATCCTAGTTGCAAAATACAATATTTAATTTCCATAGTGTACATACTTTACTTTTCAACCGACTTCAAAAAGGAGGAGGTTCTCAATTCGACTGTATGTTTTTTTTTTTTATGTTTGTTACCTCAGAACTCCGTCATTTATTAACCGATTTGGACAATTTTTGTTTTGTTTGAAAGGGTATACTTCCAGATTGGTCCCATTTAAATTTAAAAAAAAAATACCACCCCTAAGGGTGGAAAAACAACTAAAGATGAATTTAACCTACTTCTAATTGTCATATTGACTTGAAACTTTGCAAGTATTTCTATTTCCGTTGATAGTACAGTGATTCAGTGTTGTTGACCTGATCTGATGGCAAGGCCAGAAGGTGGATAGGTGGAATTCTTCAACGGCTAATAGTAGATACTTTGAGTTTGGGCTTATTTTGTTTGATTTGACAAGCCTAACACGTTAGAATCCTTACTTTGCTACTACTGTCTACACTAAAAAGGGAAAAATAAAAACTTTTTAACAAAAAAATAAAAACCGACTTCAAACAAAAGCACTAAAAAGTAAAAAATAACTGATTGGTAGTTTTCATTTACTATACATACCTAATCAAATATATTCGAAGTCGGTGTGCTTTGGCTAAGTAATTAAAGCCTACCTATTAAATACATACCTAATCAAATATTTTCGAAATCGGTGCCAGCCCATATAAAGTAAATAAATTTCATGACACCCAAATTTGTGCCTTAAATATGATTTTTTATATCTTAAAAAACTTATGACAGTCGCGATATCTAGACGAATCTAATTATGTCGGCTTAGCCGTTTAGGTTTACAAAATCCTCTAAAATATAATCTTAAAAATTCAAGCAAACCGCCTCGCAGCCTACCACACCCTACTACACTACACACCACCTAGCGCAGTAGGGTAAATACGTGGTAAATATTTCGTTATATACCTACTTTTATTTTAAATGTAAAGTGTATTATTGCTTTGTTTATATACATACGTTTATATTCATATATTATGATACGAACGTATTACTTATTATTTAGGTACCAATTATAAATACCTACAATATGCAAAATCTTGTATCTAATTTATAATCATAAGGATATACATACAAATGTAAAATTGTTGTTTTCAACAGCACACAGCAGGAGCAGATGCGGCTGGTCAAAGTTTGATATCTCCTGGTTCTTGCCTCCGAGAATTCAGAACACGACCGTTCATCGAATGCAATGGTCTCGGTCGTTGCAACTTCTTCGCTACAGCAGTATCATATTGGTTATCAACCATTGACGATAATCGAATGTTCCAAAAACCCCTTCAGCAAACTTTGAAGGTCGACCAAGTGTCTAAAGTCAGCAGGTAAGTTTATAATGTATTTCAATTTCATTTCAAATTGTGGGTAATAATTATGAATATTAGAGGTCCAAAAATACACTCACATGACACTAATTGGCCAATATATACATTGCCACATAAAAATATGAAATGATGGATTACTGTATATATACCTACTGCTACATACATACGTTTCAAATTAACCTTTTTAAAGTCTCATCTCTCTCTGATCGTGTAAAATTGTCGTCCCACCACATTCTTAGAATGAAGGAATAGAGATTGCACTCGCGTTAGCGCTCACATTTACTATGCACTATAATATCTCCCAGGCGTGGCTAGTCTAATTGAGATTGAAGATTACTTGTCATAACTAAATTTAATTATATGTATATTTTATTATATAAGTTATAATTTAAGACCTTATTTGTATAAAGAAGCTAAGTATTAACTCTATCATTTACACATTTATTAGATGCGCTGTGTGCATGAGACGGCAGCCTGGCGCGCGGGGCGCCGTGTACCAGGGCGGCGCCGGCACGGTCGAGGCGGTGCCCAACGAGGCGCGGCGCCGACCCCTCGACCGATCTAGGATAAGATTCCGTGGTGGCTTCCCGCGCACTCGCGGCAGACGCCGTTTCGGCAGCAATGTATAGGTTATTTCAGTATCAACAGCATCATATTAATTATAATGTCTCTCTGAAACTTAGTTGAACTTGTACTTAGTCAATATATTTACTATATAGGTATTTATGCTGTGCATTAATAATTAATAGCGAATGAGTTTACTGTAACGGAACGAAACACTGTCATTGCATTTGCATTTATCATTTTTAATAACATTATAATTAAGTAGGTATATACCAAAACTTTAAAAATTGAGATGTATGTATTAATACCTACCAAATATACTATACGTAATATTAATGTACCTAATAGCATTTTTGATTTTTTATTCTCCAACCGGTATGTTAGTCAAATTATCCAACTGAGAGAACCACCTTTATTTTTAATATAACAATTTATAAGGTACGTATTACTCTACCAATTGTTAATTACATTTTATTATTATCTCGATCTTTTAACACTTATATATATTTCGATTTTTATAACATCTAATTAAAGTTGTCTTATTACAAACACTCG
Organism: Brenthis ino; assembly: GCA_921882275.1. Taxonomy (NCBI): domain Eukaryota; kingdom Metazoa; phylum Arthropoda; class Insecta; order Lepidoptera; family Nymphalidae; genus Brenthis; species Brenthis ino. The sequence goes on along the minus strand of OV170225.1, from coordinate 22,429,747 downwards.
CAAAAATCTTAGGCTAAGAAACAGTAAACAGCATTGATATAGTATATTATACATAGTGATAATAACCTTTCTATACATGTTTGTAAATAAATTACACTTATGTAGAACTTATTTTAATATAAATAAAAGTAAATTAATAACATTATTTTGTTTATTGCTTATTTTATCGCGAATGACACCCTGCCAACGTTCATCGCTCATATACCTAATATATCATATATAGCTTGCTTCTTAGAATTAGGATGCACAACGCTACGGAATTTAATTTCAAGTGAAAATTAATGAAATTATTTGATATGACACTATATGTAGGTATTATTAAATGAAAACAGAAAGAAATGCTATTATATTTGGTAATGCTGGTGATTACAGAGAATGCGAGCATTTACCCGCAGGTCGAAGAACTAACTGTGAGCGATAAAGTCAATGTTTAGTATGTCATATCTAAAGTTCATAAAACTCAGGATTTACGCTTAAGCCCAATTAAATAAATTATTATTTTTTCACCTTTTGCCCTTAGATGAAATTTAATTATATGTTTCCTGTTTATGGTTCTAAAGTGATTTGCATAGAAGACGTTGTGTATAGGGACAGATCTTGGGGCAATGCATTAATATATCAGCTGAATAACATCTTAATAGCTGAATAACAATTACCTAACCAAATTTATTCTTACCAAATTTCATCTAAATCGGTTCAGTAGATCCTGGGATTACCCCCTACAACGTCACAAACTTTACTCTTTATAATGTTAGTATAGACTATAGATGATCTGTAATGACATTAATGAGAACTAAAAACAAAGTTCACCCTAAAGCCTAGTTCGCATTAAGCTAGTATTTTAGTCTAGTAGCGAGTAATTTAGTAACTAAACGTGTCTGAACACTAAAAATTTAGTCGATTAGTTTAGTAAGTAATTTAGTCGAGTCAATCCATTTTATTCTATTTTTTTGGGCGAGTAGCAGCCCCCACCACGCGTCCGAGCTCACTGGTTCACCGGCTAAACAAGTACGAAGTACGAACCTGTCGAATTAGTCGAGTTCATTAGTTGCCGCCATAATGTCGTTTCGCTGGAGCGAAGAAATGACTTTTAAATTTGTTTCGAAATATGTTGAACACGAATGCTTGTGGAATAATACGTCCTTGCATTATAAAAACAAGCATATGAAACATTCTGAATTCTGATTAATCAGATTAATCAGTTTATTTACTTTATTGCGTTGTAGGCTGTTCATCTTGCAAAACACCACTCACTTGTAAACTGTACTCGACCAAAGTGCGAACGATTTTTGGTGAGTAGCGAGTAATTTAGCTACTAAATTACTCGTTACTAGACTAAAATACTAGCTTAATGCGAACTAGGCTTAAGTGCGAGCCTTGTTGTACTCCTGAGGTAAGAAATTTACAAAGGATTTATAACTCTGTGTTGTTATGCGTTGCGTTCAACGTTCTATTGTACTAATAAAACTAAACCCAGTTCACAAGATTCTCATGAATTCCGTAATATATTAATTTAGCCCACATGCTATTGTGTTTAAATGTTTGAAAAGCGCTAAACGTAAACGATAAAACAAAATCTGTATAGACTGAATCAATTTCATTATTTCCGTCGTTACCGTTTTCTAGATTTGACAATTATGCCAGAAGATTACTTTTTGTATACAGCGGAGTCTTAGTAATAGGGTCCCATTTTACCCTTTGGGTACGGAACCCTAATAAACTACTCTAAAATACTCTGCTGTGAACGCAGAGCCCGATCCATACTCGAAACGTGTGGTTTCTCGATAACCAATCACAGCGCGAGGACCTTGAGCCCCCATCAGCTACTGGCATACCTCGATAAGCTATCTTTCTCGCACCTATGGCTACGCATAAGACTTTTTTGTAGTACTAATTTGTAAACTTTATTTACGTCTGGGAATGGTTTATAACCGGTAAATTTGTCTGGCGATTTGCAAGTATTATTGAAAATTACTCAATAAATACTTGATTAAAATTTCAGATTGCCAAAAGTATATTTTTTGGAATAAAAAAAATGAATCTTTGGAGAGGTCTGGCAATACTTTATAACCGACAAAAACGTCTGGGGGTTTTTTTTTTTGAATTATATGAAAACTAAATTAAAAGATTAAATTAAAATCAAGTTGCCAAAAATATGTTTTTTTGGATATATTTTTTTGCAAATGTTATATACTGAGCAGTAACGAAATAACCGCTAAAGCTATACCAGACTCGCGGGACTGGATTCGCCAATTCACGAAATTATATTTTTTCACAGTTTTAACTTGCCAAAAGGACCTTCCCAAAATTCGTCGCAATCTCTCGGAATAAGGTATAATATAATAATACTCTGAAATGTAAATAATTATTTTTAGGGATGTACAATATTTTGGTTGCACAATAAAATAATCTGCTTTAACAGATGTACCCTTGTAGCTGACAAGTAGAAACCGTAAACTAAGGATCAATTTAGACCTTTATGGGAATCATGGTTATAAGTAAATAAACACGACAAACAAAAATATTATTGTATCATGTATATTCTTAAACTATATCAGAAAAACTATTCTATAGTTTTGCTAACAGAATCTAAATGACTCAATTTGTGATCTTCAAGGATGGGTCTAGCTTCATATGTACAAATAGTGACTCCATGTTTATGTCCAGGCATCCACTCTCCTTTAAGTCCTATATAATATATTTTTGTACTTTCAGCACCAAAATTAGCAGGAAAATGCATGGTTAGATGTGATACACTTGAAAAAGTGACAATTCTGAAAATGACAGAAATATATTACAAATCATTATAGTTTCTAAGAACATCCTCCTGACAGATTTCTGCCTAACACTAACGTCTCAACTCCAGGCTATAACTGGGAATTTCATGATAAAAAAGCACAGTAACTATACTTGAGCATCAAACCCAAGCCTTGCTAGCTACTTGACCAAATTTTTGATAAAGTATTTGTAAATGATTAGTAAATCAATCAACCTTAAAAATAAATTTCCTTTATATGTTTATATGCTCCAGATGTTGGCTAGTCATAATGATATCTCCCCAACAAAGATATTTAATACAGTTTTTTTAGTTGACTGGGCTATACAACTAAATAATAAATAACTACATTCGCGTGCAACTGATTGACTCAAGCCGTATATTGGTATATAAGTTTATTTTTCGGAAAATGGCTTATCCGATTTATGTAAAAGTTTTTTTATTCCAAAGACATATTTTTTTTTCATAAATATAGCAAATTTCAAATAAACAATGACTTTTTTTTAAATAAATGCGGTCAAACATAAGCGTTTCAGAAATTACTCGTTGCGGTACCCACGAGTTGCGAGACTAAATCATGTATAAAAGCTCACGTGACCCATATTTCTTATCAGTCACTCGTCAGTCTTTGACAGGTACACATCTCCTTAAGCTCCCAGTATTCTAATCGCGATCCAGTGGACACTACCTCAGAAGCAGCGGCCCAAGTTGTAGCTTTGTTGCAAGCGGGCCATAATCAACGGCAACTCGCTCGTGAACTTAACATGAGCCAATCAGCTGTTTCACGAGTATACAGAAGGTTTCAAGAGACTGGTGGCTTCGTTCGGAGACCACAAACCAATAGACACCGGAGCACATCTGACGACCGCTTCATTGTCTCAACTTCGTTGAGAAATCGTCATCTCACGCCCGTGAGGGCGTTGATGTGCAACAGGAGCTCAGAAGGGTTCGAGGAGTGGCTGTCAGTCAGTGGAAAATTAGAAGACGCCTGAAGAAAGCCAATTTAACTCCTAAACGGCCAGCCAGAGGCCCGAAACTGAGCGCAGCCAAAATCACCGTCAAGCCCGACTTCAATTTGCTCGTGAACACCTAAATTGGACTATTGAGCAATGGAGCTCCATCCTGTTCACTGACGAGAGCAGAATGTGTCTCCATGGCAACGACAGAAGAGACCGAGTATACAGGCGTCCAGGGTGCGAGAACGGTTCTTGCAATGCTGTTTCGCTGAAACAGTATCATATGGCGGTGGTTCAGTCATGATGTGGGCTGGAATATCATATGAAGAGATGACCGAGCTTGTTTTCGTGTCTGGTGGTGGTCTAACAGCTCAAAAGTATGTGGAAAACATTCTCCTCGATTATGTTGTACCTTATGTACCCTACATAGGAGAAGATTTTCTATTGATGCATGATAATGCTCAGTGCCATACAGCAAGTGTTACTCGCGAGTTTCTTCAAGAGGTGCAAATTGAGACGATGATGTGGCCAGCCTTCAGTCCTGATCTGAATTGCATTGAGCATTTATGGGACGAGCTCAAACGAAGGGTGCGAGCTAGAGATACGGCTCCATCAAGCATCGTCAAGCTCAAAACTGCACTAGAGGAAGAATGGAATACGATACCTCAAGAGTTTATCAAAAAATTTATAAAATCAATGAAAAATCGCATGCAAGCCATTATAAAAGCTAGGGGAGGCAATACAAAGTATTGAAAATTTTATTTTTTTTTTACTTTTATCAAAAATAATTTTTATTCATTATGTTGTTGTTTTCATTTTTCTTCATTTTTTATGTATTTCTGTCAAATTAAATTTTATCAATAAATATTCAACCGATTTTTCTCATTAGGATAACATTTTTTAGGAGAAAAGATTAGGCTTTCAAACAAAAAAAAAACAAAAAATTCGGATAAGCCATTTACCTAAAAATCTAACTTTTATACCAATATACGGCTTGAGTTGATTCAGTTGCACGCGAGTGTATTTAATCTTTTGCAATTATTTATGTCAAGTATTAGTTTCATACAGGCAAAGCTCCATGAAACATCTATTATGCAGATGGAGGAACTTCCAATATATATTTTTTACACAATTATGAGCCTCCCCAGTGATAGAGAGAATTAATTTATAAATATTACTTGCTATGATTGGTATATGAAATGTCTGTAATCTGTGGGGCATGGCAAAAGAACCACAAATAATAATTGTACATTGGATGTAATGTATTACTTTGGATTATATTCGATATGTCCCTCACAATCTTTTTGAAGTTCAAAAACTTGATCTGGTTCCATAGACACATCATCAAATGTTAGGTTTGGTTTATTTTTAAATCTGAAAAAACAATGTTTTATGTATTACAACAATTACTTAAAATCTAAATGTACATTTTATAATATTTTATTTAAGCTTGACTAAAATTTAAGTTAGTAAATATGCATTTCCCTTATAAAAAAATATAATAAATGAAAATTATTTTCCTCTTTCTTGTCTAATTAGTCATTTTTTATCTAAGTAAAACCTTGTAATGGTTTTTTACATTGAAAAAATAAAATAAATGCAGAGAATAAAAAGTGTTGTAGTTTTGTGATTAACAATTATTAGATGTTAAATGTTTCTTTTTTGTAACAATATTACTTACAGTCTTAACTTCGCTGGATGGCAATCTGTGTCTTCAGATACTATCCTTATACCTTTAAGTTTAATATTGCCAGTGAAAGGTATATTAAAGAGTAGCTCTTCATCTGCATCACTTTCAACATACTACGAAATAAAAGCTTGTCAAAATAAATGAGCCCTACACAATGTATGTACCAGTATGATGCGAAAGATTTGTTTATAAAAATCAATTACTACCTGTGTTCGGTCTAACCTTCTTTCCCAGGGCTTAAAAACAGTTTTTCCAGCACCATCAATACTTTCATTTAAACATTGTAAGTTTTCAATATCAATTTTTTGAAATAGATTATACTGAACACCTAATTCGTCGTCATGATCGTGGTGCCCATCGCAGTGACTATGAGGCATTTTATAATTCAATATGCAATGGTTAAATAAAAAATTATATTGAATTTATTATTATTATCCCAGGAAGGCTTTGGAATTTGTATTACGTTAGGAATACCTAATTTTAGGCACTATTAAATACGCATGATTAGACAAAAAAACAGTTAAGAGAGTATTCAAATAAACATGGATGATTTATTTCATGGATGCAGGATGACAAATAAAAATTTATTTGTCATCCATAGTGACAAATGACAATTAAAGCTAACTGCTAAGTGACATAAGTACGGCTGCCAGATAATAGGAAATACTTATTAAGAATGACAGTTTCATACAATCTTTAATCCCTGGTTTTACCCACTTAGGGAATGAATTTCGAAAAATTCTTTATTATCAGATAGCTACATATACATATATCGTGTATGGAATACGTCCTCCAAATTTCTACGACCAGCGGTTTAGGCTGTGTGTTGATCCATCAGTCAGAACCACCGCAGGATGCACTTCTCCTTCTCAATTGTTCCTTCAGCTGGTCTAACTTCCAGATACAATACATTGAACAGGTAAAATGTGAACATAATAGAAGCAAAAAACTAGGCACAAAAGAGATATCATAATAAATAGCTTAACTTCAGACTGAATGTAAATAGGTCATACGTATAGCGCCCTCCTTCCAAGTACTCTTTCCCAATAAGCATCACCATGCTTAGGTATGATAAAAATATATTGAATATGATATGTTTTTGATATTTTATGTTTATCAATTTATCGGGAATAAAAATATTGACTATTTATATCGATTAATTTCTAAAAAAAATATTGTACCTTTTTTGATATAGGTGTCGATATTTTATGCCTAGTAATATTGTTTTTAATCTGTGGTCATTACAAATAAGATTGTGCTAAATGTGAATCGTCTTGTCTTTTGAGATAATTTTTAAAGGTTTGAGAAATAATTAAGAATAGTGCCAACAATTGTGTACTGTGTCACATGGTTTCTTGTCAAACTGAACACATTTTGCAAATAAAGCTGTTAAAATGTCTTTGTTGAATAATATTGGAATAACATTTTTTTCCACAAGTTTAATTCTGTGTATTATATTATGCACCGACAATTACGTACTCGCAAAAGAGAATGAGGCCGAAAGTATATCAAAAATTGGTCAAGGAGTCGGCCACATTATGAATATTTATTATTGGTTTGTATGAATACGTGAATACGAAATTTTTTAATCAACAATAGTTCTAATTACAAAATGGAAGTCTTAATATTTCCTAACATTTAATATCCAATACGGAATGATTTTGATTTATTAAATCTTGTGACGTGATAATGATTAAGTTAAATGAATAATATTATTGAATAATTGTATTTTTAGTTATTCTTGTGGCTACAGAAAAGTATTTGATGATTATGCTGCAATAATACAACAGAAATATCCACAAATCTCAGTCTTGGGCGAAAATTACGATCCTCCAGGCCTAAATATGTATCTTTCTAGAATTATTGTAAGTATGAGTCAACACAAATTATAACTTAGTAATTGTTTCGACTTCAATTTTATATAAAATTTGATTTATGTTTATAAATATATCACATGAGTATCTTTAAACAGAGAAATATTCAATAAAATCTATACATATAATAAAATTCTGAGTCAAATCTGTACATGAAATATTCTTTGGAAAATCTTATAGAAATAGTCTTTATTATCAATACAGAGGCTGAATCAGTTTTTAGGATTTTTTTCTGTCTGTCTGCAAATGTTTCCCATGAAAATCACTGGACAGATTTTGATGAAATTTGGTATGGTAATAGCTGGTAATCCAGTTCAACATATAGGATACTTTTTACTGCGGGATAATATCTCGTGTCTAGGAAATCTATATTAACTGTTAAAACACATCTAAGAGACAAACCCGAGCAGAGCGAGGGTGAGTTTGCTAGTTATATTATAAATAACAATAATAAATATAAATTTTTTTTTTCATTTATTTAGATTCAAATATTAAGTTGAAAGTCACATTCTTAAATGTAATTTTAAAATGTCAGATACCAGGATGAATATAATAATTATTACACTTGTTTTTTATGTTATGTTATTTTTTCAATTTAAGAATTTATTGTAGAATTTGTGTTGTTTACATAAAAAATATTTGTTACAGGGATTTGGAAAGATGATTTTAATAATGTGTATATTGAGCGGAGTCAATATTTTTGCTTGGTTAAATAAACCTCAACCAGCCTGGTGGTCCTGGTGCCTTGAAAATAAATTATATGCTTGTATGATGATGTTCTTTTTAGCAAATATGATAGAGGGGCATTTGGTTTCATCAGGTGCATTTGAAATCTCACTTGATAACATTCCATTATGGTCCAAGTTGGAAACTGGACGAATCCCTCAACCACCAGAATTATTTCAAATCATAGAAAATACTTTACAGTTTTCAAAGATGGAAATGTCTAACAATTTTGCAGAGTAATATTTTAAGTATGTGGAATAAAAATTAAGCAATCTTTGAATCCTGTGAGATTTTTTATATTGGTTAATTGGTGTTATTAAAAGTATAATGCATTTAAAAATATACCTATATTCAATAATTTTGTGTTTATTATCGATAGTATATTCTGTAATATTGATAAAAACAAAGTCATTAAAAATTCCCTGTAATATTTTGAATAATTAATATATCTTGGCCATCCTACTTTTAAGATTAAACAAAGTAACATTTTCAACAAAATATAAGGTGTATTGTTAGGGCAGTACCACTCATATAGTTAATTATTTCATAGATGTAACATAATATATTGTTTGACCTCATGTTTTCATAAGTGTTAAGTTGTTAAAACATACAAATTTCAACTGTCACATAGAATGTAGTTTTATTTTATCTTAGCAATTGATGAATATTATCGACCTGTATGTTTGTGTGATTTCTCAGTTTATACCAAGTTTTAAAATGTTATTTTTGTTTTAATGTGTACCTTAAAATAAAGTTCAAGTATCTGTGATGTTAAATGATTGACTTTCTTAACTTGTATAGTATATACTAATCCAGTAAATAATTATTAAACTTCGAAACAAGTAATCTTACTTCTTAGTAATATTGTAAATGTGAAAGTTTAGATGTTTGCATGTTTGTTACTTAATCACGCCAGAACGGTTCAAGATGAAACTTAGTACAGAGATAGATTATAGTCTGGAATAGCACATTGCTACTTTTTCCTAAAATACGGGGTTCCTGTGAGATAGATTTGTTTTTGTTTTTCTAGAGGCGAACCTGAGTGAAGCAAGTGTGGGCCGCTAGCAAGATATAAAGTTGTATCTGTAATACTTTTCTTGGGGCCTTTTATATCTCAAAACTTTTATAACCCTAAGCATAAGAAGTCCGGAACTCACGTTATCAAAGAATAGAGATCAATGAGTAGGAGGATAATCTAGCTTAACCGTTTCCCTGTCCCATGAGTCATATAAGAACATTTTGATTGTTTAACATTGTGTCTATTTTGTAGACAGTTAATCTGTCAATTATTATATGTCAGAATGTGCTCAATGGGGGGCTTATTAGCGTTCGGCAATTCAGCCGGGCGCGAAACCAAGAAACGCACTGGAAGGCGGCCAACCTCGATGGGCGGTGTGCCATGCGGGTTGCTCCTGGTACTTCTCTGATAGCAGAGTAGATTGTTGAGTGCGTATGCGATGCTACGACGCCCTAGTAAGACGAAAGGTTCTGTTTCGTTTTACTGGCTTTTCTGGCCGGTGGTCCCACATAACCACCTGTATGTACATAGGTGGAGTGCATACATGCGTAAGGTTATTTATTATATGCTAGCAATCGCCCCTTGGTCGCAAATCGTCCATAATTCATTCAGTTTCATCGTTAACGATGTTCTTTTGTCAAGTTGATGCCAGCCGACAATGCTTTTAAAATATGAATAAATCTAATAAGTAAATATAATATAACAAGAAATGAACTATTAGTATTAGTATTTAAACATATCCAAATAGATTTGTTTTGGTTTGCATCGGCTGGCATTGACGTCGAAAATATCTGATAAGGTTACCTGTAGTAAATGAAAACCCTCATTCAGTTATTTTTTACTTTTTACTGCCTGATTTGCCAGATTTTTTTTGAAATCGGTATATTTTTTTTTAATTACTTTTTACACCTTTCTATATTTACAAAAAGATTATGCTAAATTTGAAAAAATATATATATTTGTGTATAAATAACAATAAATAATGGATCATCATTTTTTAATAAAATATTTTGGAATAGTTCTTAACATTGCTTATTGGGGATATTGAATATTATTATAATCACTTATAATTCATGTTAAATACTAAATATATTTCTAAGTACATTAAGAATATGGACGGATTAAAAAAAAGGCAATTTTACGTCCTCTCAAGCAACTTGAGCGTGGCACATGGGGCAGGAATGTCGCAAGACCAACTCATGATGCTGTGCATGCGCCTCACATTTACTGCACGTCCATATTGTGTGCGATGATAAGAGAGGCCGCCCAGACACTACACACCCTGGAAATTCTGTCGAACACCCGGGACAAGTTGCTACCCTTTAAAACAATTTTGTTATGGTTAGATAGATAATATGTAATTTGTTGAAATATTAAACAATAAATAAGAGTCATAAAAGATATGTAGATATATAGATATTTTGAAAATTTATTTTTTATTTTAGGCCTGCCTGCCTGCCGAATAACTTACAATGTAGAATGTCGAAATTATTTTCATAGTAGTTTAATTTTTAATGATTATATTGTCTAATGTCTACAAAGACTTTGGCAGTAAGTGAGTGCAGGATAAATATAAATAAATATTTAAAAAAAAAATATAAATAAAAACTGGTATATTTCATTATTAATTAAAAATACTGTATTTAAAATAATAATATGTAAGTAGGAGTGTTTACCAATCCGGTATAGCTAGCTGGCAGTGGGGACATTCAATCTTGTTTCCTTTTGCATCTTTAGGCTTATATCTTGTAAATATTTCAATTGATATATTTTCAAATACTTCTGGCTGGAATGAAACGTAAAATTATATATATATATATATATTAGGGAATGTTTAGAACGTAAAGGAAAGTCTTTGTTCTATGTAAATAGCAAATTCTTTTCAAACAAAATTAATTTAAAAATATTTTCAGTGTGGAAAAAATTAAATTTAATATATTTAAATTTTTCGATACAAAACCTTTTCAATTATTTTAATATATAATACTAATTTAAAACATTCCATTTATTCTTACGTTTACAGCTTCCAATTTGATCAATGCTTCAGAGCAAAGTTCAAAAGCTCTAGCTTGAAGAGATATCGCGGCAATCGAGCACCACGCCTGAAAAAAAATAACTTATTTATTAATTATAAATAATCTACACATACTTAAATTCTTACATTTTAATGTTTTAATTTTTGAGAGTAATTGGTATTTACAATGTCATAAGATTAATTAAATCGCAATCACTGTAGTATAGTCATTTTGTACCAATTATTATAAAACCATAGCAAATTGTTTCATAACGCACCACGCTTATAGTCCAAAGATTGATTGTAGGTAAAAACGTAAAAAAAAAATAAGGACAACGGTTCAAAGGTACCAATACCATGGGATCTTATCAGGAACAAAAAAATAGTTTAAAAAATGCCAACAGATGGAATTGTATGTATCCAATAAAAAAAATGAAATGAACGATAACGAATTAATGTGTTCGTCAATCTTGTTGGTACCGTGTTTGCAGTACATATTCACAGATGGCGCTTTTATTTTTTACCCAACTGCGCCAGAAGAAGTGTTATGTTTTTCGGATGTACATATGTACTATGTATGTATGATAATAATAATAATATAATAATTAAGATAGCCGATTTTTGGCGCTACATTGTCTTCAAAAAAATTGTTGGCTCAAAACTTATCGAGTGGGGTATCAAAATAAAGGATTCTTTATATAGCTTAAACATTTACACAACTTATATGTTTAAATGTAATATGGAATGAGAAAGCTAAAAAACAAAAAAAAAAAGAAACAAAAATTAAAATTATAGATAGGAGATATAACTTCAATCGGGGTAACTTTGGCCCGGTAAGAAAAGATTTCGTAAAAAAGTGAGTTTTTTCTTGTAGACAACTCATCAAGTAAGATAACACGTATAGGATTAAACCATAAAGTATTGAATTTTCAATCCATTTCGATTATAATTAAACTCAGTAAAGGAAAATTTTACGAATTTCGGCTGGATTCTTGCGGAGATGCTGAGATGTTTCTTCTCTAGAGATTCTTGCGGAAATTAGGGTAACTTTGTACCACCTATGTCTGGTCCTGGATTTAAGTATCTTTTAATTTCACGATTATGGGTAACTTTAACGTCCTAATTCAAGGCTTCAAAGAAGTGAACTTACACTATAGATAATAATAATATAACAAATAAAGATAAAAAAAAGTTTAGGGTTGCCTTAATATAAACTAGAAAATTTGCATAGTGTATCTTTTTTACCTGATCCTTTTAGAACATTTTTTTTTGTATTTAACAAATAAAATTATACTTAGATCTACCTAAATCTAAAATAAGAAATACTCTTTCTAAGTGAAAAAAGCTCAAACATCGTGAGGAAACCTGCATGTCTAAGGAAACCTAGCAAGCTTTCGAAAGATATGTAAAGTCCGCCAACCCGCACTTGGCCAGCGTGGTGGACTATGGCCTGATCCCCTCGTATGAAGGAAGGCCCGTGCCCAGCAGTGGGACGTTAAAAGGGCTGAATACATATGTATATATATATTATATGTGTATATATATATATTTATATATATATATATATATATATATATTTATATATATATATATATATATATATTTATTTATTTATTTATTTATTGTTTTTTTATGGTTGTTACTACGGAACTCCTATTAAAAACACTGGAATTTGGTTACTTAATTTAAGATAAATTTAGCAATTTTTATCCTATTTTAATAAGCACAATTGTGTAAAGTGAAATAATTCGACCAATTGCGGATTAACGACATGTATGAATGTATTCAAGCCAAGAGTAATGGCCCGAATTAGGGCTGTCCAATTTGTATGTATGGAATTGGGCATCTGTGGGAGTATGTTATGTGAGGTGTGGTTCAGTGTGTCGGCTCGCCTGCAGCCGCTGCGCGGGGTGTAGCGCGGGCAGCGCGGCGCGCAGGCGCGCGGCGGCCCGCAGCCCCCCGCCCGCGCCCCGCGCCGCCGCCGCGCCCGCGCCGGCCCAGTGCTGGGCGCGCGCCGCCCGCCAGCACCGGCCCGCGCTGCTCTCTGCGACACGACCAAACATTCGGGCTGGCTTCTTTTTACTAAAACACTTTAAACGATTTAAGTCTAAAATTAAAAACGTATTAGTGAATAAGGCTTATTATACTGTCACGGAATACTTCATAGATATCGATATCTGGAATTAATGTCCGGTCGGGTCTCACGTAGGAAAATTACACAATTATTGTACTTTCTTAGATTTACGCGAATATTTGACATTTTAAATAAAACTATCTTTTCGGATTATTTCGCGGATTTATTATGTGAAACGTCGGGAACCAAAAATCAATCAAGTTTTATTCACAATTATTGTATTAGAATATTGTACACAATTATTATTTTAAAAGAGCTACTGTTGAGTACCTCGCCGGCTCTTCTCAGCAGTACTGCTTTCCGAGCCGGTGGTAGCTTCCTCACTGACTGACTGCACTTACATTTAATTTAAACTTAAAATGTAAAATTTACGATTCAAAAATGTTTGTAAAAATCTATTTGAATAAAGTATATTTTGATTTGATTTATTCGAATACGACCTGAGGAGTCCCGAGCCAATGGAGGATTATGTGTTTGACTTGTATGTACATACATATGTCCGATGCCATATTCTTTCGTAATTACTAAACACCATAACTGATTTTGATAATTTATATATCGTTAGATTTGTCCTAATAACGCGATTATCTATAGAAAATGAAAGTTTTTAAGAGATAATTACGAAAATATATAGGAACAACTTATATGTTTAAAAATAATGAAGGATAGCAAATTATTAAATAAAACTTAAAATGTCTAACTGGCTAAAATTAAAAAACAGTAAAAAACATTATTTTATAGCACAATAAGGATAAAACCTGTGTCTCCGACTGTATATGCTATGTTTTTTTGTCAAAATATTTATAAAACGCTTTTTTACCACCACCGTGTTGACTGTACAACAGCCCAGCAAGGACATAAAGTTTTTTTATTCGCCATGGTGATGCTGCCTTCGACGCTTCTATATTTGCCAGCTGTAACAAAATTTATGAATCAATACACAATAATGTAAAAAAAAATGTAATTATTATTATGCGTATTTCGTTCGGTAACGTACCTGAAACGCCATAGCTGCAGCTTGTAGACTTCGACCACCCTCTTTTAATTGTGTAATCATTTGAATAGATGGTTCTTGAGTACTATCATTTTTCTCCTCCGGCATTTTCTTTGATAATGAATCCTTTATTACCATAATGAATTAATTTTTGTATGTAAAAACTATACTTATGTTTTAGTTTACCTAATTCAATCTTTATGGAGAGTTAGGAAGAACTTTGTTTTAATACACTGCAGTCTGCAGACCTAATGAGCTACTATTAATAACCTTCTCATCGTGTAGCTTAGTGATGTCGTAGAACTTCATCAAGAAGAAATAAAAATGTTTGGCATCTTGAATTCAAATCAAAGACATCTTTTGTTCATGTAGGTAACAAAAACTGATTTAGAGTTATCCTATTTCTTTGTAGGTAATGCGGTATCTATACTAGTAAAGTCTTACGTTATTAGTTGTAGTATTGTTACGATTTATTTAAAACCCCACCTTTGTTATCAGGCCACGTACAGCCATAAAAAAAAACTATATACAATATGGATATACAATATGGCCGCGCGCGCTGTATTTACCGCGCCTTGGATGGGTAAGAACTAAGGGATAATACTGCAGAACAGGTTTTACAAAGTAACAAAGACCAAGAACAACCACAAGACTTCTTTTCATGAAATTTCAATGAATGATTGTCATCAGGAAATAATCCACGGCCAATCTTTAGATATAGTTTCTTATGCGTATGATTTATCTATAAAGATAAATGAAATTGAATTGCCTGTTTGTAATGTCAAAATAACAGCTTTTTCCTAAATGCATATGGAACTACATAAGATACTTATAAGAAAAACACCATTTTTAAAATGTTTGTCTGCTGTCTTTTTAAAATAGACTTACAGACTGTTATAAATAGCTCGTGCTATCGCCACAAATGTGGACAGCAAAATGGCATAGTGGAAACACTGTGCCATTTTGCTGCCCACATTGTCTGCGGTATGAAGTTGGCGGTCACACTATAGTAATAATTTTAAATGTTTGTATTAATCAATGTAACATTTTTTACCTTCAGTCTAGGCGAGCTGGCTACCAGTTTTGCCAACGATTCATTATCTTCTAGTGCCATATAACATTTTTTTAAGCCCTCAGTATTGTTTGACATATTGTAATATTCAAGGGCACCGGTCCTAAAAAAATCATTAAAATGTGTAAGGCACTGTTACTAGGACTTACTTTTCATTGTGACATGTGTCTTCTACTGTCCTCACGGTGGTACCACTGCAAATGTCTGGGTGATAAAATGATGGGGTTTTTTTGGAAATATATTTTAAGATATTATGATAAACAGATTACAAATTATTATACCAATAGTTCGCAAATATACATGTAATACTTACTACAATATACCTACATTACTTATGTATTTGCTTTCGTAATCTGTAACATTAGAAGTAAATATTTAATACTAGCGACTCATTCTCGCTCCGCTCGTCTTCGTCGCTTATCATATCTCATCAAAATCTGTCCAGGGGCCGTTCATAAAATACGTTCCCATACAAGGAGGTCTTAGTTTTTCTGAAGAAGTATTTCTAGACGGGTCACAGAAAGTGTGACAATAGGGGGTTAAGAAAAGCTGATTTTAACGTGACGTATTTTATGAAGTGGTTTTTTCGTGATGCGTTCCCAGACAGACAGGCAAACAAAAATTCTGAAAACTATAGATTGGCCTCTGTATCGATAATAATGACTATTTCAAAAAGATTGTCGACTCAGAATTTTATTATATGTATACGTAATTTTATTATATGTCTTTCCCGGCCAGTTTGTAGCATCGTGTTAGTCCGACGTGGCGAACAAAAAAATCGCCGTGCCTTAAAGTATATATTATCTACTTACTATTATCGAAAATGAACCCGAATCATTAATATTCCTTTTTTGAGTTCGTATATGACCTACCAGTTTTGCCTATCAATATAATAATCGCCTATATTGCTATACGCTTGTTTCACTTGCGCGTCCGTAGTGGTCACCGATGTTTTTAACAGCTCTACTACTCGAAACCAGTGACCTAGACGCTTTCGTAGAGCTATGGCAAGATCCCTGTAACATATTTCGAAAGATATTATTATCTATACTAATATTATAAAGAGGTAAAGTTTGTGAGTTTGTGATGTTGTAGGGGGTAATCCCTGGATCTACTAAACCGATTTAGATGAAATTTGGTAAGTAGATAGTTCGAGACCCTGGAAGGATATAGGATATTTATTCCGGAAATCATCCCATAAGGGGTTGAAAATTAGAATGAAAGTTTGTATGGGGAATCAACCGCTAGTCACATATGTTATTCAAGAAAATTTCAAAAAGTATTTTTTAAATAATTTGCGCAGAATTGGACACACAAGACTAAATTATGCATTTAGGTGGCCCTTAAAAGAGTCTTGACTGATCCACAACACACTGAAAAGACGGCCCGGACCTGATTATGTTCAGGAGAAAGTAGGTGTGAATCGCCTTGGAACTATTTAACGCTGTAATCAGTTATAGACATTTTTAAAAATTAGTGTACTATGTTACATAATTTAGACTTTCTTTACTGCTGCAGCTGAATAAGTCGGTTGAACTCAGATTATTCCCACCCTTAAGTTTTAAGGGAATTTAAACGGAGAGAGCATCAAAATAAATTTATATAACAGGATGCCAAGGCGGCCCGACAAGTAGACGTATCGATGTGTAACGATGAGGCGAGGAGAGGTAAACGAAGTAAAACAGGCAGATACAACAGAGGAAGCCACCCACCGATTAACGACAAGAACTATTCATACATATAGTATAATAAGTGTAATAACGTGTATCATTTACCGTCTGTCCTCATTGTGGTATATCTCTTCTGCGGCATCAAAGTCTTTGAAGTACGCAAGTATCTCGGCTTTCTTCAACGCATCGGAGTGCAGCGCGTGGAGGCGCGCCACGAAGCGCACGCCGGCGAGGTCGCCGCGCCGCACGAAGGCCGCCTCCGCCGTCTCCAGCGCGGACGGCGACGAGAACTTCCTTAGCGCTGCCTCGGCTAGTAATAGCCTGTAATTACGCCATGTTGAAAGGCTCTCGTCGCTTAGAAACGTACTGTACGATGTATTATCTATACTAATATTATAAAAAAGTAAAGTTTGTGATCTTGTGAGTTTGTGAGTTTGTGACGTTGTAGGGGGTAATCTCTGGATCTACTGAACCGATTTTCAAAATTCTTTTACCAATAGAAAACCACGTTCTTTCTGAGTGTCATAGGCTATATATTAACCCGAAGAATGAAAAGGCTTTTTCGTAGTAGTCGGATTTGCAAAGTAAGTCAGAGAAAAAGCGGTCGAACGAAAACGTTTCTTACGAACGCTGCCTTAACGATGAGAGATATATGATTATGTTCTAGATAAAAGTTGTAGAGCTTAATAATGCCTACAAAAAAGTCAGCAACAGCATATGTCTAACTTTCATATTTAAGTCACAAAAAGTAGTTTTTTATATTAAAAAAATAATTTAAATCGGTAGGTCATGTTTATTGGTCATATTATCAACAATTATCAATTCTTATCAAAATAAGTAAATTTACCGTCTAAAATGTTTAAAATAAAAGACTTTTCCCTTTTACTGCATATAATTTGGACAAATGGTTAAAGAGATCAATACAACATATTCGTATGTATGGACGAACCCGAGCGAGCTGTTTGTCTGTTTTTCTCTTTGTACGGGCTAATCTCCGGATCTATTGGACCTATTTAAATGAAATTTTGCATGGTGGTACCTTATATCCCCGGGCAACATCTTAGATACCTTTCATCCCGGAAAATGAAAGAGTTCCCGTGGGATACTTAAAAACCATAACAACTTATACAGCTTAGTACACAAAAACTACTGATTGGATTTTAATGCAACTTTACAATAATATAGTTCATACATGACAAAAACAAATCAGCTACTTTTCATCCCGGAAAATTAAAGAGTTTCCGTGGGATAGTCAAAAAACTATAGTAACTTATACAGCTTAGTACACAAAAACTACTGATTGGATTTTGATGAAACTTTACAATAATATAGTTCATACATCAGAATAACAAAAAGGTAACTTTTTATTCCGGAAAAATGTACTTTTCCCGTGGGATATATGTTTTTGTTTATTTCTAACGTATTATGTACACAACATAGACCCCAAAACAAAAGTTATTAAAAAAATTGCCTGTTTGTCTGTATGTCTGTTTGTCTGTTTTTGTGTGCGCGTTTCACGCGAAAAGTAATGTACCAATTTTAACAAAATTTGGTGAAGTGATAACTTATTACTTGAGTCAACATTTAGGATACCTTTTGTATGTATGTATTCAGCCCTTTTTAACGTACTACTGCTGGGCACGGGCCGCCCTTCAGTACGAGGTGGATCAGGCCATAGTCCACCACGCTGGCCAAGTGCGGGTTGGTGGACTTCACATGTCTTTCGAAAACTTGCTAGGTTCTGTCAGACATGCAGGTTTTCCTTCACCGTTAAGACAAGTGGTAATTGTGTTAGAAATGATTCGCACATGAAAATATCAGAGGTGCGAGACCCGGGATTTGAACTTGGTTCACTCGGTTTCCCAAGCGAACGCGTTACTACTGGGATACCACTGCCTAGATACATTTTACTTAAAGAAAATCTTTATTTCCCACGGGAAAATAAAATAACTGGTTTTATGGAGTCCTCCCTAGAAACCTTCCGCTGGCTAAGCCTTAAGACATACATACATCAAAACAATATACTAAAAAATTTTAGGTCTTGAAAAGTCCTACAGAAAAGTTTTGAATAGTATATGTCTATCTCCTAAGTTACACTCGCAATATTTATTCTTATCTATACCTATAATACAACTTAGTCAAATCGATGTGCGCGTTTCACGCAAAAAATACTCAACCGATTTTAACTTCATTTTGTATAGTGATAAAACTTAGTGCTCGGGTCAACATTTAGAACACCTTTTACGACAGGCAAATTATTCATTCCCACGGGAAAACACAATAACTGGTTCTATCGAATTGTCCTTAGAAATGTATATGGCTAACGTTGGCTCAACCTTAAGAGATAGATCAAAACATTGTACAAGAAAATTGTAAGTCTTAAAAGAGTCTATAGAAAAGTTCTACATAGTATATGTCTATCTCCTAAGGTACACTCGCTATAACTATTTTCATTATTATATATTACTGTTTTATTATACGTTATTTATTCTATCTGAATATACATATATGAATAATAAAACTGTCGAATGTCTGTACATAGATGGTAGAAAAAAATGCTAAAAAACGAGTCACTTCTCTTCTTACATCCCGTAAGGAGAGAAATAGAACAAATCCAGATTTTTTCATTTTTTTTGTTTCTCTGTCTGTTTGTCTGTTTGTACGGGCTAATCTCTGATACTATTGAACCTATTTAAATGAAATTTGATACTTTTCATTCCGGAAAATTAAAGAGTTCCCGTGGGATAGTTAAAAAACTATAGTAACTTATACAGCTCAGTACACAACAACTTATGCACCTAATTTAGTAAAATTTGGCATGCTGATACCTTATATTGCAGTTCAAGCAACAGGTTACTTATTTTTATCCCGGAAAAATGAACGGTTCTCGTGGGATAGATCTGTTTGTGCTTTTCTAGAGGTGAACCCGAGCGAAGCGAGGGTGAGCCGCTAGTATTAAGTATAGCTAGAAGGTTTTACTAACTTAATCGAAAAAATGACCAACATAGCTGAGTTATTTCAATACATTTGTCATACTATAAAGCTATATTATTTATTATAGATCTTGACAACTGATGGATAAATTAACTTATGAATAAAAAGAATAAAAATTTCACTTATTGTTATTTGTCTGTTCGCGCTGCACTCGAACGTGGATCGGAGAGAGACGAGGGTGTACAGTCCACTTTCTATTATTAAGCAATCTTCAACAATGTCCTTGCTTAATAGAACCTTGAACTTATCATAAAAAAAATTAAATCAGTTTACCATAACTTAGGATGCGGATTATCCTTAATAAAATCCTCAGCTTCCTTAAGTCCAACTTTATCAATAAGTTGCCGCGTATCTCTCAGCGACTTGACTTCCACCGTCACTATGTGCTGGGGAGTACATTTGTCGGTTATGTTGTCTAGAAGAGCCGTCGTTATTTCTAACTCCTGTAAAGAAATTGAAAAAATCTCATTTTTTTTTTGAACCTATTTATAGAAGTATAATAATATATCGACTTCGTTATTGTATTCAAACACTCATAAAATACTTTTAGATTAAATTACCGATTAATTAAAGAGAATTTCGAAAATTTAATCACGCAAACCTAAAAAGGCTTTTTGAGTCCGTGAAATTAAAGATGTAAATTATAATAATATTGCTCGTATTATTTGTAAAAACTAAAAATAGACCATAATTTATATAATTAAAATTAAATTTAAAATAAAATTAATTAACGGGCAAAATAAATTGTCACCAGTGTCTCCTCCACGTTGCACTAATGTTAATGTTAGAACATTATTAAAATTAATTCGAACAATCTAAACATCAAACCAGTATTTCAATAATGCAAGTGTCGTTAAAGCCGCACTACGACGCCGCAGAAACGCAAACCTAGTATGATATGGTCCCTTTAGGATAAAGCTAGCAGTGGCGAAGGGTGAAATTTTAACAGAGATAAGAGCGATTCATTTCGCTTCTACGAGATGGGTATCCGTACTAGTATAATATTATGTACTAGCGGCTCACCCTCGCTACGCTCCGGTTGGCGTCTAGGAAAACAAAAACAAACCTATCCCACGGGAACCGTACATTTCTTCGCGATACTCACAAACTGTCACATTTATAATATTATAAAATACGGATATAACATGTGTGTGTACAAACCTTAAACCGGCACAAGTAGCCCTGCATGGCGAGCGGCTCCTCGGGCTGCGCGTCGCGCAGCACGTAGAGGCGCGCCTTCTCCGCCGCGGCCAGCAGCGGCGCGTTGTCTGCCCACCGCGCCGCCCACGCGTCGCGCCGCACCGCGCCCCCCGCGCCCGCCGCACCCGCCGCCTCCGTCTCCAGGATGTACAGCGAGCCCGATTGGTCGATCACGAACAATTTGCTGCAATAAAAGTAACTACTTTTATGGGCTCGAATCTTAACATCCAAACTAAACTAAATACGGATGATACGATAATATTTACCTGATCATGAAATAAGGCTCAAGACTGGTAGGTAGTGAAATTGTTCGAAGACTACTAATAAAACTTTCTAGTACCTATTATATAACAATGTTTTTAATAAATTATTTTATTAGTGTTATACTCGCAAATCCTTGTCCTTTTTTACTATAATAAAAAAGTTTATAGCTGAAATATCGTTACCTGGAATTGGAATTTAGACCTAATTTATATGGTTTTGTATTCATATTAATTGAGGTAATTTTCTTAAAATTCTGCATTGAGAATATAAGAATCGTTCCAGAATCCCTTCCGATTAAAAGATGGCTGTCGGAACACGTAATGCAGCAAATCGTATCGTCTTGAAACCCTCCGTCTCCAGATGTTAAAGGAGCTCCATCTGCGCGAAACATTTGTTCGGTGTTACCTATATTTGAAAACACAACAAGTTATTATTAGCGAAATACGTTTTTGTTTGGTTTCATGTGCCTACTTAAATTGCTTTTAATTGCAAAGATAAAAGTAAAGCTAACTTAGTTATGGAAATATTTTACCTTAAAGTGCATCGCTATTTTACATTACTCCTTATTCAGAGATTATTTTTATACTCTATAGAGATAATATTATCAAGTACAAAAAAGTCTCAAGTAAGATACTTAATATGACGTTATACGTAACAATACTTAAAGATGATGAGACTTACTTATCATGTACTGATGGAATAAAGCTTATTTAAATGGCATATATCAGCAGATTCAGCGGATCTCGATCATAAAATACTTACGGGGCCGTGAAGGTGTAGCGAATCTCCAAATTAAGAACGACTCTTTCGACGCAGCCACCGCTATTGCCTTACTGTTGATCGCCACATATGATACTGGCATTGTGATTGTTTTTGCTGAAAGGATAACCGCATATTTAGAGTTTGAGTATTTAACATGTTCCTATGGCTTCGACCACGTACATATATTAACTACTATTTAGACCAGTATAACTTAAAACGAACCCCGCTTTGCGTAGATGGGAAGAAGTCAAAGTCTAACTTTGAATATATTGAACTGGTTGCAATAAAATTTAGTAACATTTTAAATTCTGTGACACATGTAGAATTTTATAGATATGCTTTAAATCAAAGGAAAATTATTAACCATACTTTTATTCTGTCCTGTTTCTATATATGTATGTTTAATAAGCCTAAAAATTGGAAATAAAAGTCATCAAGAGATTGCCATTGTTTAGTGTTTTACACTACACTTTACAATATGTCACCATCTAAGAGATGATGACTTATCGTTAATTTGACACATTTGTTCTTGAACGAAGCAAATTATGTTATAAACTTTTTTATAAAAATAAGTCAAGTACAAATAAAACTAGTGTTATCCTCACCATCACATTGTATCCCTTGTTGATTAGAAACTATGAGAGAACTCGTAGTAGCTATGATGCAATACTCGTCTACACCACACATGTCTATAACATCCGGGATGTGGTTTATCCATGACTAAAAAAAAGCGTGTGTGTGTACTTATGTACGCACGTTAAAAGTGAAACTTCTTTAGCGTAATAGAACAAAAATAGCTAAAGATTTCACCCCATATGTCACAACTCTCTGTTTGTAAAAGGAATGCAGCTAACTTCATCATGTCGCTTTTTGGCTGTCGGTGTGCGCGCGCATCGTAATCATTTTACTCTCATTTTTTTTTTCCAAACGGGCCAAATCCGTATAACTTCAATAAAGTTATTCTTTCTTAATATTTTAAAAATTATGATGTCTTCGTAATCCCTATTTAAAAACTCCAATAGGATCTCATCAAAAGCGACAAAAGCCACATAGAAACCAATAAATATTTTTTTGGTTTTTAAGTGACTTTTATTGGTTTCTATGTGGCTTTTTTGTTTCTATTTGGTTTTTGTCGCTTTTGATGAGATCCTATAGGAGTTTTTCAATAGGGATTACAAATCGCAAGTGTGTGCACTAACGCAAATGTAGTAGAGATATTTTTTTACATTTAGATAATAGGTATAGTTTAAGCACGAGATTGTAGTAGATACTGGATAGCAATTTATCGCGACTGGAGAGGGATCAGAAGTAGAATAGGTGCGCCTTTAGGTTCTCTCCGAGGCACGGGAAGTAGAAAAATGAATGTTATTTTCCTATTTGTATATAACACCTTATCAGCACTCACTTTAACTTTTGACAGCTTAAACAGTGTTGGCGTCATACATAAATATATTAAATGTACCTATTGATTTTATGATTAAAAAAAATATATAAATATTTATAAAAAATTTAGTACCTGATGAGTCACAGAATCCCAAAAAGTGACGGTTTCCGTACCAGACACAAATGCTAAAGTATTGCCATAAAACGCATATTTATGGTCAGGTTTTACATTAGCGAAGTAAATAAATGAATCTATAGTGATCGCAAGGCGCAAGGACCGCTGTTCCCAAGACAGCGCCCGCATTGAACCGCCCGGGACGCGCAATGTTCTTATATGCTGGAAGAAAATATTTTGAATTTTAACAGATTTCAAAGAAACGGTTTCGAAAACCCTTAAATCATGTAGTGTTTTTACGCAACATGTTTTAGTATTGTACAAAAATTAACTCACCTCCCCATAGGCACTGAAAAATTGAATTACGTTAGATTTTTCTTGTGTCTGTCCGGCTGCGGCTAATATAGTACCATTATGATTCCAGTGACAATCGATTATTGTCATTTTCGTATCAACTACAACACTTTCTGAAATCAAATTAATTAATATCATTGTGTTTTACAAATTCGCAATGGATTTGTGGTCGTTGAAGCTATTGGTAAAAACATTAAAAATTCCCTTTGCCCATATGGTAGAAAGTTCGATTTTCGATGGAAATGAATGTTTATTTACGTCACACAAAGATTTTTTTGATTGAATTTATTATGTACATTAAGGGCCAGTGCTGACTGATGTCGCGGCACGACACGGCTGGGCATGTTTCGGCAGCCCGAAGGACGCTTTAGTATGACCTGCGGCATGCTACGATGTGCCGCGGTATAATTGAATTAATGTAATAAGAATTCGAAACTCATTGTAATAGGAATAAAAAGAACTTGATCAGAAATAAAATTCTTCACCGTGCCGTGCCGTACCGCGACGTCAGTCAGCACTGGCCCTAATATGTACAGTTAGAATGCAACGAAATGTAAAAATGGCATTTAGTATGTTTATAACACCCTTCCTGATTTGTCACAAACAGGTTAAATATAAATAAATATAATCTTACACATTTTCTTTTAAAAATCAATAGACAGAGAAATTAAGTATAAGGTCCCTTTTATATTAATGTTAATTACAAAATTAGTCATTAACCATAATAATTAATCAATTTTGCTAACCTTCTTCAGTACAAGTCTTCATTAATAGCAAAATTCCACTTTTGAAACATATCACAAGAACAGGTCTATTACTTGGTGCTCTACCAGAAAACCAATCCATGCAAACTATCTCCATTAATCCAGGCACTGCATTACTTGCAACTTGCATCTAAGAAAATTGAATACCTAATTTAAAAAAATAAACAACACAAATTTTCGAAATATTTTGCTAGATCTTTTTTTCCATTTATGAATATAATTATATCATTTAACACTTTTTTCATTTATGAATTATAATAGTTATATCTTTTAACTATACAAATTATTAATAAAAAAAATATGTACTGTAAAGTTTCCTTGATCATCATAAAGATGTAGTTCTCCATTAGATAGTGCAAAGAGAAGCAATGAGTTATCTGGAGACCATTGAACTGCACTTAAACCGGGACCTTTGATATCTTTTCCCCAAACTCTAGATCCATCAACTGAACCAACTATAACTGCACCTAGAATGTTTAATACAAATTGATTAGTTCATATTATAATACTGTCTTTAAGGTTTTCCATTAATAACAGATTCAATAATAAAAAATTTACCATCTTCATAAGCAATACAGATCTTTTGACCATCAGATCCCCAAGCCATACTAGCAACTGTAGATTTATTTCTATTGTTTATCATTTCTTCATACCAGGATCCCTATAATGTATAATTTTTGAAGTTAATAGTTATAATAAAGAAAAGCCTAATTTTTAACTTAACAAATCATTACCTTATATAACATCCAAACAATAATGACACCATGCTCATCACTAGTTGTTAACTTTTGGAAAACTTCATTCCATATTGCTACACAGACTTGTCCTGTATGACCTTCAAGACTGAGATTCATAGAAAGGTTTCCACTTCCGCCTAGAATTCATAAGACATATTTGAAGTAAAATTTAAGTTTAATTATGTTTTTTTGAATTGTATTCTTTGAATCTCATGTTACCTGACTCCAATTTTAAAACTTTCAACATTCCATCTTCTCCTCCTACTGCAATATATCCTGATGAATGATTCCATGCTAAACAATTTACATTTGATTGTTTTGGTATCGCAATCTGCAATTAAAGACATATAAATGATAGATAATATGTTGCATAAGTAATAAGGAAAAAAAAATTAGGTACCTTTTTACTCATATATATAAACATCTTTTAAATAATAATAAAAAATGTTTAAATCTTAAATGATACTTTTGTTACTTTTCAATTTTGAAAAACCTCACTGCAGTGATATGTATTTCATTGTAATACATTAAATTATTTTTAAGTTCAAGGTACTCATTGTTGTTGATAATATTGAATTAAAATTACATATACAGTCATAGGATTAATTTAGTATTTACAGTAAAAAACTTAAAAGTCTTAAAGTATATACAATCCGTTGCTGGGATACCGATACACTTGTGTTGCCATTTGAAACTTTCTTTCAAATAAAATCTTATTGTTAGTATTAACGTTAATATAATTTATTGAGATAGTTTCTTTAACATATAAAATTGCTCTTAGCAACCATACTATTTCGAGGTAGGTTTCTTTAATTAAAATAATTTAGTATTATTAAATTATATTTTTAACGGCATTTCGATTCATTAATTGTCAATGTCAAACTGAAACCTACGTCATATCGTCTAACTTTATTTTCAAATAATCAATACTTGTCGAGCTATTCTAAGAATTTCTTTTTATAATCAAATCCAAAATAGTTATTACGATTAGCACTATCTAATATTTAAAAAAAAAATATATTTCAAAATGTAAAAGTTTCAAAGTATGTCCAATGAGACATACCTTAAAATAATCATAAATAAAAATATTAAAAATTAAGTACTTTAAAGTAAAAGCAATGTTGGGACGAAAACAGAGCTTAAAAGGAGAGCCCGTGCTCGCAGACTATGGCCCAGAAGAGTCCCTTAACGAAAGTGCTGATATTGAATGGGTAAATAAGGTAAGCTCACCAGTTAATAAAAGTTCTAAATCCAAAACATTACTTGTAAATTATTAATGACCTATATAATTATCATTGTATATTTTGTTGCAGCTATGGGTTAGGAGAATTTTAAGATTTTGTGCCCTATTAAGTTTGATGTCTGTTTCTTTAAATACACCAAAATCTTTTGAAAAGTACCCTTATCTTCAGACTATTACATTTGCAGTCGACTGTTGTGTTACACTTTTATTTACAGCGGAAATGATTGCAAAAATGCATATAAGGGGGATTCTAAAGGTAATATAAATAATAAAAAATATATATTAGTATTAGATATGAATAGACTGTTTATTGGCCTATTTATGGAATTTTCACATGATATTGCATATTTTGCTATTATGGCATAAGTTTAATACTCTTAACTACTTTAATAATCAACCTATGTGTAATTTATATTATTCTTATATCTATGTATCTTGTATAGATATATTTTGTATGATTGAAAGATATGTGAAGTCTGCCAACCTGCACTTGGCCAATGTGGTGGACTCTGGTCTGATCCCCCTCGTATTGAAGGGAGGCCCATACCCAGCAGTGGCATTCCTATATCTATATATTGTATTTTTTACAGGGTGATGTTGCTTACTTAAAAGATCACTGGTGCCAATTTGATGCTTCCATGGTATTCTTGCTTTGGGTATCTGTTTTACTCCAAATGTTTGAATTGACTGGTATTGTGCCAAGATATAGTTATTTAAGCATATTACGAGCCCCAAGACCACTTATAATGATAAGATTTCTCAGAGTATTTTTAAAATTTTCTATGCCCAAATCCAGAATCAATCAAATATTTAAGTAAGTATGATTACAATCATTTGTATGTACATGATATGTATATATTAAACTATAAGAGTTTTCTACAATTTTATTACTAATTGCAGGAGATCAAGCCAACAAATTTACAATGTGACATTATTTTTCCTCTTCTTTATGTCACTTTATAGTTTATTAGGAGTGCAGTTTTTTGGAGAACTGACTCATCACTGTGTTAGAAATAATACTGATCCAAAGTGGGTACCCATGCTATACATTTATTGACTTAAATTCTAAGTGTAAATTGCTTCAAGATAAAAAAATATTTTTATTAATTCTAGTGAAATCACGATCAACTCTTTGGCAATTCCTGATACATTTTGTTCACCCGAGCCAAATTCTGGATATCAGTGTCCAGCTGGAATGAAATGTATGAAATTAAACTTATCAAAATATATTATGGGCTTCAATGGATTTGAGGAATTTGGTAAACAATACTCTTACATTATTAATATATTTGACATAATTCATGTTAAAGTTTTATATTGATTTTGTAATTTATATTTTTTGTAATCAATAATTAATATACAAAAGAAATAATATCTTTTTAATTAATATTTACAGCAACCAGCTTATTTACTGTTTACCAGGCATCATCTCAGGAAGGTTGGGTTTTTATAATGTACAGAGCAATTGATTCCTTACCAACATGGCGGTCAGCCCTATACTTTAGGTATGTATAAATAATCTATATATATTATATTAAAATTCGTCGAATCTGTACATTAAATGCTTTTTGGAAAATTTTATTGAAATCATCATTATTATCGATACAAAGGCCAAATCTATAGTTTTTAGAATTTATGTCTGTCTGGGAACGCATCGCGAGTAAATAACTGGATGAAATTTGGTATGATGATAGCTGGTCATCCAGGTCAACATATTATAGGATACTTTTTACTGCAGGAAAATATCTCTGAGAAGTCTATAGTAACTGCCTGCCTGAGCCTTTAAGCCTAACATTAAGCTCTCAGTCAATTTATGAATAGTGGAACTCTTCAATGGCTTCTAGTTTAGTTAAACATTAAAAGCTTAAGACTTTATTTTATGTTATTTGATATTTCTTTCACTTGTTTTGCTGTTTTTAATATTCAAGCTGTTCCTATAAAAAAAAAAAAAACATTTATTTTAGCACCATGATATTTTTCCTGGCTTGGCTTGTGAAGAATGTGTTCATAGCAGTTATTACTGAAACATTCAATGAGATAAGAGTACAATTTCAACAAATGTGGGGAGTTCGAAATCCAATAACAAAAGGAAGCACAACTCAATTTTTTACTGGTGATGATAATGGTTGGAAATTAGTTACAATAGATGAAAATAAACATTCTGGTATGATTTTCTCAATTCTCATCATAATTTTTTTTTAAATAAATTCATGAGTACATTTTGTTGTATTTATATTTTAGGAAGTGCACCTGAAATTTTTCACAAAATGCTGCGATCTGCATACTTTAGACTTATAGTAATGGGTGTTGTATTAGCAAATGGGATTATAACAGCTACTATGAATTTCAAACATGACGATAATCCAAGAGAATTCTTTTATGAAAAGTATTATTACATTGAGGTATTATTTCATTTGAATATTGCAAAGTAAACATAAAAATATTTGTTCGATATAATAAACTAATCTATTTTTTATTCTTAATGGGGCTTAACATATATATTTATATATAATCCAGATTGCATTCACAATTTTTTTGGATTTGGAAGCTTTAATAAAAATATGGTGTCTTGGATGGAAAGGATACTTTAAGCATTCAGTTCATAAATTTGAACTACTTTTAGCTATTGGCACCACTATTCATATAACACCTCAACTTTATATGTCAGGGTTTACATATTTTCAGGTAAAGCTCAAATTTTTGGCATGAGATATTTTTAATTGCTATTCTAGTTACATAAAAATTCTTCTTATTTTCTTTTATATTTTATTCATCAGGTTCTTCGTATAGTGCGCCTTATAAAAGCATCACCACTACTTGAAGGATTTGTATACAAGATATTTGGGCCTGGGAAAAAACTAGGCAGTCTCATAATTTTCACCATGTGTTTACTAATCATAAGTTCCTCTATTTCAATGCAATTATTCTGTTTCCTTTGTGAATTTACAAAATTTGAAACATTTCCAGAGGTAAGTATTATTTTGAAAAATATACGGTAATTATTTGTCTACATATAAAGTTACTTGTCCTGACTAATTCAATAATGTTTAGATCAAATCCAAGATTCCGTAAATTTAACTCTGAAAGGTGCAGCAAAGTTTATATGAAAAAAATAACCAATATCCCTACAAAAAGACACGTCCTTAGTACTATAAGTTTTTTATTATGTTTTCAGGCATTTATGTCTATGTTTCAAATATTGACTCAAGAAGCTTGGGTAGAAGTGATGGACGAAACTATGGTTCGGACGAGCCAGACTTTGACACCTTTAGTTGCTATATACTTCATATTGTACCATTTGTTTGTCACCTTGGTAAGAATTTTTCTTTTTTATAGGTTATTTTTCGATACCGAAATAGTTGATGGAGCCTCCGTCGTAAACCAGATAAAACTTAATAAAATTTCTTAAATATATTTCAGATAGTATTATCGCTTTTCGTGGCAGTAATTTTGGACAATTTAGAATTGGATGAAGATATTAAGAAATTAAAGCAATTAAGATATCGACAGCAAAGCGCAGAAATAAAAGAGAGTCTCCCATTTCGCCTAAGAATATTTGAAAAATTTCCGGACAGTCCACAGATGACCAAGTTACATAAAGTACCAGGAGATTTTAATTTACCTAAAGTAAGTTTTGTAACCAATCATTATTTATTTTCAATTTTAGACTCGCCCGTTTGTTTGTCTCTATTTAACGGTTTCTTATAATGTCATGTTATAAATAACAATAATAATGTATGTAATAAATAATAATTAATAGACGACGATGTACAAAATAGATCACTCCAGTATGTAAAATATCTTCAAGCGAAAATACAATGTTAATTAAGTAACAGTTGGAAGTTTATTTAATGAGATGAGTATGTTTTATCGTATACTAGCGGCTCATCCTCGCTTCGCTTGGGTTGTAAAGTTTCATTAAAATCCAATCAGTAGTTTTTGTGTACTAAGCTGTATAAGTTACTATAGTTTTTTAACTATCCCACGGGAACTCATTAATTTTTCCGGATGAAAAGTATAACGTAATTGTAAGTAGCATTTTTTTTCTATGTACCTCTTTCTTCTATGTATGTATGTTGTACGTATGTATGTGTTATATTCGACGTCTACACCTATATTATATGTATAGATATGTGTTACTACACTGTGAGATGGTACCAGGTGCGCGAGTCGTTCATGCGGCAGTTCGTGTGCGAGGTGGACGGCGAGGAGGAGGGCGGGCGCGCGCACGGCGAGCTGTCGCGCCGCGCCTTCGAGTACATCGGCGTGGACAAGATCTCCTTCCCCTACCACAAGCGCTGCTTCGTGAAGACGCTGACCGTGGCGCCGCCCGCGCAGCGGCCCAGCTCCGCGCTGCGCCGGCACGTCGTCGCATCTATTATCAAGTGAGTGCGATGTCACTACTCTCCCTTCTCCTCCTTATATATTTGTTTGTATGCGTGTGTGTTCGCGTGAGTGTGTGTTTGTATGTGAGTAGGTTTGTGTGCGTACACAATTCTTATTAATAGTAGGTAAATAAAGTCATAAAACATTACGACAACAAAAATGCGAGTTTACTATCAATTTTTCAACCTGCGATAAAATGTATAAAGTGCCTCAATGAAATAATTTTCATTTTAAGAATGAAAATATGGTAATTTTGGAATATTCTAAAAATTGATTTTATTTTTTATTATAGTACATATGATTTTATTTTTTTATTATAGTACATATGTACATATATATTTTTGTGTTTAGTTTATTTTTATTTTTTTTAAGTTTTATTTTGTTATAATTTTCAGGTCGTCCAGATTTATCTGTCTTAAGTTTTGAGGTAGATTTTAATTTATTTTAGCTTCATATATTTTCTTATACTGATGTATAAATTTTAAACGTACATTTGTTAAATTACAGCGACTCAAACAATCATCGTCGCCTTGTCCTTGGTGACTCGGCGATGTTAGCTACAGGAGGAAAATCTGGTTTAAAGCCTCAAGGAACCGTCTCAAGTGCAAAACAACTACGCGTTGATCAGAAAAAGTATGAACATTTTAATAATTACTAAAGATAGAAGTAATCTATACGGTAGATATTATCGACTTTTGGTATTAACGGATATCGCGTCATATGCAAGGGCTGTCGTAAAATATCAATATTTATGGCAGACGGTGTGTCACCCGCGTCTCATCCCGCACAATTGACCTATCTATATGTCTTCGTTATTTAAGTTATAATGTCCTAACCGATTTCGGACACTGCGGCCGATCTCACTAGCCAACTGCGCAAGATATTAAACTTAAATATTGCTCGTCCCAGGACTCGAACCCAGGACCTCCGAATTTGTAGCCATACATGCTACCCATTAGATCACCGACGCAGTTTCTTGTAAATAAGTTACGTTAATTATGTTACATATTAAACTGCTAGCATCAGCAGCTAACCCGCACTCGGCCAGCGTGGTGGACTACGGCCTGACCCCCTCGTACTGAAGGGAGGCCCGTGCCCAGCAGTGGGACGTTGAAAATGGATGAATACATACTAAACTGCACATATAATAATGTATATGTATATGGAAGAAATACACATTTCCGGCACAGATTCGGTTCCCGCTCAATCCGGCGCTCGGTCCGCAGCGGGTCCATCAAGCTGAAGCAGACGTACGAGCACCTGCTGGAGAACGGCGACCTCGGCGCGGCGTCGCGCGTGGTGCCGTCGTCGCGCGCGCGCCCGCCATACCTCGACATCCGCCTGCTGCAGGCCAAGCGCCAGCAGGCCGAGATGCGCCGGTACCCACTCTACTCTACTCTACTCTACTAGTTACGTGCGTAGCATATAAAAGTTTTCAGTCTGCCGTTGGAAAAGTTGCGCTGAAGCAACGTTAATAGCAACACAGTTCTACACTAATGCTGTCGTTATCGGTTTACGTTATTAATGGATGTATACTAGACGTTTTTAAATAAATATTAAATTACATTGTTACTCCGCGCCTACGCTCGCGTATTTTATTTTTATTTAATGGCCCCGCTCTTAAATTTGACATCCTAATGCCCGATTTCACCAACGACCCATAAGCTACTACCTACGTATAGGATCCCTAGCTTAAAAGTCCTCTAAACTAGCCCCTAAAATAAATTTCGTTTTACGATCGTCTTTAAGCCCATATTTCGAGCACCTAAATTTAGGGGGCTTTTTAATATTTAGGTGACCCCTAACTGTCGGTGAAACAGAAACTGTCCCCTAACAGCCCCCTAACCATGCTTAGGGGATCCCTTAAACTTAGGTGACGTTGGTGAAATCGGGCATAAGACTGTGAATTAGTATTGGCTATGTGCGAAGTACAGAGTGGGGATATAGTAAAGCGATCGCAGCGCATGCCGTGGCAGAAATCTGAACAATTCGCGGACACTATCAAACTTTCTTTGAGATTTACTACGATTTGTATGTATTTTAAAATGGGCCATGATTTTTGTTGTCTTGTGAACTGCAAAAACAACGACAAGAACAGTCAGTGTAAATTTTATACATTTCAATTCAACTGTCAATTAAATAACTAGATAACTGCTGTAAAAAGAAAAAAGAAAGCTATATAATCCAAAATTACGATATCAATAAATCAATTTTATTTGCGCTATATTTTATGTGATGTTAATATTGATCTTTATTATTTTCAGTGTTGACGGTCGCTATAATAAAAGTACTTTACCTACCGTAAAATACTAAATTAAATATGCCTCATTATGTTTCATGTTATAAGAGTACTAATGTTTAAACTTGTTTTAAAGGAGGTTAGTGTTACCGATGTTTGAAGAATAATATGGGCTCGTATTAAATGACTATTGTCATTATTTCGCATTTCTTCAATATTATTTACATGCTGTGTTAAACTATTTTGTTTTCCTTTTATCACAGTTTGAGGCTCGAAACTTAAATTGTGTTTTTTTTCAAAACCAGTTTTTATAATAATATCCATTCTTTTATGCACTCTTTTAAACAAATTCTTGTAAAACCACTTTGTGGTCTTTCCATTTATCTTTTAATTACTATAATTATTAGTAAACAATAAAACATTTATGGGTTAGACAGTCCGTGATAGATACGCATTCTAGGCGGCGCTACTGTCGGGCTCATAGTCAATAATCGTCATTTTAAAAATATTATTTCCCATTTTAGTTACTGTAACTTTTAATGTAACGGATTTTCATTTAAACTTTCAACCCAATTTTTATATTTTTAAGGGTTCAGTCTCCAAAAAAACTTTATCTTTGCTATTGTTTGTATCACTTATACTTTCTGAAATTTCGTATTTTTTATTTTAAAAGATAAAATCTATCTTATGGATGCTTTTTTTTTCATTTTATTTAAGACTGCCATTAAGGTCTATAACCAACATTGATAAATAATCGTGAATTGAGTTCACTATTGGCGAAGATATCGCATCACCTTTAGCTTTAAAGGTAGCGCCACCGGCCCACCGGCGCCGGTTTTTGACAATCCCTCAAAGGCCACGTCTTATATATAATTCATATTGCATTCACACGTATATTTTAGTATTTACTTCCACTAGGTACTATTAAAATAAGAGTAAGAAATATTAGTGTCGGTGATAAATCGTATGTGATATTTGAATACAAATAGAATGCTATAATCGTACACCGTGCCGTGCTGTGCGCAGCAACCAGCGCGAGGAGGACCTGCGCGAGAACCACCCGCTGTTCGACACGCCGCTGCTGCTGGTGCCGCGCGAGTCGCGCTTCCGCCGCGCCTGCCGCGCCGTCGTGGACGCGCGCTACGACGCGCGCCTGCGCGACCCCGTCACCGGCAACGAGAGAAAAGTGCACTACAAGAGCTTTCAGTACGCCATTTCTATATGTGCATATGAAATTATACTGCTTACGTTTTAAATAAAACTATTTTTTCTGATAGATTCGCGGATTTATTTTAATTTTTGGTTTCCGATTGTCTATTTTGAATTGCTTTACGGCAGTTATGGTTGGTGGGGACGAAGGTTTTTAACGCCTTAAAAGATTTTGACAGACGGTGCTTACCGTATTTAGTTGATTAATATTGAAGAAAAGTAAAAAGTCGGAAACTTAACTGAAATAATCTACTTAATAATTAAAAAATATCATGCTATATCGATGAATTTCTTTTTTACAGTAACTTCCTCGGTCTCGTTACATATTTGGATTGGGTGATGATAATGGTTACCACATTGTCTTGTCTGTCGATGATGTTTGAAACACCTACTTACAGGGTTATGGAAAATTTTGTTTTACAGGTAAGCTAAACCTTTATAATCTATATATTTATCTACAATACTGTTAGTTATTATGACATTTACATATTTTACAGATAGCTGAATATGGATTTGTGGTCTTCATGAGTCTAGAATTGGCCTTAAAGATATTAGCAGATGGTTTATTTTTTACACCTAAAGCTTACCTAAAAGATGCAGCGGCGGTATTGGATGTATTTATCTATATTGTAAGTGAAACATCTTCTTAAAAGCATTTTTAATAAAATTATTACAATTAAATATCTCACATTCATTATATAATACAATATGGGTAATCAAATATAACAAAGTATTAGTAGTCGAAATAAATGTACACTTATGATTAAATTATTAAGATAGATCCTTTCGTGTACATTAATGTAGGTAAATAATATCTACGCAATTGAAACAAAACTTTGTGCATGATTAATAACACACGATCATTGGTAATCTACACTAATATTATAAGGAGGAAAGATTTTTAATTTTCTATGCAGGTGTCGCTGACGTTCCTGTGCTGGATGCCGGCGCGCGTGCCGCCGGGCTCGGCCGCGCAGATGCTCATGATCCTGCGCTGCGTGCGGCCGCTGCGCATCTTCACGCTGGTGCCGCACATGCGCAAGGTCGTCTACGAGCTGTGCCGCGGCTTCAAGGAGATACTGCTGGTGCGCCTGCACACACTCACACGCACACACAACACACATTTTTTTAAATTTATATTTGAATGATAATAAATGCTAAAACCGCAGCAAAACTGTATTTAGTTATAGTTGAATCGATACCACATTGCTATTAATTAATTAAAAATAATTTGAAATATCTCGAAAATAAAATGAAAATCTACATATATAATAAAATTATAACTGAGCCGAATCTGTACATTAAATATTTTTTGGAAAATCTTATTGAAATAAACATTATTTTCGATACAGAGGCCGAACCTATAGTTTTTAGAATTTTTGTCTATCTGTCTGTTACCGCATCATTGAAAAACCACTGAAGGGATTTTGATGAAATTTGGTATGGTGATAGCTGGTTATCCGGGTCAACATATAGGATACTTTTTACCGCGGGAAAATGTCTCATTTCTTAGAAAAATTACAAAAACTGCAATTTAAGATTACACCAATTATGTAAAACCTAGGAATTTGGTTTTTTATCATCTGAACGCGAGCGGAAGCTCGGGCAATGCTAGTGTATTTATAATTCTTAAAATTATGTATATCGAAATATATTTGATAAATTATGACAACATTTAAAACCAACCTTGCTTGATTTTAATTAAAATAGCACATAATCTTCATTGAATATTATTAAGTTATATTGTCCTATGCAAAAAATAATTACACTTTTATAATGTTCACAGGTATCCACGCTTCTTATTTTACTAATGTTTGTATTCGCGAGTTATGGAGTGCAATTATATGGCGGGAGGTGAGATGTTAATAATTTATGCATTTTTTGGTTAAAGCATTATACTAAATATAATTATTAGAAAGGTAGCAAGTATATGTAAGTAAAATACGAAAGCATAGCATTTAATATTAATAATGATATACGAATATACAATATTCTGTCATTAAAATGGCATAGTTTAAGGTATCTCCCATAATAAGAAGAAGGTTCTTAATTAGAAAGAATTTTTGTGGGTGTCCTGTTCTACGCGGTATCTTCGCCAGTAGTAAATCGCTTTTCATAATTATTTATTTTATTGAATAGAGTAGTCCCATGTATGTATACAAATTATGTAAAAATGAACTTCGAAAGTGATAGAAATATTGACCTATAAGTGATTTTGAAGTCCTTTGGACTGCCTTTGAGGTTTACCTTCTTTAGTCGAAAAGTAACTAGTATCTAAACGATTTTATAATTAAAAAGAAACTATTTTATATGTGAAAATGGTACCAATAGGTTGGCTCGCTGCAACGACCCGACGATAACGCGGCGCGAGGACTGCGTGGGCGTGTTCATGCGCCGCGTGTTCGTCACCAAGATGAAGATTCGGCCCGGACGCAACGAGACCTTCCCCTCTATGCTCGTGCCTAGAGTCTGGTCAGTTGTGCTACACTTACCTTTCTCATCTCATTCAGCCCTTTTTAACGTCCCACTGCTGGCCACCGTCTTCCCTCGCATTACAGATAGCGGGGGCGATTATTTTACCAAGTACGGGCTCGCGGAATTGACATATCTTTTGAGAACTTGCTACGTTCTCTTAGACTTGTAGGTTTCCTCACGATGTTTTCCTACACTGTAAGGCGAGTGGTCACCATGTTGAAAATTATTGCCACATGAGAATATTATGCCTGGTCCACACGCTTGCCATTTGCCAGTATAATAAGATCATTGATCGATAATAATAAAGATATATATATTATTTCAGGGCCAACCCCAAACGATTTAATTTTGATAATATTGGCGACGCACTACTTACATTGTTTGAAGTACTTTCCTTCAAGGGATGGTTGGACGTGCGAGATGTTCTAATAAAAGCATTGGGCCCAGTGAGTAACATAATTCATATTAAGTAAAGAGATACATATATCTATTAAAATTGAAATGGTAATTTAAATACTATAATTGTCCTAATTTACAGGTGCACGCCATATACATACACGTATATATATTCTTGGGTTGCATGATTGGACTCACGCTGTTTGTCGGCGTTGTGATCGCTAACTACTCTGAGAACAAAGGGACAGCTTTATTGACTGTTGATCAACGACGGTGGTGAGTTCTTGAGGCAAATTAATCGATATTACAAAATATTAGTGTTTGTTGTGTTTTCTATCCTAAACCCACAGTTTTTTACTTTTTATCTTTTGAAGTCTGCAGTGTCCGCATCGGTATCGGTAACGTATCAGCAGTAGTGCGTATCGATGCATCCCTACAAAATGTATTTTGTATTTAATAGAATATTTCTTTTATCATTTATACGTTTTCAAATATATTTCAGGTGTGACTTAAAGAAAAGATTGAAAATAGCGCAGCCCTTACATTTACCCCCACGTCCCGATGGTAGAAAAGTGCGAGCATTTGCATATGACGTCACACAAAACTTGACCTTTAAAAGGGTCATCGCTATCGTCGTTCTGGTCAACAGTGGCTTGCTGGCAGTCACTGTATGTATCATTATAAAACAATAAACTGTAAAATTATAAATTTTCCAAACATATCTTTACATATCCTATTTTTTTTATCAATGTCCCTACCACACGAGGCACGCCGTAGAAAGCATTAGTACTAAATAAAATCGAAATTAAAATTATAGAACATTATTGTCTATATTTAATCGATATATTTTAATCTATACTCTATACAGATAATAAAAATGAAGTGTCTGTTAGTGATGTCAAAATAACAGTTTTCTACTAAATGCATATGGAATTATATACATTATTTATAAGAAAAACAGAATTTTTAAAATTTTTGTCTGTCTGTTTGTTCCGGCTAATCTCCGAAACGGTTTGGCTGATTTTGACGGGACTTTCACTGGCAGGTAGTTGAGGTTATAAGGAGTAACTTAGGTTACTTTTATTTCAATAAAAGTATTAGGGTTCCGCTCAAAAAAATCAAAATGTACCGAGCGAAGCGAGGGTGAGTCGCTATTATCTATATACATACTCGTATAGTAAAATTGTAACTAAGCCGAATCTGTACATTAAATATTTTTTGGAAAATATTATTGAAATAAGCATTATTATCGATACAGAGGCCGAATCTATAGTTTTTAGAATTTTTGTCTGTCTGACTGTCTGTTACCACATCACAGAAAAACCACTGGAGGGATTTTGATGAAATTTGGTATGATGATAGCTGGTCATCCGGGTCAACATATGGGATACTTTTTACCGCGGGAAAATGCCTCATTTCCGAGAAAGATACAAAAACTGCAATGTAAGACTATACTAATATGTAAAAGCAAAGAATTTGATTTTTGGTCACCTGAACGCGGGCAAAGTCGCGGGCAATGCTAGTAGTGTAGTGGTGTATGTACAACGCACGGGTCGCAGTGGTCGCGGCACTCGTCGGACACGGAGCGGCTGGCGCTGACGTCGGCGCTGCTCACGCTGGTGTTCGTGGTGGAGGTGCTGCTGAAGACCATCGCCTTCACGCCGCGCGGCTACTGGCAGAGCCGCCGCAACCGCTACGACCTGCTCGTCACCGTCGCCGGCTGCATGTGGATATTCATGCACTTCACTCTCAAGGTGACTTACTGTCGACCGCCGCCCCTGGGCGTAGTGAAAGATTCCGCCCGATTATCGAAATTTTGCATAAAATGAGAAAGGTGTCGATATTGTTATTTAATTATTTTTTTTTAATTTAATTTATTGAAAAATGCAAGAAAATAATTTATATATGATTTAAATTTTTCGAAAAACGTACCAGTATTTTTTTTTAACTATTCTTTTTTTTTGAAAAATAAAAAAAAAGCATTTTCGATAACGCGAAGAGATTTTTTTCCCCCAACCTCCGAATTTTGCCGCCCCTAAAACTTTGCCGCGCGGGCACTAGCCCCCGAGTGCCCCTAGTGTAAATCGAGCGCTAGTCGTTTCATCGGCATCATCATTGTTAAGCGAACAATCAAGTGTTTTGGAGGTTTATATACATATTAAATTTAGTTTCGAAGATACTTTTTTTTTTTTTTTTATGTCGGGAAATGCATTTACGCATACCACCTGATCCCCCAGGTGGTGATGTGGGGCTCACCGGCTAGAAGAGCCGGTACTACCCACTAAAACCCGACATTCCCCTCCCCTCCGCCTTAATGGGACGCCGCAGGATCGCTTGCGCATAACTACTACGGCGCCCCGGCGGCAGGTCTGCCTAAATAGGCAGACCACCAAACCAATGGGGCTGCTCCACAGTCAACTCTGCTACGCCAGAGAGGTACCCGGAGCAGCCCCATTAAACCTAACCACTGCCCACCGAAGTGGGCCACCTACAATCGGCTGCAGAGGACAGGGAGAGCGGCAACGAAACACCGACACTCCTCTTCCCCTGCAGCCCCACCGCGTCCGCCATCAAACGGTGTAGTTTCGAAGATACTGATTTAATAAGTTGCAACCCTAGAGTATAATTTGCTGTTATTGTATCCTAATGATCTATCAGCTGTGATGATTATTATTATGCTTTAAGAAACAAATAGACTACAGAGATAGTTTATTTATTATATAGATATTAATCATAGTGTAACTTTGTTTCAGAACGATCTGTCCTACTTCGTTGGGTTCATGGTAGTTATTTTAAGATTCTTTACAATAACTGGGAAGCACACTACCTTGAAAATGTTAATGTTGACCGTCGGCGTGAGCGTGTGCAAGAGCTTCTTCATTATCTTCGGCATGTTCCTGCTGGTGTTTTTCTATGCACTCGCTGGTACTATTGTGTTTGGTAACGTGAAATATGGAGAAGGTATTGGAAGGTAATTTTTAATTTTCTTAAAGAAACTAGTCACTAGTTTAAGTAATTATATACATGGTGGATGTTTTGTTTCGTCTGTTTATATTATAAGAAACAACACAAACCGGTACGCTTTCAGTTGAATTAATTACAAACTGTTGTTTACAACTGGAATCTGTAAAGAACTTGTGTCCAATGTTACTCTATCCATTCAAATGAAACTCAAGTATGTTTTGATGTAGTTGTAGTATATCTATACGGTCCCCCCCCAACGTGCGTTCACCTTGTCGTGGTGGGGGGGCTCAGTAGTGCCCGGCAACCCAACCGGGCGCGAAGCCAAGAAACGCACAGGGAGGTGGCCAACTTCGGTGGGCGGTGGGAGGTGGCCCTCTTCGGAGGGCGGTGTACCATGCGGGTTGCTCCTGGTACTTCTCTGATAGCAGAGTGGACCTTGGAGCAACCCCGTGGTTGTTGTGGTCTGCTTCGGCAGACCTGCCGTCGGGGCGTCGTAGTTGAATGCGTAAGCGATCCTGCGACGCCCCATTAAGACGGGGGAAGGCTTTGTTGGGTTTTAGTGGGTAGTACTGGCTTTGCCGGTGAGTCCCACACCTCGTGCGTAAATGCATTTCCCAACGTTAAAAAAAAAGAAAAAAAAAATATCTATAGGGTAAAATAAACTTACTGATTTATTCTTCTAATTTATATACAAGAATTTCTCTGCCGGTGAAAATTTACAAAAACGATACTTGTGATGCATGCAAAATGTAACATGTATTAATGAATTATAACCTATTGAAGTTCGGCCGCGGAGCAGAAAGAATTTCATACATTGACCACTTTGCCTACTGACAGTGGTCACAAACATTTTTGTAGTTAGTCAACTTTTCACTTTTACTGGACAGTGATATTTTTCGTTTCTTCCGCGGAGAAACAAATTCCTTAAATACGCACGAGGTAGATGGCGCTGGTTCCATTTTAAAACAGTAAAGAAAATGAAACAACTTAACAATTAAAGCAAGACAACAACAACATTCACAACTTCAGAAACAATTTCACTACGTCCGAAAACTGAGTGATCACTAGCGCATCCCAGAAAAAAATGTTGTTCGATTTCTAATTGAAAAACAAGGCGTGGGTTTTCTGACTCAAGGCAAGACAAGAATAGACCTTACTCTCCTAGGTAAAAGGTTTGCAATCCCTTAAGATGGCGGTCATTGCATCTATATGTGCGAGCGCGACGGCAATATATTTACAAGGGAGCAACAGACATAGGTTATAGCACGTTAGTGTACTTCATTCTTCCTGCATTGTGACCGGACCGGAGTGGCTTATCCTCAGTGCCGGCAGTGGCAGCCCAGTGGTACCGCACCGCTTGGGAAACCGAATGAAACGGGTTCATATCCCAGGTCTCTGATATTTGCTTGTGCGAATCATTTCCAACATGATTAACACTTGTCTAACGGTGCGGGTGCGCTCTTTGCAAGCATCGATTTTTGCAACTTAATAAAATTGCAAAAATCGATGCTTGCAAAGAGCGCACCCGCACCGTTAGACAACGTTTGAAATATCATACTCAACATATTTTATGGAGCATTATATTATTACAATTTTTTATTGAACGTCATGACTCTACTACCAGTTTGGAAAGAAGAAGCCTCAGACCTGAGAACTGGCGAAAGAATTTACAAACATCATTATACCGATACATTTTTTTGGTAGATAATTTTTAATTATACGTACGAGTATATTTAACATTCCTAGATAATCCTTCTTTGTAGCGGTGAAACCGTATGAAAATCCACTGAGTAGCTTCTAAAATAACCCCGAACAAAGTCGACTTCAATTTATAATATGTATAGATTATATAACACGAATATAAGGTGTTGTTGTTGCAGGCGAGCAAACTTCAACTCGCCGATCCACAGCGTGGCGATGCTGTTCCGCATCGTGACGGGCGAGGACTGGAACAAGATCATGCACGACTGCATGGTGGCGCCGCCCTACTGCACGCCCGCCGACAACTACTGGGAGACCGACTGCGGCAACTTCACCGCCTCGCTCGCGTACTTCTGCACCTTCTACGTCATCATTACCTATATCGTTCTTAACCTCCTTGTTGGTACGTCTTCACATGGTCATATTCAGCTTTATAGTTTAAGGTACTTATTGGCTTAAGGTATGTTATAATAGATAAAAATAATTATTGCGAGTCTACCTTAGGAGATAGAAGTAAGCTATTGCGGACTTTCTATAGGCCTTTTAAAACTTACAATTTTCTAGTACATTATTTTAATGTAATTTCTGAGGACGACATGAAAGAAGACTTGTTTCCCCATGGAAATAATGGATTATCATGTAGTAAAAGATCTAAATGTTAACCCGAGTAATAAAGTTACCATTACACAAAATTTAGTTAAAATCGGTTCAATACTTTTTGTGTGAAATGCACACAGATATACAGGCAAAAGTTTTAACTATTATTTATATAGGTATTAGGGTCTACATTTTGTACACCATATGTTACAGTCATTGTTTTAAAAAAAAAAAATTATACACAGATTTCGCTTTGTTACTATTTTATTAGTTGTAATATGTATAATTTAATTTAAATTTATATGTATAAATTAGGAAAAAGTATGTTAAAAAAAATTATACCCTTGAGAAATGATTGACTCCCCACACAAACTTCTCTAACTTATAAATGTCCCCCGCCATGTATAACGTGTTGCAAATAGCAATGCAATAGTTATTACGTCATTCATCAACCGTTCATTTATCAACTGTTGGTTACAAAATTGCAATAATCGTGGTCTTTAAGTTTCATATTTCGTTTATTTTTGTTACTAATGTATGTAACAATAATTAAAATGTACTATGGTACTTTACAGCTATAATCATGGAGAACTTTTCATTATTTTACTCGAATGAAGAAGATGCTCTCCTTTCATATGCTGATATAAGAAATTTTCAAAACACATGGAACATAGTAGATGTACATCAAAAGGGGGTGATACCAGTTAGAAAGGTGAAATATTCATAATTTAAATAAATAACATAGTACATATATATCATTTAAATACATTAATAAAATATGAATGTATATTTATTTTTTTAATATTCCTCATATATCTCTATTTATTCAATGTTTTATAATGATTATTTTGCATTATTTCAATAGTTTATATTGTTTGTAGGTGAAGTTTATACTAAGATTGTTAAAAGGAAGATTGGAATGTGACACTCACAAGGAAAGATTACTGTTCAAGTATATGTGCTATGAACTAGAACGACTCCATAATGGCGAAGATGTGACTTTTCACGATGTTATCAAGTGAGTTAGGTTTTTACACTTTAAAATATGTCATTTAATATATATTTTGAACTTATGTAAAAGACCAATCAACCAAATATTGATATTCCTCAAATTAATCTAGAGTAAATTCACTTCAATACTTTACATACAAAAGCCTGTTTTTTGGCTAGAGAATAATGGCTATTTTTATCCCGATACATTAATTAATTTATGAACTTCTTAGTTTCAACAATAGTATAAGCTCATTTTATAGTAATATCACAGCATGAAAATCCAAACAATAGACGATTGCCCATTGATATTATCGAAAATACAAATGCAAAAAAAAGCGAAAACTTTTAAAAGTTAAAACCCTATATTGTCATCTCCTGGTTAAAGTTAATACCTGTCAAGCCTAAAGCCGTTTACCAAGTGTTATGTAAACGTATAATTAGT
This sequence comes from Brenthis ino, assembly GCA_921882275.1. Classification (NCBI taxonomy): domain Eukaryota; kingdom Metazoa; phylum Arthropoda; class Insecta; order Lepidoptera; family Nymphalidae; genus Brenthis; species Brenthis ino. The sequence goes on along the minus strand of OV170225.1, from coordinate 22,385,605 downwards.
CTGCCAACCGCACTTGGCCAGCGTGGTGGACTACGGTCTGATCCCCCTCGTATTAAAGGAAGGCCCGTGCCCAGCAGTGGGATATTAAAAAGGCCTGAATACATGGATCAGTAGACTGTGGTTGATCTAATGAAATACTGTAATTTCAGCATGCTGTCGTACCGCACGGTGGACATCCGCAAGTCGCTGCAGATGGAGGAGCTGCTGGCGCGCGAAGAGTTCGAGTTCCTCATTGAGGAGGAGGTCGCGAAGCAGACCATACGCACCTGGCTCGAAGGCTGCTTGAAGAAGATACGCGCTAATAGCAGTGTAACAATTTCTTATCTATGTCTACTTTCATTTATAACGATAATGTTTTCAAAAATCGACCAATAATAATGTCTATTATCCAGTTATGTAAATCAAAATTCTTTAATTTATTTATTTGAATCATTTTCTTTTGGGAAATTGATCTTCAATTTAAATTAGCTTTAAAAGAGACCACGGTCACGTGGTCGCGTCACTTTCAATGTAGTTCACCGATGCTTATCTAGTTCACACTAACTAAACATCATATTTATTTTAATTTTAATATATGTTCATTTTAGATGAATGTTTGGATGTTTGTTACTCAATCACGCCAGAACGGCTGGATAAACCTTGGCACAGAGATAGATTATAGTCTAGAATAGCACATAGGCTACTTTTTATCCCAGAAAAATGTACGGTTTCCGTGGTATAGATTTGTTTTTGTTTTTCTAGAGGCGTACCCGAGCGAAGCGACGATGAGCCGCTAGTTATAAATAATTATTATCATTTAAGCTAAACAATCGTTTTCATACTTATATGTTTAATTTTTACATATTTGTTATAGAAACAACAAACGAGTTTAATAGCAGGATTAAGGAAGACCAACGAGCAGCCCGTGGATTTTACTAGCGAAAAGGAAAAGGAGAAGCAAGACGCTGACGCACAGGTTAGCTACCGAATATTTGCTTGTGTAATGTTCCTTCTTTTATATTATATTTGCGATGAATATCCCGAACCAAGGAGCTCTATGACGTAATGATTGTTTTAAATACTAGTATGAAATGTAATTAAATGTATGTACTTGTAATAATTTTCAGCAACCTGGGGCAAATACAGGCCGCACTGAAATCACTGAATCTACATCTCAACCGATTATGTCAAGTTAGTATTTTTTTTTAATTTCGTGTGTATAAATCTATACTATAATAAAACTGTAGAGGTCAAATGTCTGTACATAGAAAAAAATATCTAAAAACCGTCAGGGGGATGTAAGAAGACAAATAGAACAAATCCAGATTTTTTTCAATTTTTTTGTTTCTGTCTGTTTGTCTGTTGGTACGGGCTAATCTCCGATTTTATTGGACCGATTTTAATGAAATTTTGCATGGTGGTACCTTACATCCCTGGTCAACATCTAAGATACTTTTCATTCCAGAAAATTAAAGGGTTCCCGTGGGATAGTTAAAAAACTATAGTAACTTATACACCTTAGTACACAACAACCTATGCACCTAATTTAGTAAAATTTGGCATGATAATACCTTATATTGCCGGTCAAATAACGGGTTACTTTTAATCCCGGAAAAATGAACAGTTCCCGTGGGATAGATCTGTTATCTGTCTGATCTGTGTGGTAATCCTAAGTACATACATTGAAATATTGGACTTTTATAAGCACTTTTGAATTGTCATTGCAATATAAAGAATCAGAATAGTTAGTCTATGAGGTAGATACCTATATAAACTTCACTAGATACATACCTATATAACTACAGATAACTAGTTTTAACCTCTTAGTAAAAAAACGGCCTTAACAGAAAAAGTATGGAGAGAAGTTTATATAAATATGACTTATTTTTATAGATGTTATGTCGTCACTAGACTCACAACCTAAACGTTCGTCAGGCAAGGCTCAACTAAAGAGATCTGGACTACCATCGGTGACAATACCAAGGTAAAGATTTCCCAAAAGCATTATTTTTTTTACATCTAATTGTTAATATATTCAATTTTTTATAACATATATATGTTTATATTGCAGGCCCGAGAGTCCTGTGAAGAAATATTTACAACCCACTTTGAGCGATCCGCATCCATCTATGAATAAGAAGTCTACGACCCGTAAGTTTTATTTTAAAGTAATAATTAGTAAAAAGCTTTATATAACTCTTGGTTTGTGTTTTTTTTTAAATATTTTTAGAGAACTAAAAACAAAATAAAGATGATTACACAGAGTAGGTACTTGATAATAGTTTCGTGAAGAAATTTCACTCCATACAAATATACAAAGTGATAACTATTGGTTACTACTATGTGATGAAAGCAGCATTCAGTGGGATTGGCGCGCACCATCAGAGTGCTTGTAAACGTCACGTGCAGAGTCCAAAAATATTGTTTTTTGCAAAATTTTGCACCAATTAGATCAGATGCACCAATTTCACTGAGACTCGCTTCGCAGGAGATGTATTGTGTACAAGTGTGCGCCATTGTACTTTCTATTCCTTTCACTCTCAAGTTCGGATGGGAAGATGATTTGCCACGACCGATGATGATGGTAGTCTAAGTCTAATAAGTATGCTGTGGTATTATATAAATCAATTTCTATTTTGAACAATAATAACTAGTGAGCCATTTTGATGATGTCCTTATTTATAATATTATGAAAGTTATCAAGAAGGGACGTTTTTTTCCAGTTTAATTCACAAATATCATCATACCGTTAGCTCATTTTCGCATTACGTTCATAAATTATAGCCTATAACCTTCCTAGGTGTTTCCTCTTACAATTGGTGAAAACCTTATGAAAGTCCGTACAGTAGTTTTTGAGATCAGCCTAAACTATAATATGTAGTGATTAAAAAGCTATTTTTTGTATTATACATAACTAACGACGTAATGTAACTTCATTAGCAGTGACAGCAACAAGTATAAAGAGCAACCGCCAGCCCTCGGTCGCGCACAGCAGCGCGGCGCTGCACGACGTGCGCTCGTGGTGGGGCGCGCGCCTCGCCTCGCACGCCGCGCCCGCGCCCTAACGGCGGCGGCCATCTTTAGTCTGAGTTACCGATCTTTGAATATGACTAATCAAATATTGTTAGGCGTTTTTAAACTATGGGTTATTATAGTTCATTATTAAATTGAATTTTAGCTATGACCGACGATCGGAATATATGTAGTATGTGAATCGCTCGTTGGAATAAAATATAAAATAAATATACGAAATAATTTACATTAATAATTTATTATTATTCGAATAGGGTAGTGTTGACATCGATTATGACTCAATTTTATAATCATTTATAAAACCGTCTTAATATCATACAATATTAAAATCTGTATACGATAAAGTTATTGTTTTTTTAAACTTTAGTTTCTCAATGACCGTTAAATTAATTTATAATCTTTATAGCGAACATTTACCGATCGGTATGTTTAAATCATGAACGAATTAGAGACTGGACCTGACATAAAATACAAATGTATGAAAACTAGTTCAACCAAGTGACGCATAACGCACACAAAGATTTTATTACATTATTATAAACACTGATACCAAATACAATATTTCTAGTGCTTGAACGTAATCGATAAAATACATATATCGATGAACCAATGAATGACATTTTAGACATTGGTTAGCATAGTCATCATATTTTACATCTTTTAATTTATTCTTCTTCTTTTAATTTTAATAAATTAAAAGAAATGAATTAAAGAGGCAATAATAATGTGTCAAATAATAATTATTTTTTAATTTGATTTATATAAATACGATGGCATTGATGGCAACATTCTGTTGGCCTATAATAATGTTAATGAACAAATGAATATCGGGTATATATTCCATTAATATATAATAAATATTATTTTGTAAAGATTAAAAAATATATTAAGCTAATTTAATTAAATAAAGTGATTTTGTTGATTCTGTTACTGAACTATTTTAATTGGCAATTGATTGTCTCGGGTAGTTATAAAAATGTGACACTGTCCTAATATTGCTCAGTTCTTAATAAACATTTGTGAAATTAGGAAAAAGAAAAAGACATTGCAAATTAAAGTGAGTGTTGCATCGTGAAAGTAAAATAATTAGTGCAAGTGGTAAAGTGTTTTATTACAAATCGTCAACCCAGAAGTTTAGTGCTAAAACATTATAGTTTGATTTTGTGTAATTTATGTGTTGAAATAAAATGATCTTTATTATTATTACAATGGAATAATATTCCAAAGTATATAAATGTGGAATAAAATAAAATAAAAATTAAGTACACATACTAATTATAATTTTTGCATTTATATTTTCATTTGATTTAGAAAATATTTTTATAAATTTATTGTCATCAGATTGTAGGATACTGTGGTAAAAGTATTTTATGTTATTGTACTGTACAAATAACACAATTCGTTTAGTAATTTCGTCAAATATCGATATATTTTTCGACATTGTCAAGCACTAGTCGATGTCAAATGGACTCACTCGACAGTTTAGTCATTTGTTCTGAATGGTATAATCCAGGGATTTTATGATGGTTGTCAGATGTCAACAATACATAGAAATATCGACTATATTTAACATAGTTGGATAATATGACATTTTATTTTACATTTAATTAAATTGTGTGATAAATAACAATAAATGTAATAAAATAATGTTTTTACAAGTGAAAAGAAATACTGCTGCTTCCGCCGTTATAGTTTTTACATCATTTAACAGAACATTTAGTCATTTTTGGGACATGTTTTGATGACAAATAAGTGCTTGAGACTGACGCAAAAAACAAACGACCAAGCCTAAAATCGCCTGGTTACTGAGAAGACCGATAAAGGTACGTCCGCTTATATGTCTAGTCCAGTGGTTAATTCGTTCATGGTTTAAATGTTTAATAACACTAACTCGATCATTCATGTCGTACTAATACACAAGTGAATAAAACATGAGTAGCTGAACCGGTCGTTTGATTTGAACACCCACGAGTGTTCACTGCAAGTAGTGGCACATGCCGAGCGCGAAGGCGGCCACGAGCGCGAGCGCGAGCGCGGCGCACAGCGCGCGCGCCGCCACGGGGCAGCGGCACAGCTCGGCGCGCAGGCGCAGCGCCGCGGCGTAGGCCAGCACGGCGCCCAGCTCCTCCGCCGGCGCGTCCTGGTGCAGGAAGGGCCGCGCGCTCAGCTCGTGGCCCACGCCCTGCGCGCGCCGGCCCTCGCCCGACAGCCGCGCCGCCTGCCGGGTATTCGTTATGCACTAGCGAAACACTTCGTCCCTAGATACGGTTACATTTTTTTGAGCGGAACCCTAATTCTTTTTCCGAAATAAAAGTAGCATATGTTACTCCCTATAACATCAGCTATATTCCAGTGAAAGTCCCGTCAAAATCAGTCTAGCCCTTTCAGAGATTATCCGGAACAAACAGACAGACTGACAATTTTTTAAAATTATGCTTTTCTTATAAGAATTTCGTATATAATTTCATATGCATTTTGTAAAACGCTGTTATTTTGACATTACAAGCAGACACTTCAATTTTATTTATCTGTATGGATTTTTGCTCTTTATTAAAACTTTCCGTGTACCTTAAGAAACATACGAAAAAAAAAGACGTGTGGCACTCGGAGACTGCCGCGGTAAAGCTATTGCATAGCATTTTTTATCAACTTATGCAATTATAATTATTTATTTATTTTATTAATGCAGTATTTTTTTCCTTTGTTTTGTTTTTTTTTCTTTGATATTAATTCAAGTTACACTTTGAGCGTGGTGACCGATAAAAAACAATTTTTTTTCTTTTATTAAATAAATGAGATGTTAATATTGTTCAAAATATTTTTATTATATATATATTTTTAAATATCTGGAAAATACCGCGTCAATGGTGGTTCCATATTTTGTTGTGGATCCTTGTGGATCATTATTCATTTTCAAATTCAATATTTTCGAAAGCAAGCTGCATCGACTGCATCTTTGTTGCAAGAATTCAAAAGACTGTCTCTAAATAGTGTTCAGACGATAGCTCAAAGTGTATTAGATTTCATTAGTAATAGAAATGGCATTTCAATAATTACTTTCAACTGCCAAAGTCTAAATAGTCACAAATACGATTTACAAGATTCAGTTACGAGGCAAGCAAATGTGTTACTTCTTACCGAAACAGATGTCAAATGTCAGATCGTCAGAAACGTCAGATGTCAGATGTCAAATCTGAGTGGGGGGTGTTAGGTTTTTTTCGTTACGGAATTTCTGGATTCGGTCCCCACGCTCATGGCCCGCGATAGAAGCTATGCTCATATCATATATATCATATATATGATATGATTTCTATCATATCATATATATGATATATATGCTATGATAGAAGCTTAAAATTAGCTGAATTGGTGGTATTATGATTTCTGACAGTAAACGTATATATATGTAATTTTTATTTATTGATAAAAATAGCCTATGGCACTACAGTAATATGGTATTTACTTAAATGTAAGAATTTTCAGAATCGAATCACTTGTTCTAGGGAATATAAATTAATTTAGATATGGTAAATAACCGTCCTCCAAAATGATCTAGTCATTAGTTGTTTTATTAATATTGATTATAAGCAATGGATAACCCTTCAAATATTGTTTTGTATTCATTTGATAGTTCACTAATATACACATTGCATCAAGACTTAACTTTAATTGGATATTTTTGAAAAAAAAAAATTAAAAAAAAAACAAGTAAATATTGTGTGCATTTATAACTTATAATTTATTTTATACGTACCTGTACAAACGGCACTATAACTGCAGACACCCAAAGTAACAGGTTGAGGATACTGATCCCTTCTATTGGCTCCGTCTCTGTATCCACTTTGTCCAGGTTCAATAGCCACATGGTACCGGACACTGCCCACGATATATTTACGATAGTAAATAAGCAAACTGCTGGTGCTAAATCATCATTTAAGTATTTAAGTAACTTCCGAAATTCTGATATCTCCTAAAATATAAAGGTTAATTATTATCAAAAAAAAATACTTTAAATACGCTCGTATTCCATTACAAGGGAAATATTCGATTACTTCTTAGTATAGAGATTAGAGTTAGTCAAGACGAAACGTGCCATAAATATACATTTATCCGAGAACATACTTATAATCTGTTTTATAGTATTAGTAAATTCTTTTTATTATTATTTCTAAAAAACAAAATCTAATCTATCCCAATTATTACCCATACATTTTTCCCGTTGCCGTTTTGGCGTGATTAAGTAACAAACATCCATCCATCCAAACTTACGTATGTCAATGATAGTGAAGTGGCGATTAAGATGAATAAAAATAATAAATATGTTTGTCATGACTTACTCTCATCCAGTTTAGAGGCGTTATAGTCTTATTTATAAGACGTTCATCTAAACAGACAAGATGAGCTTGCAAAAGTTGAGCTTGTAAACAATAGCTCGTAATCACGGTGGCCTGCACCATGTCATGTATCAAAGTACAAAAGATTAGTAAAATCTTCAATCCAAGTATCACTTCTGGTGAGCTGTAAGAATATATTGCATAAACTCATTTCTATAAATTAAATTCATAAAGACTCTGTAACACATTTGTTATCAAATAGTACAAACGCATTTGCTTTATCAGCTCGACTTCCGTAGAAGTATTGTGATAGGCTTTTAATTGATTATATTTTAAACTATCATTGCCCGTGGCTTCGCCCGCGTTCAAACTACCAAAGAGAAAACTCATATATTAGTCACTCTTATATATACCTACCTATTTCATCGTGAACTACAAGTTTGGAAGTTTGGAAAAGTAGCAGGGTTGGCAGTGCTACAAAGGCTCCTCCTTAAATCTCTTAATTAATTTGGTAATATTGTATTTTTGTTTTAAAAACATTTATAGTTCTTTTATACTAATATTCTAAAGAGAAAAGATTTGTATCTTCACTTATTTGTATATGGTGATCAACTCCGCACTAAAGCAATTTTAATCAGTTCTTTACTAATACATAGCTATTGGTTTAGTAATATTTAGCTGATTATCTTTTAAACTACCTACATAAAATTAATTTTTCTTTATATTAATTTCTGTGCAGATATGAGGTAACATTATGTCTTTATAACTAAGGTAAGCATTGTTTTTTATTAGAACCCATATTACTGAGTTATATGACCCTAATACTTAAAGAAAAAAAATACTCTCAACGAAAATTACTTATATTCCGAGAGCTGGCGACGGCGATGGTCCTTTAGGCAAGTTGAAATTGTAAAAAAATATAATTTCGTGAATTGGCGAGTCAGGTCCCGCGAGTCTGGTATAGCGTATTTCGTTATTGCGCAGTATATAACATTTGCAAAAAAATATATCCAAAAAAACATATTTTTGGCAACTTGATTTTTGTTTAATCTTCTAATTTAGTTTACATATAATTCAAAAAAGAGAACCCTAGTAGTTGTTGTCGGTTATAAAGTATTGCCAGACCTCTCCAAAGATACTTTATTAAAATTCCCAAAAATATACTTTTGGCAATCTGAAATTTTAATCACGTATTTATTGAGTAATTTTCAAATAATACTTGCAAATCGCCAGACAAATTTACCGGTTTTAAACCATTCCCAGACGTAAATAAAGTTTACAAATGAGTACTTCACAAAACTTCGGACTGGACTCGCCATTTCACGAAATTATATTTTTTCACAATTTCAACTTGCCAAAAGGACCTTCCTAAAATTCGTCACGACTCTCGGGGTATTAGCTGAATATATCTACGTTGACTACTTTTTAAAATATGGCATAATTTTAGTTTCCCGCTTTGTCAATTTAGCAACCGCAAACTTAAATTCGTTTTGCAAGTATATGTAAAAAAATAGTATGAATCACGAACGTACTTTTCGGATCGATACAATGTGTTTTATTTTAGTGTTAACGTAAACGCAATGCCCGGTTTTAATTATTTAACTATATACGTATATTGTTTACTTAACGGTAACAAAAAGTTACATTTTCATTTGAAAATTTCATTTCTTTTTCAGTTTCAATTTTTTTCAGTTTTTGTATTTTTTTCAGAAATAACACTTTCCTACAGTAAAAAGTTGGTATCCTATTTGATCCGGATAATAATCAGCTATCACCAAAGAATATTCGATCAATATCCATGCAGTGGTTTTCTCGTGATGCGGTCACAGACTGACAGACAGAAACTCGAAAAATTATAGATTTTTCAAAAAATATTTAATGTAGGTACCTACAGAGTAGAGATTCGGCTTAGTTACAAATTTATTATATGTATAGATAACTTTAATTAATGGAAATAAGTAACAATTATCTAGATAGCCCTTTTATGAACTCATTACTCCCCTCTAACCCAGCGGGATCGGACTATAATCCATCACACTAGTCAAATAGGGGTTCTATCGAACTCACATATTTCCTCATGATGTTTTTTTACCATATTAGCAAGTGGTAATAATGTTGAAAATGATCTGTACTTGATCTCAGAGGTGCGAGACGTAGGGTTCCTACCTTTTTTACATTTAAATTTAAAAATAAATATTTATTTCATTTTTGTTGTCAAAAAATCAAAAAATATTGTAAGATACTTTGGTGCCATTTTTTATTTTTGAAATCATTTTTTGTAAAGTAGTGGGTAGGCACTGTCTGTTACAAGTATAATAACGCCTTTAAGACGTCTATAACCCTTAGTCTCTCCCGTGACCATGATTGCTGTAAACTGTAAAGCATTCGAAACGTCGGGAACCAAAAATCAAAATAAATCCGCGAGAAAATCCAAAAAGATAGTTTTATTTAAAATAAGTATAAATATTTCTCATATATGAAATATTTTAAAATGAATATATGTACATACATATTTGAAAAAAAAAGTATTACGTAAATATAACATGGTTTACCTCGTTTCCATCCACCGAAAAATAATAGTACCTTTGGCCATCATTAAGTTAACAGAGCATAATGATATGCACATCCACAAAACACTAAGAATTATAAAAAACCACAACATACGTAACAGCCGTTTAGGTTTCGCTGTAGGCATTCCTTGTGGCGCGTAAGAAGATAGTAAAAATACCTAAAACAAAAAATTATATTCATTAACACTTATTCAAATAATAAAATATAATTATTCTTATGAAAAAACGCAAAGAAAAATTTTGCCAAATGCCAGAACGGATGAAACAAGTTTACCGGAACTTTCACTGTAAGATAGAGGATTTGGACGTAAGATCATAATAATTATATCCGTTTCCAAGAAATCGAGAAAAAAACAATCTTATGTGGTTAAAATAAACATCCGCCCTGTGCTGAGATCGAACCCGTGATCTCGCACTCAGTAAGCAAAGGAACACAAACTCTACTGGATTCATATAAATATTAAGAGCATGAAAAATAAGTAAGATTTTAAATTTAATTACGAATATGAATTATATCAATGGATATATTTTTAAATCACACTAGTACAAGTAGGTATGTAATGTATCCCCCCCAACGTGCGTTCACCTTGTCGTGGTGGGGGGGCTCAGTAGTGCCCGGCAATCCAACCGGGCGCGAAGCTAAGAAACGTACAGGGAGGTTGCCCACTTCGGTGGGCGGTGGGAGGTGGCCCTCTTCGGGGGGCGGTGTACCTTGCGGGTTGCTCCTGGTACTTCTCTGATAGCAGAGTGGACCTTGGAGCAACCCCATGGTTGTGGTGGTCTGCTTCGGCAGACTTGCCGTCGGGGCGTCGTAGTTGAATGCGTAAGCGATCCTGCGACGCCCCATTAAGACGGGGGAAGGTTTTGTTGGGTTATAGTGGGTAGTACTGGCTGTATTACGCCGGTGAGTCCCACACGTCGTGCGTAAATGCATTTCCCAACGTTAAAAAAAAAAAAAAAAAAAAAGGTATGTAATGTATGTACAATGTGTTTCTTTAATATTGTAATTGTGTAAAACTAATGTTTCTATAATGCTATGGGTTCCACGGGAACCGTACATTTTTCTGGGATAAAAAGTAACCATGTGTCATTCTGATGTATGAACTATACCTATTATTGTAGTTTCATTAAAATCCATTCGGTAGGTAGTTTTTGTTGAAAGAGTAACAAACATCCAGACATCCATACATCCATACATCCTTACAAACGTTCACATTTATAATATTAGTGTGGATAATGTTTCCTCGTAGCTCATAAGCGGTTGAATTATTTTTTACGAATTATACGTCGTTAGCTTCGCCTTAATAGCGCGAGTGTCGTCGGTTTATTTTAAAATTAAAAAATCAAAATGGCTAGAAAACTAGCCACGCTCGCCCCAGATTGGCGCTTAAAAAAAGCGCCAATCTGGGGCGAGCGTTTTTTTTTCATAATTTGACAATGAAGTTTTTAAAGAAGAAATGTGAATAATTTCGTATAGTAAATTGTTATACAAAAGCTGTACTAAGACTCGCAACAATTAGGTACATAATATGTCTAGGATGCATAGTGCTATGTTCCTATGTCATTTTGTTTTCAATTTTTTTTTGTTTATTTAGTCAGTGCAGTCGGTTTTTTATTTACACCATTAGTACTCTTATTAATGGAAAATGTTATTAACGAAAAGCTTATATAGTTAAGGTACAGTGTTATTAGTAGATATTTTATTTGTTAGCCATTCAAAAAAAGAAAAACTTACCCTCTCCATAAGATTTTGCAGTTGCTCATTATCAGATATTCTAAAGAGATATAGCGCATATAAAAATCCTATAAAATGTAATACGCTGGGCCCAACATACGTTAGTGCAATATTACCATAACATACTTGTTTATAGGCTTCATATTCGTAAGACGACGTTAAAGCTAGTGGCACTAATTTGTAGCAAAATCCTCTATCCCGCCTATAACACAAGTTTAAACATAGTACATCATAAGCTTATATTTTACTTTCCACTCACCCTCGCTCCGCTCGGGTTCGTCCCTACTAACGTTTTAAGGTTTAGTATAGATTTCTCAGAGATTACATATTTTCCCGCAGTAAAAAGTGTCCTATATGTTGACCCGGATAACCAGCTATCATCATACCAAATTTCATCAAAATCCCTCCAGTGGTTTTTCCGTGATGCGGTAACATACAGACAGACAGACAGAAATACTAAAAACTATAGATTCGGCCTCTGTATCGATAATAATGTAAATTTCAATAAGATTTTCCAAAAAATATTTAATGTACAGATTCGGCTTAGTTACAATTTTATTATAGTACTAGCGACTCACCCTCGCTTCGCTCGGGTTCGTCCCTACCTTGCTTCCCACTACATATTTTCATCTCCATTTTTACCCCCTTAAGGGATGATTTCCGAGATAAAAAGTATCCTATGTCCTTACCAGAGTCTCAAACTATCTTCTTACCAAATTTCATCTAAATCGGTTCAGTAGATTCAGAGATTACCCCCTACAACGTCACAAACTCACAAACTTTACCTTTTTATAATATTAGTATAGATAAGTAAATTACAAACTGTTTACCACTAAGTAAATGTAATGCGCTTAAAAGATCTTACCGAAAACATGCCATGTACTGAAGTATATATCCTAAGCACATAAATACTGCAACCTGTGCAGAATGAAAATGTGATAAAAAAATTGCAAATCTAGATGAATTGGACACATCCACTACTGGCCTTAACCCCATAACAGTAAGAAGTTTTAAATATGGAAGTAATATCTGCAACAAAATATAGACATACGAGTACATAAGTACATACATATTAAATGTAAATTTCAGTATTATACATAACGATATAAAGTTCAGAACTAATGTTAACTAGTTTTAATTACCTTCGATTTACAGTAATGTAAAATAGCCGACGTACTCATATATTCTGTATCTGGAGACTCTGTTATTTCGCCAACCTGATGAAATGATTTAAATAAAGGTATTTAATATTTTTATATAAATAATTTTTTATTTATAAAAATAAATATAAATTTGTAAAAATTAATATGTATAAATTAAGTACCTACTATTTATTAAATGTACCTATTTTAATTTTAAATAAAATAAAATATTACTAAGAAAGTATTACCTATTTTAAATTAATCTTTTCAAACGCAAACAAAAAGTAGAACTATTTACACTAAAAAAAATATTCCATAGTAATAATATTAATATAAATGATAAAATAAAATAACTCACTTCGACACTATTAGCGTCTAGGCTAGATCTTGTTGATCTCTCCATGGCCGGTACGCCCAACTTGTCATTGCACAGTACATGGTTATCCAGAAGATCACTTGCTACACAGTGGCATAAAAACCCATTAGCCATTTTATTATTCATATCTATACTCTAATTATAGAAGCTTACATATTATAAGATAAATAATTCTTTAATGAGTCTAAGCTAGATTGTAATTGAATATAGCCGTGTAGAATTCATTGTTTAACTAAATACTTTGATATTAAAATAAATTTCTTATTAACTTACAGCTACTAAACGATCCATTACTATTTTGCATCCTCTCGTTGTGTGGCAATTCTGGTTAAATTGTATAGAACTATACAATAAACATAATTAAAAATAAAAATACCCACTTGCGTAGATATTTACATTTTAATTTATAATAGGTAATATCATTGGACGAATACTGATGAAATGCATCTTGAAGCAACTTTTTAGTTGTTTTCTGATAGCAAAAACTGAACCAGATATTCAGAGGTACGTAACAATTTAGATTTTTTAAAATATTATGATTGCATAAGTACATATATTAAAAAATATTAACGATAACAACTATGGTTTATGTGAATTATGAAAAACAATATTAATTGGTTAAATGTTTAAAGATTGTTTTTGACTACTTTTAGTAATTTCTGTTATTTTTCAAAGAGTATTTAGAATTATTACGCTTTAACCATTTATAAGTTTATATAAATAAATCCAAAAAACTTAAAATGTACGACATAAGCATTTTATTTGTATAATGCAATTTAACCAACGGTTAATTAAACCGTTGAACTCTGATACCCTTGCATTATAAAGATAACGTCTAAAGAAAAATGTTTTGTTTCATATGTAGGTACATTCAACTTGGAAACGATATTATAATAATTATACTTTAATTTAAATTACGTAAAAATTTCTTAATAACAAAGAGGACCAGACATTTAACACGTAATATAAATAGCTGCTAGCAAGAAACAAAGGACAGTTGTTATAAAATACTAGTGTCCGACCGAAATGGTTTTTTAGCCGAAACCGAACTTTCGGCTTTATAATATAAATATAAAGATAGATTATAATAACTTGTACGACAATTATGTACTTACTTACTACTCGTAAGTTATATAATTATACTCGGTTCCGAACACTCGAGGGCGGAGCCGAAAGTTTCGGTTATATTGTGGTCGAAACCGAAACTAAAGCCGAAACTAGATTTTTTGGCCGAAACCGAAACCGAAATTTCGGTCGGTCACTATAAAATACCTAGTCACAGATTAATTATCACAGAAAATAAGGTTAAGGTAATAGATTTGTAATAATTACAGTTACGATTTTTAAGAAAATATTGTTATGGACTACATTTAACAAATAACATCCAATAAAATATAATCCAATAAAATATTTCTCGAGTAAATTATGCCACTCATTTCACCTCTTGAATTACAAAATGTCGCCCTTTCTTAGTGGTTAGGTACCTACATATTATATGCACATATGTTGTTATAACTTATATAGCCAGAGCCGAATAATAAAATTCCGACTGCATAAAAGGTAACTAAAAAGATGAAAACAAGTTGACGAAGGAATATAGTATTATGTAAGTATGTATTCTATCGCCAATTTAAAAAAAAATGTTCAAGACAATTACGTTTGTGTGTTAAAGGCTATTATTATACAATTAATGATTTTATAGAGGATATTTCACGCCTTAAGAATGAAATGATCGCCTCCGGGCTACTTCAACTTTACAGAAATATTGTAATTTATAACTTAACTTTATAAATAAGATAACGAAATAATATTAGTAAATAAGTGAATTTGAATTGAATTTGTAGTCGGAGACATACATACAAACATGTTTGATCCTTGACGCGAGATGTAGGTACCGTCAACCGATTGCTTAATACTCCTTCGCCAACTAGTTTTTATCATTTTAATTATTTTCAGGGTTTTTTTTATGATGTATTTTTATTAAAGTACAGCTTTTTAGTTTTGGCTTATTAGACATTTTATAGATATATTTGTTGTATTAGTTTAATTTATAATTTTATAAGACATATACAAACTTTATGATGTTACTATAAATTATATGAAACATAAAACAATGACATTCAGAAGATGAATTCTCAAGCTATCATGTAGTTTTATTTTAATTAATATAATATTAATTTAATATAACATGGCGCAGTCGGTACTGAAACTTATTCAATATAAATAATAAAATAAAGAAAGTTTACAGTATTTAATATAAAGAATTATAAAATATATATTAATAGTAACGATGATGAATGGTCAGATGAATATGTCGGCAGTCCGAGTTCCTACAGAAATGTGCTGGATAGGGTCAATGGCAGAAAATTGGAAGTTATTTAAACAAAAATATGAAATATTTATTGTAGCGTCTGGTAATGTAGAGAAAGATTCTGCAACTAAAATAGCGCTACTTCTTAACGTGATTGGTGACCGTGGATTAAAGCTATTCAATAGTTTTGTACTTGATAAACCTGATGACAAGAATAACTTTAATAAAGTTATAGCAAAATTTGAAGAACATTTTAATCCAGAAAAAAATGTAAATTATGAAAGATACAAATTTTTTAGTAGAACTCAAAAACAAGGGGAAGCGTATGAAGATTTTTTAATTGAATTAAGAGACTTGAGTGCTTCGTGTGAGTTTGGAGTTCTTACAGAAAGTCTCATCAAGGATAAATTGGTTTATGGAATTTTAGACATTTCTGTTGTTGATCGTCTTTTACTAATTAAGGATTTGACACTTAATAAAGCAATAGATGTATGCAGAACTTCACATGAAACTAAAAAACAGCTTGAAGATATATATTCCATTAATCCTAGCACATCGGAGAATTCCTATAATAATGAAAATTTTATCAGTAAAATAAATAAAAATAAAAATTCGTATGATATAAGTCATGCAAAAAACTTAAAAATTAATAAGGATCATGACAAATATGACGAGAAATATAAAATAGACTGTAAAAGATGTGTTTATCAACACATAAGAAATAGATGTCTAGCATTCGGAAAGAAATGCATCCTCTGTAATAGATATAATCATTTTGCAAGTCAATGTAATAATCATTATTTGTGTGAAGTTGAAGAAGATAAAAATAATGAAGAGGAGCAAGTTAATATTTTGCATTTTGAAAAGATTTTTGTAAATTCAGTTGATAGAAGTTCAAGAGACTGGACTGTCGTAGTAGGCGTAGATAATATACCTCTTACTCTTAAAGTAGATACAGGAGCTCAAGCAAATATTTTAGTAGCTAGTAATTTATCTGTTTTAGGTTTAGATAAAAATAATCTTATTCAGTCAAAAGCTACACTTGCAACATATACAGGTGAGCTAATCAAATGCATAGGCAAGTGCTCCCTGCGCATAAAATACGAAGGTAAAAATCACTCACTTGACTTTTTCGTGGTAGATGCCAATAAAGCATGCAATATTTTAGGACTAGAATCTGCTATTAAAATGGGATTAGTTAATCCTGTATATAAAATTAATGAAGCTAATTTCACTTTAAAGTATGACGATTTATTTCACGGCTTAGGTTGTATGAAAGGTGAATATGATATAAAATTGAAACCTAATGTTTCACCTGTTGTACATGCGAGTAGAAGAGTTCCACTTGCAATAAAACCTCGTTTAAAAAATAAATTAGATGAATTAGAGAATTTAAATGTCATACGTAAAGTAACGCATCCAACTGATTGGGTAAACTCCTTGGTCATCGTTTATAAACCTAATGGTGATTTAAGGCTTTGTCTAGATCCTAAAGATCTGAATAATGCAATACAAAGACAACATTTTGAATTACCAACGTTAGATGAAATTACTAGCAAATTGTCAGGTGCGTCATTTTTCAGTACTTTAAATGTTAAAAATGCTTTTTGGAACATAAAATTAACGTCAGAAAGTTCTGATTTATGTTGTTTTAATACACCATTTGGTCGATATAAATTTCTGAGAATGCCCTTTGGGTTATGTAGTGCTTCAGAAGTTTATCAGCATAGAATGCGTCAAATATTAGAAGATTTAGAAGGCGTAGAAGTATATATCGATGATATACTTATTTGGGGTAAGACAAAAGAAGAACATGATATTAGATTAAGGAAGGTATTTGATAGACTTAGGCTAGAAAATGTGAAACTCAATAAAGAAAAATGTAAAATTAATGTCCCTGAATTAAAATATTTAGGTCATATAATAAATAAAAATGGTATAACATTAGATAATAGTAGAATTACTTCAATTATATCAATGAAACGCCCCAGGGATAGGAAAGAACTAGAACGATTTCTAGGAGTAGTAAATTATGTCTCAAAATTTATTAAAAATTTCGCAGCTATAACTTCACCTTTAAGAAATTTACTTAAAAAAGATGTTGAATTTGAGTGGCTACATGAACATGACAAAAATTTTAATGAATTAAAAAATAAGTTAATTAATAAACCAGTATTGCAATTTTTTAATGAAAAGCTCCCGGTTGTTTTGTCCGTGGATGCTTCAAAAGATGGTCTTGGTGCTCTTTTAATGCAAAATGGTTTACCGGTACCTTATGCCTCAAAAGCATTTAAACGAATGCCAGAAGCGTTATGCACAAATAGAAAAAGAATTGCTTGCTATTTTATTTGGTTGTGAAAAGTTTAACCAGTTCATCTTTTGCAGGAAAATAATTATTGAAACGGATCACAATCCGTTAATAGGCATTGTTAAAAAGCCATTAAATTCTTGTTCACCACGAATTCAACGTATGTTAATAAAATTACTTAAATATGAATTTGATTTAGTGTATAAGCGTGGTAAAGAGTTATATATAGCAGATACTTTATCAAGGTCATTTAACGAAAATGAAATGTTAGAAATTGATTTAGATGAAAAAAATATTGAGGCTAATATTAATATGATGATTTCTACTTTAAATATTAGTCAGAGTCAATTAGGTGACTTTCAGAATTTGACTGAAAGTAATAATGAAATGAGATTACTTAAGAATGTGATTGTTAATGGATGGCCTGATCATAAAAATTCTTTACCTGAAGATATCAGACAATATTGGCATGTTAAAGATAGTTTAACATATAAATCTAACTTAATATTTAAAGGTATATATACCTTATGAGTTAAGAAAAGAAATGTTAAGGCGTTTACACTATCCTCACTTAGGGATTACAAAAACTTTATTAAGGGCAAATGATGCTATGTATTGGCCTGGTATGATTCATGAAATAACAGACTTGATATCTCGATGTGAAACATGTAAACTTTTTAGTAACAATAATACAAGAGAAACACTAATACCGCATCCGGTGCCAGAATTATGTTGGGAAAAGGTTGGAATTGATCATGGAGTAATCAATGACAAGTCGTTTTCGATGAACCCCTCCTCCCGCTACGAGGACTTGGGCTCTCCAGGGGGAAATACTTGTTTCAATGACCCCGTCTTCAAGTAATTTAGACACTTCTTCTTTTATGAAGTCCTCATCTTCCTTACTGTAGCGCCCGCCGGCTTCTCACGGCGTACGGTCGAATGTTCGGCGACAGATTTGTAAATACGGAGGCTGGCGGCACCGAAGCTCGTAACACGTTGCATATCTCTAAAGGTTCGCCAGGCCCACCAAGATTAAAATGAATGCTCGAGTGATGTTTGAGCAAGTCATGGCCGACGATGACGTCAGCACAGAGGTTGTCGACAACTAGAAGAGGCGATTGTTTGTAGTATGCTTATTCATCGTAATGGTAGCAAAGCAGACGCCTTCGGCAAAGGAAACTTGATTGAGAGAAGCGAGATTGACTGTCTGCTTGCAGGGTTTTTTGCGTAGTTTCATTATGCGAGCAACACTAGCGTTAATAAAGCTGACTGAACTTCCTGTATCGACGAGTGCATCAGCCTTGTATTCGTTGACCATGATTGGAATTGTCGCACTCCTAAGGCTCAAAGGAGAGGCAGCAGAAATAGCTCCACTGTAGAACTGGTAGTTGTTAGAGGTCGTAGGATCTTCAACTGTCGTGGAGTTCAAGTTAATATTGCCCGATCTACAGACGCTTGCAAAGTGTCCTTTCTTTGAGCACTTTTTGCAGGTAGCTTTGTTGGCTGGACATCTGAACCTTGGATGAAGACTCCCGCCGCAAAAGAAGCAGGGTTTAGCCGGAGGTGGCGTGGTCGGGGCGGCTTGAAATGTTCGTGACGATGGAGCTGCCGCTAGATTTTCGGATTCCTTGTCCCGTGAAGTACCTTGCGATATGGCGGTAAGTTGCGTAGAACTGATACCAATAGCAACTGCATCTCTGCCGTTTCCAGAGCTACGGCTTGATTAAGTGCTTCTGAGAGAGTGAGTTTTGAGTTTTCTAGTAACCGTTCGCGAATCCTTCGTGATAGTAAGCCGGATATGAGAGCACTAGGAATTGCTTGGTCTTCATGCTCTTTAACTATGACGTCTTCGAATTTACAATCTTTTGCGGAAAGTCGAAGAGCTCTAATATAGTCAGAGATCGTTTCGTCGGCTCGTTGCTTGCGATTAAAGAGAATGTGTCGAGCTAGAATAGTATTTTTCGGTTTGACATAGATGTCTTCTAGAACTTTCATCGAATCTTTATAAGTGGAGCATGTTTTGATATTCTTGTAAATCGATGCCGATAAGTGATTAACTAGCAGCTTACGCTTAAGGGAGTCTGGTACATAGTCGGTAATCTCTTCTGCTAAGAAGCTTTCAAATGTCGATATCCAGTGTACCCATTTTTAATCGGCGTCCGCGACATCAGGCTCGATGTCAAACTTATCGGGTCGCAGATATCTCGACAGCGAAGGCATGCCTAGTTTTTCATCAGGCATTTTCAGTTAAATAAATTGTGGCATAATAAACGAGAAACCAAGAGGAATATTGGTTTTATTTAACTGAAAGAATTCCACTAGACAAATCTAATGACTAAATTAATATTAATAAATAACAAAGTATGACAGTTGACACGTTTGGTTTTAACAACACTACGGAGATCGTATAGGTACATGGCGCGGAGGTCGCATATCACCTCACACATATTTATTTAATTGTATTGAAGAGCATTAATACCAAGTTTCTAGTTATTCTGATCATATATAATTCTTTGCCCATATAAACTTTACCCCTACATAAAACATTAGGTACTGACCACAGACCAGGAACAACAACTACATGAACTTGACTACAGGCACATTCCTAGAATTGTAAAAAAATAACTATCTGTGGTCGCAGTCGCACTTCGTAGCGGGCGGTTTTAGGCATGTCGGCAGTGAAAAAAAAAACGATATTTTTTTAAATATTAATATCGACCTCGATATGTCGAGGAAAAAATAGCGATATATCAGTCAAATTTTCAGAGATTTCGGTTTTGTTTAGTTCAGTCTGGCTTAATAATAGGTAATAGTATTTTTTATATAAAATGCACATTATTTTACTGCATGAGAATTTTAATAAAAACGAAGGTATTTAGTTCCAATAAAGTGGTTTTTACGGCATTTAAAGTGAGTGACGCATGATGACTGCCACATACACGCAACACAAGCAAAACATCTAGTCATAGACAATACAGTATTATTTTCCGTTCGTTCCTATCTTTTACGGCGTTGAATTGTTAAATATTCCTCTAATAAGTTAAATTGAAAATAAAATCGTTTTTAATACGATTTTTTATATTGAATACTTTGTATCGATGTATCGGATCAAAATATATGGGCTACAAATATCGATACATCGATGTATCGATATTTTTTCAACAAGCCTAGTAGGTGTCAAAACTCAAAACTTCAAAATTCAAAAGTAAAAAGTTTTATTTGTCATCAATGGAGTATGGATGGACAATGATCATTGATCAAAAAAGAAAACAGAAGTCTTAAAACTACAAGCTGCAAGTGTTAACCAACACCATTAGAATTTAAGGAAAACTAATGATTAGAAAACGAAGTTTAAACTACAAGCTGCAAGTGTTAACCAACACCATTAGAATTTAAGGAAAACTAATGATTAGAAAACGAAGTTTAAACAAGAAATACCAGATTAAATTTTAATTGAATTGGAACAACAATTTTATGATAAAAGAAATAAATTGACAAAACAATACAATGAAGATTAAAAGAACTCCACAAAAAAGTGACAGTGAAAATATTAGCAAAAAGCCGAAATATCAAAATATTAAAGATTATTTTCAAAAAACCTTAGAAGACAGTGGCATTTTACTAAATGAACCTCCAAATAAATGTGTCGCCTCCTACGAAGCAGTGGTCATCATTAGAAATTTAAAAAAGAATTTACAACGCAATTCAGATTATCCGCGTAATATGTCTGAGTTTTATTTAAATTTACAAAAAAGATGTGAAGACCTAAAGGTATTCAAACATTATTTATTTCCAAATATAGTAAGAATAAGTGGTGAAAATTCTGCTGAATTTTGTTTAAATGTCAGTTTATTTAAAATCTTGCTAAGTCTTCCTATACTTCAAAGAAAATTAATGGATTATATATTTGAAAAAGCAATTGATTTGGCTGCTGACTCTAAATGTGGTCCATGGATACAAATGATTTTAAAATGTTTCTCTTCATTAGATAGTATAGCTGATAGTGATAAAATGGCTGAAAATTTAATTAATTTATTGGATGTTACTTCGGAAAAGATGGTTCGTTTGGAGATTATTACAGCAATTCCAGATATAATAGGAGACCAAGCTCATGATAATATCACTTCAGAAATGAGCAGAATCTTAAGTGAAGACCATGATCTTATTCCTGCTATTCTTGATTGTCTTTCTTATTTATGTTTATCAGATGAACAATATGCACAATTACAAAAGAAAACTTTAAATATTTTAAAGACATTGTCTAAATGCAGTTGTTTCCCAAACTTTGTTAAATTTCTTCTTATGCCACGACGAACCAATGATGGAGCCTATTTAGACATTGTAGTAGGATTGAGGAATGCTTTAGGGTGGCCAACATCGAACACAACATTGCAGGATATTGCTTCTAGTCAAATTCTTACAGCTTCAGCAATAAGAAACTCGATTATATCATCAAAAGTAATTGCTAATGCATGGATAAAACTTATTGCAAATTGTAAGATAAACACTGATCATGCTCCAATTGATTTAATATTAATAGTAATATTATATTCAACAACAGAGGAAAAACAAAAACAAATAGAAAACATTGTTAGAAAACAAATAAAATTGAATATATTAAATGAAGAATTATTAGAGGATGCATTCGAAAAGTTTAAACCAATTTTAAAAGATTACCTTAAACCATTAATTTGTCTTACAAATTCACTTTTAAAAACAACACAAGAACCCTTGATTCAACAATTTGCTTCACATATGTATAGTCTAATGTTTTCAAAACTTTTTGATTGTTGTCAGACAGTAGCAGCTGAATTACTTCAACTTGGCTTAGATAGTAAGCAATGTGTTATGAGCATGTTAACAATCTTAAACAATGTAGCCCAACAAGATATAGAAATATTAAAATCCCAAAGTATTCAAATGCTAACTTTACTGGACAGAATGGATGATATGACATTATCAGAGGTAAGAGCAGTAATGAACCTAGTATGTGCTTTAGCATATTCTATTGAAAATTCAGTCATCAGAGATGATATACATATGATTGTAAGAAAAGAATTAGGAAGCTCTAACCCTGTAGTGAAGATACAAGGAATTCTGGCTGGTATACATGCAGTTAAATATTTAATGGGGTCAAAAAATCATGAAGATCAGTCTATCGAACAAGCTGATGATTCTAGCATGAGTTCTATCAATCATTTACCTGAAGGTGATATTCGAGATGCAGCACAGATTATGGAACTGATAAGTCGTAGCACCAGACAATTCCCAGATATGATTGCATTTTTTTATGATGAATTGTGTAAAATAGTCAAGTCTGTGGAATATATTAATATACATTTCTTGAATTGGATGACAGATGCTGTAACTAATGACTTACAGCAAAACTTTATAGTTTATGTATTAGAGTCTGAAAAAGTTGCAGATTTAAAACTTACTATGCAGTACTGTATAAACAGTGATAGTGAAATGGATGAGACGATTGCCATTAATATAGCAGGTTTAACTCTAAAAGCTCAACAGGATGTTAGTATAATCATTTTGTCCTCATTATTTCAACTAGTACAAGCTTTACATTTGCGTAAACATAATGGAGATTTATCAAGCATAGATGCATTATTAGGGTGTTCAATCATAATGCCTCATTTTGATATAGAATTAATTGATAATATGAGCAATAGAGCTATATCAAACATCTTAGACTGTCAAGTACATTGTGCCAACTGGTTTCGCGAATTATTAAATGCATTTGCATCTCAAACTGATCCAGCATTAAAATTGAAAATATACCATAGAATTTTTGATTTAAAAACAATTGAGTCATTAATTGGTGAAATTCTAATAAGAACCAATATATCATATAAGCCACCACTTTGCAATTTTAGTTTAAATAATATAAACAAAAACGTAACCTTGGAAAAGAGACATCATAAAACTCAAAATATTAAATCTAAAACACCAAATAAATTAGAAGGCCGTGAAGATTCTGTTTTACCTCAAACTCTCAAATCTCAAGCAAATTTAAATACTAATAATGCTATAAAAAATAAATTAAATATCTTGCACAATATACATTTTAGACATTTTAATTTAGAATTATTAAATTTACTTAATGGTAAATTAACCGAAGAAAGAGAACCAGATAATAATTTCACTATAGAAATTTTTAATTTTCTTTTAAAATACATAAACAATAATCTAGAAAATATACTTATTTCTAAAATTAAGAAAAAAACGTTTCTCTCGAAGCATGATCACATGGAGCCATATTGTCGTAAGAAAGCTGAAGAATGTGCTCAATCTGTTATTAAGGTCCTACCAAAAGTAGTGTACCATATGAAATACATCAACTCAATATTGGATGAATGGCTTACCGAGAATGATAATAATAGTGAAGAATCTTTGTATAATGACAAGATTTTGGAATGTTTTGCAGCCATAGAAAATATATTTAATATGTATACAATACATTTTAAATGGATAGGATTTAAAAGTCATCATAAATCTTTACTGAAAAATTCATTACGTATTGTCGCTAATATCGATAGCATAAGTGGTATTTATATGCAAGACTTACTATTATCTGTTGCAAAATATTTGCAAGGCCATGAAAAATATTGTGTTCAATTAACAACTGCAGTAGCGTTAATTGAAAATTTAAAGGCTATTCAAGAATATTCATCATGTCCAACTATAACAAAAATATTGAGAGACCTAGCAAGTAAATTCCTATCGAAGCAATGGAAAACGGCAGATGGAAATATTGAAAGAGGATTACTTTTAAATCAAAGTATTGATAACTTCGCCAGGGAATATTTCATATATAACGATATTGCTGATCTAAAGTCTATTATTCTTCTCTTAATTAACGACATTCAGGTGATCATAAAAAACCGCAATAGTTATTTAGAGTCGTTTCAAAGCATAAACAAGGCTAATTTTCCTATTTTGTACAGGAATTTGGGTAACGCTCTTTTTGTTGTAACGAAAACATATATAAGCAAAGGATTAACTAACGATGAACTTTTAGATTTATGGAAAGATGTAGTATTCATTTTAAAGTGCATGTCAGAGATAACAAAGGTCCTAGATAGTAGAAATAATTTAACCACGTTTTTTAAGAAGTCATTGCCGATCATTAAGCTATTCATAATGGAAGGTATACCTATATTAGAGCTAGAATTTAAAAACAAAACACAAGAAATTTTGGAGATTTTAAAAACGTTACAACTATCTACTAGATTCCTTCAATCTTTGTGCTGCCATTCACGATTAAAACAAGACACAGCTTTGATAAACAAAGTTCCTTTTGTTAAACAGCTACTTGAAACTCTTCTTTATAAGGTAAAAGCTTTATTAGCTGCAAATAACTGCTCGGAGGCATTTTGGATGGGCAATCTAAAAAATAAAAATATTCACGGCGAAGTCATATCGTCACAACAGTCTGAAGAAAATGAAGATACTAATGAAGATTGTGATGAACAACTACCAGATGACGACAGTGATGAAACTGACGACGAAATCCTAGATCCGGAATCAAGAAGTGTTAGTGATATAGTATGATAATTATCATTATACACATTTATTACATTAGTTATGATATAGAATAATGGCTTGTCTAAAGCTAAACAGAAATTATAAAAAAAATGTTATAGTACAAAATAATAATATTTCTAAATAAATAATTTTTTAAGTATTTACATTGATTTAATTTGTATTCCCTTGCTATTTAAAGATAAAAAAAACTTTTTATTTTTATTTCAAGCTTCATTTAAAACTATGTAATCAAATCTTCGAAGTTTAACTTAAGTTACTTTTAAACTTAGTAAATATGTGTAGGTATATATGAAATCCGGTTCAAATCCGAAACTTCATAGTTCATAGGTAGTCGAGTGCAATTAGGGTTTCCTCGGTTCTCAGCTATAATAAATGGATTTGGCTGATTTTGGATTTTTATGAATTTCTTGTACTAAATACTAAAAAGGTTTCATGAAAATGATGCTACTTCTAGTATAGTAGGTATATATTCCTTTTACAGCTAATATATTTATTTTTTCTATGTAGTTTTTATAAAAGTAGGCATTGCGAGTATACCTTAGGAGATAGCATATACTATTGTGGACCTTTAAGACCTACAATTTTCTAGTAGGTACATTGTTTTGAAATATCACGTAAGGTTTAGCCAGCGTTAGCTAAATAAATTTCTAAGGACGAGTTGATAGAACCTTGTATAAACAACAATAATTAGTTGTATTTTCGTGGACATTTTTAGAAAATTTGTTTTATTTTTAATTTACGGATTTGCAAAACAGCGTTAGGTATTTTGAACGAATAGACTTTTTAGTATATGGTAATAAAAACCCAAAGAAAAATCATTGAAATCCATTCATTTTAAGTAATGGTTCCGTCATTTTTCATTTACAATGACTCGTTGCACTCTCATAAGGTACCCACATGTTTAGTTACTTTCTCTAGATCTAAGTTTTGTAATTTTAACAGACAAAAAAATCTGAATCTCAGAAACGGCTCCAACGATTTTCATCTAATTTAGTACACAGGTTTCGGGGGCGGTAAATCGATCTACACTGGCGTGCAAAAAAATCGGGCCACCTAGAGAAAATGGACAAACTTAAGATATGATATTTTTTTATTAATTTTGTTATTATATATGGCCTAGCTGTATACCCTAGGTACCTCAATCAATAATCGTTGAATAATTTAAATAAAAATTATTGCTTAAAAATACGAGGAAAATCAAATTTAATGATTTTCGCGAGTTTGGTATAAAAATGTAAGCCGCAAATTAATGGGAAAATTAAAAGATTTCGATTGGTTTTATGATTTTTAATAATGCGTATTACCGCCTCTATTTTTAATTACAGCTTTTAATCGGTTTTTCAGAGAATTGACACACTTTTTTAGATAATCTTGTGTAATAGACTCCCATTCTTCCAATAAGGTGCTTTTTAATTCTTGAATGTTGCTCGGGACTACTACGCGACTTCTAACTTTTCTTTTGAGATGGTCCCATACATGCTCTATCGGATTAAGGTTCGCGCTTCGCGCTGGCCAGGCAATAGTAGACACTCCGACCTCTTGAAGGTACTGCTTTACTGATGTGTGTGGGCGAGCATTATCTTGTAGAAGCAGAAAATCTTCCAATGAACCCAGTAAAAGGCATCACATGATCTTCTAAAATCTCCGTTATATACCTAGGGGCTGTAAGGGATCCATTTTCTATGAATATAAGCTCGGTTTTCGCTTCGTAACAGCATCCTACCCAAAACATAACTGAGCCCCCTCCATATGACACTGTTTCCCGCATAGTGCATGGTGCATGTCTTTCACCTGTGTGCTTAGTGTGAGTTTCATATGACAAATCGAATGACTTAACCACGTTGTAAATCGAACATACGTTGTCACGAAGTAAAATGAATAAGTCTGAGTGCGAGTGACGAGCTAGTCATTCGATTCAAATGACGTTTGCTCACCAAGTTTAGCGTTTATATTTTTTCGTATATTGGTAGCACGTAGCGCATATGCGATAAACCGATCAAATTAAAAATAATGATTTTCTAACGCTATTCGTATGGAGGTGATGTATAATAATAATAATAATGAACACTTTATTGCACACCACACAAGAAAATAAATAAAGAAGTGAAATACATAACAATAAAAAGATGCACAGCAGGCGGCCTTATCGCTAGAAGCGATCTCTTCCAGGCAACCTTAGGGTAGAGGAATCAGTATATAAAAATGGTAGGCGGTGTACTTGTATAAATACATACTTATACACATTTAAAGTAAGGGTAAAGTTTATATGGGCAAAGAATTATATATGATCAGAATAACTAGAAACTTGGTATTAATGCTCTTCAATACAATTAAATAAATATGTGTTTTAGCATTTTTCGAAATTCAATCTCATAAAGTGGGCAAATGAGGGATGAAAGTTTGTATGATAAACTATAATTAATGCTTAGAAAGTGGTATTTACCCTTAAAATTAAAAATAAAACAATATAAATATTTTGTTTTGATTTTTTATTCTTGTGGAAAAAGCGCCTTCTTCAGACTTCTATTTCGTAGCTTTTCTTCCCTGACAGCTGCTTAAGGTGGGAAAACCTTAGACCTATTTTCCCTTGGAAAACAGACGGCACCACATTCTCCTTTAACTTTCGACGTTGTAAATAAAAACCTGCAATTTAAACAATAATGGTAGTTTATATATAATGTATCTGTATAAGTTCTAATAGAAATAAAAAATTAAAAAAAAACACCTGTAGACGATTGAACAGTTTCAAAATCACTTTCTGTAAAATGATGTCCACATAGCCTTAAATATAAAGAGTGTGTTTTCGCCAATTTTGGTCGTCTTATTGCTTTAGCTTACAATTTCTTCAGTTTCTGTGTTTTGGGAATGATATGCATTTTCTTTGCATCATGACACTGCACAATTTGTTATTTTAGTTAAATTTTAAACAAAATCCATGCACGCTATTGAGCTTTACAATAATACTGAAAATCATAGCGACCGCGACATCTGGCGAGAGAAAAAGGCTATTTTCTTCCTATTCCTACATAAAAATGTATTAACCAGAAATTTTGCATTAGGTAAAGCGATACATCCCATTTGGATAAGAATAATATATTATAATGCAAATGAAAAAAAACCCTAGGAATAAAGTCCCTACACAATTACTTGTAAACGAATTAAAAAGATTTTGACCAGATTTAATATTGGTGGGTTACAGAGAGTTCACAAGAGATACAGACTATATTTCTGTCTTAATGGGCGAACGGGCAAATCTAGGATACAAAAATTAAATTAAATATAATTATAATAGGTAAGCAATTCCAATGAATTATAAAATAAAAGAAATTGAATAAATTGCAGATTTATAAAACTCAATTTACAATTAACATTATGCTAAAGTTTAGGGCCTTTCTTTTTCATTAAATAACTAGCTCTGCGGACTAGTTTTTTTCTTTCTTCATAATGTTTTTTTAATTTTTGATGACTATCTGAAGTCTTTTTCTTATCTCTCATAGTGAATTTCATTTCCCTGTTTCCCCCTGTGCTTGTAGTTACTATAGCGCTCTCTTTAGACAAACGTTCTCCCAGACTCTTTCTGCTGACATGTATCATACTTCTAATATTACTTGTTTTTGGTGCTTTGGTAAATTCATAAACCTTCTCATTATTTTCAGATTCTAATGGTTCATCTTGCGTTTTTCTGTTTCTAATTATTTTATGTTGTTTTTTCATTTCTTTTGTCCACGTCCTGTCTTCATCAGAACTGTCACTACTTGAATCATACAACTCTCTGTCAGAATCTTTCTCGTCTGTATCTTGAACCTAAACAAATTTTAATTGTTACTTTTAGTTAATTAATGCTACAATATCAGAATTAAAGTGAACATTGTTGTACTTAAACAACTTACATTATTGATTATAAACATGTTATTTGTATAAAGGACATTTCCAAAAGTGGTTATTATTTGCACAATTACTAATGGGAATAAGTTAAATATATTTCGACAGATAACTCAAAAATAAGTATTTCTCAATAAATATATGTAGTTGAGTAGATTTAGAAAAACAAAAAAGAACAAAAATTATTCAAACTAGGGTGATTATTATTAATGTAAATGAGACAAAAAGACTAAATTAATTTTCAAAATTAATCTGTCTAGCATTGACATAAAGATTTGAGTTATTTATTTATTATAAAGGCTTACTAACTAAATTTACATAAAACATGTATTTAACATTATAATGTATCATAAACATGTATTTAACATTATAATACCTATTTGTATATAAATTTAATTTAAAAGTATGCACAGCTTTTTATAGAAGTATTCCATTAATGATAAAATAACAAACATTTTAATGTTCTACATTACTATATGAAAGTAATGATAATGTATTTAAATTTTATGTAAAAAAACCAGTAGAACTATAGGTTCTACTTATTAAATAAACAGCAGGTAATATTAACATATAAAAATATTGAAGAACATGTATAACAAACATTTTTGCAATGTATGTATTTATGATTTACCTCAACATTGTCTATTTCCATCCTTGGTTTTGTTTTATTTTTGTCAAGCCTAGCAAGTACAGGGTTTAATAGGCGATATTCATCAGCATCCTTATCCACTTCAAAATCTGGATTCTCAAATAATGCCTAAATACAAAAAAAAAAGTACATTTATTACAAATATAGTTCAAAGATATTTAGGCAAGACTATGATGACCGTAATGGCCCTATTTTGACCATGGATTTTATAATAAATCGTTCCAAAAAACCGCAAAATAGTAACTGAAATTTTTAATTCTGAATCCTCCTATGAATATTATTAATAATTCTAAATGAATCGGACCTAAAACTTATGTATTTTCATTTTTGGCCAATTAACCAAAATTCATCATCAAACTGCAGCACTACGGAAACCCCCAATATTATTATAATATATAACATACCTTAAATCTGTCATCTTTAAGTAAATCCATTGATTGTTTTTTCTTTCCTGTATTACTATCTAACAATCGAGATGCAAGATCGCGATTAACTTTTGGTAAATTATCATCAACTTTAATTCTAGATGGTCTCTCTTGTTCAATTTTTTCCCGAATTTTACGTTTTTTATATTCCTCAAATGCAAATGGATCCGCTATTGATTTAGCTCTCTTGTAGAGTCGTACATCTACGAAATATCTGTAATAGGAATAAAATATCTTGAACAATTTTGTATCTATGTATGAAGCTTAATACATGAAATAACACTTGGTACTGTTAGTAATAAGACTTGCTATAAGGTGGCACTGCCTGTATATAATATAAATATTAGAAATAGGTACAAATGTCATAAATTCAAAAAGTACCTAGAAAAAAAGAAAAAAGCAAGGGTAAGTTATCAATAAAATAATTTTCAGAATCATACAAAATATTTATTTCGGTCGTCATCTTGAAACTTTAAAAATAGCCAAACTCAATGTCCATTATGATCAATTAAAGAGGTGAGAGCACAACAACCATACTCATCATAGGAATAAAGAAAGGAATATTTCTATTGTTGTAAGTGCTAATGGAGCAGACCCAATGCCATTCATTTGTGAAAGGGATGGAAGTGTTTATATTTGTAAGGGACAGAGACAAGAAAATTCCAAATCTCTAAGACAATAATAAATTTTGTCAATAAAGCTTTTTAGATACTTTATTGTACTATTATCATTAATTCAAGTATATGCCATTTTCATCTAAATCTATATTCTTTACTGTACTCTTTCCAGAATTAAAAAACTTACCCATGCATGTAAGCTCGTAGCAGATTCGTTCCAAGTAAATGGTCAAGACCTAATGACTCTAGCTCTTGTTTAGTAACAAACTTATAGTCATCATACACTGTTTGTGAAGCAGAACTTTCCATTTCTTCAGTTAAATTGTCTAGGAATGCACACCATCTTGGAGCTGGGCCTGTAAAAAGATGAGAAGAGTTTAATAAGCATTAATGTTACATTTTTATTTCTTATTCACTTTTACAATGAACAAATGTGTAGGTATGTATGAACTAATGTTTATTAATTGATTGTGAATAAAATACCATCCTAAATTACAATATTATAATAGGTAAGTTCTCTAAATAATTTATTATTAAAAAAAAAAATAATATATCGAAAGAAAAATGTTATTATCCTATTGTGCTATTGAACATGTTTGGACCTCTAGGTAAATTTCTAAGAAATTAATTAAATTTCTAAGAAATCTATTAAATTTCTAAGAAATCTATTCTTAACTGACACGCCGGCGCGACGTGTCCGCGGTCGTGAAGGGATTAATATAGTTTTTTAGGTTTAGCATATAAAAATTATTGAAAAGAAAACAAGGAAATTAATCTTAACATATAAATAGCTCACATTACGCACAATAAGCATAGCTACCTACATCAAAATATCTATGATTAAAGTTAGTATACATACCTAAAGATGGAATATAATAAATTTGCATTTTTTGGTCTTCAACTGCCATCATATTTAAACCAGTATTTGGTATTACACATAAGTCGTTAAAGTCAACTGAAGATTCAATATTTGTGTATTGTTTGCCCTGTAATAAGATGTAATTTATTTTATAAACTGATTATTGACTTATTCATTCTTTAATTGGATGCATCTCTAGTTGTCTCTTTGACATACATTTTAATGCCGTCACAAAACAACTTGATGGCCACTTTTTTCCTGCTTCAATTAAAGTTATTATGATTTCTGGCAGTAACCACATTTTAATTGAAATAATGAATAGTCTACAGCACTCGGAGGTAGTGTAGCTCCCTAATAGTGATATATTTTCAGAATTGAATTAGTAGTATCCGAGATTGCTATTTAAACCAAACTTACAAACTGTAATCTATACATATAATAAAATTCTAACTGAGTCATATCTGTACATTAAATATTTATTGAAAAATATTTAATACTACCATACTAATATGTAAAACCTAAGAATTTGGTTATTGGTCATCTGAAGACGGGCGGAGCCATGGGCAATGCTAGTTATTTTTATAATTATTAGTGTAATGTTATAATAATACTAGTTAGTATCTTCTAAAATGCACTTACAGTATTATTATCCCATATTTTTACAACATTGGCATCCATGGAATAAATATAATTCATTTGCTTGTGGAATTCAATACACTTAATTGGAATTTCATTCATATGGTCCTTTAGTAAGAGGGGTTTGCTAGATCTTATGTCATATAGAAGAACATGACCAGATGATGTACCAACTCCCATTTGTAATGCTCCATTAAATTTCAATGCAGTAATAGCAGGTACACCGCTACTTTTGCTAAAAATTAAAAAGAATCTTTTCATGTTGTAGATACTTTGTTTTTTTTAACTTCTTACATCATAATTTTTTATATTGATTTTAATTTTCAATAGATTTCTCATTTATTTCAAGCATATATACATACTTGTATTCTGAACCGGTACAATGTAGAGCACAGTCTAATATGCCCTGTCTGGACTTAGTTCGAGGGTCCCAAGATTCTACATGTCCACTTTCTGTGCCAAATATTAGTAATCCATGTTCTTCATTAACGCTGCAACAGTTTATTTCAGTTGCTTTTGTTACATATGGAGCTAAAAATTGCCCTAATTCTAAATTTAACCTGTACACTTCCTGAAAGTTAAGTATTTTTTTTGTCTTTATTTCTTTTTATTTATTATAATTATAGCAATATTATGCCTTACAAGTGCAAAAATTTTAAATGTTTTTTTTTCAACTAAACTTACATTTGAAGCTCCGACAACAATAAGATCACAAGATGGTCTATGATACTTCATGTCCCTTCCAAAATGTGGCACTCGAAGACGAAAATGACGACCGTGTCCCACATGGAATTCTACATAACGATCACATTGCAAAAATACAATCTGCAAAAAATTAATTTAATTTTACAAGATCATACAAAGTTAGATCAAAGCTATGAAAATAAATATAATGTATTTACTTTAGTATAATCTTCACTAAGTATCTCAAATGTAACAACTTCAGAGTCTAGACATCTTTCAAATTTTAATGATAAATTATTCACATCAAAACATTTGACTCTTGGTTTATATATTCCTGTGGCCATTATGTACTGTCCATCTTTAGAGACCCTTATATTTGTGCTAACCCCTGGCATATCAAATTCTTGAATAAGTTCTATCCTTCTTCGTAGGTCCACGTTTTTCTTTAATAGTGCTCGCTTTGTCCTTTCTGTTAACCACTATAATTAAAGAATAGAATTAAATGTGTATTTTTTTACTACTTCAGTCATTAGATCGAATTCAACACCTAACTATTCTTACTTAAACTTCAATACTTTTAAAAATATACAAGCAATATTATTTGATATGACTAAAAAACAAAGTGTGTTACTTACATCTGGTAAAGATTTTCCCGCACTAAGGTTGTATATTTTAACACTGTCTATTTCCGATACTTGCATAATGTTAGTATATTATTCTGTATACTATTATGTAATAGAAATTATATATTTATTATATATTTATATTCCTGATAATTCCTTAATTTCTTTATTCATGTACTTTTTACTATTTAACGTTTTTTTTTCCGTAATAAAGTTTATAAATTAGTAATTACAATGTCCATGTGTTTCAACTTTTGACAACCCTCCATAATTTGTGTTTTGACAACTGTGAACTGAGTACTGACTTGAAGTTTGAATATCAGGGCTGCCACATAACAGCCGTTGATTTACCCGACCAATAAACCTCAAAATACCCGGTTTATCCCACCCGCGCCAGCCATGAGCAGAATATAAAATAGTTTTTTTTGAGTAATTTATTCATGTTTAACATAGAATAAAGGAAAGTACTAATGTTAGAAAAAGAAGTCATTGTAAGCAGTTCTCAATTAAACATGATTAAATCAAACATAAAAAATCTTAACATATCAAATTAATCAGCTAAACTAATATACATGTTTTCTACTAAAATACCCGTCCAAATTACCCGCCATCAAAAATCGCCTAAAATTACCCGCTTTTCGGGTAATTTACCCGCCAATTGGCAGCGCTGTTGAACATGTTTGTTTTGACATTTGTATTTTTTTCACTACATAGTGTCAGAAATAAAGTAAAGATATAGTGTTCAAGGAATAGTCAATTATTTTGACACCATGGTCCATGGTAATAGGTGTTTTTCTTAGTGTTAATTTTATAATTGAAGTTTTTTTTTATGTTTGATTTAATAATTTAAAGCTAATTTAAATGAGAACTGATAACAATAAATTCATTTTCTAACATTAGTACCTTATTTTATTTTATATAAAACATGAATAAATTACTTATAAAAACTATTTTCGGATATTCTGCTCATGGTTGGTGCCGGTGGGATAAACAGGATATTTTGAGGTTTATTGGTCGGGTAAATCAACGACTGTTATCTGGCAGCCCTGTAGTAGATAAAGACTATAGAGGTACTGACTACTGACCAAAGACCTTACACTTGTTACTTGTTAGTAAAGTTCTAAGTGCAAGGTCTTTGCTACTGACGTAAAGATAACAAAAATAATATTTAAAATGTTTTATTGAGCAAACCGTATTACACTGTTCAAGAGTTACTTGCTGATGAAAATGTGTGGAATTGAGTGATATTGACTCATATGCAGGCTATCTATGATTTATAATTATGATTAGGATAACTATCTATTTGAATTTGACAAAACAGTTACCAGTAAATAGATGTATGTCAAAAGACAGATCTTGTCAATTCCATGTCGCTTCGTTTTACAACTTATTAGTACGAAGTAGGTACATAAAAACCTTTATAAAAAAAAAACAAGAAATTTAAAAAATCATAGGTATTAATTTAATAGGATTTTTATAATTAAAATCCAGACTAATTTGAAACTAAACTGCTGCTTTTAATATTCCGATATGTTGTTTAATAAAAAAAATCTATTTAATATCTACCAAACTTTACTGTGCATTTGATTCATAACGAACAAAATAAATATTTAATAAATATGTAAATCTTTTAATTTTTCATCTTGTGGAACCATAACAGCATTTTCCTTCAAATGAGCATTTTTTTTAGCTTGACGTCTCTTCCACAACACGCAGTAGAGTCTGTAAATTAAAAAGATTCATGTAAAATTAGTAAAAAAATAAAAATAATATAAATGAGTATAAAGATTCTACCTCAACGTGAGGAAATATAAAATTTCTGCAACGCTGAGTATTGAAAATCCCATAAATAGGCCAAGTAAACCTCCACAGTTGGCAAGAAAATCGGTTTGTCCGTAGAGTTCTGAACGCCGAGAAGTAATAAATTGTGCTTCTTTGAAGAAAATCATAACACGTGCGTATAATAAACTGTAAGAAGAAAAAAACATTATACTCGTATATGGTTATATGGCAACTGCTGAGAGTACACAATTGTATGTATACGATAAATTGAAGTATTGAACCCTCGCAACTACTTGTTAAAAGTGCCTCTTTCTAAATATTATAATGTCATAATAATCATAAAATAATGATATGGAGTTATCTTTAATTATATAATAATATATTAATAAGGATAATACTTGTATGATCTTTTAAAAAAAACATACGTATAAAAACTTAAAAAAAAAACCACCTTCCAGGCACCAAAATGTAAAAAATAACTAAATTGGGGTTTTCGTTTAGAATAGATAGGTACCTAATCAGATATATTCGAAGTCGGTGCCAGCCGATCCAAACCTAATATATTTCGGTACGTAAAATACATTACAAATAAAATTGTAACTAAGCCGAATCTGTACATTAAATATTTTTTGGAAAATCTAATTGAAATAGACATTACTATCGATACAGTATCCGAATCTATAGTTTTTAGAAATTTTGTCTATGTCTGTCAGTCTGTTACCGCATCACGAGAAAACCACTGGACACTGGATAGCTGGTTATCCGGGTCAACATATAGGATACTTTTTACCGCGGGAAAATATCTCATTTCTGAGAAAAAATACAAAAATTGCATGGTAAGAATATACTAATATGTAAAACCTAAGAATTTGGTTTTTGGTCATCTGAACGCGGGCGGAGCTCCGGGCAATGATAGTTGATGTATTTTTAACCATAATTAGAGTTTATACAAAATCATTTTTACCTAATAGATATTCATATCTTAAAATATTGTCGGCTGGCATCGACTTTGAAAATATCTAATTAGGTATCTATTGTAAATGAAACCCCCGTTTAGTTATTTTTTATATTTTAATGCCTGGAAGTCGGTTTTTTATAAGTTTTTATTTTTCCATTTTTAGTGTAGACGTAATAAGCAGGTAATTTGTAAGAAGAAAGTTTATTAATAATATATATTCTATTAAGCAATTTATATAAAAAAATTATTTATTGTTGATTTTTTTAAAAACCGCTAGACCGATTTCGGTTAAATGTAAATGGGATCTGGGAAGTATAATGTAACCTGGGAAGTATACCCCTCGAAACAAAAAAAACTTCGAAAGAATAGATTGCAACGAATTGAGAACCTCCTCCTTTTTGGAAGTCGGTTAAGAGTCTAGAAAATATTTTCGTTGTTTTAAAATATACCGTTTTTAAACGACATTTTATTTATGAAGAAATATATATTGAACTCCTTCCATACCAGATTTACTTTATATTACATAAAAATATTCTACGACAGATCTGTATTGAAATCGGATACTCCTTAGAAGTAAATTCCTGCAAATACTTTTCTATATCTCTATTCTATACTAATCTCAATAATAACTTTTGTATTTGCTTTAATTGTTAGCATTTGTTATTTTATAAATGACCGGCGTCGCTCCGCGGTTCCGGTAGTTATTATTTATGTTTTATTGCTTCGCTTCTTTTCACATTATCGCCTAACTTTCGTTTTCAAAGGATATACCTACTGCCTAAAACATTAAATAAGAATACTCGATTTTTAATCAGAAAGTTTATTTCCAGTCTAGGTCATTGTAACTATAATAATAAGGGATTTTCGAACAAACTTTCGACTCCGTTCTTACCCGACCTATAAATTTTAAAAATAATATTATCGGATTCCTAATCAGTAATCCTTATGCAAAATCTTCTGAGCTTTCGAAATAATTCAATACGTGAGTAAAGGAATGAGTTTTATAAATATAGAAGGTTATGATTAAAACATTACTCTTCAGAGTCCTCCTCTATTGGCTCATGTATAGCTCTGTACAGCGCCTTCCAGTCATAATCAGCTTGTGAGGTTTCCGCTTCGTATTCGATGGAAGTGCACGCTGGAAGACATTTGCAATCTGCGGCCACTAGACGCGCTTCGCAGAAACTGTCCTTATCATTTGTGTCCTTTTCGAAGCTGGATTGCACTTCTATTGTGAATAGCTCCACTAAAGCACAATTTAAAATTATAATTTTCATTGTAGACTAGAGCTGTAACTATACATAGTACTTACAATATTATTTATAATTTAAGTGCCTTTACATTAGGGTGGAACGATGAAATATATTTTTTTTCTTAATTTGTAGCTTATAAAAAAATATTTTTTTGAAAATAAAAACTTTAACAAAAAAATAAAAGCACTCAAAAGTAAAAAATAACTGATTGGTAGTTTTCATTTACTATACATACCTAATTAAATATTTTGGACGTCGGTGTGCTTTGCTTTGTATCGGCTAGCTATTAGCCGTTGAAGAGTTACACCTATCCACCTTCTGGTCTTACCATCAGATCAGGTCAACAATACCGAACCACTGTACTATCAACGGAAATAGAAACACTTGCAAACTTTCAAGTCAATTTTTTTTTTGAGATGACAAACATAAAAAAAACATACAGCCGAAGTGAGAAACTCCTCCTCTTTGAGGAAGTCGGTTGAAAAAATGTTTACTCAACATTTTGAGGTGGCCCACTAATTTTTAAAATAAATAATTTTTTTTTTTGGTTTGAATGGTTTTTTTTTCAAGTGATCATCTTTGAAATCATTTAAGAATCGACGAATATTGTCATTTTCTACTCAACTTTCGTTGTAATGCAAAAAAAATAACATGTTATTTTTTTTCAACTTTTTTAATTCAAAACATTGAGTAAAAAATTTTTTTTTTCAAAAATTTTGTTTTTTTTTATAAGCTACAAATTCTACACCCAAGCTAAGGAAAAAATAATTGTTTTTCGCTCCATCTTACTATAAATTTGTTTAAATGTTAACAATAAAAATATATAAGGATATCTATTAACCAAATTAATGTATATTTAATATAGGTAGCATCCGGGAATTAGTTATCTAATTTTTAAGAATGAGTGGAATGATAATATTAGTTTAGAAAAGGAAAGTTGTAAAAGTGATAGTGACGACGGTAATAATAAATGTGATATGAATAACTTTTATCTCAATGATGTAACAAATCGATATTCGAATGTAAGAGGCCTTAATATGGTGTCTCTATTTTATAATCCGTGTGCGTACTTTACAAAGCTATCGTACGAGTAGGTACTCTGTAATCTGTATCAAGTAAGCTATTGCCTCAGCTTATTTTCCTCTTATTATTAACGACCATTTTGCAGTATGCTTTATATTAAATTATATAATTTTTATTTTGACACCTAAGTAGAATATATTTTATTAATAATAATATATTTTATAATTATTAGTTTTATTAATATTTATTTTTTTCTATATAAAGATTGTTAAATACGCTTTAATAATATTTACTTCATATGTGAAACCTAAGTTTATAGTAAAATATGAATAAAGATTCACCTACGATCTGTGATTGTGATGTAATTTTGTTTATTCAGTTAAAAAGTGACATATTATAATCATTATTTAAATATAATTATTTCTGGTGTGCTTTGTGTTGTTAGTTTGCTGCGTGCATGTTAAGTTATGTAGATCAAGAATCAATTAAGATGTTTAGGTGACAAGGGGCCATCTCTACGTTTATATCTTATACTTACTCTGCGCTTTCTTCATACACTCAACGCTTCCGGCGTTGCATACTGGCATTTCTGGGCCATCTACGTTAAAAATAGAATTAAGTTTGGGATATTTGTATAATGGTCAATTCACTTTATGTGATATTCCGACAAAAATAACACTTCCATAACTTCACACGACGAAGCTTCTTCGAATTTGGTAGGTAGGTACCTACATAGACATAGGCTACCTAATAAGTAACACCTATAAAATTGCTTTGACCGTCTAGCCGTCGCGTCGTTAGACACATATAATATATCTATAACCTTAGATCGTTCCTGAGAGTACCTATCGCAAACTTCATATTTATTTGGCTTTCCAAAAAATTTCTACCTAAGTAGGTATATCACTCACAGCCATCCTTTATTTCTATGTATATCTGAGATCATTACTTTGTCTAAGTAATGTAAATTGTAAATAAGATAATCAATCAAAAATTATAAAAATTTAGATGTCTTTCAACTCCATATCCCTAAGAAGTACCTCTATACTCTAAAATAAATAGAAATCATTATTATCTTTCTACAGCGTTTTGGGGAGGTAGTATTCCTTCAAACTATACAATTATGTTATGATTGGACTATTCTATAATATTTTCATAAGATTCATTCATTAATAAATTAAAAAATAACTTACTACAAGATATAAAAATAATAAGCCATGTTAGTCTAAAAAATAGGTACTCACGTGGCATTCCGAAATGTACACAACCACATCTCGCATAAGTGAACTTAGTTAAACATTCCATTTCACAATTGGCTTGCGTGTAAACTTTGAAATAATGTAGGTAGCGTTCAGTTGGGAAATAGCATTGGCGTCTGCAATAAAATATTGCGAGTTTTAAAATGTATGTATTCTGCCTTTAACGTCCCACTGCTGAGCACGGGTTTCCCTTCAGTACGAGGGGGATCAGGCCATAGTCCACCACGCTGGCCAAGTGCGGACGGACTTCACATGTCTTTCGAAAACTTGCTAGGTTCCGTCAGACATGCAGGTTTCCTCACGATGTTTTCCTTCACCGTTAAGACAAGTGGTAATCATGTTGGAGATGATTTGCACATGAAAATATCAGAGGTGCGAGACCCGGGATTTGAACCCGCTTCACTCGGTCTCCCAGGCGAGCGTGTTACCACTAGGCTACCACTGCCTCTCTAAATCTACTCACTAAAATGTATATAATTAATTATTTAAAATTGAAACTAACGTTTACTATGCAATGTATGTATAAAGCCCCAAGAGAAGCCTCATTAGAAGGTCATTTAGCGGTCAATTCACTCCATAAAAAGAGTGTATTTTTATATATTATTACATTAAAAAAAACATGACATAATGATGATCATGACTCTAGTTTCTAGTTTCTACTACTGTACTAATATTTGACGAGAACTACTCCACGTAACGGGATATAATAAAAAAAGGCTATAACTCTCTTATTAAATCTATCTCTATGTAAGTAGACGAATGCAGCAGATGAAAATAAGTTAAAAAAAGTTTCAGTAAAGATTTAACCTTGAAGACTTCACTGTTGAGCTTTGACATTATTTTATATCACATGGGATTAGATATGTATATTATAAAAGTCTTAAAAATCACGAAAATAAGCAAAGTTAATATCTCAATGAGAGTTCAGGCCTGAGGGATCAAAGAAAACTTAAGTGCTCTCGAACTCGTGGTCAAGGTCGTGGTTCTGACATGAAATATAGATAATATGTAGATATAAATATAATAATATCTATGTTGTTTGAAAAATACAAAACAAAAATATCAAATAAACAACAATTCTAAATCTTGATTTACCTAGTTGGATCATAAGGCTTAAGTCCTTCTGATGTGGTCATCATTTTTGGCTTAACCGCAACAACCACTTCTTGAGATAATGGAGATCTAAAATACTGCTGTGAAAGCCGTGGCAACTCGGCTGGGTTATGTAACAGTACCTGGGAAGATAATTTTATACTCTGAACGTAAAAATAAGTGAAATGAAATGAAATTTATTCAGTAACAATTCTTACATGTATACAGTATAAAGTAAAAAAAAAACAATGGCTACGATGATACTGCAAAAGCATAAACTGCGTTGCAGATATCAACGCCCGCCTCCGTACAATATTTAAACTACTTATTTTATAAAAACTGAAAAACAAAAAGATGATGGTGATGTGTGTGTGTGTTTGTGTTTGTGAATGCGAAATTCTTTAATAAACAATGGTCAAAAGTTCTTCATTCTCGTCATACGTAATAGATTTAAGTCATGATAAACATACAGATTTGCAACGATAAGATGTGTGGATATAATATATTCAATAATTTATTGATTTTATTGTAAAGTAAACAGCTTAGATATGGGTAATGACGTTTTGTAACCGTGGTTTTTGCAGAATTAATTTGACATATAGCGTGGGATCTACGTTTAGTACATAATATACTAGGTTTATAAGGAAGCTCAGAGTGTTTTCGAAGAACAGTTTGTAAAACAAAAAGTTTCCTTACGGATAATACATTACTAAGAGCGTATAAATTCGCCGTGGAAAGTTATATGTAGGAAGTACATAGGTATGTAGCTTTAATCGTAACCGGTTGCTCTAAAAGCAAGGCGTCGTTGGGTATAAAATTAAGAAACCGTAAGTTTTATACCTACATTACTTATTAAGTGTGATGATGTTCTCGTGACCGATTCCGGCCGCGGCGGCCAGTCTCCTGCGCGTGTGAGCGAGAGCGCGGCACGAGGGCACTCTCTGTTCCTGTCACCTCCGAGGCGCGGGGGCGGAACACCACCAACTTCCCAACTCCGGGCTGTTACTGAGGCTTACTATACAGAAAGACTCGATAACTAAACTTGGCCCGACCCGGGACTCGAACCCAGGACCTCCGAGTGTGCAGCCGTATATGCTTGCCACTACACCACCGAGGCAGTTATAATAGTACCGAGGGGAGGTAACAGGGGGTCCAAATATATAAAAATTGTTTTGTGGAAACGCAGGAGTCAAAAGTTATGGAGCCTACCTACCCACCCACACCCACTCCTCCATAGGCCGTGTCCCATATACCTACTAAACTGAAACCGTATTAGTATCTAAGTTACTTTAAATGATTTTGTCTAAAATAAAAAAGAATTAAATGTGTAATTTTACAAAAACATGTTAAAAATTTAATAGATTGATTATATCTTAATATATGGAATTTACCAATTATTTTATCTCCATCTACCAATCGCCATAGTTTTAAATTTAATCAAAATGACGCACCTTTTCTTGATTAATCTTGTATTCACCAGTTCTACATATCTTACGAAAAGTAATAAGTTTATTTACATATTATTACGCTAATAATCACCTTAAAGCCTTGTACAGGTCCTCTACAGAGGTAGTCCAAATCTTCTTGAAAAGTTTTTAAAAGGAATACTAATCCTGCTTTTGCGCCATACCCCTGTAGAGAAAATTATATGTATATTTATATCAACGGATTTTTTTCAAATAACTTCTTAATGTGCATATTGAAATTAAATTAAACTTACACTGCCACGGTGAGGATATGTTTCTAGCGGCGTGTTGGGAGGATAACCGTTTTCTAAAGTCCAAGTTTGAGTCTTGTTTGAATTTTCTAGGTAACTATAATCTGAGTGTAAACTGCAAAAACATAGTATTTTTAGCTTTATAAAGTTACGCAATGCATTATGGCAAATCAATGATTATTATCAAGACTAAAGAAAACTTCATTTACTTATTATTCAAAATACATATACGTATGTATGTTTTAAGTTTTAATACTAGAACCTTCTTGTAAGATTTGTTGGTGTTGAAGTTTGTAATATTGTTAAGTAAATAAGTTTAATAAAATATTGTATTAAGAACTACATTACTTTTCAACCCTTAAAAGGTTTTTAGCGTCCATAGTATTAAACGTGTAGCAAAGGCCTTCTTCTGTTAAAATAGGTTGAAATAAATCTGAGCAGTTTTCTTTTGTAATGTCTTTCCATTTGCACACCAAAAACATTTCGCTTATATTTGGCGAGACCTAAAAAACAAAGAATGTATTAAAATAAGACAAGAGAAGTTGGTTAGACAAAGGAAAATATCGTGATAGAATTTTATAATATACCTAACAATCAATATCTTACAATCGGAAAATCTAAACCTTCTTATGGATTCCTTCTAAACAAGGGGTGCTTTGTTTAATATTTTTATACTACTTATCTCTACTTTTGGAAATTAATATCAATGAAATATTTATAACAAGTGATATCGAGCACCCCAAGCTTTTTTCACAATAAGTTGATTTTTTCTTTCTATACTAAAAAATATTTTTTTACTTTTTAGTAGCGTGTTTTTTAGTTTGATCTGCTATATATTATGCATGTTATTTTTAGTTTTTAAATTATATTTTTATAATAAATAATCGTATTAACATCGGGCCTTGTAAAACGTGCAAAGTTTCAGTTCAATCAGAAGTTTTGAAGTGGGTGAATATAGCGTTCAAAGATTTCGTAAGTAAACATACAGGTGGAACTAATAAAACGGTATTAAAAAGGAAAAATCCCCACACAGTGAGGCAAATATAGGTACCCAAACCAATAAAAATGGAGAACAAGTGTAATGCGACTAATATCGCTCCATTTTTTCTACCTACGCAGATTTTAATAGCGAGAAGCTATTTAATAATTTACTACCTGGGCCACCGAGCTTCGCTCGGAGTTTTTGGCCTACAGTACAACTTTCTTTTTTTTATAAAGCTAAAAACTTGAATAAATATAAAAAAAAAACAAAAGTAAAAACTTTGTATTCGACCGAGATTCGAACCTGTGAATAATGATCTTGCGCCTTGGCCGCTTGACCACGATACTTATGTCAGAATGTGCGAAATCGCCGACCATATTTTGTGTGGAATAATGCGAAAGAAAACCGCATGAAAACTCGAGAACAGGCGTTTTCTCTGACAAGACTAATCTAGATCGATTTATCGGCCCCGAAACCTGATGCATACTAAATTTCATGAAAATCGTTGAAG
This sequence comes from Brenthis ino, assembly GCA_921882275.1. NCBI lineage: Eukaryota > Metazoa > Arthropoda > Insecta > Lepidoptera > Nymphalidae > Brenthis > Brenthis ino. The sequence continues at coordinate 22,341,308 of OV170225.1, read as the reverse complement.
CCGTTTCCGAGATTTCTTAAAAAAAACTAAAAACTTGAATACATATTAAAAAAAACAAAAGTAAAACCTTGTATGCGACCGAGATTCGAACCTGGACACCTGTGATTGTTGATCTTGCACCTTGGCCGCTTGACCACGATACTTATACCCGAGCGTGCAAATTACCGACCATATTTTGCGTGGAATAGCAAAAGAAAACTGCATCAAAACTCGAAAACTCGCGTTTTCTCAGACATAAGACTAATCTCGATCGATTTAGCGCCTCCGAAACCCCCTGTATACTAAATTACATGTAAATCGTTGGAGCCGTTTCCGAGATTCAGATTACATTTAAAAAAATAGTATTATTATTTATTTATTTATTTATTTATTTATTTATTTATTTATTTATTTATTTATTTATTTATTTATTTATTTATTTATTTATTTATTTATTTATTTATTTATTTATTTATTTATTTATTTATTTATTTATTTATTTATTTATTTATTTATTTATTTTATTTATTTATTTATTTATTTATTTATTTATTTATTTATTTATTTATTTATTTATTTATTTATTTATTTATTTATTTATTTATTTATTTATTTATTTATTTATTTATTTATTTATTTATTTATTTATTTATTTATTTATTTATTTATTTATTTATGTATGTATGTATGTATGTATGTATGTATGTATGTATGTATGTATGTATGTATGTATGTATGTATGTATGTATGTATGTATGTATGTATGTATGTATGTATGTATGTATGTATTTATTTATTTATTTATTTATTTATTTATTTATTTATTTATTTATTTATTTATTTATTTATTTATTTATTTATTTATTTATTTATTTATTTATTTATTTATTTATTGAACTACCAACAAAAGTTACAATATTATAATACTTAAACTTAGGTTACATATAACACGGGTCAACACGAATTTTGAGTCTGCGTTCTGTACCTCTGATTTTGATTACTTATGCCTAACTAATTAAAGAAAAAATATTTTTATCTATTAAAGTTTGCTTTTGTAGTTACTACAACGAAATTTATTTTTTATGAAAGAGCTCTATTTTTTAATTTCAATTATTACATGTAAAAGGAAAACAGTTTTGAATTCACATTTTTTTATTGACTTTAATTATACAAGACGGCATATATAAACCCACAAATACAAAAAATAATACAAATAAGACTTTAAAAATGAACAGACTTGGTATTTCTTCTGTGTAAGTTGGAACTTTTTCGTATGAGCCCCCAAATGTAGTCACCCATCATGTTTTCATTATATTGTCCTTGATAACGCTTTTCAAAGTTCATTACATCTTGGTGGAAACGTTCCCCTTGCTCTTCCGAATATGCACCTAAGTTGTCTTTAAAGTTATCCAAATGAGCATGTATCATGTGGACTTTCAATGACATTCTGCAACCCATAACTTTGAAGTTGTGAAGCATATCAGTAATAAGCTCCGTGTAATTCTTTGCCCTTCTGTTGCCAAGAAAGCCATTAATCACTGCTTTAAGGCTGAGCCACGCTTGTTTTTCGTGGGTACTGAGGAGCTGTAGGAATTGTTCACTGGCCATTATTTTCTTTATTTGTGGACCAATGAAAATACCAGCTTTAATTTTAGCCTCTGACAATTTCGGGAAAAATGATTTTAAATATTGAAAGGCCTCAGAGTCTTGACGCAGAGCCTTTACGAACTGCTTCATCAGACCTAATTTAATGTGCAATGGAGGCATTAAAATATGATCGGGCTTCACAATCGGTTCATTTTTGACATTATGTTGTCCTATTTGAAACTCGCTCCGTTGTGGCCATGAGTGCTGCTGGTAGTGAAGTGCATCGGCTCTACTGTCCCATAAACAAATGTAACACGGATATTTAGTGTACCCGCCTTGCATTCCCATCAGAAATCCAACCATTTTGAAATCTCCTATCACTGGCCAGGCGTACTCTTCATATTTTAAAACTTGTAGCAACATTTTAACGCTCTCGTAATTTTCTTTAAGCATTACAGAATGAGCAAGGGGAAGAGATGGAAATTTATTTCCATTGTGAAGAAGAACTGCCTTTAAGCTTTTTGTAGAGCTGTCGATGAAAAGACGCCATTCAGAGGGAATGCAAGGGATTCCGATTGCTTCAAACAAACCTTTCACATCATTGCAATAACAAAGTCCGTCTTCTTTTGTAAAGAATCCAGAAAATGTTTTATGACGTGTTCTTTGGTCACTTATTTTAACATCGCTCTTGAGCAAATTCCATTGTTTTAGTCGTGAAGCTAATATTTCTGCTTTAAGTTTAGGTAGATTTAAATCTCTTACTAAGTCATCAAACTCTTCTGAATTAATTAGATGTGGTTCAACAGATGGTGATGTGATCACGAACTCGCTGTCTCCGCTATTACTAGATATTTGTGATAGCGGTAACTGCTCTTCTGCCTTCCGCTTTGGGTTCGAAGGCACAGGGAAGTTTTCACTGTGGGGTACTGGAGCAGACGTTGATGGTAGGTTTGGGTATTCAATCTTTTTGGCATTTTTACCAGCGCGACGCTTACTTGGATTTACTACACAAAAATAACAATCATGGATATGGTTAGTTGGTTCCCTCCATATTCTTGGTACAGCAAACTTCATACTTTTTTTTTTCTCCACGGTACCAGGCTGAAAAAAAATTGACATTATTTAATAACGAATGACTCATTTAATGTGTGTCAGAATAGGTATAGTTATATATATAAATTTTAATGAAAAGTATGATGTATTTTCTTACCCTCTAAAGTATTTTTGCAGTTACTACATGAGAAATGAGGTGCCCATACTTTATCTTGACTTCGCACGGGTAAATTAAAATAAGCTTCATAGGCTTCACAAAGTCTTGTATTTGACGACAAACAAATTTTTTTGGCTCTCACTTTAATGAATTCGCCGCAAATATAACAAAAAGAGTCCACGGGATTTTTGCACTTTTTGGAAGACATTTTAGGCCTCCCGACACATAAAATACGTTATTCTGTTGCAAAGCGCACGCGCACACTGCCGTTGACAGTTTGTCACTCCCGCTACACACCTACAGCCCCCCCTGCCCCTCTCCTGTATCTTCTATGCAACGGCTCCTAAAAAAACTGCTAAAACACTATAATATTCGTTTTACATTGTGTAAAGGTACAAAAGCAAACTTTATTTATTATAAATAGATTTTCTGCTTCTTTTTCGATGTATACAATCAGAAAATATTCACTAAATAACAGACTCAAAGAAAAATATTTTTTTTGTTGACTTGTGTAATTTATCATGATAATTGCACTTTTAATTATAGGTAGTTACAACTTGCTAACTTTAACAGGCTATCACATTAGTATTAATTAATAGTATAATAATAATTCCAATTTAATTTAAAAAAAAAATAATTCATTAAAATTACAAATTAAAAAATATATAATTTTAAAACAAAAAAATCAATAATAACTAATTTAAACAATTAATATGTACCTATTATGTTTATATTTATATTTATAGCATAAAAATTAAAAATTGAGAAACAGCATGCAATCAAATTAATAACAATTTTTTTTTAAAGAAAGAAAGATTAATATTGAATTTGATCAAGATAGCAATTAATTTTTTTTTTAAAGGCGTTAAATGTGTCATGCAAAATGTCTACCCCCCTATTTTCCGAAGTAATGCCATTATAGGTTCTAGCTATTCGGTTAAGTGGCGCATTTTTTCCTAGGTTCGTTTTATGTTTATTAATTCGAAAGAGGGCAATTTGCTTTCTAGAAGTTCTCACTGGTAAATTAAAATTTACTTTCGACAGTAGAGTCGGGCAATCGATTCTGTTATTTAGCAGCTTGGATAGAAACATTAGATCTAAAAGCTTTCTTCTTGCGTTTAGAGATAGCTGACGAATATGCTTTAGTTTGCTTTCATATCCTGTGCAGCAATTAGGAAACCTGAACCAATATGTTAAGAACTTCAAAAACTTTTTTTGAATACGTTCAATTCTATCAACATGGACATTGTATTGAGGCGACCAAACAACAGAACAATATTCCAATCTGCTTCGGACAAAACAATTAAAAAGCAATAATACAGTTGTGATTTTATGGAATTCCTTTGCATGTCTGAGAATAAACCCTAATGACTTATAAGCTACTTTCGAGACATAATCTATATGTGAAGTAAATTGCAGTTTTGAATCCAAGAACACCCCTAAGTCGCAGACAACATCCACTTGGGCTATAGTCACATTCGATATTTTATATTCATAATTTATCTTTTTCTTTTTACGTGTAAACTGGATGTAATGACATTTTTTTGCATTTAGATTCATTTTATTAGCCTTACACCATTTATATAGTTCATCTAAGTCATTTTGTAAATATATCGCGTCATCATAAGTTTGGATTTTTCGAATCATCTTTAGGTCATCGGCATACATATATATTTTTGATTACTTGAAAATGTTTGTTATATTATCTATAAAGATATTAAACAATATAGGTCCCAAAATTGATCCCTGTGGTACACCTGAGTTAGCCGTAAATGAAACCGACTGAGATCCATCGATTACAACAGTAGACGATCTTAAGCGTAGATACGACTCACACCAGCATATTAAAGCATCGGTTACATTAAAAGACTTTAATCGTTCAATTAATATGTTATGGTTAACTTTGTCAAATGTCTTTGAGAAATCAGTGTAAATAGCGTCTATTTGATCTCCACCATCGATAACTTCTGTGATTTCACTAATATAAGATATAAGATTAGTATTAGAAGATCTTCCTGACATAAAACCATGTTGATCCTGACTTAGATTATGTCTCACCATACTAAGCAAATATTGATGCACTAGACTCTCAAAGACTTTTGACGCAGTTGACAAAATCGAGATAGGACGATAATTCTCTATAGATTCTGCATTCCCACCTTTTAATACTGGTACTATTCTTGCTTCCTTCCATTTAACCGGGAACACTCCTGTTCTCAGAGAAGTGCTATAGATCAAATGCAAAGGAAAAGACAGTTTGGTTGCGCAACGCGATATAAACACAGGATGGATATTATCAGGACCGGCGCCCTTGGATGTGTCAAGTCTTTTTAGTTTTTTCTCGACATCAGCTTGAGATAGAAAAATATTTCCCATATATGAATGGGGATTTAAAGTATTGCAACGCGACGCACAGGTGTCTATTTCATAGACTGAGGAAAAGTGTTTAGCAAACAAGTTTGAGATATCCTGTTTATTGTTTGCGACTAGATTGTCTAACACCATGGTTGCTGGATAAGAGCTACTTTTTTTACGCATATTTTTCATATGCGTCCAGAAGTACTTCGAATTCCTTGCTATTGCATTCTCGATTGATGTAATATAATCATTGTAGGATTTGTTTATGAGTTTATCGCAGTCTCTCCTCAAGTATTGAAATTCTAGTCTATCTAAAGGGTTGTTAAACTGTTTTATTTTACTATAATATTTGTATTTCTTTTTAAGCATATGAATAAGTTTATTAGAGAACCATACTAGGTACATCCTGCGTGTCTTTTGCGATTTTGGTACATATTTGTTTATAATCGAAAAAAGTATTGCATAAAATTTATTTAGCATTTCATTTTTTTATTTTTTTATTTTTTCATTTTTTTTAAATTTTCATTGACATTGTCCAAGCAATATTTAAATTCTTCAAGCCAATTCACTTTATCAAGTGATGCTATTATATTATCATAATCAGCCCTAAAATAATTGTATTTACTTTTTGAAAAATTACGTATATTTGTTTGCTTTTCGACCGGAATATTTATAGTTATATTCAGAGGGGGGTGATGTGGGTCGATTTTACGAATGGGATCTTTGCATTCACTTATGCTTACTATGTTGCTGCTCAGAACAAGATCAAGTATTTTGCCTGACGTATTTTTAATATAATTTAGCTGATATAGAGAATTAAAATTAACGAAGTCAGTGAAAATTGAACTTGATGAGCTGATTATTCACCAATAGATGTCAGAAAGAGTAATTTTTTTCAGTTTATGTGTTTTGTTGTTATATAAATGGCAACATTAGGACTACCCAAATGCCTTTTTATTATTTTTTCCAATAAAAAAAAAAATAAGTTTACGTTTTAATTGATTATCAATGAAGTTGATTATTGAAAACACGAATAAAACGACATTTTCTAAAAATACCTGGGCCACCGAGCTTCGCTCGGAGTTTTTGGTCAGAAGTACAATTTTCTTAAAAAAAAAGACAAAAACTTGAAGAAATACAAAAAAATAACTTAATTAAATCATACCTTTATATCCGACCGGGATTCGAACCCAGACACTTATTCAATCTTGCGCCTTGGCCGCTTGACCATGATGCTTATATCCGAGCGTGCGAAATTATCGAACATAATATTTTGCGTGGAATAACACAAAATAAAACCGCATGAAAATTCGAAAACACGCGTTTTCTCAGACATAAGACTAATCTAGATCGATTTATCGCCCCCGAAACCCCTTGTATACTTACTAAATCTCATGAAAATCGTATGAGCCGTTTCCGAGATTCAGGTTATATATATACTACACAAGAATTGTTCGCTTACATATATTAGATATTTAATGGCTTCTTGGAAAAAGACATTTATGCTGCTTAACACTGACCACATTATGCGTGATTGTAAGGTCAAGCAGTGATTTAAATTTTAGTAAGTTTTATTGACTTTTGATTTGATTCGCTTTTATTATATAGGTACCAAAGTGTTTTATTAGCAGCTGGCGTTATATTAACTTTAAAATTATATAAACATTTTACGCTAGTGAATTTTATAATAGTAGAGTTATATGCATTTATGTGTATAAGTGAATTTACAATATTATTTTAATTTGAAACGTTCAATATTCTGAAAATAAAATTTTATTAGTCAACGCTAACATTTTTTATTCAAGCACTGTGAACTCCAGTATGAAAAGTAGTCGTTTTTCATTGGGATAATTCTTATTTAAATAAAAATCTACTTCTTTACTTTAAGAAATAACTGAATATGTAGTTTCTAAATAGTGCCTTTTTTAAAGAAAAAATACAGTAATTGTTATACATTTAAATAAAGCAATAGGTTACGTTATAATTTATAAATTATATCTCAGCATACCTCTATTAAATTTTGTACTGTTATGTTCCCGGATGAAAATTTCCTTCCATTGTTCGGAGCAAGATGATCATCACAAACTAAACTAACGTCTTCGAAGATTTCACGTCTAAAAAACAGTAGAAATAAGTAGGTATAATACCTATGTTTGATATTTTATACATAAAAACAGGATTTAACTAACTACTTACCCCCGCTTCACTTAGATGCGTCTCTACTTGCTTAACAGCCCGTGTTACCCTATGTGCATACATATACACTATATATGTATATCTGTGTACCATATTTAATACACATCCGTCCAACCATTTCAGGGCGAAGGAGTTTTTTTTTTATAGTTGGGAAATCCTATTACGGATACCACCCGACTTCCCCCGGGGTGGTTATGTGGAGATTCTCCGGCTAATGAGACGGGCATACCCACTAAAACCCAACTTTCCCCCTCTGCCGCCATGTGGGACGCCACGGGATCGCTCACGCATACAACCGCGACGCCCCGACGGTTGGCCGAAGCCACCAACCATGAGGCCGCCCCAAGCGGGACAACCCCATTATGGGAAGACTTACAACCCAAGAAGTGAGGCCGCTCCTAAGTCCACTCTGCTGATCAGAGAAGTACCCGGAGCAGCCCCACAACACACAAACACCGCCCACCGAAGTGGGCAACCTGCTAAAATAGTTCCCCACCCAAATTGGGCAAAACCCCCTCCGAAAGACGCCCGAAAACGAGCCCAACCATAAACGGCTGCAGGAGAAGAGAATGCGACAACGCCGACACTCCCCTTCTCCTGCAGCCCAGGGCGAAGGAGTGACAAATAACATGATTACAAATTTTCGCACTTAGAACGCACACGCACGCACGCACGCACGCACGCACGCACGCACGCACGCACGCACTCACGCACGCACGCACGCACGCACGCACACACACCAGTTTCATATCCTTTATTAGAGAAAAGATTAATTCCCCATACAAAGTTCCACCCTATTTCACTTCCATAAGGGATGATTTCAGGGGTGTACTCCTTCCGGGGTAACTATCCTACGTCATTCCCAGGGTCTCAAACTATGTCCATACCAAATTTCGTCTAAATCGGTTCAGCGGAATAAGCGTGGAAAGGCAACAGATAGAGTAACTCTCGCATTTATACATTAGTATGAAAGTACCATAAATATTAAATTATATTTGAAAGTAATGGTACTATTAAAAAATCTCACTTATTAAGGTAACTTTTTAGTAACTAACGCAAAAGTAAGCAACTTTAATATTGTCCTTAATCATATTAGTGTAATGCATTGTAAAGCGAGTTTGATGGTCTATAATTTAGCCATTATAAAAAAGCATTTTTTATGCAAAGTTTAAAATATTTGTATTTTACATTAAATGTGTAATTATTTAGTAATTTTACAGACTCCAAAACATACATTCATTCTTACATAAAGTTCCATTGTGCTATAAGTGTATATTACGATAGAATAAATGTTAAAAAAATAATGGAAAAGCTACCTATAGCTTATAGCCATATTCATATTATTATTAGCAACACAAATAAGATCCGCATATGATATATAGAAATTTTAAAACATATGATATAAAATACCTATACAATATCTTAAGATGTAGGTATGTAACACCAAAGTTCGAATGTTCTTATTAAACTTTCAATTATGTTATAGTAGCGAAAATAAAAAGCGAAATAGAAAGTAGAAGAACAAAAACAAATCTATACCTCGAGAACCGTATATTTTTCCGGGGTAAAAAGTAAATGTGTTATTCCAGACTATAATCTATGTCTGTACCAAATTTCATCCAGATCCGTTCGGCCGTTCTGGCGTGAAAGAGTAACAAAACAAACATCCACACATACTCACAAACTTTCACATTTATAATAATTGTATAGATTTTACAGATTCTGTGCCAATAAAATCCTATAAGTAGGTATGTACTAGGGCTTTCATCCCGGGAGTCTCGGTCTCGAAAATTTCGAGTCTCGACGATTTTTTCGAGTTTTCGAGACTTCTACCTCCAGTCCCGGGAATAACGAGCCTTTCGAGACATAAGTCGAATAATTAAGATTATTCAAAAACTTACTAAATCACCAGTATTTTTTATTCCATTTACGTGGTGGCACTGTAAAGTGAGACTTACGATAAGACCACAGAGGGAATAACTAAACCATGGCTATATATATAACTATTTAATATTTATCCCCTATCTAACTAATACTAGCGTAGAAGCAAAGAGGGTTAATTTTGTAATAAAATCAGATCCTCTCCGTCTGAAAGTATATACATTAAATACTCTTTGTTTTTACATGCCCACTGTAAAAATGAAAAAAATCTCATAAACATTAGATTATTATTATGAAATTGGCGTTTCGTCGAACTGGCTACTTTGATCTCAAATATCTGGCGTTTGGTTAGGAATTCCAAATTCTTTATTTCAAATTTAGGCTTGTGTATTTTTTTTGCGAATTTATATATTCATTTGTTGTCGCGCCTTTTGATTTTTCTTTGACATCATACATTCTGTTTACAATACGGAAAGCTTAATATATCGCGTTATTAACGAATACGAGTTCCACCGTGTCACCAGCGCTGCAGAAACAGCTCGAAGGATTAATGTGTATGAGGAAGCTACTGTAAAAGAAAACATGGTTTTGGTTCCAATGTTTTCGTTCTGGAAATTTAGACCTATATATAGAACAAACCACGTGGACGGCTGGAAGTCGACCACAGCAAACCACGTCAGAGTTACCGGCAAGCTTCGTGTGAGTGATAAAACAATATGAATTTAAATAAATTGGAAAAGTGAAAAAGCTCGAAAAATGGGTACCGCATGAATTGAGTGAAGCACACCAACGAACACGCGTCGTGCTGCGTTACATTCCTCAACCGTCACAATATTGAGGGAATTTTGAATCCTGTTCAATCATTGGAAATGGTTGAACCTAGGAGAAATCCTGCCCCAAGCGAAAGTTGACTCAAAAAAAGGTACCTACTGGTAAGTGTCTGGTGGACCACAGTGCTGGTGCCCCGTGCCATCCACTTCAGCCTCCTTAGATCGGGCCAGACGATTATTGTCATATTATCTGTAGTGACAACGATTTCAAACCATGATGGAAAAGCTAGCCGTTAAAAAACCGAGACTGGCCAATTGCTCTAGCCCACTGCTGTTTCAGGACAACGCTTGACCACATACTGCATAACAAACAGTCGCTAGATTAGATGAGCTGCTATTGGAATGTCTCCAATAACCGCCATACTCCCCGGACCTTGCTCCAATAGATTAGCATTTTTTCCGCTATGTGGACAATTTCTTGCTGGAAAAAAAACAATTCCGATGAGGCAATGAAAGCCACCTTCAGGTTTTATTAATAATCGCTCCCACAATTTCGTCAGCAGACGAATCAATGAACTACATATAAAATCGCGGAAGTGCATAGATGACAATGGTACATACTGTGTGACTGATTAAATATAGAATTTAAATATTTTTTTCGTTGTATATTTTTCCATAAAAAACGCCATTTTCATATGTAAGGGCCTAATAATTGTTAATTTTACTTGTATTGAGTTTGTAAGAGTATGGTTAGTAAAGTCCTTTATTGAAATATGTACCTTCTATCGACTGTCTAACTGCCCAGCCTATGAGTATGAAACCATTTTTGGAGTAGTCTCGAAAGTCTCGTTTTTTTCCCGGGAATTTCGAGACCACACCGAGTCTCGATTTTTTTTCCCGGGACTCGTAAATATAACGAGACTGAAAGCCTTAGTATGTATCTACTTAAAAGTTTATAACAATACGGAGAAACAAAATGTTAGCGATATTACGATTAAAATATTGATCTTAGTACTTACTCTTCATCGGTCAGGTTTCCATATGTACTCTCGTTATTGTAGAGATGGTAATATTTTGTAAAATTAAACTTAGTTTGCTGTGATTTTGTTTCGAAGCACACCGTTACAGCTGGATAAGGAATCTGGATATAAAAAATGTTAATGTTTCAAAATTGAATTTTTAACTCATTCATGTATACATATAATAAAATTCTAACTTAGTCGAATCTGTACATTAAATACTTTTTGAAAAATCATATTATTGAAATAGTTATTATTATCGATAGGTACATATGCCGAATCTATAGTATTCACAATTTTTGTCTCTCTGGGAACGCATCACGAGAAAACCACTGGACAGATTTTGATGAAATTTAGTATGATGATAGAGAAATCTGTACTGTACGTTAATATATTTTGAAAAAGCTTTTTAGCTATAGATTAGCATAAAGGTGTTTGTTAAATACAAAAAAGTAGCTTTATCGTGATTTTATACACGACATTAAAAAAAACGCATGTGTGTACTTATGTACGCACGTAATAAGTTATACTTCTTTGGCGTAACAGAATAAAAATAGGTAAAGATTTCATCCCGTATGTCACAACTCTCTCTTTGTAAAAGGAATGATAAATTAATAAAATAATTAAATAAGGCGTATTAGGCATATTGCAATCAAATATTTATATAATATCATTTAATTAAGGAAACAATATAATATCATATAATATCACTTGTCAGACAATAACAACGGTTACCATGGCAACAAGCACATCGTAAAAACTTTACTCTATTATTTTTTCCAAACGTCGAAAAAAAATATATAAATTCAAAAATATTTAGAAAATTAATTAGAATACTATATTTTATTTATACCTGCCACACTGGTGTAGACTTTTCAGCAAAGCTTACAATCACAGGGCTTTCATCCCATTTTATCCAAACTCTACGTATGAGACCAGAGCAGAGTATCACACAGCAAATAAACATAAAAAGCCAGAAGATTCTAAAAAAAGCTATTAATTAGTATTCTGTCTAGTTTATTTCTGTAACAAAAATAAAATAGGTCTAAAATCTAGATTCATCGATCTACTCGGCAATTTGAAACTACTTTTTACACGTTTTATTTATAAGACTAACGTGTCCTGCTTGTTACTTTACCATATTTGTCAAATGTATATATATATATATATATATATATATATATAATTGCTATTTCGTAATATATATTATATATATTATACTAGCGGCTCACCCTCGCTTCGCTCGGGTTCGTCGCTAGGTACGTTTTAAATAGATATAAAAAGAAAAAATCTTTCTTTCTCACATTTTAATTATATGTTTTAATACTTACCTATTCCTTTCTTTTATATATATATATATATATATATATATATATTATATATATATAGGTATATAGGTATATGGAATCGGGACATCGCTCACTTTTCAACCAAAGTTCGTTCCTTGTCTCCGATATATTTCAAACCGTGTAAATTAGAGTTGGCAGTATAATCTATCAAGTATTGTTTAAATAAACTTATTGGTTTCTTCTTTGTTTTTATATTTTCATTTCCAATCGTTTGTTCTATTTCTTCGAAGTTATTTTCTGAAATGTTTCCAACGCTCTCGGACCTAAAAGAATGTTACAAAAGGCCTTAATTTTTACTATAAGTACAATAAAATCTCGGTGTCGTTGCTCTGAAATATCCATTCAAGCACATTGTGGTATAGTAGCATTTATCCGTGTCTTTGCTAAGTGTAAAAGCTTTCGCAAATATTTTCATTAAATCTATACTAATATTATAAAGAGACAGAGATTCTTTGTTTTAACGCGCTGATCTCAGGGACTACTAATCCGATTTGAATTTTTTTTTTTGCATTAGATAGCCCGTTTATTGAGGAAGGTTATACTTTATATTTTTATTATAAATGCGAAAGTAACTTCGTTTGTTTCTTGACGAATGACCAAACGGTTGAACCGATTTAGATGGGAATTGGTATGGAGATAGTTTGAGACCCTGGGAAGAACATACGATAGTTTTTACCCCGGAAATCATCTCATAAGGGAGTGGAAGTTTGTATGGGGAATCAATAATTTTTCACACTCTTAACAGTCAAAACGTACCTAGGGACGAACTCGCGTGACGCGAGGCTGAGCCGCTAGTAGGCTATAGATATACCATATAATATATACTTAGTCTATCTATTCCAAACTAACCGTTAAAACGTACCTAGTGAGTCGCTTGTGTAATACATAATATACTAGTATCAAGTATGTAAGTACATTTTATTATTAAAAAAAACATGACTTACGAAAAATATTTTTCTAAACAAACAAACTATACACATAGAGTGTACCTAATTATACAGTAAAACAATAAATTACCTTGAGTGTCTCTTCATGTTGACCACAAGTGACTGACGTCTCTATTCCTAATGATCTTTTGATGAGTATTATTGTTGGGGCTCGGTTCATTTAGAATGAGATAAACCCATTACTGTCATCCCATGGGATACCAATCTGCCTATTCCGAAATAAGAAATAATTCGAAGAATGACACTTTTCTTAATGTTATTGCATAAACAAAATATGACGTAACCATTAGTTTTGGAGTAAATTGAATTAAAGGAGTCTGGAAATTAACTAACGTAAAATAATGACGAACTGATAAACCCACACGTGTACATTTGTACAATATTATAAAATTATATATCTAATGTTATAAAAATAAATTATATAATTATAATATATAGTACCTACCTACTATACTATTATGCATCTTGACGTAACATATAAAATCCATACTAATCCATACTAATATTATAAATGTGAAAGTGTATTTGTTTGTTTGTCCTTCTTTTACGTCGAAACAGAGTGACAGATTGGCGTGATTTTTTTTGTGTGGAGATAGTTGGAGGGCTGGAGAGTGACATAGGCTACTTTTACCGCGGGAGATTATCTAATTCCCACAGAAAAATACGCTATAATACAGTCCAAAAAATATTTATGATCAAAATTACTTGAAACTTGGTATTAATACTCTTCAATAAAATAAACACGTGATTTAACATATTTTTAAATTCATCCTTTATGGTGGTAAAATAGGGGATGAAAGTTAGTATGAAACTACCTTTTTAGAGATTTTTTGTAGTTTTAGCGCGAGCGAAGCTGCGGGCTCTGCTAGTAAGTATATAATAGTACATATCGTCGATATTATGAATTATATAAAAAATATATAATAATGTATAACTAATTAATGTATAATTATATACTTAAATAAAATATAAATAAATATTACTAGCGATAATGTAAATAAAATTTTGATCAATGCGACCTGAAAAAAAAACTTCTCATATTTTCTACTATTGAGTTGGTATCCTCGCACGCATCACGCCAAAGCAAGCAGTACTTTTCAAAATGGTCGATTGAACGGACTACGGAGCCTTTCTGTAGTTGAAACATTCGAAGTTGTACTAATATGCCGCATAATGCGCTTCAGTGCTCTAATTGGAAAACAGGGTGTCTACACGTATCTAATCTATAGGTTTTATTGGTGACTACACTACATAATACATGTCTACTTTGTGTATGTACGAAATCGTTGTTCACAAGACTGACTCGCACTTGACTATTTTTGTTCTATTAATAATCTCATAAAAAAAGTAGTTTCCAAGTAGTAGCTCAAGGCCGTCTTTAACCTATTGGAGGCCCTGGGCACGTGAGGAGGCCCGTATAGATAGATAAGCAAAATTCTAAAATTATTCAACAATGGGTATCAAATTTTTTTTATTGTTTATTCACGTTTTAGTTAATTTTTAAAATAATATATGTATATAACGAATCATTGGTACAAACAGAACTTATATTATTATTAACAATGACGTCAGCCATGTTGGACAGTTGGCATTGCCATTTGCTTTATCACACATTGAAAATAAATAAAACAATCTAGATCTAGAATAATTAAAACTTTATATTTTTCCTTTATTATTAAATTACTAATTGTAATCAAATAAATCATTACTTATAATTTTTATTATTAACCAAATACAATCTACTCAGAATTTTAACTAACAAAATAAAATCTTTCCTTACCATTTCCACTCTCAAAATAAGATTTTTGGTCGAATTTTTATTATTATTCAAATTAAATGTACTCCGAATTTTTACTATAAACAAAATAAAAACTACTCACACTTTTTTAAGAAAGCCGTCCACACACTTACCACACCCTTTTTATAATAATACACAATCCTTCTAAAATAGCCATGTGTTTACTCCATTTTACAATTTTTAATGATGGCGTTATGAGAACTCACCGGGCCCCGCTCTAATCAATACAGCAATCATTTTGTAATTACTTAGTGTTTTTGATTACAGTTAATTGTAGTTTTTAATTTCTTTAAATTATAAAACTATTTCTTATTTAAATTTTAGTTAAAACCATCAAATTAAAATACTTAGTTTGACTTAATACTTTCTTATATTTACGCGAATACTTGACATTTTAAATAAAACTATCTTTTTGGATTTTTTCGCGAATTTATTTTGATTTTTGGTTTGGTGGAGAGCTCCCGTGACCATGATTGCTGTAAAATTCGAAACGTCGGGAACCAAAAATCAAAATAAATTCGCGAAAAAAACCGAAAAGATAGTTTTCTTTAAAATAGTTTGACTTTTTCACATCAATTCTAACTTTATTACCCAGTTTACTTCACTAAATTAAAAAAAAATTGTAATATCAATAGATAATTATTTATAAAATCAAGTTTTAAATTTAGAATAACTTTTTATTTTTGTTTGTATTAACAAACTTAAATAAATTATTGCTTTAAATTAAATAAACAAAAATATTTTGTAAAAACCTATAGACAATCACTTATAAATTAAGACATTAATTTAGAATAGGTTTAAACACTACCTATTACTTATGGAAAAATAATTACAATAGTTAATTATCAAATATTTGAAGAAACAAGCGCTCTTCTTTTTATTAGTATTTTAATTTTACATAAATAAAATGTTAGCATAGTGTCATGTATTCATTATTTTTTACTAAAATTAATCATAAAATACAGTTAATAATTTAGATTTTGACTGATAAATTAAGTAATTATTGTATTAGTCTTTTGTCAACTTGGGCAGCTCTGTGTCGAAACGGCCATTCTGCGAGACGGTGAGTGCTCAGCAACAGTCACGGTTCTAAAATTGAAATGATATTATTTAAACTAGGTATCCACTCTTTTACCTTTCAAAAACAAAGTATATATTTTTTTATTGACCACATAACATAGTCAACATAGATATCAGGAAGTTTTTGCTATAGTTGCAAGTTATAATTATTCATATATACAATAAAAAAATGAACAAGTAAATTATAATTTAATTACTTATTTAGTAAATATAATTTACTATTCATAGGAAAGCAAGTAAATATTTTGTATCATTTTAGTGCATATATACACTGTATTACATTTTCCTAAAAAAACTGATACTGTGGTACTAAGCGGTCATGAAAGCTGTGGTCCGCAGATGTTGTGGCCTAGGTATTGTTTTTAATCGCTGCTTCGTATTTTCTGCATCTTTAGCCATTTTCTTAAATACATGTTGTTCAAGCAAATCAAAGTCAACAGATTCACCATCAAGGTTTAGTAATCTCAAAGCTCAGCTGGAACACAGTGCTGACGACGTGTCAAGAGTCAGTGGAATTACACCTGGTACACGATAACGAGTGAAATTAAATGCAAGTTGCAGAGTTTCTAGTGCAGTTTTGTAATTTTCGGTTTTATAGTTTTTAATCATAGTCAAAGCATTTTTTAACATACATATAACTCTCTCCGCTTGTCCATTCGCTTGGCTGATTCTTGGAGGTATAACATCCACATTGATACCGTAATGATTAAAGTAAGATTTAAATTCACCAAGAAATTCTGGACCTCCTTCAACAACCACTTGTATTAGCATACCAAAAAGATGAAGAATACTTTTTAATGCTGCTAGGCTGCTACCTTCGCTCTTGTCTGCCGAATAATTACGTAAAACATACTTTATAAAAACATTATGACTATAACACTCATGATATTCTTCAGAATATTTTGTACCCTGTTTACTCGTGATGTCCATGTGAATGACTTGAAATGTTGCAGTAGGCTTTTGAATAGGATGTTGTGCTTGAATGAGTCATGATGTTCTGCACATAATACAGTTGGCAATAAATTGTCTTATGATAGAGTTCATTTTGTCAAACCAGTAAGATTCTTTGAGTTTTTCTAATCCTTGGTGATGAAATACAGTATGATATAAGTTAATGATACTCCAATGGCAAGATTTAGGAACCACAATAGCTGTACGAGTGCCAAGTATAAAATTGTTAACAATTCGCTTGAAACTTGGGTTATCTTTAATTGTAAAAAATAAGTGGGCGCAACGATTCACTTCTCTGCTGTTCAATCTGTACCCATTTGGAATCTCATGTCATAATATTAACCATTATCTCTGATGGATTTCTACTAAAAAGTCTGCATGCTGTAATCTTCCCCCTTTCTATATTCTATTCCGAAATAATAATTTTGAAGAAAGCCTTCGGCGTCTTCAGCTCATGGGAATGATAACAGATCTCCGTGTCAGTCATCCGTTGACTCATATAAGCAATTAGATGATGGCAGCCTCCGATGATTAGTACGGCTCCATAGCCGAAATATAGAGTTCTACCGGTGCATCTTCCTGAAATAGAGAAAGAGCAGGAGCTGTAGACAAGAATTGAATAATATGGTTTCGAGATTTTTCGTGACGATCGTTCCATTCCCATTTCACATCTTTCTTTGGTAATTCATATAATGGAACCATGATACGAGAAATTGGGAATGAAACGTCTAAAGTAAGCAAGGCCATTAAATTGTCTTACTTGTTTAACCGTTTTTGAAAAAGGCGCTTTCGTTAAAGCCTCCACTTTATTTGGGCTTGGACTTACATGACTATTCGATATAACATTGCCCAAATATTCAATGGAGCATTTAAAGAATGCAGTTTTTTCAATATTAATTGAAAATCCAGCCTCCTGTAGAACAATAAATATTCTTTCTAAATGAGATAGCCTTTCAAAGAAATGTTCACATTTCGAGAGTACATCGTCTACATAAACTTGACAAACTTGCTCTGTTATTTACTACATAAATTCCTAATAAATAAAAATTTGAAAACCTATACGATTACTATTAAAGATAAAAAAAAAACCCAATCCATTAAGATTTAGATGTGAGCTTATTTTTAATTCTAACCCACGCATCATTTATACCAAATTTTTCATTTTGTGGTCGGGGTTATGAGGATCCCGTATAAATTATAATACTCTCCGTTAAAAAAATAAAATCGAATAAACTCCAATATTCTTTCATTGCTCCAAACCATACTGTGGTTGCGTCGTCACTTTCCCGCCAAAATATCACACGTCCGTTCCGCTCAAAGTCTGGTCTTCAACTCAAATGTGAAATGGCGAAACGTCATGCTTAGCCACGCAAGCGAATATTGTCGCACTAAAACCCTTTGATGTGCGCCAGTTTACCGACAGTGCCGCGATAATCATATGTCATCGCCCAAATACTACGCGTACGCGATGCGCCGAACTACTCGGCCACACTTGTGGCGCTAACACGAATATTCGCTGCGCTATCTTTATATATATAATTCTTCTGTGAGTGTGTATGTCACTGAACTTCTCTCAAACGACTGGACCGATTTTGATGCAATTTTTTGTGTGTGTTCAAGGGGATCTGGGAATGGTTTAGATTCACAATTTGAATAATAATTTTCATCAAAAAAATTATTAAAAAAAGTTTGAAATTTTCAAATTAAAGACGTGTAGACAGGACAACGTCTGTCGGGTCCGCTAGTACGACTATAAAATGTATGTATGTATGTACCTATTTAACCGTGTATTTATTATTAACATTGTTAGTTCTCGCTTTCGTCAACGAACGTTAAACCTGTTTCGAGATATTTAAACAGAACTATCTATGAATTTCTTATCTAATCAACAAAATAAAGAAAGGGTTAAGTATAGGAGACTTTGTCGCACGTTTGTAGATCAGGTTTAGGTTAGGTATACCCGGGTTTTCTAGTTGTATTTGTTTTTTAATATTTTCTATTTTTTTATGATGCTAATGTAAATAGACATATACTGTCGACAATATTTTAAGATATGAATATCTAATAGGTAAATATTATGTATTTTACTTATCGAAATATATTAGACTTGCTTTGCATAGGCTAGCACCGACTTCGAAAATATCTGATTAGGTATCTATTCTAAATGAAAACCCCCGTTTAGTTGTTTTTTACATTTTAGTGCCTGAAAGTCGGTTTTTATTTTATTTTTTAAAAGTTGTTATTACATTTAATACTTAAAGGACAGTAAGAAATATAAATACTACAATGTGAATTTTATTATTGAACTAAGTATATGCATTTTATTATTATGAACTTCAACTTTTCCGTTAGAGTAGGAGATAATAGACCTTTACAGACCAACCGGCGACGGACAGAACAGATAAGTATTAGGGTTCCATTTTTTCCTTTTAGGTAAGGGACTTAAACAAGTACCTACACAGTTTCTTGTACTTGCTAATAATTAAAAGTGAAATATGAATTTAATTAATCTCCAGGTGCAGAATTTAACGGTGATGAAGTGTCCCCTTATATTAACACTAGCGGACCCGACAGACGTTGTCCTGTCTACACGTCTTTAATTTGAAAATTTCAAACTTTTTTTAATAATTTTTTTGATGAAAATTATTATTCAAATTGTGAATCTAAACCATTCCCAGATCCCCTTGAACACACACAAAAAATTTCATCAAAATCGGTCCAGTCGTTTGAGAGAAGTTCAGTGACATACACACTCACACAAGAATTATATATATAAAGATATTACCTACTAGCGGCTCACCCTCGCTTCGCTCGGGTTCGTAGAGAATAACACTAATAGAGATCTATTAGTTCCCACGGGAACCCCACATTTTTCCGGGATAAAAAGTAACCTATTTATTATTCTGATGTATGACCTATATTATTGTAAAGTTTCATCAAAATCCAATCAGTAGTTTTTGTGTACTAAGCTGTGTAAATTACTATAGTTTTTTGACCGTTTCACGGGAACCCTTTAATTTTCCGGGAAGAAAAGTAGCCGATTTGTTATTATCATATATGAACTATATTATTGTAAAGTTTTATTAAAATCCAATTTAAAAAACTATTTGATTTTCCGGGATAAAAAGTATCTAAGATGTTGCCCGGGGATATAAGGTACCACCACGCAAAATTTCATTTAAATCGGTCTAATAGATTCGGAGATTAGCCCGTACAAACAGATAGAGAAACAAAAAATTTGAAAAAAATCCGGATTTGTTCTATTTGTCTTCTTACTTCCCCCTGACTCGGTTTTTAGCATTTTTTTGCTATGTACAGACATTCGACCTCTACTGTTTTCTTATAGGATAGAAGATATTATAATTTATAGTAAAATCGATTGTCGAATGATGTTGTCTAGTTAATTAAATATTTTAATACTTTCAACGTCAAGTCTTAAAAGGAATTTAGTCTTTACAGCACAAAGGAAACTTCTCCATTCTTCTACAATATGTGCTTGGTGGCAGAAGTCAAAGCAGAGCTGTCTATCGTAAAATGATTAGATAATACTTACTCGTAGATTATTCATATAAATAATCTAAGAGATAATAATATAATTTATTACTTATCTTCTTCACTAGAAAAACTTTTTAATAAAAAAATAAAAACCGACTTCAAACAAAAGCACTAAAAATTAAAAAATAACTGGTTGGTAGTTTTCATTTACTATACATACCTAATCAAATATTTTCGATGTCGGTGTGCTTTGCTTTGTATGGGCTGGCACCGATTTCGAAAATATTTCATTAGGTATATATTTAATAGGTAGGCTTTAATTACTTCGCCAAAGCACACCGACTTCGAAAATATTTGATTAGGTACGTATAGTAAATGAAAACTACCAATCAGTTATTTTTTACTTTTTAGTGCTTTTGTTTGAAGTCGGTTTTTATTTTTTTATTAAAAAGTTTTTATAATGAAGAAGATAAGTAATAAATTATATTATTATCTCTTAGATTATTTATATGAATAATCTACGAGTAAGTATTATCTAATCATTTTACGATAGACAGCTCTGCTTTTACTTCTGCCACCAAGCACATATTGTAGAAGAATGGAGAAGTTTCCTTTGTGCTGTAAAGACTAAATTCCTTTTAAGTCTTGACGTTGAAAGTATTAAAATATTTAATTAACTAGACAACATCATTCGACAATCGATTTTACTATAAATTATAATATCTTCTATCCTATAAGAAAACAGTACAGGTCGAATGTCTGTACATAGCAAAAAAATGCTAAAAACCGAGTCAGGGGGAGGTAAGAAGACA
Source organism: Brenthis ino (assembly GCA_921882275.1). Taxonomy (NCBI): domain Eukaryota; kingdom Metazoa; phylum Arthropoda; class Insecta; order Lepidoptera; family Nymphalidae; genus Brenthis; species Brenthis ino. The sequence goes on along the minus strand of OV170225.1, from coordinate 22,319,876 downwards.
AATAGAACAAATCCGGATTTTTTTCAAATTTTTTGTTTCTCTGTCTGTTTGTACGGGCTAATCTCCGAATCTATTAGACCGATTTAAATGAAATTTTGCGTGGTGGTACCTTATATCCCCGGGCAACATCTTAGATACTTTTTATCCCGGAAAATCAAATAGTTTTTTTAAATTGGATTTTAATAAAACTTTACAATAATATAGTTCATATATGATAATAACAAATCGGCTACTTTTCTTCCCGGAAAATTAAAGGGTTCCCGTGAAACAGTCAAAAAACTATAGTAATTTACACAGCTTAGTACACAAAAACTACTGATTGGATTTTGATGAAACTTTACAATAATATAGGTCATACATCAGAATAATAAATAGGTTACTTTTTATCCCGGAAAAATGTGGGGTTCCCGTGGGAACTAATAGATCTCTATTAGTGTTATTCTCTACGAACCCGAGCGAAGCGAGGGTGAGCCGCTAGTAGGTAATATCTTTATATATATAATTCTTGTGTGAGTGTGTATGTCACTGAACTTCTCTCAAACGACTGGACCGATTTTGATGAAATTTTGTGTGTGTGTTCAAGGGGATCTGGGAATGGTTTAGATTCACAATTTGAATAATAATTTTCATCAAAAAAATTATTAAAAAAAGTTTGAAATTTTCAAATTAAAGACGTGTAGACAGGACAACGTCTGTCGGGTCCGCTAGTGTTAATATAAGGGGACACTTCATCACCGTTAAATTCTGCACCTGGAGATTAATTAAATTCATATTTCACTTTTAATTATTAGCAAGTACAAGAAACTGTGTAGGTACTTGTTTAAGTCCCTTACCTAAAAGGAAAAAATGGAACCCTAATACTTATCTGTTCTGTCCGTCGCCGGTTGGTCTGTAAAGGTCTATTATCTCCTACTCTAACGGAAAAGTTGAAGTTCATAATAATAAAATGCATATACTTAGTTCAATAATAAAATTCACATTGTAGTATTTATATTTCTTACTGTCCTTTAAGTATTAAATGTAATAACAACTTTTAAAAAATAAAATAAAAACCGACTTTCAGGCACTAAAATGTAAAAACAACTAAACGGGGGTTTTCATTTAGAATAGATACCTAATCAGATATTTTCGAAGTCGGTGCTAGCCTATGCAAAGCAAGTCTAATATATTTCGATAAGTAAAATACATAATATTTACCTATTAGATATTCATATCTTAAAATATTGTCGACAGTATATGTCTATTTACATTAGCATCATAAAAAAATAGAAAATATTAAAAAACAAATACAACTAGAAAACCCGGGTATACCTAACCTAAACCTGATCTACAAACGTGCGACAAAGTCTCCTATACTTAACCCTTTCTTTATTTTGTTGATTAGATAAGAAATTCATAGATAGTTCTGTTTAAATATCTCGAAACAGGTTTAACGTTCGTTGACGAAAGCGAGAACTAACAATGTTAATAATAAATACAAGGTTAAATACGTACATACATACATACATTTTATAGTCTTACTAGCGGACCCGACAGACGTTGTCCTGTCTACACGTCTTTAATTTGAAAATTTCAAACTTTTTTTAATAATTTTTTTAATGAAAATTATTATTCAAATTGTGAATCTAAACCATTCCCAGATCCCCTTGAACACACACAAAAAATTTCATCAAAATCGGTCCAGTCGTTTGAGAGAAGTTCAGTGACATACACACTCACAGAAGAATTATATATATAAAGATAGCGCAGCGAATATTCGTGTTAGCGCCACAAGTGTGGCCGAGTAGTTCGGCGCATCGCGTACGCGTAGTATTTGGGCGATGACATATGATTATCACGGCACTGTCGGTAAACTGGCGCACATCAAAGGGTTTTAGTGCGACAATATTCGCTTGCGTGGCTAAGCATGACGTTTCGCCATTTCACATTTGAGTTGAAGACCAGACTTTGAGCGGAACGGACGTGTGATATTTTGGCGGGAAAGTGACGACGCAACCACAGTATGGTTTGGAGCAATGAAAGAATATTGGAGTTTATTCGATTTTATTTTTTTAACGGAGAGTATTATAAATTATACGGGATCCTCATAACCCCGACCACAAAATGAAAAATTTGGTATAAATGATGCGTGGGTTAGAATTAAAAATAAGCTCACATCTAAATCTTAATGGATTGGTTTTTTTTATCTTTAATAGTAATCGTATAGGTTTTCAAATTTTTATTTATTAGGAATTTATGTAGTAAATAACAGAGCAAGTTTGTCAAGTTTATGTAGACGATGTACTCTCGAAATGTGAACATTTCTTTGAAAGGCTATCTCATTTAGAAAGAATATTTATTGTTCTACAGGAGTTATTTTTTACTTTTTAGTGCTTTTGTTTGAAGTCGGTTTTTATTTTTTTGTTAAAAAGTTTTTATTTTTCCCTTTTAAGTGTAGACAGTAGTAGCAAAGTAAGAATTCTAAAGTGTTAGGCTTGTCAAATCAAACAAAATAAGCCCAAACTCAAAGTATCTACTTTAGTCGTTGAAGAGTTCCACCTATACACCTTCTGGCCTTACCATCAGATCAGGTCAACAATACCGAATCACTGTACTATCAACGGAAATAGAAACGCTTGCAAAGTTTCAAGTCAATATGACAATTAGAAGTAGGTTAAATTCATCATTAGCTATTTTTCCACCCTTAGGGGTGGTATTTTTTTTTTGAAATTTAAATGGGACCAATCTGGAAGTATACACTTTCAAACAACACAAAAATTGTCCAAATCGGTTAATAAATAACGGAGTTCTGAGGTAACAAACATAAAAAAAAATACAGTCGAATTGAGAACCTCCTCCTTTTTGAAGTTGGTTGAAGTTGAGTTTTGTGTATGCTCTTCGTTAAAGTAGAGCCATATAAGACCATTATTAAATTAAGTATATCTGCGTTTATCCATAAGTTCAATATTTGTTATTGTTCCAAACAGTAGAGCAGGTAGTAAATAAGTTGATATTTGCCTTCTTATAACCCTGACCTAAACCTTGACACCGTGAACTTGAGGTGCTCTTGGGCTTAAGGTATATAATATTATGTATGTATATTGTATAAGCCACTATATCACTCAATATTCTGATGAATAATATACTAATCTATACAAATATGTACCCTCGTAAATGCCTTCTTATAGTAAAGGTTTATGAGTTAGGTACTAAGCTTTTATTTGTGTGTTGACTGTCGATACTGGCAAGATTAGTTAGATTGTCGAATTGTGCGCGGCACATAGTTGCGTCGATTCGTCCGTCCCCCGCAACTTGATTGTGAATCGTGAGACAAGGGAGCGCGCGGAGTGCGACGCACTGACTGCTGTGCCGACTGCCGGCCGCGGAGCGCGGACCGGCCAAGCTGCCAGTCTTCGTAAGGTCGTTCGGTAGTAAACTGCGTCTGTGACGAGTGCTCAAATCTCAACCGCCCGAAAAGGCACATTTTTCAATCTTTATTTTCGCGCGTCTTTCTAAAATGGCAGCCACGGAAGAACTCAACGATATCCTTATGCGAAGGCAAGCTATAAACGATAAACTTGAAGAAGGCCTGGAGATCAAGCCGAAATATAAATTCGTAAACGTTTACACTGAGTTTCACGAATTCACCAGGAAAGAAATAAAACAGTACGAACAGACGTTCAACAAGTAAGTGAATAACATTACTAAAATATACTCTCAAGTCTCAGAGGCATATTATTTTGCTTGTTTTGCTCTTGGTCAGGTCGCAATCCTGACAGGTGTTTGTCGATGTCGTTTTGCTAAAACCAAGTTGCGGGAATTCTGTAAGAATAAAAGACATTATAAATTATTATGATTTATGATAAATAGGTGTTGCTTATCATTTGGTTTGTCAATTTACCCGTGTAATCACCACAAGTGGGTATTAGAATAAAAAACACCACTTATAGGTATTATGCCTTTTGAGCAAATCTATAATGTCATGTAACACATTTATTCATTTAATAATAAGTACTATATTTAGTCATTAGGATAACTATTAAGATACATATTTAAAGGTTAAGTATCCGAAGAAAGCATTATTTAAGGTACCTATCTAATATCCGCCTTCTTAGTACCTTATAAGCCAAACTTAAAAGCCGACTCACAGTCACGCTCACGTACATATTATAATAATATTTGTAAAGCCCAAGTTCATTTGTATTCAAGACATGTTTACTAAAATATGATTTTCTAATAAAGGAACTACCTTTAACTTCCGTGTATCAATCACATCGTCTGCATGTGATTTTTGAATTTAATTAAAAAAAAACGTTTCATCAGTGAAAGCAGTAATAATAGTTAATAAAATAGTTAAAATTTTAATCAACATAATTTATTAAGCAATAGAGCGACGCGTCGTGGGAGACAAAAGTGAACCGCTATTATGATATATAATTTACTTCATCATAACTTTCATGTCTTATAATGACATAAAAGAGGATTCACACGACAATCGCTTTATTGCTTTTTAATTACTTAATTAAAAAAAAAATTTAAGACGAATCATATGAGTATATTATGTGCCTACAATCTGTAAAAAGCGATATCAGTACTCAGGACCAAGATACCTTATTAAAAATGTATTTATACAGAATACGTATATAAATATTTTGGGTATTTTTTTTTTAAAAGGTTTCTACGGTTGAAAGGAAATTATAAATATAAAGTACATATTACAAAGTGTGTAAGATGATAGTGGTCGGACCAACCGTCTTAATGTCCCCAAATTGTTATAGTCTCAAGGAATTTTTATGAGTGTCAATTTGTAGAATAACAACACAATAGTTGAATAGACCATTAGGAAAGTACACACTAAGTATAGACTTTATGGTACACCGTAAGTATAGACTTTATGGTAAACAGGATCACGCTTTTTATGAATGATAAATAATATTTTTAAGAAACTTTTTTTATAAATGAGTTGCGTGTAGTTGCTGTTTTAGTGTATAGTACGACATTAAACACGGCAATAAATTGAGTAATTGAGATTATTGAAACGAGGGCAGATATGACTTATATTTTAAACGTGCTTTGTAAAATATAACAAAAATCTTGTTTGGAAATAAGTACATACATATATATTATGAAATTTAAAACGCACATGGACACGCAATTAAGTTATTAATTAAGAAGTAATATCCATTTATGTATTGCAAATGACGTATTGGTATTTTAACAGTCACATAACACACGTAATGTCGAGCAAATTATTTGAAACCACAATTGAGTCAGTAACCGCATTTAACTCGTACCTATGCCTATTTCAGTTAGGTATATTACCACGGTAATGTTATGCATATTACCGTGATATTACTAAAATGTTAGTATTTTCCTAACAGAAGTAGTAAATCTTTGTTCGTTACCATATAAATATTTCCACCATTAGTCGGTATAATAACAATATCGTATGCTCTACAATAATAATTCAATCACAATACGTGTTTGCTCAATGAGTCCATTCAATTGATGACAAATAAACTATTGATCTTTAGATTGCGAGTCCTTCCTTGGTTATTGGAAAGGCGGAAACAATTATTTATGTAACCTACCTATTCGTTTTGTCATACATTGACCGATTATATTGATTCATAATAAAACATGTGTGTGTTTAGACTTCGAACAATTATATTCATAAAATGATGTTTATTTCTTAATTACTCTTAATAGTCTTGTTTTTTTTAAATTAATAATCTCGTATATTGTCTTGTGAATCCTCCTCATTGTTTCTCGACAGAGTTAATTACATCGCTACAATTTTTTGTTTACTTTTGATACTTTAAATAGTAAATAGAAATACAATAATACTGTAATATATAGAAAAATAATTCTCATAAATAATTAATTATTCAAATATTTTTTTAGAATAATGCTAAAGATTTAGTGTTTTTCTTAAAATATTTTGCTATGCCAATTGCGTTTTTACGTTTCTTACTAAAACTTATTCACTCACTTCCGTTATTTTGATTAAAGAAGTGTGAGTCATTAGTTTACGTAGGTATAACTTTGCGGTAAGTTGGTCACTTTTACGCGTAATGTAAAATACCTGTTTCATTCATAAGTGTCAACAATTAGTCATACTCACAGCGTATATCCTACTTGAATTTAGCGGTTCGGTTATAATTCTAAAAACTGAGAAATAAAATGTTCTTTAAGTACTTATTATTTTTGTATCAGATTATTTATCTATCGATAATTTGTTTTCTTAAACTCGTTAGAAGCAAACAAAATTATAATGAATGTGAAATATTCTATATGTAAGTTACAATGAGTACTTCCTTGACCGACTGATTAAAGTGTGGTAGCGACGATAAATGCCTGTAGTCTGTAGTCGTGAGTTCGAAATTGATCAGCGTAGAGAGGAAGTGCGGCGGCGGTCGAGATATCACGCGACAAAATCAATGACGGCTGTCCTGCACTGACGTCGGGCTCATTTTAAACAAATAAAACATGAGATATGTTATTATAATCGATGTTTTAATATTGAATACATATTTCACTTCAATAGGAAATTACTGGATATAAAAGTAATATATTATTTGCCTGTTGTTATCGCTTGTACACATCGCTTGGGGGGTGAACGGGAGAGAAATACTGCCTAATTTAGAACAATCCGTGTCACGAATTATATTTACATTATTTCCTCTAATGTCGATTTTGCTAAAAATAAATACTTACATAGATCCGATCCTAATATAGTCTGTTTTTATTATTATATATCTGTTATGTTAAGCAGGATGTATAAAAGCGTAATTTACAATCCCCCTCTGAAACATCCTGTAAAATTATTTTGCAATTTTTCACTTACTATCTTAAAGATCACTTCTTACGTGAGGGGAGAACTCTTGTATGTTATAGGTACCTACTAGTTTTTTTATTTTAATATTATACATAAGTATTAAGTACCTAAGCTACAAATTTTATTATAGAAGTTTAAAGTGCAAAAAGTCGGTGTGCTTTGCTTTGTATGGGCTGGCACCGATTTCGAAAATATTTCATTAGGTATGTATTTAATAGGTAGGCTTCAATTACTTAGCCAAAGCACACCGACTTCGAAAATATTTGATTAGGTATGTATAGTAAATGAAAACTACCAATCAGTTATTTTTTACTTTTCAGTGCTTTTGTTTGAAGTCGGTTTTTATTTTTTTGTTAAAAAGTTTATATTTTTCCCTTTTTAGTGTAGACAGTAGTAGCAAAGTAAGAATTCTAACGTGTTAGGCTTGTCAAATTAAACAAAATAAGCCCAAACTCAAAGTATCTACTGTTAGCCGTTGAAGAGTTCCACCTATGCACCTTCTGGCCTTACCATCAGATCAGGTCAACAATACCGAACCACTGTACTACTATCAACGGAAATAGAAACACTTGCAAAGTTTCAAGTCAATATGACAGTTAGAAGTAGGTTAAATTCATCATTAGCTATTTTTCCACCCTTAGGGGTGGTATTTTTTTTTGAAATTTAAATGGAACCAATCTGGAAGTATACACTTTCAAAAAACATAAAAATTGTCCAAATCGGTTAATAAATGACGGAGTTCTGAGGTAACAAACATAAAAAAAAATACAGTCGAATTGAGAACCTCCTCCTTTTTGAAGTCGGTTGAAAACTTCTGAAGTTTACCTAAAAGATAAAACTAAATCTATACAATAAAACAGGAAAAAGATTGGTATACAAATGTACCTACGAGTATACAAACATACCTACTTTATCATATTTAAAACAAATTCGTCTGTTAATTATGTAAAACCTAATACGCAAATGTAATCCATTGTTATTAAATATAATAAATATACTTATACCACAGATTACATAGTACTCAACTTATAGTACTTATACCAAGCCATATGATTTATGAGTCATCGAATTGTACATTTTGTAGTATAAACAAGTGTCCGTGTAAATTTATATCAAAAGGTTATGCGTGTCATCAATTTAAAGTGCATTAAATCAACACCCTATTCTGTGGTATATCGAATGAACCCCAAAGTCCTGTTCACTTTAGATAATTAGGTAAATATATTAATATTTTATATTTACCTACTTAGTTAATATAAATAACTTTTTTATTTTCCAAAAGTATCTGTAGGTGAGAAAATTGAGAATTACCGTTTTTGCATTTTATGTAAATAAATAAAGATCCTTTGTTTTATAGGATATTTTTTTGTTATAATTGTTTATTCATCATTTATTAAACTACGTAAAACAGGCATATAACCTTATGGTAGGATGGAGGAATGATAAGCAGGAATTGCAGTCACGTTTTTTTACCCGAGATAAAAGCAGTGGAAAGAGGAAGGGGTGATAATATGTGGTTGGTTGGGCTCCAGTACTTTCGCTATCCTTGATATCCTCTTATTCATCAATCGAATGCAGCATTACGAGTTCCTTCTGCTAATTTTACGCTACTGGAAAAATATAGTACCTACTGAGAAATAAGAACGCAAAGTTTTAATAATGCCCTAATTGATTTCGACCACAGCGGCCAATCTAAGTTCTAACTTGAGACGAGTCAACTACGCAGGAGATCTTATAGAGCACAAATGTGCTCGCAGACACAAACTCTTATTCCTATTTATCTTAAATCCCGATGGGACGACAAAACTTAAATAAAATATGTAACTTTGCCAATTACCCATTTTATACTTGCATCACATAATATCAATCTAAATACATCAACAGTTAAGTATTACACTTTGATGAAAATCACTTTATCCAATTGAAACATTCAAGCAGTATATTAAAAACTTTATACAAATGATTGACGTCTTGGCAATGGTGCAACAGCAATTCTGATTTCTTCATCATCCCTTATTTACCGCAGTATTGTATTACATTATTTTATGATTCGAATATACATAATATACCTACGTATCCCATCTATAAATGAAAAAAAAAAAAACAATTTTGATATCATAAACAGGTAGTATTTCCCAAGTTAATCAAACAAAACACTGACAGATTCAGGGAAATCGCAACAATTTTATATAATTGCATTTGCGAAATCAATCAAAATACAGTTGCGGTCAATCAAACTATTAAAAAATAGGAAATTAAATGCTGCTCCACTGAAATAATTAAACAATAACAATTTGTTGGGAAATCGCTACGTTTCACAGGTAATTTATTCTGTGGTTTTGCAACATTATCTATGCTACCATTTGTCTGATTCACTTGCATCACGAGATTTTAGAAATTTTTCTTTCATAAATTCATAACATTTAAATATGTACATATAAATAATAAATATATATGTTAATAGGAATATTAAAGTATATTTAAGATTAAAATGTTTCAATCACCTTTTTTTTAACTTTTTAAATTAACTTTCCTGGTAACTTTCTTACTTGACACATAGCCTTTAGACATTTATAGGTTTCCTAGGAATAATATTTTTGCTCTTATACCTACAAAAGATTTGATCTAGATTCTAAAGAATGTAAAATTTATTGTTAAGTACAACAATCTATAGAAAAAACTATTAAATATTAATTTATAAGAAATAGAAGTAACAATATTTAACCAGCTGCAAAGGGGCATTAAGAATAATAGATTTTGGAAATATGCATAAGTTTATGAGAAATATGCAGAAACTTACTACCTACATTCAATTAATTTAAATAACAGAATCGACAAAGATATTAATATAATGTAATCATAATGTTGAAGAGTTGAAAATCTAGAAATAGACATGTATATTAATTAATATTTAAAATTGTAAATTCGGACTTTTTTTAAATTTATACAGATTATAAAATTGAAGTGTCTGTTTGTAATGTTAAAATAACAGCTTTTTACTAAATGCATAAGAAAATAAACTTATGTTATAAAGAGTAACTTAGGTTACTTTTATTTTGGAAAAAGAATTAGGTTTTCGTAAAAAAAAAAAACATACATACCTACCTATGGACGTACCCGACCGTAGCGAGGGTAAGACGCTAGTAATATGTATTTATAATGCAAATCCTGTCCTCTCTCTCCAAAAATGCCCCTAATGTTCAGCAACTATGTCTAACATTAAATGCGATACGAGAAAAGTGTTCTTGTTTACTAAATGTTAACTATCTGAGAAACTACTTATTACCTTTTTACTGTATATACTAGCTATTAAAATATCTTAATTAGACGTATCAAAATTCTTATTAAGTATCTACCAGCACTAGTTAATTAGCATTTTTTTATTGTTCCACTGATAACTCGTGCCTGAGGTGGCGCAGTTCGTTAGTCTCTGTAGAATCCATTTTATTATCTCTGACCTCGATTCTGGTAGTGCCATCGTTTATAGACTTCTTTATGACTACAATAACCTAATTTCGCTATTGATTACACCATCAGATTAGTAGTAAGTATTACAAATGAAAGGTATTTTATTATAATGCACAGTGAACATTTTTCATACTTACAACTTTTATTAAATAAATAGAACAAGCTCACAGCATCCCCTGAAGCATAGACTGTTGTTATTTGCATAACATAGTACCTACTACATTTGCCAAATTTTTAAACCATTCAATGGATGGTTAATTGTGATAACTACTATATACTATCACCATCCAGGTAAATTTCTAAGAAATTAATTAAAATTCTAAGAAAGCTATTGTTAACTGACACGCCGGCGCGGCGTGTCCGCGGTCGAGGAGGGGCTTTTTACATCAACTATCTAAAGAAATAATAAAATAGAAAAGGCTAAGCTTGTTAATAATAGATTTTATAATATATAGAATTGTATCCACCCCTTTTTAACTTCATATGCCATAGTCCACCGCGCTGGCCAAGTGCGGGTTGGCGAAATTCACATGTTATTCGAAAACTTGCTAGGTTCTTTTAGAAATGCTGGTCAAAACAAAATATTTAGAATGTTTTTAGCAATCATTTAAATAAACGTAATCCAGATTTCTTGCAATCGCTCACTTAAGACCAATGTACTTGCGCTTTTTTTTCGATCTTTTTGCCCTGTAGGTACCTACCTATAAAAACTTTAAAAAATATAATTAAAACTGACTTCCAGGCACTAAAATGTAAAAAATAATACCTATTCATATTTTCAAAGTCGGTGCCAGCCGATGCAAAGCAAATCTAGTATATTTCGATACGAAAAATACATCACAAATTGATGTATAATATTTTAACTATAATTAGAGTTCATACCTAATCATACTTACCTACCTATTAGATATTCATATCTTAAAATATTATCGGCTGGCACCGATATCGAAAATATCTGATTAGGTAGGTATCTATTGTGAATGAAAACCCCCGTTTATTTATTTTTTACATTTTAGTGCTTAGAAGTCGTTTTTTTTAAGTTATTAATTTTTTTCATTTTTAGTATTTACGTAATAAGCAGGTAATTTTTAAGAAGAAAGTTTTTTAATAACATATTTGATTAAGCATCATGTTATTTAAAAAAATAATTTATAGTTGATTTTTTTTAAAAACCGCTCGACTGATTTCTATAAAATTTAAATGGGACCACCTGGGAAGTATACCCTTCGAAACAAAAAAAATCCAAATCGGTTCAGGCGTTTTCAAGTAATCGGTGAACATACATAAAAAACAAAAAAATATTCCGAGGAATTGAGAACCTCCTTCTTTTTGGAAGTCGGTTAAGAAATGAAGTTAAACTTGACGTGCAAAGCCATAGAAAAAAGGTAGTACTTATTTATATAGCTTATTGCTTTTAATAGGCATTTAAAATACTCGAGATAAAATATCGCAACGTGTTTTACAAATTGCTCCCGCAAAGGAAGGATTGTTGATCGCTATAGAAACTACGTTTGGGGTATTTCGGTTAAATATATCTACTACTCATACATATATATATATATATATATATATATATATATATATATATATATATATACACACTCCGCGACAAAAGTATAACCCACCCCCCTAATTTTGTAATATCTAATATAAAATTATAATTTTATTAATATAATACTAATAGACAAAATTAGGTATTGGTAAGTATATTTTACAATCAATGTATTATTTATTAAGTGCAAAATTAACCAAATACAGATGATACATAAGTTTTGCGGTGCGACAAAAGTATAGCCCAGGTAAATTAAATATAAATAAAATTCAAGGGAAATGCAACGAAGAGCAATTATTTATTTAATTTAATATTTAGTAGATCCACCACTTTTACTTATTACTTCAATCATTCGATCTGGTAAACTGTCATATAACTTTTTAATTGTGTCTTGATTCATGTTTTGCCATTCGTCAATTATTACCGTTTTTAACTCTTCAACAGTGGTAAATTGTCTTGATCCTCGATAGACAGCTCGTGATAAATTTCCCCAACAATTTTCAATTATATTCAAGTCAGGAGAATAAGCTGGCCATTCAAGAACTTGAATATTTTTTTCAGTAAAATAGTTTTGAACTATTTGTGCACGGTGAATACTGGCATTATCGTGCTGAAATATAAAATTAGGACCAGCAATTCGCATTGCATGAGAATTAATCTGTTCATTTATTATGTCTATGTACCGTTTACTGTTCAATTTTCCAGTACAAAACTGGATATTCATTTTTCCTAAGTATCCAATTCCACACCATATCATAACACTACCCCCGGCTTGTCGTCGATTCAATACACATTTTTCTTTTCTTAAATCGTGAAAATAGTAATTAAAACCATCAGGTCCATCTAAATTAAACTTCTTTTCATCAGTGAAAATAACTTTTTTCCAATTCTTCTTCCATTGAATATGATCTTTTGCAAATTTAAATCTATCTAATTTATGTTTATCGGATGGCTGTCGTTTTCTTTGTAATTTCTTACGTTTTAGATATCGGCACCCATGTATAATACGTTGAACATTTCTTAAATTAGTGCTAACACCAGCCTCCACTGCAACTTGTCTTGCTGTAAGGGCAGAATTAGATGCAACTCTCAGAATTGACCTTTTTTCACGTGGTGTTGTTGCCCTTGGTCGACCAGTCCTCTTTTTTTTACCATAATTTTCAGGATCTTATAGAAAATTTCGCACAACACGATGACTTCTATTTATAAATTTTGCAATTCTGGCTTTAGACCAATTTTCAGAATACAATTTCCTAACTAAATTAATTTCACTTTCGCTTAAACGTTTCCCACGTGGCATTTTATATTAGAAGTAAATAAATGTCAATCGATTTTTTTTTAATACATAACAATTTACGAAGGACACAGAACATGTATCGACAGGAATTGACACTTCTAGCACATGAAAAAAATAATAATATAATAATTTAAAAATAAAAAAATAAATAAAATGAAGCCCCTCAAGCCAAAGTGACTTATGGGTTATACTTTTGTCGCACTATCATACTAACAATCCCGCCGTGACATAAAAAAAAACTTAGAATGTAATTGTACACATACTATAATACTACAAAAAATAAAAAAATAATAATGCAATAGTAATATGTAAAGGTTTATATAGTCTTAAATTGTATATTACAGAATAATGGGGGTGGGTTATACTTTTGTCGCGGAGTGTATATATATTATGTATTTCTATTTCCTGATTTCGCTTTTACAGCGATTGTAGATGTATTATAAATGATTAATGAAAACGTGTTCATAATTTGTATTAGCCTATTTTATTATTATGTCATTATTGAATTTGTTGTATGTTATATACATATAATAGACTACCGACTCACCGTCGCTTCGCTCGGGTTCGTCCCTAGGTATGTTTTAATTTTTTTGAGCAGAATCCTAATTCTTTTTCTAAAATAAAAGTAGTCTATGTTTATCCTTATAACATGAGCTATCTTCTAGTGAAAGTCCCGTCAAAATCAGTCTAGCTGTTTCAGAGCGGCCCGGAACAAACAGACAGACACTTCAATTTTATTTATCTATATATTAGATATCAATGTATCATATCATTCCAAATAGGTATGGTATAATAAAGCTTCGATTACATAAATAACTTTAGAATATAGACTGAAATGTTATCGCTAAGGTAGGTACTCCATACTCCACACTACCTTCCATACATTGAATGGTTTGCCTCTAGACAATGCAGTTCGTAATCCGCAACAAGCGTTACTTTTTGCGAATGAATACATTTCAATAGTGGATACCTATACCATAACATTCCGTACCTTTTGTGTAGACAACAGACCGAATACATTATACAATACATATAAACGAGGATAGGTCTCAAAAATTTTTGAGACCTATCCTCGTTTATGTTATAAGTACTTTTTTGTATACCTATACGAAATACTTACACCTATATTACGTACGTAATCACAACTTAAAAAATAAATCTTGCGTTTTGTTTTCCGAGTTTAAAATTCACGTCAGCAAAGCGGTCAAGTACGCAGTAAGATGTTTATTTTTAGTTCAAATGGTATTATGAAATTGCAAGTGAATGATTATTACCAGCAAAGGAATCTCAGAATGATTTATAAATCTTAATACTTTAAAATCCTCAAAATGCAATTTGCGTGTAAATTTTAATGTTTTGGATTAATGGCTTTAAATATTCGCGTAGTAATTTTAATTAGATACTTACTGTACGAGTAACTTATACATACTTTATCATACTTAGATACTTATAACTTTACAGTAGGTATACTTATAGATATTTTAATTAAAAAAAAACATTATATTTACATTAAATGCCCACTTCTACATCTACATACATATATACATATTATGTTTACTAAAATGATAACGATAATAAACGTACGTTAAAACGTAACGTTTTACCTTTTGCTATTTTAATAGGCTATGTACATATATTACACATAATCTGTTCACGCAGACGCGTTCCTCATGCTAATAAATGCCTTATAAATTATTATTATCTAATATAAGATAAGTTATAAGACCCACCCTAATTTTAAAGAAAATTCATCGATAACATAATTCCGTTAAAATCATATCTTAATACATTATTTTAGTAAGTACTTAATTATAAAAAATACTATATAAAGATAATATTCACACGTAATTGTAAAAGAGTTTTCTTTTAAAATTATTCATAATTATAATTTGAGCTTGCGCCATCTAATATATCGAATATCGATACTGGAAGAACGTACTTAGTACTTACTGAGATAATATAGAAACAAAACACAATACTTCATCACTTTAACATTTTATTTTGTCTTCCATTTGTTAATATTCTATACATGCGTATGCTTTCTCATCAAATATATTTACAGTAGCAATAACGGTATTGTTTCCAAAAGGAAACCTGGACTGTATGTTGCTGCGAGTATTTTAAATACTTTTTAGTTTTTACCTACAATAATTATGCCTATAGGTAATTGTACTTTGGAATATCGCGTAATACGATCTGTATGTTCGAGATTCTTTTTACTATTATGAATTAATTATTCATTCATAGTTTTGTTGAATAAACATGGGAATGAATAATGTAGGAACAGATTTGATACTTCTATACCTTAATAATATTCCAAAGTATATAAATGTGGAATAAAATAAAATTTTGCATTTATATTTGATTTAGAAAATATTTTTATAAATTTATTGTCATCAGATTGTAGAATACTGTGGTAAAAGTATTTTATGTTATTGTACTGTACAAATAATACAATTCGTTTAGTTATTTCGTCAAATATCGATATATTTTTCGACATTGTCAAGCACTAGTCGATGTCAAATGGACTCACTCGACAGTTTTGTCATTTGTTCTGAAAAATTGTGTGATAAATAACAATAAATGTAATAAAATAATGTATTTACAATTGAAAAAAAATACTGCTGCTTCCGCCGTTATAGTTTTTACATCATTTAACAGAACATTTAGTCATTTTTGGGAGATGTTTTGTTGACAAATAAGTGCTTGAGACTGACGCAAAAAACAAACGACCAAGCCTAAAATCTCCTGGTTACTGAGAAGACCGATAAAGGTACGTCCGCTTATATGTCTGGTCCAGTGGTTAATTCGTTCATGTTCTATACATATAATAAAATTGTAACTAAGCCAAACTTTACATTAAATATTTTTTGGAAATTCTTATTGAAATAAACATTATTATCGATACAGAGGCCGAATTTATAGTTTTTAGATTTTTTGTCTGTCTGTCCGTCTGTTACCGCATCACAGAGAAACCACTGGAGGGATTTTGATGAAATTTGGTATGGTGCTAGCTGGTTATCCGGGTCTACATATAGGATACTTTTTACTGCGGAAAAATGTCTCATTCCTGAGAAAAAATACAAAAACTGTAGTGTAATAGTATACTAATATGTAAACACAAAAATTTGGTTTTTTGTCATCTAACGCGGGCGGAGCCGCGGGCATAACTAGTAATTATATAAAATACTTACTCAAAGAAAACGTATTATCAAGCAATAAGTTATATTTTATTTCAAGATAACTTATTATAAACTGTTATTGTTGTTCCTTTATAACCTTGTTTGTATGTATCTATGCATATTTAATTAACGAATGCGTATGAAGTTATACTTGTTACTTGTTTGTACTTACAAGGTAAAAAGGAAACGGAAATTCAAATTCGGCAGTGATTTAAGAAATAATTATTCATGTTTGTTTCAGATTCGATGAAGGTCAAGACGGGTTTCTAGACCTCACGGAGGTTAAACGTATGATGGAGCGTCTGGGCGCGCCACAAACACATCTCGGTCTTAAAGCGATGATATCTGAAGTTGATGAAGATGGCGATAACAAAATCAGTTTCAGAGAATTTTTACTTATTTATAGGTATTTAATTGAAGTTAAATAATTATTGTAATTATTTTTTAAATGTTAGGTATGTGTTGCCTTGGCTAAGAGATTATGTAGGTTATTATATTCATTACAAAAATGTATTTATATTAATCTGCGTAAGATCCGATTCTGCTACCTCATGTCTGAGATGGATCAATTAGTAAAAAAAAACTTTTTAACAAAAAAATAAAAACCGACTTCAAACAAAAGCACTAAAAAGTAACAAATAACTGATTGGTAGTTTTCATTTACTATACATACCTAATCAAATATTTTCGAAGTCGGTGTGCTTAGCTTTGTATGGGCTGGCACCGATTTCGAAAATATTTGATTAGGTATGTATTTAATAGGTAGGCTTTAATTACTTAGCCAAAGCACACCGACTTCGAAAATATTTGATTAGGTATGTATAGTAAATGAAAACTACCAATCAGTTATTTGTTACTTTTTAGTGCTTTTGTTTGAAGTCGGTTTTTTTTTGTTAAAAAGTTTTTATTTTTCCCTTTTTAGTGTAGACAGTAGTAGCAAAGTAAGGATTCTAACGTGTTAGGCTTGTCAAATCAAACAAAATAAGCCCAAACTCAAAGTATCTACTATTAGCCGTTGAAGAGTTCTACCTATCCACCTTCTGGCCTTGCCATCAGATCAGGTCAACAACATCGAACCACTGTACTATCAACGGAAATAGAAATACTTGCAAAGTTTCAAGTCAATATGACAATTAGAAGTAGGTTAAATTCATCATTAGTTGTTTTTCCACCCTTAGGGGTGGTATTTTTTTTTGAAATTTAAATGGGACCAATCTGGAAGTATACCCTTTCAAACAAAACAAAAATTGTCCAAATCGGTTAATAAATGACGGAGTTCTGAGGTAACAAACATAAAAAAAAACATACAGTCGAATTGAGAACCTCCTCCTTTTTGAAGTCGGTTGACAATATAATGACGCGACGATCGCATAAAGTAGGGACATACCTTTATAGAAACATAATTACTTACTAAACGAGTAAAAAAAATCTGATTTATTTTTCTTGAAAGACCTCCCTTTATGTATTTCAAATTTATTAATTAAAAAAAGAACGATAAAATCGAGATCGAGAATCTTGATGTTGGTGTCATTAATACGGCGGTGGATACTGCTGAACATCATACCATTTCATCTATACGTATAACGTAATACTGCTATAAGATAGAAAATTCGAATCAAGTATTATAATTAAGTATCGGAAAGCTCAAACAGCTAAGACCTACGTAACATAGAAATCAACAGCCACGGAAAAGCCTTAAAGCGACATGTCTACTACCTTTTCTCCCAACTAGAAACGAGCCTAATAGAAAAGTTACTGAATAAAGTAAAGGTGTAACAGGCTTTATAACTTTTATGTGCCTATATGACATTTATATTTAAATCTAGCTGAATAGACTGCCATATTTGCCCTGTTCCAATTTCCTTTGTAATTTATGACTTTTGTAAATCTTGACGCGAAAAAAGCACTTAAATTTTTCCCAATTTCTTTTCCTAAAATTCTTATTTCCTATCGGACTTCGAACATTATAAAAAAACGGTCCAGCAGTTTACAGTGTTAGTTTAATGTCATTTTCATATAGATTTTTATATCATAACGTTTATACTTCTTCATAACAAATGGGTAACGAAAAGCCAAATTAAACAATATTATTAACGAATAACTTGCGTATATTACTTATCGTTATGTATGTTCTTTAATCAATGTGTACATAATACAACACAAACACACAAGTCAACATTTTAGTTAAAATGGTAGTATAGAGTCTTATTCTAGTTAAAATCGGAAAATCAAGAAGCGTCTTAGCAAATATACGAGTATCGAATACTAGAGACGCACCCCGAGCGGAGCGAGGTTAAATAAAAAAAAAATAAAAAGTATCCTTTATGTTGACCCGGATAACTAGCTATCATTATACTAAATTTCATCAAAATCTGTGCAGTGGTTTTCTCGTGATGCGTTTAGACAGACAGACAAAACGCTAGCTAATTCGGCCTCTGCATCCATAATAATGACCACTTCAATGAGATTTTCCAAAAAATATTTTAATGAACAGAATCGGCTTAGTTACAACATTATTATATGTATAGATGTAGTGTTTTTATTGATGAGGTAAATTATTTACAGGAAAGCTAGAGCGGGTGAACTCGAATCTGACTCAGGATTAGAAGCTTTTGCAAGATTGACAGAAATAAATGTTGATCAAGTAGGAGTTAATGGGGCTAAGAATTTCTTCGAAGCAAAAATCGAAGAACTAGCAAAAACAAATAAATTCCACGATGAGATTATTCAAGAACAGGAGGAAAAGCGTCGCGAGGCAGAAGAGAAGGCTTTAAGAAAGCAAAGGTTCAAAGAGAAAACTGCTGTATTTCAACACTAATTAAGCTTAGTATGAAGTTTGTTGTCTATCTAGTCTATAAGCTGTTACCATGGCTTTAGTTATAATCCATTGTTATAATATATACTAAACAAATATTAATTATTAAGTTGCACGTTTTACTTCTTTAAAAATAGTCTATTAAGAAAATATTTTATTTTGTATTATTTTTAAGTGAATGTGATCATTTTCTGAATTAATTAATGAGGATTGTGTACATGTTTTATAGATCTTTTTTTTGCATTGTTTATTGCGCACTTCTAGATTATAATGTCCTTTTTTTGGAATTTACTATACACAAATATTTATATTATGTACCATTTGTAGTTTATTATATAATTATTCATATGTAGATTTAAGATAATAGTTTGTCTTGTTGGAAGGGAATGAATTGCTATGTTGCAATGAATATGTGCCTAATAGTGGAATGGATTATAGGATAGGATTTATCAGGTAAATTGTTAATTGCAAATGTAACTTACATTGGCATAGCCATGATTTGGCACATTGCCATTGGCACATAAGACATAAAAATGATATTAATTGGGGTCATTTTCTAGAGGCAATATATTTTCTATGGAGACTATGTAGTGTTGCCTTGCTCCTGTCAGGCTATGCTAATTGTAAAATGTTAAAAAATAAATTTTATTAAATGTGATGTAATTTTAATATAAAATAAAAAAAAACATGAATGACTTCTTGTTTCTTTTTCATAAAAAAATCGAAAAAAATTAAAGATTGGAAATTAATAGTTAACCTCAGTTATTTAGAAATACTACTACTGTTCATCTAATTACATTTTACTCAATAAAGTACTACTAACATAGTCTTTTCCCGCATCTGTTTATTTTATTATATAAAAGTTAGTGATTTTTTTAATCTATACTAATATTATAGAGGTAAAGTTTGTGAGGTTGTAGGTGGTCATCTCTGGATCTACTGAACAGATTTAAATAAATTTGGTAAGATAACAATCTTCGTAACAAATTTCATCCCAGAGACCCTGGGAAGGGCATAGGATACTTTTTATCCCTGTACCATCCCTTAAGGGGGTAAAAATAGGGACAAGTTTGTATTGGGAAGCAAGCTAGGGAGTGAAGCGAGGGTGAGTCGCTAGTGATAATCATATAGATTACCATTCCTTAATAACTAGCTTGATTTCTTGTATAATAATTATCCTTGTATGGTATGGAATCTTCTGAAGAATATCGCAAAAAATTAAACTAGAGAGAAATACTAGGAACTGACAGGTAATTAACATTAAAAAAATATATACAAGGTGTCAAAATATCAACTTATATGTAATATAAAAATCATCAGAAGCAATTATTGAGAATCATCCATACTATTTCTAAAACTGTCATGCTGCTCATATGATAAATTTTGGTTTGATTGATTAACCATGTCCAACTGTGTCCTTGCTACTGGTGGTAGATTTGAAATGTCTATTTGCTGCATATCTGCAATACTTTTAACCAACTTTGCATTCTGAAAATGTATTAAAATGTTTTAAAGTAAATATTATTATATTTATTTATCCTAGATTAAAGACAAAAACAATGGACACACACTTGTTTTATATTTGTATCAAGTATTCCCTCTGGAACAGTGATTTTTTTAATTTTGTTTACCTCTATTGATCTGGAACAAACGATATTATTAAATAAATTATTAATTGGTACGTAAAGTATGGATTATTTTAAAAGTATTTACATTAATCTCAATAACTGATTCGCTGTTGTTAGTTCGTTTTGTAAATCTTGATGTAACTGTTGAATGTTTTCTGAAGTTGACATACTTTATTATAATGTTTATCCTAGCAATTATTGACTATCTAATCAATTATTACAATTTGAGCTCTAAAATTAAACTTAAAGTTACGTTGGCCGTTAGTTACAAAACAAAGTTCAAATTTCAAAAATCAAATTATTAATTATCTTTATCAACGAAAGTAACATAGAAAAACAAATATATTGCCAGCCTTCGTCATGACCACAGTTTTATATATGTAGCAATATACTCTATGGTCATGACCACAGTCAAAGCAATTATTATGTAATTTGTATTCACTGCTTATGTGTCATGGATTACGAAAGACAACATTTTTCTCTGAACCGCGAGCGATTTAGACGATCATCTTCATGGATTTTTATTAAAGGACCAATGACTCTATAAATTAAAACCAAACTGTCAGTTAACTATATAAATTGTCCTTTAATAATGGGGTTCAGGTTTCTTGAAAGGAGGGCGCTACACGTATTACCTATTTACATTCAGTCTGAGGTTAAGCAATTTATTATGATAACTCTTGTATACCTGATTTTTTGCTTCTATTGTGTTCACATCTTACCTGTGTTATGTATTGTACCTGGAAATTAGACCAGCTGAAGGAAAAATTGAGAAGGAGAGGTGTATCCTGCGGTGGTCCTCAGTCCTCGCTAATGCATCAACACGCAGCCTATACTACTGGTCGTACGTGAAATTTGGAGGACGTATTGATTATACGATGAAGCCATTCGATATGAAAGAATTTTTTGAAATTAATCCCCTAAGTGGTTAAAATAAGAAATTAAAGATTGCATGAAACTCTGTCGTTTTTAATGTGAAATACACAAAAAATTATGTTTAACTTTAAGATAAAAAATAAGAAACATTAATTTATTTCGTAATTCATCTCTTAAAGAGCCAAAAGGGGAAATAAAGTTTATATGGGCAAATAATTATTTATGATCAGAATTACTTGAAACTTGGTATTAATGCTCTTAAATACAATTAATATATTTCAATAAATACGTGTTTTAGAATTTTGCGAAATTAAATTCCATAAGGTAAGTAGGAAAATGTTCCCACATTTTGAAAAATGATGAAAGTTTGTATAATAATTAATTATACATAACATAATTAATATGTAAAAAGTACAAAAAATAAAAAACCCACATAGCCTTAAATATAAAGATAGTGATTTCGCCAATTTTGGTCGTGTTATTGCTTTAGCCCACAATTTCTTCAGTTTTAGTCTTTCGGGAACAAATGTTATCCATTTTCTTTGCATCCTGCCACTGCCACCTGCACCGCCCGCTTTCAGGTGACCATAAACACATATATTAGTGTACTCTTACATTGCAATTTTTGTATTTTTTCTCAGAAATGATATATTTTCCCACAGTAAAAAGTCCTAAATCCTATATGTTGAAACGGATAACCAGCTATCATCATACCAAATTTCATCAAAATTCTAAAAACTATAGATTCGGCCTCTGCATCGATAATAATGTCTATTTCAATGAGATTTTTCAAAAAATATATAATGTACAGATTCGGCATGGTTACAATTTTATTATATGTATAGATTTTTTGGATTTTTAATACTGGATCCACACGCTTGCAATTTGTTCCAAACTTCAAAACTACACACGCAAAAACGTGTCCATGGATGCATTACAAGCAACTTGTCGCAAATTTCCTTTGATTTGTGCAGAAAAACCGACATCGACATGGATCGGAACGGCTGCAAGTCTTTGCAAACTTACACAAGCCTAGCCAAACGCCCTTTTCGCATATTTGAATTTGCGATCAAGTTTGTTAAAGCTCTTGCGAAGCTGTTTGTGTGAAGTGTGTAGATCCGGCTTATAATGAAACAGCTAATGTCAAGTATTGAATTGTCACTTCCCACCTTCCCAGTTCCCATTTGCTTTTGTTATTGACGGAAACAAAAATGGAGGAAGGTATATCCGTTAAAAACGAAGGGAAAAGTATTGATATAAAGCAGGAAAAGGAAGAAAATGTCGATAACTTTAAGTGTGATTTTGAATCTGGCAGTCAAGATAGCAGTAAAAGTGGCAGTGGTGGATATCAACGATGGGCGCCTAATTTAAATGGAGTCCGGAAAAGTGCATTTACGCCATACAAATCGGCCCAATGTACAGCGTTGACAAATTTACAAAGAGGTGATGTTTTTGTTAGCTAATTTTTTAGAAACTTTTAGTTCTTCTATTGATTATCCTTTGTTAGGACTTGAATTACTTTTGAAGAGTTCAAGGTCGCGTTTTTAGGTAATACGCAGGCGCGAGTCCCCGAATTGCCCCAGCCCGATTGTAGCTTTCACGCAAAGGCTGGTCGCGGAGAAGTAACTCGTGAGGACGTGAAACTGGAGCAGTATGTTGATATCACGGACGAGCATGGTCTCACGGCGCTGCATTGGGCAGCAAGCTATGGACAGTTAAATAGCTGCCAGGACCTTGTTTGGTATGAATACTTCATTCCATTGTTCTCTGAGTAGTAGGTCGAGTGGGTGTTTGCTTCTTGTTTGCCCTTAGATAGACTTCTGTGAAATTATACTGTATGTACTACATACTAAAAACTAATCTATATTTCAAATTAAATAAGACAAAGAAACTACACTTTATAATTTTCTATAGTAACAGAAAAATAAACATATCAATGATCATTTTAGGAGTGGTGCCAATGTTAATGTGAGAGGTCCTGAAGGTGAAACGGCACTCCATCTTGCCGCTGCAGGAGGGCACCACGAGGTTGTGAAATTTCTTTTAAATGAAGGAGCAGATGCTGATATCCAGGATGATGTATGTATAAGAAACATTATTTATTAGCATTCAGTGTTAGAATTCTGTATGTTTTAAAACAATTTTTATGTTTAGTAAAATAATTCCATTTCATGAACAAGTTAATTTTTACCTTAAATTTAAAAATACATTTCTTAACTTATAAAGACTTACTAATGAATATTTTCATTTTATATTAATGTTTTTGTTTTATATCCAGTCTGGCAGTACAGCACTAATGTATGCCGCCGCAGCAGATTTCCCATACACTTGCAATGAACTCCTTATCCGAGGGGCTGACTTGACCCTTACCAATGACTATGATCAAGATGCCTACACTCTGACCACAACTAATAACTGTAAACTGGGTATGGTTATAGATTATATGAAATATTATTTATCTTGTTATGGAATTATTACTTCTTTTATTATTATGTTCACATTCAAATGCTTAAAAAAATGTAGTCCCTTATGAGATGAACAACTTTCTTTAACACAATCTAATGGTGACTTGTAGTATTCAATCCTATTTAAAACTATTTCCTCAATACAAAGAAATTTATTTAGTTTTTTTTTGGATATGAGAAATACATATTCAAATATACTTAAAAGTTCAAGATGAATTTTATTGGATTAATTATTTCTTATTTATAAAAAATAATCAAGTGCATTTGTTCTTGAATGAAAAAAGGCTTTGTATCAAATATTGCAAACATCTGAGCAGTAATCATTAAAAAGTTTTATTGTTTTAACTTTTAACACATTTGTTTTTTGCATATATTTTATATAACAATATAATTTAATTGGTTTATTTAAATTTCCAGCTCAAACTGTGATAGAAAACTTTTTGATTGGCTGCCTCAGCAAGATGTGAAGGATGTAACCCGTTCATGTTCAGTTGCTTAGACAACCAACACAATGGATTCATTTGCTTACAGCAGTTAAATGAAATACAGGGATTTAGTTTATAATAAAAATGTATTTAATATATATTTTAAGTTCAACTTATACAAACATGTGATGTGATGTGACTCAATAGACAGACAATATATAAATTAAACCTTATATCTTCTTCTTTCACCAATCCTTTACAGAAAAAATATATGAATATTACTCCAAAACCTTTACAAAAATACCAACAACCATTAACTTCGACACCACAACATATTTTTATTATATTTTGTATTTTTTATTCAAAACATTTATAAATTAAATTTTATATCTTAAAACCTACATTTAATTAATTGCACATAATAAAGTCTTGTTTTCATAGTTCTAACATGTAACTTGTTATTCAAAGTCTTCAAAAGATGATCATTATTAGTTCCCCTATTATTATTAAACAAAAAATAAAAGTAACAATTCTGTATTCCAGAAGTTCACTTTGGTAAAGCATTATTGTTTACCTACTTCAACTTTTTGTCGCAAAGCTTTTTATTGCCTTTTTGATATTACTGAGAGATGAATATGCTCTTACCATATGATATAAAATATGAATATATTTTATATATTGTATTTACATAGATATCCTCGCATGCTTGTTGCATGCAACAATAAGTTCAAGTACACTTTGCAAGAATGGCTATAAAATTGCATAAAAATTATAAACGCTTGCTGATGTAAAAAAACACGTTGACATTGATATTAATTACTACTACTGATTACTTTTTGGTTCATTTAAAAATAAATAGAATATTACATAAATTAAATTTAAATATTTTTTACTAATAATGATAAAATATTTTAATTATTATATTTGATCAATTCTATTTTACAACAAGTTTTGTTGTGTAGTAAAGGTTTGATTTTGTATAATTTAGTATAAGTAGTAAACTAGAACTGGAAAACTGTCACGAAACCACAGTTGTACGTGGGCACACATTAGAAGACGGTAATAAATACTTGTGCAACAAAAAATAACGGGTACTTAGAATTGCAAAAACCTATAAAGTTACTTTGATAATTCACATTCCATACATATTAGAATAACCTCGTTTTCAGCTCGCTCTTTCAAATAGCATAAAAATGGTTTATTTGTACAGTCTCTGAATACGTATATAAATTCTATTAGGCAATAGATATAAAATGATTGCCACAGTTGAAGGGGAATAATTTCTGAGCGTATAGAAGTTTATTACTTTTGGACCACTCTAGTTAATAGGAAATATGTGTGATTTTTATTAATTTTACATACAATAATATATATACTTATATAATTGCAAAAAAAAATTCAGCTCGAAAAAACAAATTTAATATAAATAAATCTTTAAAAATATCATACTTTAAATGCCCGCCATTTTGGCACGTTTGGCGTGACGTCATAGTCTATAATAACAGAGCCAGTGTTGTCAGTTGATGACGACTTTTGCACCAAACGAAATTATTTTAAACGCTAAATTAGCAACACTCTGTATTATAGACTGATATCGTATTCGGTCTGACCAATGGGCGTTGCGTTTCAAACACTTTGAATTTCCCACCCATATTTGCACTTTTTAATAATTAGTTTCTTAATAAAAAACAAAATTCCATTAAAAATGTTATTAATATAGGCTTAATTCATAAGTAACAAAAATTATAAAAAAAGTCACCTTTATTTAAATCACACGGATATTCCCTATTAGCCTAATGGATTTTTAACATGTCTTTAGATTTGTTGTGAATGATCAATTTTTTAAAATAAACAACCAACCAAAATATAAATAAACTTTTATTTATAATTTGGATTCTGTGAGCCAGTTAAACGTTTGTGGTTTCCTACTAGCCTGAGGGTTGATAGCGATATTAATGATACTGGGTTTATCTGTAACAGCTATGGCTGATTTGATGGCAGCTTCAATTTCTTCAACAGTGCGACAGAAATATCCATTTTCACCGAACATTTCCATCATTTTCTCGTATCTAACTTCAACTGACAATGATGTTGGAGGAGTACTGAAAATATTACATCAGTTAATACTTTCTTATATTTATGGAAACATTTGACATTTTAAATAAAATTATCTTTATGGATTTTTTCAAGTTGCAGTTTTATAATTTTTCCTATAGTAATTATAGTAAAACAATAGCATAATAATATTGTATTTCTAGTTCAATATTTATTTATATTTATTAGTGGATTTGAAGTGAAAATAAAAAAAAATTAAACTCAAAACACATTCAGCTATATATATGGTCATATAAATTTGCAAGAGTTTAGTTACAACATACTAAAATATTTTTTTACATATGACACTTTAACTAACAATGATTAATTTTGTTACAAGTGAAGCATATAGCAAGTATAGCAAGCATATATAGTAAGTAGAAATAAGTAACTTTTTTATCCCATCAAGGTTCCTATGCAATTTTTAATAATTAACATTTGTTTGAAACAACGCAAGGGCAAAGCAATGCAATTAATTTATATCAATAAACTAATTTAATATGAATAATATTTTGACTCACCACTGAGTAATGTCACCGTTGCTTTGAATGTCTTTCATAGTTTGCTCGTCAAAACCACTGTATATGCCATTGTTATTTACTATAACAATGATCACTGGCAGCTTGTAACGAAACATGGTCTCTACTTCCATACCTAAAAACAAAAATATTGTAATGTTTTAAGCTATATATGGATTTACTAGCAATACCCGCGGCTTCGCCCGCGCTAAAACTAGACAAAATATCTAAAAAGGCAGTTTCATACAAACTTTCATCCCCTATTTTATTACCCCATTTCGGAAAATTCTAAAACACGTATTTATTTAATTTTATTAAAGAACATTAATACCAAATTTCAAGTAATTCTGATCATAATTTTTTTTGGATTGTATTTTATCGTGTTTTCCCGTGGGAATTAGATCTCCCGCGGTAAAATTCTACACAAAAAATCACCTCAATCCGTCTCTCTGTTTCGACGTGAAAGAAGGACAAACAAACAACCACACTTTCACATTTATAATATTAAGTATGGGTTATATAAATCAACTTTTGGCACAGATATTGATGGGAGAGTAACATAGGTTATAAGCTCCCTTCTTATGGGGTATCGATCACACTCTGTTTAATCCACAATCGCAGAAGGAGTAATACGAAAGACATATATTATATATTGCTTATTTATTGTTGCAGCAACAGATCAATCAATTTTTGATATAAATATGGCTGGGAGAGTAACATAAGTTATAAACACGGTTCTCATGGGTTCCTATGGGATATTGGCATATTGAATGAACCGGAGGACGCTCGGTATGTATTAATATCTACACTCGAGTGTTTCAAAAATATAAATACCTGAGAAACCAAAAGCGGAGTCGCCCTCGACGCAGACGACGCGCTTGCCGGGCGCGCGGTCGCGGCACCACAGCGCCGCCGCCGCCGCGAACCCGGGGCCCACCTGCCGACACACGCATGCGTTATAATACCGGGGCTGCCAGATCGTATAATCTATACAGATAAATAACTATGGTCACCATGGCAACAAACGTACGTACATTTTTTTGTAACGCATTCACCCGCTTACCCCCCTAGCCGAGCGTGCGTAAAGAAGTTTTACTTCAAAAAAAGGTGTACTAGTCTGTTTGTTCAGTGATACTCACGCCCATAGTGCCGAAGGTGCCCGCGTCGAGGCGGTGCCGCGGCCGGGTGTTCAGCAGCATGCCGCGCCCGATGTCCATGGTGTTGGCGCCTTCGCTCACTATGATCGAATCCTTTGGAATGTTCGCTTGCACTGTTTTGAATACCGCGTAGTAGTTTAATGGTAACGATTTGTCGTTAGCTTGGGCCTGAAAAATTATTGTAATATAATTCATATTTTATATGTAAACAGTTTACATTACAGATTTTTGACGGCACTTTTAGCTCAATTTGTAGTGACCCTACTTCCTGTGCCGGCGGTCGCGGGTTGGAGTCTCGCTGGAGGCATTCATGATGAGTGCGAATGTTTGTACTCCAACCGTGGGTGTTTATATTTATAATATGAATTGAATTCCGAAATATTCTAATAAGGCACATGTCTTTTTATTATATTTTTCTAACGTTAAATATCACTAAATTGTAAATTGTGTTCATATATTTTAATGAAAATTTAAACAGAATTTGCTCTGCGATCCAAAGTTTGAGATGACGTTTTTTAGCACTTATTTTTAAGTGTTAGGTTTATTGTTTAATTCTCGTAAACTAAATAGTTATAAGAACTCAAACTATGCCAGTATTACGTACGTGGACTAAACTATAATGTAAATGATTATCCTAAATCTCTTGATCTTCAATGCTCTCACAATTAAAGTATAAAAAATACCTCTATTTTATCCGGCGCTAAGTCGCCATGATTGAGACATGTTATTGTAAAGCTGTGTGGTGTAAAAAAATGTACAGTGAGTTGTATTGTTTTAATCAATTAATATAAAATATTGTATCCATTATTAAATTAAATAATAACTTTTTTTTTAAATAGTTTTATTTTGTAATAATTCCTATTTTCATACTATATACTGATAAAAAATCACTTACAGTAATTTCCACTTAGTATTAACTATATATTATTACATACAATGAAACTTATATTTATCTATACTTATTATAAAAATAAGTCCCCCGGCCGCGTCTTTCTGTCCTCCTGTCTGTCCTCCTGTCTGTCTGTACGCGATAAACTCGAAAACTACTGAACGGATTTTTATACGGTTTTCAACAATAGAAAGAGTAATTCTTGAGGAAGGTTTAGGTATATAATTTATTATGCTTTTATGTAAATTAGCTGAAATACGGCGACAAATGTTGAAGAGGTCGCAAAAAATCTCGCCAAATGGGAACTTTCCACGCGAACGCCGCGTAAACTAGCAAAGATACAGTTAAGTAATGTACTAGAGAATTCAAAATCTATAAAAATGCTACAAAAAAGTCCGCGATAGCATATCTCTATCTCTTACGGTTGACTTACAATAACCACTTTTATGTTAACATTTTTAATTAAAAACATTACGTTATTTTCAAAGTTATTTTCTTTAGTTCGGTATTAATCCTTATCCAAATGAATATTTTAGTTAGCTTAGTCATTTAATGCAGATTAAAATTGCTCTTTACACTAAATCAATCAGATGAATAGTTTTTGAGATATCGTTGTTAGAAGTAATTAGTAGCGAAACATTTTTAATGCTTGGCGAGCATTGAGATGCCTACGGCGAGTCCATCCCCTCTGCCCCGCATCGCTCGACCGCCTGCTCAAGCTATATAAACCGGGCGATGTAGCGCGCGATCCTAGGATACTTTTTACCGCGGGAAAATATCTTATTTCTGAGGAAAAATACAAAAACTGCAATGTAAGAGTATACTAATATGTAACACCTAAGAATTTAGTTTTTGGTCATCTGAACGCGGGCGGAGCCGCGGGCAATGCTAGTATATTATATACTAGCGGACCCGACAGACGTTGTCCTGTCTACACGTCTTTAATTTGAAAATTTGAAACTTTTTTTAATAATTTTTTTGATGAAAATTATTATTCAAATTGTGAATCTAAACCATTCCCAGATCTCCTTGAACACACACAAAAAATTTCATCAAAATCGGTCCAGTCGTTTGAGAGAAGTTCAGTGACATACACACTCACAGAAGAATTATATATATAAAGATATTCTTAGTTTATTTTAAAACGATTCTAACGATATAAGCTTTACATATAGCTTATATATAAAATTTTAAGAAATATTGTTATTTTAATGGTGCGTACATATTTCGCGCAAGCCCCCGGAAAGTAGCTGATAGATGCGCCATATTCTTGTAAAATGACAGCGACAGTTGAGGGGATAGTTATAGTTAATAACTAATAATTATTACAGGGCCTAATAGTATTGTTTTTTATATCTCACTGTAACATATAAATCTATAGAGATGAATAAAATTGAAGTGTATGTTTGTAATGTCAAAATAACAGCTTTTTACTAAATGCCTATGAAATTATACACAGTACTTATAAAAAGGAACACGTTTAAAAACTTTTGTCTGTTTGTTTCGACTAATCTCCGAAACGGATGTACTGATTTTGACGGGACTTTCACTGGGAGATAGTTGAAGCTATAAGGAGTAACTGAGGCTATTATTACTTTCGAAAAGAAATTAGGGTTCCGCTCAAAAAAATTAATACAAACCTAGGAACGAAGCGAGGCTAAGTCGCTTGTTGTTAGTTAAGACCTGTTTCATCGAATACCTACCTCAACAAATTCCGTGTTTTTCTTCTGTTTTTCCTTCAATGCCTGCCACCAAGCACTGTTAGTTTGCAGAGAGAATTTTCTCTCCTTTAGCTTTTCCGTGAGAGATTCAACAAACGGATTGATATCGGAATGTACTGCTACCTCTGACTTCACACTGTTATGGAATTCTTCTGGAGAAATGTCCACCTAAAATAGTACAGATTTTGTAACAAATAGTTATAGTTATAAATTAATGAGCTGGATTTTAGTACATGAGGTGTTGCCCCTGGTTGGGATGTGATGGGGGGTCCCAATATATTCTCTTTTATTTCAAAATTGTCAATATATATTTTGAGGTAATGAAAAAGACAGAAGTTATGGATTTAAATTTACAACATTTTCATACATTATTATGAAATTCTCTGTCATTTTGACATTTCCAATTTTTCTGATTGTCGACTAACTATATATATTTTCGTATCGGATCTGTCGTCGAATTCAAAATTAACATAAACCAGTAATGGAAGTAGGGGTTCTGGGGTCATGGCAAGTCTCAGTGAGGTTGGTAGAAATCGGTTAGGAACTTAGGGAACACATTAGTTGTGAGGATGTATGGATGTATGTTTCTGACGCAAAACGGCTGAACGGATTTTGATGCAACTTTAAACATAGGCTAGTATGTATAGTTGCAGATTTGGAGATCCTAGGTTTACCCCCGGGTCGGGCGAACTTTAATTATTGGCTCTTTCTGGTAAGAAATACTCAGTAACAGCCTGGAGTTCGGAAGTTGGCAGTGTTTCATTCCTGTGCCTCGGAGAGCACGTAAAACCGTCGGTCCTGTGATTGATTTTTCATCGGTCGAATTGTTGTCCCACCGAAGTATGAGAGTGAAAGGAATAAAGAATGCATTTGTGTCTGCGCCTACACTTGTGCACTGTAATATCTGTAGCGCAGATAGTTATTATCAATGAGACCGGCCCCGTGGCCGAAATCGTTCAAGACATTGTCCTTACTAATATTATAAATGTAAAAGTGCGTTTGTTTGTCCTTTTTTTAGGATTCTGTACCTCAAAAGGTAAAAAAAGGAATCTTTATAAGATCACTCTCTTGTCTGTCTGTCTGTACGTGTGTCACCACCGATTTTCTCAGGAACGGGTGGACCTAGCAAATTGAAATTTATACCAGATATTGAGGTCTAAAGTCCCTATTAGGTGTATAAAAATCAAGGTCCTGAGTCAACACGATAAAAAGATATGGGCAAATTAAGATTTTCGCGAAAACTTGTAAGAACCAAAGTTTACCTTAATTTTCAACTTTTTTTATTTTTCAGAATTTTCCCTTTATACTGCTTTTAACCAAAATTGACAATTCTAGATCAATCGGAAGTACCCTATAGGTTTTGGGTCGAAGACCTATATGGTAGTTCCCGTTGACCTATAATCACAAAATTTGGCAAAAAGCAAGGCTTACAGCACAAATAAAGGAAAAATTCTAAAAAATAAAAAAAGTTGAAAATTAAATTTAAACAGATTTCCAACAAATTTGTACGGAACCCTCGGTAGGCGAGTCCGACTCGCAGTTGTCCGTAATATAACACGTCGAAACAGAGTAAGGGATTGGCGTGATTTTTTTGTGGAGATAATTTTAGGGCTGTAGAGTGATATAGGCTAGTTTACCAGCTTGTGTTTACCTGTATAATCTTAACACCTGGCGCGTACCTGGGCGCCTGCCCGAAGTGCAGCATCCAGTTCATGCGCGCGCCCAGCAGCAGCAGCACGTCGGCGCGCAGCAGCGCGTGCGTGCGCGCCGCCGCCACGCACTGCGCCGCCGCGTCCGACACCACGCCCTTGCCTGCGAATTCGAATTGACGATAATAGTTTTAAAAAACCACTTACCACAGCGCTATAAGATTTTGTGAGTATAAGAGTTTGTGAACTTATCTAATATATTTAAACGAACGATTCTTGTATATATATTTATATATCAATATATAATCTGAATCTTGGAAACGGCTCCAATGATTTTCATGAAATTTAGCGTATAAGGGGGTTTCGGGGACGATAAATCGATCTAGATTAGCCTTATGTCTGAGAAAACGCGTGTACACGTTTCACCTGAGATTGTAGGGAGAAACAAGATAAAGATGATGAAGCTGACGAACCTGAACCAGCACTAACTGCTCTGATGATCACACCACATCCCAAGGAATGCATAAAACACAAAACAAATATAGGCCTAGCGAAAAACCTTAGCAAGGTTAACAGACTATATCTTTTCAATTTCAGAATAACTTAAATACCTACTAAAACACGTAATATATACATATATTAAAATTATTGTGATTATAATAAAATCTGGTCATTTTTCTTTCTTCGCTAGATATAACGAAAACTCTTTATAACGAAAAAAAATCATTGTCCATTGAGATTCGTTTAAAGAGTTAACATTAAACTTTCTTAAATCTACGCGAATATTTGACATCTTAAATAAAATTATCTTTGCCCATTGTGTCGGGAGAAACTCTACCGTGACCATCATTATAGCAAAGCATTCTAAATCACGGGAACAAAAATATATAATAAAACCACGACAAAATCCATAAAGATAGTTTCATTTAAAATTTGTTTATTTTCTTAATAAATATAATATTATACATAGAATTCAACAATATAATCAGGTATTTTTACCCCTCATTTTATAATTACCATTATGAATAAATTACATTAATTAAATACTAAACTAATATATATTCTGCTTTAATATTTTTCTCAAAATCATTGTTTTTATGCAATAAGCAATAAATACCACCTCTTATTTCAATTTTCTTGTGAAAGCGTGCCAGTTGAGCACAGATCACCTCGCCAATGTCACTTAAAATGGATAAGTATAAGACCCGAAGAAAATTGGTCGGTATACACCCTTTCAGTGTCAATAGTAACATTTAACTGCCTTACATAGCTACCATATTTTAAAAATCTACAATAGGATCTCATCTAAAAGCCACATAGAAACTAATAAATATTTATATAATAAATTTTTATTGGTTTCTATGTGGCTTTTGTCGCTTTTGATGAGGTCTTATTGGAGTTTTTTAATAGGGTAAGTAACTGTCATAGCATCATAGTCAATGTAGTAAGCAACCATCGGATTGTATTCAGCCCTTTTTAACGTCCCACTGCTGGGCACGGGCCTCCCTTTAATACGAGGGGGATCAGGCCATAGTCCATCACGCTGGCCAAGTGCGGGTTAGCGGACTTCACATGTCTTTCGAATACTTGCTAAGTTCTCTAAGACACGCAGGTTTCCTCACGACGTTTTCTTTCACCGTTAAGACAAGTGGTAAACATGTTGGAAATGATTCGCACATGAAAATATCAGAGGTGCGAGACCCGGGATTTGAACCCGCTTCACTCGGTTTCCCAAGCGCGTTACCATTGGGCTACCACTGCCTATTGGGCTACCACTGCCTATTGGGCTACCACTGCCTACCATCGGATTAACATGACTTTATTTTATGAGGCGGTAGACAAATAATAATCTTTTGTAAGTTTAATATACGATCTGTCTCGCATTAAACGTTATAACGAACGTAATTATTATATAATTATTATGTTCTTTATTCGCTATTATATGTACTAGCTTTTCTTAAACTATGTGTAAATATTACTATGCTACTACTACTTTTATATAAACTATTTAGAAGCAGTATTAAATTAATATACACATTTCTAGGAAGTGGACGTTAATTGGCCTGGTAATTTTTAGTTCTTTTCCAAGAAGAAAATTACTAACAAAACATTGCCACCAATAACGTGTTAAACTTCGTTAATGAAGATTTACGATTTAAAACACGCAATGAGCACTTACCCATAGGCGTGGGTAAAAATGGAATTTGGGTGTTTTCCACGAGTTTTCTCACAGCATTTTCCGCTCTTCCAAAAGCAGCTCCTTTGCCCACGACGATGAGAGGCCTTTCAGCTTTTGATAATAAATCTGCGGCTTTTTCCACCAGAGCCGGGTCAGGGTGCGCCAGTCTCACGGGATCCGCCTTATAATAATCTAACGGTACTTTCTCTTCATCAGTTTCGGCCTGAAAAAGGTATTTTACACGATAAAATATATTATCAAATTCTAATACAGGTTACGTACAACTTTTTTGATATAATTAGTATCAGTTTAATTTACAATTAAGTGAGGTACTGCTTAAAATGTTATTTTCTTTTAATTATTTTGAAATAATGTTTTTTTTAATATGATAAAAAAAATATCTGTATCAGTCAATCAATTTTTTTAGTTTAAATATGTATGAGCCCCTTCACTATGTCCCATGTTAAATTAAGCATAGCTTTGTTTTTGATTTTAAATTTCTCAAAGCTACCTACTAAAATCAGTCCCTTTCTTCCGCGTCAGTCCACTCAAACTCAAACCCTTAATATCTGATACGGAAAAATCTCGTAACGGACAATCACGTGAGCGACATCATTACAAGGGTTCCATTTTCCTATAAAATTTACGACTTCATAATAAAATTATCAAAAAATAAATGATTTCAATATTTCTCCTTACCGTAAGTAATGTAGCGGGCATGTCCAGGTAAGAAACTCCAGGTCGACCAACAGACGCGTATCGGACTGCTTTCTCAACGTGCAGTGGGATGAGGTGGGGCGAAGGCGGCCGTGCTGCGTACTTGCAGTACATACGGCTCGATTCCACCTGTAGCAATTTTTTTAATGAGGATGCGAACACCACAGACTTTTTGTCCGTGCGTTCTTTTCAGTTTTTTTGTTTATTTTGTACTGTTTTTTGTTTAAAAAAAATTGAAAGATCTCATCTTGCATTCAAATTTGAGATAATTTAGGCTCTAATGCGCCCTCATAGCACCTTTAACCATTGTTATTTTATTAATTAATTCTATTAATTAAACCTTCATTTTTCTATCCACTGGCAACTTTGAATACTAAATTTTACTCGCATTATACGAATTGCCCGCGGCTCTACTCGCGAAGAAGCGTGCAAAAACGCTAGTGACCAAAATCCGTGCAGTGGTTTTACCGTGATGCGGTCAAAGACAAACAGACAAAAATTCTAAAAACTATATATTTGGCCTCTGTATCGACAATAATGACCATTTCAATAAGATTTTTCAAAAAAAATTACAGAATACAGATTCAGCTCAGTTAGAATTTCAATACATTGATAGATTTACATAATTTATACAATCGCTCAATAACAGTATTGATTGTCCAGCAATAGTACAATTAATATTTAATTTTATTGTGCCATTAAGACTGCCTAAGAAACCACACGCCTTATTTAATGAAGGTAGGTATCCTTGTATATGTAGATCCAACTAGGGAAAGTATTCCCCTTTAGCCGGACTGGCACGCACTTATAACGATCTGTCCTTGAAGATTTCTGGCCTCGATATTACTTGCGATAGCTTATCTACCTTCAAATTAAAATTAGTCAATTACTTTAAAACTAATGAAATAATTAATAAGTATAACATTGAAATTATTTTGTTTTTTATAATTAGCTTTATGAATAATAATCATGCTATTTATAATATTGTTAAATATTTCTATTTCTTTTTAATAATTTATATTAATTTATCCAGTAATATAATTCAGTTTCTAATTTTCTTATTATCCTTTTATTTAATAAACAATTAAATAAATGCATGTTGTGATTACCTCTAAAAAGCAATACAATAATTATACTGTTTAATTTATTATGTAATTTATCTTAGTATTACTGTTGTCATTTCTGTTAGTAATCCTAATCTATACATACGTATAATAAAATTGTAACTAAGCCGAATCTGTACATTAAACATTTTTTGGAAAATCTAATTGAAATAGACATTATTATCGATACAGAGGCCGAATCTATAGTTTTTACAATTTTTGTCTGTCTGTCTGACGTCTGTACTGTCTGACTCTGTCTGTCTGTCTGTTAGCGCATCAAAGAAAAACCACTGGAGGGATTTTGATTAAAGGTATGATGATAGCTGGTTATCCGGGTCAAGATTTAGGATATTTTTACCGCGGGAAAATGTCTTATTTCTGAGAAAAAATACAAGAACTGCAATGTAAGAGTATACTAATATGTAAAACCTAAGAATTTGGTTTTGGGTCATTTGAAAGCGGGCGGAGCCGCGGGCAATGCAAGTAAATAAATAAATAAATTTATAGTAGTTTGAATAATTAGAACTAATAATGAGAAATAAAATGCTTTAACTTATTTGAATTTCAAATTGTTTTGTATTTCATTTTATTTTAATTGCTTATCGTATTACTAATTAAATGAGCTAGCCAATTTAATTACAATTATTTAAACGTTAAATTCGATTCTCCTTTTTAAATTAAAAAATCTAATATTTTAAAGTGGGAAGTGAAATACCTACATGTAAAACTTGCGTAGGTATATATAAGAAAGTGGGGGATATTATTTTGTAAAAAAAAATTTTTGTTTAAAAAAAATCAACGACAAATTTTATAGGTATGACAGAGAAACAATATAAATTTTATATTCCTTCGTAAAATAAATATGTAGGTATTAGGTAAACATTGTAAGGTTATTAACTCCATTAAAATATCTACTGATTATTATTTTTTGCTTGCGATCACGAGTATTATAGATAGTGTATTATCTAATCTCACACAATACGATCAATACCATCTTAATATACGTATGTAGGCTTTTAAATTGTTAATGTAATGTGGGCTTCATTTTTAATAGGTATTGTTATCATTTGTTTAAACAAATTTTGCAAGGCAACGTTGTGTATCCGAGTATACCACGGATTATGTGTTATCTCCAAACAGAATAAAGAAAGAAATATTGACGTACAGTCGGCGTATTGTAATCAGAGTAATTTTTATTGAACTTCAAAGGTTATCAAAGCTAAAAATAGGCGAACAAGTTCTTCCTCCCCAACGTGCGTTCACCTTGTCGTAGGGGGGGCTCAATATCGTCCGGCGGCCTGCCAAGGGAGGTGGTCCATGTCGGTGGGTAGTGTGCTATGCGGGTTGCTCCTGGTACTTCTCTGATAGCAGAGTGGACTGTGGAGCAACCCCATGGTTGTTGTGTCTGCTTCGGCAGACCTACCGTCGGGGCTTCGTAGTTGAGTGCGTAAGCGATCCTGCGACGCCCCATTAAAACGGAAAGCTTTTGTTGGATTTTAGTGGGTAGTACTGGCTTTTCTAGCCGGTGAGTCCTCCATAACCACCTGTATGTCTGCAGGTGGTATTCGAAATGCCTTTCCCAACATAAAAAAAGGTGAACAAGTTCTTACTTCATTTTCACTCTTACCTAACGTTTGTTTGACATTTTTAGAGTTTACTATAATACTGGATTACTGGATATTGGAAATTAGGGGAGAATAAACCGGGACTACTGCCATGAACCGCACCAAAACAATCGAAAAAAAAAACAAAACTATCTGTCGTGGTTCCGTTTATTAGTAAAATTTAAAAAAGGGAAAGGCAGTAAAACTTTTTTAATTTATTGCAATACTATTAAAAGCCTTTTAAAAGACTTCTAAGTCCGGCCCTGCTATTGTCCCGGGAACCAATTTATTTACGGAGTTAAAACTCACCAGTTTACAAGCTTTCCCTATAGAAATATCACATCTTTGTTGCTAGCTGCATTGTTGTGTGGATGAAGAAAAACCAAGAAACACACTATCGGCTATCGCAATTAGAATACTATGGTATATTAGGTACTAAGGACATTATTATGTATAATGAACATTCAAAATATAAACGATAAAATATACTGATTCATTAGATAATATGATGAATTTGAAAACGAATTACATATTTTAGACTGGATGATCAAAGTATACCTAACTATTACTTCTTTTAAAACCTTTCATTTCGTAATTTTTTAATTATTGATCGAACAATTAATTAATATGGATGGAAAAGTGGTAAAAAGGTCACAAAACAGTCCTTTGTATTGTTACTATCAAGCGTGAAAAATGAATGTTAATCGCGTTTTTGCTGCTGCATAATATTATTTTTAACATTAATTGTAAAATATATTATAAT
The DNA here is from genome assembly GCA_921882275.1 of Brenthis ino. NCBI lineage: Eukaryota > Metazoa > Arthropoda > Insecta > Lepidoptera > Nymphalidae > Brenthis > Brenthis ino. The sequence goes on along the minus strand of OV170225.1, from coordinate 22,280,957 downwards.
TATAACTAAGTGACGTCATTACATTATTTTATTATTTTCTGACATGCTTCAACTGTTTCTTGTGGCAACATTATATACTAAAATTTTATTCATATTGTACATCTTTTTACACGTGCAGCCTATGGGCAGGATATACTCAAAAAGCTTAGTGCTCTCCGCGTTCAATACAATAACGCGTTCAGGGTGCTATTGGGGCTACCTCGATACTGCAGCGCCTCAGGGATGTTCGCTGAAGCGCGTGTTGATTGTTTTTGTTGCGTGTTGTTTGGGTACGGGGTAGTGCCAATAGAATTCTGAGCATGATAGCAAATAGATTGGATTGCATATACATGAATTGTTGCTGTGCCGTTGCAAACGGAATGGTGCAGCGGTGATTTGTGTATATTGTATGTAACATTAACTTAAAAAAAAAATATGTAATAATATAACTAACCTAGTCTCTAAGAATTATTGTTTACTAACCATAATGAGTCACTGGTCACTTGAATAAAGATTATTATTATTATTATTAATTCAATGTTCAAGATATTTTCTTAAAATACCTGGAGCCACTCTTGGAAGCCTCCAATTCCCTCATGATCTTCTGGACAAGAACCGGCAATAACCAAAAGTGGCCAACAATTAACTTGTGCATTAGCCATTCCTCCAATACAATGCAAAAGTCCTGGTCCAGATACAACCAGACAAACACCTGGCTTGCCTGAAAATATTTTCTATTTGATTAGACCGAATTTAAACGTAACATTGTAATAATAATAATATTAAAATAAATTACATCCAATTATTAAGTATAAATGAATCTTAAATATTTACTAGTAACTTTTTAAAATTATCTATTTATTTATTTTAAAATTATCTGATTTTTATTTATATTTTTATGAAGTATATTTAAGCCATATTATGAGATCATAGTACTGAATAATTGCATACTAGTTTCACCTACTTAAGTTAAATTAATACCAAAAGTAAATAAGGGGTTGAAATCAATAGAGATCAAGATAGGAAATTTTGTATGTTGAGGTGATGAAGGAGATAGAATTCAGCCTTTAAGTAGAGCAAAAACATATCATAATAAATACTATGGTATTTTTTTTTTAATTTTAGAACCTAGGAACCCTCACCTTCCCCTTTTTTTCAAAAGTACAACGCAGTGAACGCATCCCATAGAACTTATGCCTTAAAACACTTATTACATATATAATATGTTGTAATTAAAAAAATATTTTATCTTAAGATAATCATGCAATTTTTTATTTAAATAATCGTCATCATTTTATAATTAAGATAAAATGTGTAATGACATAATCCATCAAGATACTAATTAAATATGTGTTATTAACAAATATCTAATAATTGTTGTTTTATTACATAAAATTATTTGTATCATTATTGTAACATTATGGATATCATTAAACTATTGTTTAATCAGTTTCAATATGTAATTTCATCTGTTGCTAACAGTTTCCTAAAAAGATTGTATTGTAGTATTTAGTTTTAAATAGAAAAAGTTTAGTTTATTCACCTGTTAAAAAGCCAACAGCTTGTGCAGCATAGCAAGCTGCCTGCTCATTTCTCATTCCTATATATTTAATTCCAGCTGCTTGAAATGCAAGAGATGTTTCAATTACAGGAATACCAACAATTCCAAAAGCATATTCAACACCCTGCAATTTTTATAAGAAATTTATATTGACATGTTAAAATTGATAAATATATCATGAACTGCAATTTTTTGTTTAGATTTTAGTCGTGAGTTTTTTTCTAAAAAATAAGTCTAAAGTTCGCAATAATTTTTAATTAAGGCCAAAGTTCAATTTAAATATTGTACATTTATTAACAATAGCCATTTCTCCCCACCCGTACACAAAAGAGAAGGTGAAGGTGTTAATAAGACATAGTTACCTGTTTTTTCAAACTTTCGGCTAGTATGTTGTTCCCGTCGATCCCCATAGCGCGTTTAAATGTTTGCGAGACGTGAGACGGTCTTCGATATAGCGGCTGTACTAGCTGTGCAAGTCGTCCTAAGAGCATTATACTAGTTAATATTGTTTAAAAGTGGCGTAAAAAATAACGAGAGTGCACTGCAAAGCCCAATAAAATCCCCTCTACACTAATGTGAAATGTCGAACTTACTGATAACTATAAAAATGCTTGTAAAACTTGCAGTACGAAAATTGTTTACGTTTATCAAAAAAGTAATAAAGTTTTCTGGTAAGTAGATAATTTAATATAACTCAATGTAAAAATAATTTGTTCGACGTTTTTCACAAATTCGCATTGATAAGTGACCGTGTGTGAAATGAATGATAAATTGATAAGTTTTAATTAGTAATTATTATCTGTGATTAAAATATGATAAAAAATGTGGCACAGATTATCATAAATCAACAAATACATATGTCATATCTATGTATACTACATGGATGACAAATAAAATACTATTACTTAAATGTCAACGTCATTTGTTCATAGATAATATAAAATGACTTTTAATATGATAAAAGGAGAAGACTTCTCGAAAGGAGGGCGTTACACGTATCGCCTATTAACATTCAGCCTGAGGTTATGCAATTTATTGTGATATGTCTTTTATAACTGGTTTTTTGCTTCTATTGTGTTCGCATCTTAACTGTGCAATGTATTGTACCTAGAAGTTAGACTGATGGATCAACACAGCCTAAACCGCTGGTCGTCGAAATGTGAAATTTGGGGGACGGATTCCTTACATGATGTAGGCATTCGTTAAGAAAGTATTTTTCGAAATTCATCCTATATGTGGGTAATATAGGGGATTAAAGATTGTATGGAGCTCTGTCATTTTTAATGTGAAATACACAGAAAGTGGTGTATAGTTTTAAGATAAGAAATAAGAAATATATTTATTAGATTGAATATATTTATAAGAGGGTGAGCCGCTAGTTTTTTTAATAATTATTAATTTAACAGGCACTTTTGGATTCATTATTTATCAAAATTTATCAAGAAAGTGCCTACAGCCTACTTAAAGCCACATTGAGAGTTTCCTTCTATAATGTTATAACATACATTTGCCCCTATATGTATAATTTGATCCATTTACTGTAAATAATATTTTTATTGTATGGTAATAGTATAATATAGTATAAGTAAACGAATATAAACAAGAAGGGTCCAGCCTTCTTCTGCTGCTTTTAAGGCTTAAGCTATAATCTATACTAATAATATAAAAAGTTAAAGTTTGTGAGTTTGTGACGTTCTAGGGGGTAATCTCTGGATCTACTGAACCGATTTAGATGAAATTTGGTAAGAAGGTAGTTAGAAACCCTGGAAAGGGCATAGGATACTTTTTATCCCAGAAATCATCCCTTAAGGGGGTGAAAATGGGGATGAAAATTTGTTTGGCAAATCAACCTTGGGACGTACCCGAGCGAAGCGAGGGTGAGTAGCTAGTTTAACTATATAGCATTTAACATATAAAAGCAGTAGGAGCAGTATAGCATATTAATCCCAATATGTATATAGGTGGTATGTGTAAATGCATATTCTAACATTAAAATAAAAAGGGTAGCATATAAATAAGGTCTTTCTTATAGGTACTAGAACTTAAAAAAGCTGAATAATAAACATTATAATATTTACTTGTTTCTATTGGTTTTTATTCGCGACGAGGCGCGAAGAAGTAATAAACTAACTTTTTCAACCACAGTCACAAACACTCGTATTTAGGTATAATATTAATGTGGTGCCATATGATGTTAGAGAGCAACACCCTTTTTTCATTTACATTATGCATGTATATCAAAAAAAAAACAACATAATTATGTACATCTCGCGGCAAGGATGAAACGTGTGTGTCTCCGACTGCATAATACTATATTACTTTGTGAACCTGTTTTCGTGTTTTAGTTAGCTTTTATGCAGTCGGGTTTTTTTAATTTTTATAATTTAAACTAGCATTGCCCGCGGCTCCGCCCGCGTTTGGATGACCAAAAACCAAATTCTTAGGTTTTACATATTAGTATAATCTTACAATGCAGTTTTTGTATTTTTTCTCAGAAATGAGATATTTTCCCGCGATAAAAAGTACCCTATATGTTGATCCGGATAACCAGCTACCATCATACCGAATTTCATCTAAATCCCTCCAGTGGTTTTTCCGTGATGCGGTAACAGGCAGACAGACATACAGACAGACAAAAATTCAAAAAACTATAGATTCGGCCTCTGTATCGATAATAATGTCTATTTCAATAAGATTTTCCAAAAAATATTTAATGTACAGATTCGGCTTAGTTAGAATTTTATTATATGTATAGATTAAGCATCTCGTCAGGAACAAAGAAAAATTAGTTTTCCTATATTATGTTAATAGATAGCATTTTATGTATGGATTTGTTATTGAAGTTTGTATAAAATTAACAAAAAATAAAAATATATATAAATTTATAAAATTATGTTATATTAGGCAGTAGTAGCCCAGTGGTAACCCACTCGCCTGGAAAACCGAGTAAAGCGGCGTCAAATCCCTCTGATATTTTCATGTGCGAATCATTTCTAACATGATTACCACTTGCCTTACGGTGAAGGAAAACATCGTGAGGAAACCTGCATGTCTGTGAGAATCTAGCAAGTTTTTCGAAAGACATGTGAAATCCGCCAACCCGCACTTGGCCAGCGTGGTGGACTATGGCCTGATTCCCTCGTATTAAAGGAACGTTAAAAAGGGCTGAATACAAAAAGAAATCTCAAGAAGGTAAATTATGTTTTTTTAAAAGGATTATTTGATGTAGTTGAAAAATTAGCAATCAAGTAACGGGTTTGTAGTGCATATTCACAGATGGCACTTTTATTTTTTTTATGATCGGCTTCTCATGGTCAAAAATGTTAAAGTCACAGAAAATTTGTTTGATAACATTCAAGAATTTTGCAATATTAATCATATTTTAGTTTACACATATTTATAAAATAAATTAGTTCGACGGTTTGCGATTTAACGATATGTATTATCTAGCAAAGCAACATAACACACACAATAACCCGAATTAGCGCTGTCCACAAATCTTATAATAATATAAGCTGTCCAATTTCTTTGTATGAAATGGGGCATCTGTACTAGTACTATATTATTTCATCTGAGTTTCGATCAACGATATTTGTTGATTGAAGCATCTGAGACTTAAAAAATAATAATTAAGTCGGTTGAGAGTAGGTATTAGAAATTTGCCCTGGAAGATGCCCTGAAGTGTTACGTTTCCGAGATATTTGGAGGCACATATATAACACAATACATAAGGTGGGTGGACCATGGAAGGGTATGCTCCTTGTAAGGCCGATTATATATTAAAAGGTCGTGGTGATTGCGACGACAAGTTCCTTCCACTCAGGTCTCAGACTAGCACCCATCAATTGGTTACTGGACATAGACGCGGCAGTGAGCCGTTGGCGCTGCTGGTTTGTCAATGCGGCCCCTCGCTTTGTTGACTTCTTTCGTCGACGTTCAAATTATCACAGTAAAACGTTACTTTTCAAGTAAATAATCTATTATTTTCTTCATTTTTTTTTCGATCTAAACTGGGGGCTTAGCCATATTACAAACGTTTCCTATCTAATCTCTTTCTATCATTGGTAGCGTATTGTCGATAGCTATTTTAGAAAACGATTTGATGCTAGCCATATCAACAAAACTAGTGTCTACAGTGTCAATCGTTCATTCTACAATGTGGATCGAAAAATAGCTTATTGTGAGCGTTCCTATACACGTCAAAGTCACGGTCTTGTTTGAAAAATCAAAATATGTTTTGTTTTGTGATAAAAAAGTGAGTGAATTATAATGGAAATACTTGAGTGTTCAATATTCTTATTTTAACGTAAGGATATTTACATTTTACGTCAAGAATGCAGCTTACGTGAGGTCGATGTAGAGTGGATGTTTTTGTTCAGCACCTATGAAGTTGGTTTGATAAGTGATTTAAAATTCGTCCGCTTAAGTATAGCATTCCTTCAGAGTAATTAATTTTATATTTTATTTGACAAATGAAGTGACTCGTAATGTAAGTCGTCACTTTTAAGAAAAATAGTATTTTGGTCTTAAAAAGGGTCTATTGAAATATTTATGTATTTGACTTTGTAAGTTGTTTAGTGTTACGGGGATGGAAGTGCGCAACGGAGGGAAAGAGCTTTACTTTAAATGGGTTAGTTAGCTTAAGTTCGACACATTTCTAGCTGGGGTACTGAGTCTGTGTGTGTTTGTTTAATATCACAGTGCCAAATATAAATAAATTATTATAGTGAGGATGGAGTCCAGATGCCGAGCTAGCCCAGAACAATTTTCAGCTTTACTAGAATTCATGGAAAGGTACGTATATAATTATTAGTTATCTCAGCTTATAGTCATACTCAGAAACTAGAAAATAACGAGGGCTACTTCTTACTGAGGCTTTAAACTATAACTGTATATTTCAACAATGTAATGTAGACATTTTCCCTAACACCTTAAGTTTATTTAAAGAGAAATTGTATTTAAATATTTAGATAAGATTAAATTGTTGAACAACTTCAATGTCACTACCAATTTTAATTTATTAGAAGACAACACCGGGGTACCTATATTGTCAATATATCAATATCCACTTTTTTTTTGCCCAGTTTTGTTTATTGGGCCATAAATTTTTTGTTTCTTGGCCGATTTCGATGTTTTTTTTTCAATTTATGGAGGATAAAATGCACTTTGATTTGATGATATATATAATATATATATATATATTATATTATATTATATATTTATTTGTTGTATATTATTTATCATATTTTGCGTTTTGTCGCATTATATAGGGGATTGTAACTGAAGATCTTTTTTAATTTATTCCTCAACCAACATAAAATTTAATTAAAATATTTCTACACAAAGCTGTGGCCTTTTAGTTTAATTAATAGAATTAAATAGAAAAAGATGAAAATTAATTAAATAGAAATAGAGAACTATTATTGTGTTAAACTCATGTCACTATGTAAATATAGTTAGTAAGCCTTTAGACAAAAAATAAATAAAATATAATAGGTTTACTACTTGCATAGAAAACAAACAAAAAAACTATTGTATTCACCAGCAAAGATATGCTTGACAACCTCTAGGTAAATTTCTAAGAAATTAATTAAAATTCTAAGAAATTTATGTTAACTGACATGCCGGCGTGTCCGCGCTCGTGGAGGGATTAATCAATAGACCCTTTATTTTTCTAATATAGTTTTATTTATAGCCATGGAGATATAGCAAGACCCCAACAAGGGGCTCAAGGCAGGATAAGGGCAGACCATCTATGGCAGGAGTTGAGAGAGTTACTTAAACTCCATTGGTGGAGGAGTCAATAGATCAATGGAAAAATGGAAAAAAGTGAGATCCATTATTTTAATTCTCAAGAAAAGCTCTCAATAAAAATTATACATTTTTTTATAGGTATTTCAAGCTCAGACTAGTGTTAGCATATTTATCTATTTTAGTTTAATTAAAAAACAATTGCAAACCAATCATAAGGTACAATAAATATTTACTATATAGTAAAAAGAGGCAAAATATTATATGAAAATATGTCCTTCATCTTTCTCACACACCTTTAAACATACTAATAAAATCTGTTTTCATTATCAATAAAACAGAATAATAGTAGAATATCAGTGTATATAACAATCTGTTCACTTAATTGACTGTATAATTAGATAACAACTTACATTATTTTACATTAACTGACTAATATCTGCAGGTGTGGGCGGATTGGAAAGCCAAAACAAAAAAAAAAGGCCTTGGCAATGCGTTTTTTTCGCGAGGCTAGTGGTACTGGTGGTGGTCCAAGCAGCAGACAAACTCTCACAGCTTCGGAACAAAGGGTGTGTTGGGCATAATGGGGTTGTCTGCTGTTTTGGTCTAGTTTGGAATTGAGGAGAGAGGATTTGATGTTAGTTATTTACTTTCCTTGTGATTTTTGTAGTAGTAGTTGTAATAATAGTAATATTAGATTACTACTACCCACTAATAAGTGGTTTTAGGTTGAATTCTTAGAATGTATATTTGTCATATTCTCAGGAACCACCACTCAAGGAAGCCCTCTACCATCACCATCCAGAGAGTTCAAAAAAAACCGTCCACACTGAATTTCCCTCCCAAACTGCCGCAGACGAGATTATGTTGTATTCTATAGAAGGTACTTTCTACTTTTTTGTATGTCATTATGTGCTAAAATGTATTTGCACGTGAAGGATTATAATGTATAATTCACACCTTGCTTTGTATTGCCCAAAGGGTTAACAAAGCGTTAAGGTCATTATAAATAAAAATTAAAAAATGCTGTTTCATTGGTAAGGGCATTATTTGAGAAGTAATATATATATATTCAGTTTGTAACTATAAGTTTTGTTTCCTCAGGTCTCCTCCTCCCTCTGGGTCTCTCCTGCCCCATCAGCTCAATTGCCATCTCCCCCCCCCCCTCTATACTTTCACGTCTTCCTCCAACCCGAGTGGTCAACACCACCGCTCGACTCTGTGACCAGCCCGATGCCGTCAGCGACGTCTCGTAATACAACTATACGAGGCGAACCACAACAACGACGAAGGCGTCCGGTGACCCTTTCGCCCGTGGCGTCACCTGCCACGTGCGAATCTACGCTGACGAACGTCTACGCGCGGCGGCATAGGCTGCTTCGAGCACGCACAAGGCGAGTACAGACACCATTTCGGAACGAGCCACGAGCGAGTTCGTAACCGTCGAGAATCGCCGACTGCAATTGGAGGAAGACCGCGAAAAAAATAAACCATCAGAGGGAGATGGAAACGCCTTCGATTGGAATCGCGAAGGATTTGAATGGAAGAAATCCAAAATCAAATGTTTAAAATAAAACCGTTTAAACTGGGATTCTAGATAGTTTGACAGAAATTTTAACTCAGTTGAGACCATCATCACTGGCTTCAAAACAGTTATTCTGTCTTGATGTGTCCAGTAATGGTGGGGTGGTGGCCTCACTTTTGAATGTGTCAAATTGTCTGAATTTTCAGCATCTTTTATTTCAATCCTTTGCAATTCTTTTCAAAAGGAAATAGGTATTTTTTTTTAAATACAGATTTTTAATTAATGTTTTTAAATTTCATTTTATTTTTTGTTAATACATTTTAAAGTACATTTTTATGTCCTAAAAAACCTCGTCTTCCTTTCTTCCTTACAATAAGAGTTTACATAATAATAAAGGCATTTAGGGGATAATGAAAACATTTGTTTCATTTTTACAATTACTTATTAAAATATTATATTCATACATTTTATAATATAAATAACCTAGTAAAAAAAAGAAAACAAAACAAACAAAAAACAAAACACTGCAAATATTCACATTAATATTAGTGATGTAGATAACGAATATTTCGAATATTTTTTGACAAGTATTTGCCTGAAAACGAAAATAATTTCCCATTTGTTCTAGTTAGTCTAATTGAAAAATTTTAAAAATATCACATCTAAATAAAAAAAGAATATCCAGCCTTATATTTAAAAAAGATTCTAAATTATCTCTTTTGTGAAGAACGAACGAATTGACGACACGTTTGGCTCAGTGTGTAGTGACCCTACTTGTTGTGCATTCATTGTCTGATGAGCATGAATGTTTGTACTCCAGTCATGGGTGTTATATTTAAAATATGTATGTTTTTAAAGTTTATATATGTGTAGTGTATCAACTATCTGGTATACATAACACAAGCCTCGTCAGCTTACGAATGGAACTAGATGGTGCTGTGTGTTAATGTCCCAACATGTTAAAAAAAAACTTGAGAAGACTAATCAAATTAATAACAATATCTAGGACTTATAACTCTTGTTACAATTATAGAAGGTTTGTACTTATTTAGCAGATTGTAAACTTTTCATTTACAGAAAACAAAAAATATATTATGTAACAAACTTAAACTTATTATATCCAATATGTTATATAACCTTTGGCTTTCATGTATATTTTCCATTCCATTATATATATTTTTCTAAGAATTAAGGCTAATGAATTATAAACTAAAAAAATAATAATAGTGAATACTTAACTGAACCGTTGTAAAATAAAGTTATAATTTCTTTTAACAGAAATCAAAACAATATTTTTACGATTATATAAACAAACTCCCCACCCTGCTAAAGTTCTAATATCCATAATTTTTATTACACCTTCGGTTCCAACGATATATTTTTTCACTAATATATTTTTTTTCTTCTATATATTTAATAAATAATATGTTATTACCGACACAGAGGCGGATTGTGTAGTTTTTAGAATTTTTTTTTCTGTCTGTTTGAGAATGCATCACGAGAAAATCACTGGACAGATTTTGATGAAATTTTGCATAATAGTAGCTGCGTCAAATAAAGAATACTTTTTACTGCGGGAAAAAATATCTCATTTTTGAGACATCTGTACTAAACGTTTTAAAAACGTATTATATAATAACTATAAATTAATGATAATGAAATATAAACTACACAATTATATGTTAATAACAATGTTGACCAATAGAATAATAATTAATAAAAAAAAACATAATAATAATAAAAATATTAATTATAAATAAACTTGCTGTAACTTTAAATTCTTAGTAATTAAATTGATGTAAAGGAATCTAAAGTTTTAAAAAAAATAAAAGATTTCAAGCTCTTTTTTCCATGCAGCCTATTTTTTATTTAATTTCAAACAACATTCGCATTCGGAATATATGAAGATAAAAATTCGCATTCGCGAATGTGAAAAAATCGAATATTTCTTACTATTACTAATTATATGTACAAACTAGCCTAAAACCTATCAAATCAAAAAAAAATCATTTTTGTTATCACAGGTGCACAAAATAACATAGAAAGGTCTTAATTCTAGATTCAGATCTTTGTGATATACAATGAGTTATTTAAAAAACTAGTTAAAACTGTATAATACTCCTAATGTAACCTATTTAATAAGCAATTCAAACATGGGCCCTACCTTGGATTAGCTCATTTTGGCTATCTATAGTGGTAGAGATGGGAGCTCGCATGGGTATATCACTTTCATCCTCATGTGCAACTGGAAGTGGTTGTGGTAATGGGTAAACGGGCTTTCAATGCAAATGTTGTGCAGGACACAACATGCCGCTATTATTTTGCTAGCTACATAAGGATGATAGTGAAGTGTCCTATCTCGAAGCAAACATCTCCACCGTGCTTTGCAGTAATCCAAACAGCGTTACAATGCAATTACGCGCTGCACATGTTTTTGGGTATATAGTATCTTCTCTTGAACCTGGAACTGCATGAGGATGGGAGTCATAAAGCCAAGGGCGTTGTGGATATCCAGAATCACCTGAAAAATTGTTTTTGTTAACAAAACAAACAAATTCTTCTACTACTACTTACTACTACTACTACTACTAACATATCAATTACATCTTTTCATGTTATTTTTTGTAAACACTTACCTAATACCATACTTGTTCATTATTTTGATGAAGTTCACGCATGTATGATTCAGCTTTACTAGATGACCATATATGTGAATCGTGTGTGTGTAGCTCCACCAAACTTTGCATTCACATTTGTGTGATGCGAAGAGTGACTGTCACAAATCTGTAAAGTTGGAAACTAATATTCAGAAAATGGGGGGTTTTTATATTTATTTTACCTGAAACAAGTCATAAATAAATACAATTACCATTTTTGAACATTTAATGAATGATACCCTTTTCTGTTTATAAAAAACATGTTCTTCATCATTGGGCTTAACTAAGCCACATGGGTGCAATCTATGCACCCGATTACACCAGGCAGACCAAATCTACCTCTGAAACCTAAAAAACAATAAGTTATATTATTAAATGCATTACATGTACCTAAGAGTAAAATTGTAAATATATAATATGATACATACTCTTGTTTTACATGTCCTCTGCTGTCTTGCCTTGTTTTCGGAAACACAATCCATTTTGCCATAATAGCGGGGTGGTTCAAAGCATCGACTACTTGTCGGATGCAGCGACTAGTTTGTGCCGTTGAGGAAGATTGTGAGTAATACCAACAATTCGTTGATAGGAAAGGACCCCCTGTAGCCGGAAAAACTAACTGCGCACAACACCTATAAAGACAGCCAAAAAGAAATAAATAATAGTGATTGTTAGGGTTTGTGTAGGCTTCGATAACTAAATGGACTGTTTGCTGGTATATATGTATTGTTTAACATTGAATTAAAATATCACATTTTTTGTACATTTAACAAAAAAGTCTTATGCAAAGTTACACCATGCGTGCGTGTGTTCATGAACTCATGTAATGAAACAAAATAAATGGTAGGCTATGCACATTTATTCTTGTACTTAAAACAGCAGATATTACATATTTGGCATATCTTTACCTTAACTTCTAGTGGAATCTCATTGGGATCCTTTTAAAGAAGTTTTCCGTCGTAGGTCTTGAACGAGGGCTTCGAAAGTCACTTTGCTTAACCGAAATCGTTGTATAAACAAAGTGCCCGACATTTCATGTATTGTTTTCGATATACTGACGATATAAATCTCTTTGGCCCGGCGTTTTAACCACACTTCTTCGTTATGACCGGACCGCAACATATTTAAGGTATACATTTTATACATTTTAAATGCTAAAAAGAAAATATAAATAGTCTAAAATCAACGCGAATTAACAAAACACTTCTGTCTTATAGCAGCTGTGAGCTGATTCTAAACTTTAAAGTTATAGACGCCACTTTTTTAGCGTTAACTCAAGGGTCTCGCCGTTCGTTTAGATAGCGTTAAAGAACTTAGATTTGAATTCTCAAGCGCTTGTCAAACGTGCAACTTGGCTACCATTTTGTATGAGATCTTGTGATCCACATTGTAGAATCGCTCAGTTCGTTTCTATTTTTAGAACGAACTATGTACCTTGTAAACTTGGCTACGAATTTTCAATTCGATCGTTTTGACCACGTGACATATCGTTCAAAATACGTAATGCCCATACATTTCATTAGTTTTCTAAATCGTTAACGATTGTAGATAGTCATCATGGCTAAGCCCCCTGATATATAATAAGGTTTTGCTATTGTACTAAAGAAAAATTGTATAATATTATTTATTATATATCATAAAATATATGTTACACAAAATAAAGTAACAGAATGTCGACAAAGGATAACTTATCTCTTTTAGAGATTTCTTTCAGAAATCCTTCAGAAGTGAGAAAATAAGTTCATTTAGTGCGGTGTAGTGTAGGTACAGTACAGCAATAAATGGTGGTAAGTATTAACCTAAAATATATCAATTAAATATTTTATTTATACAAAAAAATATATTTTATTTCAATTTTAGTTAAAATATCGGTAGTATTCCTAGGAAAGCCAATGGTACCTTGTAAGGCCGAAAAACAAACATCAAAAAATTGACAGTTGACCTTGCTAGGGTACAGGGATCTTGCTAGGAACATTTAGGAATCACGAAAATATTATACTTAGTTTTTAGTTTTAAATACGTATCGGGAAAAGTAAAACAATGTATAACTTCATAATATTGCCTATAATCAAGCTTTAAATAGTTTTATTTCATAACTTCTTTTGGCCTTATTAGGAACAGACCCATAAGAAGGCCATTATAGTCGGTTTCAATTTTTATTCATTTCATTATAAAGATTATTGGCAACTTATTTGATATCGATTTAATGCTTATTAAAATTATTTTTAAAGTTTTTCTCGAATACATTCTTAGTTTTACGATAGTGTTTAAATATAGTTAGGTGACTATTTTTTATGTGAATATATTATAATATGTAGGTATAATGTATTTATTTAATGTTTCATTTTAATGAAAGACCTTTTGATGAAGATTAAGGATAACCAGATATTTTGATATATCACTTAATAATTTGTTTGTTTCATTTATCCAATAAATAAAAGAATTATAACTGTTTATTTGTTGTTGTTTATTTATTGAGTATCCTTCCATGGTCCCGCCCACCTTATATAAGAACTACGGTAATTAGTATTAATGAATATTATCTTATTCATTCGGTGACCTTTATCTTCAAATATCTCGAAAACGCAGCACTGGAAGGGCATGTTGCACATATATTTTATTTGCTTAATGTCGTTTTTTCCGTTCGTTGTATACCAGTTTTAGTTGCGCCGCAAGTTTAGAAAAAGAAAAAATTGCGATGAATAGCGATACGTCACAGAAACGCTGTCCACTCTGAAATTTGGAGAAGTTATTTCATAAGTTCCAATTAAGGTCCCTACTTTTGTAATTTCTTTTTCAAAGAGATAGAAATATTATATTCTGATTATATTTTCGTTTTCTTCTAATACATGGAGATTCTGGTGTATGTGAGTTTCTTTTAAAAATTTACTCAGGGACAAAGGACACGAGGATTCATAGGCCTAGTTCCATCTACAAAAGATGGTTTTATGTAGCATCCGGTAGTTTGCATTTCCGCTCATGGGACACGAGGGTTAAGTATATAGTAAATATGTTGTTATATTAATTTTTATAGATTTTAGGTAGGTTAGATAATTTTTATGGAAAGCGCTTCTAAAACTAATCTTCTAGCTAGAGAGAAATTTAAAAATAATTGGAACACATAGTAGTTCATATATGAATAACTAGCAACTCACCCTCTTTTCCCTAGGTACGTTTTAACGATTAGTATATATAGACTATATACTGTTATATACATATATTATTTTTTTCTAACTTAAACTTGACGTATTGTTGTAGATAGTAGGTCCACCACTATTAAAAGTAATCCGAAGTAGTGATTCCCATACAAAATAATTTATATTTAAACCATCCCTGATATACATATCTCCAACAAAACAAAATAAGAATTATTCAAATCGGTTAAGCTGTTTTTGAGTTTTAGCGAGACTAACGAACAGCAATTGATTTTTATATTTATAGATATAAAACATACATGAATAAGTAAAATAATTATTTTATATAAGTCGCGGAAAATAAATAAGTCATATTATCAAATCAAATCAAAATATTTTATTCAGCATTAAATTATTACAATTTTTTACTGAACATCATGAGTCTACTACCAGTTCGGAAAGAAGAAGCCACAGACCTGAGAAGAACTGGCGAAAGAAACTCAGCGGGACTAATATTGACTTGTTATCTTTTTTTAAAGTAAAATTATAATTTACAAAATTATTATAAAATATATACATAGGTATATAATAAAATGCATAAGTCGCGGTTCGTAACATAGGAACTCTTTTGGTGACGTATTGCTGCCACATAATATAACGATAATTTTGCAAAGCAACGAAAACATAGAGTAGGTCTTGTGTTCGCGACTACTTGTTATTGTTGTTAGTTCATATGTTACCGCGGTTCTGCGTCTGCGACAGCGCACTCGGTTCTGAACGCTCCATGCGGTTAACAGGCCTAGTTAAAATGTTCACAATGAATTAAATTAGTATAATTTGTATATTTTGTTTTAGTTCAGCAGATAAAAGTAAATTTTAAAATTTAATAAAAATGGCTGTGATCAATATGAAGATTTTTGGTAAGTTTATTAAATACATATAATAATTATTAAATTACCCGCGCAAAACATAGAAAAAGTTTTATCTTTAAAAATTTAAGTATATTTTATTATTATTTTTAAGTATATAAATTATAAATTAATATAATTCATACGTAGAAATGTAAAATTAGTTATCTATAATAAAGAATATTAAATAAATAATAATTTTAGTTATATACCTAGTTAGGTTTAATATATAAATGTCATCATCTTGTTTATCTTTTGTAGGATTTTATTCCTTTCGTCTGGAAATAGAATCTGTCGACTCAAACTATAGGTTCCTAACTAGGTATTTTGACCGGTTTTGAATCTACTATTTTTATTGAGGGTAAAGCTCTAAGATCGTCTTAGTGTGCCGGAGTATCATGAATTCATTAGTAAAAGTGCACCTAAGCTTTTATTTTATACTTTTGTATTTTTTTTAGATGTGATGTCATGTGATTTTAATGAAATTCAAAATTGAATAAATTTTAAAAATGAGCGCATTATTTTATATTACTGTTATAATATTTGTACCGTTTTTCTTTCATTAGAATTAGAAAGTTCTAATCTAATTTGTGCAAATTTGTAAAGGAAAATTTAAGTATAAAGGTAAAAAAACATTACCTACTAAGATTATATTGTACTAGCGACTCAACCTCTCTTCGCTCGGGTTCGTTCCTAGCTTGCTTCCCAATACAAACGTTCATCCCCTTTTTCACCCCTTAAGAGATGATTTCCGGGTAAAAAGGTATCCTATGCCCTTCCCAAGGTCACAAACTATCTTCTTACCACATCTAAATCGATTCAGTAGATCCAGAGATTACCCCCTAAAACGTCACAATCTCACAAACTACCTCTTTATAATAACTACATATATGTTTTTACTTGTATCTTTTATACCTATTGCTAATTTGTTTTTTTTTCTCAAGATAGATATTATTATTTTTCTCTCTTCTTTTGTTGCTTTAAGTAACTAAATAGGTATAATAGCGACTTTAATTTTTTTGGTTATAATTTATAGTGCTGTTCATTTTTAATTTTTTAAAGGCTCCGTGTAATTGTTCTTGCATGTCGTGGTTACCTATAAGTATGATAACAGTTAGATTTAGACCTTCTTTCTACAATTGTGTATTTTTGTTAAGTTACTGTATATCAAGTTGGTGATCCTAATTAAATAAATAAATATTAGTATATAATAGTAGTAAATAAGTAAATATAGGTACATAATATGTAGATTGTAGGTATGTGATAAAACAGCAATAGGAGCAGTGCTTGTACAGTCAAAAGGTTTTTTATGCTGATTACAATCGACACAAAAAATGGTCGATCGTGAATATAGCCGAATATATTTTAATTATTAAATATCTCATTTAATATATTAGATTAGCTACGTTTTCAGTTATAAATTATAATGTGTCCCCGGTTTAGTTTGAACAAACCGCTCGAGCCCCTTACATTATACAATTTTTAATAGGAGAGTTATATAGAGATTGACTTCGTCAAATATAGTCAAAGCATGCGAAACCATTGATAGACTCTAGTTTTGAATTACAGTACCTGTATAATATGGCAATGATTGAAACGATGACGATTAGATTTTACTTAGCATAATGATATGCAAATGTCTAATATTCTCAATAAACGTTTAGGTTTACATAAATATGTACATACATGTAGATTCAAGTGGAAAGAAAGTTTTAATAAAAATTGCAATAACTAAACACGTAAACGCTTCTTCGATTTCAAAATTAAATTATTATCCGTGGGTAGCCTCGCAGTTGATCTTACATATAATTATAAGATTATGTATAACCAACTTATTATTTTTTGTTAAAGAAATATTTATATGTATTGCCTTAATTTTATTAAGGTATGTAATATGTTCCATTATCCATATGTGCGCTAATTTCCTATAAACAATTTTATTTAAAGAAAAACCGTTTTTTTTTGTTTTCAAATAAAAGAGAATGAATTCATTTTAAAAATGATACGACTAACTGTAGATTTCATAATTTGGTGAAACTATTAAGTTTTACCACAAATTCTCAAAAACCTCTATTATTTCGCAAACAACTTGTTCATGGCAGTAAAAATATATATTTATTAATTTGATAATACTTATAATATATATATATATATATATATATATATATATATATATATATATATATATATATATATATATATATATATATATAGACGATATGGAAATAACAGTACTTTCTTACGAGTATAAACATACATTATTATGTATGTAATGGTGCTAATGTAAATTATGTTAAGAAAAGTATATTTTATTTTTGACTCAATTTTCCCGAAAAAATGTAGACATTTTTATGATGTGGAAATTACATCTAAGTTTAAGGGGATAAAACGGCTTCTCATTAGATGATTAGGACTGATTTTTCATATTGCAATTTCAATAAGCATTTTACTGTGATTCGTATATATTTTTTTAATATTTTCCTTATACTTACATATATACTACAAGTATATTATTTTTATCATTTAGCTTATCTTTAGTACCTACAAAAATAGCAATTTCTCTTAATTATTGATACTGGTTTTAGTTAATGATAAGTATTTCTATTTAATGAGCATTTCAATTTTCTTTTCGTTATATTATATTAAGAAATATTTATATCTATACGTCTATTTCTTAATATTTATAATGAAATGAAAACAAAAGTACCGTTACGTATTGGAATTTCTTACCGGTAAAGAGTATACCTATGTCTTAGGGAATCTGTGAAAAACTTATTCTACATCAATATTGTATTAGTTATTTAAACATTCTGTGATATTATTGCTGTTATGGAATCCGTTTATTATAAAAATATTTGCCATATTGTTTAAAAATTTCCACACGACATCTGTGACATGATACTTTTACTTACGTTCAAACATGTTTTGAATAACAATGTTTTGCTATAATGTTCTGTAGGACATAACAATGTAGTTATGTCCTGTCGAAATATTGTGGAACATCGGTACTGATACATGTAAGTATCAACAGGGTAATTTAAGTCCTCCTAACTATTATAAGAAAGTAACATATAACAATAAGCAATTAAAGCAAATATCAGAATATTCGTTTTAGAAGAACTTGGGTTAAAATTAAAGAAAGGAAAATCCTTTAAGTAGTGTCTAAAAGTTCTACCTAATTTGAAGCTTGAAAAACAATATCTGTTTTGTGCAAAGTTCACAGAAATGTTCGCAATTTACTTTGTTATCAAATACCAGCGCGTTGTTGACGCCAAAGAATGCAAACGATAAAAGAAGTTTTCAATTATGCGTTTAGAACGTGATTTTATAGGATTTTTATCCGAGATCGTAACCATAATGTGATTAAAGTTAGGTTGCCTTGAAAAAAAAAATTAAAGACTCAACTTAATCAAAATATTACTATGTATTTAAAACAAAAAATATTGTTTATTGTAAAACTAACAAAAAATACAAAATATATTTTTATATTATTATTTGTGCATAATGATGTCAATTCCAGAATTATATTATGATTTTATATGAAACATTACACATAATAAGTATACCTAATGGCAAGACTTATCCTGTACTTCACTCGACGGCCTCAGGTGAAAGTACATTTGGGTTAACGACTCTCTATTCAGCTTACGAACTCTAGTGTCGATCATTTTACAGTTATATAAATTTTGTTATACATATCTGGATTATTAAAGTACCTAAATGGAAAACTTTTCGTTATATTACATGTACCCATGATAACTAGCGTAAGCGTAAGGAAATGAGATTTGTGCCTGTTTGCCGAGTTCACGCCTATTTTTCTGTTTTGTGTTGGTTTTTGTGTCCGGTTCGTAAGTATCGCGGCCGTGAAACGCTATCAATATTCATAGTATTATTTGAGTAGAAGAGACCTATATGACAGTCAAAATAATTATTAAGAAATATATTACTTTTTTACAAGAAATAATAGTAATATGTACAATAAAATTAACTTTATACTTTTAAATCATATAAAACTCAAATACCCACTTATTGTTTAATGTATTTATTTACATATACTAGAATAAAACATTGTACAAGTCGTACCTCTAAAGTAAGTTTCTCTATGTAAAATTTCACTTTGACTTTAATAACAGCAATATTAATAGATTTATAGATTTCAATAAGACTTTAGTACTTATCGTATTTATAGAATATAGTCTAAATAAAAGCTAGGCAAAGTTTAGCTTCGAGATCTACAAATGAACAAAAATATTATGTCGAATATTTTATAGATTTTTATTAACGTCAATACTTTTATTTATAGGTACATACCTACGTATAATAAAACTGTAGAGGTCGAATGTCTGTACATAGAAAAAAAATGCTAAAAACCGAGTCAGGGGGATGTAAGAAGAGAAATAGAACAAATCCAGATTTTTTTCAATTTTTTTGTTTCTCCGTCTGTTTGTCTGTTTCTACGGGCTAATATCCGAAACTGTTGGACCGATGTAAATGAAATTTTGCATGGTGGTACCTTATATCCCCGGTCAACATTTTAGATACTCTTCATCCCGAAAAATTAACGAATTAAAAAACTATACTAACTTATACACCTTAGTACCCAACAACTTATGCACCTAACTTAGTAAAATTTGGCATTCTGATACCTTATATTGCCCGTCAAACAACAGGTTACTTTTTATCCCGGAAAAATGAACGGTTCCCGTGGGATAGATCTGTTTGTGCTTTTCTAGAGGTGAACCCGAGCGAAGCGAGGGTGAGCCGCTAGTAATTAATAAATGAACAAGAACTAAAAAGAATGAATCCAATGTAATGGAATTATTAGAATTTAACTTTAATTTTTCTGTCACATGATTTCGGAACGCTACTAGTTCTAAGTAACTAAGATTAGTAACAGTGACAAGTAATTTGGATCGCTTTATTGCACTCATCTGCTTAATTGATAATTTAATCTGGTTTGTGTTTCCACTTTTGTTACAGATTGACCTAATGTGGGGATTTAGTTGCGCTACTCAACTGCAAAGTTTTTAATAATTTCACTGTTACATTTTAACTTATTTTATACATTTTACCTATAACATACCTTTCAGGAAGTCGCTACATAAATCAATGTCGTTAAATGTCATGTCGTTTTGTTAGATGACCTCGAGCGAGCTACTATTTATACGAATAATATAAAACCCAAATAAAGATCATAGTTGTATGCAAATATATTACGGATTTGCTTATTTGTTCGCAGTTTTATCTATCCTCTTGGATTCCTCTTATTTTGTCTTTATCAACCTTCAACATAATAAGTTGAATACTAAGAGGTTATCCTCTTGAGACTAATAAATAATCTTAGGAATATTATATTGTTTTTATTTGGTTCAGGTATGCCCAATCGGTAATGGGAATATACCTCATAGGTATAAAGCTATAAACATACGTATTTAATATTTTAATATCTAAACATATAATAAAACAGTAACTTAGTGAAATCGATATGCGGGTTTACGCAAAAAGTACTGAAGCGATTTTAACTAAATTTTGTGTAGTTATTACTCGGGTCAACAATTAGGATATCTTTTACTACAGAAAAATCTTTCATTCCCACGGGAAAACACAATAACTGGTTCTATTAAGTCATTCTTAGAAAATATGTCTAACGCTGGCTAACCTTTTCAGAGATACCTACATCAAAACAATGTACTAGAAATTTGTAAGTCGTATTAAGGCCTACAGAATAATCTGCAATAGTATAAGTCTTTCTCTACATATTTAAAACGTACCTAGGAGTAGGGACGCAGTAGTAGTAGTAGTAATTAGTAGGTAAGTCCCTAGTTATTAAATAAAACAAAATAATGAATATAAATATTTATTAATCGATTCTGGTTTTTGTGAGCAAATATGACGTAACTTTAGCGTATGTGTCGTTTTATTTTAGCCAATTATAATTTTTTCATTAATGATATAAAAAAAAACAAGAATAAAACCTTGACAATGAAAATTTTAAAATTAACTACGTAGTAAGTGCCTATAGCCACATATTATTCTACTATTATTACCACAGGTTACGTTAGACTATATTGCTACAATAATACAATAATTTTTATGATTGCTATAGTTATATGAGTATATGTAATGGTAAACATGACAGATTTTTGGTCGTCAATCAAGATATGGATATCTATATAAATATTTATAGGTCTCTGCATGAATTGTGTATAGCTAATTAAAATATTGCAATTTATTTAATATTGGAATATTGTAATTTGATGAGATAATTAAAATGTAACGAATTCATTTTAAATGGCAACTGAATAAATATAAAGTTTAGTAGTCTTGCGGTTTGTACGTTTTGTGAATTTTTCACATTATTTTTCGAATGGAGTAGCTAGTAGTTCGAAAATATTTGATTAGGTGTGTCTAGTAAATGAAAACTACCAATCAGTTATTTTTTACTTTTTGGTGCTTTTGTTTGAAGTCGGTTTTTATTTTTTTGTTAAATTAGTTCACTTTTTACGCAGACGGGTTTTTATTTTTGTAAATATTTTTTTGATTGACAGCTTTTTAGTTTTGGTCAGTAACACATTTTTAGTTTTATTTAAAAATTTCTTATCCCAAATTACTTTAAAACATATATTATGTTGTATACATTTTTGTAATCGCCTCTTAAAAACCTGTATTTTGATACTCCAATAGATTTATTTGGATCAAAAAAAAATTTTCAAGACACAATTGGCGTCTAGGATCCGCTATTTTGATTAATGAAATCTATATACCTATGACACTCGCGTTATTATGACGCCTATCACAAAATGTACTGCGTTCTATGGTGTTGAGTGTGAGCGGCCGACGCGACGCATCTCTGTTTCTAGCATTTTCTGCAGTTGTAATTACTTCTATGTTAAGTTTTTATAATAAATTATTTGAAAAAAAAGTATGTAATTAGTAATTACGTTTCTTTTGAGCTGACGTAAATTCTGGTTTAAATTTTACTTAATAATATAAAGAAAAATCGAATGACGCATGAATCATAAAAATAAGTTAAGCCGTTTAGTAATTACAAGGGAACATAGGATCGGACATACTTACATACATGCAGGTCGGCCACATAACACTTCGTTTGACTTCGCCGCAGTGGGGTAAAATGGTTTAAGGTTAAAAGTTAGATAAAGAGAATATGAGATATTTTTTCGTACAGCTTTGTGTTGCTTAGTAAGTTTAAAACCAAATAAAATATTAAAAATTTCCTACATTATATAATTTAACGGTAAATCAACACTCTTGCGATTTTGTAGAACGTGTTTCTATCATTTTTACCTTTCACAGAATTCTATAATACATAAAATCAACAAGGAAAACGTTTTATTTATCAACTAACAGGCCAGGTATTGCCATTTTCGTTCTGTGTAGAATTAAAAGGACTTCCTACAAATAGGTCGGAATATTTGTCGTACCTAGTAATATGAAATTATGAGTATTTTTCTATATTTCACATTTACACACTTTTTCACGTTTTATTACCTGAGTTCTTTGTAATGTGTCAGCCTTCTTGAAAATCCTTCTAGTGAAAAAAATAATAATAAGCACAGTATTATCAAGTGTAATTAGGTTCGGTTGGACGATTGACATAATGTCATCTTATAAATGTTTCGCATAAACATCTGTAGTCCAAGTTCTTACTTGCGAAGCGTGATTCTGCACTTAATAAATAGAACATCTAGTAAGAAGGTTAGATATTTTATGTTACTACTTACTGGTTGCCTTTAAACGCTGCATTTATATTTCGAAACTTTTTTTTTATTCGTTTATGTATCGTTTTAATTTATAAAATAATAATACAGACTTACCGTCGCTTCGCTCCGGTGCATCCTGGCGGTGCCAAAATTATCGCAATTTATAATAGTTGTTGTCAGACATAATATATGTATTTTAAGAACATTTCATATTTATACCAAGAGCCTAAGCAATATGATTTAAAATTTAATAAACGTAAATAACTTGGCTAGGTATATGAAAGAAAAAATAGTGTTATTATAATGATTTCATATTTTTTTCACAGGCTTATTTAAAGGATATAGAAAAACTTCATGAGATTATTAAACAAAAACAGTCAAATGTGTTTCATGAATCACCTAAGGTTTTCCCAACATTTTTCAATCGTAGATCCTTTATAGCAATAGCCGACCTAATGGTCAACTCAATAGTACAATTTATTAATTGTAATATATATACAATGACGTATAATTTTTAACATTTCAAATATATAAGGCTGTTTACTTTATATATTATAATAATGCGCATATTGAGTAGATACTAAATATGAATTGGGTATCAACAGCAAACACTTTTAAAGCATCATTATTTATATAGTGACGTCAGTGATACATCTAATGATGTCCTTTATATACATACATATCTACATATATGGCCAAGTTTAGACTTGCAAAAATATACAGTTATATATATTATGTTGCTATTTTTGTGTGAAAATTTGTAAGTGAATAGAATTTAACCAGTAGCCAAGGCCTTACCAAAGCATACACTTTTAGAGAAGTACCGTGCAATTTTTGCCGACTGTAGTCAGACTAGGATGATTTATGGGTAGGTACACAATATATAGCTATACGCTTGTAGGCATATCGCTGCTTGTGTGTGCTACCATGTGCTACCATCAGACATGTAACATTTTCATTGAAAATTATGCTATATAATGATTATCACTCAAATTATTTTTTCTAAGAAATCTATTGTTAACTGTAACGCCGGCATGTCCGCGGTCGTGGAGGGACACCTCCAGGTAAATTTCTAAGAAATTAATTAAATTTCTAAGAAATCTATTGTTAACTGTAACGCCGGCGTGTCCGCGCTCGTGGAGCGATTAAAAACAATATAAGTACTCATTATAATATGCCATAATTTTCAATGAAATTTTTAATGTGTGTTTAATCCATATTAATTAATAGCTCATTGACAATATGTCTTATCTTCTTATTGAAACACATTGAATTGTACTTATAGAGCGTAGACACTTACATGTACTATATATATTAACAAAGGTTTGAAAGATTTTGAAAAGGTAAAATGTAGAAGCTACATATCTAAGTTATAAAGCTCATACTGTTATTAATAATAAAATTTCTCAAATAAAAACACTTTTTTTTTGTAGCAGTTGCACACAATAGATTTCATTACTTTGTGAACTTGTCTTGTTTATGTTCTAGATTAGTTGGTTCGGGAAATCAATTCGGCAGTACATCCGATTAGGTTCGTTCTGAACCAAGTTTTTAACCGACTTCCAAAAAGGAGGAGGTTCTCAATTCGTCAGAATCTTTTTTATGTATGTTCACCGATTACTCGAAGACACCTGAACCGATTTAGATTTTTTTTGTTTCAAAGGGTATTTATTATACCTCCCAGATGGTCCCACATAAATTTTATCGAAATGTTTCGAGTAGTCGAGTGGTTTTTTAAAAAATCGACAGTAAATATATTTTTTAAATAAATTGTTTAATCGAATATGTTATAAAAAAACTTTCTTCTTACAAATTACCTGCTTATTCGAAAATGCGGCACCGACTTCGAAAATATCTATTCTAAATGAAAACCTCCGTTTAGTAATTTTTTATATTTTAGTGCCTGGAAGTCGGTTTTTTTAAGTTTTTGTACCATGTGTAAAGTTGTCTGCCGAAAGTAATAATTATTATTATAACATCTGACGAAGTTTGTTGCAAACTAAATCAACTGTATATGGATGCTCGTGCCATCTTAGAAGCATTGCTAAATTTGCAAATACGGATATACATAATATGAATTAAAGGATTCCAAAGACGAAAATTTGACGAGTAACCTTTAAAAGTTTCCAAGAAGAAGTAGGTAAAAGTTGACTTTTAAGATTTGTGACATGTAAAGCGTACCTTTTTTTTTTTTTTTTATCCCCTCCCCTCCGCCTTAATGGGACGCCGCAGGATCGCTTGCGCATAACTACTACGGCGCCCCGGCGGCAGGTCTGCCTAAGCGCTAGGCAGACCACCAAACCAATGGGGCTGCTCCACAGTCAACTCTGCTACGCCAGAGAGGTACCCGGAGCAGCCCCATTAAACCTAACCACCGTCCACCGAAGTGGGCCACCTCCAATCGGCTGCAGAGGACAGGGAGAGCGGCAACGAAACACCGACACTCATCTTCCCCTGCAGCCCCACCGCGTCCGCCATCAAACGGTGGCGGCTCCGTCTAGGCCGCGGTAGGTAGGGAGAACGGCGCACCGAAATACCGGCACTCCTCTTCCGCCGCGGCCTACTCCTCCGCCGGATGCGGGCCTGCGACCACAGTCCCGCAACCGGCACCCATCATCCGGTTGTGAGACCAAGCGGTCCCACCACCGGTGGCCGCAACGTCTTCGGCTCGAGTCCTAGACGAGCGGCCCCACCCAAGCCATTTGGTCCGCGCCGGATTTTTCCGGTACCACCCGCCGCCCTAAGCGGGTGGCATTCCCCTATCCGCCACCTGGGGACGCGCCCGGTAGGAGTTGGCTTCTCCCCCGGGATGTAAAGCGTACCTATGTCAACGTCATTGAAATTCTCTAGACTTCAATAAACAAATGTCTCATTAAAATGAGTTAAGCCATTCTGAACTATAACGAAACAACGGAAAGACGACATTTCTTATACAATAAAACGTATTCTTGCAGTTGTATTAATATTGAACTACTCGTACGTTGAAACTTACAATCGTATAGGTAACTAGCATTGCCCGCGGCTTCGCCCGCGTTCAGATGACCAAAAATCAAATTCTTAGGTTTTACATATTAGTATACTTTTATACTGCAGTTTTTGTATTTATTCTCCAAAATGAGATATTTCCCGCGGTAAAAAGTATCCTGTATGTTGACTTGTATAACCAGCTATCACCATACCAAATTTCATCAAAATCCCCCCAAATAAAGTGGTAACAGACAGACAGACATACAGACAGACAGACAAAAATTCAAAAAACTATAGATTCGGCCTCTGTATCGATAATAATGTTTATTTAAATAATATTTTCCAAAAAATATTTAATGTACAGATACGGCTTAGTTACAAACTATACATACGAGTATAATAAAATTCTAAACTTTGGATTGAATCCTTTCAGTATCGATCGATATATCGATATTACCTTCTCCTCCCTAGGAGATAATAATATCGATAGCACCTTCAACATCACTACAGTCTACAATATGCCCCTGCCCCCGACCCGAATGGTGCGATAGAGAGAGTTGCAAGTCTTAGACTCAATTACCTACATTTTTGGTCTCATTAGATTCAGTAAATCATCATAAACTTTATAGTCGATTTTTGCCTCTTCGGCTTGTGCAAATCGGCAGATTATTGAATTGGACACTTTTCAGGATGTGACTAGCCTACCACACCTTAATCTGACGGTTTCAAGTATTTCTACCTTATCAAAACATTTTTTAAATATTTTAATCGGCTTCCCTAGACGCTCCCCTTTATATAGAAGACTTATATTATGGTGAAAGTACTCAATAGAGTGCAAGGTAACCTCTTTTATGTTAATCTGCCGCGCTCGAGTAACTATAGAAAATCCCCTCTTGGGCTCCCCTACTATAAAAGATATCCTAAACGTTGACTCGAGTAATAAGTTATCACTTCACCAAATTTCATTGAAATCGGTTCAAAACTTTTCGCGTGAAACACGCATACAAAAACAGACAAATAGACATACAGGCAAACAGACAAACAGACATTTTTTTTAATAACTATTGTTTTGGGGTCTATGTTGTGTGTATAATACGTTACAAATAAACGAAAACATCTATCCCACAGGAACTGTGCATTTTTCCGGGATAAAAAGTAACCGATTTGTTACTCTGATGTATGAACTATATTATTGTAAAGTTTCATCAAAATCCAATCTGTAGTTTTTGTGTACTAAGATGTATAAGTTACTATAGTTTTTTTATGTTACACGGGAACCCTTTAATTTTCCGGGAGGACAATTAACCGATTTTTTATTGTCATGTATGAACTATATTATTGTAAAGTTTTATTAAAATCCAATCAGTACTTTTTGTGTACTAAGCTGTATAAGTTATTATAGTTTTTTAACTATCCCACGGGAACTATTTATTTTTCCGGGATAAAAAGTATCTAAGATGTTGCCCGGAGATATAAGGTACCACCATGCAAAATTTCATTTAAATCGCTCCAATAGGTTCGGAGATTAGCCCGTACAAACAGACAAACAGACAGAAAAACAAAAAAATTAAAAAAAATCTGGATTTGTTCTATTTATCTTCTTACATCCCCCTGACTCGGTTTTTAGCATTTTTTTTTGCTATGTACAGACATTCGACCTCTACCTTTTATTATAGTATAGATAGACCCTATCGATCGATTAATTCGATAAAATAGTGACGGTGTCCATTTTTGCATTTTTATCTCGATTCCCGGTTCAGGTAAGCCTTTTTTTTTAAATAAATGCAGTTGTTATTATTTTTGAAAATAAAGAAATGTTTCCTTTGAGTAAATCTTGATAACTTCAATATTAAAGGTACTTTTCTTCCACGTCCCATCGATTTGTTCCACCCTGTATATCTTAAGGTACATTCATAATAACTTGCTTGTCTTTAAAACGTATACCTTGACGACGCACCTAGACCTAGTCGCTAGTTTAAAATATGTTTGCTTATTAGATATATACGTATATAAAGAAAATCAACTTTAATAGTAATTACCAGTAGGAGAGGATTTTTTTACTAACCTAACCTATTCATAAAAAAACGTGTGTGTGTATTTATGTACGCACGTAAGAAGTTATACGTCTTTGGCGTAACCGAACAAAAATAACTAAAGAATTCACCCGTATATGTCACAACTTTCTGTTTTTAAAAGGAATGCAGCTAACTTCATCATGTCACTTTTTGGCTGTCGGTGTGCGCGCGCATCGTAAAAATTTTACTCTTCATAATTTTTTCCAAACGTGCCAAAAGAAGTATAACTTCAAAAACTATAGAATTACGCAAATCAGCTTACAATTATTTCTGAAGATATCACATAGTATTTCCACAAAAAAAAACGAGCAATTGAATTGATTACCTTTTTTTTGAAGTCGATCAAATAAGAAGATTGAGGTGTAATGCAAAAAACAGATTTTTAAATTGACATTTATTGTAGCGGATAAAAATTTGTCACAAAATTTTTTAAAGTTTTCAATTCTCATCCAGGATGTCCTTTAATTGAAGAAAATTATGAAAGGTACATAGCATATCACCTCCAGGTAAATTTCTAAGAAATTAATTAAATTTCTAAGAAATCTATTGTTAACCGTAACGCCGGCGTGTCCGCGGTCTTGGAGGGAATATGAATGTACTATGTAAGTCTAATAGTGATGACAATTTCATTTTCCTTCATAAATCATTATTATAATAGACACTTAGTAGGTACTTACCTGGTACATATGTATATGATTTCTGCGTTTAGTTTATGCGATACAAAGTGCATGATAATAAATCGAATGTTGTCTTTAACCTTGATATGAAATCAAGGTACTAATAAAAAATCTACGTACATCCTAAAAGAAATCCCCCACTAAACTAGATTAGTGTCAATGAACTTAACCAAACATACTTTCATAGCCGATGAATATGATTGTGATATGATTTAAAACGATGATTTTAGTAAGCAGAGTGCTTACTAAAATCACATTTTGACCCATACGGTGTCGAAACTTAAATTGCATTTATGAATTTATATATGACTAGCATTACCCGCGGCTCCGCCCGCGTTCAGATGACCAAAAACCAAATTCTTAGGTTTTACATATTAGTATACTCTTACAATGCAGTTTTTGTATTTTTTCTCAGAAATGAGATATTTTTCCGCGGTTTTTTATCCTATATGTTGACCCAGCTAACCAAATCTAATTGAAATAAACATTATTATCGACACAGAGGCCGAATCTATAGTTTTTAGAATTTTTGTCTGTCTGTCTGTTACCGCATCACAGAAAACCACTGGAGGGATTTTGATAAAATTTGGTATGGTGATAGCTGATTATCCGGGTCACTTCATTTCATGCTCATTTCTGAGCAAAAATACAAAAACTGCAATGTAAGAGTATACTAATATGTAAAACTTGAGAATTTGGTTTTTGGTCATCTGAACGCGGGTGGAGCCGCGGGCAATGCTAGTACTTATTAAAATAAAAAAGTACTTGTATTAAACACTTTTAAGCGACTAAAACCATTTTTTTTTCCGAGAGCTTACAACCTGAAACTAGTTAAGGTGCGTGTTAACAGGCTTCTCCTGGGCAAACTCGTTAGCTCATAGACCTTATCTATGCCTCCGAGCTAAGATGAAGATTATGAGTAAGCCCCTTTTTGAATAAAAAAAAGACTTCCCTCGTTTTGCTCAGGTGCGTCACTAAGTGCCTAACAGTAGCCTATGTGTTACTCCACCTCATATTCTACTTGTATATGCTTACTAAATTACATTTCAATCCATCTGCTGCGGCTGGTTCAGTGCGAAGAATTAACAAATATAATATGGATGGATGTTGAGACACATTATAAAAACAAAGAAATTTTCGCATTTCTCTTAGTATTCTGTCCGATTTAACTTATTTGATTTGGCTGAGGCAAAATTGTATATGAGATATCAAAAGATATATTTGTTACAGACGTTATCCCGGTGCGACTCAACCTGTGGATAATGATTTTTACAAGTTGCTGGGTAATCTACATGCTTCGTGTGAACATGAGCTTGAACCTGATCGCTATGGTGCCACAGCCAGCTAAAAATATTTCGTAAGTCGCAGTTAAGCCCAAAGCTTACTTTAAAATTGAATAATTAAGCAATATTGAAGCAAATTTTCGATAATTGAGTTTTTGAGTTTTTGCTCGCACCCCAGCTTGCGTGGTACGAGTATGTACAGTTATATATCGATGAACGTAACATAAATATTGGTCTAGGATATGAGCTATTTTAATTTTATTTAAAACGATTTAGCCACTTTAGCATGAAGGAGTAACAAATCCACGCAAACACACTCCCACCATAATAAACTTTCTCATTTATAATGGTGCTATTTTTATGGGTATTTTTTATGCCTTGCATACTTATAAAATATATTTCTCGTTTTGTAATAGGCATAATATTATGTAAACAGAGAGTTTTGAATAGAAGTATCAGAGTTACCTAAGCTAGAGATAAAGTAGATATGTGGGTAAACTATTCATATACACTTATGAAGCTATCGTGGGCTATTAGGTAAAAATGTTTAACCTGCATAAATTAGTATGCGAAAAATACATATTGTAGGAAAAATGTTGCGACACGTGCATTCTATAAACTATTACCGTTGTGGTAGACATCATTATGAACGATAATAATTTAGAAACAATAATGTACATTGTTTTACAATAGGTACTACAATACTATTTTTACTTTATGAATGTAATATCGTTAAAGTAGTATAAAAATGTGTTATAATTGGGAAACTCTGAAAATAATCCATGTAAATAGTAGGTGGTCTTTGATCGTAAATCTCGGCATCGCAAGGTTTGTCAAAAATACCAATTTTCATGACAAACGATTTCGATTTTAAAGCACTAGAGTGCCATCTTATGACGATTCAATTCTCGTGTTAATTGGCTTCAGAGCGTGCCAGTTAAGCATAGGCCACTTCGCGAATGTCACGTAGAATGGAGAAGACACGAAGGAGATTGGTCGGTAAAATAAGTTAATTAAATTTTTTAATCATAAAGTGTAAAAAACTTTTTAACAAAAAAATAAAAACCGACTTAAAACAAAAGCACTAAAAAGTAAATAATAACTGATTGGTAGTTTTCATTTACTATACATACCTAATCAAATTTTATGAAAATGTTAGTCTATAGTCTAATTCTATTACAATTAATATATTTATATAGAGGACTAAACACAAACTTTAATAAACAATTATTAACATCAATGGGACGAGGGACTTTAAGGAAAAAAATCATCTTAAATGGGTCAGCTAAAAGGGATATGAGAGGAGGTACCTTCATCAAGGCCACATTCGCATAGGGAATCATCCGTGACCCTAGTCTTCGCTCAGGAACTAGTAATTCCATTTGAAAAATTCGGTTCGTATTAGATAGCCCGTTTATTGAGGAAGGCTATAAAATATATATCATCCTGTTACTACCCAAGGGAGCGGAGAGTATCTAATCTTAAATTTCAACAAATCGGGCCGACTTCCATACATTATTGTAAAGGGAAGGGTAGGGACTAGGGCTAGGGACGAACCCGAGCGGAGCGAGGGTAAGTCGCTAGTCAAAAATATATGTATAGAAACAATTTTATTATTCATTTCTACATATATTTTAAATTGATCTCGACTTTTCTCTAAACAGCTAGAGTTTTTATAGTTATAATAAATATGCATTCTAAGAAGAACCGGGTCATTAAACTTTTACTATATATAGAGAGTAATATCTAATTGTAAAACAAGTTAGTCTAGTTCAGTAAAATGCAAACAGTGAAGATTGAGAATTTTAACGAGTGTAATTGAAATAATGGTTTAATAAAATGATATACTTATTCTTAAGTCTATTCTATACACATCTGCATAGTTGTATAGATTGAAAGTTATCGAGGATGTGTTTATTATTTAATTGACCTTTCATGCCGGGGTGTTTTTATTCCGGAAAAGCTCGAGATGCTTCAAGTTGAGAGAGATATGTTTTAATCCTTGTGTTGAGAAACACCTTTTAAGTAATAAAACTTTCAGTTGGATTAGAACAAATAGGTACTACTTCCTACTATTACCTACTGTAACCGTCTATGATGAATGACCCCTAAGAAAATTTTCTAAAATGGCTAAAAATCCTGTCTTTACTTGCTTCCTTTGATATATAGTATTTATCCACATCATTATAGGAATACACTGATAAAACTTAATTTTCGACATATCCTTATTTCTCCACAGAATTCCAAATAATCTGTAAGGGATAGGTACACAATTAAAATGACTGAAACAGTATTTTTTATTTTGTTAAATTTGCGAAATTTACTTTTTACAATTTTATTGACAGGTTTTATTCCTCATTAGGTACTATATTATCATATCATATAAGATTAAGTGAAAATGCCCATCATCTTGTCTTAGATTAAGTGCACCTCATCAACGTTCCTATCTTTCGGCCCGGGAGCATGTACGGGCCAGTATATATTATTTGTCGCATAAACACATTACGCCATACTACGTGGATAGAGGCTATATGTATTTCAATTAATGTGTCGCAGCAGTTGTCGCGATCGCCGTCGTGCGCGCTCACGGGTCGTTCTATCAATAATATCATTTTATCATTCTATCATAAAAAGTACGGTTATTATACAATTAAGTTAATTTTGGACTATCATTTACTATACCAATAATTCCTATCAGCATTAATCACTATCAACCAAAGACTGTAGGGGTTTTCGTCTCAGCCCATATACTATATATCTAATATGCAATTATAAATCGCATGTGTATTGTGTGTATAATACACATGTCGTTTATGACAGGATAATTTACCGTAATCTATACATATAACAAAATTGTGACTAAGCCGAATCTGTACATTAGATATTTTTTGGAAAATCTTATTGAAATAAACATTATTATCGATACAGAAGCCGAATCTATAATCTTTAGAATTTTTGTCTGCCTGTCTGTCTTTCTGTCTGTCTGTTTGTCTGTTACCGCATCACAAAAAAATCACTGGAGAGATTTTGATGAAATTTGGTATGGTGATAGCTGGTTATCCGTGTCAACATATAGGAAACTTTTTACTGCGGGAAAATATCTCATTTCTGAGAAAAAATACTAAACTGTAATGTAACTCATGTAATAGTATACTATTAGGTCTAAGGGAAAGTTCTGTCGTTTTTTTCCTAAAAGAAAGAACAATTTTTTTTTCACTTTTTATTAAAAAATCATCCAAAATATGATGTCCTTTATTAGTTACAAATGTTTGCCAGCGATCTGGTAGCTTATCGAACCCACTGAAAAAGAATTCCTTTTTTTGGAGACGAAGTATTATTTCACTGCTAGTTGGACACCATCATAATTTATATATATTTTTCCGTCAATAAAGTATTACAGCGACTTAAACAGATGATAGTCAGATGGTCCAATAT
The DNA here is from genome assembly GCA_921882275.1 of Brenthis ino. NCBI lineage: Eukaryota > Metazoa > Arthropoda > Insecta > Lepidoptera > Nymphalidae > Brenthis > Brenthis ino. Next base: position 22,247,284 of record OV170225.1, on the reverse strand, counting down.
CTGGAGAATATGCTGGCTGAGGTAAAGTTTCCCAACCCAACTCTGCAATTTTTTGTATGTTTTTTCTTGCCATGCGTGGTCTAGCGTTGTCGTGGTGATGAATCACCCCCTTTCTGTTGGCCAAACATGAACGTTTACGTTGAATTTCTTTATGTAAAACATCAAGTTGCGGACAGTAACGATCAGCATCGACCGTTTCATTCGCTTTCAGCAAGTCATATTGCACTATACCCTTGCGGTCCCACCAACAACACAACATAACCTTCTTCGGATGCACGCCAGCTTTGGATGTGAACGGTGGTGTCTCCCCTTTATAAACATATACTCTTTTTCTAACCACGTATTTATAAACTATCCAGTTTTCATCTCCAGTCACCAAGTAGTCCAAAAACGCCCCCCTTTTGTGACAAGCAAGATTTGAAGAACATATCGAAATTCTGTCCATTAAATTTTTTCGCTTAATTCGTGTGGCACCCAAACAGAGAGCTTAGACACGAAACCAAGCGTTTCAATGTAATCTAAAGCAGTAGTCTGGTGAATTCCAAGCTTGAAGCCTACTTTTGTGGAAGTCAACGTGGGATCTGTTTTGATCATACTGCGTAGCACTTCGTCATTGACATCTGATGGCCTTCCTGAACTGGGTTGATCTTTCAAAGAAAAATCACCTGAACGAAATTTCCCAAACCACTTTTGGCATATTCGAGCTATTACTGCGTCCTCTCCAAACACGTCACACCAGGTTTTTTTGCCTTCATCGCATTATTCCCTTTTAGGAACTCATATAACATACAACGTCATAAATGCAATTTTTCTTCACTCATATTGACAGTTTTAAAAATTTAAAAAAACTGACTTAAATTCGAAAAAATGTGTATAAATCATCAATTATATACTAATCTAACTATTTAAACCGGTTTCAGTCGGATCAGAATTCTTGGTAAAGATCGGTAACGCATAAAAGTGCACGTGTTCAAAAACGACAGAACTTTCCCTTATGGAGCCGCGGGCAATGCTAGTTATCTTCTAAAAATAAATGTTTGAGGTTAATTTAACATATCACAGGTCCAGATCTCAGTGCGGGGCCAAGAACGATATGCTGAATGAATCTTTTCGGCACATTGACATCGCTGATGTGAGAGAAGCTCCTCGAGAAGTAAGTTTATCTTTTTTCTTGTACATAAATATTATAATATATAGTTAGAATCTTTGTGGCATTGGCGATCGACGCCATTTTTTTAAAGCTACAGCGCACGTTGAAACTAACTATGTAGTATTTGTGTATAGACTGTAGAGGATACTTACATAAACATAACATCTTAGCAATATGATTGATATTTTTTGCTTCTGGTCTTTGGTCTGGTTTTAAATCCTATAATCTCATAACTTTATAGGTACGCCGCTACTATGAAAAAAAATTACTAAAATGTCCGGAGGTGGATAATACCAGTTACCATAGAGAAATGTTCGAACCCTCTAATTAATTTTAAATATAAAACAATTTTATCTACCTATATAATATATATTATATGAAAATCACTTGCCGTTCGTCGAAAACTCAAAAGTGGCTGGACCGATTTAAATATATTTTTTTTGTTGGGGTGTGTCAGGGGGGGGTAAGTTTAAAAAATATATATTGAAAACCCATAAGGACTTGGAATATCGAATAGTTCAGAATTCTGTTTATTTTGTGTGAGAATCACTACTTTGGATACTTTTAATAGATGACCTAGCGTCATGGCGGACCAGACTTCTACAACAATGCGTCAAGTATAAGTTGGAAAAATATATATAAATAATATATATTATAGTCTATCTATTCCATACTAACTGTTACAACGTAGGTATTCGATAAATTTTAAATTTGATTATTAATGTTTCATATATTGATATATGGATAGCATAGACTCACGTGAACGCGCTATAACATAGAATATTCTTTAAAGTCGTATCGATATAAATATGTTGGGACATTAATTCATAGGCCCTTCTAGTTCCATGGTAAGCTACGAGGCTTTTGTTATGGATACCATAGTACACAAATATAACTTTAAATACACACATAATATAAATATAAACTTAAACACCCATGACTGGCGTACAAACATTCATGCTCATCACACAAATGATGCCTCCAGCGGGTGTCGAACCCGCAACCGGGGCACAGCAAGTAGGGTCACTATAGACTGAGCCAAACGTGTCATCAAAATATTATGTAATACGACATAAATATGAAAATATAATACGACATAATTCAAAAATTTTATGGAATGAATAAAATATTGCTAAGTTATGTCTCTATGTTATGAAGAATGGTATTTGAAATTATTATATAACAATGTGCTTATAAATAGTATTATTTAACAGTCTGCTATTAACTAAAAGACATATTTATCATGCTAAATATATAATATGTAGAGTCGTTAAGTATTTTCAGTCTCTTTGTTTTTATAAACATTACTGAACTTAGACCAAGGAACATACTACTCTCTGACTTAGACTTTGCATTCTAATTACAAAAACTAGGCCGAGCACATATTGTTCATACAAAATACAAAACTTATACTTACTGATTTTAGGAATAAAATATGAAAATATTTTTTATAGGTTTTGGGTGGAACTTTCAATTGGTCCGCAAATCAGCAGGCTATGATTCTGGGATCGTATTTTTGGTGTTATCCTATTACGTCCCTGGTGGGTGGGATGGCAGCAGAGAGATGGGGTCCAAGATACGTAGTTTTAATTACTTCGCTTGCAAGTGCGATATTGACTGCACTGAGTCCACTTGCTGCAAGGCTCGATTATGTTGCATTGGTTATTGTACGATTTTTCCTTGGATTTGCTGGGGTATGCAAAAATATTGAGATAATTTTATTTCCTTTGCTTTTATAACTCTTTTTTTTTATTTCCGACAATTTACAGGTAAGTTTTATCGTATAATATTTATTTTGTTTATTTGTAGTTATTGTATTTAAAGGTTAATGATAATGTTGTCGAAACACATAAAAATTTTGTCGGTAGCATTTGCTTACAAATATGAGACAAGATTAAAGTTACATTTTAATTAAAAAATAATTCATTTTTATTTATTGAATTTAAAGCAAAACCTTTAATCATTATCTATATACCAACCTACCAAATTTCAGGGTTTCATATATCCCGCTCTTCACGTTTTGGTGGCCCGTTGGGCTCCTCCAGAAGAAAAGGGGAAATTTATTAGCGCCTTGATGGGAGGAACTCTAGGAACAGTAGTCACGTGGTCCCTGACTGGACCATTGTTGGAGAGATATGGATGGGCATCAGCTTTCTACGTACCGGCTGCTTTGACATTTATTTGGTGTGGGTTTTGGTGGTATCTTGTAGCTGATACACCTACTGACCATCCAAGAATTACTGTAACAGAAAAGAAATATATTATAGACGCACTAGGTGACAAGATCAAGAAATCGAAGGTAAATGTCAGCATGTAAGCTAATTTGTAAATATTAGTTTTACGGAGGTGTTATTGAATCGGTTAGGTACATAAGCAAAGAAGTAAAACCAATTGACATGTTAAAATGTAACGTAATATGTTTCGTGCGCCTCATTGGTCAGAAAATAATTTCATATGTGCGGACAATAATCATAAAGTTACTTTGTGGTCACTGTTAAATGATGAATGTTTTAAAAGTCCTCGAAGATGGTGTGGTGGTAGTTATATAATATTTAATTTAAAACGATATTAAGTTTGTTTATTACATTTCTTTGTTTCATCGATGTTAACAAAGGGCTTGAACTTCTTCTCGATTGTAGGAACACGCTTCAATTTTGTTACTGTCACTAGTATGATATTAAAACGTTTATTATTTACTTTCCAGGGGCTACCACCGTTCAAAAGTATTTGTACCTCGTTCCCATTCCTGGCCATGGTTGTCTTACATTTCGGAAACCTGTGGGGCTTATATTTCATAATGACTGTTGGACCGAAATTCGTATCAAGTGTTCTTGGATTTGAATTATCCGCAGCTGGAATCATATCTGCCCTGCCTTATCTTGCGAGATTATTCTTGGCTACAATATTTGGAGCTATCGGGGATTGCATATTATCGAGAAAACTTATGACAACAACAGTTATAAGGAAATTCTTCTGTTTATTCTCACACATAATTCCTGGTATTCTTCTTGTTTTGTTGATATACACCGGATGTTCTACTGCCTTGTCAGTGACGATGATTACGATGTCTATGGGTTTTAATGGTGCAGCTACTTTAACGAATCTCCAAAACCATCAAGACCTTGCTCCTAATTATGCTGGAACTTTGTATGGAATAGCCAACTTCATAGGCAGCACAGCTGGCTTTTTCACTCCCATGATAACTGCATACTTTACAAAAACCGGGGTAATTAGTTATTATTTTACTCTTAAATATATAGAAAGAAGTTACTATTCTTTTAGAATAGAAATTATAATTAAAATTTTGTTGTTTATTGTAAATTTTTAGTAGGTATATATGTAGTTTAAAATTCAATACGATATATTAAACGTTAATATTCTGTTTTCAGGATAGCTTTGAGCAATGGCGACCAGTTTTCTTTATAGGTGCATCTGTTTATATTGTTTCTGCTGTATTTTTCATTCTATTTGGTTCGGGAAACACACAACACTGGAATTATGTGGAAATGAAAAAGAATGAAGGAAAAGAAGAAAGAGCCAAGTCCGATGATCTGAATGACATGAACGATGCTTCCAAAAATGGTTACACTAAGGATATGAAAGAGAATCCTACTAGTATAACTACTAGAGCCTAATTGTGCATTTCAGTAGCCTTGTTTTATAGATTTTGTTTCTCATAGGATATTAACTTTGTATAGAGGAAAAAATATCTGACTATGTCACTCGAATATATATTTATATAATTTATAATGTCAGATACAGAACTGAATACTTTTTCTATACAAAATAAGTAAGAAAATTATAAGTACTAGAAGTGTAGGTGAGACTTAGTCTTGTGTTATTTAAAAATGCCTACAGTAGTATTTGAAAGTGCCTAATAAATATTGATTTTATAAAAACTGCAACTGTGATCTTCATTACCAAAAATATTATATTATTATGTTCTTATTCGTTTCAGTTTATATTTTTATCAATATTTATTATGTTAAATCAATAAGTAGTTTTATGATACGCCATTAGACGAACATTCCAGAAATCATGACATCTTCCATAGAAATAAAGATTTAATGAATTGTGTGTGATGTAAGTATATTTTATTTTAACTTGACAAATTGTACTTAAATAATGAAATATAGTATTTTAAAGTGTGAATTTGAGTTGTTTATTATTAAAACATAAAACATCTGGATGGTTATGATATTATTATTGATTTATTGTAATTGATGTGATTCTATATTCGTGTTTTGGTAATGTTCAAAATTCGTATTAGAGCTATTGTAAGTTGCGATCCTATTAAATATTAAGAGGTTTGAATATATAAGTTTTTCAGTCTATTTGCTATCCGTATTTATAGGTGGGAATGATGATATTTCTTGGATATTTCTTGGTCTACGTGGTTCGATATAATCTTAGTGTTCATATCGTGGACATGGTACAAATGCCAAAACAGATATTTGGCATATATTATAACGATACAAATTCTTTACGATCAATGTTGATCTCGCGAACAGGGGTTTGTCTTTTGTATAATACTTTAGAAATAATAGATATAAGAATATATAAAGTGATAATAATCAATGTTTCAGAGCATTTTAGACATAATTTATTGGAATGAATTGAGAGTAGCTTTGTTGTTAGCTGCTTACCACATTGGATATTGTGTATGTTTTCCAATATTTCATAGTATTGGAGACGCGTGAGTTCATTTGTCCGTATTTCACTCAAATACTTTTAATAAGTATTTAAAAAAAACTATCTATCATATTATAATCACGTGTATTAAAATTCATATTTATTAAAATTTATTCCTTTTATTATTATTGAAAGAACGTAACGTTTTCAGTTTTGGACCAGTGCGGGTTGTTGGTACAGCTGGCCTTGTTTCAGGTGTATTAAATTGCCTTACACCGGCCTCTGTGTATTTCAACTTCTGGTTGATTTTTATCGTCCGCATTTTAATAGGATTTTGTGCGGTTTGTATTTATTTAAAAAACTTAGGAGCAATTTAAAGTATATTTTCACATACAAAATATTTCGTTTTCTTTACCAATATAATTATTTTAGGGGGCTATGCTACCAAGTATGGTTCAAGTGCTAAGAAATTGGGTGCCACCTACTGAAAGACATCATTTTATGTGGGCTTATTGTGGTAAACTTTTCATATTACGCCAATTCTACATTTTCCCCGGGAAACCATAAAGTATATTTATTAATTAGTAACATACCTATATATTTAAAGTATTTGTCATTAGGTAATACTACAGGAACTTGTTCTACTTTCCTCATCTGCGCATTCGTTCAATATTATTTTGGGTGGTCAGTTGGATTTTATATTTGTGGTGCCGTGCAAATATTTTGGGCAGGTACTTGGGTTTTTGTAATTACAGATAGCCCGTCGAGCAATACTTTCATATCCAAAGAAGAATTGGCATATTTGACTACATCTATCGGAACAGTTTTCAACATTAAGGTGCATATTTTTGTTTAAAAAGAGATTTAATATTAATGTAAATATTAATTTTATACAAATAAATGGAAAATTGAACTTGATAGTTAATTTTTTAGTTGACAAATTCTCAAGCTCCATGGAAAGTTATTTTAAAATCTGTACCATTTTGGGCAATTTGCGTTTTAAATTTTGGATACGCTTGGATGATAATTGCTGTTTGCATACATGGACCTCTTTTTTATACGATAATACTCAATTATAGTGTTTATGAAGTAAGTACATTTTATATACAATTGATAAGTTTAACAATGTACTTGAAAATGTTTAAAATCTTCAAATCCGTCTTTTCGTTCTTTATAAAATAAAAAAAAATCATGGTACACGGCCATAAAATTGTGAGTAGCTGCTACCTTCATTAATATGGATTCTTAAGAGTTTCCAATAGAATATAAAATTATTGGAAAACTTTCAAGCAGACGGGGGCGGTCTAACACTGATCGAATAGTGTTTAAATTTTTCATTTTGTTTACTTTAGGATCTTGGTAATCATTTAAAAGAATTATTTAATTTATGTTTGCAGGCTTCAGCACTTGTCGCTCTACCATTTTTTCTGAGATTAGTATTTGGAACAATAATAATACAGACGTATCATTGGTATAAACATAATAAAAAGATAAAGAGGATAAAGTATATACGAAAATGTTTTATAATAGTCTGTTAGTAGTCGAAATGTACCTTCCTAAGATACATATCTATACTAATATTATAAAGAGATAAAGTTTGTGAGTTTGTGACGTTGTAGGGGGTAATCTCGGGATCTACTGAACCGATTTAGATGAAATTTAATTAGAAGATAGGTTGATACCCTAGGAAGGACATAGGATACTTTTTATCCTGTAAATCAACCCTTAAGGGGGGTGAAAATGGGGATTATATTTCTAAACTTGTGCCTAATAAGTATTTTACTCTATTTTCAGTACACATATTTTACTCGATTCTTTGAATTTTGCTTTCTATAATAATGTCGGTAGATATAAATTGTTATCGGCGATACGTGTTGTATGGAGGTAACAAACATTCATTCCGTGCGGAAATTAAATCCGTGACTTTCTGTGCAATATAAAACAGTTAATTTAACATGGTTCATTTAATAATAAAGTAAATTATGTATCTGTGTAAACAATATGAATAACCTATATTCACAAAGTACTATATTATCTTTTTACTATAAATCGTCACTTGTCTATATAAGCGTTTAAATGCACATATTTTTGTTTAAAATAATTTCATGCAGCTCATGTGATACCGGGAATTTTGGTTTCGAGTGGATGGTTTATTCCTTTCAGCCGTGGCCCCGTTCTGCTGACCGCAGCTATTGCCCTTACCGCAGCCGGAATGGATCTCACTTTAGATATTTGTTACGTAAGACAGATTACATACGTATATGCATGTATATATACACATATATCATTGTAGAAATAGCATTCAATAAATAAGTACCTATTGGTTTAATTCACTGAATCGATTAATCTAAAAGTTTTTGTTAATACACTACGTTTTTACATAAATAAGTTTCAATCGTTATGATTTGGGAATGTTATTAAATCATACACACATTTATACGATAGATTCTCTTTAACATTGTTAAAGGATGATGAGGAATGCCTGTTTAAATTACAGATTCACAAATCTATAACGTTCTGTTTAATCTTAATAAATAGGAAATTATGAGAACTTTTACATCCAATAGTTACAAATCCTGTAGCACTTTTTTAGAATACCTATTTCATTTTCAAAACTATAAAGCCTCAGCGAAGCAGGTAGACATATCAAAGATATACATATAGCTTAAAAAGTTTTTTTTAGGAATTATCGCCTAATTATGTTAACGCTATAAACACAGTAATTAAAATAATTGGAAACTTACCAGGAATAATTATATCACTGTGTGTTGGACAAGCAACTTACAGATTTAAGGTAATCATTAGATATAATACAGAATGTCAAACAGAATACGAGTATGTAACACAAATTATGTATTTATCATGGATGACAAATAACAGTATTTACATCAAAAATTTGACACAGTTGCATAGGTAATGTATTATTTCGTTATTTCTATATACCTACTTTTTGGGCTTTGCTGTGCAGTGCCGGATTCAAACTTAGCACCGCCCCTGGGCACCGTAAAAAGCCGCTCTATTATCGAAATTTAGCAAAAAGTGGGTAAAGTTTCGATAAAGTGTAATTTTTTTTTATTTTTTTTTGAAAAATGCAAAAAAAATACATAAGGCATTTTCGATAATGCGATTTTTTTTACCTCCGAATTTTGTCGCCCCTTAAAATTTGCCGCCCTGGGCACTAGGCCACTAGCTCCGAGTGCCCCTAGTGTAAATCCAGCACTGCCCGTATGCGTAATGATTATGATTAATTTTACATAACTGATAACTGTAACGAACATAAAATTAAAGAGAAATTAGCTAAATTTATAATTTTAGAATTCCGCTTACGTTTGGCAATATGTATGGAGTTTTCATGGTACTATTTTGCTGTTAAGTGGACTAATGTTTCTCATTTGGGGAGACATTAATGTACAGGAATGGAATAATATAAGAGAACGGTAATAATATTTTGTTAGTTATGTATTATATGATTTTTTTTATTCGGAATCATTAAATTGTATTTTAAGATTTTATTTATGATAATTCTAATTAAAAGTATTGCTTTCTTTAGACCAAAAAGAAAACGTTTAGTGATAAAACCTACTAACTCTATAATGTCCAATATTGTTGAAGTCGATGAAGATACTATGTCGTAAGATTAATTTAAATTATTATGTTGTATAACCTTAGGTTGCCTCAGTGGTGTAGTGGCTAGCATGCAAGCTGTACGTAAGGGTGTCCTTTTTTTTTTTTTTTTGCCGGGCACTACTGAGCCCCCCCACCACGACAAGGTGAACGCACGTTGGGGGGGACGTAAGGGTGTCCTGGGTTTGAGACTTGGGTCGGGCCTTAGTTTAGTTATTGTGTATTTCTGTTAAGAAAGTCTTAGTAACAGCCAGAAGTTGGGAAGTGAGGTTGGCAGCCGTGGCCGCAATAGGCCGGGAGGACTAATTAACTAAATACTAAGTAAATAGTAAATAATAAGTAAAACTATCTTTCTATAACTATTTTTTTGGACTTTTTCGCGGATTTATTTAGATTTTAGCTTCCCGACGTTTCGAATGCTTTATACCAATCATGGTCACTCATGGAAGAGTCTCGGGTTTTATTTTAAATATCGAATACTCTCGTAAATCTAAGAAACTATATATATATATATATATATATATATATATATATATATATATATATATATATCAATAATAAATGTTTAATTTTACCATATAAAAAGTTAAAAGTTATATTTATCACAGTAAGAAATATATATAATTTTATATTATTAACTATAAGGACCTACGCTATAATTAAAACAAGCCATGTTATTATTTGCAGGTATGGAACTTCATTGCCTCAGAGGCAAAAGATGTTTAAATCTTTTAGACTTTCATCAAAGTGAAATACTATCCGTGATTAAAATTATACCTAGTTTATTGCACAACATTGCATACATTTGTATGAAGAGAACATGTATTCTTCAAAAACAAATAAACGCCAAACAATTGGATTTACATACATACATAGTACCTATGTAGCAATAGAATCACTGACCTAATTAGTTTTTCATTTGTACACCTATTATTAAAAGTTTACGTGTAATGTTAAAATTAGTAATCCATTTAGCTTTTCCATTTAATTAGCTGAAGCGACTATCCTCGCTTTGCTCGGGTGCGACCTTAGCTACATTTGAAATAGATAAAAATAATAATATTGTGAATGTACCTTACGAGATAAACGCATGCTATATTTGACTTTTCTGTAGGTCTTTTTAAGACCTAAAATTTTCTAGTACATTGTTTTGATAAATCTATTTAGCCAGTGTTAGCCATGTAAGAATACGTAAAGGTTTTTTTTATAAAATACCGTCAAAATTTAGTCATCTTGTACAAAATATATACAAACTCTCTAGTTTGTATATATTTTGCCTCTGCTCACGCTAGCTTCGCTCGGGTTCCCCTATAGAAAAACAGAAATATTCTGATGTATGAGCTATATTGTAGTTTCCATTCAGTAGCTATTGCGCGAAAGAGTTACAAACATCTATACATCCATACATCCTTGCAAACTTTCGTATTTATAATATTAGTAAGATTATATAAATATATCTACCTATTTACATAAAACTTTCTCGTTTATTGCTCATTCTATTAGTAAAAACTGTACCTAAATCTGTTTCGTGGCTTAGAAGAAGCAAACGCAGAACCAGACAGAGGAGACTTTGTTTTATATTAAGTACAGACAAAGATGATACCTAGATGAGCGATTTGCACGAGGTTCGAGTGTCCTTCGGGTGTCGGTGTCTAACCCGATTTATAATAGGTCGAACTCGACGTGAGGCCAACTTGGGTTAACCCGAGTTGGCAAACCGAATTGACACATCGCTAGTGTCTAGTAATAGTTCCCCCCCAACGTGCGTTCACCTTGTCGTGGTGGGGGGGCTCAGTAGTGTCCGGCAATACAGCCGGGCGCGAGGCCAAGAAACGCACAGGGAGGTGGCCCACTTCGGTGGGCGGTGGGAGGTGGCCCACTTCGGTGGGCGGTGTACCATGCGGGTTGCTCCTGGTACTTCTCTGATAGCAGAGTGGACCTTGGAGCAACCCCGTGGTTGTTGTGGTCTGCTTCGGCAGGCCTGCCGTCGGGGCGTCGTAGTTGAATGCGTAAGCGATCCTGCGACGCCCCATTAAGACGGGGGAAGGTTTTGTTGGGTTTTAGTGGGTAGTACTGGCTTCGCCGGTGAGTCCCACACCTCGTGCGTAAATGCATTTCCCAACGTTAAAAAAAATTGTCTAGTAATAGTTCCATGGTAAGCTACGAGGGCTGTGTTATGGAAAACTATTTAGTTATACACAAAAACAAATTCAAAAAAGTGTATCACTGATCATTCAATTTGAGATTATTTGAATGCTTTGACAATTCCTCACTAATGTTGGTGATAAGGTTGAAAAAAAAAAAACTAAAACAATTTATTAGGACTTTTTTCTTAACCACTAGAACCCCGCGCTTTATGACATGGAACACGAGTGATGCCAACTTAGCACAGAAAGTAATATTTAGCCTTAAAAAGAAAACTGAAACAATGCAAATATTTTGTATTAATTTTTGTATTCTTGTGGAAAAGCTCCATTTTCAGATTTCTATTTCGTAATCTTTCTTTCCTAGCAGCTGCATAAGGCGGCAAAACCTTGGACCAAGGGCAAACAGATGGAAACATATCCTCCTTTAACTTTCGACATTGTAAAATAAAACTTGCAATTTAAACGATTATGGTAGTATAGTAGTTAAAATAAAATAGTAGTAAAAAGTACAAAAAATAAGTCACCTGTAGACAACTTAAAAGTTTTAAAATCACTTTCTATTAAATGGTACAGAGCTTTAAATACAAAGATTTTGATTTCTACGTCTTTGGTCGTCCTATTGTTTTAGCCTACAATTTCTTCTGTTTTTGTCTTTTGGGAACAAATGAAATCCATTTTCTTTGTATCCTAGCACTGCGCAATTTGTCATTTTAATTAAATTTTAAATAAAATAAAAAAAATCCATCCACGATATCTAGAGCACGAAAAGTTAATATACTGAGGAATGATCGTGACACCTGGCGGAAGAAAATGGCAAATTCTTCCTAATTAGGACGGGTCCTCTTTTGGATTTTTGTATGTGGCTACCTGTTTGAATATGAATGTCAGTGAAATGTCTTGTTTATGACAATGACATTTGTTTCTTTGTCATGAATGAATTGGTACGAAATAATTCTGGGTTATCTAAAATATTTTTGGAACTTATATAAAATTAAAAATAAACATGATGAAACGTAGTATAATTGAGTATTATGCTGAAAATGAACGTTATAAATGTGGTTATTGCAAAAAGCCTGATTCGAATTATAGTCATGGTAAGTTTTTAAAATTTTTGTTATAGTTGAAAATTTTATTTTCTTATTTGTATATATATAAAATAATAATGTAAAAATAGGATTGTGGGCACACACCATGACAGTAAGTGACTATCAAGATTTAATAGACAGAGGATGGAGGCGTTCAGGAAAATATTGTTATAAACCATCTCTTGATGTCATCTGTTGTCCTATGTACACCATTCGGTTTGTATAATTTTGGATTCACTTTGGTGTACGTGATAAGAAACAAAGTATAGAAAGTTGAATTTTTTATACACAGATGTAGAGCTTTAGATTTCAAACCATCAAAATCTCAGAAAAAAGTGTTTAAACGAGTTAACAAATTTTTGATGGGCCAAGATGAAGTGAGTTCTGGTGAAAAGTTAAAGTCAAAGAGTTGTGAAGATATGACAGTTGATGATATAGAGGCTAGAGAACAATATATAGAAACCACTAGACATCATCATAATATTAACATGGATATACCATTTATAGAAGAAGAGGGAGATCCAAGAAATGAAAAATGTCATGGTGAATGTTTTATTTTATTCTTACACCTAAAAAAAAATTTTTTTTCAATATTTAAAGTAAATTAGAAAAAAAAATATTGTAGTATTAATGTTTATGATTTTCAGACATTAAAAGGGACAAGGAAATAGTTAATCAACCTAGTACAAGTGGGACTATAAGAGAAAATGGTAACTTGTTGATATAATTGATTTAAAGCTTTAACTAAAATTATACTAATTTATATCTACCTATTTCTTTTAGAAAAACCACCACTGAAAATTGATGAGGAAAATTATAAAAATACTAAAACTAAAAAAGGTTTGTATATAAATATGAAAAATTTCATGTGTTGTGTTATTTAATGTTCCTAATATTGAGCTTTTGGTTTATTTAGTTGTAGGTCCAGACCCAGTTAAAGGACCTTGCAAAAAAGCAAAACAATTAAGAAAGGAGAGGATGTTAGAAAAATTAAAAAAGAAGGGTGTTGATATTACTTCTATAGAGAATAGTAATAAAAGTAAGGAAAAAAAAATTGAGGATTTTATAAATGAATTGCCCACTGAAGCCAAAAGAAAACTTGAGGTAATGATTAAACATGAGGTCTCAAAAATTCATTACACTTTTTTTTTTAAATACAATGAAATATATATTTCTAGGTAAAACTAGTGAGGACTGCACCTCCTAGCCCAGAATGGTTGGCTTCATCTAAGGAGAGCCATCAAGTCTATGTAAAATATCAAATGACTGTTCATGGAGATAGACCAGACAAGTGCACTGAGCCCAAGTTTCATGACTTTTTAGTCCATAGCCCATTACTAGTAAGTTTTATAATTTCTTTATTATTATATGTAGTAATATTAATAATAATAACAACTAAAATTAAATATATAATATTGCTAGTACATATAATTACTAGCGGCTCTCGCTCGGTTAAATAGATATTATTAGCCGTTTTAATAATACTTATTATCCTATTCTGGACTAAGAGATATCCAAAAAATCAAATATCATAAAAATTGGTCCAGCCGTTCTTGAGTTATAAATGGTGTACCATAACCAACACGACTTTGTTTTATATATATATATATATATATATATATATATATACCTTATTTTATATTTTTTCTCTTTATTAAATCTTTCAGTGTACCATAAGGAAAATACGATTTTTTAAGCTAAATTAGTCGAGCCATACTTAAGTATTGTGCTTAGCAACATTCATTTTTATTTATATAGAAGAAGATTTATTTATTTATATATATATATGTATATATATATATATATATATATATATATATATATATAATACTCATTAAAAAAATTAAAATGTATAGAATTAAAATCAACAAATATTGTAACTGGTAAGGTACTTTAGTGCCATTTTTGAATTATTGAAATCATTTTGTAAAACTGTGAACAAGTATTTATATGCCGTGAGACATTACAAAAAATTTTAACGGCAATTTTCCTTTGGAATTCTTTAAGAGGGGCACTGGAGTCTAAAAGATTCTCGGGGTACCAGACCCCTTGTGTCATCCGCCATCTTGGATTGAAGGGTTGATTTTTGTTTATTGAATGACTCGTTTATTTCAATTTTACACGAAAAATAGTTATTACAAAAGTTGTTTGAAATTAAATTTTCTATAATTTTGGCTCTCATAAATTTCCTAAGATCGATATTTTTCGATTTATACCTACCTGAAATGAGGGGGTGAATTTTGGTTTATTGAACAACTCGTTTATTTTCAATTTTATGCGAAAAATTGTGATAAGCAAAGTGACTGTGAGTGAAGTGTGTCTGTCTGTCTGTGGCATCGTAGCTCCCGAACGGATGAATCAATTTTGATTTTGTTTTCTTTAGTTTGAAAGGTGAATTAGTCGGGAGTGCTCTTAGCTATGTTTGATGAAAATCAGTCCAAGATGGTCTGGGGTTTCTTAAAATTTTTAATTTATCACTTGTTAACTTTTAGTGATAAACTTATAAAATACAAACAAGCACCAACTTTGAATAAAACTACAAACTTATTATTTCATGGTTGATTTTTCAATAATGATTAATAAAATTACAGATAATTTACAGTCACTTGTTTAATTATATGTATCTTTTTAGGAAGAATATTCCGAAATGGGTCCTCCATGTGGTTATGGTTCATTTCATCAACAATATTGGCTTGAAGGTAAAATTATAGCGGTTGGAGTATTGGATATCTTACCCAAGTGTGTATCATCTGTGTACTTCTTCTATGACCCAGAATATAGAAATCTGACTTTAGGAACATATGGTGCTCTGAGGTAATCTTTTTGTAATATTAAATATCCAATAAAATAAGTTAGTAAGAAAATATATTTAATAATTTACTGTCAATATTGGCAAAATAGTTATTAGAAAAAATATAGAATAATAATTTTACAGTTATCAACTTTTATACAAAATAGTTTTTTAATTAAGTCAATTAATTAGTGACCCGGTGGACATGTTTATTGTATATATTAATATAATAAAGAGGTAAACTTTGTTTTTATGTAAATATATTGAAAATAATGTTTATAATCGGGGACGAGCCCGAGCGAAGCGGGGGTGAGTCACTATCTATACATACAATAAAATTCTACCCGAGTCGAATCTGTACATTAAATATTTTTTGGAAAATCTTAATGAAATAGTCATTATAATGTCTGTCTTGTCTGTCCGGAAATGCATCATGAAAAAACCACGGGACAGATTTTGATGAAATTTGCTATGATGATAGCTGGTTATCCGGGTCATATAGGATACTTTTTACTGCAGGAAAATATCTAATCTCTGAGAAATCTATACGAACCGTTAAAACGTAATTAGGGAGTGCCTCGTGCGGAGCGAGTGTGAGTCGCTACTCGCTAGTCTTTAGTCTCCTATATATAGACAGAAAGACAGGCAAATATGTCTTTTCTGTTTATATTATTATTAGTATAGATAATATTCTGTAAATCATGTATAAAAAGTAGCCATTCTATTTTAAAGTAAGTAGATCAGTTGGTAAGGTTTAGTATTTACTATATGTAACTCTTAAGTGGGGCCGTCTCGTAAGTTTCAATTTACAAAATACGCATACGTTCTTAAATGAATTTTATAAGAATTATAGCTTTGTTGAGATGACATAGGTCTGGCGTGTCTAGAATTTTAATTCTTACTCTTTTCCACAGTCTACCTGTTTCTTAAACCTGGGCTACCGAGCTTCGCTCGGTGTTTTTGGCCTAAAGTACAACTTTATTTTTTTTTGTTAAACTACAAACTTGAATAAATATATAAAAAAAAACCAAAGGAAAAACTTTATATCCGACCGGGATTCGAACCCGGACACCTATAATAGTTAATCTTAGTTAATCTTGCGCCTTGGCCGCTTGACCATGATGCCCGAGCGTGCGTAATTATCGACCATATTTTCTTTCGTGGAATAATGCGAAAGAAAACCGCATGAAAATTCGAAAACACGCGTTTTCCCAGACATAAAGCTAATTTAGATCGATTTATCGCCCACAAAACCCCCTGTGTACTAAATTTCATGCAAATATTTTGGATACGTATTTGTGAGGTTCTTACAATATATTTTTCGACCAAAATACAGATGTAATAATTTAATTATCATGTCTCAGTAGATTATTTTTAATATTATGTTTGTTTCAGAGAGATAGAGTTTTCGAGGCATTTGCACAGTTTATGTCCGGACCTTAAATATTATTATATGGGATTTTACATTCATTCTTGCCAAAAAATGAGGTATAAAGGAAACTATTTTCCATCGGATCTGCTCTGCCCCGAAACATACAAGTGGTTTCCAATCAAGGACTGTATTCCAAAGTTGGAACTCGTTCCAAATTCTCGATTAGACCCGGATTTAGATAGTATTGATGAAAACTTTCCAACAGAGAGCGATGTTAACTATATACCAGTGTTGTATAAAGGAGAAGTAATGAGATATAAGTTATACAGACGGAAAGTAGGTAAGAAAAACGAAGAATTTGAAGAAATTCAAGAATATGCACGTCTAGTCGGCGCTAAAACAGCGAAAACTTTAATTTTCGTTAAATAAAATATTTACATAATATGCAATGACTGTTATTATTGAAGTCTTGGACGGCATTTATAATCTCGACAGGCAAAAAGACGCACCTACAGATAAGACGGGCGCATATCTGTTTTCTAACCGTAACAGCCATTTTTTTACCTAATTTTTGTTCGTAAATAAAAAGTTATCTTTCAGTTCAAGGCCAAATGCCTTAGCTTTAATTTATATAAAAATGGGCCTTTTACAAGACAAAAGAAGGTTTTCCAAATTTAAGCTAAGCAAGTTGCGACGTATTCTTTGTTGTAGTTTAGAGATTTCTACGACGGCAATGCGTACGTGCGCAAAGACGGACAAAAAGCACATAATTTCAGATTTGTATGAATGGATCGTAAATAGATCATGTGTGTTGACATGCCCCGCTATTCTTATGACATGATCTATAAAGTTAAATAAAATTGAAATGTCTGCTGTAATGTTAAAGTAACAACTTTTTATTAAATGCATATTACATTATTTACGGTACTAATACGAAAAGCACAATTTTTAAATTTTTTGTCTGTCTGTTTGTTCCGGCTAATCTCCGAAATGGCTGGATTGATTTTGACGGAACTTCACTGGCAGATAACTTTTTTAATTTTAGAAAAATAATTAGTGTTCCACTCAAAAAAATTAAAACGTACCTAGCTAGCATCGGAGGTCGCATCCGAGCGAAGCCAGTGTAAGTCGCTAGTTTTTTATATATTTGTTATTCAAATTAAATTAAATTAAATAAATCGCATTCTATACATCCATATAAGAAGCATAAAGTAAACAGTTTCCGCGCGTTTGCTAAATTTGGACCTTATTGACGGTATTCCTTATAATTTTGATTTTATCATCCACGTCCATCCATGCCTGTATAACTTTACGTGAGTATTACAAACTGCAAGTAAGAAGTTGTTGTAGGTGCGATTACCGTTTAAAATATTGCCCCATTATTTTTTAAAGTTACGTGCTTTATTTTGTGTGTTCAAAATTCACGTGTTTTTCATGTTTACCTTCTTAAAATTGTGTAATTATTACGTAGTATGTTGTAAACATTATACAATTGTTATTCATACCAGATGGACTTGTCAAAAAGTCTTCAGATAATTTAAATAGCTTTTCCTTTGAGTTTGATACCTAATATAATCTCTAATTCGTTAATTTAGAATAATTTAGAAATTTACCTCAATGTTATTAATTTCTGGTACTTAATTTCATTTTATAGTCACATTTGCATTTTAACGCCCACCTGCTCTTTCGCCTATAAGTGTATTTTATGCTTTCTGTTTGTGATTATAATAGAGCTATAATCGTAATTTAATTATGTGTAAATAGATGAATTAGTTTAATAAAATGTTCTAAACATATTTTAGTCTTTTCATTTCTTTACTTCAATGAGAAACAAAACCTCTGAAAACGTCTCCATTAGGTAGGTAGGTACTCAATAATTTAAAATTTGCTCCATAGAAAAAAAAACATATTTTTTTCTCATCATACTAATATTATAAATGTGACAGTTTAAATGGATGTCTGTTACTTAATCACGCCAGAACGGCTAAATGGATCTAGATGAAATTTGACACAGAGAAAAAATAATAATGGAGTAGAGGTAGGTAGAGGCCAATCGGTTCCTACATTTGGGTGCTACGATACCTCAGATAGATACATAGATACACACGCTAAACTTATAACTCTTATTTTTGCGTTGGGGGTTAACAGCAAAATCTATACATATTTCTAAAACAATGACGTATTTTGAACAGAAATTTGGGCCCAAGTCAACAGTAATTTACATTTTTGACTGTATATCTATTTATTTTCAAGCAGAAAGTACTGAACAAATTTAAAACTAAATTTTATGATAACTTCTAAGTTATAACTCGAGTCAACATTTAACGCAGCCGGTTTTTTTATTTTAAAAATAATTTTCATTTGCAGCTTTTTAGTTTTGGTCAGTTAGACATTTTTAGTTTTATTTAACATTTTTTTTATCCTAAGTACCTATACATATTATATTTAAACATTAAGTTGTATATATTTTTATAATCACCTCTTAAAAACCTGTATTTATAAATTCTTAATCTTCCTTGTATTAAAAACTTCACAGTTCCAGTCACAAATCGGCGCCTAATATCCGCTATTATGATTTGTAATGATATCTATGTAGTGTACCCAATTATGATTCGCGTTACCAAGAAGAATCTAATGACGTATGATACATCAAAATCGGGTGCGCTGTTTAGTAATTACGAGGGAACATAGGGTCGGATATACATATACATACAGGTAAAACACATACCCCTTCTTTGGATTTCGCCGCACTTAGGTAAAAAGTAATAATAGGGGTGAATGCACTAATAATAGAGCTGTTTCTTTTTTAGGACTTAGTACCTCAGTCGTTAAAATAGGTATTTTTTTGTAAGTTTAATGATTTTATTGAAAAGAAATATAATAATGATATTGATAATGAACTAAAAGCTAAACAATAATTATGTAGGTCCTTGGTACCACCACTCTCCTCATCAATCGAGTGCATTGATCAGACTCAAAAATAAAATCGTGGGACGTTACATATTTGCTCAGGTTACGCTACGATAAGCCTGTCAAGAGGCCATATTTCCAGATTTCCAGAAAATATTAAAATAGTGCATTTGATGATATAACATTTATTTCAACACTATTATATTAGAAGAAATCATATTCGCTATTCTTTATATGACTAAACTGGATAATGTTTTAGATTCACAGATATTAAGATAATAAAGTAATTAACGAATGTCTCTTAGAAAAAAGTAGACCCTATGGCACTTCACATTGACTTACAATAATGATATATTTGCCAGGAAGCTAGGTATAAAAAATAGTTACTTACGTTGTAAAACATAACTTTATATGATTTGAACAAAATACCATATAATATAATTAGGTACAAGTTTGTAGTATGACTGTAAAATAAATTTTATATAAGGAAAATGTACCTTTAGAATTGTGAGTTTATTTTTTAATTTATTTGTTAAAAAATCTGCGATTGTATATTTAACATTAATTCCATGACAGGTAAATTCAACGAGGCAAGGCCTTAAAATAAGATAAACAAAATCAAGTTATCAGCCCGACTGTGAAGGGATTTTTTTTATTCCACTTCTTTCAAATCAGCGTTAGGTAGTTACAGTTATACATAGGTACTGTTATATTACTCGATATTGTATTAAAATATATTTGCATGTTTTTTTTAATTCTAAATAATAAGTAGGTATATAGTTAAGTAATTTATACGTAAAAGATAAATTTCAAAATGTACCTATTCTGTTTACTTTTATGATAATAGGACAAATATCAATAATGTTTTTATTAAAATTATGGATACGTCAATTATTATGAAAGTGTTTAGTATAAGTAAAGTTTTAATGGAATTTACGGATAATATTTTACGATTATCAAATTTCTTCAGGAATAAGTGTCGCATTGGATTAGAGAAAGAAGAACTACTATAATTTTAGAAATTATAAAATTTTATAGTAATATGTTATTACAAACTTAAATTATTATATTATGAGAAAATAACGCGAGAGTGTATTTTCAACCGACTTCAAAAAGGAGGAGGTTCTCAATTCGACTGTATGTTTTTTTTTTTTTTTTATGTTTGTTACCTCAGAACTCCGTCATTTATTAACCGATTTGGACAATTTTTGTTTTGTTTGAAAGGGTATACTTCCAGATTGGTCCCATTTAAATTTCAAAAAAAAATACCACCCCTAAGGGTGGAAAAACAACTAATGATGAATTTAACCTACTTATAATTGTCATATTGACTTGAAACTTTGCAAGTATTTCTATTTCCGTTTATAGTACAGTGGTTCGGTGTTGTTGACCTGATCTGATGGCAAGGCCAGAAGGTGGATAGGTGGAACTCTTCAACGGCTAATAGTAGATACTTTGAGTTTGGGCTTATTTTGTTTGATTTGACAAGCCTAACACATTAGAATCCTTACTTTGCTACTACTGTCTACACTAAAAAGGGAAAAATAAAAACTTTTTAACAAAAAAATAAAAACCGACTTCAAAAAAAAGCACTAAAAAGTAAAAAATAACTGATTGGTAGTTTTCATTTACTATACATACCTAATCAAATATTTTCGAAGTCGGTGTGCTTTGGCTAAGTAATTAAAGCCTACCTATTAAATACATACCTAATCAAATATTTTCGAAATCGGTGCCAGCCCATACAAAGCAAAGCACACCGACTTCGAAAATATTTGATTAGGTATGTATAGTAAATGAAAACTACCAATCAGTTATTTTTTACTTTTTAGTGCTTTTTTTTGAAGTCGGTTTTTATTTTTTGTTAAAAAGTTTTTATTTGGGTGATCCTTCTTTAAGTACTTAACTAATCGACGATTATTCTGACAGAGAGATAGATGTACATGCATACTTGCATACTAATATTATAAATGTGAAAGTGCGTTTGTTTGTTTGTTTGTTTGTTTGTTTGTCTGTCCTTCTTTCACGTCAAAACGGAGAGACTGATTGGTGTGACTTTTTGTGTGGAGATTGTTGGAGGGCTGGAGAGTGATATAGGCTACTTTTTGCCGCGGGAAATTGTCTAATTCCCGCGGGAAAACACGTTATAATACAATCCAAAAAATATTTACGATCAGAATTGCTTGAAATTTGGTATTAAAGGTCTTCAATAAAATTAAATAAATACGTGTTTTAGCATTTTTCGAAATTCATTCTATAAGGAGGTAAAAAAGGGGATGAAAGTTTGTATGAAACTACCTTTTTAGATATTTTTTGTAGTTTTGTACATATATATGGACCAAAGAGTGACATCTAACGCTACTTTTTTCCTAGTAATTCATTATGGAAGTGTTTTCCATAGTATTAAATTGTTACAAAAAGTTACAAGACAAAAATCTAAGCGTCCATATACCACATAAGCGCAGGTACGTATGGACCTACATAGGATAAATAATGTAATTCTCAAATAATTGCTATGCCATAATAACGGTACCTAATCGAGTTCCACGACGGACGTTAATAGGTACTTAAAGGCGAGTGTAAGTTACAGCTCAGTATTTAGGTCTCTAAAGACCCATTGTGTGATTTCAAAGAGGGAACATAAACAAACAATGTAGTTATTTTTACAAAAGTACATATTACATATATTAAAATACTTTAAAATCTTTACTAAGTAGATTATTATAATTACACTACAGAGATTACAATCTATGAAAAACTCTATTATAGGTACTAACTATGATTAATGAATAAGTATATACTTTTATAATTATTGCAATGTTATGATTGCAGGAGGCAAATGGATACTTTACCTGACACCGAGCTTTTAGCGCTAATTGATTTTAGTAGGACGAAAGCGGGCAGAGGGGAGTGTGGCTACTGGCTAGGGGCGACGGAACGCGGGCGAATTTAGGTATTTCCTTCGTATTATTACGTATAAACAAATACACATTTTGAAAATGTATACTGTATAGAAAACGTATAGTTTGCTATTATTAAAAACTGTTGAACTTCCTTGAATTATTTACGCCGCACTAAGGGTTTATTTTGTTTTTTAGAGATCATTTTGGTTTTTTGTTCTATAGAGGAAACTACAAGTAATCGTGTTTCTAAAGTGTACGTACGATTTATAGAATAAATCCTTAAATATCCTACATATTAATTGCATAATTAAAGTTTTAGTAATAACAATACAGCAACGGATCTAACGAACGTAATTAATTCGTAATTGCCTCGGTGCGCCCTTAAAGTTGAGCGATGCGATAGACCTTGCAATGATAAATAAAAGAAAAACTATTAATGCAATATTAAAATAGAGACTATAGTACTAAGAAAGGCAATTCATTGCTATTTGTTGTTTTTTTATTGCTCAGGCAGGTTTAGTCTGCTGTGTAATTATTTATTTTATAGCATCACCTGATTCGATAAAAACTGAAGGCACAGTAAAATAGAGTTAGTAGGTGTGTGAGAACATGAGTAAAGTATGATGTTATCGTTTATGAGTATTATTTTAAGTTGCAATGTTCTCTGGCGGTGTGCGGTTGAGTGGCGCGCGAGCTCGAGCGTTAAGGCTTTTGCCATCGCGAATCGCAGTCGCATAAGGACAAGCGCGCGCGCAACTCGCCGCGGCCTATCGGTCTCGTATTCTTTGAATAGTGCGTGACGTTTCAGTGTTTACAGCCAGTGCGATAATCAATAATAATGAAAATTCATATTAAATTATTTGGTAAGTTCATTTTAATTGTAGCTAGGTATGCTATATATTATTATGTTAAACTAAATATAAGGTTGCTTCGCCATAGCTAAAAGTGATTTTTAATTTCAGTAATTAAGTTAATATGAATATTCAGTTATGATAAGATAGTATTGTCTTAGATTTTCATGGTTATAAATTATAATTTACGTTTAACTTTTTACATCACTTAAACTTAACGTTTCCAGTATTATATGAGTAGTACATATGTATGTATGGATGTGTATCCTATTATTATACTCGTTCACGTTTAGTACCTACCCATCTAGTAGTACGCTTTCTTTTCTTGTCCTCCTACTTCCTAGGCATAGGAATGAGAAATGTCTAAGACCTAAGTTTACTCGAGAGTAGTACACATCATTAAGTACCTACATAGGTATTATCTCTATATAAAATATGTAATAGGATAACCGAGCTAAGGTGGTAAGTGTGCACACACACTTTGTCTCCTCCACGAGCGATTAGTTATTTGTGTCGTCAAAACCAAAATAAAACGAAATTAACTATTATAGTCGAGGAATATTTTTAGTTTCTTTATTATTATTATTGATTCCCCACACAGACTATCATCCCTATTTTCACCCCCTTAATTATTTCCGGAATAAAAAATATTCTATGTCCTTCACAGGGTCTCTAACTATTTTGTTACCAAATCTCATCTAATTCGGTCCAGTAGTCTTTGAGTTTATTAGTTACAAACATACAAAAATACAAATCTTTCTTCTTTATAATACTAGTGTAGATACACGAATTGTTAGAGTTTTACCCGATGGATCCAATTTGACTATAGAACTCTGATATTTCATGTTTAATTGAGTATTTTGATAAAGTTTCATTGAATAAAGTATATTAAGTTTAAGTTAGTTAAAGAGGTACCTTTAATTTTTTCGGCAATGAAGCATATTGAAAATTAAAGTGCGTATCATTAGTGTGTAGTTCTACTTATCACATGGTTACCCGCAAAAAGAGTCGTCGCGTTTCGAATTTTCTTTAATCATTTTTAGTTCAATTTTAGATCTGCTTATATTATTACTAGGGAATTATCCTCGCTTCGCACGTGTGTGTTCCCAGGTACGTTTTAAATAGATAAAAAGAGTGAGTGGAGTGTGCTAAGTAGTTTGTTCCCCATACAAAATTTCAACCTCTATTTCACCATCTTCAAGTTTATTCTCGTGACAAAAAGTAGCCTATGTCTTTCTTCAAGGTGCCATCTGTCTCTATACCAAAATTCATCAAAATTTGTTCAGCAGCTTAGGCGTGTAAACGTAACCGACAGACAGACACACAGAGTTACTTTTGAATTTATAACATTAGTATAATTTCTTTATAAAAAACAAATAACTTTGACATTTAGGTATTATCATTCTAGTCCTAATATTTGCAGAGTGAAACAATTAGAAAGCGCACACATTTGACACAAACAAGTCTACATACGAGTACGACAAAACCACTTCATTATTTAATATA
This sequence comes from Brenthis ino, assembly GCA_921882275.1. Classification (NCBI taxonomy): domain Eukaryota; kingdom Metazoa; phylum Arthropoda; class Insecta; order Lepidoptera; family Nymphalidae; genus Brenthis; species Brenthis ino. The sequence goes on along the minus strand of OV170225.1, from coordinate 22,222,313 downwards.
CGTAAACTATTTAACGATAATAGGGAATATGCGCAGGCCCCTCTTTTCCATTGGGCACTTTGGCCCCGGGACCGACAGGGGCCCCGGCCTGGCCTCAAAAAAATCATTCTAAGTATTATTAGTACCCGATTAAATGATAAAATAATTGATTTGCGGTGTGATTTACAATTCTAGCCAAAACGTATGAAATATTAGTATTATGTTTCTTTTATAGGTTTTATAAATTTAATTAGGTTCAATTGAACATTGAAAGATATTCAATTTGCCAACTATCAAAATACGTAAAATAGGACGAACTGTGGCAATGACATATAATAATTAGATAATTATTATTAGCATATAAATAATCAATAAGTCGAAAAACTTATTCAGGATAAACTGAATGCTAATATTTTGCATAATATCGTGACAGAAAAATGAGATTTTTTTAACACATCAATTGGTTTATACACTCTGACACAATGAGTAAACCTGTCCATGGGCTTTCTCCTTTTTTGCAATTATTGTATGAAAATGAATGAATTAAGGGAACGTACCCATTCTAAGCGTTCTTAGATGTTCGTCACGTTGTCAATGTCATCCAGGGAAATCTCGCTTTTTCGAACTACAAACTAAAGCTTGCATTTTTCTTGTATGATATTTTGACGTCACGCCGTATCCGTATCGGTATAATTTTTTTTAATACTAAATTTTAGTTTTTTGAGCCGGATATTTTTTTTACAATTATATAACGATGTTAGCTATTGTATAAAATTAAAAAAAAAACAGACGCATATTTCCTATTGCCTTGATTATTTATTAAAAAAGCTTTGCCTCATTATAAATGAATGACGAGATTTCCTTATCATAATTAAGAATTTAATATGTTTAAGTTTGTACCTACTGAAGTTAGACGATTATCTATTAAGAAGCGCATCATTATAAAACAATAAAGAATAAGTTATCAAGTAGTTGTAGAGTATTATAATTTAACACTATATATTACACTGAAATACTTAATAAATTTAAAATTATCTGTTGTAAAAAATTTAAAGAATATTTCGACGAAAGAAGCACAGAAAAGGGTATTAGGTACAAAACTATACAGTGTGAGCCTCCTCGAGTACCATGGTTTTTTAACATTAAACTAAATCGAAAATATATTGTTGTTTTACATAGACTGCGTTCTGGACATTATCCGTCAAATAAATTTGCGTACCTTATGAAAAAGGTAAAATCACCCTTATGTAGTAGTTGTAACATGATAGACGATGTTCAACACATCCCATAATATATATGTGATGCTGTACTTAGGTTAAGATATGATGGGACTGACATGTCCGAAAAGGATAAAAGTCCCTAAATAAAAATAGAGAAAAAAAAAACACTATATATTGCATACGGCTCGGGCTGCGTTTGTGTTTTTAATTAGGGACTCCCTACAATCCCTATAGGCCCTATAATTAAATTTATTATGATTTTTGACACTAAACACATTTTTATCGCAATAAAAAAAGCTTATATACAGTTTCCATTAAAAATGTAAAAGAACTTTCGGAGTCGTATTTTAAATATAACCTACATTCAAACTTATAAAATTATTAACTTTACCCCTTTACATTATTAGTAGGAAATGAATCCGTAATTAATAAAAAAGACACTCGCTATATACTAAATTGCGAAAAGCTTGCTATTATTTACCTGGATCTCACAAAGCGCTTTAAATGAATCTGACATTTGTTTTTAAATTACCTTATTATCTGCCACCCACCAAATCTATACGATCTATCATTCTGACAACGATGAAACTATAATTCCATCATTATTGCGCTAAAAATTCACAATGATTAAGTTACAATGTTCGGTCAATGGTCTCTTGATGAAAACTATTGAGTTATAAATTTTAGTGTTATATTGAGTTATAAATTGTCATTCTATAAAAATTGAAATAAGTATCGGTACTCCAATAATTACTTACAAATATGTATTTACCCTACCGAGGTTCATGGCCCAGGTTTGCAGGCTGCGAGGTGTAGCGCAAGCCTCGTCAAATGTCTATTAGTTTCTTGATATATTATGATTATATTATTTATGATTTTGTAAACGAATTGGTACAAAGTGAAAAAAAAAATTATATAATATGAGCTTCATTCTAGTATTTATGCTCCTTTTTAATTGTTCCTTACAACCCTATCATACATGCCCTGGGCGCCTACAGTTGCAACAAATGTATTTAAAAATAAATTAAACTAATTTAAAAATTATCACTACTTAATACTCTACAAATACATATATTACATAGTACTAATAGCAGCTAAGCAGTGAGTTATCGTAGCAAATTCAAACTTGTTCACTATTTTGAACTATCTAGAACAGTCTAGTCACTAACCTGAGAATGCACTAGTATTCTAGTGCATTAGTTGAGATACTGGAAACTAAACTTACAAATCAAAAATGGTTACTTCATGTATTACTAGCAGAACTTGCGGATTCACTCGCGCTAAAATTACAAAAAAATCTCGGAAAGGTAGTTTCATTAAAACTTTCATCCCCTCTTTTAATTAAGATAATTTTAAAAATGCTAAAACATGTATTCATTTAATTTTATTGAACAGCATTAATACCAAGTTTCAAGTAATTCTGATCATAATTATTTTTTTTGCATTGTATTATAGCGTGTTTTCCCGTGGGAATTAGATAATCTCCCGCTGTAAAAAGTTGGTGTCTTCAGCTCTCCAACTATTTCCACTCAAAAAATCACGTCAATCCGTCACTCCGTTTCGACGTGAAAGAATGACAAAAACGAACACACTTTCATATTTATAATATCAGTATGGACTGGTGTAATTAACCAAAGTTTTTATTTTACAAGACTGTAACTTTGTTGGATTATGATAATGTACGAGTATGTGTGAATAGAATAGAGAACGTTAGCCAACATGAACCATGAAAAATATAGAGATGCGCAGGAATAATTAAGAGACAGTAAAAGCTTGCTCTGATAATAATTTTAATGTCTTTAGGTTAAATGGCAGCATACTAAATGCAGCAATTTTTTTAAATAAAGTACCTACATTTTATTTATATTTTAAACGATATTTTAATAACTTCACTTAAATTAAAAAGAAATTTAGGCAGATAATACGTTGTCAGACTTTGAAAATAATAAGAAATTCTTACTTATTGAATAATTTTTGATAAAACTTTAACGAAGTGATTTAAAACTAACTTACGTGCTTAGCGTGTTAGAAATATTGCATAATTGCATTCATTACGAAAGAAAAATAATTACTATATCTAAGACGGCATTGAGTAAACTGTGTAGAGTTATTTAAAGAAAGGAACATAACGAAAATGTTTCATAAATTATTTCTTTGATATTATATCTAGACATACTAGACTACTGATTTGTTTGTAAAAATTCTTCCATTAATAGATAGCTACTCCACACTACCCGATAATTGATGTTCTCCTAGCCGATTTCGGCTACGGCGGCCAATCTCATTGAGACTAGCCAACTGCGCAGGAGATATTATAGTGCGCAAGTGTACGCGCAGACACAATTGCACTCTCTGTTCCTGTTACTCTCATGCTTCGGTGGGACGACCACTCGACACGACCGGTGAGAGTTAAGGCGCAGGACCTACGGCTTTACGTGCTCTCCGAGGCACGGGGGTGAAACACCGCCGACTTCCCAACTCCGGGCTGTTACTGAGACTTACTATACAGAAAGTCTCAATAACTAAACTTGGCCAGACCCGGGACTTGAACCCAGGACCTCCGGGTGTGCAGCCGTACATGCTAGCCACTACACCACCGAGGCAGTCAAACCCGATAATTACTATAGATATAATAGGTGTATAGGATTATATTGTTATTCTATAACTAACACATATTTATTAAAATGAAAACCAAGGAATGATGCAATTAAAGTAGTATTTTAATTATTACAGCAAATATTAGGTATAGAGTCACTACGTTTATTTTACTAAAAGTCGAAAACGAATCTATAAAAAAAAGATTCCAACGAATTGAGAACCTCCTCCTTTTTAGAAGTCGGTTAAATATTATTTAACGAAAAGGAGATAAGACATATTTGCATAATATTGATAGTATAGCGATCGATACCTCTATAGGTATGCCTATCGATATGTTAATTTTTTGCCCGTATTTTGTCAACCTTAACTATGATACAATTACAGTAAAACAAAAACCTATTGATTTTCTTTTTTATTTTCCTAACTAGTTCTCAAATTAATGTAGAGGGGTTTTCAAAGGAACAAGTTTACGGAAAAGAACATTACACGCTATCCTCATAAATTCCGTAATGAAAATTAATCTCTGTCATTGCTTGACAGGTCTTTAATGTAAGCACAAAATTACTTTATATACGTAATCACACTTAAGATCATTAGGTATAAATAAATTTAACAATATTTAATTGATTTCAGAATTCTCTTTCTCGTCTTCCAAACCAGTCTAGCCAAAAAGTGTCGTTTTGGTCAATTTTTTTCAGCAATCTTGGAAAAAAATGAACGAGGTGTCATTCCAATCGGAATGGCATGTAGGTACTTAGATGATTTTTGAAAAATTCAAGTTCCGCTTGCAAAAATTGCAAAAGTTATAAACAATTAACTAAAAATAAAAAGGGAGTTTAGTTTTTTGCAAATATATCGAAAACTAATTGAGATTTTACAAATCTAAAAAAAATATTCAAAAAGAGAAGGAAATTTCCTCGCAAAAAGTCTCAACTTCTGGAACTGTAGGACCAATATTTATAGATTTCTTAGTGGGATGAAAATACGGCCTATAACGGGTGCTCTGACTTGCGCAAGCCACGCCTATTTCGGAAACTATCAATAAAAAATATTTTAATATATAAAATATAAAATTTAATAAATGAAAAAAATCAGGGTTTACTGGATAGATTGATAAATGAACATTAATCTGCCGGAATTTTTTTATCACAATTTTTCAATTAATTATGCAATATTTAATTAATGTTTTTTTTCCGATGATTGCAAGTGTGATAATTGTTACACTATATATTTAAGACTTTTTCCTTTTTTGAAGCTATTTTTGAAAAGGCTCATAAGAGATACCCGTTGGAAAAATTAAAAAAATGTTATTCTTCACTTTGATAACAATTTCAAAAAATTGTAAATAGGTAACAAATATACAAAATTCTTAATAAATTTTGTGTTAAATTAATAAAGACGAAGATCTCAAACTGCTTTGTATGTCTCCCCCATTTAAAAGCAAACAATAATGATTAAAAATGCAAACTCTACAATTTATGTGTCACTAGCGGCTCACCCACGCTTCGCTCGGGTTCACCTCTAGAAAAGCACAAACAGATCTATCCCACGGGAAACGTTCATTTTTACGGGATAAAAATAAGTAACCTGTTGTTTGACCTGCAATATAAGGTATCAGCATGCCAAATTTTATTAAATTAGGTGCATAAGTTGTTGTGTACTGAGCTGTATAAGTTACTATGATTTTTTAACTATCCCACGGGAACTCTTTAATTTTCCGGAATGAAAACAGACAAATAGACATACAGGCAAACAGACAAACAGACATTTTTTTTAATAACTATTGTTTTGGGGTCTATGTTGTGTACATAATACGTTACAAATAAACAAAAACATCTATCCCACGGGAAAAGTACATTTTTCCGGGATAAAAAGTTACCTATTTGTTATTCTGATGAATGAACTATATTATTGTAAAGTTTCATCAAAATCCAATCAGTGGTTTTTGTGTACTAAGCTGTATAAGTTACTATAGTTTTTGACTATCCCACGGAAACTCTTTAATTTTCCGGGATGAAAAGTAGATGATTTATTTTTGTCATGTATGAACTATATTATTGTAAAGTTTCATTAAAATCCAATCAGTAGTTTTTGTGTACTAAGATGTATAAGTTGTTATAGTTTTTTAACTATCCCACGGTAACCCTTTAATTTTCCAGAATGAAAAGTATCTAAGATGTTGCCCGGGAATATAAGGTACCACCATGCAAAATTTCATTTAAATAGGTCCAATAGATCTGGAGATCAGCCCGTACAAAGAGAAAAACAGATAAACAGCTCGCTCGGGTTCGTCCATACATACGAATATGTTGTATTATCTCTTTAACCATTTGTCCAAATTATATGCAGTAAAAGGGAAAAGTATTTTATTTTAAACATTTTAGACGATAAATTTACTTATTTTGATAAGAATTCATAACTGTTGATAATATGACCAATAAACATGACCTACCGATTTAAATTATTTTTTTAATATAAAAAACTGCTTTTTGTGACTTAAATATAAAAGTTAGACATATGCTGTCGCTGACTTTTTTGTAGGCATTATTAAGCTCTACAACTTTTCTCTAGAACATAATCATATATCTCTCGTCGTTAAGGCAGCGTTCGTAAGAAACGTTTTCGTTCGACCGTTTTTTCTCCGACTTACTTTGCAAATCCGACTACCACAAAAAAGCCTTTCCATTTTTCGAGTTAATATATAGCCTATGACACTCAGAAAGAACGTGGCTTTCTATTGGTAAAAGAATTTTGAAAATCGGTTCAGTAGATCCAGAGATTACCCCCTACAACGTCACAAACTCACAAACTCACAAGATCACAAACTTTACCTCTTTATTATATTAGTATAGATGAAGACATACTGCTATTTGTTATGTTTTAATAGAAACAAAATTGAATTTTAACTGAAGACAAACGATGAGAATAATAACAACATCTCAATAATAGGTCTTCCCTGTATTTATTATATAGAAACCTAAAATTCGCGGCGCATCATTCAGTTTTATGTACTGGCCTTGAGATTGCAACTAATATTTTCTGCACTAAGCGATGCATGAAGTTAAATATTATTAGAATAACACATACAAATATTTTATTATAATTTTGAATTAATTTTCATTATACAAATACGTAAGTGAAATAAATCAAATAATACAAATAGCCGTTCAAATAAGATATTACACCTAATGTAGTTACGTACATACATATACATTATACTATAAGATTTTCCAAAAAATATTTAATGTACAGATTTGGCTTAGAATTTTATTATATGTATAGTATAGTAATATCTACCTATCAAACGTGTGGCGTAGTGGCCTTAGTTTTAGTCAAAGGCAGTAATAGTGGGCCTTGAGGTAGAGATAAATATATTTTATATCGACCGCTTTATTAATAAGGGCATTTGTCTAAAAAACACTGAAAGTTATTTGTGATCTAGATGTATACTATATACCTGTTATGATTTTTTTATTTTGCCCACCTTTAATGTATAATCATGTTATGTAGTGTATTTATAAACGCAATTTACGAGTATTTATTACATAAATTTTATGCAGGTACCTGATAAGAACTAGAAATATTTTATATGTGATGATTCATATTTATTTTTATTATGTTTATTAATTGTGTATTCACGTACATATTATAATTTTTACATTCTTCACAAGTTATACCGGTACCGAGCCTGTAAACAAATCTTTCACAAAGAAGGAATGTTAATGATGTGGGTTGTAATAAAGTCAATTTAGGTACTGAAAAAACTCTTTTTTCCCTCTTTAGTTATTGAAAATGATTGAAAATGCGTAATACAGGTACTTGAATAGGAAACACATGGTCTCAAATCTTACAATGAATCTTGTCAAATTTTAACTCATCTGATTAAATGTAATTTGTAGATCGATTATTATGGATCTACTGGGATTCAGGAAGAAAAGATCTTTGTGAGATAACATTACATAGTTAAAATAATTAAATCGCTAAGTTACTGTTTTAATATATGTATAAATTGTTTAAACTATTATTTTTAATCTAATATTGAATGTTTGGCCTCTTCTAATGTTATATTTTATTTGTACTTCCGTAGGAAAATCAAAAATAAATAATATGTATGTAACGAGCGTGTTAAGAAAAATCAAAATAGGTAAAAAACTTAGGTGGGTTTTTACGGAAACGCAAGAACAATAATACAATTTTAATTTTATTATTTACAGAAGAATAGAAGAATAACCATGCAGGTTATCGTGCGAATTTAGGAGATACGAGTATAGTGTACCTTACATGAAAATTGAGTTATAGTTATAGCCTATACATTATCATATAAACATGTAATATAACTTTTTATGTGTTTAAAACTACGCTGTATTTTCTCACATGTTTTGTCATGTAGAACTAAATAAGCTTTAATTTACTATATTTTGTCCTTGACGAATCACATAAAATGTGGTGTTACGATTCAACGATTATTCTATAAACAGATAAGCCACACTGCGACCAGTCTGTACCTAGCACAAAAGGTATAAGATTATTACGACTACATAAGGTATTAAGTATTAACACTGTATTCATTGCAAAATTCTAATATTACACAGTATATTTGCTTGTAATTGTTTTTTGTTTATATTGTAAGTTAAAAATTAAAAAGAGGTACTTTAGATTGAGTTAATGTTACATTTAATCCCTCAAATATTATGCATGCTTAATTACTCAGTTCATGTTGGGGATACGTACGAGTCAAATTAACTAGCCACTTAATGAAATATCTTGTTAAAATGAACACTTACTTTGACCTTATGTAAAAAAATGCACGGACAAGAAATATAAAGGAAGCTGCGGTTTTTTTGCATCAACCAAAGTAGGTCTTGTTATTGTACCTGCATTAATTTATAAGATGAAAGTTGCGTCCGATATCTGTCGGTTAGATATTAAAAATGGTAATGTGAAAAAGAAATGCATATAATTATTTATGTACCGGCGGCTACACGGCGACGCCGCGGCGTCGGGTCGGGGCGCCGCCTTAGGCCCTGCATTCTTCCACTTTCACCGTAACAACATCCACAGTCCCGGAGGAAAAACCTATGAGTTAGCCGTTACGCAAATGTTTGCTATCTCGCACGTCATTATTAAGTATATACCTACATAAACATTTAAATAAAATAAAGGCCGATCAATTGACCTTAACGAAATTACGTGTTTAAGTTTATGTTTACGTGAGCAAGTTGTAGTGCTCATATACATAAGATATAGTATACTATAATAGGTAAGAGTTTATAGAATATTTTTTATTATGTTTGAGTGAACTAGAGGAAGCGTACAAATGTTTACGTCTCTTTTCACCCCTCTGGGACTGAGTTTCAGGTAAAGTCTGTTCTGCAAAATGCAATTTATTAACAAGAAAAACAAACATATTGGCAAGAGTAATACTAAGTAAGAATTTATATACTCTTTTACCGAATCGTCTTTAAAAAAACTATGGATAACAAATAAAGTAGGGGAGAAGTGGCATGAAAGGGACACGTATTGAAAGGAACGATTTAAATAACTGGCAAAATAAAAATAATTTCGGGTCAACACTATATATGTCGTATGACAGTCCTGATAAGCTTTCGTTCGCGACTAACTTCACACTGCTGTGATTTCAAAGTTGGCGCAGTCGTGTTATTGTTTTTATTGACATTGAAAAGTATTTTTTCTGTTATAATGGCGAAACGTTTTGCCAAGTGCTGTGTGTTAATTATTTATTTGTTATCCACTGTTTATGATCAGTTAGAGATCAACAGATACGAGAATAAGAAGTCGGTACATTTTAATCTAAAATTTCAAATTTTGTGGTTATGTTTTCAATGTCGGTATGATATTTATGAAAGGGACACAACAAACGGTTATTAATGGGACGTTTCACAACTGCTATTTTTACAGATTAAAAATGCCACCTTAAAAGAGAACGCGTGTCGATGTACACAAAATTGAAGATGTAGTGAATGAAGTAATATAGAACGGCATCTCTGTCAGATTGGCTGTCAAGATGAAAATTTTTTATCTTTTTTTGTGACAGACCGACCATAGTAAAAACCCCCACTGGTTCTGCCGAGAACTCACAGTTCTTCTTCGAGGAATATTCGTCATAATCCTCCAATAAAGAAGAACTACCTAAGTTTATTACTTTTTTAACCGACTTCCAAAAAGGAGGAGGTTCTCAATTCGTCGGAATATTTTTTTATGTTCACCGATTACTCGAAGACGCCTGAACCGATTTGGATTTTTTTTTGTTTCAAGGGGTATACTTCCCAGGTGATCCTATATAAATTTTATCGAAATCGGTCGAGAGGTTTTTTAAAAAATCAACAATAAATATATTTTTTAAATAAATTGTTTATTCGAATATGTTATTAAAAAACTTTCGTCTTACAAATTACCTACTTATTACGTCTACACTAAAAATGGAATGATATAAACTAAAAAAAAACCGACTTCCAGGCACTAAAATGTAAAAAATAACTAAACGGAGGCTTTGATTTAGAATAGATACCTAATCAGATATTTTCAAAGTCGGGGCAAGCCTACAATATTTTAAGATATGAATATCTAATAGGTAATAATTGTTTTATGTCTAAGAATTGAAGATTATGATATTGTTGATTTCTGTTTAAATAATATATACGTGTTTAATTCTGGTCTGTAAGATGAAATAAGTAAGTTTACAATTTGCTACACATCTAAAAATATGAAGTACCTACCTATGTGTACAATAACTACTTAGGTTTGTTTCAGAATCAAAAAAGCAATAATATAATATATATAAAATAGTAATAATGACTTAATAATAATAATTCCAGACACTTTTTTGATTCTGAAACATACCTAAGTAGTTATTGTACAAATACTTGATATTTTAAGAACACGTGTAGTAAAGTCTAAAGTGATTTTCCTTGATATTATGTACTGTCCCTTTCATAAACTATTGTGCCCCTTTCAATACAGGCTATTATTGAAAGGGACAAAATACACATTTTTTTTAAATGCGGGATTTAATAACTAAGAATAAAGAAAAGAGAATTAGTGCATTTTATTTCAGTAGTATAATAATAGAGGCTTCCCATTCGACTTCAACCAGTTCCAAATACAATCTCAATCACTTTCTAGAGCCTCAATATCAAAAATGTCCCTTTCATCCACCTCTCCCCTATGTAACTTCAAAGAGACGATACTGCAATCTTAAACAATGTTATGTAATCTAGATTCATATATCAAAACCTGAGATTATATAAAAGTCTTATATAAACTTAGGTAAAAACAAAACTTGATAGAAATGTTTAATGTATTAGATAATAATATGTTTGTAAATAAAAGGTAATATCTGAAATGTTCCAATAAAATTATAAACTTCAAAGTTTCGAATTTAAATTTTAATTATTAGTTTTGTTGCATTTATTAATTTGATAATAAGTTCAGGTTTTATTAAAATCAACAAAATAAATTAGTGGGTAATTCTTATTTTCGTATATTGTCAAAGAAATGATTGTATTTTATCAAATAACGCCAATATAAAAGACTGATTTTAAAACAAACAAATATGCATACTATATATTAGGTACTTTAGGTTATTAAATATAGCTTTCAAATTTAAATATTGATAACGATTTTTAATTTACATTTATTTAAATGGCGTACATACGTAGTGTTAGAAGTCCCTACATAGTAATTAGAAAATTAGATACAAATTCGAAAGTAGAAAAGGCAATAACATTTACAATTCCAGTCGAACCTGCGATTTCAGTGACAGTTCAGTCAATGAACGTCACATATACTGTATCCAATTTTGTATATTGCCAATATCAAAATATCCATTTATATACTTTAATTTAATGAATTAATTTAGCTGTCAGCTTGAATAGTACGAGTTTCAAACTAGTTTTAATCACTTTGTTCATCGATTCGTAAGCATTTCCTTTCACTCGCATCAACATCTTTGATTGTAATATTCTGATTAACATTATAATATCTTAACGTCCCAGTTCCCCGCGGTCTGTTGTCGCTGTCATCTGATATTGACATTGCATTTGAAAGTTATCTTCCGCGAACGCGCTTTTAGGTTTGCTCGAGGTCGCGCACTTGACTGAGATTGCGAATATTTGCTAAGTTAAAATATGTTTCCATATATGTATCTTAACTTGATTCGACATTGGATTCCATTAAGAGATTAGTGACCATGGATTTAAACAATGCTAAATATCGGCGGGTCTATCTGTTCTAAAATAGTAAAATATATTACCAAATACGGATACGACTAAAATCTGAATATAAAACGTCTAACTATTTATAATAAAACTATAAAACGTCTGCCCGTATTTTATCTTTACTTCATAAGTTATTGTTTAGTTAACATCGTAGGGACATATGTATTAGTAGGAGGTCCCGATCTATGTGGTGGACCCCTCACTCTTTTCAGACGATTTTTTTAAGCCATAAAACATTAATAAACACGACCCAGGGGGGTTGTCATCAAAAATTTGGTCCAGGCAATTTTTTACTAAAAAACCTGTAGTCTGGAGACGATTTGGTATGACAACTCTACGTCATCAAATTTGTTATAAAATTATCTACATTTTGATACTTGGTTCGTTACGGAAAACGGTACGATTTATGGTTTAAAAAATATATTTCGCCTGGAAAAATAATAAGGGGTCCACCACATAGATCGGGATATTAGACTACATGTATTTTAATTTTTAATGTTTAAAAATCCATAGTAAAATAATTATTGTATAATATTGTGAATATAGAGTTCGTAAAGTTTCTTATTATTTAAATAAAAATATTAATTTAGTTAGTTTTGTTGAATATATACAATACATTTTTATCAGAATCCTTTAAAAGCTTATTGGCATATAAAATGAACTTTTATATTGTTAGAAATATGAAAGTTTTTTTTATTATTCTTATGAAACACTTTTTCAAATTTTTTTTCTGTTTGTGAAAAAGCTGGACTGATTTTGACGGGACTTTCACTAGCAGATAGCTTATGTTATAAGGAGTAACTTAGGCTACTTTAATTTTAGTAAAACAATTAGGGTTCTGGTCATAAAATTAAAACGTAGCCAGAGACGCACCCGAGCGAAGCGAGTAAATAAGTAGTTTATACCTGGTGGTAACAGATAATATCTTAAATTCAATTTTAAAAGTCAACTTCTATTTTTAGATTTGATCCCAGCGCGGTTCAACGTAGGCATAATGCTGTTTTTCGCGTGCTGGGTGAACTATATGCTGCGGGTGAACATGAGCGTCAACATTATTGCCATGGTTCCTGATGATACCAAGACTACATCGTAAGTATAAACTTCATATGAATACTGATTGCTTGCTTATAAAAATTGTTTATACTGTTTTAAAGCCAAATTAAGAAGAATATCCTTAAGCCCTTGCCTTAAGAAAGTTTAAATTTAGTATTTGTAGAGTTAGGTGACATAAAGAAGGATGGATATACTTCTACGTATATTGTAATATATTTTGATTTTAAGTTTTGATTCTAATGAAAATTAACAAGTCCCCACAAGAAAAAGAAGCATTATACCTATCAATTGGATTATATGACGCCTATACATACATATAGGCGTCTAATAAAATAGAAACCAAGCGAAATCTGTTAGAAGAAATATTTAAAAAAACTATAACTTTTAGGTAATCTGTACGGATAGGTAGGTAGACATAAAAACCTCGTTGATGAAAATTTTGTCTATTTGTCTGTATGTCTATTTGTCTGTTTGCTTTTTATGCAACTGAACAGATTTTAATTACATTTTGTGTAGTGTACTCAGGTCAACATTAAGGATACCTTTTGTTTCTCCACTTACTTCTTTTAAACCATACAACGGATCTTCATATGGTTTTCAGTTTTCACTAATAGAAAAAGTCGCAAACGAGTTTATAATTTATAAGTATTTTATACAAAATGGCTGAGCTATGACGGTGTTTGGTCAAAAAACTGTTCTCGTACGCTTACATGGCTAACGCTGGGTAAACCTTTAGAGTTAGTTAAAAACAATGTTTTGAACAAAGAAAACTGTAGCTCTTAAAAAGGCTTACAGAAAAATCCGTGATGGCAGCATATATCTGTCGCACATGGATTGTTGAATCCGTTTTTTTATAAAACCGCTAGTTGTTTATATGTATAACAGCTCCGTTATGTAAAACAACTAACTGAACGACGTTTAGAGGTTTTTTAATTTTTTATAAAAACGAACTAGTAGTTTTTTGATTTCCAGTTAGGTGACAGATCCGACTTGGATAATGTAGGTTTGTTTTATATAACGGAGCTTTTATGTAAAACAACGGTTTTGTATTTTTAGATTTTTTAGATTCGGCAATCCATCTGCGACATGTCTATCTATAAGTTACTCTAACAATACTTATTTTTATGTCTTTAAAACGTGCCTCGGGACGCAGCCGAGCGAAACGAGGGTAAGTCGCTATCGCTAGCATAGACCATATAATACTATAGTCGCTAGTAATAACAAAAAGGCCGTAAAATTAAGTAGAATTACAAAACATAGCCTCATTTATAGTTCAGAGGAAAAATGAATAAGTAAATCTTACATTCTTATTGAAATTCCTTTAAACAATCATAATACACGGAATCCGTACTCCTATGACGAATTTTTGTAAACATTTACAACTGTTGCTTTTTATTTACTTCTATAAATTAAAAATCCAACATTATAAACAGTTTTAGCTATTTGCTGATGGAAAAAAATTGATCGGTGATCTCTGTCAATGTATCTATACTGCAATATGTAATAGATAACCTACAGATAAGTATCCTTAAATGTATTATACACTGGTAGGTACTTAAAGTATCGCAATATTTTAAAAGATATAGTTAACGAATTATTTGGTATTGATCTGTGTTAAAAAGATTAGTTCATCTTCTAAGGATAAGATGATCTACATATCTTGTCAATATTTCTCTTAAAAAAGATAAATCGTCATCAGATATCAAAATGTTTACCAATATGTATAATGTATATAATTTGCATAGCAAGAGTTGATAGGTACTTACTTGTACAGCATCTATATAAAATATAAGCAACTTCGGACAAGGTCAGCCACCATCTTTATGTTGAAATGTTCATATAAAACCGTCTATTTAAGTATTGTGAAATTTTTTATCATTAGGTATAGATGTCTTAAAATATTAAATAGATATTAAAATATATTTTTTTACTTATACTTATTATACCTAATGACACCTATTCAGATAGATATTATCATACTATAAAGAACTTGTATATGTCGAATGCTGTTTTGGGTTTGGTAGCTGGCTTATATGGTTGAAGGATGTCGAATTCGAGAGAGTTAGTGATATTTTTTCAAATACAGCACACTTCTTGCTTCGGTGAGTACGGATAGCTATAGGTAATTCTTGCACCCTTTCCTGTCGTGTGAAATGGCCGTCTCTCGACTGGCAAATCCATAAAAATCTTGACAGTACCTACTAAAAGTTCGTTCGTTAAACAAACGCTTCGCACGATGATATTTCCTGCGCAGAAGGCTGGATCTCAGAGAGATTGCTTATTGCTCCGTGACCGAAATGAGGATTTTATGTTTTTATTTTTGAATAAAAATTTGTTCGTTTCAAATCAATTTGCATTGAACCTTTAGAATGAATTATTATGAGCATATTTTCTGTTTTTGTGAAAAATAAAAACTTGATGAATGTTTAATTTCGTCGTAATGAAGACGCGATATATTGTGGTATATATTGTATATAATTTTATATGGTATAGGTATAATACATATATACATCTACTCTGCTTTTAACACCTTAGATGGCTTAACGGTATTTGAAATTTACATAAGGAATTGTAACTCATATCAAATAATGAAACGTAAAGTAAATAATAGCTTATCACACTTTTTTTGGTTGTCTTTCTTCTTCACAATAATCTGACACAAGGTGTATGCATATATAATAATACATATTGTAACAAAGTTCGTATGTATATGCCGTATGGATGCTTCTTACCCCTTTCCGTGAACCGCTTGATAGATTTGGATAAAACTTCGTACACAGATAGACCAAGTCGCTAGTAGATTAATACAATTTGAGATGATGCATTTATTATTCTACTAGCGGCTCACCCTCGCTTCGCTCGGGTTCACCTCTAGAAAAGCACAAACAGATATATCCCACGGGAACCGTTCATTTTTCCGGGAGAAAAATAAGTAACCTGTTGTTTGACCTGCAATATAAGGTATCAGCGTGCCAAATTTTACTAAATTAGGTACATAAGTTGTTGTGTACTGAGCTGTATAAGTTTCTATAGTTTTTTGACTATCCCACGGAAACTCTTTAATTTTCCGGGATGAAAAGTAGCTGATTTATTTTTGTCATGTATGAACTATATTATTGTAAAGTTTCATTAAAATCCAATCAGTAGTTTTTGTGTACTAAGATGTATAAGTTTTTATAGTTTTTTAACTATCCCACGGGAACCCTTGAATTTTCCAGGATGAAAAGTATCTAAGATGTTGCCCGGGGATATAAGGTACCACCGTGCAAAATTTCATTGAAATACGTCCAATAGATCCGGAGATTAGCCCGTACAAAGAGAAAAACAGATAAACAGCTCGCTCGGGTTCGTCCATACATACGAATATGTTGTATTATCTCTTTAACCATTTGTCCAAATTATATGCAGTAAAAGGGAAAAGTCTTTTATTTTAAACATTTTAGACGATAAATTTACTTATTTTGATAAGAATTCATAATTGTTGATAATATGACCAATAAACATGACCTACCGATTTAAATGATTTTTTTAATATAAAAATCTACTTTCTGTGACTTAAATATAAAAGCTAGACATATGCTGTCGCTGACTTTTTTGTAGGCATTATTAAGCTCTACAACTTTTCTCTAGAACATAATCATATATGTCTCATCGTTAAGGCAGCGTTCGTAAGAAACGTTTTCGTTCGACCGTTTTTTCTCCGACTTACTTTGCAAATCCGACTACCACGAAAAAGCCTTTTCATTTTTCGGGTTAATATATAGCCTTTGACACTCAGAAAGAACGTGGCTTTCTATTGGTAAAAGAATTTTGAAAATCGGTTCAGTAGATCCAGAGATTACCCCCTACAACGTCACAAACTCACAAACTCACAAACTCACAAGATCACAAACTTTACCTCTTTATAATATTAGTATAGATTTCTAATTTGCATTTAAAATACTAAGTATTATATTTTACCGTCGATTCATTGCCTTGGAGTGGTATTTCTATACCAGTCAGGCACCGATGTCTCAACTTTTTAACCCAAAAAGAGGGAAAAAGCGAAAGACCTCGTTTTTTTTATTTTTTATAATATATATCCTTATCGACCAAGGCTGTACAACCATTATAGCAATGATATATTCCAATAAATCAGATATATTATTTATGTTATTCATTTAATTATAAAATTGAAACCTTGCATTTTAAGACATTTAGTAAAGAATAATGACACAATATTGTAAATGCAAAAACTTATGAACATAAAAGTTATGAGTGTTTCCACCTTTACTTAGAATTAAAGTAAAATAAACCTTTAATTAGTTTAAAGAGTTTGTTTTTAAATTGGTAGAGCTTCAGTTTAAATATTTTTTACAGATATCTTTATAAATACCACGTCAGTTCACGTACAAAACGTACATTATTAAGCAGTTTGGCTTGTCTCTGTCAAATCAGGCAAATGAATGCATCGTCCTAACGTTGAATATAGTATAATTCAGCGAGGACCGTACATTGTTCTTTTGTTCACAGGGTGAAAAGCGAATGCGAGGCCATTGTGAATGACGACAGTTCGTTATATAATGACACCACAACTGTGGTTATGAAGCGGGAGCTGCGTCAGGTAATCACACCGTTGTATATTCTTATTATGTACCTATAAAGTTGCTTCAAACATAATTGTCACCATCATTATATATATATGTGTAAAAGACAAAACATTAAAAAAATATGCTTCGAATTTATGATGACGGTTAAATTAACTATATGTAAGTTTTTGTTTTTACATACTTTAATTTTGTATTTAAATAAAAATGAAAGGCACTGAATGTTCTAAGCCTTGGTTCGTTTTCTTGAGGTAAATCGTAAATTTCAATGTTTTGTACATTGCTTGTTACTAGTTTGTCAATCGATCATATTTATCTTAATGGAAGATAAATTTAAAAACAAACTGTATCAGTGAATTTAGTGATATATCTATAAACTAAAAATAATGTTTTAGTGTTTACAGAAAAATATACCTAAGTTGAAATACAATTTTAAGTATAGATGGATGTATATAATATAAATAATAATATGTATGTACTATGTGCATGTGAAATAATTTGTAAGCGTTTTTATTTTCTATTGATTGCAGTAATTAAATGATTAACGCAATGATCAAGTTGTATTATAACACTGACAACGTATTACGAAACGTGAAATAATTTGTTGCACTAACGAAGTGACATTCATGTAGATACGATTCAATTCAATCCTCTTGTAAATACTCAAATGATATAACCGCATTCTATTTCGACATTTTATAATATTTTATAGGCCGAATAGGTTTTGTACAATAATTTATCTTAATTGATGTAGGCATGGCAACACAATCATCAAATTCAACTAAAAACGCTTAGAGTACTTTAACCATTTTAATTGTTATTGTTGTTAATCTCATAGCGAACTATTCAATGACTAATAGTATTAATTAAAAAGGCAATTAAATATACTGTGTACCATATAATGATTATAAATGCTTGTATGTACGTATGTGTATGTGTCTATGTTTGTTACTTCTTAGCGCTGACCTGGAGTAACAACTGCTGTCAAGCACCTAACTAAAAGAATATTAATTATTGCCTTTATAGTGTTACATATATTAATATAAAAAATAAAAATATCAATTATAAGATATATATAATAAGTTTTTATTATCTTTCAGCCTGAAGGAGTGGTAACGTTTAATTGGACGGCTCAACAGCAGGCCTACGTACTATCCAGCTACTTCTGGGGTTACACGATCACTTCACTCCTCAGTGGGACCGCTGCCGAGCTATGGGGTCCAAGAAAAGTGGTCTTCTTGACTATGCTGTTCACCGCAATACTCACAGTTCTAACTCCACAGGCAGCAAGATGGAATTACTATCTTCTCGTCGGCATCAGATTTGTTATTGGTCTTTTGTCTGTAAGTAAACTTTCTTGCTGCATATAGTACAAAAAACTTTAAAACGTAAAATAAGGAAAAATGAGGAATTTTTACGTAGGTACTCTTTTCTTAGATTATGACTTTTTACACTGTGCGTCATAGTGTTCATGAATTAAGAGTGACAATAATAATAAAGCAAAAAAATCCTTTAAATAGTGTTATTGTATAAAACGAAAATAAAACATGGAAAATGAACTGCTTTCAACACTTCTTTTTTATGTAAAATAAAAAAATACATGATATGCTCTTCCTGACGTAAGTAAATATTTTTATCTTGACAAAAACCGGTATATACGAAATACAAATAATAAAAATATACGAGTATATTAAAGCGCATTAACCCCATGAACCCATGAGCTTAAATATTAATAACATTAGTGTAACTTCGGATCGTACGTATTTCCGAGCCGGTGATAGCTTCCTCACGGACTGACTACACTGACGCTTACATTAAATTGACGATTCAAAAGCACTTGTAATACGTATTATTGAATAAAGTTTATTCCATTTCATTTCATTAATGTATTTAATTGTTTAGCCGTGCGATAAACTGTACTTTTTATAATATGCACCTTGTGTTATAAGGTTTAAATATAAAGGATTTTGCTTCTACGTAAGAAAATCAACTAACTCCAAAGAATGCAGTTAGCATTCACCGATCCATTCCCTACATATCATATACACGTAATAATAATTCTACTTTGTATAATATGTATAATGTATATGTACATAATATAAAACTATATTTTATTTGTAAAAATAACGGCAAATATCGTTATAAATTTTTAGTAACGTAATTTTTAAATTCTCAATGTTCATGCTTTGACTATACCCATTTATGTACTTTTTTCTTAGTATATAAAAACTTTTTAACAAAAAAATAAAAACCGACTTCAAACAAAAGCACTAAAAAGTAAAAAATAACTGATTGGTAGTTTTCATTTACTATACATACCTAATAAAATATTTTCGAAGTCGGTGTGCTTTGGCTAAGTAATTAAAGCCTACTTATTAAATACATACCTAATCAAATATTTTCGAAATCGTTGCCAGCCCATACAAAGCAAAGCACACCGACTTCGAAAATATTTGATTAGGTATGTATAGTAAATGAAAACTACCAATCAGTTATTTTTTACTTTTTAGTGCTTTTGTTTGAAGTCGGTTTTTATTTTTTTGTTAAAAAGTTTTTATTTTTCCCTTTTTAGTGTAGACAGTAGTAGCAAAGTAAGGATTCTAACGTGTTAGGCTTGTCAAATCAAACAAAATAAGCTCAAACTCAAAGTATCTACTATTAGCCGTTGAAGAGTTCCACCTATCCACCTTTTGGCCTTGCCATCAGATCAGGTCAACAACACCGAACCAATGTACTATCAACGGAAATAGAAATACTTGCAAAGTTTCAAGTCAATATGGCAATTAGAAGTAGGTTAAATTCATCATTAGTTGTTTTTCCACCCTTAGGGGTGGTATTTTTTTTTGACATTTAAATGGGACCAATCTGGAAGTAGACCCTTTCAAACAAAACAAAAATGGTCCAAATCGGTTAATAAATGACGGAGTTCTGAGGTAACAATCATAAAAAAAAAACATACAGTCGAATTGAGAACCTCCTCCTTTTTGAAGTCGGTTGAAAATTAGCCCTAATAATTTCTAATGTGTTAATTCATTACTTCAATTTATATTATATACTGTACAAAAGACAGGATTTCGGTTCGCTCTTGTTCGCATTTTGTCGTCACTTGTTTACCTCTTGATGCAATGGATAATTTAGCCATCTCTATCCCATCAACAATCCCTGATTTTGTTATACAAATCTCATTGATTATTAACTAAAATATCGTGTTTACTAAATATAAAAAATATACCAATACATTTATTGCATTTATAATACTTACTTCTAAGGATTTGTATTATAAGTCAGGGACTGTTAAAATATTAACTTTTTGTACAGGGTTTTCTGTTCCCCGCACTACACGCTCTGGTGGCTCACTGGGCTCCTCCTGCTGAGAAAGGCAAGTTCGTCAGCTCTTTACTTGGCGGTGCCATCGGAACCGTAGTGACATGGTCTTTGTCTGGACCATTGATCGAGAACTTTGGATGGAGCTATGCGTTTTACGTGCCTGGTAAGAAATATGCTATTCCAATAAATTAAACATAAATAAAATTATAATAGATGGATATTGTATGATTCTTTTTTTAATTATTCGAATTCATCGAAGTTAGTCAAATAAACTTCAAGAAAAACCTCTTCTCACCTCTAAAGGTGAAATTAAAAGTTATTTTAAATTCAGTTTAATGTTTATGATAAAAAGTTGTTATAGTGTAGTAAATGTATTTCTAAGATATTTAGTATGCAAAATTAAATTACCATTTAAGAATTACTTTTGATTAAAAATTATTTATTACTATGAATAATTGTAATGAATATTAAGAAGTATAAGAAATTACAACTACACATTATATCCAATAAGTATTATTTATACATTTAAACTTGACTTTAATATATGTTTTAAAAAAAATATGTTACGTATTAAATTGGTATTTGAGATTGTAGAGCTTCTCAATCCATTGTGATGATATGGTCAAGATCGTACAAAGATTAATAATAACCAATGTTTGATAAGTACCTATTATCTATCAGGTATCTAGATCGTAACCCCCACCATTGACTTTCTTCTATACTTAAAATTCTAAGCAAAACAATCATTATTTCTTTGTTCTTTCTTTGTTGTTTGTGTTAATTCACAAATAAATGAAATTAACATACTGAATTCTAGTTTCGTGTCCGCGATTCTGTCTGCAGGTTCAGTTCTGTATGGCTGTTGACATGAGAATTATTATACTCACACAGTAGATTAAAGAAAAAATGGAAAAAAAAGAATTGATCGTATTTTTAAACTATATATTATCTATATAGATTATATTTACTAGACCGATAGTACAAAACAAGTATAAACTTTTGAAATAATTTTAGAGTAAGTAGCATTTGATTAAGTAGGTATATTTATTTGTTATTAGTTATGTAAATTTTAAACAAGCCAAGGTAGCGTAACAGATGTAATATATTAACATATTTTTAAAGGTGTACTTTTATGACTTATGAGTGTTTTTATTATAGGTATTATTGGCATTGTGTGGTGTGCAGCGTGGTGGATCTTGGTATACGACTCACCCGTTCATCATCCCCGAATTTCCCCAGAAGAAAAGGCTTACATATTAGAAGCTATCGGTAATAAAGTACAAAGTTCAAAGGATAAGGTAATTATATTTTAAATGTTGATTCGTTTATTACATTACTAGGGATTCACCTTACTTCTCTCGGGTTCGTCTTTAGGTATATTTTAACGGGTAGTATGGATATCCCACAGGAACCGTATATTTTTACGTGATAAAACGTAACCTATGTGCTATTTCAGACTATAATCTATCTTTGTGCCACACGCAGACTCGTTCAGGCGTTCCGGCGTGATTGAGTAACAAACATCCACCCATCCAAACTTTCGCATTTATAATATTTATGGGATATTTATTATGTTACTATAATAAAAAATACAATAGTTAATTGATTAAAAACTTGTATATTCTAGAAAAAATTTTACCTGTATAAAATTAGTGTAGATAAAATATAACTTATGTGTATATATTATTCATGATACAAGCTATCTCCACACAGAATTTAATTTATATACATTGAATCACTAAAGCATGTAGAAGTGAAAATCGCACCCACTCACAATCTTTCATTTTCAATATTACCAACCAATGACTATAAAATATAACAATAAATAGCAGCTAATATTAATTAGTGAGATTATTTTTAGACTGTGCCGCCATTTAAGAAAATATTTACATCGTTACCGTTTCTTGCAATGGTAATCTTGCATTATGGGAGCAATTGGGGTCTTTACTTCGCGATGACAGCCGCACCAAAGTTCGTATCGAGCGCGCTCGGCTTCAACCTCACGTCTACTGGAACACTCGCTTCATTACCTTATTTAGCCAGAATGATATTCTCACTTATCTTCGGCGCTATCGGCGACAGGTAAGAAAGCGTAGAATATTTTTTGTTCAATTTAGATTATGATTGTAGGTCAAAATATAAATGTTTTTGTAACAACTTGTTCGGGTCAATATGAAAGTGAGCATAACGTGTTCGTTGTGTCCAATAACTTTTTAGTTTTTGTTTTATTTTTTATATTGTCAGTAATTAATTTGGTATTATTATTTGAATGATTTAATTTTTATGTACGAAATGTGTATTCGTCCGAGAATCAAATAAATAGAAGAATTAGTATTGGTCCGATTTGTTTTGTATTAAAACAAAAAACCCGCAATTTTTTAATGATGACCTGACAATAGTTGACAAAGATAATAGTTTCGGTTTCGGATAATTCATTTTCCGTCCGATCTATAAGTAGAGCCCGAGAAATAACCACACGAATAACTGCAACCTTTTAACAAAATCAGGAAAAAATCCCAAACGTAATTAATTGTGCTCAAAGTGTGAATGTATGTGCATAAATAACAACTATATTATAATAGATATGTAATATAGTGATCATGAAATTAAATTTTTAATATTCAATACGTATAACCACTATAATACACTATAAGTACTAATAAGTATAAAATATTGTACTTGGTTATTCAGTTAGACCCGTTTTTCTTTGCTGAAACGATGTTCTCTGAATTCCACGTTCTTAACGTCACGTCCATGTTCAACGCAAACGACAAAATATGTAGCTACCAAGGTTGCTAGGTAAAATTTTGAATTACACTCCGAAATATTATCCGTTTAATTAATTTGTGCAATATATAAATACAATCTAAAACTTTTATAATAAATCACATACATATTTATTTTCAGAATAGTAAGACGAAATGTGGTATCGACATCGTTTATGAGGAAGTTCTTCTGTCTCTTCTCACATATAGTGCCTGGACTACTTCTCATAGCTCTGGGATACACCGGGTGTGCCCCCATACTCTCTGTGGCTCTCATCACCTTCTCTATGGGTTCTAATGGAGCAGCAACCCTCACAAACCTGGTCAACCATCAGGATCTTGCTCCGAATTATGCTGCCACCTTGTACGGAATTGCCAATGGTATAGGAAACACGGCTGGTTTTGTTACGCCGTTAGTCACTGCTCATTTTACAAAGAACGGAGTAAGTATTCTCGAATGTTTTTTTTATTCTTTGTTGTTTTTATTGTTAATGACGAGTATACACGAGTATTTACTATATAAGGCGATATAAATTATGAGTATAGGAAATATTGGTAGAGCATATGAATTTTTCATATAATAAGTTAGTGGAAGTAAGAAATATATAACAATTATAAAATATTTTGCTCATGCTATTTGTATATGTTACAATAATGGTATAGAATACTAAGAAAGAGAGAGAAAAATAAATAGTGCTTATAAATATTTAGTAACATTATATAAATGATAAGTGATAAAATATAGATAAGTTCTAACAAAGTTATGAATACTGCCAGATGTTTATTATATAATAATAATAATAAATGTAATATTTCAATGGCACCGTCTATTTTAGCATTTGTCTCACATTCGATTCCTGCACAATGTGAATGTTATTATATTTTTTACCATTGCCCGCGGCTCCGCCCGCGTTCAGATGACCAAAAACCAAATTCTTAGGTTTTACATATTAGTATACATTGCAGTTTTTGTATTTTTTCTCAGAAATGATACATTTTTCCGCGGTAAAAAGTATCCTATATGTTGACCCGGATAACCAACTATCACCATATCAAATTTCATCAAAATCCCTCCAGTGGTTTTTCTGTGATACGGTAACAGACAGACTGACAGACAAAAAATTTAAAAACTATAGATTCGGCTCTATCGATAATAATGTTCATTTCAATAAGATTTTCCAAAAAATATTTAATGTACTCGGATGTAGTAATGTATTCGGATTAGTAACAATTTTATTTTAAGTATAGATAGATATTATGTATCCGGGTCGGCTGGGTTGGGCTAAAATTATATTGTTTAACAATTAACAAAAATATCCTACTATAGATGTAAAGCGGAAGACAGAGTCATCTGACATATCTATATATATATCTCTTTATAAGGCAAAAGTCCGTGAAGATATAAGAATGAAGATAAAAATAATTCTTAGAAAAGATAACATTTATTTTAATATTTTAAACGTCATTGTCATTATAGTAGTACGTGGGAATATATGCCCACTTCTCAGATAGGTAGATCGTAGTTACATTATTTGACAATGTACGTGTTCTTTGTTTGTTACAAATTAAAATGTCCTCGATTATTATGAATTTAACTTATTAAAATCGACTTCAAAAAGTAATTCTAAGGGGTAATACGTTCTACTGTTGGTATAATTTTAACATTAATTTTCAGAATGGTTTTGCGGAATGGCGACCGGTATTCTTTACTGGAGCATCGCTATACATTGCATCTGCTGTTTACTTTATAATTTTCGGCACCGGAGAAACGCAGTCATGGAACTATGTGGCGCCTGCTGAGGAAGATGAAGACAAGAGACCAAGCGCGAGCTCCACAGACACCACAGTTACTATACCCGTTAAAACATAAAAAGTATTATTGTATTTATATTATACTAACGTGGTCAAAGTTGTACATCAAATATATCTGACAAATTTCTAAAACTCAACATAATTATATTTAGGGTTCCCCAAAAGCAAACTCGTTAGGAAATAATAAAAATGAAACTTTCTTTTAAAAGTTTTTTTGTTTAGTGGTGTATCATTAGAGAATATTAGGCGGATTACCTTGGGGCTTCTTTTGTTGTATAGGTAATAGTTAAAATTACAAAAATTGTGGGCAGTTTTATTTGGATTTGTTGATTTTAAAAGCTTGAGTTGTCCATTTTATTCCCATAAATGTTTAAAGACCCATTGTTATCAAAGGATCTATTGCTCGCGAGCTACATTGAAATACTTATTCACAGTTAGGTATACGCGAATATAGCCGAAGGCTGTAGTTTGAAAATAATGAATTAAAACTAGATAAATTTTACTATATTACCTATCATCCTTAGATCAAATCGTAAGTTTTATGTTAATTTTGTTCAAAATACGGGATTGTTTTTTATCACAAAAAATAAGTTGCGTCAACGGAAAGTCCCCGTACTCATAAGATAATGGTTATATTCAGATGCAAAAAAGGCTTCTATTAAAAACACAATATGCATAATAATGTATAAAAACCGGCCCAGTGCGAGTCGGACTCGGGTACGAAGGGATCCTTTATCCGTACTATTATCTATAAAAACGGCAAAAAAATCACGTTTGTTGTATTGGTGCCCCTTTAAATATTTATTTTATTGTTTTTTAGTATTGGTTGTTATAGCGGCAACAGAAATACATAATCTGTGAAAATTTCAACTGTCTATCACGGTTCATGAGATACAGCCTGGTTACAGATGGACAGACAGACAGACGGACGGACAGCGGAATCTTAGTAATAGGTCCCCGTTTTAGCCTTTAGGTACGGAACCCTAATAAAACGAATTTATAAAGTATGACAGTTTTTAATTATTTGAGGCTCTTTTGTGAAGAAAATTATTGTTATTTGCAGCTTTTTTACGATTGTTATTTAAACAAAATTAACATAGCAATGACTATGTATTTGATAGTCTAGTATATATTGTAGTAATAAAACATAGTATTGTAAAATATTTTTTATTATATTAAGAATATTCGTTTGCAAATTAATAATTTTGAATTGATTTTAAAATTTCTCATCAAAACATGTTAAGGTACCTCAGGGGTTTATATTCATGATTTAGATCTATTAAGTGAAATTATAGGTTACACTGTACTTTTTTTAATACGCTAGATTATTTATATTTAATATATTCATAGTGGTTTGTTTATTATCGTTTAACATAAAAAGTAAAATAACTAATTTAACATATTTAACATATAGTCCAGGAGGAATCGGCGCATGAGTATCTGAAACTATTGCACCTCAACTTTTTTATGTGATCCTCTTCAAATTGCCCTACTGATGATAGGTATAAATGCATGTTGCCATGGGGCAACCCTGTGCCATATTGTTTAAACCGAAATTGTTTAAACAATTGCAAAGAAATGGTTTTTTTAACCGGACAATTTTTTTTATTCTTTATTGAAATACAAATAAAAAAGGTCCTATGACTTTTCGCGATAAGGTTAATATTTTTAGAGATATAATTTTTAAAGGTTCGAAAAATCTCAATTTTGGGTACTTTTGACCCATTAAAAATATATTAAAAAAATAAATATAAATAATATATTTTTTTAATTCTTTATACGATAGTTAATAATATTCTTAATAGAGACACGTATAAACAATGAAATGTTCTTAAATCTCTATTAAGAATATTATTAACTATTGTATAAAGAATTAAAAAAAATCCACAGATCTCGTGTCTGCCACGACCTTAGAGTACATTGAAAATGAATCTGCCAAATGAACTGAATTAAATTTTTAACATATTAATTACTAGCAGAACAACCGATTTTGCCCGCGTTCAGACTACAAAAAAGTATTTGGATGCATAAAGATATATCCATACAATTATAATAAAACTATAGAAATCAAATGTCTGTACATAGGAAAAATATGCTAAAAACCGAGTCAGGCGGATGTAAGAAGAGAAATAGAATAAATTCAGATTTTTCCAATTTTTTTGTTTCTCTGTCTGTTTGTCTGTTTGTACGGGCTAATCTTCGAAATTGTTGGACCGATTTAAATGACATTTTGCATGGTGATACCTTATATCCCCGGTCAATATTTTAAGTACTTTTTATCCCGGAAAATTAAAGAGTTCCCGTGAGCTAGTTAAAAATATACAGCTTAGTAAGTAAACAAAAACTACTGATTGGTTTTTAATGAAACATTATTAGTTCATACATAAGAATAACAAATAGTCTACTTTTACTCCCGGAAAAATGTACGGTTCCCGTGGGATAGATTTGTTTTTGTTTGTCTAGAAACCCGTGCGAAGCGAGGGTGAGCCGCTAGTGACTAATATATAATTTGATGGATGAAAGAGAAGAGCAGAGACATTAAGAGAAACACAGAAGATAGGCGAAGAAGAAATTTGAAGAAGCCACGCCTGTTAAACAGTTAGCAGTTAATCAAACTAACAGTTAAACTAACTGACAGTTAAGCTAACTGACAGTTAAACTAACTGACAGTTAAACTAACTATCCGTTAATCTAACTTACTAACAGTTAAAATAACAAGAGGTTATACTAACTGACAGTTAAACTAACTGACAGTTAAACTAACTAGCCGTTAATCTAACTTACTAACAGTTAAAATAACA
The DNA here is from genome assembly GCA_921882275.1 of Brenthis ino. Classification (NCBI taxonomy): domain Eukaryota; kingdom Metazoa; phylum Arthropoda; class Insecta; order Lepidoptera; family Nymphalidae; genus Brenthis; species Brenthis ino. The sequence goes on along the minus strand of OV170225.1, from coordinate 22,193,935 downwards.
AGAGGTTATACTAACTACGTTAATCTAACATACAGTTAACGTTACTGACAGTAAATAAAACTGACAGTTACACTTACTGATAGTTAAGAGAAGAGGATCACATAAAAAAATTGAGGTGGAATAGTTTTTGGTACTCCTGATCTGATGATATGAAATCCTGGGTGACCGAGTTTCGCTCTGCCTAGGCGCTCGATCAGTAAGTAGGTTCTGGCTATCATCCATTGGCGACAAAGCAAGTGCCACAAAAATATATGAGATGGCGCTATATGACAGTGTCAGCATGAGAGCAGATAGAAAAAAATCTAATAATAATAATCTTCTACGTGTATTGTATATTATAAAAGGCAAAAGTGATTGACTGATGTATTAATGCAAAAGTCAAACCCTTAAGGCTAGAAAATTGAAATTTCGCACACGTATTCCTCATATGACGAAGGCATCCAATATGGAAGGATTTTTCAAAATTCTAGCCCCAAGGGGGTGAAATAGGGGATAAAAGTTTGTATGAAACTTTTTATTCCTTGACATATTTGCATGAAATTTCATATGAATTGAGTAAGTACGGCGAAAATAATGAGTTACGTATTTCATCGTTTTCTAAAATTCAACCCCTAAAAGGGTAAAATAGGGGATGAAAGTTTTTATGAAACCCACATTTTAGAGATTTTTTGTAGTTTTAGCGCGAGCGAAGCCGTGGATTATGCTAGTTAGTTATAAAAAAAGATATAGATTAACTTAAAAGCAAATTTTTTTCAAAATACAAATTTTGATCTAAATCATTAGAGCCGTTTCCGAGATACACGAAATAAATTTTTTTCTTCTGCATTGTTATGAACGTCATCAACGTTAGCGTAAGAACAAGAATTGCTCCTTGAATATTATAAGATAAGATATACTACATATACTGCGCTGTCGTGTTCTATAGCACGTATGTAAGGAGACTTTAGATATACTCGCACAAATGACGCAAGGAAAATATAACTGTAAAAAATAATTTTGCTACAGTTATGTTAATACAAGTTTATGATTTTATTTATACAATATAAATGATCAGATACAACTGTATGTATAAATATATTTTTAAGAAAAAAAGAATATTTTCTTGTCTGTGATTAAATGTATGATTATATCGAATAATCAATAAAATAATATATAATTTGTATAGTCGTTTTATTTGATATAAAATCATCAAGAATGAGGTGAGTATAAATAATTTTAAAATTATTTTGTTTCTTTAATATTAATTACGTGATGAATATATGAATATATACATATATATATATATATATATATATATATATATATATATATATATATATATATATATATATTATAAATATATATATATTTATTATAAACACAAAAGTACAATGGTAGAAACTTATTTACATAAATCTGAAGAAAATTAATTATTTAGTTTTAAGCACTTGTATTAATTTCTGGTTTGTAAATACAATTCTACAAAAACTATCCAGTGATACACCGATTCGTATATCGCGCCAGCTCGAGAAAAAGTAAAGTCAACTTGACAAAGACTCTTGACAGGTGGATGTAGTCACAGATTAATTATCGAATATCAAAATAGTGAATTCATCCTTATAATATATATATAGTATTAATGACTGATGTATTAATGCAAAAGTCAAACCCTTAAGGCTAGAAAAATATGGAAGGATATATATATATCTTTATATATATATAATTCTTCTGTGAGTGTGAAAATGCTATTTAAATATTAATGAATTATTGAAAAAACAACATAAGCATTAACACGTCGATACATATAACGCCATCTATTGACATATAGTCTGTCTGCTCGTTTGTCACTGAACACAATAAAAACAAATGACGTTACATACCACAGATGGCATAATTAACTGGCACAGATGCTCATGCCAGTGCATAACAGAAATTGAATAGCACTAAAACGGGCTATTTTGTTTTTTTGTGTTTTGTTGGTTTGTAAGCTATAGATGACGTTGATCTGCAATCTGTCCCAATGTTTTTTATGCATTTTGCTAAACAAGTTTTAGTCTTTACAGTTTGTAACCGCGACAAACAATTCATGAAAAGTAAACAGCGCCATCTATGAATTCAGGCGTTAATTAAAAGGCTTTTGTATTAGTATGTTATATTTTTTGCCTAAATAATTTGAAATTCGAAATATTTTTTTGTACAATCAGAGGATAGGTAAGTCCTGACTCCTGACATATTCAATACTCAGTAAGTTAATTTTTTTTAGGATCTACAAGACGGTATAACTAATTTATAAGATTTTAAAATAAATTAATTTAATTTAAATATCTTAAAAATGATTTGAAGGCTAGAATAAAATGCAAGTGTCTTTACAAATCATATGTATTTTAATAGTTATTTTAGTATGAATACTAAAACATTTAGGTACACTATCATACACTATATACACATTTATTTGTTTTACAATACATTTATATTATATTATATTTTAAAACTCTACACGTACATGACACAATAGACAATAGACTAACGTTACATACATATATTCCAATACACAACAACTAATAAGTAGATACATTAAAATTTTAAAACGTAGTTGATGTTAAATCTACATTGTCCACTACAATAACATTATTATTTCATCAGATTCTCGGAAGAACTTTTTGTATAATTAAGTTTGGAAACTATTCTTACGTCTTTGGAATTACATCACCAAAACAGCTCAGGTTATGGTCACATACATAGAAAGTTTAAGGCGGGATTCACACGATAACGCTAAAATTAAATAGAAGTACTATAAATCCATTTATCAATATCAAATGAGGGTCTTACGATATCTACGTAGTCGTGCATGGTGTATTACAGTACTACTATTGCACCCTTATAATATGTTAAATTGTGCGTTTACATTTCACACGTAAGATTCTGATTCCGTATCGGATTCTGAACAACCGAGAGCGACGACGTTTTGACCATTTTTGTCGATACCGTTTGGTGGATCTCTATAAACGGGAGGTACGGATTTGGATCGTGACGCTTTATCTTCTTTGTTCACGTGAACCGGTTGAAATTTCTTCAGAACCCTTTGATATATCATTTTTCGTGGTGGTACAGGAGGAGGCATGTGAGGTGGCTTCTTCTTGTTGTTCTGTTCTTTCTCCGAATAATCAGGTTGCACTGAAGTCGGGGTCGCTTTGTAAATGTCGGAAGTGAACATGTTCTTTTCTTCGTGAAAGATATCCCTTCTGCGATTGTAAACGGACGTATACAGGGGTTCTATGTATTGGGTCGTGTAGCAATTTTCAAAGGAGTTTTCACTAGCAGTTGATTCGGTAGAGCGGCTGTTGTAAGAGTTCTGTGGTTGGTACAATGTGTCGCAGCTGCTTGAATCGCTTTGTAGAATAATGTTTGCTAGAGACTTTGATTGATTTAACTTTGCGTTATTATAATTGCGGACTCTACATTTCTTTTCTTCTGCATTGTTATGAACGTCATCAACGTAAGCATAAGAATTTGGCGAATTTGTGGCATGTTTTTCTTTTTCCCTGCCATGCATGTTTGGTGTAATACAATTCTTTGTGCACATATGAGCAGGGTCAAATCGTCTCTTCCGACAACAATTCACAATGTTTATCTCGTAACTTCCATTACGAGCTTTATCATTAACGTTGCTGTGCCCTTCGTCGCTGACTTCTAAGCTCTTCGTCCTCGCTGCTTGACGAGACCAGTCATTTCGTATAAAAATGGTGGCTGCCGGAGTTGTTTTTCCATCTGTTTTATTTTGCGAGGACTCTCCCGGGTTTTTATTCATCTGGCCATATATATTTTCGGTTGCGCAGGTGTTTCCTTGGTTATAGTTCGCACTTTTCTTCTCCCAACCAGAGTAGACACGAGAATAGTTCCCGTTAGACAATATTTCGGCTTGTGATTGATATTGGTTTTGTCTTTGAATATTTTCAGTGAACATGGCAAGATCGTGTATATTGCTATAGACTATGTTCTCCTGACTGGAAACCATGTCACGTTTTTTATCAGCAGCTTCCTGTTTAGCTTCTAACAAGTTATCAGAGCTTTTGGCTCTATTAAAATTTTTGTTCGTAACATTATTTTGAGATTCTTGAGATTCTGCATACATGCTATACACTTTTGAAGTCCTAGCGGCTTTCGAAACGTTACTTCTCGGTGGTTTCTGTGGTTCTAAGCCGGTTATATATTTCGCAGGACTCTGTGCATAGATGTCGGCCGTCGCCCGTTGTACTGCCGTTTTGGAAACGTAATTTCTATCGTCGATACCATTAGCTATGCCAATGTTAATAGAATTATGAACGTATTTTTCTCCCATATATGGCATCGTGTAGAGATCTTCATTGACTGTACTATATAATTCTGCTTTGTTAGAGTATAGATTTTGTTGCCGTTGCGATATTTGTGGAAGACCATTAATATTGTGATCCGTATTATACCGTGCTTGTTTAGGATCTTGTAAATTACAAGTTGGCGCTGACAGACTATGCAAAATATTTCGGGGAGCTGGGCTGTTCCCTCCATTACTATTCGAATCATCTTCTGAAAGCGTCAGCCCTGAGTCTCTACTAAGCGATAGTTTTTCCTTCCTGGGTGTCGATAGTTCCATAGAATCCAGGGATATTCCGACAGAATGAAGGCTATCACTTTCTTCAGCACCCGAGTCAAGTAACGCGTTCGATGATTCAGGACTGCCATTTCCTAAAAGTCCAGATATTTGCGGTCCAAATAACGCTTCTGCTTTTACTATGAGTAGTTCTACAACCATTGGCACTGCTTTGGGAGCTTTGTCACAGGGAGTATTAGGCCAGAGCAAACTCGGACCAACACATACACCTAAATTCATAGGGCACATAAGATTTATGTTAGACTTTTTAGCGATTGCTTGCAGAAGACACACGAAGTATGTTAACATGTTGTAGTGCGCCTTTGGCAGCTTTAATAATAGGGAGCGTACGGCCGTTACCTTCTCGGCTTGAGGTAAATCTGAAAAAAAAAATCATTAATATTTAAAAAAAATTGCAGGATGAGTATTAAAAAAATATTAAGCAGTTAGATAATAATTATAGGATTGTCAATTATATTTACAAATTACACTTACTTAGAACTTGAAGCCAAGACGGGTAAAGATCAGCTGCTAGTAATGGTTGAGGCAAAGCGCGGAAGAATTCTTTCACCAGCGCAGCGAGCAGCAGCACCGGCGCGCGCTCCAGCTCCGGGCAGCCTTCCGCCCATGGGCCTAACGCGTCTAACTGTAATTTAACATTATTTATTAATTTTATAACTTCATTATTATTTTCATATACTATGTACAATCCTCTTTGACTTACATGTGCATCCACATCGAAAACTCAGATAATTGTTTTGCATCGTTTATTAAGTTGAAATTTGATAGTCCCTGTTAGCAACGCAATTTTATTTGTATTGGATGGTATATTTCTACATTCTGTTATATGCGAAACGATATCAAAACAATACACGTTTCAGTTAACAATTAAACAACTGTTCTATACAAAATACTATAAATAATAATATTATATATAAAATATGTAAATTAATTCCAAAACGAATTCAATATAATACTTATAAATGGATTATATGAGCCTCCAGGCTCTTGCAATGTTGGTTATTAGAATTTGTATTTTATATAAAAGATTAAAAAAAAACTACACTCCCGTAAAGTTTTTTTATATACATACTGTATACTGACGATTACGCCATTTTTTTTCGAACTGTTTATAGAGTTCGTGGCAAACAATAAAAGTATTTCGGAAATACCAATAAATCAATATTGACTAAAGGAATTAAAAAATAAAACACTTACCTTATCTCTTAGCAATCTAAGCGCTTTAGCGTTCGCACTACGTCTAAACACGCCGTGTGTGAGCGGCGCGGCGACGCGCAAGCGACGCATCGCGTTGAGCAGCGCGGGCGGCGGTGCGCCGCTGCACAGGCGGGTGAGCGCCACGCCGAACAGACGTCCACCGCGACGCAGCAGGCGGAGTCCTCGACCGGGAGTTGCATTGGCACTGTTTTCACCAATAGAACTTATGTTGAAATTATTCAATACTAATATATATACAAGTTTTTTTTGAAATTATTCTTAGTTAATAAAAAGATTTGAAAAATATACGAGTAGTTTACTACATATTTGAAGTTTATTAAGTTTAAGCAAATTTGTATTGTTGTGTTTCAATGTTATTTATTCCGGTACAATGTATGTATATCTAAAAGATAGAATTAATATGTTTCTTACCTTTTTAATCCTTGATTTTTCTTTCTTAATTCGAATACCAATCCACATGGGTTGTTTTTAGCGTTAACATGTTCTAAGTCGAAACCATCTTCACTCGACAAAGTTTGCCTTATTCGGGACATCTAAGGAAAATTTAAATAAACTTTAATTCTAATTATAAGAAATTATTATAATACTAGTATTATAATTCTAAAATAAAAGTAGCCTTATGACATCAACTATCTGCTAGTAAAAGTCCTGTCAAAATCCGTCTAGCCGTTTCTGAAATTAGCCGGAACAAACAAACATACTGATAGACAGACAAAATTAAAAAAAAAAGTGTTTTTCTTATAAGTTCCGCGTATATTTCATATACATTTAGCAGACAAAAGGTACTCTTTTTTATTCATTGTACTGTATATATATTGTATTGTATTGTACACACATTATAAAAATACACATTATATAAATATTACATTGTATTGTACAATATATTAAAAATATTTAAATCATCAATCACCTGGACAGCATGCGGTCGTTCAATACCCTGTAGGGGTGAAGGTGGGGCATCGCGTCCAGTTCGTATCCAAAGCGTAAAATCACCGGCAGCCCCCCACCTCCCCTCATCCCGCTCAGTCTCTCCTTCTGGTTCCCCATCTCCTTCGCCTCCGTTGAGAACATGCAATGCTTGCCGCACTACACACCGAGCGCTCATATCAGGACTTATTGACACGGTTTTGCACTGCAAAGGATATAACATTGATTTTAGTATTATAATTACTTATTAATTACTACAAAATTGAAAACAAATATAATACATTTTAGCAAATTTTGAAAAATATTTGCTAATGCTTTAAATCTGATCCCACTTAAGGCATTCTTTTGAAAGTGTGCCTAATTTGTCACTAAGAAATGTGCAGTTTGCACAATTTATGAAATACTAGTGCATACAAAGTGATTTCTTTATTTGCCACAATCTAACAAGTTGTTTTACATTCTAAAGTACAGTCAGTTCATGCGTGATGAAAATAACAATAATATACCTCAGGATATGTGGATGGGAATATCCGTGAAAGTGAAACGAATGAAAGTTTTAGTTTTACAACATGACACAAGGCCAATAAGAGAGTTGCGCCTCGCATTCGCATCTAAGTTGAAATCAGGAAAACTTTTACTTCATACTTACAAATTCTATTGAGCTCGTCAGATCCTTGTAGAAAATTTGAATATTTGTTGACTTTGGTTCTGTCGCCAGTTGAACATTTAAAGCGTTTTGTATTTTCCTGGAAATAAATATATAAACTGTTATTTTTTCCATGTGCAATATATAAAAAAATATTCCTTTTTTTAATTATTTATTACGTACCTATGCCAGGTATCTCTGGCAGCTTGCGTTGGGTAAGTAGCGAGGTAGTTAGTGACACCGGTGACCGTCGGCCATCCAAGAAGAAAGCCTGTATCATCACCTTCTGGCAAGGAAAGCCAAATTTCTGCTAGTCTTACACTCTCTTTTAACTTAAAGCAGTTTGTCCCTCTTGATTTTCCTACTAAAAGCAAGTCACTAAAAAGGAATAGATGGCGGTCTAACGGTGGGGAGGTTGATCCAAGTGGACACAATTGGACTGGAGCTTCCATGATGAAAGTCCGAGGCGATAATGCGCTGCTATTGCCGCTAACAGTACCGCCAATGTCCAAGCTGGGTCGCTTACGTAAACTTTTCGACTTCTGAAATTGAAACATTGTTTTTGAGGGAAACATGTAAATTTAAAAAAAAATATATAATAAAAATCACTTTTAATCTCAATTTCTATCGCCTATAAGAACAATTTCTAATAACACAATAAAATATTATAGTAATAATTTAAGAGATTCTATAGCTACCTGTGCATGGTGCGAGGCAAGAGCGGCGGGTGCGTCTGCGTCGTGCAGCGCGAGGTAGTCGTGCGGAAAGAGGTCTTGTACGCGCTCCAGGTCAGAGAGGCGCGACGCACGCCGTCTCGCGCACCCGCCGCCCACCAGACGCTCATACTGCGCTAGACGCTCAATCTAGAACAAATAACAATACATAATTAACATTATTATTTACTCTATTATATAATTAGGCGAGAAGTATAATTAAGTTCTCGCGTTTTTTATACCTGTACTTTACGATAACATAGGTATTCATTTATAGAAGCTAGTTGTAATTACTTACAATAGAGTACATACGAGTATATACATATCTCACGTATGTTATAAGGAATGAGTATACCTACATGAAAGAGATAAAGCGTTTATAATAAGTGTCACAATTATAGTCCACTATATGAAATTTTAGATTTAGTTAGCTTTCTGGACTGCAAAATAAATATACAAGTTCTAAGATCACAGCGCCGACGGCTTAGTTTGATATATTATGATATTTCAACCATGCGTCCGCTGCAGGCATTCGACCATTACTTCGAATTATGAGCCACTACTTACGCTCGCAAGATAAATAACTTATAGTTGCTATTTAAACAAACAGCTATAAAGGGATAAGGAGGTGAATAAGAAGCTTAATTTCCGTTTGAGTTTTATGCTTCATTAGCGAGTGGTATTGTAAGGTAACGATACTAATCTATATTCTAATAGCATACGGAGCCCTGAAGGAAGCTTCCCGAGTGCACGACGCCCTCTCGAGCGTGTCCGCGACAAAGCCACTGTATTATAACGCAGACCGTGAGACTTTTTACTATTCATTGTATGCACTTACAATTTTAAATTACTGATGCTATGATGAAAGGGTGCCTTATAATTTATACATGAGAAATTGACTTCAAGATCTGTTTTTTAATATTGATTTTAATAATATTTTAAAGTAAGGGCAAAAAGGCAATAAAAATAACACTCATAATTATTAATTTCATGTAAAGTTAAATACCTACATGCATTTAAATTCTCAAGAATTCAAATAAATGAAGTATGTTCCTACATATGGACGGTTACGTTCACAAAACGTTGCATTTGACCTGTGACTAATGAAAGACATCAACGGGATTGCAGTCATTACTTCTTCCAAGAACGTGGCTATTCCGCTTATCATCGTCGCAATAAATTATAGTACTTTAGAGATGTTGATTTGTTAAAACATTTTGATGATTGAAGACGTTTGACACAAATTACAATAGTTGTAGTGTGTAGAAATTGTAATGTATTGCAAGAACAATTTAACAGTGTCCATAAAATAGTTACTAGCCACTTGGACAGATGGAATCACTAATCGAAGTATTATTATAATTGCGAAAGTTTGTGATTGTATGTTTGTTACTCCTTCACATTGAAATCGCTGGATGCATATTGTAACGGTATATGTTATGTATATTATTAATTGTTTAACATATCTCCCTAACTCATAGCTTACTCTACGAAATTTATCACACAGAGAGACCATAGGCTATTTTTCCTGTAATTTTATGTATGTCATGTACTTACAGACGCACCCGAGTAAAGTAAGGCTAAGTCGCTAATTTGTAATAATACTCAATCAATATAAGTTTATAATACATAATTTTCCTATAGATTGACGTTTGACGGTTAGCAAAAAAACGTAAGTGGTTTTGGTAAGTGATATTAAGTTAAGGATAAAGTGCGGGCGCATGACATGAAGTTATTCTGCTGTAAGTAATTGTACATATCGTGAGTGTATAAGTTTATAGCTCATATTTTAATAATCATAAAGTTGAAAATATATAATAATCTGTTTCGGTTCTCAACCGCGGACTGACGCTCCGTCTTATGTGAACAGACAAGTCCGTTACATGATCCAATTTGTGCCGATTACATCAACACACACGATAAACTATGTTAGTTTTTGATAACGACTAATTTACCATCATTATCGATGTAGGACGATATTTGATGTGATATATTATAATCGTTTTAGTGTTTGTTGTAGTTATTTAATCTGTTACTTAAAGAAAGCGACTTTACGCTACATATTTTTTTTTTGTTATTAACAGTAATAGAGAAATTTATAGATTAAATGCACGATATTTAAAAAAATATATATTTTAACGTATGGTATGTATTTAATGTTATTTAACTAAAGTAGCAAACATCGTCTAGTTGAAGTAAAGATTTATTATGTGGAGTAATAAGAAACGAAAAAAGATAAAATAAACGACGACATAATCTTTTGTCTTTCTTAAAACATTTTAAATTTTTAAGCAGATAAGCTTTTCGTATTTAAGTTACGAACAATTTAACGATTACGATTAAAGCTGACAAACAAAAGGTTCAAGTATTCACAGATAAAAATATCTATTCTTACTTTTTTCTAAGTTTAAAATTCGGTATGTTTGTTCCATAATCGACGCCTAAATCTGGTAAAGTACCAAGAATTCGGGTTATCACAAATAAGCACGTAAGGCGTATTTTCAACGTAACATGAAACTGCACTTTCTAAGTCAAATGTTTACTCGGAGTAAGTGGAGACGTTAACGTTAGTTTTTTAGATAACGAGCAAACTGTCCTATGACAGAGATAAACATGCGCGTGCGCTGCCCGTGCTTTATGGCCCTTTACAGTTTACAAATTAGTTACTTTATCGCATTTTCTAATTTCCTGACCAGTAGACGTACCTTTTTTATGCTATTTTATATATACATTATGCTGCAAAATAAAATTTCCATTATTAAATAAAACTATCTTTTCGGATTATTTCGCGGATTTATTTTGATTTTTGGTTCCCGACGTTTCGAATGCTTTACAGCATCCATGGTCACGGGAGAGACTGAGGTGTTACATGTCTTAAAGATATAGTTGTTACAGACAGCCTACCCACAATTAACAAAAATGAAAATTGCACCAATTACATTACAATATTTTTAACTTTAAACATTTTTATAATTTTAATTATAATTGAATATGGAAAATTATTTATTTAATTTTTGCTATTATTTTTATAATTATTACAATTTTAAAAAATATTAATTAGTAATCTATATTTAGTGTTGCCATTATTATATTTATAACCATAAATAAAAATATAAAAATATAGTATTAATTATTAAAGCCATATAATTGTTCTATGTGTAATTTAAAAAGTTAAAATTAATTATGGATAATCATTTTAATTTAGTTTGCTATTATTTAAAAACAACTTACTAAGCAACACGATTAATATATACTTTTACAAATGAAAATTATTATTCTGATAAGCTGTCATTTTGATCTACACAGTATGAACTTACTACATCTGCCTGTCTGTTATGTTGCAGATTTTGTAAAAGTATATATTAATCGTGTTGCTTAGTAAGTTGTTTTTAAATAATAGCAAACTAAATTAAAATGATTATCCATAATTAATTTTAACTTTTTAAATTACACATAGAACAATTATATGGCTTTAATAATTAATACTATATTTTTATATTTTTATTTATGGTTATAAATATAATAATGGCAACACTAAATATAGATTACTAATTAATATTTTTTAAAATTGTAATAATTATAAAAATAATAGCAAAAATTAAATAAATAATTTTCCATATTCAATTATAATTAAAATTATAAAAATGTTTAAAGTTAAAAATATTGTAATGTAATTGGTGCAATTTTCATTTTTGTTAATTGTGGGTAGGCTGTCTGTAACAACTATATCTTTAAGACATGTAACACCTCAGTCTCTCCCGTGACCATGGATGCTGTAAAGCATTCGAAACGTCGGGAACCAAAAATCAAAATAAATCCGCGAAATAATCCGAAAAGATAGTTTTATTTAATAATGTCAAACATTCGCGTAAATCTAAGAAAGTATTATTAAAATTTCCATTTTAATCTCATTATGAGATTGTTTTGAATGAAGCAAATGTATGTTTGATTTTATTGGTCTTAACATTCTATATTCTCTATAAAGCAAGACCGCTTAGAGTAAGAATGCTAAGAATTTGACTAGATAAGTTTCTATGACCAATATGGTTTCTTGGAATCGACAAGTTATTACTGACAAGATAATGTTGATCGGAAACTGTGAAGGTTTGCCGCTAGAGCAGGTAATATAATAATTTACTTAGACTACCTTTCACTTTCTTATACATAACACGCGTCAAACGAGCCCTTCGAAGTACGAAATCTCCATAGATCTTTTAAGTTTTGTTGACACAATTATCATATTGCCGAAAGGAGTGGAGAGTTAACACGTGCTGAGAAATCACGTAACATTTGTGTATTCAAGCGAAACTAATGTTTGTTGTGTTATGCAATCTTTTTTATCTCATTAAATAATAATATGAATCAATAAGGTCTTTTTAAGTACCCCCAATCTTTCTTAATAGCTACTTATAGATAGTGGTTTTTTTAAATATAAATAAAAAATGTACCTATGTATATTTAATTAGTCGTCTGAAAGCTCTTAATAATTTTTCAAATAATCAGTTTTTTTTCAAATATATCACTGAAAATGAGTTTCATCAAAGCATTCACAAATTTAAAATGAATTCAATACGATAAAGTAATAATAGCTTGCAAAATTTTTAACGGAAATTAACTGTTTGATGGTTATTAACGGTAATTCAATGTTGAGAGCTGTAAGTGTTACAGGTATGCAGAAACCAACAATTAGGGCGTGATTCACCCGGAATGTAAGGCAGCCAGCAAATTCGAATGTGGCCTACGTAGGAATTTAGACCTCAACAGTATTATAAAATCTTTGTAAGGCAAAAAGAAAAAGAATCAAATCCGCTAATATAACTGATATGGAAAGTAAATCTTTAAAATTATGCATATTTATTTAAGTTTCTGCATGACTTAGAGTTTTATAAAAATCGATGATGATATCGCGAAAGGTCGGTACAGTCAAGCGTATATTTTTGACCATTGTTATACGAATGAAGCATAAACGTGCCGATTCATATTCGGTGAAAACAAGCCCCTGCGATACGTAATCGATGGTATCTCTTAAAAATGGCATAGCTTGGAACAAAATGATGCCTTATACAAACCATAGCTATTGAATTTTTGACGACACGTTTGGCTGTTTGTAGTGACCCTACTTGTGCTAGCGGTCGCGGGTTCGAGTCTCGTTTGGGGTCGATTCATTTGTGTGATTTTTGTACTCCAGTCATGGGTGCTTATATTATGTTTATATTTATTTAATTTATAATATGTTTGTATTTAAAGTTATATATGTGTAGCGTATCAACCATCTGGTATCCATAATAAAAGCCTCGTAGCTTACCATGGAACTAGATGGTGCTGTGTGTTAATGTCCCAACATATTATATTTTATATTTATTGAATTAATAATATTTTCATATACATAAAATAGTCATGCATCACCAATAAATAGATGTTTTGTAAAACAATTTTTTTAAATCCTTCTTTGAAATTACAATCCTACCAATTATGTACGTACGTGCAGTGTACACACATATCAGTAAACTCGTTAATTTTTAAACATAATAAATATTTGGTGTTCGTACTATATTTTTAAAAGATAATCATCTGTAAAATAAAAATAAACCATGTTAGTACGATCCGGAATGATCATAAATCATAAAGAAAGCAATGTTACCGAGGAAGACATCAAGCGAAGAATTCTCGATAGGGAATGATGTAGGACTGCAGTGAATCGAAATAATGCATTCGGGCCGAATCATGGCGAGAACGAGGCCATTGACCTTCATACTTCATCCTCCAATCTCCTGCGACAATGGTTAAAAGGGACAAGAAAAGTACTTAAAAATAAATACATTCTTTAGCAAATTCACTTTTATAAAAAAATTGTATTTATACAAAACTAATATTATTATTAAATAATATGTTTTTCAATTAAAAATATTTACTTTAATATAAATTTATCAAAACTAAATATATTGTCAAGATATCAGGCGTATCGTTTTCAATTACATGATTGCATGATTCTGATAAAAGAGGAAACAAGTAAAATTGAATATTAGTAGTTCTGTACTTAATAGAGAAAAACAAAGAATCTCTTTTATATACGTTTCAAACGAGTTATCAGCAAACACATGTTAATTTACCCTACATTCGATTTCGAACAGTATTTATTTAACACAATGAACAAAATCTTAAGAAGTACAACAATGCATATCTATTTAAGAGCAGTAACGATACTAAAAGTAATTATTCTAAGGAAATCGATTACGATAACCTAAGACTAATTCAAATTTTTCAATAAGCTTTTAATAAGATCTCATCTTTAGTAACTATTGGTACATACATAAGTTATACGGCAACATCTATTGCCTAACAATTAAATGGCAAGCGGGTAGAATACGCATCATTACACATTAACAAAACAAAATCTTTTGAAAATATTCGTTTGAGTGACGGCACATCAAATCGGGTTATGTAATGATTAGGATAACAATAGAGTGAGCGTCAATCATGCGTTGGAGACGATTTTAAATAAGTCCAAGGGAGAAAGTACATTGCCTCGGGGTTTGTTGTTGGAATATGATTATGACAATATATTGACTGCAGTATCGATAATTAAGGCAGTTGAGCAGTTTGCCCTTAAGCCCTCGGGTCAGTAGAAGTGATGGGTGGTTACAGCATACTTACAATTCGTGTTAGTTAATCATATTGTATGTCATCTGGCTGAAAAAAAGACAGCAAATATTCTATTTCAGATTTTTATTACCTCTTTATTACGTAAAAATGATTTATTGCGTAAAATTGATTAGCGTTTGATAGATTTTATAGCTTTTACGGCGTGACTATTAACGATGCACTTAAGAAATGTCACATTTTTATAGTTTAAGTGAGTTATGTAATAATACTATTATAAGAAGACTTGGATAAATTATCTCCCTAAACCTAAGACAGCTTTTAAAAATTAAATCCTAATACCGTTAAAAATTTGAGCGGATTTGTGTCAACTCATAATACATTGGACCGATACCCTGGTCGTGTATTAGCGTCTGTCCGTATAAATTTAAAACAAATTATTTATAGTAAAAAATAAACAAAAGTAAAACTAAATACCTTATTATATTTCTATACAAATTATAACGAAGCATTATGAAGCTTCTACTCATTCAATTGGTAAATTATGTAAGCGTCAACTGTTCGGCGTCATTTCAACGACGCTTAAAATTACTACTTATTAATAAATAATTCAAGATTTGTTTAATGAGTAAGAAGTTGCTAAGAAGTAATAAAAAGCCAGTAAACTATCAGTAACTCACCGTTTCCCGCTTTCTCCTTGCGCAACTGTGTTTTTCAATGATTTACTTTACATCATCGATAACATGCGTGGCATAAATTTAGCCCTTTTTAAAATTTACTCAACTTTTGCTTATATATTTATTTATGCAATCGCATTCTCATAATAAAAACGAAATTTGATCAATCAGATCGAGAAAAATTGAGAATCAGCGCAATATTTGAAAGCTATGAATATCTAAAATTCTATGTTGTAGTGGTTCATTAATTTTATTTTTAGCCAAATATTGATTACTGTGATGGTATTTTTGATGAACTAAAGTAGGTCGTGCGGCTGTCGTCTTATTAACAAGAAGAAAGTAACTTTATTAATAAAGAAATTAATTCAAGTTATTGCATACAGACTCTATTGTCCCACTTTTCTTTGTTACGTAAATTTTTATCGCAGAAATAAATTCACATTAGACGTATGTTGATAGATTGAGATGTCGACGACTTGTATGTAGGAAGAACGAGTGGTCACTTATTTCGAAACATATAAATAGATATTTCATTTATCTTACGTAAAAATGTTTATAATTTATTGTGGGAGCTTGTATATATTAGGATTTTATCCATATACATAATATTTTACGTTAATATTGTGTAGTAAAATTAATAGAAGATAATCTGAGTAAATAAACAAAATGTACAACTAGTTTGTTGACTATTTCGCATTTTTAAATACAGGCCGTACAATAAATGTCATATTTAAATCAAATCCAATTTAAATTAAAAGAACAAGGTTTTCGCCTTGAAATTCACGTACCAATTAATTATTTATTTAATTCTTTTAACTGTAATAACGTGGTATAAGTTGAATAAACCGGTTTCAATTCATATCAAAAATAATCTGGGCTAAATGTTGCAATATTTCTGGAAAAGACGATTATATAATCGTTAAAATAAACACGTTACAGAGAAAATATTGTATTTCTAGTTTCTGTGTAGCACCGTTTCAGACAGGTGTATAACATCATAAATACACATTTTGTTAAAAAAGTTGTATAATATCTCTAGCCAGGTGCAAATTAAATAACTAAGAAGAACAGTGTCTGGATCGATCGACTAAGTATTAAGAAATATATCGAACTAATAAAGGAACGGCAATACACAGATCTTTTAAAACACTTAGTTGCATTTTCATTTCCAAAAATATAAATTAAAACATAAACCTAATATCACTTAATATAATTTTTATGCAATTAACCCAACATTAATACGCGGAAAGAAAAGTGAGTAAAAATAGACATGCATAGGTTGTTTGTAAGTTGCCACAATGCAGGTCGATTCCCGGAACAGGATTCAAGCATCGTTCCTCATACATAAATAGAACTCTATCCTTAGCTTTTATTTCTACACGCATAAGAACAGTAATGCAAGAGAATATTTTTAGTTGATTCACATGTGTTCGATCGTTGGGTGAGGAGTGACACCTACCAAATTAGCCCGCTTTGTGTGGACGACACGATGTCATTACGTCATTATGCCGTGGGGTTATTTTTTGTTACTGCACTTTTTCAAATAACATTAGAAACTAATTGTATATTAAAGGCAGCCTCAATTCTGAGAAATAAAATATAATAATATGAAAAATAATTACTTAAAAATAAGACGTAATGCATTAAAAGACTGTATTTTTTTCTAATTATTTCTATTTATTGTAACAGTTACGGCTATTACATAGTTCCATTTAGTACTCACAGCAGTTCTTATGTGTTTTAAAATTACAATTGAATGATTTATGTAACATACTTTTAAATGTTTTAAGTGACTATATGATACTATACTACTATACTTGTGACTCATGTTTTCTTCAACTTACCTTTGCTCTTAGCTTGTCAGTGTTTAAAATTTTAATCCCTCGACGACCGCGGGGACACGCCGGCGTTACAGATAACAATAGATTTCTTAGAAATTTTATAATTTTTTAGACATTTACCTGGAGGTGTTAATGAATAACATAGGAATGTGTTAAGACGTAAAGTAAAATACGCGGGAAAAATAAATTTATTTTTCACGGCTCGATTCACATCTGCTACATATTGACATAAAAATGTCTTGTTCTATCTTGAATTTTATTTCATTGACATTGAATCGACAAAGATTTAGCAGTAGGTCCTTTAATAAAAAGAAATGTACTAAACAAAAACATTATATTGAAAACAACAATACATTTCATCGCTAGTGAGAAGAATAGTGTTGTTTTATAAAAGGCCGGCACGTACGCATTCGTTAAGCAAATGTTGTAAATGACTCGAAAGAATTTTTACCTACAACTATTTATTTTTTAATGTTGAACAAAACAAATCGAATTCTCAATGGTATCCTGCGGGAAATAAAGAGGAAGTCATCCTTACGACGTTAATTAATGAGTTTTGGGCGTGATCAGTGAGTGATACATGTAACTGCGCCCATGATATTAATAAAGGAATCTTCGAGAAAAAATTGAAAGCCATTGTTATAAGGATTCCTAAAGTTTTAGGAAATCTTGTAATAATACTTAATTATCCCGAGTTTTAAATTCCAAATTCAACCAAACCAAATTTAAAAAAATATATTATCTAAGTATGTATAATAAATTACAATATACTCTTTGGTTCTTTTAAAATTATATCAACGGAGCTTTGAAATGGCAGATAAAAAATGCAACGGAAACTTTAACCTAAAATAGCATAACAAGCTGATACTTCATAATTTAAACAGATTAAAGATATAAAGTGAAGTGATTTTGATATGAGAATATTGGCAGAAATATTGCAACGATTCCGCTAAGCGTCGTGCGTTTTACTAACGCTACTTCCTACGTGATTTCATTATATTTTTGCGGTGTGTGGGAACTGCCTGAGATGCACAATGACGTCGGCTCTATTAGAACTCGTCGATCAAGAATGCACCGAGAAATGGTGTTCCGTGAACGCAGAACAATGGTAAGGTAATTTTGTAATATCTTCTTATTGCTCGCCACGTATGACGCAAGCTTGCATGGACGTATCACTGCCATGTTCCTACTTTGAAGCTCATTACTCATACAAAGCTAGGCAATTTCAAATATAATCTCGTACGCGCCTGAATTCGCTAAATGACTATATTGTTTAAACTGACGTCGCATTTAAATATAATGGCATTAGAATTAATATACAAACGGTGTACTGATTTGTTATAACTGAATTGTTTGGGTCGAAATGTATGTTAATTTTATATCAAACGTATCTGAATTCATTACTTTTTACTCTAACATTAAATAACGACAACCATAATAATTAAACCTTCATAATCATTTAAAAAGGATGGTATTTAAACGCATCCTGTTATTAAAAATCAATATACAAAGTAATTAAAATACCGTTCTATCTAGGAAAGAGTTATTCATTATTGTGGTCGTTACCAATAAAGTGCTATTGTTTTTAATAGTTATAAATTGTATATGTGATTATATACTTTAAAACGATTTCTATTAAAAAAAGAGATAACATCTGAAAGCAATAGTTTATTTGCAGGGTTTGGTTTAAAGAACTGGTAGGTAAAATGATCTTGACATGTTCATTGGACCGAATAATAATTAACTTATTTTTTTTTATAATACAGAAGCCTTGAGTAATTGTTTGTAAACAGATATTTACATTTGACGTAGTATTTTTTTAATTTTTTAGAAAAAAATACTTTGTACTTAATTAGAAATAAGTTTATAAAGATTTTTTACAAGTGTAACGTAATGGTGAACTATCTAATGTGCAAATTAATCGTATAAAAACTATAGTATCGGAAATAGAAATATTTTCCTTACATTTTTATGTAGGAATTCTTATGGGTTACTCAAAACAGTCACGGTTAGAATACATGAGCGAAATATAAATTTTCAATTTTAAACGTTGTAATATAAACTAATATTGCTGATAATCCTACTTGAGTAATATTTGAACGTTCATATTATGTGAAACTTTACTTGACAAGCACAAAAGCGTAGCTTTAGTTTCTTTATTGAGTCTTGTGCTTTCTCTGTTCATAATGTATAAAAATAGACGGTATATCTACTTTCATTAAAAATTATAGATGATGTACAAAAGTAATTAGATCACTGGGTTAGAGTAATAGATAGTTCTAGGTTGTAATTACATGTATTGTTACACATTTACGTAACATATAATGTTGTGAATTTAATAGATACAATTTTCTATTGATCTGCTTGCAATACGTATAATAAAATAATTATATCACATAAAAACGCCTTAGATCACAAAGAAATCATTATCAAAATATTCAGATGGTTTATATATTCGTATATGTTGAAAATTTTTATTTATTTTGATATTACAACTACTAACCGATTTTATATACGGTATTAAAATCCCGAGCTTATGAAATAACTAGCGGTCAGCGGATCACCCTCGCTTCGCTCGGGTTCGTCCCTGATGAAAAACAAAAGCAAATCTATCCCACGGGAACCGTAGCCATGTGCTATTCCAGACTATATTATATTATCTATCTCTGTGCCAAATTTCATCCAGTTCTGGCGTGAATGAATAACAAACATCCATCCAAACATCTAACTAAACCTTCACATTTATAATATTCGTATTAGTATATGAAATAATTAGTTATTTATTTTCTGAACAGTAATTCATACACAATTGTAGTTCCAAGAATAAAGCTTTTTTACATTTACTACAATAACGGTCCCTCAAAGCAAAACTTCAATATTTTTTTTGGCCTTTTTAACCAACGCCCTAAACAACAACCGTGCCTTGTTCAAAATATTGTAAAAAAAGTAATTGTGGTGAAACACGCAGCCTCCCTATTGTCTATCCCTAGAAAATTTGGTTCATTGAGCAATTATTAGAGATCAGGTAAATGTCTGTTAATAGTATTCAGTGGCGCCTTAATGTTTGTTTATGGTAGGGTAGGTTTTTTTTTATAAGTTTGATATTAACTTATCTGTTTTAAAAATAAATTAAGCAGATTAGTTGAATTTCTTCAAGAAAAATAAGACGCATACCGACCTCTCAGTAACGTAAACATAACACTTCACATTTCAACTTAGCGTCGCTGTGCATCAAATTTAGAAACCTGAACTTAATTGTACACTTTTATTAGAAATGAACATGATCTCAACTATGTCATTAAAGAACAATAACGTTTATAATAACAGACTTAACTTCGTATGCAGACGATGTCCAATAAAGGTATCATTCGCTGAAGTTATTAAGTCTTATGGTGAATTTACAACGAGGACTACAAGGAAAACTTACGTTAGGCGCAACTTGCTAATAATTTTTTTTATTAGCTTAGATTCTAGTAAAATACAAATATAATAACCGTCTATTTGAATAACATGAAATCTGTATAAATAATGTTAGTTAATTTACGATTAAAAACTTAAACAGAAGGCTATATTTCAAGGTGGACGTGCAGAAGCAGATAAATAAAGCTTTTCAAAGTAAGCTATTTAATAAGTACATTAATTTTAATTCGCTAGCCGTATTTTAAAACTATTCTAGAAGAAGAAGGAACTAGGAAGAGATAGGCAATAAACAGACTAGGCGCTAAAACTTTTAATAAGAATTAAAAAGGTAATAATATGTATAGGTAATGTATATATTATTAATTTAACGAATTATAAGCATCATTACTGATCAAGGATAAATCAAACTCACGTGCATCATATATATCAATCACGTATGTTTTGTAGGTAGTCCAATAAAAAAAGCACTAACACAACTTCTGCATCGTGGTGCGGGTCACAACAGACCCTTGTTGCGAGAACTTAATAAATTCGTGCGTACACACGCGCCGCGCGATCAGGACTGGGGGCCGGCCGGCTGAGTCTTGAGAGTTGAGAGCTTGCGCCCGCGCACGCACGCCACTAGCTTAAGCTCGATATCGGTATATTGCTACCAGTGACAATAGCACTAATGAACGTTTTTTATCAACATTTCAGTATACTGCACTATATTTAGCAGATGCAAGTCGATTTTAAAGATGATCCAGTAAAAAATATACAGGTTACTACTACATTTGCCACCGTTTCGACCTTGTCATTTAAGTTTTTGTTTGTGGGCAAACTTGTCTTCACAAATATAGAAACATCCTTCATTATTTATAGAAAACAATTTTTAAATTGAAACTACTACCAATTATTTTTTAAATGTACTATCTCTGTTAAATGAAACAATGTAGACGTTTATAGGGACGTCAAAATATAACTTATTCTACGACATAATGTAAATAAGTATATGTAATAAATATGTGTAAGCGTAGAGAATTTTATGTTATTATATTTTATCAATGTCACGTTTTCATTTCTTTTCTAATAATGGCTAAATCTAAATCTATACTTATACTACTCATACAATTTTGTGAATAGAAAAACAAAATTGGAATATAAGTGGGAATAATAGTTTGACATTGCCCGTTGCAACGGTGTCGAGCGACTTGAGTTTTCTCATAAGAAATCCAATGTTTTTAGAAACTTTTTTATATAAGTATGCGTAGATATCTCTAAAAAGCTGTAAAACATTTAAGCACTATTGAGAGTTCATGGATAACGGACAAGTGGGTCATAGAAACTGATGTTTATGTGTAAAAAAAGTAAAAGCACAATATTTGACTTTTCTATCGACACTTTTTTTCTACAGCTATAGAAGTAAGAAAAATTTGTTGAATTATTTTTCATGGCTGCGATTGTGATCGCAGATCAGAGATTTTATATGGGGCGTTCTCGCAGCGTGGAGTGACAAACCTCGCATAAATCATTAATGTAATATATCTGTGGAGCAATAAATGTAAGCGGCATTATTTATATCGAAAGCTTCGTGAATGGAAATTGCGGGCGGCAATTGAGTGTTGCGCGCAATATGTTTTAGGACGCCAGCAGACAAACGACAGTTGTTTAATATTTTTTAATATTTCATTGAAAATATATATTTTCGATATATTATAATGGCGATTTAAATGTATTTGTAAATAAAAATGAAGTATTATATTTTGGGCTATATTAAATTTGGTGTATGTATATATTTATACAGTACGTACTACGTAATATTTATTTTTGAAAAATGTTATTATTGAATTCTAATGCAGCAAAAATTTAAAATATAATATATATTTTAATACATATAGCGTTCTATATATACCTTCTTAGTAAAGAGCTTAAGTTATGTTATACTGAGGAAAACATAGTGTGTAATTTACTCATTTTGCTATCTCCTCTAAGTTGAAATTCACGAAAGTGCAATTGTTCGCATGCGGAAGCCTAAATGATACGTAACGAGATGCAGAGTATGTCACACGACTTATCAATCATAGCAGTCCGATTGAAATCATCACGCTACCGATGTCTGATATCGATTACGAAACTTTAGTTAGCCTATATTACTGTAACACGTTACCATGCTATAAATTAAATATGAAAGTCACTCTTTTTCAATTTAAAATACTTTAATAAGAATATGGATTTATGTTGAAATTATCTATACATATAATAAAATTGTAACTAAGCCGAATCTGTACATTAAATATTTTTTGGAAAATCTTATTGAAATAGAGATTTTTTTAGAATTTTTGTCTGTCTGTCTGTTACCGCATCACAGAAAAACCACTGGAGGGATTTCAATGAAATTTGGTATGGTGATAGCTGGCTATTCGGGTCAACATATAGAATACTTTTTACCGCGGGAAAATTTCTCATTTCTGAGAAAAAATACAAAAACTGCAATGTAAGAGTATACTAATATGTAAAACCTTAGAATTTGGTTTTTGGTCATCTGAACGCAGGTGGAGCCGCGGGCAATGCTAGTTTATTTTAAAAGTCTTCTTCTCCCTGCTGATAAGGATTTGACAAAAGTTTTACGACCGGCCGCCTGCCTGGCATCAAATCTCCTTGTGATTTTATTTTAAAAGTGATGTAATGAAAAGTAGCATTAATTAAAGAAGATATTATTGAGTTTGTACAATCAATTTACATAATACGAGTGACTATAATCTGGCTACTCGCTGGTGGTGTCGAAACTTCCGATCGCTTGCAACAGACCTCTAATAAGTATTAGGTGCTTATTTGGTTGTCAACTGTGTCAGTTGAATAACTATTTTATTACGTAATAATCTTATAAATATACAATAATACTCTACGATGTCAAAAACATTTGATATATGATCGTATTAACATTGAAAATGTTTTAGATCATCATTTATATTTTACGGACTATTATCGAATGCATTTTATCATATCTTCGAAATAAAGCTTGTGTTTATTAAAATTATCTTTAATAAACTTTTAATTTATATAGTGTAGTAATAGCTCCGTTTAGTTGTCTCGATGCCGTCCTTAATTCGTCGACCTCAAACTATGTCCGATTCAATTAAACCAGTTAAATTATATCATTGGCCGTCTTACAGCAGTAATTCGATTACCCACCACAAGACACGCTTCACCGCGGAACACCACAACTCCTGATTATTGTGATGTGCTTTTATAACCCTTTAAAATTAATTAAGACTGACAGTTATCTATCTTTATGAGAGAAGATTGCTACTAAAACATTTATCAAACTATGAATTTTGAAATTCAATATCCAGTGAAATCCATGGATTAGATACACTTGAGCGAGGTGATGAAAAATATTGTATACATGATTCACAAATCACAATACAAAATAAAATGATACCAGCTGTATTATGTATACATTAAACACGCTATGTAACTTTTTGTAAGCTTTCATTAAAAAAATGCGTGTGTGTGCATTTCACACATGGTAGAAGTGAAACTTCAGAAAAGTAACGTACGAGAGAATGAGATGAATATAGACTATCAGGTAATTATAAGGTTTATTTTTTTTATAATGTTTTTACCAAGTTTAAAAGTTATTTTACATTTTATTTGACATAATATACATAACATATTATTCAGTAATTAATTTTATTATTTTTCACTTCCTGTGTAATATATTCCATCTCAAATTATTAATTAAGGCATATTAGGCATTTTACAATCATATATTTATAGAATATCATATACGGAAAGAATATAATACTATATATTTGTCAGACAATAACAACGGTTACCATGGCAACACGGCAACTCTCACGGCACTCATTTTCTCGCTGGCTTAATCCTATATATGTATTTATGTGTTTGTCTATTTTTAGTGTCGCATATTGGTTTCATCGAGTTTCAAATCACAACGACTCTAAAGAAGTTTCACTTCAAAAATATATGAATTTAAACATGGATGAAGGAAAAAAAGTGTCTGACCAATCAAGTTTTCGTAAGAAATAATATGAAGTCCGCCAACCCGAACTTGGCCAGCGCGGTGGACTATGATCTGATTCCCCTCGCATTGGACCTGTGCCTGACCTGATGCAGTGCGACAAAACTTAACCGACACTATTTTGTATGCTGCTAGAAACTATTTGCTAGAAACTAACATTCATACACTAAAACATGTGTCATAATCAAACTGACGAGCGAAGTAGCCATCGGTTCAAATGTGCTGAATCAACAATAGACTATTAATGCAAAGCAGTATTATTATTTTATACCCTAAGTTTTGTATGTCAATGTACTATACAAAATAGCTGACGACGAGCTAAAACTTTTTAGGTCATGGCAAATGAAGTATGTTATATGTATATCTTATTCTTATATATTCTTAATAGGAGTATGAATATAGCGTATTACATGTTCGTGTTTGCTAGGAATATATTATGTATTTAAAATTATATAAAGATATTAGCATTGCCCGCGGCTCCACCCGCGTTCAGGTGACCAAAAACTAAATTCTTAGGTCTTACATATTAATATACTCTTACATTGCAGTTTTTTGTACTTTTTCTCAGAAATGAGATATTTTCCCGCGGTAAAAAGTATCCTATATGTTGAACCGGATAACCAGCTATCATCATACCAAATTTCATCAAAATCTCTCCGGTAGTTCTTCTGTGTAACAGACAGACAGACAAAAATTCTAAAAACTATAGATTCGGCCTCTGTATCGATAATAATGTCTAATTCAATAAGATTTTAAAAAAAATATTTAATGTACAGATTCGGCTTAGTTACAATTTTATTATATGTACTTATAGATTTTTTACGAAAAATCATATAATTTTGAAAGAAGACATTAAACGTTAGGTAGAGCCACAGTTTACACCGGATATTTATGTCCCAAGGTTGGTTGGTACACTAGAGTATGATGGCAGTTTTGAAAGCGTTCTTGTGAATATCTCGTTACAACAGCAAGCAGTTGTTAAATGTAATGAATTTTAGCTGTGAAATATCGCGATTGTCACGATGGTTAGGAAACAGAGAAAAATGAGAAAGATTCAAGATTGCTACAAAAGTTAATAAAAAGATTTACATTTCCTTTAAATAAATTGCACAAGAATGTTATTATTCAATTAAGTTTCAAAATATATTAATATTAAAAGAACGTTTATGTTAATATATAGATTGATAAAATGCATGTCATAGAAATTTTAGACTTAAAATATTTTAAAATACCTGAATATGTATATATTATTTATATAAAAGAAACGTATTTTCTTAAATGTACTAATACAATTTTATGTATTGGTTCTATGAAAATAGTAAGAAAACACACATGTCTTGGAATAGGTTCAATACTCAAAGCGGTACTTTTCTAAAATTAGGTCGGTAAGTTTAGTGGGTGAAGTAGTTTGCGATGGTATTATCCAATTTTCCATTCTTAGATTATTATTATATGAATGGAGCTTCGTAGTGCCGCGTGATCTGTAGCATTGACCGCTCACGCGATTCTTGTTCTACGCATACCCTATTCATAGAATTTTCTGTATACTACCTTTGTATTTTATATAATAATACGTGTGAATAAATTTTCTTCAATTTCCTTTAATTTAGACTATTTTATTAACTACTATCCGCTCACCCTCGCTTCGCTCGGGTTCGCCTCTAGGAAAACAAAAACAAACCTATCCCACGGGAACCGTACATTTTTCCAGGATATCCAGATCCCTTTAGCCGTAGTGGTGTGAAAGAGTAACAAGCATCCATGCTAACAAACTTTCACATTTATAATGTAAAATTATTAACTATGTTTCAGTAACACATACAAATTTTATAAAGTTTTAGACAAAAAAGGCTATTAAATAATTCCTACTGATTTTGAGGATGCTTTTGTTATATAGTTTTAGTTATTACAAATATCGATGTAAAGAGCTTCTATAAAAAAGTTCCGTTGAAAAAAATATTCAATCAAAAAAAGTGCGCTGTTTTAAAAGATTAACAATTGACTGTTTATAAAAAAATTACTACATTCAATCAGCGACTGTAACCTACAATTGATACTCATAGTAAGAAAGTGGAACAGTTATGAACCACGTTATTTAACTTGTATTGTTTCAAGAACATCTCGTTTTTTTATCTTCCCATAAGAATAGTAAAATTAGCTATGAGATAATGACAAGTCATGATGTTTAATTTCAATGAACGTTTGGGCGGTACCTTCCTAGAAGTGCAATAGATGGTTGTTCTACTAACCTTATTATTGATATTGGTTATGCTCATTTTGTCTTCCATAATAAAACAAACTAGCCCAAGATACCGAAAGTTCACTTGTGTTTTAAAAGATAAGATTACAGTTAAGCATACAAAATGAATACAGCGCAAGAGATTAAGTTGAAAATAGAGGCTTAGATTAAACGACAAACAGAGGTTTAGCAACATCAAATTTTCCGGATTCTATTTAGAATTAACAGAAAGTCAACAAAACAGAGGATTAAATCACTGAATCTAGAAATTCTTAAAATATTCATTGGATGGTTGTTTACTTAAATAACTTTTTAGTAAAGTTCTACGAAGCTTTTCATATCTATCTATTATTTGTGCGACCTACTACATTCAGTTATGAATAAATAAAGTTTATCAATAATATCAACCTAAATAGTAAATTTATTTCTGAATATAAAACAATAAAAATATTTATTGCTTACGCCCTTCAATACGTCTACTGAAACCGTCTGTTCCATTATTTACGTCGCCACAGTACTCGGCTCTCGGGGTAATGACATTACTTTCTCCAATAAATATGAATTATTTGATTTGGAAATATCGTGCACGAGTCGAAACTAAAAGTTATGTGAGATTAAGCCGTGTATTTAATAGTAAGTACTAGCTTATCTCTATTTATTTGAGCCCGTCAAGGTTTTTTAAGCTTCATTCGAAAAACATGCTGGTATTTGTTGAGGAAGTATTGAATACAAATTAGTTAATAAAATACGATGACAAAATAAAATTTGATAGTGGAGGAGCTTTAAGTTTGTATTAACGCCGTATATCCTCATCGTCATGCAGCGTGGTTGCGCAGGCGCATTAGCCATGCGAGTGGCGATGTCCACAGCGGCACTATCGATTGTTTACAGTCCTGCACGTTTACTTGTTCTTGTCAAGGTCGATTGATATTGAACTATGAGCTTTATTATATACGTTGGAGAGCTGTGGTCCTCAATTTTGAAGCGTATAAGTGGCGAGTAGTGGCCACACGGACCGACTGTGATATGCCCATTTCAGGAGTTTAGTCACGAACTTACGCACTCTAGCGTGCCACTTTAGAAGGGGATATCGACTTTGAACGATGGTTATGACGTTAGAATAACTTTGAATAGAGTAATTAAGTCATAAATACACAGGGCGAATAAAAGTTTCCCGAAGAATTTATAAATATGTAATAATTTCTATTGTTTACAGCGTATTAGTATTTAATAAGTGTACTAACATATTCCAATGTTTATATCGGCACATCTTTGACAGTAAAGTATGTATAGTATATACAAAGAATAAAATATTATAACATTACAGAAAATTCTCGTATATGCACATGAGAGCTTAGATATTAGGATTATACAATAATAAAATACAATACCTACTCTACCATTTTGTAAACTCGTATAATTGAATTATTAGCATGTTTGCGAGCCGTGTAATCTTATAAGTCAACACACGCGCACTAAGGTCTACTGAATATTAGTACACGCCAAGAGGAATACCAAATTATTTTTCGTAGTACCCGATAGTATTATAACGACCACATTCATTTATACACATTATGACAGAAGAAGAAAACTATATAAAAACATGAAGAGTTCGCAATATTTAATAATTTAACAGTTTATATAATAACTAACGACTCAGCCTCGTTTCGCTCGGGTTCGTCCCTAGCTTGCTTTCCAATACAAACTTTCATCCCCATTTTCACCCCCTTAAGGGATGATGTCCGGGATAAAAAGTGTCCTATGTCAATTCCATTCCCAGAATCTCAAACTATCTTCTTACCAAATTTTATCATTAAATCGGTTCAGTCGATCTAGAGATTACCCCCTACGTCACAAACTCACATACTCACAAACTTTACCTCTTCATAATATTAGTATAGATAGGTAAGTTTACATTATTACATATTATATACTAGCTTTTACCCGCGGATCTCCTCGCATAGTTTATTTATGCATGAATACTTCGCTCCTCAAATAAATAATAAATAAGCTATAAAATACAAAGAAAATATTTTTAATAATAATAGTTTAAGGCGAAAAAAATATTTAAATAATATTAAAATATCTCTTCAACTTA
Source organism: Brenthis ino (assembly GCA_921882275.1). NCBI lineage: Eukaryota > Metazoa > Arthropoda > Insecta > Lepidoptera > Nymphalidae > Brenthis > Brenthis ino. Next base: position 22,164,905 of record OV170225.1, on the reverse strand, counting down.
ACGTTTAATTAATAACGTTAGGATTTCAAATTATAAAAAAATGTATACGCGCCGCCGCTACATATAAACTGTATAACTGAGTATATTTTTTTCTCTTTCGTAGTCACATTCGTTTTATACGAGTAGTACATACCACATATAGTCATGCTATTTAAAAGTAGTCGTTAAGATGTTTGAGCGAGCTTTAAGTGTAAAATATTGAATCATATCTCTGATGATATTCATTATTCATATCATAATGATTGCAGCAATCAATCCTATAATGGTATCGTTCAAAAAATTACTTACGTCACTGGACGTTCCAGAAATATCGCCGCAGGCGCAGGTAACGTCTAACAACGTCATTTATCCGACCTATCTTTTCTAACGAATGATGATTTCATGTTTGTAATGTACTGCATAAATCTCGGTGCTTTCAAAGGGATCACTTTCACTCTATAACGAATGAGCATGAGACGAAATCGAGATTGAAAAAGACTTAAGTTCATTGCACATTGTATTATCGCCGAGGGCGAGCTACGAGTACGTAACCGTCACATATACAATACATAATATTAAATTTTATTCTATTACCATTCAATCGCATCAATCGATTCAAAACCGGCAATGTCAAATTATAATTGAATAGGATTAATGTATTCATTCGATTATTTTCACTTGATATGGATTACATAAAGGTCAATTTTACAAAGGTACTTAATTAACTGGAGTTTAACATATCGCTCATCCAATAGAACAACGACGTAATTACCAAAAAGTTGAAAATGACTTTTGATTGTCATAAGTTCTTATTTCGAAAGTTCTATCTATGACAAAAACGGCATAATTATATTTACGGTAGTTTTCGATAGATGGAGTGAAGACATTAGGGAATTGACGTATTTTTCAAAAGGATACTCGGAAACATCGACATATTTGTCACTCGTGCGGGGCGCCTCGCGAAGTGAGAACGTGTGGGGAGTTAGTGCGACATAAATGTAAGTTATGACAAACTATGTCAATTTTATTGGTAGAACAATGACGCAATTGACAATTATGTCATTATGTCAATAAAACTGCATTAAATCGTTTGATTATATGACACAATTGCCAAATACGTTCCTGTTCTGACAAATAACATATAAAAAGGTAGGTACATAATTATTTTCAAGTGCATACTTATTTTAAATATGTATAAGTATATTATGTTATTTGATATTCTTATTGACTCGCATATTGAAAATACTGATAAATTACTTAATATTAAACTATGATTAACGTATTATCATTAATACGTTAATTATACTTTCTTTTTGATCATACCTACATGATAAATGCTATTCTATGTATTCAATTTTTATGTCTTTTTTTGTTATCAAGAAGATTCTAAAAGTTTTGTGGTACTTTATTTATTTAATAAAAATGGTGTTGTTTTAGACCATAAATATAAATAATATGTCTAGGCCAAAAGAATCAAGCAGATGGTAAAGTTGGTAAAGATGGACATGTACCTCAACCTTTTTCTTATAACATCCAGGACAGAAATTGACAGCAATGAATAATCCTATAAAATTGAAACGTAAGACTATTATTTTCTTCCTTTTTAATTTTCCTTCTTGAAATGACCAGTTCTCAGAAAAGTCTGTGTTTTTAGCTGAAATTGAAGGTCAAAGTGGAACTCAGAAAAGGAATCTGTCGTCAGATATGGAAGAAGAATATATCAAAACAACTGAAAAATTCTGGAAAAGAATACATTTCCCACACCGGAAAAAAGATTGCAAGTAAACTAATAATACCGCCATGCGACTGTAGATTACAATGTAGGAACAAGTTTTCAGAGGATCAAAGAAAGGAGATATTTAAAAGTTATTGGAATTTGGCATCTCTTCAAAGACAGAGAAATTTTTTATGCACGTGTATAGAACCTATAAATATTTCATGTCGTCGTATAAAGAACCTAGACAAACCTAGAACACCTAATTGCTCATTTTCATTATTAAATAACGGTCAATGTTTTAAAGTACGCAAAAATTTTTTGTTAAACACTCTCGGAATTACTGAGAGAACACTAAGAACTGTAATCGAGACCAGAAATTATAATGCTGGCATGGCCCCTAAAGATAACAGAGTTAAACATGGGAATCATAAAAAAAGAGATCCAGAACTTGTACAATCTGTTAAAGACCATATTAATTCAGTGCCACGGATTGAATCGCATTATTTAAGAGCTAACACGTTCTAGAGAATTTATAGATGGTGGTCCAATTGCTGAATTACATCGTAATTACAAGACACAACGTTCTTCTCTACAGAAAGAAGCAGTAACTTACGACGTCTACGCAAAAATTTTTAAAACTGATTTTAATATATCTTTTTTTTTCAAAGAAAGATCAGTGCGATCTGTGTAAATCTTTCAAAAATGCCGTAGGTGAAGGCAAAGACAAGTTGCTCCTAGAATATGAGTTACATCAAAGAGAAAAACAATTAAGTCGTAATGAAAAATCCAAAGATATAGAGACCTGTAACGAAGCCAACAGTAATACCCCTAGTCTTTTATTTATGATTTGCAGGCAGTAATGCCAAAACCAATAGGTGAATCGTCTGCTTTCTACTACAAGTCAAAACTCAACTGCTTAAATTTTACTGTAAGTTATTATTAAAGTCTTAAATTTAATTTCATTATATACAGTTATCTTAATAATTATAAATGGCATTATTACTTTTATATTTCAGATATCTGATTAAAAGAATAAAATAACTGATAGTTATTTTTGGCATGAGGGATTGGGCAATCGTGGTGCAATTAAAATAGGTTCATGTGTTTTAAATTTTTTAGAAAAGATTGCCCTTGAAAGTCCCAACATAAATATTATATTCTATTCTGATAATTGCTGTTGTCAGTAAAGGAATAGGTAGGTTTTAAGTGCACGGAATGAATTCTGATATCAACATTAGTCAATACTGTTATTATTCGATATTTGAATGTTTATATTTTCTGATACTTACTAAGCATGTATGCGTATGCAGCAAGAACATTGGCAATTAATTAAATTACCCATAAGTTTTTAGTGAGAGGTCATACCCAAAATGAAGGAGACAACGTTCACTCCATTATTGAAAAGACCATTAAAAATTCCAAAAAGTCAGGCTCCATATACGTTCCCGATCAATATATTCAATTAATAAGAAACGCTAAAAGAAAAGGCAAACCTTACGTCGTCCATGAATTGAATTTTTCAGATTTTATTGATTGGAAGGATTTAACTGATCAATTATCTATCAATTTCAACAAAAATCTTAATGGAGATATTGTCAAGTTGTCGGACATTCGACTAATTAAATTTATTAAGGGATCTGATTTATTTATACAAGAGATCATACGACGATACAGCAGAATAGATTCAATGTGGTATGAACATAGGATCTAAAAGACGAAATTCGCCGAAATTCGCCGAAATTCGCCTGAAAAACGCATATAGTGCTAAACTTTGTATTTCAGATCGTAAAAAAGCTGATTTGTCGCGTTTAATAAATACTAATATCATACCAAAATATTATGAGGCTTTTTATAATTCTATTTTGTAACAAGTTTAATTTTGAGTTAAATGTCTATTTTCTTGTTTAATTATTTTTTAAGCAATTGTGATATTATTTTATGTTCCTACTTGATTTTATGCTTTTTAAAATTATATAAATATAAGCAGGTTTATAAATATAAAACTGCATTGATTATTTTGTTGTTTAAATTCATGTTTTATTCCCATTTCATAACATAGTTTATGTCATAATTGTTAAATTTCATTTATAAAATGGCATAAGTGTACGTCAGGTTTTGTTATAATTGTATTTTTTAATAATTTTCATGAGTTTTCTAAGGAAGTTATTATACATTTTTATTGACAGCTAGAGTAACATTCATAAATATTAAAAAAAATCATTAGAATGATTTAATACACATTTTATTTTAAGCTTCAAACTTTCAAAACGTTCTCCTGAAAAATAGCTAAAACGTAATTACGTCATTGTTCTATTGGATGAGCGATATCTCTGTCTTTTATAAAAAAATACATACTTCTTAAATCAATGAGGGCTTTTTAAATACATAATATGTTAATGTTTGTAATTTACTAATATATTATAAATTTGTAATTTACTAATATTATAAATGTGAAAGTGTGTATGTTTATTTGTTTGTTTGTCCTTCTTTCACGTCGAAACGGAGTGATTGGCGTGATTTTTTGTGTGGAGGCTGGAGAATGACATAGGCTACTTTTCACCGCGGGAGATTATCTAAGTCCCACGGGAAAACACGTTATAATACAATAAAAAATAATATTTATGATCAGAATTACTTGAAACTTGGTATTAATGCTCTTCAATAAAATTAAATAAATACGTGTTTTAGCATTTTTCGAAATTCATCCTATAAGGGGGTAAAATAAGGGCTGAAAGTTTGTATGAAACTACTTTTTTAGATATTTTTCTGTAGTTTTAGCGCGAGCGAAGCCGCGGGTTCTGCTAGTAGTCAATAAAAAAGAAAAATATCTGTGTTAATTATAATGAAACGATAGTGAAATAAAAGCCTTTAATATTTCATGCGATGATAATATTGATTGACTGTAGCAAAGAAATTTTATTTTTTCAATTTTGACTTCTGAACTTGATTGGCGATATTCAATATCAAGTTTGGCGGCTTTTTAACCCACTTTACAAAAGAGCAAAGGGCCGACGCAACTTTTCGTATTGCGTAAGCTTATATATGTCGACGTATAGATAAAGTCGCAATTTAATTGGTTTTAATTTATTAAGCTTTCATTAAAGCTTTTTTAAATATGCTCCAATTTATCACTGCACTCTAGTTACTAAAATATAATTTTCTTGAAAGTTATTTCTAGATCTAAGGAGCTGCATCATAAGTATAGCCAGAGGGTATCGTGATCCTCACGCTTGTTATGTAACGCCTGCAATAGAAAATGGATAACACTAATGACAAGCGATATATAAAATGTATTAGGGGCCGCACGAGTGCCACTACATGATCGAGCGGGGCTAATAAGATAAGAGCTTGTGATTAAAGTTGAACTTTCACAAAGCTCTAACTTCTTATGTTGATTATAAGTACCAACGTCAATTATAAAATGTAAATATGACATCAAATGAGGCCTATTCTGCGTTATATAACTTTTTTGTTCACATATCCTCACTAGAGTGGGCACTTGATGGGTAATTTGTGTAAGTAGGGACATGCTTTCAGTACTAAGATCTTACGATCTCAGCATGTCACCAAGCAGCATGTTTCGCGATGTACATTAAGGAGAAAAACATTTTGCGTCGCATTCTCGTCATTTTCGTTGCTTTAGCAACAAAGCAATTACTACCTTCAATCATGATAAATTAAACAATTTTAAGTTAAATCATACAAATTAGCTTGAAACTAAGAAGTTAACAGCTAACAAATAGGTAGTATTCTTTTATCGCAAGCACACATTCCTTTTATATCTGTTAAAATTATATTTTATGTTTCAGAAAAGCTCAACGTACTAAAGCTTAGTCGTTTTAAGAGCAGATATCAGAAACAATTTTCTTTTAAGGAATTCTTATCACGAATTCCTCGTTTAGGGAGAACTTTCTCTGATAATGCTATAGGATTTGAGTGGTGTAACTACTACCTCTACACTGAGCGCCGCTTCGCTATCGAAATAATTACCTCAATCCATATTAATTACGTCCTAGAACTTTCTAATGCCCAGATAAATAGCACCATGGTTGGTAATTGGAAGTGGATAATGAGACAGCTATGGATATTTCAGACGAATAGCATTTGTCGTCATTAAACATATTTATCTTACGTTACCACTTACAACATTTATCAAAACTAGTTTATCCCACTGACTTCGTTTACTCGGTATTGCTTCATATACGTAAGTTTCAACGCAACTTTTTCTGTCCAGTTACTTAATCATGCGAAATTACCGGTATTGGCAATGGTGTCTGCGATGGCCTTAGAGGAAAAAATGGTTTAATTCAAAGAAATGGATAAAAACTATCCTTACGCTAATAATATTATTTATTACGTAGGTATTAAATTTCACTCTTTTTCTACCTAAGGCAATTCTTACGATTTTCTTCTAATATTACCATCCTGACAATTTCTTTTTTTTTCTTTATTAGTGTAAGTTAACTCTAAGATTTGCGTAATAGCATTATTTATAATTTATATTAAATAAAAATCTTGACTGAAGAAGTACTTTACATTTGTATGTTGAATGTGTCGTTTGTTGACATTGATTAGCTTTTACCTCCATTGATAGGATCATTTCAATCATCTATGTAAAAATACCAATAAAATAATTCAGATCAATTCTTCTAAAAATTCTTATCTTCTCAATATTGGTTACCGTACTAAGTTAGTTCCATTGATTATTTCCTTACATAATGCACGTTACTTAACCGCGAACATTTAACAGGTCGTACTAAATATATAATTATAGCACTATATGATTATTCACGTTATAATTTGCATAGGTATGATAAAAATGATTTATTACCTATTCGCTGCTTGTATTACAATTTACTACTAACGAAAATTTATGTTAAAAAAAAGGATACATTACCGGAGCCATTGCAGAGAATTGTTAAATTAATAAGCTTCATGTCAACTTACCTGTAAAAGAAAATGAAAATAATTAGAAAAAATATCTAGAACTATAGATATTTACTTCAGAAATATTTAATAACTTTATCATGTATTTATTAATTCTTTAGATTCACATAAAAATAAGCTTAATATAAATAAATATGAACCAAGTAAATAGCAACACAGAGAAGTTATTAAACAATTAACTGTTGAATCTAACAGTTTTTAATAATACAACATAAATAAAAACGTGTATAGTTAAGTTAAATCTCATATCTCATGACCTAGCTTTAGCACGAGCATGTTTTCCGCGTTATTCAGTTTCGCAACACCTGTGCTTTGGTGCAACATCCGCCGATCGCCGCGTGACTCTCCACACGTGCTGATTACCTACACCCGATCATGCTATGACTTTTTGTTTTTACACATTGCCACACAATAGTGTATAAAAACTCGTTTTATTAATCAACACTACCGTTTTGAGGAATTTTACAAGGTTGTGTTTTAAAATGTTACAGACGATAAAGAAATGATAATAAAAATACATAACCGCCCCGTCACAGATATGTTAATACATACATACATAATATGTTAAATTAAATAGGTAATTACACATTTCTAGTTTTTTTTCATTAGTTTTAGATTAGGAAGAGCTTTTTGTTAAGGTTGTAAATTTTTTTAAAGGTAAATTTTATTTAAGGAGTGTATAAGTTCGAAAATAACAATAATTTTTAAATTATCATACATATGTATATACAAATAAATTGTAAATGTTATCTCAATAACATTTCCTCATATAGTTACAAGGAAAAAATCTCCCTCAGTTTCTCAAGCTTGTGTAACTACGATTAATAAGCGAGTAGTTAAGTTAATAACTGATATCTATAAAAATTACAAAATAGAGAAAGGTAAGTTTTGGTGATATATTGCATAGCGTACATGCCTTCTTTATTAATAAGTAGGCTGTAAATAAAGTGGGTACAAAAATATGAACTATCCGTTTTTAAACACCGGCAAAATTAGAGGCATACAAAAAAAAGAAGCATTTCTTTTAAACCTGTGGGTTATTTGACAGTTGTTTCAGTTGTAGACGAAGGGCAAAGCTCGCCGTTAACTTAACTCCACCACCACACTACATTCTATCTATTGCTTAATAAATATATACAAGGAAAAGTCATTAATATAAAAAAATGCTTAAATACATATTACCTATATGATTTCATCCGTATATACACTAGACAATGATTATGATTGTTTTTACATAACTAATAAAATGCTGTATATATTTTGCATATTATATTTGCATTATGCAGTCATGATTCATAAGTAAGTTAATGAAATCGCATTATTACGAGTACTACAAAATAGCTAAAAGATGACAGGAAATGATGTTATTATATCTTAATATACATATATGTTTATACCTTTATGGACAATTTTTTATTTATTTTTTTATTTATTTAATCATTTCTTTCAGGCAATATTTACAAAAGGATTTTAAATATGTAAACAGAGGCCCATAGTATAGGAATCAAGTTGAAAAGTAACATAATAAAAAAGAACATGAAGCATTGTGTATGATGTAACAAATTATTTTATGAATCTGTACTATGTACATCTTCAACAAATAGCAACAACATAACAACTGGTTAGAAGTCGTAATTCACATGTTGTCGTAAAAACTAATTCTTTTCGCTATAAACTTATACAGAGCTAAACATAAAACAACTTGGTTACGCTCGATCTATTTAAAAAGAAAGTTATATTATGATGTTTTTACTTTTTATTTTGTTACGAAAATCGACAAGTTTATCTGTAATGAACTTACAAAAAATATTTCATTTTACATAGTATTATTTTTCTATTTCAATAATGATATTTTCTGTATTAGAAAGCGAGAAGTGCTTAAATTTGGCTAAAACACTATAGTTTTTATTAAAACGTTAAGCCATAATAAGCTATATATATATATATATATATATATATATATATATATATATAATTGTTAAAAAATATTTTTTTTGTCTCTGTAATAGGTAGGTATATATAAAATAACATAGCTAAAACTGCCATTATACCATATCATTACATTGCTTCAGAAACTGTAGTTCTGATTAACAGAAAATGCTATTAGAGATTGATGTATAAAAATCCAGTTAGGTATAGGTATATCCAAATATTGACGTTTACACCTTAACTGGTTAACAAAACTTACATGGTTGGTTCACTTTTCATTTATATCCATAGTATAAACGTACTTAACTAGAAATTCACTCTCACTTCTGTAGCGAAAGTTCACATACAATGATTATCTGCAGTTAATGAATCACACCGGTGTGTCATAGTATCGTATTCATATAATATAAAGTAAATAAAATTGCAATATAATAGTCCAATATCATAGTCTTGCAAAATAACTTTCGACATTTGCATGTCTTTGATTATAATATTAAGTGAACTTGATGTCTACTAGAATATATGTACGCCGATTTCCTATTAAATGATCTGTCCATATTTTATATTTATAAAAATTGTGCATTTTTATTTAAAAAATATTAATAACCACATATTTATTATTTGTGTCAGCTATAATTAGTGATATAGAGGCATGGACTAACGACGCCATGATGGGATCATAATTCACACAAATTGATTTATTATTGCCATTTGTTATGGTCTATATTTATAACTATAAAACTGGCAAGAGTTCATGAATCTATGCATGTTATAAAAGGTAACGCACTAAAGTAGCTTCGTAAATGGCTTGCAATTCATTGCATCGAATTTATCAAATGGTTAAACTCGCACCGCAATCAAATCGAACATTTAAGATAACGTGAGATATTCTTCTCTTGCATTTGTATCCAATAATTTATTATTAAAACGTTATTGATCACTAGTTTAAAATATTGTAATCGAAACAGTAAATGGAAATTACCAACTAAATTTACCTCATTTGAAATATACTAGCGCTCGAGTGCAGCAAAATTGTTACACCTAGTTTTGAAGAAAATTTATATTGCTTTTGCAAGTTATTGGCGAGAAACCACACAAATGTATGATATTATTTCTAATCACAGTCGTAGTCACAGTGCGTGATCTAGAGCTATGAGTGAAATTGTGTATAGGTATTATTTATGTCATATATGGCTCACAAATATAGTAAGTAGGTCGGCATTTGAAGATTCGTTTAAGATCTGCTATAGGGAAGTGAGCCTTTGACGTATACACATAACCGGACGCATCTAATGGAGTTTCTCTTCAGTAGCGAGCTCGGTCAGTTACCGCGGGCTAAAGATAGAGAAATTAGCCGCTCAGGAGTGCGAGTGAATGCACTCGAGCGATGCGTCTGCGCAGTCCCGCCCCTACCATATACGAACGAGCGTAAACAGCGAGATCGATTACCACTAATTACTGCCCTTCGCGCACAGCCTCACCCTGAAATATTACTAGGCTACACTTAAGATTGATTATCCATTTCTTATTACGATAACGATGTTGCTATTATCAATTCGTTGAAACCAGAACACTATTTAGTGCTCTTTTATAGGTTGTTTTATTTATTTTTGGTTTTTAAAATAATAAACAACGAGTTTATCCCTTATTATTTATTTTAATTAGTAATTTTATTTCCTTACTTGGAGAGTAAATGCATGGTTGATTACTTTCGGTAATAAAAGACTCGTATTTTAAAGCTAGCTTTCGTTGTATATATTTAAAATGCACTATATTATATGCTGAGAAATGTTTGAATTTCTGTAAAATAAAAATGTGATGATAGCATGTAGCGGATATCCGCCTATTTTAAATAACTATACTTTAACATAAGCTGTCAAGTGATAATCACTAAGTAAGGAGCAGCCCTTTAAAGAAAACAGATCTGTCTTACATGTGGTATTTATCTTGCACGTTAAGCGTGAAATTCTATTGCAATTTGATCGCTTTCTACTTGCTATCCCATGTATTACACAGTTACTGAGTAGCAGATACGACTCACATCACTGTGATCATTAATTCAAGATTTTCTTGTATTCAAATATTTTGATTTTATCAATTGAATTATTTGTACGCATTTACGCATTACGCTTATAAGCATTTTCTATAGTAACACTCAAATTAATAATAATAATCTTTTTGAATTTTATAGCTACTTTATTGTGAAAGGTATTGTAACATAACGCGATCTTCAAAAGTAAGGCAAATATACATATTGAGCTAGGGAAGCAGAACCATGGACAAACGTTAGTATAACACAATTGGTCAAATAAATTAATATTTTAAAAGATGGATAAAAGATGGATGGATAAGAAAGTGGTTACGCGCTCCTGGTATATATTAAATGTCTTTTCTTATGGTTTTATGTGCTTATACTTTATATAATAAGACTGTCGTGACGTCTTATAGAAAAGGTTTAATTATAATAAGGAAAAAGCTATTAACTGACATCGCCAAGAAAAACCGAAAATAAATAGAATTTCTTAGTTTTCTTCGTGGTTTCATATATTCTTTATTTAACTATATTATATAAGAATTTACATTAATTGGGACAGCCAAGCTGCTACTAGCATTAGACTCGAGTATAATCTCATCAAGGTTAGAAGAGGAGTGCGTGGAACCCCGGGGGAGAAGCCAACTCCTACCGGGCGCGTCCCCAGGTGGCGGATAGGGGAATGCCACCCGCTTAGGGCGGCGGGTGGTACCGGAGAAATCCGGCGCGGACCAAATGGCTTGGATGGGGCCGCTCGTCTAGGCCTCGAGCCGAAGACGTTGCGGCCACCGGTAGTGGGACCGCTTGGTCCCACAACCGGATGATGGGTGCCGGTTGCGGGACTGTGGTCGCAGGCCCGCATCCGGCGGAGGGGTAGGCCGCGGCGGGAGAGGAGTGCCGGTATTTCGGTGCGCCGTTCTCCCTACCTTCCGCGGCCTAGACGGGGCCGCCACCGTTTGATGGCGGACGCGGTGGGGCTGCAGGGGAAGAGGAGTGTCGGTGTTTCGTTGCTGCTCTCCCTGTCCTCTGCAGCCGATTGGAGGTGGCCCACTTCGGTGGGCGGAGGTTCGGTTTTATGGAGCTGCTCCGGGTACCTCTCTGGTGTAGCAGAGTTGACTGTGGAGCAGCCCCATCGGTGTGGTGGTCAGCCGTTGGCAGACCTGCCGCCGGGGCGCCGTAGTAGTTATGCGCAAGCGATCCTGCGGCGTCCCATTAAGGCGGAGGGGAGGGGAATGTCGGGTTTTAGTGGGTAGTACCGGCTCTTCTAGCCGGTGAGCCCCACATCACCACCTGGGGGATCAGGTGGTATGCGTAAATGCATTTCCCGACATAAAAAAAAGGAGTGCGTGGAACGATTAAACTCACAAGGAAAATATAATAGAGTAATTTTGAGATGGGTACCAGGTCATGCAGGCATCATTAGTAACGAATTTGCCGATGCACTTGCAACAGTGGGCGCTCTGGGTACTCAGCAGGGACCGGAGCCCTTCTGTGGTATACCCAATAGCCTAGCTCAAAGAACCCTCATGACGGCGTGCCTTAAAACTGCCGTTTTAAGGCACGCCGTCATGAGGGTTCTTTGAGCTTTGGCCGGAATAAACAATAACGGGTTAATCCAAAAAACTCATAAAAATTCTAGCGCTAAATAGAAAAACCTTGCGTACTTAGTTTTATTGCCTTAAAGAATATTTATTATAAAAAATATATTTTAAAATTATATTACTTAGTTTACAGTAAAGCCTTATCATTCAAGAATGTCATGATCTCGCGCATTATCAGTACAAATAAAGCATATGTACAAACGAGTATGTACGTGGAGTCACTATTTTTAATGAATTCTATTGAAGTAATAACTATAATATGTAAGGCACTTATTATGTACACACTGTTGCATTAATTAAAGTCAAATAAATAGTATACCGTATAATTTTAAACTTCGAAGAGAGCCATTTTAGTACATCTCATTTAACAATCAACAACTAACGACGGACGGTACAACAGACTGTGGTACATTGACCATCTGTATGACGGCACGGTTTTCCATGAATCTGATAGTGAAAACGAAAGAAAAAAATTACTGTTAAACTCAATAAAAGAAGTTTGAATTTGAAGTCTTTAGATTATGATTTTAAACTGGACTTTGGCAATTTGCGGTTGGCGTTATTGGCCTCGACAGCATCCGGATCGGTTAGGACGATTTTCAGGAAGAGCACTAGTTCAAGTGAGTCACACGGAAGGATCTAAAGAGGACGGTCCAAGGATTTCGTTTTAGTAAACATAAGCAACATAAGCTTTATTCATATTATGTTATAGTACTTAGCTGATACGCCCAATTTAAAACAGTTTCATTTTTGGCATAAGGCTTTGAAGTACGTGTAAGGACCCTAATCTATTATTTTTCTCAATTTTTAGATCTAATTACACTACAATTTATATTGTATGTGAATTATCGTTGCATTTTTGTAAAATAAGGGTATATGAATTTTAAAATATTTATCATTTACTAAAACTAATAAGAAAACAAGAATATAACATTCAAGATGAGTATAAAGACAAGGCGAGACGGCAAATAAATAATCCGTATTCGGAAACTTGATCAGATTAGCATTTATCAATAAAATAAAGACAAGCGCACGCTTACTCATTATACAAACAAAGTAAAAAAAGATAAGCCAAATTTTATCATTATTTATTTCTATTACCTTGAAATAATTTCTTCTGCACGTTAAAAGTTCTAATATTAAAATTTAAGGCGACCTCGCGGATCGCTAAATGCACGCATTACACATCTGTTGTTTTCTACATTTTGCTTCATAACTTAGCTGCTTTGCGTCATATTCGAATAAAAACTTATTATATTTAGAAAAAAGTTATAAGACGACTCTCACTAAAAATCATGATTATGTGCAAATGATTTGCCAAAATCAAGAAATACATATGAAACATTTAGTTGTAAGTAAATAGTTTAATTACCCATGTTTATGATGTACCTATGCTGATAATTAAATAAATAATAATAACAAATAAAAATTTACACTTTTTTATTTTATAATGTTAAAATATATTTATATATAAAGCCCATGTACATATGTGTTTGTTACTCCTTCACGTTGAACGGCTGGACAAATTTGGATAAAACTTAGACCTGGTGTACATACGTACGAGTATATAATAAGTTACTGTTAGTTTCAAAAGGTAGTCCTATATTATATAATATTACAAATATAAAAGGCATCTAGGGATCCATCCGAGCGAAGCAGAAGAAGTGGCTAATAAAAAATTAATCCCTCAACGACCGCGGACACGCCGGCGTTACAGTTAACAATAAATTTCTCAGAAATTTACCTGGAGGTGATATTATAAGGTTTTCCTGATCCCCCCCCCCCAACGTGCGTTCACCTTGTCGTGGTGGGGGGGCTTAGTAGTGCCCGGCAACCCAACCGGGCGCGAAGCCAAGAAACGCACAGGGAGGTGGCCCACCTCGGTGGGCGGTGGGAGGTGGCCCTCTTCGGAGGGCGGTGTACCATGCGAGTTGCTCCTGGTACTTCTCTGATAACAGAGTGGACCTTGGAGCAACCCCGTGGTTGTTGTGGTCTGCTTCGGCAGACCTGCCGTCGGGGCATCGTAGTTGAATGCGTAAGCGATCCTGCGACGCCCCATTAAGACGGGGGAAGGCTTTGTTGGGTTTTAGTGGGTAGTACTGGCTTTGCCGGTGAGTCCCACGCCTCGTGCGTAAATGCATTTCCCAACGTTAAAAAAAAAAAAAGGTTTTCCTGATCCCTCACTACTAATATACAAGTTGTTTATTAATGTTAATTATAGTATATTATATAGCCATATTATAAATGTTTACAAAAGCGATGTACGAGTATGTGATCCAAACCAGTCCATAAAAATATTTTATTAAAAACTTGTAGACTATTGCATAAAACATAGAGACTTATACGATACAGGTTTTAATGAAACATAAATGTCGTTGGCTTGGGAGTTGGTACGTAATGAGAAAGTGGAAGCATCGATGCAAAGGTTATAATTGGCGCGGTGCATTTCCCGTTACATTAGCCGCATTCAATGACAATTTTCTTAGAGACCGCCCCATAACTGAACAACACTAATGAAACAACGCTCAGTCAGTACTTCCATCATAATAAAAATTGTCTTGCACGATCTCTGAACATTGTTTCCGCCACAAGTGAGACATCAACATAACCGCAAACTTGTCTTAAGCTTTAGGATGAGCCAGTTAGTACAAGGCCCTCAGATTTAAAATACACTAGGTTCGGTATATAATATACATAATATATGTTGCAGGGAAATTGTAAAAACCGTGACATTATGATTTCACTAGCGAAATTATAATTAACCGGAGTATTATATATCCGAAGTATATAAGTAATTAAAAATGTAAGAAAAAACACTATAGACAATACTCCGGTACATTTATTATGCTTTAAGATAAAAGAATAATTGAATTGGACTGATCATAAATTACAATTCTTCATTCATTCAAGAATTGCAAGATATATCTATTGAATATTGAATTTATAACTCTTCCTGAAGATATGTGTTGCAAAGTTTCCGCTTGAAACAATTTTCCATTGATGCCTTTAGGTTATAAAAACGTCAAAGCGGAAAAAGAAATGCTATTGCAGTAGCACGGACGTGTAGTGATAGCGGTTAAGGCTATTAGCACTGCATTCTGCAGTCCGCACACCTGTGCCGGGGATGAGCCTTTCACTACCGCACATCGAAAGTGCACATTTGATGCAACCTGCGCGACCTTTAAACTTAAATGGGATGCAATATTTCAGTCGGCCCTTCTTTACTTAGATAGGTATCCGGTAAGTTTCGCAACATTATTTCAAACGTAGCTTTAAATCTTTGCATTTCTATTATTGAATATTGTATCATTTCAATTTATTTAATTATCAACATAGACATATTATAAACATGGGTAGTTTAACGGACCTATACCATAACACTTATTTTGTTTTACATTTACAATGTCGGCGACGGAAAACCTATCTTCGAGTAACGTGTGTATTAATATAGGGACAATGTCATTTTAGCGTATTATGAATAATTGTTGTAAATATGAAATCTCATTCTTATTAGATTTATTATGTTAAAATAAGTTCTAATTAGTGTAATAAGGTTAGTTTAGAGTATTTTTTGCTTATTTGAATCATATAAGACTATTTAACATTAATTTGAAAGGAATAGGTACGTAAGTAAAATGTTAGCATATAATTACGTAACTTGAAAATGAGATTTTTTGTTTCTTGCAATAGCATAATAGTTTATGTTTTAAATAATAGATTTTATTATAAAACTTATAATAAAACAAGAATTAGGTCGATAGGACTATCCGTTCAAAAGTTATAAGGGAAAATGTATAGTAAAAATGTAGCAACCTAGAAATTTAGATATTTTTGTTTTAAGACTTTTTTAATTAATTATTATATATTGAATATTATGTTTTAATATTGTATAATAGTATGTAAGGCATGTAAATAAATAAATATGTGTAAGGTGTTTTACTGAAAACATAAAATAAAAGGACTCTCAAGGTTTCGGTTTAGGGAAATTTTATTCGAAAAATGAGCTCAAAGTACGCGGCTCTCTGTAAGGTATTAACGGGCCAAATAAAAGGCGAGCCATTTCTCGATTCGAGTCAGTCGCAAGACAGCCACCGAAGAGGCAACAACTAAAAGGAAAAGGAAGAACCGAAACCAAGAGAGAAAAAAGGAAAAATTGTGTTTTATTTCATCGCCTCTAAGTATAGTCTCCTGTCAACGAAGAAACCCTAGTGGATCGGGACCCAAGCTACGCATTCAGGGGTGCGTGGTGGCGTACATTACAGGTCGACCTCCGGGTACTAGACATACCCTGGTTCTGGTCGTCCGAAACAGTTGGTCCTTCGAGCCGGATCCCTGCTAGAAGAAGTTCAGAAGAAACAGAAGATTGCGTTCAAGATGCCGGTAACCAGGTCGCAGAAGGATGCCCCCTCACGTCCCGGGTCCCGTCCTTCAGATAGGGACGCGACAGATGGAACGTCGGGATCAGAAGGGGTCACGTCAGCGTCGGCGTCATCGGGAACTGCAACTACATCGAACACTTCTTCGGGTACCACGACCACGGAGGGCACCACAGTGACGGAGACTACGGTTACGACTGCAACTACGGCGGCGTCTATGGAAGGCAACAAAGAAGATGCTGCACAGAGGATGACCAGGAAGAGCCAAGAAGATGTACCTGGAAAGGATGTTCAAGGCTCCTCCAAGACCCTGAAACCGATGGGGGTCAGTCGTCGCGCCAGGTCCACGAAGACCACGAGTTCCTCGGCCAGAAGACGCGAGCTAGAAGCAAAGGAAGAGTTGGCACGCCTGGAGTTGAAGCAAGCACAGGCTGAAACTAAGCTAGCCCGTGTCAGATTGGAGATGGCACAGTGTGAAGAAGAGGACTCCGTGGATGAAGACCTGGAAGACAGAACAGCACAGGTGCAGAACTGGATCGAGACGTCTGTGCTGGAGGATGGCAACAAAGTTCAACCAGAGATGCGAGGTCCACACCCCTTGGAAGAGCCACAGAAGATGAAGCCTGAAGAGAACTCCTCAACGAGAGGAGCTACGATTGAAATTCAAGCACTGACGGCAGCATTGAAGGAAGCTCTTACCACGCGAGGACCAGCAGGACAGCCAACCTACATTCACGAGTTACCCTACTTCGACGGCAACAGCAGCGAGTGGATGGCCTTCAAGGTTGTCTATGAAGATACAGCACCGATGTTCAACAACGTCCAGAATATGGCTCGGCTAAGAAGAGCACTGAAGGGCAACGCAAGAGAAGCTATCAAGAGTCTGCTGTACTCCGAAGCCTCTCCGATGGAAGTGATTCAAGCCCTCAGAAGAAGATATGGAAGACCAGATGCACTGGTGCTGGCAGAGTTGGACAAGGTCAAAACGTTGCCGAAGATTTCTGAAAACCCAAGGGACATATGCCTCTTCGCGAGCCAGATCAGCAACAGCGTAGCGGCAATAAAAGGATTGAAGAAACCACAGTACCTGCATTCACCTGAGATGGTGAAACAAATTATTGAGAAGATGCCTACGATCCTCAAGTTCCGATGGTACGACTTCATTGAAACAACAGAAGAAGGCGAGTTCTCCGACCTAACACTGGTGTCCAAGTTCCTGAACAGAGAAGCAGACAAGTGTGGAGCCTATGCATCAACAGAAGAGAAGAGCGGGTTCAGACGGACTCATCGACAAGCAACGCATTCAACTAAGGAAAAGGACTTCAAAGAAAAGGTTTCAAGATCAGAGAAGACTTGCCCCATGTGTGAGGGTGAACACTTCCTCGTCGGGTGTCAGAAGTTCCTGAAGGCGTCTGTGCAAGATCGATGGGCAATAGTGAAGAAAAGCCGCGTTTGCTTCAAGTGTTTACAAGGGACACATCGGAAGGAGAGCTGCAAGAAGCCGTCGTGCAAGGAATGCAAGAGGTGGCATCATCATCTGCTGCACGTCGAGACAGAGAAAAGTTCCTCGGAAGAACAGAAGAACAAACCACAAGAAGTGGCGAGCATCATGGCATCGGTGAATGCGGTCAACAACGCAAGGGCATACCTGAAGATAATTCCGATAGAAATCTTCGGGTCAAAAGGATCAAAGAAGATATTGGCCCTCATGGATGAAGGGTCAACAGTGTCGCTGCTAGACCAGAAGGTAGCAGAAGAAATCGGCGCTCAAGGAAGAAAGGAGGAACTGGTCATCGAGACTGTTGGAGGCAGGCTGATAAGGAAGGAAGACTCTCAGATGCTTGACCTTACGGTGAAGGGGATTCATCAGAAGACCAAGAAGACCTTGAGAAGAGTCCGGACCATCGAAGAGTTGAAGCTTGCACCGCAGTTCCTAGAAAAGAAAAGGATAGAAGAGTGTCAACACTTGAAGAAGATTGCTGACTCTCTATATTATAAGGGGGAGTCACCACAGCTGCTCATCGGTCAAGACAATTGGGAGCTAATCGTGACTCAAGAAGTAAGAAGAGGGAAACCAGGACAACCAGTCGCTTCAAGAACAGGACTTGGATGGGTGCTCCACGGGTCAGACACTGGAGGCGCGAAAGTGGTGCACTTCTTAAACACGTGTCTACATGTCAGCACGCCAGAAGAAGAGATGCATCAAGCCATCAAGGATCACTTCGCAATCGAAGCACTTGGAGTACTACCAAGAAGACCCACTACGGATTCAGAAGGAAGAGCACTCACCATCCTAGAGAAGACCTGCAGAAGACTAGAAGATGGTCGATTTGAAGCTGGACTTCTATGGAAAAATGAAGATGAACAGATGCCTGAAAGCTACACGTCTGCCAAGAACCGATTGTTCAACATTGAAAAGAAGATAGACAAAGACCCTCAGCTGAAGGCAGAATACAATAAGCAGATCCAGCATCTAATCGACAGCAAGTATGCAGAAGAAGCACCTGGTGGACAAGAAGATTCAAAGAAGACATGGTACCTCCCTCATTTCTCCGTGGTACATCCATTGAAGAAGAAAATAAGGATCGTCTTCGACGCTGCAGCCAAGTCTAAAGGGAGAAGCCTCAACGACGCTTTACTACCGGGACCAGACCTACTGCAATCGCTCTTCGGGGTATTACTGAGGTTCCGGCAAGGCCCGTTTGCAGTGGCAGCCGACATAAAGGAAATGTTCCTGCAAGTTCGCATCCGGCCAGAAGATAGAAACAGCTTGAAGTTCCTGTGGCGAGGGGATCGTCGTGACGTAGCACCGAAGGAGTACAGAATGACATCAGTCATCTTCGGCGCGACATCATCTCCTAGCACAGCGATCTACGTGAAGAACCGGAACGCGGCGGACTACAAGAAGCAGTACCCAGAGGCAGCAAAGGCAATCGAGCTGAACCATTACATGGATGACTACCTGCACAGCTTCCATTCAGAAGAGGACTTCAAGAGAATTACAGCGCAGGTGGACTTCATTCACAAAAAGGCGGGCTTCGAACTCCGAGGATGGGCGTCAAACCACTCCGACCTGCTGCAAGACGTGAAGACTGAGTCAGTTGAGAAGACAGAGGTGGACCTTGGTGAGAAGGAAGAGAAGACACTGGGACTACGCTGGTTTACAGAAAGGGACTCCATAGGCTTTAGGGCGAACCTTCGGAACACGCCAGATGAAGTGGCACAAGGACTCAAGGTACCTACGAAGAGAGAAGTCACCAGCGCCGTGATGTCGACCTTCGATCCACTAGGGCTAGCATCACCAATTCTCATCCAAGGCAAAAGGCTGCTCCAGAACATATGGCGAAGTGGCGTCGGTTGGGATGAAGAGATAGAAGAAAAGGAGTACGAGTCATGGAAGACTTACCTGGAGAAGATGAAGCTGCTCCAAGACCTTCAGATCCCGAGATGTCTGGCACCACGTCGCACCGAGGGGGAGCTGCACACGTTCACGGATGCAAGCGAAATGGCGTATGCAGCTACGGTATATTGGAGAACTGAAAATCAAAATGGGACTTATGACGTCAGCTTAGTAGCAGCAAAAGTAAGAGTCGCTCCGTTGAAGCCGGTGTCAATCCCGAGACTCGAGCTGCAAGCGGCCCTCCTAGGAAGCAGATTGGCACACTCGGTCGAGGAAGAAATGGATCTGAAAATAGAAAAGAAGACGTTTTGGACAGACTCCAGTATCGTGCTATCATGGATCAAGACGGACCCGAGAACCTTCAAGACATTCGTGGCTCATCGCTTGGCGGAGATAGAAGATCTCACAAAACCACAGGACTGGAGATGGGTACCGACGGCGCAGAACCCTGCAGATGATGCAACACGTGACGTACCAGAACACTTCGACTGCCAACACCGATGGTACACCGGACCAGGGTTTCTAAGAAGAGATGAAGTTCACTGGCCTGCGGCAAGAACATTCAAGAAAGAAACCACTGGCGAAGAAAAGGCAGCGGACATCGTAGCGACTGCAGGCAGCTCCTATCCATCACCAGATCCCGAAAAGTTCTCGTCGTGGAAAAGACTTTGGCGAGCTACAGCAAGAGTACTGCAGTTCATACAACTCTGCAGAAGAAAGGAAAAGGTCCACGCCAGCAAAGAAGATCCTACCTGGAAAACTACAAAAAGGAATAAGAAAATTGTTGAGAAGCGACATCTGTCTTCAAAAACGTCAGAAAGGAAATACATACCATTGGAAACAAGTCTACTAGAGCAAGCTGAAACGCTGTTGTTAAGAAGAAGTCAAGAGAATGCTTCAAAGAGGACATCAGGTGCCTACAGCAAGGAAAACAATTAGAGGGCAGCAGCAAGTTGAAAAGGCTCGACGTAGTGTTAGAAGAAGGTCTCCTGCGACTGAAAGGAAGAATCGACGCGATACGAGGGGTTACCAGAGACTACAAACGACCCATCGTACTCGACAGCAAGGACAAGACAACACTTCTCATCATAGAAGAATTTCACTGCCGCTTCAATCACGGGAATCACGCGACCGTAATGAACGAAGTAAGACAACGCTTCTGGGTGCTAGGACTGAGGTCAGCGATCAAGACCATTCAACATCAATGCCAGTGGTGCAAAACAAGAAAGGCAAGACCTCAAGAACTACCAGTGGGCAACTTACCTGCTGAGAGGCTGATGCACGGAAACCCTCCATTTACGTGCACGGGAATAGATTACTTCGGCCCTATGACGATCACCGTAGCAAGACGCCATGAGAAGAGATGGGGTGCTCTATTCACATGCTTAACAACACGAGCTGTACACATTGAGCTCACTCCTTCACTCTCCACTGACAGCATGATCATGGCACTACGACGATTCGCCGCGAGAAGGGGAATGCCAAAGATAATCTACACCGACAATGGCACTAACTTCGTTGGCGCCAACAAAGAACTCAAAGAAGCACTAGACACCATGAAGCAAGAAGACCTTATCTCGGAAGCGGAGAAGATCGGTGTGCAGTGGAAGTTCATACCTCCTGGTGCACCAAACATGGGAGGTGCATGGGAGCGTCTGGTGCGATCCATTAAAACCGCACTGGACGCCACGCTCAACGAAAGGCAACCACGAGAGGAGGTACTTCATACCCTCCTGTTAGAGGCCGAGCACATAGTCAACTCTCGGCCCCTCACCCACCTCTCCGAGAACCCTGAAGAAGAAGCACTTACACCGAACCACTTTCTCATCGGGCGATCATGTGGCGCAGCAAGAATCGGCAGCTTCGAGGACAACGAGCTTGTGGGCAGACACACCTGGAAGGCTACGCAGCGACTTGCCGATCACTTCTGGCAACGTTGGCTGAGAGAGTATTTGCCCACTCTACTACCAAGGAAAACCAAAGGAAGAGTCAGCGCCACAGATTTGCAAGTCGGAGACATCGTACTGATCGTCGATCACAGCCTACCAAGATGCATCTGGCCACGCGGAAGAATCCTGCATGTGTATCCTGGACCAGACGGGCGGACCAGAGTCGTCGACGTCGAGACCAGAGGAGGTGTTCTACGGAGGCCCAGTTCGAGAGTGGTGCTGTTGGTGCCGGGAGCGTCGCCGAGTCCAGGAGTTGGTGCAAAGCACGAGGGGGAGAATGTCGGCGACGGAAAACCTATCTTCGAGTAACGTGTGTATTAATATAGGGACAATGTCATTTTAGCGTATTATGAATAATTGTTGTAAATATGAAATCTCATTCTTATTAGATTTATTATGTTAAAATAAGTTCTAATTAGTGTAATAAGGTTAGTTTAGAGTATTTTTTGCTTATTTGAATCATATAAGACTATTTAACATTAATTTGAAAGGAATAGGTACGTAAGTAAAATGTTAGCATATAATTACGTAACTTGAAAATGAGATTTTTTGTTTCTTGCAATAGCATAATAGTTTATGTTTTAAATAATAGATTTTATTATAAAACTTATAATAAAACAAGAATTAGGTCGATAGGACTATCCGTTCAAAAGTTATAAGGGAAAATGTATAGTAAAAATGTAGCAACCTAGAAATTTAGATATTTTTGTTTTAAGACTTTTTTAATTAATTATTATATATTGAATATTATGTTTTAATATTGTATAATAGTATGTAAGGCATGTAAATAAATAAATATGTGTAAGGTGTTTTACTGAAAACATAAAATAAAAGGACTCTCAAGGTTTCGGTTTAGGGAAATTTTATTCGAAAAATGAGCTCAAAGTACGCGGCTCTCTGTAAGGTATTAACGGGCCAAATAAAAGGCGAGCCATTTCTCGATTCGAGTCAGTCGCAAGACAGCCACCGAAGAGGCAACAACTAAAAGGAAAAGGAAGAACCGAAACCAAGAGAGAAAAAAGGAAAAATTGTGTTTTATTTCATCGCCTCTAAGTATAGTCTCCTGTCAACGAAGAAACCCTAGTGGATCGGGACCCAAGCTACGCATTCAGGGGTGCGTGGTGGCGTACATTACCAGCGAACGGACATACTGCCGTGTACGCCAAGAACGTCTGGGAGATTGTCCCAGGTCGACCTCCGGGTACTAGACATACCCTGGTTCTGGTCGTCCGAAACATACAATGTACATATTTTAAAATTATATTTTATTATTATGAAATGAGTAAAATTGCAAGGACGGTAACTTTGCAATCTCCGGTTGGTATAAATTGATGTAGAAATATGCTTAGATAGCAAATGAAATTAGTATTAATGATAAACCAAGTTCCTTTTACTTAATGGCATTCGGTTAACCACCTGTCAAATGCTTACCATTTCGCTGGACAAATCGCACAGACCACCAACTGAGAAAGACTCGTAAACATGCAAATACATAAGTTACAAGATGTTTGCTGATAATAAAATATCGGTACCTCGGTGTAACAAAGGATTGGAATAAACAAAAAAGTATATAAAGTAATCTTATTTCTTCAAGTGCAGGCAGCAGAGAGAGAGAGAGAGTATTTATGTTCCTACATATGTCAAACTAAACAGAAATTGTCACGGGTATTATTTTTGTATTGAAGTATAATATTAGTTTGTTAATATTAAAATAAACTATCTACTACGTCCTGACAGGCCCTGTGTAATAAATAATATTTCTACATTAAAACGCGTAGCCCTCAATAAACTTGTACTGAGAATATAAATTCCATTACCATCGGTGTAAAGGGATCTTATGTCCATTCAAAGGCTTCGAGATTGAACATCAATTTAAACTGACATAAGATTTATAAGAAAAAATATTGCTAGTAGTAAATCATGCAGATATAAATGAGAAGAATGCAAGTCCCGTTCCCCAGGAAGCGGTACAAGTCCAGCATCCCGCAATCTTCGGGATTATAACACTATTCCGCGATTTCGATGAGTTAAGAATTCGAAATTGAAGCGTGCTGACGGAATATTAACAACATGATATTGATAGTATTTTACAGTAGAGGCACTAATATAGTGATTGAATTGCGGGTGTAGTTTGGTGATACTATATATTATTTTTTTCGTTTTATGATTATGGAGAAATAACCAATTAGAATTGATGTCATCGCAATTTATGAAGAAAAAAATTAAATATCTTATATATTTTGGTAAAAAAATCAGTGGGCACTAAGTTTATATGATTTACGCGAGATAAAAGTTTCAAAGCACTTTCTCTGCGTAATTGGACAGAGTTTTGGTTGTTATAACAACTTTATTAGGTGGGCGAATTGCCGCAGGTGTAGCCTACGTGCTTTTCTACTTACATAATAGAATCTGGAAACTTAGTAGCACTTGTAATTCTTAGTATTGTTCTATAATACATTATACCTACATGTTAATTGATAATTCATAATTGTACAATTCATTGTTATAATTAAAACTAACTAACAGTTTATATGTCTAATAATAATATAGAGCAAATTTTTAACCAATAAACTATATAAAAGTGAGTACGGTCAAGAAGGAAAAATATTTAATCTTCTGTATAAACTTTTCCTGCCAGTCCTGGTTTTGATTGTTTTTAAATAATTTTTATGAAAAGAATATTATATCTAAAATATTTTTTATATTTAGATATTTATTATTTACTAAAATATTTATTATACAAAACATGCGAATTGTAAATGTGTACTATTTACTCGATAGAAGTCGTTAAATGGTTGTGTACATGGCAAGGGTGGCAATGCACTGTTTACATATACGACTGTGTCGCACCAGTGTCTACGCACGTGTTCGCGTAGCACGTGTAAGGTTGACAAAAAATATTACTTCTCGAAACACCTTTGGATGTGGATGTCAAGTATTGAGCATAAAAAGTGATGGCCCTATTCTACTATTATTAAATTATTTGCAACTGCCATTAATTTCTGTGTAGAGACAAAAAAAAACAAGAAAAAATAATCGTGATAATTCAATATAACGGATAATTTTATCCACATCAATAATAAACATCAATAAGTTATTAAGGGTCAACTCGATGAATCTTAATTATTTCAACCGGTTCTTATGGTGTTTTGAAATAAAATAATAAAAACATATTAAATATGTAAATTTGTTAACACACCATATATAAACAACTCTATAAAATGTTTAGATCTTAAAAAAACAGCATTGAAGTTTTACTTTATGCAATAAATTTTTCCTTAGCTTAGTTATGCAACTATGCATATTAAAATTAAATTCTCGAGAACGGAAAAGTTTGGGTGTTCTCAGAAATTAAAAAGTTATAAAACAAAATTGCCATATAATAAACCACGTCTACAGAAATGACCGTTGTTGAGTATGAGTCAGGCTCAGCAGGATAAACCGCTTGCGTTCAATATACGAGCATGTAAATGCTCGAACGGGTATTGAAAAGTCGATATAAATTACATTAGCGATCGAATTCCCGCCGTTGAAAGACGAAATAAATATATCACAAGCGAGCAATTACTTCGATAAATCTATTGTTTCTTAATTAATAAGTTTATATAGCTAATTTAAATGTTTAATAAACAAAATAAAAAAAAGATAAGCCATTATTTCATATAATTAAAAAAAACCAGAGATTGCACAAATCTCATTATTTTTTGTGTGCAAAAAATATAACAAAAGTATTGTTCTTGATTACTATGTAATAGTTTTAGTTCTGAATTTCAAAACATTTCTTCTAAAAACAAAATACTGCTCGTAATTGATACCTGCACTATAAAAATGAGCGGCGATCGCCTTTCAGACGTTGCATCACCCATTCTGTGTGTAGACATCTAGGTATATTTCTATTTTAATAAGAAAAATGATTCTAATACTCGTATATCTTTTTAACTGGTTGTACTTAAAACGTCATAACACATTTACAAAACATAAAGAGGTTGGTTGTCAAGTGTCAAAGAGCACGTTAGCTTCAAATTCTATGTCAGCATACAATGAGGTAATGTAGATGCGTATACGCATTAAGAGCGCGGGTGCCGGGTGTAATAACCTCAGTATGCATCGCGTGCGGAGCTGGAGGGAGGCAAGCTCGGGTGCGAGTGCAAATTCCACGGCCCGCCAAGGAGGACGGGTCTCTCGTGCAAGACATCGCGCCTTTAACACTACGGTCACAAGTTACCACGGTACGTCGAGGTATCTCAAGTATGCAACATATCAAGCTAATTTATAAAGAAACCTTTCCTCGTATTCTTGCTTAAGTATACATTTTATATATTTTGCAATTATAAAATAAAAAAATAACGTA
This sequence comes from Brenthis ino, assembly GCA_921882275.1. NCBI lineage: Eukaryota > Metazoa > Arthropoda > Insecta > Lepidoptera > Nymphalidae > Brenthis > Brenthis ino. The sequence continues at coordinate 22,138,624 of OV170225.1, read as the reverse complement.
AATTATCCTGTTTTATCTAGGTACATGCTAGTATGCTATGACTATAACAGTCAAACATTGTTTTGAATTTTTACTGTGTTGACCGATAATATAAATAGAACACATGGCATAAAATTCAGCGTAAAATATGAAGTTTATTTGTAAATCACCCTAAATATTGATTATGACTTATATGAGAGCCTAATTGAAAAAAATGGCTTTTTCATGAAAAAACAGTAGCATTCTTAAACAACACTAAACTCATTTAGTGTCGTAATTGTCAATTATTTAAAAACACCTGTCGTAATCTAAAATATGTCTAGTAATTATCAAACAACACCACACAATAAATAAGTACATAATATAGACTTAACGACAGCTGTATCTACCGAATGGTACATGTCTATATGCCAGGTGAGACCATTCAACTGGTTCGACTACTATAAATGTAACTTGAGACAAAAAATCTCAATGAAATCGTCATTTACTCGTCATTTACTTACTAGACTACAACAATGACATTGAAGCGACAATGAAAAATTAATAAGATGATGAAAAAGTGTAAATGTAAGTTTGGCTTGCTTCTAGAAAATTTATAGTTATTTATAACCCATACAAACTACAGCATCTGCAGAATATAAGCATCTGTGCTACTGTTATAGAGACAGGGGAACTTAGAAATTTCTAAAAAAGCTAATTTGATATATTTTTTTAAATACTGCGAAGATTTTATATTGTTATTCTAGGTACCCTACAATAAGCTCTATATTTAGTATACATAGTCAAAATAATGTATATTACAATTTTATATTACTTGATTTAACATTATATTTGATTTACTAAATAATTGTATGCTCGGAAATACTATATAATGATAAATGATATTAGAATCATGGCCTTCCAATATCACTTACCCTTTTAGTTTTGTGTTTAATTTTCATTACAAGATTCTAATATAAATGCAATGAACAAAAGTAAAATTTTGAAAATTCGAGTGGTAAAACCTGGTGATAACATTATAGTAGCGCAGACTCTACCTTCCTTTTGGTTCACTTCGTACTCATTGCTTCTATTGAAAGCAATTCACTTTATCTTAGACTGTCAGTTGCGTCGAAATTAAACAAACGTATTGGCATTAATATTTAAGGTTACCGTAAGTAGGACAGAGTACAGCGTTATTAATTACCGACATACTAGCAAACAAGTTTGGCTCTTTCGAGGGCTGTTAGCTTTTAAAAATATTTTATTCATTCCATTGATTATGCTTTTATTGCGCGATTTAGGTAAAAAAAAATGTTATTTTATCTATAGATATATGTATATAAATATATTATTTCATTAGTAAGTCAAGTTGGATTTAATTAATTTTTTGTTGTTAATTTCTTTCAACAAAATTATTCAGTCTTAGTAATAATAAAATTAAATTATTCGTTCCGTACGTACGTCTTAAGACATTTAAAAACTTGATGATGGACAGCCCTTGATTTTAACTGACGTACTAATATCTTCGCAATTCAATCTTGCATCAATCAAATACAATCACAATAAGCGGTTTTTTTATAAACCTATACTAAGTTTTTGAAAGTATTCCTATAAATTCATAATTTTCAAGGCATATATTTTTGCAATGAATTTTATTTCATAGTAGTATTATTATTTATAATAAGGTATTCAAAAAACTGAATTTGTTTATCCTTTTTCTACACCTAGTAAGGGCGGACATTATATTTTAAGAAATATGGGCCTATAATGTATATAAAATCGATTTTTTTACATCAATTGCCTATAACTTTTGTTTACGTAAATTCTAAATTATCCTAATCTAAAAACACTTATTTTAAATAACTAAAAACCTATAAAAAAAAGATATATTTAAATTTTTAAATCACTTTTAACAACGATAAGTTACATCGCGTATACCTAGCATTTATAACGTGGCATATTATCAATTCCGAGTCAAGGTTTCATACATTCATGGTTATATAGCTGAGGACTATTCACTGCAAACCATTTTACGGTGTTCCAAACCCATATATTTATTTAACTATGTGTTACCAATAAGCACTAAGTAATTATACTGCGCAAATATTAATCACAATAGCGTAATGCAAAACAGTCATCACTTTGTGAAGATAAATCTTCTGTATCGTTCTATACTTCTGGATCGTTATAATGATTAATGGATAACATAATTTAATTTATAGTATCATTAAATGACTAACATAATGTCTCAAAGTCTGATTAAAACACCCCTTTATGGATTCCTATAAATTTACTTTCTAGAAATTGATTTAAAATTAATTATTTTTCATAATATAATGTATTAACTTATCATTATTTATAGAATTTATTTCTAACTAATGACTTATTACCTATTTTTTTTCCAAAATAAAACTAACCTAAGTTACTCCTTATAACATCAGCTATTTGCCAGTGATAGTCACGTCAAAATCGGTCTAGCGGTTTCGAAGATTAGGCGGAACAAACAGACAGGCAAAAATGCTAAAATTATGTTTTTCTTATAAGTACCGTATATAATGTCATATGCATTTAGTAATAAGCTTTTGATTCGACATTAAAAGCAGACACCTTAATTTTATTTATCTATATAATATACATTGTGAATTTAGGTTTTTTAACCACTACACTAATTCACTTGTAGGTTTTTTTGTTTGATTAGGTTTGTTGTAGAGACGATTGCTGTACAGTTTTAGTTAGTGTTTTAAATATTCCAACCAATTTTATTTTTGTATTTAGCTGTCGGTTAATTGATCTTAGTTTAGTGATAATACCGTTACTTAAGTTGGCACACCAGGAAAATAACTTTCGGAATGTTTTTTTCTGTATAAGTAGCTTACCAAATATACAATATAATTAGTTAATAAATATTAAAAACTGTACTTAGATTATTTATTCTTTATGTATAAAGAATAAAGAAATACAGATTATGTTTCGGGATTTAGTAATTTGTTTTATTATTTAAATTATCAGATACTTTGTCTCTAAGATTAATAGTAATTTAAAAAATAACATATAATTTATAACTTTAATTTAACGCAATTTTTTATAAGACTAATTCGGACTAATCTTTTAAAACCATATATGGAGTAGAGACCGTGAGTATAATTCACGCAATACAAATACTATACAGACCTGTACAAGCAAAATAAAAATTAAGAAAAAGGTCGACATTTTTGCTACGACAACATTGCACAATAATGGCAGGTGTTCCATTTTTATTGACATTTAATGCTGATATTATCATGTCTAAAACACACATACAAAGAGCCTTTTCAAATTGATATCCATCAAAACTAGCTAAAAAATGAGGAGCGCCTAGCACGTACATATGTAATAATCAGTCGATTCAGGTACAGGTAAGTTTTATAAGAGCTTCTTTAAAGCAGATGTTCCCATTCGATGCGACAGACAAAAGGCGTTAACGCGTTGAGATGGTTCACAATGCGGCAAACAGATGCGCAGCCCGACGTGGCATTTGTCTGTAAATCACATGGGCAAATAGCACGCACACTGAGCCTACAGCCGTGGCCACGCGGCGCCGGTGTGTGAGTAGCTCCAGTCAAGGCTGCGTGTACCTGCCCCTACCTGCCTATCGCATTCTTGCTCTATCTGCGGAATATCAGAGGTTCGCGTGTGTCGTAACGGTTCAAGCTTCTCAGGCTTGTCTTATATCAAAGTTTGACGCTTTCAATGATTGACAACGTAATTACAAATGCAAAAAACTATTTCTTTAGTAACCTCGCATGTTTTTGACAGTGTTTTGAAATAACTGTGCGCATATCTATACATATAATAAAATTGTAACTAAGCCGAATACACATTTAATGTTTTTTGGAAAATCTCATTGAAATAGATATTATTATCGATACAGAGGCCGAATCTATAGTTTTTAGAATTTTTGTCTGTCTGCCTGTTACCGCATCACAGGAAAACCACTGGAGGGATTTTGATGAAATTTGGTATGGTGATAGCTGGTTATCCAAGTCAACATATAGGATACTCTTTATCGCGGAAAAATGTCTTATTTCTGAGAAAAAATACAAAAACTGCAATGTAAGAGTATACTAATATTTAAAATCTAAGAATTTGGTTTTTGGTCATCTGAACGCGGGCGCAGCCGCGGGCAATGCTAGTATGTATATAAGACAAGATGTTTTAGTTTTAAACTTAAGGAGGTGGACATTTATATGACACGTGAAACATAAAAACAAAATTTAAGTAGTTTATCAGATATTTTAGAAATCGAAAACACAGAATGTCATGCGTAGCTTGTATTTTTGCTGACTTTAACATCGTAAAAAATTTTTAATCGCGTTTCAATACGTAATATCTAGGTCATGGACTATTCAATCTGCAATGGCGCTCAATCCTTCCTAGGAAATAGAGATCAAAATTAACATTGCAAATTTTATATGTTTCCGATTTCATTTTATATTGAAACCAATTTGTGGTTTCTATTGGAGGTGCCTACGAATAGATATCAGTTTCAATGTATAACAGAGGCATAGACAAAGTATATCTTACATAGAAGTCCGGATACGCATTTGTCTATAAGTATACATTATAATACATTATACAATTATTATTCAATAATACTTGTTCGTATAGTTCATATTACGATATCTACAATGTTTAAAAGTGATTCTAACCGTACTCGTGCACCTTGAATCTAAATCTCAAATTGCATTATGATTCAGCTGTGTCAGAAATTCCACGAGTCACGCCGCTGAATGTCGATTCCCTTGTATTGTTTGTATTATTATTATTTACAACATACATACAACAACTAATATCATGTCATAGTTCAAAGCAAACTACGATTTTATTTTGCAATATTATTACAGAAAGAGGCTTGCTTACTCTTTGTGGATGAAGTAATAATTTAAATTTATTTTTACTGAGTGAAAAACAAGAATTTTATGTTCATTTTAATGTATGAAAGTTTATGAAATTATTAGCGAAGCTTTTAAAAATAAAATGTTTGTTTTTGTAATTTTGTTGTCCGTCTTGGATCTTAGCCATACACATTTCGCCAACAATGCTATTAATAACACTCACCTCTTTGAGACCGTCGAGTCTTCCTAGGGATTTAGATTGTCGTAGTGGCAAGAAAGCTTTGAGGGCGTCCATGCGTGATGTTCGCTCCGGTTCGTTATTGGTAACAGTCGTGAGATCAGCGCAGGATAAGCGCGCCTTGCGTCGTTTATCCAGCAGATGCTTGGCCGTCCTCGAGCGGCGCTGCACTGGGGCAGCCTCCTCCTCCGGCTCGCTGCATACTTCCCGAGCTGCGTGCACCGTGTGCCGCCGCCTCGACACGGGCGGCGACGTCAACCGCGACACCAAAGACTCAAACATTGCACTAGCCGCTATGATATTTTGAAGACCAATCAGGCGGGATGCTCACATCACGTTCACTAAAACCCATTTTTCGTTGTGTTCTCTATCTCGGGTCGCCAAAGCCTACAACCAAATAAAGCCATTTCACAATAACATCGCTTTTGAACTCTGAGCGGTGAATCTCGAAGCCTCAAACATTAATCACTGTAGATACAGTTCGGATCGTTGACCGTTCGATGTCACTATTGTCATTGAACTAATTTTTCATGAGCTCACTCGATATGGTTTATTTGGAATTCATTCACACAGAATTCATACCGTGACGGACAATACGCAATTCCGGAAGTGACAGAATACGACCGCGCACTAGGGCCACACATTTTTATAAATAATTTAGCAACAAACGCCAACGAAACTTTTTAACAATAAAGATTGTTTTTCACACGTTTAGAGAGAACGCTCGATAGGTTTGTTAGCCTGGTTACCGCGTTTTGTAATTAAGAGAGACTGGGACCGGGTCCTAATGTGAGCGTCTCACAGCTCGGGCGGGGCACGGTGTTGGAAAGTGTGCCATCTCACACAAAACATTGCTATGGCACCTTGCCACGCACCACCCGTCAAAATAGAATCACACAAGGTCAATCACTGATAGTGAAAATAGAAACAATTTCAATGTTAATTCCTGGTAATAGCAGACAATTGGAGTCAAGTACGACACGTGGCAAACAGTAAAATAGAATAGAAAATAGATAAAAAGCTTTATTTGATAACTATCACGTGAAATAAAGTTTTGTGTAGGAGGTTATGAATGAGTTTTAGAATATTTAAATACTCTCATATGGAACAGGCCAGCAAATCAATACTCTGGCTTTTTCTACACTATTTTTTATTTAAAAACATGTCTAAACTATCTAATTATGGCGACAGTTCACACGAAATTGAAATGACCGCGTTCCACTTTGTTTATTACATTTAAAAAGTATTGGGAAATTTTAAAAGAAAAAGTAATGGTGTAGTTACAAACTTTATGGTTTAGATACGTTTACCTTTTTTAATGAATTTGTTTATATTTATCATAACTAATAAATTCTGACAACTTGTTTCATATATATTTAGCTTGGAACATTTCTTTAGAAATTGTTCATTGGAGTTAACTTCTAAAACACAGTGCATCAGCTTTAAAATAAGTCGCACGATTTTATGTAATGAATTTGTCAGTACCTACGTGATTACGAAACGTACACCTGTGTCAAGAGAATTAATCTTATTGAAGTGACGATTGTGACTGCTTTCAAATATAGCAAGGTTAAAAAATAAAATGCAATAAGGTGCTCGTGCTCTACTCATATACAAATACATAATATCATATTACAACTCTCTTTTATATAAATGTGCTATATGTATTATGTATACAAAACGATATAAATATATAGATTATATACATATATAAATAATTAAATTATACATATGCACATTTCTTGTACATAACATATTATCATGTTATGATCACAACACGGTAATTTATAAATGACAATCGCCCCTCGTATAGGTGTTGTAGTAGCGGCCCCTGAGGGCTGTAGCTTCGGTCGGTGGCTGTCGTTTGTGGAGCACGGCTCAGCTAATAAAACGGTTACTCCTAAGCTAGCCTGCGACGTCGACGCAAACCGGTACGCCGACCAGTCTGCCGCCCCCCGCGCACGCTCACTCCGCACGCTTCTAAAATACACGCATCCACATCACCTTATCAAGAGAGCTATTGCGGCTAAGCTTGTTGTCTGTTCGCTATCCTATTTCATAGCCCGCTCGAACTTGAGATAGGCTGTATCGAATTCATCGTTGGGAGCGAACCCAAGCTAAACTGGCAATATGATATTATGCGACCAGTGATCCGACTAACCGCAGTTTAGATTTCATTAAATAAAAATAGTAGCCAACATAATTTCGAATGTAATGTGAGTTTTAAGGGCATGATGTCGGTTATGATTCGTTACGGTTCGCATTGTTGTGATGCAACTGATCGTTTACGAGCGTAGAGAAGACATCTCATGTAGCGTGAAAACAATTGGCGAAAGTCTGGTATACTAAGTTAACCAATAAGCGAACAGTGACAAAGGCACAGATTAGAAAGTGTCGTGTGTTGTGTATTACAAAGCCTGTAATACGGTGTACGCACACGCTCTGATTGGCGTCCTATCTGTAAATCTGTCACAGCGGCGTCCATAGTACACCATGGCGGCGCGGTGGTGAGGCACGGCCACACTGCAAACAACGTGCTGAAAGCACGCGCCGCCTAAATTAGGCCACGTTCAACAAGAAAGGGCTCTCTGCTATAAGCGTGCTGGTTACGAGACAAATTACTTTGTAGACCAAGAAAACTAAAACCAAAGTACAAGAAATTTATTCTTTTCTGTTTTGTATAAGTTATGCCGTATTAATATTAAGAAGGCTGTGGCATTATCACTATTTAACATATTAGTGAAATATAAAATTAGGTCAGCAATTATGTTATCGTATAATTGGGCCGTTACATAATACATTTGTCTTGCAGGGGATCTAGACATATCAAAACATGACACTATTTTGACAGTTACTAGTTTAGGTACAATACATCAGTGATAAATTATTCATTATAATCTACGATGACCTATTCTTTACAGGTACGGAAATAGAGAGATTAGGAGGTCAGACGGTGACCTTGGTTGAAAGTGTGTCGGTCGTGAGATGGGCTATCGGGTGTCGCTGAGGCAGACGTCACGCTTCAAACCCCAGACCGTGCCCACGTCGCTTTAATCATTTTAAAAAAATGTATAGCTTTCTAAGTTAAGATTCATTTTTCTCGCATAAATTACTACTAATAAACATTTGTTTATTACGCAACAGAGCAACTTTTTACTTTTTATCCTGGTACACCAAGAAGTTTTCGTGGGTCTTTAGTCTACAGCAGAATTTACTCTGAGGCGAATATGAGCAAAGCCAAGATTTTACTATAAAGAATGTTCTTTCTATAAAAGAAACATTTCTAAAAATATTACAATGTTAATGTAAAAACAGTAAGTATGCGAAAGGGTGTATGATCGACGAAGTAAGAAAAAAAAGATATTACAAAAAATCCTGTCTACTGGGCACGAAATCGTTTACCCTATCTCTAATGACAAGACGTGAGTGAAAGCCAAGGCCAAAAATTTATCGTTCGTTACGTGAAAATATTTCAAATAAACATTACAATTATTATAATAGACAAATAAAACTAGTACCAAAGACGGTTCGAGTGCATATTCAATAGTTTGGTCCTTATATCCTTATAAGCGACACTATCGACTGCGATATGCTCAGCCTTATTCTTTAAAAAAGCGGCGAGTTCGATTTACTAGCAAAATGAATGTTAATACTATTCATAGCATTTTAGATTTTACAAAAGTCTTACGGTAACTTTTTTGAGCATTAATTTCAGTTTTCCCTATATCTTCCTATTTCGCTGATCACGAATTTTCAAATGAAATACCTACACCTTATGTATGTGTATATTACTAAGTATATGTGGCTATTTTAGTGTCTTGAAGAGATAGCTCACGTGATTGCTCTTTGCCGTATGTTTACATTTGCTTCAGTTATGTAAACAACTCGTCAGATCGGTTTATAGAGTGTCAAACGTTAAGAAAATTGTGTCGATGGAGTGGTCTTGGAAACTATGTCTTTAAAATAAAGGTTAAACGCCGTTATATGGCCCTTAGTTAATAAGTGTTTATATTTAGACACATGTGGCAATTGCGTGACAAAGGTATTTAAATGTTTCTAACTGTTGCCTCTCGGAGCGCGGCAATGCGGTCGCTGCCTCTGCCGACCGCACTTGACTACATCAAACCTCTGTACAGATACTTAAATGAATTCAGAATACTCTTATGTAATTATTTACCTTTGATTAGCTTACTGTAAATATTATTCACGAACATGAAATGAAATAATTAAAATTTCTCAGAACTACCGAATATAACGGGAAATATGTATGTTTTAATGTTTAATAGATATATTTTGTTAAAAAAGATATTCATATTTTCTATTATGTATGTATATTAGTATATTTGCACAAAATTCCATAAAATATCGTATTCTTCAAAAATGCCTTATATCATCAAATACAGGTTGTTTTCTGGTCATGGCCTAAAAAGAGTATTTACCTCTGTGAGTACTCACTCGAACGTGTTTGATCTATTAGTTATAGGTGCTAATAGTTCAATAAATAACATATGATATATAACAAGATAATTTGTTCATGAAAAAGATTTTTAACCCCCCTTTTAATGCTTATTATATTGATATAATGTCGAAAGGAGACACGAATGGCAACCCGAAGTTATAGGGAGAGCTATTTAAAATATTTTTAGAAACGTTATTTTCACAATTGTTACTTTACACTTAACTCAAATTGTATTACTGAATTTATTCCATCTTCATTTTTATTACGCACTAAAGGTCAAAATTGTCTCGATGAAATACTGTTTATTTAATTACTTAAAACGCATTCAAATGAACACAATAAAATGTTTGTAATTGATTGTTTTCTGTTGATGTTTAAAGGTATCAACTACTTTCTCTGTGCTGATCGTTTCTGCCCGCGTGTTGTTTATTTGTTACGGTCAGTTAACCTGTTCTATTTGTCAGATGTACTAAAATATTTTTTATTACAAATAATATGTAGTTCCCACATTGTATTAAATGTATTCAATTAAATATTGCCATAGATCATATAATACTATACTAGTAAATGAAAAGTAGCAAAATTGTTGATTTTAATCTATATTTTTATATAAAGAGGCAGAGTTTGTTTGTTTGAACGCGCCAATCTCAGGAACTAGTAATCCGATTTGAAAAATTCTTTTTGCATTAGGTAGCCCGTTTATTGAGGAAGCTATAGGCTAATTTATCATATAACATATAGGCTGTCTAATCGTATAATCTTCATTTTGAAGAGAATCATTAGAGCGTAATTTATAATGTATGAAGATTATTATTTTAATTATAAGAACTTCTTTAGACAAATATTTGGAGCATATATTTATAATTTATTAAAGTTCATTAACTGTCCAACCTTTTGGACAGCACAAATAAAGCTTTATGTTCTCTTTAGGGCAGCAATAAAAATTCTTTCTACTGGTTTTAAAAGCATTGTAAAGCTAAGGAACTGTCACGAGATTTTAATCCGTTTGAAGTCACCAAGACATTGTAAACAATGCTGGAACCTTTTAAAAAACCTTTAAATAGCCTGCTTGATGTTTAATATTCTCATTTACACTTTTTATTAGTACGTATTTCCAAACATACCACAGTGGAGCCCGGTTTCGTAACAAGGCTTGTCGCAAGTGATAAAATTGAGCTAACAATATTTATTTTCAGATAAGTAGTGGAAGACGCGTACAATTTGATAATAATTACTTAAAGTAATTATCTTATCTAGCACCATTAGGTCCACACTTTAAAACGGTTAGAACATTTAGGTCAGTTTTAAGTGGCTTTTTAAAAACGTCGCAACATCAAAAAGTCTTCTCTAAACTCAGAAAACCATGAAAATTATTAAGGGTATTTATTTATCTTTCTTAAAGCATGAACAACTAATGAAATTTAGTTTTGTTTAATTCTTATAAATACACATAATAGTAAATACATACCTTAATTTATTATAAATATAAAATACCATTTAACCTCATTTTTTATTTTATAATATGTTACAACAGATTTCAATGCTTCATTATTATCATAAAATATAATAAAATTCTAACTGAGTCGAACCTGTACATTAAATATTTTTTGGAAAATCTTATTGAAATAGTCATTATTATCGATACAGAGGCCGAATCTATAGTTTTCAGATTTTTTTGGCTGTCTGTCTGTCTGTGACCGCATCACAAGAAAACCACGGGACAGATTTTGATGAAATTTGGTATGATAGGATACTTTTTACTGCAGGAAAATATCTTATCTCTGAGAAATCTATACTAAACGTTAAAACGTAACTAGGGACAAATCTGAGCGGAGCGAGGGAGAGTCGTTGGTAATTTAACTAAAAGTTGCATACATGACATATCAGTAGATAATGTTGATTTTAATTAAAAAAAACCATTTTTGCTTGAAAAAACAAACAATTTCTGTGTGAGTTTGTATTTTTTTTGTTCAAATAGGATCATATACTGTTTTGCAAATTATGTAAATCGTGGGATATTTTCTACCATTTCATTGTGGTATGAGACCTATGAAAGTTTGGTGATTATAGGTACATATGTATATACAGATTATAGTATTTATTATTAAGTAATAATCGGATTTTAAATATACCTTTCATTATTGTATTGATATTCTTACAATGCTAAAAAATCTTTTGTTTCGACATCCCACGCTATGTACACAAATTCTAGTTTATTTTTTTATATTGACCACAATATCTAAGAATATTTCTTAAGAAATTTATAATACCATTTTTTTATTGTTTTACTATCATAAAAGATGTTTAATTTGTAGAAATGTAACGGACACCATAGTATTTATTCATCAGCTTAGTTATATGTAAACGGAAGCCCTACGCTATCTACTCACCCTGTACAGGGTCTATGCTAATCTATTTATTTGCATTTGTGTATATTTTACTAAACAGCAAATGCATCAGTACACATTCCACAAAATTACATTAATATTATGTGAAATAATTGACATTTCTATGAAGGTATTTCCATTGTTCTAATTGCTTTAATTACGTATTATAATTAATTATCATTAATGTATTGAAAATATGAATGAAATCTTCCAATCAATATAATTAAATTGTAACGCCTCAAGTCATTAATAAATATAGAGCGTTTTTTACTTATATATCCATGATCTCTCACACAGAAAGATTTATAGAACATGAATACTAAGCAGGATCTTAATAAAAAATTCTACTCAACAAATAGAGCGTTTTGACAAACTTTCGTAATTCATTAATAACGTTAAATCCACAGTTTAAATTTTACGTATAAATTTGAAAATACGAAAATTATTATGGCATATTTTTGTTTCACAGTGAAATCGTTAGAATAGATAATAATAGCTAACACATAGTAGAGCTTTACAAAATAGAAGCCAACTGAATTTGCTCTACTAGTTTTGTGACTATAACATTAGTGTGGTAAAGTTCTTAATGTTTCCATGTCTTGTACAGTACTATAGGGAAAACGAAAGCGAAACTTTAGTGCAACAAGTGTCAAGCTGGTAATGAGGTCATAATCAGCCTTTCCGGCGTCGCATCCGGCGCTTTCTTCGTGCACTTGCTTCAAAAGAAGTTTTTGATCTAAAATAGGACTTGTTTATTTGCAATTATTTAATTGCTATACGTGCATAAGTATACGACTATAAAATTAACTGTATTATTAAAACTGGCACCATTCTATATCTGGAACAAAAACAGTAGTCTAATAGTAATAAAGATACCCAGTGTAATTACAAATTTGTTACTTCGCATTAAATTTTACAAGGAAATAAATCAAAATTGCTGTTTTTACTTTGGAAATCAAATGATATTTTATTACTTCTCCATTACCATGCATTTAAATTGACGCATATTGTTGTCGAAATATTTGCGTATAACCTTTTGATACCGGTTTTGAGTTGTTCTGACTTGTGTTGTAAGTCAAAAATATTTTCATTCTTTTAGGTACACTAAAAGTTGACTACAAACCTGTCTAATATATCACGCAAAGCGCGCTCCTGATGACGATAATAATATACTAGGAATCATTTTAAGTTTAAACGTGCATAGTATTAAGATAAATTATAATGTTGTTCGTTTATGAGCTCTCGCTTCTAGTGGAATTCCGATAACTTTTCCTTAGTCATCTATAAATTTAAATCTAGCTCTACTTTGACTTAAATAATTTATTCATTTCATCTTGAATGAATATATTATCTTAATTTGTCCTAAAATAAATACATACAACTATATTCTTTCCCTTCTATTTCTATATACCTTATATTATATTATGCTTAAATATGTATATGCCATGAAACATTTCAATGTATTTAAATATAATGTGTGTGTTGTATGTATTCATGTATTTAAATGTTCTGTACCACAAATAAAAAAAAACGATCAAGTGCGAGTCGAACTCACACACGAAGGGTTCCGTACCATAATCGATTTTTTTTATTTGCGTGGCCGCCTTTTTGAAATTCGACATCTTGGTTTATATTGTTGTTATAGTGGCAATAAAAATACACACTCTGTAAAAATTTTAACTCTACCTATTACGGTTCATGAAATACGGCCCTCTGACAGAAAGATGGACAGGCGGGTGGACGGATGCACGGACGGACAGCGGACGCTTAGTAATACGCTTAGGGTTCCGTTAGCGCCCTTCGGATACGGAACCCTAAGGAACCCTAAAAACGAAATACTTATAAGATCACTCGTGTGTCAAAAAGTTGGGTAGGTACGTAATGTACGTATAGCGTTAATAAACTATTTTTGATTTTCAAGAAATAAACTTAATTAAATGCATCATGTAACTTATTATGAAGAACACAAATATACATATATATGTTCCTATAATTTAAAATCGTGCATGGTCCCTAACTTTTCTCTGACAAATCTGATACCGAAAAATAAGGCAGAATAGATACACAATACAGAGCTTCACTCATTGTTCACTAAAGTTTTAAGGAAACTGCTGAGTTTGTTTTTGTTCGGGCGTACGTACTGTGCGAATTTTATACAATTTTCATCAATAAAAAGATAGATTATCTAAGCAGGTTATAAGCTATAACTGACATTTATAATCATCAAAGCAAGCTAACCGGTATGATAATATTTGTGAATTAAGTAATTCAAAAAATGTCCTGAATTTTAAGATAATTGTTAATATTATAAATGCGAAGGGCATCGAGCGTCACTAGTGATCTAGAAAATCATAATGTAAATCCAATTCAGACTTGTTCAATTTATTTATTTATTTATTTATTTATTTATTTATTAGCTTTTCAAGGGAAAATAAACAGTAAAATGTCAGTATAAAACCTATTTAAACAAAGTTTTAAGCTGTGGTTAGCATTTAGATGAATCATAGGGCTACTAATGTTACTTTTTACCCTAGGAATGGATCCGGTTCCCGAGGGATACAATCCATCATCGAATTCAACGCGGGCATACCAGAGGCCTATAATTATGAATAATTTATTTTTTGTTTGTACTATTATGTAAAAAAACAGGAGTTTGTTTCTCATTAAAGTACATGTGTTATATTTATTAGATTCTTTCTAAAAAGCTATTTTTTGCGTTATTTTTTAATTTCAGTAGATTTTTACGGGTAACAAGGTATCCATGTATGATACTATTAAAAAAATAGTACCATAAACCATTTTTGGTACAATTTTTTTAATAGTATCGTACCTACATGGATACGATTTTTTTTTCAAAAAAATTTCCGCAATGTCCAAATTCCTTAACGGTTAATTAGTATTCAAATCTGCCCGCCAAATTGACTTCTGCACGTTGAATTTACCATTTATCCGTTACAACGTTGACCGAGATAAAAATCTATACTTGAAACGTTAAATAAACGGAATAACTTTAACCGATTTGAATTATAATGTTCTTATTTTCATACGAATCCGAAATAATATTATTGTAAAATGTATATATTACTAATAAAATAATATTTAATGTAATATTATTAACTAGACATACTACATTAAACACTATCACATCGAGCTCTCATGAAAAAAATAGTGTAAGTATTTATCTAAATGACCATAAATAATAGGATAAAACTTAAAATTCTATTTTAGTTAACGGAACATATCAGACGTGCACAATGAGGCCCGCAAAGATTCACCACCCGTCGAGTAATAACAATTTAATTCGTTACTTAATTACTAGTCTGTTATTTACCGTGAGTTACAGAACATTGCCAAGTTCCGCAGATTGCAGTAATAGCTTCAAGTATTGCAATTTTTCTCAAACCAAATAGTCACTCACACACGATCGCGGCATACAGCCTATCGATGCACGCAATCCAAAACAAAAAATAACACGGTTTCTACACTGGGTCTGATTATTGATTATACAGTATCAGTATATGTCACCACAACTCAAATAAAATGTCAATTTCAGTACAGATCACTTGAATGTTTCAAAAACGGTTATTTTCGATACGAAAAAGTTTGTTGACAGATAACTTGCGCAGACGAACAAGCAAGACGTTCACGCCACTCTCGCGCATACTTCGGTGTGAAGTCGGCTGCGGACAGCGCGCCGCTCGGCGCTTCTCGGTAGCGCTCGGCATCACTCGAGAGGAATGCGCGGCACGCTAACTGAGCTAGAGGCTACGAGTGCCGGTGGGTACTGATTCCGATCTACGTGGCGTCTGCTTCACATCACATACTTAAAATATAATTAAATTGCAACGATCGCTATAACTACGCTATAATGTACGGAGATCAGGTTCTGTCCAAAGTCGGCATTAAGTCAACGGCAAAGTACAGTTAGGTGCAGGCGCGGGAATGCGTGAGCGAGGTCACGGAACTAGTTGTAAAATGACAAGTCTTCCAAAGAAACAGATTTTTGCTACAAGCTTAGGCGAAGGCATATAGTATTATTTCGCACAGTCAGTGTCTATTAATACCTAACTCAAAACAAACCAAATGGACAGTTTCTTACCTGGTGTCATTGTCAAAAATCTGACGTTTTACTATTTAAAATTAATATTCGAGTTAGTCGTTGAATGCGGATCCGCGACTTTTGCGGGTCATTGACGCATCTCCGCCCACTCAGTTCCCAACTAAAGAACCTTTAAACAGCCTAAATTCCAGTCTGGCTTAAATTTAATCAGCAGTAGATCGAGTTCCACGTTCATGACTGTGCTTCGAGAATGGCTATAGGCATAATATAAACAGCAGATCTTTTCAGTGCTCCAACCTAAGTAATAATAAACCAACTTATTAAGACCTTATTCTTCAACAAATTTCAAAGCTCAAAACATTTGTGGACACGTGTGCCGGCTGTCCTTCATTTCTTATGTATTTAAGGCTCAACTTTAAAGAGCCCGCTGTATGTACAAAAACATAGTTGTTTGGTAAGGCAACTTTTTTTAACATGTTTCCAAAATCTATTTGACCAAACACGTGCGATTGGGAGTTTTGCATTCCTGTTATTATGAGTAATTATCAAAACTATATTAAGATGAAACAGGCAAACAAAATATGAGACGCTTATAACTTTGCTCCTTACATTAATTTCTTTGACTTGAAATTGATAAATATTGTGTTTGACAACCTAACCGTAGGTGCTATGCATTTCTAACAGACCAATCTATATTCTATTTGACAGATAGAGCGACTACAAGTTTTTTAAATTTTAAACTTATCTTTGAAAATATCACGATTCACGAACTCTACCAACATCAGCGGTCCCAACTAAGCTTGCTGCTACCGTGTCAAATACCGTCAGATATTATGACCCACAGATATTTCTTAGAATTCATCCAGTGCACAGTGAGTATTATAGCATATTGCATCATAATGCCTTGCAGTGAGATTAAATTCATACAAAAGAACGGATGTTGTGTGAACAGTACAAGCATAATCACACCAGGTGAACTTCCGTTGTGTCCATATAATGATAATAATACGTAAATCAAAGTTCCCATTACTACATATGTACATTCATAATATATATCTACAAAATTGAACTGAATAAAGGTTGAATAGTTTATACTCGAAAATATCTTTAAAAATAATAATAATTACACAAATTTTATGCGTGTTATTATTAATGGAAGCAATGAAAAAGTTGATATTATACTTAATTTTTAACAATAATTATTTATCACAAAGAATTTTCTTAAAATTTGTACACTCTATGTAGAGTCACATAATATATGCTCACAAAATTCGAAATACATCGTTATTTTAATGGACATTATTTATTTACTTTAGCGTAGCTACCTAGGCATTGTATATAGTTAAAGGTAATTTCCGCTTAGTTTTTAAAATAGAAATGCCAATATTATAAATACAATATAATAATTTTATAGGTATATGACGAGATCGAAGCTCTCAACTAGTTTACCATAATAGCGCAATCTGAAGACTCCAATAACGTGACTGCTTCGCCAGTAACCTGTTCGGAGACCTTCGTGTTAACTCTTACCTACTTGCATTTGTACTAAGAATGGATTTAACCTCCGTCTATTGCGTTACATATCATCTGTGCGACATTTGTTAACCATAGCTATAAATATATATTTTTTAAATTAAGACCTTTTTAAGACTCTTAACTTGTTTTATAGTCAAAGAATTATAATAAATTTCGGATAAGAAGGCATATTTTTGAAAAGTGATGAAACGTACTTGGCATTAAACTTCATTTACGATATACGCGCATCGTGTAGGTGCATCAGTTACATTTCGATTTTTATTGATTACAAAATCATAGGAAATGTTCCGGTCTTTTTAGCTTGCTCGTTATAAAGAAAGTTTATAAATAAATTAATTTATAGATTATTATAGACATTTGGGTTACACCAATTTTCGTCAAAATAAACACTTATAATTATATATCAATTATTAAAAATTCAAGTTACATATATGGAATTAGTAGAAACTTTAATTGGACATTAAATTTAGAAGTAAACTTATCAGGCTCTAGGGATTTTTGCTCTGACTCAGATGTGAGTCATCGGCGTTGGCGCTGTAAAGAAAGCCTTTATAAACGACATTCTTAGGCGCACTGAAATAGCCGAAGAATCCTATTGTGATCGCCGAACAATTTATGACCTTATCTACTACAGCTACTGATATTATATATAAAAATAGCCATGTTAGTAAGTTCGGTTTCTTGAAAGAGAAAATAAATACAAGTATGCAATATTTTATCTAATACAAAGATAATGCGAAATGTATCCTACATTGCGAAATAATAAAAAAAATAAGTATTTATTCTCATTTATTTAGAAGCATCTTTACTTAATACATCTCAAACGCGTAACAGGTGCTAAAATAACAGGTATTCGTGGAAAATCGCGTGCGCCGATACAAAAAGCGAGTCGATGCGAGCCCGGGCGGCTCCATCAGTGAAATCGCGTAGAAAGCAGAACTCGGGAGGGGACGCACACGCACGGTTGATTTCTTAGTCAATAATATAATATTATGTTCTCTATGACCACGACAGGAACTAAGCGCAGTGTATAGTTTAAACTTTAAAACGTACATAAATAAATAATTCGTTTGTTTATATTTTAAGGAACTAATATTATCTACTTATTTGTAGTAATGAATAAATTTCAAGTATATAGATGTTTATAAGCAGAATTACTTATTCTATGTACAAAAGCAATGCAAATATACGATAGGAACCATTTTGGACAAATGATTATCTAAACGTTATTCATAGTGCGTGACGCATTTCTCTTTAGCATAATTTTAACGTTTCAACAATAATTATTATCTACGAGTATACTAATATTATAAAGAGGTAAAGTTCGTGAGTTTGTGACGTTGTACTGAGTAATCTATGGATCTACTGAACCGATTTAGATGAAATTCGGTAAGAAGATAGTTTGAGACCCTGGGAAGCACATAAGATACTTTTTATTCTGGAAATCATCATTTAAGAGGGTGAAAATGGAGTTGAAAATTTGCATGGGGAATCAAGCTAGGGACGAACCCGAGCGAAGCGAGGGTGAGTCGCTAGTTTATTATAAACAAAATATTTGTACTATATTTAGGCACCATAATTAGGAAAACTTATTTTATTTACTATATATAACATTTATTATGATAGTTATCATAGTAAAAGTGTTAAATGTTTTAAAAAATGGATTACATTCGCTAATAAAATATCACAATATTATTTGTAATCATGTTCTATCGAGCGCTGTACACTTTTCATAACATACAAATTTGCGTAAACATACGGTCACCGTTCCACATGACAGGCGACTATCCATACATTACTTTTAGGGGTTACGAAAAAACGTGACGCAGTTACCTAAAGCAAGAATGAATTTTTCGTACTAAAAACTTTCATACTAACTGCAGAAAACAAGAGTAGAAACAGGTTACACTATTCAATTTAGATATTAACATAATATATTTAGGCAAGTCACATCTAGCTTTACATATCTGTAAAAGGAAATGTGCCGTGTTAGTCAAGACAAGACTCTCGGGTGCAGAAAAATCCCAATAAAAACTCAGCAGAGACATATATTGGAAACTTTATTGGTGAAATACACAAGAATGTGTCCGAAACCCGACTATTTTCATTCAATTAAGAGAGCTGCGATATATTTCCTAAAAAGTCCACAAAACTACAAATATTTTCACAAGAATTTCTTTTCACGTTATATTTGTTAATTGTTTTATTTTAAATTGCATATTTACTGTCAGTTTAAGATATGATGTATTACGTAGATAAGAATTATGATAGCTTTTACATAACGAAATGTTACTCATGTTTTAAAACGATCTCTAGCGATCAGCGTCTAATCCGATTTTAATAAACTAGCGTCCTATTCCAGCTTCGTCTCAGCCTTTTTTTAATTCCACACTTGAAGAATATTTTTCCCATTTAACTTTGTCACCCCTTTTCACACCTTAAGGACTTAGATTATAAAAGTCCTCTTATGTTTGTTTCCTATCTTCTAGTATAAGCATAAGTTGTCAAAACTTCAGCCTTTAGATTTAAAGGTATTGCCCAGTCAATAATAATATTCAGATAGGACAAGAAACTTTTATTATATATGTATAGAGATTATTATCCATTGGCCGTTTTTTATGTTTAAAGGTAGGATTTATAAATAATATAATAGAATACGCCGTCATAAAATGAAAGTGTTCTTTTCAAAAATGATATTCGTATTACCTTAACTAGTATAATGAAAACAATCATTATAATTCTTAGTAGTTTTTGAATTTTTTTAAGTCCTGCGGTTTCACCCGCGTGAGATTTACACTTCATATTGTTACTAATGAGAATTTCTTTTTTGCATTACCGACGACCAAATTTAAAAAAGTGAATAGATAACTACTACCTACTACAAGTTTAAGAAAACAAAATTGGTTAAGGAAATCAATTCGTTATAACAAAGATTGCACACTTAAATATTAGTAGGTTTAAAAACTATGTAGCAGAGTGTAGATATAAAATGGACGCATGCCGCAATTAGATTGTCTTTGCTAGCTAAGTGATTTTGACGAAAAAGTAATGTGATACGCTAGTTTATATTACTGTGCATTGGCAAGTTGCAAAACAAGCTTGACGTGCACTCGCAAACAATATCATAGTGTCGACTACTTATGTAAGCAATTCTTGAAGAACAGTATTAAGATATAATTTCAATGAAATATTAAATCACGTGTTCCTTACGAACTTCATACCTCTTTAGAGTTTAGATATATATACATATATATATGTACTATGCACGTAGGTTTACTCTTTTGGTATAAAAAAATATTTGTTTTATATTTCATAATATTAATTAATAAAACATCTATTGATTATAAAATCTTGTTATGTTTTTTTTTATGTTTGGTGATACTGCAAAAATTATATAAGAAATAGTAAAATAGACGATTTCGATATGTAAAGAATTTCCGTTCCGGATGTGAGAGGATTGCAGCGAAGTATTTAGTGATTGTTACTTTTACATACATATGTTATGTTTTTTTTATTATTATACAACTTCATAAAGATAACAATAATGTAAATAGGAAATTATACCTGTTTATTACTGCTGACTTGTTGATAGATATTAATGAAATTTAATGAAGGCATTATGCAAATTTTCATTAAAAAAAGCAAAAATGTTTTTTATTTCTGAAAATGACTAAATAATAATTTGCTGACTTCTGTATCTTTTTTTAAGTTAATGATGCAGGTGTAGAATAATGACATCCAATCAACTTTAGCATCTGTTCTAAAGAACTATTTTAAACTATAATGGAAGTCACGTCCAAATCCTGACGTCCTCAATCAAACCTAATTTGCAAGTTTTGCAGCAATCTTGACGATCAAAAGGCTTTTATGGCAAATAGATAAGTCTAGACGAGAAAGAATTTTGTACCTGATTTACTTTGATATTCCAAGCACGTGCACGTACCATGTATTCTCACTTAGTTTGTTAACTTGCCAAATCTAAACGAATCATATTTCTTCTTATTCCAATTTTATTTAAAGGACCTTCCAGAAATCAATATGACAATTTTGTACCGTTTAGCTGGAAACTATATCTAAAAACTGTACCATAACTGACTGATTGGCTCACTGATATATCCATCAGGCTATGTAAGGCAGTGGCTTAAGTTGGCACAATATTTTTATTTGACAAATAACTTTTTACAAATTAAATTCCTTCAAATATTTTTTTATCTCAAAAGAAAAATAGAAAATATAGTATAAAAATTTTCACACAAAATCGATTTATATTAGGTACCTATACATATTAGGTACACATCTATAAAACATGAACAAAAGCTCGCCTTCACAAGTAATTTCCATATTATGTATTTATTTAATAGGCTCCAGTAAGAGATTAAAATAAACTTTATGAGTAAAAAGTACTACACTCAAAGTAAAGAAACATAATTTAGTGTCAAAATCCAGGTAATCTTTTCGAGATCTTTATGGTCTACATTCAATTGAATGTTTATTGGGATTCTATTGAGTCCTTTGATATATCAAAGACCTTATTCAATACGACTTTGTTCACTTTCCGTATATAATGTATCAATTTGTATGCAAGTGTGTGAACAGTAAACACATGCTTAGGTTCTGAGTTAACATCATAGGCATAGGACATAGAGGCAAGTACTTACCTCTATGTCGATAATAGGGAATTTGATTTTCGTTCATAGTATTATTCGTATTAGTATTTTAGTACTTTCTTTAAATATATAGGTATAAAATTTTCTCAATATGATATCTTATGTGACGTTCTTCATCCAGTATTTATTTTTATATTTTTTATTTTCTATTTATATTTTATTATTTTAATAATTTAAAATTCAATTCTGAATGATCGATCGATTATACATATTCCATACTCGGATTCGTCCCTAGGTGATCCTTTAATTTGACATAACTTTTTTTATTTATGAACAGATTAAAATAAAACAAATACTAAATGTTAAGTGAAGCTTACCACAATACATTAGTGATCGATTAAGCCGTTTCTGAGATTTGCGGACGGGCGGGCGGCCGTCTCTAGTAATTATAAATATGTTGGGACATTAACATACAGTACCATCTATGTAGTTCCATGGTATCGAAGCTTGTGTTATGGATGCCAGATAGTTGATACATTACACATATATAACTTTAAAAACATACATAATATAAATATAAACACCCATGACTGGAGGACAAACATTCGTGTTCATCACACAAATGAATGCCCCCAGCGGGACTCTAACCCGCCCCCGAAGGCACAGCAAGTAGGGTCACTGCAAACTGAGCCAAACGTGTGGTCAACGAGACAATATTAGCGCGCACAAACGCACAGACAAAACAGACAAACAGACAAAATTTCTAAAAACCATTGTTTTGTGTTTTTTTCCGGTAATAAAGACCCCCAATAATAGTTTTTCTCGAATATCTTCCATGTACAGACAGCGATCAGTTACAATTTTAGTATATGAATAGATTAACGTCAGAACATTTAGGTATACATATTTAATCGTACGATAATAACGAATAATACAGTACAAAAAAATAATTGATACTTGCGTCTGTATAACAATAGTAGTTTGGCAATATTGAGCTTGGAGTGACCTTCACAATCAAATTTAGTGATTTGGCATTTTAAGTAATTACCTTTAATCTGATGACAATAAATGTGTAGGCGAGCGATAAAATAAAGTGGGCGGGCCGGGCCAGTCATCCAGGGCACTTGTTTCGCTATTACGTCATACATGAGACAGCACTCATTAGAATTTTTATAAAGTTAACTGGCATTGCCCGCGGCCCCGCCCGCGTTCAGATAACCAAAAACTAAATTCTAAGGTTTTACATAATACTCTTACATTGCAGTTTTTGATTTTTTTTCTCAGAAATGAGATATTTTCCCGCGGTAAAAAGTATCCTATTTATGTTGACCTGGATAGCCAGCTATCACCATATCAAATTTCATCAAAATCCCTCCGGTGGTTTTTCTGTGATGCGGTAACAGACAGACAGACAAAATTTTAAAAAACTATAGATTCGGCCTCTGTATCGATAATAATGTTTGTTTCAATAAGATTTTCCAAAAAATATTTAATGTACAGATTGGGCTTGATTACAATTTTATTATACATATGTATAGATATTAGATGATCAAGATTTAAACTTTAAAGTTTTTCTTATCAAGAGCTCTAGTAAATGAAAAAATTACATCAACATTATGACAAATATTACCATAGTAGAACCTGTCTCCAAAATAATTTATGTTAAGGTTGTCATAAATTATAATTTAAATCATTAAATTCTAACTGAGCATTTATTAATTTGGTCAAAACTAATTGATTATTACAAAAACCTTACTGATAAAGGTCACTTAAAACTCGAACCATCATGCTCAATTAAACTGCAGAGCAGTTAGCATAAATTACAAAGTGTAATTCATTATTCAACCTAAAATCATTATATTACAATATTATTTATTACATATATAATATATGATTATATATCTCCTACGTATATTTTAGTAAATTTTCAAAAGAAATGTGAAGTCCGCCAACCCGCACTTGGCCAGCGTGGTGGGCTATAGCCTCATATTAAGGGAAGGCCCATTGTTCCCAGCAATGGGACCTTAAAAAAGAACGAAATACATACAAAATTACCTATTAACAAGCAACTGGTGCGTTCCTGAGTGCCTAACATTTCCCTGTAAATTAATCCAGGTCGTAGGCTATAATAGACTGTCGATCTATGAACTAACTAAATATATCCAAATGGATCCAGCTATTTATTCGAGCATGAAAGACGACTAAGAAACATACACACACATAATACAATTTTTGAGTAAAAGAACAAAAATATAGTGAGCCACTCTTACTCATGATCAGTTAAATTTACGGATGATCATGAAATTCAGTTAACTATCAAAATAGGTAGAGGGTTTTCTATACTGAATAAAAAATATTTATTTTAATATTTGACCGCGAAACGCTCATTAATTTAAGAGATATAATATAATTAATAACAGATCTTACATAATTTTAAGAAAATATATTTAAAAAAATGATGTAACATATTTTTTAAAGTGTCATCAACCTCAACCTCGTATCATTGAGTACGTGAATGTCGTCGATACAATCTGAATCACGAGTCCATAAGCACATAGTCAGAGCGACAAAAGCTTTATAAGTACTCTCTACATATAGACTAAAACCACACGTGTTGTATTACAACCATTGAGGTTTATAACATAGGTAGTCCAGGCAATATTATATGCTGTTACGAACAAAAACCTAATTCTATTCATTTTCTATAATAAGTAAAATCATGTACATTATATAAGCATATATTGAAATACAATACAAATTTGTATGAACTACTGCATAATGTCGTATGGCGTCTTATGCACCAGTGTATAGAGACGCTGGAAGATATTTGTAACATTCTACAAAATTGGTAAGCTTTAAAAAATTAAAACCTGAAACGGCTGCAAAGCAGTAGAAAAACAATGCCTGTAATCGTCGAGAGAGAGTTACTCTACACGGGCACTCTTCCGGCCCATTAGCATTGAATGGCGACGCGTGCGCATGGCGCGTGTATCATTGTCGCGAGCCGCCATCAAACCCACACTGAATCAATCCCATTCCTCTCCGTATAACGTATTGTTCTCGATTAAACGTAATGACCACATTTAATACAAACTTTTCATTCCACTCGAGTTAAGGTCAAAGGCGTGAAATAAAAGATTACATGTCATTATACGCTTCAAATACCTCTACTTTTCCTGTGACGAAATTTTATCGGATACGCATGCAATTGCAGATAAATTTCTTCTCATGACTTAAAGCTTAATTTTCATGTATGTACAATGAATAATATTGGATCTAAGAAACTTATCAGACAGTCATTTGTAATTTATATGAACTTGAATTGTGAAAAGTTTATTTTATAAAAAAACATGCTCTTGTAACACGGTACTAGTTATATTAAATTATCATATTTGCTTTCGTAAGTAATATACACACACCTGAAATGATATAAAATATGTCATAATTACTTACCGGCAACTCGAGGTAGTCGCTGATTGTATACTTGGCAGCACCACGTCTTATGTCAGCCAAAGCAGCAAAGTGTTCATCGCGACGAATTTTGCGCCGTAACAATGCTCTGGCATAAGGATACGCCGACAGATATTCTCCATACGCATCTAACAATTCACCCATAAAAAGCTGCCTTAGTAATATACTACTTTCATTTAAATCACCATCGACCGGTGGAGGAGGTAATTCACGACACTTCAAAGTTTCAGGAATATTCTTCGGGATAAATGAACTGACCCCACTCGTTGACTCGCAAGACGTGTAGGCTCCTGTCGAATCACTTGAACCACACTTTGAAAATGGGAATACAGATGAAGTGCTTTTATCGCTACTCGCTGAACTTTGTCGAGTGGTACTCGACTTTTCGTAGTAGTCCTGATATTGCGGTTCAGATTGATATTCTGTTGAGGGCGAAGATTCCTCAGCAGCAATATTATTATAAACTGTATTCTTTATGCAATCATAAAGGTCTTCAATTGATTCATACGGAGTCATACTTCCACAGGATTCATCGTCACCATCACGTAGCGTTTCATATATCTCTTCGTTACGTCGTCTAGCTATGGGAGTTATTGCGGAATCGGATCGACTTCGTTTAACACTTGGAACCTGGTCATATCCAAAATCAGCGGGGTTTAGAAAATCCCACCTAACGTTAGACCATACATTATCTGTAATGTCTGCAGATATCCTATGATCAGCACAACATTGTCCTCCACTTCTTATTGTGACAGTCGTTATATTGTCACTACTCTCTATGATAGAGTCGTCTGCAATTGACTCGCAGTTGTCAACTGGAATGTCAACTATAATTTTGCGCAATGCTGAACATACGGACGAAGAACTAGAACGATTATCGTCATCCAATTTGTTATTAATAATAATTTCTTCGTTACATTCGGAACTCGTTATCACAGAAGATAAATCAATGTCATGCTGCGAAATTATTCCTTCTTGAATAAGTTCCGTAAGTAAACTTTTAGAACGATCTTCAATATCAACATTTTTATTTTCAAGCGCATTTTCACAGTTTTCATCATCCATCTTACTTTTGATTAATCCTGAATCTATATATTTTCTCATTCTTTGCGTTAAAGCGTCACTTGCTTCAGAAACAGATTCTAAATAATAGAAGAGTAGATGATATTCTTCTTTATTGATTACTGATGCTCGTAGAAGTGGTTTTCCGTAGAGTTCAAGGGCAGAAAACAAGGTTGATGCTGTAAAGAAAAAATAATAAATATATTTTTAAGTATAATTTGTATATGTATTTTTTATCTGTCAATTAAAACTTATACAAATATACATATAATATGTACTATGCATAAACATTTTATTTATTCATCAAGTTGAGAAATTTAATATGCCTTAACCAGTACTTCTATATAGCACGAACATAATTTAATTAACACAGGATCTAAATTCTGTGTTAATGATCTTTGTAGAAAGCTTTACTAATTTTATGCAGGTAACGTGCTTGTTGACAGCTTTAGTGGAATTGTTTCATAATAAATCCTAGTCCTAGCCATGTAAGTACTATATGTACTCATGCCACTCCCTATGTATGTTTATTTTATATTCTGTAATAAAATTTCGATATTTCTTGGATCTGTAAAATATTATCAATGCTTAAATATATTTCTTGTTTTTTTATAATTTGTATAAGCGTGTTGTAATGACAGAAAATATTTTTAAATATTTTTTTGTTGGGACATTAACACACAGTACCATCTGGTTCCATGGTGAGCTTCGAGGCTAGTGTTATGGATACCAGATAGTTGATACATTACACATATATAAATTTTAAATACATACATATTATAAATATAAACACCCATGACTGGAGTACAAACATTCGTGCTCATCACACAAATGAATGCCCCCAGCGGAATTCGAACCCGCGACCGCTGGCACAGCAAGTAGAGTCACTGCAAACTGAGCCAAACGTGTCGTCAAAAGTATACATATATTAAATAATTTTACCTATATAAATACACATTTCAAGTTAATACTAATTATATACCTAACCCTAACTAATATAGTGTTTGAAAAATAGGTCATATGCAAATGGAATAATTGTCGTAACATAGCATAACCCCTAAACACGTCCAGTACTCACTGTAGAAACAACATAGCTAAACAGCCAACACTAATCAATATGAGTGTCACGGTAGCTGCATTAGGTTTGCATACAAGTCGTTTCTGCGAAAGATTACCGGACAATGGCGCGCGTTTCATTATTGCCAAACAGCTTTCTACAAACATCGCTTGGTTGCCGCTTGAATACTCAATACGATGTACGAGTAGGTACAGTGAACGCTAAGATAATCTCCGATAAGAAAGTAAAACAAATAACAGTTCTACCTAGATAAAGCCTTGTATAACTGCGATGTTTACGTAATTGATGTTTAACAGACCAATTAAAGTATATAATGACAAATTTGCATGCTAAGTGGCTAACATTTACACGGTGATTTTAAAAATTAAAATGCTACGCTTAAGCCGTTACTTGTAATCGTTCATTAATAGATCATCTTACTTAATGTTAACTTCACTCGTGTAGCTTTTCAGACATTTTTTCATTCAGTTTCCATAAAATAATTATTAAAACACTATTACTTGTATATACATTTACAACATACTATAGATTAATAAAATAATTACGAATAACTTGTTCTTACCATAAATCCTTTCCCATTTAAGAAAAACTTCAAGATCCTTGCCATCCCATTGTGGTGGTTCATGTTCCACTACCAACACTTCTCCTTCTAAAGACATTGCAGACGCTCGCGGCTCAACTGGTGCTTTCGATCCTCCGAGAAAAAGTAAAGCAGTAGGTGGTGCAGTCGTCATCTCTGGAGGTGGTAGAGGCTCTGACAAAGGTAGAGTTAAGGGAGCCGAGAGAGGTCCAGTTGGTAACCCAGCAAGGACTACGCCCACTTCATGTAGAGTCTCACATACGACCTCTGCAACAGTATTGTTGCCCCATACTGTCACCTGCAACAATGAAATATGGATATTTAGAATTTTTATTATCTATGAAATTAAGGTTAGAATCATCATTAAATGTCTCATTTCAAATGTTCATTACAGAAAGTTTCCGAAAGTCCACAATTAAGATGATTTGCATTAAGTTTTTTTGAATTATTACGCTTCGTCTGATTTGATAACATCTTAAGTAGAGCTTTATTTCTCTAAAGATGCATAACGTCACTTTCGTAACCATATATAAATGTTACTAACAGTTAATTTGTTTTATTAGGTTTATATAATATGCTTTATAATGCCACTAGACAAAATTTATCTCCGGTGTAGTGACGTGTCATGTTCTCTTTAAGATTTCTCGAAACTAATCTGTTCTGGGCATCGGCAGTCGACACAAAAACAAAAGTGTGGCCACTAGAGATATATGTAGTTTTTCTCCGAAGTAGTAACTGTTAAATTATTTAACTGAATTCTTATCTTAAAAATATCAAGTACTTAAATTAATATTATCAGAAACTTTTTCTATACCAATAACGATTATTGCGATTCGAAAACATTTCCAATGCTTATATTTATTTACTAGCAATTGCCTGCGATTCCATCCACAAAGTTTAGTTATATAAAATTAAATACAAGAGGATTTTTTTAAACCGAACTGGTGGTTCTCGACTCTAGGGGTAATCGCGTACAATCAAATAAAATAAATCAGTCTTTAGCTTTATAATACGTTAGTGTAATTTATAACAATGCAGTGTAAAAGACTATTACATTATTTATTTTATAGCAATCTAAAATATAATGTATCTAATAAATTTAACATTAATCTTCTGTATACAATAAAAATTGACAACAGATAAATTTCATAACATGCAATTTTATTTCTCGATACAGCTAATAAATACGAGAGACTTATACAAAGTGTATACAACAAACATGTAAATGTAAGTCTTGAAGACCTTGACTACCCGGGTTCATGGAGTTTTTACCGTCCCTCATGACGTCACACTCGAGTTATGCGCACGCGCTCCTCCCCGCGCGTATCTGCCGCCTCGCCCAAAATGAACCTACAGGATAATGCGTTGATATATCTTAAAAGTACAAAAAAACTGAAACGAGCTCCGTCCAACAAGAAGCAGTAAGTTTTACACAGCCAACGCGTTTTGATATTAAGAGACGCAAGAAAAGATGGTCATGTTATTTTATTTTACTCGCTAAGCCAACGCCAAATTTTATCCTCCTACAGCTTTTCCAGTTAATAAACACGTGGTTATAATTAAAAAGATAATAAAATGTGTAAAGGTTTTACAATAATTTTGCACTATGAAAATATGTGGCCTGTTGTTAAAAGTATGTAGGTATAAATAAAGTTCTACCTACGCACATATAAAAGTAATGAATGAGGTAACAATAGGTTAAACGATTGATGTTTTAAGTTCATCTGGCAAAATTTAAAATTGTTCTGAAGGTTAAACAGACAATTTTATTTAATGTAAAAAAAATCAAGAGAAAACAAAGTCGTTCTCAAAACTTTTACATATTTCATAAGCTTTCTGACCAAACATTCAAGACTAATAGAAAATTAAAATATTTTAAGTAACATAGGCGTGTGACAGCCGATATATATTGGAGTTTTTAAGAGATAAAATAAAACTACTCTTAAAGGTTGACGCGATGCTTGTCACGTGAGCCCTTCGCTCTATTGTTGGACTGAGTATAATGAATCAAACACATATGTAAAAGATAGGCTACAAAGTTATGCAACTAATTTAAATGCCTTTCAAGTAATAAATTGTTCTAAGTTTATCTTATAAAAATGTAAAGAGTTATAAGTTACAATAAATACAGTACAAGAGTAGAGTAGACAAACTAGACATATTATATCTCTAATATATGTATAAAATTCTCGTGTCACAGTGTTTGTAACAAAACTCCTCCAAAACGGCTTAACCAATTCTTATGAAATTTTGTGTGTATATTCAATAGGTCTGAGAATAGGACGTAAACTATTTTGGATACCCCTAAGTAATAACGGTTGTCCACCCCAAAATTTTATTTTTTATTTCTTGGACAAAAAAAATATTCTAATTTTTTTATGATTTAACATTACAAAATATATATAAAACCTAAATTTACACTAGAGACGAACGAATATTTATATACAAGATATTTTTAGGATCTGTTAAGCACAAAAAAATTAAAAACACATTTTGGTTGAAATAATTGACGCATATATTCGTAGATATATTTTATAGCACGAAGGACCAATTAAATACTTGACTTCACAATGATATGCATGGCATCTTATGTAGGGGGAATATAAAAGGACCTGTAGAACACTAAAGTACCTACCTAAAAACATTACTTTTTTTTAGCAGGCTTATGGTATAACTTAGTTTTGTTAGGTATAGTCACTATTTAATATTTAGTCTGTGGTTAGTGATGATAGTTTTAGTCCTTTGTTATGGCTACACTGTATAATGTTAATAAAATTATTATAATGCTTACGAAAGTGTGTTGGCTGTCGTAGGTCAGTATAATTATATATAAATACCCAACTGAGGTTAGTTACCGACAACTGCCACTAGGTTTTTTTTTATCGCCTATGATCATAATATTCAACTAGATACAAAATCCTTTGTTTTAATAGAACATAATATATAGATTATAATTATTTTAAATGTTAATGTTAATATGAACTATACATACAGCGATGTCATAAAAACATAAAAAGCTCGTAAAAGTTAATTAAATGGCAAGTTTTATAAGTATACTTTAATTATATTTTCCTTTTTGCTCTACTTTAATTACTTGCTAATTAACCAGACACATTACGTTTCTTGTATATGTAGTACAAATTATTAAAAATTACAAATTAAATATTAGGTATATAAAAACACTAAACAATTGCTGAGCAAGTCATGTCCGGGTAGTAGATGCAAAAAAGCTAGCTGCATTTTCTCGCTGAATCGCAATGCCGATTCTTTGGACAAAAACAAGGCAGACCTCCTGATGGAGGTTATATTTAATTATTTGTTAATCGTAGACATATATTTGACTTAGGTGCATTTTTAACCATGAACTAGTATTATTACTTATTATATACCTACGTCAACAGTTATATCTATATAAATATTACAATATATACTGAAATATTTTATTTTTTAATAAGTTTTATTATATTTATAATAACTTATAAGAAATATGTCTAAATTATTAATAGTCTATATACATAATGTAACATGAAATAACATTAGAAATAGTAGGTACCTAACTACTTAATAACATGTTATACATAGGTATAGTTAATTAAATAGTGCAAAACAAAGTTGTAGAGTGAGTCACTGCCTCATAAAATAATGTCAGTCTGAGGTCACTCCGCATTCTTTTAGTTGCATCTATAGAGGGATTAAACTTAAATATTAGTTTTTCGTTTTTAAGGGTAAATTCCAATCAATAATAGTACTATTTAAGAAAAGCCTAAAGACACAAGATATAAGTATTGTCTCCTACTCTGCTTTGTTCAGTTCAGCAGTAAGAAATATTTCTCGTATAACAATATATATTTTCTAAAAAATGAGTCGTATGTTTACATTTTATGTACTTATATATTATAAATTAAGAACCAATTTATTCAAACAGCTTTAAATTGTTAAGTCAAAAAATATATTACTTCAGTCAGTCGTATTAAGGTGAATGGCCTTGGATTTCAGTGAACAATACTCATTCGCGGACAGAAATTATAAAACCTTCCGTTATTTAATAAGTTGTTTTCTTAAATCATATAGCAAATTGCTATTTATGTATACTTAATATTATAAATGTGAAAAATTGTGAGGTTGGATGGATGGATGGATGTTTGTTACTCTTTCACGCCAGATCGGCTGAATGGATCTGGATAAAAATTGGCACAGAGATAGAGTATAGTCTGTAATAGCACATAGGCTATTTTTTATTCCGGCAAAACGTACGGTTTCCGTGGGATAGATTTCTTTTTGTCTAGGGACGAATCCGAAGTGAATCGAGGGTAAGTCGCTAATAAGTAAATGTTATGTTCCCTCATAAAAAAAAGTAAATATTATGTAATACTACGTATATTATAAAATTGGAATTTTGGAAACAAAACCATTAAGAATAATTAAAAATATGTAGGTATGTTGATTTTTCTATCTTCCTAAAATAATCAAACAAAAAATGTAAATGATGACTTAAAGTACTTATTCATTCACTAGCAGAACCCGCGGCTTCGCTCGTGCTAAAACTACAAAAAATCTTTAAAAGGGTAGTTTCAAACAAACTTTCATTGCCTGTTTTACCCCCTTATAGGATGAATTACGAAAAATACTAAGACACGTATTTATTTAATTTTATTGAAGAGCAATTCGGATCATAAATATTTTTTTTGGATTGTATTATAACGTATTATCCCATTTCCCGCTGTAAAAAGTAAGTAGCCTATATCACTCTCCAGCCCTCCAACTATCTCCACACAAAAATCACGCCAATCAGTCACTCCGTTTTGACGTGAAAGAAGGACAAACAAACAAACACACTTTCACATTTATAATATTAGTATGGATTTCATTAATTACCACTATATCTTTTTTATGTTATACTTTGTCTTTATATGTTATTATTATTATATGTAACTTAATAATTTTAAGTTGAATAAAAAGAACTAGAATAAATAGCTCAGTCAGTATATAACAATTAAAAATTATTATCTACTGTTAAAATTTAATGAAACCATAGCACAGATGACATAATATTATACAAAATCATAATAAAACTTGTCTATTTTCAATGCAATCATTAACAAAATATGCAATGTTATTTAAAGTTTTAAGAAACAACGCCCTCTAGTAAAAGCAACAAGCGTTGTAATTAAGTGAAAGCGCCACCTAGTACAAATTTTAAAAGTTTATAGTTGTTTTACAACATCAGAGTCAGAAGTTTCACGACGTAGTTCCTTAAAGAGCAGCAGATGGCGCTATGCTAAAATGTGTAATATGGAACAATATTTATAGAATTAATTAATCTGTTGTTCATAAAACAAACTATAATGACAGTAGGCCAAAAAGGTCGATGGATAAGAATTAATTCTTAAGTAAACATTTTAAATTTAAGTACCTACCTAATATAATGGTTTACAGCGGTAGATTATTTTGGTAGTTTACTATGTATGGCCGTTGCAGCAATGTACATTATTTAAAACTAAGTATTTAATTCAAAATTGAAATGAAAATAATGTACATAATGTCACAACTTTTTGTTTCTTACAAAACCTATCACAAGTGATCAATTAAAAATTTAAAAAAAACATTCGACCATCTTGGACCGATTTTCATCAAATACAATCCCGATTAATTCACCTTTCAAACAAAAAAAAAACAAAATCAAAATCGGTTTTTCCGTTCAGGAGTTACGATGCCACATCAGACACACACGCAGACACGTCAAACTTATAACACCCCGTCGTTTATGCGTCGGGGGTTAAAAAGCTAATCTATATAAATGCCTACTAAAAAGGTTTTTAATTAAAAAAAAGGTACCTATTATGTAAAAGTATGTGTATGTATTTGTGCCTACATAATATGAAATATTTTAAACCATAAAAGTAACATTAAGGAATGTATATTTAGTTGTAAATAATGAGATTGAACGTTAACAAACCGTTTATGCAATTTAACACATTTTTTTGCATGAAACTTAAGTACTTATAGATCATTGAAAAATTAAACGGTAACAAACTCAAGGGAGCAACGTAACACCAGATACTGTAAGCTTGTCAGGCAAATTTTGCTGGACTGTATACTGCCTCAGTTCATGCACATATTTATCATTAGGATTAATACTTACATGTACCGTAAATAATATAAAAAAATCGTGAGAATTTTCGTTTTAGCAAGAATTTAAAAATAAACACGGCGCTATTGCCAATATCACGTTTTCAATATACGAGTACATATTATAGCTACTATAATTTTAATTTCATATGTCACAAGCATAATTTAAAAACAAATCGCCGTATTTATAGTAATACAGAAATAATAAATATAACATAGAATAGGATTAATTAATTATTATAGATCGCAATGTGACTTAGAGCAATACCTTAAATAAGTTTTAAGAATTGATATTTATTTATAGAAGTACAAGAGATCTTATTACGCACATATTAAGTTTATAATTGCATATAATTTTGACAACTTACCACAAGAAAATATCTTGCCACCTTTAAGCAGAGGCATGTACACATACAGCCTATTGGCAAATGCTTTATAGGTCCAGTAATATTTAATCATTTATCACTATCAGGACATCGCTTACGCCATTGCTTACATGATTTTCTATCATACATAGAGTTTTATTTTATTACTATTTTATCTACTTGCTTCATAAATCTGATATACATAATATTCTTACTAAATAATTCGTAAAATTATTTACATCTCAATATGGTCTGTTTTAAATGTTTATTCGAAAGTTGACGACCTCTAAGACCGAAATTGTACGTGATGTAAATATTGAGACGCATGTAGAGCTCCTTCATAGGATATAAGTCAGAAAATCTTTATTTATATTAAATTAACATTTTCAAATCTTAGCGATATCATGGTACTATAATGTATATTTCTATTATTTTGTATGGTAGATTGATATTACTGACTAAGGCTAGATACAAGTTCTCTTAATGCAATTCAGCACTAGCTTTATGTAACTACGGAAGCACTTCGCAAGTTCGCATTCGATATCCATTACGCACACCATATTAGTAAATGTCATGTAGAACTACTCTTGAGACTTGAACCAGGCTCCGTAGGTGTATTGTCGTTATGTTACATACAATATTAGATGTGCTTACAGTATATTTTAACAGAAGCTTTTGATTTGCTAATTTAATGTACAATTTACCAGGAAATATTACAAATAAAATAAAGAGTTAAATATATGTACGAAATAAATCACTTTGAAATAATGGGGGAATAAATTTTATAAAATCTGTCATATCCACGCAATGACTAACTTAGTTCAAATATCTACAATGGTATTAGGTTAGTTTAAAATTTTACTAATTTTGTAAATGAATGAGATTGTGATGATTTAATATTAATTATTAAGTCGGCTTATTCATTTTTGTTATATTTTTTTAAGTGACGCTAATAATAATTAATTAATTTGAAACACTAGCAGAATAAGGAGTATAGGTATTCATCAAGGAATGAAAGCATATCAATATATCTCAAAGAATTGGCATGTTAGAAGTGGCAGGGGACTGTTCATGTCAGATCCGACAACCGTTGGAGCAGATGAGTTTTAGAACGGAGAGCGCTACTAGGAAAGCGCAGCTTAGGACGCCCTGTGGTTAAATAGTAAGATACATAGGGATTGATGGCACTGAATGGATGGGTAGAGCCCGGGATAGAGAAATGTGGAAGAACTTGAAAGAAGCCTACCTTTAGTATTGGACAAGGACTGTTGTTTGATTTAACGTAATAATTTAAATTAAAAGTTTAAAGATACATTTGCATTAGATATTATATTCTTCGTCATACATATTTGTAAATAGCTGTACCATTAAGGATTTAGTAGTAGTTAAAAAGAAACAGATTTTATGTTTCAAAGACAAGGCTAAACTTTAGCATTGTAAAACAAAATATGATAATTACAATAGTATTGTAAACCATTTTACCTTATGTTTTTTACTTGATTTATTAATAACGCTTAAATAAAGTCCTTGATTAAATATTATTTGAATTAAAGATACAGAAGAGAAATCTATACTTATTACATAAAACTAAAATCTACAAGAATTACGAAATTAGTAACACGCAATGCCTTTAAATATATGTAAGTTCAAAATTGATGTTTAAAAATAATAATGCTAACTTTTTAAAACTCAATGAATAGTGACAAAATTAGAAACTTATTATTCGATTCGATTCGATTTTTAGTGGTTGCAAAATTAATATTAAGATATCTGATACTTAGGATTGCTTATTACTTAATATGTAAATGTACTTAATATGTAAAATATGTAATGGAAATGTAAAGTTTTAGATATAATATTATAAATATAACATTATATCTAAAACACTACATTTCCTTTGTATTTGACAATGAAAAAAAAAACAATAATAGTACATGTCTCTCCACATATTATGTAATTTTAAGGATAATGAGTAGAAGCTAGAAAGTTCTGTTTTCTTCTTCACCTAGTAAAAAGTCAGACAAGATGCCACTGCGCCATCGTCTTTTTTGAATTTACGACCGAATCTTAATGCATCTAATTTATAACCACGTACACAGTGATTACGCAAAGGAAAAAGGAGGTAATGAGTGAAAAACAGTAAATGACCGATATTCGCTTGCAAATGAAAAACATCGTTACCCAGAAAATGAGATCGACATAAACATACTTTTGTTGCTACAAACGTTATTTATGTTTTGCATAATAAGAACTAAATTGAACAGAAAAGAAGTTGCTTCTGAAGTTACTTCTTTCTGACTCAATGAACAGCTTGCTTGTAACTAATATGTTGTGCTCGAAAGAATTATTGCTTACTAGTAGATATTTAAATACATTACTAAGTAGGTAGTATGTTTTAAATGAATTAATAGATAATCTTCAGTTATTCATGTCTTTTTTTCAATCCTTTATTTGGCTCAGTCTGTAATAACCCTACTGGCTGAGCCAGCGGTCGCTGGTTCGAGTCCCGCTGGGGGCATTTATTTATGTGACGAGCACGAATGTTTGTACTTCGGTTATAGGTGTTCATATTTATAATATGTATATATCTAAAGTTATATATATGTTGTGTTTCAACCATAACACAGGCCTCTTAGCTTCCCCCCCAACGTGCGTTCACCTTGTCGTGGTGGGGGGGCTCAGTAGTGCCCGGCAATCCAACCGGGCGCGAAGCTAAGAAACGCACAGGGAGGTTGCCCACTTCGGTGGGCGGTGGGAGGTGGCCCTCTTCGGGGAGCGGTGTACCTTGCGGGTTGCTCCTGGTACTTCTCTGATAGCAGAGTGGACCTTGGAGTAACCCCATGGTTGTGGTGGTCTGCTTTGGCAGACCTGCCGTCGGGGCGTCGTAGTTGAATGCGTAAGCGATCCTGCGACGCCCCATGAAGACGGGGGTAGGTTTTGTTGGGTTTTAGTGGATAGTACTGGCTGTATTACGCCGGTGAGTCCCACACGTCGTACGTAAATGCATTTCCCAACGTTAAAAAAAAAGGGCCTCGTAGCTTACCATGGACTAGATGGTGCTGTGTGTTAACGTTCCAACATATTTATCCTAATGTTTTTTTAGCTAGATAGGTTACATTGATGGGGCTATAAGATAATATTGCTAATTTGATAAATATTAAGTATTATTAAAACAAGTTTCATTCTACAAAATGAATGTATGTCAGTGGACGGTGACTCAATACATGGCAATTCGAAGATTTATATTCTTTTAAACTGTTGATATACAGAAAATCAGCTGTTATGATTAATATTTTACCTGTCATGACAAACTGGGATACAACTTTCGTTTATTAATTTGCAACAGTCTCTTTCACTTATGTCGCAGTCTTGTTGTTCACACTAGCGATTGACAAACGCTCTCAAAGTTCCAAAGAAACTTTTCAATTTAGATTCTTGCGACACAACAACATACAATTAAAGTACATAGTTAAGCATTTGCAGCGTCATTTTCATTTACTTTAAAAATAAATGAAATCTTTTCAAAGCTCAAAGGGGGTAACATGAACGAACGCTAAATCTTTCATGGGGGTAAATAATAGAATTTTACTCACATTTATTGCATCATAAATATTATTGGCCCTACTTAGGTATTACTTAATTACTAGATATATTTTATAAGATTGCTTTACTAAATGTTTAGATTTGTAATTCACCAGTGTAACAGGAGCCCAAACGTATGGTCGACAAACGAGTGTGGACAGGCCGCCTGACACACTTTCCTGCGTCGCGATGTTATAATTATATATTATCAATATAAGCAGACACATGCTCGAATTTCGTGCGTATCGGAATGTTGTTTACATATTTTCTCTTTTATGATATTATTATAAGCATTTTCATTATTTGTTTATTTTGACATTGACCTGCTAATATTTTTTTCATCTTCATGTTCTCCATTTCCATTATCTTTTTTTGCTGGCATAACTAATATATAAATTAGGCACGGGCTAAGAGCTCTATGGATTCGAACCCACAAGTAAAGTGCGGTGACAGATACCTATTTCTAACCGAAAGAATAAGATAGAATGAAGACGGAGAATATAGTGGTTCAAGTAAATAACGTATTACATTGCAGGTAAGCAATTTAAAACTCATCAGCAAATATTAAAATTTTAGATCGAGACTTTTTCTTCTAGATTCGCTTAATTTTTTTCAATGGCATTATTTTCTTTTTCTTCTCCATTCTACATGTCATTGGCGAAGTTAATTGTGCCAAATGGCACGCCTATAACTTATAAGCCATAAAACGAACGAACATTGAATAAACCTAATTATTTTTAAAGTCGGTCAAATTATATTTAAAATAAAAAAAAAATAAGTTTAGTTCACATTTCTACAAATCAACAAAACAAAATTATATACCTACAACATCACATATATCCCTGAAATATGTTAGTACAAACTTATTAGTGTTCCATAACTCACTGAAAAAAATCGTAAATATCATAAAAATATTAATTCAATACCATTGTACGTTTAAATAAAGAAATTTATTTCGATAATCAGTAAACATATCATAAGTTTTATTGAAACACATTCAAATTTTAACATGTATACAATTTTTTTATAACGTTGGTAAGTGCGTTAACGTATACCACCTGCCTACATGATAAGTGGGGCTCATTGACTAGAAAAGTCAGTACTACCCACTAAAACCCAATGTAACTTACTCCGTCTTGATGGGCCGTCGCATGATCGCTGATGCCCGTAGTTGGCCATAGCTGGTCTGCCGAGGCAGAGCACAACAATCAAGGGATTGCTTCCAAGGTCCACTGTATCATATCAGAAAGGTACAACAGCAGACACAACAAGTACATACAAGAAAATGTAGATACCCGGAACAAGCTGCATGCTATACCGTCCACCGCCACCAGGAGGGCCGACTCCTAAATGCGATTCTTGGCTTTACGCCCGGCTGGATTGCCGAACGCTAATAAGAGTTATATAACATATTATGTAGGTATCCTTAAGGTAGTATAGGAAGGATTTTCAAATATGTCAATCAACTCTACATATTTTTAGAAAACAAGGGACATAATTAAAAAAGATTTGATTATTATAATTAAATAAATTCTATCTCTATTTTAATAACCCGCGGTAACCACTTGGTCTACCAGGAAAAATAGGGCACGATATTCATCGGCTTTTAACGGCTATAAGTATATCTCTATGCAAAAAATCACCCAGTCTGTTGTTATGTTTCTGCGTGAAAAACAATATTAATGAGTAGAAATTCGACGCAATCAGGCAAATATATTATTTACACTAGCGAGTAGCGACTCATCCTCGCTTCGCTCGGGTTCGCCTCTAGAAGAACAAAAACAAGCCTATCCCTCGGGAACCGTATATTTTTTAGGGATAAAAAGTATATTATTCCAGACTATAACCTATCTCTCTGCCAAATTTCATCCAGAGCCGTAAAAGAGTAACAAACATATTTATAATATTAGTAGGTTATGTAGGTATATTACAAGCGATGTCTTTTCTCTAACGTCAAGGGTCGTTTATCACTAGGCTCTGGAAAATCGTTTCCGACCTTTGTCAACGTCACTTTCCAACAGTGAGTGGCACACTGCTCGAATTATAGCAACGGCGATGCGCTCTCATTCCATTCTTAAGACAAAACCCTTTAAGTAGAGAAGTAGAAGCAGTTTAACGCGTGACAGATCATATTTTACAAACTTTTATTATATATTTAACAGGTATTTAACAGTTGTTATTATGTTAAAAATATAAAACTTACTTTAAATCATAACCAATTAATATCATTACCTTGTATGTATAGTGTATACAATAAATTCAAACAAGTCATTGTTTTACCTCCCAATAACATTAACTAAATAAATATATGCAGAGTACTTTCTTGTTGCGTTCTTGTAATTTATATAACAAAAAGTATATAAATATTGATATAAACCTAGTGACAAAGTAAATTTAAAAAACTCGTAAGTGAAATTGTTAGCCATTAATGATTTTTTTACACTTTGATATCCATATTTATAAAAACTAGTTTGAATATAAAAACTAGCGACTGACTCTCGCTTCGTTCGGGCTCGACCCTAGGTACTATAACATCAAATATCTTCCAGTGAAACTCCCGTCAAAATTAATCTAGCCGTTTCAGAGATTATCCGGAACAAACAAACAGACATTTTTTTTTTAAATTGTGTTTTTCTTATAAGTACCGTTTAAAATGTCATATACATTTAGTATAGATAAAACGCGGTTGTTTTGATATAACAAACAAGCACTTCAATTTTATT
Source organism: Brenthis ino (assembly GCA_921882275.1). Classification (NCBI taxonomy): domain Eukaryota; kingdom Metazoa; phylum Arthropoda; class Insecta; order Lepidoptera; family Nymphalidae; genus Brenthis; species Brenthis ino. The sequence continues at coordinate 22,097,512 of OV170225.1, read as the reverse complement.
TATCTGTATAAATGTTTTTTTTTTTCTTTTATAAACTTGTTGTCTACTCTATGTGTATGTATGTTTAAATTAGTGGAAACTTTGCTGGTTTGTATAATATTTTATTTCTTATGTGCCTCCTTATGTTATAAAGTACTGTGTGTTTCCCAAATAAAATAATATAAAATATAAATAACTTGTATATATATTTTTGTTAAATAATCATTTGGATTAAAATATTTTGACTAACAAATTTTATGGGTGCATTGACCTTATTAATAGTACCTACCTATATAAGCTAGAACAAATGAAGAGAGCCTAGTCTTGAAGAGACATGGTAAAATACTATAATCTAATCAAATTCTCATATTGTTCTATTAAACATAAACACCAGCCCAGCACTTCATAGTTTGAGTCATTATTATTGAGGTAAAATAATGAGTCACTCAAGAAAACGTTTCAAATAAACTTGACGCTACTAAGAAACTGTGACAATTTAAAACAAATTATATGAATTCAAAGATTTTTTTATTGTTAGGCGCAGAAGCAATAAATTCATTTTCTAATAACAATCACAATAAATTAACTAAATACAATTTAAAGGAGGAAATAAATGACGTATATTACAATACGTTAAGTATATGTATAAAATTAGGCTAAACAGCGATATAAAATTGGTTTACGACGACATTTAAATATTTTTACTCAAATTGTCTACGTTTACTTGTAAAACAATTAAATGATTATATATTATTACCTACTTCTAACCTGTGACCTGCCAGTTCGATACTCATCGTGTGTTATGAAGGCAGTATTACTAGGAAGCAAGAGTCAATAAAGGATGAATCACTGGACCAGAACGTAATAGATGGACTTTGCAAAGCAATAACAGTTACGTTTTATAGAACGTAAAAAAATATAAAAAATAAGTATATTTTACGGTTGTCTAGTGAAATGGTAGCTGCCGGCTTGCTTGCATCATCATAAAAGCTTGTAAAAAAGGCCAAAGGTCGCGGTGCGGTTTCCTTGCAAGTTGATTGATTTTATATTGGCCATAACTTTTGGTTTCCTGTCGTCTTTCTTTTATGCAAATATTTGTCAACGTATTTTGTATTTTATCTGATTATTAAAGCAAAATTAAATTTGTTTACACATATAATTTTTAGTTTTCCTATATAACGACTGTGACTTATAGCATATATCATATACCTTAAAACGAAATCACAATAAAAATATTAAAACCCTGCACCATACTTATACATAATCTCCAATCAGAATAGACGTTTTATTTAAACTTGATCCCGTCTTCTAAACCTGTTTATCTACTAGTTTCTTTGAATTGCAAATCTTAACAAGAATAGTCAAATATATAGTTACTACAATCTACATTATATTTCCATATATCATTCCTTAAAGATAATAGATCAATGACTCGCTAATTATAGACATAACAGAAACGATGTCAAATCGATACTATCTCCCGTTTGCATAATTAAACTTTATAGGCTCTAAATTCCACATATTTTATTGGTTTAAAAGCTATAAGTGAAGCATCTTATGATTTTAATGTTTTATAATATATACATACGTATGTATAATGTACATGTACATATATACCTACTACGTAATTACTACTGTTTTCTATTAATTTTATATAATTGCTGCGTAGTAGCTATAGGCTAGAGGCTATAACAAGTGGAATTGAATTTTTCAGACTATTTTAGTCGCCATGGCTAATCACATATTAATGACTTTAATTTCTTGTTATACCTGAATGATATGTTATACACATTACCTGAAATGATTTACCATTACAATAATAATTATATAAACGATGTAGCTATAAAGTGGTTGCCATCATCAAAATCAAGTTGGACGAGCCATTATTATTCTTGAATATGTAACAAACCTATACTTGTAAAGTAAATTATCTTGTCCAACAGTACAGAAAGCTAAATAACTGCCAATACACTTGCACAATATACCTGTGCGTATATACATATAATAGTAACGTAACGTTGATTGATATACTCGTACATTGTACATGTTAGTCTTGATATTCCAGTAAAAAGTTTGGAACCAAAAATGATACTAAGAAGTTTTACAGGACTTCCATTACAACTTGAAAAATAAATGCACAATTAGTAAATGCTCATATAAAATAACATTAAAAATAATAATTCAAACGACTGAGTCAAACAATTGATTTTTAAAATAGTATTTTAGCGCCAGACAGTGTAAGAAAAGCTGACGGGATAATTCTGTGAAAACTTTTATCATAAACGTGTGGTTAACTACCAAAAACTACAATAATCCTTAAACTGAGTAACACTAACTCTATCCTCGTTCTATCCCGCTCTAGCCTTTATCATCTCGTAGTTCTCAGTAAACGAGTCCTTTGCTTGGTCCAATATATATGTACATATATAATTATGTAATATAATTTTTTAACTGCCTCGGTGGTGTACTGGCTAGCATATACGGCTGCACACTCGGAGATCCTGGGTTCGAGTCCCGGGTCAGGCCAAGTTTAGTTATTGAGCCTTTCTGTATAGTAAGTCTTAGTAACAGCCTGTAGTTGGGAAGTTGGCGGTGTTTCACCCCCGTGCCTCGGAGAGCACATAAAGCCGTCGGTCCTGCGCCTTAACTCTCACTGGTCGCGTCGAGCAGTCGTCCCACCAGAGTATGAGAGTGACAGGAATAGAGAGTGCACTTGTGTCTGCGCGTACACTTGCGCACTATAATATCTCCTGCGCAGTTGGCTAGTCTCAATGAGATTGGCCACCGTGGCCGGAATCGGCTAGGAGAACATCATCATCATCATTTTTTAATTTTCAAATAATGATATGCACTCAGAATACATTCCCAGAGGCAAGCGTCTAAAAAAAGGAAATCGGTTAACAAACAAAAGAGAAAAAGGTAAGTAAGGACTATATGTTAGTATATATACATAGGTACGATGAGTTTTATCTCCTTTAGTTGAGAAATAATTGATTCCCCATACAAACTTTCATCCCATCTTTCACCCCCTTAAGGGATATTTCCGGGATAAAAACTATCCTATGTCCTTCCTAGGCTCTCAAACTATCTTCTTACTAAATTTCATCTAAATCGGTTTAGTAGATCCAGAGATTACCTCCTACAATCTCACAAACTTCACCTCTTTACAATATTAGTATAGAAGTATAGATTATCCACTAATAATGTAAATATACCTACATTTAGTATTATATACTACATGGGTGTATCTAATGTATATTAATTATGTGAGACCGGTTCGAAATAAAATTTTAGACAGGTTCTCTGATTTAGACAGTCTATAACAGGAAAATTTCTTCGTTTAGAAAGAAATGGAAAGTATTTCACCGCTAACCGCGCTGCTAATGGATTTTGGTAGCTATTTGTTGTTATTTTACCTCTAAGAGTTAGTTAAAATGGACAGACGAAGTCGCTAGTAAAAGTTAAGGTGCCAATAAAGAGACCAATAGTCACATCCAAACACGATACTGTAGCTGATAAATATGCAACGCGTGAGGTACGCCTTGAACGAAGGAAAAGTTGAGTAAGATTCAAAAGGCACATGCCTATTTTAAGAATCATATTGTATTTATGGGAATTATATTCTGTGTAGGCTGGATGTTAGGTCACGGCAGCTGCAGCAGAAAAAGTTGTATTTTTTTTTGTGATAATATGCAATATTTGCATTTATGCCGCTTTCTCTAATATGCCGATAGATCTCTAAAGCCCACATCTATATTCTACTTTGTTAAAATATAATCAAGCATTTATATACATATGTATATTTAATCAATTTTAAAAAGCATTTTCTCATTAAGTAGCTGTTTATTAAGACTTTTGTATAGGTATTTCTGTTATTCATGAAATAAAAAAACAAATGATTTTTTATTTAGAATTTAATAGAAATGTTTAAGGTTTGAAATTGATATTTTAATGAATTTCTGCAGCACCTGTGTCTTGAATTTTTTCTTGTAATGATTATATTTTTAGAGCGAAATAGATAAAAATAACAATTTAATTGGTGCCAAAAAATAAATATTTTGTCATGAAAAACTATTATGTCCACTGTTATGCAACTGTAAAATTTATTCGAAAATATATTTCTAATTTCTAAAAAAACAAAATGTAATCTTTTAAAAGCTTTATTTCAATAATAAATGTTATGACATTGTGAACGAAATATAATCATGTTTTGACGTCGAATTTAAATACGCAAGGAAAGTAAGTGCTATATTTACGTTCAGAGTAGGTATTATATGGATTACATTTGATAAAAGCCCACTGAAGTACATCTATACATATAATAAAATTGTAACTAAGCCGAATCTGTACATTAAAAATTTTTTGGAAAATCTTATTAAAATAGACATTATTATCGATGCAGAAGCCGAATCTATAGTTTTTTTTAATTTTTGTCTATCTGTCTATTACTGCATTATGGAAAAACCACTGAAGGGATTTTGATGAAATTTGGTATGATGATAGCTGGTTATCCGGGTCAATATATAGAATACTTTTTACTGCGGGAAAATGTCTCATCTCTGAGAAATTTATACTAAAAGTTAAAACGTAAGTAGGGACGAAGCCGAGCGTAGCGAGGGTAAGTCGCTAGTACTAAATAAGTATTGACATTTTTTCTGATTGAGTTTAATTCGGGTTAAGTTCGAAGTTCGAGTTTCAGCGGTTTGCTTTATAAGATGAGGTACCTATTAGTTCAGTATTATAAATATATAGTTTAAGTATTGAAATTAATTATGTGCTCATATCAATAGAGGAACTCATGGAAGTATGAACTATCGTTAAAATTACACGCGTGATTAATCGATTCGATAGTTACATGCAACAGTTAGGTATTACGGTAATTAATAAATGATCGCGTGCGGAGAATCGGTGCCCGGACAGCCACCAAACTTGTTATTTAATTATGCAAACAAAAAAATCGAAATAAACTTTGTATGTTTGTAAGTACATGTAATGTAATACCAAAGTTGAAAACCTGATAAAAAGTGAACAAGGTACAACAATATACAAACGAGGGCCTACAATTTTTTCCATTATTTTTTTAAATATCAAACAATCTTTATTTTTAATCCGACTACTATTATAAATACGTAAACTTGTACGTGTGCGTGTTTGTTACTTTTTTACGCTGAAACGGCTTGACGGGTTTGGCATTTAGTACCTACACCTAGGCTATAACTTATTGGACTATGACCTGGAGTAGCAAATATGCTAATGAGGGACCTAAGGACCCGAGAGTAAGTTTAAGGATAAAAAATAAAATGGCTTGGTAATTTTAACTCTTGCTCTATTATTTTAACCATGAAAATCATGTTTATAATCAGACAATCTATATTATGTTTCCGCATTGCACAACAACTTTCCGTTAACTGAAAAAAATATTCAAACGGAACAGTGAAAACGAGAACTCCTGCTTTAATCATGCATTTAATGCGGCGCCATATTTTATAAACACGATGTTTAGTGTTTTAGTATTTTAATATTATTATTTTTTTCATCTTGACATAAAATACTTACAAAGTGTATTCCGAACGCAATTCCTTCGTGATTTAATTCTATGGACGACATAATTTCCTTTTCTCACTTTAGGATTCAAAAATGTATACATATAAGTTCGCTGGAGTCTCTACTCTACGTACGCCTCTACTCAACGCTTTGTAGTATCCAGCCAGATTATAAAATAATAACATTTGTTAGTTAAATAGCAAATATTTCCCCCCGCTTAGTATTCGAATTCACGATATAACAGGTAGGCGCAATTTAACAAATATATACATATTTTAAATAAAAACTTTTTAACAAAAAAAAATAAAAACCGACTTCAAACAAAAGCACTAAAAAGTAAAAAATAACTGATTGGTAGTTTTCATTTACTATACATACCTAATCAAATATTGTCGAAGTCGGTGTGCTTTGTATGGACTGACACCGATTTCGAAAATATTTGATTAGGTATGTATTTAAAAGGTAGGCTTTAATTATTTAGCCAAAGCACACCGACTTCGATAATATTTGATTAGGTATGTATAGTAAATGAAAACTACCAATCAGTTATTTTTTACTTTTTAGTGCTTTTGTTTGAAGTCGGTTTTTATTTTTTTGTTAAAAAGTTTTTATTTTTCCCTTTTTAGTGTAGACAGTAGTAGCAAAGTAAGAATTCTAACGTGTTAGGCTTGTCAAATCAAACAAAATAAGCCCAAACTCAAAGTATCTACTATTAGCCGTTGAAGAGTTCCACCTATCCACCTTCTGGCCTTACCATCAGATCAGGTCAACAATACCGAACCACTGTACTATCAACGGAAATAGAAACACTTGCAAAGTTTCAAGTCAATATGACAATTAGTAGGTTAAATGCATCATTAGCTATTTTTCCACCCTTAGGGGTGGTTTTTTTTTTTTTATTTAAATGGGACCAATCTGGAAGTATACACTTTCAAACAACACAAAAATATATGAAAAACGTAATATGTGCCTATAAAATTTGAGATTTGCCTTCGATTTCCCTGAGATCTCATCATCAGATCGTGACTTGGTGACTATGTGACCACTTGGAAACTATACCCTTTCAAACAAAAAAAGAATTTTCCAAATCGGTCCAGCCATCTTCGAGTAATGGAGAACATACATAAAAAAAAGTCCCCAACGAATTGAGAACCTCCTCCTTTTTTTTAAGTCAGTTAATAAGAGCCTGGAAGAATTTAACTATCGGTCTATAATTACGTATAATATTGAAAGAATTTTCTTTTAACTCCTAACCGTTGAGGAGTTGTACCTCCCATCATTAGCTCAACCACAGGAGATGATGATTATCAGACGCAAATACTTGAACAGCTTTAGGAAATATATGAAAAACGTAATAAGTGCCTATAAAATTTGAGAGTTGCCTTCGATTTCCCTGGGATCCCATCATCAGGTCGTGACTTGGTGACTATGGGACCAACTAGAAACTATACCCTTTCAAACAAAAAAAGAATTTTACAAATCGGTCCAGCCATCGTCGAGTAATTGGGGAACATACATAAAAAAAAGTCCCCGACGAACTGAGAACCTCCTCCTTTTTTTGAAGTCGGTTAATAATCAAAAATCGAAATAAATCTGCGAAAAAATCCGAAAAGATAGTTTATTTAAAATGTCAAATATTCGCGTAAGCCTAAGAAAGTATTAAGAAACTATTAAATATATACATATGTATTATGTACATAAAAGATAAATTAATTTGACACAGTTTTTATAAAATTTATAGAAAACTTTCTTATGTGTCCCTGGATATTCCTATAAAAATTACTTGAGTGTTATTTACATACATTCACTAAAATCTCGCGATGGTTGCAGGCATATATGAAACAACGGTAACCGTATAACGGTTGAACAGAAATATTATGAGTCAATATTATCTATAATTCTCTTAACATATTATGCACGTCCGGATACGGACAATGATCTATCTCACTATCATTGCATATGTAACTCGAACGTAACAATCATCACCCTTTGACACTTAATGCAACGAGCTTTTAGGTGAAATAACGCAGCATTTTATAGTGATAACTGTAATTTCATATTCTTGTATATATGCATATAATAACTTATTAAAAACTGTCAATCAATTATCGAATATTAAATTGTATCAAAATAGGGACAAAATATAATAAATATCTTTAAATAATTATTTTATTTTAAAAGTCTAAAAATATATGCTTACGATATTCTTGTAAAGGTAAGCGTGTAAAAGTTGTTCTATTAAAACAAAAAAGGGAGTTTGCATCTAGGTGACTAGTGCAAAGTGGGCGTAAAACATATCGATTCCAGCATTGAAATCGATCGCCCACGTAGTGTACAGTTAAGGACAAAAATCTGCAACAGCATATAATGCCTGCTAATTTTTTTTTATCGTAAATCTCAGACTCATACCACATAACATAATCACTTCTTACTGTACAGTTGCCTACTTGTTTAGCCCGTAAGTCCTACGAATAAATACTTATTATTTATTCGTAGCGTAAGTCGTAACGCTCTTTAAAGTTATTTAATTAGTTAGTTAGTTAACTAGCGACTCACCCTCGCTCCGCTCGGGTTCGTAACTAAGGTGGGCCACCCTTATCACTTAGGGGTATGGAAAATAGATAGTAGCCGATTCTCAGACCTACTGAATACGCATATAAAATTTGGTAAAAATCGGTAAAGCCGTTTCGGAGGAGTACGGTAACTAACATTGTGACATGGAAATTTTATATATTAGATATAAAGGCATAGTCTTATGACTTCTATCTATACCTACATATAATAAAATTGTAACTAAACCGAATCTGTACATTAAATATTTTTTGGAAAATCTTATTGAAATAGACATTATTATCGATACAGAGGCCGAATCTATAGCTTTTAGAATTTTTGTGTATGTCTGTGATCTCATCTCTGAGAAATCTATACTAAAGGCAAAAACGTAACTAGGGACGAACCTGAGCGGAGCGAGGGTCAGTCTATAGTTACATAATAAAACTTAATTTAAGAATTTTGTACATACTAGACAATACGTAAAACTTACACCCATGATTTTTAACCGTCAGTCCTTCTAACCCACAGATTAAAAATTTAAACAGTTTACTCCATATACATGATCATGCTTTGTCTAGTTTATTCATGTTATTCGGTTATTTATATAATTGCTTAAAGTGATATTGACCCCGATTATGGAATAATAGAGCGTAAATAACATTCTTACGAACACTTACCATTATCACTTTACACCGCCGCGCCGCGCTGCAGACATGATACTTATTTGTAACATGTAAATATAATACATATTTGTTGTTATAATAACGAAGTGTTTAAAATGTGTATTATTTTTGTGCAAAATTCGGATTCACAGAAGTTCACATCAAGTATGGTGTTTAATGAATATACGATGATGTTTGTAATGGAGGTTGTAAATGTATTTTGATTTATAAATTTTTGACGAAGTTTTTAAAATAGATCACGAATAATGAGTCCATATGAATAATGCACAATTTTAACTAGGTTGAGTCGGTTTTATGGAAATATCTTCACAGAAAATGATTTTTTTTTAATTCTAGCCTAGAATCCAACGCAAAGCCTCTAACGAGGCATATTTTGCTTGAATGAAAACAGAACGGAGGTTGAATAGAAAATGAAATACCATTCTTAATCTGCAAAAAAAAATGCGGGCTTGATTAAAAAGTATTCATTCTATACTTTAGTAGGTCAAAGAGTTGTAAACTATGCTGTTGTAAATGAACTATTTTCAACGACTATATTTACATATCTCCATGAAGCAATAGAATTCGAAGCTATGTATTTTTAGGTGCTAGTATTTATATAAGTTTAAAGGTGGTTTAAAGGTGAATAAAAAACGTACGTGCAATTAAGAGGCTATCGATATTTATAAACAAAAGATTGTAATTAACCACTTTCCTGTACCACTGAGCAATTTAAAAACAAAACAGTTGTATAATGACTAATACTTTATTCATAATTATATTGGTACTCACATGTGTGAATGTACAAATACAGCACAGCTTTACCAGTAACCTACTTCGAAAGTGTTGTTTTTGTAGATATTCATTTAAAAATGAGAATATTAACTAGACTAGTTTTTAATCTTTTCTGACTTTTCAATAACATTTCAGTAGATTTAAACATACCTAAAGTTTCACGTGTTATATAGTTTTCAGACGACACATGACCATGACATGGATTGTATTTAAAATACGGTCGAAACTAATTAAATAAACTTAGTTTAATCGATCAATCTGTTTTACGTCTTTTCCATTCTGCTTGACTTTAGCAAAATAAAGCTATTGCGGTCAATTAGTTTAAATAAAAATATATGTTATCTATACTATAATATTATAGCACTAAGGAGATTTCCTTTTGTGTGTGATTTGCTTAAACACGGTTGTCTTTATATCTATCTACCAGCCTTAGCCCTTTGAATGACCTATTTTATTTTCCTTTCAATATTTGACAACCCACCTATATGAAATAAGTAAAAACCAAGAAATGTATGTAAATAATGATACATACTCCGTTACTCAGATTAAAATCACTGTTAATGACACTCCTTAACAGTCACGTAAGGTCAAATCGTGAAAAGTATGTCCTAACTGAAAAATCAGGCCCGCTACAATTTATATTGCAAAGTAAAGTTAGTAAGTGAGCGTGTTTGTTTGTTTGTTTTTTCAACGGATTTAAGTAAAATTCAACTATTATTGGTTGCAATGAGAACTCAAAGCTTTATATTATATTTAATTTTATTTACTAATACGATTTTGGGTAAACAGATAATTAAAACATTTAAACTGCAGATAATAATTATTATAATAATAATATAAAAAAGTAACAAGCAAATCAAAAAAAAATCTTAATTTGCTTGCTTAATTTAACAAAAAATATACATAATGTTCAAACAGAGCTCGCGCCAAAACTTCACGTTTTCAACATGTGTGCGATAATTATTTATTGGTTATAGAACTACTTTTATATTATATTACAATTATATTTTATTTTTTATATAACTTTTTTTTTTATATAAATGGTGACCTGATGAATGCGTAACATGATAAACACTTTGTCTTTGCTTATTGACATTGACACAAATAATATTGCAATAATGGCTGGATAAAATAAAGACGATATTTTTATTTTATTTTTATTAATTTTATTGATATATTCAGCCTTTTATATATAAAATTAAATGGAATATAAAAATTAATAAATAGATCACACTTGCCGGATATATTTTCTTTTTATTTAGTTCTTGGCACTAAAACATTTACATATATTGTGCATGTAAGCCAATTATGATTCATAATAAAAAAGAATTTATAAACCTATTTATATCATGTAAATACAGACGCATAAAATAATATTGGTTACATTTGTTATATTCAAATTAAGTAATTTAAAATTATCTCATTCCATTTACGTGCCATCTAAGTAGGTTAATAAAACTTTTTCAGAAACCGTAATCATTACGACTTACCAAGGTCTTATAGAAATTGGATAAAAAATATCTTTAGGAAAGGAAAGTACCAAATAGTAAAACAAAATATCCCATACCACTCGTGCGTAATGATCATAATTATACGGAATTATATTAGAAATTTTCATGGGTTTCACAATGTGTAGTACATTTGATACGAAGTTTAACACCTCCAGGTAAATTGACAAGGTAGAAGTTAATTAAATTTTTAAGAAATCTATTGTTAACTGTAACGCCGGCGTGTCCGCGCTCGTGGAGGGATTAATCGTAATCGGGTGATGTTTTAGGTTCGAATAGAAGACGAATACTCATTTTATTAATAGCAGTGGCAGCTAAAATTTCTTTTTTGTATCAAAGCTAATATAAAATTATGGCTTTAAAAGTGAATGAGACCGAAATTATCATGTAAGTGAAACGCTTCATTATATTTAATATGTTCAGCTTTTGACCCACAAAATAAGAAATTTATTCGTTTCTGGTAATAAATCATTAAGATATTTATAAGACAAATATGTTTCGCATGCGTTTGAGTAGACATAAACTTATGTAGGTTACAGAAATCACATTGTAATTAATGAAAGAAATAAAGTCGTATGTAACAACTAACAATAAATTACGTGCACCATGCCTGGCCTTGACAAGATATTGTTTAGGAGAGCAGTGTAAGGCTGCAACACATAACTGCCGAAGCATCATGATAGATGATTGTTTTAGGTCAAGATCAGTGGATGCCTGAGGCAAAAATTTAATATCGGACCGTACGCTCTACGAATGCTCGATCAATAACGTTATAATTAGTTTTTGGAAATTAAAAGTAACCTTTTTAATTTTTTCTCACCTTAGATAACTGGGATATATAAAATTGGAAAAATTGATAAACCGAGCTTAATATTATTCCATATCACTTTCTCTTGCTCCAGGTAAAATTTTTGTCAGGCTTCATTATACGAAGAAAAAAACAAGAGATGAAATGCATGTTTGTACTCATACTCAATTGTACCATTGTTTAGAACTAATAAAAAATACTTTCATTATTCAAACATTTTCATAATTTGTATTTTCTAATAGATATATTTTTAAACGAGCACAATGATTATCAAGTTCTGAATTCCCATAAAAATGGAAAGTGACAGTACAATACTGCTGTGATCCGAGTGGCTTAAAAGGAAAGTTATTTAATCATAACGTGACGCAGAGGCAGTTGGCACCTCCAGCACCATTGTTCATTCATTCTATCTAAGATGCTACGTAATCGTTGGCTACTTATGCTCACAATACATTCCGATTTGTTCAAGATAAATTTAGCTTTAACAGCTTTTAAATAAATGCGAAATTTCGATGCAGTAGATATAACTCTACAAAGTATATTATTGTTATATGATTTGTATGTACATATATCATATAGTAATAGCTACACATTTTTCTATGATTAGCATTTGTAAAGATAACAATTACTGCATATTATTATATAGGTATAATAGTTTGATATAACGTCGATATTAAGCTCTTTTTACTAACAATGTAAGTGCCTTAGAAAATCTAATTATGCCTTGTTTTAATTTACGTACATAAGTGTCAAATATTCGTATAAGAAAGTATTATTTAAATATTTCTTTATGATTTTATGCTTGTTAATAGTTAGCATCAGATAGGTATTTCATATACAGCCATGAAACTGCATAAGAAAAGAAACAATAGTAGTATGTGGTAAAAGACCGCTGACTTCGGTGAGAACTTCATTAGCGAATATTTTACAAGAACCTTATTTATGCTGCTGTAAAATATTTTAAAAGTAGATAAGTAGAAAAGTACTTACCTCCTTTTGATATTTCAATAATATACCTGAAACCTTTTGGGTATCCAAGTTATATGTATATTTTAAATTTATTTTCAATCTACAGGAAACTGATTATTATTTCCTACAAAAATTTGCTACAAAAATCATAGTGCTGACCATAACCCCACCTTTCAAGCTTTTGTCGACAATCCGTCCATGTATACCCACGCTTTTGTATGGTCCAGGTAGATAGTTGAAATATCATTGTTTATCGTGCGAATCTACGTCCGCATTTTTTGTACATCTTTATTCATTTCGAAGTTCATTACACTTTTTGTAAAAGTAGATTTAAATAAAATATTATGTAATTTCTTTAGAATTTTAAATAAACTTTTTGATATTGAAAATTTTATATACAATCATTCTCATTCACCTTTTATACTTTTTATAAAAATAATTTAGAGTAAATGATCAAAAATTTTAAAATCTCTTTCGGTAATTAAAGTTTATATATTGTAATTGTCATCCATCTCTTTCTTAATTTTTAAATTTTAAGCTACCTATCTCTGCCAGTAAAAGTATTTATATGAGAAGCCATATAAATGCTAGAACAATGATTTTCTCCTAGCCCTAATTTTCCTGGTCCAGGTTCCGTATAAAGTATCCTAAATTCTATTTCAATCATTAAAATGTCATTATTGTATTTTATATTATAATTCAAATCAATTAAAACTGTACCTATACAATTATGTATAATATACATTAATATGAATATGATAACATATGAACATTGAACATATCTATTTCTATACCAAAGTCTTTGCGGAACGGATTGCTCAAGAAGTCGACAGGATATCAAATGGACACATTTTTATATGTCACATTTATACTTATTTACCTGTTAGTATGAAATAGATAGATTATATATTATTACGTAACACATAGGTTTGATGAGTTTTCAACCGACTTCAAAAAGGAGGAGGTGATCAATTCGACTGTATTTTTTTTTATGTTTGTTACCTCAGAACTCCGTCATTTATTAACCGATTTGGACAATTTTTGTTTTGTTTGAAAGGGTATACTTCCAGGTTGGTCCCATTTAAATTTCAAAAAAAACCATCCCTAAGGGTGGAAAAATAGCTAATAATGAATTTAACCTACTTCTAATTGTCATATTGACTTGAAACTTTGCAAGTGTTTCTATTTCCGTTGATAGTACAGTGGTTCGGTATTGTTGACCTGATCTGATGGTAAGGCCAGAAGGTTTGGCTAAGTAATTAAAGCCTACCTATTAAATACATACCTAATCAAATATTTTCGAAATCGGTGCCAGCCCATACAAAGCAAAGCACACCGACTTCGAAAATATTTGATTAGATATGTATAGTAAATGAAAACTACTAATCAGTTATTTTTTACTTTTTAGTGCTTTTGTTTGAAGTCGGTTTTTATTTTTATGTTATATATCCCTTACTTGAGAAATGATTGATTCCCCATATTATATGGGGATATATTATAAACTTTCATCCACCTTTTCAAAACCTTAAGAAATGATTTTCGAAATAAAAACTATCCTATGTCCTTTCCAGGAGCTCAAACTATCTTTATACCAAATTTCATCTAAATCGCTTTAGCGGATTTTTAGTTTGCCCATTACAAACAAACTTACAAATTTACAAACTTTATCTCTTTATAATATTAGTGTAGATATATGTGTTGGAAATATAGTTTTTATTATATCAAAGTTTAGTAATTAAAATATTTTTCATATACAAGAGTTCTTACAGCAAAGTAGTATTACATCACGTTCATGATTATAAAACGTGGTAAAAACTATCTTACAATGCGATACTTACGAAGCATGTATAATCAGTGGCGATACTATGAAACGTTAAAATAATTTGTGACATAGTTGAAGTAATTATACAAAAAAATAATACCGTATCGTCTCAAGACTCGCCCACTTCCCTTGGCAAAGATAACAAACATCTATACATATTTGTATTAGAAATATACACCTACTAGTATATAACGTATACATAATGTATGCTAACATGCTCGTAATATGTATTTCCTTGACATGACATATTTTTAAAATGTGTTATTTTAATATTCAGGTAATCGCAAATACTTTAAAAGTGCATCCTATAAAAAAATCATACTGTCTGTTCCTTTTTACTCATATACATATGTAATAAGTTATATATGTACGTATGTTTACTTGTAATAATTCATTTTACAACGTTCAATCGATTGCAAAGAAACTACGTAGAGTCCAAGTTTCTGACAAAGTCAATGTAAAAGAGGTGATACGTTAGTAGTTAATTTGAGTTAATATATTACTTATTAGTATGAAAAATCACTGGATATAGCCAAAAGAAAACTGCTAGTAGAAAACTATGACGAAATTCTTAAATTTAAATCATGCCCCACTTCGCACTTGACCAATTTTTATTAAAAAGTTAAAAAGAGTGCATAATATTAGATTGAGTAACTTATATATTATATACATTTAATTAATGATTTAATTACGAAACCTTTCTACGTTCTGTTTGGTAACATATAATAAATAAAATATATGATATCGTTGGAATATACTTAATTACTAGCGACTCACCCTCGCTCCGCTCGGGTTTGTCTCTACTTATGTTTTATGTATTTTAACGTTTAGTATAAATTTATCAGAGATGAGATTATATGTCGAACCGGATATCATCATATCAAACTTCATCAAATTCCGTCCAGTGGTTTTTCCGTGATGCGGTAACAGACAGACAGACAAAAATTCTAAAAACTCTATATCGATAAAAATGTCTATTTCAATAAGATTTTCCAAAAAAATATTTAATTCTACTTAGTTACAATTTTATTATATGTATAAATAATAAAGATCTTATACTTAGACATACATTTTTTACAACAAATATATCAGAATAAATTTCTTAGACTAAGACATATTATCTTGCTTCTATTTCATATTCTTTTAATTACGAAATTATTCCATCATATACAGCAAATATAACCGGAGATACAGTCCAAACAGTTCACGGTATGCGCTCTCACGAGGCCTTTTCTGACCTTTCCTCGATTAAGTAAATATAATTACAAGGTACTGATGCAGCTAAGCAAAGATATATAATAATCTTAAAAAAAATTCTACCTGTTTGTAAAAATTAAATTAGTATTATTGTAGCTGCCTTAACCACAGGTCGTCATCTACATTTAGTGTTTGATTATTTTTGCTGTATTATCATTTGAAATGAAATTACTTTGTTTTTGTTATAAAGGCTTTGTCTCGTGATTATAATTGTCAAGCCGTTACGATCGCGTGCATAATTCTATGCTATGAAACAACTCGTAATACAAGGTTACGTATCAACTTTATAACAGAAAGAGTTATACGATATCCTTAGAAGTGTTGAATTACATTAGCAGGACTTAACTACGCAAATATGGGAAGCACTGACTAGAAGATATTCTTATTAGAAAATTAGTTTATCTTTATCTAAATTTATAAATTGACATGATCACATTCTATTTAATAAAATGTGATCATGTCAATTTATAAAGAGTTTAACCTTTCAAGTAATATATTTCAAATATGCCTTGACAACGAAGAAAGAAGTTATTGTAATTCATTTTAAACTGAATGTGTTGCTGTTAGCTTGGAAATTATAACTTTTGACAAAGTACCATGCCTTCTCGTTTAATCAAAAATATATAAATTAATGTTAATGGGAAAACAACTATAAACTTATCTTGTCGTCTCTCTAAAATTTCGTTTCTGTCGTCTCTCTAAAATTGTCTAAAATTTTCTACTTTTACTTAGTACTAACACATATGAATCCTTCCATTCTAAGCAAAATAGTAATAGAAAGTGCTAAAGTTGGTCACAGTCGATATAAAGAACGGTTAACACCACGCCAAATCGCGAAATGCATTCAAAATAGTAAATGTTAAGAGTTAAATGAATGCCATACCGTTAAGTTCGACTTGAACTATTCGTTACTCATATTTGTAAGAGTTTGAATTGTAAAAAAAAACTAAACGATGGAAATATGTACATTTTACAATCATTAATTAAATATTTTTTCTATTATATTTTAAACCTTATTCACGGCCTTTATCTAATTTATATTGAATCAAAAGGCATCATTTATTAATTATAGAGTTGGACACCTCTATTAATAAAATATACATATTAGACACCCATAATAATCCATACAAATAAATAAAATCGAAGTCTGCTTGAAATGTCAAAATAACAGCTTTTTACTAAATGCATATGAAAGTATGCTAAATAAGTATGCATATGAAAGGTTGGTACTTATAAGAAACGTCCGTCTGTTTGTTCCGGCTAATCTCCTAAGCGGCTGGAACGATTTTGACGGGACTTTCACTGGCAGATAGCTGTCGTTATAGGGAGTCATTTAGGCTACTTTTATTTTGGAAAAAGAATAATATTTCCGCGCAAAAATTAAACCGCTAGTAATAAAATATAAATGGAAAATTGTAATACAACATATTACTAAGAAATCCTAACTAATTGCAAATAACAATATTTCTATGAGTTTTTTTTAATAATTTAATAATAATTTCATATCATTCAAAATTAAAAATATATGATTATTGGTTTAATATCCGTTCTATATGCAAACAAGACAGAGTTCACGATGGTGATGACCCTGAGAACATCATATCCGCGACAGCGCGTTTCACTTTCTTACAATAAGGCTCTACAATCTACATACAGCACACGAGAAATAATCGTGCAATCTCTTTGAAAGCTATTATGATTAGATTTTAGTTTAAATTTTATAAAGAAGTTATTTTTATATTATTCTTTTGATAGTTAAGAAAAAAAGCAAATTTATTTATTGTTAAGCTATTTTAAACTAGGAAAATAAGTACAAAAACAACATATGAAAACTAATAGTTTTTACTCTAAAAATGTTAGTATTGATAATAAATACGGACCGTTTGTCTCAAATACTTAAACAATAAGTGATATAAAATGAATGAAAGTTGCAGGCAATTAAAGTTAACCGAAGTTTTAACAGAAATTCACAACTTGTAATGAAAATAGCAATATAACGGTATCCATAATTTACAGACCTAATTTTATGAAACATCTCAGAACAACAACGTGAAAATTTATAAATAAACTTTCTTTTCTTTTAGAAAAATGTTTAATTTTCATAGATTTATGTAATTTTTCATAATCTTCATAAGACATTGAAAAAGAGGAAGTGAGGTACTTTAAATGGCTATTTATAAATACTGACCCTATTACAAGCATAGTCCGTCCTACTACGCTTATTGTACTACGCTTCACCCTAACATATTATGTGGTAGTTATGAAAATTCTAAAATAAATGTTACCGCTAGCCTGTTGACCGAGGACACACCATTATCTCCGCTAATTGCATAACTGTGCCATCCTTTTTATGTCTACTTACTGTTAATGCGCTCACACACGCTACGCGATGTGGGTATTATTTTCCAAACTACTTATTTTTTTATTTATTTTCCTTAAAATCACGTAAGCATATAAAAATTATGGAGAAAAAATCTTATATTATTTTATTGTAATAACCAAATTAGTTTCACGATTACAATTCTATTACCTAATTGCATTTTATTTTTGTTGCTTTCTATTATATATTTCTACTAGATAATATTAAATGACTCTTATCTTTAAGATATAACGCTTTTTATCAGTGTACTAATTCTGTAAAATATAAGATAAAATTAATTATTATAAATATGAATAATAAATTCATACAAATCTAATTTTCTGTACACTGTAATATTTTTTTTTGTATGTAGGTATATTAACTTAATACCAGCTCTCGCTTTACTTATAAATACTAAATAGTAATTATTTCATTTTCCAGGTTGCTAGCCGGACCAGTGTTCAGAATTGTTACGATTTGTGTTTTTATATAATTTTTTTGGTTGTTAATTAAAAAGATAGAAAATAAATACAGATTTCATTGAAAATACGTACGCCAATTTTATCTACTTATGCTTATTAAAAACTTATCTATTGCATATTTTGATAATGCTTAATAATAAAATAGCACAGACATTACATGTATTATCTGTGTAAAACAGGTACAATACACTCTTTAACTTCATAATATAATAAATTATTCTTCTTAATATAATATCTAGGTCATAACTGATACAAGGAGATAGAAGCTGTATACGTTGTTATTACTCGAAAGAATTTTGCTCTACCAATCTGAAATAATCAATTTTGAACCAGTGTTCTATATTTTTCACCTAAATTTAACACAACACATCCAAATTCTGACACCGCGACATGACACTCGCTTGATTACTAATATTATGACATGCCAAGGAAATATAAGTCTCGAGACACATTTTGACATCCTTACTTATAATGTAAATGTTAATGTAAATGTTTGTTATTTATACTTTTAAGGAGCAAGTTTTTTGCATAGAGATAGCGATTAGCGATAGATTAGCCAGGTATAGCCTATTGAAAAAATCATTTTCAATTTTTCCTACATATTCGGTCAACATTTCCTAATTATTATTCTAAAAATCTTATTCGGATTCCTAATTGGAACAAATGAAAATAAATGTATCAAATTGGTCCAACCGCGTTTCATTTAAAAAAAATATCATGTTCAACTAAGTATATAATGGTTATATTTTGAATTCCTATGGTTATTTTAAAAGTATCGCCAAATAAACCTAAACAGCAGTGTATATTATGCTTAACAATATAAATATTTGAGTGAGTGGTAAAAAATATTTAGCATTCAGGATGTAACGCCTGACCTAAAACTGCCGGGATGACACACGTGTGACTTTCTCCAACAACGTTCTATTTTGGTATACCATTTTAGGGACTTCTTATTTTTTTATTTTTTTATGTTTGTTTTATTAATGTAGCATTATTTTAGTAAAACAAATATTTACTTAAGTTTAACTACTTACTTAGTCGTAAAATAAACCTAATTTCAAAAAAAACTTTAAAAGTATCTAGTAACGATCTAGTATCTAGTACGAGTATACTCGTAATTTGATACTAAAATCCCTAGAGCATCGTGCAGTGGCTACTATTATTACTATTGCATTATTTATTCCTTTTTTTTTAATTTTAAAATCTGTTGGTTTGACTTCTGTTATAGCTTAAACATTAATTTGCTATGTAGTACCTATTTATGTAGGTCTTCAAAAGTAATCTTAATATATATAGTTAAATCGTTAAGCGATAGTAATATAATTAGTTTAATATCTAAGACAGTACATAATATGGATATGCATATTCATAAAATATCCTATCTTTTATTTTTGCATAACTTTAAACCAACAGGAAAATGATGAAAAAATATTTTCCTTTACAATATAACAAAGTACTACATCTATATCTTTAGTTCATGTTATTACAACGTGTTATAGAGTTGGTTTAAAAAATAATAAAGTACCTATGAACAACAAGCTATGGCTATTCTTGGGTGCCCCTGAAAATCATTGAATAGACGTTTTCACGACTCGTTGATCAAAGCGTTTCCACTCTATCGGTCAATTGCTTGCCATTCTGATGTTGAATTTTTACAATTACATCACAATCTCTGATGTCATGAAAAATCAGTTGTATAATATAAAAATATTGTGTTAATATGGATTATGACAGGATTATAATAAAATAATATTTGAAATTGTTTTCGGCTATTTTTAACATTCTATATTACCTACATAATTTTATTAAAATATACAAATAAAAATTTAAAAAGCACATTACAGATACTATTGTTATTAAGACTCATCACCACATCATTACTTCAAATTTTGATATTTTTTAAATGTTGTCATATAGATAAAATTTCACGACTCTACACTTTACACGCTAGGGATATCCTAAACCTATTTGAAAGTAAAACCAAACCACCAACATATCACAATATTGTACTTTAATACGGGTACATGTTAACGGTAACTTACGTAAAGTATTTCATAACATTATCGGTTTAATTAGAAAGTGAAACTTGAATAGTGTTAAGTGTCATTTGACTGTTTACTTAATTTTTTTTTTTGCACAAAAAAATAAA
This sequence comes from Brenthis ino, assembly GCA_921882275.1. Taxonomy (NCBI): domain Eukaryota; kingdom Metazoa; phylum Arthropoda; class Insecta; order Lepidoptera; family Nymphalidae; genus Brenthis; species Brenthis ino. Next base: position 22,076,625 of record OV170225.1, on the reverse strand, counting down.
AATCCTGGTTTCCATATTGAAAAAAAATACATTTTTGAAAATAGAATCCCTTCTTGAGATTGGTCCATATTTATGTACGTTTATAACTTACAATGATAGTTAATTAAACAAAAAAAAATAATTTAAACAAGAAAAATACTAAAAAGTTAATTAAATGAATAGAAATAATTAAGTACTCATAATTCTGAATCATTAATTGTAGGACATCTGTACCACTCGTATATAAACTTGTACCTACACAAGAAGTTATGTGTCAACATCGTGTAGCACTTTTAACACACTTTTTACGCTTGAACTATTTTTAGCTTGTTCATTAGCTTTGTGAAAAAATCTGAAGACTACTTTTTAATTAGGTAGGTTAAGAACTCTTAAATTTAACAAGAGGTCTCCCTTTAGTAATTCAGGCTTGCGAAAATTAATGTATTACATAATATTCGTTACATATGAATGCTTCTTATGTCATGAATATCCATAAAAGGGAGCAACTTTTGTTGTAAATAAGTACGAATGTTGTAAAGATAAAAATCATTGTCCTAAATAGTCAAAAATATATTATATATATATATATATATATATATATATATATATATTTTAATAAGTTGCCTGTGTCAATATGTTAAGAAATCTCTAAGCGAATCTACTTTAAGTTTAGACCTTAATATCACCCCATACATATTGTACATTACCCTAATATTTACCCCCTAATACTAAATGTTCAAGAAAATATAGAATATAAGATCAATATATTTCTAGAAATAATTAGACGAAGACGAATTTTTAAATATCAATACAGTATACACCAAAAATTGTTAACATATAACATATTTGTAATACGTATTGGTAAGGGATATTCCTATAATGTACATATAATATAATTGCGTGAAGTATGTTTCGTAACAAGATAACATAAAATCACACAATATATAACACAATCTTCATCATACTTTCATTATTAACACCTCCAGGTATATTTCTAAGAAATTAATTAATATTTCTAAGAAATCTATTGTTAATTGACACGCCGGCGTGTCCGCGGTAGTGGAGGGACTAATTATATTGATATTAGCATTCACAAATAAAACTGTTAAGTAAATATTTAATACCAATATAAAAAAATATGAGCAATATATTGCACCATTTTAAGCTTTCGTTAAAATACTTTAGTAAGTACACATTTTTTTTCATTATGTAACTGACAGAAATAACGCACAAAAATGAGTTTCTATAAGAAACTTACAGTTATTACCAAAAACACTTTTAAAATCCCTGTAAAGAGCCTCAATAAGGGAAATTTGTTCGGAAATTCTTCATTTTTGATGTTGGAATTATGAAAATTGATGTATTAGCTTCTGTTTATATTGCCAATGAAAACTCATCAACATTGCTTGTTTCCACATAAAGACATATGATTATTATCTAATAACAACAGAACATAAATAAAAAAATAGTATCAATAGATTATATATCGGCAACCAAGTAGAACATATCTGATGTATAATTCACAAAATAATCATTGAGGCTTAACATATTGAGCGATATTCATAATGTATGTAGCTTACGTAATAAGTTCTCATAATAAGTGGTACGATCGAATAACTAGTTGTTAAAATTAAATTATAAAAAAAAAACTAAACGTAAAAAGCGAGAAAAAGTACATGAAGTTGACATAGGAATATTGCATTATGAGTTTGCAAGATTCGCAGAAGTATAAAACATGCATTTAATATCATCCGCAGCGAATGCGATTAGCGAACATACTAATTAGGCAGTATCCGACAGCCTAATACTATATTCCTTTTATTTTTTTTAACGTTGGGAAATGCATTTACGCACGACGTGTGGGACTCACCGGCGTAATACAGCCAGTACTACCCACTAAAACCCAACAAAACCTTCCCCCGTCTTAATGGGGCGTCGCAGGATCGTTTGCGCATTCAATTACGACGCCCCGACGGCAGGTCTGCCGAAGCAGACCACCACAACCATGGGGTTGCTCCAAGGTCCACTCTGCTATCAGAGAAATACCAGGAGCAACCCGCACGGTACACCGCCCCCCGAAGAGGGCCACCTCCCACCGCCCACCGAAGTGGGCAACCTCCCTGTGCGTTTCTTAGCTTCGCGGCCGGTTGGATTGCCGGGCACTACTGCAACACCACCAACCACGACAAGGTGAACGCACGTTGGGGGGGAATACTATATTCCTTACCTAACACATAACCCTCTTTAAGGCTTCACCGCAGTCAGGAAATAATTACATTTATAATTTCATTCAAGAATATACCTAATACACACTCACTTAAATATGTAAACCACTTGAGATTAGTAAGTAGTCTATCAATCATTTCTAGTCACATTACACCTCTGAATGAGAGATATTAAGCTGAAAATTGTATAAACCTAAAGTATTTTACTTAATTACTTTTTAATTAGGTACATGAAATACTTATCATATATTATATGCTATATTCGATTTGCGAAATAAATCTTAAATATAGTATAGTGTGTGTTTATTAACTCATAAATAAAGTCTTTTCATAATTACATTTTTTAATGAATAATAATTAATTTCAATATTCATACAACGTACTATTGACTGGGATTCGAGTTTGACGTTGCATTGCGCCATATAATATGGTTGCGCTTTCCACGTTATATCTCGTAAACGGTTAATCCTAAAATAAAATGTTAAAATCATAATTTTTATAAAATTTTCATGCTCTCCAACTTTTGTAATAGATGTAAATACAATTTAAAGAAAGTACGCATAAGAAGCGAGATGCAGACACGAGATCTATTATGAGACTTTTGACGAATCATTTAGTAGAACGCCAAAATAAAGATTTATACATTTTTTAGTTCTTTACCTCTCATACCAAGGTTGAATTTTTTTGGCTTATGCGACCGCTCTATGATATATTATTGTTCAACATCTCATAACGAAGCGATATACAAAATAAATAAAAATACCTTTTTTTGCAATATGAATAGCGCTTATCAGTCGCGTCACGTATGCTCAACAAAGGCAGTTATGTACGGATCACCGCTAACACGAAACTTTGTTGTCTTCATGTTAATTGGAGACGATACTATAATGCAAAAATGTCACATAAACACAAATGTCTTTATTCTCTATACTATTCCAAGAGAGGTAATGTAAATTTCAAAATATATTGTGCGTTTTAAAATCTACTCGTATGTATATTATTTTTTAAAGGTTTTTTTAATAAAAGTAATATTAACATTAATATAATTAAAACTGCACTTTACCTTGCTTTATAACACTATTTTTCACTACTGACTGGAAGAGATCTAAAGATATCACAAGATATAGTAATGATACTCAGGAGTAATAAACAATAACATCTAATTGAACAAAGTGGGTTTATACCTTACTAAAAGCATGACATTGCTTAGCATTTACTTATCTTCTAGGAAAACGTTTACCATTATATTATCTTAGAAAACTTCTTTTAAACATTTAAAACCTATAGTACTATTCCTTTGTCAGTTCAAAATGAAAAGAAAAAAAACAAAATTCTTGTATTGATATATTGAGATATTTTTTAAGTACCCTTATCAATGTTCAGAGGGATTAAAGATGGTATTTCTGCTTTATTCTAGCAACATCCAACCGGTTTTTATCCTGATACAGAAAAGCGACAGTCATCTTGCCTCGAAACCTAGACTTGTTTCCATACACACTATACAAATAAACATACTTGTTTTAATGATTTCTTTTACTTTCCAACAAGAATAAACTGATATATACAATCAACTATATATGTACCTAAATAAACAGCATTAGAAACGTGGGTGGAGCGGGCGGCATTAAACTGGTAATAGAATAGCTATTAGCTAGTCTCATAATTAGTTCAATGGAACATTATTTTATTTAATCATTAAGGTAGTGCTAGCCCTGTGGTAACGCGCTCGCTTGGGAAACCGAGTGAAGCGGGTTCAAATCCCGGGTCTCGCACCTCTGATATTTTCATGTGCGAATCATTTCTAACATGATTACCACTTGCCTTACGGTGAAGGAAAACATTGTGAGGAAACCTGCATGTCTGAGAGAACTTAACAAGTTTTCGAAAGACATGTGAAGTCCGCCAACCCGCACTTGGCCAGCGTGGTGGACTATGGCCTGATCCCCCTCGTATTAAAGGGAGGCCCGTGCCCAGCAGTGGGACGTTAAAAAGGGCTGAATACTAAGCAAGGGCTTACGTCTCAAATATATAAAAAATAGTAGAGATTTTTTATATAGAATTAAATAAAATTACAAATATAAATAGGTACATGCATTTCTACAAGATAGGCAAATTAAAACTATGTACCAGGTATATTAAAAAACTTAAATACTTTTACTGTATAATAGTAATGTTAACACATAGTTACAACAAATCTTATCTTGATTGCAGAAAAGTGGAAACCATTTACGAAACAGTATGTGCTGTTTTCATCATCTCGCAACACGTACCGTTCTATGTAGAGTATTACTATAGAAGCTCTTTGTTATTCATTCATATAATCGTTACTAATATTATATCCATACTTAATATTATAAATTTAAAAGTGTGTTTGTTTGTTTGTCCTTCTTTCACGCCAAAACGGAGTGACGGATTGCCGTTATTTTTTGTGTGGAGATAGTTGGAGGGCTGGAGAGTGACATAGGCTACTTTGTATGCCGGGAGATTACTTAATTCCCACGGGAAAACACGTTATAATACAATCCAAAAAAAAAAATTTATTATCAGAATTACTTGAAACTTGGTATATATGCTCTTTAACAAAATTAAATAAATATATATTTTAGCATTTTTCAAAATTCATCATATCAAAGGGGTAAAATAGGAAATGAAAGTTTGTATAAAACTACCTTTTTAGAGTATTTTTTATAGTTTTAGCGCGAGCGAAGCCGCGGGTTCTGCTAGTTATGTATAAATACCAAAGTTCTATTTTGTTGATTTGTCCTTCCCTCAAATAGCAACGACGTGTTTTGCATATGCATTTTATGGTTCAAAGAGTGATAGAGATAGGACAAATATTTTTAACCTGGTTCGTCAAGGGAGTTCTGTGAAATATTTATTTATTTTATATTATATAGACTACACTTTTTTTTCCCTAAAAAGGCATGTAGTAGTAAATAGATAATCTAAACATGTAATAAAATTGTAACTAAGCCGGATCTGTAAGTTAAATATTTTTTGGAAAATCTTTGTTAACAATATTATCGATACAGAGATCGAATCTATAGTTTTTTTTTAGAATTTTTGTCTGTCTGTCTGTTACTGCATCACAGAAAAACCACTGGAGGGATTTTTTATGAAATTTGGTATGGTAAAAGCTGGTTATCCGGGTCAACATATAGGATACTTTATACCGCAGGAAAATTTCTCATTTCTGAGAAAAAAACACAAAAACTGCAATGTAAGAGTATACTAATCTGTAATGCTAGTTTAATATATTTTTAGGTAATGTGGTATTCACTACCGTAATAGTATAATGTTTTATTTCTACAATTTTTTGCTTTAACTTATAATAAAATATTACACATATTTATTTCATTTATTAACTAATCTACAACACTAAAATAATATGATTAAAGTAATTTTCCCAATATTCCTACCTCACGAGGTATAAAGAGGTTCTATATCATAAATTAATTATTATCATCACGGAAGAGAAAAAACAATTATCTTCCGTGATTATCATAGATGCCTAATAGATATTTAGTTATGCGTCTGACAAATTAGTAGGTAGCTATTTATTTTTAAAGTGCCAAATGTATAAACCATGCAAATTTTACAAATAGTATTTTCTTTTAACTATTTATGTATTTTAAGTATATATGTTTATACAGATGTTCAAAAATATCATTACCTAACGTTCAATGGAAATGGCAGCACTCCAAACACAACAGCACTGTTTACAAATACTATACGGGCAAGTTAAAATATTCACAAATCAAAGCGAAATATGAAATGATTTAAAGTATTATTTCTATTGTATAAATTGCATATTGAGGATACATAAATTACATCGAATTTTAGTTTTAACATTTATTACGATAGATTCAAGTTCCTGCTTGCGTTTATAATCAATTTCACATTTTAGCGAAACGAATTATTTTTTTAGGGAACCATTATCGGAGTACTATTAATAATGCGATTGCTTTTTTGTGTATGTGTGTATGTGAATGTTTATTACGATTCACGCATTAGTATAACGAAAGAAAGAAATTAGTATAAGGTAAGTTGCTAGTATGTGCGTTCACCTTGTCGTGGTGGGGGTCTCATTAGCGTCCGGTAATCCAGCCGGGCGCAAAGCCAGGAAACGTATTGGGAAACGCCCCACCTCGGTGGGCGGAGTATCATGCGAGATGCTCCTGGTACTTCTCTGATCGCAGAGTAGTCTATGGGAGTAACCCCATGGTCGTGTCATCTGCTTCGGCAGGCCTGCCGTCGAGCGCTGTGGTTGAGTTAGGGTAAGTCGCTAGTTAGCTATACAATAAATATAAAATGCTAGATAGACCAAAACTGTCTAAATTAAAAAAAAAAGAATAAGTTTACCAGTGAATAAGGAAGTTCTAGAGAAATCGAAAATGGTATTAAAAAGAATTGTTGTATGACCACAAAAAAATCGAAGTTGGGACATTCAACGTCTGTCAGTCAGCAAGTAAACAATAATGATGATGGAAACATACATTAAGGGCACGAATTGTAATCAAATATCAATTAATCAGTAGTTATCTATAGGTATAGGTCCGAATTAAGAAAGTAAGACGTCGATCACAATTGAACGTGACTATATTGGTGTCCGATAGGTTTATCAGATACTTCTGGTATTCATTATTCCACGGACGTTTCGAATTATAACGTATAATTAATTATATTACTACCTCAAGCCCACATGCAAGCACGCAACTTGCACTGATTGCGACATCACTTTCACTCGCTAGGCAATGCCAATGATATCTATTTATGACTTCTGAATTTTGATGTCACACTAATTTTATAATCTATACATATAATAAAATTCTAACCAAGCCGAATCTGTACATTAAATATTTTTTGGAAAATCTTATTAAAATAGACATTATTTTCGATACAGAGATAATCAATACACAGAGATACAGAGATAATCAATAGTTTTTAGAATTTTCGTCTGTCTGTCTGTTTCCGCATCACGGAAAAACCACTGGAGGGATATTGATGACACTTGGTATGATGATAGCTGGTTATCCGGGTCTACATATAGGATACTTTTTACCGTGGGAAAATATCTCATTTCTGAGAAAGAATACAAAAACTGCAATGTAAGACTATACTAATATGTAAAACGTAAGAATTTGGTTTTTGGTCATCTAAACGCGGGCGGAGCCGCGGACAATTCTAGTGTTAAATAAATTATATCTAGTAGGCATATCTATTTCGCTAAGATCAACAACGCCATCTCTTTGAAAGTAAACCATATAGTATATTAGACATAGGTCTCTATGCAGGAAAGATACGAGTATATTTTTACAACGACTAATCAAAATATCACGTGATTTCGATAAGTCTATATCAAAAACTATACTTTTTTAATAAAAAAATAGTTTTGTCTTTTAGTTATAATATGTATGTATCTTGTACTTTACAATAACATCCCTCTTTAACTATAATAGTCTGCTATTTCAAATAAGTATGATGATGTGTTATTTCCTTCTCATTTCTGCAATGCTTGTCATTTAATGTTTAAGTACGGAACGTGGGCGATCTTCCTCATTGAGGGTAAATGCATCTTTGTCTGTTATTGTCTGGACGATGTTGCACTCAGGCTAGTAATAAAATATAAAATAAGTTCTTAACGAGTAAATGCATTTAAACTGTATAGGGTTTCGTGCCCTAAAAGTCTAAACAAAACCCTATTACTACGCTGTCCGTCTGTCCACCAAATTAAAAATCATAACAAGGAACCGGTTAAAATTTCGGCAAAAGTGAAATTACAACAAATTTCCTAAAACAAAATTTCAAGGGTTGTCAAACTTGGTGAATTTATACTGCAAACCGAAATCTTAATATTTTGACAGCTTATTCCTAAAATTGTATAGGTTACCAATAAGAACATATTTTAAATAAAACCATCTTTGTCTGATTTTTTCGCGAATTTATTTAGATTTTTGGTTCCCGACGTTTCGAATGCTTTCACTTGCTTTTATGGTCACGGAAGAGACCATAAAAGCAAGTCAGTCTCTAAAACCCGAAACGATAGTTTTATTTAAAATGTCAAATATTCACATAAATCTAAGAAAGTATTAAGAAAATATTCATTATAATTTAATGCTAAAAAAAGTGAAAGGGAATGGCAAAGTTCATATGTATTCTGTATAGGAAACAATTTATTTCCGGCTTGCTTAAAACAAATGAAAATTAATAAAACATATTATCATTTGTTTCAAGGTTAACGCCATATATGGTATTAAAAATAATGTTTGAGGTGGGTGGGGAGGACGATAAAGTGTTGACCCGATAAATAGTTTTAAATGAAAACAAAGAAGGCGGGCAAAGCTGGTGCATGCTACTACAGACCTTTTTCGAACACGCGATGTGTGTATCCAAGTCGCACTTGACCAATATTAAAAAAGTTGAGGTTTCTTTTAATTTGATCTCAATATCAAAATGGTAAAAAATATTGTATCACCTTTTTCGAAATGTCAGGAAGATTGTTACTAAACGCGGTGTAAGTACAACTACACAAACACAGTTAAATATTCTTTTCTTAGCATTATAATATGTCGAGTACTTTTAATTAATATTTTTATTAATTGATGAATAAATAGATTTGAGTAGCGAATAATATTTTTCTATATTACATATTTTTTTTATTTTATGTATAATATTTTCTTATACCTTACCTTTAATAGGCTCAGTGCTAAATAGATATCGATTAAAATATACATATAATTGATATGAAGAGCAAAAAATTCCCCTGCTAGACGCACATTACTAAAAGTTTTAAAGTAAAGTAGGTATTATATATATGCCAACTTATTTTGTTCTTATTATTATTATTATACAGTAATAAAAGTTACTTAAGTTTAAAAACTAATATTCTTTGATGTCCATAATTTTATTATAATCTAGCGATTCGCTATTGCTTTGCCCTTTTTTATTTGTGAACCGAAGGAAATAAAACACGTACTAAATTTTAAGTGATACATTAGTGAAAACCGCACCCAAATCGGTTAAGCCGTTCGTGAGAGTAGCGCGCACAAACGCACAGACAAACAGACAAAAACTCTAAAAATCAATGTTTTGGGTTATATTTTGACCCCCAATAATAGTTTTTCTCAAATATCTTCCATGTACAGACAGTGATCAATTACACCATTGTTACAGATAGCTAAGCTAATTCATTCTAATTCTAAAATCATATACCTTTTAGTTGCGCTTAAATCTTGAGCTTTGAATGAATATGCGGAAGCTCCAACTACCTGCGTGCGGTCAATACTCAATAGTCAATATACAAGTATGCGTTTCTACGACAAAACTCATTCCTCTTTTTATAATAAGGTGATGGTTGAAATAACTTTAACCTGACATTTTAAATTATTATAGTTTAAAATTACCTACAATATTATTATAAAATTTCATTTACAATTTTAGACAATAGACATCCTTGATATTCACGCATGAAAAAATATAATAACCCTGTAAATAAATATCTATCTCATTTGCACTAATTAAATTTAATAAAAGTTGTTAGCCGGAATCACTTTATACTATCATCTACTTATATCAGGAAGTTAATTGTTTTAAAAAGTTAATTGCAATACGGAACTAAGAATCTAAACTCGACTTGACTTCAACCATTCATATAAACCAAACAATGTACAATTTTATCTAACTTCCAAGTTTCAACCTCAAAAGAAAAACACTAGAAATATTAAATATATCATAACAACTAAACATTAATCGTGAAATCACTTATAAACATATTTAGGTATAAACATTTCTATACATTATAAGCTATAATAACTCATTATAGTAAATCTGGCAGCCAATTGGCGGACAGTCAAACAATCGAGTAAAGAGTGCGCAATTCCCCGGTTCAATGACAAAGGCAAACAATGCATGACGGATTCAAACGGCTATTGCGGCTTATTATTATCAATGGAGAAATCCACGGTGTGGGCGACAGCTTCGAAACGAGCTAACAGCAAAATCACAATGAAACAACTACATATTTGAATCAGAATGCGTCGCATACGCAGCGGCAACGTATAGCGACTTAAGTAAACAATGTTCTGAAAGTGGAGCCTTCTAGGGTCTGTGATAGCTGATAGTGTATCTTCCATGTACATATATATATATATATACATCTGTATCTGTAAATGGCTTAATATAGGCACATTTGGACTGAAAAAAGATTTACAGAAACAATTGTTTTATTTGTACGTTCATGATTGATTTTTTGATTATGATTATTAATATTATTAATATAAAGAATATTATTACAAATAAATATCTGGTAACCATTATTTGATAGTTTTTAAAATTCTGTAAATAAACATAGATTTCAATGCATTATAAATGTTAATTTTTTTTATTAAAAACAGATTGTATTTATTCCATCAACCTAGAACACAATAGATCCGCTCTTAAATAAATTAATTGATTGCATCAATTGTGACCATTTCGACATAGACATTTGCATTCACAAAACTTGATCAAATTAGAAAATTAGTAAAGAATTGCATAAAGTATTTATTTTTACTTTAAATTAGGCTGCTATTTACCTGTCTCTGAGTTTTATCCGGAAGTATAATAGAGAGCTCAAAAGATCTGTTCTTTTTATCACGACTGCCTGATCGCATCAGTTTTGTTGATGTGCGGGTAATGCTCTGCGCCTTCTCAGGTAGTTTTAGCGCCACTATAGACATGCTACGGGATAGTCGCCTTCCCAACTTTCGCGTGCGCAGCGACATCGAACCACTCAGCCCTCGTTTACGAGGCTCCTGCGCGGATGGATTATCCTCCACATGCACTCCTTCCTCACTGGCACCAGCCATTGCCCTATCTTTCAACACAAATATTCCACAACGTCAACAATCACATCTCCGTCAAAACCGAGTCACAAAACTGGCACCAAAACACCGAAATGTCCTCCTTTAGCACTGAGTCATCAACAGATCCGTTTTGTGAAACTGAACTTTAATGGTTAATCCGCATCGTAACTGCACACCGATATTCGAGAGGGTCGCGCGGTTCGAACGGGTCCAGTGCAGATCATATGGTCACGAAGCCGGTTTGGAGATTGCGCACCGAACTATCTATGATTTATAACAAATAAAAAATATCAGTGCGATTAGTTTGATAACCTCGATACTGCAAACGTAAATTCTTATAGCGTATTATGTATCGCGAGTATTGCTTTAAAATAGGGCGCGTTATCGTAGAGCGCGGGACATGAGAAGCGTAGCGACGTGCGCGCGGGCCTTCGCGATGCAAGCGACTAGAGGTAGAGTGGCGACCAGCGCTCGCCGCCCCCGCCGCCTGACAGCGCCAGAACCCAACAGCCAAGCTTAAATCCAATTACTTATCGAATTATATTGTATCACTAAACACTATGACACTCAATGACACAAATGATCTTTTGTATTTCAGAACAAAACATTGAGCAGCGTTCCCACGAGATTTTTGACTCTCCAAATCAGGACATTCACAGTTTATTTAACGGAGTATTTTGTATATATTTATACTTTAAGCATTTAGTTAACCTTCTATTATTATTTAACTTAAGTATATAAGCTTTATATTTTTATCCTACAAAGATTCAAACTAAGGATTAGTTCTAGGTGTAGTTACAGATCTTTCAATTTCAAGGTGAGCATGTTAATAAATATATAATGTAATAAGTCGTTATTGTATGCTTGCTATAACTACATAGTATATCTGTATATAAAAATGATAGGTAAAGTATGTTCAATTAAAATCCAGAAAGAAAAAATTACCAAAGTAAATTTTTGATGAAAACTCTTCGTTAAAATTAACCAAGGTGCATCGCATCGATAAAAAACTGAATAAAAAAACTACTTAGTTTTCGTTAATAAATTTAGAACCGGAAAATTACAACGAATTCAATTCAACAAAAAATATTTATGGTGTTTAAAAATGATTAAAACAAAAAGGTTTTATATAATAGTAATTATGTCAGTCACATAGAAATCCTAAAGTTAAGTCATGTATTTACAATAGTATTATTTACATACAGTCATTTTAAATGTCATTTAAAAATATTTACGTTTTTCTGCACTAATTAACGATATAGGTATTTATTACAAATGGTTGAAAAAGAAATGTTGTAAGTAGTAAATTAAAATTATAAACGTAATATCTACATCTAATTTAATTATTATCTATATATATCTTTAAATACATACATATTATAAATATAAGCACCCATGACTGGAGTACAAACATTTGTGCTCATCACACAACTGAATGCCTCCAGCAGTACTCGAACCCGCGACCGCTGGCACAGCAAGTAGGGTCACTACAAACAGGCAAATGTGTTGTCAAATATATTAACTTATGTTCCATTCTCTCAAAATTGCACAATAGTGTATTTGACTTCTACACGCATCCTCTGCCTCCCAGTTAAAGTCCTAATAAGATCGATAAAAGCCATTCTTCTTCTTTAATCTATATCTCTATATTTATTTTTCTTGAAAAATTATTTAAAAAAAACTTTTTCTTGAAAAACGTCACTCTCGCTAGAATGCTTTCTCTACAAGAAAACCAACCATTTTAGCCTTTCCGAAATTCAGCGGATACGAACCGAATACGAATAATTGAACAGGATTTTAGTACTATAAATAACTACATCACCTCAATATGGAGTACGTACTTGAAAATAAACAAAATTTTTAATTAATGCATAATTAGGTAATAGGTTTTTTGAAGTTGTTACTTTAGCACTTATAAACTAGACGATAATTCTAAATTATTAGCTATATGTGGCATTAAAATGTAATTTTCTTACAGGAAATCAAATTAAAGAAGCTAAAATTGGTTGATTAGTAATTGGTAGACTTATTCATTTACATCCCACGTAGCTACGCCTTGACTTGTTGCTCTAATGTAGAGGTGATTTATGTAGTATATATAAATGATAATAAAGTTGAACTTATGAAATTTCTGTAGAATTAAAAGATTTAAATAAATCGATTTGACTGAACTAAGAAAAATAAAACGTATCATTTTCCATATTTTATATTTTCGTAACTAGGACTAGAAAATGAACTGACTAAATTGAACCATATTTCTATATAAAGTAGAAAAGTAGAAGTAATATTGGAAATCTACTTAAAAAAATAAATATAAGATATAAGAATCGACGAAAAATAAATAAAATAACAATCAAACAAGACGAGAACAGGTTGCTAGTCCTTGATATAAAGAGTTCCTGTTGAGATGTTACAAATTCCAGATTCTGTAGCCCTTTTAGATCTAGTATTGTAAATTGTAAAACTGTATAAAAATCAACCGTTAGTTATAACATTCATGAAAATCTAGAACACCTTTAGAACTCTATCTAGTATTGTGATTAGTGTCACCGCGCTAACATAACCTTCGACTGAACGTTGTGGCCTAGCTACTTTCAAACAATACGTCATTAAGTAAAGTGTAGGAGCACGTACTATTTATAAAATAAAATTTTATATGGCTTCATACATGTATTTATTAAATTTTAATAATGAATTAAAACCAAAATGAATGAAAATAGTATTAAGTGAAACTAAATATGTATTTGGTTTTAGTACAATATATGTATGTCTGTAGGTAATCGACCATGTTCATAACGTAATATACTTGTTTTAAAACGTTCATTATTACATTATCTTTATTTAAAAAACATATAAAAATAAGCTATTGGATTTTAGACATACCAAAAATTCATATTTCTTAGTTACATCTTCAGTTAACTATTTTGCATCTTATTTATTTTTGAGAATTTCAATATTAATTTTTATATAAGGATAATTGAAGATAATACGAGTATATTCATTGCGTATTTATAATAATAATTATCCGTAAAATTTGTAAGAAACAAATTGTCAACCTGAAAGTCGAGCTCTGCAAGTGAAGTTAGCAGACTTTATTCAAATAACACAATGGTAACAAATGCACATAGTTTTCTAGTTCAGGAGTTAGTTCCTGAATTTGAAAACTGTGTTCCAAGGGCTAGTACCTTTCCATATCAAACGTACATACACAATGCTCATACATATATGAAATTATGTACATTCAACTTACTTACTCTACATTTAAATCCTAATTAAATTCATTTGTTTTACCTAGATGCGATTTCAAATGTATGAGACTGTAGGTATTTTATCGTTTATATTTATATACTACTTTAGGTCTCGTGGCAATGAAAACGCTAGACAAAGGTGTCAAATGTTAATTAATAGTCCTTATCAACTTAAATTACGAAGTACATAGTTAAAGTACTAAATTGAATGTTAATGAATTACTAAAATCACGATTAAACATTATTGAATCGCTATAACAACACGTAGGCGAGGCTATAAATGAACACAGAAAATTAACATTAATGAATAAAAAGGCGGTTAAGATTATATATATTTTACTTATAAAACATTCTTATTTTATTTGAAAATTGTATAATCAAAGCCTTATTCTAGCTGGAATGACTGTGAAATTATTATTTTGGTTTAAGCTAATTAAAAATATTAGTTTTGTGTTAAGCCTATTACACAATTTCAACCGGCACGCGACATGCCATCTGGTCTTTCGGGGCCACGAAAAAACAATCTTTTTCAATATTGTAATGTTCAAATAGCGTACCTATTGCGTCATTATAAAAAATAAACAAAATCATTTTCCTACTCTCTAGATTCTAGATAGATAGATCTCTCTCTATTCGTTCACAAACTAAATAAAACAAGCAACTGATTTTTACTTATTATTAGTACAAAATTAGGAAGCTATATATGTATGTATTAATTATATGATTGCAAAGTTGGTATAAATGTATACAGTAAGTATATTTCTATTTAGAAATTAGTATCCATAACGTATTAGTATATTCGATTTAACATAACATGATTTCAGAAAAACTGAAACAACTTGGAGTAAGAATGGAGACTGGAAAGCCCGATACTCAAAATTGTACTCAATGCGAGGACTGTCGCTGTAAATATTTTTGTTTTAAATACAGCAAAAATTGAAGTAATATTTATATTAAATATTATATACCTGCATAATATTAAGTTATAAACTTTGATAGTATTTATGTAATAATAAATATTTTTAAATATTTAAACATTTTAGTTACCTAGCCGAATCAATAATAATTTATTCATTTAAACTTAGCATTCGGGTCACTTCATATGAAATACTTAGTGTCCACCTCATATCGCTGTTACTAAATGTAATGAATGTGCCTCATTTGGTATAAAATTTTACTTGATTCAGATAATCTAATTCAATTAGCGATATATTTCGTCAAGGCTTGTTGCTTTTACCAAGCATAGTAGTAGCAACAGCCAAGCCTATTCTGATTTGTGAGTCATCGTGTGATTCACTGACTGAGAAAAAGTCAATACAGCATCAAAACTTCATAAAATATTTAGGTACACTGTACGTACATATTGTGTTGTAAAATTACAAACGAGACAATTATGTTTTTTGAATTTTTGTAAATTGTATACTATAATAATTCTGCAATCCAAGATCTTAATGAAGTTTTAAAGTTTTTCTTATAAAATTCACAGTATTACTTATAACCTAAAAATTAAATGAAGTTTATTTGTGTATTTATTTTTATACTTTATACTTTCCAGAACAAAAAAGGTGGAACCAAGACGCATTTCATTTATGAGCGATGAGTCCACGCCGTATGCTTCGTTGCTAATAAAATTGAGAGCTAGTCAAAGAGATACTTCAATAAACTCTAATGATACTACACCCCAATACCTCACCTCTTTAATGTCACAGCGCAGTGAATCTTATAGATCGGGACTAGGTATCCAACCGTAAGTAAGACTTTCTTGATTACTAATAAGTATGTTTCTAACAAACTATAAACACACTATTATAGTTTCCCTTGAAATAAGAAACGCCTATGGATTGAACTTTCAAAAGCAACGGTCCTTTGTAAATATGATTTGTAGACGATTTTATAGATATTTGATTTTATAGTTAGACCCAAATATGTGCTCTAACCCAAATTTTGCTCCCAAACTTCAGCTTTCTATAAAATCTTCAGTTTGGGTTTTAATATTACATACCATAACAGATGTTACTAAATGAAAATATCAAAATCTTAAAAATAATATTATACTTTGGTATAGGTTATTATAATAATCTTAATATTAATTTTGTCGGATTTAAAAATAAAACATAATATGTATGTATTTCTAATACATAGGTTAAAGTCATTTTAAAATTTAAAGACGTTAATCAGTACTCTGTAAGTAAATATTATGTAAAATACTACTAATAATAGTATATAAATATATTTATTTTTTGATTAACTTTACACGAGCATCTACTTTTACGTATTAGGCAAAAGTATATAATATGTTATAATTCATTTTATTTGCTCATTTTCTCGCAATCAGTTTCTGCTACATCTCCTGACATATATTTGTATAAAACATTGAACACGTGTTTAATATATCATTCACACTAGAACTATATGTAAACCGTTTATTTTGCATAATTATTATAAATTAATTTTAATTTTATATTTAAGTACATTTTTGAAATATTTTTAAAAGACGATAAAAAAGAGGATTCTCAATTCGACACGTATATTTTTATAGAGGACAATCTTTTAGTAGTTTTATAAAATATTTTTATATGTATAAAGGAATAAATATATATTTTTTTAAACTTTTTTAGGTCTAATAATTTTAATGAAACTGGAACATATCTTTTGGACTTGGTGCGCTCCCGGAGCCGCGAAGCTGAAGATGAAGTACGGGATCAACCCTTAATATTACCACGTGAAGATACTGTTAATGAGTAAGCCGTCGTATTTTATATTTGAATTTATTAAAAACAGAGACTCCGATCTTCACAATTGAAATGTTGACAAACATAGGATGTTACCTATTTTAGATCCGAAATAAGGGCGTCCTTCTGGTCCTTTACTCTAACTGCTTTCAGGATGAAAATATTTTTTATTAAATATAATACACAATAAAGTCGGTTAAAAATATATTGGAGATGGTTTGTGGGTTAAATACATCTATAATGAAGTTGACCGTTCCTTTTTTTGACTAATTGTTTGTCAAATAAAACTTGTGTACCAGGTATGGGTATAAGATTTCTGCAAAAAATCGATTTTGAATTACGGTCGCTAGGCTTTGAAATTTAAGAATTGGAGCCAGACAGATACGCGACAGTAGGTAGGTATAGCAATCCACATTCGATTTGAATTTACGGGTGAAGATTTTCCAAAAAATATTTAATGTACAGGTTCGACTAAGTTAGAATTTTATTATAATATGTATAAATTAAAAATATAGATAGATAATAAAAAAAGATTTATTATGTTGTTGATATATAATATTACCAATTTATTATATTTTTCTAAATTTATAATTTTCCTGTTTTTGACACGATAAGACTGGTATGAATTTTCTATTTTATAATCTGATTTAAATACAACTATATAAATATTAATTTGCTCTGGATGTTTAAAAACTATTTACTCATAAAGGTAATTATTTGTTGAAAAACATATGTAGGTAATGTACGTGTCTTCAATAAAAAGTTTTAATACAGCTTACATCATACTCCATAATACAGCATAAGTATATTTTCCCGCAACTTTCACTACATGAATTAACTAAAACTTTCCCATAGCTCATGCGATGGATCATTAACAATACCTACCATGTTATGGTTGAAGAGTAGAGACCACCTAAATGTCAAGTTAAAAATTGCACATCTTAGGAGCAATATTAGAAAAACTAACCTATATCCATCCTTAGGATTTAATGTATCGAAATGCCATCATAAATCGTAGTAATCATTGTACAGATCATTAGTTAATTATACTACAATATTCCTGTAAATATCACAATATATCACTTTATAAATTTATTTAAAAAGTTTGTACAGATTGCTTGCATATTTACATTTATTTACCAGTAATAATTCATTACAATTTATATTATTTACTATTTATTAAATATTCAGACACAATACAAATTTGTTATTGCTTTTACCATGTCATATTTTTAAGCCGTGAATCATGTCTGATTGTGATGCAAGAAAATCTTGTCGCGTAGAGAGATCCTGTCACGGCCGACTTTATTATTGCATTTCGGGGAGACTGCTGCTTATTATACGAGAATTGCATTTTTAATTATGAACTCCTTCAAGGAAAATTTTATATTTAAATATTATTTTACCAAAAAATATAAATTTTTATCAATTTTGGAAAATTAAATCCTAATTACAGTTTCAAGCTTAAAATTCGTTATTTAATTATATTTTATCGTGTATAAAATTATACTGTGTTATATGATATGTCTGTAATTTATTGGCACTGTTTATAACAAGTATATAACGCCTTCGAAACTGAGACATCTAAAACCTTAGTCTCTCCCGTGACCATGATTGCTGTAAATCATTCGAAACGTCGGGACGAAAATCAAAATAAATCCGCGAAATAATCCGAAAAGATAGTTTTATAT
Source organism: Brenthis ino (assembly GCA_921882275.1). NCBI lineage: Eukaryota > Metazoa > Arthropoda > Insecta > Lepidoptera > Nymphalidae > Brenthis > Brenthis ino. The sequence continues at coordinate 22,057,907 of OV170225.1, read as the reverse complement.
TAAATATGAATATGTTGGGACATTAACACACAGCACCATCTAGTTCCATGGCTACGAGGAGAGCTACGAGGCTAGGGTTATGGATACCAGATAGCTGATACACTAATATGTATTTAAAGTTATATATATGTATATATAAATAACTTTAAATACATACATTTTATAAATATAAGCACCCATGACTGAAGTACAAACATTCGTGCTCATCACACAAATGAATATTCCCAACGGGACTCAAACCCGCGACCGCTGGCACAGCATGTAGGGTCACTACAAACTGAGCAAAACGTGTCGTCAATGTAAAAAATAATCATTGTAAAAACATTTATATGGTATTAATTAATGTCTTATATTTAATATTCATGACAACATTTCAAGTATTTGCTTACGTAAAAAAAAACGAATCTATTTCCAATGGCTTTACGAATTTATCATATACCGTCTTTATGTTGTATATATCTCAGTGCAAATATAAACGACGCCTGCATACACGGCCTGAGCATTCGTATGACGGAGCGCAGCGTGTCTCGTTCACGAGTCTCCCGGATGTCTACAAGGCGTGACATGGACATTCCGTCTATACTTGCCTTCACTGCGACCGTACCTGAACCGGTGACTATGACTTAATATTTATAAGCAACTACGTAACTACTAAACGTTACCTTTTTCACGTTAAAACGAGAAGCGCGAGCTACATCTTACTTAGAATAACAGACCATATAAAATGAAAGGTAATTGATTAGACTCCTATTGTATTGTATTGTACATATTGGACTCGTTTTCCGCACTTAGACTCGCATTTGGTCCGTTGTACGTTGCGAATCCTGGCTAGTTCAGTTAGCCTAACTCCGTCCAAAAGCGCAAAAGCTTCCTGGGTGCATCACAGGCTTCGCGGAGCGACCTCACCGGTTCGAGGATTAGACTCCTATAATATCAAACTTTTCAGTATCAAGTTAAAAAATGTCCATTTACTTTTTTTTTAAACGGTTATAAAAATTAATAAATAAAGAAACTTTTTATCTATACATATAATAAAATTGTAACTAAGTCGAATCTGTACATTAAATATTTTTTGGAAAATCTAATTGAAATAGACATTATTATCGATACAGAGTCCGAATCTATAGTTTTTAGAATTTTTGTCTGTCTGTCGAGAAAACCACTGGATAGATTTTAATGAAATTTGGTATGATGATAGCCGGTTATCCGGGTCAACATATAGGATACTTTTTACCGCGGGAAAATATCTCATTTCTGAGAAAAAATACAAAAATTGCATTGTAAGAGTATATTAATATGTAAAAATTAAGAATTTGGTTTTTGGTCATCTGAACGCGGGCGGAGCCGCGGGCAATGCTAGTCTATTATAAAACTAAATAATTCATTCATATTTATTATATGTAATTCATTTAGGTACATTTAGAAATACCAGCCTTCCAAAAGGTAGAACCACAACGTGAGGAAATCCCGCGGTGGTCTATTCGTCGCTCGGTTTGTCCCGTCTGTTCTCAAAAATGGAGAGACAAAAGCTCTATAAAGAGTGTCAAATATTCAGGTAATAAAGTCTTGTAATCAATTCATTAAAGCTTTTATTATCTATTGTGTAGTTTAAATTTCTTATTATAATTAATAAAATGTGTAATCTTTTCAATTTACGTAAGGTATTTTAAAATAACATGTTCATCCATTATAAATAGCTGCTGCGTACGGCTGAACCCGGGTTTATATTCTACATTTATGGATTTTGTATATTTTATACTCTAGGCAAATATCTAAATACGCATGTTCTTTAAGCATGGGCGTAGTAGTAAAAAATAGTACCATAAACATAAAAGAACAGAATAAAAAACAGCTTCAAACTAAAAATTAAAATGTTGCTCTCTTTAAATATATTGCCGCATCGGATAAAGTCAACTTTAAATGTGATTAATATGAGCGTTTAATAATTCTTACTAGTAGATAATATTTACATACAGCGTAATTATAGGGCTGAAAAGAAATTCATCGTCTGAGCTGCCATCTGTAATAGCACCGGCTCGCTTGCGGACATCAATCACAATGGGATAGTATGTGCCCATAATATTTATTTTATGTGAAAATAAGTAATAATAACTAATCCATTTTTATTAATTTTTTCATGATCTTAAGAAACCCTCATTGTAAGTTTAACTTAAGGGTGGTCTCAGTACGTCTATAACTATCTAAAGAATCAAAAAGAAAAAACCTAATTGTTGATCAACTTTAAAACTGAAGGAGGTTCTGAAATTGGGTGCATGTTCTTATGTTTGCCAATTTTTTACCAAAAATGATAAAATTCAGAACAAAATGTTTTTCAAATATAAATAATAATTAAGTATTTTAAGGACACTGAAGTCGGTGCAACTTTTTTATTATTATTATTATACTTATGAGTAACAACGTCGTTCTTAATCATACATCCTAAAAGATAGTTTTATTTAAAACTATGTTATAATTGAAATCATCAGTTTATTTAAAATGTTAACTTAAATGAACATTAAATGCAGATTAATCGTTTATATATTCTTCAGTGCTCCTCGACTTATACCTGCGGCGTTAGATGAAGAAGTGGGAGTGGTTCCTGGAAGCCTTCGAAATACAAGTGCCACATGGCAATTAACCCGAGCCCGCCGATTCCGAACACCGAAACCTCTGTTACCACCTCCAGAAGCTACCGCACCTCCAAGTTGCAATGCGTCAATGGCGCGAAAAGATTTAGACTTACGTGTATCCAGATTTCTTTCCGATGAATTTAAATGACAATAATTTTATATGTGACGGACATTTTATATCAATATATCTCACGTTTCGCTTCTATGATATATTTTAATTTTTCCTTCTTCTTAGCGCAATATTACTAACGAATATCACTTTAACCCCAAAAAGCACTACACAATACTGAACTACAAAATATTTATTCGAAATTGGTAAAGAAATAACTACTTAATTCATGGCACGAATCATCGATAAACTTAAAGCACCCGGTACCTATCTACTCTCTGTTCACTATCTATATCTACATATTATAATAAAATTATAACTGAGTCGAATCTGTACATTAAATATTTTTTGGAAAATCTTATTGACATAGACATTATTATCGATATACAGAGGCCGAATCTATAGTTTTTAGAATTTTTGTCTGTCTTTCTGTCTGTCTGTGTCTGTCTGTCTGTTACCGCATCATAGAAAAACCACTGGAGGGATTGTGATGAAATTTGGTATGGTGATAGCTGGTTATCCGGGTCAACATATAGGATCCTTTTTACTACGAAAATACCCTCATTTTTGGAAAAAAATACAAAAACTACAATGTAAGAGTATACTAATATGTAAAACCTAAGAATTTGGTTTTCGGTCATCTGAACGCGGCGGAGCCGCGTGTAATGCTACTATTATAATAAAATAAATTGTGAAGCGAAACTTTATGAGCCGCCATTCACATACGAATTAATTTGGGATTGGGATTTGACCTTTCACATGACTTTAGGCAAATTTTCCCAAAACCAAACATCGTTACAAAAGAAACCACATTAAATGCTTATTATTTAATAATAACGAAGACTACAATTACTTTTGCCTCGTTTAGCGACTTTCCGGTATTTTACTTTACGAGTTATGACGACAAAGGAACAGTACAGTTTCTATGTCTATGGTTGTAGCCATTTTTGACTACAAAATAACACTGCAACAAAATCGGATAAAATAGTTCTAATAAAAATGACAAAAATTCGCGTTAAATAAACAGATTTCCATTCAGAGAATTAAATAAACAGATTTCTATTTCGTAGTTTTCTTCTGCAGTAGCTGCATAAAATTGTAAAACATTGGACGAAGGGAAAACAGACGGCACCACATTCTCCTTTAACTTTCGACATTGTAAATTAAAACCTGCAATTTAAACAGTTATGGTAGTTTATTTATTGTGTATCTGTAAAAGTTCCAATACTAGTAAAAATACGCAAAATAAATAAAATATTCACCTATAGACGATTTGACAGTTTTAAAATTACCTTCTGTAAAATGGTGTCCACATACACGTAGCCAAATAAAGTTAAATATAAAGATAGTTATTTCGCCAATTTTAGTTGTCTTATTGCTTTAGCCTACAATTTATTCAGTTTTTTTGTCTTTTGGGAACAAATTATATCCATTTTCTTTGCATCCTGGGACTACAAAATTTGTCATTTTAATTAAAGTACCTGGGCGACCGAGCTTCTCTCGGAGTTTTTGGCCAAAAAAACATTTAAAAAAAACAAACTAAAAACTTGAATAAATACAAAAAAAACAAAAGTAAAAACTTTGTACCCGACCGGGATACGACCCGGACACCTGTGGTTGTCAAACTTGCGCCTTGGCCACTTAACCACGATGCTTATGTCCGAGCGTGCGAATCAGCGAACATATTTTGCGTGCGAAACAAAACCTCATAAAAATTCGAAAACACGCGTTTTCCCAGACATAAAACTAATCTAGATTGATTTATCGCCCCCGAAACCCGTTGTATACTAAATATCTTGAAAATCGTTGGAGCCGTTTCCGAGATTCAGTTTATATATATATACAGGGTCATTTTTAATTTACTGAAAACCTTTTGGGAATACACTATTTACAACATAACAAGAACATCTGTACGAAAAAAAACAAAAATATCTTAAATTTAACAAAAATAAAAATATTTTTATTGCACCTTCTAAATGGTAATAGTCCAGCATTAGCAAAACAAAGTGCGTATCCGGTGGAGGGGGAGGGGTGGAGGGGTGTAGGAAGCCGCGCTTGCTCATTCAAACTTGGCCAGATGCTAGAACTTTAAAGTTTAGAAGGTGCAAAAAATATATTTTTATTTTTGTGTGAAAATAAAAATTTGAGTGATATGATTTTTTCTTGTTACAGATGTTGTTATTATGATGTAAATAGTTTATTCCCAAAAGGTTTTCAGTGAATTAAAAATGACCCTATATACATATATATATATTTTAAGATATGAATATCTAATAGATAAATATGTATTTTACATATCGAAATATATTAGATTTGCTTTGCATCGGCTGGCATACACTTCGAAAATATCTGATTAAGTATCTATTCTAAATGAAAAATGAAAAATAACTAAACAGAGGTTCCGTTTAGTCATTTTTTACATTTTAGTGCCTGGACGTCGGTTTTTTTTTTAAGTTTTTGCAACTTTTAAATACATATTGCGGCATTGTGAACGTTTACGCTGGCAGTGTTTCAATAGAACTAATCGAAATATACGCTCACTTTGCAAGTGAGCTTATATTTACCGAGACGGATTTCTTACGCCGACCCGATTTCTAATAGTATTGTTGATCGAAGGTTAATTTATTCATATTACGATTAACACAATCATATAAAATTGCAGAAGAAAAAATAAATCTGTTTTTCCATTAAATAGCCAACAATTATAATAATCATAAATGTGTTTGCATCTACGAAAACATTTATTTCTCTTTGCTAATACTCCTAAAGAATTTCATTGATTTGATTTGGGGTTGGCAACACTGGTTGACAGAATTCACTTCAGAGTTCCGACTTCAGAGTTCAGAATTGTTGTTCAATTGTTCCCAAATCACAGTTTAGTAGCTTGATTCGATTTTCTTAGAATACCTACATACGAAAAGTCTATGATTTCTTTTATTCAAAAATTAAATACGAATAAATATTGTCCTTAAACTAAAACAAGTAAAATGCCATTACTTCAACACTCTCGTAATGTTATGTGTGCCGGGAAATGTCTTAATGCACGTTTTTTAACAACTTCAAGAAAGATTATGTCTAAAACTCTGTATTACTGCGAATTTGGTGACCCCGTTAAAGTGGTCAAACAGAAAGAATTAACGTTAACGCCTCTTCAATCTCATGAAGTACTTGTCAGGATGTTAGCAGCACCAGTAAATCCGGCGGACATAAACACCATACAAGGTACCAAACAAATTATATAAAATCTTTTTACCAGTTCATTTCAGAATAACACATGAAATTAAACGCTCAAGTGAAGACTATTTATCTTGTTTTCCAAAAGTTTAATAAGGTATTTCCTTTTTTGTTGTTTATTCTTGGGATTTGCTACCAGTATTATTTTGATTATACATAAACGTTTTTAATTTTAGGAAAATATCCTTTGAAAACTAATTTGCCCACTATACCGGGGAATGAAGGTGTTGGTATTGTAGAGGATATTGGAGAAGATATTGATGACATATGCCCAGGTGACAAGGTTATTATAACTAAACCAGGAAAAGGTACATGGCGTACTGTTGGTGCTTTCGAAAAGAGAGATGTAAAAGTAATTCCTGAAGATTTGGGACTAGTTGAAGCAGCAACACTTTCAGTTAACCCTTGCACTGCTTACAGGATGTTATCAGACTATAAACCAGTAAAAGATGGTCTTGTTGTTATACAAAATGGTGCAAATAGTGCATGTGGACAAAATGTTATCCAAATATGTAAAGCCTGGGGTGTCAAAAATATTAATATAGTGAGAAACAGACCTGAAATTAATGAATTAAAGAACTATCTTGAAAGCTTAGGTGCCACCTATGTACTTACAGAAGAAGAGTTACGTAAAACAGATATATTCACAGAAAATAAGATTGATAAACCAGCATTGGCATTAAACTGTATAGGGGGCAAAAGTGCATTAGAAATGATGAGACATTTGGAACATGCCGGTGTAATGGTGACTTATGGGGCTATGTCACGAGAACCTATAAACATTCCAAATTCATTACTTATTTTCAGAAATTTATCATTCTTTGGGTTTTGGATGACAGCTTGGAATCATCAAGCTTCATCAGCAGAAAAAGAAAAAATGATGGAAGATATTATAACTTTAATACATGAAAATAAACTGAAACCTCCTATTTATAAAATGGTGAAGTTAGAAGATTATAAAGAAGCACTTCAAAATACACTTTCAGTAACGGGCTTTAAAGGATGCAAATATATTTTGGACTTTAGTACTTAGATTTTAATTTAAGTGTGTATCTGAATGTGATTTTATATTAATTATAAATGTAAATGACTGAATATATATTGTACTCTTTCAAAAAGAAGTTATGAGTGTAGGTTTACACTGTCAAAATTATAAACTTTTCTTTAATATATTAAAGGGCTGTTTTACTAGACACTTTTATGTTGCTAAGATTAATAAATGTATCAAGTTATTATTTATAGAATAAAAATATACAAGTGAATATACTGGTGTGTATGTATTTCCAGGGAGAAATTATTGCTTGCCACGCTTACCCACTGTACCTGGAGATGAGGGAGTTGGAGAGGTAGTAGAAATTGGTAATAAAGTAAGCTCTGTAGATAATGGTGAAAGGGTTGTGTTAACTACGAGATGTCTTGGTACCTGGCAATACTATGGCATTTATGATGAGAGAGATGTCCATGTTATATCCCCTAAGATCCCCCTTCCTGAAGCTTCCATGTTAACTATAGCTCCATGTACAGCTTATAGAATGATTAGAGATTTTAGAAAATTAAAGCCTGGAGACACTGTAATTCAAAATGCTGCAAACAGTCCATGTGGCCAAAATATTATACAACTTTGCAAGGCATGGGATATAAATACTTTTAATATAGTTGCAAATAACTATTGTTATGAATCTGTGAAAACCCATCTCTTAAATATAGGTGCAACAGCAGTTTACACACTTGAGGAAGCAGAAGAACTTACATCTTTTAACACATCTTTGGCTAGGCCAATATTAGCCTTGAACTGTCTAGGAGGAAGATTCGAGGATGTTTTACTAAAACTACTTGAACGAAATGGTACTATTGTATATTACGGATCTGCTTTTGACATACCAATTGTAAAACATGTACTGCGTAGTGATGTTGCATTTAACAAATTTCATCTTTGTGAATGGGATTCTCGAGCTGGCATATTAGAAAAAGATATAATGATGAATAATATTACTAAGTTAATGGTTATTGGAAAATTAAGAGCTCCTCTATATCAGCCAATTGAATTGAAGAACTTTGTTTTTGCTTTAAAAAATACAGCTAATTGTGAAGCCTTTTCAATGATTAATTATGTATTTGATTTTACTTTGCCATAATCATCGCCTAGTGACAATTAATATTCACTTTCTCATATTATTACATATTAAACCCTAATTGATTAAAATTGAAGCAAAACTAAAAAAGTTCAAGATGTAAGTCATTCTATTAAAAAAATTAACAAAGCTTTGACTACCTACTTAAAATGAAAAGTATACATTCAGTACATTACATTGTTTAATATAATTACCATTCTTTTTGATCTATGTATTTTCTTTTTTTATCTCATCCATAGCCTTATTAGATGATACCATTATAAAAACTTAAAAAAAAAAGAATTAAAACCGACTTCCAGGCACAAAAATGTAAAAAAATAACTAAACGGTGGTTTTCATTTAGAATAGATACCTAATCAGGTACCTATTTTCGAAGTCGGCGCCAGCCGATGCAAAGCAAATCTATAGGTATACTACTAATAGAATAAAGAGGTAAAGTTTGTGACGTTGTAGGGGGTAATCTCTCTGGATCTACTGCACCGATTTAGATGAAATTTGGCCAGAAGATAATTTGAGACCCTGGGAAGAACATAGGATACTTTTTATTCCAAAAATCATCTCTTATGGGGGTGAAAATGGGGATGAAATTTGTATGGGGAATCAATCAATATATTTCGATATCTACGTAAAATACATTACAAATTGATGTAGGTATTAATATTTTAACTACTCTCGTGAGCAAAAAAATCGACTCAGGACGCACGCTTGCGGTTAAAAAGCTCTAGCAAAAAATCGGAAGCTTTTATTATATTTCTGATTCTAACATCTCAAAGTTCTTTGTTTTAGCTTTAAAATGAGTGGTCTATGTTGTTATTAAAAAATGTTTTCTGGTACAGAAAAAATATTGAATGAGATGGAGTTATGGATTAAGCAATAAAAAAAGTGATGGTTGACGGTAAAGAAAATACCACGTAAAATTCGTCAAAACAATAATTTAATTAAAATTATTTTTTTAATATTTAGTGTTGCCCCCCCTGGCCCTAATAACAGCTTCCAATCGCTTTTTCATGGATTGAATAAGTTTCCTTACTCGATCTTGTTCGATGCTATTCCATTCGTCGATTAACGATGCTTTGAGGTCTGCCATCGTGTCTGGTGCAGGATTTCTAGCCCAAACTTTTCTTTTAAGATCATTCCACAAATGCTCAATAGGATTTAAGTCCGGGCTACGCGCTGGCCAGTCCATAGCGGCAATTGCGACCTCCTGTAAATACTGCCGGACGGAACTTGCAGTATGTGGACGGGCATTGTCGTACATTAGGACGAAGTTTTCGCCAATGAAACCGGCGTAGAGAACGACGTGATCCTCTAAAATCTCTTCGATGTATCGGATCGCCGTAATTCCTCCCATTCGACCGCCAGTTTCAATAAAAACCAACTCGGTTTTTGTCTCGCTTGAAATGCCGGCCCACACCATCCAGGAACCTCCTCCAAAAGCAATATTTTCTTTGATACAGCACTGCGCGAACCTTTCCCCAGGTCTTCTGTAGACTCGTCCTCTTCTATCACTACCATGCAAGCACACTCTACTTTCGTCTGAGAAGAGAACGGTGCTCCATTGTTCGTCAGTCCAATCAACATGTTCTCTAGCAAAACGTAGGCGGGCTGCTCGGTGGTCTGGGGTTAATTTGGGGCCAGTAGCTGGCTTTTTTGGCTCGAGCCTAGCTGCCTTAAGTCGTCTTCTGACTGTCCAGCCACTCACAGCTACTCCTCGCGTTTCTCTGAGCTCTTGTTGGACTTGAACGCCAGTGAGGGCCCGATTTATTAACGATGTACTGACAATAAATCGGTCATCTCTCTCTGATGTGCACTTTTTTCTACCGGAACCGCGTCTTCGATTAAAGCCACCACTCTCCTGGTAACGACGGTAAACTCTGGAAACAGCAGACTGGCTCATGTTCAGTGCACGTGCCACTTCACACTGACTCTGGCCTTGTCGCAATAGGGTGATCGCTTGAGCTGCTAAATCGCTTGTTGTGTCCATGTTTAGGTAGAATTCTTGATTGTTGATAACGGAGATGTGTATCGGTTGACGTTTGACGGCTAACTGATAGATAACCTAGTCAGGTAGATAACCTTTTATATGGGTCAGTAACCCTTAATTAGCACTATTGTAAACAAGCGTAAAAAGGGTGGTTACTGATCACAACATATTGTTGGGTTGTGTGAGCAATAAACCTTATTTATTTATTTATTTATTTATTTATTTACTTCTTTTTACACATTGTATCAATTCAATGATCACTTGTGTACGTCAATTAGAAGACTTAAACTAAAGCTACGAGGGTTCGTAACGCGCCCTGGTCTGAGAAGAACCCACAAGAAACTCAGCCAAGTAACATTTTTTTTTATTGTGATCATTGTTTCACAAACATCCTTACAATATTTTATATCATTTTGAAGCTAATACTAGCAGCTTTAAGATTTTACTATGAAAAAAATATATTTGCTTTCAGTTTTTTTTTCAGTGACTTGCGACTACAGATGTGTCGTCTGAGTCGATTTTTTTGCTCATGAGTGTATTTTAGAGTTCATACCTAATCATATTTATCTATTAGATATTCATATCTTAAAATATTGTAGGCTGGCACCGACTTCGAAAATATCTGATTAGGTATCTATTCTAAATGAAACCCCCCCATTTAGTTATTTTTTACATTTTAGTGCCTGTAAGTCTGTTTTAATTATTTTTTTCTATTTTTAGTGTAGACGTAATAAGCAGGTAATTTATAAGAAGAAAGTTTTTTATAACATATTCGACTAGCGACTCACCCTCGCTTCGCTCGGGTTCGTCCCTAGCTTGATTCCCCATACAAATTTTCATCCCTTTTTTTTTTAATGTTGGGAAATGCATTTACGCACGACGTGTGGGACTCACCGGCGTAATACAGCCAGTACTACCCACTAAAACCCAACAAAACCTTCCCCCGTCTTAATGGGGCGTCGCAGGATCGCTTATGCATTCAACTACGACGCCCCGACGGCAGGTCTGCCGAGGCAGACCACCACAACCATGGGGTTGCTCCAAGGTCCACTCTGCGGAGCAACCCGCATGGTACACCGCCCTCCGAAGAGGGCCACCTTCCACCACCCACCGAAGTGGGCAACCTCCCTGTGCGTTTCTTAGCTTCGCGCCCGGTTGGGTTGCCGGGCACTACTGAGCCCCCCCACCACGACAAGGTGAACGCACGTTGGGGGGGAACAAATTTTCATCCCTATTTTCACCCCCTTATGGGATGATTTCCGAGATAAAAAGTATCCTATGTCCTTCCCAGGGTCTCAAACTATCTTCATACCAAATTTCATCTAAATAGGTTCAGTAGATCCAGAACAAAAAAAAAATATATAAATAATACACAACAAACTTTACCTCTTTATAATATTAGTATAGATTAGGTAAGCAATTTATTTAAAAAAATAATTTATTGTACATTTTTTTAAAAACCCCTCGACCGATTTCGATAATACGTCTTCGAGTAATCGCCAATCGGTGAACACTGAACATACATAAAAATAAAAGATTCCGACGAATTGAGAACCTCGTCCTTTTTAAGTCAGTTAATAAAAGGTCGATACCTACTTAACTATATGCCTATTGCCTATTTAACTTTGGTAATATATATAATTTTAATTTGTGTAGGTACCATATGGGAGCATGCACCCCACACCCCCTACCCTCTTTGTAAGATTTCGTAAGTTTTTGCTCGCCCCCCTCCCGGCTTCCCCCACCCCTAATCTCACGTGAGAATTGAGATTTTTTAAAATGCGTATTTGCAATGTATACGAGTTAATCTGTGCTTCGATTACATTAATTTATTTAAAAAAAAAAATCTTTATTTAAGACTAGTACCTATTTAAGATTTTTAATTACGTAGCATGATAAAAATTTAAATTCGTAAAAAAATATTATTATATAATATACCATGAACGAATTAGCTACAATTCGTTCATGTAATATATTATTGAATGGTAAGACATATTTGTTAATGTTTAATAAATGAATAAATTGTTTCCAAAAAATATATTTTTTAATAGTTGATAAATTCTTCTATCAGTGCATAATGAAACCGCAATGAATATTATTACGAGTATATATGATTTAGCCAGACTCGACGATGATTACTGAATGTTTCCCAGCCTAGCTGCATTTTCTTTGAGCTTCGAAAGTAGCTTTTCGAAGTAGTTTTTACTACTTAACTGAATGCAAATAAAATATGAAGCTATCTGATAACTGTTTGTTGCCATGTAACCGTTGTTATTGTCTAACAAATCTCCTTCTATACATATAATAACATTGTAACTAAGTCGAATCTGTACATTAAATATTTTTTGGAAAATCTCTTTGAAATAGACATTATTATCGATACAGAGTCCGAATCTAGTTTTTAGAATATTTGTCTGTCTGTCTGTCTGTTATCTGTGATGATAGCTGGTTATCCGGGTCAACATATAGGATACTTTTTACCACGGGAAAATATCTCATTTCTGAGAAAAAATACAAATTCTGCGTTGTAAGAGTTTACTAATATGTAAAACCTAAGAATTTGGGTTTTGGTCATCTAAACGTGGGCGGGCAATACTAGTATAATACTAAAATATCGCTGAAATTGTTGCTGAACGCAAATCTCGAGAGCAGCTGAACCGAATTCGCTAATTCTTTTTTTAGAATATTCCTTGAAGTACGAGAATGGTTCATATGGAGAGAAAAAAATTAAAAATTGCCTGAAGAAGTTTAACAACAAAACTTTTCTATACTACCATACAAAAGATTCGTAATAATACTTAAAAGTCAATTTTAATTTTAATACCATACCATAAAGTTTAAGTGTTAGTGGAGAGGTTCCGGGAAGGCAAAACAATTGTAGTTAGATCATAGTTGTTGTTACTTATTAGTATCGTATAAATATTAATGTCAATATTTGTCAATATTTACACGATGGTAAAATTACTTAAAAACAAATCTATACAGATAAATAAAATTAAAGTGTCTGGTTGTAATGTCAAAATAACAGTTTTTTACTAAATGCATATGAAATTATATACGGTACTTATAAGAAAAACACAATTTTAAGAAGTTTTGTTTGTCTGTCTGTCTGTTTGTTACATTTTCACGAGAATTTCACTGGTAGATAGCTAATGTTATATGGAGTAAATTAGGCTACTTTTATTTTAGAAACAGAATTATTGTTCCGCTCAAAAAAGCCATGGTAAGTCGATGATACACACAGTAACACACATTAGATAAACGGAACTATCGACACGAATAAAAATATCATAAACAGAAAACTATGGACAATATTTGTTTACATATTTTTCAAATTATGCATGAGCATGCTTAGGTACTGCCTATGATAAAAAATATGATACGAATTTGATACGCTCGTCGCTCAAATACATATCGAAATTCGATGTGTCGAGAATAAAAATATCGATTATTATATCGTAAATTTTTGGAAAAAATTTTTTTTTTGATTTACGTATTCAATATTATTTAATTTTTATTTTTTAGTTTTTGACAAGAGTGAAGTGACAGTCTGCTCTATTGCTATTCTGAATCTGTCAAATGACAGTGACAATAAAGAATTCTTATTAACATTTGAATTGTTTGCTTTAAAACAAAATTATGTTCTAAATAACGAATATTATGTGAAATAAATCACCTTAGTAAAATATTTTTAAGCTTTTATTTATAGAAATGAAATAAACTTTATGAACCATAACTTTTTTTAGCGCAAGCGATAATTTAATATTAATTCAGGTTAGTTATGTAAAATTAACGTTTTAAACTAAAATATTTTAGTTTCTAAGAAAATGTAATAAATGATTCGATCTTACTAGCATGGAAAAAGAAGCTTACGAGTCCTACGAGTATCTACAAGAAAATAATGAAGATAATGAGGAAAACCAGTTTATCGTTGTTCAAGATGACGGCACAATTCTTAGTGGTAAGTAGATATTAATCACGTTTAATCAATAATAAGATTTCAATAAAGTTTGTTAATTTTTTGCTTAACGCCCTATATGGGTGTGGAACATATCATAACCTCAAATTTATCAACCAAAATTGAATATTTGAAAATATGTTCTCTGTTGTAGGCACGACGCAAGCATGATAAATGCTCCTTACAGTATTAAATAAAAGAATTTTACATTATATGTCTAAATTAAACTAATAATCATACACCATTTTGTTAACAGTGAACAGACCAATTCAGTATGTCACTCAGGTGCAAGATGTCAAAGAAGCTTTAGATCATGCCCAAGCCAATATTGTTTATGATGTTACTCCTCAGCAATTTTATGTTAATGTAGATAATTCTTCTGAACTTGTTTCCGTAACTGGTAAATACAAAATGCACATTATATAATAATTATTTTATTCTCTCTCATTAAATTTTTCTAATCAATTCTATGGCTATCAATATTAATAAAATGTAGAATATATTTGATAATAAGTTATAATTTTCATTTATTAATTCATTTTGTAATTTAAATTTAATTTATTAATTTCCAGATCAGTTTATATTACCAGAGGGTGAAAATAACATGTATGCTAACAGTTTCTTAATACAAGCTGTAGAAAATGACGAGGAGGAACAGGTGAGAGATGCTTCTCCTCTATAGTATATTTAAAAAAATGGATAGCCAATTATCAAGTTAATTAAATAGAAAGTACTTTAAATCAATAGCAATAGTCTCAAAGGCCTTTGATAGGGTCTGGCACGATAGCCTTATAAGCAAGCTTGCAGCCTATGGCATATCTCCTGGCCTGATCCGCTGGATTAAAGACTTCCTGAGCGACCAATCACTCAGAGTTGTGGTTGAGGGTTGTTCATCACAACCCTTAAAGACCAACTCAAGAGTTCCTCAGGGGTCTGTTCTCTCTGCAACCTTGTTCCTGCTGCATATCAACGATCTGCTTATACCCAGTATCTATGGGTACGCAGACGACAGCACTATTGTAGAGAGATACCTGCCGAATCCTCGGGCCAGTAGAGATCAAATTCAGTCCGAAAGAGAGGCCATGGTAGAGCGGTTGAATCTCACACTCAGGACAGACTCCACTTGGGGTGATGCCAATCTTGTGAGTTTCAACGCCACCAAAACACAGGCGTGCCTGTTCACATCAAAACGGAGTCCTTTTACCTTGACCCCTACTTTCCGGAATGTGCCTCTGGAATACACTGACCGTCTGCAGTTGTTGGGCATGGACATTCGCCCCAATATGAACTACGGGCGGTTCATTGAGTCTAAGGCTAATGTCGCAGCGAGGAAAGTTGGCATACTAGCAAAGATCCGACAGTATTTCACAACGGGACAGCTTCTTGTTTTATATAAAGCTCAAGTCCGGTCGTGTGTGGAATACTGTAGTCACATTTGGGCTGGTGCTGCGACATTCCACCCGTCCGGACGAAGCGTTTCGCTACGTCATTCATTATACGTGCGGCTAAGGATTGGAACAAAGGGAAAAAAAATAATAATAACATAATAAATAAATCTTTGTTTTTACATCTTCAATTTTTTAGATGGAACAAGATGGAGCTGTACAACCTAAAGAAGAAGTAGATAATAATGCATGTGTTGAAGTAAGTGTAGAGCTAGATAATGCAGAGAACAAAACAAATGGTGATTGCACTGAGGTAGGATATTTATCTATACATATAATAAAATTGTAACTAAGCCGAATCTCTACATTAAATATTTTTTGGAAAATCTTATTGAAATAGACATTGTTATCGATACAGAGGCTGAATCTATAGTTTTCAGAATTTTTGACTGCCTATCTCTCTGTCTGTCTGTCTGTTACCGCATCACGAAAAACTACTGGAGGGATTTTGATGAAATTAGGTATGATGATAGCTGGTTATCCGGGTCAACATATAGGATACTTTTTACTGCGAGAAAATATCTCTTCTCTGAGAAATCGATAATAAATGTTAAAACATAAGTAGAGTAAAATAAATGTACAAAATAAATTAAAATAATGATTACAAAATAAAACCATTTACCTACTTTGATAATAGTAATTTATTTCTTTCTTTAGATAACTTTAAGTGATGATCAGTATCAACTGTTAGAACAAAAAGGCTGGATATTGTTGGAAACATCTGATAAAATATATTTACTGGATACACTTGGACTACATGACATTACAGCAGATAAAAGTATGTATAGTATATATTTAATTAATTCTTCAACATTGATTGAAGAAAGATGCTTACTAGAATTTTTTGTCTATGGTGACATTAATCTATGTTTTTTTAATTATTTATTACTAAGCACACTAACAATACACATGTTAAAACAATTCAATACAATTAAAGTGAACAAAAAAACAGACATGCACATCAATTACAAGAGAACATAGCATTCATAATAATATTAATTACATATTATAGTAAGGGATTATTGCAGTAGGTACTTGATAAAAGATACAATATTAACAAGATTTAAAAAAAAATAAACGAAATAAAGTAAAAATAAAAAGAATTCGATTTTATTTAAATAACAATTGTATAAAATGATTATATATTTAAATCACAGTTTTGGAAAAGTACAATAGTTTTATTGTATTCATTGAAACTTTCTAACTGTTATAAAAATTATCTACAAACATATAATTTTCAAGATAGTTCTGCAAGTTGCTTGTAGGGAATTTGCTCAAAGTTGAAGTTCTAATCAAGAAGAGAATATTATTGAAAAAAGATACTTAACAATTTTTATTAATTTCAGAGTTAATTGAAAAACTAAGACATGAGAGTCAGATAGATTTAAATGAAGAAACAAGGTAACTGATGATAACTATATATTTTTATTCATTTCATATTTCTTCTGTGGTTTACTTTATTTACACATAAAAAGCTCTTCTTAAGACACTGAAAGATACTTCAAGGCATCACATTTTTAGTGGCATTCAATAGAAACATTAACGTTTTGATCAGTAACAATACACATTTTTGTTTATTTTAAAAATTAACCCAAAACTACCCAATTGTGTAGAAATATATGTTATATTTAAATATTTTATTCTATCATTCAAATATTTTAGACTAAATGAAACATATCTGCCTTTCTCGTTTTACTCCGGCCATAATCATATACTACACATTATTAATCCCTCCACGACTGCGGACACGCCGGCGTGTCAGTTAACAGTAGATTTCTTAGAATTTTGATTAATTTCTTAGAAATTTACCTGTTAAGTAAATTATGAATATTTAAAATTTATTAACATTACACTTGTCTATACTTATTTAAAATATTACATTAATATATTATGCATTTATTTATTTTAACAATTTTTTGTTTCAATTGTTCACTTTTGTACAAAAAGCGACTGAAGGACCATCCCAATATGCTTGCAACAAACCTAACTTGCTTAAACTACATACTTATAAAGGCTGTAAAGAAAGGACATAATATAATAAATTCATCAAAAAAAGATGTAGGCTAGATCACATCTCTTATGTCTTCAACTAGAAGACACTTAATGACAATCAAAACCACACAAAAAAATCTGCTGATACAATGTGAACACAAAAACTTAAAAGTATCAACATTAATTGCCTGATATGAAAGAACTACCCACAAATAAACCAAAATAGCAACTGTTTTGTGCTAGATTTTAAAAATCTTTTATGAATTTCAGCACAAATAAAGGTGAAAATGTGGAGGTAACTTATGAAAATTGCGAGGAAAATTATGAAACCACTGAAGTTGAAGAACAGACTGACTACATTTTTGAGGAAGAAGTGGAACATCAAGAAGAAACTGTTACACATTTTAATAGTAAAGAAGGTAATTAATAGCATTATTTTTTAAGGACCACTATATGATGGGAATCCTGCCTCGAAGATTTGAATATCCAGGGTCTGCCTTCACTTATAATAACTTGTCTTAAGTGAAGCAATTTGGTTCATGAATTTCCTTAAAAAGTTATTTTAGAAATCTGTAAATATTGATATTGGCTGTATGTGTGTAAACAGAACTTGTGAATACCTTTCAATGGTAATCTTTTATCTCAAAATCAAGACATTACCTCCAATTTCTATCGAAAAAATGTGAAGGCATCTTGTTTGTACAAGTTGAGATTAATATCACAAGTGAAAACTTGTACATAATATAATTAATTTCTTGCGAATAGTATCCTACTAATATTATAAATATAAATTTGACAGTTTGTGAGTTTGGATGGATGTATGTTTGTTACTCTTTCACGCCAGAACGGCTGAACGAATCTGGATAAAATTTGACAGAGATACATTATAGTCTGGAATAAATAGCACATAGGTCATTTATCATCCCGGAAAAATGTACAGTTCCCGTGGGATAGATTTGTTTTTGTCTAGGGACGAACCCAAAGCGAAATGGGGGTGAATAGCTAGCTAGTATCACATAATAATAGACTCACTTTTAATGTTGGTTTGATACCATACATATAAAAAACATTATTATGCAGGTGTATAATAAAAATCGCGTGGCGTGTATTGCACGTTATATTATTGTATGATTTCTGACTTCATAGTCCATAACGTACAGTAACGTCCCACGTAAATGAGGCTTAAATGAATAAATAAATGAATAAATGTGACAGCTTCCATGTGTCATAGGAGGCCTATATTTATAATATTAGGAGGCCTATATCAGTAGTCGGAATTTAATAGGCTGAAAGTGAGACTGCACTTTTATTTGGAGAATGTTAGTAATGTCCTGATGGATTTTTATAAAGTTAGCAAACAAGATGTGTCCTACACCATATTGTATTGTATGTACAATGACATATTTACAATGATGATGATGTTCTCCTAGCCGATTCCGGCCACGGCGGCCAATCTCAATGAGATTAGTCAACTGCGCAGGAGATATTATAGTGCTCAAGTGTACGCGCAGACACAAGTGCACTCTCTATTCCTATCATTCTCATACTCCGGTGGGACGACCACCGGAGTATGAGAGTGATAGGAATAGAGGCACACCTCCTCCTTCCCAACTTCCCAACTCCGGGCTGTTACTGAGACTTACTATACAGGAAGACTCAATAACTAAACTTGGCCCGACCAGGGACTCGAACCCAGGACCTCCGGGTGTGCAGCTGTACATGCTAGCCACTACACCACCGAGGCAGTTTAAATAATTTACAATGTTTTATGATGAAGAGTTTTTTCGTCTGGACTATCAAAATATCTCTAGAACTATCAATCTTGTTTAAAAAAATCATTTTGCAATATAGTTTACATAACATAATATATAATCATATTTATATTAATAACTACTACAACAGCTGTTCCATGGGAAACCCCTAAAGGACCATTCATTAATTACGTAAGGGTTTTCGCCAGGGTGAGGGGGAGGTTAAGAAAATCTAGACATGCCCTTACCTGGGGGAGGAGGGGGGTAAAACCCATATTCATACTAATATTATAAATGTGAAAGTCTGTTTGTTTGTTTGTCCTTCTTTCACGTCGAAACGGAGTGACGGATTGGCGTTATTTTTTGTGTGGAGATAGTTGGAGGGCTGGAGAGTGACATAGGCTACTTTTTACCGCGCGAGATTATCTAATTCCCACGGGAAAACTCGTTACAATATAATCCAAAAAAAATATGATAAGAATTACTTGACACTTGGTATATTTATTGCTTTTCAATAAAAATAAATACGTGTTTTAGCATTTTTCGAAATTCATCCTTTAGGGGGGCAAGGGGATGAAAATTTGTATGAACTACCTTTTTAGAGATTTTTGTAGTTTTAGCGCGAGTGCAACGAGTTCTGCTAGTATTTTAATATTTTACAAGTCGAAATTTTTTATTATAAAAAATCTATTTCTATGTCGGATGCTGAATGATTTTCTTCATTCCGTAATGTGCACTTCGATTCACGTCTTATTTTACAATTTTAAATTGTTTATTAAAATTTTAAAATCTCAAATATGTTCATTTTCATCCATTTTAAATGTTATTAATAATAATTATAGTGAAATCTTCCCGCGTATTTCCAATCTGATCCTTTTCTAACAACGTTTTTTACGTAAATAATGAATGACCCCTAATACTGGAAAAATATATATAGTAATTTCCTATAAATATATGTTCCATTAACTTGATTTATACTTTTTATTTTTAACTTGATTTATACTAATATTTTCTTAGATTTACGCGAATGTTTGACATTATTAAATAAAACTATCTTTTCGGATTATTTCGCGGATTTATTTTGATTTTTGGTTCCCCAAACCAAACCAAAAATCAAAATAAATCCGCGAAATAATCCGAAAAGATAGTTTTATTTAATTGATTTATACTATTTATTTGTAAATTTTTAGAAGATAGTGACAATGATAATGGTCACCTGTCATCGAAACATTTCCCGCATGATTATGTAAAGCTGAACTCTGTTAGAGACACATCATACAGGAGAGAAGGTGAAGCTCTTAGGATAAAAACTAAATTTTCATTTAAAGGTAAGCATTATGTAACATAATTAATTTTATTTTATTGAATGGGATCCTCAATGGGATGACACGTCGAAAACAGGACATTTTATAATCCAATATCTAGGGCTAAAGAAAATTCCTAAAAGGGAACAAGTTCAAATCGATACATGCAGCGTCATCTATTGACAGCTTTTTGAACTAATTTTTCTTTGTTCATGATGAGACCCCATGATGTCACCAAGAACAATGGTCTCCATTAAACTTAAGTCAATGATGAATCCAAATTATAGTATACTGTAAAAGCTTATGTTTTGAAACAATCACTTTTTTTCTTCCAGCCACGAAATTAAATGTGTTGAAATGAATTATGATTATGATGATAATGGATTATTATAGTGGCGTACTTATATATGATTTACTGTTAAATATTTCAGACATTCCACCAGAAATAGTGTTAGGCAGAACAGTGCATGGAAAAAAGTTAGTTGCGAGTGTGAAAACAGAGAAACAAAACCTTAGAAGTGCGCTCACTAACAAAGCTGTGGGTGAAAAGTTCCAGAGAGTTTCCGATGAGGATTCTGTAGAACACCTAAAAAGTATGTATATTATATATTTATATCTCACGAGAACCACTTAAATTCTCTATTCCATAAAATATTTTCTTTGTACTCCATTAAAAAAGGATAATAATAGGGATTAAAGTATGAAATTGCCGATTTGTACTGAAAAATAATTGAAATTCGTTTTGTTTTAATTTAACATATTTATTTAATCAAAATAATTACCATTTTTTATCTATACATTGCTGCCATGTAATAGGAAGGTAATTTATGCTTTTGCGATAGAACTCTGATGATTTAGATTCGACGAACTGTGTGAAAGCATTTTGTACTGCCTCCTGAAAGGAAAACTTTTTATCACGTAGAAAATTGTCCAAATCACGAAAAAAAGGGTAGTGCGTTGGAGCAAGGTCTGGCGAACACGGAGGGTGACGAATGGTTTCTAATTGCAGTTCCTGTAGAGTTAAAACGGTTTCTCGTGCTGTATGAGGTTTCGCGTTATCATAGAGCAATAATGGCGAAGATCGATTCATAAGTCGGGGCTATTTCAATGCTAGTTTTGCTATCATTGTTCGGAGTTTGACACAGCAGACATCTGCCGTTATTGCTTGATCAGATCGGAGAAAGCTATAGTGAATAACACCATGCTGAGACCACCAAACAGTTACCATTACCTTTTTATAAGATTTGCTGTAGGAAACTGTTGCGGCGTTTGACCTGGGGTCAGCCATTGCATTTTTCGCTTACGGTAATCGTAATGAAACCACTTTTCATCACATGTCACAATTCGATCCAATATTCCTTCATTTCTGTATCGATTCAACAAGGCAACACAAGTTTCAACACGCGTTTCTTTCTTCAAATCAGTCAAATGATGAGGCACCCATTTTTCATATTTTTAATTTTATTGATTTGACGGAAATGAGTCAATATTGTTGGTAAGGTAACTTTAAACCATGCCGCTAATTCCTGGGTAGTTTGGCTCGGATCGGCTTTCACCATCTCTTTCAATTCATTGTTATTCACCTGTGTGGGCAGTCTTCCACGTGGTTCGTTCTTCAAATCAAAGTTTCCATCACGAAAGCGTTTAAACCAAAGTCGCACGGCGCGTTCATTAGCAGCCCCCTCTCCAAACGCAACATTGGTTTTGCGAGCTGTTTCTGCCGCGTTAATTCCGCGTCGGAACTTGTATTCAAAAATCACTCGAATTTTCGAAGTATCCATCTTTCTTGTCTAAGCTGAATAAAAAAAAATAACAGAAAGTCGATAATCGAATGTTGCACATTTTTTAAAAGAAGAACTCTACATAGGTACCATGTGAAAAAAGTTTCACTCAAAAATCTCAAACCATGAAATCCACATGTCAATTCGAAGTACCTATTACAATAAAAGGGCAATTTCATACTTTAACCCCTATTATTTTACCTTTTGGCAAAGTAAGTATTCAGCTCTTTTGAATGTTCCACTGCTGGGCACGGGGGCCTCCCTTCAATACGAGGGGGATCAGGTCGTCACATGTCTTTTGAAAACTTGTTAGATTCTCTCAGACATGCAGGTTTCCTCACGATGTTTTCTTTTACCGTAAAGATAAGTAGTAATCGTGTTGGAAATGATGCGCACATGAAAATATCAGAGGTGCGAGACCTGGGATTTGAACCCACTTCACTCGGTTTCCCAAGCAAGCGTGTTACCACTGTATGGAAGAGTATGACTTTTATTTGAAAAAATATTTTTTTATTTATTTTAGATGACACAGGTCTAGATGATGCTAAGTTTGATAGTTTGCTACAAGAAAATCTGTGGAGTAATGCTGATAGATGTTCCAAGAAGGACGTGACTGCCGCAGAGATTGTTGTGGAACAACTGTTAAGGGTTCCAGCTTTTAAACCTACTATTTTGGAAAGAAGATTGCTTGTTACTAAGGTATTTTATTTATTGCATACCTTCAACTGTCTTAATGCGAATAAAATGAATTACATTTTGTGTGATGATAATGTGTGAGATTTAAATGAGCTCAAACTTCAAAGGTTTCACTAGAAACCATTCAAGAATACCACTTTTTAACTCCTGGCTCCATCATCATCAGATCAAGTTGATGGTATTTTATTATCACACAAAATTCACATAATTACAAAGTTTCAATTATTAGTGCCATTAATATGACCATATCGAGTAGGTTAAAATTGGCTTCCAAGAATTGATTACATGGCTTTAGAATAATAATTATGTATTTATTAATTGTGTTAAAAATCAAGTTTTATGATGAAATTGATGATGATGGCTATGAAAATGGCTACTTCCACTCCTTAAGTCATACTTAGGTGAATACTACCTACACTATTATTTTTATACTAACAGAACCCGCGGCTTCGCTCACGTTCAAAGTACAAAAAAAAGACAATTTTTACTCTTCCCTTTACAATAATGTATAGAAGTCTGCCCGATTTGTTGACATTTATGATTACTGCTTCGCTCCTTAGATAGTAGCATGATGATACATAGCCTTCCTCAATAAATGGGCTATCTAATGGAAAAAGCATTTTTCAAATCGTATAAGTAGTTCCTGAGATTAGCGTGTTCAAACAAACAAACTCTGCCTCTTTATAATATTAGTATATATAATATAATCCAGTATGTTATTTTAAAAAAATCATAAATTATACATGCATAGTAAGTAAACCAATTTTATATCACTTCTATACTTTCTTAGATTTACGCGAATAATTGACATTTTAAATAAAACTTATCTTTTCGGATTTTATCGCAAATTTATTTAGATTTTTGGTTCCCGACGTATCGAATGCTTTACAGCAATCATGGTCACGGGAGAGACTCCCTCTCTAATAAACTGCGAAAAAATCTGAAAAGATAGTTTTAGTTACACTTGAACTCCACTCCATAATTCACTACATAACTTTAAATTGTTTTCAGGTGGTGATTGAAGAACACAAAACAAACCAATTGTATACAGAGACGGTGCCGACGTTAGTGACGGGCCGCGTCATTAGAAACGATAATAAGTTGAATTTTGTGTACATACCAGATTTATTGCGACGATCACTTAGAAATGTTCAAGGTTAACATGCCTCTAGTAACCTATTTTTTAACATTAGGAAATGCATTCAAACATACTACCTAAATAAATACAGATGGTTAAGTGGAGACTCATTGAATAGAAAAAACAGTACTCAATACCTATTAAAACCAAACAGAACTTTCCCAAATTCCCAGTCTTATTAGGGCGCTGTGCCATATTCACATCATGTATCGCGACATCCTGACAATTACCATAATACTGTGTAATATGTAGAATTTTTTTCTACAAATATGTAAAATTTAAAACTTAACGATAGATCTAAGAATAGGTTCTTAGGCAATACTCCATTTATTCCCTGGGAATATAACAAGAAAACTATTTTCGAAAATTAAACCTTTAGGCGTAGATGAAAGCGATGTACAAAAAACTGTAATAACAATGTTAATAAATGAATAATCTTTCTAGGTAGTAGAAAAGTCAATGAAGACAACTACTTACACATACACATTCGTGAAATGAAAGGAATTGATGGCATCACTAGAATTTCGATTACACTAAACAAGCGAAGTGAGTAGAGTAAAATAATTTACACTAGATCAGTGGTTCCCAATTTTTTTTTTGGTCACGGAACCCTAATTGCTCATAACTCTTAATGGATCCTCATTTTGATAATAACTAAACTGATTGTGTTGTAATTATAATTCTTTCTTGTTTGACTTGAAAGAACAAATCATAAATGAAAAATGTTAATACTTATAATATTATTTTACCGAAATTTAATATTTATTGTACCATATTTTTAATTATAATAGCACTAAAGTTAGGCTTCATGTCTGACAACATTTTATTTAACTTTAGAGCAGAACTCGGAACCTCTGTAAGCCTTACCTTGTACCCTTGGGTATCACGGACCACTATTTGGGAACCACTGCACTAGATCATATAACCGTTTTTATTAATATTTTTGTTTTATGTTTTAATTCATAAAACGTCGCTTATTTATAAATTAAATCAGTTCTTAATAAAGTGTTTCTATGAATTCTTCAGATATTCCATTGAATTCTTTGGCCGACAATGCAAGGAATAAACAAAATATGGTTTTCGCGTGCAGCGCCTGCGCGGCCGTCTACAAGACGGAGGAAGGCCTTAAATTACATCAAGAGGTAATATCATTATTTTTTTTATATTATCATAATTATAATTAGTTATTTTATTTTAATGATTTCTACAAAAAAAACTGCATCTACCTGACAAAAGTAATTCTTTTTTATATGGAACTGTTTAATTAAACAGCTGTTAAAAGTAGCATAACTAAAATTGTTACTAGCCATTTTTCCAGTTTTGGATGTGTTATAATAATTGAATTTGCCTTTTCAGACTGAGTGTATGGAAATAGATGATCTTTTAACAATTGATGCGGATAATACAAGTAATAGCTATAGTGTAGTACAAACTGGTAAAGATAAACAATATATGTGTAATCAATGTCATGTGAGTATAATTAATGAGCAATATATTTCTGTTATAGTTAAAAAGTAAAGTTGAAATATTTTGGAAACACTTATTATCTATACTAATATTAGAGGCAGAGTTTGTTTATTTGAACGTGCTAATCTCTAGAACTACGAATCGGATTAGAAAAATTCTTTTGCATTAAATAGCCTGTTTATTGATGAAAGCTATAAGCTTATTATATATCATCCCGGAAAAATGTACGGTTCCCAAGAGATAGATTTGTTTTAGTCTAGGAACCCGAAGCAAGGGCGAGTCGCTAGTATTTTTATGTATCTAATTGTGTAATTTTTGTTTCAGTCCATATTTACAAAGTTAAGCAATTGCCAAAAACATATTAAAACTCATTTTAATCAAGATAATGTAACTGATAGTGAAGAGACAGGAAATAAAAAACCTGAGGGAATTTTTAAGTGTAAAATGTGTCCTGGTACATATTTGCATGCTGCAACACTATCAAAACATATTGTAACCAAACATATAAAGATTAAAGCTAAATAAAGTATTGGCATCCATGTAAAATGCATTTTTATTTTTAAGTCTACATATAAATATGCAGAAATTACCCAGTTATATAATATTTTATACATAAATTTTTATTCACAAATATCACACTCATATAAAGTAAATGTTATAATTCAAATTATTATACAGTTTCTAATTCAATTCAAATTATTATACAGTTTCTACTTCGAAAGATACACAAGAAAATTGGATAAAAAAGTACAAAACAAAAAAATCACATCCTCTTGTATGTAATACAAAATCTAAAACATATCATTTGAAAATATATTGTCCAGATCGTCTAAATCGAAATTTTCTTGAAATGCTTCATCAGGAGGACAATTTTCTGAAACAATATTTGGTATAATTATTAATAATTTATATTATTAGGTTTTTTTATTGTATTTTCTATGCAGGAAGAAAAAAGGTTTCTAATGACATTTAAAAATTGCACATACCAGTTCTATCTATTCTAATGATGCTATATTCTTCTTCATTGAATTTGCTATACCCGTTAGGTAACACTTGTTCATCATTTATTACAGTTGAAGTATAGATTGCTGTAATGTTACTCAAAGTTATATTCAAATAATGCTTTTTGAAAGCACTTCCAGTCGTTAAAACTGTAGGTTTCCATAATACTAGAGCACAATATTCAGACACAATGTAATTTGAAAATGTGTTCCATGCATCTCTATGTAGTGTGCATTTTATAATTCCTAAAATTAAAATAAACTTACATTATAATATAATGCTAAAAGATTTGAAAATGTTGAATTATAGTATGCTTTTAAATATGTTTCAATTAAAATTATATCACATTAATAATTGAAACTTAACAATCATATATTCCTTACCTGTAGTATCTCTTAAAGTTATTAATGGATCTATAACAGATCTATCTACTGATTCAACAAATGCTGCAACTACTTGAGCTTTTTTCCTCTGTAAATTACCCGCTAGAGCCTGATGTTTGATGGCATTTATAGAATTAATTTGTCCTAAACTTTGTGTATCTTTAGTTAACCGCTTCCATAATGGTGTTTCAAATATATCACCATGTAAATAATTTTGAGTGAAATCCATATCCTAAAAAACGTAAAGTTACTCACTAAATATTTTAAGAAATAAAAATGACTAAAACAGACATGAAAACTACATAATAATAGTACCTGAGTTAGCAGCTCCATCTGACAAATGGTTTCATCTTGGTTTTGTTCAAACGAACCTGTTAATAACCCAGCCGGACCAGGAAACTTTCTCTTGCTTTTGTGGTCAAAGAATGAATTTATAATTTTTCTCTTAGTATGCTTTGCTGAAGTAACATTATCTTCTTGTACTAAATTAATTTTAGCACAAGAGGTATTTTCTTTAGAATCAGCACAAGTTTTTACTTCTTTATCAAATGGAACAATGCAACTAGTTTGTGATGTTTTGGATAATAAAGGTTTTGTAAGTAATTCTTCTTTTCTTATATTACTTTCCTTACATTCGGGATTCCTTATTTCGGGAAAATCAATTTGAGATAAAATCTAAACAAATTACAAATCGTTAATATATATATTTACAAAAACAATTAAAACTTCTAATGTAAATGTATATCGTAATAATTTTTAAACATTCTTACCTGGTCATAGTCATCTGATTCAAACATTGTTTAAAAATTAATAACAGTGCAAGATTAAATAATATATTTTACTTAAATTCTTGAAATGTATAGAAAAATTAAGATTTATATCTTCAATTATTATACATTTTTATTTGTGCTTTTCTCTATGCA
Source organism: Brenthis ino (assembly GCA_921882275.1). Taxonomy (NCBI): domain Eukaryota; kingdom Metazoa; phylum Arthropoda; class Insecta; order Lepidoptera; family Nymphalidae; genus Brenthis; species Brenthis ino. Next base: position 22,029,978 of record OV170225.1, on the reverse strand, counting down.
CCCCGTAGTAGAAAATCAGAATTCGTCTCTCAAGTCTCAAAATTCAATTCAAGAATTGAAAATAGTTTAGTGGCCATGGATCAGGATCACAAATAAATGTTCGTGGCTTTATATGATCTCAAAATTCAAATCTGAAATCTCAAGTCTCAACCATGGATGACAAATAAAGTCTCAACAGTCAACACAATATTAAAAAAAATTTACAACAGGTGACAGTAAGTGACACCAGACACTGACTGACATTAAGTTTTATTCATAGACTATAAATGGAAATTGTTAGAAATAGCTCTATTTGTGAATGTGGCTTAGATGAGGGTTCCACTGATCATATTCTCTTTAATTGTCCCAAACTGAAATATTCTCTATATGATATAATCCCTCCTCAAATTCACCGCCCAGTTAACACCAAATGTTTATTAGCCCTTGTATTTAGCCCATTTATTAAAAAACTAGTTAAATTTATAGTAGATAATAAAATTAAATTATAATATAATTCTCATTATGTACATATTTTTTCATTCTCAATCAATGTGTCATTTTTGTATTACGTAATTATTTTTCTATTGTTATAGGTTAATCTTGTAGACCGATCATTCATTAATAGTTTTAATTCCACAATAAAGTTACCAAATTTCAAAATTACCGCTCAATCTCATTCGTGTCTTCCTCACAAAACGTGACACTGGCAGAATGAACTGCGTCTGTTAACGCAACTATAAGCCATATTAAAAAAAAATGGAAATTGCTATATTAAATAAGTGAGTGCGGTCTTGATAAAATTCATTTCCATTTTTACTTTTTTTTTGAAGTTATACTTCTTTTGTCACATTTGAAATAAAATATGAGAGTAAAATTTTTACGTTGCGCGCGCACAATGACATGATGAAGTTAGCTGCATTCCTTTTAAAAACAGAGAGTTGTGACATACGGGATGAAATCTTTAGCTATTTTTCTTCTGTAACGCCAAGAAGTATAACTTTGTAGGTGCGTACATAAGTACAAACACACATTTTTTTAATATACGAAGAAAATATATATTACGAGTGAGTGAAAATATATATTATTTCGGTATTCATGCGGTATAAAATGGCTTTAAACATTCGCTAATTAAGCTTATTATTACTTTTTAGTCAGGATTGTTCTAAAAATCTATATCATGAAATTTAGTATGAAAATACTCAAAGCCACGGTTACTTTCAAAAACATGCTGTTACCTTTAGCTTTATCATGACCTCTACCTAAACTTAATCAAATAGTTAACTCGAATATGGTGAGGAAAACAAATGCTTATAAATATAGATAAATTGCTACGCTACATCTCTAAAGCCGCGCTGACACGCTCAAAGTCTGCTTTGACAAAGTAACTTTGATCAAAGTTTATTTGAATACCTGTTGACATGCTCGATGTCTGCTTTGACAAAAAGCTTTTAAACCAAGTTCTCTTTGATAAAGGTCACTTTGATTGAATGCCCGCGTCAAAGTGCGCTTTAATTGCTCGTTTACCTGATCTAAGTTGCGTTAAAGTAGTCATCAGAACTACTTTGTCATAGTAGACTTTGATCGTGTCAACGCGGCTTTACAAAGTATACACGCTTTAAAATATACGTTCAAAGGGATCTCTATGTATTTACGTCAAAAATAAATATAATATGTCAACTGTAACTATTTTTACTAATTTGAATTGCAAAATTTTCATGTTTTTATGTTAACAAAAATATAAGGATGAGTGATTTTGATTTTTTAAATCCTTTGCAAAATGTTTCGCTACGATTAACTGAGCAGCAAATAGCAGAAATTACTGAATGGTTTGATACTAATTCAAAACCTCTTTTAATTATTAATGAAGAAGAACCTATTAATGCAATTACTGTAGATAAGATAAAAGAATTTTTAGAATTAAAAAAGTTGAGTTTGTTATTCCTTCTATTCGAAGTAAAATATTATAATGTATAAGGAATATGGATTGAAATTTTTGGAATACGTAGAGGGTTCATGGGAGGACAGTGAAATTAGGTACTCTTAATTACCAACACCCAATATAATATGTTTTCTCTTTACGTTAGATATCACAGAAGAAATTTTCACTACCCTAGTTACGCAGAAATAATGATTGAAGTAGAAAAATTAAAGGCAGGAATAACTAGAATGCTTACAAAAGAACAATTTATATACATGCTAGACAAATGGGTAATTGAAGCTGATATTAAACATGAAATTAAGTTAGCCTTTAAGGTATGCGTTTGTAGTTTATTTTCCTTATGTTTTTAAATATTAATTATTACTCAGTTATTTCAATATATTTAAGATTTGATTTTGGGAACATATTATTTTTTATTTTTAAAACGAATTTGGCATAGGTTTTCGACACTGAAAAACGAAGTTTCTTAGATATAGATAACGTCAAAGTAATAGTTACAACGTATGCAGACGTTTTTGATGAACAAGAGACTCGAGAGCTATTACGTGATGCAAATGTAAAAGGAGATTGTAATGTCTTCTATGAAGATTTTGTAGAAAGCTTGTTTAGTGTTGCACCTGAATTATATCAGTTGAAGGTAAGAATAATGAAATAACAATACTATTTTTAAACCCACAACAAGGTACGAAGAATTTTATAAGTTTAACTATGTCTGTCTATGGCATCGTAGCTTTCAAAAGAATAAGTTTTAAACATATCTTACTTACTTTTAACTTACGAGTATTAAGATATCATTTAATGAGCATTTATAATAAAAAGATATATAATTTGCTAGACTGAATATTTATATGAGGACCCCAACGACGATCCTTCTGTACCTCCTGTAGTAACAGCGGAAGAAGAAATATCTCAACCTCTTGCGCCACCCGAACCAGTACCTGATAGGAAAGACAATCAAAAGAAAAAAAAATAACATGAATAAAGCATTTATATTTTACGCAGTTGTTTTTTTACTTATAAATCAATATTTTTCCTTTTGTTATAAATACCTAGTAGGTATTTTATTGTGAACACATTACACAAATAAAGGAATTTATTCTTACATTCTTAGACTTTATAATGATAAGAATTGTTTTGAATTATAAAAAACTGCGTTTATGGCAAACTTAGGGCGGCATTTTTTACTATGCCCAATTACATGCCTCATCGAAGATTGCTCACGTCACTCCAATAGGGGTAACATTTCTCCTTGCCTTTTTCTTCCTTCTGGCAGAGCATGACAATGATTTGCACATGCTCCAAGTCCATCCACACCATGCGATAAAAGTCGTAACACGATTGCCGGGATGGGGCTTGTCCGCAGATAAACTTTTTGCTTTTTTAAACTTTTTGAAGCCATTTATATAATTGTCGTTTTATTATTAAAACTAGTTCAGTTTTTACGTAAAACTAAAAATTACGAAATGAAGAACTTTAATTAAAAAAATTAAACCGATTTAAAAAAAAACTCAAAAGTAAAAATTAACTGAACGGGGGTTTTCATTTACTATAGATACGGGATACCTAATCAGTAATCACTAATCAGATATTTTCAAAGTCTGTGACAGCCGACAATGCTTTAAAATATAAATATTTAATAGGTAAATATGACAAGATAAGAAATCTGTAAAAAGTTATATTTTTACCCGACTGCGCGACGTAAAGAAGGGTAATGTGTTTATCAGCCTATATAATATGTATGTATGTGCGTGGGCTGATTTTGATAAATGACACGTTGTTCGATTCGTATTACGGCGCAAATGTGGTAGAAAGGATAAAAAACTGGAAAAATCAAAATGACCCATTTTATACTTCATAATGTGAAAAAGAAAAAAAATGTAAATCGACCAACTATGTCAAGTGGGGTATCGTTAAATAGGTATTTAAAAATCATTTTTAGGCTTTTTTATTTTTTTTTTCATTTTTAATAACAGTTTAGGATATATAATGATTTAAATTTGGTTAACAACCATTCTCGTTAATTTTCCTACTTTTTGTTCTTTTCTTAATCAGACTCAGTGTTGCTGCTGTATAAATTATATACAAATGTAAAATGACAAGACATGCATGACATGTCAACTTCGGATATCCAGATAATGTGTAGGCATTTCATTGTCGAAAACATTTTTATCTTACAATTTCTTAATTATTCTTTTTGTGTTTGTTTTTGTTTATAAGCACATTTATGTAGATTTACGTATATACTATTTATTAGTAACTGATTCTATTGCTTTTTTCTTACAATAAATTAAAGCAATGGATTTAGAAGATAATGCATTGGGCTTGACCCAAGAACAAACTGATAAAATACTTCAATTTCAAGATTTAACAGGCATTGAGGATATGTCGATATGCAGAGATGTTTTACAAAGACATCAATGGGATTTAGAGGTAATTTTAACACTTTTTATGTGTACGAATAAGGAGCTCGTTTATAGGTCAACACAGTTTGTTTTATATATAAAACAGTACTTATTTTACAAAAATGCAACATATTCAACAAACGTGTATGTTTAGTTTGTTAATATTTTAATATATTTAAATTCTTTCTAGGTTGCCATACAAGAACAACTAAATATTAGGGAAGGACGACCATCCGTATTTGCAACAGAAGCGCGAGCACCTCCAGTAGTACACGATCATATAGCTCAACAAGTATTCACAGATGATGCCCCAGAAGGCCCTGTAGGCATGCGAGGGCTTTTACGTTATGTAGTAAACTTAGTTGTGTCAGTTTGTTATAGTACAATATCTTCTGTTTTAAACTTATTATTAAGTTTTATGAGGAATGATGAGAGAAGACGTAAGTATTAATATATCGCGATTTTTATAATTTTGTATGTATTTGATATATTATATAGAAGTTTTTATAACAATTTTAGTATTATTTGTGTATTATAGTCAATTGGGAATAATTTTTTTATTGTATTTTTTAATAAGATTGTTTTAATTTATTTTAAATGTTGATTTCTTTTTTTTTAGTTGTGACAGATCCACTTGGTGATGTAATGAGCTTTATCAACAGTTACACTTCCCGATATAATCCCCACCCAGTATTCTACCAGGGCACTTATGCTCAAGCTCTTAATGATGCTAAAAATGAACTAAGATTCCTCATTGTGTACCTTCATTCAGAATCGGCCACTGAAACACAAAACTTTTGCAGGTTTGTTGCTTACTTTTTCATCTCAGGTTTGAATGTTTTAAGACATTGTTATTCTTACCATAAAAGTTGATATGTTTACAATTATTTCCCTAGAAGAGAAAATTTGCTTTCTAATTTTTTTACTTTCTAATTTGAAATCTATGTTTTGTTATGACCATAGAAATATGGGGTTGTTAATTATTATTTACATCTTAGTAATTGTTTATTTACAAAGCAAAAAAATATATATATTTGCAAATTGTCCATTTTTGAGATATTGAATTTTGAAATGATAAAAATTCAGTATCCCTTTTGGAAAGATATCTTAACAGTATCCTAGGTTTAAAGGTTTCAACAATATCCTAACCACTAGATGATCTTGGCAAAACACATACATTAAATATATTGTTTTTATTGATTGATATAAAAAATATATATTTCTTAGATATAAATTGCATTGTCTATCTGTGATTGTCAAATAATTCAAAAATTCTAATTCAGTCAGTAAAACAGACAAATTATAGTTAACTTATTATTAAATTCCATATAGAGCTTAACTCTATATGGAATAATGTAATACATTATAAAATCATTTTTTTGTATGAACTTTCTTTCTAATCTCGCAGCAAACTTTTGTATATTCTATTTTGACCTGACAAAATAAACAAAAACATTAATAATTAATGAGGTTTACTAGTTGTTATTAATAATGGCTTTTTCACTGATAGCCATCAGGCATAGAAGATGTAACAGTGCACTAATTTGTGCATGAATACAACTATATTGTCTTTTAACTTTTAAAGTCCTGTGGCACTGCAATTTAAACACATTATCAGGTACTATTGAGAATTTCTTGATAGAAAAATGGCCGTAATACATATTAGCCACCACATCTGGATGGGATGGGATATAATGGGATTATCTCAAATATAAATATTTTTTTGTTTATAATTGTTCTAGGTCAACATTATCAGATCCAGAAGTAATACAATTCATAAATACACATGCCCTATTCTGGGGCTGTTCCGTTGAGACTTCAGAGGGTTGGCGGGTAGCTCAATCAGTGAATGGGCGTAGATATCCTCTATTGTGTGTAGTTTGTGTACGTGATCACCGCATGACGGTGGTAGCTAAAAGTGAAGGTTCCTGTGCCCCACAACAGTTGGTGCAGAGACTGCGGGCAGTTGTGACAGAGAATGAGCCACATTTGGCTGCTGCGAGGGCAGACAGGTGAGAACTTTTCAAATATATACATTTTATCTATAAAACAATTGTTATTTCAATGTGTAGCAAACCAAAAGTTAGGCAAACCAAACTAACAAAAATGCAATTGTTAAAAAATATCTAAATAATATCTAGTTGATGATTTGCAAATGTGATTGTCTTAATCTTCTCGTTTGCCCTTTAGCTACTAAGGATACTTCCAGTTGATTCAACAAAAATAAATTGCAATAGTTTTATAAGTTTATTTTTGCACATAGTGAGTGTAGAGAAATATGTCATTTCTTTCAGAAACTGTATGAGAATCGGATTGGATTACACTTTTTATTAATCTTTTTTATGCAATTTAATACAAAATAAATTACAAGCAGACAAAATATAGTTTATTTTATATAACTCATTCCTAAGTAATTAACCTCTTAAAATAATTTGGTTCATCAGAATGTTAATTTCTTTTCATTGTTATGCAGTTGCATTATTATTAATAAATTGATTATTTATGATTCACTAGTGCTATTATTAATATTAAAATAATTTTCTTTTTATTATTGTTTATATAACGACTGGTGATTAGATTATTTATTATATAATGTTAACTTATGCTTCATTCTGGTTCAGGATCCCTAGCGGGATGGGAGGTACACATAGTCCCTAGGTGCTTAACAGTTGCCTATGTGTTACTTCTGTATACTAATCTTCATGTATATCTAAAGCATAGTTTATACTCCAGCGAGATTTATACCCCTGTTGTAACCCAACCCATGCAGCTGCTAATTCCCATTGCCATAATAGCTTTATTTAATTCAGTTAGCTAAGGGCTGTTTCCTCGTTAATTTTTGTTCTATTGTTGTGGAGGAGTAACATAAATACACATACGAACAGACATATTTATACATACATATGTATTCGCAAAAATAATAGTAGTCCAATTAAATTATAAAATACCATCGATAAACTCATATAAAACTTATACATATAGAGTAGAGCGTGAAGTGACCGCGCGGCTCCGCGCGGCGCAGGACGAGGCGTACGCAGAGTCGCTAGCGGCGGACCAGGAGAAGGAGCGGCGGCGGGCGGCGGCGCGCGCCGCGAGCGACCGCCTGCGGCAGGACCACCTGCAGCGGCAAGCGCTGGAGGAGCAGCACCGCCAGGACGTATGTATTTTCTTATGTATTCTCGACGACACGTTTGGCTCACTTTGTACTGACCCCACTTGCTGTGCCAGCGGTCGCGGGTTCGAATCCCGCTGAGGGCATTCATTTGTGTGATGAGCACGAATGTTTGTACTCCAGTCATGGGTGTTTATATTTATAATGTGTATGTATTTAAAGTTATATATGTATAGTCTGTTAGTAGACGCATGACGTTCAGTAAAAATTGTAATAATTTAATGCTGAATAAAATATTTTGAATTTTGTAGTGTATCGACTAACTGGTAACCATAACACAAGTCTCGTAGCTTAACATGGAACTAGATGGTGCTGTGTTAATGTCCCAACATAGTTAATTAAAAATTATTTATTTTGTGAAGTGAAACTTCCTTAGAATGGTTGTGATTTGAAACTCGATGAAACGAAGATGCGTCACTAAAAAGAGTAAACATATAGGATTAAGCCGGCGAGAGACTGAGATAGAATACATTGCCATGTTGCCATGGTAACCGTTGTTATTGTCAGATAAACATATAGTATTATATTCTTTCCGTATACGATATTCTATAAATATTTATTGATTTGTTTTAATTTAATTGCGATATTTGCCAAAGAAGTTTACTTCAACTTATCTAAAGATTAAACGCACACTTTTTTTATAGTAGTGCCTCATTGGTCTAGGCTAACATGTAAGGTTACGTATTGTGAGGTCCTGACCACCTGCACAAGCAGATGCTGGAGAAACTACATCATGATATATTTACTATCACAATACAGATTTTACGTCATACATAAAAGAAATATCGGACAAGTGCGAGTCTGACTCGCACTTTGAGAGTTCCGTAACATACACATTAAAATAAATATTATAGATTCTACGATAAAGAATATGTTAGTTGAAAACTGTGTTATAGCCGATAACACCTACCCATTATACCCACCTCTGAGAAATATTTATATTAATTTAATATTAGTTCAATCAAAGAGGTAGCACAGTAATATTCAGACATCATTTAAAAAAAGATGTGTGTGTATGTAAATTTTTAGTTGGTTTTGTAATTTGTTATATAATTATATTTATTCGAATGTTGTGTACACATATGTATAATTGGACAGCAAAATGATATTTTAGTTTTAAATACGTAGTTGTATTTTTCAACCGACTTCAAAAAGGAGGAGGTTCTCAATTCGACTGTATTTTTTTTTATGTTTGTTACCTCAGAACTCCGTCATTTATTGATTGTATACTTCCAGATTGGTCCCATTTAAATTTCAAAAAAAAAAAAAAATACCACCCCTAAGGGTGGAAAATAGCTAATGATGAATTTAACCTACTTCTAATTGTCATATTGACTTGAAACTTTGCAAGTGTTTCTATTTCCGTTGATAGTACAGTGGTTCGGTATTGTTGACCTGATCTGATGGTAAGGCCAGAAGGTGGATAGGTGGAACTCTTCAACGGCTAATAGTAGATGCTTTGAGTTTGGGCTTATTTTGTTTGATTTGACAAGCCTAACACGTTAGAATTCTTACTTTGCTACTACTATCTACACTAAAAAGGGAAAAATAAAAACTTTTTAATAAAAAAATAAAAACCGACTTCAAACAAAAGCACTAAAAAGTAAAAAATAACTGATTGGTAGTTTTCATTTACTATACATACCTAATCAAATATTTTCGAAGTCGGTGTGCTTTGGCTAAGTAATTAAAGCCTACCTATTAAATACATACCTAATCAAATATTTTCGGAATCGGTGCCAGCCCATACAAAGCAAAGCACACCGACTTCGAAAATATTTGATTAGGTATGTATAGTAAATGAAAACTACCAATCAGTTATTTTTTACTTTTTAGTGCTTTTGTTTGAAGTCGGTTTTTATTGTTTTATTATTTTATTTCTCTGTTTATTTGGCTAAAAAAATTAAATAAAATCATCATCAATCATGTCGACAAATAATTTTAATAGTTTAAAAATGAGAGTGGCTCGTAAGGTCATCGTTTACTGCGTTATGCGAACGATATTCCTAGTGCCGTTAGGGTCATAGGAGGCGGTGGCGGCCCAGCGGTAACGCGCTCGCTTAGGAATCAGAGTGAAGGGGGTTCAAATCGCAGTTCTCGTATGTAAAATGCTCAATACATGTGTGTTGATCGCAGGTGATAGCGGCGCGCGCGGCGACGGCGGCGCGCCTGCCGCCCGAGCCGGCGCCGGGCGCGGCCGCCGCGGCGCTGCTGCTGCGCCTGCCCGGCGGCGAGCGCCTCACGCGCCGCTTCCTGCTCGAACACACCACGCAGGTATGCTCGGCTCCGACACTTTACACTCTCACATTCTACAGTTGTACGCTTCGTCAGTTCATATCGCATCACTAAATATTTTTATATAGATAACTAGCATCGCCCGCGGCTCCGCCCGCGTTCAGATGACCAAAAACCAAATTCTTAGGTTTTACATATTAGTATACTCTTACATTGCAGTTTTCGTATTTTTTCTCAGAAATGAGATATTTTCCCGCGGTAAAAAGTATCCTATATGTCGACCCGAATAACCAGCTATCACCATACCAAATTTCACCAAAATCCCTCCAGTGGTTTTCTCGTGTTGCGGTAACAGACAGACAGACAGACAAAAATTCTAAAAACTATAGATTCGGACTCTGTATCGATAATAATGTCTATTTCAATTAGATTTTCCAAAAAATATTTAATGTACAGATTCGACTTAGTTACAATTTTATTATATGTATAGATACTTCATACAAACGTGCAATTACATACAGACATATACTATACAGTCTACATGTACATAGTCCGTCGCCTTAATGCTAATTTGTTCAAACGACCAATACTTATTGTACTTTACAGTAGAGAGTTATTTATTCCATTTTAAAAATAAATCTTTAATTCTAAGATTTATATACATTGTACATGTATAGGTAAAATACGTTTTTCGACTTTTTTTTTTTTTTTTTTTAAGTAAAATATGTCTTTAATATCAATAGAATTTACATTTAAAAATCAGTAATTCTGTATTAAAATTAAATCTCTTTCGGAAAATTGGCCGTTTGGACAAATAAACACTGAGACAACGAGTCGCCTAACGAAGGCGTTTAGACAGGGCCGGGTAATACTTTCATAATGGAGAAGTGTCATGATGTTGTTACGCAATTGCATTAAAATATAGATCAAAACTAATAAATCTGTGAAAAAATCTATCAATAAATGACTAAGAAATTAATTGTTTAAATATTTTAACGCACAATGACTGCGGTCTCTCACTCGAGTTAGGTAAAATGACGTCACCGTCGTTATACCTAACTGAGATCGTCGCACCACAAAATATCACTCAATAGCTCGATTGTTTCTAAGTCGCACGTTCTCGTGCTGTTCCTAATTATTTTACGAACAACTGCTTGTTTTTAATTTATTGGTAGTATTATTTTTTTAATGTATTCCGGTCGTCACGAAATTATTCTCGCAAGCGCAACTTTAGAGTTTCATAACTTTTTCATTTGTTGAGATATTTCAATAATTCTTTCATATTTTCTTATATTTCATACTTACACGTATACGTACATTATTATGATTAATTCATAAAAAAAAATTTGGAAACTTCTCCATTATTTTTAAACAGTTTCAAGGATATAACTGTGAAGAGGAACAATCTGAAAACGGCCACAATAAAAATGGTTATTGCATGATGTTATTTGTTACAGGATCTCTATGACTTCGTGTTCAGCCACCCGCAAGCTCCGGAGGAGTTCGAGATCACGACCAACTTCCCGAAGCGCACCGTCGCGCGCGGCGCCGCCAGCCTGCGCCGCGCCGGGCTCAAGGACCGAGACGTGCTCTTCGTCAACGATATCAACGCGTAGATACAACTAACTTTACTCATGCCGATAAATTGATTGCCCTGTTAAAAAACTCCAATAGAATCCCATCAAAAGCGACGAAAGCCACATAGAAACTAATAAATATTTATAGGTTTCTATGTGGCTTTTCTCGCTTTTGATGGGATCCTATTGGAGTTTTTAAATAGGGTGGATTATGAATTAATTTACTCTAAGGTTCGTTTTGTATCTGTTGTATAGGACGCGTCATGTAACTTGGATCCGCGTTTTAGGGTTGATATTGAATGTATGTATGTAATGTATAGTTGTTAGTGATATGGCAAATTATTTGGTAACGTATTTGAAAAAATAAATGTTCACGTCATATAATAATTTTAAAAAGACAAATAATTTTAATTTATATTGTTATAGAGTAAAGGAAGTTTTTGTTTTCAAATATGTAGTAATTTTTAATTTATGAGTTTATATGTAATTTTTAAATCAATATATACTTTAGTTTCTTCGGTAATATTAAAATTTTAAACACAATTTTGGTTCAATTTATTTGATTCGTTCTTGCGTTTGTATGAGATGCAATATTAAAAAACTCCAATAGAATCTCATCAAAAGCGACAAAAGCTACATAGAAACTAATAAATATTTATTGGTTTCTATGTGGTTTTTATTGATTTCTATGTGGCTTTTGTCGCTTTGGATGAGATCCTATTGGGAGTTTTTGAATAAGGTGGCAATGTTTCCAATTTCCAAACAAACGTATGTATGTATAATGTATATGTTTGCTAGTTTTTAATTAGTCGAAAATTAAAGTATGTAATTAATTATATAAGTAAATAACAAACAATTATGTTCTGTACCTATTGTTAGAGGCTTTATAAGGCTGTAATTGCTGTGGTTTTTGTTTTATGCTGAGAAATTTGCAGATATTTTCTCTGCAAATATAATTTACACTCACATAGAAATAGTACTTAAATTTATATGATAAATATGTTTTTATTTTACTTCTATGAGAGAAACGTAGCTGTTTAAATATTTCACTTTACCGTTGATGCATCAAAATTCATACAACACACATAACTCGTAATCATGTCGCACTAAAAATGAACCAATCGAATTAAAATTTGGACCAATTTTGATTTTTTTTTCATGGAAATTATAAGATGATCATTTTTCGACGAATTAAAAGTTAGCTTATGTCATGATTTACTTCTCGTACAAAATGGTAAGTGATTTAAAAAAATCATATATAATGTAGTTTATTTCACACGTAACTTTCGACATCCAATTAATTCCACCTGACAGTTTCAAGCATTGGTACTACAGGCAGTGGTAGCCCAGTGGTTATGCGCTCGCTAGGAAAACCAAGTGAAGCGGGTTCAAATCTCGGGTCTCGCACCTCTGATAATTTCATGTGCGAATCATTTCCAACATGATTACCACTTGTTTTACGGTGAAGGAAAACATCGTGAGGAAACCTGTACGTCTGATAGAACCTAGCAAGTTTTTGATAGACATGTGAAGTCCGCCCGTACTTGGCCAGCGTGATGGACTATGACCTGATCCCCCTCGTATTGAAGGCAGGCTCATGCCCAGCAGTGGAACGTTAAAAAGGGCTGAATACTATAATGATGTAGTTTATTTTATACGTAACTTTCGACATCCCATTAACAGCTCATATTGAATATGACAGTTACAAGCATTGGTACTACCTTGCGCTATTGGTAAATTTCTAACATTTATAAATTCTTATGCATTTTTAAAGTATCATAAAGCTCTCTTTTATTCAATTTTAATAAGAATAATATTATTTTGAAAATAACAGCTAAAATTTATAGCAATTTGTGTAATATACATTAATACTATATGTAATACATATATGTATCATATTAATATGTATATTCTTCTATTACATATATTTTAATGTAGCCTATAAATAAAAATGTCATAAGAATCTGTTTGAACACTGTCGTGTTTTATGTAATGTAAAAAATTTTTTCCTATATTTGTCAGTATTTGAGTGGCTAATTCCAAATTGGTTGTACAGGAGATATATAAATGTAGAGTGTTGTGATATTTATATCAATTATTGTTTTTAATAAACGACTCGAGCAGCCATTTTTTGCTATTCCCATTTATAATAACCGAGTTAAGTAGGAATGAAAAAAAAAATACTTTTCCATTTGTGCAAAGGTAAAACAGCTCTATATCGATATGTATCAGCTGGAAAATTAATATATTTATTATGTGTACCTTTTGGGTGTAATGGCGACGTATGCTAGACGTGTGCAGTACTAAAGTAAATGTAATATATTGTACTCACTTGAATTCCTTAATTTTGTTACATTCAGGACTCGGAAACCCGTTTAATTTTTAAACCGGTTTTGGTCCTTGACACCAAACCGAAAGGCTTCGGTTTAAGGTTTTTATTATGTTCTTTAACCGGTTAAAACCTGGAAAACGGGTTTTGACGAATTTAGGTCCCATGGTCGAAATTAACCGGTTAAAATGAGTAGGTATTTGTGCGTTCACTTTATGGCGAATCTTTGTTATTGGTGTATTGCTTAGTCGAAGTATGAATTAATTAATCGGTTTTTTTCGGTATCAAAATCTAAGTAACATTTCTCTAAGAATAACATATAACCATTATGATTTCTATTTACTAAACCGTTCGTTTTTATTAACCGGTTAATGAACAAGCGATAAATTGACCATTAAGTTATCGAAATTAACTGGTTTTTTAAACCGTTTTCGAGACCTGGTTATATTTATGGATTTTATTAGAAAACAATGTCAATTCCAAGTAGAAGTGTTAATTTTAATTAAAATAACCGAATGATCATACTTATTTTGATTCTTATAAGAATCGGGTAGTTGTTGAGTTAACAAACTGTTTTTAGGTCTTCGATATTGATAATTTATTATGAAATTCATCCTTATATTTTAATTGCTGTTATAATACAGTTTGTTTATGTTCATAATGCTTAGATTAGAAATGGTAATAATCTCGTTGCCTGGCGTGTCTGATGCTGTTTAATTAAACATTTGTGATACCTATGTTACATAACTATATATAATATTTTATTTTATGTCAAGCCATTTGCAAATATCGAATTTGTCAATTTTCAACATTGTATTTAAATTGTATACGCTACTTTGGCTATAATTTATTTTAACAAATATGTACGTGGAATTAATAAAAAGGGTAAAAATTCATTGTAAATATACATATTCGAAAATAACTATTACGTGTTGTAATTAAATAAAAATTATATGTATTTATAATATAAACTTGATAATCTTATTCTATGCAATTATTTTCAACGACGGAAAGTGTTTTAGTTCAAAATCTTCATTATGAGCATTGATTTCTAAATTCCATTGCGCATTCTTACGCAGACTGCAATATTTTTTCTTATAATTTTATTGTCTAAGATATATTTTTTGAAAGGTACCTTTGGTTAGAAATATTTCTGCATTTTACTTTGCTTTTGCTTAAACTCCTATTATTTTTTTGTGATATTTGGCGCGTAGTTGGGTGGTACCAAAGGTGCTGAAAGATGACCGGAAACGTTTTCTTTTGATGGATTGTAATATATTATGTTTTGTTGTAATATAATGTTCCTTATGATTTTATTGTTTTATTTATTTTATTGTAATATTATAAAACATACTAGCTTGTTAGCTTTTGCCCGCGGCACCGCTCACGTGGATTGTCTTTATCTGTAACTGCTCCGTTCCTCTTCCTAACAAAGGTCTATTCAAATATAAGCGATATTCGTTACCACTGTACGTAGCGTAAAATAATGTGTACGCAGATACAAGTGCACTGTAATCCTCTATCTTTATATTCTGGTACAAAGAAAATTCAACCAATAAGAGAACCGACAACTTAATATGTTATGACAGGGGTGTAAACATTGACTTCCCTATTTTGGCTGCTTTTGCGTATTTCATGGCTGAATAACTCGGTCACTAATTTGATCCGACCCGAGACTCGATCGGAGGACCTTCTGTCTTCTGATCTGCATGCCTGCAAGCAAGCCACTAACTAGAAAAAGGGTATCAAAAGAGTAAACTAAAGAGATGGAGATAAGGTGACAAAGGAACATAGTATAATGCACTTGGACACGCGTGACCAAGTGTAGGTGTATGTGCTACGTGCAAGTGCCAAGTGCCAAGTCTTGAAGAAAAATATAAAAATCTGTCTCCGATTGCTGTAAGTCAAGATGAAAGTTGTTAGTTATTTAATATATTTTTATATTCGCCTCTTGAAAACCTTCATTTTGACCTCACTCGACAGGTTTGAACTATTTTTTTTAAGACTAAAGCTTGATAAGTCGATCATTTAGAATTATTGATAATATCCATGTATCATGCGTTATCAAGACAAGTCTAACCACGTGATAATCATCAAAATCGGTTTATATACGTACAGGTCAAACAAATAACCCTTCTTTGGGCTTCCCCGCAATCTGGTAAAAAGTAATTTAATGTTGGTGATACACCTGTGATTCAAAATTACAGCGCCATCTATGATCTAAACATTAAATAAAAAGTAGATTGAATTTAAAGTTGAGGCCTAAAACTTATCTTGGCCTTTGGTTTAGACCAAGATTGTGGTTTAAACCATTCGACTGAGGCGGAATATTGTGGCGTATCCGACATGACTTAGACCAAAAACAATAATAACTAAGATCATCACGTAATAATGTAGACAAGATGTAGCTATTAAAATCTATTAACGTAAAAGTTTTATTTTCTTCTATTTCTTTCTTTTTCTGGTGTATAAGCTATACTACCTATTGTAAAGTTGCATTAAAATCCGTTCAGTAGTTTTTGCGTGAAAGTGTAACAAACGTCCATACATCTATATTTATGTACATCCAGACATCCATACATCCTCAAAAACTTTCGCATTTATAATATTAGTAGGATCGTACCTAATAGGAATGATAATTTAAATAAAATGCGGCTCTTCATCAAAACTATATTTAGTAAAATTCTAAACAACACAAAAACACATCTTAAACGTTTACCTGGAATGTAGGCACTTTAATAATGTTATACTATAAATAAATGAAGTTAATAGTTATAATTACAATTCATGGTAACTAAACGCAACTAATGAAGTTGGAAAAAATAGATGATGTTAGTGTGTATTTGTGGAGATTGGAGTCTATAAGTACTTGTACTACACTATAATACGTAATATTATGTAAGCAGTAAGACGGATTTAAATAAAAGCTATCGAGTTCACTATAATGGCAATGCCTCCACTTAGTTTATTAAAGTACAAATTCAGATTGGTTCCAATTGTATATTCGCTCAAAACTTGAGCGGCGTTAGAACCATGTTTTAGAAAATACAAAGTTAGATATGATTTGTGTTCATTATTGCAGTGAAGTAATTTTCTAAAAATATTTAACAAACATGTAATGTGTGTATAATAAATCGGACCATGTGCCTAATAATAATTTGCATTGATATTTCATATTAATATAATATTGATCAAGATAAGTTATAATAACCCTGAATTTTATTGAATTTATGTCTAAGCATATTATAATATTTTTTTAAAAAACAATTGATTTTAGGTATTATGGAATCTAAAATTTCTTAAGACATAGAAAAATATTTGGTTATAGATAAAATGTGGATGGACTATAATAGTAATATCATAATCATATGATTCCATTATCAATATTCTAAAGACATCAAATCTAACGTGACACGATTACTAAATTGAAAATTTCGCTAAACTAGTTTATCACACTTTGAATTTATTTTCTTAAATTTTATTGGACATAATTTTTTGTTAATTTTTATCAAATTTAATAACAATGTAAATATTTTAAAGTTGTAAGTATGAATTAAAAACCTGTATTCACTGGATAAAATAATTAAAAAAATTCATATTTGTAAAATATTGCCATAATTTATCTCCGGGCTGTACTTACGCAGTGCATCGTTTTAAGTGCGAGGATTTTTATAATCTCTATCTCATATATCACATGATCATTGATCGGTTAGTAGTTTTAGTTCTTGGTTGGTTTTTGCTAAAGATGTGTTAGGATATTAATGAAGTGATTAAAAATGCGATAATTGACTATCGCCAGAGCCAGGGTCGGATTTAAAGGTGAGAACGAAAACCAGGGTGGTAAAAGAGTGGAGACTCCCGATCATTCGTGAAATTAGACAAATAATCAGGTCTGTCTTTCGTTTTCTGGTGGATTCAACCAAAGAATGGCCAATTAGATAGTATTAAGTTTGTCTAATTATTTTCTAAAAAGGGAAACAAAGACGTTTCATAAGATAAGCAGCCTTCGGATGTAATTTTATACATCTTATGGAGCCCCGTTTTATGAGGGCTCTGAGGCCTGGGCGATTGACGTGGTTACCTTAAATCCAGCCCTGCGTTTATCATATAGGAGAACGATATCTGTTGAAAAATGTGTCTCAGAAAGTTTAGAAATAAATATGGCATGGTAATGTCTGCATTGTTTCAATTTTAAAATTTACGTTTCCTTACATACTTATATTATTATATTACACATTTTTAAACAGCTGACTTCACAGATAGTGCATTTTAAATAAATAATTGTTGCCAGTAAATAAATAATATTAAAAAATTATGAAAGTACTGACTTATGGGACATAAAGGTTAATTTATTAGCATTTGAGTCTCGTTCTCCTATACTGTAAATTCTATGGCACTGAAACAATATTTAGCATAAGCTTTAAATGTAAAATCGTATTTAAAATAATATTGTTTAGTCCCCATTAGTTTTTTTAAATATCGCATTCTATAAAATAATATTAGGACCTTCCCGGAAATCTTCTAAAATTGACATAACTTACTAATATTTCATATTTCACATTGTTATAACTTGTGTTTATTATTTTTCACAATTTAATTAAAGTTCTAAATTAATATACTACATATTAAAAAAATAAGTTTTATGAATAGGGAACTTTTAAAGTTTGACATTAACCATTTTTTATTAATTAGATACTTAAATACAAATAAGTATTATTATAAAATTAATTATAGAAATACTATTGTAGACATTTGACTTGGCGTCGTAACCACATTTTATAATCTATACAAATTCTCTTGGGACGATGTTAAAATTAACGTACTTTGTCTTTTTTATGTTTTCTAATACTATAAGTAATTTGTACTCAACATGCCACAAGAATCGAACCCAAATATGTATTCTTTTATCAGAAATATAAAATATTAACATATTTTGTGAAATCTATACAAGTATCCTACGTTTAATGCAAATATATAAGCATGTATCTATACCATAACTCACTATAGTATTTTTTACTCATGAGGTCATCATAAAATCATCATTAAAAAAATGAACAAACGTAACAAACTTTATAAATTATAATATAGCAATAATAAAGATTTAACTTAAGTCTAGGCATAGTAAAAAGTGCAACCATTAGAGACATTTCAAATTAATCACAACTCACAAGTACTATTTTTGTAGTATGTAACAAAAACCAACGATTAAGTATTATATTAATGATATTAGTATAGTGTCTCAGACTAAGGAATAATATAGACGGAGTGTCATAGACCTTGCATAAAGTGAAGCACAAAATACATTTACCAGGTATCGATATAATCTCCCGAAATAATAATATTTTAATAGATTTTATTTTAAATCGGTTAGCTATTTTTATTTATTAAAATATTATAATTAATATTAATTTTATAGTACTAAAGAAAAAAATGTTCTCTTTTTTTTAAGAGGAGTAGCTAAGGATTAAAAATACAAAAGAATGTAGTATGTATTTATTATTATTAGCTTATTATTTTTATTATTCAAATTTCCTTATCCTCTCAACTGTGTAATTAACTACAAAGATTGTAAATTGTCGAAAATAAAAAGTTACCTTTATTCTCTGGAGAAAGTTAACAATCGCTATGGCAACATCAAAACTAACTAACAAAATTGCGTAACTAGCAAAATTACGCTACTATTTGACATCTGTAAAATTCTTTAGTCTGAATATAATATATATATTTTTCTATTGTTTCCATAACTGTAAATTGCAATTATATTTACTCTAGTCTTTACAAGACTAGAATCCAGAAAACGATACCTAATAAAAATATATACATACATATATTTGATTTTTACACTATATTTTTATATATACAAGGAAATATTTTTTAAAGAAAAATATTATTAAAAAAAAAACAAGAGTAAAAAGAAAAAAATGTAAATTTTTACATTAACACGTATCCCTGCGACGTTGAAAAAAAAAGTAAAACGTTAAACATTCTTTGCTTAACACTTTTAATCAATATTCTATGAATATATTAAATCTGTATCAACAACCATATTTACAATTTCATTATCCAATAAAACCATGCAAATCATTATCTTTTAGCCCTAATTTCTTTAGAAAGTCCAGTCCCACTTGCGTAAATTCCGTTGGACCACACAGACAAACGAATCGTGATCCTTCTGCGAAAACTTCTTTTTCTATACTTTGGGACAAAATCTCTCTTGATATCCTCCCTTTCTGTCCTGTCCACGAAGCACTAGCGTTTGATAACACGTGTACTATTTTCAATCTGTAAAAAGATAAATTTACATTATATTAAACGAGCAATTCTTGTTTAAAATATAATTATTTTATGTATCTAGGAAATGGCTGTAACGGTTTAGATTAAATTTGTATTAAGGTTTTGCTTTTGAAGTTTATCTATATAGGTGTCTTTTCTAAAAAAAATAACGTATATTTTTATATCTCTCCCGACAAATGCCGAGCGAAGCTCGGTCGCCCAGGTACTAGTTAGTAAATTGTAAATACCTACTAATTCAAAAGCGTAGCGATAAAGAATGTAAGTATAGGTTTAAATAAAATTGATTATGTTTAGGCTTCTTAGGATAATGCACAATATAATTTGGAAAATATAGCCGAATTGAGAACCTCCTTCTCCTCCTTTTGAAGAAGTCGGTTGAAAATAAATTATATCAATATAAATTCTTTCAGTATAAATTCTTTCAATATAAAATACAAATAATTTTACACATGGCTGCATAAAATAGCTGAAGCGTGTCTAATTCACAAAAAGGGCTATGTATCTGAAACAAGTTCAAAAAAACTAATTTGAATTTAGCTGTAAACTTTTCTTCGTCCGTTTTTAAATTATCACAAAGGTCAAAACATTGTATGGTCTTGATCTCAGCATGTGCATTTATAACCATTCTTTACCCCATAACATGTTCAATGTACATACATACCATATTGAGATTTTGAACATAAAGAAATTCAGAAAGATATCTATTTCCAAAGCTTTTATATACCAATCAGATTATGCTTAACTTTATTATGTTTCTAAGGAAAATGAAATGAGGAGAAAGGTATCGCGCTGCATACTTCACTAACTTAATACTTATAAGATAAAATATTAAACGAATCTGTATACCTTTCGTCTTGTTTTGCTATTTCATCCAAGTTCTCCTTGAATAGGATATCCTGTTCTGTTTTATTAAAGAACAGTAAATGCACTCCTTCACTGTAATACAAAACAGTTGATTTATATTAAATGTTATCTATTTTTTTTTGGTATATTTAAGCTATATAGTTAAAAAATGCCATAAAAGTTGTCATTTTCTTGGTCATCATTCATGGTGTTATAGCGATTGTACCACGCCTCTACAATCTCGAGTATAGTTATCACTAAGATCGTAATCTATACTAATATTATAAAGAGGTAAAGTTTGTGAGTTTGTGACGTTGTAGGGGGTAATCTCTGGACCTACTGAACCGATTTAGATAAAATTTGGTAAGAAGATAGTTTGAGACCCTGAGTAGGACATAGAATACTTTTTATCCCGGAAATTATCCCTTAAAGAGGTGAAAATGGGGATGAAATTTTGTATTGGGAATCAAGCTAGGGACGAACCCGAGCGAAGCGAGGGTGAGTCGCTATGGTAGGTAAACTACGTATGCTACAAAATGAATAAATATTTTTAAATTAAATACAAAGTATTTGCGTTGAAAAAATTATAAACAAATTCAATACCTAGCTTGGAACTTAAGCTAGATTTCTATTTAATTTCACGTAACTTACAAAACGGGGTAACAACTTATATTCAAACGAATGGTTTCACTTCTACAAAAGAGCTTTTCACATCAGTTCCATAGCGTCCGTTAAGTAAATATTATATGACATGCAAATAACGAACTTTCTTCGAAAAAATCTATAACATAAATTAACATTAGATATTTCTTACCATTTGGGATTCGATCGTGTTAGCATAAATCTTAGCAATCCTAGCATCGGCGTAATTCCCGTACCCGCCGCTATTAAATATATAGTTTTGACAGATTTTAGCTGAAATAAAACTTGTTTTGTAAAGTAAGAAATCGTAAAAATTGGTTATATAAACATTCATTTAATAATTGCAGTTAGAAATGCTCTATCATTTATTAAAGTAATAAGAAATTTATTCTGTTAATGTTGAATAAATCTTCGCTAATTATTTTAAAGTACTTTAAGTATCTTAACTTTTAAGTAGTTTTAAAGGGTTTTTTAATTATATACTTCACTTCTACCTACAAAATACTACCTCAATTCGTTACAAAATACTGCGACGAAAAATGAACACTAATAAAATAATTTAACAACGTTAATTCTATGTTCTTAAAATTAATTTTATTTATATGTATTCCATTTAATAGAAAGCTGATATAAAACTATCTTTCCGGAATTTTACGCGGATTTAAATTTTTGAATACTTTAGAGTTATTTTTGAATGGGTATGTTTCGAATGGTCTACAGCAACTATGGTCTCTCCGCGGAAAAATCCGAAAAGATAGTTTTATTTAAAATGTCAAATATTCGCGTAAATCTAAGAGATTATTATAAAAGCTTAGATACAAATTGCTATACTCATCTAAAGCTTTTACTTAAGTAGGTACCTACATAAGTTAGATAGACGAGCTTTTATGTTAATACCATCGCAGTTTGACGTTGAGTAATTTAATATTTAACTGTTCAAGTTTCGCCAACCTAGATGACTTATTTAAGCTAGGATATTTCATTTTCTCAGCGATTTTCCTCTTCAACTCGCTTTTAATTTATTATTACTAAGTAACATTAAGTATTAAATAAAGGAAAAAATAGTTTAGTTTCCTAAGTTCAAAAGAGCATTTAGGATTACTTTAGTTTGCAATCGCTTTCAATCACGTAAATATAAGAAAGTATTAATCGATACAGATAAATAAAATTGAAGTGTCTATATGTAATGTCTAAATAACAGCTTTTACTAAATGCATATGAAATTATATACGGTACTTACAAGAAAAACACAATTTTGAAATTTTTTGTCTGTTTGTTTCGGCTAATCTCCGAAACGGCTAGATTAATTTTGACAGGACTTTTACTGGCAGATAGCTGATGTTATAAGGAGTAAATTAGGCTACTTTCATTTTAGAAAAAGAATTAAAAAATTAAAACGTACCTAGAGACGCACCCGAGCGAAGCGAATGTAAGTCGCTACTCGCTAGTATATGTACTCGTAAATATATCTTATTCCTACCTACATAGTAACAAAAATATTAAACTTGAAATAACAAAGTTGTAATATTTTTGTGCAAGATCATCACTTACCTTTTGTAACTGAAAGCTGCCGTATGGTCCTGAAAGTGTAATCAAATCCCCTATTTTCACGGCAGTTAAATGTGGAGATAGAATGCCTTTATCATATCTTTTGATTGTTAACTTCAAGGTGCTTAAATCGCTTCCGTAACGATCCCAATTGTCTCCCACAGGCGTGTACGATCGAATGCATTCTTTATCTATAAAAATATTTTAGGTATTATTTAAATATATGTACTTGTAAATAAAATGTTACGTAATTGTAACCAGCTATCACCATACCAAATTTCATCAAAATCTATCCAGTAGTTTTCTGGTGATGCAGTAACAGACAGACAGACAGACTTTGGTTCGTCCCCAGGTACGTATTAACGATTAGTATAGATACACTTACATTGCAGTTGTTCTATTTTTTTTCAAAAATGAGATATTTTCCCGCGGTAAAAAGTATCCTATATGTTGACCCGGATAACCAGCTATAGCTATACTAAATTTCATCAAAATTCCCACCAGTGGTTTTTCTGTGATGCGGTAACAGACATACAGACAGACAAACAGACAGACAAAAATTCTAAAAACTATAGATTCGGTCTCTGTATCGATAATAATGTTTATTTCAATAAGATTTTCTAAAAAATATTTAATGTACAGATTCGGCTTAGTTACAATTTTATTATATGTATAGATCTACAGTCTATCTATAAACTCCGTCTACCTTATCGGCTAGGTAACGGTAAAGTAAAATTAGAAAAAATAAAAATAGGTATAGCACTCCATTGCTGTTAGATATAAATATATTGTATAGTTATTAAGTTGTGGGATGTTTTCGAATACTCGCTTTGTCATTTAACTGAGTTTACCGCCCCAAAAATAAACTATTTTTCTCATTGTATATTCATATTTGTATTTCATCTAACATATAATAAAATTGTAACAAAAGCAAATCTGTAGTACATTAATGATTAAATAGGTATTTTTTAAAATTTTGACTGTTATGTATTGTATAGGTACGGATTATAGAGCCAAAATCAATCGTTGTTGAACGTGTGGTCTGTATATATATATATATATATATATATATATATATATATATGTGTGTACATTTCATGAAATGATTTGCACATGAAAATATCAGAATTACAAGACCTGGGATTTGAACCCGCTTCACTCGATTTCCCAAGCGATTTCGACGACCGTTGCACTCGGTTTCAGAAGCGAGCGCTTTACCACTGGGCTACTACTGTTTTTGACTTGACCTTTGATTATCTAATGCAAAAAGGAATTATTCAAAATGAAATGGTAGTTTGAGATTAGGTCCATTAAACATAATATAGATACTAATACTCTTCAGCTTTATGGTATTAATTTAGAAAGAACCTTTCTAAGGCAGTCTATATCAAAGTAATACTCGCACTTACCCTCTTTCCAGACGTCTACTTACAAACTGCTAGCTAACATTCGTTATCTATGAAAATAATAATAACCAAACTTGTAAGCTCCGTCATATCCACTTAGTAGTTTAGTCGTGTTCCAAGCTCGAAAGTTCTAGTTGATGTTAGACTTGGATTACGTTGTTCTATATTGTGACGATAAGAAAACAAGCATCGTAAGTTTATTTTATAAATAAACTGTTTGTTTGTGATTTGGATATACGATATATATTAAAATTAATGCTATTAGGGTTCCGTAGCCAAATGTTAAAACGAAACCATTATAAGTACGTTCTGTCTGTTTGTTATTTTAACCTTTTGTCACAGCCATTTTACTTGGATTTATTATTATTCTATGACATGATACATTATTATTATTCTATTGTTTACAAATATTTACTCAGTATAATTGTATACTAAATTCTAGACAATAGCCCATCTAAATACGAAACCCTAATAAACTAGCTTATTTATATGTATATATTTTTAAGCGTGAATATGAGTCCCACTGCTGTTGGCCTGAATCTGTTTATTGGCTATAACTTTGTGTAGCATATTAGGGCTAGCGGCCTGACCGGATTCGGATGTGTTTATAATTTAACGCCAGAAAATTATTGTTTTCCACACCACACACCACACATATTTTCCCAACTTTTTTCATCGCCTTATATTAGATGTTGAATGAAAAAAAAACATTTCTTCTTGGTTGCTTATGTTATTAAATAGGAATAGAAGTGATTATTATTACCTTTATGTCTAGTATACATTTAGTTTTTGTTTTGAACTATATTGCCCGCTGACATCTTCTTCCACAACCAGGGGTTGACTGGAAGAGATCTCTTTTAGAGATAAGTTGTGAACTGTGTTTACTTTGTAATTTTTTTTTCTGTATCATATTTTAAGTGCAATAAAGAATATAATAGACTATGAAAATTGCCGAATCGCTAATCAGTCTGGTGTTAGATAAATCATTCAGGTCAATTAACTACGTATACTATTATATACATACATTTAAAAGTTTCGTACATTTCAAGCACCTTTCATTGTGGTTAATAATTAAAAAAAAATACAAAAAGCTATGGGTTGTTCATAATGTGTATGTTATGTAAAAAATATTCGGGAACAAGTTCAATACCAGTATATAAGCTAATTCATAGACTTCATTCGAAAACATCTATGCGGCCTCGATCGAAGGATTACATAATAACTTAGAAACATACGGGACGTTCTGCTCGACTGTCTGATGTTGAAGCCAGTTGTGAACGCAAAGTTTGTATTGATCCGTTGCAGGAACTGAATGATTTAGTGTATTTAACAGTAAATATAATTCACAATCATACATACTCCCTTTCTGAACTACATGTTTTTTGTGTTTGACTTAAGTGTCTGTTTGTTTGTCTTTCACACCTTAATTTACTTCTTCTCTATCTTTCTTTCTCTATACTTTAATCTAAACTACTTAATTATAATAACAAATTATAAATTTGATAAGCCTTCATTAAGGCTTGATAACGCGTCATGAGAAAACCACTGCACAGATTTTGATGGAATTTGGTATGATGGATCTGGTTATCCGGGTCAACATATATAAAATCTCATCTCTGAGAAATCTATACCAACGTTAAAACGTAACTAGAGACGAACCCCATCGGAGCAAGAGTAGCTAGTTTACACATAAAATGATATTTTATTGGTATTAATCATATTATGTTAATTCTAAGAACGAGCGAGTTAGACTCGCTTGACTATTTTCTTTTACAATAAGGCAATATTTATATTCTATTTACGTAACATTTTTCTGAGGGCATATCAAATGTCAAATAGATTAAATTGGAATATTTATTATGATTAAGTGCGCTTCAATATTCGGAAGAGGTTTCTTTCAGAGATAAGTTCACCTTTGTTAAGTTAATTTGTTGTAAATTTTTGTCTGTATTACTTTTTAAGTGCAACAAACAAAGAAGAAAAAGGGAAGAAATAACGCTACCTCTACGAGTATAAAATAAGAATTGTACTAAGTTTAAGTGGTAGCTCAATCGCTTGGAAAACTAATGAATGAAGTGGGTTCAAACCCCGGGTCTGGCATCTCTGATATTTTCATGTGCGAATTATTTCCAATATGATTACCGCTTGTCTTACGTGAGGGAAAACATCGTGAGGAAACATGCATACCTGATAGACCCTAGAAAGTGTTCGAAAGACATGTGAAGATCGCCAACCCACACTTGGCCAGCGTGGTGAACTATGAGCTGATCCCCCTCGTTTCGAAGGGGGGCCCGTGCCTAGTAGTTGGATGTTAAAAAGGCCTGAATACATTCTAAGTTTAAAGCTTAATTTTTACCTTTAATTTTATGATGAACGCGGACGTGGTGTCCCAAAGGAACAATAACGGGTCCATTTTTAGGAGCTAAAGCTAGTAGCGTAGTATCATGCGAGACTCGTTCTATATGCATCACTCGGCATTCTAACGTTCGTGGCAACGAGATAGGAGTCGCTGGACTGAACGTGGTCTCACCGATGTTCTTCCAAACTTTTCCTGTGGCTTTGAACATAGTCACCTGATAATGAAATTCAATTTATTTACTTCAACGTACTAAATTGACAAAAAGATGGAATAATTATAATAATTAATTCTTTTTCATATTTTTCAATCTTGGGTAATTATTTTTGAAATACATAGGTATATTAAACCTTTGGCGTTTTTGTAGACATTTAACATTGTTTTATTTTTTTATTTTAGTACATAACTCTTCCTAAAAACCATATTATTTAGTTAAGATGATTAGCACATTTTAAAATCTCCAGACTCATGTAGTCTCGGTACTCACCTCTATTTTACCACTCTCAGGGAATACTCGTATTTGTAAAGGTTCCTTGATTGCTTCTTCAGGAACTAGCTTTACTATTCTAAGCCACCCATTTGTAGCTACTTCTATGAACAATGTACAGTCAGTAATCCTGGCACAAGCGCCCGGATTTGACAAAAGTCCTGTATATACAGAGATAGTTAGCTTTGTGGAGGTTTGAATCCAATCAAAGCGCAGTGGCGGAGGCGAGTCTTTTGATTTATCTGCAGACTTTAGAGGACTAGATCCCGCTCTACGGCTTATAGATACGGGTAAGTCACTCGAGTGAATTAAACTCTGCATTATTTTACTTGGTGGACTTCCTTTTATGTTTTCCTCGCTTTTAGTCGTTATTTTTTTTCGAACGGGTGTAATGCAATTTGCTAAATTCTCCATTGATTTTCGAACAAGCTCTTGGGCTTTAGACGGTTCTCTGAGTCTGTCGGATTTTGGTGATGAATTTGTTATGTCGAAAAGTTCTTCCGAATCCGGTCGGTCGAAGCGAAGGGGGCCCACTAAACATTTGGCTAGAAGTGAATCATAATTGACCCAAGGGTGCACTTTATCAAATAACTCGGTGGCATCAATGCCTGCGCCACGCATTAACTCTTCCGCTCCTGTAAAAATATAAAACAATTAAAATGTAATTCATATGTTCTTATAAATAATAACTTTATGACGGTAATCACAATTACCTCCTGGATGATAAGGCAAATAATGCGTGATATTATAAACTCGACCTCGTATAGCCAACCATGCATCTTCTGAAAAAAAAATTTATTTTGTTTTTGTTTTGATAAATAAGATGAAAAATAACTACTGTGAAGAATAAAAGGCTGATAAATATCAATTTACAATTAAAGCATATTGCTTATAATTCATTTTGCTGGGGAAAATAATAGTAAAAAATATATTTTTTTTACAAATATACGTACTTACATATGCGTGCGTTAAATAAAAATGTAGAATGGATTATTATATAATTGAATTATATTAAACATATTTACTCTGTGTACTATGTGTGGCCAGTTCCTGTGGGGTCACGGGACGGATGCGACCTCCGACGCCTGTGAGATCCTTTCCGGAGTTGCCGAGACGAATCCAGTCCATAAGACTGTGACCAGGTTGCAGTGCACATTTGTTACGTGGGTTGCCTGTTAAGAATATATAATGTGATTAAAAAAGTAAACAAGAATAGAATGAAAGAGGGATATTAGGGAAGTAAAAAAAAAAATTCAAAACCACTTTGAAAAAATAGCCTTATCAATGATGTTTTGTGAAGTGCGACCACAAACACCGTGACGCGAGATATTTATATATATTACATACTAAGAGTAGACACACTCGGTCCTTGTGCAGTAAATTTAAAACTCTATCATTTTGGGAAACGAGTAAAATATTGTGATTGGAACTTTCAGAAATGTTAACTGAACAACAACTAAATGTTACTACAATGAACTGTTACTATAACTTTACTATGTAAAAAGTTTCTAAATAATACTTTGAATAGCACTGGACAGAAATCGATACAGCTGTTCTGCCTTTAGACTTTGAACTATTATACAAAAGCATGTTTAATTTATAAATATATTTTTAAACCATAAAAACATTTTTTTAAAACATAACAAGTGACTATTTGCGATAATTTTAACCCCCATATGTATTATGCAAAAGTGAACCATTTTTGAGTTATCATGTTTTTTAGCTTTTTTCAAAATAAGTCAAAAGTGCAACATCAAAAATTAAAAAAAGAAACTCAAAAATGGTAAAAAATAACCCTGTTTGTATGTACCTAAACAAACACATACCTACACAAAGTAAAAGCCCAAATATGTAATAATTATTTTCGACTAAATAAAAGTATCCTCTGAAGCGAAACCACAGGCCACAGTAAGTAGCAAAGAAATAAGACAAATACATGACAAAATTCAAATTCAAAATCCAATATTCTGTTATTACTTTTCATTTCATTTTCCTTGTAGATTAGTATCAATAGGCAGATCGTAATTGAAGATGGACAATTTAGATGAAGGTCTAAAGCGTTCCATCTCTAATTATTATTTTTTTACATTGGGGAACATTATGAAGACGACCTCATTTAGATTTTTTTATTTTACAAATGATCTTCATTATGTTTAATTAAATTATCGACAATTTGAAATCCCTTTTGCGTAGACTTTATTTTATTTTAAATGATGTATAATAAACCAATAAATAATACTAATTCTGAGTATATGCGTATTGAATATTAAATTAATTTATTTGAATTAGTTCCAGAGTAATAAATAATTTTATTTCCGAAATTATTTATGATTGAATTGAAAAAAGTAAAGACATATTTTTTGAAAAAGTATTATTTATTATCTTTGTTATCTTAATTAAAAGCTTTACACAGACATGCTCTTGGTATTTATTTAAAAAATAACTTTCCTATTACATGAATTTTCAAATTTGCTTAATACAGATATTAGGAAAGTTTCCCTCTTAATTTCATAAAATTTTATCCGTAACTCCGTAACTTTCCTTACTTTTGATAATTTTATTATTGTTTTTATTGATCTTTTTATCGTACACAACTTATTTTTTTGAGCTTTTTTATTTAAAATTAATCTTTATTTATTACTAGCGACTTACGCTCGCTCGGGTGCGTCCCTGGGTATGTTTTTAATAGATAGGTATAAATAGTTATTGCGAGTGTACCTTAGGAAATAGACATATGCTTTTGCAGACTTCTCTGTAAGCCTTTTTAAGACCTACAATTTTCTAGCACATTGTTGTGATGTATTTATTAAGGTTTAGCCAGCGTTAGCCATGTAAATTTCTAAGGAGGACTCGATGGAACCAGTTATTGTATTGGCTTTCTGTGGAAATGAATGGTTTTCCTGTAGTAAAAGGTAGGTATCCTAAATTTTGACTTGAGTAATAAGTTATCACTTCACAAAATTTAGTTTAAACCTGCCCAGTACTTTTTGCGTGAAGCTCACACAGACATACATACGAACAGATCTTGCACCTCTGATATTTTATTTTGATGTGCGAATCATTTCCAACATGATTACGACTTGTTCTACGGTAAAGGAAAATATCGTGAGGAAATCTGAATGTCTAAGTGAATAATACTTTCTTAGATTTATGCGAATGTTTGACATTATTAAATAAAACTATCTTTTCGGATTATTTCGCGGATTTATTTTGATTTTTGGTTCCCAGACCTCAGTCTCTCCCGTGACCATGGATGCTGTAAAGCATTCGAAACGCCGGGAACCAAAAATCAAAATAAACCCGCGAAATAATCCGAAAAGATAGTTTTATTTAATAATGTCTAAGTGAACCTAGAAGATTTTCGAAAGATATATGAAGTCCGCCAACCCGCAGTTGGCCAGCGTGGTGGACTATTTTATTTTTATTTTATTTTTTTTATTTTATTTATTATTAGGGAGACATACAGTATTACAACACAAACAACATATAACAATAAAAATAGTACATGCACCAATAAAGTTTCCACAAACAAACAATTCATACAGTAAAAGAGTAGAGATTTGACAAAACAACAACACAAGAATTATGTTAGCAGATGGCCTATGACCTGATCCCCCTCGTATTGAAGGGAGGCCCGTGCCCATATTATAGTGCATAAGTTTACGCGCTGACACAAGTGCACTCTCTATTCCTTTCACTCTCAAAAACCATGGGACGATAATTCGACACGACCCATGAGAGTTAAGGCGCAGGACCGAAGGCTTAACTTAGGTAAGGATTTTATATGAGTTTAATTAAAACTATTTCTCTCGCATATTAATCTTCTTAGATATTAGAACGAACCCACTTGTGTGTAAAATTATATATTTATTTTAATTTATTATTCACAACATGTTTACTAGTCGTAACATACCAACAAGTATACTTGTTTAATGTGTATGTCATAAATAAATATATGCACCAAAAGTGTGTGCGCAGTACTGTGGTCGACTACGACTTTTCTAAATTCAGCAATTTAAGGAAGGTAACGACTCAGAAGCTAAAGAGTTCTCATTAGTGACAAGAAAATAAAAGTGACTGTAATCGTAGCAAGTATAGGAGAATAAATATAAAATTGCAGCTGTTTTCTTAAATAGAAGTTTAATTAAGGTATAAAAAAAATGTAAATTCAGGTAGCATTACAAATAATTCCGTTACATGTTCAATATAAAAAGAAAAAATATAATAATAGTATTTTTGTCGAAGTGGGAAATCATTTTTTTTTCATTTCTTATTTATATAGTTATTTTAGGTAGTGGTAGCCTAGTGGAAACGCGTTCGCTTGGGAAACCGAACGAAGCGAGTTCAAATCCCGGGTCTCGCACCTCTAATATTTTCATATGCGAATCTTTTCCAACATGTTTACCACTTGTTTTAACGGTGAAGGAAAACATCTTAAGGAAACCTGTATGTCTGAGAGAATCTAGCGAGTTTTCAAAAGACATGTGAAGTAAGGTAACCCGCGCTTCGCCAGCGTGGCGAATTATGGCCTGATTCCCCTCGTACCCAGCAGTACCCAGGAGGCGCGTGCCCAGCAGTCCCGGAGTCAGCAGAGACTCGAGATTTGAGCCCGCTTCACTCGGTTTCCCAAGCGAGCGCTTTACCACTGGGCTATCACTGCCTTCCACTGCACTTCCGATATACCGAAATCTAAACCCGACTCCGGTTCCGATAAAATCATCTCCGTAACATCCGTCGTCGTATGCAAGTCGCCTCAAATTAGCATTTATGTATGTCTTATTCAGTTCGTCTCATATAGCCCGAGTCAATTGCTGTATATGTGTTATGTCAATAAAAAAATCGAAATCACATTGATTTCATTTGAATTCTGTGTACACAATATCTACACTAGTTTTAACTTTTAAGGAACTAGATAATGTGCAGACTATCAGAAAGAAGCCTCTTAAAATTGATCGAACCACATCCAAACATTACTTAAACTCAGCTTCAGGGATCAAAAAGGCTTTATTTTTGTTTCTTTACATAATGATTTATAATTCTTTACCTGCTGTACCTACTCTAAATTTGCGTCACGTTGCGAACGGTCTATTTAAGCTTCGCAATTTCCATTCGTTCGTATTATAAACGAGGTCTAATCCGTAGTTTAAATAGTGTTTCTTAAACTTTCCAATCCACCAAATATATATAAATATAATTCTTATTCACGAAATAATTACTTTTATTTGTAATAAAATAACATCTTTTATATGATGAATATATTTTGGAAAATCGTATTAAAACAGCCTTTATTATCGATACAGAGGCCGAACCTATAATTTTTAGATTTTTTATCTGTCTGGGAACGCATGACGAGATAACCACTGGACAGATTTTGATGAAATTTGGTATGATGTTAGCTGGTTATCCGAGTCAATATATAGGATACCTTTTGCTGCGAGAAAATATCTCATCTCACTTACCATTAAAACATTCCTAGGGATGAACCCGAGCGGAGGGAAGGTAGGTAAGTCGCTAATTAATGATAAAATAATTAATACAACAAATATAATATTTTATGCAGCAAATAAATTAAACGTTGCTGGAAAAGTTCTTATTCTTATTGATTTTCTAATGCATTATGTAACTACATGTTTTACGTATTACAGAGTTTTAAATAAATTCCAATATATATTTAGGTACGCAATAAAATGATTTACTCAATTTTTTAAAATAAAAGATTGATGTAAAATAAAGATTAAACATGACGATGAAACATGTATATTGTATACAGATAAACGTTGATTGATAAATAGATACGCATAAAAATAAATAACGATTCACGCCCAACGGCACTTACTCGTACTTATGACGCTGTCAGTAAAATACATGGAGCCAATATAGGCATATTGTACCTATACAATACACAAATTGCCAAAAATAATTACACGGTCAGTATTGATATTTTTCCTTTGGGCAACAAAACGGAGACTTATATCTTAAGGTGTAGGCAATCTTACCCAAGGTTTTACAGTAAATCCTAACATTTACCTTGTCTTAATGGAAACCTGAAAAGCTTATCTTATAATCGCTAATGCCGGGCACAGTTTGAATTCATTCCGTAGTTTTATTTCATCTTAATTTTACTAATAGTAATTAAATATTTGCTTTTAGAGTTAATAGAATCCATGTTTACCATTGGATAAGAAATTTACTCGCTATGTTAAGCGGCCGTCTTGAATATTCGCAGTCCTAACGAAGGTGAGTGATTAAATAAATCTACATAATAGCATTAATTTGTATTGGTTTAGGACAGTACCTACCTTTTACTTAAAACATATGAATTTTCTTTAGTAGCCACACCAATAATAAATAATAAATATTAAATAAGCAATTAACCTCGTAGTAGTAGTCTTATTTAACCTTAAAGTTACACGTGTTAAAGCTTAAATAAACATTGATTATGAGGATGTATAAGCTACGAGTGTACCTCTTTTAGTTCATGAAATTTTTATTACAAAGCTTTTATTTAGTTCCATCTGTCTCGGTGTGTGTAATGGAATCTTGCAAGTTAAATTTGATCCAGTTCCCAGTGTTCGATTAAGCTAAAATTTGGCACACTAGTTTGGTTTCCAATACAATGCACGATTACTTAAATGCTGCCATTTTTAATCCAATATGGCAAACGTTACAAAATGGTGATTTATCATTTTCATAGTGAACCTTATGATATGGGCATCAAATTAAAGGGCTCGATGAGCAAACACAATATGCGAAGTTACGTCATTATAAATCTAATATGGCGGACTCCCAAAGATAGCGGACCGCCCCCATGGTATATGTAGATATCAAATGAAAGGGTTAGCTAACAAGAATACGTTTAACTAAAAAATAAAGTAATTATAAAAAACCACGCTTTTATTTAAGTGCCCTAAAAAGAAGAAAATAAACTTTAAATTAAATCAAACCCATCAATTTATTTCATCACACAATTTATATGATAGAAAAGCTTGTCGCAAGATTTACTTGTGTAGATAAACAAGAAATGATATGTTAAATATAATGTCTTTTATAAAAAAAAATAAGGTTTATAAATGTAATATATTTAAACGTGCAATTCTTGTATATTTATTTATACCGGTGATCTCGGAAACGGTTCTAACACTTTCGCTGAAATTTTATGTCTGGGAAAACGCGTGTTTTCGAGTTTTCATGCGGTTTTCTTTCGCATGCTAAATATGGTCGCTAATTTCACTCGGGCATAAGCATCGTGGCCAAGGCGCAAGATCCGCAATCACAGGTGTCCATCCGGGTTCGAATACCAGTCGGATACAAAGTTCTTCCTTTTTTTTATTAGTATTTATTCAAGTTTTTACTTAAAAAAAAATTGTACTTTTGGCCAAAAACTCCGAGCGAAGCTCGGTCGCCCAGGCACTGAATTCTTATTCTTTCAAAAAATAAAATGTTGTATATGATTTCGTGAAATTATTAATTACTATTGGTAATCATGAAAAATACTCAGTGGTAAGTACTTACTAAGTACATTAAATATATACATATATGTACATATAATAGAAGTAAAGTTTACGAGTTACGAGGTACAGGTACCTTCTAAAAAGTACTGAATAATAAGAATAACATATAATTCTTTACTAGTGTTCGCATAATGGTCAAAATTCAACCATAATCATTATAAAAATTTGAGGAAAATATATACCTAAGAATAGAATTTACCTATCTATACATATATATAAAAAAATAAACAGAAGAGAAAAAGGTACCCACTGAACGTTTTTGTCTTCGCCTATTTGTATTATAATATAAAAGGAATATATATACGTAAAATAGTTATATAAAACATTATTATATTCTATGTGTATATGAGCTTCTAACGTCCTAGAAAATCAACTCGACCAGAAAGTGCCACTGTTTGCGTAATATAGAAGGAAAAAGGTTTTATCACGTAGATAACTGTTTCTATAAAAGATAAGGGTTCGTTTATTAAGGTTTCGTGGTTGTTTGTAGTTATTTTATTTTTGCTTGAAAATAAAATGAATAATGGTTTTACAAGAATACGCTCTACTGTAAGTCGAAAGTAACATCTTAAGTACTATTGTATACTTTTTCGGTTTCACACCATAATAATAATATCTATCAATGACCATGGAAGTTATACTATTCAGATCATACTGAAAACTTAAAGACTTGTACACAATTAATATGTACCAATTGATAATATCTTGTCTTATATTAAAACCAATCGCAAGAAAAATAAACAAGAGGTATTTTGGATTTTGAAAGTAATAAAAACGACCTTGTGTTTATATGTATAAGTTATACATTGGAACGTACTCGTGTACGTACGAACATACTCGTATGTTTTAACGCAGTGGAAAGAGGAAACCTTCGCATTCAATCATCATGACAGCTCCCATTACATACATAAATAATCCTATCTATATACCTTGCAATCCTTATGGATTATAAGTAAATGTAATTATTTTTCAATATAAGAAAGTTTTTTTTATTTTATTCTTTTCCATCTTTGCAAAC
Source organism: Brenthis ino (assembly GCA_921882275.1). NCBI lineage: Eukaryota > Metazoa > Arthropoda > Insecta > Lepidoptera > Nymphalidae > Brenthis > Brenthis ino. Next base: position 21,994,240 of record OV170225.1, on the reverse strand, counting down.
AAAAATTGTATTTAAATTATTAGTAGAGTACAATTAGTCATTGTAAATGAGAAATGACGGAACCCAGTTATAATGAATTGATTTAATTGTTTTTTTTTCTTTGAGTTTTTAATACCATAAACTAAAAATTTTACCCGTTAAAAATTACCGCGGTTTTGGAAATCCGTAAACAAAAAAATCAGAGTTTCTAGAAATTTCCACAAAAAATACAATTATTAAAATTTTAAAATATTCATTAATAATAAATGTTATACTTTTTGAAGTTTTTATACAGGATTTCTTATATAAAACTTTTTATAATTTATAAGGTTTTCTAAAGTCGTTCTTAGAAATTTATTTGGCTAACGCCGGCTAAACCTTAAGAGATACCTATACAGAAACAATATATTAGAAAATTGTGGTTCTTAAAAAGACATACAAAATTCCATTATAATATATTATGTTTGTCTCCTAAAGTACACTCGCAACTCGTACCTACTTTTAACTATACATATAATAAAACATAACTTAGCGAAATCGATGTGCGCGTTTCACGCAAAAAATTACTGAACCGATTTTAAGTAATTTTTTTGTAGTTTGTGTTTTGTAGGATACCTTTTACTACAGGAAAATCTTTCATTCCGTTTCATATACGTTCTGTCGAGTCGTTCTTAGAAATTTTCGTGTTTAACGCTGGCTAAACCATAAGAGATTCATCAAAACAATGTACTTGAAAATTGTAGGTCTTAAAAAGGTCTACAGAAAAATGTGCAGCAGCGCAAGTCTTTCTCCTAAGATACACTCGCAAAAAGTATTCATATCTACGAGTATAATGTAAAGGAGAAGAAGGAAAGGAGAAGCGAGGGCATGTCGCTATATTTTATATAGAAGCTGAATTATTCTCGAAATAAAAAATAAATATAGCTGTAAAAGGAATGTACTATACTAGAAGTAGCATCATTTTCATGGGAAAACCCTTAAAAAAACACTAGCGGAAGATTTCAAAAGGTAAACTTTTTAGTTTTTAGTATACCTAAGAAATTTAAAAAACCAAAATCAGCCAAATCCATTCATTATAGCCTGGTTCCGAGGTATAAATCTAATTGCACTCGACTACATATAAAATTGTATTTCTCTTTATCTCTACAATATTAGTAACACGTGGGTTATTGAGGATCGAGAAAGTGAAGAGTTTGCGTTTTATCATACGTTATAATACTCGCAAATACTTCAAAGTTTAAAATATCGAGTGAGTTGTTTTAATCATAAGGAAATTTATGAAACTTTAAAATGCATCAATTCACCGTCAAATAGGTGTGAGATTAAACCTCTACTCGATTAAATGGAGCATCATATTGAACGGTGATATTAGAGACGGCGATATCGTCATGCGATTTTCCCAAACCTAAATTCCCAATCAAATTTCAGAAAACCATTTGAATCAGTCAATCGAAAATAAGCACAAGAATAGTTTATATTTCAAGGAAAGGTATAGGTTAATTATTAGTTACTTATTCGAGCCTTTTTTCAGATATTAAGATACTTGAAAAAAGGCCTCAACTTATACATTTGTAAAAAATGCTTAAGATTTTTTTTATTTGATTTGATTTTCAAATTTTACTGCTTTTTCTAAATTAAAAAATGGACTCTAAATGTTGTTTACATTTGTAAATTTTTAACAAATATTCAAATATTCAAGAAAATTATTTAATTATAAACACAAAGAAAACAAAATACGCACAAACGATTTTTTCAGCGACAATGGACAAAATTAATTGCAAAAATTGAGTAAGGGTCTTTGAAATATGAAGATAAAGAGTTGCTTTGAGAAAAAGTAACTTGATAGAATTGATGATGAAGTTAGTAGGTTATTTAAAAAAATAATTAAAAGTGTTGCCTGGGTCATCTGGGTCGTCTGTGTACATTTTGCTAGTACTTTTCCAACACTAATATTATTTTGCAAGATATAAAGATATATTACGTTTTAACGTTTAGTATAGATTTCTTAGAGATTTAATATTTTCCCGTAGTAAAATAATTAAATTTAACCCCCCGGATCCGAGTAGACCCGGATAACCAGCTATCATCATACAAAATTTCATCCAAATCTGTCCAGTGGTTTTCTCGTGATACGTTCCCAGACAGACGGACAGACAAACTAAAAACTATACATTCGGCCTATGTATCGATAATACTGATGCATATACTGATACTAATACTTCAATGAGGTTTTTCAAAAAATATTCTGTTATTCAATAGATTCGACTCAGTTTTATTATAATATGTATCTAAAGATTCGTTCGTCAAACGATGAAATGCTCATTTCGATGATGTTGCGTCCATATCGGTGATCCACGCGCGCACATTTTTGTCGAAAAGTAATGGATCTGCCCATACACACACACACATATATATATTATATATATATATATATATATATATATATATATATATATATATATATATATATATATATACAGTCATTTCGAAAAATGTTATTTACTTTTACTGTATATATGTACATAAAACTCTTAGGTTGAATGCGATAAAAACATAGTTACTTTTAACGTTAAACTTGTTTATTTATTTGTAAAATTGTGTGTTGGATGACATAAATGACTTCAAAAGCTTCGCTCGCGCTAAAACTATAAATAAAATCTCTAAAAAGGTAGGTTTCATACAAACTTTCATCACCTATTCTACCCGTTTAGGGGTTGAATTTTGAAAAATCCTTCCTTAGTGGATGTCTTCGTCATATGAGGAATACGTGTGCGAAATTTCAATTTTCTAACGTTAATTGGGTTTGGCCTGTGCGTTGATACATCAGTGAACCATTTTTGCCTTTTATATATATACAGATTAGGCTACGACTCTTAGAAGCTTACACATAAATGAACTGAATGAGCATATACATAAACGTATGTACGTATATGCGAGCGGAGCCGCGCGTGAAAAGTTCAATATGAGTTTCCTTTGCACGTTATTTCTAAGACAGCGGGACGCGTCTTGTTATCGACTCCAAACGCTCTGCTAATTAAAATTTGGTACATTCACTGTTTAATAATGTATGTATGTATGTATTAAATTAGGAGCGTGTTGGAAATTGTAGAGTTAAGATAAGACGTGGAACATTAATATTACTTATCTTTATATACAAAGATCCGATATAAGAACCATTAAAGGTCATAAATAATTTTAATATATTCACACACGTTTTAACCGTTTACTCGTACCTCTCTCTTAAACAATAATATAGGTATCATGACACCTTGTGTCGGTTTCTTAACAAGAAACAAATATAGGTATAGGTGTTACTTGTAGATACATATAAAAAAAACTATTTTTTCTTATCATGAGGATTTTTTGATACAAGAGTTTCTATGTACAAGACAAAAGAAAATAACTCTAACCTATCGGGTTATTCTAAGCAGTATTAAGAGAAACTAAAAACTTCAACTCACAAAAGGTAAACGAGAAAGAATAAATGTTTTTATTTATTCAATACTCAAAAAACGAAAATTTGTGTGTGTGACATATTCTCACCATCTTCATAATCTCAAGATCTAACTAAATCTTAAGATAAAACTTTGGTTTATGAAGATTAACTTTGGATTGCCAACGTTTTCGTATTCGATGTATCGCCGCGCGTTGCATTTATAAATCGGTCCATATTCAAATCTTTAAACATGGCTTCAAATGGATGCGCAATGGATATATATTTCTTTAAATTAAAAAATATAAAAATAGTTTAGTAGTCGAGTTTCGCTCGAAGTTTTTTGGAAAAGAATTTTTATATAAGAATTGCGTTCTTTTTCAGAAAAGACTTCTATATTCATACATAGATTAACTGAAAAAGCCAAACCTTATAGAAATGCAAAATTTGATCCATATTGTTAGACCATTGCCGACATACGCGAAGTAAATTTAATTTAAGTACATAAATACAAGAATTGCTCGTTTAATATTACTTATTATTTATACAATTACTGGATGGATGAACAGTAACAGCGTTGTTTTTGAACCGAACGTTTATTCACGTGCGGTTTCAGGCGTCACCTGCAAAGCTCTCTGCAAAATATTAAACTGAAGAAAGTTAAAATAAATAAGAAAGAAAGGTAAGGTTTTTCTTTTAATGAACAAAGTCATTTGAAAATAAAAAGTAAGCGATTTTAGGAGTAGAATATTTCTGAAATATGTAATGTCCGAACTTGGTGAAGAAATATATTCAGAGAATGCTATAGCCTATAATTATCAAGTTTACGTGTAAGACTCCAATTTTACTTTATTTTTTTTTATTGAATAGCTAAGGAAATATAATATTAGTAGAATACATTGTGGCTTTGACAAGTCCGATGAATAAAAAAAAACACACTTTTAACAATTTTAGAAATGCAAATTGAGTAGTCATAAAAAAGTACATAATTTTGGGACATTTATAAGGCCTCTTTTATTAATGAAATCCATCTTTTATTAATGAAATTGTCCTGACAAAAAGTTTTGTATATAATAGAAGAAAATTAAAAGAAAAAAAAATACGAATATAAGATATATTTAAATCTCATGACATGAAAAGTGAGTGAGTGAAATAGTGTTTATCCCAGAAATCATCCCTTAAGGGAAGAGAATGGGGATGAAAGTTTGGATGGGAAGCCGAAGTGAACCCGAGCGAAGCGAGGGTGAGTCGCTAGTGATTTAATAAAAAACATATATCATTTTCTATAATTATAACTATAACTTAGTAATAAATTGAACGTTTTTATTATTGATTTGACATTGAACAGTTGATCAATAAATTATAGAGAACCCAAAGGTATTATTGTCTTGAAAGTTTTCTTATTTGAAGACATCGGTATTGGTATTTTATTCATTTCTCCTTTATATGAAGACTATTTTCATAAGACATTTATTATATTGCATCGATATAAGAGATACACAATTTAAGATCACTGAACTGAAGATACTTAATACTTAGAGAAGAACGTAAAGGTTTCGAGTTCGACTTCAGCATGTATTGAACATTTTTTATATTGCACATAATATTTTTGGCTCGTACATAAAATATCTGGCTGCTAATACCGTAAAAATCATTTAAAGATGGCAGTAAATGGCGTGCAGACATCCTTTTTTTCTACTCCAAAAAGGGCACTTTCTATTTGCGAGCTATTTTAATATGAGTTATTTAAATCTTTATTATTGAATATTCTATGAAATCCTACTGATATTATTACTACAAATAGCTATACGTATACCTCACGACTGAAATAAATCTTTTCTATAACAATCGTCTCTTAAGTAAAATTACTCACTCGAAAGTCTAAACACATACTGAATATTTTGATGAGAAAAATGTCTAAAAGAACTTTTTATTCATTTCCTCGTAATACATATATTTTAACTTATACTTTCAATCCTTTTCTAAAATTATATATTGTCAAAACAAAAAAATAATCTAAAAAATAATTTTGACTGTATATATGTTTTGTTTTGACTAAAATGTAAGAGACTCGACATCATTAGGTGGTATTCAATAAGGGCTATTGTTTCTGGTAGCACCAGTTGTCGCCACTGGCGAATGAGGTCCTATCGCTGTCGTTGAAAAGTATTTGTTAGTGCGGCAGGGCCAATAAATTTAATACATATAATAATTATATTTGTTAGCGCGAAAACAGTTCTATCGGGATTTTAAATAATGAATCATCACCAAATAAATTAAATATTGACTTTTTCTTAACTCTTCCTTTAAAAAAAGCTCGCAAACAGTAAACTTTCGTACCATTTGACATTTCTAGAGACCTAACTCTACACATGCGCCCTCTCGCGCCGAATTCAAGCATTGTAGCCCCCATTGAAAATGTAAAGATTCTTTTTCACATACTTACATAGCTAAAAACGATACGACGGTTAGGAGTAGATTAAAATCGATTTGTAAGATTTGATTGCATAGTTATTTAAGGCGGATCATTGTATAACATAATATCTTGTTAAAAAATATTGGTTTTAATGATTTGTTATAGAAAGTGCATGATATAACAATAAAGATATTAACAGCATATGTATACATACATAATAATATATGTATAGGTCTATACTTAAGTCAATAGGGGAAGCTTTGGGCGGAACGTATGAACACTTCACTGTTTACTCAATAAAAGAAGTCACGAGCTAAAAATAGGCCGTTTATATTAAGTAATACTATGATGTAGACATTGATTTATTTTTAATAAATGAGACAGAAAAATGAGGTTTCCATAGATATAATCAATTTTATCTATTATATGAGACAGTGGAATTATTTAGTGCTTACTGTCAAAGAAATGGAATGAAATTTTTATTATTGAAAGATTGTACTGTATAAAGTGATCATATAAACGTTTCTTATACACAATTCTTCATACCTTTAACCCAATAAATGTTTAAAGATACATATAGACAACAATAGGGTGAAATTGGACCGACATTAGTTTTTAAATTAGGTTCAGGAAATGGACAATAATGAAAACGATACATTATAAAATAATAGTAACTCAATTATAGTTTGTATGCTAAAAAGTTTCTTTTTATAAAATTAGACTTTCAATATCTATTTAAATTACACATTTAAATATATGTACATAATCCTACTAATATTATGTTTATAAATGTGAAATGTCTGGATGTATAGATGTATGGATGTTTGTTACTCTTTCACGCAAAAACTACTGAATGGATTTTAATGAAACTTTACAATAATATAGCTCATACATCAGAATAACACATAGGCTACCTTTTATCCCGGAAAAATATACGGTTTCCGGGGGATAGATTTCTTTTTCGCTAGGAATAAACTACCGATATGTTAAAAAATGAAATAGTTAACTAATAGTAAACGTATTATTGTTTTTCTTGTATTATACTAAGAAAAATAACGAAAGTCTTCTGAGATGTTGACGGTAAAAGTTGTTATTTAATCCACATTAACTGGCACTCGCCCGTAATGTAGGTATGAATAAATAACGTAAGCCTCTAAATTGGCCATCTACCTAGTTACCAAAAAAGGTTTATCAGGACTTAGCATAAAAAACCCATTTCAACGTTTTCAGTTGGAAACGGAGTAAAATTATACGCAATGTTTCAAATAAACAAAATCCACATACCTTTATCAAAATAATTTTCTATGAAAGTATTTTGGTATTGGTACCTGATTTTTGGGGGAAAGGAGAAATGGGGAGGGGGATTTTAACTTGGTTTTAAAAGTTTGCAACTCAGCGACTAAATATTTATTAAAATAAAATCAATATAAAAGTACCAGCAAGTATCGTTCCTTATTTTTCATTAACTTTATAAAAAAGTAGATTAAGAAAAGCTATATTAAAATTTCCAATGAAAAACGAGGAGTGGTATCAGCTCTGCGGTATGTGCTCCCAAACGGAAGGACCAATTTAATTTCATAACAAATATTATTATGTTTCAACGCAAAATTTGTCTGAATTAATATTAAATCTGCGATGAAAAATATGGTTAACAAAACGTGTGGAAACTTGAATAAAACATATATTAAATGCTAATATAATGGAATTAATTTTACTTGTCAATATTGAATATTTATATTTGAAATATACATCGTTTCTTCGTTTTGCAAGATGTAGGTAAATACATAATCTATACATATAATAAAATTGTAACTAAGTCGAATCTGTACATTAAATATTTTTTGAAATATCTTATTGAAATAGATATTGTTATCGATACCGAGGCCGAATCCGAATCCGATTTTTTAGAATTTTTATCTGTCTGTCTGTTACCGCATCACAGAAAAACCACTGGAGGGATTGTGATGAAATTTGGAAGGCGATAGCTGGTTATCCGGATCAACATATAGGGTACTTTTTACCGCGGAAAAATTTCCCATTTCTGAGGAAAAATACAAAAACTGCAATGTAAGAGTATACTAATATGTAAAACCTAAGAATTTGGTTTTTGGTCATCTGAACGCGGGCGGAGCCGCGGGCAATGCTAGTTATTACATAAGAAACGTTTAATATAAGTATACTTAACACTAATAGTTTATACTTTATACATTACCAATGAATTGAAAATATGTATATATAATGCGTGTTGATAATATTTTGTAACGTTTTTAATATTTTATACATAACATCTACCCTACTCAAGACAACTAAGCTTCTTCAATCTTAACCGTTAAAGTAAATAGCTTAAAGTCAAGTAATATTAAAGAACGAAGACAAAGAATTAACTGAGGTGATTGAAATTGGCATCTTCAGAAACAATATAGATCCCTTAATACTTCAGAGGCCTTGCAAAGTTTTTAAATGTTTTACTTGTGTACTTACTTTAATGCTATTTTTAAGTAAGTATTATATAATATTTTTATGAATTGTAATGATTTTTTTACATAAAAATATAGAGCAACATTCTTTTATACTACAATAATATGAGGAGAATTAAAAGCTCTTAGAACATGTTTCGAGTATTAACAGTCGTCCAAGTAGAGATCAATACTAGTAAGTAATTAATAGGTAGACGAACAAGTTTATAGCAAGGCAGTTTCGTTATAATACACAGTACAATATATACAGGACCTACTTGTAAATCATATTCTACGAGATCGTATGTTAAGTATTTAAACACATACAAATCAAAAATTTGTTCAATTTAATTTACTTGTTTAATGGCTTCAAATCGTGCCAGTTGAGCACAGATTTCTTCACCATTGTCACGTAAAATGGAGAAAATACGAAAGTGATTGGACAGTAAAAAAAATAATTGATTGTTACCTGTTGTATTTAAACTAATAGTTCGCTGACCACCTATGGGAAATTAATGATACCATTTCAAAATCCTCCGGTCAAAAGCGTAGTAAAATGGCAATATGCCACTTCATACATATACTTATTTACACTTCATAGAAATATATTTTTGTATACTGAATCTTGCAAGAAAATTCAAGAAAATATTCACGTTTTAGTATTTACAATACTTATATACCCGTACACTTAACAGCTAGAACAAGAAGTCATAACAAAAATTAAATGAACGAAAATAGATTCTCAGAAATAACAGTTTACAAATACTGAATGAAATTAAAACAGGAGCAAACGTTTATTACATTGTTCCAAACACTGTAACTATCTTTTATTATTTATAACTGCCTCGTTATAAATATCCCTATGTCTGGTATAGTTGGGACAGCTCCTAGAGCTGTCGGTCATGCGCCTGATCTCTTGCTTGTTGTGTCGATATGAGAGTAAATTGTAAAAGAAATAAAATGCACTAGTGCACTAAAAGGTTTCCTGCGTAGATCTAATTTTAGTAAGATAAATAGCCACCGTATGTGGCCGGTGAAAGGTTAGAAGAATTTTTATTTATTACTTATTAGTTTTTGCTAATGGATCCGTTCGTGTGATAGGTACATTGTTTCAAAATTGTCCCCGAGTTCATTTAGGACATAAATTGCAAGCTTACTTTATGTCCTAAAAAATACTTTATATTCATTCTAATATAAATAATGGGTTTTCATATAAAAAGTCTTTTAATGTGTTCACATAGTGCCGACTAGCGGCTCACCCTCGCTTCGCTTGGGTTCGCTAGAAATCTAGATATAGAATACTAATAGAGATCTATTAGTTCCCACGAGAACCGTTCATTTTCCCGGGATGAAAAGTAACCTGTTGTTTGACCGGCAATATAACGTATCAGAACGTAAAATTTTACTAAAATAGGTGCATAAGTTGTTGTGTACTGAGCTGTATTATGATACTATAGTTTTTTAACTATCCCACGGGAACTTTTTAATTTTCTGGAATGAAACGTATCTAAGATGTTGACCGGGGATATAAGGTATCACCATGCGAAATTTCATTTAAATCGGTCCAACAGTTTCGGACATTAGCCCGTACAAACATCCAAACAGACATATAGGCAAACAGACAAAAAGACAAAAAATTTAATAACTATTGTTTTGGGGTCTATATTGTGTACATTATACGTTACAAACAAACAAAAACAGATCTATCCCACTGAAACCGTTCATTTTTCCGGGATGAAAAGTAGCCTGTTGTTTGACCGGCAATATAAGGTATCAGAATGTTAAATTTTACTAAATTAAGTGCATGACTTGTTGTGTACTAAGCTGTATAAGTTATTATAGTTTTTTTAACTATCCCACGAGAACTCTTTAATTTTCCGGGATGAAAAGTATCTAAGCTGTTGATCGGGGATATAAGGTAGCCACCATGCAAAATTTCACTTAAATCGGTCCAACAGTTTCGGAGATTAGCCCGTACAAACAGACAGAGAAACAAAAAAATTGAAAAAATCTGGATTTGTTCTATTTTTCTTCTTACGGGATGTAGGAAGATAACTGATTCGGTTTTTAGCATTTTTTTTCTATGTACAGACATTCGACCTCTACAGTTTTATTATATTTATAGATAGTATAAATAACGTATAATAAAACAGTAATATATAATAATGGGGGGGGGCGGGGGGGGGGGGGGGGGGGGGGGGGGGGGGTTTTTTTGGGGGGCAAAATAGTTATAGCGAGTGTACCTTAGGAGATAGACATATACTATTGAGAACTTTTCTATCGACATTTTTAAGACTTACAATTTTCTTGTACAGTGTTTTAATCTATCTCTTAAGGTTGAGCCAGCGTTAACCATATAAATTTCTAAGGACAATTCGATAGAAGCAGTTATTGTGTTTTCCCGTGGGAATGAATAATTTGCCTGTCGTAAAAGGTATCCTAAATGTTGAATCGAGTAATAAGTTATCACTTCACCAAATTTCGTTGAAATCGGCTCTTTACTTTTCGCGTGAAACGCGCATACAAAATCAGACAAACAGTCATACAGGCAAACAGACAAACAGTCAATTTTTTTAATAAAAACTATTGTTTTGGGTCTATGTAGTGTACATTAAATACGTTACAAATAAATAAAACAATCTATCCCACGGGACCGTACATTTTTCCGGGTGTACCAGAAGTTAAACCCGGTATTTGTTATTCTGATGTATGACACACCTATATTACTTGTAACAGTTTCATCAAAATTCAATCAAAAATCTAGTATTTGACTGTCCCACGGAACCACCTTTAATTTTCCGGGATGAAAAGTAGCCGATTTGTTTATTTGTCATGTATGAACTATATTATTGTAAAGTTTTATTAAAATCCAATCAGTAGTTTTTGTGTACTAAGCTGTATAAGTTATTATGGTTTTTTAACTATCCCACGGGAACTATTCAATTTTCCGGGATAAAAAGTATCTAAGATGTTGCCCGGGGATATAAGGTATCACCGTGCAAAATTTCATTTAAATCGGTCTTTATAGATTTGGAGATTAGCCCGTACAAACAGACAAACAGACAGAGAAATAAAAAATTTGAAAAAATTCTGGATTTGTTCTATTTGTCTTCTTACATCCCCCTGGCTCGGTTTATAGCATTTTTTTTGCTATGTACAGACATTCGACCTCTACTGTTTTATTATAGTATAGATATTGAGAGTGAGTATATTACACGAAATATTTTTTAGAAATTGTTTTGAAGAACTATGTTTTTTTATACCTAAAATTTTAAATTTTAGTACAATAATGGAAAAGTAAACCTTGTTGTCGCTATCTACAGCACTATTTTTAATAAACCAATAGATACACTTTATATACCTAATGCCTTAGTTACTTTGTTTATACATATAATAAAATTGTTACATTAGATATTTTTTGAAACATATTATTGAAATAAACATTATTATCGATACAGAGGCCGAATCTATGGTTTTTAGAATTTTTGTCTGTCTGTTACCGCATCACAGAGAAACCACTGGAGGGATTTTGATGAAATTTTGTATAGTGATAACTGGTTATCCGGGTCAACATATAGGATACTTTTTACCGCGGGAAAATATCTCACTTCCGAGAAAAAATACAAATCTGCAATGTAAGAGTATACTAATATGTACAACCTAAGAATTTGATTTTTGGTCATCTGAACGCGGGCGGAGACGCGAGCAATGCTAGTACAATGAATAAAATGCAATTGTGCACTATATGGTACAATTTATATATTGCCTTATATATCTATAGATACGTATAAATGAATAAAGTTAGCAGCCACTTTCATGTAACATTAATATTTCAGCTGCGTACTTCAAACTCAAACAGCGAATATCTATTTGTTCTATACCTTAAGTAAGCACAGTTAGGAAATAACTCTAATAAAGTATAATCTTTTCGTGAAGTGTAAGTATATAAAGGAAGCTTCGTCGAGTGCTAAATGTAAACACTTTAATCTATTTCCCTAATAAAAGTAAAATTATCGCCGGCTATAAACGAGTCGGGCTTATGAAATAATGCTTAATACGGTTTCGGCCTTGTGTTTTGTTAAGCAATTTTTTTTATTAAAGCTATTATTATAATATTCGGTTCATCTAATAGTTATTATTATTCCTTAATATAATTCTTTTTATATTCCCACTGGCTTGTAGGGTTTATGGAGAAAAAATAGTGTAGTATATTTAACTAGCGAGCCATCAATGCTTGTTGGTTGCAAATGCCCGAATGACGCGCCGACGCGACGGTTAAAATCATAAAATTTTTAATTTCAGAAACTGAATTTTTCAAAATTTATTTTTTTCGACTATTTAATGCAATATTATTTTATTATTATTTATTGGAATAAAATTAATCTCACTTCTTAATTAAATTGCATAATACTATGTTCCTTCATCAACTTATTTCTCAACTCATCTTTTTAGTTCGCTTTTTACCCAGTCGGGTATTTTATTTTTGTAAATTATTTTTTCTTTTTTTCCGCGAATCTTGATGTGCAGGACAGTATAATTACAGCATTTATATTATACTCATATTATGATGCGACGTTTCTGTAAATGTATTTATAATACAACCAAAAAAAATATTTATGATCAGAATTACTTGAATCTTGTTATTAACTCTCACTCACTCACTCTTCAATTTTTCTTGTTTTGTCTTCAAAATTAAATAAATACGTGTTTTAGCATTTTCGGAATTCATCCCATAAGGGTGTAAAGTAGGCAGCCCTGGATTTACACTAGGGGCACTCGGGGCTAGTGCCCAGGGCGGCAAATTTTTAGGGGCGGCAAAATCCGGAGGGTGGGAAAAAATTTTCTTCGCGTTAACGAAAATACTTTTTTTTATTTACCAAAAAATGAAAGGTAAAAAAAAGATTAACTTGTAGGTACATTTTTAGAAAAATTGATATCATTTATAAATTTTTTTTTTGCATTTTTCGAAAAAATAATAATTAAAAAATTTAAACTCTCAACATTTTATTCAAAATTTCGATAATAGGGCGGCATTTTTTACTGTGCCCAGGGGCGGCGCTAAGGTTAACTCCGGCCCTGAAAGTAGGGAATGAAAGTTTATATGAAACCTACCTTTTTAAAGTTTTTTGTGTAGTTTTAGTGCGAGCGAAGCCGCGGGTTTTGCTAGTATCTGTAGGTATATGTATATATTGTGAATGCTCAGCCGGCGAAATGTTGAATACGTGGTCGGTGGAATAGGGGGAATTAACGTTTGGATTAGCTTAGGTTGGGGCGTCGTTCCCCTATGAATGTGTGTTCACCTTGTCGTGGTGGGGTTCTCAGTAGTGTAATTTTGTGAGGCAGGAGGTTTATCATGCGAGTTGCTCCTGGTACTTCCGGAATATTAGAATGGACTGTGATAGCAAAACCTTAATTGTCGTGGATGTGGAGAAAGTCAAACTTTTAAAAAAATATCCCTAATGCCGTGGTAAGCCCAGGTGAGGATATGAGAGGGGGCATGATTGGAGGACAATGGGCTTTATTGCTCGGCCTGCCTAGGCCAGCCGTCGTTGCATCACTAAGATGGGAAAGTGCATAATTACCCAGGTTTCATTTTCTTTTGTTAGGTATTGCGAAAGCATAAGCCTTCTATTTAAAAAAAATCATCGTGACTACAGAGTCCATTTATTTATTATATATGAATATATGTCACATATGTACATGGATACGTAAAAATGGATAAAGCAATAAAAAATTGCAATATTTAACAAAAATACTGTTTTTTTTATAAAAATTACTTAGTACATTACTTTTGAGATACTCGGTATATTTCTTTATTAACAAGTAAATTATTAGGTAGACGTTTTAAAAAGTTCTCAGTAAGGGTAGCTGAGTAGTAAATGAAATTCTCCAAGGACAGATAGATACATTACAGCTCTGAACATAGCCTCGACCAAAGCTTAAATTGAAATTTATAATATTATTAATAGATATGTATTTTTAAATAATACCTTCTTATTTTGTATTTTAATAATATTTTAAATCAAATAAGTGCTAAAACGGGATTTATAATATTTACAAAGCATTTCAGCATACATAATTCATAATTTTGTTTAACAGATTTAAAAAATACATGAGATAGGAAGCTAAAATGTCAGAAAAAAACATGAAATTACAATATAAAGTACACACACATACATATTATGTAAATAAACCTAGTAATTTAATCTTCACGTAAAACCCTTGTTAATTTTAAACTTATCATGCAGCTAATTGCTTGAAAAACATGCTTTTATTTAGTTTCACTTGTCCCCGGTGTGTGTAGTGGAATCTTCCAAGTTAAATTTGACCCACTTCCCAGAGTCCGATTGCGATGATATTTGGCACACTAGTTTGATTTCCGAGACAATGCACGATTACCTAAATGCCGCTATTTTTAATATTTCATATAGCTGACGTTATAAAATGGCGATTTCGCATTTCCATAGTGACCCGTAACCATGGGCATCAAATGAAAAGTCTTTATGAGCGAAACATAATAAGCAAAGTGACGTTATTGAAAATCCAATATTCTATAGGACTCCCGAAGATGGTGAACTATGCTTTTTAATGCACCCCCATAATATGGATATTAAATGAAAGTTTGCTGAGAAGAATACGAATATTTAATAAATAAAATAATTATAAGAACATTTTTAAAAACAAGCTTTTATTTAAATGTTCTAAAAAGAAAAAAAATAATCTTTAAATTAAATCAAACCCATCAATTTATTACATTACACAATCTATATGATATAAAAGTTTGTCGCGAAATGCTTTTTATTTAATTTTAGCTGTTTTTATTATAATTTTGTATTACAATTTTTAAACGATAAATATTAATTATTATTTATTTTACTAATATTATTGTTTGATATGTAAATTAAAATGAACAAATATTGTAAGGTACTTTGGTGTCATTTTTTAATTTTTTTGAAATCATTTTGTAAATTGTAAGTGGGTGGTGTGAATGTCTGTAACAAGTACATATTATATACCTAATGACCGTAACCATTATTGCTATAACGCATTTGAAACGTCGGGAACCAAAAATCAAAATAAATCCGCGAAAAATCCGTAAAGATACTTTTATTTAAATCATCACTTTAAATTAAAGTACCTGTAATTAAAGAATGAAAGGTATTAAATATTACTTCTTCTATATTCTAAAAGTAACCTTTTATTTTAGGATTTTTAATATACATGACCCCATTTTTGTAGCTGGGCTTTAAATTCCTATACACGCTACTGGTTTAATAGATGTATTCAGCCCTTTTTAACGTCCCACTGCTGGGCACGGGCCTCCCTTCAATACGAGGGGGATCAGGCCATAGTCCACCACGCTGGCCAAGTGCGGGTTGGCGGACTTCACATGTCTTTCGAAAACTTGCTAAGTTCTCTCAGACATGCAGGTTTCCTCACGATGTTTTTCCTTCACCGTAAGGCAAGTGGTAATCATGTTAGAAATGATTCGCACATGAAAATATTAGTGGTGCGAGACCCGGGATTTGAACCCGCTTCACTCGGTTTCCCAAGCAAGCGCGTTACCACTGGGCTACCACTGCCTATTTAATAGATGACGGTAAGGCAATTTGCTTTTAGACTTGCTGCGCTGCTGTAGCTGTCTATTAAATCCAGCCTAGACATAATAGGATAAATAGAATCTAAATTGACAAAATCCTTATAAATTATAACCTCGACTACACTTTACTATTTCTTTTTCTATGGGTATTCGGTTAGAAAAATTAGCATAAGCATTTTTTATTAATTTTTGCTTGATGATACACGTAGTATAGATTTTAATGCGTATTTAATTTGCAAATAGGTACTTAGTAATTTAAAAATGTTAATTGAAACATTTACCTACAATTTTCTGTGATAAATCATAATCTATACGTAAAATAAATGTATAACTGATCGCTGTCTGATGGGATATACCTAATTGAGAAAAACTAATAATGGGGGTCTTTATTAACGCAATAGAACCCAAAACAATGATTTTTAGATTTTTTGTGTGTATGTCTGTGCATTTGTGCGCGCTACCACGGTAATATTACATATACTAACGTGGCGCTACTCTCAGAATCACCTAAATCGATTTGGGTGCGGTTTTCACTATTGTATTGTGGTAAACTTCACTTAACATTATCTGTTTTATTACAATCGGTTCATAAATAAAAAAATATGTCAACTTAAATAATCACCTAGGGACGAACCCGAACGAAGCTAGGGTGAGTCGCTAGTATATCATATAATATAAAATTATAAAAAGAGATAGTGGAAACATAGCATTGCTCACTATCTATGTCGCTTCGCAACAGATAGATATATGTACTGGGATTCAGCGTTATAATTACCTGACTTAGTCAATGATATATCAAAACATTTTTATATTTCAATGATTACTTTTTATTTCAAGTCATTGATTGGGTCTTTTACTATCTATACATTTAATAAAATTGTAACTAAGCCGAATCTGTACCACGTGAGTCGAGATATTTATATACATACTAGCATTGCCCGCGGCACCGCCCGCGTCCAGGTGACCAAAAACCAAATTCTTAGGTTTTACATATTAGTATACATTGCAGTTTTTGTATGTTTCTGAGAAATGAGATATTTTGCCAGGGTAAAAAGTATCCTATATGTTGACTCAGATAACCAGTTATTACTATACCAAATTTCATCAAAATCCCTCCAGTGGTTTTTGCGTGATGCGGTAACAGACAGACAGACAGAGAGACAAAAATTCTAAAAACTATAGATTCGGCCTCTGTATCGATAATAATGTTTATTTCAATAGGATTTCCTAAAAAATATTTAATGTACAGATTCGGCTTAGTTACAATTTTATTATATGTATAGGATTAGGTTTAAGGATTGCAAAAATAATATATTTTTGCATTTTACAGCCTATTTGTTAAATTACGTTATAGGCTATCTAATATCCCTCTACTATAGAAGCGAAGAAGCTACACATAAATAAATAAAATATAGTTACTAGCAGAGCCGTGGCCAAAAGCTAAATTTTTTATATTCTACAATTCAAATTTTTTGAATGTTAAATAACTCTGAACAAGGCCCTACAGTATCAACGATTGTCGGCACGATTCGTAATTTTACGTCTATTATTCGGATTCAGCTTTAAGAGGTTTCTTCAGCTGGCCCTGTATTATTTGATCCTTTATTCGATAACTAAATAGAAACGACATCCTTTTACAAATGTCGGCAAGGATTTCTAAGTAAGGCTACATCCGTCCTTTCATTTTTACAAAGGTCCAATTTTTAAATCCCTAAATCGCCTTTTCATTCTGAAACTAGAATTTTATGTTTAATCTCGTTTAAAATACATTATCTCATTTACGTAATTTTTCCGTTTTATTAAAAAGGTCATAATTAATTGCAAATCTATATTTCAGTACATACGTTAAAATAGATAACCTAATGTATCGCTATCACACTAATCTATACTAATACTATAAAGAGGCAGAGTTTGTTTGAACGCGCTAATCTCAGGAACTACCAAACCGATTTGAAAAACTCTTTTTGCATTAGATAGCCCTTATATTGTAGAAGGCTATAGCCTATATATCATAGTATAAAGTCTATCTATTCCGTAGTAACCGGTAAAACGTACTATATTATAAATACGAAAATTTATGAGCGAGTGTGTTTGTAACTTCTTCGAGAAATTCGGAATGTAAATTTTTTATGTGCAAGTTTATTAATATGTGGGGCCGCAGATAAACACTATACCTATAGTTTAACAATCATTTTTTTTAATTGTCCGAAGATTCACTTTCGACATTTTCAAATATATTTTTTTCAAAGTATACGTCAAATATAGCTTTAAAAATTAAATTCTTGAGGATAAAACAAGCTTTTAGATTGCATAAAACTTTTAAGCTTTCCTGGACTTATCCATTAAGTGAAATGGCTTAAAGTTTGTTAAGTAATATTAAGAAATGAAGGGCTATTACGTGGGCATTGCTTTAGCCAATGAAAATAGTAAAGTAATATAGTTCTTGAAACGGTTATTTGTTTATAACGATAACAAGTAACCTTATATATAACCTTATAAATAAACTGTTTTAAAAACGTTAATGCAGGAAGAAAGATCAATTTTATACATAAAATAGGTGTTATTTTCTTTAACTTCTATTTTGCTTAGTTACCTTTTTATAGAAATTTTGGAGAAAAGCGAGTACCTACCGTAAATGAGTTTATTAGCGTACCTACTCACAAAATTTTCTTTAGTTGGTGTAAAGCTTAGCCACAGGATTATGGGAATATTCGTTTATATACCTACTTTTAAACAGAACACTTATTCTTATTTTCATATTTAATTAAATATATGATTTTAGTGACAATGTCTAATGATAATTTAGTGATAATTCTTTTATCCTTTCTCTATGACAGAGGAAGGAACTGTCGTCTGTAATATAGGCTTGGTCTAGTACAGTCGGCAGTGACAAACCGATGTAAGTAACTTAAATTGTAGTAAGCTTTATTTTGCGCTTAGTGTAAATTTAGTGTAAAAACTTATTGGTAATAAAGTTTTATTATTATTATTCATTTTCATATAAAAATAATAATATTTAAATTAGTCATTCTAAATGGCAATTACTCTACGCAGTCGAAAGAAGAGCACTACCACGGTAATGTAATGCATATGTAATATTACCGTGGCGCTACTTATGTAAGCAAAAAGTGGTGTGGGGCAGAACCGGCGCTTGGAAAGGGGGTGAGAGACTTACAGTTAGACTAATTACCTGCGGCGCCACTAATTCGTTACAATGCGCCCGCGTCGTATGTCCTTGCGACGAGATTTTCAAAACAGTGCGTAAACATAATTGAATACATTGAAATAAAAAGCTAGCTTGCGAAACTAACTTGCTAGCATCTTAAATATTATTGTTATCGGCAATATAATGAAAGTCAAAGAATTAGAATGGATACACCTTCAAGTCTCTCACAGGGAAGGAATCTAATTTATATCAGAGGATAATACCATACCATCAGAGGATATAATTTAGGTTAAATTTTCAAGGTGTAATCTGAGGAAAAAGCTGTTATTACCATATTTGGAAAGTATGTATATAATAATAACTTAAAATATTGTACGATACATATGTGATGTATATGTATTTGTATATGTATTTGTCTAAGAAGAGTCGTTAAAAATCTTTGCCTCAGTCCGATAGTCTTATTTTTATTTACCTACTTTTTTTTTGTTTTATTATTTTCTAGCCGATGAGTCCTACATAACCGCCTGTATGTCTACAGGTGGTAGATGTGAATGCATTTCCCAATATTAAAAAAAAATATATTTTATTCCAATAGACAGCAGAGGGAAAATAAAAACTCTTAATAATAAACGATTATATTAATTTACTACGGGCTCACCCTCGCTTCGTTCGGGTTCTCCTCTCTTTCGCTTCTAGATAAAGAAGTCTATCCCACGGGAACCGTATATTTTTACGAGATAAAAAGTAGCTTATGTGTTATTCTAATGTATGAGCTATATTATTATAGTTTCATTAAAATCCATTCAGTAGTTTTTGCGTGAAAGAGTAACAAACATCTATACATCTATGCATTCAGACATCTGTAGGTATATCCATACATCCTCACAAACTTTAGCATTTATAATATTAGTATAGATTATTGATGAAGCGACACAAAATATACATGAAGTAAAAAGCCAGAGAGTGCAATAGAAAAATTAAAGTTGTTTTTGGTAGGTATATGAATTTCTTCTATAAAAGTGTTATCAATATAGTCCCCATACGATTTCAAAAGTTTACCTTTGACGTCATATACAGTTTTTACGAAACCTTATTATTATAAATTTGCTAGTAGATACTTCTCTTTTGCAATGTTATTTACATTTTTTTCTAAGATATAAAAGGAATAAGGTAAAAAACAGATTACCATCTCGTTATACAAAACTATAAATTGGAACATGTGTTTCCTTGAAACGCGAACATCTATTGTTTGAGCTATCGTTAGAATACAAATCAATAAAAGACGTAGTATCAACTTTGTAGCTATCATAATATTCCTCACTTTATGATTTGGAACATATACGTATTTGTGTTAAACTATATAAGTGATGACGTATGTGACGTAATAAATACTTTAGAAACGTCATCATATTTGAAATACTTACAAATACTATCTTTTTAAATTGATTTGATTAGAATGAAAATTAAACTTAAGGCTTATTAAGTTAAGAATGAAAACTTAGTGGTTTGACGTAGTACGTCGACGGATATTCTTATGAGATCCTTACGTTCAAATTCAAGGTGGAGTCAAAGATATATTGAGTTTTCAGTGAGATATTTTCAGTACCAGTTAACAGTTAAAAGTCGCTTTACTTCCCTTATTACATAAAAAACTTGTCTATAATGTGTGTATAGAGAATTCTTAATTATTACTTCCGCTTTTATCCATTAGTAAAAATTCCGTTGAGTCATTCGGAAGATTATAGGTAGATTTATATGGATGATAGGAGATTATAGGTAGGTACCTACAGATTGATAAACAATTTAAAGCATTTTAAATCAGTTTGAATTTTGATAACTTCAATTTAAGTGAAGTTAGCTAGTTATAAAATATAGTAAATTGATTAATGAGTGACTTTTTATGTACATTTAAATTAGACGTATTTTTTATGTATGTAATCATAAAATATTTCAAACTTGCGAGTCATCCTCGTTTCGCTCGGGTACATCTCTAGGTACATTTTAACGGTTAGCACGGATCAATCAATTTAATGGCCAATCTGTCACTCAGTTTCGACTTGAAAGAAGAACAAATAAACAAAGTGAAAATCAAACTGTATATCGTAGAAAGAGAAAGTGTCAAATCTACAAATGAATTCTAGTAGCCTATATTAATTTTATTTAAAAAAAGTGATTTGTACGTTTTTCCGTGAAATTTTTCCAATTTTTCTCCATGAACCTTTCTTGAATAAACCTAACTTAACCTAAACGAATATTTGAAGAAAAATAGCCGATTTGGTCAAGCTGTTCTCGAGTTTCGCGCTTAGCAACACACACGTATAACCATATGTGTAGTGTATACATAATATAGAACATGTAAAATCGCAATACTAAACAGAGAGTACTTTTATATTATTTTTTGGTAGAACAACCTTAAGAGTTTTGGGCTTTAGCCTTTCTTATTATAGATATATTGCTTGTAAAAGTGTACGAATCTATGTAGGTCACTGTATAATTTTATCGTTATCATCGTTCATAAAATATTTTCTACACTGAAAAAATATATAGACTTACTCTAAGAAAAGAAAAACAACTAACCCATTTGCCATAAACTTTAAGATAGACTTTTATCGCCAAATACACGGTTTAAGTATACCTAATATGAATATAGGAGGATAAAAAAAGGATTTAATTGGGATATATTATAAAGCATGTAATAATGTGTACATATCCTTAACTAGAATTAGCATCTCAATAATTATGATAAATAAAGGTATAGGTACTTAATGACATCGAAGGCAAAAAATAAAAGAACACACTAAAGGTTGGTTGATAATAATTGATAATATTTAAGTACTAGCGACTCACCTTCGCTTCGCTCGGATTCGTCCCGAGGTACGTTTTAACGGTTAGTATCAAATACAAATCTTTGAATTTATCTACTTTTCTGTTCTATAATATGCATGTATTGTACATATAAGCCTTTCTCTATCTATTGCTAAAAACTGCATTAAAATCCGCTGAGTAGTTTTAAAGATCTACGAAAACAGACAGCGGAAGCAACTTCATTTTATACTATGAAAAAATATGGAACATAACTGCTTGGAATATCTAAGTATGTACTTGTTATATATAAAAAAATAAAGTTAGAACCCTTCGAAGTGAGATTATACGCCCAATACCAACATTTGTTTCGACCTACACGTCCTAGCTAGTAGCTAGATACTCGAGTCGAGTGCGTAGGCCGTAGCCTACAGAATTTAATCGGCCTGATAGTTTATTCGATTGGGCGGGGATGGCCACTCTACTGTGTATTTCGGACCTAGGCGTCCAAAGGAGCGCCAGACTATAGACATAACAACATTAAACGAGTTTATTACCCCTGACTCACTAGTCACTAGGTTGATTCAATAAAAGTGTTTTATTTTGCTAATATTACTCGTTTCTTTTTGAATGGCTTAACTTAACAATAAAAACATATTTTTTTATCTGTCGAAGAGTAATATTAATGCACAAATCACGAGCTATCAAATTGTTTATCGAAATATATGTTTCCATAATCTTAGCATATTTATTATGTATGGCTTGTAAGCTAATTGTATCACGTTGTCTCATATCGAAACGTATCAAAAACGATATTTAGGACTCACACGATTTTCCCATCTAGATTTTGTGAAACATAATTAGTAAATTTGCATTAATAAACACATAATATAGTGAGTACGAGTAGGTACGTAATTTTATTAAAAAAAAGCCCATAAATGAAGAATTCGACGTCAATTTTGGTTACTGGAGTACCAATCTCCCCTAGCAATGTAATGCTTGCAGCAATTTGCAAACTATCTGAAACGTCGGGAATCAAAAAATTGAAGCAAAACGCGAGAAAATTTGCTTAAATAATTTTATAACAAACTGTAGCTACGTATTGAATTTTTGCAATATATCGATAAAATGTATGTAGTAAATCGGTCAAGTTTACTGAATCGGTCAAGTCGTTCAGAAGTTACACGATCAGAATTAATACCGCACCAACGACTGTAAGAATTATGTTACTCTATAAATATATATACGCTTCAACCCTCGGCACTTTTTAATTACTTAAAAACCAACATACATGTGTTTGATTCCAGTTTTCATTCCAAGAATTAATAGTGAATAGTTTGTAGTTTGTTATGTACATATATGCAATACAATATTTTTTTTACTATTTTCCAGCAAGTTCAATCGACATGCAATCATCACAACGTACCTTATACTTATTTATATATAACTACCCGCAACCGTGATCATTTTCCACTTCGTACCTGGTATGTTTTTACTAAATATTGACGATTCAAAAACTTCCGTGTGCATTTTTATAGTTGGCGTTGTTAACTAATAGAAAACTAAAAATATTGCGAAAAAAAAAACAAAAAAATGTTGGGTCCGATATCAAAAAATAAAAACCTGCATGTGTGTGCCATGGTGTTACTCTTCGCCATGAATCATGATGGCACACGAGACTTAGGCGATCGCTAAGTTATTTTATTGTCGTCACTTGCTTGATTTGATAGCGTTTCTCAATGTTGTTTACTGTGAGTTGTAGACACACAAATTGATTGTTCTACTTTCCAGGCCCGCTGGGAGATATATGTAAATGCAGTACACCAATGTTATATATATACTAACGACATTACCTCACTTTGCTCGTCCCAGATGTCTTTTTGCCATACATTTTTTTGCTTTATTTCAAACCGTTTAGGCAGTGCATGCTAATAGTGCAACGCAACTGTCAGTTTTCGCACTTCAATTAAAGTTATGATTTTTGACTACGAGTATAAGCACATTTTTATCTGAATAAAAATAGACAATAGAACTTGCCAGTAATGTAGCTTCTGATTAGTGAAACAATTTTCAGAATCGCATCTTACGTACTTTCAAATATTACCAAATACATCCAACCTTACAAACTTTACTTCTCTATAATATTAGTGTTTAGAAATATTAGATAGACAAGTACCACTTGACCACTGACATCAAACCTTAATATAACTCATAAGTTAAATGCCTTAAATATGTTAAAGAAATTGTAAATTATGACGTATGTATATGCTAAGCATATCGAAGATATTTAAATCAAATTAATAAATCTTGACGTCACTTGTATCTTTGATTGTAAATGCCTCCACTTCTAATATCTAATTTACCTGCTAATTTGTTAGTTTTAAGGTGTATATTATGCTATGGGCCTCTGTTTACATATTTAAGATCTTTTTGTAAATATTGCCCGAGATAAATGATTAAATAAAAAATATATTTTTATTTAATAAGTATTATTATCAGTGGTAGCCCAGTGGTAACGCCCTCGCTTGGGAAACAGAGTGAAACGAGTTCAAATCCCGGGTCTCGGCACCTCTGATATTTTTATGTGCGAATTATTTCCAACATGATTACCACTTATCTTAACGGTGAAGGAAAACATCGTGAGGAAACCTGCATGTCTGAGAAAACCTAGCAAGTTTTCAAAAGACATGAGAAGCCCACCAACCCCCACTTGGTCAGCGTGGTGGACTATGGCCTGATTCTCCTCGTACGGAAGGGAGGTTCATGCCCACAGTGGGACGTTAAAAAGGGCTGAATACAAGTATTATTATAATGAAACATGAAAAAAAATTTGGTAAGAAATGAAAGATTGGTACTAGTAAGAAGGTATAAACATAACCTGTGTGGTTTATTTTACCACTTAACACTGTTCCAATGTATATGCTAAGTAATATCTTAATAGTGTAATCATTTTATAGTAGAGAGGATGTCAATTAACTAATTATAACAGCGAGACTGAAGTTAACAGTTGAAGTTACGATGTTTGGAAACTAAATGTATACGAGGGCAAATTGAAGCTTTAATTTTGTAAAGTTTATCGAGGGTCGAAAATGTTAAAGCGTTGATATTATAGTACACATATGTAAATATTTAGTATATAGTTTGATACTCTCCAGTAACCATCAAAAAAATATGATTAGTAAAACTATACAAGAAGAACACTATTTATTTGTTCAAATCATGTAGATTTACTTTTTAATTATTAAGAAAGTCAACGATGTTTTGTAACTGCGGATTCTTCTTAAGCATTCTTCTTGTGATAATTCCGTAGAGACACAAAAGCAAAATCTGTAGCAGAACGTGAGCTACGCGATGGAAACATTAACGATCAATTTTACTGTCCAGGTAGAGCTACTGTCATTACATCCTACTAATAATATAAATGCGAAAAAATCTACTGAATGGATTTTAATGAAACTCTACAATAACATAGCCCATACATTAGAATAATACATAGGCTACATTTTATCCCGGAAAAATGTACGGTTCTCTTGGGATAGATTTGTTTCTGTTTTTCTAGAAGCGAAGTTATAGTTAGTTAACAATATATGTATGTATGCCGTAAAACTTACAGTAAGATACCTTTGTACGTTAAATTGAATTCCTGGCGTTATGAATTAAAATGTTTTTTTTTTAGATTCAGTTAAATAAATAAATATATTTTTATTTTTTCCAAAAACCGTATCCAAATTTTAGCTCAAAGGTAGACGAAAAGAAATAAAATACTCCCTAAAATAACATTTTGACCTACTTTTAGCTCTGCTCTACAAAGTTTCCTGTTTAGTAGCTTGCCTCTATAAGATCTTACTTATATTTATTATTTTTATAGCTTGATGTTATTTCTCTTGTAACTGCACACAGTCTCAGTCGTCTCTTTATTTTGTTAAATTACTGTCCTGGGGATGGCTTCCAGCGTTATATTGCTTTAATAAAAAAATATAAATTACGGACAAGTTTTTTGCCTTGCTTTTTGCCAAATTTCGTGATTCTAAGTCAACGGGAACTACCATATAGGTAATTCCGGTTGACCTAGAATTGTCAATTTTGGTTAGAGCAAGGTACTACAGCACAAGTAAAGGGAAAATTCCGAAAAATAAAAAAATTGAAAATTAAGGTATATTTTGGTAATTACAAGTTTTCGCGAAAATCAAATTTGCCTATATCTTTTTATCGTGTCGACTGAGGATCTTGATTTTTATACACCTAATAGGGACTATAGACGTCAGTATTTGGTATATATTTCAACTTGCTAGGTCCACCCGTTCCTGAGAAATTCGATGGTGACACACGGACAGACAGACGGACAGACGAACAAGAGAGTGATCTTATAAAGGTTCCTTTTTTTACCTTTTGAGATACGGAACCCTAAAAAAGAGTAGTCTCAGGGCAAGCCTGTATAATATATAATTCATATTAATATACTTATTTAATTTCTAAAATATACATATATGAGTGGATAAGTGATGCTTGAAATATTTTTTTTTTCTTAAGCATAGAGTAGATAATTGATGGCACAAATATTATTTATCAATATTATATCATGCGTTAGATTATCTTAATACATTGTAATTAAGTCTTATGTTTGTATATAAGTTTTAGTTTATTCATTATATATTAGAGTATAACGAATAAAATAAAACTTATATACAAACACGTTTATTCATAAAATTAGGCATCGAATTGTAATACCGCTGAAAAACAACTGCTATGCCTTTAAATAAACATGAATTAACTAAACACAATCTTTCTTTATTGAAAAATCACGTCGAGGACTTACAGTGGATTAACTGACAAATTCTAAGTATATTAGTAACATTTACTGTAATTACTCTCTTCATATAAAAAAATAATAGAGACAACTGGTTAGTATTCAAATAAATGTACGTGTACAAAAAAAACTTTATAATTGTGATTAATTTCCTAAAAAAATATGAGAAGTTATACCAAATACATATATAAAAATCAGCAACACAAAATCAAGTATCGAGCTCGATGATAAAGTAAGTACCTACCGATATGTAGGTAGATTATGTCATATTTCACGAGCAATATCGAAGGCAATTGTATGAATAAGCCTTATCTCGAGCGAGGTTATAGAACAGCCCCTATCTATTGTATTTGAAATTGATTCTGAATTTAGCTACGAGAGATCCAATAAACAATGATATGATTAATTAAATCGTGTCGGTAATTATAAAGGTACGCTAAGTACAATTTCTTCTTCATTTTAATGAATAACGTAACATCAGCATTAAATCTATAGATAGGTATAGAAATTAATTAAAGGCATAGTCTTATAAATATTATAAATAATAAGTTCTTTAATAGTTTGCTTTGATGTTCTATAAAATAGATTATTTATTAATTACCTAATATAATAATAATGTTATTAGTAGGGAAATAAGTTACTAAAGAATGATTATATTAGCACGCATTTTATCGTAGGATGTGATAGAATTTCCGTGGAATAGAGCAACTACGTACGTAGATTTTATGCTGACTTAGACGTGTAGTGTTAAACTGTTGAGCAGTTTAATTAATTATACATCTAACCATATTCTGAAGATTAAATAATAATTAGAATTTAATTATTAATGTATTCTTTATATAAATAAATATTATTTACTTTCAAAAGGTAACGAACATATTTTTATAGATATGATAAGCCAATATTGTTATCTTCTAAGATGCGTGTATGTACACGCATATCTTAGAAGATAACAACAATTAAAAGAGACGTAAAAAAAGTGCTGTAATTAATTAAACCAAATAATAAATTGATTATTATTAATAATTTAATAAAACAACTCTTTTAAAATATGTGAGGAAAGGAAGGGCCACTAGTTTAAATATAAAAGCTTGAAAGAAATATTAAATAAAATAACTAATTTAAAAAATAACCAGAAAATGAGAATACAAAAGAAAACCGATATGACTTCTCTTTCAATTATTATCTTTGTATAAGTCTTGAAAAATTATACATAAATATGTAACTAATATACAAATTTTTATTTATTTTCAGTATAATGGATGATATTTTCTTTTATTTAATGTCCTCAATCTACAAGAAACCATCAATTTCCCCACGCAAAAGACATTAAGCTTTTTGTGCTTCATTAATTTGGCTACTGAATCGTTACAGAATTCTTGTAAGTCCAAACTGTAACAAAGACAAATGACGTTGACAACAGGATTGTATTAAAAACTGTTTAGGTTCCTTACATTTTACACTTGACATAATATTAAAGCAGTAGGTATTTATTAAAATTAGAAAGGTGACATGTAACATTTTGTAAATATACGGTATATTTATATATATAATAATAAAAATATCTGTATAATTTGTTATTCATATTTTAAAACATTGCATTTAAATACATTTTACTCTTGTGATAGCGCCAATAGTACACAAGTTGAGCGCAAAATAAAATCTCTATTATGACGTTCCAACATCCAAATATTATACTATATTATAACATGTAACAAAAATATTGATTTTTCACACAAAATCCATAGTAATATTATAAATGTGAAAATGTGTTTGGTTGTTTGTTTGTCCTTCTTTCACGTCGAAACAGAGTGCCGAATTGGCGTAATTTTTTGTGTGGAGACAGTTGGAGGGTTGGAGAGTGACATGGCTACTTTTTATCGCGGGAGATTACCTCATTCCTTAGGGGAAAATATGTTATATTACAACCCAAAAAAATATTTATGATCAGAATTATGTGAAACTTGGAATTAATGTTCTTCAATACAATTAATTAAATACGTGTTTAAGCATTTTTTGAAATCAAACCCGTAAGAAGATAAAATAGGGGATGAAAATTTGTATGAAACCTACCTTTTTAGAGTACTTTGTAGTTTTACCGCAAGTGAAGCCGCAGATTCTGCTAATATAAACTAAAACTTAAAAAACATCAGAGGTAACGAATCAAAATTGTACTCGCCAATCTACGAATGACTAAACCATAATACAATGTGAATCCTACTATATTAGTAACGTTCCGTTAACAACCATAACAATAAATGACAGACGAAGCCCAAATAATCAAATTTTTCAGGTACAATAAAACGCATTTCCAATTATAAAAAAATATTATTGATTCTATTGATTGAAAAACCAATATTGGTACGATATGCTTAAAAATAGAAAGTGGGTAACGTTAATGAGTACGCAACTTTACTATATTGAAAATTGAAATCAGCCAAATCGGCGTGCGTGATGCCTCATCCTATACATGTACATATGTACATACATATCGTTGGCTCACAATTATAAGGTTCTATGTTACAATTTTAGTACTTATTTAGTTATTAATGATACAAGGTTATATGTGTCATTAGCTACAGTTTTGCAAAAACAAACCACTAGATAGCGGCACTTAAACTACAAACTATTCAATTTTACATAGTTCTATGTTGTTTTTTTTTTACGATAACAAAATAACGAAGTTCTATGTAAAAATTACTAAGCTTTATTAAAATTAACATAGAACCTTGTAATAGTGAGCCAACGAATTATGTACACAGTATATATACGAGTATATATGTACGTACTACGTATGTCGGCTTGGGGGTGTATTGTTAATTGTGGGCCGCACGTCCTACATGACGGCGTCTGTCAGTAATTAATCCAGTAAATAATTTTATAGATCGAGTTCTTTAATTAACACTGACAGTTTATTCCAAAATGCTATTATATTGTTTCATTATATCATTATTGTTCAAAATGCCAAGTGCATAAATGAAATGTATTTTGCTATCGTTCTGTTTTTTAAATAGTTTTATGAAACTACAAAATTGAAGATGAGAGATTTGTTGATGCAATACGCACAAATGACCCATGATTGACACAAATGACAAATGATTGACGACACGTTTGGCTCAGTTGGTAGTGACCTTACTTGCTGTGCCAGCGGTCGCGGGTTCGATTCCCGCTTGGGGCATTCGTTTGTGTGATGAACACGAATTATATATGTGTAGTGTATCAACTACCTGGTACCTATAACACAGGCCTCATAGCTTACCATGGAACTAGATGCCGCTGTGTGTTAATGTCCCAACATTTGTTATTTATTATTATTATTCATGACAAAACCGACCCATGTAATTTTTGAATAAACCGTATTTGGTACTTAAAGAGTCTGAATATTTGTTGTTATTACAACCTATCTAATAAATATAACAAAACACCGCATTTATTATGACGTATAATTAAAATTAAATAGACCTTGAATTATCTTGAATTTTCTTCTCATGTGATTCACAGTTATTTATTTTACATTCAAGAATATGGAGAGTACCTCTTAACGAGTATATTTTTTGTACCGTTCATTTTTTAACTACATCGGTTGTAAACAAATCAAAATCGAATTTCTTGTTAGTCTTCGTTTTGGTTCGACCTCGTTTGTTGTTATAAGCAAAAAAAACCTGCAATCAAATTGAATCGTAACGATGTTAACTGAAAAGGCATTAATTAATCTATGGTTCAAAGTTAAAAAAACCATAGGGAAGAACGGAAGGCACAAAGAAACAATAATATAATGGTAGCTTTAAGTTAGGTTTAAAAGGTGCGTAGGCGAAATTTGGTTTTAAATAATTAAGTCAGTTAAGGTTTTGAATAATATTCTAACTGGACCGCAGATGCATAAAATATTTATGAATTTATTACGCTCTAAATATGATTTATCTGAGTGTTTCTACTTCGTAAACTGGAACTAAAGTATCAACCGTATTAATAAAACATGTAATCAGTGAAATTCACATGTGTCACAGCTATTTTACTCGAGAACTATCGGAGCTACATCGCTAAAATTTCGTAAGTATGTATCCCAGCAAAAACATTTTCATGTAAAATGTTGCCAAGACGAGGCCATATGGCTCGCACTGTCGAAAAATTATCAGATCTCATATAAAGAGCCAAGCTTTTAACTCTGCACACCCTAACTCTACAAGCCCTCACTTCACAAACTCTACACCTTATTCAAAATATGTGGCTTAACCGTTTCGCTACCGTTACATGGGCGTTAGGTGAAAAAATTATTCACTGTGCAATGTGCATTACTTTTCTGTTATAATATAGTTCTTGTAGCAACGATACGGCCAAGCTACATATTTTAAATAAGGTGAAGAGTTTGTAAAGTTAGGGCTTGTAGAGTTAGGGTGTGTAGAACACTTATACAAACTTCCATTCTCTAGTTTAAGGGGTTGGGGGGTAAAAGTTCCAAGTTTTTGATTTTTTTTGTTGTTTATGTATTAATACTACCTTTAGCTTTCTAGGACTTCAGGAAGTACCCTAAGAATTTTGATGATCATCAGTGAGTCAGTGACGAAATCGAAGTTTTTTAGATATCAATAAAATCTAAAGTGCTAGAACTATGCAATTGAAACTTTATATCTTTAATAAGTCTACTATTGACATCATATTCCAAATTTTTTTTTTAACTGGTATAGTCCAAACGTAAGTTATGAGGGTTGAAAAAACCGACGAAGCGCTTCGAGAAAAGGTAGTTAGTGTCCTTGCAAAGCGAAGCGCTTTGCTCGTCTTGGTGGGAGCACTAACGTGCCCCAGATCTCATGTAAACCACTAGACGATTAAGCAGGCCAATTACAAAAATAAAAAAATAAAATAAGCACTGCATACATGTAACTGACGAGAGGTCTTTAAAATGTCCACAAATATAATGTTAAAAATCTCCAGACATCAAAACAATTTTCATCTGATATGATAGCAGATGGCTAAAGGTCGATCTTACCCTGGATTTCAGAATATTTTACAAAGTCTAAACCTAAACATAACATAAGAAAGAACTTGACCTAAATAATAATATCTTTGAAATCTTTAAAATAGCACTTTTTAATATTGTTAAAACTTTTCTTGTACTCGTAGTTACTCTGGCGAACAAAATGTAAATAGTATAATTAAGATCCGCAAATTGTTGTCCCAGAGGATAGGCTACGTTAGCCAATTAACTTTTTGTTTACGACATCTGGAAAATACTGTCAAGGATCTGTAAGCTATGTCCACATTGAATTCTCAACCTAGTTTTATTCGTATTTATCAATGAGAAATATCTATAGACACGTGTATCTTTTGTAAATCAAGATTCATTTAATATATCATCATCAGCATTATCGAAATGGAGTGCAAATGATATGGCACGTACCTTTTTTATTTATTATTAAACGACAAAGTTTATTTTAGAAAGGCATGAGTGTACGTATTATTTATTATCAAACTAGCGACTTACACTCGCTTCGTTCGGGTACGTTCCTAGGTGCCTAACGAGATCCGATGAAGTACATAAGTAAACGGTCATCCCAAATTCAATTAGTGTTGTTATAATTTTTTATAGTAAAGACATTTTAAATAAAACTATCTTTTCGGATTATTTCGCGGATTTATTTTGATTTTTGGTTTCTGACGTTTCGAATGCTTTACAGCAATCATGGTCCCAGAAGAGACTTCCGTCAAAAGATATTTTTATTTAAAATGTCAAATATTCGCGTAAATCTAAGAAAGTATTAAATAAAGTCATTTTTACAAAAAATAGCTTATAACTATTCCGCGGTAATATATGTAGCTTCTTGTAAGTGAAAGAATTTTCAGAATCACATCAGTAGTTTCAGAGATTACCCTCAACATACAAACCTACAACATTTACCTCTTCTTAATATTAAGTGTAGACAAGTATGGTAGTAAACATTTCATAGAATATACCCAAATATTACATATACATACGTACGTTCAAAGTATTATGTATTCATCTGCTTTTTGTATACAAAGCTTAAGTTGTCACGGAACATGAATGGGGTTGGAAGGTATAGGCACCTACGTCCTATATATACCTATCTTACATCTTAAAGTTCTGAGACGTGACACGATAAGACTTGAGAGAACGTCTTTGGTCCCTTTCCCTTAAACAGCCTTTATAATAATCATATGCGAGCTACTTGTGTTTGTAAGATGTCGTTTGAAAACAAAAATTATTCAGATGCCTGCTACATTCACTAAAACTCATCTTCATAAGTGTTTTCGAGTTAACTTTTTAAATTAATTAATAATTCGTTAGTCACCCAGTTGCTTAATCACTTACTTTATTAATTGCTCCACACTTTTTTTAATTGCTTCTATATATAAACGAAAGTAACTTACTTGGAGTAGACTCTGACGATAGCGAGTCTCTTCGGCATGTTAATTTAGAGAAAACACAGCAAAACATTTTCGATAAATTTAAACTAGCAAGTCCATTAACAATATACACGATAACTGAGTGGTCGAGGTCTAATAGATATGATTCATTCAATCAATACACCACCCATGTAACAGTTTAAATAAGGCACGCACCGTTTATGGACACCGATTTGACGTCGAATGTTAAAACAATGTTTTGTTGATTCCACAGGCATATTTTCTTTGCTATATAGTTCAAATTTGGATAAAATTCACATGAAATCGTGACAAAAAAAAACAAAATAACGCCCTACGTTTTTATAGTTTTTTAACCGACTTCCAAAAAGGAGGAGGTTCTCAATTTGTGGGAAACTTTTTTTATGTATGTTCACCGATTACTCGAAGATGCCTGAACCGATTTGGTTTTTTTTTGCTTCGGAAGGTATACTTCCCAGGTGGTCCCATTTAAATTTTATAAAAAGCGGTCGAGCAGTTTAAAAAAAATTAACAATAAATCATAGAAATAATTTATTTAACTTCACGTTTAATTATTTCATGCTTTTAGTTATGTGACGTTTGTCTGAAAATTTAATTGGAGGCAATTCTGTTCGCCAAACACTTTTGAAGGCGCTGGTTCAAACAAACACCAACGTGCCAATTTTGTTCATTGATCATGAAGTTAGAAGAAATTTGGAGAGGTTATCGAAAAATATTTATTTTCAAAATATTTTGAGCATTTCTTCTTTCCATCTTCCATCTTTCATATATATAATTCTGTTTAAGCTACTTTTGACATTTTTTTACTAATCGAGCGATAATTATATGTATTTAATGTTAAGTTAGCTTTTTACAAATAAGAATCCCTGTATGTGTATAAGGATTTTGCTCCTCATTTGTGCCAGTCGCATCAGGCGTTCCTCAAGGCTCGCATCTCGGGCCTCTGCTTTTTAATATCTTCATTAATAAAATTCATTTAATATTTAAACATTCTGAAATTTTGTTATACGCTGACGACATGAAGATCTTAAGGACTGTCAATAAAAATGACGATTGTCAATTATTACAAAGTGATCTTGATAGGTTGTGCCAATTTTGTAATAGTAATGGTCTTATTCTTAATATTAAAAAATGTAATGTCATAAGTTTTTCACGCAAGACCAATATTGTCAAATACGATTACACCTTGAATAATAATTCAATTAAACGTGTTACTGAGGTGAGAGATTTGGGTGTATATCTTGATCATAAACTTACTTTTTCTAGCCATATAGACCACATTGTTGGTAAGGCACATCGCATGCTAGGCTTTATACTCAGAATAGGAAAAGATTTTCGTAATAATTCTACTTTAATTGTTCTATATAATGCTTATGTCCGTTCTATACTTGAATATGCTTCTTCCGTTTGGAATCCACAGTACAGTAAATATATAAATAGAATTGAAAACATCCAGATTAAATTTAATAAGCATTTATTATATAGATCAAAAAACAATAATCAGGAATTTCCTAATTTAGTCTCCCTATTGGATCGCCGACGCCTAAAGGATGAACTTCTTCTATTTAAAATTATCAGAAATCATGTGCATTCACCATTTCTTTTAAGTAATATTTGTTTAAGATGTCCTCGACCGCAATCACGTAGTTTGTCATTATTTTATCTACCTAGAATAACAACTAATTATGCACGTAATAGCTTTATATACCGTTCTTGCAGATTGCATAATGAAATATTTAATGACATAGATTTATTTTCCCTTTCTTTAAATAAGTTCAAAATTTTAACCAGAAGTGTCTGTTCGTGATTTCCCCGTTTTTTTTTTTTTTTTTGTTATATACTTTAATTTTAAATTTTAATAAGCTAACATATACCTACCTTCAGAATGTGTAAACGGTGAAGACTTAATTGGTGTATGTATTTTTTTTTTATTTCTTTTGTTTATAATATGTAACATAATACTGTTTGTCTTCCAAATAAATAAATAAATAAATAAATAAATAAATAAATAAATAAATAAATAAATAAATAAATAAATAAATAAAAATGTACGTAAATAATCTAAATATTCAGGTAAGATAATAATAATTATATAAAACGTAACAAAACAATACTAATTACGATGAAATGAACAGTGCGCTGTAGTATAGTATAGGTAATTTTACTGATTATCATTAATCTGATTATCATTAATCAGGGTACTAATATATGCTGGAAATAAAAAAGATGTTATCAATCTTCTAAATACAGTATTTATTGCGCTTTTAAATGATAGAGTCATTTATTTAGGCTATTTTCCAGTTTTTTGGCAATAACAGTTTAAATAAAGTCTCTCAGTCTCTCCCGTGACCATGATTGCTGTAAAGTATTCGAAACGCCGAAAACCAAAATTCCAAATAAATCCGCGAAATAATCCGAAAAGATAGTTTTATTCAAAAATAATGTATTATAGCAATAACAGGATTCAGGTATTCACCCTCTTCTATCATCTTTTGCGAGTAGAATGAGCTGTGCTGTTTTCGCTTTTAAGAAAGTTAGACAGCTAACAAAAGTCGATAATGCTCGTCTTCTTTTTTTTCTTTTATTTCCACAGCATCTCGTATAACGTGAATTTGCAATTTGTATCATGAGAATTAAAGATAACTAGAAGATACTTTTTCTAAATATTGGTTTTCTTACAGTGTCATCGCATTATGTTCTTAATGTATTACTATAATAATTGTAATACTTTGTCGGATCCATATATATTCCCTGTTTCTTGAAAAACTGTACCAAAAAAAAAACAAAGTAAATATTAGAAATATATAAGGAAAAACTTATAACGCCAAGCTTTCATCTTCAAAGGGTGAAAAGGTCATATACGCAATACGCATGTACTCGTACATTATGTAATATTAGTGAATATTAAAAAGTTGTATTTGTGCAATTTAAAAGCTTAAATTAAAACATATACTATTCGATAAAACATATTATTTCACCGCGGAACAAATTTTTAACTTACTTTACCTTGATACCTTTTCAAGTAAAAGAAAGAGTTTTGAGTTTTCCGTTGACCGTTCTCATCAAAATTGCCTTCTGAGTTGGTAGCAGCTTCCTCATAGACTTACAATGCTTAATTACATTTAATTTAAATGTGAAAATTGACGATTGGAAAGTGCTTATAAAATCTCCTTTATTTATACTTAACATTATAAAGAGGCAGAGTTTGTTTGTTTGAACGCGCTAATCTCAGAAACTAAAAATACGATTTGAAAAATTCTTTTTGCATTAGATAGCCCGTTTATTGAGGAATGCTTTAAACTATATGCTATATGAATGCTACTACCCAACGGAGCAAAACAGTCATCATAAATGTCAACAACTCGGGCAGACTTCCATACATTATTACTAATAGCATAAAGCCAAAGACTTTATCCTATTAGTAATAATGTATAGTATGGAATTATATTTTATATGGTTTTTTTGTAGTTTTAGCGCGAGCGAAGCCGCGAGCTCTGCTAGTAAATTATATTTTTATTTGAATTTAATAATCTGTATACATGAGTATATAATGAAAACTACTATTCATTTGTCACGCCTTCACGTAAAATCTACTGAACGTATCGGTATGGGACTTTGACCAATATACGCGAATCGTATGTAGATAGATTACGCTATTTATTTTTTGAAATCAATACACCATGTTTTTTCATTTGCTTTCATAAATATTTTTTCCTCAGTATATATATTTACGAAACGTTAAGTGTAAAGTCTTGTTCTTAATAAAAACAAAATATTTTACTTTTTTTTTAATTTAACTTAAATATTTAATTTATAAACGAAAAATCTTAATATATATACATACATCAGGGTCTCTGAATACTAAAAGAAACATTTACTTACGCCCAGCAAAGCGGACGGGTGAGTAGTGCACTAATATTTGCAAAAGCCTAAACAACCATATTCCCAGGGGTATTTTTTTGAAATGGATAAAATAAATCAAGCCAATCAAATTATTTTCGGTGGGTTACTTTATTTCGACCGCTACTAACTTATCTATACATATAATAAAATTGTAACTAAGCCAAATCTGTACATTAAATATTTTTTGGAAAATCTTATTGAAATAGACATTATTATCTATACAGAGGCCAAATCTATAGTTTTTAATATTTTTGTCTGTCTGTCTGTCTATCTGTCTGTTACCGCATCACGGGAAAATCAGTGAAGGAATTTTGATGAATTTTGGTATGATGATAACTGGTTACTATTACTATAGGATACTTTTTATTGCGGGAAAATATCTCATCTCTGAGAAATCTTTACGAAACGCTAAAACGCAAACGGACGAACCCGAGCGAAGCGAGGGTGAGTCGCTAGTAATTTTTAAAACTATTGTTGTTACTATTACTGTTACGAAATACTTTGTGCTAATATATTGTATGTTATACTAATATATTGTTGCAGTCATGGCTAAACCGTAGGCGTGCCAAAATATTGGACTCGCGAATTTGTATTCGGCTTTTCTTTGAAGTAGGTCCAACACATTTTATTTTACTAGGGCTCATACAAATTTCATTTTACAAAACAAACAGTATAAAGTATAACAAGTTAAAAGGTAAACACTTTCCTGTTAAATAAAACCCTTTCACTTTCAACAATACAAAAATGTGTTACGCCAGTTTAATACTGGGTTTTGATTTTCAAAAATTTAAATTTATTAAGTGTCACATATTAATATTATTTTTAAGTATTATTATAGTGAAAAAGGAGCCATTATAGTTTGTGTCTCTGTCATCAGTGCCGGATTCAACCTTACCGCCGCCCCTAGGCATAGTAAAAAATGCCGCCCAATTATCGAAATTTTGCATAAAATGGGTAAGGTTTTGATAAATATTTTTTTTTTCATTTTAATAATTTTTTTGGAAAATGCAAAAACATAATTAATTAATGATTTCATTTTTCGAAAAAGGTACTAGTAATTTTTTTTAATTATTCATTTTTTGGAAAATAAAAAGAGTTTTTTGCCGCCACTTAAAATTTGCCGCCCTGGGCACTAGCCCCTAGTGCCCTTAGTGTAAATAAAGCACTGTCTGTCATCTTCAACTTCTTGCGAGTTACTGAACACTCACACTAATATATATGTACATGAAGTCCTCTAGACGGATTTCGGCCACGGCGGCCAATCTCACTGAGACTAACCAACTACGCAAGAGATATTATAATCCACAAGTGTAAGCACAGATTCCAGTGCACTCTTTATTAGGCGCATATATCGGGCGCAGGACCAATGGCTTTCCGTGCTCTATGAAATACGGGGGTGAAACATCGCCGACTTCCCAATTCCGAATGTTACCGGGACGTTCTTAACCGAAAGCTCAACAACTAAACTTCGAAAACTCAATAAATCCCGACCCGGAACTCTAACTTGGGACCTTCAGATGTGCATCAGTACATGCTAGCCACTACACCGCTGAGGCAGTATGTGCAATGCAAAACATACATAGATACAAACTAATGCTCTAATGCTCAATCAACTAAATATTTTCCTTAGTAATCTACTTTCTTTCTAATTTCAGTAGAAGAATTTGGTAAATATCTGAAAAAGAACAAAAAGTCCACGGCTTTTAAAGTGATATGAATTGAATGCTCTACCTTTATTCCAATATGCAATTCACAATTTAACTTGTCATGTGTAAAACCAATGATAATGGACTTTACAAATGATTTATGTTTTAAGCGCTACATTATGGGCACGGTAAGTCAGTGTGTACTTATTATATATATGTACCTAGTTGACTGTACAGGAAATAAATTGTTTATTAATCTTTTGACAACTGCCTCGGTGGTGTAGTGGCTAGCATGTACGGCTGCACACCCGGAGGTCCTGGGTTCGAGTCCCGGGTCGGACCAAGTTTAGTTATTGAGTCTTCCTGTATAGT
The DNA here is from genome assembly GCA_921882275.1 of Brenthis ino. NCBI lineage: Eukaryota > Metazoa > Arthropoda > Insecta > Lepidoptera > Nymphalidae > Brenthis > Brenthis ino. The sequence continues at coordinate 21,955,258 of OV170225.1, read as the reverse complement.
AAGTCTCAGTAACAGCCCGGAGTTGGGAAGTTGGCGGTGTTTCACCCCCGTGCCTCGGAGAGCACGTAAAGCCGTCGGTCCTGCGCCTTAACTCTCACCGGTCGTGTCGAGTGGTCGTCCCACCGGAGTATGAGAGTGATAGGAATAGAGAGTGCACTTGTGTCTGCGCGTACACTTAAGCACTATAATATCTCCTGCGCAGTTGGCTAATCTCATTGAGATTGGCCGCCGTGGCCGGAATCGGCTAGGAGAACATCATCATCATCATCATCATCATTAATCTTTTATATGAATCTATAATGTATAGTTGGTATGTTTGTTTGTCCTTCCTTCACGCAGTAACAGAAAACCAGATCAACGAGATTTTTGCATAGATATACTCGTAGTACAAAAGTATGAGCGCTGTAGGGTCAACTTCTACATACTATTTATTTCTCGCCAGACATCGATTGCTTCCCATAGGATATTAGTCTGTACAGATAAATAAAATTGCAGTGTCTGTTTGTAATGTCAAAATAACAGCGTTTGACTAAATGCATATGAAATTATATACGGTACTTATAAGAAAAACACATTTTTTTAAAAAAATGTCTGCCTGTCTGTATGTCTATGTGTCTGTTTATTCCGGGTAATCTCTGAAACGGCTGGACTGATTTTGACGGGATTTTCACTGGAAGATAGCTGATGTTATAGGGAGTAACTTAGGCTACTTTTATCTTAGAAAAAGAATTAGGGTTCCGTTCAAAAAAATTAAAACGTACCTAGAGACGAACACGGGCGAAGGGAGGGTGAGTCGCCAGTATTAAATAAATTTTGCAATCTATTTATCCCATTATATTATATAACTATAAATTTTACTGCGAAAGAATAGAACATAGGTTACTTTTTATCCCGTAAATATAGATTTGTTGTTGTTTTTCACCAATTTTTACCTTCAATATTTTTGAAAATAATATCGAAAATAAATGTTATATTACGAAAAGGTTTTAATTTTTTTTCTATAAATGGTTAAATGTACAAGGCAAAAGTCCTCATAACTTAAGTATAATATACTTAAAGAGTATGAAGCAAAGAAGCCTATTTTTTTGGTTTTATCAGAAGAAAATTTTGAATTTTTTTACATAATATTAGATCAACAATATGGCGATTAAGCTAAGAAAATTTTATGAATTAAAATATATTTCTTTGACTTATACTCGTTTAATACATATTTTTGCTTGTCAATAACAACAATAGGTAGTTTTATACTACCGTAAGGTTGACCATTGAAAAATTTTGCCTATTTGATTACATTGATACTGTTCTTTTGTTCATATTTAATATTCATTTGCTGATATGCTATACAAATAGAGGATAGACACCAGGAAGCTTTCTGCGAATATGATATCGGTAAAATTATAAAGCGGGAAATGCCTTAAGTAAAATTAGGTAGGTACCTTTTTCCCGAACGAAAACAGCATTTAGAGTTCTGTTTTGAGCCTTATCACTCTGTCCACGCAATAAATGCCATTATATATAGAAATATTTCATATTCAACTTTTTTATTTTTCTAGTAACGTTAAAAAGCTCTAAGTAGTACATGATATATCAACAACAATCAGAACATAGAAGTCGAATAATATGCATTTGTATATTATAATGCTGAAGGATATTTTCGCTATATTGATTTACAATATTTATTATTTAAATTAATAACATTTTACTTTTTAATCAGCGAAATCTATTAGGTATAAATCTAATAGGTATTGCAATATTTAAATACTGCCCAGTTGTCTTTCATTGATGCTGCATATATATAACTGGTCTCTGGATCGTTTTGTACATACTCGTATATTTTTACAACACAAATATTTAAACGATATCTGTGTTATACCAAACAGAATAATACACTTTGTTATGAGTTTTGCAAAACTTTATTGAAAGAAGCGTCAAATAAAGCGAAACTTTTGTAATAAATCTGTGAAAGTAATAGCCATATGTAATCTATCGGCTATTTCGTTGAATGTTCTATGAAAATGAGTGTTAAAATATATATATAACTAGCTGTACCCGCGGCTTCGCCCGCGATCAAACTACTAAAAAAAACAAACCCTTTGTCACACCGACAGCAGCGCCACCTACCGTGTACAATTGTGAATCTAAACCATTCCCAGATCCCCTTGAACACACACAAAAAATTTCATCAAAATCGGTCCAGTCGTTTGAGAGAAGTTCAGTGACATACACACTCACAGAAGAATTATATATATAAAGATTATTATTATTATGCATTATTTTTAAGTGAAATATGAAAAATAGTTAAGAATATTACTATAAAATGTAGTAAATCTTACAGTATACACATGTAAATAGTGTATTATTATAACAAAAAAAAAGGAATTGTATTTTTTTTTAAATAACCTGCGGCGGTTTCTGGCGGTCGATGTCGCTGTCTGCCATTCCACCAGCAACCACAACACGGCATTATTTACAATTTTTCGCACCTCATATGTATTATTTTACTATCAAATTCACGCGAGAACTTCCACTTTTTGCGAAACAAACGCATCGTTTTTTGATAACTATAAATAATAATATTTACTAATAGCACACGCCTAATGCTTTTTTTTACCTTTTACCAAATACAAAATCATTATTTAATATCATTACAGTTTTACTACCCGTTACGTAGCTAATATAATTGAAGTGTAGTGATAACATTGTCAAGTTTCAGCGAGGCACGCCCGGCACCGACCGCGCTCTGCGTTCAACTGCGTCGCCCAAAGAAGGTTTCACCTTTTCAATATCCTCTTTCGGAAAAGCACAAAATTGCTGATTTCCTAAGTGAGGCTTATGCCTCAGTTTAAAAATTATAAGAAGCCGCTACGATGTTGCAAATTGGCACGTTAACAAGAAAGAACACAAAATAATAAAATTATGTTAATGCTTTGTAGCTACGCTTCTTCAGTTAGTATTATAATTGCTTCATTCTCTCGCTTCCTTACCCCGTATTGATGATTGACTTTGAAAGTTTTAATTGAACCAGACTTATGATTGGAATTAAGTTATTATTTGTTTGTCATTTATTTTCATAAACCCTTTATTTAAAAAATATCATAATGATAAAATTATAATGTATTCATTGGGCGTTGTGTATAATACTTATTCAAAATCTATCAACAACATATTTTCTCCCAGTAGATGTATTTAAATAACAAACCCTACAAAACAAATATTTTGCGAATAGGAATAGCCCGCCCGCCCTTACTTTCCTTAGTTGAAGGACATTTTGCTCGTTAAACTATAGTTGTGAACCAGTTAGTGTTTACTTTGCCACAATAAAAATCGATTAATCATGTCGATTTACGCATATTTAAAACTAGCAGCTCACCCTCACCCCAAAAACAAAAACAAATCTATCCCTTGGGGACCGTATATTATGGGATAAAAAGCCAAATTTCATCCAGATCCGTTCAGCCGTTCTAGCGTGAAAGAGTAACAAACATACATCCATACATTCTTACAAACTTTCGCGTTTATAACATTAGTAGAATGATACATATAAACATGTGTTTCAAATGTTTAGTTTGCAAATACTTGGAAATATGCATTTATAAACATAAAAAAGCTGACTCACCGGTAGCGGATCCTGCGTTGACTAGAGGTTTATTCATAGTGCTCGATTGTTTTTTCTCGGAGGGTTCATCTAGGGATTTGTTAGAGCGTGTTTGAAGCGATGCCTTTGTGAACGGAGTAGGCGACGTGGGCAAAGATAAAGGCGATGATAGTCTAAGAGGTGTCGTTGGTGTACCGAAGCTAGAGGGCAAGGAATGTTTGGACTCTGAATTCACAAAAGAGGTTGTATCTGGTATAGCGGCATTATCAGAGGCATCCGTGCACAGGACAGTTGGTAAGGATATTTTAAGAGAATTACTTCGTGACGACGACTCTTCGTCTTGCAGCGTATCGGACATAACGATCTGAAAAGAAAAACGAGTTGAATTAATCACTGCGTATCTCATTCGTGAATGTGGGTTTTATTTTTATAAATTAAAGAGATATTTCTTTTTACTTAATGATAATATAATACCTTTTTATAAGGAATCAGAATTGGGGTGTGCACATTTGTTATATTTACAACTAAAATTTTATAATTTAAAAGCATATTATATTAAACACACAATCATTTAATGTAAAGGATTTAATTTTATCCTTGACGTGTGTAGATTAAGCAAAAATTTTCCATACTGAAATGAGAGAGCTAACACATTCAGGTGAGTCCCCGGTTTATTTGTACAATATTTTCTACTGCTGATAAAATATTATTTTCAGTTGCTATGGTAGAGTTAAAAAAACATGTTAAAAAATAAGGCACAAATATGTGACCATATTTAGAATGGACAGGGTGCATCCTTCGATTTTAATCTTTGATGATCCATTAAATCTACGTCAGAAAGGTGAAAGAGATGAACTACATAAATTTAAATATACATTGAAAAATTGAGACTAACAGCCAGCCACGACTACGCCTGGTTTTTTTTCTGACACTCTTTTTAGGTTTATTGGATATTAGTAATGGATATGACCTACACAATTTTGTGTTATATTACGGGAGTATTTTAGAAGTAGGTCAGGTAGGCCAAGTAAAATTCGGTGTATCGGCACCCAGTTTTTATTATTTGTATCGCCTCAAACAACATTACGAAAAGGAATGACATATTGCATTAATTCATAAAACAATACAATGCTTTTCCCGCCCTTTTTCGACTTAAGAAAAATCAAATAAGTATTATATCATCAGAATGACAACTTACAGAGTCAAATGATTATTTTACGATATAAATCCTATTTTTATATTATTAGTAATTAATATTAATATTAGTGTAACAGTAAATACAAATTTTGCTACTTCTTCTTACTATTTTTATAGTTGAATTTATAAAAAATGCACTTAATGTTTCTTGAATAAAAATACTTTACCAAAAGTCCAAAATCAATTCAAACCAAGAACTATAATATAAATATAGTGTGGATCGGTCCTTAAAAGATCACTTGTGCGCGGGTGGAAGAAAGAGTTCAAATGTAGGTACTTTTTTGTTACGTAACTTAAAGACTTTTGTCAACAACAACACTGGGCATACCCTTATAAAAAGCTTACCTTTATAAAAAGTAGCCAGAATTTTTAATATCTCTGACATCTAACTTTTCTTGACAATATAACGATTTTTTTATATTACAAATCTAGCCTACTCGTAATACTACATTTTTTTAAAAAATAGTAGGGAGGTATCAAATAATAATCAATTCGAGAAATTCATTTAAACTTTGAACACAGTTTGATGATATAAAGTCTAATCATTATGATTGAGGATATTATTAAAAAAACGGTACAAGGCCGTATGACGTCTTTAGTATTATATAATAAAACAAATTACAAATAATACACACATTCGATGATAAATCCTGTTTGATAGTCCCCCAATAATAACTGCCTTTAAATATTTAAATTTTAAACTAGAGCTGATGTTATTTAGTAGTTTGTATGCTACCATTTTTGTTGTTTACAATGTAGATTGATGTAGGGTTTATCATTTAAAAGTCTGCTACTACTTACGAGTTACGACTTACGAGGCGGAGACACAGTGGTACAGGCTGTAAGTGTGAGTGCGAGTGTTGGCGTCAGACGTCAACATTATGACGTTGGCTATCGCACGGATTCTTTGTAAGGCAGAGCGAGATAGCTAATATTTGAAAACTCGCGCTCCATATTGTGATTTCACAACTGAGTCGAGTATCTTCCGAGGACGGAACGGTTGTGTTGATATGTAATCCTATGATTCATGTGATAAAATACGCGATAAAAAGTAAATTACAAGTATAAATACTATATATACTTTGATTCATTTTAAACCGCATTTTGAATAGTGAAAATGGATACAACAGAGATAAAAGACCGGCCGATACCGTTTAAAATACACGTGTTAAGTGCAATAAGAACATTTTTAGATGTGATCACCAGTATTTTTTTCATGTTAATTTACGGAAATAAAGGAAAGACTATACCACCGATAAAGGATGATATTCTCAAGCAACCAGCTATAGAGGTCGCAAGGAAAATAAGAACCAAACAGGTTTGTTTATGCGTATATTTCTCATGATTATTTAATTTTGTTATAGCTTAGTCAAATTGATGTCGTGCGTTATGGTACGTACATAATAGGATAAGTAATGGAAAAGTTTTTACATTTTTCCTCCTTATTTATAAGTTGTCTATAAGTGTGTTTTTTGTAAGTTGTTTTTTATACTGGAAACAGACATTACGTTATCAATTCATCTATTGTCAAGGCATCCGGTAGCGCATTCGTGAGCAATGTTACAGCGATGTTTATTTAAGTACAATTTGGTTTAATTTTATTCATCCTTATCTTATCGCTTATAGTTTGTGAGAGATTAAACTATATTTCTATTTACAAACAACTTTTTAAATCAAATCAATCCATAGACTCATTAAAAAATAGTCATAAAAGAAAAACGAAATTGAATTCATTTAGTAGGTAGGTTCTTAAAATACTATTTTCATGTTAAATTCCCACAAGGAATACATATTATTACAATAAGTGGATAATGTAAAACTAGGTCAATAATAACAGCTCCAACCGTACCATGAGTTAAGCATTATTTGTTTTATAGATTTATTTCATTTTATATTATTTCATTTAAATTGGATTTCTTAGGATGTATTCAATATATACCTACTTAATTAGTACTTTTTGTCATAATATTATAGATACTTTAACTACACTTAATTGGAAATTTGACGGCGCTATTATTGAGTTTGCTTACATTAAAATATTAATTTTATTTTATTTTCAATGTAAAATCATATATCAATAGTAATTGCAAAATCGTGCTGTTAATAAAAAAATACATACATATGGCCCTAAAAAGTTAAAAAAAACGTGTATGTCTTTTAATCGGAGATTTTATACGAGAGATAACAAATTTTAAAACATTTATTGTTATAGACTTCTAACCGACTTTAAAAAAGAGTGTGAATTTCGGATGTATATTTTTCTTTTTATATAAGGCGAGTATATTTCTCCAATTCTGATTCGAGTTTAGTAATATTTAGGCTTTATATATCTTAATTTTGTCTCATATGTTTCAAGAAAAAAAAAACATTTAAATATAAACATTCTTCGGGCATCATGAAAGAAAGAGTGGGCTTTAATTTCGCCTAACTAAATGTTTACGTTGACTGATTTCTGTTGCGAAAGGGAAAAAGGGATCCCTTTATTTTCTCCATTTCCGTCGTCAGTCATTAATATATCAAACCCATTTTATTCGAAGATTAGATGTATCATATAAACGAAAAATTAAATAAAAAAACGCGTGTGTGTACTTATGTACACACGTAAGAAGTTATACTTCTTTTGTGTAACAGAACAAAAATAGCTAAAGATTTCATACCGTATGTCACAACTCGCTGTTTGTAAAAGGAATTATAAATTAATAAAAATAATTAAATAAGGCGTGTTAGGCGTATTACAATCATATATTTATAAAATATAATTTAAGAAAAGAATATAATGGTATATATCATTTGTCAGACAATAACAAGGGCAACAAACAGTTATCAGCTAACTTCATCATGTCGCTTTTTGGCTGTCGGTGTGCGCGTTCATAGTAAAAATTTTACTCTTATCATTTTTTTTCAAATGTCCCAAAAGAAGTATAACTTCAATAAGATTGGAACTTATTGATTAGCATTGTTTTTTAAACAGCATAATAACACAATATATTTGAGAAACATCCTCCTTTTAAAAAATACATTTTTTAAATTAATTTACATGTTACAGTTACAGTGCTTCGAATTTCAAAACCTTCGGTATGCGAGTCAGGCTCGAGTTTGTCCGATTATTTACTTCAAATAAATATTCTGTATTATAAAACACGTCTACTTAAAATGACCGAAAGCGAAAAATAACTGAAATATGCCCGAAAATGCTCTTTGGACCATTTTCTAAGCAGGCCATTTTTTTTAATATTTTTTGAACTGAATACCTTTTAACACCTCCAGGTAAATTTCTAAGAAATTAATTAAAATACTAAGAAATCTATTGTTAACTGACACATCGACGTGTCCGCGGTCGTGGAGAGACTAATGAACGTTGAATTTAATATGCCAAACTTGAAATTTACCAATAAGCAAATAGATAAGTTATTCTCAATTGCAAAGTTTCATCGATAATTCATATTTAAACCTACCCACTGTTTGATAAAAAGTTTTATACAATTTTCTAAAATACTTCACCGTGAATAATCAGATTTGTAGAATTAGGTTACAGTTCGAGGCAATTTTATAAAACGACTTTCTGTATCTCTATTTTGAATTTTCTTTCTAAATGAACATTAATTAACTCGGCAGGTTAAAATGGCTTATTTTGTCGAGTGAATTTTTAAAGGTCAGCATTAAATACTGTTTTAAATGCAAATTGTCTTTTTTCGGGACATACGGCAAAATAACTTATATTTTACTTTGTAACAACATATTATTATCCAGACAGCTTGATTTTAATGTTTTTTAACCCCCGACGCAAAAAGAGGGGTGTTATAAGTTTGACGTCTATGTCTGTCTGTGTGTGTGTCTGTCTGTGGCATCGTAGCTCTCAAACGGGTGGACCGATTTCCATGCGGTCTTTTTCTTTTGAAAACCAGTTTCCTTGCGGTGGTTCTTAGCTATGTTTGGGTAATATCGGTCCAGCAGTGTAAGAGTATCAGCTCTTTCTAAAATGATGTAAGGCATTTTGGCGTATGATTACTCGATTAAGTGCTTCACGCGTGCCAATGTAATCGTTAAATTACAATTAATTTGTGTAGGGTTTTTTTTAATGTTTAATTTTGAAAAAAGCAAGCCGATTTTAAGGCACTAAAAAGTAAGAAATGAAAGAACTGAAGGGCCATTTACAGTACCGACATTTCGAACAATCAGATATTTTATGAGTTAGTGCCTACTGCCTACTATCGCGTGTTACGTTTGTAATTATTAATAAAATAATCAAATTCGAACGTGACTTAATATACAACGTAAAATACATGCTACGAAATAATAACACTTTAATCCATCCATTGTTTATAACTTGTTTCCATCGTTATTTACATAAATATTACATACAAACATGATATAGCAACCAGTTATGACGTATTAAATAGTATTTATAGTTGTACTAATAGTTACATAAGCAGGAACGTTTTCAAAAACCGGTTAAATCCGCAGGACGCGACCGCGCTCAACGTGCAACAACTAAACTAAGCCACGCTCACCTGGTGAATGAAACTATTCGTAAGTTTGTACTGGATATCCCAGAAAAATAACGGTTAACGGTTTGTTCCTGGTCAAAAACGTTTTATATAGCGTTCTGTTCAAACGAAACCAATAGAAATCGTTTTTTAGATGCTTAAGACGAAACCGCTTCGAAAAATATACCGGTATCCGAGCCCTGTACATATGTTTATAGAGTTGTACTAATCCACAATAAAATTTAAAATTACCATGAATTATTTAAGTACCTCATTTAATTTTTTTAATAACTATTAATGTCAAGAAGCGAATAATTTAAGTTTAAAATATTTAGTAAAGCAAATGATACGAACCCGATCGTCTCAATATTTATATATTAATTTTATCAAATATCTTATTAAGTATTATATTCTAAAACCGTTTATGTTTAACTGTGGGACAGCAAAGTGTCTAGGTTTCATTTCCTGTACGTGTGTGTGTAGTGTGTACCTTCTTCTTCTCCCTCCCATTTCCCAATCACTTGGGGTCGGCGCAGTACATCTTCTGTACTACTGATATGATTTGCAAAAGTTTTACGACCGGCCGCCTGCCTGACGCCAACCCTCTTTGGGAATGTGTAGTGTGTATCTACATCTAAAAAATATTTTTTTTCCATCCAAACAGTCGTACTTGAGTTATTTTTAACTTTTGATTTTTCATATTTAGAAACCTTCACTTCTTTGTTTGTGTTACAAGTTATTTATTTATTATTTAATTGCTTACTTTTCAGATAAGCAGTGAAGATGTGGTACAAATATGTATACAGCGGATTAGAAACATTAATAGGCAGCTGAATTGCTTGGTGTATGACCGCTTTGAGTTGGCCCTGAAAGAGGCCAAGATGGCGGACAGACTAATTCTTAGTGGTTTGAAGACTGAGGATGAATTATTAAAGGAAAAACCCTTCTTGGGCGTTCCATTTACTACCAAGGATTGTATTGCTGTCGAAGGTAAAGCAAATATTTTAAATCAACTTTTTTCAATGTATTTAATTATTAGAATTGACCTACGTTTTAGCCTTGTTATTGATAGCAAGTTGTAGTAACTTAAAAGAGACGGTTATTACAAAACAACATTATTCTTATTTGTACCTATCTGTACTTTGTACTCTGTAATTTAGCTTGATCATAAGTTTAAACAGTACCTATTTAATATAAAGTTAATAGTAGGTATTTTATAATAAGTACGTTCTTATATATAGACGCAAATATCTGATATTTTATAAAACTATCTTTTCGGGGTAGACTCCCGTGTAATGACAGCAATCTGTGCTGTACAGGGTAAACCATTCGAAATGTTGGAAACCAAAAATCAAAAGAAATTCGCGAAAAAATCCAAAAAGGTAGTTCTAATTAGATACTTTATGTTGTGTAGGTAGTGAAAATAACAGTGTGCAGATTTTTGGAGTAATTCAATTTAAAATAGTTGTAAAGTTTCTACTGTTTATAATAAGAAACGGTCAACTCTGACTCGGAATTCTATAGCGCTACGAAAACTAGATTAAATGGAGTAGCATTCAGAGGTAAAGTAACAAACAGTCACTTAAATTTATATAAATACTTAGATGACTGGTATTTTGATATTAAAATGAAATGGTATGATTTTTATATTTCGTTCAAGTAAGTACCTAGCTTGTAATCTAGAAATCAATATTGTATTAGATATACATAAATAATCATATCTTTGCCCTCGAATTTTCATCAAAATTTACTGTCGCCACAAAAATTCGGTAAGGTAGATATTAAATGAAAAATTCATTATTGTACAGGGATGGTTTTTGCTAAGATACAATCCGTCAATGTACTTTGATTGTTCCCGCTTATTATATTTTAAAACCTGGGTGTCTTAGATAGCTAAAGAAAACAAATTTATTTAAAGAATTTATTAATACTTACACGAAAACTTAATACATAAAGAGTCATGTTAAATGGGCGTAACAGTTTTATCTTTGGGATTTAAAATGGCTTGTGGGATAGCTAATGGAAGTTTATATGAAACAAAATATGAAAATGGATTTTTGTTACAACTATGAATTATTAACACAATATACTTTTTACGGACTTCCAAAAAAGAGGATTATATTTTGTATGTATATTCGGCTAGTACTTATTTTATTTTGTATGTACATTCGTACATCGATAACTAAAGTCTGGATCAATTTGCGTGATTCTCTCTTTTACCTGACTGCGGCGAAGCCTAAAGGAGGGTTATGTGTTTGATCTGTATGTATGTGTGCATGTCCGATCCTATGTTCCCTCATAATTTCTAAACGGCTTAACCGATTTTGATGATTCATACGTCATTCGATTAATCTTGATAACACGAGTGTCATAGGCTATACGGTTATTAAAAGTCAAAATGGCGGATTCTAGGCTCCAATTTGTGTCTTAAAAAACCATTTTCGTCCGAATCAATTGAGCGGGATATCAAAATGGAGGTTTTTAAAAGGCGATTACAAAATTATATACAACTTATATATTTAAAAGTAATTTAGGATAAGAAATTATTAAATAAAACTATAAATCTCTAACTGACCAAAACTATAAAGTTGTAAATAAAAAACTATTTACGAAAATAAAAAAAACCCGGCTGTTACTACTAACCCGATTTCATTTTTATAGATATTAAAAGGGTATACTCGATGGTCCGAAAAAAATATGGTGTTGACCTGATAATCACATTCGGAGGTAGGCGACGGAACTCCTTAATGAAGTGGAGTAAATAGAGTTTGATTCAAAATATTTGAGTTTGGTAGATACTTTGTGAAAAATGTAGACTTACACCACCGACTAGGATACGTTCTAGAGGTGAATAACACAATTCTTATTGCTTAAAAGAAACGCCGGCAAAGTAACTTGATTTTCAGTTTTTATTATCTTGAGTCTAGACTAATATTAGAAAGCTTAATACATATATTTTGCTTGTTCTAATGCGCAAGACCACCTGCTACTAAACGCGCTAGATATGATCAAATGCGCCAATAATACATAGATAATTAATAAATACGCGAGCGGCGTCGAGGACTTAGCTTTAAGAATATTTAACCGCCAACAAGCATGTTCATGTGTTGATGGTTCTAGCGGAGGCAAGACACTCACAACACGTTTGTTTTGCGAAAGTGCAGGAACAAGTTAGATGATGTATGCAAGTGGCTTATAATAAAACAAACAAACTTTAGAGAGCTTTATAATCGTTCGAATCGTATAAGTTGCGTATCATTTTGGTAGCTGAATTTTTTACGTGTATTGGTAGCTTAACAGCTTACTAATATAAATAGTAATTATGTAAGGTATTTTTGGTTGATCCTGATCTACTATGAATTTTTAAAACAAATATCAATATATTTTAAATAACTGGAACTGTTATGAATCAACTTACAGGTCTTCATCAGACCGCTGGAGTAGTATTACGCAAAAATAGCATAGCAGACAAAGACGCTGAGGTGATTAAATTATTGAGAGACAAGGGCGCCATCATTCTCGGTTTAACAAATGTTCCAGAACTTTGCATGTGGTACGTTCTTCTTTATAATATGATATTATATAAAGATTTATAAAGTAAATGCTTGTAGTTTGTTCTAAATGGGAATATTATTAAAAAAAACTACTCTAAAATATAATGTACTTGAAATATAGTTAGTTTTGTTTTTACAAGATTATAATTTATAATGGTAGATGGAAACATAAAACATACTATTTAATTATTGTAAATAACAAAGTAATTAAATCATAATGAATTCAATAAAAAAAACAGGTATAAAGTCTTTGAATTGCTTATATTTTTAAGCTGTAACAGTTCAATTAATTTAACTGGAATTAGAATAAAGATAATTTATATTTTGGATTAATGCACACGAAGTACCTACGTCATTTTTAAGTACCTACCACGGAAGCTGAGTGACTGGCAATTGGTTTAAAATACATATAAAATGAGTAGAACATTAAATATATCCAATATAAATGTTATTCATTAATTAATTAATTGTTGTTTTCTTTTAAAATTACAAGGTACGAAACCTATAACAAAATTCACGGCAGGACAAATAATCCATATAATACTAATCGAATTGTCGGCGGATCATCCGGTGGTGAAGGATGTATACAAGCGGCAGCCGGTAGTTGCTTTGGAATTGGTAATTTTATCACATGTTATATTTCTACGTACAATACTCGTATATACCTATTATAAGAATTAATTAATTATATATCTATTAATGAAAATTGGTTTTGAACAGCGATTTTCTGATTTTTAAAATATTCAAGACGAAGCAGTGCTATATGTCTAAAAGTTTTTAATTGACCTAGTAAATCCAAAAATGTACAACTCAAATAATATACCGTACCTATTAAGCTGCTAAATTAACCTTTTTATCTACTTTTTATATTTAGCCTATCTATAGATAAAGATAAATAAAATTAAAGTGTTTGTTTGTAATGTCGCAATAAAAGCTTTTTACTAAATGCATATAACATTATATATGGTAATTATAAGATTTTTTTTTAAATGTTTGTCTGTATGTTCCGGCTAATCTCCGAAACGGCTGGACGGGTTTTGACGGGAATTTCACTGGCAGATACCTGATGTAATAAGGAGTAACTTAGGCTACTTTTTTTCGTTAGGAAATCTCAGAAAATCACTCAAACTCAGAAAATATAATAAATACCTAGGGACGCACTCGAGCCATGCGAGGGCAAGCCGCTAGTAGGTATTTAATAACTATAGCGTAATCTCATTATCAAGCTTTTTTTTAGGATCAGAAACGGAATCCTTATAGAATCTTTCTTATTTTTAGTATCTAAGTCTGTTTGTTTGTCACACTCACAATTCTGTGACTCAGAGCGTTCATAAAGAGTAGGAAGGTGAACCGATAACTGTCAATCGTCATACAAAGTTATGAGTGTTTTAAGATCTTAAAATTCACTTAATTCATCCTTCTTTCCGCCACTTCCTCCAATTAGCAATTGACCAATTTATTATTTATATTTGTCGCATCTGAGTAACAATAAATTAAAATTATTTTCAGGTTCCGACATAGGTGGATCTATACGTATGCCCTCTTACTTTAATGGAATATACGGACATAAACCTACTCGAAAAGTCGTATCTAATGACGGACAATATCCTCCCCCTGAAACCGATGAACAAGATAAATTCTTATGTAAGTTTTATCATACTAGGTACTACAGATAAATAAGAATATTTTGTATATGTGTATGTTTGTTACTCTTTCACATTAAAATAGCGGGATTCTTTATTTTAAAAAATAATAATAACCGCATTTAATTATTTTTTTAAAAGTTTACCGGAACCTTAAAAAAAAAGAAATGTTTAGATGGCGTTGTTTGTATATAATATTATAAATGTATAATACATATCGCTTCTGTTGTATTTGTGTAAATAATAATTTGTTTTCACATTTATTTATAGGCATAGGACCCATGACAAGATATGCTGTTGATTTGAAGCCAATTCTCGATATAATATCGGGAGAGAACAGCAAGATGTTAAAGCTGGAACAGCCTGTCAATATTGGCGAATTGAAAGTATTCTATCAGATCAGTAACAACGCTCTAATGTGCAGCAAAGTGGATCCGGAAATAGTAACGGCTTTGAAGAAAGTTGTTGATCACTTTAAAGTTAAACATAAAATTACTGCGGAGAAAACAAATATTAAGTGGTTAAAGAAGTCCATTACCATTTGGTTTGAAACAATGAAAAGCGAAGTTAACTTTGGTCAATATTTAATGAAGGATTATGCTTACTGGAAAATTTATCGAGAAATCTTTAAAAGTTTCTTTGGATTATCTGATAATACTTTTATCGCCTTACTAACTTCTATTGTAGACCAAAAAGATGATGGTAAAGAAAAATACATACGATATGAGCGGATACGACTAGAATTGGAGAATATTTTTAAAAATATGCTTGGTGATAATGGCATATTTTTATTCCCTACTCATCCGACACCCGCGCCATATCACGATCAGCCTCTAGTGAGACCTATGAATTTTATATATACTGGTATATTTAACAGTCTTGGTCTTCCAGCAACTACTATTCCATTAGGATTAAGCAAAAACGGTATACCAATCGGAATTCAAGTTGTAGCAAATCATAATAATGATAGATTGTGCTTAGCTGTTGCTGAAGAGTTGGAAAAAGCATTTGGAGGATGGGTTCCACCGCAGACATAGAAAATAATCAATACAAGAAATCTAATTTAAATAATAATAATTTTATAGAATTTTTAAAAATGTATATGATGGTGTTTTTTTTAATAAAGATAATAATTTATATCTCAGCAACTAAATCACTGTATTTATTAGCCTTATTTCAATTTAATTATAGTATAACAATAGATTTTCTGTTACCAAAAATATGTTGTACATTGAATTATTAACTTCTTTTCTTAACTGGCTTGTCTGTTAATATAAAGTTGCTTGTCCAGACTGATTTTGTAACTACTAGCAGACCCGACCACGTGTTGTTGTGGCACACATATTATTATTTTTTTCTTTACCTTGGGGGTAGAATTTGTAGCTTAGGGCAGCCGTTGCTCAGCTTCTTTCTACGGAATCGTTAATTTTTCAATAAAAAAGGAAAAATAATCAGGATAGAAAGTCTATCCTATCTTTTAAATTGGAACAAATCCCACATTTAAAAAAAAATTAAGATTGGATAAATACTTTCGGTGTTCATCGAGGACCAACATTGTGACAGGAATTTTATATATTAAAATGACCTCAAAGGTCATGGTTAATAATAGCTCTATAATGTTAGGGCAAAATATATATAATATAGGGCTAAAATTTTGTCTTTTCTTATAATAAAAAGGTAAGTAATGACTAAGAAAGGATTTTTTGAAATTTAATCTATAGACTATAGGTATGTATAGAGTAGTAAAGGAGAGTATGAGAAAATTTTTTTAGATGAAGTTGTTAAAGAAACCTGGTTAAGACTGCCACTGGAACATAACTCACAAACTAAGGATTTACAATGAAAACCCATTTGTAATTTAAAATAAATTGAGGATCTTTATACATAAAGCACTTAGACATAGCACAATTCTAGGGATACAATAATAGAACCACTTCATTGTGTTTGAGAAAGATTTTTGATGATGTTCAAAATCTCTTTTCTTTTTATATTAGGATTTATTTTAATTTTCATATCACATAATTGTATTTCTCCATGATTCTTTGCATAATTTGCTAGTAGTTCAGTATTGCAAATAACATATACTCCACAATCATAGCCATTGCTTTGCTGTTGACATTCCTTGTCAACAAAAGAAATAGCTGAAAAACAAATAAAATATGTTATAGAGTTGATCTCAATTCAAATATCTTGTACATAGTATGTACAAACATATAGGAATTATTCATTATGTATTTTATAATATTAACAGGATTTAAGGATTTCATATATAAAGTAGATCTTATAAATTATTAGTAAAGTTATATCTTACCTCCTTCACTTAAATAAGACATTAAGTGGCTACTAAAATCCCATGCAACATTATGATTACTCCCAGCTGATGAGTCAAGATGATAAAAACAGTTTTCGTTTCTAGAGAAAACAAGCAGACTCCAATGAGAACCTCCAGCCCTTTCCGGAGAATCATTATCATTAAGGGCAAAGAAAACGAATTTCTTGGTCTTAATGTTAAGTGGTTCCAAAAAGATTCCAATTTCACTTGCTTCAACCATTTTAATACATTGAGTAACTTCCGGTGACACAAATAAGATATGTTTTTCTTTACTAAATGTTACTTTCTCTAAATATTCAAAATAAAATGATATAATGGTATCATTAAGCCAATGTGGCCCATTCAAAAGTGCAACATCAGATTGATGGAGTAAAATTTCATGAAAGCTTAACACAACTGATGAGTTTGCCATGTTGAAACACTCTTTAAATTTATTCTTCTAATTTACTTCAGTTACAATATAAGAGTTCATCACCAAGTTATCTGCTAATAATTTAAGAGAGTTGTAAATAATAAATATATAATAACTACAAGATCGACAGATACCTATACAAAAAATAACTTACCTTTTAAAGCTGATGATTATTATGAAAACAAGTATCTCGTAGATGTTAATATAAAATAAACAAACTGCACTTGCACCAATAATGAAAAGTCGCAATTTAATAAATTAACTTAGGTAAAGAAATACTTTGTAATGCTTTTGGAATATACAAGAAGCCTATTTATAACTTAAAGATTCATTTAAAGTTTATTATTCACTAAAAAGAAATTTCATTATAAATTTTTGTATTCACCTCTCAGAGGTTGAAGTTGACAACTGAGATTTTTTTTATGTAGCAATCATTATTTGTCATCCATGGTAGCAATATACTCTATGACTGACATATTATCATGATATTATGCACCACAGAGTAGTGAGTACATACACGTACAGCGCACAGAATACAGCGTGAACGTTACCAAATACCAATTAAAGCCGCGTTCAAAATCTACTTTGACAAATTAGTTTTGATGACTACTTTGACGCAACTTTGATCATGTAAGCGAGCAATCAAAGCGCACTATGATATGGACTTTAATAAAGTAGACTTGGACCGTGTTCTACTTTTCCCAAAGCCTACTTTGACAAAATAGTTTTCATGACTACTTTGATCGTGTAAACGAGCAATCAAAGTTGACTTTGAGGTGTGTTTTTCAAAGAGAAATTCAAAGCTTTTTGTCAAAGCAGACATTGAGTGTGTCAACAGGTATCCAAGTAAACTTTAATCAAAGCCACTTTGTCAAAGCAGTCTTTGAGCGTGTCAACGCGGCTTTATCAAATTCCCTGACAATCCAAGTCAAGTTCCCAAATTCGGGGACAAGGATATACTGGTTCCCGATAAACTCTCATCAAAATTATTTTAAGAAAGGAAACAGATTTCAACTATTTAAATAATATTTTTTATCTTTCATATTTTTAAAAAAAAATTCATTCTTTTTCCATATTTTTGTAACAAGCATTTTGCTCGATGGGTTAAACTTTTTTTTAATTAAAAATGGGCTCACTCTTGACCTTCATCTTAGCTCGAGCCTCGAAGGCATAGATGAGGTCTATGATCTATCATCTAACGACTAGCGAGTTTGCCCAGGAGAAAGAAGCCTGTTGACACGCACCTTAAAAAGTTTCAGGTTGTACGCTCTCGGAAAAATAGACGCAGGCAGGGCATTCCATTTCTTAGCTGTGCGCATTATAAAAGATGATAAATAGCGTTTAGTGCGAGTGGTCGGAATATCAACCACCCATCATACAGAATGGCTTAGATCACGTACTACCGATCATGCGGGGAGATCTGTTCACGATTTCGCATTAGCATATGATCTGACACAGCTGGTTACCTCGCCAACGCGAATCCCTGATGTGGAAGATCATACACCTTCCCTGTTGGACCTTCTGTTGACCTCTCATCCGGACGGCTACCTGGTCTCCGTCGATCCCCGTCTTGGTTCGTCGGACCACTGTCTTGTCCGGAGTACAGTGCCAGTGACGCGCTCAACACGGCCTCGCTTTGCGGGCTGTCGCCGTGTATGGCATTACAGGTCAGCTGATTGGGACGGGATGCGGTCATTCTTTGCGTCCTACCCATGGGGGCAAATTTGCTTCTCGCCAGATGATCCAGACGTCGTTGCTGACGCTGTCACCGATGTGGTACTTCAGGGTATGGAACTATTTATTCCGTTCTCTGCAGTACCCATTGGAGGCAAATCCCAGCCTTGGTTTGGTCACTCCTGTAAGACGGCATCTCGCCGAAAGCTGGAATGCTACCAAGCCTGGGCTGGCGCATCAGCGTCTAGTGATGTAAATACGAGCGCCTTTAAAAAGGAGTATAACTTTGCCTCCAGGTCCTTCAAAAATAGTATCGCTAATGCGAAGTCGAAGCACATCGGCAGAATTGGCGAGAGATTGGGGCGTCTCCCTTCAGGAACACGTGCGTTTTGGTCTCTCTCCAAAGCTGTTTTAGGGAATTTCTGTAAGCCTTCTTTTCCACCTCTGCACACGGAGAATGACTCGCTGGCTCATACCGCGAAGGAGAAAGCCGAACTACTGGGCACTCTCTTCGCGTCCAATTCGACTCTGAATGACCAAGGAAACTCACCACCGACAATCCCGCGGTGTGATACTACCATGCCGGAAGTTCAGTTTCGCCAAAGTGCAGTTCGGAAAGCACTTCTTTCCTTGGACATTCATAAGTCGAGTGGGCCCGATGGCATCCCTCCGATCGTGTTGAAGACATGTGCTCCGGAGTTGGCACCGGTCTTAACGCGTCTTTTCCGGCACTCTTATTCACTAGGCGTAGTCCCGAAATCCTGGAAGGCCGCTTTAGTGCACCCGATCCCAAAAAAGGGCAACCGCTCGGATCCGTCCAATTACAGGCCTATAGCCATTACCTCCTTGTTCTCCAAGATAATGGAGTCCATTATTAACTGCCAGCTCCTGCGGTACCTAGAAGAGCACCGGCTGATCAGTGACCGCCAGTACGGCTTCCGTCGAGGTCGCTCAGCCGGTGATCTTCTAGTTTACCTAACACATAGATGGGCAGAAGCAGTTGAGACCAAGGGGGAGGCGCTTGCAGCCAGTTTGGATATAGCGAAGGCCTTTGATCGGGTATGGCACAAAGCGCTTCTTTCGAAGCTACCTTCCTTCGGGCTCCCCGAGAAATTATGCAACTGGATCGCCAGCTTTTTGGCAGATCGGAGCATCAAGGTCGTTGTCGACGGTGCTTGCTCTGATCCTAAATATGTCAATGCTGGTGTTCCACAAGGCTGCGTACTGTCTCCTACTCTGTTTCTTCTGCATATCAATGACATGTTGCAAATCAGCAACATTCATTGCTATGCAGACGATAGCACTGTGGATGCCCTGTACACTGGCCGCGCTAATATTTCTCGGGAATTCGTCGACGAGAGCCGGAACAAACTTGTGTCTGAAGTCGAATCTTTGTTAACCAAAGTCTCGGATTGGGGTCGACTAAACTTAGTCCAATTTAACCCCAAAAAGACACAGGTTTGCGCGTTAACCGCTAAAAAGTCGCCATTTATCGTAGCTCCTCAATTTGAGGACACTCCTCTGTCTCCCACAGCCAGTATCGGAATACTTGGCGTCGACATCTCGAGCAACGTCCAGTTCCGTGGTCAATTGGAAGGTAAGGCCAAACTGGCCTCAAAGAAGCTTGGTGTGCTCAGCAAGGCGAGACAGTACTTCACGTCGCGTCAGCGTCTTATTCTTTATAAGGCGCAAATTCGGCCCCACATGGAGTACTGTTCTCATCTTTGGGCGGGAGCTCCCCAGTACCAGCTACTTCCATTTGACCGCATTCAACGTAGGGCGGCTCGAGTTATCGACGATCAAGCTCTCTCCGATCGGCTTGATCCTTTAGCTCTGCGTAGAGATGTTGGATCACTCTGCATCTTCTACCGCATTTATCATGGGGAGTGTTCCGAGGAATTGTTCGGACTGATCCCGGCTGCTGAATTTCATCATCGGACATCGCGCCAAAATAGTAAATTCCATCCACACCACCTCGATGTCCAGCGTTCCACCACAGTGCGATTTTTAAGGCATTTTCTGCCTCGCACAACCACTCTGTGGAACCAGCTATCGCCGGCGGTCTTTCCGAACCGCTACGACCTGGCCACCTTCAAGAAGAGAGCGTACACTTTCCTTAAAGGCCGGCAACGCATCTGCAAGCCCTGCGGTGTCGCAGATGTCCATGGGCGGCGGTGATCGCTTTCCATCAGGTGAGCCTCCTGCCCGTTTGCCCCCTTAGTCCCATAAAAAAAAAAACTTGACACTGCGGTCCAGTTTTTTAATCCCTCCACTTGTTGCCATTAAAGATAGTACTATATTGCAATTAGATTACATTAATGCTACGTTGCAATATGCAATGAAAGACACTTCTACATTAAAGAACCGCAATAATCTAAATCACGGAAGAGAAAAAACAATATCTTCCCTGGTCTAAATACAGTTAAACGATTGCGGTTCTCTGGTTTAAAATGTTATGAAATAAATGTATAAGCATTTTAAGATACACAAAAGTATTTTACTATTAGTGACAGAATAAACAAATATTATGTAAATATGGAGAACCATTCAATTTAACCAAAAAATATATACTTAAGTATTTGGAGTTCTTGAAGAAGTGTTCTGACCTGGCCTGGACTATCGATATTCAAAATCCCCACATTTTCCCTGCATAATACCAATCCTCAATAAATCACCAATCAACTTGAGATTCCCATAGTTTGGGGAATCCCCCACAAGTTGGCAAGGAAATGTGAAGTTGTGTTGTTAAGAACTCATAAAATACCTTCCTGCGACGCCCCATTATGACGGGAGAGATTTGGTTGGGTTTTAACTTTTAGTGGGTTAGTGCTGGCTTTTCTAGCTGGTGAGTCCTACATAACCACCTGAATTTACTTAAGCCAATTGTAACACTGTATTATTAACCTTAGCGTATTTTTTTTAAACTATAAATAAATAAAAATACATGTATTACTTTTGTTCACCATTATTTTTATGTTATAAATCGTTTCATTTGTTAAAACAATGCAAGTAAAATGAAAAACGAAATTTGCTTAATTCCTTGCGAACCAATCGAGTGTATGGTCGCACGGGTATGTAGCGAGCTTAATTAGGTAATTTGGACACAGCATTGTTTAAACGGCTTTCCCAATGGTTAAATTTAAATTTGGAAAGATAGACAACACGTTTCTTGTAGTAATTATAGTGGCTGTCTAAATGCTTTACACTCGAGTTGGCAATGTTTTTTCAAGGTCATGCAGCATGCTGAATTTAGCAGTGCAAAGACCGCGTTAGGTAACTAATATAGAGCATCTGACTAGACGAGATATCTAACAAGTGCGGTTATCAGTCTAATAATCCTTTACGGTCGGGTAAATGCTTTCCTAATGCTAATATAGCTAACTGAATTTAGCTAGATGTAAAGGCCGCATTAAATAGTATTTACAGTTATATAAAACTTAGCGACCTTGACCATAATAATACACGTAAGTCGTAACACGATTACACGAGTATTAGAAGTCACCACTCATAGATTGCCATACGTATTACGTCAGCTAGATTTATCCACGAGGACAAGGTTAGAGAATTCATTGCTATTTATTATCAGTAGATAAAAGTAATATCGGGTGATGAATTATTTTGCCTATAATTATAAATTTTTGGATTATTAATAAAAATCTCATTACGTGAAAACGAAATAACTTAAAAAAGTACATTACACAGCCTTAACCATTAATTAAAGCAGTGAAATTAAAATCAATACGATATACATACTTAGGTACTGGAGATTAATAATTAAATATTAAAAAAATTACTATACAAATAAAGGTTCATAATGAGAATAAAAAACCATTTTTAAATTAAATCTATAATTAAATAAAAACTATGTATTGGTAACATTGGTGAGAATTTCCATCATTGGTTAGGGCAATAACCACAAATAAAAAGCTAATTAATATTGTCTAATAATAATTTAATAACATTACATTCACAACATTACTATGCTCTGCAAAGAATTTTGTGTCATACATAATTTACAAATACATTCAAACCACACAATCTTCTAGATTATATAGATGATATAAATGAGTAACGAGTACTATAACTGTCACAAATGTTGACTCAAAATAAATATATCAAATGGTGATACTGATTGCGCTAAAAAATAAGAAGGACCTCCCATATAATGGAATATTCTTCTTATTTTATTTTACTTTTCCTAAGGTCATTAAAATTACTTAGTTGCCTCCTTAAGGTAAGCAATAAGATCTGCACGCTCATTTGCTTTCTTCAAACCAGCAAACACCATTTTGGTGCCAGGGATATACTTTTTAGGGTTCTCCAAATATACAAAGAGTGTGTCTTCACCCCAAGTGATACCTGTTAATATTAAAAGAAGAATTAATGAACATGAAAGTTTTTTTTTATATTTTTTTATAACTTCTAATTTCTAAAGTTACATACAATTTCATCAATAAAGAAATATCTTGTATAATTATTATTAGAAAACTTATATTATCTAATCTAACAAACAGATAGATTTATGATGATATTTTCACTCTATAAAATTTTTAAGTTATAAAATATTTAAGCTTATTTTTTTTATATAGGACAACACTAAATAATAAAAATAACTTTATGCTGAAACTATTATTAACTGAAAAAATCATATCAATTTTTTTATTACCTTTAGCTTTATTGGCTTCTGAGTAAGAGAAGCCAGGAGCTTGGCCAGTTTTGCGTCCAAAGAAACCATGAAGATTCGGTCCCACTTTGTGTTTACCACCAGCCTCAACCTAAGAAAATATATTTTTGAGTGAAAAAAGCTATCATTTGCATATTTTGTAGGTCAATATTCTTTAGATAGATTTTATGTTACATTAAATTAACATAACATGTTCCTAACAATGTATATCATTTCCTTTATATAATTTACATTTACCTGTATTATGCAATATTCAGAAATAAAGGGGTAATGAATATTATGTAAATTAGTCAGAATTATAGGTAGAGGTCAAAGGGCAGAATTAGTAGATATAAAAAAAACAAATTCAATTAATACATACAGTGTGGCACTGAGCACATCTTTGCACAAAGATCTTTTTTCCGTTTTCAGCATTTCCTGCAGGAACACCCATTTTGTTTCTGTAATAATACAAAACATTCTAAAATTAAAAGAAGTTAATTTTCTATTAGGAAAATCTTGAATGAAATAATTCACAATTCAATTATTACTATTAGTGCGTTTTAAATTTACTAAAAAGATACATTACATAATATTGTACAATTTTCCTCTGGGTGCGAAATAGCGCGAAATATTGATTTTGTAACCTGCGATGTATATCAAAAATTAACATAGATAGTTTAATAAACAAGTATATTTATTTCAACATAAACCACGAACAATGTGTTGGAGAATTGGGTCACAAAATATGGATCAATGTCATTCGGGAATTGCCAAGACGCGTGATAATGACACCATTACGTAAGCATGTGAAATTTATGTAATATTTGCAATACGAACAAATAATTTTACAATTACATAGTATCGATAAAAGAAATATAGCATAAAATAACTTTATAAGCTTTCAACAAGTGTAAATCAAAATTTCATTTATAGGTTAGTAATTGTAAAAGTGATTAAACATAACGAGTAATATCGTACCATTTGTACTTATTACGTACCACATTTTAAATTCACTTTATGTAAATAAAATACTTACGTTTCTGGCTAAGTAACTTCAAAAGATGACCGAAGTATAAATTTTCTTACGATGAAGAATAAAGACGTCTTCCTAACACAATGAAATCGTATGACTGTTCAACCAGCGTTGCCAATAACAATTTATCAAATTCCCCGAAAATCTAGCTCAAATTCCCCAATTTGAGGGCAAAAATATACTGATTCCCCACAAATTCCCCTCAAAATAATTAAAAAAGAACAAGTATCAACTATTTTATCTTTTATATATTTAGGTAATTTTAAATAAAAGTTAAAATTATCATTTCGGATTTTTCTTTATGGTTGAAATATAATAACTAAATAAAATTAATATAGTCCAATCGGAATCTGGTTTGGAAAAAAAACAAATTAAAACCTGCATTTTTAAGTTTTTACTCCCGAGAAATTTGGGGATACAAAGCGTTAAAAAATAGTATTTCAATTTCCGGCTTATTTTGACGTACTTTCGAAAAATGTTTTTTACAAGTTGTAGGTCTAGTAAAAATGTATAACTTTTATAATTAATGACACTTTTTACAATAACCTCAAACTTTTCGAGATATTTGCAAAAAACTGTGTTTTCAATTTATTCTTGATTTTTTATTTTTTATTTCTGCATTAATCTTTTAATTTTTATGAAACTAGGGGCAATGTAATCTTCGAAATACATATAATAAGCATTTTTTTTAATTGAAATACTTTACTGAGAAATTTTTGTTTCATGGTCTCGGGAGGCTGAAAAACCCCCAACTTCAAGTGACTATTTTTTGAAGAAAAAACCATTGTATGGTTGTCCTGTAAAAACACCCTTAAACTTGAAAAAAAGGAGAAATCGATAATTTGTATATTGTAAACTACATTTTTTTTAAACTAATTACACCAATGTATTCGTATTTTGCGGGAAAAAACGAAAAAAAAACTTGTTGTTTTTAATTTGACGCTTATTATTTATACGATGTCGCTGTGAACATTCCAACTTTGCAATTTTACGAGTCGTTAAGAAATAAAAGATAGTGGACGTTACGTAAAATAAACTATTATTTTTTTGCACTTTTTCCCGTAGAATCTATTTATGTTATTATTTCTTCGAATTTATTGATATTTTATTATTTTTTGATCGATTTTAATTTAAAAAAATATATCATTCATTTAATGGATGCACAGTAGATTGAAGGGTGGTTTTAAGAATTTGAATAAATTTTCTACAAGGATTTATCATAGTTTAATTTTTTTATTTTAAATTTTTTTTTACGATTCTTTAACAAAACTGTGGTTACATTTTGTAAATATCAACAAGTTTTTTTTTTAATTATATTTTTGAAGAATGAATAAACATGATTAGACTATGATTGAGTTCCATTTTTTTTCTTTTATTTACTTAAAATCTAAATTGTCAGAAAAAAACAATAAATATAACTCCAAAATTATTATTACGAGTATATACGAGTGATTTAAGTTATTAATTATTACTAGTGAAGAAATTTGGACTTAGAAAATTTGCGTAGTTTTAACACTTAGTATTGTTTAGATTAAAAGCTAAATCGGTTCAGACGTGGAATCTATGTCCGATTTTTGTTAGTAATTTAAGGTTTAAGTTTTCGGACCCGGTCGGACTATCGATATTCACAATCCCCGCATTTTCCCCGCATAATGCCAATCCCCAATCGACTTGAGATTCCCCACAGTTTGGGGAACTCCCCACAAATTGGCAACGCTGCATATCACTTCACTGGTAATGGTGGAGTAAACGCCACACCGCAGACTATAGAGAAATATTACGTGTAGTTACATACGTAAATCCTAGAACACATGAGTCTAATTATCCATCAGATTAGTTCGTTAGCCTTAAAATCTCTTTAGTTATTGAAATACACAAAAACTCAAGATGTTCACAAAAGTACACAGAACGAAGAACTAACGCATCCTTGAAAATAGCTTACAATTCGAAACTGTGCACAAAAGAGGGCCCCACACGTATGACCTATTTACATTCAGTCTGAGGTTCAGCAATTTATTGTGTATATATCTCATATATCTCTTTTGTACCTGCTTTTCAACCGACTTCAAAAAGGAGGAGGTTCTCAATTCGACTGTATATTTTTTTAATGTTTGTTACCTCAGAACTCCGTCATTTATTAGCCGATTTGGACCATTTTTGTGTTGTTTGAAAGTGTATACTTCCAGATTGGCCCCATTTAAATTTAAAAACAAATACCACCCCTGAGGGTGGAAAAATAGGTAATGATGAATTTAACCTACTTCTAATTGTCATATTGACTTGAAACTGCAAGTGTTTCTATTTCCGTTGATAGTACAGTGGTTCGGTATTGTTGACCTGATCTGATGGTAAGGCCAGAAGGTAGATAGGTGGAACTTTTCAACGGTTAATAGTAGATACTTTGAGTTTCGGGTTATTTTGTTTGATTTGACAAGCCTAACACGTTAGAATTCTTACTTTGCTACTACTGTCTACACTAAAAAGGGAAAAATAAAAACTTTTTAACAAAAAAATGAAAACCGACTTCAAACAAAAGCACTAAAACGTAAAAAATAACTGATTGGCAGGTTTCATTTACTATACATACCTAATCAAATATTTTCGAAGTCGGTGTGCTTTGCTTTGTATGGACTGGCACCGATTTCGAAAATATTTGATTAGGTATGTGTATTTAATAAGTAGGCTTTAATTACTTAGCCAAAGCACACCGACTTCGAAAATATTTGATTAGGTATGTATAGTAAATGAAAACTACCAATCAGTTATTTTTTTACTTTTTAGTGCTTTTGTTTGAAGTCGGTTTTTATTTTTTTGTTATTTGCTTCTACTTTGTTCAGTGTTCGTAACTTACCTGTGTAATGTATTGTACCTAGAAGTTAGATCAGCTGAAGGAAGAATTTTAGAAATAAAGGTGTATAATAAAATATGTGTGTTAAGTTTTTTTTTTTTTTTTTTTTTTTTTATAGAAAAAAGGGGCAAACGAGCAAACGATCCACCTGATGGTAAGTGGCTATCGTCGCTCATGGACATCTGCAACACAAGAGGAGTTGCGAATGCGTTGCCGGCCTTTAAGGGACCTATAGACATTACTCTTGAAGAGCCCCATATTATAGCGCTCAGGGAATACCTCGGGAGGAAGATCATTCCACATCTTGCACGTGCGAGGTAAAAAAGATCGAGACGCACGTACATTTGTAGAATGCCAAGCATCTAAAATGTGTGGATGACATCCTACCCGACGGCGAAGGCTGCGATGATAGAAGCGCGACGGTGGCACCATGTCAAAAAGTTCATCAGAACACTCTCCATTGTATAGACGATAGAGAACACACAGAGAGCCAACATCTCTCCGAAGGCTTAGAGTGTCTAAGTCGTCTGTGAGTATGGGATCGTTGACAATACGAACTGCCCGGCGTTGGATAGAGTCAAATGGAAGAAGCTGGTATTGGGGGGCGCCGGCCCAGAGATGAGAACAGTACTCCATGAGAGGGCGAACCTGTGCTTTATAAAGCAAAAGTCGCTGCCCTGACGTGAAATACTGTTTCGCTCTGTTAAGGACACCCATTTTTTTGGAAGCCAATTTGGCTTTTTCTTCCAGATGACATCTAAATTGGACGTCGCTCGATATTTCGACCCCTAGGATCCCGATACTCTTACAGATGTTAAGAGAAGTGTTCTGGAACTTTGGCGCTATAGTAAATGGGGTTTTTTTTGTGGAGAAACGCACAAACTTGTGTCTTTGAGGGGTTAAACTGGACGAGATTTCGTCGGCCCCAATCGGAGATCTGCTCTAGGGAAGTCTCGATTTCAGACACAAGTTGGACTCTATTCTCCTCAACCTTAGCCCGAGAGATGCTAGCTCGGCCAGTATAATAGGCATCGACTGTACTGTCATCTGCATAGCAATGAGCGTTGTTAGTTAACAACATATCATTGATATGCAGAATAAACAGTGTAGGCGATAGCACTGAGCCTTGGGGTACGCCAGCGTTAATCTGAACAGTGTCGGAGCATATACCGTCAATGACAACTTTTATGCTACGTCCAGAAAGAAAGCTAGCGACCCATTGGCATAATCTCTCGGGAAGTCCATATGATGGCAGCTTCGATAGAAGTGCCTTATGCCAGACCCGATCGAAGGCCTTTGCGATATCAAGGCTAAGTGCTAACGCCTCCCCCTTACTCTCAATGGCAGCTGCCCAACGGTGAGTTAGATACGCTAGAAGATCACCAGTACTACGACCCTGTCGAAATCCGTATTGTCGGTCGTTAATGAGCTGGTTCTCTTCTAGGTATGCTAGGAGCCTAGTATTAATCACGCGCTCCATCACCTTAGAGAGTATAGAGGTTATCGCAATGGGCCGGTAATTGGACGGGTCTGTGCGGTCACCCTTTTTGGGAATAGGGTGAACAATGGCAACCTTCCAAGAAGACGGGACTTGGCTAACGGCGTAGAGTTGAGAGAACAGGCGGGTTAAGACCGGTGTCAACTCTGGGGCACACGTTTTAAGTACAATGGCCGGAATACCATCAGGCCCGCTGGACTTCTTGACGTCTAGGGAGATAAGTGCTCGACGCACTTCACGTTGCGTGAAGCGTACTTCGGGCATCATGCTATCACACTGCGAGATGGTAGGCGGCGATAATCCCCCGTCGTCAAGAGTAGAATTTGAGGCAAAAAAAGAGCACAGGAGATCTGCTTTGTCTTTTGCAGAATGTGCCAGCGTGCTATCCGGTTTGCACAGAGTTGGTATGGATGGTCGACAGAAATTTCCTTCCGCAGCTTTGGCGAGAGCCCAAAAAGCACGCGATCCAGATGGAAGGCTTAGAAGTCTCTTGCCAATGCTGCGAATATGATCGTCTCTTGCCCTGGCCATTAGTGTCTTGCACGATCTAGAAGCAGCATTAAATTTCTTTTTGAGATCGGTGACGTTAGGATCCTTCGCTATGCGGGCAGCAACCCAGGCTCGATAGGATTCCTGCTTCTCGCTAGAAGCTCTAGCACAGGATGCATCGTACCAAGGTTGCGATTGACCGCCGATACGGACGGTAGAACTGGGAATGAAGCATTCCATTCCCTGTAAAATCGTATCCGCAACGGTATCCGCGCAATACGAGGGATCATCCGATGAAAGGCAGATGCGCTTCCATGGGTAGGATGCGAAAAATTCGCGCAAACCATCCCAATCAGCTGATTTATAGTGCCATACTCGCCGCGTCCCACTTGGGCGGCAGTAGGTGGATATGGACACCTTCGAACGTACCAGACAGTGGTCAGAAGAACCCAGGGGGGCGTCGACGCACACCTGGTAGTTATCTGGGCACGTGGTCAGGAGAAGATCAAGCAGAGACGGCGCATGGCCTTCGACATCCGGTACTCTGGTGGGTTCAGGTACCAACTGTGAGAAGCCATAAGTCAGCGCAAAATTAAAGGCAATTCTCCCTGCGTAGTCTGTGGTCCGAGATCCTAACCAGTCAACGTGGTGGGCATTAAAATCCCCGAGGATCACAACCTCCGCGCAAGGATAACGCTGGAGCAGGAAATCTGTCGCTTCTTGGACGTGTCTAAAGAGTCGGTCTATTTCAGCGTTCCCACTATGGGACCTGTAGATACACGCATAGATTCGGGTATATCCCCCATATTCTATTCGTGACCATAAAATTGACAGGTCCTTGTCTTCAAGGTTGCTCAGACGGCGACAGCAGATATCTTCCCTGACGAACATACAAACCCCTGCTTTAGGCAGAAAGACATGCTCCAAGCTGTAACCGGGATATTTTAAATATGATGTATCGACAGGAGAGGATATCTGCGTCTCCGTTAAAAAAAGTAAGGCCGGCTTAGCTGTCTCAAGATGGTGATGGACAGCAATGAGGTTAGAATGTAGTCCCCTTATATTGCAGACGTCCACGTTAAACGTGGAAGGGGTGGCCGCTGTGCAAACGTTTCTTACTTTTGTTGCAACCATGAGAGTGTCTAAAAAGGAGAAGAATGAGGAATTCTATGATTTCGGCGCCCCCAGGACAAATGTAGCATTTAGGTTTGTATCTATCCAGACCACCCAGGCTGTGTGTCTTGCTGGCATGGGGGACGGAAGGGCCCCCGATCCAACCCGACACTGATCGCCGTGTTCCACACCGGTCTCCCACTCCGGCACTGCGATCAACGCACGGGCTTTTAACATTGGTGGCGGGACAGCCTCCCAAACCGGGATAAGTTTGGGTTCGGGTCCCCTACGAACCAACGGGCGGCCAGCGGTACACCGTTTCATCGGGTCTCCCTGGACCCCATGCCAACATAACACGCCTGAATAGAAGGGACGAACTTCACCAAAATACCGGTCCTGAGGTTGCCGAGATCAACAGAATTCGGGAAAGGGGGGCTGGCTTACATGTCTACGACTGGAACACGTCCGAGGACATTTGGCAATCGAATACGACATGGTAGTGGTCGCGAGCCAGTCGAGAGCGGTGCCCTCTACCACCATACTAGCATGGGTTACTCGCCTTTTACGAGACGCTTTCCCAGCGGCGGGGGAGAAATGTATTCTAAGCCCGTCTCCCCACGGGCAAAATATGTGTAGAGCCATTTCAAGAAATTCGCAATTTGTCTCTATATGACAGAGTTATGAATGAATGAATGAATGAATAACTCTTTATTGTTCACCCAAAAAGAGAAAAATAAATTTACAAAATATAGAAGAAGGTACAAGAGACGGCCTTATCGCTAAAAGAGCGATTTCTTCCAGACAAGCTTTAGGAGTAGGAAATAGTACTAAGATAGAAGGGGTGCGCACGCGAATATAAAATAAAGGGACAGTAGAAAGAGTATATATTTATACATATAGTAGAGTAGTAGAGTCTACCCAACGAAAGAGTGTCCTGGAGTTTTCGTAACAGTTTTTGATATGGCAACATTATTAAGCTGTCAAAGGCACGTCAATCGTCATATTTCAGAGTCTGGTTGCGCCGATTTTAAGCGTTTTTAGTAACTGTATATATTTGTGCGCATAAAGTAATGGGTACCAACGTAACATACCTGTAACGTGAAACGCGTATACTAATATTAGATTCGAGTTGTTTACAATGAATTGATAAAAATGTATATCAATAATACTTTCTTAATACTTTCTTAATACTTTTTGTACAGTAAATGAAAACTACCAATCAGTTATTTTTACTTTTTAGTGCTTTTGTTTGAAGTCGGTTTTTATTTTTTTGTTAAAAAGTTTTTTTTCATTATTTTGACATATACAAACTATGAAATAAAAACAGAATAAATTTAACAAACTTATATAGACACTATTTCATTAAATTAATGGTCTCTACCCACTATACCGTCTCATACCATGATTGTGCTAGGACCATAACAGGACAGAGTCAGGCAAAAAAATATTCTATGTATTGAAAACTATGAGACCGGTTCCATCACCGGCCAAGACCTTTCCGTCACCAACCAACACCGTCGCGTGCCGTGCATGGAAAGTTAACAATAATTGTCGGCAAGAATATATGGCGGTGCCTGGCACGCGACTTTGCCGAACCGGTGCGCGCGGACGGCGAAACCGTGACCACACGGGTTATAACTGCGTATGATGACCGTTCTAAGCTCGTTATAAACGTGTTGTCGCTTGTCTTCTAGTTATAATATTTTCTTTTAAATTATATTTTTTAAAACGGCATAAACCTAGGGCACAAATTCAGAATTGGGGACTTGGCCCCTAGCGGAGTGGGTGGTATTTCTGGATAAGGGACGTGATAGGGAGTCGAAATGTTAAATAAAAATTGTCCGCGAACGTATGAGTAAAAAGTTATTGAGACTTAAAGTTACAACATTTCCATACATTTTCATATATTTCTTTACCACCATTCGGAGTGGGTGGTATTTTTAGATAGGGGAGGTGACAGAGAGTCAAAATATATTAAAAATATTTGGAGGAAACGTACGAGTAAAAAGTTATTGAGACTTAAAGTTATAACATATCTAACACATTTCCATACATTTCTTTACCTAAATAAGTGATTACAACAGATAAACATACCTTTAACGAATAGTACGCATCCTTTTTTATGTACATTACACATTTTCACAACAATTAATGCTTTATTGTATTTAATATTTTAATAATTTCACAACACAAACAAAATGATCTTACATTTTGACAAAAGCAAAACTGACACTTTGTTTTATATTACCGCTTAAATGACAACAGATTATATTTTGATTATTTTTGCTTTTTCTGTTGGTAAAATATTAATATTAATAAATAAATAAATAAAAAGAAAAATATTATTTTCATTTCATAAATACATTTATGATTTTTTATCTGATTTATGTAAAATATATTGTTTTACAATTGTACATTTAGTAAAAAAAAAAATCATTTTTTTATCTGTGAATATTTTTCAGTATTATTGGCGGGTGTTCTTAAAATACCGCGAAGTTTCATAATTTGTGACTCTGTACTCTGTGTATTTTCCATTAGTTATTAGTTTTTTGTTAATTTTTATATACTTTCGTTTCTTGTTTTTGTTTTAATATTATTTTTATAGTTTTAAGTGTTCATAGTGTTAGTGTAAACAATTTATAAACGTGAGTAGACTATTTTTAAAATCTAAATGTATTATTTACTTTTGGTTTTTATTTTGCGACATCGTGGTTAGTTTAAGACATAGGTTATTTATTTATTATTCGTCATATCTTGGTTAGGTTAGGTTAGAACATTTAAGATAATTTATTTATTATTCCTCATATCTGGGTTAGGTTAGGTTAGAACATTTAAGATTATTTATTTATTTATTATTCCTCATATCTGGGTTAGGTTAGGTTAGAACATTTAAGATTATTTATTTATTATTCCTCATATCTTGGTTAGGTTAGGTTAGAACAGTTGCCACAAAAGTTGCCATAAATGACTAGAAAACTAGAAAATTCGAATTTCACGCAAAGTACAAATAAAGACAATCATCTGGAGATCATTTTGACAATTGAAAGTGACGTTTTGACTCCAAGTGTCTAAATGGTAGTAATGTCAAAATAATGTATGGAAATGTTGTAACTTTAAGTCTCAATAACTTTTTACTCATACGTTCGCGGACAATTTTTATTTAACATTTCGACTCCCTATCACGTCCCTTATCCAGAAATACCACCCACTCCGCTAGGGGCCAAGTCCCCAATTCTAAACGGCCGCCAAACCTAGTAACGTCGTGATTGACTGATGTTATTCTTTTTCTTTCTCGTCTAAAACAATGGCTATCATCTAATTTTCTGTCGGACAAGTTTTTAATAGCCGTCGTATAGGTATAGGAAATAATTTTCGTAACAAAAATATTCACTCGCTCTTCCTGACGCGGCTGCCTGCGAAAATACAGAAATACAGGTGAACTACTACGACTGATAAAACGGGAACTATACGGATATGACACGCGGATGATACGCGGTTGATACGCGAATGATTCGTTCTAGTGGACATAGTAGTTCGTGTCGCTTGTTCCGTGCCTGATACGTTCATAGTACGGTCATGGTATGAGACGGTGTAGTGGGCAGACTCCTTAATGAGTGAAATATTATCCTCATCCTCCTCAACTGCATTAACTCAGTTTACTGATTGAGTTTTTTGAGCTGATTGAGAGAGTTCAGTTAGCTGATCGACAATTTGAAGAGTTACAAATTAAATATTTATCATGATAATTATCAAAGATAATTATTAATGGTAATTATCCTTTCGAACCCTGCCTATATTATACATATATAAATATAAAATGGCAAGTTTAGCAAGAATTATACTAAAGTTCATTAAGATAACAATAATACATGTATTCAGCCCTTTTTAACGTCCCACTGCTGGGCACGGGCCTCCCTTCAGTACGAGGGGGATCAGGCCATAGTCCACCATGCTGGCCAAGTACGGGTTGGCGGACTTCCCATGTCTTTTGAAAACTTTATTTATTGTCCTTTACGCTCTGTCTATCATATTCTCTTGATCTGAGGTTGAAACAATATAATTATATCACCTTCAATATAATTTTCATATATAAAAAGTTACTGCGTACCTATTTTGGTTTGAAAAAAATAATGTAAATTAATCAGTCGGGACAAAATAATGTAAATTAAAGCAGAATATATGAAAGATGTTAAGAAGAATTTGGTTAAGTTAACTTCTGAGAATATTTTAACAGAAAAACTTAGTAATTAAACTTGGTCTGACCAGGAACTCGAACCCTGTACCTCTGGGCATATATGCTAACTACTAGACCACCGAAGCCCTTAAGAGTTTTTTTTAATATAATCATTTTCAACACACGTTTCAATTACGTATGACGTCATCTTTCTGAAATTTGGAAAACTCGAATGTGTGATTAACGTAGAGCACAAACTCTACACTAGATGGCCTCGTTCGTAAAACTTGTTTGTGACTACTAGACTATACTATGTTAAACATAGATAATTACTGATTTACTTACTTTGTTAATATTTTTACTAATTTTTCACTGGTAAAATTGATAGGTATATCGACTGTACACGGGCTAGTCACGCACATGCGTGTAATAGTTTGCTGTGTTACTGTGTACAATAAGCTTACTATTCTACTGTTCTATTAGACATTATAGTATGCCTAGTATATATCTATACTCTTTGGTATGCCTATTTATTATATTTAGTTAAAGTTTTATAGCATTTTTATAAAAACTGTTTTATTAAAATGTTATTTAATAAGATTTATGATATTAGAATTTTTTAAACGTTGACATTCCATAAAATCATTTTGTTCATTACGATTTACGATACAATTATCAAATATTTAACTCGTTACTAGCCAATTACAGTCAAACGCAGAATGATGCTTGGTTTACATAAAGTCGCTTTTAACTTAACCTTACATTAATACAAGACTTGAAAGAGACGAAAACACTCGCCAAATGCAACGCTACTTCCTGAACTAAACTGTTTTATACGGTATGAAAGGACCCAAACCTAAAAATTAGTAGATAGAAGTAATAGATTGAATTCTGTGATTTTACAAGTATTTGTCGCTTCTTGCGTACTGCTTGTTGTACTTTTCCGTGCGTAAACTAGGAAATAGAAGGATCTATTGAAATCTAAACATAGAAATATACGTTGTTTAATGTTTTATTTAATTGTAAGTACTTTATTTGGACATCTTATGACACTTTGAAATATGAGTTATTGGCGACTGATTTTTACTTGATTATTTTTGACACAAGTGTATCATTTGATGATGAATCAGATTACTATTTTTTTTGGACAGATTTGGATGTAATTTAGTACACAGATAGATTAAACGACATAGAGTAACACAAAAGCTACTGGAGGCGCGAGGATAAATAACTAGTATGTTATAATGTGTATTGTACAATATGTGATCATCCATTTACGATTTCGTTTGATAGCAGCCATCGGAGTGTTTCGCTGGAATTTGACGAGCTGTTTATAGCTGAATTCCTTCGAGTATTAGGCTGGATTTATCCAGATTCAATTACAGGCTTCAGCGTTAGTACTGTGAACAAAAGTACAGTTCTCCCTGTAGTCATTTGCGTTTTGGCTATAAAATTCTTGATATATTATTATTTTTAACTTTTGTCTTAAAATATTTATTATTGTTGTGCTTGTGCATCATATAATTTTTATCTCTTCTCAATTAACATGATTTATGTATCGCTTTATATTTTTACATTCATTTATTTGCTAATTGAGTATCTGTATAGTTTTATAATGTAGTGAGACAAATAAATAAATTTTTGTTTATTAGGATTCTGTAACCGAGAAGAAAAAATGGAACTATTATAATTTCGCCATGTCCGTTTGCCAACATGTCGCAGCCATTGTATTCGGTCTTTATTGGTTCTATATAGCTAAAATTTGAAAACCTGTAGTAAATTCTAGAAAAATAGGGAGCCTAACATAAATTATTATTAGAAAATAACAATACAGTCTAAAAAGATTTATTTATAAACTAGGATTGCCCGCGGCTTCGCCCGCGTTTAAATGATCAAAAACCAAATTCTTAGGTTTTACATATTAGTATACTCTTCCATTGCAGTTTTTGTATTTTTCTCAGAAATGAGACATTTTCTAGCGGTAAAAAGTATCCTATACCTATATGTTGACCCGAATAACCAGCTATCATCATACCAAATTTCATCGAAATCCTTCCAGTGGTGTTTCTGTGATGCGGTAACAGACAGACAGACAAAAATTCTAAAAACTATAGATTCGGCCTCTGTATAGATAATAATGTTTATTTCAAGAAAGATATCTAATGTACAGATTCGGCGTAGTTACAATTTTATTATATGTATAGATAGATAAAATTGCGTATTAAATCATACTTTCTTAAAGTAATCGACAAGCGGCTTCATAAAGTCGCTGAAAATGTAATATTTTGAACAAAGAAAATTGTGGGTTAAATCTTGAATAAAGGCTAGTGGAAACAATCTTCCTTTGTCTGTATAAGATAGACGACAGAACAACAGGAACAAATTGAGAGCTAGCTTTAATATCGCCAAGTGCTTGATAAGGGAGACTGAGCATTTGGAATGCGGTTTTAAAATCCCGATGTTATAACATTCTGAAGAACCTGGTCAAAATAAACATTTACGTCTTAAGAGTTTTGTAGATACTTTTTTAACATCGTTTATATTATTAATATTGACTATTAAGTATGTCATGTTACAGTAAATTTTTAGTATTAGTGTTTAGTAGAACTCATATTTGTTTAATAGCATTATCAGTCCGAAGTTACCAAAGTTGTAGTAAATGTACAATTAAAATGGACCTCTTTCATTTTCAACCCCCGACGCAAAAAGAGGGGTGTTATAAGTTTGACGTCGATGTCTGTCTGTCTATGTGTGTGTGAGTGTGTGTGTCTGCCTGTGTGTGGCATCGTAGCTCTCAAACGGATGGACCGATTTCGATGCGGTTTATTTTCATTTGAAAGCCAGTTTCCTTGCGGTGGTTCTTAGCTATGTTTGGTTAATATCGGTCCAGCAGTGTAAGAGTATCAGCTCTTTTCCAAAATGATGTAAGGCATTTTGGCGTATGATTACTTTAGTGCTTCACGCGTGCCAGTGTAATCGTTAAATCACAATTAATTTGCGTAGGGAGTTTTTAAAATTTTTAATTTATAATTATAGAGTATCGTATCATACTCGTGTTTTATTATACGATGTAAGCACTGAACTATTAAAAATTTGGATATTTTATAAATAGTTTAAAAAGGAGAAAACCCATCCTCTTACAAAATTTAATTATATACATAATACATTTAGAAATTTTCCAGAGCCCAAGTTTAACGGGCCCCAGCAATGGCCAAGTTAGTAAAATCGAGTTTCAAATATTAAATTTTAGGTTATACTTTACATATTTTGATAAGATATTTTATTACTTGACAAATTCTTTATATTACGTAAATAATTAATTATATTAAATGGGCTTTCTTACTCTTAATCTACAATATCTATCTACACATGCGTTTTTCATTTTACTGGACTACGTAAAGAGCGCGTGTCTTGTATGTCTGACGAGTATTATAAGTATTCTTATTGTTAGAGGTTAGTTAGAAGATAAGATGTATCTAATTGATTATGGTTTAAATTGTTAAATCTATAGTTTGAGCGTAATAGATCCATTCACCCTAAATATATACAAAACTGTTGTCTGTACCAAGAAGCCTGATAAACATATGGTATGTTTATCAGGCTTCTTGGCACAGTAATATGGCGTAATAAAAAATATGCCTAAATTTATATTTTATTTTGTCACTCATCATTATTATTAGTAGGTATATACTATACTAAAATAATAGCACAAATTTAAACAACTGATCCTTAATGAAATCCTTATTAAATTAAATCGGTTCGTTAATATTCCACAATTATTGCATAGGTTTCTGATGTCCATAGTCAGTCGTCATTTAAGCAAGATACAGAACAAAGGGTAGTAGATACGGTGTAAAATATCACGGTATCACATACCAGGTATTGATATTGTACATGGTACGATGTACTAATAATATCAGTACCTCTGTGTTGGAATGCGTTCAGAGAAACGTTCAGAGATAAAAACGGTCAAAGCACACTTATTTGCGTACCTACTACCTGCAATAAGAACAGCGAATGACATATTTGCATATTGACATTTGTTGGCAAAGGAGGTCTTAATTATTTTAGGAAAATAGTTTTATATTATATTTAATATTTTAACTCATTATTTGAATCAGATTTTAGGTGTTCGTGTTGTTTTTAATGTTTTACATAAAGTATATATATATATATATATATATATATATATATATATATATATATATATATATATATATATATAACCTTAAACACTTACTACAGAAATGTATGAGCAAGTTAAGTAAGTATAGATTACAATACACGAAGCACTGATTGACAAATAAATTAATCATAATTTTATGGATAAATACGATAATGTAATCGTTAATATGAGTTTTGTGCAATTGCCGCAAAGGCTAAGATTTTAGTTGGATAAACAAAAAAAAATTAGGATATTTTTAAAACATAAATATGTGGTTCGTAGTTCAATAGGGTTCTAATAAAATGAATTTCTCCTTTATGTTTATATGTAATATTATTTAATATTTGATAATAATTTTATAGATATGAAAAAATTGTGTTGCCAATAATTGTCATTAAGAAATGTATGGATATGTTTCAATTAAAATGCAAATACAAATGTAACAAATCCCACGCCGGAGTGTATTTCATATTATATAACCTACAGATTTTAACAATTTATTTATTTTTGATTAAGTTATTTGCATTTACATTTTTTAAATTCTACATATGGATAAAAACATACCACTAGCATGTTTTTATGCATATGTAGATGCACCTGTAATATTCACACTAATCTTACCCGCACGTACCTT
The DNA here is from genome assembly GCA_921882275.1 of Brenthis ino. Taxonomy (NCBI): domain Eukaryota; kingdom Metazoa; phylum Arthropoda; class Insecta; order Lepidoptera; family Nymphalidae; genus Brenthis; species Brenthis ino. The sequence goes on along the minus strand of OV170225.1, from coordinate 21,915,744 downwards.
ATCGAACGGTCTATGTTCATACTTTATGGTATTATATCAAACACTTTTAAGGCCTTGCGTAACCAAAGTTACATCCTAAATAAAAGACTGATATAGAATCGTATACTTTATTAACAAACACTTGACGCTAAAACCTGGGCTAGGAATAGTGCGAATACTCTCATTGTTTCTGATATTTATTTCATTTATTTGAATGTCACGTTGACTCCTGACTAAAATGAAAGTAGGGTGGCGGCGTGAATCGAGGCATCTATGGAATTAAATAAATTACCCGTAATTTCAAAATATCATTTTTCTTAAAAAATAAATAAAAAAAAACGCTGTTAAAGAATGTTGTTCAAAGTTAATCTTGCGAAAGACTTCGAAGGAATTTTCCCGAAAAGGCTTTCTGGAATAATTGAGGATAGATTTTATCTTGTGGTCGACATTATGGCATTATTAAAGTGTGAGTACCTATGTTTTTTTAAGAAGTGTACTTTTTCGATGGATGTTATATACAGTATGTATTACATGCACCATCATAAAGTAGATATATCTCATACATAGTATACCTATGTACAATAAGTACAAGAGAAATGATTTTTATTATACCACAAATCTTGTGCCTTGATACTATACTACAATAGTGTAAGGATATTTATTTGAAGAGAAAATTGTTTTTTGAAAATTTGAGAATTAAAAAGTAAAAGTGGTAAAGATTATACCGGAAGTAACTAGTTTGGTCCCTGCAGGTGAATGCTTATATGGGGCATACAAATGAGATCATTTTGGTGAGGAGAAAGGAATAGATATATGTATAAATGAATATAACTACATTCATACGCAATGTGTATGATATGAGAGACACTTATATTTTTATAAACAAACTGTATATTATTATACAATACCAAATTCAAATAGGTAGAATCTATACATTGATGTACTAGAAGTAAATTAATATAAAATAAAAAAAAATCAAGTAGCTTGATGGCAGTCTCTTTAGTCAAAATGAAAGAAAAACATTTCTCCAAAATAGTTTTCTCATACAAATTATCAATTTTAGCTCCGCTCGTGCGGTAAGTACGAGTATTGCGATAAAAAGTAGTCCATTTGTTAGACAGAATATAAGTTATTTCTACAATCTAAATAAAACTCAAATATAGGTCTTTCACGAATAATATTGGCGTTATTACTCATTGTATAGAATAGTTTCGATCCATATTACACAAGTTAAACTAAAATCGTTATTTCAACTGTATTCGAAATGGCTAAATTTTCTCGTTGACACAGCTTTTTGGTGTTGTTCAGCTTCTGAGGTGAAACGTGGAATAAATATTCAAACGCCTGTTCAGTTTACTTAATTTTTTTTGTGAAATTATATTTTTTCTCTTAATATATGATTTTCATTTTAAATACTTCAAGAGTTTTTATTACCATGAGAATTTTGAAACTTATAATTTTGTGCATCAATTAGTAAAGAAGATATTTTTTTTATTACTGGACCACAGTGCTGTCTCCATTTCAGATTTATTTATTAATAATGTATGTATCTCAAATAAAATTTCACAAACTGTTCTAGATTAACAAATTTAACATCTTAAAGCGATGTTTACCTGAGTAAAGTATATTAAAAAGTAATATGTAAGTTTCTTGGTGGTAGCTTTCATACGGACTCACTACACAGTACACAAAGCCATTAAATTAGGTAGACGATCTAAAAAAGCTTGTAAAAGTCTAATTAAATAAAGTAAAATTTTATTTGATTTGAGCTTTTAGCTGAATAATTACCCTACGCGACTCAGAATTTAATGTCAAAGTTGAAATACTTTATTCAGCAGAGAAATTTTTTATTCCATTTTTGATCTAGTTAATTTTTTGGAATAGATTTACTAATTGCAACCCACCAATCAAACTACTCATAAAGAACGATCATATAACTACTCTCGCATCACCGTACGTTGATGGAACTATGTTACAACAATTTTTAACAATTCATTGCAGGCAAATGAATGGTCTTACAACGGTACCACATTATAAATATAATACATTTATATTATAATAAATCCCATTTATCCAGCGCGGTTATAAAATACTTAAAAAACTGCAAAATTCTAATATATTTAAATAATATAAGACGCGAAAAATTGTCTCAATACTACCGAAATTATTTTTTACATTTTGTATTCCATTTAAATTATTAAGTCACTATGCAGAATATTCAAAAACTAATATCCATTTTTAAAGGTAAATTTTTATTTAATTAATAATTTTGGCTATATATCATCCCGGAAAATGTATGGTTCCCGTAGGATAGATTTGTTTTAGTCTAGGGACGGACCCGAAGCTTAGCGAGAGTGAATCGCTAGTCTATAATACAGATAATACAGATAAATTAAATTGAAGTGTCAGTTTGTAATATCAAAATAAAAGCTTTTTAGTAAATGCATATAAAATTATATACGGTATTTTTTTTAAAAACTAACTTTTGAAAACTTTTGTGTGTCTGTCTGTCTGTTTGTTCCGACGAAAGCAGGACCAATTTTAACGAAACTTTCACCGGCAGATAGCTGATATTTTAAGGAGTAAGTAGGAGGCTACATTTATTTTAGAAAACAGAATTAGGGTTCCGCTCACAAATATTAAAGCGTACCATAGAAACGTACCCGAGCGAAACGTGGGTAAGTCGCTAGTTATTATTTAATAAAATAGGTACGACTTAATGAATTTGTTTATACTTTATAGAAAACTAGCAGAACCCGCGGCTTCGCTCGCGCTCGGAAAGGAAGGTTTCATACCAACTTTCGTCCGCTATTTTATCCCCTTATGAGATAAATTTCGAAAAATGCTAAAACACGTATTTAATTAATTGTATTGAAGAGTATTAATACCAAGTTTCAAGTAAATCTGATATAAATATTTTTTTGGAGTGTATTATAACGTGTTTTCCTGGGAAAGTGATAATCTCCCGCGGTAAAAAGTAGCCTATGTCATTCTCCAGCCCTCCAACTATCTCCACACAAAAAGTCACGCCAATCCGCCAAGCCGTTTCGACGTGTAAGACAAACAAACAAACACACACACACACACTTTTAATATTAAGTATGAATGTTGCAAACACATCAACGAAAGGTATTGTATATAGATATTATGTACAGTAATATTTTAGGCTTCTGTGCGCTCCATCTATCTTAGATTTAATATATCTTTCATTAGAATTACTAGAATCACATTTATAAATTAAATATTGTTTTAGTGTAGGTATCTAGAATTTTTTTTTTTTAGACAGTGGTAGCACAGTGGCAACGCGCTCGCTTGGGAGACTGAGTGAAGCGGGTTGTAATCCCAGGTCTCGCACATAAATCATTTCCAACATGATTACCATTTGTCTTACGGTGAAGGAAAACATCGTGAAGAAAATCTGCATGTCTGAGAGAACATAGCAAGTTTTCGAAAAACATGTGAAGTCCGCCAACCAGCCCTTAGTCAGGTGGACTATCGCCTGATCCCCCTCGTATTGAAGGGAGGCCCATCCCAGCAGTAGGACGTTAGAAAGGGATGAATACATCTAGAATTTATAAATTATTCAAGTCAAGAATATTTTTATCACTTTGAAACTTTTTATCTATCTGTAACAGAAAGAAATGAAAGTCGAATATTAATTTTAAAATGTAAACAGAGCGTAAGCAAAGGCTGGCAACATAAATATTTCTTCAGATATTATAAATTGACAAGGATTTCTAATTTTCAAGTCTTCAATGTAGAAAAATGTTTAAAAAATATTATAAACAGTGTTAAGTCAGTTTCATTTTCCTTTCTTGTTATCGATCAAATCTTCAAACTATTATAACATAATACTAATATCTTCTTTCAGTATAATTTATGCTATTTTTATGTTGCTATGGTTACTTACTTAACTACCACTTACTAAACTTAATTACTTACTTTTTTAAACTAGATCCACTTCCTATGTTCTTTTAGTATTTTTGGGCAAAAATATTTTTATAAAACAAGGGGCAAACGAGCAAACTATTCATCTGATGGGAATTGACTATGGTCGTTGATAGACATCATAAGAGGAGTTGCAATATTTTTCAACTAGTTAGTATAAATTGGTCCAGCACTAATTGAACTCGCGTCAAGTATTCACCATGGGAATATCGGATAGTACGGACAGTTTTCTACCGAAGCAGACCACATCAACCAGAGGTACCTATGGTTCACTCTGCTATCAGAGAAACCTATTTTCATCTATACATATAGATAAAATTGTAACTACGCCGAATCTGTACATTAAATATTTTTTGGAAAATCTTATTGAATAGACGTTAATATCGATACTGAGGCCGAATCTAAAGTTTTTAGAATTTTTGTCTGTCTGTCTCTCTGTTACCGCATCACGGAAAAACCACTAGACGGATTTTGATATAATTTGGTCCGGGTCAACATATAGGATACTTTTTACCGCGGAAAAATATCTCATTTCAAAGAAAAAATACAAAAACTGCATTGTAAGAGTATATTAATATGTAAAACCTAATAATTTGGTATTTGATCATGTGAACCCGGGCGGAGCCGCGGGCTATGCTAGTTAAATATATCGTCTAATAATTTCAAAAACACAGACTGTAATAGACAATCATACAAGTGTTATTTGAATAAATGTAAATTATACAGGTATTTTGTAATGCAACAGAGCCGTGTCAATTATGCCACCATTAAAGCTGATCAAGTGATACACTTATAATATTATCGATTTAATAAGCTTATTATGCCTCTGTTGGCGTTCATTCAAACGTAATTGTTTCGATGTTAAATGTTTACTAATGTTCACTGGATTAAATATTTGATTGTATATTCATGTGGAGTGTGTTTTATAAATATTATTAATAATGGAAATTATGAACATATTACATTGAAAATGATTATTATTTAAAACTAAAATATTTGGTACGTGTTTCAGTATTGTGTATTCTTAATAGCCAGTCAGCAAAAAAAATTTCTAATCGGACTAGTAGTTCCTGAGATTAGCGCGTTTAATCAAACAAACAAAACTCTGCCTTTTTATAATATTAGTATAGATATATTGATATTTTATCAGTAAGTCTTAATTAGGCCAAATGACTGATTCTGTAAGCAAAATAAATAATTATAAGCAAATCTAATCAACTATTACAATAAATCTTAATCCACATATAATATTGCTTAAAACACATTTATATTTTTATAAAACTTGAATGTAATAACATCACAAGTATACATTAAATTGTATTTTAAGGTGTCCTCTAAACGAAATTTTTATCATAAAATTGTTTACATAGCCATGATGAATGAGGTATTCGTAAGCTCGACGTTTTTTACCTTTATCAAAAGGTTGCTGAGCAAACAATATTTCAACTTTATATTTTTTATAAAATGTGTCTTACCATTAATTCTAAATTAATAAACAAATTTAATTATTATTATGTATATCAACAGCGTTGAGACTTATTTCGTACGATAGAAGTGAAAGGTTTGAGGTGTATTTCATGCCGTGATATTTTTTTTTTATTTATTAACATCAACAAGACACACACTAGCAAAAGCATAATATATATAATTACAATAAATAATAAATTCTAATTGCTGCCTTAATTACAGGTGTTACACACATTTCATAAAAGATAGACACAAATACAAGTAGTGAATTAAAATAAATACAAAAATTATGGGAATATTATATAAATTAAATAAAATGAACTACACCGGTGTTCGGTGAGTCCCGAGAGTTTTCAAAACCAAAACACAATTTTTAGGGTTTCCATTAATAGTTGTATCAACTATCGTAGCGTTTTTTACAAATTGGTTACATTCATTATTTTCATATTTTATTCTACTTTTATTTTATTTTACATCTATTTAAAACAAACAATATAAATAAAATATAGTTTGCTTTTCGACAAACTTGAAATTTATAACATATCAATACACTGTCGACAGAAAAATGGTAGGAAATGTTTGAAAATATTTCACTTTTCATAGGGCAAGTCTTGAAAGGAAACAGGGTAAATAGGAATCAAACTAGCTGTAGGTGTCGATTGAATTCTCCATGTAACGGAAATGGAGAAGCCAACCTGAATAAAAGAGGTTTCTTGACATTTGAAAAATAAACTGTTTGCCAAAAAATAACATAATATAACTTTTAATTATAATTATTGAAAATATAATAATATACTTTTTAGAAGCTAAAATGGTTGAAATAAATGTCGATTTTCTCTTTGTTTGAAACGATATTATATGTTTTATTAAAATAATTGTGTGATATGCTTATTTTAGCTTTACTTTTTTATTAATAAAAAATACTATGTATTTAAATCTTGGTCGATTATCGAAGTCTATTTCAGCCGTACTACGCCCCGTTAGTAGCTACTTTTACTTGTATTGATATGAAACTTTGTAACGGCATGAAATTCTGATGACAATACCTTATTATAATTGAATACCATCGACCTGATCCTATATTCTTATATTTTTAGTAGCCCACCTCCCGAATTTTTCTTTACAGCAAACATGTTCATAGAACATAGGAGAGACTGATAGAACTATAATAATATCACAGATCACATAATAATACTAACCTACAATTATAGGTTATAGTCTGAAACGTCTGAGCTATTTAAAAGAATATTAATTACTATCAAGTTCGTGAATAGCTTCGTATTAACGAGACTCCCAACTTTTTCCTGTACGTAAATTATAGACGTATAGTCGTAGCTCATAGAGGATACAAGTGTAAAATAATATGTTGAATGGGTTGAACAAAGAAAATGCATTCAAACTGTAGGAAATTATATAAATAAATCAGAAAAAAAAAGAAGTTGTTTAGTAATAATTTAATATGGCCTTGTTATTGGCACATATTGGCTGTAGGGGACGCTTTTGTTAGATTTATTATTATATATATTTGTACATATTTATGCTAGTAAATTACTATTTGTCTGTACTAAAGCATGGACAATCACCCATAAAAATGGCTTACCGACCTCTGACTATTTATGTTATCTGTTAAAATAATCGACACTTTCATTATAAATAGTAAGAGGAGTATCTACTTTTTTTTAAAACTACGTAAGAAAAGGATTCATAAAATTAACAAAGTAACATTTACTTATTAAGTTCAAAATAGCAGAGATTTTCAGTCCAATATTATTAATAAATTGTTATTATTTCATTATTATATTATAGGAACGATATTTTATGATCAAACAAAATACATTTTATAGAAGTGGTTTTTATTGTTTCGAAATGCTTTTGTAAGCATATATTGCTCGAGGCGCGAGTACAAAATTATATACCACCACGAGAAGCCGATAAAAGTTAATAAAATGTTAAAGTTATATAATATTTTTCTTGAAAATAAATAAGAAAAGTGTCATTTGTGAGTACCTACTACATTTTATTATCGACTAAGCCCTGCCGCAACCCACCTATTTACTCGTACAAATATTTTTATTTAGTCCGCAAATACTAAACACGGTTCTCGTCTTACATACTCGTAGGAGCGCGAATAACTGCATAAAGAAATTTGATTGATGAATTGAAAATCTTAAGTTAAGTAGATTAATTATTTATTACAAGTACTACCGTCCAATAAAACTTTTATTGAAATTCGTCTCGAGACATGCACAATGCACATATTGAGAAAGAATTTGAGATTTTTTTAACTCTGTTATAAGTCATTTTATTTATTTATGGTTGAATATGATTTTATATTAGGTTTTATTCATGGTGTCGTTTGTATAGATTATGCATAATTGCTTCGATCAGTTTCGAATTTAGAATGTTTCCAATCCGATTTGTAATTTTAGAGGTTAACAAATTCAAACAAATTAAAAAGAAACAATTAATTTAATCTCAGCTTGATATTATTTTCATGGATGAATAAATAATATACCTACTTAAAATAAAATTAGTAAAGTAATTCGATTAAGGTATCGCAAAATGTAATTAAAATTAAGCATTATTTAGTGAAAATAATACAACATACATGCAAAAGAAAATTAAAATCACATTTCTAATTCTAACTTAGCTTTATCTGCAGAAATTACAAAACGTTTGCGGTTTAGTTTTCTAATAATAGAACAAGTCGAAGCAGCAAAAACCTCGTTGTTTATCCCATTTCAAATGCTTGTTAGCGACAGCTGACAGCAGCCAGCGAGGTTTTGCTTAACTCAAAATATCGAATTGTGCAGACCAAAGCCTCAATCAACTTTTGATTTTGAACTCATTTATTTGTATTTCTCATCTCTGTTGTTGTCATCATCTTAATTATTTCTTGAAATAAAATAAGTACATACTTGCCTAACTCAGGACTGTTATATTTTTTTAAAATGAATAGTACAAATGGTTTATAATATTAGGAATCTATAGATTATCAACATAATGAAGAAGGCGAGAGGTGTCGTGGGACACCTGGTAGGAATTAAATTCCTTTCGTCGTCTGCCCTTGGCTCATAAAGGAAGTTATAAAAATTGTCACGAGTTCTACTTACTAGGGTAACATGAGCATCAACAACGCAGTTAGTACATGTGAAGCTTCTCGAAGAAAGTCCTGGATACACTACACTCTTATGATCGCCTGATACCTATGATGACGTCACATTACGGGGTGTCCTTACCTCATTATATTTGGTGGCAAAAATTGTGACTAAGAGACCATAAATCTCAAGGAATATCTATTATATGCATTATATGTATGTAGGGCCCCGTCATAAGAGTACTTACTACATACATACATCCCTTAACACTTATGATCGCCTTGTACTTTGATGACTCACATAGGGTGTTCTTAGTCCGTATTAATATTATAGATATGAAAGTTTGTGAGCATGTATGGATGTTTGTTACTCTGTCACACCAGAACGGCTGAACGGACCTGGATGCTTGGCACAGAGATAGATTATAGTCTGGAATAACACATAGACTACTTTTTTCCCGGAAAAATGTATGGCTCCCGTGTGTAGGTGTGTTTTTGTTTTCCTAGCGAACCCGAGCGAATCGAGGGTGAGACGCTAGTAAATAATAAAAAGTGTCGTGAAGGTCAAACTTTTACATTTTTTCTGTCTCGTTCGCCAAATGTGTCGAACTTATCGTACGATAAGGAACTTTGTTTCGAAAAAAATCTTGTCCGTTTTGTTAAAACTTAACAACCTCTTCCATTACATCGTTGTAATTTAATTATATCAATGTTTTTTCCCAAATAACTTAAATCACTTTTTGTCGTAGAAAATGTTCGCAAAGATAAGCGTAGGCAAATTATTTTAACAAAGGCAGGGGTCGAAGTGTCACTCAGGGTAATTGGACGTGCGTTCACAATCCACGCGGAATAAATCGTTTGGCTTGCGTGGCTCTTCCAAAGCTAGTATTTCATACTATACTTTTATTCCTTAACGATGAAAGGCTGAAGTATCAAGATATAATTATAGCCGTGCATACTTTGGAAGTGCCGCCACATTTTTTGGTAATATTCTATAGTAGGTAGTCACACAAAAGTCAGAACAATTTTGTGTACTACGCTAAAGTACAATAAGAATTTTTATGATTTTCTCCTGCTTGTTAAATGTGCTCACGTACCCTCTTCAATGTTTTAACTTAAACTACGTTAACAGTAGTCAATACTTAAGGATCCAAAGAATATTATTTTAAAAGACGAAGTTATGTAAAACACGTATATCTATCATACTTCATTATTTTTTTTTCTTCAAGTTTCTTTCCTCCAAATTCTTACTAAAACACGGATTTTGCAACCATTTGGGTCAGAATGCCTTCGCGTGATAATGATGACTGATACCATGTACTCAACGTTGCACTTCGTTTAATCAGAAGACAACGAATAATATTGGATTACACGAACATTCAACTTCTATGGGAATCGAATTCATAATATTTTATTATAAATTGCGAGAAAGTTATCTAGCTCGAATAATTGAATTTAAGTTACATTGGCATTAACTGAAACATGACACGCTAGTTTTATTGTTTGGCAGCTTTCAGTTGCATTAGAAATAGAGTTTAGAGTTTCTGTGCCTAGACTTCTTAAGCTTAAGCTGTTCTTTACTTGTTGTTCTTAAGTATAATGTAGAGCGTAGACTATCATATAATAAATTTCTAACGACTACGTTGTCGGGGATAGTACAGACTACATACTTTTGGAAAAAAATTATTTCGTCCATCCTTTTTTACTATTAAAGACTTTAATTAAATACACAAACGAAATCAACTACACATTTTCGTTTTGAAAAGGTTGCACTTAAAATTTTATACATTAATTTAATTTTGAGTACCTAATATTGTATAAATGATAAAATATTCAAAAACACAATTTTCTATATGTCTGCCTGATATTGCTTCCATTTCTCTTAGTTTCCACTCGAGAACAAAATTTTCATAAAAATATTTTTTATCTCACTAGGACTAATATACCAGACATATTATAAAAATAACTTTTCTAAATATGTATCATATTGTAAGGATTATTCAAGAAGATGCTATTAATATCATTAAGAAACATTTCCAACGAGGTACTCTTGGCTTAAGTCTTAAGCCCGCGGACATGGTTACAAAGTAAAATCAAAAGAATTTTAAATATAAAAAAGATCAAAGAAATATCTTGAGAAATAATAATAATATAACAGTAGATACTAAATCGCCCATCAGGTGTTTTAATCGTTACAGAACTTTGTGAGCTTAAAATAAAGTAGGTAGTACATTTTCGCTGTGCCTAAGAAATCCGTTTGGCGAAAATGTGGAGATTACCAAGTTTTATTGAAAGAGGGGAGCTACAATTTCTAAATGTAGCGGAAGCTTTAAATTCATGGCTATATAGGGTTGAATTTTTAAAGTTTACGACGTACCTGGAAGAACAAATCTGAAATTTGGCGTATATGGTTTGTAGAATTTAGTCTTTTTAAGCGATGTGTGTTTTTCTCAAGACCAGTGAGTTCGATTTTGTGCTAAAGAAAGATATTTCTTTAAAATTTAATTAAACTGGTTTTTATTTTCAGCACAATTGGCGCCGTAGCGTAGCTACTTTGGACATTTTTGCCATTGCTTTAGTGTTGCATTTTGTCATCCATATCCACTTGAAAAATTGTTCTTGTAGAAAATAAAGCTAAATAAGTAAAGAAAAATAACATATAATTTATTAAAAGTTATCAAAATATATACAAGTAAATGGTATTTTGCTAAGGATCAACAAAAAATTAATTTTCTTGTCTAGTCGCCTTCCAAGAAGCTTAAATGTAAATTAGGTAATTCTAATTTAATTAATCTCTTTACTTTTTTGTTTAGTTAATTCAGTTCATGAACTAAATATACAAAATATACGTGTTCAAGGACATTATTTTTGGTCAAGTTTTAACTAAAGATATGTAAATAAGTAAATATTTTGGTTTCTAAAACCCTGTTCATACTTCATATACAATACCGTGTTACGTATGTATGTATGTATGTATTCAGCCCCTTTTTTAACGTCCCACTGCTGGGCACCGGCCTCCGTTCAGTACGAGGGGAACCAGGCCATAGTCCACTACGCTGGTCAAGTGCGAGTTGGCGGGATTGACATGTCCTTTGAAAATGCTAGGTTCTTTGAGACGTGCAGGTTTCCTCATGATGTTTTCCTTCACCGTAAAGACAAGTGGTAATCATGTTGGAAATGATTCGCACATGAAAATATCAGAGGTGCGAGACCCGGGATTTGAACTTGCTTCACTCGGTTTCCCAAGTGAGCGAGTTACCACTGGGCTACCACTGCCTGCGTATTACGTATATACATTTTATTTATTTTTAGTATTATTTTCAAAGTAAATCTAAAGTTGATATTTATTGCATGGAAGACATGTCTTTGTAACTTCCGCTCAACTCAATAAAGTTTTATCAGTACTTGTTATGTTTCCTTTACGTATTTGCCATTCTAAGGAACGATTGTTTCGTAAATACATTCGAATATGTTATTTCAAAACAGTTTGCAGGGGATTGATAATATATAAGTTACCATTGTAAAATAAATGTTAAAATATTACTCATTTTACAGAATATCACCTCGATAATATAAACTAATAAATCGAAAATACGTGTTTTGAGAATTATGGCCAAACTTAAGTAATAAACATTTAATTTTAATATAAAATACAGTTAATCTAGATGGGTAAAGGTCCTGTTACTTTAGACCTTAGTCTATGTACACGATATGTGTATACTTTTTACAGTTAACTCTCTAATTAAAAAAATCACACAAACTCTATATTTACAGCTTAAAGATCCTTAATTTTTATAAAAGAGTTTAAATAAATACCACTTAAATAAACTCTTTTACTCATAAAGTGGAATAAATTCGTTGAACGTTGAGATACCAATGACAACTAGACACCACACATGCGCTTTTCAATCCAATACTGCTCGGGAAATTGGAGTGACATGCATAAAGGGTTTTTATTGAAAATTGCCTGGAAATATGGTTTGAAGATAAGTATTCTATATTAAAAGTGCCAGTTAAATGCAAAAAATATACGGTTTGAATAGCATATTACTCTGAAGGTCAGACTAAAGGATAGAATTTTTCCAAATACTTTTAAGCTTTTAGGCGCAATATATACTTGAGTATAAAAAATAAATTAGGATAAGAAGTTGAAAGGAATTTCATCTCAAGTGGAAGGACGACCATTTGTTAGGGTAGTCGGAAATGTACAAAGTGCGCTATTAGCGCGAGTCGGAGGTACAATCTCCATTCACCACTGGATTGCGTTAGCTGTAGTCACATATGTCTTATATTTCATTCACTCGGACCGCGAAAACATATTTTTGCCTACAAACATTACATATCACTCTGGCTACGTAATATATGGTAAAACATAAGACGAAAAACTAAAATGGCAGTATTCTTAAACTGGAATAAATTAAACAATCATGCTCCTTGCTCAAAAGGGTGTCATAGTTTATTTAATATAAATAAATATGTATGTGTATTTGTTTGCCACGCACTATAGCCTAAACTGCTTAATGAATTTTAACATATAACAGAGATCGGACAATCATTTTAGTGGCGGAAGTGAAAGAGGGTATATAATCCTGACTTATAGTGACTACCACATAAAATATAATTCTGAGATTAAGAATAAAGAAACTAAAAAGGTTTCTTTTTTGCTTTTAGGCTATGGAACCTAAAAATGTCACATTCACATCATATATTCATAACATAAATTACAATAAGATTTTTGATAAATTGATAAATCAATTCATTTCTCAACAAACAATAATATTGAACAATAGCAAGCACTTTACTTTTCATATTAAATAATATTACTTATAATTATTACATTAAATAGACGTTTTCTACGCAACCAAAAAGTTTCATGACAGCCGCGGTCTGAATAAAATATAAACAAAATGTTGGTAGTTCTTCCGCGTGTACTCTCGTTAGACCAACTTTACTTACAGCTCAATGCACTCTTTTATTTAAGCGTACTCTGGTGTTCGAGCTAAATAAATACTCGTAATAAACAAGTTCTGATTCTATACAAAATCTTTGAAATAGATATTTTAATATAATATTCCTCTTTTTCTAATAATATTTTTTGCAATGAAAAACACCAATAATTTTATAGAAATGTATAATTAGATAATAATTATTTAAAATGAAACAATAACGGACATTGAAAAGTCCGTGTCCTTAAGTAAGTAGTAAGTAAGTATGTATAGTGATTTGGGATGAAGTAGAAGCGAAAGAAAAGGCTAGATTTTCTATCTATCTACTATCTAATTATCAAGAAATACTCATTAAAGCAAGGCCAAATCGAGAACTTAAAATACATTACATTAAAGTAAAATTTATAACAGCTTTAACGCCAAATGCCGTTATTTATAGTAAAATAAATTAGAAAGTATTACAGTAAATTCTTGCTAGTAATACACCACAGCTGTGGAAATTATTTGTGTGTATCTCTCTCAGTTATTCAGTGTGAGTATTAAAAGATATAATTGTTATAATTTTAGTTATATTCATGGTTCTACGCCGATATAAAATTTGCATATGTATGTATATATAAAAATCAAAGTAAATCCGCTTTAAGGCTGCCATTATATATGAACCTTAGTTATACAATATACATGTTTCTAATGCTAGAACACATAAGAAGCAAGAAGTAAATATAATAAATTATTATGAGCACACTACTTACTCGAATGTTATATGTCGAAACGTCTCACAAAGTGACAAATTGTTACATCGTGAAACCCTGCTTCATTGCATGGATGTAGGATCAGCGATTACAAATCCACAATATCAATCAATTGGTTCCAATAATTACAAACCGTATGTCATATTAATCAATTATGTGGGAATTTACTGTCCTTTATGATTATTTAGATGGCCCCTGAAAATTGATTTGCGTGTAAAATATTGCTTATTAAGCCAAAAGGCTGTAAACAAAGTATTAATTAAAGTATTAGAATTAAGTTAACGACATGTTCGATTCTCACTAGCAATAGAAACATACGTTCAGTGTTGCATGAGTTAAAAATATAAAATATAAAAAGTGCTGTTATAAAGCTTTGAATACCTCCTTGGGTGGAGGCTATTGAGTGCATAGCGCTATTGTTGAAAAATATTGCATTCGGGGACAACGATAATTCAAAACCTACGTTTTGCTAAAATCTTTTAGTTTTACAAAATATAACAAAATATTTACTGTAAATAAGTTCAACAGGACATGAACAGAAATACCCCAATCACAACGAATATATTTAGATAAATTGAATTCTCTTGCATCAATTTTAAGACTGGTGATGGCAGCAGGTGCTCAATAGAGCGATGTGAAACTTTGTAAGCTTTGGAACTTTTAGAAATATGTAAATACTTTTTCGTTTGGCCAACATCATAACCAATATCTCTTTGTGCTGCTTGTGAGAGTTTAAAAAATGGAAAATAACATCATGCTTATAAAATTAAAAAAAAATGTCAAAAACTCAATTGCAAGTGGAAATTTCACAAACGAGCTCTTTAAGAACTTGAGAAATATAGACGCATAGAGCCAATCTTGAGAAATATTAAATTTATTAGCTTTCAAAAGATTAACGAAAGTAATTAAAACTAGTAGAAAAAACTTACTCTAAATTGCTAACAATGGTGAACCCCTTCATTAAAAAGCAGAACATTTTTATAAAGACCACTATTACCAGAATAGAGTAGTCACATGAATGAATTTCGAGTTTTCATGCAGTTTTCTTTTGCATTATTCCACGCAAAATATGGTCGGTAATTTGCACGCACTGGTGTAAGCGGACAAGGTGCAAGATCAAGAATCACAGGTGTCCAGGTTCGAATCTTGGTCGCATACAAAGTTTTTACTTTTGTTTTTTTTTTAAATATTTATTCAAGTTTTTTTAAAAAAAAAAAAAAAGAAAATTGTACTTTAGGCCAAAACCTCCGAGCGAAGCTCGGTAGCCTAGGTACTAAAACGTTAACTAGATACATATTATAAATATAAACACCAATGACTGGAGTATAAAAATTTTGCGCTCATTACACAAATAACTGCCCCCAGCGACATTCGAACCCGCGACCGCTGGTACAGCAAGTAGGGTCACTACAAACTGAAC
Organism: Brenthis ino; assembly: GCA_921882275.1. NCBI lineage: Eukaryota > Metazoa > Arthropoda > Insecta > Lepidoptera > Nymphalidae > Brenthis > Brenthis ino. The sequence continues at coordinate 21,900,135 of OV170225.1, read as the reverse complement.
TAAACGTGTCGTCACAGGTAAATGATAATTCATTAAAGTTATAAGTCCTCACAACTAGTATCAAATATTTTATTCTGGTGCTACAATTCTGTGATTATATTTTATCAGGATATATTAATTAATCAGTTGATGAGCTGCCACACGCCTGCCCACCTGTCGCCACATAATATACTCGTATCTTATTTAATGAAAGGTACGACGGGTAAAAAAATTGATTTTGTTGGATTTAGTCGTTATTTTATTCTTTCCAGCACCTAAATATACCTCCGGGTTAGGTATTGTTTAATAATAATAAACAAGTAAATAGTAATGAATAAATAAAGTGGACAAGAAAATCATTTAAAACACCAGAATCAAAATCAAACAGTTGGACCACCTGCATGTATCGCACGGCTATTCAATACTCATATACATATACTTTGTATTAAAGTTACACAATTAAATACATATACGTATAAATACATAAATATTAACTAGTGATAATTTCCTTCTGACCGATTTCACTTCTGAGTCAAATAGACGAAGTTAACGAGTAGTAGAATAAAATAACGAGCAGTAGGATACAGGAGTGCAGAAGTGCACAAGTGTACGCGCAGACACCAGTGCACTCTCTATTTCTGTTAATCTCGTACTTCGTTGGGACGACAATTTGACACACTCGTCCAAGGCCATGGCCGAGCCACTCAGCTCCGAGCTGAGACTTTCTAAACAGAAAGATTCTATGACTGAACTTGGCCCAACCCGATACTCGAACCCAGGATCCTCTACACCACTGAGGCAAGTCAAAATGTAAATTATTGATTTGTTGTATCAAGACTAATAATCAATATGCCTCAAATTATTATATACAATTTACTAGCTGCTTATTACCTATACCTACATTGATGGAACTATGTCAGAAATCCTCTTGGGCGTATGTATATCATATGGCTGATGATCAATCGTTTTTATAAATTAGATTTATTACCTTATTTTTATGTAGGACACGTAGGGAAAGCCATTTTTAAAAAAAACATGTTTTTTACACGTTTAAAAAGGTTTTTTTTTAGGATTTTGTATTCAAAACATATAAATTTAATATATATAAATTATGCACTTGCAACTCGTTGTGTTGGGATTACTACATTAAAAATCACGGTAAAAAATACACGTGACTGTAATAGAAGTATATCAATATTGTGCTACTTTTTTGGGAACATAATATTAGAGAATAATTGTTTCTAATCATAGATGTGGCGAATGATTTCCCAAAGGACACGGGATTTTTCGTATGAACCCGGGGGGTCCGTGTCCAACAGCGATAAGACACGCCTCATATGAAAGCTCTTAGTGAATTTCATTTTACCCTATGGTACCTAAGTTCAAATTCAGCAACAAAATTGTGTTTTACGAATGTAAAAATATTTTATTGACAGCAAAAATAAGGTTATAAGTATTTCATAGCTTTTGATACTAATTTACAAATAACGCTATCACTAAAATAACAAAAAAACATGGTTGTCTTTCAAACTGACGGAATTCTCAAAAAAATTTTTAATCATATTTATACTTTCTTAGTTTTCATCATAAAAGGCTTACGCTAATGTTTCTTTTATTTTAAAAGTGTACCTTCGTGTACCTTGATGAATCAATCAACCAATCAGTTGGGACTTAGAATAAGTCTTTTTATTAGTATAGATAAAACTAACTCCACTTCACTGCAGTATTGAAGTATTGCTAACTGTATACAATAATACGTTTTTTAACTTTCATTTTGTATCGCCATTTCATTCCGGAGACTTGAATATTTTAAATATGTAGGATAAAAGTATTTCATAAACCGAGTTTTCTTATAATGATTTTAATTTCAAAAGTTTAAGTCTGATATCCGTTCATATTTTTTGGAGCTATAAATATATAAAAACTTAAAAAAAAAACTGTGTCGGTGTGCTTTGATTTGTATTGGCTGCCACCAACTTCGAAAATATCTGAATGATACATATATGCATAACCCCAGTTTAGTATTTTTTTTACTTTTCAGTGCCTGGAAGTCGGTTTTTTTAAGTTTTAATTTTTTGATTTTTAGTGTAAACGTAATAAGCGTGTAATTTGTAAGAAGAAAGATTTTTCAAAACATATTCGATTAAGCCATTTATTCAGACCCTTTTTTTTTTTTTTTTTTTTTTTTTTTTTTTTTTTTTTTTTTTTTTTTTTTTTTTTTTTTTTTTTTTTTATGTCGGGAAATGCATTTACGCATACCACCTGATCCCCCAGGTGGTGATGTGGGGCTCACCGGCTAGAAGAGCCGGTACTACCCACTAAAACCCGACATTCCCCTCCCCTCCGCCTTAATGGGACGCCGCAGGATCGCTTGCGCATAACTACTACGGCGCCCCGGCGGCAGGTCTGCCTAAAAAGGCAGACCACCAAACCAATGGGGCTGCTCCACAGTCAACTCTGCTACGCCAGAGAGGTACCCGGAGCAGCCCCATTAAACCTGACCACCGCCCACCGAAGTGGGCCACCTCCAATCGGCTGCAGAGGACAGGGAGAGCGGCAACGAAACACCGACACTCCTCTTCCCCTGCAGCCCCACCGCGTCCGCCATCGAACGGTGGCGGCCCCGTCTAGGCCGCGGAAGGTAGGGAGAACGGCGCACCGAAATACCGGCACTCCTCTCCCGCCGCGGCCTACTCCTCCGCCGGATGCGGGCCTGCGACCACAGTCCCGCAACCGGCACCCATCATCCGGTTGTGGGACCAAGCGGTCCCACCACCGGTGGCCGCAACGTCTTCGGCTCGAGGCCTAGACGAGCGGCCCCATCCAAGCCATTTGGTCCGCGCCGGATTTCTCCGGTACCACCCGCCGCCCTAAGCGGGTGGCATTCCCCTATCCGCCACCTGGGGACGCGCCCGGTAGGAGTTGGCTTCTCCCCCGGGATTTATTCAGACCCTTAATGGCAGTCACAACCCATCTAGGTGTAAAGTTCTCATCTATACAAATTAATCAAGCCCAAACACCAGGTAATTGCTGTAAGTCCTTGAGGAGTTCCCTCGACTGTCTTTCGGCTCCATAATCAGATCCACACCAGACCTTCATTAAATAGTAGTACTTTAAAATACTTAATGAAAAAATTAACAAACGCAATAGACACCGCTACGATTTTCGAAGGTTCCCCTCGATTTCTCTGGGATATTATCATCACATCCTGGTTTCCTTATCATGGTACCACCCTTGGGATATCTCCTTTCTAACAAAAAAAGAATTATCAAAATCGGTTCATAAGCGACGAAGATATCCGCGGACACACATAAAAAAAAGAAGATATATACGGTTGAATTGAGAACCTCCTCCTTTTTGGAAGTAGGTTGAAAATGTTGTCCCAAATGTAATTTAAAAAAATATACCTACATTTGTGGTAAGCATTTTTCATATTTTTAATATGTTGGTACATTCGTTTTAGCAATATTTAATCTAAAGCTCGCATATATTAAACAATATTTTATGCATATCTAACAAACTGGTTTTGTAATTCCAATCAGGATTCCCCGGAAATATTTTAATAAATAAAAAGCTATTGAATTTTAAAAAGGGTGCTATCCGTTGGGGTTTCAATGGGATGTATAGCGAGTGGCGTTTAATTCTTCACGTACATACCATTGCCATGTACGAATCCTTTGTCTGTGATGGCCACAATCAAGCCTCTTAGCTGTGATTTATCGTGACCCGGCACGGGTTAACCATTACTAATAACCATGCAATATTTGTAACTAGAGGACCAAGTTGTTACTTGAACATGCTATTTTCAGTTTCATAGTCACAATATACTTGTTAGCTTGTTTTTTTTTACTGTATTATTACTTATTATAGTTTTTGACATCTTAATATGATAACAATTTTTCTTTCAACTCAGCTATTTTTCAATCTTCCTAAATATGGAAAACTTTTTTAATATGTTAGATATAATTTCCCGAACACGTTAACCGATCTTAAATGTGGTCATTCGGTCGGCTTAAGGGAATTAGGTAGCGACAATGAAAGGAGTTTCTCGTGTAATGACCCGCGGGATTACCACTCGCTCGGAGAACATTTCGTTAGATGGCATATGTATTCGTATAAGTAAATATATGAATATAATGTCCTACGTGGTGAAATAAATAAGATGCTTTATTATGTATTTCATATCACTGCATAGTATATAACAAAGTCGCTTCCCGCTGTCTGTCTGTCCCTATGTATGCTTAGATCTTTAAAAATACGCAACGGATTTTGATGCCGTTTTTTTAATAGACAGAGTTAATCAAGAGGAAGGTTTATATGTATACCTAATGCATGCATATTGTAGTACAGAAAAGCCGAGAAATTCAAAGATTTGTAGTTCATATTTCATACTAACCATTAAGATTATATAAACATGTAGTAATAAGGACGATACTACAAAATTTGAAGTTATTCAGGTATTTAAAAGCTTTCAACATAATTACCACAAAAATGAATCTTATAAATGATCAATAAATAAGTGTTTAAATAATTATTTATATAAAGACATATATACATAAGGGTTAATATTAGTAACTATATAACAATATGACAAAAAACGAATATCAAAAAATGACGATATGCCATAATCTGAGCGTGAAAAAATATATTTCATATAATATAAATTATTCTAGCGTAATATTTGACACACCTCCACGCGCGGCGAAAAATCATACACGTCGTTGCACAAAACAACTGTTCAATGTGGGGTTTTATATTTATTTATGAGGTGGGAATATGTACTACATACAAAACTATTATATAGTAGGTATGTGTAAACGTTAGTGTGTGTATAGTATGTGTAAACGTTAGTGTACAAGTGTATGTGAAATAAACTGTCATTATTCTTTGTTTATTTTTCTAATTATGCTTAAAAAAATTATTAAGAAATCTAGCCATTTAAGTTTACTATACTTCTATTAGATGTTTAGAATCTTGAAGTTGAATATTGGGACTTGACGGTATTTTAAAATTAAATATAAATTTTTCTTTAGTGAGTTTTATTTATTGAATAAGAAATTACAGTTTACATAAGATAATTTATATTTAGTAATATAAAATTTTATTTATTTATTCAATACTGGCCAGTTATGTAGAATAATATACATAAAGTCTAAGTATAATGTATACTACGTATACTATACGAGTATAGCTGTATGAAAAGCGTATTTCATCAGAACTAGTACAACAGTTAACAATGAAACCCGTGCACCTGCACCTGCGGCTATCGAAAATGGGAACATAATATGTCATGATCCACCGCCTAAACGCAAGCGACAGATTGAGGTCGAACTGAGGGATTTCAGACTTCACTAAGAATATTGGACTATGCTTAATATAAGCTTGTTAACCTTAATATTAACTTGATGTATTCTTTTATTCATTAATGGGTAAAAATCGATAAACAAATTTATTTTATTGTTATTTTAATTTTCCTTCCCAATACAAACTTTCATCCCCATTTTCACCCTTTTAAGGGATGACTTCCGGGATAAATAGTATCCTATGTCCTTTCCAGGGTCTCAAACTATCTTCTTACCAAATTTGATATAAATCAGTTCAGTAGATCCAGAGATTACCCCCTACAACGTCACAAACTCACAAACTTTACCTCTTTATAATATTAAGTATAGATAAACAATTTGTTACCATAACACTGATTGAAAACGATACGAAACGAGCCAGCAATATTGTAAAAGAATTTATATCATTTAATTAAGTGAAAGCTATGGTAAATTTACCTTACGACTATCATTTGCTTAAAATTGGTTCAGGTGTACTGTGAATTTCTAAGAAGAAGAATTTTCGTTCACAGAATATTCGTTATTTTCATTTAAAATAATAAGCAATAATATCCTTTGTATTTTATGCATTGCAGAAATCATCAACAGTATTAAATATTCTGATAGCATTATAATGGATTAAGTCAAAATTTGCAGTTGCTGAGTGTTTTTTTCTGAGAATGAAACTTTATAGTTGATAGAAATAGAGCACGCCCAAACTAGAGCGACAGGGCCGCAAGCGACTTGGCGCAGACCGAGATTTGAAGTGCCGCTGGGTTAATGTCGCTCCATCTGTTTACTTTAAAATAAAAGATGCTTGATGAGACATATTTATTATTTATGCTTCATTACCTTTTTTATTAGTCATTTTAGCTTATTATACCGATTATTGTTCTAAATATAGTGTTTTATATATGTATAGAACATTTTAGGGTAATGGTACCTCTAATGAAAAAAATAACTCATATAGAATCATCTTTTGCCTTTCTATTTACATTGATTTTACTGAAAGTCAATGAGAACCATGTAGTGGAAATACATTGTAATTTCAAATCTTAATATTAGGTAATAAAAATTGAACACTTCCTCTTATTCTCCTCCATATCCGAAACTAATAAGACATAAAAAAAAAATTGGTAGCCTTACTTATTATTTATCATACCGGAAATATATAACGGCCCTTATCTACTTCGTAACCTCTTACGAATTTACAAATAACTATTTCATAATATTTGAACGCATTGATTTTTATATTAATAAACCTAAAAAATAAAAACTTCAAATCGATTTTTTTTTGTTTTATAGTCAATGGTGCGTTTAAAACCAGAATCTTAAAAAAATATCAATTATAAAATAGCATTTATTACTTAAAAAGAACTAAATACTCCATTTTAAGTAAATTATACTTTCAGTATTTAACATGTTAAATAAAATTGCTTTACTTTAACTGTATAATTGATTTGGGTTGGAAAATCTCATCGAAAATGCAAGCGACTGAAACTATTAGGTAATGAAACAGCCACTGGTAAAACTGGAAATTAAATTGTGGTAAAAATATTAAAATAACATAAATTTAATTTTCACTTGAAATACCAACATTATTTTAATAAAATTACGATTTAAAGCTAAATGCTATTTCTCTTGTGAGATAAATTGAGATAATGTCCACCTTAGTTACATAAATAGGTCTATCTTATTTTATGTCACAATAATTTGTAACGGTGACTCGGTACTATAGGAACCTTAATTATCCTCAGTAACAAAGGACGCAATAGACGCTTTATTACATTGCAAAATCACGCTTGAATAATATATATACTATGTCCATACTATCCATACTATTATAATATTATAAATGTGAAAGTGTATTTGTTTGTTCGTTTGCTTTTTTGCTTGACCTTCTTTCGTGCTAAAACGGAGTCACGGATGGTGTGGTTTTTTGTGTGGAGTTAGTTGGAGGGCTAGAGAGTGACATATACCGCGGAAGATTATCTGATTCCAGCGGGAAAACACGATATAATACAATCAAAAAAATATTTATGATCAGAATTACTTGAAACTTGGTATTAATGCTCTTCAGTACAATTAAATAAATACATATTTTAGAATATTTCGAAATTCATCCGATAAGGGGGTAAAATAGGGGTAAATTTGTATGAAACCTACCTTTTCAGACTTTTTTGTTTTTGTTGTGCTAGTATTTTACGACACGTTTGGTTCAACTTGTAGCGACCCTACTTGCTCTGCCAGTGGTCGCGGGTTCGAGTCTAGCTGGGGGCATTCATTTGTGTGATGAGAACGAATGTTTGTACTCTATTCATTGGTGTTTATATATATATTTATATTTTTTATGTATTTAAAATTATATATGTGTAGTGTATCAACTATCTGGTATCTATAAGTATAACACAAGCCTCATAGCTTGCCATGGAACTAGATGGTGTTGTGTGTTAATGTCCCAACATATTTATTTATTTATTTAGTATGTTATAAATATCATAAATTAGATGTCAATATGCAAACTAACTTAGATATGTATATACAAAATTAATAACTTGTCGTTTGAACAATATCTATATATTTATTCTAATATTATAGAGCTAAAAATTTGTTTGGTTTATGTTTGCTTAATCACGCTTATCTTTATTCTGGCTCTACCCTTACTCCCTCTTCGTCACGTCCATAAACTAGACGAGCCTAACTGCGAGCAAAAGCTAGTGACGTAATAAAATTCTAACGGGGTCAAAATATTTCTTGTAAAATTTATGTACTATATTTTGGATGAAGATAAGATTGTTCAAATCTTTTATTATATAAAACAAAAACACAATTTTGTATCATATCATTAACAACGGCTGAATGGATTTCAATAATGTTTTAGTGGTATAGATTCTAGAATAAAAACAGCTAAATTTCCTATAGATAGCCTGTAGGCAAGTAGGCCTCTCTGCCCTAGACTCTTCTTTAAAAACTATTTATTATTATAGTACAAACAAATAGGTATAATACTTGGATATACTGAAGATAGCAAACACAAATTGCTTATTAATAAATAGAAATTGGTAAATATTAAAGAAATGGATGCAAGTACAGGCGGAATAGGTAGCATAAACTATTATAATCGTAAATAAAATAATCAAAGTATAAGAGATTTTTGGGTAGCAACCATATTTTTTTCATAAAGCCTTTCTAAAATAAAGGTGCCCTTAAAGTTTGGACATTGCATTTGAGCACATCACAGTTCCTGAAGTAACCGTTCATTATTCCATTTTATGTAGAATTTGAAAAACATTTTAAGAATAATAAAATTATAACTCTGACAATGATGTTTTTGAATTTTATCCCATTTTTTCAAATACTCCTTAAATATATATATATATATATATATATATATATATATACATGATGTAAATATATAACAATATATATATATATATATATATATATATATATTGTTATATATTTACATCATGTTAAATTGGATCAATTTTAGTCAATAGTAATCTAGGTTTCTAACGTTATAGAAGAAAAAGAAGAGGTATGTTATGTCATCAAGTTATCTTTATCGAAATTTAATTTTAGCTTCTCATCACCATCTCGTCTAGAGATATTTAATAAGTTAAAGTAAAACCAAAAGTTTTTTAACATTATATTATAGTAAGAAAACGTAATTATACATATGTACGTATTTCACAGAAAGGTCTGCAATAATGTAAAACTTATATATGCATATTATTTATTCGTTCTATTTACGAAGTGTTTTAGGCCGAAAAGAAACATTAATACGCCTTTAGTAAGATCTTTGTCTGATTTCTATAGTAATATTAATGTAGGTACTTACTCTATGTTAGTTATTCAAATTTTTGTGTTTGTATTCTATATGAATATTATAGCTTCTGTTTGTTTCTTGAGAAAAATCGTGACTAGTACTGGCGTAATAAAATTCATTATTCATTATATATCTGGATATTTATATTAATATACAAAGTTAAAGAGGTTATTTAAAAAAAAAGTATCACCCATTCCATAAATAAAGGATAACTTTTTGGATTTTTTCGCAGATTTATTTTGATTTTTAGTTCCCGACGCGACGTTTCGAATACTGTCACAGGAGAGACTAAGGTTTTTATTTAAAATGTCAAATAATCCCATAAATCTAAGAAAGTATTATAAGCTTAGTCAAATATTGTTCTTTGCATGTAAAGATAAATGTAAAGATGCAAATTTTTATCTATCATACCATCTAAGCCCAGCATCGCGTATTATCACTCTAAGTCGAAACAAAAAGAAAATAACGAATATTGACGCCGACCTTCCTCAAGTTCGAAGTACCTACTAAATGTATGAGAAGGAAGCTTAACGTATTCTGAAAAAAAGTTCTTATGCTTGTCATTACCGACTCCAGCGGGAACCTTACGTTGTCTTCAAAGACATTGATAAATCATTAATATATATTTCGTCTGTCAACTGCTAAACGTAAACATTGGTAGTTTCCTCGAGTAGTAAAATAAATTGATACGCCTAAAATAGAAATGGGTATAAAATATAAACAATAAAAACTTTTTAACACAAAAATAAAAACCGACTTCAAAAAAAGCACTAAACAGTAAAAAAACTCATTGGTAGTTTTCATTTACTATACATACCTAATCAAATTTTTTCGAAGTCGGTGTGCTTTGCTTTTTATCGGCTGGCACGGCTGGCAAAGATGGCATTTATTTTATTTTTTAAAGTTTTTATTTTTCCATTTTTAGGGTAGACGTAATTAGTAGGTAATTTGTAAAAAGAAAGTTTTTTAATAACATATTAGAATAAATAATTTACTTAAAAATATATATTTATTGTTGATTTTTAAAAAACCGCTTGACCGATTTCGATAAAATTTATCCATATAAATTTTATCGATCAGGTGGTCCCATGACCACCTGGGAAGTATACCCTTTGAAACAAAAAAAAAATTGCAAATCGGTTTAGGCGTCTTCGAGTAATCGGTGAACATACATAAAAAAAAGATTCCGACGAATTGAAAACCTCCTCCTTTTTGGAAGTCGGTTAAAAAGGGTATAGATACATACAAAGTATTTCAATCCCTTTCATATTAAAGCTGAAGGATTCTAGCAGCTTTATCGGCATGCATGACTTATTATCCTTTACAAACTTTGGTAGCCATTTAAAGTTGAACTTCAAAACCCTCCAGCACTGACGGAAAACTTACAGATAAAAGTTATACTATGTATTATTATTGCCCATAAAAGCTTTGTCATGCCTTTCTCCCATAAGGAAATGAATTTTGACAAATCCTATAACTTCTACTTAGAAGAGTTTTTTGAGCTAAATAAATTATATCTTAAATAATTATTATATATAATGAATTCTTAAAAAGAAACTTTAAACAGAATTATTAAAAAGAAACTTGAAAATTCTCTGAAAAAATCTGTTGATATGTACTGTTGATTTTTACTAAAATATTATTATTACCCCCTTAAGTTTTGATTAATAAAAAATCATTCACAGTATCCAAAGTATCTCAATGCCAATCGAAATTCATTTCCACGTTTAGCCCTAAAAGTAGATTCTCTCACATTTGTTATATGTTTATGGATATTGGAAAGTTAAGAGGAAAATTTATGTATCAGATACAAAATTTTACATTTTCATGTTTAAATTCATGCAATGTGACCTCAATTATTTTGATAGTTTTTAATGATAATAATCAGTATTTCGAGTATAAAACAATTCAATTAATTAAAATGTAAAAACTTTTAGTAGAATTCTTTTGAATACAATGACATGGGAAATAGTTTTAATAGTTAAAAAAAAAATTTTTGCTGACCCTGATCTAATATAGGAGCTTGTTAGGATTTTCATGTTCAGATTTAAATTAAAAAAATGCGGATTCTGTGCTTAAATTCTATAGGAAATAATAGTACATTTTTATTAAACTTTTCAACCGACTTCCTCAAAAAGGAGGAGATTCACAATTCGGCTGTATGTCTTTTTTTATGTTTGTTACCTCAGAACTCCGTCATTTATTAACCGATTTAGACAATTTTTGTTTTGTTTGAAAGTGTATACTTCCAGATTGGTATATTTATTATTATATATATTTGGAGTAGACACTGTTCAAAAATAGTTTTATTCTACCAATGCAGATTTGTAGCCTATTATTTATACAGATAAATAAAATTGAAGTGTCTGTGTAATGTCAAAATTTTGACATTACACATACACTGACACAGAAAATGCTTTTTCTAAATGCATATGAAGTTATATACGGTACTTATAAGAAAAACACATTCTTTTTAAATTTTTGTCTGTCTGGCTGTCTGTCTTGTTTATTCCGGTTAATCTCCAAAAAGGCTGGACTGATTTTGACGGGACTTTCACTTGTAAATAGCTGATGTAATAAAGAGTAATTAAACTACTTTTATTTTAGAAAAATAATAAGGGTTCCGTTCAAAAAAATTAAAACGTTCCTACGAACGCACTCAGCGAAGCGTGGTGAAGACGCTAATTAGTAGTAGTATAAATTCGCGTTGACTGGCTCTATTCATTGGATTATATTGTCCTAAAATGTGAAGTAACTTATTTTCTAAATATATTTACTATAGTTAGGGTATGAAGTCAAATCTCTTATCAGACAAATATATTAGATATACTCGTATATTACATAACAATTAAAAATAACACAACTGTACAACCGTAATAAAAAATATATATACCTATGAAAAGGTAATTAAGGTGATTTTAAATTTAAAGAGAAAAATGACACATAAAATTTTTACAACAACATAAAACTTTTACTATCATATTCATGTATCGTTCGGTTGCATTTTAAAAGATATTTGTGGTAGGTCATAAATATTTTCAATTCAGATGAATTTTATTGTCTTTTGCATAAACACATTTTTTGTGTCAAGCGGAAATGTGTACCATATTTCCATGACTACTATTTGAATAAAATTTTTAATAATGTGTGGATAAAAATGGACTTTCAATAGTACACCACAACATTTTCTAACGTTGATGCTAAAGATTTCTTATAACTTCAAGATGTAGTGCACATAGAAATAATAATAATAAACATGTTGGCAGCACCATCTAGTTCCATGGTAATCTACGAGGCTTGTGTTATGGATAATAGATAGTTGATACACTACATATACCTATATAACTTTAAGTACCAGTGGCGAAGGGTAAAATTTTAGCAGAGGTAAGCCGTTCCAAATATATATATATATTTAAAAAAATACATTTTAAGTTAAGACGTCTTGTATGGACCCTTCGCCACTGTTGAATAACATACATATTATAAATATAAACACCCATGACTGGAGTACAAGCAGTCGTGCTCATCACACAAATGAATGCTCCCAGAGGGACTCGAACCCGCGACCGCTGGCACAGCAAGTAGAGTCACTACAAACTGTGCCAAACGTGCCGCCGATCGAAATGTAGTTCTCTCTATGTTTCCTGTTACCATTAACTGTCGTTCCTTTATTGTGATCTTTTGCCAGAAAAGATAGTTTAATAGATACATAGATGACAGTATATCCAGAATGCAATTGTTAAGTATTTCATTAAAGATAAAATATAATAATAGTACTTGTAACGGGACCCTATTACTAAGACGTCCGTCTGTCACGAGGCTTATCTCGTGAACAGTGATAGTTAGACAGTTGAAATTTTCAGAGATGATGTATTTCTTTTGCCGGTATTTTCTTCAAATAATATAATAATTTCTATTGGGCTCCCATACAACGAACATGATTTTTTTGCCATGCACTTGGCCGGTTTTTAAATAATAATATTTTCTTAAATACTTCCTTATTTGGATTCTATTTATAATATACGAGTATAATAATAGATTAATATATTTTTGACAGACTCAATTCTTCAATACGAGGGGGCTCAGATCATAGTTCACCACGCCCGTCAAGTACGGGTTGGTATACTTCACGTATCTTTCGGAAAAAAAAGAAAAAAGATTCTCTCGGTCATGCAGATTTCACCACGATGTTTTCCTTCACCGTAAGACAAGTGGTAATCACGTGATGAATATGAACCAGCTTCATTTGGTTTCGCAACGAGCGTGTTACCACTGATCTACCACTGCTTTAAAATAATTATGAGTTATCATAATATTGGTATTTTAAGTATATGTAGATACAGTACTTTAGAGAAATATGACTTGTTGTGTAATGTCACGTTCGATTCCCCAATTTTGCAATAGATCGGGTCAAGAGACATTCAGCAACGATTGTATAACTAAAGCAATATCCATAAACTTAAAAATTTATGGAAAAACCCTCGCTTTTATGGGTCCGAGGGGATTTACAGCAATGCTTTACATTTTAATGGAAGGTAATGTGTTCCGTTAGTCAGTAACTAAAACAAATGCAAGCTCTGTTCCGAATTCTTTGTTTAATGCAATAGAGGTTTTGGTGCATCATAGCTTTTGATTCTTATCTTTTTAGATGTTAAATGAATGCATATATCGTATACATTAAATGTAACTCTACTACTTATGAGTTCGTATACTTTTCAGCATAATTAAGTGTTACAATTATGGAATGTAGTCGTAACGCCAGAGTGCTTTTTATAATTTTTCATATTTTTGAGTTAATTGCTGTAAGCTGTTCAACTTTCTGCTTTTTAAAAAATGATATCTTTTAAAAAATTTAATCCATACTAATATTATACATGTGAAAGTGTGTTTGTTTGTCCTTCTATCATGTCGAAACGGAGTGACGGATTGGCGTGATTTTTTATGTAGAGATAGTTGGAGGGCTTGAGAGTAACATAGGTTACTTTTTATCGCGGGAGATCATCTCATTCCCAAGGGAAAACACGTAATACAATTCAAAAAAAAATTATGATCAAAATAACTTGAAACTTGGTATTAATGCTCTTTAATAAAATTAAATAAATAATTGTTATAGCATTTTTCGAAAATTATCCTATAGGGGGGTAAAATAGGGGATGAAAGTTTCTATGAAACTACCTTTTTAGAGATGTTTTTGTAGTTTTATCGCGAGCGAAGCCGCGGGTTCTTCTAGTTATTTATAAATTGTAAATACATACGTATATACAATGTGTGTATATCATATATATAATAGGTACATATGTACTACCTAGTATCTACTAATTCAATTATGATTGTATAACGTAGAGCTTTTGTTACCTTTACGAATAATAATAGCTGGTGACGTATTTCTGAAAAGTCTTCTTAAAAGACCTGTCAGGAAATTATGTAATAAATTCATAAGATATCTTCATCAGGTGCGTAAAGTTTGAATACATTTTGTATTTCATGTTTTCTACATCAGCAAATATAATTACTGTCGAATTTCTTGTTGATTTTGTTTTTGTATTTTACCAAACTTGTACCGCTCTCTTACTTTCCAAAACAAGGTGTGTTGAGAACAATTTTGAGCTGACGTAAACCATTGCTCTGTTGGCATACTTTTAGAATTTCTTCTACCTATAAAAAAATATACTTTTTGAACTGTAATAATTTGAAAAAAATCACAGATAAAATAAGGCATACTATGAGAGTATTTTTCACGATGCTTTTGCTCTTTGATTCATCTTAAAAACGTTAATACGAAATACCAAACTATAATGTTTACTTTAAAGTCAACTGTAAATAATATTTAAAATAAAAATAAAACCTATCTATATAATATTTGAGAATAGTAACATTTCAATTAGGGCTTTGTTTATCAACATTAATGATCACAATAATCGGTAAACACATAACCTTTTTGTTTTTTTATTCTATCATTGATTTTATATAGAAGAGGAACGCTTGCTTGATGGTAAATCTCGTTGGTATCAAAGCCTATTCTCGGGTGTCTGATTAAATCTCCATATTCATCGTCTTCGATAATAATACTCTGAAGCGATATACGCCAAAACCAATTGTGCATGATGATAGAAAACATTGTGAGCACAAATAAAATTGTAACATGTTTGACTATGCTTTTTGTTATTGGTTTTGTATTACGATATATTTCTTTAATACGGCTTCCGTCGATATCTGATCAAGAGATAGAAGAACTTTTAAAAATTGCCGCTTAAGTGCTAATAACAAGTTAAAACATGCTAACACAATTTAATACACGTGTAGGTAGGTATGTATGTACGTACACGTACTCAATTTTGTTCACAAATAATATATTATAAAAATAAGAAATATACGCATTTTAAATTGCTTGCTTCTATTAGCTTAGTGCTATTATCTAGTGATTCGAACATTGTTGTATTTCGGAAGCGGGCACTGATATCTGCGATGAAGTTTTAATTTTTCTAGTTTTAGTAGACATTGCTTAATCAATTAAATTAACAGTTGAGGAGGTTCTTTTCAAAACTTGACTATTCCACTTTTTGTGTTTTTTCACAATCTAAGAAAATAGTTTTGTAGGTATGCAGCTATGTTTTTTTTATCGCAATTTTGATGCATTATTGTAGACGACAATAATAGTCATTGCTTTGTACAGGATTCAAAAATTTAGCAATAATATGTTTTGAATAAATCCAAAATTCAGATGCGGCTGATTGGAATAATCAAGTTTTGTTATGTGCTCTAGAGGAATCATCATATTTTTATTCAAACCACTGTGGATTCATCTTGTTTTGCTGAAACTAATTACATATCAGAAATCTCATTTTTCATAGAGAATTCCTGGTATCTTTTATTTTGTTGCAATTTTGATTAAAATAGTTAAATAACTTCTGGATTAATTATATTTTGTTTCAAAAATGTGTATTTGAAATGTATAATGTCATTTTGACGCGGAATAATCTATTTTTGACGAATCATGCCTTTTAATCTTTTTTTTCTGGTGTAAATATCAAGTTTTGGGCCAAATTTATTTTCGCGGAGGGTAAATTTTAATGTTAACAAACAAAAAAAAATAAGTTTCTACAATAGTGGAACAGTCAAGTTTTGAAAATAAGCTTCCTCAGTTATAAAAATATTTTGATAAAATGGTACATTAATATGAACCTATACAGAAAGTTTCCTACAACTGAGTATTCGTTAAGAAAGAGTGTCAGGCGCAGAGCCGTGCATTAAAAGTCATGAGTTTAGCTTTTACGCTTGCGCGAAGCGAGACTTAAATGAATACAATATATTGTTTGTATCTGTGCAAAATTGATATTATCATGGTTTTTGGTTCCTTATCAATATAAATTCAATTAAAATAAATTCGCGAAAAAATCCGAAAAGATAGTTTCATTTAAAATGTCAAGTATTCGCGTAAATCTAAGAAAGTATTAGATATTATCATTTTACATCACAAGGTTTAACGAAAAAAAAAGAATTTTGGACGTTTGATTTTGTTGTACGAACAATTTACATCTTCTTTCAGCCATCTAGAGTTACAGGAAGCTACAGATATAACTGAGGGACTTATCTTCCGTCGCGTCGGGAGGAGGCCGGAACTTTTCATCATTTCGCCTGCTTCATTGCCATGCTTTGTGAGAGCCGAGGCAACATTTTGGAGAAATATGTCATCCCAGGCAAAATATTTCTCTTTTACATAAATAAACAACGTTGTGCTTATTATTCGGCAGAAGGCAGGCAATGTTTTCCTTCTGTAAACTGTTGTTATTAAATTTCTGGTAACTTGTGCGTGCTTCTTTTTCTATTGTATATAGAAAATTTTTCGTGCAAATTCAGTTTCGCTAAGTTATATGTTTTACAGACCCGACGATATTAAATTTTAATATATAAAATTATTTACAGCTAGATGCCTGAAGATATCCTGAATGAAAGTCTTCAGTACAATATTTATAATATTTTTGTTATATAAAAATATTTTTGGGACACGTAATAATATATTTTAAGAATGGTTTATTTTAGATTGGCAATTATATTCTTAGCCACCATATTATTCAACATTTAATGAAAAATAATATAAGCATTTTAAAAGATGCCATGTAAAAAGTAACAAAATATTTTCTGTGGATCAAAATATATAGTGTGTGTGTATTGCGTGTGAGTGTTTAAACTTTAAGGTATATCATGTTCATTAGTACCTCATTTATATTTTAGTCATGTTATCAGCTTGCTTCGTTGAAATTTTTCCAGCACTTTACGTAACATCAGAGCTCTTTTTCAGTCACATACGAGAATTGCCTTTCGCTTCACTTAGCACTTTATAAATATCTAGATAGGTTGCTTTCCTATAAAAACTTTCACCTCCATTTTCACCCCCTTAAGGCATAATTTCCGAGATATAAACTATCCTATGTCCTTTCCAGGGACACACACCATCTTTTTATTAATCGGTGTACTAGTTTTAGAGCCTATTTGATACAAACATACAAACAAAAAAACAAATTTTTCCACTTTATAATATTAAAATACTTACTGATAAATTAAATATTATTTTATACAGTTTGGTACAGTTATATTGAAGGTATACTGGAAATCAATTTTAAAATGTTACAAAATAAACCAGCACACTAAGTTCTTTTCGAGGTTTGGAATATTTCCAAAAATTTCAACGAATAACTTTAGTTTTTGTGCACCGCGACACACATATTTCTTACCGACTATTGTTAGACAGTTCCCAAAGTTAATGTAGAATTACTAGAGAACAATATACTCTATGAAGTCGAATTAAAGCTTTTCAAAAATAAATTACACAGATAAAATCATTTAAGTACAGACTAGAGGCGCTAACTCGGCACGTTATTTGGCTTGGCAGGTATATAATTCCTTAATTTCCAACATTCACAAAAGTTTTTCATTGTTTTATTCAGAACCTCAGGATTCTTAGTTCAAATTTGTAGATAGAGTAGTCGAGAATATTCTCATTTTTTATTTAGAATGACTATATGATAAGTTATATTTTAACACTCATTAGTCCCTACACAGTAACGCAGAAAATGAGTAAATAAGTAAACCACAGAAATGTGAGCAACAGACCATTGTAAATAAATTACGTTAAAAAATTATTCTGTATATTTTTTTTTAAATACACTTTGTACTATATTTAATTTTCTTTAACAAAAATATTAGACAGGTATATTTAAAATTTTCAAGATTATATAAATATACTAGCATTGTCCGCGGCTCCGCCCGCGTTCAGATGACCAAAAACCAAATTCTTAGGTTTTACATATTAGTATTATATTACAATGCAGTTTTTGTATTTTTTCTCGGAAATGAGATATTTTCCCGCGTTAAAAAGTATCCAATATGTTGACCCGGATAACCAGCTATCATCATACCAAATTTCATCAAAATCTGTCCAGTGGTTTTCTCGTGATGCGGTAACAGACAGACAGACAAAAATTCTAAAAACTATAGATTCGGACTCTGTATCAATAATAATATCTATTTCAATAAGATTTTCCAAAAAAATATTTAATGTACAGATTCGGCTTAGATCCAATTTTATTATATGTATAGATATATTTTTAAATGTTTCATTGTATACATAAGGCGTACGTATAAAATTACGTACGTATAAAAGTATTTTCCATTTCCTGAATGAAAACATTTGACTCGATGAGAAGATATATTTGGTTTAAATACTACGTGAAGGATTTAAACGACGAAATTGATAAGTTATGACTATAGTGGCAAATTCTAGGTTGGCTAGCTAGCAGAGGATGCATTCGAGGCATAATTTCAAATAAATATTTTCCATTTAAAACAATATTTTTATAAAAATCTGCTTTTGTGGTTAATATTTACTACATATATATACTTTTGCTTTACTGTTTGAAAAGTTAAAAATATTTTCCTTAAAATATCGAATGTCTCCAGGCTACTTCAGCTTGATAGAAATATTGTAAATTATAATTTTACTTTAAAAAAAAAGATAACGAGCTAATATTAGTCCCGCTGAGTTTCTTTCACCAGTTCTTCTCAGGTCTGAGGCTTCTTCTTTCCGAACTGGTAGTAGACTCATGACGTTCAGTAAAAAATTGTAATAATTTAATGCTGAATAAAATATTTTGAATTTGAATTTGTAGGTATTATAGAAACATTTTTCGCTCATTAAGAAATATAGCCTAACCGAAAAATGTTATTTCCTTATCTCTAATGATTTTATAAACGCAATCTAACTTGTGTTTATATAGGTACTAGTTTATTGACCACTAAGCTTCACTAAGTTTTTCTTGTTTTATAATATTTTTCGTGCCATATTATGCTATTTTACTATACTTAGTCATGCGTGGCTTTGTTCTTAAAAGTGCAAACAATGAATTAATACGCTCTTTGTATCCAATTACTATAATGTGTTTTTTTAATATTAATTTGGAATTGAAACTAAAAATACAAAACAAGTACTTGCATTTTGCATCAAGCATTTTCTAACCAATTAATATTCAGTTTTTCTTATTAAAAGTAGTTTAGACTAGCGACCTACCTTTGCTTTGCTCGGGTCCCTAGGTCTTAAACGTAGCCTAAGTATTAATCCAGAACATGTTACTCTAGATACGATATTTCATCTAAATCAAGAAATAATATATAATAAAAATATATATAATAACAGTCAGATTATCTAGAACTTTTAAATAAATATGTACCAATTCATTAAATTTTTGATAAATATTATACAGACATATAATAATACAGATGAAGACTTCTGACATTTCCCAAACTTTTAAGACAAACATGCCCGGGGGAGTTGTAAGTTTGTCATTTACAAACTAAGTAATATAATTTAGAAGTTTTGTTCACGTAGTTGTGTAGTTTCGCAGATCCAGCAAATCCATATATTTATAACTATATTGCAAATATTAAAGGGGCAGTAGCCTAGTATTCTAATTGGACCAGAGTACTGGTGCGTAGAAATGGAGCAGTTATTGTCGATAGCAGGATAGACCTATATATAAATTTATGTATCTATATAGTACGAACTACCTATGTATATACTCGTAGTTTATACAATATTTAATCAAAGCAACATTTTATGTTATATGCTGTAATGCCATATCATTATATTGTTAGCATATATTTGTTTTCAATTACAGAAGTTTGATTAAACATTTTACTAAAATAATATGAATTGATATTACTCATATATTACTTTTTAATTACATAAAAAGCTCAACAGATTTTTTCTGATATTTAGCATGGACATATATAGATTGTAATTGTGTCATGGGTGCCATGGGCGCATATATGTAAATGTTTTAGGGTAACGGGGTCGAGCGCAAGAAAATGAAACATGTAGGTAACGCATAGGTACTCGTACGTACATAGAAATTGGCAAATGCATGTATATTGTATAATATTAATATTATAAATGTGAAAGTATGTCTGTTTGTTTTGTTTGTTTGTCTTTCTTTCATGTAAAAACGGAGTAATGGATTGTTGTTGAGCCGTGATTTTTTATGTGTATGGAGATAGTTGGAGGGCTGGAGAGTGGTTACATACATACATAGGGTTTTTAACGCGGAAGATTATCTAATTCTCACGGGAAAACACGTTATAATACAACACAAAAAAATATAATACAACCCAAAAAATAACTTGGTATTAATGCACTTCAATACAATTAAATATATATATGTTTCAGCATTTTTCGAAATTCATCCTATAAGGGGGTAAAATAGGGGATGAAAGTTTGTATGAAACCTATACTTTTCTAGTTTTTTTTTGTAGTTTTAGCGCGAGCGAAGCTGCGAGTTCTGCTAGTTGTATAATAATGATAAAAAATACATTTACGTTGAATTATCTTCATTTCACTATATGTGACTTGATCTCGAGAGTTTTCTTAGCTATAAATCAAGAAAATCTGTTCAGCCGTTTGCAAGCTTTAAGCTTTTTTCTAGAACGCTTTACTAAAATACTGCAGAGATATCGTGTTTTTAAATTAAAAACAAATTCTAACACAACAACCTATTCATTGAAATGGCCTCAATGAACAGCTTATTGTGTTGAGGGTTTTTAATGTTTAATTAAGGAGTTGTCCATTATATTATTTAAAGGCTTTGTTGGTAGAAATGCAAATAATTAAATATAACCCCTTTTGTGCTTTGGTACTAAGATAAGTCTAAGTTCCAAGTTTCTTTTTATAACATGTACATATGTATGCTAATACTAACTTTGCTACGACTCTGCTCATCTTAGTTATTTACAGGAATAGGATCATTGTCAATAAATAGGCAAGAGGTATTTCAATAAGTTGATTGATAGTTCCAGATATAAGTGCATTCAAACAAACAAAAAAATATATTTTTTAGCTTAATAAAGTAGTATTATAATCTAACGTCATGACGTCAGCTGTTCTTTATCACTTTTATTCAGAGTAAATCTTATGTAATACTAGGCTGTGCATTGCCCGCGGCTCCGCCTGCGTTCAGATGACCAAAAAGCAAATTCTTAGGTTTTATATTTTAATATACTCTTATAATGCAGTTTTTGTATTTTTTCTCAGGAATGAGATATTTTCCTGCGGTAAAAGTACTCTATATGTTGACCTGGATAACCGGCTATCACCATACCAAATTTCATCAAAATGCCTCAAGTGGTTTTTCTGTGATGCGGTAACAGACAGACAGACAAAAATTCTAAAAACTATGCATTCGCCCTCTGTATCGATAATAATGTCTATTTCAATAAGATTTTCCAAAAAATATTAATGTACAGATTCGGATTAGTTAGAATTTTATTATATGTATAGATAATATAGTTTCAACAATAAAGTAAATATCGTATATATTTCCTGTAACGCTGCAAAAGCACTTAAGCCTATTCCATTAAATATTTGAATGGAAGAAGCTTTAGTCAAGCTCTTAATTCATGGGATCCGATTCACTAGACTATTTCGGGCTCATTATAATATCATGCTAAGAACCCTCGGACGGGAAAATAAACCGTTTTGGGGTGTACTAATTACCCTTAAATTAGTTATAACATAAACTACTATAACAGCAAAGCGTCTATTTATTACTTGCCTGTGTGATCTTATAAAAGCTTTACCAAGGCAAAGTTTAATTACAGTAATAGTTAGTAAGAAAATGTATTGCATTAAGCTATCCATTCGATTGTAGCTGTTGATTGTAATAGTTAAAATTTTACATTGGTATAATAACACTTAACACATGAGTCCAATAGAACATTCCAACAGCAATATAAATAAAAGCTCATATTTAAAAAGCATATGAAATATTTGATATCTTTAACTTTGAATATATATATATATATATAGTATTACCACCTACTAGCGGCGTAGTGTTTCTTGTAGGCTGAGTCATTTTTCGATGTAAGAATCGATAAACGATTTATTTTGTACCTAGTTATTTTTATTTTATCGTGCAGTACTAGTTTGAGCGTTTATCAACGTTTAACAAAATTCTTTGTTTTAGACGTTACTTAGTTTATTTTTTATGATAAGACAATATTTGATAATTTTTTAGGATACCGTACTTAAAGGGTAAAACAGGACCTAAAATTAAGACTCCACTATCCGTCCGTCTATCTGTCTGTCCGTCTGTCACCAGACTGTATCTCATGAACCGTGATAGACAGTTGAAATTGTCACAAATGATGTATTTCTGTTGCCGCTATACTAAAAAACAGAATAAAACAAATATTTAAGGGTGCTCCCATACAACAGACCAGTTTTTTACTACTTCACGTAACGTCTTATTGCATTTACTTTTATTTAAAATGTGATCAAGAAAATATGAAACATGATTTTGCTAGACAGGCAATGTTATAATTCTATTGAAATTTATAATTTCAATATGCCTTTGAAGTATCATGAAATCATTTAAAATGAATATCTAGTATGCTAGAGTGCAAACACGTAACAATGATGGCTTCGACGTCCTACATAGTACTGAGAATCATGGCAAGCGGGGCACGCTTGCAATTTCCACGGCATATATTCAAGGCGGAAATGAGGTCGAAATACGTATTGCAACTCTCAAGTGAAGATCAAAATCAAATTTGACTAAAATTGAGTAACAATAATTATACACTTTTATTTATATTAGCTAAAAATTATTGTTAATAATCGTATTACAATTTTTTATTTGATCAATACAATATATACAGCGGGAATTACTTACTAATAGCTTACTTGATTATTATTAGATTTATGAAAAAATATTTTTCGAAACAAACTCTCCTAATTATATAATTAAGTATATTTGTAATTTTCTTTATTGTAAATAAATTCCTAATAATATACTTGAATATTGATTAAAATATTCTGTATGTATAAATCACCAATATAAAACAAGTTTTCAACATAGCAAATTTTCCTTGCTCGTAACTGGATCCGACCGTATATTTGTAAAAGGAATAGACTGTTATCCCTATGTAGAGAGTGGAGATCTATAATTAATATATGATGATGTTCTCCTAGCCGATTCCGGCCACGGCGGCCAATCCCAATGAGATTAGCCAACTGCGCAGGAGATATTATAGTGCTCAAGTGTACGCGCAGACACAACGTGCACTCTCTATTCCTATCACTCTCATACTCCGGTGGGACGACCACTCGACACGACCGGTGAGAGTTAAGGCGCAGGACCGACGGCTTTACGTGCTCTTCGAGGCACGGGGGTGAAACACCGCCAACTTCCCAACTCCGGGCTGTTACTGAGACTTACTATACAGGAAGACTCACTAACTAAACTTGGCCCGACCCGGGACTCGAACCCAGGACCTCCGGGTGTGCAGCCGTACATGCTAGCCACTACACCACCGAGGCAGTAAATTAATATATAATCTAATACTGTAATCCAAATATTAAATATTATTTTACATTCTAGAGTATTTTATGTTATAATTTGCCTTCAAGTTAAGTCTTAATAATAACAGCATAAAAGTCAGTAATAATACTATGAAATTATAAGTCAAATGTAGGGAGGCGACTAGTCGAGATAGCTTAAATTTCTCAATTAAAAAATATATTGATACTGTTTACTTTATTTACTTTAGAATTCTTACTTGATTTAACTAACTTTTGATTAAATAGTGTTATTTTAAATAAACCTATCTTTTCGGATTTTGGTTCCCGACGTTTATTTAAAATGTCAAATATTCGCATAAATCTAAGAAAGTATTATATAATCAATGATTATTGAAGAATATATAGATTCTCTTTATTAAAATTATGAACTAAGAAAATTGTGAAAATATAATTTAAGCAGAAAAATAGTAATATTACAATAGGTACCTACCTACTAGTTTGAGTTCGCACATAAAAGTAATATCGAAGGCCTGTCGCCTTACTCTCTACTTGTTTTAATTCCAAGAACAATATTATAAGAAACAAATTTTACAGAAATTGCCATCTACGTATACGCGTTTTGCTGTAAGATGTTATCATAATTGAATTGGACTTAGACATGAGGTCATGCTACGATCGTTGAAGTATAGAAATTTTAATATATTGAATCTAGAGACTCATCCTTGCTTTGCACGTGTTCTTCCGGTGATTCTTTAAATTGACATAAGTTTTTATTTATGAACCGATTGAAATAAAACAAGTACTTACTACAATACATTACATAAAACCGCACCCACATCGGCTAAGTCGTTTCTGAGATTAGCGCGCACCAACGCACAGATAAACAAAAATTCTAAAAAATCATTGTTTTGGTTGTCTTAATCAAGACTCCCAATAATAGTTTTTCTCGAATATCTTTCATGTACAGACAGCGATCAGTAACAGTTTTATTATATGTATAGAGTATCGTAGATGATAAATATAATTGTTGTGTCATAGAATCGTTCCCATATTTTTTTTATTTTTTTTCTTCGACAATTGTAGAATAAATAACATTTTGTTTAAGCTCTAGGTTTAATACCTGATTAATCATAGTACCCTGTGAAATAGGGCTATTTCTGTTTTCAGTTTTACATCTTAATATTTATAAATCAAGCCAGAGTGTATGCAGTCCTTTTTAACGTCCCACTGCTGGGCACGGGCCTCCCTGTAATACGAGGGGGATCAGGCCATAGTCCACCTCGCTAGCCAAGTGCGGGTTGGCTGACTTCACATGTCTTTTGAAAACTTGCTAAGTTTTCTCAGACATGCAGGTTTCCTCACGATGTTTTCCTTCACCGTAAGGCAAAGTGGTAATCATGCTAGAAATGATTCTCACATGAAAATATCAGAGATGCGACACCCGGGATTTGAACCCGCATCACTCGGTTTCCCAAGCGAGCGCGTTACCACTGGGCTACCACTGCCTAGCCAGAGTAAAATGCGCTAAATAGCCGCTTTGGAGGCCTGCACGAGCCAAATCGTTGGATGTATATGAAAAAAATATACCTACCTATATTTGTAATTAGAGACGAACCGGAAGGGTGGGTCACTAGTAAATTATATACTTAAACATAAATAAATATATAATGTAATGTTTCAATATTTATTTGCTTGATTTTTTTTATTTACTCCATTTTCTCTCACTCATTTTTACGCTTATTTTTAGTTTTTATATGGTGTTCAATAAAATACTGTAAAAAGAACATTCAAAATAAATAAGCTGTCTTCGTATACCTTTTTTCGTCATTATGTAAATTTTAGTCCAACTTGATATTATGGAGCTTCCTCTTTGAAAGTTGCGCTGACAAATTTTACATGGCTTCATGAGTTTCGGATATGTGTCGCTTCACGGTGCACAAGCTTCGGGGTAAGTCGATGTAGGCTCAAAGTTGGCAAAGTTATCCATATATAACGCGAGTGTAATTGAATTATTTCTTCATATTATGTTCAAATAATATTGAAGAGAATATAATTTAGTTTTGGAGTAAACGTATAGAATAATAATTAAAATCTTACTCAAATTCGTTGACTGAATTTTAAGTAGCAGAATATATTATATATAATATTATTAATATATTATTTAGTACGGTAGGTACTTATTACGTATCCCAAATTAGCTAGAATTTAAATTTAAAAACCGCAGTTGAATCACAAATCCTTTCGTTTTGAGATGCTAAGCGTCGTAGCGAAATGTCATAAATCCTCAAAAAATAGGCTTTAAACAGCAAGAAGATTTTTTAAAACAGACCTGGTACTTCGAGAGATTAACGCGTTTTAAGAAATAAATAAAAAATAATATTTTGTTTATATATATCAGTCAAAAAATTTGACCCGTCTGGACGTAATTTTTCATACATTTTTTCTTTACATTGAAAAAGCATAATAATATGTATGGCAATACAGTATATCCGGTAACCGCGGAAACATTTCTAAATGAAATTACCAACACAGAGTGAAGTTACGTAAGAGTTCAAAAATATTGGGCTGCCTTTGATCATTCATAATTTTTGTTTTATCTACAACTCGGCCCATAGTACTCATATTCTATACTTTATTTATAAAAAACATAAGTTTTGATATTGTTAGAAGTTATGTAGTGATAAGTTCTAGTACCCACTAGTTCTTTTTTGCGAAAAAAAACGTAACAATATATTTTTATGTTATTAAATAACAGGTTTTCCTAACAAATTACGTTTAATTCACTTGTAAAACTATATTACCTTCGTAAATAGACAGCGTTTAACATCAAGTTGCTGAGATTTGGAATACAGCCAGGGGTCGGTACAAATAAACTTTTAGTCTATTTTTTCTCCTGTTAATTTTTGAGCAACAGATTAAAAAATAATAAAAAAAAGGTTTATGATTTATATTTGTTATGACGATTCTATATATTAAATTGCCATATAGTAGTAGGGTTTGAGATAACTCAAACCCAACGAATAATCGTTATATTTGTATTTAAATTACATATAAGTAAAATTATACTAATAGCGGCCTGTCCTAACTCGCCTTTTTTGCATTCTCCTTTTACCTTTTTTATATAATGCTACGATATAGCAAATAAAAGCTTATGACACACCCTCTAGAGTCTAGCCTATACATATTATATAGGGTTCGCTTCTAGAAACACAAAATAAATCTATCCCTCGGGAACCGTATATTTTTCCGGGATAAAAAGTAGCCTATGTGTTATTTCACACCATAATCTATCTCTGTGTCAAATTTCATCTAGATCCGTGCAGCCGTTCTGGCGTAAAAGAGTAACAAACATCCATACTCACAAACTTTCACATTTATAATATTAGTATAGATAAAAAATATACACTTTTTCTCAATTCACTCATTTGCTCATAAAGTTTATAATAATATTAGAATGCTAAATCATAAGTACTCGTAAGTAAGAAATATTGTGAAGAAGAATATTTATACAGGGGTTCTCAATTAAGTCGGTTCTTACCAAGAATTAAGTAAAAAAAGTCTTTTGAGAAACCAAAAGTTTTACTTTCAAATTGCTCCGAGTACAATTCAGCATCCAGGGGATTGTTAAAGCCAAACTTTGTTTTAAAAATTAAAGCGCTGCGGGGTTTAATTTGTCAACGCTGAATGTGATTAAATTCTGAGGTGAAAAGACAAATACCATTTTCACAAAGCTAGAAAACAAAAGGATAATTTTATCACTTTTATCTAACTTCCTTATTGTTGAGTAATTTAAGACTTAACGGCCGTTATATTGAATTGGCATTTAATGTATACGTAAAATAAAAAAATATAGCTAACATAAACATGTAGGTTAGAAAAAGAACGGTCTTCGTATGCTGATAGATTAGGCCGTCTGTGCGCTAAATCTGTACATCTTAAAATTTCGTAGTTACCATTTTGTGAACACGTCAGTAAGTAAAATCTGCGAAGTCACTAAAGATACCTAAGCATCATATTTAATAAAAGACCCTTTCTGAGATATTAAGGGTTAACGATCACAGTACTTCACTTATTTTCTACATATTAGTGCCCATTTTTTAACCGACTTCCCAAAAAAAGGAGGAATTTCTCAATTCGTCGGAATCTTTTTTTTTATGTATGTTCACCGATTACTCGAAGACGCCTGAACCGATTTGAAATTTTTTTATTTCAAAGGATAGGTTTTTTTTTTTTTTTTTTTAACGTTGGGAAATGCATTTACGCACGACGTGTGGGACTCACCGGCGTAAACAAGCCAGTACTACCCACTAAAACCCAACAAAACCTTCCCCCGTCTTGATGGGGCGTCGCAGTATCGCTTACGCATTCAACTACGACGCCCCGACGGCAGGTCTGCCAAAGCAGACCACCACGACCATGGGGTTGCTCCAAAGTCCACTCTGCTATCAGAGAAGTACCAGGAGCAACCCGCATGGTACATCGCCCCCCGAAGAGGGCCACCTCCCACCGCCCACCGAAGTGGGCAACCTCCCTGTGCGTTTCTTGGCTTCGCGCCCGGTTGGATTGCCGGGCACTACTGAGCCCCCCCACCACGACAAGGTGAACGCACGTTGGGGGGGAAGGATAGGTATTCCAAGGTGTTCTCATATAAATTTTATCGAAATCGGTCGAGCGGTTTTTTTTAAAAATCAACAATAATTTTTTTTTAAATAAATTGTTTAATCGAATATGTTATTACAAAACTTTCTTCTTACAAATTACCTGCTTATTACGTCTACACTAAAAATGGAAAAATAAAAACTTTAAAAACAATAATAAAAACCGACCAGGCCACAATATTTTAGGATATCTAATAGGTAAATATGTACTTTATGTATCGAAATATATTAGATTTGCTTTGCATCGGCTGGTACCGACTTCGAAAATATCTGATTAGGTATCTATTCTAAATGAAAACCTCCGTTTAGTTATTTTATATATTTTAGTGCCTGGAAGTCGGTCTTATATTTTTTTAAATTTTAAGCATTTTTTTCTTATCTCCATGAATAAAATAAAAAATAATAACCATAGAAACGTGTCAGTGTTACAAATGTTCAACTGAGACTTATTTGTTATAGTATATATTATAGAGGAGGTACATCCTATTTAAAACGTTTAAATGAATTACATTTTAAAGGAAAAATAAAGTGGTACTTTGTAAAAACCCATAACTGATTTAAAATTTCTTTAATTTTGCTTCGGCAAGCTAAAATCAAAATTATTACGAAAATATTTAATAAGCGACGTCGTACTGACAGTTTCAGTTCACCCTGATATGCGGATACCGTGAAATGCCTTCCACATATGCGTATTTTATATATTTAAATAAATTTCAAGCAAATCTTTAGAGGACAAACTATACGATAAATGTTAAAGGAAATTCCTTTAACAAGTTATCTAATAAGCTATTATTGTGTATTACTTTAAAAAATATTATTAGATAGACGATCAAAAAATGTAAATTGAAAAAAAAAACGCAAATTTATAACTTTTGTATCAAAAGTAACAATTTAATAGAACTAATAATTTTTTCTGTAATGAAATATACATATATACTTATTATTTAAATATATATACATATTTATTGGATATAATTATTTTTCGTTGATAAATGTACACTATTAATATATAAAGTAGGTAAGTTTAAAAGGTTTTTCGCTTTTTACCTTTGTCATTAAACTGGTGATTTTGAATACTTCCTCAATATATCGTTCGATGACCTAATTAATTAGACTTAGTATTTCAAATTTACTATAATTTTATAATTTATCTATCACATATTTTAGTAAATAAGTTTCTTATTCATTGTAAATTGTATCTACATATGTTCGAGTTATCTTTGATATGGAATGTTATGACTAAATTAATTTCGTGTTATTTGGAGGGAGTGTGGGAAGTCGTTGGGGTGGTGAGATGCATTGCACCATGAGGCTAGCACGCGAAGTGAGTCAGAATAACAAAAAAATATTCCAAAAATTGACTTCATTTACCCCTGAAAAAAACAGGATGAAACGGCTTCATGCTTAATTTTCCGCTATCTTATTTTCCTGAATTTTGTGTTTCCATTCTTAAAAGGTTTTTCAAATATGACCTAAAATAAAATAAAACTTAGTAAGTATCATATAACTATAACTCGACATCAATTACTCAGGTAACTTTATTAATATGTTTTATTTTAATTTTGATTAAAGAAAGAGCTATTTAAAAAGGTTGAATTTAACAATAATTATTTAATTTGTCTTATATTTTTCTACAATACAGTTCCATGTAATAGATATTTGAGCAGAATAATTTAAGATGATCTCAAAATATAACTTGAGTCTATAAGAAGCCATTAAAATAATCTATATAAGTTAGAGAGACTGACTGACAACTTTTAGTCATGGCGGAAAATCTCACTGAAACTTAACAACTGATATTATAATGCACAAGTGTGGACAAACACAAGGACCTTCTCTGTTCCTTTAACCTTCATAGTTAAGTGGGACGACCATTCAACGCCACCATTAAGAAGAGACAAGGTAGGTACAGGGTTGACAGCTTAACGAGGCACAGTGATGTGAAAACCGCTTACTTCCCTACTCCGGGTTTCTATTCAGTATTTCGTAACCGGAAAACGCACATTTTGGCACAACCTAGGTCTCGAATCCAGGACTTTATGACCAACAACCGAACATTCTAGATTTTAATTTACGACATTATGAAAATATATTAATTATATAATTAAACATTATTTAATTTATACTTCAATATACTGACTTATAAAGAAGTATTTAATAAAAATTTATAAACACTATATAGTAGAAATGATAATATTTCTTTCCATGAAAGGGCCACCCGAGGAAAGCTTTTACGGGCAACAAAATGGCTGGGCGAGCTCGTTAAATTTAATATTTAATTTATTCGCTCGTTTGTCTTTTGCGACGGACTGTGATAAAACAGCGAATTGTAACGGTACTTATAAAACAAATTATATATTTTTTTCTACCTTTAAATAATATTTTAATTATTAAATCAACTATATCTATACTGTTTAAATGAGAAAAATAACTTTGATGACCTTGATATACGAATTAAATTTTAGTTATTTCCCAAAAGCTAAATTTTATCCCATCAAAAACATTCTGTAAAAAAATTGCAAGTCTCGCAACGCATTTCTTCTACCGCAAAAAGCTATGAGATGTAATGTAAAACCAAGTCGGTTAATTTATTCATTACCTATCTATGGAAGCATCTATCCGACAACTTTGTCATAAATCGTTACCGAATTAGTTAAGTTACAACATTTTATAGTGACCGTATTAATATTAGATATATTTATTTCTTTAATTAATAGAATGACTTGTCCATCGCACGGAAACATAATCACATATGAGTCTACTACTTTAAATAGTCGTAATTAAACATATCATGACCAAGGTGGACGGACGACTTGGTCAAAGTCGCTGGAGCCCACTGGATGCGGATGGCACAAGACTGGTTGTCGTGGAACTTTTTGGGGGTCCAGCTGTGGACGTGTTTGGGCTGAGATGAACTGAACACTAGCGGCTCAAATTTATGCATACACTAACATAAATAATGCATGCAATGTTATTTGTAGATTCTATTATCATGTGCGATGGCCAAGTCATTCTATTAATTAAAGAAATAAATATATCTAATATTAATACGGTCACTATAAAATGTTGTAACTTAACTAATTCGGTAACGATTTATGACAAAGTTGTCGGATAGATGCTTCCATAGATAGGTAATGAATAAATTAACCGACTTGGTTTTACATTACATCTCATAGCTTTTTGCGGTAGAAGAAATGCGTTGCGAGACTTGCAATTTTTTTACAGAATGTTTTTGATGGGATCTCATTTCTTTTTGTAAATATTTCTTCTTTTTCTCTTTTCTTGTACTATTTCTTGTGTGTCAGGTAATGACTTTTTAAAAGCCCACTCCTTGTCTCTGTGGGCTTTTTTCAGAGGCTTTGATATAGGTAACAAATTTTGACAAGTCTGGATGATAAAGAATCTAAGTCTATTGTATTGGGAAATTACGGACTCCCGGACTTTAATACTACTATCTTATGCATTAAGTATAAATATATATAGTTAATTTAACGAATATTTTAATTTCATTGTTGACCCTAAATACCTACCCCGATACTGATATTCGACTTACATAAGTTTAATAAGACGTGTAGATTTATGTGTCTATCTGCAGCATCGTAGTTAAATCCCGAAAGTTGTATTCCATTCCATTTTAAAAGTAATTTTCGAAGAGATTGATATTTCATGACCTCTATATTCCATGTTCTAATAGGTGGGTACAATTACGAGCAATGAGATGTTGACAAGTTTTCTAATTCATATCAACATCATACTTTGTAAAAGAAAATTTACTTATTTTGATAAGAATTCATAATTGTTGATAATATGACCAATAAACATGACCTACCGATTTAAATGATTTTTTTATTATAAAAAACTACTTTTTGTGACTTAAATATAAAAGTTAGACGTATGCTGTCGCTGACTTTTTTGTAGGCATTATTAAGCTCTACAACTTTTCTCTAGAACATAATCATATATTTCTCATCGTTAAGGCAGCGTTCGTAAGAAACGTTTTCGTTCGACCGTTTTTTCTCCGACTTACTTTGCAAATCCGAATGCTACGAAAAAGCCTTTTCATTTTTCGGGTTAATGTATAGCCTATGACACTCAGAAAGAACGTGGCTTTCTATTGGTAAAAGAATTTTGAAAATCCGTTCAGTAGATCCAGAGATTACCCCCTACAACGTCACAAACTCACAAGATCACAAACTTTACCTCTTTATAATATTAGTATAGATAATTTATATATTAAATATATTATTTCTTAAAACTATTTACAATATTGATAATTATATTTTAGTCGTCGCTAACACTTACAGTATATCTACTATTTACCCAGCTATACATTTGGGTAGTTTAAGTGACGAAAAATGATATGTATGAACTGCAAACATAACTTTGTAATCCCATATATCGCATATCTATTTGTATAGGAATACAAAGTTACTTATGCAGTTTGTATATCTCGAAAACAGGATTGAAATTGCATGATTTTTGAGTTTTTCCATGCGTTATAGGCTAAACACTAATTGTGTTCAAAATTTGAAACTCCTATGTCTGCTAGAAGTACCTTAGAATTTTGATGATCGGTGAGTGAGTGAGTGTGTGAGTGACGATATTAACGAATTTTGATCTGCAACAGTTCTTAAACTACAGGTTCAAATTGAATGTTATTTGGAAATATGCCTAGTTTTATTATGTTCTTTTAGTCACTGAAAATTCAGGCTTCTAGCTTTATCCATAACGAAGTTATGGGGGGGTGGAAAATGCTCTGAATCGCTTCGAGAAAAGGATGGTACTGTCGTGCCCTTTTTTGCTCGACTTGGCGGGGGCACTCCGTGCCCCCCGATAAACGTGGTTTAGTACATTTCTAATTAAAAATATCAATATGCAAACGAAAGCGACATGAAAAATTCAGATTGCACATATATTGTACTGATACGAGTAGTTGCAAATTTTCAAAATGTCAATAAAATAAATTAATATAGAGGCAAAAAGTGTTTTTCACGCAAATGCAACATTTTCATGCCTCACAAAAACTATACGTGATATTTATACTATAATGTGTAAAACGTGACCTATATATAATAATAAATTCATGTTAATTATTTTAAATATATTATGTTTTTTTTCACAGCACCGCTCACTTAGTTTATTCATACTTCGTTTTTAAGGTTCTTCGATAACCTTTCAAAAAATGCAATTAAAAAAGAAAAAAAAAATGTTTAAATCTATCTGTTATTAAACAACCAAAAGACAAACAAACAATCTCTTCAGCTTTATAATATTAGTATAGAAATCATTTAAAACGATTATCTAATTATTCTATTATGGATATACGAGTATTATATTAGATACAAATTAGTATGGATATTAAACAGATATAATAATAACGCATCGTCATTGACTAAATTCATATGCGTATTAAGTATTCAATTTATTCAGAACCGAGTTAGGCAGAAACTCTCCTGTACCACGACTCGCAACAACGTACTATCTTACAAAAAAAATTGATGAGTTGGTTATAAATCATAACTCTCGATCTGAATTTATGAGTAAAATATATAACTTTTTTAATGATTTATACTGCTGATATATCTCATTCGTACATAACTAATTAGTAATTACACTTTTATTATTATTCTTATTAAACAAAGATAATATTTATTATGAATTAAATTACTTATTAATTAGATATTTCTTTATATTATTTTTATTTTCTTTTATTTAGGATCTCCAATAAAAGATACACACAATATACAACATCATATAAAAACGAAAAGCAAATAAGACTCACAACACGTGTGCTTCTTATCGGAGACTCCGACTTATAGGAGACCACAGCTTGCTCATTAATGTAATATAAGATACTAAGTTTAAACTAAGAAAAAATTAAGGTAGGTACATTTCGAGAAACAAATGTGAAACTATAATATATAGAGATACAAAAAAAAGAAACAAATCATATTACAACACATTTAAACATTTCTACTAAAGTTGCGATAAGAATTTAGTAAGACTACTTTTAAATTGAAACATATTAGTGGAAAAGATATCTAATTCAACATGTTCATTTAACATGTTCACTGCGGTTCACCCACAATCGGCCCGACGCGGTACCAAATCAATGCGCGCACAGGAAAAATAGGTCTCTCTCGCTTGTGCGGAACCTGTTTCCTGGGAATTTCTACGAATATGACAGGGAAAAATATAGTTTTCGATTTGCGGCTAACAATGTATAAATATAGCAATTTAATAACGCGGCAGACCTTTCTCGACCTCCGCCGCATAGAACATAAAAAAAGTTATCTGAGTGCGGAGGCAGGCCTGTTTTGGTGGATGACCACTCGCGGCCTGTTGCCGCACTGAGCAGATGCGTACGCGTCGAGCCGCCAGTAGTGTTGTGCTTGCTACGGGAGGAAGACACGCGTGCGCTCGTCGGTTTCGTGCAAACTTCGTTACAATGGCGCATCGGAAAAACAAAAAATAATACTAGAAAATGATGGTGATACCGAATAAGAATACATTTGTTCAAATTTTGAACTTCCCAAAACGAAATAAACACAACGAAAAAAAAACAGAAAAATAGTTAAAAAACAAGAAGAAATTGTGCAAAGTGCTACGAAAAGCTAAGACTGACACTGACTTCCTCAGAAGCATAAAAGAAAGTAAAAACAATTAAAACAGTCTGTTTCAAGTGTAATCAGTCTCTTTACATAACATGTTACAAAGGCATATCTAAATAAATTTTTGTTAAGATTTTTTTTGCTAATATTTAATTTTGGTATATCTTAATTATTATTATTTTTGGCTTTTGTGTAATTAACAAATTAATAAGGCTTGGCTTGTGTTTAAAAAAAATACAATTAATGACTCGATATTTTCTTTTCTTTCACTATCCCATCACTACAAAAATTACACTTTAGTGCGGTATCGGGCCTTATCGACCTGACATTTTCGATTAGTATTTTCTCATTTTTTGTTTGGAGGATACAGGAGCGGGGCCAATGTATAGACAAGTGATTCATGAGGATTTTAAAAGTATAAAAATTTGTAATGTAAAATACGCTTTGACTAAGATAATAGAGGTAAGATACCACCCGGAGGTGTCGGGTCGAAAGTGCCTACCACGCACAATAAGAAAGTCAAGTGGGTGCATTTTTGGACTGCCACCGCACCAGCTGAATGTCACTGTTTTTGTTTACGCAGTGAACGTGTTAATTGCATGATGTGGTAACCGTGAAACCTTTGGCTAAGTAATTAGAGCCTACCTATTTGTATTATGTATTTATACCTAATCAAACATTTTCGAAATCGGTGCCAACCCATACAAAGCAAAGCACACCGACTTCGAAAATATTTGATTAGGTATGTATAGTAAATGAAAACTACCAATCAGTTATTTTTTTACTTTTTAGTGCTTTTGTTTGAAGTCGGTTTTTATTTTTTTGTTAAAAAGTTTTTATTATATTATCTTTTCCCGTTTCCATTTTCATTTTTTTATAATCTAAATTATGTAATATACTGTATACAACTTTCCGTTACCTAATTGATATTTTAGTTATTAAATGAATTAATGGCTTAGTGTAGAAATATGTCATTTTTTATTTCTTCTACTGAAAAAAGAATAAATTTTATATGAATTTTAATAAAACTGTCATTAAAACCTCCAGGTACATTTCTAAGAAATTAATTAAAATTCGAAGAAATCTTTTTTTAACTGACACGCCGGCGTGTCCGCGGTCGTGGAGGGATTAATCGCACTGGCTAAGCTGGTAATAGGCTGCTTTTATCACTTTGTTTACGCTACGGATTGTAAATTTCTTCTAGTAATTTAAAATAAATATTTGAAGTAATTATTTATTTAATTTTTATAAATATTATTTCAACATAAGTAAATTATAAAAATAATATTTAAACCAGTTAGATTCTAAGTATCTCTGAAATACAAAAGTGAAATAACAGCAAAAATGCTAGCTGAGTTGCCTCGCTAAATCTCAATGCCGATTCTATGGACAAAAACGAGTTCCCTAGTTACTCGTGGAAGCTATAAGACTAAACGTTATATATTTTAGGAAGTTTGAACACTTTATAGGTGTTAGGCCAGTACCGCAAAATATATTTAAATGCTATATAGGTGACAGGTATTTTTGAAGTTATACTTGTTTTGGGACGTTGGGAAAAAATATGAGAGTAAAATTATTACATTGCACGAGCACAGAGACAGCCAAAAAGCGACATGATGAAGTTAGCTGATAACTATTTGTTGCCATGGTAATGGTTGTTATTGTACAAACGATATATAACATTATTTTCTTTCCTTAAATGATATTCTATAAATATATGATTTTAATATGTCTAATATGCCTTATTTTATTGATTTATCATTCCTTTTACAAACATAGAGTTGTGACATACGGGATGAAATCTTTAGCTATTTGTGTTCTGTTACAACAAAGAAGTAAAACTTCTTACGTGTGTACATAAGTACTCACATACGTTTTCTTTATTACTTTGTAACCTAGGACTTAGGAGCTAAATTTCCTAATACCTCTTTTTCTAGCAGTTATAGACCTTTTGAGTAATATTCCTATCATTTATTCCAGATTGATTGTGTTTTATTATTGTCCTTAAATTAGTTTACTTTTTTGTATATACTGATAAAAAGTACATTAAACTACAGTATATGAGAATATTATAATCGAAGCGAAAAATCGAAAAAAAATATCCTTAAAGCGCATTTGTGCATAATAAATTGGCATTCAATAGTGAATAGGCTAAAAGCTATTGCTGCAATTATAATGTTGAAAGCAAACACACGTGGTTATTGTAAGCTAAAAGTCGTGCAATTTAACAAACACGAAGCCATTACGAGATGGTTCTTTGTGAGGTCACAATAATATGTCAGGTGTGCTGCATTCGCAAAATTGAGCTCAGTAAAACGTGCTTTTGTTAAGCACAAAATGTTATATTTGTGCATAATTTGTTATTGTGATACTTATTTTTTATTGAATTTTCCAGGGATTTCACAAGTACTAGTTTTTTATATTTAATTTAAAACCATTAAACATGACCTAATACGCCGCTTGTTCAATCTGTATCGATCAGCTCAATCGAATAAAATGAAAATCATAGCTTTATAAAAAAACTATAAAATAAGGAAGTTCTAATGAATCCCTGTGGTCGTGTGATCTTACACATATGTAGATAAAAATGTAAGAAGTTTTGATTTGGTATCTGCTAGATATCAAACAATCCTCGAATGAGCTTGTTGAAAAATTCTTATTATATTATAATTAATAATAAAATTTATAATATAATATATAAATAAATATTATTTATAATATATTATATAATAAAATTTATAATATAATATATTATTAATTTAATGAATATTCCTAGAATGTAGCTACGAATAATTTATGAAAAATCTGATTATATTTTGATTTCATTAAACATAAAGTTTTAGATTTGCCTGTAAAATTGGCGGCTATAGCAATTATAATAAAGGACTGATTTGTGAATTGTAGGATTAGTTAAAAATTACTTATTATTTGTAAAATTATTTGCTGACATTGTTCAGTAGGAGTTTGGGACAATTAAATACGATAATTTAACTCTACGTCTAATGGTACAGGCACCTGATAACGACACGGTCTGACGTATGGATAGCGTATTGATTGTAGTTGTGCAATTTGGCTTTTCGATACACATTAGTAGTATAAAACAAATTCAATTTATGTACGATTTTTGTATTTAATGAACGGATGTTATTTAAATAATTATTTATAGAGGTCATTTGTAGAATTTTTAAACGCTATACGTATATGTTGATAATTTTTTAATTGGTGTAGTGAAAATGACTGTTCCTAAGTTAATTGTTTTTTAAATTTATTTTATCTTTGCATTAGTCTTTGCTTTGATTCGTATGATACAATTTAAATATGATAAAATATTTCATACTCACGAACATCTTAATAATTAGATATAACATAGAACAAATTTCTTTATATATTAGTACTTATAAAAATGGACAGATTTGTTAACTATCACCATAGTATAACACTTACTATTAACATATTAAATATGGTTATTCTAACATATTAAAATCCTAATTATAAGTAAGTATTATTCGTATTTGAAAAAATTTACCCTTCTTTATAAAATATTATTAAATATTAAGTGACAAAGCTCTTATAAATTAAATAACAAAGCTCTTACCGTATCTATATGCTGTGGTATCAAATTTGTATGTCTTGGTTGTAACAATTAGCTGAGCGAACTCAAGGGAGTCTTAAGAGCAGTCGCAGGCATTTACTTATATTTAAGTCTATGACAATAATCTGTTTTGTTTTAGAAAATTTAATATAATTTACAAATATGTATAATATCTATACATATTATAAAATTCTGAGTCGAATCTGTACATAAAATATTTTTTGGAAAGTCTTATTGAAACAGTCTTTATTATAAATACAGAGACCGAATCTATAGTTTTTAGAATTTTTGTTTGTCTGACCGTCTGTCTGGGAACGCATCACGAGAAAATCACTGGACAGATTTTGATGAAATTTAGTATGATGTTAGGTGGTTATCCGAGTCAAAGGATACTTTTTGCTACGAGAAAATATGTATATGTGTATTATCTCTGAGAAATCTATAGGTACTAAACGTTGAGTAAAACTAAGAAATATAAATATCATTTAAATATTGATCAATTAATTTTCAAGCTTAAATTATATGTTTCCAATAGCACATTAGTGTACAATAACTAAATATTTTATTCAAATGATAAAGATATCAAAATAGCGGTATTCGATTCAAATGGGTATGATGGGCTCTGGCCCATTTAGCCAATGGAGGGACATTTTCACTTTATTTATTATTACTATGTCTGTCTATCGATATGCGGCTTATCTAACAATATATTTTTTCAGTTTATTTAGTACTAGCATTGCCCGCGGTTGCGCCCGCGTTCAGATGACCGAAAAGCAAATTCTTAGGTTTACCATATTAATATAGGTACTTTTACAATGCAGTTTTTGTATTTTTTCTCAGAAATGAGATATTTTTCCGCGGTAAAAAGTATCCTATATGTTGACCCGGATAGCCAGCTATCCCCATACCAAAAATCATCAAATTCCCTCCAGTGGGTTTTCTGTGATGCGGTAACAGACAGACAGACAGACAAAAATTCTAAAAACTACAGATTCAGCCTCTGTATCGATAATAATGTCTATTTCAATAAGATTTTCCAAAAAATATTTAATGTACAGATTCGGCTCAGTTACAATTTTATTATATGTATAGATGTTTTATATGTTGCATTTATTTACGTTTTTATAGAAATCAAAAGTAAATATCTGTAACTAATAATAATTTAATATTTATAATTCAGTGTTTATTTTACTTTTACAGTGCTTAATGGGATCATTAAGTTTGTGCATTTATTAATATAGAAACCTCTTGTTTTGAACTTGCTTCATTTAGTTCAATAAAGGAAAATTGCTTTCAGTTCCGCTAAATAAATTCTAGAAACAATATATTTTGTCTAACAGTATTAGAAGATAGTTCAGAAATATGTAATAGTTCATAGATTTTATCTAGTTAGACAGTACATCGATCCTGAATAACTGATATAACCTGAATAACGTCTTTTTACCCGACTGCTGCGACGCACAAAGGAGAGTTATGTGTTTTTATTACACTTGAAAAAAATCTCCAATCAACTTTTTTATTAATGATTATTTCGTTTATTCAGGAAACGGCTCTAACGATGTGGATCAAATTTTGTATTTATATTAGGTTTAGCTTTTTAAGTTTATCTATAGGTAAAGGTGTCTTTTCTGAAAAATCGCAATTTTTATACTTCACGAAAAACTCCGAGCGAGCCCTGGCGGCCCAGGTACCTACTATGTATTTAAATGAAGTATAATCAAAGCGGAAGATGACTTTGTTTCGCAGGTATATTGACTATTATAAGCCATTAGCGATCTGCACTGGCTTCGCTGAGATTTTAATTTGATTTCTTGTCACCGTATAGTAAAACATATTTTAAAGCCCATTAATTATTAAGAGCAGCCACATTAATTACATATACCAAAAGTGGTATAATGATGTTTATAGACAGGGGATATTTTTAAATTAAAATTATCGACGTTTTTGTAAATCTTCAATGTACAGATTTAAGGAAGTTCTGTTACAGTTTTATAATATCAGTGTGTTGTCTACAATAAGTTATATATTGGAAAAACCTTTTTAACTGACTTCCACTTCCAAAAAAGAGGAGGCTCTCAATTCGTCGGAATCTTTTTTATGTATATTCACCGATTACTCGAAGACGCCTGAACCGATTTGGATTTTTTTTTGTTTCAAAGGGTATCCGGCTGGCACCGACTTCGAAAATATCTGATTAGGTATCTATTCTAAATGAAAACCTCCGTTTAGTTATATTTTACATTTTAGTGCCTGGAAGTCGGTTTTTATTATTTGTATAAAAAATAATTCTAGTACAAGTATTGCCTCAAACTTTGTTCGTTAAAAGAGAGTTAATGTATGAATGTTCTCATTTCCAGTTGCACAATAAAATTAAACATTTAGAATTGACTTGGGTTAACGTTACTGCTTTCATACATGTTTTATGTCTGTTTAAAATTTAATAGTATAACATAATTCAATGCTATACATATACAGTAAACATTCAATACAAAATTGAAGACAATTTCTTTATTTTATCTACGAGTACATGTACACGAATATATGAGTATGCAGAATATTGAATATAAAATATAGATATTATTAGTACTTCTTTAGAGTGTATGAGAAATGAATAAATTGGTAGTAGCAACTGCATCTTTTAAAGGAAGTCGCTAACGGAAATGTCCATACATAACTTAAAGTGCGACGTTCGGATAAGCGAATAGTCCGACGTATAACAGATAAAAGAATTTATGGGGTCCCTACTGACAATGGAATCCTGAAGAGAAATGAAAGTATACCACACTATATTATTTTATTTCTAATCTTATAACAGTACTAGCATTGCCCGCGGCTCCGCCCGCGTTCAGATGACCACAAACCAAATTCTTAGGTTTTACATATTAGTATACAATCTTACATTGGAGTTTTTGTATTTTTTCTCAGAAATGACATTTTCTTGCGGTAAAAAGTATCCTATATGTTGACCAGGATAACCAGCTATCATCATACCAAATTTGATCAAAATCCCTCCAGTAGTTTTTCCGTGATGCGGTAACAGACAGATAGACAAAAATTCTAAAAACTATATTAGGCCTCTGTATCCATGATAATGTCTATTTCAATAAGATTTTCCAAAAAATATTTAATGTAAGGATTTGGCTTAGTTACAATTTTATTATATGTATAGATTATATTTTATTAAACTTTAAAACATCGATACAAGGGAAAGGGTTGATTTATGCCTTTAATTTCGGAAACCCATTTCATGGTCCTGTCAAAATCTGATTATTTCATTATGTTAATTAGGGATAAAACGTTGTCGGGTTATAAAATGAAGCTACAATAAGACATTCTAAATCCATAATATCCTAAAGATTTTAATATATAATTAATGTTGCGTGATGTGATACTGTTTTATATTTGGAAAGGTAAAGCAGCTTTATATCAAAACAGCACACTTAAAACATCTATTTTAATTCACTTCCGTTTTAGTCTCCCACTGCCGGGCTCAGACCTTTCTCACATTGAAGAATTTAAGGGGGTCAGGCTGTAGTCCACCAGGCAAGTCAAGTTAGGGTGGCGGACTTCAAATGTCTTTAAAAACTATTTTTTTATAGGAAAAGGGCCAAACGAGCAAACGATTCACCTGATGGTAAGTGGCTGTCGCAGCTCATAGACTCCTGCAAAGCAAAAGAAGAGCCCCATGCTATAGCGCTCAGGGGAAACCTCAGGAGGAAGATCATTCCACATTTTGCACGTGCGAGATAAAAAATAGTTCGTTTATCTCAGACATGCAGGTTTTTCTTTACCATGAGGATCTTAAATAATACATAAAAATAATTGTCAAGTTTCGAGCAGTTCTCAGTTCATAACAAGAACAGCAATGCAATATTGCTGTGAGTGGGAAAGAGACAGAGCACTTTATATAAATAAATTGACATTACCAGAACATTTTTGAATCTTATACACGAGAAAAAAAAATAAAAAAAAATCTCTAACTAACTAGCAAGTCGAGAATCCACTGAAAAGAAATCGAATTACTAGAACGTTCTTTTGTCTATGTAAATAAAAGGGGAAGCAGTTTGTAGAGACATCAGTGTAAGTCCGAAGTTAATAGAGAGAGAGATACAAGACAGTTAAAATTATAGTGGCTGTGAAAGTAAAACTAATGCTAGAAAATATCGCTGTATTTAAGTCGTTACTTTTCGTGTACAGCCTACGTGAAATGCTATAAGTGACTCTAGTGTACGTGAAAGGAATAAAATATCTATATTGTTGTGATTTGCACAACACCAATAAAGAATAACAATATAACAAACAATTAAATCAAATCAAAATATTTTACTAAGCATTAAATTGTTACAATTTTTTACTGAACGTCATGAGTCTACTACCAGTTCGGAAAGAAGAAGCCTCAGACCTGAGAAGAACTAGCGAAAGAAACTCAGCGGGACCAATATCTTTTCTTGAAGTATAATCGTTTTTTAAAGTAAAATTCTAATTTACAATATGTCTATCAAATTGAAGTAGCCTGGAGGCGATCATTTCATTCCCAAGATGTGCCATCTTCTATAAAATCATTTATTGTATAATAGCCTTTAGCACACTAACGCTCTTTAACAATTTTTTTGAATTTGCCGATAGAAGCCTTTTGAACGTTTTCTGGGATCCTGTTGTACAAGCGTATACATTGTCCATAAAAAGAATTACTGACTCTGAGTAGACGAGTCACAGGCATTACAAGTTTGTGTTTGCTCCTAGTATTAATGTTATGCATGTCACACTTCTTGGGAAATTCGTGTATATTTTTACGGACATACATAACATTTTCGTACACGTACTGAGAAGCAACAGTCCATATTTTTATTTCTTTAAACTTATCTCTTAATGACACTCTAGGACCTAGACTATAAATTGCACGAATAGCTCTTTTCTGCAGGACAAAAATCGTATTAATAGCAGCTGCATTCCCCCATAGTAAGATACCATAGGACATAATACTATGAAATTAACTAAAATATACTATGCGAGCTGCATCTACATCAGTAAGAAGTCTTATTTTTTTACCGCGAACGCTGGAGAGCTGTGTCGCTAGCCCCTTAATATGGGGGCCCCACTGCAATTTCGAATCTATGATAAAACCTAGGAATTTAGTGGACTCTACAGGTTTTAACATTTCGCCATTTAATGTTACACCATTATCAACAAGTTTGACATTAGGTGTTGAGAATTTTATTAATTTTGTCTTTTTATTATTTAATAATAAATTATTTGAATCAAACCAATAGACAGCCTTTGAGAGAGCATCGTTTACATCGTCGTACATTAGCGACTTGCGCTTCACTTTAAAAATAAGTGAAGTGTCATCAGCGAACAATACTATCTCATATTTGTCCTGTACAAAAAATGGCAAATCATTAATATAAATTAGAAAAAGAAAGGGGCCAAGAATAGATCCTTGTGGAATCCCCATATCTAATGTAGCTCCAGGAGATCTCTTACCAATATAATTAATTAAGGCTACATTTTATACAAAGTATTTTAATAAAATATCCACTTAAACTATAATTTGATGCCAATTTTTATATGAAGACTAACAAATTAAAACACTCGTTTTTACTATTAACACTAAAAATCAAGTTCTAAACTCTACGTCAATGGGCTTGTCAAATCAAACCAAATAAGCCCAAACTCAAAGTATACTAGTAAACGTTAAAGATTACCATTAGATAAGCTCGGTGATACCAAATTACTGTGCTATCATCGGAAATACAAACACTTGCAAAATTTCAAGTCACTATGACCAATAATAGGAGGTAAAAGTTACTAAATAGAAAAAAAAATGGGACCACCTC
Organism: Brenthis ino; assembly: GCA_921882275.1. Lineage (NCBI taxonomy): Eukaryota > Metazoa > Arthropoda > Insecta > Lepidoptera > Nymphalidae > Brenthis > Brenthis ino. The sequence continues at coordinate 21,855,460 of OV170225.1, read as the reverse complement.
AAGATTTATCTAATCAGAATATTATATATTTAAACATACAAAATTGGTCTAGCCGTCTTCGAGAAATAGATGAACAAACATAAAAAAAATATACAGACGAATATAGAACCTTCTTCTTTTTCGAAATCGCATTACCAGTCTGGAACTTTTGATTACTACCATGATTGCCAGTAATCAAACATTATAAGGCAGGAATTTTAATAAACAACAATAATTAGAAAAGGTTTTCTCAGTAAGACCTTTACGTTCATGACAGAAGACATCATACTAGTAAATTAAAATTTATTTTGATTCATCATATTTTGTATATTACTAGCGGCTCACCCTCACTTCACTTCACATTTATGATATTTATACAGACTAAACATTTACAATTATATATTTTTTCAATATAAAAACGTACTTTAAAAAAAAATATTCTTCATTTTAAAGTTTCTACATATCTTATTGTTTATACGTGGAAAGCCATCTATATACTGTCTGAAAAACTGTACGTCATAAATTAGGTTTACACCTTGGAAAAAGTTTTTCGAACAAAATACATAGTATTCGATCGGAGACAAATTGCCATGCAAATTGAGATGAAGGGAGCTTAAAAACTTGCATTACATAATTCGTTGGCTCACTATTACAAGGTTCTATGTTACAATTTTAGTACTTATTTAGTTATTAATGCTACAAGGTTCTATGTGTCATTAGCTACAGTTTTGCAAAAACAAACCACTAGATAGCGGCACTTAAACTACAAACTATTCAATTTTACATAGTTCTATGTTGTTTTTTTACGATAACAAAATAACGAAGTTCTATGTAAAAATTACTAAACTTCATTAAAATTAACATAGAACCTTGTAATAGTAAGCCGACGAATTTATGGCAATAGGGTTTTCGATTTATTAATTGAAATTTTGAATTGGAGTGTAATTTTATTTTATTAACAGAGTTTGTCTATTTAATTTGATTTATATTGTATTTTTCTGAAACTTACTTCAAAGCAGAAATATTTAGAAGTTACTACATACAGCTTTTTATAGCCATATAAAAATATATGCCAAATAAAAACTTTCCATATGACTTTCGGGATAATTTTTCAGAGAGTCTACAAAAATAAAAGAAAATAATTCAATGTTCATTAGTATTCTGGCTTTGCGTTTTGTATTGTGTCAACTTTACCGAAAATGGGCTTATAGCCACTCGTAGAACGAAGGAGGGGAGTAAAAAGGGTTCAGTTTAGATATAATTAAAAAAGTTTGATTCGCAATAAAATGGTTTAAACAACAATTAAATTGTTAGAAATTATTAAGCTGTCTGTATTTAAAGCTGATAATTTATTTAAATTCTTGTGGCACTTATATTATATGTAATATTTTACAATGATATATATTGAATTTAACACTCAATAAAGTATTATTTACAATATAAAGTATATATCGTAAAGTGATCGGAAAGTCCTGAGTTCGATTCCTGGATAAGTAAGTACTAAAGGGTTTTTCTGTCAATAAATTCTCAGTTCCGATATCAGAAGATCCCGCTCTATACCGTGGTAAAGCACCTAAAGCCGTCGGTTCTGAATCTGATCTCTTATCGGTGGTGTCAAATTGTTGTCCCACGGGACTTTGAAAGTGAAAGATTCACGTGCACTTATATTTCCGCACGTACTTGTGTGGGCGGGAGCTATCTTTCATATCTCCCGCCCACGCACAGATGGCTAGTCTCAATGAGTTTGGCCGCCGTAGCTGAAATCGATCACCATTATTACATAGACTAATGCAAAAAGTTACTTTGGGGCGTGCCTAAGGGTAACTAATAATTACAATATAAATTAAAAAAAAAGCAATATGGATATCCATACTAATATTATAAATGTGAAAGTTTGTTTGTTTGTTTGTATGTTTGTTTGTTTGTTTGTTGTTTGTTTGTTTATTTGTTTGTTTGTTTGTTTGTTTGTTTGTTTGTTTGTTTGTTTGTTCGTTTGTTTGTTTGTTCGTTTGTTTGTTTGTTTGTTTGTTTGTTTGTTTGTTGGTTTGTTCGTTCATCTTTCACGTCGAAACGGAGTGACGAATTGGCGTGATTTTTATGTGGAGATAGTTGGAGGGTTGGAGAGTGACATTAGCTACTTTTTACCGCGGGAGATTGTCTAATTCCCACGGGAAAACACGTGATAATACAATCCAAAAAAATATTTATGATCAGAATTACTTGAAAATTGGTAGTAATGCTCTTTAATAAAATTAAATAAATACGTGTTTTAGCATTTTTCGAAATTCATCCTATAAGGAGGTTAAATAGGGAATAAAAGTTTGTATAAAACTATCTTTTTAGAGATTTTTTTGTAGTTTTAGCGCGAGCAAAGCCGCGGGTTCTGCTAGTCTATACTTATAATAAATCTGTAGAGAGGTCAATTCTTTACATGAAATATATTTCCAAAATAACTATCAGGGGGTGATTAGGGATCGATACTGATGCCAAAAATGCAATCAGTAAAATTTTTGTCTGTCTGTCTGTCTGTCTGTATAACCGTTATAGAAACAAAAACTACACGACGGAATTTAACGAAACTTGGTACAATTATTTTTCATACTCCTGAGCTGGTTAAAGAATACTTTTTATCACGCTACAATCAATAGGAGCAGAGCAGTGAAGGGAAATGTTGGGAAAACGGGAGAAGTTACTCTATTTTTCAAGCTTACGTCGCGTGTGCAACCTTAATGGTTAAAGCTACACAAAAATCATGTATGACGGAAATGTTCTCCTTAAAATTATATAAAAAATATCCCACGACAGCATATGTCTATCTTTTATAGTTGACTCACAATAACACGTGTAACTCCCGATAGCTTAGCAGTTCGAAGCTTTCTGATTTATATTTGTCTACTCTTACGTTTATAACACTCTCAGTCATCCCTAATTAAAAAAGTTAACATTATTAACTATTCCATAAAAAAGAATCATAGAAATCGGTATAGAAACACCAAAGTTATACATGAAATACGCTAATAATAAGCCATAGCGAGTCAGGGGGATGTAAGAAGACAAATAGAACAAATCCAGATTTTTTTCAATTTTTTTGTTTCTCTGTCTGTTTGTCTGTTTGTACGGGCTAATCTCTGAATCTATTGGACCGATTTAAATGAAATTTTGCATGGTGGTACCTTATATCTCCGGACAATGTCTTAGATATTTTTTATCCCGGAAAATTAAATGGTTCCCGTGGGATAGTTAAAAAACTATTATAAGTTATAGAACTTATGCACCTAATTTAGTAAAATTTAATATTCTGATACCTTATATTGCCGGTCAAACAACAGGTTACTTTTCATCCGGGAAAAATGAACGGTTCCCGTGGGAACTAATAGATTTCTATTAGTGATTTTCTAGAGGCGAACCCGAGCGAAGCGAGGGTGAGCCGCTAGTATAATAATTAGGCTAAGTAAAAGAAAGTTTTACAATCACACTTTTTATGTTGACAAGTGTTATATACTCGTATAACTTATGGATAATGGATAATTTTGCTACGTATTTCGTAGAGCCTAACACTTAAGGACAAATAAAAAACTTATTGTTCGTAGGCCTTTTGTTTGTTCATTTACACTAACCGTAGCAATACAATAATTGAGAAAAATGCATTTGGATGCACTTTTTAAAAAATTCTGATCGTTTCATTCCATATAATTTATTTAAGTAAAACGATTGTTAATCAAGTTCAATAATGCAAGATGGCTAAGAACTATTATATAGTTTGTATTTCCTTTTTTAAATATGTTGTGATGTAATTAATATGTAGTATGTGACCTATGTCTTGTTATAATTTTCTATAATATAAAGAAAAATAGAATTTGGACTAGTAGTACCAGGAATTAACAGATTTAAAAGACAAAAATCAAATTCTTCATCTTCGTTAAATACATTAGTATAGATTAAATATATATAGCTAAAATTCATAAAACTTTTTTCATTACACTCCTACACGGTGCACGAGTTTCATTTACGCGACGCGTATTTTATTTACTTCCAATTTTATCCCGCAAAAGTAATTTCTAAGCTGAAAATTTGACTTTCAAACCTCTCTTCAGCGTTTGGATACGTGTATATAATTATTTAGTTTTTTTTTGAAGTATAACAATAACATTTTCTGTGCTACCGATACACTTAAAAAAGTTTATTTATTGTTGAGTACTTAAAAAAAATAGTGTTTTAGGGATTTTAATGAGATATACAAATGAACAGATTTACAGGGTTAAGTAAGGTCTGTGACAAGGACGCGGAAAGCGGGGCGCTCGCCCGGGGCGGCTGGGCAGTGCCGCGGTAGTCGTCACCGAGATCATTCGCATATCGTACCTCTGTTTCGCGCACTCATGACATTTTTCCCGCTATATTTAAACGATACGAACGCTTTAAAGTTTATAATTGGTGTTGTGCATATTTTATTTATATGAAGATATAAGTAAGTGTTATTTTATATATATACATTTTTATTGATGGTGTAATTTTATAATATAAGGAAGAATAATTAAGGAGTTATTATTGAAAAAGATAAAACTCTTTGTTTTAACACATTTACTAGATAACTACATAAAAGAGCTTCCATAATATTTTATATTATTTGATACTTAACCAGCTAGCATTAACAACAAAAAAGACAATTAGAAATTTTAATTAGACCAGTACTAAAGATTAAGAAGCTCTATGTTACCGTTATAAAAAGAAATGGAAGCTTACCCACTCTTTAATTAAACGCGAAGAATGTAATGATTATTGTTCGTTAAAAAGGCGTAAAATGTTTTTTTTCTTTAAGTAGGTACTTAGATTATTTTCTACAAGGTTTAATTTAATTTTATAAGTTCTTTAACAAAAAATGCGACGATGTTTAATTATCATTTTCAGGTAAAAGAGAATGCTTTACTGAACTACTACATTGTCTTTCTTTTACAAATCTTTATGAAAATAAAAAGAGTGGTTTTTGCTTTGGTTGGTTCATCCTTTGGGAATAAAATTTGTAGATGTACCTATATTTATCTAGCATAAATGCGAAACCTACTTTAGTAACAAGGAACATATTACTATAATGAGTGAAAAATAAATGTAGCTCCGTAATATTTCAGGAATAATAAAAATTGTGTTAGATTTTAATGTTTATATATAATTACCACTAACGGAAATCAAACTTACAATCTTTAGATATGCCATTTGGTTACACTTACACTTTACCTTACGCAAATTTTTATATACTATTTTTCATTGTGCCCTATGGCTTGAATAGCCGTTTACTAAATCTACAGTAAACTTAAAATATATTCGACTGTAACAACTATACCTTCAAGACATGTAACACCTCAGTCTCTCCCGTGACCATGGATGCTGTAAAGCATTCGAAACGTCGGGAACCAAAAATCAAAATAAATCCGCGAAATAATCCGAAAAGATAGTTTTATTTAAAAATGTCAAACATTCGCGTAAATCTAAGAAAGTATTATATTCGACTAATTTGTACTAAGATCAACATTAAAAGTGTATGTGCGTAATATAAAAAATCTTTTCATAAAGTAATTTGCAAAGGCGTACCTACAGCTTTTTCCAGTTTCCTACTTTAATCACCTTCGTGTTAAACGGCTCGAATATATTGAAGGCAGTTAACTGAACAAATTGAAATTTAATTAAAATTTCATATTGGCATATATTATTTAAAATAACTTTCTGTTATTTTAAATTTTTATTTTTTATTGTTAACTTAATTATTCCATGATTTCGGGACGTTAATCAGTACCATAAATAAATTAATAGAATATGTTGGTACATTAGTACACAGCACCATCTATTTCCATGGTAAGCTACGAGGCTCGTGTTATGGATACCAGATAGTTGACACACTACACATATATAACTTCAAATACATACATATTATAAATATAAAAACTCACGACTGGAGTACAAACATTCGTGCTGATCACACAAATGAATGCCCCCAGCAGGACCGCTGGCACAGCAAGTAGTAGGGTCACTACAAACTGACCCAAACGTGGCGTCAAAGATTTGTTAATTATTTAGCCTTTTTTAATATCCCACCGCTGAGTACAGCCCTTCAATGCGAGGGGGATCAGGCCATAGTCCACCACGATGACCAAGTACGGGCTGGCGGACTTCAGAGGGCTTTTGAAAACTTGTTAGATTTTCTCAGACATTTTCTCACGATATTTCCCTTCACCGTAAAACATTTGGTAATTATGTTGAAAAAGATTCGCACATCAAAATATTGGAGGTGCGAGACCCGGAATTTGAATCCGCTTCACTCGGTTTTCTCGAGCGAGTGCGTTTACCTCTGACTCTTACGTGTCAGTGTAGTTTCGATATATCTAATATACCTATAAAATTCTCGTGTCACAGTGTTTGTAACAAAACTCCTTCGAAACGGATTGACCGATTCTTATGAATATTTTGTGTATATTCAGTAGGTCTGAGAATAGGACGTAAACTATTTTTCATACCCCTAAGTGATAAGGGTGATCCACCTCAAAAAAAATGGGGGTCAAAATATTTTACAACCTATCCTCGTAACTACCAAATATATCAAAAAAATCATTAAAATCGGTCGAGCCGTTTAGGAGGAGTGCAACCACAAACACCGTGACACGAGATATTTATATATTAGATTTATATATTAGATATTATACTTTAAATTTTGTTCTTATTATTCTCTAAGTCCTTCATCTTATTAGGTTTTGTCTTGTCAGTTGCCATTATAATTATTTATATTGATGCTCTTTATATACCTTATATTATATACCGAAACCATGTAGACAGGTGAAATCAAGGTCGATTGTTAACCGCGAAAAGTATAAATAGTTGGAATGTAGATTGATCTAATTATATAGCATAGTATAAAATAAATAAAACGTGTCCTATTTTATAAATACATTATATATAGGCGGCCGCGTCCGCTGATAGTAATAATAATCAAAGCATTTTATTGTGTACGAACAGTTTATGTCATTACGGTTATTATTAAACTACCGGTGTCCTACATTGGGATTATAATTTATATTATTTGCCAAGGGTTTTCTATGCAAATAGCGACATTAATTATTTTATCTTTGAATGGCTTCATATATTTTATAAATATTACGCTTTTTCTTAGTTATATGGCATATTTATATGGAAATCAAAGATATATAGATATTATTTGATACTGTACACTGTACAGACTAGAAGATAGATACTTAGAGGTAAGACACATTTTCGAGTAAGTACTTTGGCGAAGTGCTTCAACGCCGCATTTTCACCTTAATATGTAGATGAAGACAAATATGACGTGTGTGAGTGGCCAAAAAATATTTGGCCTGGGTCGAAATTAAAACCGGAACCGGAACTTATCTAGTGAACAAGTAGACTGTTTATTTACTACTTATATTCGCCTAGTGACCAAAAATCCATTATAATATTTTTTTATTGATAACAAAGCCTACAATATTTTAAGATATGAATATAATTAGATAAATATTATGTATTTTACGTATCGAACTATATTAGATTTGCTTTGCATCGGCTGGCACCGACTTCGAAAATATCTGATTAGGTATCTATTCTAAATGAAAACCTCCGTTTAGCTATTTTTTACATTTTAATGCCTGGAAGTCGCTTTTTATTTTTTGTTAAAAAGTTTTTTTATCCTTTACATTTAGTGGAAATTTAAATTTTGCTTTGTTCTTTTATTATATGGAATCGAAGATTTTAGGATATAAATAAGCAACTTTCCGCAAAATATTTATTTATATAGCGCACAAAATTAGCTTCTCATTTTCTATGCACTTTAGGACGAAAACTAATTACAGGATATATTCAAGAGCTTTAATTACGCTTGATTTTAAAAGAAAATACGGTTATTTCTCGATTAATTAACCAGTCAGTTTGACATAATTAACTTCAGCATATATATTTTATGGTTCCGTAGGTAAATTGTGAAAACGGAATTTTTTGAATAGATTTTTCATGTCCGCTACAGCGTCTGTATGTCACTGTCAATTTACTTGGAGACTTCTGGCACAAAATCTCTGAAATTTTGAAGGTTTATTCTATAAGGCTCTAAAATATTTTAGCTAATTTATAAAACACTACGTCCGTACGACCATAGATGCCTAACAATAGCCGATATAGAAACTCAACAACCATTTTTTTCCAACTTTAATTAAAGTTATTATGTTTTCTGGCTGAGATTACTTGAAAATCGGAAAGTGTTCTAATCTGCGCAAGTCAAACGCGCATCTAGCCAATATCTTTTTTCCTTACTTCAAAAAAAAAAGTTCAATGCGTACATTTTTAATTTTACGTACGTTCACTGATTTCTCGGAGACGACTGTACTTATCCACATAATATGTAATATAAAATTGTATTTTATTAAGGTAGAGCCTGAGGTGCTCCCCTATAATTTTCCCTGACATGAACATTAGATTATCAACAAAATGAGAAAAAAAAATTGATTTATTAGTATGGAGACGTAAATAATTCATTAATTTTATTGAAGTTTTTAGTTCATATATATTTTTTATTTATGATAATTGTACTGAATGTGATTTTACGATGGGTCTAAAATGAAGATAGTGGAACTTTTTAATGGCAAATATGTATTTAACTTTTGGCATTTAGGCTTATTTAATTTGTTGTGGTGAGTCCTTGATACCATACAATACGTTAGATTTGAGTCTTATATTTTACTTTCTTAATTAAAATGTAAAAGTATAATAATAAAAAAATATCATTATACCTATTTGCTCGATTATTTTATTTACAGCATTAATGAAAATTGAGGTAGATACGCTCAAAATAGCCTTTTGTAGCGCTCCATTGGCTACTTTGATTGTTCTAAATCAAATGAAATGTTACATGAAATAATTTTGATTCAATTTTACTCTGTAGTTAGCAAATTTACTTTGAGTATCGATTCTTTCATCATTCTTGCTAAAGCATTTGCATAGCAACGACAAAATAGTATTCTATTTAAACATCAATTTAAAAGCGTTGTATTAAATTATGTGATAACTGACTTTAGCTGGAGAAAATTGAATTTACCAAATACTTTCTTAACTTGTAAACGCTCTTAACTTTGTAATGGTTTTATAAAAGCTAAAACACAAAATGGAATAAATAGGTATGTGACGGGTAAATGAGAAATTATATGTGTTGTGGAATAATTTATTTCTCTCGGGAAAAAGTCGCATGTGTTACATATTTACGAGTGACATTTGAATAGTATATCATTTTTCGAGACAGCATGTATTATAGGTGTCATTGTTAAAATCGCCAAAAGCGTGTCTTTCATTATAATTTGCATTTTTATTGCCTAGGCTTCACTCATAATAAAAAATAATATCCTATTATATTCACAATGTAATTCAACGTATATATTCTTTTTCTTACGTTTTAAACATCACACATTCTTTGTAGATTATGTAATAAGAACGTCCTAGATTATTCACTTGTATGGCTATTTATATGATATTATAATTAGATATAGATAGGCAATTCGCCTGGAATATTTAATTAGCATGTATCTATTAGTATCGATTCCGGATTGGACGTATATTGTATAATACGGACACTGATATCTGGGGAAATTTGAACATGATAAAGTAAACAATTTATTTGAAGCTTCATTAAAATAATTTTGGATGAAAAATGCTATAAGTAAAATATATAGTTTTACATTTTTCAAACCACCGTGGTGTAGCTGAAAATGTCTCGTGTGAAAGATATTTCTGGTATCCTAGAGGGCCTAACCACTAGGAAAACGTCGTAGGTAGGTACACACTCTTAGTTATATCATTTATTTACATGTAAATTCTTATCATTTTATATATACATATATAATAATACATATGTAATGTATACTCGTACTTATTATTTATTGCACATTAAAAAATACAAAATACGGTGCATTAGGAGAAATCGAGGGCAAAGTTGGACTAAACTCTAAGAGAGATTCAGTCAACCTATGGTGGTTCATCTAGATTCCTAAAAAGATTCTCATTTAATGGAGCAGAAGAAAAAAAGTTGAAGATAATACGGGAATCATGTTAAAAAGAGTGACTTCATCCCTTAGGAGCAATTTAACATTTCGGGAAAATGTATTATCTCATAGCATTCTCAATTCGATCAATATATCCGATCTTCAAACTACATACATCATTTCGTTGCCTCATATGAATGAGGAAATGTGAAGCAGAACAACAAATAAATGGACTTTCTTTGTATTTATGATTAAATAGTAAGTGTAGGATTTTTGTTATTTTATAACTTTAGGAAATCTATTTCGCGTAAAGGTTTTTCCTTACATTTTCTTATATTCTTGGAAAGTTGAGGATTCCCTAAAGTATTACGTAGGTACACATTTTCAATGTAATAGAATATTTGTTTTTCAAAATACCGTGTTTAATTCTTACTTTTATTGAATAAACGTATTATAGGAATAAAAAATAAATTTAGGATTTCTAGTGAACGTTTAAAATTAAAAATTTTAATTAAATGATCTTATAAAATAAGCTTAAGTTACTTAATTCCTACACTTGGGAATTCATTGAATATTTTAGTACACTAATTGTACTAAAATATTCAAATACGTAAAAAAAATCTAAAAAAAATGTGTTTATTTTATTTGTTAGACATCAAGATCGAGATTAAATTATGTATAGTTGTTTTTATCAAATCGTGAAATAATCAAATTTTACCAATATCATTATAACGATTTACGTCAGTCACTCATACTTATGAAATGAGCACAAACTGTTGGTAAAGAGTAGCCTATGTAATATATATATATTAAGCACCCTTATTTCAAACACCTTAATTTGCTTAGTTATTACAACATGAAAATGCACACACAAACAAACACACTCATTCAATCTATTATAATATGCCATTATATAAACAACAGTGCAATATATTAAAAAAATATAACAGTATGGTAAATAGTTTCTCGCAAATAGTTTGACATTTATTTATATTGAGGTCATGAATAAAGAGTACACCGTCGGTGCTCCTTATCTTACTTTTCCACTTGACTACGTAGATTGAATTCATTCCGTATAGATTGAATTTAATCTACTGCTGAACTGTGAAGAATAAGTGCGATTCGATATTGCTCAAAAATATAACTGATAATGCACCTGTTTTTATTGAAAATAATGGAAATACCTATGTAATGTAGGTATCTAAAATATTGAAATCCGAAATCTCAAAGTAGAGATTTTTAAGAGAGAATAAAATAGCTCAGAATTTTAATGAATAAGAATATTGTGAGTCAAAATAATTTTTGATAAGTGCCCTTTAACGTTTTAAGTAGAAATGGAATAAATGGAAACTTGACATTTCGTTGGAAATGATGAAGCAAAGAAATAAATTTTATATTTGATCGTTTAGATTTTTAAGTGCTTTGAAATAAAGAATTTTTGAAGATTTGAATAAAGAAGACATAAAAAAAGCTGGCTCGCACGTCGCATGACATGTGAACGCTGAATTTTTCCCTTCTATCATAGTAAGTGAAACAGAAAATCCCCATTATATGAATATGTGATTGAGTGTTTATATTGTATACCATTTTATGAATTCTTAAAATCATTTACGTACTGGCTCTAGTAAATTGTTTACTATGTATTTATATAAAAAAAATCAAACCTTTCAGATGTTAGTAAAAGCTATTGAAAGTATTATATTTTCTATAATTTTTGTTTTCTTACTACTTGTTTGTAGACATTATTGAAGAAGATAGCTCTATAATCGCTCGTGAACTTAGTTGCGGGCTTAAAACGAGATCCTTGTTAAGAACATTGTCGGTGATAACGCGTACTTACAAGTTTAATTGGAGTGTTTCGAGAAATGAGCTCCATTTGTAGACTGAGGAAAAATACTGTTTCCTTTCAAACATAAAATCTCAATCTTCGTAAAGTAATTACAACTAAGCTATTTATTCCCCCCACGACCGCGGACACGCCGGCGTGTCAGTTATCAATAGATTTCTTAGAAATTTAATTTATTTCTTAGAAATTTACCTGGAGGTGTTATATCGATCATTAAGTATGTATATAATAGCGAAAGCATTAACATAAGTATCAAACTAAAATGCAGTATACATAAAAGCTGAAAATTGAGAAACCTATTAGGAAAATTTAGAAACAACTTACACATTTCTTTAAGTGATTTATAGTTTATAAAAGATCATAAACTTTACACTTTTACTCCACTATATGTTGTCTATGAAATACTGTATAGTATTCATTAAAATTAAAATTAATTTTTAAAAATAATGTTCGTATGTTTGCCCTCTACGCATTCCTAAACCATTGATCAGATTGTGATGAAACTCTGGTTACGCTGTATACGCCTGCGAAGGTTCGAGCAAAGCGAGTGTAAATCGCTGGTTGAAAATAAATGTAAAACATTCTTTCATCCACCTTTTTGTTAGTTTGTCTTTCTTTCACATAATAACGCAGTAACAAATCATGATTTTTGCAAAAAAATACAGGTTGGATATAAGTAATCCAAGAGAATAACGGGCTATTTATATCCAGGTATTTCAAGTACCAGTTTAGTATTTGTGGAATATATTAAAAAATACTAAACACTGTGCGAATGGTAATTAGACTTGAGTGAAGCACGGGCTGGTCGTTAAGTTCGTGTTTTCCCATTTTGACCCATTTAAATGGTTACGTTGTTCATTACGTAATTGAAATAAAGTTTAGATTGTTGTTCAAATATTTGACATGCTCCTGAATATCGAGTAAGTACGTTCATAGGACAGTAAACATTAACGCGTAGCAAAATTCTTAGATGGCAAATAAAAAAAGCGTTTATAACTCATATGACGTTTACATTATTTATTTTGAAATGTTTAAAGAATATGCGTAAATATTTTATAAAAATGTCATGTTTACAACTTAATTTTTTTTATTCTATAGTGTACGTAAATCCTATTAATATTATAAGCACAAAACTGTGTTAGTATGTGTGAATATAAGTTTGTTACTCTTTTACGAAAAACTACTCAACAGATTTTAATAAAAAATATATTAATACTAGCGACACACCCTCGCTTCGCTCGGGTTCGTCCCTACACATACGTAGTGTGTTTTAACGTTTAGTATGGAATAAATAAACTATATATAGTATATATATTGGTATAGAAACATATGTAAGTACTTCAAAAAAACTTGAAATCATTTTACCTTGATAGGTCATACACACTGAAATATTCTTTGTTAAATGATTTGTTCCAAATACAATGTTTCAACCCCTATTTCACCCCTTTCAAGATTTATTTTTGCGAAAAAAAGTATCCTATGTTCATCTCAAGGGTCCCATCCCTCTATGTACCAAACTTCATCAAAATTAGTTCAGGGGCTTAAGCGTGAAAACGTTACAGACAGACGGAGTTACTTTTGCATTTGTAATATTACTTAATATTAAGTATGGATACCTTTAAGCTTATACATCAGAGTAATATATAGGCTATAATTTATAAAGATACAGTAATACATAATTGAATTTAAATACGATTAATTTTAAAATAAACACGTTTTTTTCTTTAATTGAATGCTCGTAAACCTTCTGCGTGTGAATAATACAAATTGTGCATATAGGTTTTTCACTTTATTCTACACTTACATAGTTGGATAGAGTTTTGCAATTATAATTTCATACTGTGAATAATGTTCACAAAAACATAAAAAGAAAATTAAAGTTGGTAAATATTTTGATATCTGGTATGTTTATCGATTACGTTTTGTACATCAGTAAAAAGAGTATGAGCTCATGGTTTTTTTTTTTCATTTTTTTTCAAATCTTTTACTTTTGTACTTTTTCATTTTTTTATAACAAATAAAAACTAAGTCTGTCAATTTATTACTACACTTTGTTTTAATGATGCGGTAAAAGAAGAAGAATGTGAGGTAAAATAGTTGTGCGTAACATTAACTAAGTTGAGCCCGTAGTTAATTATAACGGTACATGTCACTAACGTGGTAAGTTAATATAGTATGTATGTAGGTATTGCTGCTAAATCTATACATATAATAGATTTCTAACTATGTAGAATCTGTACATTAAATATTTTTTGGAAAATCTTATTGAAATAGACATTACTCGTATTATCGATACAGAGGACGAATCTATGGTTTTTAGAATTTTTGTCTGTCTGTTTTTATGTCTGTCTGTCTGTTACCGTATGACAGAAAAACTACTGGAGGGATTTTGATGAAATTTGGTATGGTCATAGTTGGTTATCCGGGTCAACATATAGGATACTTTTTACCGCAGGAAAATATCTCATTTCTGAGAAAAAATACAAAAACTGCTTAGAATAAAACTACGATGATACTATACACATTTTAGCAAGGTAACTTAATAAGGCAAAAACTATCAAAAATAGCTTATCTTGAAAAAAAATTACAATAGCGCTATTTTATTTGGTTTTTGGTCATCAGAACGCGGGCGTAGCCGTGGGCAATGCTAGTAATTAATATTTTTCTTAATTATAAATATTATTCAAATACCCTTAGCGCTTCGCCCGGGTGCGTCCTTAGGTGCCAAACAGTAGCCATGTGTTTCTTCAGGTCATTATATAATACTAAATTTTATCCAAATCCGTCCAGCCATTTTAACATGAAGAACATGTAACAAACATACACAAAAACACTCTAAATACATATATATGCAGGTCGTCGATCGTTATATTATACATAATTAAATTGTGAACTCTATACATATAATAAAATTGTAACTAAGCCGAATCTGTACATTAAATATTTTTTGGGAATCTAGACATTATTATCGATACCGAGGCCAAATCTATAGTTTTTAGAATTTTTGTCTGTCTATCTGTCTGTGACCGCATCACGGAAAAACCACTGGAGGGATTTTGATGAAATTTGGTATGATGATAGCTGGTTATCTGGGTCAACATATAGGATACTTTTTACTGCGGAAAAATATCTCATCTCTGAGAAATCTATACTAATCGTTAAAACGTAAGTAGGGACGAGCCCGAGCGGAGCGAGGGTGTGTCGCTAGTATGAAATATCAAGTCGAGAAGAGTCGAGCAGAAATTAATATAAATCCACCCACGCACTAGTCGGCACACTAGGGATTGCGACCATGGTTTCTTAGTCTATTATTGTAAATATATTTTACCTTAAAACCACGGTAATGTTTATGGAACATTACCGTGCTAAAACTTTATCTGCATATATTCTTTAGTAGAAAATAAGAAAATTTAGATGCTTTATTTAAATGCCTTCCATTTTCTGGCAATAACTGCGCAGTCATTTGAGAATTCGACCTCTAGGAAGTTTCCTAAGTTAATTTATACTGCCAGTAAATCCGACCAGACAACGTGACACATGGCGGGAACATGACAGTGTGGTCTTCGGAATAATATTGAAAATCGAATGTTTGTTGAAAAATAACATAATTGTTTTAATATTCAGCGATTGATATATAAATGTTTTTATATATTAATGTATTTTTAGCTTATATGCTTAGTTATTTGTTCACAACTAAAATAATATTTCTTTCTAAGAATTGTTTTTAAAGTTTCTATAGATTTTTCTATACCTATTAGGTACATTCTAAGCAGTTGGCAGTTCCCTCACTGGCATCAAAATAATGATATTTAACTTAAATAATAACGATATCCATTTCAATAAATAGGTAATAGTTTTGATATATTTTTACTGGAGATTACTCGAGTAAAATATTAGCAGTAAAAATGTCGATAGGACGCATGGAACTATGTTAGATAGGTAAAATTCGATAACAGTGAACTACTAGAACATATCGTCAAAGATTAGGACTTTTCAATTCACGTTGTGCCTTACTGGAATTGGCTTCTGTGACTAAAGCGCAAGTTAAACCTCGCATGGGAAAACATTTGTGTAAACAATAATGGTTTGGAAAAAGCTGGGCGTTGAGAGCTGCCATCTTGAATTGTTACAACGTCAGCAGAAAGCCTAAAACTGAGTGAGGTTAACATATTCTGTTTTTTTTATCCCACAAAACAAAACGTGAAAGGAAGGAAAAAAATTGTAGTTATTTTATTGCTTGTAATATTAACTGTTTTACTTTATTTAAAAATAAAGTAAAAGTTAATATTATAAGCTTTTTGGTTATATCTGATGATTCTGAGAAGCTCAATTTATACTTTTAAAATAGCAACTTTTTTCCTATAGCCTTCAGTAAATAAAGCTTCATATTGGTAACGTAAAGTATACATTCAACGTACGCACAAAAGTATAATTGGATTTCCTGTCGTATAAATCTGCTCGTCCTGTATGATTAGAAAGAATCGGTCTTACTGTAGGCCACGCTCATATTTATTTTGCACGCAATACCTACATCTCATTTCGTGGCGCCGCACCCGGTTATTTAGGCCGATAATCCGATCTTAAGTAAGCAAAAACTTTCCGACGAAATAATAATATCAATAAAATTCCGAACAGCGATGTAATTGATTTCTTAATGTTGAACTACAATCACAATAATATTTTTTTCAAATTAAAACAACTATTGACGAATAGCTTATTTTAAATTAAAAATAACTGTTCATAAATATGAACAGTTATTTTTAATTTAAAATATAATATAAATATATACGGAAGAAATCGCGTAATATACGAGCGTACAAGAAAGAAGAAAACGCTCGAATTGAGTGTCTCTTCCTATTTTGAAGCTGAAATATTTACAAAGAGCAAAACTTATAAAAACAATATAGTTTTTTTGAGATAAACCATATTTTATTAGTCACAATTATAAATATCTAAATATAATCTTATTAGTACATATGTTCATTATATTAAAGACAAGGGACATACCTTCGCTTTGCTCGGGTGCGTGCCAGCGTCGGGTACGTTTTAAATAGTCTTGAATATCCCGTGATCATGAATGCTGTAAAGCATTCGAAACGTCGGGAACCAAAAATCAAAATAAATCCGCGAAAAAATTTGAAAAGATAGTTTTATTTAAAATGTCAAGTAATCGCGTAAATCTAAGAAAGTATTAGTCTTGAATAGTTATCGCGAGTGTACCTTAAAAGAAAGACTTATGCTATTGCAGATTTATCTGATAAACCTCATTAAGACCTAAAATTTCCTAGTATGTGTATTGTTTTGATGTATCTCTTATGTTTAGCCAGCGTTAGACATGTTTTCTAAGAACTACTTGATAGAACCAGTTATTGTGTTTTACCGTGTGAATGAAAGATTTTCCTGTAGTAAAAGGTATCCCAAATGTTGACGCGAGTAATAAGTTATCACTACACAAAATTTAG
Source organism: Brenthis ino (assembly GCA_921882275.1). Lineage (NCBI taxonomy): Eukaryota > Metazoa > Arthropoda > Insecta > Lepidoptera > Nymphalidae > Brenthis > Brenthis ino. The sequence goes on along the minus strand of OV170225.1, from coordinate 21,838,154 downwards.
TTAAAATCGGTTCAGTCACTTTTTGCGTGAAACGCATACATCGATTTCGCTAAGTTACTGTTTTATTATATGTATAGATTTCGTCGCTTGTAACCATGTCACGTTATTGGATGCTGATGCTGCGATACGATTGATTGTCTTTACGATAATATTATTATTCCCATGTTTTATTATATTCGAATTCCACTTAAAAGTAATGCCTTATTTATGCAAAATTTCAGTTAAACTATCAACATGAGCTTCAAACATTTGAGACACACTGCAGAACCGTGACAACTCTAACAACCCCCTTAAGGCATTAACTAAATCGCACAGCCGGTGCGTTCATAGCCCGGTGGGTATAATTGTACCACAGGGCACTCATATTTAAAGTTGCATTACTGCATATTTATGCAACCCAATATTTTATAATAGAACAGACCGTCCATAATAAGTTTGTGTACAAAATTTTTGTTCATATTTATTTACGAATATGACGCTTTGCAACCTATTATTTTTATAACCGATATATATTTTCTAGAACACTAATATAATAGCGGTTATCTTTTTATCTGTATATTGTTAACAGAAGAAAATACATTGAGGGTTCATTCAAAAATTAAATCACTAATGCAAAACACAAGTAATCAACTTGTAGGTAGGTACATTGTTAGAGAAATGTGTGAATTTATTTTCACCACGTTCAAAGTGCTATCATTCTAACCTATCTCTTTACTCGGAGTTTCTATTACTAGGTATACTTTTATCATGTCTGTTTTTTGGTGACATCGTTACTAAATGAAGACTCTTTTAAATTCGTACGAATTCCTCGCTGAGATTGTTAGTTAAGCCTTGCTTACTTTGTAAAACCTCTGACTTTATTTCTTTAATTATGACGACCATTTTAATTCCTTATTATGTTCATTTTTTACTGTAAAAACTATTTTTAATTTCGGTGTTGAAGACAACAAACCCGCACTTGGCCAGCGTGGAGGACTATGGCTTGATCCGCCTCGTGTTGGAGGGAGGCCCGTGCCCGGCAGTGGGACGTAAAAAAGGGCTGAATAAATGATAACAAATAAGCCCAATGATAACAAAGCTTGCTTGGGTAATAAATGATGCTGGTTCAAATCCCGGGTCTTGCATCTCTGTAGTGCAGATTTTCATAACATACGAATTATTTTCAACGTAATAAGTAATAACTACTTGCTTTTGGAATAGGAAAACATTTCATTCGTGTCATGTTAGGACCGCTAAACCGCATTTGGCCAGCGGGGTGGACTACGGTCTAATTTTTCTTTTACCGTGAATGGGAGATTCGTACAGTGCTTTGTTAAAAGCGCTGATTTATTATATTATTAATTTATTTAAATGTATTTACTAAAACATGTTAAGAATTTGGGCTTAATCTATATATAAATAGGTAAAGAAATTATTATATAGTAACTTTTTCTCCTCTGTTTGTCAACCAATTTACATCTGACTCAGTTTTACATAAATGGTAAGTTTGATTCACACACACACACACACATACTTTATATCTACATACATATATATATATATATATATATATATATATATATATATATATATATATATATATTCCTTTCAATAATGATTAATGATTATAGAATTTCGATCATTTGGTCAACATTTGTTTATTTAAATGTATTTACTAAGAAATATTAAGTATGCTTTAATAATTTATTTAAAAAAATGTATATTAAAAATACTTACGGGAGGATTATCATTATAAAGAGATAGGTACGACAATGGCCTCATTTTGAAAAACACTTAAGTTGCAACTTGTGGCAGTTACGCCTTTATAGCCTTGCGGTTTCAAGCCTTCATCGAATACACTTAATAGATTTGTATAGATATCAATCACTATATACTGCTAATCATTTAAGAGATTTGGAAGCCAAAGGTATAATAAGTAAATAAGGTATAAGGATAAGGTATACTTACTGATTAATTTAAAGCCATTATATTATTACTGATATTAATAAAACTAATAATATTTGATAGATAAAATTACCAGATTTAAATAGAAGTGAAATACATGTGTCTTAGTAAAATACTAGTATTGCCCGCGGCTCCGCCCGCGTTCAGATGACCAAAAACCAAATTCTAAGGTTTTACATATTAGTATACTCTTACATTGCAGTTTTTGTATTTTTTCTCAGAAATGAGACATTTTCCTGCGGTCAAAAGTATCCTATATGTTGACCCGGATAACCAGCTATCATCATACCAAATTTCATCAAAATCTCTCCAGTGGTTTTTCTGTGATGCGGTAACAGACAGAAAGACGGATAGACAGACAAGAATTCTAAAAACTATAGATTCGGCCTCTGTATCGATAATAATGTCTATTTCAATAAGATTTTCCAAAAAAAATATTATTGTACAGATTCGGCTTAGTTTTCAACAATTTTATTATATGTATAGAATATATATAGAGATTAGTGTCTTTGTAACTTATGCATATCCATTTAATTTGTAGAAATGCCTTGAAATTTTAAAATATAGATTAAATATTGGTGAAATGTTGAAAATATTGCTGATGTAGTCATTATTAAATCAAAGTAGAACTTAAGAAGAACTAGAAGTTCCAGGTACCCTTGGGGTGCATTTGAAAGGATTTTTCAAATCGTTGTGCTTTCCATAAGATGTGACTAGCTTTTGAATCGACTACTTTTCTCTGAGAGATTTTTAAGTTGTCAAATATATTTAGTCTTCATTGTAAATTAGAAAAGGAGAGGAACTTTTCAATATTTTTTTCTGAAAGAGAAAACAGCGTGTTAAATGAAAAAATTAATTTGAGCTAAGTAAACTCGAACCAAATATTACGAAGTTAACTATAAAATGTTACTGAAACATGTATGTATTTGCTTATCTATACTAATATTATACAGAGAAATTTTTTTTTGTATGTTTGTAATGGATAAAATTTGGTATTAAACCCTTAGTTCAATATAATACTTAGAATAGTTTGAAACCCTGGAAAGGACATGGGATAGATTTTATCCCGGAAATCATTACTTAAGGTGGTGAAAAGGGGGGTGAAAGTTTGTATGGGGAATCAATAATTTCTGAAGTAAGGCATATAAAACTCAATATACCTATGAATATATTTACATATATTATATACCAGTATATAGTCGAACTAATAGAACGATTGCACACTAACCGTTAAAACATACCTAGGGACGAAACCGAGCGAAGCGAGTGTGAATCGGTAATATATAGGATTCTCCTATTTTTAAAAATATAAATGTCTTTAAAAATAAAAGATTAGAAGCTCACTCATATAGCTTTATGTATTAGCTCATAGGGTATGATGCATGAAGCTCAGCAAGTGGACATGAGAGCTTGTTGTTTTTGATTACGACCAACGACATCAGATATAAGTACTTAGCCATATTTTATCTAAATGCGGAATCGATACTTTTAGTAAAGTGCTAACATAATGTTTATATGGACAGAAGTTTTATTTGTAAGTATGATAGTAAAGGTAGAACATATTATAATTTTAGTTTGGTTATTTCTATATAAATAAGCCGATATAACGTAACACAGAATAACCTAATACGAGAGAACAAGCCTTCATTTATATTTCTCATTAATAATTTTATTCTTCACTGCCTGTTGATATATTAATTATTATTATTAATGGAATATTTTATAATCTTACTTACCACAATGTATGTACATATATGTAATCCAATTTCGCAGTAAGCTAAAATTCTCATTAAGCGTAATATTTAAAAAAGTTAACGAGTTCTATCTAATATACATAGATACACTCGTAGGTGACAATTTAATACAAAATGACTACTAAAAAAGAATTTTATCGTGCTTCACTGGGACCGTTTAACCCTCTGAAACGACTTTGTTCAATTATTAAGCACTGTACAATTTAGGAGCATTACAATACATTCTATTCTATGGTTCTATACATTTAAGCTTAGAATCCGATGCCAATTCGATAAAGTTTAACATCATAATGCTAGTATTATTTTTTATTATAACACACTCTGCCAAGGCAATCCTATGGTGTTTTGTACAGTAAATATAACGATATGAGATCTGTTATTGCAGAAATAACTGTTTGTAACATGAACACACATATTAAGTTATGTACGTATTTATACCAGCAAGTGTGTTATCAAAAGTGCTGAGACACTTCTGGTGAATAAATTTAATATTTAATTGTATAGGTATGTCTCTGTTTATCTCTTTTATCTAATACGCTCTTTTTTGCTAGCCGTATGTGGATATAGACGACTGTGTTTACGATGCCGTATTTCGCTTTTAAGAAATAACAAAGATTGAAGAGAGTTGAAATAATTTTTGAAACTATTATTTTCATATCTCTATATTTAGAAAGAGTTCTTGAACGTTCCAACCACTTGTACTATTTATTTTGGAAAGCCTTCATCCTAAATTATATTTTCATATATTATAAACAAAAAATAAATATTTGCATGGCCACAGTTCGAGAGAAAAGCAATGTCACAATTTATAGTTTACATGCTCTGCCAACTACACACGCCTCTACTACAAATTGCAATAGACAGTTACGAATAATTCAAAGAAAAATATGGGCTTTTGTAGGAATAGATTGATTGTCTTCATTAATCTGTCACCATTGGACATCCAGACATTGACGAGTGATCTACTCACATATTGGCAATTACTGCATTGGTCTTATTAACGTACAGACAAGTTTTGTGCGCTTACAATTGTTAGATAGTGGCTTTAAAACTGTTATCTTTATATAGTGAGATCAAAATTATTTTCTTTATTTTAGTAGAAAATATAATTTTATCACAGCTATATTAACTAAATCTATATTAAAAAAAAGGTTAGCAACACATTTTTTAATAACATTCCGCAAATAAATTGAACGCAAGCAAATAAAATGGAATGTCAAACAAACGTCTTTACCTAATTTCCAATCGTTTGCAGAAAATATTTAGTTTTGCGGAAAATTGTATTACGAGGCTAAATAGTGTAGGCGGAGGACAGAATAAATAGAATTAGGTAACCTAGTCCACATAGGGACGGCTGTCTCTGAGATACCATAAAATTGCGATTATATCGTCGCTCAGATTGGAAATGTGCCCGGAGCGACAAATCTATAGCCAAGCTGACCTACAGACCTAAACCTACTTCTAAGTCAGAGAGAGAGAGAGAGATGAAGACAAACTTTTGTTGTTTTTCATCATCATTATATTTAAGTAATTTACTCGTTAAATATACGTTTCAAGTTAATTAAATAATTGCAACGATACTGTTTTTCGATTTGTATATGTGTGTATGTTTGTTACGTTAAAACGGCTGGACTGATTTAAATGCATTTAAGTACACAGATAGACTATAATATGGAGTAGCACATAGGCTACTGTTAGTTTCCTAGGGACGACTCGGACTCGATTAAAGTGAGTGTAATTAATAAATATAACTTATAATAATAATATTTTATTTTCTTATCACAAAAAGCTAGATGATCAAGGTTTGATACAATATGAGCTTAACCAATTATAGTAATAGCAAAGTGTACACAAAAAATAATTTGTTGTCTGTGGTAATTGTGAGAGACGTCGTAAAAACACCTGTATTACAGATCGCCAGGCTAACTCACCTTTAGTTACAATTATAAGCTAAGTGCTTTCATTTTTTAATTATATGATATGATGTGGGGCGATGTATTGATGCATGGTGTGCTGATGTAGTGTGGTGAAATGGCGTAAAATACTATATTATGATAAATAAAATACAATTCATGTATAATAATTATATTAGGTGAATAAAATAGATTAATAAGTGAATAAAATAAAATATTTTATAAATATAGATAATATAATACTATTTACTTAAGAATAAGAAACAGACCTTTGGTTTCTACTTAATTAAGATTATTTATCCATTGTAGTGCTGTTTCCGTACATTTTTTTTGTTGTGTATTGGTCGGTATAAAAAATCCCCAGTTTTCGCTAGTATAGCGAATAGTAAATCAGTAGTGTATTTTAATTTTAAATTATTAGTTAAACAAATTAATATAAAATATTATAAGTCTTCAGCTATTTTCGTTTTAAAAAAACAGAGAGTAAACTATCTATATTATATTGAAATAAACAAGCACTAAAAATTAAAACCCTAATCAGGCATTATAGGTTTCACCTATGCAATTTTATACCACAGAAGTACCTTAATAACATATGAAAAGTTGCCAGTCGCTTGCTTACTGGATATATAGTATTTGTATGTATATGTGCATGTGGTATAAGGGTAAGTTGTGCGACGCGTAAATGTGAAAATTATACGGGTGGAGGGACAATTAATTATTTTTAGAGAGGAAAAAGTCGCAAGCGTGCTACAAGTGTCCTTTTCATTCCACACACCAGTTATGTCCAGTTTTGCTTTTCTCCTAAACGATCAAAAGAAAAAACCTTACGGAAATATAAATCTACATATACAGGGTCATTTTTAAATTACTGAAAACCTTTTGGGAATACACTATTTACAACATAACAACAACATGTGTAAGAAAAAAAGCAAAAATATCTTAAATTTAACAAAAATAAAAATATTTTTATTGTACCTTCTAAACGGTAATAGTCCAGCATTAGCAAAAGAAAGTGCGTGTCCGGTGGAGGGGGAGGGGTGGAGGGGGAGGGTGGAGGGGTGTAGGAAGCCGCGCTTACTCATTTAAACATAGCCAGATGCTAGAACTTTAAAGCTTAGTTTTAGTGCAAAAAAATATTTTTATTTTTGTAAGAAAATAAAAATTTTAGAAATATTATTTTTTCTTGTTACAGATGTTGTTGTTATGATGTAAATAGTATATTCCCAAAAGGTTTTCAGTAAATTAAAAAGGACCCTGTATATAAATAAGCGAAGACACTTCAGTACTTTTTTTCTCCTTTGTTGGTCAAATAATTTTCGAACACTAGTTACTTATAATATTACTTAAAAACACATATCTAATGTATCTTTTTTTTTGAAATGTAAAGTTAAAATTATATTTATTTTAAGGGGCTTTCCCAATTATCAAAATGAAATACGCGAAAGCTGCGTAGATTGATTGATAAATAAAGTAAACTTACTTTCATTGAACGATAAAAGGCAACAAAAAGTTATTTATGTTGAAATATTTTCGCAATCTGTTAAGAATAGAATTACGAAGATTTTTGAAGTATAGGAAATACTTGTTTTAGATGAACTTGGTGTTTGTATTAGTTTTTATTACAGCAAAGTGACGTATAGAAAAATCGATGAATGTTTAAAATTGCTATAAATATAATGAAAAGTAATGTTTTTATGCTTTTTACAAATCATATTAAAACAGTAGTAGCTAACCAATACGTAAATTCTAAACGTGGAATTATCTTATTTTATGGTTACTATGATGTTTGTGTGCCATTTTTAGTTCAAAATTCCTACTTAGAATGGTAATTTTAAAAATTATTTCTAGATTACTTGATCAATTGAAACCTTTAATTTTAATTCAGTTTATCGATTGTGATTTTTGAATTGTTACAAAAAGGATTCTAAAAAAATTATCCTAATATTGTTAAAATATTTTTATATAATATTTCACGAGAAGTTAATTGAATAGCGAAATATTTCAGAAGTCTATTTTAAATATATTGAGTCTATAGTCAGAGTAGGTCGAAGAAGGGGAATACAAAAATTTCATTCAGCATTGCCAATAACAATTTTCGTTCTTTATTTTTCAATGGGTAACTTAGAGGGTGGGAAAGGTCACCCCGTCTTATGAAAAATTTCTACCTGGATGTATGGTAACATCAGAACCTATGGCGTCTTAATGTTAATGCGAAACATGTATAATGCGTTTGTTGCGTTTACTAAATATATAGTGGAAATATAGATGAGTAATTATTATAGCATTTCACAAAATATATAGGAACGTACCTGAAAGCTGAATGAAGTAAGAGTATGTTACTAATCTATCTTTTATATAAATAAAAAAGCAATGTTCGTAAATCGTAAGGTTTGTCTTCTATACGTTCCTCAAACATTGATCCGATTGTGATGAAACTCTGGTGGGTATTCTGTATACACCTGCGAAAGTTCCTGGCTCAAAAAAAAAGATTTTTTTCTTTGGACATTCGTCCTTTATGTGTTCGTAAACTATTAAACTTTGGGACGAACCCCAGCGAGGTTAAGACACTAGTGTCCTATAAACAAAAGATATGGCGAAATGAGAGTTATATTGATTATTTTTGTCGTTTAAGTATAGTATAAATATTGATAGTGAAATAAAAATTAAAACTTTTTAACTGGTAGTTTTTATTATAGTCGGTGTGCTTTGCTTTGTATGACTGGTACCGATTTTGAAAATATTTGATTAGGTATGTATAGTAAATAAAAACTACCAATCAGTTATTTTTTACTTTTTATTGCTTTTTTTGAAGTCGGTTTTTATTTTTTTGTTAAAAAGTTTTTATTTTTCCCTTTTTAGTGTAGACATAGTAGTAGCAATGTAAAAGGAAAAACAAAAACAAAACAAAAATCTGGAAGTATACACTTTCAAACAAAACAAAAATTGTCTAAATCGGTTAATAAATTACGAAGTTCTGAGGTAACAAACATAAAAAAAACATACATCCGAATTGAGAACCTCCTCCTTTTTGAGGAAGTCGGTAGAAAAATTGAAACGGAAGGATGAATTTACTATTATCTATTTTATCTTCTCGACTCAAGTTTCCGTCCTTAACAAGTAAAATCATACCAAAATAGATGGAATATTGACATGTAACACACCCTTTGGTATACAAACATCTTTAATGCGGAAGGGTTTTTTGGCACGAGATATAAAGAAGTCACTTTCATTCTTCGGACTATAATAGATCTGACAATTTTATTGTAAAAACTGTGATTTATGTGTACTTTGTAGCTAAATACTTTATGCATGTAATTGTATTTTTAACCATGTGTCCGTATCATTAATTGTTTGATAGCCCCTCACACTTCACCTTATATATCTTCCGTAAATAAATTTGGGCAATTCATCCTTAGTACTTGTATTATTATTTATATGTTTTTGGATTTTGCAGGCGTTAAGGAGGCTGGGCATATTGGAAGGACTGAGTGGAGGCACGTAGAGGCACTTAAGAGATTGAGATTTATTACATGTAAAGTGTCAACAGGGAACCACTAGGGATCACTGATAACTATAGGGAAATGCGCAAAAGTTAATACTGGTATATTCATAGGAGTTATGGATAACTAAATAAAACTAAATATAGCTATTAAATAAAGTCTAGATAGTGATATATTCAAATTAGCCTGATTTGGATATGTCATCTTTTCAACAGCCAAGTTTGACGCTTATTCAGCATCCCATCTCATTGGAAGGTCAACTGAGGATAGTGGAAGTTGTACCCCGATTTCGTTATTGCGAGAAAGTTCGAGAACGCATTTCTCCGTTATTTTCAAGTACTTAACTTCTTATGCTGTACTCTGGACGATCAATGTAATCAAGACAAAAGCTAGGACAGATGTTGTTTCTTCTTCGAGTTGCTTTAAATTTGTTCACTCAGTTAGGGATCAATAATTGACGTAGTGTTATAATACTTTCTTAGATTTACGTGAATATTTGACATTTTAAATAAAACTAACATACGGGAGAGACTCTCTCCCGTGACCATGATTGCCGTAAAGCATTCGAAACGTCGGGTACCAAAAATTAAAATAAATTCGCGAAAAAATTCGAAATATAGTTTTATTTAAAATGTCAAATAAAATGTCAAATATTCGCGTAAATCTAAGACTACGCGTAAATGCATTTCCCAACATTAAAAAAAAGGAAATAGGTATACCTACACTATACATACATTTCATTTTATTCACACGTAAAACTACTGGTGCTACGTTTTACATAACTTTGCGAACCAAACACGGTTGCTTACATTTAGCAATTGAAATTCAATTCGTTTGATGCTCGTGCCGTTAGCCGGTTTATACACAAAAATATGGCAAGTATTCGAAAAATATGTAGAAAAATATTTATAAACACTTTTTTTGGTAAACTATTATTTTATACATGTATAATTATTTTCTTATATATTAATTCAGAATTTTTACACGTAAATAACAAAAAGGTATCATGGAAAATTTTATGATTTATTATCTGTAGTATCCATCCAACCGATCTGTTTGTCACGCCTTCGAAGTTTTCTTAGTTTTCGACCTATGTAAATCAAAATTTACATACATTTATGTCTGTTTGCTTAGGATGAGATTTCTTAAAATTTGAATATGTAGCTAAAAGATTCCTTCGTCATTATAATATGTCAAAAATTTATTTATTGAATTATGAGTATCTGTGACCCGCCATAGATACGCTCAGACCCGAAATATACTTAATGCATAGCCTTAATTGAATACACATTTTTGTCCGCAGTTCCGCTAACGTGTAGCGTTCATTATCATATTAGTTGGTTCATCCAGGACATAAGCTATATTTATTTAGAATTTCAATTGAATAATTATGCGAGAAGATATAACAAACATAGTAACTCAAAGAATAAGAAATTTGTTACTACGTGGTAGAAGGATTGAAAAAAAAAACACCTTTCCATGACTAATTAACCTATTCAAATCTTGTTAAAAACTGTAAATAATATAATTTCAGATTTTTTGGAGATAGATAAATGTTAATTTATTTATATTACTCTATGATTTCAAAAAAAAAAACAGAGAGTTGAAATAAACCATAAAAAATCCAATTCAATTTAATTAAAGTTTAATCAAAATAAGATGACAATATAAAATACTAATCTGGTAGGAACCTACTACATATTTTACATACAATTTATTATTGTCCAAGCACAACCACTGAGCCTAGGGTGCCATCATTGTGACATCTAATTTCTATAATCGAGCATTATTACATAACAGTATTTAGTAGGTAACAGTTATTAAGAAATTATTGATTCGCAATTTCTAAAAAAATGAAAATGCCCTTCAGGTCAAAATTTGTTTGAGAAATAATATTTTCCGGACGTATTATTAAAAAGCAATTTGACCAAGCCTCTAGTAACCCGCTGACAGCTCGTTATATTTTATAGATACTTAAGGGAAAATATATATTCTTATAAGCATCATTGAAGTGAAAAATTGTCAAGTGAAAGCCTGATATGAGTGATGTAAAGGCGGGTCACTAGTATGACATAAACATATACTTGTACATATTTTATACTATTACTATAATATTTGATAGAAACTAAATTACAAATATGTTGGGACATTAACACACAGCACCATCTAGCTCCATGATAAGCTACGAGGCCTGTGCTATGGATACCAGATAGTTGATACACTACAAGTATATAACTTTAAATACATACATATTATAAATATAAACATCCATGACTGGAGTACAAACATTCGTGCTCATCACACAAATGAATGCCCTCAGCGGGACTCAAACCCGCGACCGCTGGCGCAGCAAGTAGCGTCACTACAAACTGAGCCAAACGTGTCGTCTGAAATACAAGCGTGAAATTTTTATGTTTAATATTTATAGATGAATATTAGGTATAACTAATATTTATTACAAATTTTAGCTTGTATTTACTATTTCTTCACATCAGTTTTATTAACAATACGAGCATTGCCCGCGGCTCCGCCCGCGTTCAGATGACCAAAAATCAAATTCTTAGGTTTTACATATTAGAATACTCTTACATTCAAGTTTTTGTATTTTTTCTCAGAAATGAGATATTTTCCCGAGGTAAAAAGTATCCTATATGTTGACCCGGATAACCAGCTATCACCATACCAAATTTCATAAAAATCCCTCCAGTGGTTTTCTGTGATGCGGTAACAGACAGACAAATATTCTAAAAACTATAGATTTGGTCTCTGTATAGATAATAATGTTTATTTCAATAAGATTTTCCAAAAAATATTTAATGTACAGATTCGGCTTAGTTACAATTTTTTTATATGTATAGATTAAATAAGCCCGCAAAGATCTATACCAATGCTACATACGTATATTCGAAAGAGATAAAACTGCCCGTGCATTTGGAACTACATACAAAAAGAAAAGGAACCACTACAGAATCATCCACATGTAATGTTTCATTCAAACTCGTTCAGGTGTTAGAGCTAAATTGAGTTACAAATGAACAAAAACTTGCATACAGCATTCTGCTTTTATCTCCGGCCTCAAGAGCGTCGGCACTTATTTGCATACTTTTTATGATCGCTTCTGAGTTTTTATAATATTTTAACTACCGCTTGAATATTTTAATAAAATATAGGATAACTAGCGTTGCCCGCGGCTAAGCCCGTGTTCAGATGACCAAAACCAAATTCTTCTTTTCCAGCGGTAAAAAGTATCCTATATGTTGACCCGGATAACCAGCTATCACCATACCAAATTTCATCAAAATCCCTCCAGCGGTTTTTCTGTAATGTGGTAACAGATAGACAGACAGACAAAAATTCTAAAAACTCTAGATTCGGCCTCTGTATCTATAATAATGTTTATTTCAATAAGATTTTCCAAAAAAAAAATAATGTACAGATTCGGCTTAGTTACGATTTTATTATACTCGTATGTATAGATCAACGAAAAACTTGTTGCTTTCGATCATTACATTATTATTATTCAATATGTATAGTTCAATACACTATTGGTAATTTCCGTGTATATGGTACTGACGTGTGTACTGTGTAGTGTAGATCTTGTGTGGTCTCAATATCAAGACTGCATAATTTTACGACGTATAAGTTGTGTACTAAGAGTTAGTTTTCGTCTTCTAAATCAATATTGCATTACTAAATATGAAACAATAATACTTGCAAAGCTACACAAATTATTTGCAACTACAAAACATTTTAAATTTTAAGAGGTGCATAGAGTATTTCATAAAAAAGTTCTTTTTAAATTACCATTTATAAACGTGATTTGTGTACTAAAATTTGCGTCATTTAATGTATGTAGTTATATCAAATATTGGCAATTTCGGGACAGAATGTGACGTTGATGTGGGAATAGTTCAGAGCTTGAGAGCCCTTGATACCGGCCTGAGATCGGATATTACGTCGTACCGCTTGCATAAGCAGCAACTTAAGAAGTTCTTAAGAAAGAGGTCACGGTGGCGCATTTCTAATCAACCGTTAAACTTTTATTAAGCTTTTATGAGGTATGAAAAGTATGTTCGTCGTGGGTGTATACTAAATCACACTGCTAAATTAGAAGCCATTCGATCAGAGGAGGTATTTTTATGTTATTGAAAATTAACAAATTATTATACCATCTTACTGAAAGTGTTTACATAACAAGAACAACTGTAGAAAAGGAAATCTCTAATGAAGAAATCTTATATACCTTTGAAGAAACTCTACCTTTTTTTACCTATGAATACCTAAATAATTAATGCAGTAAAAATTTACCACAAAAAATACTCATATTGTTTAAAACTAGGTACCTACTTAAATAAAAAAATATATAATGTACTACTATATTTAAAATTTAGCTGAAGTCATTCTTTCCTTGGTCTAACTTTACCTACTACTATACTTTACTCTTATGGTGGTACTTGTAAAAAAAATGTTGAATATCAAACAATGTTTAAAACTTTAGTGTATAACTGACTTTCTAATGTCATTGTTATTATTGTGTGGCTTTTAAGTTAAATCTATACATATAATAAAATTGTAACAAAGCTGAATCTGTACATTAAATATTTTCTGGAAAGTCTTAGTAAAATAAACATTATTATGGATACAGAGGACAAATCTTTAGTTTTTAGAATTTTTGTCTGTCTGTCTGTCTGTTACCGCATCACAGAAAAACCACTGAAGGGATTTTGATGAAATTTGGTATGGTGATAGCTGGTTATCCGGGTCAACATATAGGATACTTTTAACCGCGGAAAAATGTATAATTTCTGAGAAAAAAATACAAAAACTGCAATGTAAGAGTATACTAATATGTAAAATCTAAGAATTTGGTTTTTGGTCATCTGAACGCGGGCGGAGTCGCGGGCAATGCTAGTATATGATAAATTTAGTGATAATGTCTAGTGATAAGTTAGTGATAGTTCTTGTGTGACATAGAGGAAGGAACAGCCGTCTGTAATACAGGCTCGGCCTAGTACAGTCGACAGTGACAAATCGAAGTAACATATATTGTAATTAGCTTATTTTGCGCTTAGTGTAAACAATGTAACTTAATGCTAATAAAGATTTATTTTTATTTATTATTTATATTTTTTATAAAGAATGTGAATCCATAAGAAACTCGTCCATTCAACTTTAAAAGATCCATATTGTAAGCGTAGGAAACTTTGACAGGAGTACAGCTTGCCCGCCCGCGTATTCTTAAGAACACATAACCAATACACCAATATATCATAGAACTATCAAAACTATGCAAACTTAAACATGTTTCGATAAAGAACAAAATGGTATTCAAAAAGTAATTTATAACTGTTATAACATTAGCATTAGAAAAGTTGAACTAAAAGTGAACTGAAGACTTTATTTTTATTTCCCTTGGTGTTTGAATAAAATAATAAAATAAGTCGCCAAAACACATGAAAAAAAATGATTTTATTGAATTAGGTAGGTATATTTCGTATGTATTTTAATAAGTATTTTAATAAGACTGTGATTTAGATCGATTCTGAGTGCCTTGGTTCCGCGCCGGAACGACCAGACGTATACAACCGGCCGCATAAGCATCTACTCAAGAATTTCTCTAAAAAGAGGTCACAGTGGCGCATTTCTAATCATTTGCCCCAGCTTCATATCTGAGATTAGACTCGGTCGCATAAAATAGCTTGTATGTATTCAGCCTGTTTTAACGTCCCACTGCTGGGCACGGGCCTCCGTTCAGTACGAGGGGAACCAGGCCATAGTCCACCACGCTGGCCAAGTGCGGGTTGGCGGACTTCTCATGTCTTTTGAAAACTTGCTAGGTTCCTCAGACACGCAGGTTTTCTCACGATGTTTTCCTTCACCGTTAAGACGAGTGGTAATCATGTTGGAAATGATTCGCACAAGAAAATATCAGAGGTGCGAGACCCGGGATTTGAACTCGCTTCACTCGGTTACCCAAGCGAGCGCGTCACCACTGGGCTACCACTGTCTTTAAAATAGTTTATAATATTAATACTAATGTTATAAATGTGAAAGTGTGTTTGTTTGTTTGTCCTTCTTTCACGACAAATGACGGTGAAAAATGGTTAGTGACAGATTAGGGTTGATTTTTTATGTCGAGATAGTTGGAGGGCTGGAGAGTGACATACTTGGTTACTTTTTACCGCCTGAGATTATCTCATTCCCACGGGAAAACCGTTAAAACCTACCTAGGGACGAACCCGAGCGAAGCATGGGTGAGCCGCCAGTAGCTTATAATAATTAAAAATATATATTAACATATTAGGGATTGTATCCCGTATTAGTATTAGCGAAGAGTAAATTAAAGTAAGTAAAATAATAAAACTTTATAAAAATCAATTTCAATGCCACGCTTTAAGCGAATTGTAACTTGAAAATAAAATGTATGTAAAATTCTAATTAATTTTCATTAATTATTATGTAAATTAAAAATTAAATAATTTTCATAATTAACTTATAATATGAAAGCTATCATTTACAAATTGCATAATCATAATTAGGAGAAGCTGGTTAGAAAGAATTGCTAGCAATATGGTTCTTTTAAAAAAAAACATTTTGTATATTATGCCGACTGCGACAGTAAAACACGATTTTTGTCAGTAACTTAATCAGACTTAAACCCAAGCTTAACGTATTGGACTCGTCATATAAACCAATAAGCCCAAATTCGAAGAGTTTACTAGAAGCCATTGCGAGATCCATTAACCCTCTAGCTCTATCGTCAGATTAGTTCGGCGATATTGAGTTATTGTAATGTCAATGGAAATACATACATTTAAAGTTAAAATTGATTCCTATGATTTATTTTATTACTTATAATTTCATGACTTTTTCGAACTCTATGATTCACGCTCTGTAAATTATACAATACCACCTCGAGATTTATAGTAATAGAATCTATATTATGTACATATATTAAAGGAAACCGCGTTTAACAGAATGATTGATCTCAAACCGCTGAACGGATTGGCTTGAGGCACACAGATAGTTATTATGACTTAACACCTCCGTGGTTAGTTTCCGGGAAATCAATTGTTAACTGACATGCCGGCGTATCCGCG
Source organism: Brenthis ino (assembly GCA_921882275.1). Taxonomy (NCBI): domain Eukaryota; kingdom Metazoa; phylum Arthropoda; class Insecta; order Lepidoptera; family Nymphalidae; genus Brenthis; species Brenthis ino. The sequence goes on along the minus strand of OV170225.1, from coordinate 21,821,940 downwards.
ACCCTTCAAGCGGCAACTGCAAAAAACGGATTTTTGAAAATTTACCCCCTAAAGAGGTTCAAATTTGTATGGAGAAATTATATAAGAGAAATATGTATGTTGGTTCAAATTAAATAAACATCTGTTTCTTTTCAAACTCAACCCCTTCAAGAGGTGAAAAAAGGTAAAAAGTCTAAAAATTAAACTTGGTGCGAGCGGAGCCACGGGCAAAAGATATAAAATATAAACTATGTAGATCAGCCAATTAAATATACCCGTATATATTTTTATATATACGGTTTGAATTCTTTTTGTATATTCAGTGATAGTAAATATTTTATGAAGTCGTCCAACACATTTCCATTGTTAAAATTTCAAACAATGATTACCATACTTGGTTTATACCCTGGGCGGATAAGCGTCTCAACCTAATACTTCCCTGTCTGGTATTATAGATAAATATACGCGTACCTCAGAGAATATCATGTAATCCAGCTTTAAGCCGAGTTAATAACAACATAACATAAGCTTTCGTAGAACTATATATATATGAGAAAAAGTATTAGGTTTCTCTATATAACATCAATTTTTTGTTTTGAGTAAGTCCAGTTTAATTAAAGGAATAAAATGAGTATTTCTAGTAATTATAGCTACAATAGGATACAGAGCATTAGATAATTATACTATTTGCAAAATTATGACGAACTTTTATGAAAAGATCGTTAAGCTAAGATTTTTTTTAACTAACGAAGTTCCAAGGAGATTTTAAGTTAGTACTTAGTACTGCGTTAGCTTGGTAAAAGTTCTTCTGGATAAAACTAATTGAATAAAATTGATTTACGGTTTTTTAACTTTTGAATTGTGTAATTTTTGTTATATTTTTTAGGGTTTTCTATAAAGTGGATTTAAAATATTTGAAGTAAATGGTAACAAACTGATGTGTATCTTTTAGGTATATTACATATTATATTAATTGGAAATCAATGTTTTAGTCAAATACTTGCTGATTTCTTGTATCTGGAATACGTGGTTTCGTGTATCTAGAATCTGAATTGACTGAGATAGGCACCACTATCACTTCACATTACTTAACACTTCTATATATTTCTTCTTATTTATCTTCGCTTAGCATCGACCCGTAGTGGCTATTTGACAAACGGTAGGTATACGTACTCGAATATCATAAAAAATCATTTACTAATTGTTGTTTAAAGATGGTTTTCAAAAAGATTTTCTATCTTTTTCCTACATAAAACTATTTCCCCGTCAGTATACTTGTCAGGGATGATGATGTAGACATTTTACGCTTTCTAGTACTTGAACAATATTATCAACATCTGTAAATCCTGCTATAAAATATTTAAAAGATCAAGGGGAAAAATAGGCAAATAACAAATTTGTTAAGGTATTGTCTTATCTCACATTTCCACTTGGATACGTAAGCCGTATTCAGTGACAACATGAATTTGCTAAACGCTCAACGTATTTGTTTTAATATGGGAAATAGCGTCTTTCTTTGTGTGGGAAACTGCTAGACCGTATTAATGTTTGTTTAGAATTAGCGACCATTAGCATATTATCATACGGTAAAAGAATATTCTTTTAGAAAAAATACAAATTGAAATCTGTATAATACATTTAAAATATTATTTTAATTGACAAAATGTCAAAAATACTGATGAAAAAATATTTTCACGTCTCTAGTAGTCATAAATATTGTCCACTTTTTATTGAATTTTAAAATATTTAACATTTATCTTCAATTATATTTAGATAGCAAAACTTTCTAAAGCTATTTATGCACGTAAATATCTCTAATTAAAAAAATACATTGAAATATTTTTTTCGCCAAAAAATTTAGTAAAACTTTTCTGTAGGTACCTTTTTCTCCTCTGTCAACTGATTATCTTTTTTTTTAAATTAGTAAGTATTGTACAAGCTTTAGTGTTATCAATTAGGAAAAATGATAATTTTGATCGAATTTCCACTACAATATAGTATGATGATGTTCTCCTGACCGATTCCGGCCACGGCGGCCAATCTCATTGAGACTAGCCAACTGCGCAGGAGATATTATAGTGCACAAGTGTACGCGCAGACACAGGTGCACTCTCTATTCCTATCACTCTCATACTCCGGTGGGACGACTGCTCGACGCGACCGGTAAGAGTTAAGGCGCAGGACCGACGGCTTTACGTGCTCTCCGAGGCACGGGGGTGAAACACCGCCAACTTCCCAACTCCGGGCTGTTACTGAGACTTACTATACAGAAAGTCTCAATAACTAAACTTGGCCCGACCCGGGACTCGAACCCAGGACCAGTGTGCAGCCGTACATGCTAGCCACTACACCACCGAGGCAGTTAATAATAGTATAATTTACAAACAAATAGTATTAATTAATCGACGTTATATCAGTGAAGTCAAACTCAGGATAGAAATCTCGTGCGAATAACTTAATTAAGCTACAATCATGTGCGTTAACATGAATTGGGTCAACACGTAGTAGGGAACGCGTAACATATTTTGGCAGCACATTAACAAGTATATTCAACATTTACCTAGAAACATTGACTACTATTATGACTACGAAAAGTTGTATGTGTGTTTGTATCAACAAAATGTGTATTATGTTTTAACAAAAACAGGCTTAAACCGTTGGACGGATTTGGGTGATTGCACAGATAGATTATCACCTTGAGTAACATAGGCTACTGTGAGGTATCTAAGGTAGGGCTCGGAAACCCGTTCGATTTTTTAACCGGTTTTGGCAATTGATCCCAAATCGAAAGGCATTTCAGTTACGTGCTTTAACCGGTTAAATCCGGGAGAACGGTTTTTGACGAATTTAGGTTCCATAACCTAAATTAACCGGTTAAAATGAGTTTTTATGCATTTATATTTGGCACGTCTTTGCTAATGGTGAACGACTTAGTGATAGGATACATGTACGTTTCTTACTAATGAATGAATTAACCAACTTATTTCAGTATGGAAACTGAAATCCAACCTTTCTCTAAAAATAACCATTTACCATTATTATTTCGGTTTACTAAACCGTTCGTTTTCATTAACCGAATACATTACCTAAATAAAACGTTTTTTTAAACCGGTTCCGAGCCTTGATCTAGGGATGGACACGAGCAGAGCGAAGATATACGTTCCTAGTTTTAAAATATATTCTATTGTACAATGTATGCTTGATGCTTCAATGCGTCAGTCGTACTCCTATATAATACTTTTCTTCATCAGAATGCAATAATAAAGATACAATCGAAATCAAATTTTGGGTAAACACATTTAAGAACTTTAGCTAACCTTTATCCTAAACTTGAGAGCTGTCTAGTTTAAGCGTGAATAGAAATTGAAGGGGAACTTTTCAACTTACTCTGTTTTACCATATTTGTATGAATAAGTTCCGCAAGTATTTAAATGGATAAAGTTAAGTGTTGTATATAAAATGTACATGTGTGTATATTGTATATATATGTATGTATATCACTTTGTGCCCATTTTGTATCCTTTGATAGGGCAAGGGCGCCACCTTCAATATTACTCGATCCAGTACAACTGTATTTTGTGGAAATGACCACCTGGTCAAAGATCTCTTTGGTCCGTTAACTACGAGTATATTTATGTATGTAACTAACTACTTTACTTGCATCGTGTAAGTTTATACAATACTAATGTTCACACAGTGGTCTAAAACCATAATTAATATTACTGAAAATGTTTTTATTGATAACACTGAAGGTCTTCAACAGAAAATGTATTGAACTGTTTTGTCCTTACCTATTTATTTAGTATTTGAGTACACATATTTATGCGTATTACCTATTACTGGACATTTTGCTAACATGTAGCACTCACACTTTTTAAAATTATTTCTCCATAATATCTGTCTACTAATCATTTCAAATAATACAAAATTTACCCTATTGTATAAAACAGATACATTATAGCAATTTCTAACAACCTGTCCCAAATTAATAAAGCATTGAATGTATAATTGGATGAAATTGGTGGTTGCATATAGATTGCATTTCCGTTGACGAACAAGCATTTTAGTACGGTAACAGTGTCTACTCGTTATCTACAATTAGGTGGGCTTTACCTCGCCAAGCGCTAATTAGTTTCAGCTTAATTTCATGTCATAAATATCATTGAGTCATATCTATTTTTATTTTCGGTAGATCCTTCATTTTAAACATTATAAAAATAGAATCAGTAATACATTAACGTTAAAAATATTTTCGTATTATCATTTTCATATTAGTATCAACTGGATGGGTACCACCTCTTCATCTATTTCTCCCGCCAAGCAACAATGATTGTATTGTTGTGTTCCCGTTTGAAGGAAAAGGTAGGCAGCGCAATGACAGACAAGAGATATCGTTACAGTGAGAACGCACCTGCAATTCTGCATTTTTGTTACATAAAACCTAGGTGCATGAACCGTAGGTGTTATGGGCGACAGATACCAATTTCCATTAGATGGGCTATCAGCTCGTTTTTCACTAAGCACCATAAAAAAAGCTTTTTAAAATCTGTATATTTTTATAACGTGCAATTATTTAGGTATACATATATAGAACAGTATTATTATTTATATTATAAAGACTATTGCCTTACGGTGAAAGAAAACATCGTGAGGAAACCTGCATGTCTGAGAGAACCTAGCAAGTTTTCGAAAGACATGTGAAGTCTGCCAACCCGGACTTGGCCAGCGTGGTGGACTATGGCCTGATCCCCCTCATATTGAAGGAAGGCCCGTACCCTGCAGTGGGACGTTAAGAAGGGCTGAATACATACATACATTATAAAGTACCTAACAGAAATGTTTATATCAAGAAGGATTTTGTTAAAGATTGCTATTTTTGCGAGATGATTGCAACCCACGTTTGATAAACGCGTATAATGAATGTGCGTCTGCACATATTAGGGCTTATTAGGGTTTAGGACTTTTGTATCATGCAAATAATCACGAAAGCTCAGTTTTAGATAACTATTTCGAAATAACAGACCTTTCAATGTTTTTATAATAATTAATAGATTAATTTAAACATCAAACAAATAGATATGCTGTTTTTCATTAAAAGCTATTTTTTAGTTTAAGTATTTTACTATCACAAAAACATGGTAGTTTGCTCGGGATAGATGAGTCAGCCAGACTCAGAGCAGAGATCATGAATGCTAAAATTATTTATTCGACAAATCAGAAATTTTATATATTTTATTAAATAAATTTCAGTTTTTATTTCTTTTCTGGAATTTTAATATTACTTTTAGTGGTTCTACGAAAGCAACATTAACTAATTACTCAAAGATTTACATTTCTTGAGAGCGAGTTATTTAATTGGAATATACAAATAACGAATCTTTTTTTCTTTATTGTTCTGAACTCAATGTTTATCAAAGATAGGAATTTATAATGAAAAATGTATGATAAAATTTTGAAGATACGAGTATGACTTGTTCCCTCAAACCGATGAGTAACAAAAAAAATATATATATTTAAAAATAATGTACTTAACAGTCTTGTAAAATAATTCAATTAGTTGATAAAGCATTAATAAAGTAGCGATTTTTTCGTTATAATTCCTTTCTATTTAATTGGAAAAAAATTGGGTTTCGACAACATTGTCATCGAGCGACTCATCAATCGCTAGTACCATATACGAGTAAGTACATTTGATATGGTATGGTATATTCGAGCTGGATTTCGCAACTCGACGACTTTGCGCTTATTTCACAATATACATATAAAATCGTTAAAAGTATGTATTTATATAGAATTATTTCTTTTCGTTTTCCTTAATAAATAGCTTTGATCAAAGAAATAATATTAAGGTTTCGATTCCCTTTTGTAAGGCTCATTTACAAAGAGGAAGCCGACATTTGAAATAATTTTGATAGTATCTTTTGAACTTTATTATGTGGAAATATAGTTCGGTGTTGCGCGACATGGATACGCTTTACGGAATTTACCCTACTTAAAAATTTACTAAGTCGCCTCCAGTCCCCAGTGACTTTAAATATATTTAAAAGTATCCATACTAATATTATAAAGAGGTAAACTTTGTATATAAGGGGTAATAATATCTATTGATCTGATTCTGAAAATTCCTTTACTAATAAAGACTTACAATACCACTGAGTGTGTTTTATATACAGATAATTGAATTCTATTCTAAACGTTATAAAAATAGAATCGCTCGTTTCTTATTGATAAAAATAGACGTACAGTAATAAATTAAGTAACTTTAATTGAAATCTGAAGTAAATTGGTAACTAAGTTGCTTTATTAGTGTGCGCTACCTAAACAGTTTAAAATAAAGCAATAAAATATAGGGCAAGAATAGGTTTATAACTATACAAATAAAGAAAATCTATACATATAATAAAATTGTAACTAAGTCGAATCTGTATATTAGATATTTTTTGGAAAATCTTATTGAAATAAACATTATTATCGATACAGAGGCCGAATCTATAGTTTTTAGAATTTTTGTCTGTCTGTTACCGCATCACAGAAAACCACTGGAGAGATTTTGATGAAATTTTGGTATGGTGATAGCTGGTTATCCCGGTCAACATATAGGATACTTTTTACCGCGGGTAAATATCTCATTTCTGAGAAAAAATACCAAAACTGGAATGTAAGAGTAAGTATACTAATATGTAAAACCTATGAATTTGGTTTTTGGTCATCAGAACGCGAGCGGAGCCGCGGGCAATGCTAGTCTACAATAAAACTTTTGCATATAAAATATAAGTAAGTGTTCAGTATTGAATACTGTCAGCTAATTAATTTACATCTCACCTTACAATACCGTCAATAAAACGTTCATACAATTTTCCTCTACCGAATACTGCCTGTTTTATTACCACACTCTCAACAACTTGAATGAGTTACCCGCAATTCATAAATGTGTATTATTTTCGTCCAAGGGTATGGTTAAATTATTATTTCCCTCAAACTTCGAGTAAACATAATTCAGTCTCAAGCCTTTTATTTTGGGAAAATAGGATTATTGACACCAATAATAAATAGCTGCGCGGAAGCGACAGAATGAGATGTATCGCAAACAGAATATATAAGAGTAGGTATTTGAGTAGATTTACGCATGGATGTTTTATAGGCACGGCATTGCGCCTGACAATAAAATTACGGTGTCGTTCTTTGGTTTTTAAATATTATCTGTATTCATTGTAGTTTTTTTTAAGCTAAAAGAGAAATTGTATGAGTTATGAGAATTTTTTTCATTGGATTGGAATTGATCACGTAATTTAGCTTCAAGTATTGATTTCTATCGTTCAATAATTAATTGCTTAAACCGCAAAACCGTAGCCGTTTTTACTAATTACTAATTATGTTATTTAAAAGAGTATAATATTATATTTTTAAGAACAGAAGTTTAAATAAATAAGCGCTACGCTCACATTTGTATTTTCTACACTCTATGTAAAAAAATTAACTAAACATTTTACGAAATATACACACAACGTAACCATTAAAATTTCGACTCGTATACTTTTTATCTAGTTTATTTAATAATTAAATATGAAGAAATTTTAAATTAGTGTCAGTTAACTTTTAATACGATAGAGATTTCTTTCATTTTTATATATTTGATTATATTTAATTTCTTTTTCGTTATTAAAAATGTATGTGCTAGTAATAATCAGCTCTTATAGTATAGCTATTTCAATTATCTGCATATAAATAGACAAAGACAAAACAGTTCAATATTTTTTCCTCTGCTTGTCAACCAATTTTCTTTTTATTGTTTAGTGAGCTTTACTGTCAACAATATTTTGTTTGGAAACAGTTATTTCCATATGTAGAAAGGTAAATTCTATTAATATTTAGTTTTCCTCTGTAATAAACCACTAGGCCAACACTAGTTTCATGTAATTAGAGAAAACATTCAAAAATTTAATCTAAGCATGTAATATAGATAAAACAAACTATGAAATATATTATCGACAAAGGTTATATTTGACAACAATCAAGTTGCATAACCAAGCATATATAGTATAGATATAATTATATGTAAAATATAGCTTCAAGAAACGCGAATAACAACATAAAATGAAAGTCAAGCGTAATAAGTACCCTAATATACAATTAGCATTAAACGAGAAACTATACAAACATTGATTGATGTCTTCGAAAACACGATGAAAAATTATATATCTATTGAAGTACAAATCTATTCATGATCTTAAAAAAAACAGATACAAAACATTGAAAGCAGTTCCTTTGTGAAGATTAATGCTTTAGCTCAAGAGTCATTAGTGGAGATACTTAATCTTTTTGCGAGTCTGCACTTTCGATTAGCCGAGATTGTGGAACAATTAATTAGATTGACAGAATTGTCAAACCAAATGTTTTACTTAAAAAGCTCTACGATGCCTTTAAATAAAAAGGAGGCATTCGGAATTAAGTTCTCGTAAAAGAAAAGTATATTTTTTTCTTTTACTCTGTTTTATAAAAAATGTAACAAAATGTAAAAGAAACGGAAGAAGGAATTTTAAGAGCTCAAGTTCACATTTCAATTTGCAACAGAACAGTGTTAGAGTGCCTAACAGGGATTCCACCATACGACACTGTTAGACAAGCTTTAATTTAAATGTACTTTTCATATTTTTAATAAGGTAACATTTTAGTACAACTACCTAAGTAGGTTTTATATTTTAGCTTCAGAATTTAGGACTCATATTTATATTCTGCTAAAACATTTTTCGTGTTGCATTTTTTCATGTTTATGATAACAACTCGTACAATAGGTGAAAATGAAAAACTAACAAAGTTAGATTAGAATTTCCTTGGATATTTGCCAGCAATATTTTCTGAGTCATCATGACATACAAAAAATTCAAAGTTCATTTTTATATCATTTTAGTCTTCGTTCAAGATGGGTATCCTTTATCATCAGTTAATTTGAATTTCCTGTTGCATAAAAAAATCTAATCGACTTTAGTTAATCCAGTTGTTGAATAGATCAAAGAGTCCTGTACAAAAAGCACGTCGTCTTATTTAACTTTATAATTTTCTTACAAATGTACTGACAATATAAACATAATAGTATTAATATTAATTGTAGGTATTGTTAGTTATAGTCGCTCAATTGACTATTATTGTTTATTATTCAAGGATCATATTGATTCTTCATATTTTGTTAGTTATAATTTTATATTTTATTATATTAATTTGATATTGATTATTTATAATTTATTATTTACAATTTTATAATATTAATAACGATATCGGTTAGTTGTATTTTTAATATTAATGTTTTCCCCTTCCCTCCGGACCTCTGAACTGTACAGACGTGTGTTCAATAACTTTGTTTATTTTATTCATTTTTCGGATTTTAATATTGAAAAATCATTGTAAAATAATGGGGCAACATACATAAAGAGGAGTAATATCAACGCTTCGAAACTTCGAGCCTGCCAATAGTATGTATTAACATATTTTCTTATTACGCGAAGAGGAACTTAAAGTCGCCAAAGAAAGAGCTTATTACGCTGGTTGGTAGCGAAAGCGAGATAACACTATTACTCATCGTTCATCTTTGAAGAGATCAACTTATGCTAGACGGAAAGCCGGTTTGTACGACGCCACCGCTTGCCTGACCATTTTGAAGACCCCTTAACATTAGATCGCCTGCACTCAAACGTTTTTTCTGGTTGCCTAGTACATTGTATATTGTAAGCAGAAACATGCCGCTAAACCGTACGCCGCCACTTGCAACTCATGCGCTTACAACAAGTAATATCGCCCGCACTTCGTCTGAGCCTCATATTAGTGGAGATAGCGTTACTATTAGCGAGTTATTAGATACCAGTACCCCAAAACCTACGTTTAGAAACATTAAAAGAAAGCGTTCGGAATCAGATGGCGACTTCAATTACTTTATTACGGAACTAAGACAAATGTTTCATGAGCTTAAAGTGGACCAGTCTAGTAAAATTGACAAGCTGTGCTCTGCTGTCGAAGATATGCGCTCTTCAGTTACATTTCTAGCAGATAAATATGAGTCGCTGCTATCTAAGTATGAAAAACTGGAATCGGAGCGAAACGACGATCTCAAATATATTAAATTATTAGAGGACAAAGTTGAAAATTTGGAGAGTCATTCCAGGTCAACTTGTGCTGAAATCAGGAATATCCCGATAAATGCTGGTGAGACTAAGGACCATCTAATAAATACCGTAGTAAATACCGGAAAGGCCCTTAATATTGATATCCAACGCCATGAAATAAAAGATGTCTTTAGAATCAAAACAAAAACTCCTAATAATAAAATTTTGATAGTGGATTTCTCCAGTGTTATAACGAAAGAAAAACTGATCAGTGCTCATAGGAAGTTTAATAGGGGTAAAACAAAGCTGACAACTGAGCACTTGAAAATTAGCGGCGTCTCCAAGCCTGTCTTTATCTCCGAAAATCTTACTTTTAAAATGAAAAGAATTTTCTTTTTAGCCAGAGACTACGCTAAATCCAATGGCTTTGCCTTCTGCTGGGTTTCTCATGGAAAAATCTATATTCGAAAAAAGGAGGGCGATCCTCTTATTCGAATAGCGAGCGAATCTGATCTTGCACAAATACAAAAATGACTATTTTCAATTTCCAGAACGAAAATACTAACATCTATTGTTTTCGTCTCAGACGATCGCTCTCCTATGTTAGTCTTAATTAAAAGTATAATAGGATTTTTCATATTTACTAAAGTCGTAATTTGTAATTTTTATATACATTTTAAGCATGTTTCATTATATATACAGTACACTAAATATAAACACACACATTCACTCTCATATACACAATTCAAATATACATTCTTCGTCTCTTTTTTGCCTATTTTAAAATATAAAAATCTCTTACATAGTCATGTTGATCAGCCTTATAGCTTCTATAACGGTATACATCCAGCTAACCAAACTTCAGCTCACGTTGCTTTTACTCACCTGTTAATCTTTAACCCCAAGTATGGATGATATTAACTCAATAGCGTACGATGTTGAACAGCTGTCTATATCTAAATCATATTTATGCTCCCCTGAAGATGTTCCCTTATATACAGCTCATGTGAAAAACTCGTTTAAAATATTTCATGCAAACATACGTAGCATAACGTGTAATTTTGATTGTCTCCTGGTATTATTGCACAGGATTAAATTTGAAGTGGACATTGTAATCTTGTCTGAATGCTGGTTAAGAAAAACTCCTGTTGTTCCCATATTAAATGGCTTCAGGGTGCATGCTTCTGCACACCTTAACCAAAATGATGGAGTTGTTGTTTACATAAGATCCAATCTGAAATGCACAGTTGAATCGACTGATATTATCGAAGCTAACAGTATCTTACTAAAATTAAACAACTGTGCAATTATAGCCATATACCGTTCACCTTCGTTTATCAATCTTAAACCGTTTATAGAATCTCTCGATAAAACTCTAAACAAATTAAATACTTATGTGAATGTTACAATTGTAGGAGATATTAACATCAATATATCACTAGATAATGACTCTCATAATAGTGATGACTATTTGAACATGCTCGCATCATATGGTATGCTACCTGCTCATCTTCTACCAACTAGACAAAATAACTGCTTAGATCATGTCATCTCTAGGTCTACAAATTGTACTGTTGCTATGGTTTTGGACTCATATATCTCCGATCATGCACCTGTTTTATTCTATTGTAACATAAAAGCACAAACACACTTGGCTAATCCAACAACTGATAAGATCGATATTCAGGGCACAGTTTCTTGTCTAGAGCAATCTGATTTATCTGCCATTTTTACATCTACTGATCCCAATGTTGTTACTGATATATTAATTGGCACAGTCTCTAGCGCTATCAAAGCGAATACTAAAATACAGTGCTTATCTAATAAACTACGAATTATTAAGCCCTGGATAACTCCTGGTCTCTTAAGATGCATTCGCCATAGGGATAACTTATATAGGAAATATAAAAAGCATCCAGACAACTTAAACTTAAAAACTATATTTTTGCGTTACCGTAACTTTTGTAATAACCTACTCAAAAAAGTAAAACGAGAATATGAAAAGAACGAGTTCAATAAAGTCAAAAACAGTCCAGGTAAAACTTGGAGTCTAATTAAAAAAATTGTTAATATGGGCCAAAAAGAAAGAAGCTGTTTGGAACTATTGGATATATGTAATCATCCATTGGAATCAGTAAATTCTGTTAATCAGTATTTTGCAAACGTAGGTAAAAACTTAGCAGACAATATAACACGTAAACAAGAGACCTCGTATGATATTGACTTTCCTAGACTTAACTATCTAGATACAATGAGCCTATATACAGTGACAGAAAAAGAAGTAAAAACAGCTATCATCAGTCTTAAAGACAAAACTGCCTCTGGTTGGGATGGTATACCCACATCTATTGTTAAGGCCACTGCGCATATTCTTATTCCGATCCTTACCAGATTATTCAATCTTTGCATCTCAAAAGGAATCTTTCCACGTTCTTTTAAAAAAGCAGTTGTACGACCTATTTACAAAAATGGTGACAGGAGCAGTATCTTTAATTATAGGCCAATATCTTTACTTACCACTTTTTCTAAAATTTTTGAAAAAATTCTCAACAAAAGGCTACTTATGTACTTGAATAAAAAAAACATCTTAGCAGAAAATCAGTTCGGTTTCCGTAGTGGTAAATCAACAGAAGATGCAGTTCTTAATCTTTCAGCTCAAATAACTAAAAATTTTGATAATAAAGTTAAATCGATTGCTGTTTTTCTGGATCTTGCTAAGGCTTTTGATACTGTCTCCATACCTCTTTTGTTGAATAAGCTGGAAGGTGTTGGAGTTAGAGGCCTTGCATTTAAAATTTTCAAAAACTATCTTGAGGAACGTCAGCAGTGTGTATGCATTGATAACTTTAGAAGTGGGGAAGAATCTGTTAGTTTCGGTGTCCCTCAGGGAAGTGTTCTTGGTCCTACTCTCTTTCTTATTTATATAAATGAGCTCTGCATGCTGCGCCTACCTAATAGTAAACTTTTAGTCTACGCAGATGACACTGTACTTCTTACTAGCGGTAAAACATGGGCAGAAGCTCAGGCTTCCACAGAATTATCGCTAAGAGCTATTATAAGTTGGCTTGGTTGCAATCTGCTCACTCTTAATGTGGATAAGACAAAATACCTTACCTTAGCTCCCTCTACTCTAGTACAGGCTCGGCCTTGTTTGACAATTCGTGCACACGTCTGTTCACTGACTATTAAAGAGTGTAACTGTCCCGTGTTAGAAAAAAGTTCCAGTGTTAAATATCTTGGCGTCATAATTGATAGCAATATGACATGGAGACAGCAAATCCATTCAGTAGCGTTGCGACTAAGAAAGCTCATATTTATTTTCAGGAAATTAAGGAATGTGGTAGATTTTCAATGTCAAAAAACAGTATATTATGCTCTGTGTCAATCCGTTATTTCATACTGCATTACGTGTTGGGGTGGATCTGCTAAAACGTTAATGTTGAGACTGGAAAGAGCCCAGAGAGCAGTTTTAAAAGTTATGTTCAATAAGCCAATCTATTTCCCCACGGCGGATTTATACGCTCTTAGTAATGTATTATCCGTAAGGAAAATTTTTGTTTTACAAACTGTTCTTCGAAAACACTCTGAGCTTCCTTATAACCCTAGTATATTATGTACTAAACGCAGATCCCACGCTATATGTCAAATTAATTCTGCAAGAACCGCGGTTGCAAAACGTCATTACCCATATCTAAGCTGTTTACTCTACAATAAGATCAATAAATTATTGAATATATATCCACTCACATCTTATCGTTGCAAATCTGTATGTTTAGCATGGCTTAAATCCATTACGTATGACGAGACTGAAGAACTTTTGACCATTGTTTATTAAAGAATTTGCATTCACACACACATATACACACACATACACACACATTCACACACACACACTCACACATACATCATCATCATCTATTGTTTTTTAGTTTTTATAAAATACTTAGTTTAAATATTGTACGGAGGCGGGCGTTGATATCTGCAACGCAGTTTATACTTTTGCAGTATCATCGTAGCCATTGTTGTTTACTGTATACTTATAGGAATTTGATACTAAATAAATAAATTTCATTTCATTTCATTTCAAATGTTTTAAGAGTATTGTCATCCACCGTTGGGTAATGTTATATGTAGAAGACGGATGCCGCCACGTTACACCCAACGGTGGGGAAATAATGTATAAATAGTTGTAATTGCCATTTTGTAAGGATTCCGTTAAGTGATCGAAGTAAAGAGAAATTGCTAAATCTCTGTAGTCTTATTTAAAATTTAATACTGACAGTATATAAAATTAAATAAAGCTTTAACAAATTATGATCCTATTAAGTGCGTAATGTTACATATTATATTTTTTAAATTAATTTTTTTATATTAAAGTTATGTTTTGCAATCTTAGCATTATGATTAAAAGAATATCTAAATTAATAATATACTAGCGGCTCACCCTCGCTTCGCTCGGGTTCACAGAAAAGCACAAACAGATCTATCCCACGGGAACCGTTCATTTTTCCGAAATGAAAAGTAGCCTGTTGTTTGACCGGCAATATAAGGTATAAGCATGCCAAATTTTACTAATTTAGGTGCATAAGTTGTTGTGTACTAAGCTGTATAAGTTACTATAGTTTTTTAAATATCCCACGGAAACTCTTTAATTTTCTGGAATGAAAAGTATCTTAGATATTGACCGGGGAAATAAGGTACTACAATGCAAAATTTCATTTAAATCGGTTCAATAGTTTCGGAGATTAGCCCGTAACAGACAAACAGACAGAGAAACAAAATAATTGAAAAAAATACTGGATTTGTTCTATTTCTCTTCTTTCGGGATGTAAGAAGAGAACTGACTCGGTTTTTAGCATTTTTTTTAACCTCTACAGTTTTATTATATGTATAGATAGAATGAAAATTATATGTATAGAAAGAAGAATAATAATGAAAATAGTTATAGCAAGTGTACCTTAGGAGATAGACATACACTATTGAGAACTTTTCTACAGAATTTTTTAAGTCTTACAATTTTCTTGCACAATGTTTTCTTAATCTTAAGGTTGAGCCAACGTAGCCATATAAATTTCTAAGGACGATTCGATAGAACCAGTTATTGTGTTTTTCCGTGGGAATTAATAATTTGCTTGTCGTAAAAGGTATTCTAAATGTTGACCCGAGTACTAAGTTTTCCACTATACAAAATTTAGTTAAAATCGGTTGAGTACTTTTTGCGTGAAACGCGCACATCGATTTGACTAAGTTAGTTTTATTATACGTATAGATAAGAATAAATATTGCGAGTGTAACTTAGGAGATAGACATATATAATTCAGAACTTTTCTGTAGGACTTTCAAGACCTAAATTTTTTTAGTAGGTATATTGTTTTGATGTATGAATGTCTTAAGGCTTAGCCAGTGGAAGGTTTCTAGGGAGGACTCGATAAAACCAGTTATTATATTTTCCCGTGGGAAAGGAAGATTTTCTTGAAGTAAAAGGCAGTGGTATCCCAGTGGTAACGCGCTTGCTAGGGAAACCGAGTGAAGCAAGTTTAAATCCCGGTTCTCGCACCTCTGATATTTTCATGTGCGAATCATTTCTAACACAATTACCACTTGTTTTAACGGTGAAGAAAAACATCGTGAGGAAACTTGCGGGTCTGAGAGAACCTAGCAAGTTTTCAAAAGACATGTGAAGTCCACCAACCTGCACTTATCCAGCGTGGTGGACTATGGCCTGACCCCCCTCGTACTGAAGGGAGGACCGTGCCCAGCAGTGGGACGTTAAAAAGGGCTGAATACATACATACATAAATAAATACATACATACAAAAGGTATCCTAAATGTTGACCCGAGTTATCAGTTATCACTTCACCAAATTTCATTGAAATCGGTACATTACTTTTCGCCTGAAACGCTCACGCAAAAACAGACAAACAGACATACAGGCAAACAGACGAACAGACAATTTTTTTAATAAATATTGTTTTGAGGTCTTTGTTGTGTACATAAAACGTTACAAATAAACAAAAACACCTATCCCACGGGAACAGTACATTTCACCGGGATAAAAAGTAACCTATTTGTTATTCTGATGTTTGAACTATATTATTGTAAAGTTTCAGCAAAATCCAATCAGTAGAAGTTACTATAGTTTTTTGACTATCCCACGGAAACTCTATAATTTTTCGGGATTAAAAGTAGCTGATTTGTTTTTGTCATGTATGAACTATATTATCGTAAAGTTTCATTGAAATCTAAACAGTAGTTTTTGTGTACTAAGCTGTATAAGTTGTTATAGTTTTTTAACTATCCCACGGGAACTCTTTAATTTTCCGTGAGGAAAAGTATCTAAGATGTTGCCCGGGGATATAAGGTACCACCATGCAAAATTTCATTTAAATCGGTCTAATAGATTCGGAGATAAACCCGTAGAAACAGAAAAACAGACAAACAGCTCGCTCGGGTTCGTCCATACCTACGAATATGTTGTATTATCTCTTTAACCATTTGTCCAAATTATATGCAGTAGAAGGGAAAAGTCTTTTGTTTTAAACATTTTAGACGATAAATTTACTTATTTTGATAAGAATTCATAATTGTTGATAATATGACCAATAAACATGACCTACCGATTTAAATTATTTTTTTAACATAAAAATCTACTTTTTGTGACTTAAATATAAAAGTTAGATATATGCTGTCGCTGACTTTTTTGTAGGCATTATTAAGCTCTACAACTTTTCTCTAGAACATTATCATATATCTCTCATCGTTAAGGCAGCGTTCGTAAGAAACGTTTTCGTTCGACCGTTTTTTCTCCGACTTACTTTGCAAATCCGACTACCACGCAAAAGCCTTTTCATTCTTCGGGTTAATATATAGCCTATGACACTCAGAAAGAACGTGGCTTTCTATTGGTAAAAGAATTTTGAAAATCGGTTCAGTAGATCCAGAGATTACCCCCTACAACATCACAAACTCACAAACTCACAAACTCACAAACCCTCAAACTCACAAGATCACAAACTTTACCTCTTTATAATATTAGTATAGATGAAACATGATTTCCAAAAATTAAAAATATAAAATATATTTCAAAGAAGTATTTTAATGGAATTAAAGTGTATTTTAATTTGAATACTGCAGGCGAGGAAAGTTAGTAGTAATTAAAACATAAATTGAGGCTCTAAAGAAGAACAACGTTCTTTTTCAACGCCTTTTGAAACTTGTTAGAGTCAGAAAACGAGTTGATAAACTTTTGCACAGCGTTAGCGGTCCACTTCAATATCACATTCGAAGAAACGAAATGTAAATTGGAAGTTTAAACAATTAGTAGAAACATTAATTATTTCTTTCTTATTTAGTTTGTCTCTTATTTATTGTAAGATATTTGATATTCTCAAAAATTTACTATTAATTTTCAACCGACTTCAAAAAGGAGGAGGTTCTCAATTCGACTGTATGTTTTTTTTTTTTTTTTTTTTTTTTTTTTTTTTTTATGTTTGTTACCTCAGAACTCCGTCATTTATTAACCGATTTGGACAATTTTTGTTTTGTTTGAAAGGGTGTACTTCCAGATTGGTCCCATTTAAATTTCAAAAAAAAATACCACCCCTAAGGGTGGAAAAACAACTAATGATGAATTTAACCTACTTCTAATTGTCATATTGACTTGAAACTTTGCAAGTATTTCTATTTCCGTTGATAGTACAGTGGTTCGGTGTTGTTGACCTGATCTGATGGCAAGGCCAGAAGGTGGATAGGTGGAACTCTTCAACGGCTAATAGTAGATACTTTGAGTTTGGGCTTATTTTGTTTGATTTGACAAGCCTAACACGTTAGAATCCTTACTTTGCTACTACTGTCTACACTAAAAAGGGAAAAATAAAAACTTTTTAACAAAAAAATAACAACCGACTTCAAACAAAAGCACTAAAAAGTAACAAATAACTGATTGGTAGTTTTCATTTACTATACATACCTAATCAAATATTTTCGAAGTCGGTGTGCTTTGGCTAAGTAATTAAAGCCTACCTATTAAATACATACCTAATCAAATATTTTCGAAATCGGTGCCAGCCCATACAAAGCTAAGCACACCGACTTCGAAAATATTTGATTAGGTATGTATAGTAAATGAAAACTACCAATCAGTTATTTGTTACTTTTTAGTGCTTTTGTTTGAAGTCGGTTGTTATTTTTACGAGCTATCTTTGACCTATTTTATTTATCTATTACAATTTAATGCGCAAAAATGACACTAATTGATAAATCTGAGCTGACGCAAAATTATTTTATTTTATTTGAATTTAAAAAAAAGTTCTATATAAAATTGAACTCATTTGAAAACAACACGTAGGTCTAAAAAATATACAATCTCAATTGAAAATACGCCAATTTAAATAAATGCATAATAATAAATAGCCTGTCTCAGCGTGTAAGAGCAGAGAATTAATATACCTACCTAAGTTCCGTAGGAGTAAGTCTTTGTAGAGCAACCATTGTTCCAACCCAGGCGTGGTTGTCTCCGCCTCTTATTTAAATATGTATCACCTTTCATATTTGAAGATTGGTAATGTCTTTCATATAAATGCCGTTCATTCAAACGAACTTTAAATGAACAATAGGTGTAAAATTTGAAGTAGTTTTAAAGTAAAACATTTTTTATAAGACCGTTCAACCAAAAACTAAGTAATGAAGGTAATATTAAATCTATGGTTATACTTAAATTTGACAATACAAAAAAAAACATTAACTCCGAGAAAAACAATATGGTTTATACAATCGCAGGTTCCTACTTGGCGGATTTAATTAACTATGTATTATTATGTAGCGTACAATCTCTGAAATAAATGAATCTCTAAAGTCTGTAAAGAGTTTAAGTATTGATTTTTAATATCCTTTCATAATAAATATTTTTTATTAGAAACCGCGGGCGAAAACTAGTTTTTAATATAATCAGTAAAGTGATGTACCTATTCGTCTTAGCATACAAACCAGATCCCTCTACTTAACCCATATCTGCTTTAATAATAGTAAATCTCATGTCATAAAGTTTCATATTAGACATTGAAGTACGTCTTCATTCCTTGGCTTTGAATGTGTTACTATATTTACTTCAAACAAAATGGTCATGAATTTAAAGCTATTATATCTGTGGTGTCAAGGTAAAAGGGGATGAGTCATAAAAATTGAAAAATGAGTTATTAATAATTAAAAATATGATTTTTAATTACCATAAAAAGGTACCACATATGTATATAAATAGTAAAGTATATAAATAAAAAAAATGACAAACTTGTTATAAACAACCTTTTTTTTTGTTAAAATATATTTATGTTTTGAAATGAATAAGCGTTTAAATTTTTCGCCTCTGGTGAAAAGTTGTATTTATTGAATCATCCCCTTTTACCTCGACATCACAGATATTATATGTATTAAAAATACCATGACCCATGTGACATGTCCAAATTTCAGCACCTTCTAAGTGCTTACGCTTAGATAAACGAGCGTTATTTGTAACAAATGCTGCTAACTCTAATTTGGGATATAACTCACCTCTTAATAAAGTTATGAGATCTTATAGTTTAATTAGCAGGTATGAGGGCGTAGATATCTTTATTCTATAATGATATTATAAATATAAATATATTATTAATAAGATTGTTGTACTTATAGCGTCATATTAAAATAATAATTAATTGCGTATGTACATAGAGAAACATAGACATATTTTTATTTATTTTAGATTTTTCTTAGCTGGTAATAATATAGCTGTTATTAATATCTTAGTTCTTATTGGTAAGGTATAATATTTTAAATTAAGGTGTTTTTTTTATATTCTAAATATTTTTTTGCCTCTTCATATATCTTTTGACTGTTGTGATTTGAACCTGCTTAACTCCGTTTGACCGTGACAATAAATATATGTTATTTCCGATTAAAAGACACATTTGTATGTATGTATGTACGTTATTATTAGTCTAATGCTTTTTCTGATCATAGTTTTATATTTTTCAATATTGCTTTAAAATCTCTGGTTTAGATCAATATCTAAACCAGACAATTGCAAGCGACACTTCGTCGACGTAAAGCTTCTAACACTTTCCTACTAATATTTAAGTGACCTGTATTTGTAATTAAGGAGGTAACGACGGACTCGGGCGATGAAATGACATCGAGTCTCTTTTATATCGAAAGTATATTAACAAATCTCACATTACCTATGATTGTATATTCCTAATAAATTTCCCATTTATTTTATTTAGACATTGATTTTGAGGTCATGGTTTCTATTATAAGACAATGTGTGTCTGATTCATCCTTCAAGATATCTCTGTAATTGTTCTTTGTAATCTTTAGAATAGCTGAATTAATTTTTAAATTATTTTAAGACGACGAATACTTATTTCTTTTTTTTTTAGGCGAGTAAGCTGTACGAGGCTGCTTTTAAGCATGAATCTTGTTAGTTTTTTATTAATTCTTAAAATTTTTAAATTAAGACAATATTCTGAACTTCTTATCTTACTATTTTTTTGCAAAGACGACCTCCATTTGTTTTCATTTAATCCGTCACCGAGCTTCATAACTAAGCTTGATGAAATAATATTTTCCATAGAAACTCGTTTCTACTTATCATTAGTGCTAGATTCAGTAACGAACTGAGCAACGGTGGAATTTTATGTACTATTTATGTATAAACCAAAATACTTTTAAAGTTATACATATACTAGCGCTTTCCTGCGGCTCCACCCGCATAGTACATTAATCACCAATATATCATATACTAAAACCTTCTACAAAACACGCTGCTTCTTATAATATGAGTATTATTTCGATCGGTTCAGTAGTTATCGCAGTATAACCGAACAAAAAAATCGGCTCTCCATTTATTAGTATAGATTAATAGATAGGTTTTTATGTATTTGTTTTATTTGACCTTAAATTCGTTTGATTTAAATCACAAAGACTATACCCATCAGAGTGCGTGGGTCGTAAAATAAAACCTTGGCATAATTCACAATTACATTTGATGATGTACAAAAAAAAACAGAAGTGCTTAACATAGAATAGGGTAATATTTATTTTTATTTTTAAAGGAGAAAAAAAAAATCAACTCACATATTATATGAATGTAAGGTTATTTTTTGAGGCACAGCTGCGTTAAAATTTGTGTATTGTTTAAAATAATATTTAGATCAAAAATTCTTGCGAAAGAGTGGCATTGATAAAACCTTGTTTAAACTGTTTTCCACTTAAGACGATACGGTTTAATGTTTGTATTACTATTACAGACATTATACATATAGTATAACTAGCAGAACCCGTGGCTTCGCTCGCCAATCCGACATTCCGTTTCAACGTGAAAGAAGGACAAACAAACATACAAACAAACACACTTTCACATTTACAATATTAGTATGGATAATAGATACTTTCAATTCAGCGAGAGTCGAACAGAAATTGGAATTCTGAAGTAGAAAATATAAGCAAAATATTGTATCAATATTGTAATTATAAATGAAAAATAATAATGACTTGTATATATGCACTAAAGTAGAACAAAAAAGTTACGCTATAAAAAACACCTGTGCCATAATAAAAAATTTGGATACTTGCCCAAGTTAAATAAATATGTAAATACTAAATACTATATTTAAGGTTTCACAGAATAGAATTTATAATTTTGTACAATACATCTACTTAAATTGTACCTATTATTAATTAGAATAAAATAAATAAAAGTTAGTTCAAAAGTATTATTTTTTATTATAAAATGTAATATTTTTCTCTGCTATATCATATTCTGTGATCACTTAACTAAATTAAAAGAGATAAGTGACTACTTAATGAAAAACCCAGTTATATCCTCTGAATGGCAATGGATTTTCATATTGCCAAGCAACTTACGTACGCCTTAATTATAAAATGAAAGACATTTCCTATTAAATTTTAAATTGAAAGTCATTAAATGGGCGCTAACCAATCTTGAATAAATTGTTTTTAACCGACTTCAAAGAAAAGTGTTAATTCACCTGTATTTTTGCGTGTATTAAACGATTGTCAAAGGTGACTCCATTTATGTTTCATAAATTCTATCATTAAGACTGAAATAATAAGTATAAAGGTAACTTTGCAGGCGAAGTAATGTGTGTGTTAACAAATGATTATACTGTATGGTAAACATATATAAAATGTAAAAGTAAATTGGAAGCAATGTATAATTTTAATAGAATATTCATGAAACTTAACTAGTAATTTTTTTAATTACCAAATAAGTTATTAAAATTTATCCTAGTTCTTTTAGCTGAAATGATTAAACAAGGTGCCTATATACGAGTATATTCAACACTAGTTATCCTCTCCGGTTGCGGCCGCGTCATATATCGACAAAATGCTTATGTATATGTATGCAATGCGTGTAATGTGTATGGTGTTTCTCTTGAATGCAATAACTAATATATAAAAGTAGCCTAGATAAGAAATATTTCTAAGAGAAAAACTTTGGAAAGAATAAAAACTCTAGCAGATGTCGTTTACACTGTGAAATTATAAAATACATTAATGTAATAAAGTGTCCATTTTACTCGTATATTCAAACAAAAATCTAAATGTTGCTAAATAATACCATGAAGAGAATATCTTAAGAAGTAATTACATTGCTGTTATTAAGCTTACATGTTGATATTTGGAAATTGTAAATTGTTTAATATTATATTTACTTAGAAATTGAGCGTATTTATTGTATTTTTTTTAACAAATGTAATTCAATAATTATAGTAAGACAAGTTATAGTAAATTAGATAATTTATGGAAGAGTTACAAAAAGCAGTTTTAAGAGAACTAAAAACACATTCGTAAAGGAGATGCAGTAAGTAGGAACAAGTATTTTTAAATCAGTCTCCGATGGAGTAAAGTGAACTAGAAAAAAGTCGACTTGACGTCGACGATCAACTGAGTATGTAGAGTTTTCTCCGTTCATCTCTAACATTTACAATCCCTCCTTTTACTATTTTTTACATAAACCTTCTTCGGTCGCTGTTTTCCCTTTTAGCTCTACACTCTTCACCAACTTTAAATATTCACCAACTTAGTGCTCTACATTATCTGTGCAAAATTTAATTTTCGTGTCATCCTGTTTCATTACACTATGTTTTTATGTGCTCTCTACTCTGTGGAACGTAAAACTGTTGTACAAAGTCTTTTTATTAAAATATTCTTAAAATATCATCAAAGTTATTTAATGAGAACAAGCATGATCTACCACACATTTATACATAAATGTAAAATATTTATATAAATAACTAGCATTGCCCGCGGCTCCGCCCGCGTTCAGTTGACCAAAAACCATATTCTTAGGTTTTACATATTAGTATGCTCTTACGATGCAGTCTATGTATTTTTTTCTCAGAAATGAGATATTTTCCCCCGGTAAAAAGTATTCTATATGTTGGCCCGGATAACCAGCTATCATCATACCAAATTTCATCAAAATCCCTTTAGTGGTTTTTTTGTGACGCGGTAACAGACAGACAGACAAAAATTCTAAAAACTATAGATTCGGCCTCTGTATCGATAATATTCATTAAGATTTTCCAAAAAATATCTAATGTACAGATTCGGCTTAGTTACAATTTTATTATATGTACCTATAGATTGTGTATTAAGTTTTAATACTGTAATATTCAGCCCTTTTTGTAATATTACAGTTAAGTAATTTTATAAATTCTATTTAATAAAGCATTAAACTTCAATATTTATATGCGACTTACGTCCATCATAATTTTACATTCAGTAGGCAAAGATTACAGGGCTTCTCTCTTTCTACTATATGCGTGTACTCGTGATTACAAATGTGGTTTTGCTTTCACCTCAACCACACATTTAATTGCAGCACTGCTGACATGATATCGCAGTCCTTCTTCAGCGGTTAAAACCTTTCTATGAATCCTCATTAAAACTAGATTGACTTAACCGTTAAGTTATTGTTTGGTGGTGATCACAAAATAAACTTAATAAATAAAATCGTACATATTGGTTAGGGAGCCAAGAATAAATAAATACCTAAATATGTTGGGATATTAACACACAGCACCATCTAGTTCCATGGTAAGCTACAAGGCCTGTGTTATGGATACCAGGTAGTTGATACATAAATATAAACATTAAATACCCATGACTTAAGTATAAACATTCGTGCTCGTCATACAAATGAATACCTCCAGCGGGACTCGAACCTGCGACCGCTGGCTCAGCAAATAGGGTCATTACAAACTGAGCCAAAGTGTCGTCAAGAAAGTAATGATAGTTCAAGTTTTCAACGAAACAATATTCTTAATAGTTATAAAATACTCTCTTTTAAAGGTTTTAGAAGAACCTCATTGAGTACCATCGTATTAGTGAAACCGTAAGTAATGAATCCTAGAAGTAGTAAGTAAATCTCACATTAAATATACTTGTATAGGCTAATCAAATATTTACTGATTACCAGTATATATTTACTCATTACCAGTAAATGTTTGTCGGCCAGACTGAGTCAAAACAACCCCTCCGTATTTATCGGCCTATTACAACGTTTGAGAATGAATAAGTACAACACTTATACTTCTTTGCAACAAAAATTACAATCGAACAACAGTTTTGTTACAGCAAGAAATTGCGCTACATTTTTAAACGCAGTTCATACAGAAAATGGTTTTGTTATTTCTATTTTTTATTCAACTTGTGGGACGAGTATTCCTTTAAAGTAAAAATTCTGAACTAAACGTTAAATTACGCTGGACATACTATATCTTATAAAAAATAAGTATTTAATGAAAAAAAATTTTTCATTTCATCTTAATATGATTATCACGAGAATATAATTTTACATTTGAACATTCCAACAAAAATAACGATTTAATTTGTAAAAAATGAAAAAATACCTAACACGAAACACAAATAATGAGATTTTTAAACATTTTTACACGTTTAAAATTATAATAGACTAGCGGCTCACCCTCGCTTCGCTCGGGTTCACCTCTAGAAAAGCACAAATAGATCTATCCCACAGGAACCATTCAATTTTCCGGGATGAAAAGTAACCTGTTGTTTGACCGGCAATATAAGGTATCAACATGCCAAATTTCACTAAATTAGGTGCATAAGTTGTTGTGTACTAAGCTGTATAAGTTACTATAGTTTTTTAACTATCCCACGGGAAATCTTTAATTTTCTGGAATGAAAAGTATCTTAGATGTTGACCGAGGATATAAGGTATCACCATGCAAAATTTCATTTAAATCGGTCTAATAGATTCGGAGATTAGCCCGTACAAACAGACAAACAGAGAAATAAAAAATTTGAAAAAATCTGGATTTGTTCTATTTGTCTTCTTACATTCCCCTGATTCGGTTCTTAGCATTTTTTTCTATGTACAGACATTCGACCTCTACAGTTTTATTATAGTATACCTAGATATGAAAAAACTAAAATCATTAACGTAGCAATTTATACTATAAGCTTGGAGGTTCTGACAATATCTATGAAAAGTTCCTATATATAATATATTCCTTCTATTTGACCATCCTCTCAAGTCGCATTAGAGCATTCCGCATTGAATGCAAATTGCACTTCTATTGCCGAGTAATGATATTGCGCTTTTGTAATGCATATATAATATACGAAGAAAAGACAATAGAATTTAATTGTAGAGTTTACTTACAGGTGTTTATTGAGAATATAACAAAAATATACATACTTAACAAAAAAAGGTGACGTGAAGTAATAATTTTAAATTTACTAAGACTTTTAACAATACTAAAATAATAAATTTATTTGAACCGCGAATAGTATAGTCTCAATGAGATTGGACGCCGTGACTGAAATCGGTCAGGAGAACATCATCATCCTCATCATATATATATATATATATATATATATATATATATATATATATATATATATATATATTTAGTTAAATATACGTACACCTGAAAGTATTACCCTCTTTCTAGACAGTCTATTTTCATTTAAAGTTCGTAAGGCACAAAAACTAATACTAAACTTGCACGTAAGTACGTTATATAAGTTTAACTTTATAATCCATGTCTCTGGCATAAAATCTATATGTAACAACCTTACCTGCACTCGCAGTCTGCTACAAAGCTACTAAAACAAGTAGAAATTAAGCGTATTTTGTTAATAAGGAATACGACAGTGAATATTTAATTAAAACAGCATTCTTAAATTTATATTTCAAAGGTCATCCCAAATATATATATATATATATATATATATATATATATATATATATATATATATATATATATATATATATTAATATCTTAAATTTAAAAGATTGCTATTTTTAATGATACTATGATAAAATAATATTTTTTATGATGATTGCACGACTTTTCGTCTTGCTTATCATTCTCATAGACGATAGAAACCTTCGTTCTACAACGGTCGATAATCGAGACTGCAACTTTCCATTCAGTAGTAATTGATAACCGTTATTTTGATGTTGAAGACACGTTTGGCTCAGTTTGTAGTGACCCTACTTGCTGTGCCAGCGGTCGTGGGTTCCAGTCCCGCTGGGGGCATTCATTTGTGTGATGAGCACGAATGTTTGTTCTCCAGTCATGGGTGTTTATATTTATAATATGTATGTATTTATAGTTAAATACTTGTAGTGTATCAACAATCTGGTATCCATAACACAGGCCTCGTAGCTTACCATAGAACTAGATGGTGTTGTGTGTTAATGTCCCAACATATTTATTTTATTTATCTCTACGATATCCCACCGTGCTGTGCCCTAACTACCTTGACGCTTGTAAAATTTCTTATTAGAAATACAATCAATTCGTGTAGAGACAAGCATGTATATTTAAAAGATAAAATTAAGGTATATCTGTCTATTTATATTTATGTAGTATCAAATATTCTTAACATAATGTTTTTCTTTATAATATAATATGTTGTTTAAGATAAATATTTTTTATAATGACAATTTATATTACACGATTGTACTATTTCTCTTGTCTCTGTCTCGATAAAATTCGTTTAAAAATATTCTATAACTTTTTGTTTCTTTGTCTTTACATAACTTTACGTGCTTGCAGCAACATATTTAATATACGTATAAATCCAAGATGAAAACGTTTTCCATCTTTACAGGTATCCAAAATGCAAGCACAGCCGTGTAAAATAATTCAAGTGTTGTGAGGTGTTAGTGTGTTGAGGCGTGGTGCGAGGATGCGGAAACGGCGAGTGTGACAGAGCGACTCGGATGCGTCGGGGTAGCGTGTACAGTGTGAGTGAGGGAGTGGAGCGGTGCACCTGTTCTAGGTAACTTGTATCATATTTATTTTAGTATTATTAAGTTGATTTCTTACCTACATCACTACATATTATAAACTGAAGCTGAGTTTGTATTTGTTCGGGCTGATATCAGAAATGACTGTACGAATTTTCATACGATTTGCACCAATGGAAACAAGGGCTATCTAAGGAGGTTATAGACTACAATTTATTTTCTAACATTTTGCAAAAATAACCTAGAGGCATGATGATATTAGTAAGTTAAAAAAAGTTAAAAAAGGCCTTTTTACATATTAGTCAAAAATCGCACCTGAGCCTAGCGGGGTATCCACTAGTTTATTATATTATACCTAAATAATGTATTGAGTACCCACTCATTTAATTTCTATTAAAATATCTATCATTTTATACAAAAAAAACATACATCCGTTGCTTGGATGTTAATAAAAAGTAAGAAAAACCAATACACACATTTTCGAATTTAAAATATATGTAAAGAAGTAAGGACTCATAGTTCCTTAAAGTTTCCATTATAACTTATTATCTTGAACCTACGTACCAATTTGGTAGCAAGTGTATTTATAACGTTTAACCTGTTGCTCTTCAAAATTCATTAGACAGCTTCCAACATTTTAACTGAGAGAAAATTGCCTTCGCGTTTTAGAGGCACAATGAAATTAATAGCTTTCTCACCTAAAACTTACCTAAGAACAATTTCAAAAGAAAATACCTTGTAATAAGAACCCATTTTGAATCATGTTTTTTTAACTGGGCGATATTGTTGTTACGTGCATGTTGCTGGATATGAAAATTCGTAAGTGAATTTTCATCACACCATTATAAGTATATTTCTATTATTTAATATATGATAAATTTATTTATATGTTATTGTAAAAAACTAAAATATGTCAAAAAGAAAAATTAAAAGAAATAGACAAATTCAACATTATTTTATTACGCATAAAAGTAGGGATTTATACGTGAAGAAATAACAAACATACACATGCACTAACTTTCGTAATTACAAAAATAGTCAAAAATATATGTACACACATACATATTATATCAACAAGATAAAATGCAAGAACCTATATAATTAATAATAGCTGGCTATCAAATGTATCAATACAAAACGTTGGTATGGTATATTCCTCGTAAATTATAGTTAAATAAAAAAAAAACATTTATACCGGGTGATTTTTAATTTAAATAATATACTGTTTACATCATAACAACAACATCTGTAAGAAAAAGAAATATTTCTTAAATATTACAAAAATAAAAATATTTTTATTGCTCCATCTAAACGGTAATAGACAATTATAGTCCAGCAATTAGCAAAAGAAAGCGCGTGACCGGTGGAGGGGGAGGGGTAGAGGGGGGAGGGTGGAGGGGTGTAGGAAGTGGCCCTTACTCATTTAAACTTGGCTAGAACTTTACCGTTTACAAGGTGCAATAAAAATATTTTTATTTTTGTATGAAAATAAAAATTTAAGAAATACATTTTTTCTTGTTACAGATGTTGTTTTTATGATGTAAATAGTATATTCCCAAAAGGTTTAGTATACAATATACATACAGCCAGTCATTACAGTAATGCTACGCGACACGGCCTACGGACGTATTACTATTTAAGTCCACACCACTAAAGAATATTTGCACTACGTTTTATCAGGGAGCGCATAGCACAGGCATAACATACAACGATGGTCCAGTTGGCCGATATCAGTGCAGTTTATCTGTTTTTATTCATACTATTCAGCCTGGATACTAAAAAAAACTATTTCATCCATATACATTTTCTCAACTAGACCATGATTAAATTCTAAAAATTGTAGATAAGATTTTTACTAAATACCAATTCTTATGGTAAATTAAATTAACATATAGTTATTTATATGAATTATTTATTTATTTTATTGAAGTTATACTTCTTTTGGCACGTTTGGAAAAAAAATGAGAGTAAAATTTTTACGATGCGCGCGCACACCGACAGCCAAAAAGCGACATGATGAAGCTGCATACCTTTTTCAAACAGAGTGTTGTGACATACGGGATGAAATCTTTAGCTATTTTTGTTTTGTTACGCCAAAGAAGTATAACTTCTTACGTGTGTACATAAGTATACACATAAGTTTTTTTATAGTTTATTTTATCTAAATACGTAGTAGGTTCTTTCTTATATGCATTTATTTAACTACTAGTAACTAAGCTTGCTTCGCTCGGGTGCATGTCTAGGTGCCTAGCAGTAGCCTTTGTTTTACTCCAGGTGACTATGAACTGGAGTAACACTAAGCTATATATGTACAAATTTTCAACCAAACAAGTCCAGAGATTTTAGCGTGAAGGAGTAGCGATAACCATTCCCACATACAAACCTACGCATTTTTAATAGTAGTGTGATAAAGCATCCTTAATTAACGATACTATTACTCTTAACACTCTTCTATCAACACTTATCTCTTTTCGTAATAATATCATATATATTTACATAAGCATTATATATACATTTGTATGTATTATTTAGACATGTGATCAGGTAGCGAGGGTGCGGGCGCGGGTGCGCGTGCGAGTGCAGCCATGGCGGGCATGGCGGGTTGATGGAAGCGGACTGGTGGTCGCCCTCGCCGTCGGCCTCGCCGCCGCCGCCGCCCCGCGCCCCGCCGCCGCGCTGCCGATGCCGACCTCTCTCCAACAGCTACAATTGCTTGCCACATTATGGTAAAACTATTATCTATTTTATCAGAAATATAACTTACCTTAGATACATGTAGTAATAAAACTATTACCTAAATCATCTTAACAATTTGTGCCATGACTTAAGGTAGGTCGCCTCTAGGGTAGGTATTTAAATCTATACTAATATTATAAATTGGAAAGATTTGATTTTTTGTTCATTTGTTTGTATCGAATAGGGTCAGAAACTACTGAACCGATTTAGATGAAATTTGGTAAGAAGATAGTTTGAGACCCTGGGAAGGACAAAGGATAGCTTTTATCCCGGAAATCATCCCTTAAGAGGTTGAAAATAGGGACGAAAGTTTGTATGGGGAAAGAACCTAAGGACGAACCCGAGTGACGCGAGGGTGAGTCAGTAGTGTTATATAAAATTTGATAAATTATATTAAAAAAAGGTAAAAAAGTTATTTATAATCCTTCCATATTTCTCTTGATTATTCTTTTCACTCGGACATTTTTTTCATTGCTTGTAGTATTTTGGACTAACAATTTAAAAAAAGGAGATCGATTCAATATTGGACTCCTTGTCCAATTGATCAATAGCATGCCGCGCCTGATTGTTATCTATGAAGCTTTATATTTAAGTCTAAAAGTCACGTTCTTTTGTAAAATTATACGTTCATCCTACTTAACACACAAAACACTTATTTAGCTTAATCCAAGAATTTTTTTACAGATTACATTTAAATAGCAGTTTCTAGAACAAAATTTTCCAATTCAATTACTAAAACCTTGTTTATTACATAAAAAAATATACCCTGTATCTTTAATAAACATAAAATACTTGTTACTTTGTAAGGAAATTGAATTCCTGGAAAGAAATGTATATTATCCGTATAATTCTCACAGATGGATGGCCAGATCTAGAAGACGAGTCAACAGGGGGTGCGCTACGGGAGAGAGAATTACGATCTCTCCACCGCACCGTGCCTGCACTGCGTCGCCGTGAACTCGACACTCGCGCTATCAAACATCATTTCTACCCCGAGGGCGGTTGGGGGTAAGATTTCAAAGTGCTCCTCTTTTATGTTTCCGTGTAACACAATATTAGTAAGAATATATAGAAATATAAATTTAAAATGAAAATTTATAATGAAATTTTATTACGCTATAATATCTCCACGATTTCATTGAAATTTAGAATGAAGCTTATTCATTTGGCAACCAAAACACGGCAAAGTATGATGTACCTAAATATACTTATATTAGATTTTTTTTATACTATGTCTATACAATAATAGTAATATAAAAAATTAAACAGACTTAAAAATTATATATCACAAATTAATTAAATATATATAACTATAATTAAAGTTCGGTATAACATATTTACCTATTAGATATACATATCTTATAGCATTGTCGGCTAGTACCGACTTCGAAAAACTTTTTAGTAGACGTGCAAGGAATATTCGGCTATTATTCAGTGTTCGGCCTATTCGGCTACTTTTCCTTTTCGGCCGAATACTGAAATCTAGATACTACTCAACCGAATACCGAATACTTAAGTAATAGGATGTTTTGTTATAATCAGATAATTGGTATGAAAATATTGATTTATTTTATAATAATACTAGCATTTCCCACGGCTCCGCCCGCATTCAGATGACCAAAAACCAAATTCTTAGGATTTACATATTAGTATAATTTTACATTGCAGTTTTTGTATTTTTTCTCAGAAATGAGATATTTTCCCGCGGTAAAAAATATCCTATGTGTTGACCTGGATAACCAGTTATCACCATACCAAATTTCATCAAAATCCCTCCAGTGGTTTTTCTGTGATGAGGTAACAGATAGACAGACAAAAATTCTAAAAACTATACATACGGCCTCTGTATCGATAATTATGTTTATTTCAATAAGATTTTCCAAAAAATATCTCATGTAATACTACTTCCTGGCGCTAAACAAGAAACAAACACGTCGATACAAGTTTTCCGGCCACAAGTTTTGTGGTGACCGAATACTTTTGCTTAAAATTTGGCTATTCGGCCAGAAAGCCCACCGAATATTTGCTATTTGGCGTATGGCTAAATATAGTATTTGTTGCAAGTCTACCTTTTAGTATTTTTTTGAAGTCAGTTTAATTTTTTTTTAATTACTTCTTTATTTAATTTTTTTTCGTTTTAAGTAGGAACTGAAATAATTTTACATTACTAGTTTCGGAGAAATACGTAGACAAACATACATACATACACCTAGAAAATTTTGAATATTTGCTTGGAAGCCCTTATAGATTATCATATGTGAATATTCCCTTGTTACGTTATTGCGTAAAAAAGGCTTTACCAACAAATAACATTTCCCATTTATATACTACTACATATAATATAATAATAATAACAATCATGTTTGAGTTAAATATTTGTTGTAGTCAAACACGAATTTCTCAGATAAACATATTTAATGTTAGTGATTGTTGAGTAACATTAAATTTACTAACGTTATAAGGTATACAACAAGCCTTTATCTAGTCGCTACAAAATATGATATTTAATATTGGCTAGATTTTTGACTAAATTCGAGCAGATAAAATATTAAATTACAACACTTATTTCCGCAGTCAAGATATTTTACTGTTTAAAAAAGAACTCCAGAGGCAACTCAAGAAATATGATACATAAAGCTGTAAATTTTCCTCTGTAAGAGGATATGGGAAACTAATGTCGTCTGTACGCGTCATATCGACCACTCGTCGGGTCCCGCTTTTATTGTTTAGAGTTTTATTTACTTTGTTACGTACGTGACAATAAAAGCCGTCACTAAGCAAAAGAAAAGAATTTTTCGGGATATAAAATTTTACCTTTTCATCTTACCTTCCTTTTTTTCGTCTTTATATATTTGCGTGAGTTAATTTTTACAATAGGTGACTGAATAATGTTACATGTAACTATGTAAAATACGTGTAAAGAAAAAAGTCTTAAAAGAAAATAATAAAACATGGTTTAGTTAAGATTAAAGGTGATATTATTTTTCTTGGCATACACAAAAAATAACACATTATACGTCACGCACCTACTAGTAACCTAGTACCTATTAAAAAGTTTTTTATATCTACATTATGTGAAAATTAACTTGTTACACTCTTATTTTATAAGAGTCCTTTAAGTTTATTAATTTATGTTATATGAACTTCTAAATTTCGATTCAATTTTTTACTTAATATTTTGCTTGCCACAAAGTTAAAATTTTATAATAATTTTATTAGATTTACGCGGGTGTTTGACATTAAAAAAAAAATACAATAACTCAGTATCTCGTAATTTATTATTAACAAATAACAAAATGTTAAAGCAAATTCTTTTTTACAGTTGGATCGTTTGCGGCGCAGCATTCTTGGCACACCTACTGTCCACAGGACTGCAGCTAGCCTACGGCGCGCTACACGTGTACGCGGTTCGACACCTAGGTCCAGCCGCCGAACACGCTGGTGAGTTATCTCAATGATTTATGTGCTACGATAACTTAATGAATGCTTAATGACTCCACATTTAAGTTTAAGGTTAATTATAATAGGCATGTATGTCGGATCGTTTCTACCGACTACGGGGTAGGCAAGTTTAATCTTACAATGACAAGAGTGAATAATTACGTATTCAATAGATATGTATGTATGTATATCCCGGTTTAATAACAGTTAACAGTTAAAGCATGGAGCTGGTTACACAAAAGCGACATTTTTAGAATATCTGAAGAGTTGCTTAATATGTACGTAGATGGTTAAATTTTCTAAAGAATATATAAAAAGAAGAAGTAAAGAAACGGGTTTTGCAATTTTCGTTTTACTCTTACTCTATTGTAAAATCCGTAACACATCGAGTGTTACAGATCTCAATCACTCTATTGGTCAAACTTCCTACAAACTAAAAGGTTTAAGAACAAATATTTATAAAATTCAACAAATGTGAATCAAAATCACAAAACAATGGTAAAGAATCATAATTAAAATTTACCCATATACTGTTAGAGTACAGTTAGCTACACTCCCGATTCAACTCGAAAATCATAACAAAGGCCGGTCAGTTCCATTATATTTCTAGTATCATTGTACTTAGCAGATATGGTTGTAGCGGCAATTGTGGAACCGCATATTAACAGCATGCAGCGGAACTGTAATTACTTCATTAGCAAAGTCATGTCTTTGTATAAATATGTAGTATGTTGTATATTGTTACCTAACTTCTAAAATATGAAGTAAGTACTATGGACGAGGCAAATATTTTATGTGCCAATGTTTAGTTATGAAATTGCTTCTCCCGCTAACTAATTTAAATTGTATGCTGGTTAGTTTAAACTAAATTCAATTAGGTTGATCTCGTGGTTGTTCCATTAGCGTGTAATATATCGTTTCAACGAAATATAGAAAAATATTAAAATTATGAATGGCTAAAAAATCAAGCCACTATCAAGAACGAAAAAAATTACAGTAAAATATAATATCATATAAGAATTAATTGTTAGGTGGACATTTATATAAAAATTTCGTAATTCATTCAAAGATAATAATATTTTCAATATAACACTACACTATACAGAATATTAACTCGAGTATATATGGTACTAGGTAGCTTACACATTTTGTCTTAGAACTTTAGTAAATAATTAATTTAAAATACTGGTCTTCTACGCTCATTTGTACTATTTTATAACAGTATAAAAACCTATGTACTTGTAACTTGTAAGTAGGTACTTGAACGATTTTACTTCTTGGATAGAAAGTTCTGAATCGAAAAATTAGTTATAATATGTACATTTTGATAGACAAATGAATCCTTTTATAAATATTACTTACTCAAAGGACCGATTGGGAGATCCGAAATGGGAACGAAAAATAAACAACAAAGGTTTTCTTGGTAATAAACAATAAAAGTTTCTCGTGCTTTGCTATATTTAAATATATGTACATATATCGCCTTCATGAGGGCACCAGTGAATTATTCCTTTGATACATGGGCTTTAATTTCATTAATTGTTTTTCATTTAATCTCCTTTGAGAGGAACGATTCACAATGATTGTGTTATATTCATAAGTATTACATATTTATTGTTATTATTGTTTTGTGTTGTTCAAAGATATTTATGGTATTCTTATTCATTATAATTTAAATAGCACAACTAGTGTCGTTTTATAATCTATATACATATATATAATAAAATTGTAACTAAGTCGAAATCGGTATATAAAATATTTTTTGGAAAATCTTATTGAAATAGACATTATGATCGATACAGAGGCGGAATCTATAGTTTTTAGAATTTTTGTCTGTCTGTCTGTCTGTCTGTTACCGCATCACAGAAAAACTACTGGAGGGATTTTGATGAAATTTGATATGGTGATAGCTGGTTATCCGGGTCAACATATAGGATACTTTTTACCGCGAGAAAATGCCTCATTTCTGAGAAAAAATACAAAAACTGCAATGCAAGAGTATACTAATATGTAAAACCTAAGAATTTGGTTTTTGGTCATGTGAACGCAGGCGAAGCCGCGGGCAATGATAGTATATAATAATCTTGCATATTAATAAAATATTTTCCTATTAGTAAAACATTTTTTGTAAAAGAATAAGTAGTTCAAGAAAGGATCTTCCCAAACAATAGATATAAGACAAACAGCTATACTTCTTTATGAATAATACCTTATACATATTCTTAAGTGGTTAAAAGACAAAGTTCATAACAACTCGTTTGCATGCATGCTTGTATGTTGAATATGCAGATAAAACACTGTTGAAGAGGGAAGCATTGAAATATGTAGATTATTAAATTTCTAAGAATGTATAATTGACTAAATTACAATGGGGTTCTCATATATTCTAGTGAATAGACTCAGCTCTTCAATGTTGTTGATATGTCAGCCTACACAGTATATTTTACATACTTACACCTATATGGTCGCCGATATTAATACAATTTTCTCCTCCAAAAAAGACCTATACGCGTATTTTATTACCTTTAGCCTCTAGATCAGCTATACTGAACCTGCCTCCCGCGGGCCGCATGCGGCAGCATCAAAAATCGCATTATAACATATCTTTGTTAAAAAAGTAACTAGATCGTTAATTTGGAATTACGTTTTCATTAAGACCTAAATAATTTTTGCTTGCGGCCCTCGACACCATGACTGAAACGTGTTTGTAGCTCCTATAAAAAAATGGTTGAGTATGGCTGCTCTAGATCCTTAAGAGATAAATTTAAGGAAATCAATTAAAATCATAATTGAAGGTTGTCAATACATTTATAAAATTGAACATATGCGCGAAACAATATCAAATTTTCCGCCGAAATTTTTATTTTATTTTTTATTTATTTAATTTTCATTCAGACACAGGTCCATAGTTTAATATGTATTACCTAACAACATTTAAAATTTAATATTTAACAATAACTTTGACACTCATAACACTGGTACCCGAAACATACAATATACATCTGTAACTCGCTTACATGGAGTCATTAGAGTGCGTTTTTACAACAAAATTCCAAAACCGTTATAATTAAAAACGTTTGAGGATTAAACAATATAATATAATAAATGATTTTGGACAAAATAACACATGCCCTTAGTATATCGCCTTCAGAATATTTCAATATCACATAAACATTATAATGTATATTTTTATGTAAATAAAGTAATAAAAGATTCACGTCACGAGTTCCTTTCAACAGTTCTATTCAAGACTTCAACATTTTCGTTCAATATTCGTACACTTTAATAACTGTAATAATTTAATACTAAACATTTATTTATTTAGTTTATTCAATAATATAATTTAATTTACTTTTATTGATTTATATAATAAATTATAGCATAATATATCCGAATAAATGATATTATTATCTACTTTAAAAATCATCCTTATTCCTCAACATTTATAGTAGAAACGAAGTTTTTCTAAACGTAACTATGATTCTAAATTATATTTTTTTTTGTATTCAATAACTTTTGTTATTGAATACAACTAAACACTTGGTAGCTAACACTAGCGCTTCTAGAATGAACTTTTCCTATTATTTACTATTAGAGATGCGTTTGCATTTTCGCTACGTCAACAAGATTTTACGTAGTTTAAATAGGTACTCGCGGTACACGATAGCAAAGACAGTATAAACATACTATGGCAGTTGATTTCAACTACTTCAGTTTTAATTTGTTTCAACCTTTGCTTAACTTCGAATTCTTACTGATTACTTGACATACTGCCGCCTATACAGTGTACATATTATATAATATATACATATTATGTAAAACAAAGTCTATTACTGAAAAAAATGAAAAATGGTCCGATAATATGGATTATCGAAATTTTTCAAAAAATATATTCTGTCTCTTTAATTCTCACGGAAATTTTTCATTCATTGTTCTTGTCATGGATTACCAAGTTACAGTTTTCTCCATTCTTCTTGATATTGGCGAAGTAATTTATGCTTAAGTGGCATGTTTTATAACTATCAAGAAAATTCAACTGAATTTATGCAAATATACAATAATATCTTCTTTGAGTACCCCAATCTAAAATAGCATAAAGCTAAATAAAAATATTTAGTACCTCATAAGTCTCTTTCAAAATTACTTAATATATAAAATAAATGACACTAAAAAGGCCATCATAATAGCCTCGTAGGCTAAATATTATACCATCCATATAAACTTACAAAATAGCAGATCAACACGCATTTTAATAATAAAACTTACATTAACTTTAAAATGTTACATCAAAACACGACATTTTACATTAACGCTTACTCAAATAAAATGATGTCAAAAGTCGTTAAATATTTATATTAATACTTAAATATCTTCGATATGAATAATATCTCGAGCAGTGAATTCAAAGAAAGAAGCAAAAGCTTAGTTTAATAATTACTTTATGATTTAGTACCAACAAAATTAAATTACACCTACTTCACTATTACATGTATACAAAAGCAATTTTGAGATCCCCCATGATAAATTATTATTATTATTAGAAATTAGATCTATCATAGGGTGTACTTTTGTTCTCGTACAAATTTGACTTATTGAATTAATTTCAAAAGACTCACGATCCACCCTGAATATTAAGTTCAAGAATTTTTGGTTTAATTTGCCTTTGAGGTTAGAGCGGTATGGACAGTCATAAATTTGTACCGACTGCTTTGAACGGGAGTTGAGGTGAGAGCTTTGAACTATAACTAATTTTGACTAGATAACAGCTGCTGCTTGATAATTACTAACAAATATTAGAAACGGGTTAATGAATCGTCATTCGTTACTTCCACTTGATTACTTGCTGTAATCTTAATCCCAATTTAGCAGTGTGTGTTTAAATATAAATTACAAAGCTAAAATGTTTTTATAACATAAAACTAGCGACTCACCCTTGCTTCGATCGGGTTCGTCTCTAGATATGTTTTCATGTTTAGTATAGATTTCTCAGAGATGAGATATTTTCCCGCAATAAAAAGTATCCTATATGTTGACCCGGATAACCAGCGATCACATACCAACTTTCATCACAATCTGTCTAGTGGTTTTCTCGTGATGCGGTAACAGACGACAGACAAAGATTTTCCTCTGTATAGGTAATAATGACTATTTCAATAAAACTTTCCAAAAAAATGTTTAATGTACACATTCGACTCAGTTACAATTATATTATATGTATAGATATTAAACATTACTAGTTATAGTAATACTTACTCGTAATTAAATCATCTCCGTTTCAAACAATCCTAACCATGTAATCTTTTACATGTATTTAGCCCTTTTTAACGTCCCACTGCTGGGCACGGGCCTCCCTTCAATACGAGGGGGATCAGGCCATAGTCCACTACGCTGGCCAAGTGCGGGTTGGCGGACTTCACGTGTCTTTCGAAAACTTGCTAGGTTATCTCAGACATGCAGGTTTCCTCACGATGTTTTCCTTCACCGTAAGGCAAGTGGTAATCATGTTGGAAATGATTCGCACATGAAAATATCGGAGGTGCGAGACCCGGGATTTGAACCCGCTTCACTCGGTTTCGCCAAGCGAGCGCATTACCACTGGGCTACCACTGCCTCTATCTATTACATAAATTGAGTAAACTATTTGAGGTAGATTAACTAACTCGAATTCTATTCAAAGGTTCTAATCCATCGTTTAAGAGAAAGCGCATAACTAAGCGTAGAATTATAAATTATCTTATACCAAAACAAAGCAGCCATATTATTTATTAGACAATGAGCTCTCACCGCCATTGTGTTAAATGAAACCCTAGAGTAATGTTCCGGCTTAATTACGCGAATATTTACGACAAATGTATTTTGAGTTACAAATCCCAATTAAAAAATGAGCAAAGTATAGATGGAGTAATTAATTTGAATTAAACATGAAACATTGCATGGAACATTTTTTTGTTGAAAAAATATGATAATAATAACTCTCATTTGTATTCTTATAAGAACACAAAGCACAAGAAAGGAAGGAACAAAAGAAAATTTATCTTCTTCCTCTTTAATATTAACGTATACAACATATGTGAATCAAATCAAAAATTCTTTATTCAGAAATACATTTACGAGCATTGCTTGACAAAACCTCTATCAGTTCGGAAAAAATAATCCATCCCTAAAAATAATGATCGAAAGAACCTCAGCGGGTTATAGTTCTCATCTTTATTTATTAGTAAGATTAAATTGAAAATTTACTCATTTTATTCAACTTAACTCAAGAATAGGATCTAAATATTTTAAATTATTACATTAGGTACACAAGAACTATCGCTAATATAGTTTTACATAAATTAAAAATATACCTGTTCCTAAAATATAAAAGCTCTTGCTAGCATAGTATTGCAAAACAATTATGTTGCAAAAGTAAATCTTTATAAACACACTGTATAATTAATTAATTAGCCTACATTATACGTAATTTATATTTGTTTAGTTTGGGCTGGCGCAATTTGTGTGGGTGTATCGCGAGCAGCTGGCGCCCTGGTGGCGGCTCGACGGAAGTCGCCCAGGCTCGCTGCATTGGTCGGAGGCCTACTACTGCCCCTCGCTTGTCTATTTACATCCTTCGCCACACAGCTCCACCAAACTTTGTTAAGTTACGGTAAGACTTCTAATTTGCAGATTATTGATTACGGATTACAGATAAAATAAAATAGCACTGACATTTCTAAAAAAAGTTTAGTTGATATTATTGGATCTATATTATTAAAATATATTAAAACCTTGACTAAAAAATTGTATTAAATAGATGAATTGTTAATAAGTTTATAACAAAACGAAGATACGAATCGAATCTACGTTCCCGTGTAATATATTAATAGTTCAAATATTTTGTTTAATTATACTTTATATTTTACAAAGACAGCAAATTGTACAGTATATTACATAAACCAGCTAAACTTCCACCTATTCATTTGTCTCGGTCTGTTATACCGCCAACTGTTACGCTTTGTCTTGACATTTCTCTCACTTACATGAGTACTGCGTTATCTCTATCAGATAGCTAAGTGAAATAGTACAGAAAAGCACAAATAATATACATATTTAATAAGCTATTCTCTTAAACAAGATGACTTTAACAATTAATATCGTTATAAGAAACTTAAAAATATATGAGGATTATAATATAATCTGAGAACGTTAGAAAATACCTACGAATTGGTGATCCATTGATGTAGAAAATCTCTTATATATCGATGATATTACCATACATTTTTCAATTTTCTTTAAGCAGTCCCGATAGTAGAATGTCATCTTGTCTAAAAATCCCGCAATTTGTTTGTGACAGGTGTAGTTCTAGGCGTCGGTTGCGGCCTAGTTCGAGAGGCAGCCGGCATCGTGCTCGGCACATATTTTAGACGGCGCCGGCAATTTGTGGAACTCGTAGCGCACGCTGGAGGAGGTGTCGGCATCGCGTTGTTCAGCGTCGCTTATAAAGAGGCTGTGGGGTAATGGTTCAAATTAACAAAATATTCATGAAGTCATCTTATCTATCTATCCATCTCTATCTATCCATTTCTATCCATATGCATCTCTATCCATATACATATCTATCCATATAAAATGCGGAATAACATAACATACTTCAAAGAACAGCGTATTTGCTTAGCTGTAGTAGACAGTTTGTATTTATGGATTGACATATTTAATTGTAACATAAAACCGTAGATCGGAAGCGCGTTTTACGTAAAAGCTTTTCACTGTTATTATATTATAGAATAATTATACTAAAGGTCGAAATAGCTTCATATTTCGTTATTTGCAATATTTACATATTTCTTGATTTAAAAAATTAATGATGTACCTATACTATACTAATTTTGTACCTACGTTTTTGTTTTTCTTGTAAAATGTTGTAAATACGATTATGATATTAGTTCACTAGCATAAATATTAAGTCGTGAAAGTTCATTATTATATTATACTACAGATTAAGCTTAGAAATATTGTATTATTTTCATTATTTCACAGAAAGCTAGGCTGGCGTTTAGGATTGCAAGCGGTGACAGGAGTGTTGGTGCTTGCGTTTTTTCTTAGCGCAGTATACCGCAGTGCTTCCCTCTACCACCCACAGAGACGCGCAATTCTGCACTTAAAAAACCAACGACGAAAAGTAAGTAAACTTTTCATTTATAAACTTCAAAATATAGATAAAATTTGGATAAATTTTATTTTTATAGACATCATGAATAGTTGTTTTATTGTATTTTTTGTACATAAAATAGATATCTAATAATTTAAAATAATGAACGATTGTACTCATACACACACATACCTCGTAAGTTGTTATAATATTTTGTACTAGCGGCTCAACCTCGCTTCGCTCGGGTTCGCCTCTAGAAAAACAAAAACAAATCTGTCCCTTGGGAACCAAATATTTTTTCGGGATAAAAAGTACTATATATATATATGTACTATAATCTATCTCTGTACCGAATGTCACCCAGATCCGTTCAGCCGTTCTGACGTGAAAAAGTGACAAACATCCATACATACTCCCAAACTTTCACATTTATAATATTTACATATATACCGATGTATTTATAGATATGGTATACCCCTAAGATTCACTCGTTTATATAGTATGTAGTTGTACCTACTTCTATTACAAAAACAACATAATACTTCAAAATGTAATAATAAAAAAAATCTTTCTCTCGACAACTTTCATTAAACATTTAGTCGCGGTTTTCGCTGATGTATCTAATAATTCCCCACTCACTGTTCATTTATCCCGCAGGTTAAAGAAAAGAAAGGCCTCAAAACGTCCCCTTTCATTGATTTAAGCCCTCTTCACTCGAGATCCGCTAAGGTATTGTTATTAGCCGCTGGTCTCGCAGCATTTGGTCTTTACACTCCAGTATTTTTTCTGGTAAGTAAGCATAATTAAGAAAAAACACGCAATATCCATTTCATTGATGTTTTATATGTATTTATGTGCTTATTTATAGGCTCCACAAGGTTTTCAAGAAGGTTTAGAAGAGAGCGCATTGGTTTTGCTGCAAACATTTCTTGGATTTGCCGCTGTTCTTGGATGTGCTGGCTTTGGGCTCGTGCTAGTGCGTCCATCAGCACAGTGTCTCGTTTCCAAGCAATATTTATGTCAAACAGCCATGTTGGGTATAGGTAAGGATTTCTATATATTAAATTAACAATACTGTTGTATAAAGATTTGTGTAAGGATGTAAGTAAAATATTTAATCTATCATTTATAGGAATATCAATGCTTGCTCTGAGCAGCGTAGAAGGCTACCACGGCTATGTGCTCTTCGCGTGGATGTATGGCTTATGTTTAGGTGGATTTTTGTATTCAATCAAAATGCTTACGATGGAGCGAGTTCGGGGACGGCATTTCACAAAAGTTTGGAGTAAGATATAATATTATTATTAACTTATCTTTTACAATATTAGTACAAATAATTATAATTAATAATACTAATTTAATCTATTTAGGTTTTGTCCAAGGAGCTGAAGCAATACCAGTGATGGTCGGAGTGCCAATGACCGGTTACATAAATCAACAAGCGCCTAGAGCGGGCTTTTATTTCTCCACTGCCGCGACATTAGCGGGCGCGGTGCTATTGTTTTTTGTTGGATTCTCGAAGCGAGATCCGGAACCGCCTCCTCCGGTTCCGGCGCCGACGATATCTGAGGCTTGTTTGTGTGTGACGCCACCGCCGAGATGTGAGCCAGCCTGGTGTGCGTGTAGCGCGGGGGGTGCGACCGCGTACTGTGCTTTCCCTGGACCTACTTGCTCTACTCGACTGCCCAAATCCCTCTCATATGCCGCCCCGCTCAACCGTACTTGCTGTACACCACACTACCCTGAATGCTGTCGACGAGCTGCGATACTACGACCTTCGCGTAGTGTACCTGAAGGTCTCGCTCAACGCAGCAATACATTTAGTCGTTCTGGGTCTTGTAGAGCACCGTGCCACCGCCGGGAACATCATTTAATAGAGCAAATTACCACATCTGTATAATATTTACTTCATTAATATCATGACCTAAAACAATTTAAGTTAATTATCGTACGAGTAAATATTAGTGCACTATTGACGTGTAATATATAATTAT
This sequence comes from Brenthis ino, assembly GCA_921882275.1. Taxonomy (NCBI): domain Eukaryota; kingdom Metazoa; phylum Arthropoda; class Insecta; order Lepidoptera; family Nymphalidae; genus Brenthis; species Brenthis ino. The sequence continues at coordinate 21,778,277 of OV170225.1, read as the reverse complement.
GTAAATATTTTCGTCAGTAGTTGTAATTGAGTAAATGTGATAGATAATTCGGATAAGCAATAACTGACATTGCAAAGTTCCCAATCTTCAACAAAAAGGTTATTCTATACTCTTGTGCTAGTTCTCTTGTTTAAGGCCTTAAGACTAAAATAATTAAAAATTTTAAATTGTTTCAATTTTACAGTAAATATTGTTTTAATTATGAAATGAACTTCAGTCAGCTTTTAAGTTGTTCACTAATTTTATTTGTCAATTATCATAACATACATTTACTTAAGAATTTATTAATTTTATATTATTAACATTAACTTATTTTAACTTAACACTTTTTATGTTAACGTATTCTAAACATACCGATCGATAAGTTCTTATAAGTATAAATTACACCTTTTTAGATATATATGGGACCTCTAATATTATAAAGCTAAATAAAACTAAATGAGCAAATTAAACCTCTAAAATTTAACTAGTCGTATCCTATTAAAATTCTATGAAATTTTTAAATTAACTTTCCATTAAATCTCAAATGAAGTATACTAAGAAATGTAATATATACATACAAAATCTTTTAAAATAATGTCAATTTGCAAATTAAATGTGTTGTTTCAAGTTTTTATTTTATTGTTACTAAATATTTTATGTATGTTAGACCTCATGATACTTGTTGTTTTCGTGCTAAGTGCCATTTACTATTTTATTGATGGAAAAGAAATAAACATTAAGGAAAGTCTTTTTTGTCTTTTACTTTAATAATAAGTAACCTAATTAATACTTAAATTCATTTAGATTACTTTAAATTTTAAGTAAATTCTGCAATTAAAGCAGACCGAGAGAAAATATGTAAGATACACGATAAATTGTTAAATATGTGAATCCTACTAATATAATAAATGCGAAAGTCTGTAAGGATGTATGGATGTCTGGATTTCTGGATGTATAGATGTAGGCACAGACGTTTGTTACTCTTTCAGGCAAAAACTACTGAATGGATTTTAATGAAACTTTACAATAATATAGTTCACACATTAGAATAACACATAGGCTACTTTTAATCTTGGAAAATGTACGGTTTCCGTTGGATAGATTTGTTTTTATCTTTCTTTCTTATTTTTCTATCGTTTATTATAATATGTTAAAATATAACTATTACCAGTGAAACCATTGAACCTAATCTATGAAATATATCCTTTATTAAGAACAGACTTCTCATATAAAAGATCCCCCTTTAATATAGTATCGTAAAAAAATCTTTTGATCAAAACTAAGGTTAAAGATTTTTATTTACTCTTAAGTAACTTATATCCGTAATCGAACTGAAGTGTTTACAAAAATTGAAACATATAAAATTTAATTTTAAATTCATTGTGGACCATTATCAACATCTATACATATAATAAAACTGTAGAGGTCGGATGTCCGTACATAAAAAAAAACTAAAAACCGAGTCAGGGAGATGAAGGAAGAGAAATAGAACAAATCCAGATTTTTTTCTATTTTTTATTTCTCTATTTGTCTGTTTATCTGTTTGACTGTTTGTACGGGCTAATCTCCGAAACTGATAGACCGATTTAAATGAAATTTTGCATGGGGGTACCTTATATTCCCGGTCACCATTTTAGATACTTTTCATCCCGTAAAATTAAAGAACTCCCGTGGGATAGTTAAAAAACTATAAAGCTTAGTGTGTAACTTATAAAGCTTAGTACACAATAAATTCTGCACCTAATTTAGTAAAAATTTGGCATGCTGATACCTTACATTACCGGCCAAACAATAAGCTACTTTTTATCCCGGAAAAATGTACGGTTCCCATGGGATAGATTTGTTTTTGTTTTTCTAGAGGCGAACCTGAACGAAGCGAGGGTGAGCCGCTATCGTGAATAGGTACACACTTAGAGGGGAAGTAGGTAGTACTTAGTATTAAATAACCTACAAAAACGATTTATATCTACATATCTAAAGAACGAGAGATTTGTAATGTATTGACTACAATTTGCTATCATCCCTTATAGCATTGACTGTGTAAAAGTAACATTCCTAACAATCTACAAAAGCTGTTTATAAAATTTCTAACAGATAATTTCACAGACGTTTGAATGGATAATTGCTAGTAGTTTTTCGTTTGAAGTGAATCAAAGTGAACGCCAGGCGTCCCTATTCTAATCATTTATATTAAATTTTGCTATTCTACATACAGAACATTGTAAAATAGAAGCGACTTACTGACACCACAACAATTGGTTATTTCTCCGAGATTGCGTTCTTCGTCTGATTTATCTGGCCAAAAATTATTTTCATTTTTGGCCAGATAAATCATATGAAGAATGCAATCTTGGAGAAATACCTATTTATGTACAAATATATGTATAAAACAAAGCCAATTTAGTTGTAGGTACCATTTAATTTTATAACTCAAGAATAGCTGAACCGATTTTTATGATATTTGATTTGTTAGATTTGTCACCGCACTGAGTAGCAGAATAACTATGAAAACATCCGAAAATCACGAAAAAAAAATACAAGGTTAACGTTCGTTAATAACTATTTAAAACGTACTGTAGGGACGAACGCGAGCGAAGCGAGGGTAAATCACTAGTATATTATATAGAAAAAAAATTAAAACTATATTATAAATAAATAAAAAGGCTATATATATGATTAATATCAATATCGTCCCTAATCTACACATATAATGAAATTGTAACTAAGCCGAATCTGTACATTAAATATTTTTTGGAAAATCTTATTGAAATAGGCATTATTATCGATACAGAGGCCGAATCTATAGTTTTTAGAATTTTTGCCTGTCTGTCTGTCTGTTACCACATCACGGAAAAACCACTGGAGGGATTTTGATGAATTTTGGTATGATGATACCTGGTTATCCGGTTTAATATATAGGATACTTTTTACCGCGGGAAAATATCTCATTTCTGAGAAAAAATACAAAAACTTGGTTTTTGGTCATCTGAACGCGGGCGGAGCCGCGGGCAGTGCTAGTAAATAAATAAAAAGGCTAGTAAATAAATATATGCTAATAAGTATTGATTAAATATGAACACATGAAAAAAAGAATACGTAATAAGATTAATATCAATATCGTCCCTAATCTATAATATATTTTTATCCAGTAGTATAGAAATATTTAGAAAGAGGCTTTCACTTTATTTCTATGCTCACCAATAGTTTCCTAAATTTACAGAAACATACGCTCAAGTTTCATAGGAGGAAGTTGTGAGAGGAAATTCCGGCTATAAACCTCCAAGACACTAGATGTGGTCACACCAGCTATCGATTTTCTTATTAAATGAACCTTGACGCCCAAGAATAAGGTTTATAATCGTATCAAATTGGTTTCTTCGATCCCTTCAAAATGGGATTCACTGAGTAATTTTGCACGTCCACCGAATCCAGTTCCAATCTTATCTTTAGTAAAGATGTTATCATAAAACTAGCCATCCGAAACATCGTAGCAAATCCTTTTAGGCATATAAGATAAAGAAACTCATTTGAAATGTATTATTATTTTCAATATATTCGTTCTCTTTTTTGAAAAGAAAAAGAGTCAATCAAGTTTTTTAGAGGTTTTATGAAGTAACAAATTATTGTTGTTGCGGTATTTTTTACTTCGTATGTGCCAATTTACACTTTGTCAATCCAATGAAGAAAAGTAAAACTTTGTATTAGAATGAAAATAATGAAAGTTAAATTAAAATACCTTGTATGATCAACCAAAAAATTATAATAATAATTGAGAAGATACAACTGTAGGTTGGTCCACAAATTCTAAAGCTAACGAATGGTCTTTAACAGAAATGGCCAAATAAGATAGCTTTCCGAAATGCATTTTGTTTAATGTATGTATATAAATGTACTAAGTAGTAATATGAACAAACTCAAAGAGTTGACATTCGAACACAAAACTCTGAAAATGCCAGACGATGGCATGAGTACAGAGTTTAACTTCGCAAAACAGTACCAAATAGATCTTCCCAACCGAGACATGTGGCTAAAAAACCAAGAGTCTCACAAAAAGGGCAGTCATGTTTGGTTCACAGATGGATCCAAGAAAGGATCTGATGTAGGGTGCGGTATCTATGGCCTCAAGCCTAGATTTGACATGAGTGTCAATCTGGGCAAGGAGGCCACCATCTTCCAAGCCGAGGTCTTCGCCATCAACAAATGTGCTGAAGTCATCCTGGAGAGGAAGCTTAGAAACCAAAATATCTACATCAACTCAGATAGCCAAGCAGCACTTCTGGCTAAAGATTCTCTTGAGACCAACTTTAAGTTGGTCAAAGACTGTATGGAAAATCTGAATGTCCTGGGCACATCCAACAGAGTTACCCTCAGATGGGTCCCGGGTCACTCAGGCATAGATGGGAATGAAAAGGCTGATGCACTGGCAAGAAGGGGTGCTGAAACCCCAGTATGTGGCCCAGAATTTGTGGTATTGCAAAACAACATGCCTATTCAATTCTCAAAATTCACTGCAATCGCCAAGCACTTCAAGAGTGGCAATCCACTTCTGGACAAATACACTCTAAAGCGCTAATTAAGGGATATCGCAGAAAGTTTACAAAAGAGTTGCTTCAACTCAACAAGTATAAAACCAGTGCAGTAACCAGAATACTTACTGGTCACTGCAAACTCAATAAACATATGTTTACCCTCGGCCTCAGTCAGACCGCAATGTGCAGACTATGCCATGAGACAGAGGAAACTGCTATGCACATCCTCTGCTCGTGCGGTCCACTCATGCACCGCAGAAGTATCTATCTAGGGCAGCATATTATGCAACCGGAAGAGATACAGATGCTCCCCGCTCAGAAAATCTGGAAGTTCCTGGAGTCAACAGGACTAAGCGGAGAACTTTGAACTCACTATAAAGGGAGCTACAATGGACCAAAACTGGTCGACGTAGCTAGGGCCGACCTCGGCACCACACCCAACACAATAATAATAATAATAATAATAAATACTAAGTAGTATATGTAAATAGGACGTTCGAATATACTGGAATATTACAGAAATTTCATACATTATTGTTTCAACAGTATCTTAATTTTAAAACTACGAAGATTTTATGTTTTTGTTAATGGTTTTACAATTTGGCAAAAGTCACAAGTGATCATAGATTAATTGTAACCATTTCGATTTCATAGTAGAAAATTCACCACCATTTACCCACTCATATTCTAATTAAATTATTTACAACTGTTGCACTATTTATATACCTATCTAATACAGTGATCGTTTTAAGTAGATTTTGCTTTCAAATCAGAACCTAACTAACAAGCGAGTTAAATAGGTCAAAGGCTTACATCAAACGTTAGGTTCAATCTATTACGGATTACAGAGTGTAGTGCAGTCATACTTCCCCCCGTACCGATGCCACAACTCGGAAATTCCATATATTCATTATCATTCCGTTTATTATAATTCGAACTATTATTGCACGTGATTTATTGCAAAGATGCGTTAAATTATATCTGATTTGATATACTTAGTGATTTTTTTCTATATTCAAAATTTAATCAAATAGGTACGTTAAAAAAGATTATATTATAAAAAAAATGTTGAAATATATTGCAGTTCTCCCAGATAGAAATACTTTGTGTTCCTTTCAAATCTCCATTTCCCATCGATGTATAAATACTCTACACAAGTAGCTTAATAATAGACATACGAAGTTAAACTTTATACTGTATATTAAGGTTACGTATTATGTATGGTATTTCAAACATTTTACTTAATATCGAGCCCGTGAAGGGTTCCAATGAACTAAATACTAGTTATAGCATCATGCTTTGGTCTAAAATGGATGTCCATCATTGTACATTCTCACTTTCATGCAATATTAACAGTTATTCATATTTAACTACACGTTTGTATAAATCGGTGGTTACATGTTGGTATATATAAAATAGGTCACATAATATTGTGGAAGATGTTCATATCGTTTAGTTGGAAGTTCATATAGTTCATGTCCTTTTACTGTCTAGATTTGCCATTAGACCGAGAAAAACCAAGAAAAGACAATGAGCTCATACGACAATTTATAAAACTGGCACGCTTTGAACTCAATAATATTAACCAGAAAATTGAATTGAAGAGACAGTTTTTAAATTAATGACTTTAACCTATCTATTAACTATCTATTAATTTTTAAAGTTTTAACATTTTTATCTTGGTTTTTAACTTAGAACTACCACGTACGGTGTTTCATCTGAGGTGATGAAATTACTAAAAATATTAAATTTTATTTCTTGAATTAAAATTATATACCATTTGTATTTTACAGAAAAAAATGGTTTTTCATTTTATATTATTTTTTCCAATCCCTAATGATAATTAAGAACAATCTCACACAGAAACTTTTTATCCGGTGTCCGTGACCGTCAAGCACAGTTGACACGCAAGAAGATTTGCGAAAAAGAACCGCAATAGACAGGCCAAATCTCAACAATAGGCTCCTCTCTTCTCGCTCCTCTCTGCTCCGCTCCTCTCTCTTTTCTTTTATTTTCATGCAGTAAAAATATCTTAAATATCCTAACCCGAGTAATAAGTTATCATTACACAAAGTTTAGTTAAAATCGCTTTAGTACTTTTTTCGTGAAACGCGCACACCCAAAAAGACAAACAGACATACAGAAAACAGACATACAGACAAAAAATTTCATAGTCATTGTTTTAGGGTCTGTAGGACACAATACGTTACAGTCATTGTTTTGAAAATTGTAGTCCTCTTTAAGACGCATCTTTTAACATCCCAATCAACCACGTAGTCCCAAATCCACGAAGACAGTTCGATGTGTCACTTTCGCTGAAAATCGGACTGAAGCGACAAAAAAAACATTTTCAATGTTAAAACTAAATCAAAATCGTTTGAGATCTACGATGCCTCATAGACACGCAGATACATACGTTATATTTATACACGCCTGTTTGCGTCGGGGATTAAAAACTAACGATACGATCTGAATCTGTGATTATCTTCAAGTATCTCTTTAATATAAAAAATCTAAAATATATAGATACATAATACAATAAAATTATTAAGAAACTAAAAAGTATCAACTTAAAGATTAATATACAGGATAATGAAAACGCGTATCATTTCACATCCCTTAGTTATCATACAAATTGTTTTCATCGAGCACGGCGTCTCACTTTGTAAATTTACATAAATCCTATACTCTGTTCCCAAATTTGTATTATATATGCTGACTATACTTCCCTCTCTATCTTCGAGCCGGAAAATTGGTTTGGGTTGATGTAAAGTACCTCGTTTACCTCTGATGAGCCACATTCATATTTGGATAATGTTATAAATTATAGAGTATGTGTTGTACAAAGAAATCGTTGGAGCTATGGCATGGAGAAGTAAAATTCTTGTTCTTTACTTTTTTACTATAACATTTTATTTTATTACACTTTAGAGTTGAGAAATCCAGAAAGATTTTATTTTATTCTCAAATTTTCAAGAACGCACGCGAAAAACCTTAAGCAACACCTACTTATTAATAAAATTCAAATTTTCTACTAATATTCTTATATGCAACAATAACAAATAAATATAAATAATATTGCCTTTGGGTCTGTCTGTTTCAACACAATCTATATAGCTTTATTAGCGGTTAACGACGTAATCTGTGTAAGATGTATGATGAAGGGTTCCTGTACGATAAAGAATAAAACAAAACCGACATAACAAATTTTGACGGATACAATATTCGAGGGTTGTTTCTATTATCTAATAGACGACTAGTACCGATAGCAAAAGTTAATCTGTATCTGTATAAATATTATAAATGTGAAATTTTGTGAGCATGGATGCTTGTTACTCTTTCACGCCAGAACGGCTGAACGGATCTGGATGAAATTTGGCACAGAGATATCTAGATATACACATAGGCTACTTTTTATCCCGGAAAAATATACGGTTCCCGAGGGATAGCTTTGTTTCTGCTTTTCTAGAGGCCAACCCGAGCAAAGCGTGGGTGGGCCGCTAGTATTTAATATGTTTCTATATTCATGTCAAATTTTGTGGTTAAATATTTTTACGGTTAAAGGTGGAAAATATATGAGGTATCTATATAAAAAAATAAAAGAAGATAAATTTATAATCAAATTAAAAGAATTAGTAATTTATACGCTTGCTTCCGATACCTTTCCCTTACACATTCACCCCTAAATTACGTGATAGGAATTTATATTTTAAGGGACAAATCTGTATCACAAGTAAATACGTGATGGTATTATGAATTCTTGTAATTTTATTATATTAGGCTCGAGAACGTATAAAAAATATCGTTACAGCCGACAATGTAAACATCAAACTATTATTCCACATGCAATGTTCATGGTATAAATCCAACATCCCTAAATTATATACAAATATTGAGGCCGCAGCTGTTGCCAATAGCGTCACGTATGTGTAACCACTTTACTTCTCATTTACTCAAAAAAACCCTAGACAAGAAAGCTTACAAACTAACACACTTACCTAATCATAACAATACCATATATTATATACTTATAAAATTTAAAATAAAAAATAATGCAGCGATAAACTCTTTCAAACTTTTACATACTTCGCAAGTTACGTATATCTGTAATGAGCTTTAAAAAGCAAGGTCAGCAGTACTAGGAACTCTAAAAGCTTAGATTTTTTTTTTTTATTTTCTTTAACATGGCGAGGAAAAAGCAAAAATAACAACTTACGCTTCAACCATTTCAAAAGTTCCTTTGAAATCTCAAAGGTGACTTGGCATTCGCAGACTCCGATAACGAGTTCATCTATATAACGTCGTCGTAAGCCCTGAAGTAAAGAAAGGAGAAAAACCGAGAAAACCGAAATACTGTAGTAAACAAGTTTTTTATATCACATTCACCAAACGAAGTACCGGCTAAAAACTGATTGTGAGAAATATTAAGTTATAGTTTAAACATTGAACTTTAAGTCAAATCCTTTTCTTGATTAAGAAAAATTAAGAATACTGAAATAAAATACACAGTTAAAATTTGTCCCTAAATAATCACTAAAATAATTACTGAATAATCTTTTAATTTTTTATATTAAAATAATTTTCAAAGTGTAGTTAATTCAATACAGGCAAATTAAGGTAATTTTCAAAGTGTAAATTATAATTTATTTAATCTACAATAATTGTCCTTTGGTAAAAAATTTTTGGTAAAATAAATTATTTTTATGAGGCACATGAAAATACAGAGCTAATATAATTTTTCTCTAATTAGTCCATTAATTCATAATCTTAACAAACGATTCTAATTGACTTTTCTCACACTTCGTGATAAGTATTTCAATAGAAGCAGATTATAAAGGACAAACCATCTTATTAACACTGCTTTATGTAAATAAGTAAAAAGATAATGAAAGTAAGGAGCACGAATCCAAACGAGCTTGCGAAAAATTAAAATATTTTTCTTGGAAAAGTCGTCTTAAATTTATTCATTGCTAAAACAAGCCTCAAACTAAAAATATTTATATTCAAATTAACAATTAGATATTTGTTTTTTTTTTTCAGCGTTTATTTATATTTCTAAAAATTCACATGGAATAACTCGTCGTCGTCTCAGCCGAAAGACGTCCACTGCTGGACATAGGCCCAAGATTCCTATAACTGTTGGTCTTAATAATCTTGTTGCTACAGTTCTCACTATCAATTTTTTACTTCCAAACTTCTCTCTTTTCAATGAGCAATTAATTTCCAAATCATAAACAAACTGCTATTTACATAAAACAATAAACATTCAAGTGATAGAAATTTCGAAATGTTATGTTTATCACAATTCATCTTTCTGGAAAGTATTCTAATTGTTCCCCATTCATTATTCCTCAAGCTGTTATTGACATAGATTGACAAACATCTTGACAATTATTCATAAGCATTGTAAGATAATAGAAGTAAGACGTGTTATTTTGATTTAAATACGATTTACATAACAAACATATTTCTCGACTTAACAATACTAAAATGAAAGTATTTTTTTAAATATATATTAGGTATGTACATAATTAAATAATAAACAATTTACGCTTACTATACAAGTCATTCACTCATGTTTACACGAAGCAAAACAAAGTTATTAAGATCATATTAAAACTTTAAGTGGTCCTAGCTTACTATAATATATCATAATGGATACAGAATGAAGGATGAGTGGGAAGAAAGTGATAATTAAATGCATATCAACATTTATCACATTTTCAAGCGCGCTATTGAATTCGTGTTAAATGATACATGTCTACGATAGGTTTCATTATCTTTCAAATTCATGCTACCTAAATTCTGTACTACGTTTCTAAGAACTTTCTATATTGTTTGGAGATTTTTCGTATGATAAAAATGAAAAAAAAATTTAATCGACTTAAAAAATATGAAATAATATTTTTTTTTAATATACACTGGACAGTGGAGGCTTAGTATTAGTAATAGGGTTTCGTTGGCACCCTTCTGGTACGGAACCCTAAAAATGAACATATGTATGTATATTGTGCATTTTTACACTTACAGGTAAGTGGCTGATTACCAAATTGGAAAATTGTGCCGTGATCTCCATTGGAAAGAATACCCAAAAATGACGTACCCGACATCGAATATTGTTAATATTATCTTGCTGATAGCATTGTTATTATTTAAAAATATAAAACGACTAAGTTAATACTTCTTAATTACTGACAACCCACAAGTTCAGGTTAAAATTTCATTAAATTGCATGCATGTTTATGTAGTAAGTATATTGAATATTTACTAATGGTAGATCGTAGCAATCCCATGTTTGAAGATAAAGGCCGAATATAGAAAATTTACATGTATTTTCTTATAGAACAAGCCTGGTTTTTCTAATTATCCTATAAAGTTTTCAACATAAAAATAGCATTTGAAGATAGCAAATTTTCTCATTAAAAAGTCATTATAAGCTTATTCCTTTCAGAAGAGTTTTAGTGTAAAGATCTTTTGAGGTCATAAAAGCCTGGAGCAAGAAATAAATTCACACTTAAGTTATTAAACGAGCCGCTGGCAAATTGTAAGATGTTGGCTTAGAAAAAGAAAAGGATTATATTTTATACAAATCTGATTCGGAGAGTAGGACATGGTGACCCTTAAATGATGCAGGCAGCAACAAATTAGAAAATTAAAAAAAAAAACATTTATAAAAACATGTAATTTAGTAAATTGCTAGCACAGTTTTTGTATTTTTTCTCAGAAATGAGACTTTCGCGCGGTAAAAAGTATCCTATATGTTGAACCGCATAACCAGCTATCATTATACCAAATTTTATCAAAATCCCCCCAGTTGTTTTTCCGTGATGCGGTAACAGACAGACAGGCAGACAGACCGCCAGACAGGCAGACAAAAATTCTAAAAACTATAGATTTAGCCTCTGTATCGATAATAATGTCTATTTCAACAAGGTTTTCCAAAAAATATTTAATGTACAGATTCGGCTTTTCGATTAGATTTAATAAAATTGTAACTACGCCGAATCTGTACATTAAATATTTACTATATGTATAGATATTAGAACAATTTATTATATTTATAGATTGTGGACATCCTATCCTATTAAGTAATAATATAAAAGCGAACACCTATATAATGTTTGCTATCCAATCATCAAAAAGCGTAAAGTGCTCGCGTTCTAATTATGATATACTTCAATATTATTTTAGTAAGTCTTTATTTCTGACCCAATTCATTAATGGCGTTGTAAAAAAAATTTAAAGAAAAAATTATTATGACGTGGGTGAATCTGCGTTATGTTTAAGTTATACGTATGCATATACAGGGTTAGTGGTATTTTAAATAAAACTATCTTTTCGGATTTTGTCGCGGATTTATTTGCATTTTTGTTTCCCGACGTTTTGAATGCTTTACAGCATCCATGGTCACGGGAGAGAATGTCAAATATTCGCGTAAATCTAAGAAAGTATTATGTGAACCAGTACGGACTGGAAATCGCAAATGAGTCTCTCCCGTGACCATGGATGCTGTAAAGTATTCGAAACGTCGGGAAACAAAAATGCAAATAAAACCGCGACAAAATCCGAAAAGATAGTTTTATTTAAAATGTCAAATATTCGCATAAATCTAAGAAAGTATTATAGGGTTAGTGGTAATTCGACGCATTAGTTAGGAGGTGATAGGGGTGACTATTTGCGATAATTTTAACCCCCATATGGGGGGCATTATGCAAAAGTGAACCATTTTTGAGTTATCATGTAGTTATCATAATAATTAATAAAGTGATTTGTAATTTTTTTTGAAAAAAGGAAGTTTTTGAAAGTATGAATTTTAAAATATTGTATAAGTATCCAAAGCGAGTTAAGAGGAGCATAACAAGTTAAATATATATTATAAGAATGTAAGAACTTTTTGTAACTTGATAGTTTTATTTCAGAAATTGAATGAGTTCGTGTATTCTTTACTCTCCTAAGCGGTGAGCTCTACTATTGTAGAATGGCTTTTGTCTCGCGGTCTGCGCTAACTCCACAAAGCTATTGTAAAGTCAGAACTGAACAAAACAGCAATGATGCTACAAAGTTAAAAGTATTGCAGATTTATAGAAGTTTTAAATTCTTATAAACAATTGTTCAGAAATACTCTAGATTGTAAGTATACATTGGTGACAAACAGACCGATAATAGGTAGGTGGGGTAAACCTTCTTTAGTTGTATAACTTCGGATAATAATAACTTCGGATTGGATCTACACCCTGTGTTTGTAAGGAAGTTAAATCGCTGGTTATTTTTTATAGTTTAGCGGCACATCTTAATATGGACAATATTAAAACATGTATTCAGCCCTTTTTAACGTCCCACTGCTGGGCACGGGCCTCCCTTCAATACGAGGGGGATCAGGCCATAGTCCACCTCGCTGGCCAAGTGCGGGTTGGTGGACTTCACATGTCTTTCGAAAACTTGCTAAGTTCTCTCAGACCTGCAGGTTTCCTCACGATGTTTTCCTTCACCGTAAGGCAAGTGGTAATCGTGTTAGAAATGATTCGTACATGAAAATATCAGAGGTGCGAGACCCGGGATTTGAACCCGCTTCACTCGGTTTCCCAAGAGAGAGCGTTACCACTGGGCTACCACTGCCTTTAAAACATATTCTATCCATATAATAAAATTGTAAATAAGCCGAATCTGTACGTCAAATATATTTCGGAACATCTTATTGAAATAGACATTATTATCGATACAGATGCCGAATCTATAGTTTTGAGAATTTTTGTCTGCCTGTCTATCTGTGACCGCATTAGGGAAAACCCACTGGGGGATATTGATGAACTTAGGTATGATGATAGCTGGTTATCCGTGTCAACATATAGAATACTTTTTACTCCCACAGTAAAATTCATTCATTTCTGAGAAATCAACACTGAACGTTAAAACGTAAGTATAGACGAATCTGAGCGGAGTAAGGGTGAGTCGCTAGTATGTAAATATAAATTAAATTATAACTAAACTCATCTCTTTTGCAGAGTACTATATAGATATTGCACAGTAACACTTAATTTAACTAGTATTTTCAATGGTTTTCTAATATTTTAAGTACCTATAAAGTTTTGTACAAAACCTTCATTTGTAATGGCGCCTGCCATCGTATTTAGTATTTTCTTTCGGCTAATCGCGAACGCAAACGCGCGAGCGTGGCGGGTAACCAACTCGTTAAACAGTCGGAAAGTGATAGATAAATTACATAATATAAAAAAAAATTAAACAATAAAAAAAATTTAAAAAACCAAACAAATATGTTATCGAATAATTTGTCATGTATTGTTTCTATAATACCCATACCAATTTTTTTATTCAATTTTGCGAGGTCAAGAATATTAGTAATTAATATAGATTTATGGAACAAAATACTTGAATGCTAAGTTAGCACATTTATATGTAGGTGTATACTTAGCCCTCAAAGATATTTGGAACTCCACAAACTTTGCGAATATATCTTGCAAACATCTGTTATCGATGTCGACAAAACACTAACACTATTACCTACTAACCAAAAAAAACCTTAGACAAAATTACGCCTTTATACCATTTCATGTAGAAACCCTTGGCCTATGCTAAGCAGTACACACTTCTTAAAAGACATAACTCCTCGTCTCCTCCTCGCCTATACTGGTGACTGGAGCTTCCTAGTTTTTCAACGGGGGAATGGGGTCAAATTTTTGCCACAATTCTATAATACATAATTGGCATTGCATATAGACATAATTTGCATTGCATACAGACATAATTTGCATTGCATATAGACATAATTTGCATTGCATACAGACATAATTTGCATTGCATATAGACATAATTTGCATTGCATATAGACATAATTTGCATTGCATATAGACATAATTTGCATTGCATATAGACATAATTTGCACGGTAGTACATTAAGTGTACATGTATTTATAATTGTAATTTCAATGTATTACCAAAGTAAATATAAACATACATGCATCACTTATTACGTAATACCTTAGAGTATACATAATGTATACTCTAAGCGTAATACTTATTCATTATATTATACTTAATCAGCTCTATACGATAGTACGGGTAACTTGTCTGTTTTAATTAGGAAAGGGTTTGTATTAGATTTGATCAAAACTGAGTTTGCTTAATTTAAAGGTAACATATCCTTTCCTTTACTTCCTTAAATGAAGTTTCTTGACGGTATTATTTCTGTCGACAAAGGAAGTTAGACAGTTGTACTACATATATAAAGCAGTGATCCCATATCTGAATTCGATACTTAGGGTAAGGGCGTATCTGACAGACTAAAATACAATTATTAATAGATTTAAGGCCGGATTATCCATAAGGCAGTGTAGGCAACTGCCTATGGACCTGCCTATGGAGAAAAAAAATGACTAATGAAAAATTCATTTATTAATGAAATATCCTGATTATTCGAATAATTTTGAACCTACATAAATTCAATGAATATGGTAATAAAAGGAATTTTAATATACAATTTAAAGATGATTTCATCAGTTTCAATATGGTTTTCTCAAAAATAAGCTATCTCTTTTCGTTTCCCAAAATATTTGGAAAATAAGTCGTGAAAATAGCATTTTTAGCAATTTTGAATAATTCAAATGGCCACCATTTTTAAAGTAATTAACCGATTTGATAATCTTTGCACTCGTTCAAGAAATTATCTAAAGATTAAATGTACGAAATTTCATCAAGATCGGTTGAAAACTATGGGCGCTATCCTGACGACAAAGCCGACTACATTTATAGAGGCTGGTTATATATTTTTTTACCCAATGGTATTTTCGGAACTTATTCGATTTATTAGAACAAATGCAACAATTAGATTTCTATGAAATTTACCTAATAGCGTAATTACGAATATAATTGCATTTTGATTTTGATAGAAAAAATGTATTTCAGTAAGTTAGAAAAGTGTGAAGAAGTCCTGAGAATTGCATATTTATGCATACTAAATATTTATGTTATTTTAAGAAAAGTGTGTTGGTATTTTATAGCATTTCTTAAGTGTGTATATACATAAAATAATGTTATGGTCAATAAAAAAAATTATTAACCACTAAAATAGCAAATCGTGTAACCGCAAAAATATTCCGTATCTCTTTACTTTTTTTATTTTTTACTATCCACACAACAACCACTACAAAAACCCAACGGAACCTTCTCCGTCTTAATGAGGGGTCGCAAGATCATTTACGCACTCAACCGGATGGCTTGCCTACCCAATCAGACCTCCTCCCATCCTCCACAAGATAAAGGGGTCGCTCCCACGGTCCGCTCTGCTACCAGAGAAGCAACAGCAGCACCCCATCGCCTCCCAGTACTTAGCTTCACGACTGGCTGAACTTCCGAATACTACTGAGCCTCCCACCACGACAAGGAAGAGGGTTTTCGTCCCCTACTTAACCCGCTATGCAAACAGATTTAAAAAAGTTGTTAATGGTTATATTAAGGCCAAAAAAAATTCTCTTTTAATTATATCCGTCTGTCCATCCCACTGAGAAATATTTTCGGAAACTTGCAAGTCTGGGAAATCTAAACTATGTAGTTTTCAATTAACATATGAAATCCATCAATCCGTATTTGACTAGCGTGGTAGATATGGCGAAATCACTTCGCTTTAAGGGCAAACTCGTGCCGAATAGTGAGACGTTAAAGGAGTGCATATTTATTATTATTTTAATATGATAATAAAATATTATAGCTAAAAATGAATACCTAATATAAAACAAAAAATATAAAACAAAACCTTGTACATTGTTTATTGCGACTGTTCCCAAACTGTACTATTTGTCTTCGTTAACGACTCCCGTATTTTCACAAAAATGTTCTAAGTAATCTAAAAATCTAACATAAGTAAGGTATTATTTTTGTTGTCAATGTGATAAATGCATTGGACAAAGTATTTTTTTGTTTGACAAACAAATTGATTATATGTAATTATAGGATTGTAAGTAATAAGTATTATATTAATTATATAGCTTTGATTTATGAATTCAAAATATGTTCGTTTACCCGTTTATTATTTATTCCGGTTTATTTTTAAATTATTATAACGTTTTATCTGAGATAATTTTTCCTTACGTATTAAAAGAGAAACGTGATTCAGCGTTTTTCAAAATTAAATTCAAAAAAGAGGATGAAAGTTTGTATGAAACCTACCTTTTTAGAGATTTCGTTTTTGGAGTTTTAGCGCAAGTCTAATAATATAATATAACTCGATATTACTGTCTTCTAGAAGATATTGTGCTGTAAGTCATACTGAATAATATAAAAATTTATTTCTTTTCTCACATTATCAATTTACAATTATTATCACATTAATAATATTAATAATTATCACATTAATAATTTACAATTATTACACATTTACTTATAACTTTTTCTCATAAGTTTGTGCTATTTATAGAACAAATAATGTGAAAATAAAACATAGTTTCACAAAACTGATGTTAGTAGAGTTGATAACTTCTCTGAATTATATACCTAATACTTACATAGGTATTTTAAAAGAATGAATATAATTTTAAACCTTCCTTATTAATAATTTATATTATACTTCCATAAATTCTCATCTTCCGGTACAACATTAATATGTTTTCATGTCTGAGCCGACAGTGAATAATAAAGATTAATAAACACAGGATATTCTCAAGGAAAAAATAAGAACAATGCCAATATAAAACAGTTTTTTTTTGTAATTCGTTTTTATAATAAATTGAAATAAAAGAATCTCATTTTATAGTACCAAATTCCTGAAAATTTACCATAAATCAGGAATAATAGCATCCCGAAATTACTTTCAGTATCCTTTGGTGCTAAAAATGCAGGCTCATTTTCATTGTCACTCACATAGTGTAAAAAGAAAAAAATGTAAAAAAGAATATTCCTAGAATAATTCAACACAAAAGGAGCTTCATCCTGCCGATCACAATAGAATTTCCTTACCCGTTCAGAAGACACTTGTCATTAAAATATATTAACGGTGCTATGTAAATATTTAAAAAAAAAGCAGAATTATATTACTGAAATACTGTAATATTATTTAGTTTGCCAGAATTAATAAAAAAAAACGCAAATTGTTTTTTTTCTAAATTAATTATGTAATAGTTTAGTTTATCGCCTGTTAAATATTTTACGATTATAATGCGTTTTAATATTTCTCGGCATTCTACAATTATTCGTACTTTTTTTATAAAGCAGGTGTATATATGCATAGTAATACCTAAATCACTACATAGTATAAAAAAAGTCGCTTCCCACTGTAGGTATGCTTAGATCTTTAAAACTATACAACGGATTTTGGATGCGGTTTTTTTAATAGATAGAGTAATTCAAGAGGAAGGTTTATAATATGTATAATACATGCATATTATAGTACCGAAAAGCCGAGAAATTCAAAGATTTGTAATTCATACTAACCGTTAAGGCGTATCTAGGTACCTAATGAATCTCTAGTGTGCTATTATAATTACTATAAGTAAAAAGTACACAACCTTTAAAATTATCAAAACGAGAATCATTGAAATCGTTTTACGATTTTGATTACAAAAATAACATGTTATACACGCAAAACACCATGTATCCCAATTGAGCTCCTATCTACATGTATATAGAAGTCGGTTATCTATAAGTATAATAAAATATGTAGTAAGAAAGCGAAATATTAACAAGAAATATTATTTTAAAAACAATGACGTACAGAATTGACTCCATAACAATAGTTTTGGTAATTTTTTTTTTGTTTGCATGTATGACTGTATGTCTACATATCTGTATAGTGTATATCTGCGTTTTACGTAATAAGTACAGAACGGATTGTATTTTATTGGACATAGAGTTCTTACGATGTAATCTACGAAACTTCATATGAAAAATCCAATGCTTTCAAATTAAGAGAATAAGAGAGACTCAGCATATAGGGCAGGAAATGAACTCATTCACTAACTTATTTGATTAAATATTATTTTGTATACGTGCGATAGTGTAAGGTATAAGTATGTATGTATATAGATTAACACATAAATAAAAGAAATATAACAAAATAAGCCCAAAATGCATTAACAGAAAGCTTACAAATACATAAATATGAAATTACTCGTACCTTTATCGTTTAATATTACATCCAATAAACCGCAAGCGACCTTGTACAAAAATACTTTAATAATTACTTACCATCTATGTTACCATTAACAGGGTACTTTTTAGTGGTTGCCTCGTCCCGATCTTGCCATGTCGGCAAGGTCGGTGAAACTCGTGTATTATATAGGGAATTTTGAGTTGTTGATCTTATATTCGCTGCTGCTCTATAGAAATATCAAAAAGCATTGAATGGCCTGATGTAAACTTAACATTCTCGCTAGCGGTGGGCCTGTTGTAATGTTCTTGTATTTCTGGTGGAACTTCAAGTTCTTTTCCAAACTTTTGCTTCCTATTTGGCGCCTCGAATTGTTATAAAGTTTGAGATGGTTTCGGATATTCTAGGATATTTTTGTTTACTTGCTGCATGCGTTAATAATTCTAAAGTAGTAATAAGTCAAAAGAAAAATGTGATTTTTACGTTTTTTCGTGATTTTTTTCCAATTTTTTTCTTCATAAGAACCTTCTTCGCACTACAACGAATATTTGAAAAAAAATAGCCGAATTGGCCAAGCTGATCTCGAGTTTTGCGCTTACCAAAATATTTAGCCATTCATTTTTATTTATAAGACTTATTTACTTATTTATTTTATTAGATTAAATCAAAAATAACATAGGCTTAACTGCTTTTGACGGAACATTCACTAATGTACAAGAAAATCATTGGTATACACGAACATATCCGGAAAATTTATCTAGTTTAAACATACATGCATGATACTCGTACATTAGTAAAATATATTTAGCTAATTTAACTTTGAAAAACCAACAATTTGAAACACCATCTACTTCTATTTATTACTATTTCGGACGACTGTTACATGTAAAACACTACTCATAATGGATTAGTAATAAAGTTTCCATCGGAGAGCTATCAAGTAAATGAAATGAATAAAACAAAAAATATATAAAATCATCCTTAGTTTTATTAGTTTTCGTATTTAAATCGTCACGTCCGCACTATGTCACCACCACGGCCGCGTTTTAACACTTTTACGAACCCTAAAAATGAACCTACTATTGAAATTGACAAAATGTCCAAATCATTCATTATAGCCGGATGGGTATTTGGTATTAATCGAGTCTCTGTTATGGGTGTTACAGATCGATTATATACATTTTTTATATTTGGCCTCCCTATGGTTTTTCGCATGATATTGTTTTATTTAGTATTTCAAAGGTATCCGACAGTCATAACACGGTTATTCTCGGTTTGTAATTTTATTGAAATCATAGTCTGTACGATTTCACCTTACATATTTCATAAGGACTTGTTCAATTTCTACCTAGTACTAAATAGATTTGATCAAGAAACTGGATTCCAAAAACGGAAAATAAGAAGTCATCGTAATTTTCTATATAACTACCTTCAAATGTTTTTAAACATTGTTTTAATCTTTGCGTTCAACTTGCGTGATGGTTTTGATGAGAATTCTTTAAAGTCTTTTCTTTGGTTCATATCACAACTAAATCATTGTTTGGAGTTGCATTATTATGCCCATTTATTTCTATTGGTAATTCCGCGGTTGCAGCATTTAAATTGGTGTCTAGAACTGTCATATCCGAAAACATCTTATAAAGATAAAAAAGTATTACCAAATGTTCGGAAAGAAAATATCAAGGAGTTTTCACACATTGATATCAAAAAGCTGTTGGATTTCTATAATGAAATGATAATCGGATTCGACTACCTAAACGCAGCGATTAGATGGCAGGTATTACGTCATGTTTTAGTAAAAAAATTCCTCCTTCTTATACCTTTTTTAGTATTAATGAAACTAATTATTGATTACTAGCGGCTCACCCTTGATTCGCTCGGGTTCGCCTCTAGAAAAACAAAAACAAACCTATCCCACGTGAATTGTACATTTTTTCGGAATAAAAAGTAAGTAGCCTATGCGTTGTACCTGACTAAAATCTATCTCTGTGCCAAAAGTTATCCAGATCCGTTCAGCCGTTCTGGCGTGAAAGAGTAACAAACATCCAAACATACTCACAAATTTTCAGATTTACAATATTAATAATACGGATTTGCTTCCTACGTAACCTTTATTGTATTTTTTTCTAGAGCTTCACATTCATCTTGACCACGTTTGCTGACATCATGGCCATCGGTTATATAAATTTTAGAACTATTATAATATTTGAAAGAGTGAGTTAGAAAGAGAACTACAGATCTTATTGATAATGACTTAAATAAATAATATTGTCCAAAAAAAAATTATTTTTTAGTTTTCCAGTACAAATTTTGGAATTAGCATGACTATATTTTTAATTGAGCTTGGGCCAATATTAGCGTTATGTGCCTATGCCGAACAAATTCGTGATACAGTGCGCCAACTTAAAGAAAATCTGTCCAGCCGAATCTTTCAAAATACCTTAGGTTTGTATAAAAGACACTACCATTATTTTGTCAACAGAGAGCATTTTAAGATATATGAGAGTTATTATTCTAGGATTAGATATAAAATGTACTTTTTTTTGCTTTATCATTTTTTTAAATATTACCTATTAAAAGAAATTAGCATAAAGGATAATAAATAAAAATTTAATTTACTCTTTTTAGCTTTAGGTAAATGAAAAAAATGAAAAAAAAAACAAAATCCTTACTTCATTAAAACTATAATGAAAACATTTTACAATATACTTTTTATTTTTAATGTATAATGATTTCACCTCATTCATTCATTCATTCATTTATTCATTTTATAATTCACTAATTCACTGCAGGTAACGAACAGCCTAAGCCACTAGTAGAAGTATAAAATTTTGTACTAAAATTCCATACTTTCTTAACTAAACTATTCTCTAAATACTATGGAGAAACTCCTGTTTATGTAGCCTACAGGAAATCCTATCAAGCTAACTTCTTCTTTTATTTTATTTCTATTATTTTTTAAAGAAATGACTAATCAATACATATTTTCTCCACAGACAAATCCAATCGGAGCGCTGCACGTGCGTTTCTAATGCTCATTGAAAAATGTGACATGTCATTTTGTCTCTTTCAAATGTTCCATGTTGATATAACTCTACCCTTTAAACTAGGGATGCTACTGCTTACATATCTTGTCACGGTACTACAATTCGATAAACTTATCAATACTACTCATTGATATAAAAAACTGTAGATTCACAGTTCCTACCAGTACAAATATCTCTTTAGAAAGTGGCGTCGTATGTGACGTTAATCTAACCGAAAAATAAAAACCAAAAAATCGTAAATTCTGATTGTGTTAACACAAATTCGAATATACGCATATGAAAACAATGTTTGTTATACCTAACACTTTTTTAATTTGTATGAGAGAGAGAGTGGGTTCGTTGTTATATTTATTTTATTTACTAAGAAAAATTGCAATTCCATAATATTGCTGTAAGAAAATTCTAATATCATTAAGAATTTGTACTAAGCTCATTGTATTTATTGGCTTTCACCATTAAATATTAAAAAAATATTTTAAAATAAAAATGATACTCAATAGTGCATTTATTTCTTCCAAAAAATACATTGAGTAATGATATATTCCTTATAAATAAAACAGGTAATTTTTTTACTTAAACATATTTAAATAAATAAAATTGGTACTAAATAAAAAAATAAATTTTTTTAAAGAAGTTCATTACGATAATAACTCCATTTAAATAAGAACAGAGTTTTGTGTCTTAATCGTGTAAGTATAGAAGGAGATTGTAATATACTGTTTTTATAGCAAATAGGTCAAAGTGGTAATTAAAATTTGTCATATAATAATATCAACCGGTTTGTGAAGTAAAAAACATTAAATAAAAAATAAATATCTTTTATATATTGTAATATCTTGAGTTTTTGTAAATCAATAATCCTTCTATAATAAAAAAAATATTTATTATATATGTATTTGAAAATCTAAGTGCAATTTTCATTCAGTAAACTAAATAAGCAAGATAGTTTTAATACAATTATTGTAACATTGATAATATTTATAAGGGTTACTATTTTACTATATTACTGTCGTGTAAATTCTCTACCTCTACATCTAAAGCAGTCTGAGTAAAACATTAGGTACTCTGACATCACTTATTTAAAATAAGCATACTTTTAGCATAAATAGTTCATAAAAATAGATATAATCCATATAGTATTTAATATACTCGTATGAATACATAGTATTGAATATATGAATGAATACATAAGTACACAATATGTAAGTATTTTCGTAATAATTTTAATATTTTGAATGTTGATCTTTTAGAGATTATAAGCCCTCCTTTGTATAGGTTGGATTTTAATTTTATTTCTGTTATTATTATTTTTTGTTTACTACGATACATTTATAAATAAAACAAGTATTCTAAATATCCCTTACTAAAAATGTTTTATTTCCGAAACTATATAGTGTTAGGTAAAGGAGCGACCAAACCCCCCATCAAAAGTTATGAACGACGATAGCCAATAGCATGCTTTAACCGAAATTGCCCAATAATAATGAGTATATAATACCCCAATAATAATAAAATTCTAATCGTGTTGAACCTGTTCATCAAAGATTTTTTTAGAAAATCTTATTGAAATAGACATTATTATCAATACAGTGGCCGAATCTATAGTTTTTTTAATTTTTGTCTTTCTGTCTGTCTGTCTGTATGTATGATATATCTGTCTGTCTGTGATCGCATCACGGAAAAACCACTGGAGAGATTTTGACGAAATTTAGTATGATGATAGCTGGTTATCCGGATCAATATATAGGTACTTTTACTTCACTTTTACTTTTAGGAGAAATCTATTCAAAATGTTAATACGTACATTATCAAAAATAATTATTGACAACAAAAGAGGAGAAATGACACTACCTTGTAGAACCCCAGCAGAAAGAGGAAAGTAAGAGGAGGATTTATTTTATTAACATGGACACACTGCTGATGAACGTATAAATAACTGCTAAATCACCTAATGGCGTCGCTTGATACATTAATGGATTCAAAAACAGCTAACAGGAGTAAAAATCAACTGTGTTGAAGGCATCACAGATGTCAAGCAGGGCTATAAAGCTGATTAGTTTGTCGTTCATATTAAATTGTATACCTTGAGTAAGGCTATCACAGTGCTATGACCTTTTCGAAAACCAGATTGGTACGGACTACGGAGAATGTATATTATGCTAGTCTAAAATTAGCAACTGAGTTGGTTAAAGACAATTTGTTCTAAAACGTTTGATAAAAATGAGAGAATTGCAATAGGATGGAAGTGGGAGGGAGAAGCAAGAGGGATTTTTCGTCTTTGGAATGGGAATAATGCAAGCAGTTTGCCAGGTGGAGGGAAATATTAAATTAATACAACTTGGAAAAGCACTTTTAAAGAAAATTGGTGATTAAAATGATAAACTAAAAATTTTAAATCCCCCGGCCATCTTGAACCGATTTTCATCAAACATAGCTAAGAATACTCCAGACTAATTCACCTTTCAACAAAAAAAAAACGAAATCAAATGCGGTTCATCCGTTCAGGAGCTACGATGCCAAAGACAGACACACACACAGACACGTCAAACTTATAACAGCCCTTTGTTTATGGATCGGGGGTAAAAAATAAATTATATAAATATTAAAAAAAATCA
Source organism: Brenthis ino (assembly GCA_921882275.1). Lineage (NCBI taxonomy): Eukaryota > Metazoa > Arthropoda > Insecta > Lepidoptera > Nymphalidae > Brenthis > Brenthis ino. The sequence continues at coordinate 21,754,009 of OV170225.1, read as the reverse complement.
GACGGTTAAGTTGTTCCAAAGGTAGGTAAAGGCAGGAAAAACTCAACAAAGATGGGAATATGATATTATAGAGTGGACTACAGAGAAAACAATAACAAACGTAGACAAAACTGCTAACTGAAACTTGTATAAACATAATACACTCGATATCGACGGTTAAAAGGTAATAAGGTATAAGCAACAAAAACGAAATTGTTCAGGAGAGCTGTTTAAAGTTTGAAATTGCAGAAAAATGGACATAACTTTTTTATTTATTGTCATATCGTAAAAAAGGAAACAGTTCTAGAATCAAGAGAAATAAAGGCAATATATGATTCGACGTTGTTTTATGTTGATTTTTGCCGCTTATACCAATTGATCTTATTTTTCTTATGAGGTAATTCGGCGTAAGTTACATGTGCACATAAAAAAGCGAAGAGTATAGACGCCTTAGCTACATTTGGTATCCTGATACCAAGAGGTAATAGAGCATAAGTCACATGACAGTAGAATAACTTAAATGGGTAAAGAAGGACAAGTGACGATTCACATAATTATGCCAGAACGTAATGAAACATAAGATACAGTGCCTAGCAAAAACATTGTGAGGATATTAGACATTAGTTATACTGTAAGTGAATTGAAGAACAAGGTAACGTGGTACTTCCACACATCAAGATTTCTATACCAAGAGGAAAACGAGAACATCCAACTTACGGCATTATCTGGGCAAATGGTAACGTGGATTAAACGTCACGTCTTAAAAAAAATAGAATCACAACCAACATGATTCTCCTTTAAAATTCGATCCTGTGACGCCCCATTGAGACGTTTATAGCCGGTGAGTCCCACATAACTGCATGTATGTATTAAAGTGGTATTCGTAAATGCATTTCCCAGCATTAAAAAAGGTTAGTAAGTATATAATCTAATAATATAATAAAATAATTTTAATATATCTGGTAAGTATGTAGATACGTGAAGGTAGGCTATAAAGGCGAGTTTCTTCGAATACTATTCTTTGTAGATATATTACGAGTATGTAAATAAGCAAGCTAGGCTCCAGAGATTGGGAAGGTTGCAGACGAAAGTATTTAGGGGAGGACGTAGGTAGTAGGTACTCGTAGGCTATGATAATGTAGGTTATTAAGCTTATTGTAACTACGCTTATTGATAACATAGCTAAGGTTTAGAATACCCATGGCTTATTTGAGTGGTACCTCCGCCTTAGGTCTGATTTTGGAATAAGCGACTCGCTTAATAGGTACTTGAGTACTACAAAGTCATTAATATTGGCGTAAGCACCAATTAACAAATAATCATTGTAAAGTAATACGGCGTACGCGACAACGTAGTATTAAAATAGTAAATGGTAAATGGATATACCCGACACCTTAATATAAAATTTCATATCATTCATTTCATATCCATAGTAATTTAACTCCAAAACATGAAATATTATAATAAAAACTGGATATATATAAATAATATTTGCTGAAAAAGTTATAGTAACTTTATAAAAGAATAAAACATAGATTATTATTGTTGTAATCATTTGTAACAAAATAACCACTATACTTTTATTCATTGTAGTTTTAACTTTAAATCTGATTTCACTGTCAAGTGTATTGAGCTCAATATAAAATTTAAGTAGCCGTTTATGCAAGAAAACTCCTAAAGTAGTACAAAGAAAGTAGCGGCATAAATCAATCAGTTTAAGGAAATATACTGTATTTATCATGTGATCATGAGCGTTTAAATAAATAAAGAATATATTCAAACTTATATAATACAATCTAGTCAACATTATAACATTTCTATTAACAATGTTAGTCATTGAGATTCAAAATATACCAAAAATACATTCGGAAAATACATTTTTTTTTGAAATTAAATCAATTTTTAACTTAATATTTTCAATATTTATATTTTGTCCATGCATAAAGTTATTGATTTGACGCTGTGGCGACATTTTTAGTAAAGACCGTGCAAGTAAGTACAAGTTTATTTTCCCTTCTCATAGTGTGTAATTTATTATTTCAATGGTCATTTGTTGAATAGTATTTTAATCGTAGGTTGGATATATATGATGCTATGATAGCACCATATTTTTGATATTAGATTTGGATATAGAGTGTTCCAAAACTAACGAAAGATTATAATATATTCAAAAAACAACAGGTTTTTAATTATATTGCAATTTTTTACTGAAATGTTTTATACTCGTATTTGGGCTATGCGATTTAGCTTGTAAGTTACATATACGAGTACATGTACACAGTACACACTTTTGTCTAAATGTAACTGAATTTAATTGGTACTGCACTCAATTCGCTTCTATAAAGCCTGAGTGCTCACTGGCTATTGATGCATAGCTACGATTTTAATAAATGCTAATAAAAGTACATGCCACAATGTATGGCATTACTAAAAACTAGTAGTGCTAACACAATAAGTATTTGGTCGTCCATACCTTCCCTAATGTTATCTATGATTTTGACTAAGGCAGTAGTCGTACTGTGATTAGGAAGGAAACTGAATTTAAAATATTGTGCTTATTAAACAAGTTTTGATCCAAATTATCATATCCCGATTATAAGTACCAATCTCGGTATCGTCCCATGACAATCTTAATTTCCAATTTTTGATCATTAAACTGGACGTCAAAATTATACATTTTGGCATGTACTTTTTTTAGCATTTATTAGAATTGAGTGCAGTACCAATTAAATTCAGCTACATTTAGACAACAGTGTGTTTTGTGTATACTTATATGTAACATGCAAGCTAAACCGCAAAGCCCAGATAAAAACATTTCAGTAAAAAATTGCACTATAATTAAAAACTAAAAACCTGTTGGTTTTTATTTTTCAATATATTACATCTTGCGTTAGTTTTGGAACACTCTATATCAAAATCTAATATCAAAAATACGAGTATGATGCTAATGAATATATCCAAGCTACGATTAAAATACTATTAAACAAATGACCATTGAAATAATAAATTACACACTATGGGAAGGGAAAATAAACTTGTACTTACTTGCACAGTCTTTGCCGAAAATGTCGCCACAGCGTCAAATCAATAACTTTGTGCACGGAAAAAAATATATTGAAAATATTAAGTTGAAAATTGATTTTATATCAAAAATTTTTATATTTTCCGAATGTATTTTTGGTGTATTTCGAATCTCAATGATTAACATTGTTAATAGAAATGTTATAATATTGACTAGATGTTATTACATAAGTTTAAATATATTCTTTATTTATTTAACCGCTCATGATCACAGAATAAATGCAATATATTTCCTCAAACTGATTGATTCGTGCCGCTACTTTCTTTGTACTACTTTAGGAGTTTTCTTGCATAAACGGCTACTTAAATTTTATATTGAGCTCAATAAACTTGACAGTGAAATCAGATACAAAGTTAAAACTATAATGAATAAAAGTGTAGTGGTTATTTTGTTACAAATGACTATAACAATAATAATTTGTTTTTTATTCTTTTATAAAGTTACTATGGCTTTTTCAGCAAATATTGTTTATATATATCCAATTGTTATTATAATATTTCATGTTTTGGAGTTAAGTTATTATGGATATCTGTTTTATCTTATAGTACCAAGAATAAGATTATATACGAAGCATTTAAAATTAGCATGTCCTAAAAGCTTTAGAAATAATACTTTTAGTGTCAACACTTCACTAGACTTGGATATTTTTAAAAAGCAACAAAATAATAATTCACTAATAAGTTTACAAAAGTTAACTGATGTGTATAGTAAAATAATAATCACTCAAGACTGCCTAAATAGTGCAATTAAGTGGCAAGTATGTTAGCATACCATTTTTACTATAACTGCTATAATTTTTTGATAATTATTATAAAAATCCATTAAAATTAAATAGGTAATTTTTAACCAAATCGTATTTTCAGTTATTGATTATACTTACATTTACGTTCAGCACCGCTTTGATATACTCTTATTACATTATACATAATATGATAAATGGACAGGTGAGTGAATACGAACATAATTGCACATACTTTAATTTCATTAATTGTAGATAAATGAATAAAAGTAAGTTTAAAAGTGAAAATTTAAAGATATTGTAGGTAATTATACAAATAATATTATAAATGCGAAAGTTTTGATGGATGGATGTTTGTTACTCGAGCACGTCAGGACGGCTGATCGGACCTTTATTTTTGGCACAGAGATAGATTATAGTCTACAATAGCACATAGGTTACTTTTTATCCCATAAAAAAGTACGGGATCCCTTGGGATAGATTTACGTGTATATATATTTTAAATAAATTATTTACATCGATTAGACTCGGCAGTCGGTAGGAATACTGCGAGTTACTACTAATAGATCTTAGATTCTCATAAGAAAATACTTTAAAGTGTAAAAGATCCCTCATTTTGACCATTATAATCACCTAATATTTTTTTTCTTTTTTCCAGGACCCTATACATCACTATTCAGTGAATATCATGTTTTTATTGGTTCAAGTGATACCCGTATTCGTGCCATGTATATTTGCTGACCAAACCTCCGTCGAAGTGCGCAATCTCAGGGACATACTTGCCAGCAGACTATATGAAAATACTTTAAGTATGTTTAACTTTTACAATTTTTGTTATTGCTCGTTACTTTGAAATACTAATTACGATGCTTTTTTTTAGGCAAACCAAATAGAAATACTGCTCGAGCTTTGCTGACATTAATGGAAACTCGCGACTTATCATTTTCTATCTTTCACATGATCAACATCGACATTTCACTTCCCTTCAAGTTCCTCGCCCTGCTGCTCACCTATCTCATAATATTGCTTCAATTTGACAAAGTGCTTAATCCTTAGTCGAGTTAGTAATTACGTAATTTTAATTTAGCTAATATACGCAAAAATGTTTAATTTTAGATAAAACTAGCGACTCACCCTCGCTCCGCTCGGGTTCGTCCCTACTTACGTTTTATCGTTTAGTATAGATTTATCAGACATCAGATATTTCCCGCGATAAGTGTATCCTATAGGTTGACCCGGATAACCAGCTATCACGATACCAAATTTCATCAAATTCCCTCCAGTGGTTTTTCTGTAATGCGGTAACAGGCAGACAGACAGACAAAAATTCTAAAAACTATAGATTCGGCCTCTGTATCGATAATAATGACATTTCAATAAGATTTTTATATTTTGAAACTATTTAATGTACAGATTCGACTCAGTTAGATTTTTATTATATGTATAGATTGTAACTAAGCCGAATTTGTACATTAAATATTTTTTAGAAAATCTTATTGAAATAGATATTATTATCGATACAGAGGCCAAATCTATAGGTTTTAGAATTTTGTCTGTCTGTCTGTCGGTCTGTCTGTCTGTCTGCCTGTCTGTCTGTTACCGCATCACGGAAAAACTACTGGGGGGATTTTGATAAAATTTGGTATAATGATAGCTGGTTATGCGGGTCAACATATAGGATACACTTACCGCGGGAAAATATCTCATTTCTGAGAAAAAATGCAAAAACTACAATGTAAGAGTACCTACTAATCTGTAAACCTAAGAATTTGGTTTTCGGCCATCAGAACGCGGGCGGAGCCGCGGGAAATGCTACTTTTATTATATGTATAGACGATCATGCTCCCAATGTGCGTAAACTTTGGGGGCAACAATATTTAAGTATTATAAAATAGTTTTAACCGACTTCCAAAAAGGATGAGGTCCTCAGTTCGTCGGAATCTGTTTTTATGTATGTTCATCGATTACTCGAAGACGCCTGAACCGATTTGGATTTTTTTTTGTTTTAAATAGTATACTTCCCAGGTGGACCCATATAAATTTTATCGAAGTCGGTCGAGCAGTTTTTTAAAAAATCAACGATTTTTTTTTTAATTTAATCGAATATGTTATTAAAAAACTTTCTTCTTACAAATTATCTGCTTATTACGTCTAAGTATACTAAAAATGAAAAAATAAAAACTTGAAAAACCGACTTCCATGCATTAAAATGTAAAAAATCACAGTCAGTTAATAAATTAAAGGCTGTTATTATTTTATCTATAATTATGTACAATATTTTAATCAATAGATTTTAAGCCCTTCATTAGTGTTTTCTCCGTAGTATTCTATTACTTGATATGTATGTTGTGAAATATGTATATAGGTACTTAGAAGGAAAAGCTTCCTTCATCTACTTAAAGGAACCTGTCAAAAATATTTAAATAGACTAAATCATTGTTATCAGTACAAAAATGTCTATATAATTGCACGGTTGGATACTTCCACTTATCAATTGTTTTAGCATCGAACTTCTCCTAGAGATAATCTTTCGCGAAATCGTTCTTAATTGAAAGAAAAGCTATCTATCTGGGCCGCACGAAATGTATTTTATTACACAAAAGTAATTTTCGAGAGATTTGGATTCGCTGAAAGCACAATAATTATTTTTTGGATTATTTGAATAAAAATAATATTTATCCAGTACATGTATATTCATTAATATATAAAAATGGAAATAATTTAACATAATTATATTTATTAACGCACAATACATTATTTGCATTCTTATTTTATTTTTACCTTATATACCTTAACGAGGGGCATTACAGTTAATCGGTATGAGTTCAAAGTTGATTGAAAACTATTGAATATGAAGAAGTGAAAAGTAATGGTGAAAGTGATAATAATTATCTTAATAGATGTAATTTGCTATTCGGAACTTTAAGACCAGCTTTTTTCAGTGCAATTCCCATTTTTATCCGACTGCGCGACGCAAAAGAGGATAATGTCTTTAACAGTCTATGTATGTATGAATGTATGTAGGTATGTTTGTTCCTATGTGGCGTTCTAGAGACCAAACACGTAGGTCGACTTCGATGATTCATACGTCGTTAGATTCATCTTGATAAAGCGAGTGATAAAATTAAAATGATGATGATATGAAAAATTAAAATGATGGATTTCTGACGTCAATTTGTGTATCTTTAAAATAAAATTTCTTACAAATCAAACGAGTGGAGTATCAAAATAAAGGTGTTTAAGACGCGATTAAAAAAATATATACAATACAACTTATATGTTTAAAAGTAATTTAGGATAAAAAAATTGCTGAATATAACTGTCTCCAATGTCTAATTGTCGGAGACATACATACAATTGTGTATACATCTTGGACGACGGAGGACGAAACGTGTATCTCCGACTGCATTATACTTTATTCCTTCGTGAACTTATTTCATCTTTTTAGTTAGTTTTTATGCACTCGGGTTTTTGGGATCTACTTTTTTTGTAAATTTAACACAATTTTAATTACAAATCGATCAACGTAACGTTATCTATTGACATTTAACGGTTAGTATGGATTGTCTATCTAGACATTTTTTGTGTTTTTCCATGGGAATGAGATAATCTTCCACGGTAATAGGTATGTCATTTTCCATCCCTCCAACTATCTCCACTCTGTTTCATCGTAGAAGTCGTAGTCAAACTGTATCGTAGAAAGCGAAAGTTTTAAATTTACAAAATAATAAATATGCATTCCTGTACATCTTTATATATATAATTCTTCTGTGAGTGTGTATGTCACTGAACTTCTCTCAAACGACTGGACCGATTTTGATGAAATTTTTTGTGTGTGTTCAAGGGGATCTGGGAATGGTTTAGATTCACAATTTGAATAATAATTTTAATAATTATTAAAAAAAGTTTGAAATTTTCAAATTAAAGACGTGTAGACAGGACAACGTCTGTCGGGTCCGCTAGTAGTTTATATTAATCTTAAGGTTGCGTTCATAATTATAAAGTAATAGTAAGGAAAAAGAAAAATGTGATTTTTACGTTTTTCCGTGAATTTTTTCCAATTTTTTCATCACAAGAACCATCCTCGGACTTCAACGAATATTTGAAAAAAATAGCCTAATTTTCCCAGCCGTTCTAGAATTTTGCGCTTAGCGATACATTTAACCATTCATCTTTTTATTAATTAAATTAAATCAAAAACAGCATGGGCTTAACTGTTTTTGACAAAACTATCACTAATGTACGAAAATATCATTGGTACACACTACACGAACATAGCCAGAAGATTTATTTAGTTTAAGCATGCATGCATGATACTCGTACATTAGTAAAATATATTTAGGTAATTGAACCTTGAAAAACCATCTATCTACTTTTAGTTATTACTATTTCGGACGACTGTTACATGTAAAACACTACTCATAATGGATTAGACAATAAAGTTTCCATCGGGGAGCTATCAAGTAAATGAAATGAATAAAACAAAAAATATATAAAATCAGCCTTAGTTTTATTAGTTTTCGTATTTAAATCGTCACGTCCGCACTATGTCACCACCACGGCCGCGTGTTAACACTTTTACTAACCCTAAAAATGAACCTACTATTGAAATTGACAAAATGTCCAAATCATTCATTATAGCCGGATGGGTATTTGGTATTAATCGAGTCTCTGTTATGGGTGTTACAGATCGATTATATACATTTTTTATATTTGGCCTCCCTATGGTTTTTCGCATGATATTGTTTTATTTAGTATTTCAAAGGTATCCGACAGTCATAACAGGATTTTTCTCGGTTTGGAATTTTATTGAAATCATAATCTGTACGATTTCACCTTACATATTTCATAAGGACTTGTTCAATTTCTACCTAGTACTAAATAGATTTGATCAAGAAACTGGATTCCAAAAACGGAAAATAAAAAATCGTAGTTTTTTATATAACTACCTTCAAATATTTTCAAACATTGTTTTAATCTTTGCGTTCAACTTGCGTAATGGGTTTAATGAAAATTCTTTAAAGTCTTTTCTTTATTTCATATCACAGCTAAATCATTGTTTGGAATTACATTATTATGCCCATTTATTTCTATTGGTAATTCCGCGGTTGCAGCATTTAAATTGGTGTCTAGAACTGTCATATCCGAAAACATCTTATAAAGATAAAAAAATATTACCAAATGTTCGGAAAGAAAATATCAAGGAGTTTTCACACATTGATATCAAAAAGCTGTTGGATTTCTATAATGAAATGATAATCGGATTCGACTACCTAAACGCAGCTATTAGATGGCAGGTATTACGTCATATTTTAGTAGGTATAATATTTTCCTCTTCTCCACGACTCTACCTTTTTTAGTATTGATTAAACTAAATATTGATTATTTGTTTCCTAAATAAGCTTTATTATATTTTTTACTAGAGCTTAACACTCATCTCGACCACGTTTGCTACCATCATGGGCATCGGATATCTAATTATGAAAACTATAATATTTGAAGACGTGAGTGAGAAACAAAACTACAGATCTTATTAATAATGACTTAAATATATAATATTATCACAAAAATATTATTTTTTAGTATTCCAATTTAAATTTGGGAAGTAACATCACTGTAAGTTTAATTAAGCTTATGCCATTATTAGCGATATGCGCCTATGCCGAACAAATTCGTGATACAGTGCGCCAACTTAAAGAAAATCTGACCAGCCGAATTTTTCAAAATATCTTAGGTTTGTATTAAAAACAAAACACTATCATTATTTTGTCAACAGAGAGCATTTTGAGATATATGTATGAGAGTTATATATTCTAGGATTACATATTATACGTAGATTTTTTTAATTTATCTTTTAAATTTAAATATATTTCTATCAAAAGAAATTAGCAAAAAGGATAAGTAATAAAATTCTGATTTACTCTTTTTACCTTTAGCTACCTTGAATAGAAAAAAAAACAAAATCTTTATTTCATTTACAGCAATCTCTTGCTTATTTAATTAAAACTATAATAAAAACATTTTACAATATACTTTTTTTTAAGTAAAATTAATTCGGTAACCGCTAGTAGTACTATAAAATTTTGCACTTTAATTCATTATGCTAAAACTGCTATTTCTGAAGCCGACAGGAAATCTTATGAAGTTTACCTCTTCTTTTACAAATAAAATATTATTTTTTAAAGAAATGACTAATCAATACATATTTTCTCCACAGACAAATCCAATCGCAGCGCTGCACGATCGTTCCTAATGCTCATAGAAAAATGTGACATGTCATTTTGTCTCTTTCAAATGTTCCATATTGATATAGCTCTACCCTTTAAACTAGGGATGCTACTGCTTACATATCTTGTCACGGTGCTACAATTCGATAAACTTATCAATACTACTCATTGATATTTAAAACTATAGATACACAATTCCTAACAAGTACCTCTTCAAAAAGTGGCGTTGTAAGTGACGTTAATCCAACCAAAGAATAAAAACCGAAAAAAAGTTTTGATTGTGTAAACACAAATTCTAACATATGCATACGAAAACAAAGTGCGTAATATAACGTTTAATTTGTGTGTGAGAGAGAGAGAGAGTGGGGTCGTTGTCGTAGACGTCACTGCTAAACCTCCTAATGGCATGGCTTGATACTAATGAATGTACCTATTCAAGAACAGCTAATAGGAATTAAAGTCATCTGTGTTGAGAGCATCAATAAAGTCAAGCAGGGCTACAACGCTGATTAGTTTCTCGTTCATATTAAGTCGTATATCGTCGGATACCTTGAGTAAGGTTTGAGTAAGGCAGTGCTCTGACCTTTTCGAAAACCAGATTGGTACGGAGAAAGTATATTGCGCTATTCTAAATAGCAACTAACTCAGTTGCTATTTTCTAGTTAAAACCAATTCGTTCTAAAACTTTTGATGAAAATGAGAGAATGGAAATAAGATGGCAGTGGAGGGAGAAGTAAGAGGGATTTTTCGTCTTAAGAATAGGAATAATGCAAGCAGTTTTTCAGGTAGAGGAAACTATATAATACAACTTAGAAAAGCACTTTTAAAGAAAATTGGTGGTTAAATTGATCCAAAGGTGCAGGTAAAGCTAAACTAAAATGGGAATATGACAATATAGTAGACTACAGAGAAAATAATAACAAACGTAGACAAAACTGCTGACTGAAACTAGTATAAACATAATACACTCAATATTATCACAATATCTAAAACATAAAAAATAAGACAACGCTATTAAGCAAATTGACAATATTATAATTATACGCGATGCGTTGTTTGTAGTAATAATAAAAATATAGGCGTGTAATTACATAGTGTTTTCCAAACATGTCATAATAATACAAATATTGAGAATATAAAATGGAACATAGACTTTGTTTCAATTTTTTCTCTATTTTCCGAATGTACTTTTGGCGTACCTATTCAAAATTATTGACATATGTATAACTGTTATTGATATAACTAATAAAAAATATATAATGCTAATGAGATGTTACTAAATATTTCTCAACATATTCTATATTTACTTACATAACTACAAGAAACTATGTAGTAGCTGCGTCACAATTTTTTTCTCAAGGGCTTTTATTTATTTACCATTAATCAGTTTATTTTAAAAAAAAGAGCTTAACAAAAGGCCGCCAAGATAGTATGCATGATTGAATTGAACAGAAAATGAAATAAATTTTGTTCTTTAATAAAATTATAATAATCGAAAAAGTGTTATTTCCTTATTCTAGTAATTCTTATAAATTCGTTATAAGTGAAGGTAAGCAAACCCGAATTTAACAGCTTAGGGGCAATTATGTGTAGGTACATAAATAAACTACGTGGGCATCAATAATAGCTTGTTTAAATAATATCTTATATTACACGTTACTTGAAACTACTTGGTGCGTACTGCGTAGTTTCTATTTATTATATACTCTGAATTAAATATAATGACCACGATTAGACTTCCCTAGTGGCTGGATCTGAACTAACAAAAGAGTTTCAGTACTACTTTCTTAGCAATAACAATAGGTACCGTTATAATAAATAACAACAGGTATCCGTGATACATTGATCATTACTTTTATAATCAATTAATATTGAGCAGATTTTCTTAAGCTTACCTATAAAGAAAATTTATATAGCTGACTGCTAATAAATAAGCTTAGAATTATTAATTGAAATACCCCCACGGAAGTACACATTATAATAAGATTTTATGATATTATTCTATCATTGTTCCTTACTAACCGAAGGGAAAGCCAAAAATAGCCAACAGTCTTGGTCCTGAACAGCCAGCATTAATTGCCACCGCTACCTTTTGTCACTGCTACCTTTATTATTTTGTTGGTCCACCACACTGCAGTTACAATGCCTGTTTATTTTTAACTATTGCTACACATGTTGGCTCCAACAATGATCAGTATTTCTGGAGACATAACCCGCTCACAACTATTTGAGCAAGCGAATTCTGCGAGCGTTGTTGGGTACTTTTTTTCTGACTTCTTTACTTAGACTACTTTATTTCGAATCTGTTAAGAAACTTCAGAGCATAGCGTGGTTGATCGCTAAACCACTTTTCCACAGCTTAATCACAAATTTTGTGGATTGGCCCTTCGGTAAATGTTCACTTTTTAGCTCCTTAAGTCAATACGGGTAGGAAGCACTGAAGCTTAAGAAGCTGTAGCATCGATAACTTACTTCGGGCTGAGTATGTAGAATTAGAAGTGCATACGCAAACGAAGCTACTAGCAAAAACTAGTGTTATATAGTGTAATATTTTCAGAATATCAATACAAGTTAAGAAAACACTATTAAATAAAGGACAAATGATAAACATACTACGAGTTACGAGTATTTATACGTACGTACTATTGTGCATGTAATCAATTGATTACAATATCGGTTGATACTTACACAGTCTTTTTCAACCATGACATCGCCTCCGTGTCAAGTCAATAATTTTGTGCGGAAAAAAAATACAAATATTGAGATTCAAAATATTAAAATTGATATGGTTTCAAAATTTATTTTGTTTTTCGAATGTATTTTCGGAATATTCAGAATTTCCATTATTAATATTACCAATAATAAAATTAAAATGTTGATGGGGTGTTATTATATACTTGTATTTATCAGTATGTTCTATAATTATATGAGAAACTTCAAAATAACCGCGCTTCAAATTCTTTACTTGATTGATTTAAATAGCTTTTGTGCTTGCTCCATTTTAGGAAATTTGTTGCATGAACGGTTATTTAAATTTTATGTTGAGCTCAATAAATTAGACGATGAGATCGAATATAAAACATCAGCCACTAAAAATATAGTGTACTTAATTTTCTTAATAAGTTTAGCATTTATCATTTGTGTTTTACACTTCCATCAGTCGTATACTTTTAAGGATGATTTTCTTGCTATTTTATTCGCATTATTAAATGCAACATTTCACGTTTTGGAGTTACATTATTATGGGCACCTATTCTGCCTCCTAATACCTAGAATAAGGTTATTGGAAAATTATTTAAAGTTATCATGTTCTAAAAACCATGGTGATAAAAGTATTTATGTCAACTCTTCTGAGGAGTTTGATGTTTATAAAACATACCAACAGAAAAACCCCTCGAAAAATTTACTGCAATTAACTAGATGGTATAACAAAATGATATTGATTCATGACAATCTTAACAGTGCGATTAAATGGCAAGTATGTTGGATATTTTTTTTTATTTAACTACTAAGTATATGAATAAATTTAAAATGTTCCTCAAAATGAAATAATAATTGCTTACAAAATCTTATTCCCAGACTCTGGTTATTCTTGCAACTTCATTTATCAATACTTTAACATTGTCCTGTTTTATTGCAAAAGATATTATAAATGGAAAGGTAAGTGTAACATAGTTTGAATAATTTAGCAAAATAATAAAATATATCAATTTTAAGTGCTATTTCTCTTCCCCGCATCAATATTTGTATAGGTATAGGCCATACGCGCGCTTTTTCTTGCTTAATTAAGACGTAAAGTGCCAGCCGAACCATCAGAGCGGAGGGAAAAGTCTTTATGTTCTCCATCAGCTTCAGTAGTAAAAATGCGTGAAGATGAAAACAAAACTAATAAATTCTATACTACTAATTTTAAGCACTATAAATTTTAATAATGCTTTTTAGTTCCAGGCACAACATTATTTCAAACTTTTGTTTATATGTATACAACTGGTACCCATTTTCGTGCCATGCGTATTTGCAGACCAAGTGTATGTTAAAGTGCGTAGTCTCAGAGAGATACTCGCCAGCAAACTGTATGACAATACTTTAGGTAGGTATTCTCAAATTTTACAAACAAATTGTTGTGTTTTTGAAATATCTAATAATATTTTTTGTATTTTAGACAAATCGAGCCGAAGTACTGCACGAGCTTTGTTGGCGCTACTAGAAACTCGCGACTTGTCGTTTTCACTCTTTCACATGTTCAACATCGACGTCTCACTTCCCTTCAAGTACCTGGCCCTGTTACTGACCTACCTCATTATAATACTTCAATTTGACAAAGTTATAAATCCTTAAATGTACAATTACTATACGGATCATCTGATTTGTGAATTCGTCGAAAAAGTACTTGATATGGTCTATTTGTTCATTTAGGATATTATAAACTATTTCTACTCCAAACGACTCAAAAAAATCCGTCAAACTAGATAAAGAAGTAACAAACAACTCACACATTCACAAACTCTTGAGTATATTATAATAGTGTGACTCTTGTTTAATGTTATAACAAGTTTCTTAACTAAGCACCTATGTAAAATATTATTTTTAAGTTAGTTATATTGATATCAAAATCATACTTTAAATATACGAGTATTTTATATTATATCTCAACAATATAAGGTGTCTCTGTGTGTGTTTGTTTGTAGCCGAATATAATAAAATAGGCTGAGCATGTGAACGAAAGTGAAGCAAAACTCATTTAATATGAGTGTCTACAATCAATATGAGATTTTATAAATAAATAAACAAATTCAAATAAAGTATCATTTCAGAGCTCATTCTACTAATTCTTTACGTTCTGTCCATATTATTACATTAATCTGGGTTTTTATATAGATAACTGATGAACTTACTAAAATTGTAACATAAAAGAAATTTTTATACGAAACAAAATTCAAAAATTATAGAGGTCAAACAATCAAAAATTTAATTACATTAATTTACAAAGCTTTGTACAACCTTGAGTCATTCATAAATAAATATATGTATGTACGAGTATGTAATCATAAAATATTTAAAATTTTAAACATACTGTATTTAAATTTGATTTCATTAGATTAAGTTTTGAAATATCGATTATTAGATGTCGCTACACGTTGAGCCATACCGTGTCTGCCATCATTGAACAGGAATGATACTATGTTTTTAATAATCATGAATAATTAGTGAAAGTCCGCGATGAAAAGCTCGCAAACAGTGCACGTTCAGTGTCATTTAACATTTCTAGAGAACTCACTCTACACTAGCGCCCTCTAGCAGCGAATTTAAGCGATTGTCCTCATTGTATCATCTTGTTTCTGATATACGATAATAATCATACATTACATAATTATTTACATCTGCTAAAATTTCCAATATTTATAATAAATTATTATAGAAAATATTAAATAATATCTTTTAAAGTTTACATGAAAAAAATTGATGTGAATTGTGATGAAAAAATAAAAAAGCTTAATGGACTTGTGTTTTATCTCGATTATCCCAACTTTAATATGTATATATTAACCATAATTTAAGCTATGTAAAGTTAGTACAAGTAACATTCACCCTTAAAAAATGAGACTGCCCACAGTGACCATGTTAGATATCCTGGCTTACACATTGATTGTAGACTAACAGTTAGTTAGCAGTTTGCCTGGAGGTACGACTTTAACTGTAAAAACAGGAGCTTCAGCTAAAGTACAACACCCTATACTGGATGCTAGGAAGGAACTCGAGACTCTCTTTGGACAACAAAGTGCTGATATATAAAGGCATCCTAAAGCCTACTTGGACATATAGTCTGCAACTATGGGGCATCGTAAGCGATTCCAACATAAATATACTCCAGTGCCAACAGAACACGATCCTAAGAACAATTGCAAAAGTACCATGGCACACAACCAGCAATTAAGTTCACGAGCACCTTGAAACGAGAACAATCAAAGAGGAAATTCGGAGTGTGGCAACTAAATACAAAGAGCAGTTAATTCGTCACCCTAACGAACTTGCTCGCCAACTCACCATGGACCAGTATGTCAGACGACTAAAACGTCATCATATCCTAGAGCTAGAAGACCGGCAGTAGCTCTGGGCAGCAGAGGAGTAGATGCTTCCTATGGGAAGCCGCTCCGTATGACAGCACCACAAAATAGATTTGCTCATGGTCTTAGGGCTAATTAAAAAAAATATTTATTAAATAATCATGTATTTTTATTTTTTTTCGATATATATATATTAACTACATTTGGCCAAACATTTCAAGAATGCTTTTTGAACTCAAATCTTCTAAACACATAAATAAAATTGAAGTGTCCGTTTGTAATGTCAAAATAACAGCTTTTTATTATAGCATAAGAAATTATATACGGTACTTATAAGAAAAACACAATTTTTCCGTGAGTCCTTTCAGCGTGAAAGGGTAAGAAACATACACACATACAACCTTTTGTATTTATAATAGTAGTCGATTATACACATCACTCTAATTTCTTTAATGTAATTAATAGATAATACTTAGATAGTCCTGACACATTTTAATGTACATACATAATGAAAAATACTTAACATAATAGCTTTTTAAAAAAGAATAGTGTTGAATCGCGTGATTAATAATAATAATAATCTTTATTGCACACCATAAAGAAACAAAATATAAAAAAAACATAAAAAAAAGATGCACAATAGGCGATCTTATCGCTGGATCTGTTCCAATCGACATTAAGACAAAGGAGTAAGTTTTCATAAATACGGTAGGCGGTGTAATTGCTTTAACACGTTTATTATAAATACTTAGTACCTGGGCTACCAAGCTTCACTGGGAGTTTTGGCCTAAAGTACAGTTTTCCTTTTTGTTTTAGAAAAAAAACTAAAAACTTGAATAAATATTAAAAACAAAAATAAAAACTCTGTATACGACTAAGATTCGAACCTGCACACCTGTGATTGTCGATCTTGCACCTTGGCCGCTTGACTACGATGCCTACGCCCGAGCGTGCAAATTACCGACCATCCTTTGCGTGGAATAATGCAAAATAAAACTGCATGAAAACTCGAACACACGCATTTTCTCAGACATAAAACTAATCTTAATCGATTTATCGCCCCCGAAACCCCCGTGTACTAAATTTCATGAAAATCGTTGAAGCCGTTTCCGAGATTCAGAATATATATATATATATATATATATATATATATATATAATCTCAATTGCTCAATATACAATTGAAACGGTAATTCTGATGATGATCTGATGATGACTTAAAGAGCTAGCGGGTTCAAAGGCTCCGGTCAGACTTTCATATTCAATATCCACTACTCTATGATTCACCAAGATCAAACTTTACTAAACCACGTATCTCCAATGAATGTCATGATAACGGGTAGATTGTGGGTATTATTATTACTAAGCTCGCTATCCCCACATGACAATCGTAATTTTTTGCTGATTAAACTTGGACATCAAAATCATACATTTTGGAATCTACTATTTTTAGCATTTATTTAAATCGTAGTTATACATCAATCAATCACTCATGCTTCAAAGGAGCGAATTGAGCGCAGTACCAATTAAATTCAGCTACATTTAGACAAAAGTGTGTACTGTGTACATGTACTCATATATGTAACTTGCAAGCTAAACCGCAGAGCCCAAATACGAGTACAAAACATTTTAGTAAAAAATTGCACTACAATTAAAAAGCCTGTGTTTTTTTTTAATATACATACATCATCTTGCGTTAGTTCTGGAACACTCTATATAAAAATCTAATATCAAAAATATAATGCTAATAAAATAAGCTACGATAAAAATACTATTAAACAAATGACCATAGAAATAATAAATGACATGCTGTGGGATGGAAAAATAAACTTGTACTTACTTGCACAGCTTTTACCGAAAATGTCGCCACAGCGTCAAATCAATAACTTTGTGCACGGAAAAAAATATATTGAAAATATAAAGTTAAAAATTGATTTTATTTCAAAACTTTTTATATTTTCCGAATGTGTTTTTGGTGTATTTCGAATCTCAATGATTAACATTGTTAATAGAAATGTTATAATGTTGACGAGATGTTATTACATAAGTTTAAATATATACTTTATTTATTTAAACGCTACTGATCACTTTGTTATGGATACAGTATATTTCCTCAGAATGTTTGATTTGTGCCGCTTCTTTTCTTGTACTACTTTAGGAGTTTTCTTGCATAAACGGCTACTTACATTTTATATTGAGCTCAATAAACTTGACAGTGAAATCAGATTTAAAGTTAAAACTACAATGAATAAAAGTATAGTGGTTATTTTGTTAGAAATGACTATAACAATAATAATTTGTTTTTTATTCTTTCATGAAATTACCATGGCTTTTTCAATAAATATTATTATTTCTATATATACATTTTTAGTCACAATATTTCATGTTTTGGAGTTAAATTATTATGGATATCTGTTTTATCTTATAGTACCAAGAATAAGATTATATACGAAGCATTTAAAATTAGCATGTCCTAAAAGCTTAAGAAATAATACTTTTAGTGTCAACACTTCACTAGACTTGGATATTTTTAAAAAGCAACAAAATAATAATCCACTAATAAGTTTACAAAAGTTAACTGATGTGTATAATAAAATAATAATCACTCAAGACTGCCTAAATAGTGCAATCAAGTGGCAAGTATGTTAGCATACCATTTTTACTATAACTGCTATTATTTTTTGATAATTATTATAAAATCCATCAAAATTAAATAGGTAATTTTTAACCAAATCGTATTTTCAGTTATTGATTATTCTTACATTTGCGTTTAGCAGCGCTTTGATATACTCTTATTACATTATACATAATATGATAAATGGACAGGTGAGTGAATACGAACATAATTGCATATACTTTAATTTTATATGTCTGTACAGATAAATGAAATTAAAGTATGTACAAAATTTTAAAACAGTTTAAAATTTATCATTTAAAAGTGAAAATTTAAAGATATTCTAGGTAATTATATAATTGTACAATATTTTAGTCTTATTAGATACTTAAATAATTGTTAGTGCATGCATGGAAATCTCAATGGTACAATATCAACTTTACCTCTAAAAAAATAGTGAAAGTAAATGCGTATAATTTATAGGATACGTGTATATTGTAAATAAATCGTTTACATCGATTAGACTCGGCGGTCGGTAGGTATACTGCGAGTTACTATTAATAGATCTTAGATCCTCATAAGAAAATACTTTAAAGTGTAAAAATCCCTCATTTTGCACATTATGATCACCCAATAGGTATATTTTTTTCTTTTTTTCAGTTACAATACAATTACATGAATATTATGTTTTTATTGGTTCAAGTGATACCACTTTTCGTGCCATGTATATTTGCTGAACAAATCTCCGTTGAAGTGCGCAATCTCAGGGACATACTTGCCAGCAGACTATATGAAAATACTTTAAGTATGTATATAACTTTTACAATATTTGTTATTGGTCATACTTTGAAATATCTAATTACGATACTTTTTTTAGGCAAACCAAATCGAAATACTGCTCGAGCTTTGCTGACATTAATGGAAACTCGCGACTTATCATTTTCTATCTTTCACATGTTCAACATCGACATTTCACTTCCCTTCAAGTTCCTCGCCCTGCTGCTCACCTATCTCATAATATTGCTTCAATTTGACAAAGTGCTTAATCCTTAGTTGAGTTAGTGGCTATAATATTTAAATTTAGCTAATGTACACAAAAATATTTAATTTCAGATATGTAGTGATTATGCTCCCAATGTATGTATGTCTAAGCTCTAAAGGAAACAATACGTATTATAAAATATTTTTCACTTGCTATAAAGATGTGCTGATAAACATAAACATGTAAATTGTCAAACATGTAAATTGTCAATCAATGATTCTACAATTTTTGTATAATATTTATTGTGTAATTGTGTTGAAATAACAAATTAAATCTTTATAATAGAATAATCATTGTGTAGAATAAATAACATCTTGTCTAGGCGCCCTGTGTTTGTAACTATAATAAATAAATATATTATAAAAATAAAAAACCCGATTGCATAAAAATGAAAAAAGTTCACGAAGCAATATAGTATTGCAATCGGAGACATATGTATATTTGTATTGTATATATATATATATATATATATATATATATATATATATATATATATATATATATATATATATATATATATATATATATATATATATATATTCCTTCGTATATATTTATTTAAAGCTTTTTAAGTATTTTTAAGTAGAAAAATTAGCGAGAATGGTTTTTAACCAACTTTAAATCATTATATAACCTAAACTGTTATTTAAAATTAAATTATACAGGGATGTTATACCTTTTTGGAATCCTTGTTATGAGCCCTTTAATTTGATACCCATATTGCAGAAAAAGAAGATTAAATAATTTCACCTTAAACAATGAAATCTAGCAGCCCCCATATTTAGTTTTTTTATATCACCTATCTAAGAACACTTGGACTAATGAGACGAATCTAACGATACCTTAATTAAAGGAATCCATGGAGTGGCTTAGAAGATATGAGGGAAAAATAATATTACAAACAAACATACAAAGATAGACACGAAAAACATTCTCCTAAACAAACTTCATCATCATCATTAATTAATTTTAAACTAATTGTTTTAAGCTATAGTTGATATGACAGTAAATAAATTAAAGATTGTTATTTGTAATTAATATTAGTGAAGTGTAATTAATATTAATAATTAAATATTGTATTTTGTCTATTAGATTTTAAGAGCTTGGGCTGCACGAAATGTTTTTTATTACACAAAAGTAATTTTCGAAGGATTTGGATTCGCTGAAAGTACAATAATTTATAACCTATTTTATTTTTGGATTATTTGAATAAAAATAATATTTAGCCAGTATATGTACATTTATTGATATATAAAAATAGAAATAATTTAATATAATTATATTTATTAACGCACAATGCATCATATACCTACTTTGATTTTATCTTTACATTATAGAAAATTACCAGTAAGTTATCCAGTGAGTTAACCAGTACTAGTTCGAAGTGGATTGAAAACTAAAAAAATAGGTATATGAAGAAGTGAAAAGTAGGGGAGAGCGGGGTTGGAAGTTCCGATTTTTAAATAACATGAAATTTTATTATAAAAATGAAGGGTTTCATTTTTAACATGTGCAAATATTGAATGGATGTTTATTGGTTTTTGTAATATTATAGTCATTTATACTAGTATCTCAATAGTTTTTTTTACAGAAGCAATTTTTTGTCAAATTTCGGAGCGGAACATTCAGCCCCGCTTTGGGGCGAGTTGTTCCATCGTTGGGGCAAATTGTTTCACTTAGATTATAACAATAATCTATCCGAATAACATAGGTTTTATAAAATAAAACAACCATTTCTATATATTTATGATGTAATGTTTAAGTTAAGCAAAAATAAACTTAAAAAAACAACAAACTATTACTGGTACAAAATATTACTGGTCCAGATAAACTTTTTGTAACTTTAAAAAACAACAAATCCTAAATGGTGAGCTCCAGATAAACGTTTCTTTACTTAGTTAACATATAATGGAGATCTATCAACTTATAAATCTTATCAGATGCATAACTTGACTTCAAGAAACAACAAAACATAATCTCCAAATTAACTTATTTTTATTTGTTTAAATTATTCATTATATCAGTCTTACATTAATGAGGTGTAATTAAATTTGGCAATCTCCATTCTCATTCATCAGGAATCTTATTCGACACTAATTTCTTTATCTGACTCACAGTTGGGACACACATAAGTACGCCTCTAAACATTTGATACGAGCCCAATTTTACACATGATACATTCTATCCATTGTTCTCTTGGACAAAAATTTGAATATATGCATCACAACAAATTATACCGTACCATTCTTGATCGTGCTAACATGTCAGTCTCGTTTTCTTGTAACACTCTTCGTTTAGCTTTTCCTTGAGATTTTCCCTTCCCTTTCCCATTGGTTTTATCTTTTCCTTTACTATTTTGTTTGTTTTTTTCTTATCCTTTCTTTGCAATGTCTTCATTCTTTTTTGTCTTCTTCTTTTTCTATTCTTCCACTAACGCATTTTGTCTGGCGTGTCAGTTAACGTAGATTTTTTTCTTATATCCAGTGAAACAGTCAGCTCCAGCAAATTTCCGGTTCTCTTGCCACAGTTTAAAAGAATCTCGGAGGGTTTACCTTCCTGTGTCTTATGATTGTAATTTCGCATCCTTAAAATGAAAAAAAGGTCTAAAGTATTTTAGGTATACGACGAAGGTAAATTGGGGTAAGTTGTTCCGGGGAACAACCAGCCCCGTCAGAAAGGAACTTCTTACCCCAAATTACGTCTATATACGAAGACTGACATACTGGCAAACTAATATAATAAATTATAAAAATACTTATGCGATAATATACCTTACCAATATCACTACAATTTTGGAAAGTTACATATGAATCGGTCCATAATAAACATAGATAGACCAAATAGTTTAAGCACGAAAAAATTTACTTACGTGACGTTTTGACAGCTACGTGCACACAACCACTCAACCTTTGTCGCTGGAGTAACTAAAATGGCTGACGGCGCAGCGCGTTACCTGATGCTTTAACGGCGCACTTCACATCTATTGCTATGTCTTTCCCTTACAAAGTTATTACCGTCGGAACGACTTACCCCGGTAACTTCCAGCCCCGCTCTCCCCTAATAATAGATGAAATTTGATATTCGGAACTTTAATTTAAACCCAGCTCTTATGAGTGCAATTCCCATTTTTGAATTTTAGCTTATGTTTAAACGTTTTCCGCTCAGTAATTGTATTTGTTAGTTTGACCTTCTTTTACGCGGCAACAAGTCGACATTTTAGGGCAGTAGTCGTGGTGTGAGTAAAAGAAAAATGAGTCGCTAGATTGAAGTCACTATTCAATATTTTATTGAGAGATACGATCACCTACGTTATTGTAAGTATGTTTATTGTATATAGAACTTAATCACTAATTTTATAAGTTAAAATGAGAATAAGCTATAAAATATAACAAATTGATCTCCTTCAAACCTCTCAAGTTGCTTTATGAAGTAATAAATAGTCCTGCTAATTTAATTAGTTTACCCAGCAACTTAAATTACAGCTTCTAACTTGTTGTTCTTTAGAGCTCGTCGTTATAGTTCGTCTTGTCGTATAATAAAATCATAACCTTGTTAATAGTTACTTTGCTCATATCGTAAAGCCAATTATTCTTTCTTTTTATTTGATTCGAAAAACTTTACTGTTTTAAGAGCTCTCAAGAAAAATGTTAATATTCAGACTTGGTCGATACTCAATTAATTGAAATCAAAATATATTGTATGTATTCAGCCCTTTCTAAACGTCCCACTGCTGGACACGGGCCTCCCTTATATACAAGGGGTGTCAGGCCATAGTCCACCATAACCAAGTGCGGGTTGGTGAACTTCACATGTCTTTCGAAAACTCACTAGGTTCTCTCAGACATGCAGGTTTCCTCACGACGTTTTGCTTCACCGCAGACAGACAAGTGGTATATTGGAAATGATTCGCACGTGAAAATATCAGAGGCGCGATACTCGGAATTTGAACCTGTTTCACTCGGTTTCCCAAACAAGCACATTACCAATGGGTTACTACTGCTGAAACTAAATATTACCGCTTAAAATAAAAAGTCAGAAACATATAATAAAACGTTGTCAAATAAATGTCAAAATTCCTATTTTTATTCAAATTGCGCTATATGTTTAACATAGCATTTATATTATGGAAAGCGCAACATAATTCGTTGGCTCACTATTACAAGGTTCTATGTTACAATTTTAGTACTTATTTAGTTATTAACGCTACAAGGCTCCATGTTTCATTAGCTACAGTTTTGCAATAACAAACCACTAGATAGCGGTACTATAACTACAAAATATTCAATTTTACATAGTTCTATGTTGTTTTTTTTACGATAACAAAATAACGAAGTTCTATGTAAAAATGACTAAACTTCATTAAAATTAACCTTGTAATCGTGAGCCAATTATGCTGCTAGCACTACAATCTCAGTATCTACACCACAAGGGAAATATTAAAAAAGCTTTAAACTTTAGATCAAGGAAACCAAAGTTTATGTGTTAGGCCACAATTATATACAAATATTAGGGTTTTTTAGTTGACGTTTGACCATTACTTATTTAATAATTTTATCTGAATTATCCATCGTTGCCTTCATAAAAGTAAAGAACTTCCTTACTTTATGAATAATGGTTTAATAAACGTAAATCGCTGCCATAAAGTAACATATTATACGGCAATAGCCTTTCATGTGATTAATATTGTAACAGATCGTTTGGTCAACGCCCTACATATATGGAGGTACAATGATGGAAGAATAAACCATAAAAATCGTAATAAAAGTGATAAAATTTACTTTTTTGCTATGTATAATGTATATTGTCTCGCTTGCCTTGGGTGCTTCCTTTAATCAGCCTAGTGGCTAGCATGTGTGAAAATCTAGAAGTCGTGCGTTCGAGTCCCGGGTCGGCTGAGTATAGTAAATGATATTTTGTTAAGAAATTCTCAGTAACAGCCCGGAGTTAGGAAGTTAGCGGAATCCACCGAGCACGTAAAGCCTTCGGTCCTTTACCTGATGTCTCGCCACTCGCCAGTCGTATCAAATTGCCGACCCACCGGACTACGAGAGTAATACTGGTGTAAGAAATTGACCTGAACAACTTTAGCGTAGTGTGATTAATTATTATTATCATTAGCTATTTTTAAAACGTGCAATGCGACTAGAGCTGCAAGCTTTAAGTAGTAAGAAATAAGTAACCAACTATTTTATATATATATATATATATATATATATATATATATATATATATATATATATATATATATATATATATATAACAGTTAGATACAAATAATCAAATTGAATTATTTGTAAACAAACTTATAGAATTATTTTTCTAAAATAAAAGTAGACTATGTTATTCTCTATAACATCAGCTATCTTCCAATCAAAGTCCTGTCAAAATCAGTCCAGCCGTTTCAGAGATTATCCGGAACAAACAGACAGACAGACAATAATTAAAAAATTGTGTTTTTCTTATAAGTACCGTATATAATTTCATATGCATTTAGTAAAACGCTGTTTTTAGACATTACAAACAAACACTTCAATTTTATTTGTCTGTATAGATACTGTGCGATAATTTCGAATTGTCTTAAATTATGAATATTAAAAATAAATTACATTTTCTTATTAAGTTTTTTAATTTAGTGTAATTCATAATCAAATTTTATGAAATGTTAATTTTAAATTTTTGCTTCCATAAATCAGACGACTAAAATATATATTTATTTATTTTATTGATAGGGAAAAGTCTCTTTTTAAATTAGTTTTCTTTTCATTTAAAGGTAAATTTTCGAGCAAACCGTATCTACTCGAAAGTTACTAATCACCTTGTATTTCTTCCATCCAGTACTCGAAAGTTCACGAATCACCTTGTATTTCTTCCATTAGTTTCCGCTTATTTTACGTTTTTCTTTTAGCATAAAACTTATATAGCGTCTACGTTTCTTATTACGAACAATGTTCTTTTACGATGCAGCAATATGTTTAATTAATAAGTTACGATTGGCCAAATACATATCGTGATTGTACAAATAAATACCAAATAGCTAAGTATCACAAGAAGCTTAGGCAAATCATGATATGGCATATTTAACGATCTTACTTCTGTGTGTACAAGTTTACATGAAAAATCATTCAATATGCTAAAAACTCGGTGCTTAATGGTATATTGTATGATTTCTATTATTTAATGAGTGAGTGATATTCAAGATACTATATTTATTAAATAAAAATGAAAACAAAGATCATTCTCAAGGTAAAGATATAATAACACGAAAATCCACTTAGAATGAGACGTTCGGTATGAATATGGATATAAAGCGGCCTGATTACCACTTAATATTTGCCATCAAAGATGAAGATTCGAATATGTAAATTTATTAATAGCTCTTTTAATATTACGAATTTGAAAATCTTACTTAACTTATTAAGTCCTTTATCAACCGACTTCCAAAAAGGAAGAGGTTCTCAATTCGTCTTTTTTTTATGTATGTTCACAGATTACTCGAAGACGCCTGAACCGGTGGTCTCATTTAAATTTTATCGAAATCGGTCAAGCGGTTTTTAAAAAAATCTACAATAAATTATTTTTAAATAAATGTCTTATTCGAAATATGTTATTAGAAAACTGTCTTCTTACAAATTACATGCTTATTACGTCTACACTAAAAATGGAAAAATTCAAACTTAAAAAAAAACGACTTTCAGGCACTAAAATTAAAAAAATAACTAAACGGGGGTTTTCATTTAGAATAGATACCAGTACATAAATAAGTTAAAGGTTTTAATGTTTTTATTATAATATATATTTTATTATAATGTCAATACAAAATTTATTGTGTAATCGAAATTTATTTTAAAATATATCCAAAATAACATTAATAATTGAATAAATAGTATAAAAAATGTTTTAAAACACAACAAAATCGAAAGTGCATAATATTTAACATCATTCAGACAAAGAAAGACAGTAGCATTCCCAAGGAGGGTTGACGTCAGGCAGGCGGCCGGTCGTAAAACTTTTGCCAAATCCTATCAGCAGTACACTGAAGATATACTGCGCCGACCCCAAGTGATTTGGGAAATGGGCAGGGAGAAGAAGAAGAAGAAGATATTGTATTGCGTTATATTTATTCCTACATTTCATTAGTCAAAGGATTAAAACTTTATAATCATTGTAAAGCTATGTCATGACTTAATTTTATACGAGTGAACTTGCAACGTGTTAGATTCTAAAAGTATATGACTCATAAAAAAGGTGTTTTACGTTTATATATTTTAATTTAATTAAATGATGGTCCCAGATAGCTTTATTAAAAATAATTTACCAGGTGTGAAAAAAAAGAAAATATTACTAATTTAATATTGTTTTGAATTTATAGTACATAAATAAGTTTAATGTTTTTATTATAATATATTGTATTGCGTTATATTTATTCCTATATTCCTATCAATTTCTTTATAGCTGCCTCGAGTATTGACAAACAAACTTCCACACGTTTGCTTTTATGTACCTATAAATAGTATGAAAAATTAAACGTTACAAACAAACTACATGAAAATAAACTTCATTACTTATTACAAACGCTTCTTCTAAATGTACACAACTGTTGTTGTATCCGTAATGCTGCGCACAAGAGTTGTGGGAATTAGACTGAATACTAACAACTGTTTGAACATTGAACCCGGGAACAATGAAGTACCTACGAGTACATACATACACTGCGCTATATTTAGTGCATTCTTCATAATAAACTCTCTTAATTTTATCTTATTCGATCTCTACATTTGCTAAATATAAACCATAAGTACTATCACAGATAATAAGAGTAGGTTTTGATGTGGTTTAGTTGAAATTTAAAATAAAAGCCTAGCAATATACTATCTACTTTTTGCTGACATTTACCTACAAAGCAAGGGGAACTCAATGATAAAAATAGTACTAATAGCATGCTTTTTTTTATCTTCTCATTTTTTTCTCTGCACGACAGCGAAATTAAATACTCACATCGTTCTCCTTAGTTAAATCAGACTGCTATTATAATTGTGAAATTTTGTATGTGCGTATGTTTGCTACCCTTTTACGATGAAACGGCTGGATGGATTTGAAGTAAATTTAATACACCGTTTAGTGTCTAGCCGGGCAAAGCGGGTGTAAGTCAGTAGTATATAATAAGTAGAAATGTGACATATAAACAAACTTGCATTGCCCGCGGCTCCGCCCGCGTTCAGATTACCAAAAACCAAATTCTTAGGTTTTACATATTAGTATACTCTTACATTACAGTTTTTGTATTATTTTTCAAAAATGAGACATTTTCCCGCAATAAAAAGTATCCTGTATGTTGACCCGGATAACGAGCTATCACCATGCCGAATTTCATCACAATCCCTCCAGTGGTTTTTCTGTGATGCGGTAACAGACAGACAGACAGACAAAAATTCTAAAAACTGTAGATTTGGCCTTTGTATCGATAATAATATTTATTTCAATAAGATTTTTCAAAAAATATTCCATGTACAGATTCGGCTTAGTTACAATTTTATTATATTATGTAGTTTATTAAGCAATAATAAATTACTTTTTTCCTTGTCTCTGTACTAAATAATTATATTTTAAATAAAACTATCTTTTCGGATTTTGTCGCGGATTTATTTGGATTTTTGTTTCCCGACGTTTCGAATGCTTTACAGCATCCATGGTCACGGGAGACAAAAATCCAAATAAATCCGCGACAAAATCCGAAAAGATAGTTTTATTTAAAATGTCAAATATTCGCGTAAATCTAAGAAAGTATTATGTAAATAATTATATGTTTATACTTATTTCTATCTGGATAATACTTCAGATACATTTTAACACACCATGAAATAAAGGTTGTCTAAATCTACATACTCCATCGGAACAGTTGCGACAGTTCGAACAGTAATTAACCTAGCAACTATGAGGCACTTAATTCGCTTACGTGTGGAACATGTAGTTACAGACAGACGTTCACTTCTAAGTTGGAGCGTTTGATGTTTCAAAACTTAACCGAATCTAACTGTAGTGCCAAATCAAAATGCCAATTTGTTTTATTCTACAAAAGGATTATGTATTATTGCATACTATGAATATATTGCTTTTTATATTGTTATAAACGATTTTAATAAGGGAAGAGATGGCCTGGCGTACCTTTTCTATTATCTCCTTTCATGTTTAATTTTTTTTTAATTACTTTGAATTATCAATTTGAATATTCGCTCGCATATTTAATTTACTTTTATTTTTTGCATATTTACTCCTAAAACAAAAACCAACGATTAAATACATAAAAAAATCAAGCAAAATTCCACTTTATTCAACAGTCATGCGCAATGTAATAAACAAAAAAAATATGTTTTTCAGTCTATTACATCTCATAAAAAAATTTGAAAAAAATGTTCAATTAACATCTCTCTTCAAACATCAAAATTACCCTAAATCATGCGACTTGAAAAAAACATTATTATGCAGGATCTGTACAATAGTCACGAGAATTCATTATTCGTCTTTGTTAAGGAGGTTTCTGTATTCCGACAAGCATTGCGGAACATCCATCACGACAAAGCTGTCTGTTCACACGCCAGTATTTTGCAGTCTTGAAAAATTGTCTAAGCTCTCTAACCTTATCTTGAGGGCCATGAATATGAATAATGATCTAGCCAAAATATTACTGCACTTTTGATACCCACAGACACAGCCACAATATTTACCTCAAATTTTCTTTTGTAAAGGCTCTACGACAGTGAGCGATGAGACATCCTAAGAACATTTCGAGAAATCACTGCGTATACGTGATATAAAATAATTAAAATTTAATTAATAGTACCACAAGTGTTACACATATTTCGTGGTAAAGGTGTCTCAGACTGAATTCCTACACAAGATATTATGTATTACTTGTAAGTTAGGGTGAAACCGCATCTTTGGAAACTAACCAATACTTAAAACGACTACTATATAATCATTTTGTAATAGCGAATACAATTTATAAATTTAAACAATATTTAAAGAAATATATTCAAAATAATAATATTATCAGTCATGAAGCTTTCATGGTCACTGGCAATATTTATGTGATGTAAAACGAGATATTTACCATTTTTTTTACATACTTTTATGAGTTCCCGGTATTATTTATATATTTTTCACTGTTACAAACGCCATGGTCTCGGTATAAGTATACTACTAAATATAGGCCTAATATACCATAAGTACCCCATTTTACAATACAATAATTTTAATATATGTATTTATACCTTAACACTGAAGTGGTTGTGTACTGCAAGCTAAGTTTAGCTCGTATTTAAATAACAACTACGAATACTTCGACAAAATTATGAAAATATTTTATTCATCTATAATAAATTTCCGGATAGAGAGAACTAAGCCAAGGTCAAAGGCTCGTATAACATGAAGCATATCATATTCTGCACTCCTATAAAAATATAAGAAGATAAATCAGTAAAAGTTTCGTTAAACTGTTATGAAATGTTATATTAAATGACATGTAAATCATCTAAAAATTTTTTGTTTATTTCGTTTGCTTGAATCTTCTGTATATATGCATAAATAGGCAAAGACAAGAAAGACAGTTTAGTACCTTTTACACCTGTATCAATCGATTTTCTTTTCTTTTTTTTCTTTAGTACCTATTGACGAACATTAGTGACGTCAATAAATAAAAAATATTCCAAATATAAAAAACTAGACTTGCAACAAATATTCGGCTATTATTCAGTATTCGACCTATTTAGCCACTTTATCCTATTCGGCCGAATACCAAATACTTCAGTAATATGCTTTGTTGTAATCAGATAAGGTGTGATTGGGACTCGTCAATTGACGAAATTATATTTTTTCACAATTTCAACTTGCCAAAAGGACCTTCCTAAAATTCGTCGCCAGCTCTCGGAATAATACTCGTGTACCTTAAAGGTATCCTAAATATTGATCTGAGTAATAAATTATCACTACACAAATTTTAGTCCGTTGAATACTTTTTGCACGAAATACACAGAGATAAACAGACAAACAGATATGTAGACAGACATACAAACGAGCAAACAAAAAGTTCAAAACTATGGTTTCGGGGTCTGTAACAATCACAATACATAACAGGCATATTTTAAAAAAATATATTAGTTGTACCGATTTCGATTACTTACTATTTTATTATATGTATAGATTTGATAGGCCCCCGAGAGGTACAAACATTGGCTAAGTTTAATCACTTTGTTATAATTGACTTAATATATGACATTCTTTAAAATCATACTATTGCTTATATCATTTCGATACTTTATATACAATTCATGACAAACAAAATAAGCCAAATTGACTCAAAGTCACCGAATAGTTATCTAAAATAACAAAATTGGGCATTCAAGTTTTATACTATATACTGATGGTAATTAATATGAAATGTATACATACGCTTTAACGATCATTTGTAACTTAATATGGCTGGATCTCAGCAAAATAACTGGAATTAATTACCATAATCCATAACCGATAAAAGAGGGTAAAATAAGTAATGTTATTGTGTAAGAAAACTAGTGAATGCTTGTTTATATACATACGTAGTACTAGCGATTCACCCTCACTTTCCTCGGGTACCTACGCCTTTACAAAAAAAAAACAAATCTATCCCACGGGAACCGTACGATTTTCCGAGATAAAAAGTAACCTATGTGCTATTCCAGACTATAATCTATCTCTGTGCCAAATTTCATCCAGATCCGTTCAGCCGTTCTGGTGTGATTTAGTAACAAACATCCAAACATCTAAATTCTAAACTTTCTCGTTTGTAATATTAGTAAGATATATTTGTACTTGCTATAAAAATAATATAACATAAAAAAACTTATTTTAGTTAAACTTATCTAAGTGTAAATACGATAATATTTATTATTGTAACTTATTCTTTTATTTCATCTATACATATAATAAAATTCTAATTGAGTCGAATCTGTACATTCAATATTTATTGAAAAATCTTATTGAAATAAATATTATCGATACAGAGACCAAATCTATAGTTTTTAGAATTTTTGTCTGTCTGTCTATTACCGCATCACAGAAAAACCACTGAATGCATTTTGATGAAATTTGGTATGGTGATAGCTGGTTATCCGGGTCAACATAAAGGATACTTTTTACCGCGGTAAAATATCTCATTTTTGAGAAAAAATACAAAAACTGCAATGTACGTATACTCGTATATAAAACCAAAGAATTTGGTTTTTGGTCATCTGAACGCGGGCGGAGCCGCGGGCAATGTTAGTACTAAATAAATATTCTTCTAATAAATAGCGACGTCTGATGAATATTAGAGAACACCATTATCCCTAATATCAATCTTTGCTTTTTATCGGAAAGGAAATTATTTTCACAATTAGTATTCAAGGAAGGTTTAGTTTTTTCATGACGAGTTCCAAAATCATTGAACGACCTCTTATGAAATTTTAATGAGATGAAAATATAATCAACTTACAAATATGATATACTAGTGAATTACCCTTGCTTTGCTCGGGTGCGTCCTTGGGTGCATGACAGCACATCCGAATTACCCATGCCAGGGGCCCCTAGGCAATACAATTCTCGGGGCCCTTTCACCATTTTCTAACTTATTTTTATTTAATCATTTATTTTCTAACTTATTAAAATACATTTTTCGTAATTACGCTTTTAGGTACATTTCATAGAAATCTAACTGTTGTATTTATCCTCATGGTAGAATTTTCATCAATTTTTTTAATTAAATTTTCACTCGATGATAATTTTTTTTTTTGCCGTGCGTGGGGCCCCTAGCCGATGCGGAGCCCATAGGCAGTTGCCTAAGCTGCCTTATGGATAATCTGGCCCTGCATGACAGTACCTAAATCATAATCTTACTGTATACTAAATTTCATCCAAAATCCAAACCGTTGAAAAAAATCTGTCTAAACAGATTTAACAAAGATCTAAGTAACAAACCACTTATATGAAGTTAAGATTAAGTCGTAAAAATAATATGTAATTAATGCACATCCTTGCTCGCCTTTTAATATTTCATAGCCCATTACAGGCTCCTTTATTACACACATAAACTTAATTAAATTTTTAGTTCATGAAATTAACATAATTTTGTCTCTAGCGTGCTATTTATTAAAGATCGTTTATTACATATATTATAATTATTTATAATATAAATATTACAACCAGTGATGTGCCGGATCGATAAAAATGTATATCGGAATAATACGGATCATTAGTCCCAACCCAAGATCTGCGAATAAAGATACGGATACGAAGCTTAACTAGATACCTAACATAAATGTTCACATTTCATTATTTTTTTTACCGACGAAAAAAAAGGAGGAGGTTTTGAATTCGACATGTACTTACATACCATAAAGATATAAGGCTTGTTAGTAACTCACTACAATAAATTACCTAATATTCTCCTTGTGCAATAAAAATGTGTCAAATATGTGATTTTAAAGAAATAAATAATAACCTATGCTACCTACAATTCGAATTTCATTCACTTCATGAAATATAATGATAAAAAAAATCGATCAATATCCGCCAAAAAGTGACGCATACGGATACCGACACAGATCTTTTATCTCCCTCGGATATCCGGTGAATCACTAGTTACAACAACAGTACTAGCTGGCAAATTATTAATTAATAAAGACTTAATAAATTAATTACAAAATATATTGTACTAACCTAAGTAAGTTCTTATAAAAATAAAAAATTAAGTTTAAAATAATGGTATGTGATATATTTATTATTATGTAACAATATATATAATGGGATGCTCTATAATCTGATATCATACAAAACTTCTCAACTTTAACGTAAGTCATATTAAGTTACAAAGAGCCGTTAGGACTTGGAGTATGGCTTGCCGTCACAACTAACGAGTATCTATTAAATCTTTAGAAAATAATTTAAAAAAGTATCAGTTAAACACATAAAACTTGTATATTTATTTATTTGTAATAAGTTCGTAAGGCGTCCATATTTGTGTAATAATTTTTTTAAGTTGATTTTTTTATTCCATCCACTTTTTGTAGGTCGCCACTAGATGACACTGCATTTAGTATTTACTTGAATTGATTTACTAACGCGAGCGAAGCCGCGGGTAAAAGCTAATAGAGCATTTTTACGCTGTTAAATGATTTTGGTTTAGTTTTTTGTGTCTTGTCTGCTCCTCCATAGAACTGGACTCCTTTCATCTAATCTTAATTTATCGCTAACAATAAACCAATCGCCTAACAATAAGCCAGCATGCAGATGCACACGCTGTACAATGCTCGGGACGATACATAATGGGAAGACTGGGATATCCAGGGAATAATCAATTTCATGGCGTTTTAATGAACTGATATAATTTAGTTATTTCAGTAAATACTACTACCATAAAATCTCAAATTAGAGTACAATTGTATAAGTAAAAACTTAACGTAAATTATGTTGCCAATTTGACCTTTTAAATAAAAAACCTTAGTAAGTTATTTTCATGGGAATACTTAGCTTGTACGCAATTTAATAAATGAGATGTCATAAAAATTTTAGTTAGCTTTGATATATCACACTACATTTATTGGCACAATTATCTATATACATATAGTAAAATTCTAACTAAGCCGAATCTGTACATTAAATATTTTTTGGAAAAGCTTATTAAAATAGACATTATATTCGATACAGAGGCCGAATCAATAGTTTTTAAAATTTTTGTCTGTGTGTCTGTCTGTCTGTTACCGCAACACTGAAAAACCGCTGGAGGGATTTTGATGAAATTTGGTTTTGAGATAGCTGGTTATCCGGGTCAATATATAGGATACTCTTTACCGCGGGAAAATATCTCATTTCTGAGAAAAAATGCAAAAACTGCAATGTAAGAGTATACCAATATGTAAAACCTAAGAATTTGGTTTTTGTTCATCTGAACGCGGGCGGAGCCAAATAATCATGTTTTTTTAAAATTAAATGTAAATATACTAGTGAAACATTTTTTATCATAAAATTCAAAATTTAGTGCAAGAGCAAAAGTTCTTAATATTTAAAAAAAAGTATTAAATAACAAATTAAGAACGGTTTTCTAAGATATCCATATAAAAAATTGTACATCGGTCACTTCTTCCAAGACACATGATCTGTCTTCGTTAACGACGTCGAGCAAACATTCATCACTTGTCTGTACATTTCGAGAATCTTGTAGCGAAAATGCTGTTTTAAGTTAATTAACCTAATTTTATTGTAGTAAGGTATTTTCTTTGTTTATTTTACGATGTTTCTTGTGTTTCTACCTGCTACTGAAAAGTTGTTTTTGGTGCAAAAATTAATCATCGGACTATAAGCTCAAAAGTTTGCATGTGTATTTTTTTTACTTCTTCGCATTGAAATGGATTCGAATAAAAATTAGTAGATACATAGGTGGGAATAACATGGCGAATGTTAGTGTAATAGGAATTTATTAGAGCAAAGTGATGTTAGTTCGCTGGCATTAAATATTGAGAGTTGAAAGTAAGAAATGTGGTCTATTTTTTAATTGTCATCAATGAAGTGGAATATTTAAAAGCGGAAATTAGAAGTAAAATGTTTTCATCGAACTCAAAGGAGAGGCTCCATTTATTTCGATCACAATAGAATTCCCTTCTCGTTAAAAATAAATTTAAATTAGAAGCATAATAAAACATACATGTAATAAAATTCTAAATGAGTCGAATCTGTACATGAAATAATTTTTGTGATATCTTATTGAAATAGTTATTATTATTATTGATACAGAGACCAAATCTATAGTATATGGAATTTTTGTCTGTCTGTCTGGAACTCATCACGAGAAAACTACTGGCCAGATTTTATTTTTTGATAATAGCTGGTTATCCGGTCAACATATAGGATACTTTTTACTGCGAGAATATATCTCATCTCTGAGAAGTCTATACTAAACTTTAAAAGGTAACTAGGGACGAACTCGAGCGAAGGGAGGGTGAGTCGCTAGTTTTAAATATAAACCATTAAATAGATTGAAATAACAATGTATACCAATTTTTTACTCATCGTTAAGGGTAACGCGATGTTTAGACCGCGATGCTCAATACGGAGTTTATTTATTTTAAACTTAAGTAGTACAACTCTCAGGTCTTGTAGTATACATTTATTTTTGAAAAAATCTTAGAATAAAAAATAATATGAGTGATTTACAAGGAACTGCTGAAAAATTTTAAATCAAAATTATACATACATATAATAATCCCTCAACGACCACGGACACGCCGCCCTTTACAGTTAAAAATAGCTTTCTTAGAAATTTAATTAATTTCTTAGAAATTTACCTGGAGGTATCTTAAACATTGCCCATTAACATTTTGAATAAAAATACTTAGTAACCTTTAAAAATATATTGATAGAAACCAATGTACCTACGTATATATTAAAGCTGTTTGAATCCTTGTGACTCAATTATACATGTGTACATGCTAAATGGATTTGTATAAATCTTGGCATACAAAAAGACACAGATAGACAATAAAATATCTATATTATATAATAGTTTAATTAATTCACAATGCCAAGTTTTGAAGTTATCAAGCGATGGCGTTGCCCAAAATTATTGAAAAAATTGAATTTTAGTAATTTTCACGCGGACGACTCTGTATTCAGGAACTAGTACGGTAATGCTTTCCGCGTGATCCCTAAGCATCACTATTAATCAAACTCGGATACATGAGTATGAGATCGAAACTCAAATTGTACATTTAGTCGATGTGAAACAAATTGAGGTTCATCGATCAAACGTCGGCCTTATAACACCAATATTTAGTATTGCCTTTCCAAGATTTATAGCAGCCCGGGCTACCGGTATCATAGAGATGGTTTAAGGAACTCTACTTTTATTATACAGCTAATTATACTAAGCATTTAAATGATTGATTCATTTAATAAATAAGTTTTTATTATAGTTATTTATGAGTTATGTATCTTCTTTTACATTGGTTTTGAATGTACGGCTCCAGATCGAAGGCACATCAAACTATCTGACTTGCTCTCTCAGCGGTCGAATCGAATTGTTGTTCCACCGGATTTTAGGAGTCAAGGAATAGAGAGTAATATTTTACGCCAACACTTTTGCAATATCTCCTGCGCTCATAGCTATGCAGGAGGACGTTTAGGAATTTTATATATCCCAACGTGGCTAATAAATTTCAAAATTATAAGAATAATTCATTTTCTATTATTGTTGACTAGCGACTTACCCTGGCTTCGCTCGGTTTCATCCCTAGGTACGTTTTAACGGTTAGTATGGAATGGATAGACTATATACTATATATACTTAGATCCAAAATAAAAATTTGTGAACTTCCATGTGATGAGATTTTCCATCTGTTTTTGGGTTTCCCTTATTTTTTTTATACCTAAACCACCCCTGACACATCAACAAAACAAAAAAGAATTACTCAAATCGGTCTAGCCGTTTTTGAGTTTTAGCGAGACTAACAAACGTCAGTTGATTTTATATATATATATATATATATATATATATATATATATATATATATATATATATATATATATATATATTACACAGTAAAAATGGTGTTTTGTTTGTAAACCAGTTGGTTTATGTGTAATATTTTATATCGACCAGCGCAATACTCGTAGTAAGTTTCTTAGCGAGCCATGAAGAGAGCTTGGCTTGGAGTTTCTCAGAAGAATTGGTTTTGGATTAAAGTAATGCGACCGAGTACAAAAGATATCGTCATAGCCCAAAGAATTATTAAGCTGTAGTGTCAGTAGGCTAGTCACACTTTTCACAGAAACAATGAACGTCAGATTTAAGAGTGAAGAATAGGGCTTGGCAAATGTAGCTTAGGTTACCCTACTGGTAAGTAGAGAGTATTAATACACAATGATTATGCGTGGAGATAATTGGAGGGTATGAGAATGACATAGGCTACTTTTTACCGCGAGAGTTTACCTAACTCCCACAGGAAAACACTTTATAATACAATTCAAAAAAATGTTTTTGTTCAGAATTACTTGAAACGATGCTCTTCAATAATATTAAATAAATACGTGTTTTAGCATTTTTCAAAATTCACCCTATATAGGGTAAAATAGAGGATGAAAGTTTGTATGAAATTACCTTTTTTGAGATTTTTTGTAGTTTTAGCGCGAGCAAAGCCGTGGGATCTGCTAGTAATAATATAAACTTAACAACTTTAAACGTCAAGAACATCTGTTGTTAGATTTCAAAAGGACAACTTAATTATACCCAGAAAGTTCACGCTTTAACTCCCGTTAGGACCTTATAGTTAGATGCTTGAATCTTCTAATGTGAAAACTTCATGTATGTAACTTCATTCACTCATTTCAAAGAAATTTAACATACTGTTAAAAATTAGAGTGGAAATTAAACTGATTCTTATGCATTATAAATGTTTTAATGCTTTCATAAACAAGACCCACCTTATTAAATTCTAACAAAATTAGTAATTTATTTGCTTTTTATAACAATTTTGTTATTTGTCAGATTTCCTAGCGTGGAATCTTTTACATGTTCAAAGGCGAATGATCGATTATGGTTATCTGCCGAGCCATCCTCGCATTCCAAACAGTGAACTGAAACCATAATCTCCTATATCGAAGTGACGAAGCAATCATGTTATTGGTTATTGGTAACGTTCCGCTAGTCATCTGGAAAACAATTTCTCTAATAACCATTTATTATAAGAATTATGCTCATTACTGTCATTTAAATTCTTTTTTTAAATTGATACAGAGGCCGAATCTATAGTTTTTAGAATTTTTGTCTGTCTGTCTGTATTTGACCACATTACGAAAAAAACCACTGTACATATTTTTGTGAAATTTGGTATGATGATTGCTGGTTATCCGGGTTAATACATAGAATACATTTTACTGCGGGAAAATATCTCATCTCTGATCTAAACGTTAAAACGTACGAACGGGAGGAACCCGAGCGGAGAGAGGGTGATTCGCTAGTTATTAATATATGTATTTACGTAGAAATAATACCATTTTGGATATGCTGGGGTCACACTATCATATGGTTTACAAGTCAATAAATGTATGTATACACATTTTTAAAACAAAAATAAAATTATATTATCTATGTATTGTATATGGTCATCAAAAACAAACTCCTAATTTGTTGTGTTTTAAGATCAAAAGTTTAAAGGGTCAGCGGTTTTACGAAGAATGGATTGTATCCCGAGGTATCCCGAGAGCTCTGTTATTCAAAGCTTAAAATTATATATTTCAATTCATGATTTCTGACTTCTCCTTTTACATATATTCTTTTAAGGATAATTTAATGATCCTTATATGAATTGATAAAATTATTTTTTACTCACAAGATTTCAAAACGAGTAATTGACCCATTCACATGGTTATTATCTAAGCTCTAATATCTAATATTGGACGAAATCATTATTCATATACGATGCGTGGACTATAGCTTGAAGACCTTCGCCTTAAAGGGATGCCTATGCCTATCAATGTGACGTTAACATGGGATGAATACAATATAATGTATCCACTATCTCTTAACTACTTGGAGTCTTCTGCGCACTCCCTAAAACTTTGAAGCCCATAATGTAAGTATAGTACTCAGTAACACAATTCCTCAGTCCTCTGCTAGTAACATAGGTAAGTTAAGTTACCGTCAAAAAATAATTCTTAGACTGTAATGTAACAGCATAAAGCATATCTATCGCCATAATAAATAGAATTGGGAGTTCCCACCCTACTTATATATTTAATAATATTTTTCATTATTATAATTACGACACGTTCGACTTTAACTATAATGCTAACACGAGGTATTGTCAGTTTATTAATGAAACACGTTTTTTGTATAGGAATTGTATGTAATAATAAAAATACGTAGAGTATCAATGAAAGTGATACCCGTTGCGCACAATAGAAACACGTAGAGAAGTAATAAAACCGATATTTTGAGAAGGATCCTGTCAATCCATTTTTAATATTTGGTTTAGTTTAATAAAAGTATAACCTTTTTATATCGAAAGATTTATTTTATTATGATTGATAAATTATGCTGTTATATTAAATATATATTGTAATATAATATAGTTATAAAACTAGGTGCAGTAAGCATAAATACTTTTTAACTCAACGTAGGAACAGTATATTCATATTAATTTTAACTTTTAGCGAACCTTCGAACCGATTTGAGTACCTCGTTTTTGAGTTAGATCAAAAACATGGCAAAATATGTATATAATAAGGCTACAAGTACTTATGCATAATATCTGAATTGGTATTATTATTTGACTTAGATTTGGCTTTCATATTAAAAAATTAAAAATATTATCCTAAAAGCTATCTTTAATATATAAATAATTGTTCTTTAGCAGTCATAACGAACAAATATTTTTAAAGTATAAAAACTCATTGCAGAGCCGACAGTAATTTTAATTAAGGCGCAGCTTCGGATTTCTGCATAATTTATATTTGTGGTACAAAAGTTGTTGTTCAACAACTCACATAAATATTTGTTTTAATTTTTTAGTTTAATCTACTGAAAAACTAACTAAAGGTCATATCTAAACTAACTAAAGGTCATATTGAGCAACAACTTTTATTCTATATTTCATATAATATAAGTCAAAAATATGCTAATGTCAATTTGATGTTAGTCCCAAAACTGTTCAATCTTTTCCCAGTTTCTTTATCTTTAATTAATAAATTAAAAAAAAGTTCTAAGTTAACTTAACAATCCCCATAGATTATAATCTATACATATAATAAAATTGTAACAAAGTCGAATCTGTACATTAAATATTTTTTAGAAAATCTAATTGAAATAGACATTATTATCGATACAGAGTCCGAATCTATAGCTTTTAGAATTTTTGTCTGTCTGTCTGTTACCGCATCACGAGAAAACCACTGGACAGATTTTGATGGAATTTGGTATGATGATAGCTGGTTATCCGGGTCAACATATAGGATACTTTTTACCTCGGGAAAATATCTCATTTCTGAGAAAAAATACAAAAACTTCATTGTAAGAGTATAACTAATATGTAAACCCTAAAAATTTGGTTTTTGGTCATCTGAACGCGGGCGGAGCCGCGGGCAATGCTAGCGATAGAATATAACGATTTTTAAAATAAATATAGTAATGAGTCCGCCAGCCCGCACTTAGCAAGCGTGGTGGACTATAACCAGATCCTCCTCGTATCGAAGGGATGTCCGTGTCCAGCCGTGGGACATATTTACAAATATGTATTATATTAATAGTTTAATGCATTATATTAATAAAGAGAAAGACCTTACTAGTTTAAATGATAAACGATGAAAAGCGGATGTAATTGGAAGTTTTAATCCTTTAGGCCTTAAAGTTTAACGTTTGTGAAAGTTATATTTAAAAATAAAACAAACAACACTTAAACAGTTGAGAGTTCTAGTTCCATCGGTCGCATGGTCGTACTGATCCTGAAATGGGATTAAATAGAATGAACGAGATTGCAAATTGACCAAACACTGAAGCAAAATATACATATATGTACATACATTGTAGACACTACCCATGAAATTGGATTTTATGAAATTAACTTCGTTTAATAAAAATCATTACTGCATTACAATGAAATAGTCAAATAAGTGTTAATTTAATTAATTTTAAATAATATATACAGAAGCCATCTATAATAATGAGACACAAATTGCTTTTACGGTTTTAAATGTAAATTATCCGATTTTTTTAATTTTATATTAATATATATTAACGATACTATGATCGTTTGTCTAGTCTATTTGAATGCTAAAATTTTTATACTGATTTAAAAAACCAATAACATATGCTCTCACAGTTTGTACTTATAATTTATACTTACTTTATAACTTCAGTACTTATAAGATAAGAAAGATGTCTTCACAATATTAACAATTATTTTCTATACAGTCTTAACATTCAAGTTGAAGAAAAATATAATCATCAATCAATGAGAAAAGTTGCCTAATAAGTCTGTATATTGAAGTGGCTACTATTTGAAGAATCATCCAAGCCGTAAACTTTATAAAGAGCTTAAAGGAAATTGGCACACAAGAATTAAATTATATAAAAGATTTTTACCATAGCGCGTTATAATGCTTAAAAAAGAAGATCTTAAATTAAATATCCTTTGTAATGTACTAGATTTTGCCCACGGGCCACGGCTTCGGTGCCGTGCGGGGTGGAGTCCTAGGGTATCCTATGTCCGATCTCGAGATAATCCTTGCCAAATTTTATCGAAATGTGTTCAGTGGTTTAAGGATGGAAAGATAATAGATAGAGTTACATAATTGGCTATTTATATTTAGGTAAAGTTAAAAAATATCAGAACACTCAATATTATAAGCGGTTAATGACAAGATAGATATGTTACTCCAAAACTAATTTTATTTTGTAACTAGCGACCATCCTTCTCTTTGCCTCGGACCTAATGCATCCTGGAGACACCCGTTTCCCTCCCTTAATATAAATTAGTAGAGTACATGTAACATCACACAACGTTCCTATGTAATTAAGTTCCTGATAAGAAAGGGGCAAGAAATAGATCATTGTATACAAATGATCACTACATTATAAGGGTACTTTAAGAAAATCCGTATGTATTGTCTCAATATTAGCTTAATCATTCTACATTTTATTATTAGAATACAAACAATATAACTGCGATCTTTTTTATAAAAGAAATAAACTAGTAGAATATATAAAAAAGGTACCTTCCAGTACCTAAAGAACTTTTTAAGAAAGGAAATTCATTTTTATTTTGTTTAGAATATCATTCTTATAATCTATACTAATATTATAAAGAGATAAAGTTTGTGAGTTTGTGACGATGTAGGTGGTAATCTCTGGATCTACTGAACCGATTTAGATGAAATTTGATAAGAAGATAGTTTGAGACCCTGAGAAGGACATAGGATACTATTTATCCTGTAAATCATACCTTAAAGAGATGAAAATGGGGATGATAGTTTGTATGGGATGGATTGAAGCGAGGGTGAGGGTGCCGCCTACAACACGAACGCTGTTACACGTTTTAATAACTAAAGTTTTGTGATAACATTTTTTTTAAATAAATAGTGTTTCATTAAGCGTTAGTATTTACTGTTATTAGGTAGTGGCTTAAAACAAAATCACAGAACGCATTTTAATTATTTTTTTTAAAACGAAATAATCCAAAGGCTTTCCAGCATCAAAATGTTTGTCCCGAACGTATGTAAA
Source organism: Brenthis ino (assembly GCA_921882275.1). Classification (NCBI taxonomy): domain Eukaryota; kingdom Metazoa; phylum Arthropoda; class Insecta; order Lepidoptera; family Nymphalidae; genus Brenthis; species Brenthis ino. The sequence continues at coordinate 21,710,984 of OV170225.1, read as the reverse complement.
CGTAAAACGATCGTACTATTATGATCGTAATTGCCATAAGCCATTTAAAATTTTGACAATGTATGAAAAAAATTACCGCCGAAATTATAACTTCAGCGAAGAATTAAAAGCCTAAATCAATTTACCTTAACGAGTTTGGGAACATTTTAACTAAATTATGCTAATTAGTCGCCTATATGAAAATTAATGTGATATCTACGCCATTTTCTTATAAAATGTGATTTACTTGTCTACATATATATTGGTGAATATGGTGAAATAGCATTAAGATGACTTTTGCTTTATATCCTACCTGGCCTTAACGTATTATTAAAAAGATCTTATCCTATATATACATATGTAGGTATATTGTAAAATCTCTCTCAGCCCCTTCCATGTTTTTCTTGTTTAAGGGTTTATTTATATTCCACATGCAAAAAACCTTTAAATTGTTACCGAATTGGAAGCAAAATAAGCTTAGCCATATTACTTAGTTGTAGTTTTTAAAACATGTATAGTAAAATCTATACGCTATACGTATCGTAACAGTCATTGTTTTTAAAAAATATTTCATGTACCTACAGATTTCGCTATTACTATTTTGTTATATGTATAGATTAATTAATAAATTCTTCAGAACTATCAAGCCTATAAAAATATTTGAAAATCTGGTAGTGTTAAGATTTCCTTTTTTATCACATTTAATTTTTATTATATTATTCATTTTTATTTTAAAATTACTTATGTCATTTAATTGATACCAGTAGTATTTAATTAAAATCATTATTTGAGAGAAAAAACGTAATTTTCCTGTAATTTGTTAAAAGCCTAATGGTAATATTTGCTGATACGAACTGACGTGAACATTTCAGCTGTTCTGTTGAATAAATGCTCGTATCGATAATGTCATTTCGGGGCTTAGGCAATGTCAGTTAGTCTGTCAGCCCCGGACGGCTCCTATCTATAGATAGCTATTTCTAAATAGTTAAAACAATGTTTATATACGTAATTTAGATTATGATATCATTTATCATATATAAACTTAAATATACTATAGTTTTATAAATAACTATATGTCACTATAACTGTAAAAAAATGCAATTTTTGCATTGCATGTATTTATAAATTATAGGTTATAACATGATGGGATGACGACTGCATATGAGATATCACGTGTAGCAGCACTTGGGAAGCGGTCCATCTCGGTGAACATCGGTTGTAAATACACCATGCGGGTTCCTAATGGTACTTTTCGCAAAGCAAAGTGGTGAATATCGCCGTGGTTGAGTTAAGCAAGTGATCCTGCGACGCCCCATGGTGGGTGAAAAGAAGAGTGCGCCAAACTATTACATAATACTGAATACTCATGTTTATAAAATATCTGAGAAAATATTTTTTATGAAATGTATTTAAATTTAAAAAATGTTTACGCGGGTGAAGCTAATTTTTGCGACTATAATAATCTTAACATCTATATTTGATTGATGCAACTTAATTACAGGAATAGCGGAGAACCACGCATGTCTTGTTTGTAACCTCAGAAGTGATTCGTAATTTAATTATACGTCGTTTTGGTTTAAAGTAGGGCCACTTTTTATGTGGATTTTCTAACTTATTATTTATTCGTAGATACGGGTATGTTCTGTAATTAAGTCGGTACAAATACCTACTCAAACATCAATCATGCAAATGTACTCAACGCACACCTGTTCTCCAATGTAATATCGGTATTTATTTATATGTGTATATTTCAATGCTTATTATACTTTCCCAATAAATTCCTTTAAATCTCTTTATTGTAAGATATAATATCTTTTTATTTTTTAAAACCGCTCTTCAATATTTTTACTTACGTAATATATAAATAGATTTAGATTTCCCAACATTAATTTATCTAATACTAGCGACTCACCCTCGCTTTGCTCGGGGTCGTCCCTAGCTTGATTCCCCATACAAAACTTTCATCCCCATTTTCACCCATTTAAGGGCTGAATTCCGAGGTAAAAACTATCCAATGTTCTCCCCAGGGTCTCCAACCGGCTTCTTACCAAATTTCGTCTAAATCGGTAGAGAATTTTCGAAGCCTATTCAGTACAAGCAAACAAAAAAATCAAATCTTTCTTCTTTATAATATAAGTACAGATATAGATTCACCATAACTTCGGTTTAAATATGCTCTTACCTCTAGTCAGATTTAAGCATAGAATAAGGAGGTTGCCCCAATTTTAAAATCTTGCAACTATAACTTTTTATATTCAATGAAAAAAAAGAAATAGTAATTATTTATAATTCATTCATTATAATTATGGAAAAAACATTAAACCACTATTTATTATTACATAAACTGCCTCGGTGGTGTAGTGGCTAGCATGTACGGCTGCACACTCGGAGGTCCTGGGTTCGAGTCCCGGGTCGGGCCAAGTTTAGTTATTGAGTCTTTCTGTATAGTAAGTGTCAGTAACAGCCCGGAGTTGGGAAATTGGCGGTGTTTCACCCCCGTGCCTCGGAGAGCACGTAAAGCCGTCGGTCCTGCGGCTTAACTCTCACTGGTCGTGTCGAGCAATCGTCCCACCGGAGTATGAGAGTGACAGGAGTAGAGAATGCACTTGTGTCTGCGCGTACACTTGTGCACTATAATATCTCCTGCGCAGTTGGCTAGTCTCAATGAGATTGGCCGCCGTGGCCGGAATCGGCTAGGAGAACATCATCATTATTACTGATGATTATTATTATCTATACATATAATAAAATTGTAATCATGCCGAATGTGTACAGTAAATATTTTTTAGAAAAACTTATTGAGTATAGTATATATATAGTCATTATTATCGATACAGAGGCCGAATCTATAGTTTTTAGAATTTTTGTCTGCCTGTCTGTCACCGCACCACGGAAAAACTACTGGAGGGATTTTGATGAAATTTGATATGATGATAGCTAGTTATCCGGATACTTTTTACTGCAGGAAAACATCTCTCTGAGAAATCTATACTAAACGTTAATACTAAACTACATATAAATGATACGTCTGCGTATAATAGGAATAATTTAATAAAGTAATTTAAAAATAATTATTTATAAATAATCCTTACGAGTGAAAGATTATTTGCAATATTGGAAACTTTCTGTTTCATAAAGCCCGTGTTTCTATTAATAGAGGTGCTATGTGAAAGCACCTGAAGCATCGTACCAACACAGCAATTCATTTTAAAATACATCGTTCGTGAGATAACGCCGTGGTTCGTTCAATGCGATGCAATTTTTACGAAAATTTTAAGCGTTTCTCCAATTACTTCCATGTTATGTTTTAAGATCTTTAGTATATATTTATAATAAATATTTGATATCCAAGCATAATCAATCGCTGTTATATAGCCATGTTGTTTTACTGCATTATAATGGAATTAAATATTAAGGCAAGATAATATTAATGAGTGGAAATAGAAGAAACTACGTTTTACGGGAATTATCATAGAATTTTGAATAGAATGGAATAGAATATACTTTATTGTACACCACAAAGAATTATACAAAAACAGATGATGCACAGGAGGCGGCATTATCACTATAAGCGGTCTCTTCCAGGCAACCTTAGGTCGTAGGAGAAATTATTATATATTCTTTATTGCACTAAACAAGTAATAATAGTACATTATTTATATAAATATACTATTATTGGTATTCATATTAAAAATACATAGAAAATGACTGATGAATGAGTTAGAAAATACTTTTTCATATTGATTTTAAACGCATCATTACAAGGGCTTTCTTGTAGGACTTTGGGAAGTCTGTTCCATAGCACTGCAGCGTGTACCGAGAATGAATTTTAGAAAAACTTGCTTCTTGGTATGACCACAGATGAAGTGTATGGCGAGATTTTGAAGACGCTTTAGTTTATTCAGTAGCTCCTCCGTCACGTCCAAATAGCATACATCGGCGTAGTCAAGTATGGGTAGTAGAAGAGACTGCGCAAGCATAATTGTGGTTTTGAAGAGAAGAAAGTATTGGAGAGGAGAGAGAATTATATGTAATGGTAGGCGGTGTACTTACTACGCACAAATGCATATCATAAATACATACCTATATAGATACATGGATAAATGAATACATACATATTTTACTATGAATCGTTACCGTTTACAATTTGTCCGCGTTCTCAAGGGATATTTCCAATTTGTACTCGGACGTGCTCGCATTTGTTTTTTTATGCTATGATTATTAAAACAAAGCACTGACTTGGAATAAACATCTCAAAGAAAAATAATGCAATAGAAAATCTTCGTTAATTTGCAGGCGAGAGATACGCGTTTCTCATCTAAATTCACCAATTATCGAAAAAATAGACGTTTTAATTGGGTGCTATTTCGAAAGGATATCCATATTCAAACTCAGAACCATGATTCAAATTGGTAAAATTGAAACGCTTTTGATGTTTCAATTGAGTAATACCGTTTGCGGAAAGGTCTTTAAGCGCGGAATTAAACTCGTTAGCATCTAAAAGCAATTTTTTTAGGTAAAACGAGTTTGATAACTCATAAGATATACCTAATGGTTTATTTTAAAATCTTAAATTTAAAATAAAATTGAAATGATTCTAAATAGCTACCCTCTATTGAGCTGATTTCTCTCAGTGCAGGTTTAAGGGTCAAAGGTATCCGAATGGTTGAGTCTGAGTTGAGAGATATATAGCTACTAGCATTGCCCGCGGCTCCGCCCGCGTTAATATGACCAAAACCAAATTCTTAGGTTTTACATATAAGTATACTCGTATTAGTATATTAGTTGACCCGGATAACCAGCTATTACCATACCAAACTTCTTCAAAATCTCTCCAGTGATTTTTCTGTGATGCGGTCACAGACAGACAGACACACAAAAATTCTTAGAACTATAGGTTCGGCCTCTGTTAGCGATAATAATGTGTATTTCAATAAAATTGTCCAAAAAATATTTAAAGCACAGATACAGTTTCATTAAATTTTAATGTATCTATAGATGTAATTAATTTATAAAGCCAAAAAGATTGTTTTTTGATAATTTAAACACGGGCGGGGCCGCGCGTAATTTAGTAGTAATTCTAATAAAATCATAGAAAGGTCGAATTTGTACATTCAATTTTTTGGAATTTAAACTACGTATTTTAAAGACACATGGCGACATCTATTGACAAATATCTAAATAATACAAAAATTAATTTCATTAAAATATTTTTTTTAATGAATAAAATAGTGTTATTGATATACTTTTTCAAGATTAGTTATTTTTAATAGTTTTTGACATATTTAGTAAGTTAACTTGCTAGGATCTATATAGTATCATCGTTTTTTATTCTAACCAGTTTTTGTATTTTTTCTTAGAAATGAGATATTTTTCTGCGCTAAAAAGTATCCTATATGTTGACCCGGATAATCAGCTATGATCATACCAAATTTCATCAAAATCCGTCCTGTAGTTTTTCTGTGATGCGGTAACAGACAGACAGACGGACAGACAGACAAAAATTCTAAAAACTATAGATTCGGCCTCTGTATCGATAATAATGTCTATTTCAATAAGATTTTCTAAAAAAAAATAATGTACAGATTTGACTTAGTTAGAATTTTATTATATGTATAGATATATCTATGGTCTATAGGAGTTAGAGACTTAGAGAATTATAGGTGAATATTTTTATTTATATATTTCTAAATATACTCGAATTAATATTCGATTATAGTAATATTAATAATGATATATCGTTTCCTATTTTAGACTTCAAAGATATCTTCGTATCTCGCATATTGACTCATTAAAAGTTCATTCCTTCAAAAGTGTTTCAGCTTCAAGTTCACGGGTCATAACATTCTTGAGTACGAGTAAGAAATGAATTCACAGTGAAGTTATTAAACGAGCCGTTGGCAATTTAAGTGCCTCTACGGAAGGAATTTAATTTTCTCAAAGACAAGAGAAAAGTGCTTATCGTTAAAAAAATTCGGCAGATTGAAACCCTTAGCGCGTTACATTTTATTTTAAATACTTTGTAAAAACAATGGATAGTTATTTAATATTAAAATAACTTTGATGATATTTAAAATGTCACTTTATTTTCTTATTAAACTTTATGAGCTGTTGGTGTTTTTCGTGTTTGTGTGAACAGAATCCCAGAAAATGTTCTAAAGGCTTCTATCGCCAAATTCAAGAAAATTATTAAAGAACGTTTGTGTGTTAAAGGCTATTTACAATAAATAATTTTATAGAAGATGGCACGCACACCTTGGGAATGAAATGATCGCCTCCAGGCAGGCAACTTGATAGAAATATTGTAAATTATAATTTTACTTTAGAAAAAGATAACAAATCAATATTAGTCCCGCTGAGTTTCTTTCGCCAGTTCTTCTCAGGTCTGTGGCTTCTTCTTTCCGAACTGGTAGTAGACTCATGACGTTCAGTAAAAAATTGTAATAATTTAATGATGAATAAAATATTTTCATTTTGATTTTTTGATTTTGTGTTGCTACAAAAAAATACGGTTGTTATTCACATAAAACATCACAAAGTAATGTGCGCTATACATTTACCCACAAAAACCCACAACGCATTAAAATTGATAAAACTTTTATTATTCATCACATTCCAAAATAGGGTGAACATATAAAATCTTCTGTAGTAGTTAATTTTGGGCAATGAACCAGTTGGCTATTAACAGTAGGTACTTTTCCTCGTTTCCATTTTAAAAAGAGATGAATTCACCATCTAATATCATATGACTTGAAGTATCATGATTATATTTTGAGACTAAATATCTCTGTAAGTACCTATTAATATTTTTAAAATAATATCTATTAGTCCCTAGTGAAAATTTAGATTTGTATATATATTTTTAATGCCAAATCATAAAAAAAAATGTCTAAAAAATAGTAAATATTTTGTTTGAGTACCACCCTTATCACTTAGTGGTATGAAAAATAGTTTACGTCGAGGCAACTGCCTCGGAGGTGTAGTGGCTAGCATGTACGGCTGCACACCCGGAGGTCCTGGGTTCGAGTCCCGGGTCGGGCCAAGTTTAGTTATTGAGTGTTTCTGTATATTAAGCCTCAGTGACAGCCCGGAGTTGGGAAGTTGGAGGTGTTTCACCCCCGTGCCTCGGAGAGCACGTAAAGCCGTCGGTCCTGCGCCTTAACTCTCACTGGTCGTGTCGAGTGGTCGTATGTATGAGTATGAGACCAGAGTATGAGAGTGACAGGAATAGAGAGTCCACTTGTGTCTGCGCGTACACTTGTGCACTATAATATCTCCTGCGCAGTTGGCTAGTCTCAATGAGATTGGCCGCCGTGGCCGGAATCGGTCAGGAGAACATCATCATCAGTTTACGTTCTATTCTCAGACCTACTGAATATACCCACAAAATTTCATAAGAATCGGTCAAACCGTTTCGGAGGAGCTTTTTTACAAACACTGTGACACGAGAATTTTATATATTAGATGATTATATTATGCAACGTCAAGACAGGAAAAGTACTTACCTATTTTTTGTGTATATTTTACGCAATATCTTCGACTATTTTATCTCCGCGTGGAATAATAGCTTTAAAAGTGATTTTAAATTCAGTATAACGTTTAAGGTAAAAAGTAACAATAATCAGTTATTATCACCATGCGTACTATTAATTAGACTTTATTCTAACGACTTGAGATGTTATTTCCAAATATACTTACATAAATTGTAATTGGCAATTTTATCAAAACTGAGGAAACGTTAGAAAATTAGCGTATAAGTAAAATTGTTTGAATGGATTTATTAAATTATAGTTTATGTGTAAGTAAGTCAGTGAGACTGTTTTTTTAACTGTTCTCGCTGTTGCTACTCAACGAATTAGAACCAAATACAGACTTTATCTATCGACATATCTACCGTGATATTAGAGTTGAGGGAAATAGTAGTAGGTCATTTTAAATGAAAGCCAGTTTTAAAATCTACTTAAATTATAACAATACTTTACGTAAAAGTACCTATAACAAATTCGCTATTATTCTAAAATATACCTATGGTCTTGAGCTTAAAACAGCGTCTTATACTTAAGAAAATTGATTTTTTGATCTAGCATATTGCTTTCGAGACTAAGTATAATAATAACAAGATAGTACCAGAAAAACCATTTACTTGAAGCTTGTTAAAAATTTTCATTACAGCAGGATTTTATCTTAAAATGAGTTCGTGTTAATTTTATGGTATAAACGTAAAACGTTATTTTAGTAGCAGTACTAAGTATATATCTACTACTAGCGAATCGCGCTCGCTTCGCTCGGGTTCGTCCCTGGCTTGATTCACCATACAAACTTTCATCCTCATTTTTACCCCCTTAAAAGTTTAATTTCGGGATAAAAAGTATCCTATGTTCTTTCCAGCGTCTCAAACTATCTTCTTACCAAATTTTATCTAAATAGGTTTAGTAGATCCAGAAAGATTCCTCCCTACAACGTCATAAACTTACAAACTTTACGTCCCTAGGTACGTTTTAACGGTTAGTATGGGATACAAATCTTTGAATTTTTCGGCTTTTCTGTACTATAATATGCATTTATTATACATATAAGCCTTCCTCTTGAATCTGTTGCTGAAATTGCATTAAAATCCGTTGAGTAGTTCAAAAGATCTAAGCGAACTGACAGAGGAAGCGACTTCATTTTAAACTTTGTAAAGAGGATTTTTTTTAATATTGAACACTTATACATTTACGTTAGTGTACTTTGAACCTAAAAGACTTTGAGAATCGGTTAAAACTTCATGTCAAATAGATAGTTTTTAATTGACTTCGAAGAGTTTATTTAAACTTATTTTTCTTTATTCCTGATGAGGCCATCATACTAGGTATGTTCCTTACTCAATATGAATTTATCTTTTTAGTTAACGCAGTCGGCTATTTTAATTGTATACTTAATGAAATTTGATTGAATTTGAAAATCATTGGACGTTTTCACAGTACTTAAAAAAATATGCTGATTAATGATTATATGTACTTATAAGTACTTCTTCATTTCAAGAAAATGCAATGATGACTTCATAATTTTTTATCCATCGTAGTATAATTTTTTTCAGTAATTCCTTCAAGTTACGCTATATTAATTCAAAGTAGAACCTCTTTAACATAAAATGGGCTTCAGCTTGGGAGTCTTGTTGAATGTTCCTAATGGCTATTTTTGTACATAGAATAATTTAACATTATTCAACTCAAAGTATGGATTTACATTTGAAAAAAATCAGATTTGTTCTTTGTAAATAGCAGTAGAAGTACTCGCAGCTAAATCCTCTATTTTACGGTTTTCTCAAGAGACAAAAGAACAACTTTAACAAGCTTTATGAATGTCGTTACCAATTAAACTCAAGTGGCATGTGAAAAAAGTATCTATATTGTTATAAAGGAACATATTTTAAGACGTCACTTATAACATTTTGTGAATTTTTCGTATGACAATTATTCATCATCATTCATCTAAAAAAATAATATAAATAAATCTATTTTGAATATGATCAATGAGGCTGAAAACAAGGAAGAAGCCGAAAATAAAAATTTGAATGTGAGACCTTCGCCATCTTCTCCAATTTATAAAAGGAGGAAATCTGTGCGATTATCAACAGGCACTTTCAGGCTTTTACGATTTGATAGTTTCCTGCCGACATGGACCGAGGTCTCTAAAATTAATTATTTATCTTCACTTTCTTTGGAAGATTTGCCTGAAGGTATCTTTTTCATAATCATTTAGTTTGTTCTATTAATGTGAATTCATTACAATTTAATTAAGACTTAAAAGTCCCATGGCGTCGCCATTTAACGATGAGTTTCGATAAATTGATTCATAATTAAAAAATCGATATATCGCTCAGTTTTAGGTATATTTGTACACTAGTACAAATTATGTACTAACATACATTATGTACTAACATAACTTGCTCTATTGACAATAATTACGGTTGGCGTTCACAATATGGGATACTTCCAATTTATGTAGCTATCTACTGTTCAATTATAAATATCTTGAGAAATCCTATCATCTAAGTAGAATGACCATAATAACCTAACTTTAAAAAGTATGTTTTTTGTAAAGCTAATTAGGATTATTTCGATCTTGATATCTACATATATGATTTACGATAATTTTGAAGATAAATAAAATCTAATATGAGGCAAAAAAACAATAAAAAATATTTTTAGCCCCTCTGATATTCTTTCGCCAATTCTTCTCAGGACAGAGAGCTTTTATTTCCGACTTGTGGTAAACTCTAGAAAGAAACTCGATCAGTCCCTATAGTATAATAAATAAATATAATTTGGCATATAATATTAAATTCTTCCTATTAATATAGTTTGTATGACTTTATAATAATTGTTTTTCTACTTTTTTTATAATTTGAATGTTAAATTTTTAACATTTTTCGTAAATACCCTTAACAAACGAGATTTGCTAATATTTTTCCTTCAATAAATTTCTTTCGTATATTAACGTTACATAATATGTATATACTTTTAAGAACAACACTTTCGAAGCATAAGCCTTTTGCCAAGATTTGTAAGTTTCACAAATGATAACAATATGATGGAAAATAAGCATAAAGATAGTATCGTATCAAAGCAGGTAAGTGGTAAAATCGTTTCTTTTATAGTTTACATTATGGTTTATAAAGCACCTACAAAAAGGTATTAGCTATGGGAGATAAAATGGATAAACAAACATTGTTCTGAAATCCTTTTTAATATTTATGTACATGCATGGGCGTTATAACGTGTATTGGTAAAATATATTGATCACGGCAACATTTTTAGCTAATAATGCTAAATACAATCAATACCTATATAAAAGAATATTTTTTTAAATATTATAAGCCTGTGTGTATGTGCTTTTTTTTTATTTATAAATAATAATAATAAACGTTGAAACAGAATCTTCTAAACAAAGCAATTTTAAGGCATTATACTTTACTTTCTTTAAGTACCCAGGAGCAAAACCTTTCTCAACTGGGATTACGCCTCTTGTTAATGTTGCCCATTAATATAAGACACGTGACCTTTGTTTAGACATTTATTTTCATGTCATATGGCTGGTTGTCGTAAAATAACGGGATCATAAACTTACTTCAATAAATGTAATCTAGAAATATTTCTCTTTGAAAATTCTGACTAGCTCAAAAGACATAATAGGGGAACCCAGGAGGGGATTTTGTGCGTTAACTCTAGCGCGTCAGAACATCATATGGGAGAAAGCTTGCACCCTGTAATGTACCTCTACCATATATGAATTCTTAATATAGGGGGGGTACGTTGAGGGCAGCCCGTCAGATTAGTAAAAAAAAATCGATCCTCAGAAAAAATTGAGCCCATCAGATTAAGACAAGGTAAGTTAAGTCACTTCGAAATACTGGATCGCGATTGATTTTTTTTAATTTTTTCATGGGGTGATGTAGCTAAAACCATCAATAAAGGATAAAGCGTACAGAGGTTGAGAACTGTGTATTTCTCACTTTCCTACGTACTCTTTCTCTGTCTCTCACTCTCTCGCACCGTCAGCCGCCATGCTGCCATCTCAGCTGATCACAATAACGTGTTCGTTTTTAAAGATGGGTTAGTACCATAGATATAATAATACAAGTATTATATCTATGGTTAGTACCGTCTGGCAATATTATAATATTGTAACTAATACTTCAAAATAACAATATCCTTCCATATAATTGTCAGATTATCGTTTAGGACGACTATCATTTGAACCGTCTGTATAAAAATCTGAAGCGCTCGAATATTTCAAGATCATTTTTTTTACATTTTCTAAAATCGCTCATGACTTTTGGTCACGTCCAGATCCTCAGTCATTAGAATAAGACACTTTTTTGAGTTCACTATATGATTCGGCATTAAAAAATACGTACAAATTACAAACCTAAGTTTTCCCTAGGGACGAACCCGAGCCCAGCGAGGGTGAGTCGCTAGTACTATACATTATTTAATACATAATAATATTTATGTGTAAAATATACGTAAATATGTATAAAAAATCTTTGAAGTATTTCTATGTTTCAGTTTTCCGCAAATGTAACACATCTGTTAAACGAAGAACAATTATGGGGTTGTTTTTACAACTTTCCGGAACTGTATGATGATGTTTATTCGCCAGTCGTTCGTATAAGAAATATTGAGGATGTTCCGGAGATTAAGGAGGGGGTTCTTACACGAGACATGGTCACTGCCTGTTTGAGCTATTTGAAACGAACACCAATTTTGGGAGACTACGTGTACATAAAGTTAAATCTGTCGTCTAAAGTAAGAAAATTTGTTAAAGTATAAACAATATATAAACATTAGTTTCACATTAAATTATTTGAAAAACTTTTAACTAATGTTATATTTTATTTCAGTACCTAATTGATATTCAAGTACTGCAACATTACAAATATTTAGTATATCTTGATCTTTCATCAAATTTATTAACCGATCTGAAGGTACTCTCCAAGCTCTTATATTTGCAATATTTATCCGTGGATTCTAATAGATTAAGAGCTGTTTTAGATTATGAAACACGTAAGCCTTTTAATATATTAAATACTTTTAAATTATATTTTTTTTATATTTGACACAATAATTATTTTTAACTTAACAGATATAAAGCAGCTCTAAAAATCCGTCATTAACTGTATATTTTACCTGAATTGTTTACGGGAACACCTACATACCTACCCTAAAGTATAACCTGTAACCGTAAGTGAAAATCGGTTCTCAATCGGCGGAGATGCCATGGCATATAACATACTCTCAGTTCCTCTTTTTTAAAGTCGAGCTGTGTATGAATTAAGAGTGAATACACATAGCGTTCTGCAGTTTAATAGAAAGATCTTTTGAAGAGAAATAAATCATACTATTTATAAAAATACATTGTTTTCATATAATTTTATTAGTTTACGCGGTGTACGCCAATAACATTCCCAGTCGGTTTGTTTTTTTTTCGAAGTCTTCAACAATCATCGTCATATTTCAGCCAATTTACACAAAACCTTAATAAATTATACACCTACACCTTCCTAATGAATCACTCCATCTATTGGTGAAAACCATATGAAAATCCGTTCATTATTTTTTGAGCTTATCGCGCTCAGACAGACAGACAAACAGACGCAGCGGAGAACTTTATTTTATAATATATAATATGTATAGATGATTACTAGAATCAGCCCTTAAACAGATCATCAAAATTCACTTCAATTTGTCATTTTACAGCGCAGTGGTATTTAACAGAAGTTCATTACAAATACAATGCTGTAATGAGCATTCGAGACATAAGCGATTTTTGGTCAATCACGGTATTGGATTTATCACATAACAATATAAAAAAGATAAGCGGTTTACAAAATTTAAGGTAGAAAATATTTTCTTTAATTATTTCATTTATCAATCACCTATAGAGCATAAGGAATGCTAGAGCTAACGAAATATTAACATATTTTTATTTTATTTTTATTTGAAAAACACTCATAAATAAAATTCCTGTGACATACGGACAGACGGATATATGAAATTATAAGGGTTCTGTTTTAGCCTTTTGGCTACGGAACCCTAAAAGTACAAATACAAATGATTCACAAAATATTTAACCTAAATTAGACAATAAATAATAAACCAAGGAGTTTAAGAAAAGTAAAAAGTGTCTAATGATATTTTTGTAGCCTTTAGAAGTTAAATGCACAATATCAGGCCGTTGAGTCCTAAAACAAAAAAAAAATATTTTATAGAATAATTGTCGTTATTTCAAAACACGTAATTCTTTAATATTATTTCACATTTGCCTTTCCTTATAGATATTTGCGGAAACTCGATCTTTCTTTTAATCATATTCAGCGCCTGGCCAGCCTTAATCATATGCGTCTCTTGTGGTTAAACGTATCTTATAACAACATATCCAGCTATGAGTTTGGGCCAGATGTCGGACTGTGGACGCTATTGCATCTGGAATATTTAAATTTGAATGAAAATAATCTTACATCTATGAAAATATTTGCGGGATGTACAAGGTTTGAATAAGCAATTTTTATCAGAAAAAAGCTATTTAATAATAATATGTAGCTATAGATATATTTTATATGTGTAGGGTAAGTTTATTTTGACACAAAAGCGTCATCTTTTAAAGATCACATATTTTCCACTCAATAATATTTATTGAACACGAATATATTCGACCAATATTTTATTTTAACCCACATTGCATTAAACAATGCATTTCGCATTGTTTTTGTCAAGTTGACAGGATTCAATAGAATATGTTAAATCCATAACATCGCTTTTTTCATATACTATATACGCTATAAGTTCATATTTATTTTCCTTTATTAAGTTCACTTCTATGATGTTTGTTCATTTTATATGTTTAAAAATTTGCTAAAACAATATTAGATACCATTTCGCTCTTCTGATTACTATAATAATTAATTATATTGCTTCGTTCGGATGCCTCCCTAGGTATCTAACAATAGTCTATGTGTTACAAGTCAAAGTATACCTATGTACAAAATTTTATCCAATTCCATCCAGTCGTTTCAGCGTGAAGAAATAACAACACACAAACTTACACATTTATAGTTAGTCCGATTTAATTAATGACCCTTCTAGTATTAAATTAACATTTACCTACTTAAGACAGCTTTAACTTCTAATCTATACAAACAAAAAAAATTGAAGTGTCTGACTGTAATATCAAATAACAGCTTTTTGCTAAATGGATATAAAAGTAGGTATTAGGTTACTTAAATTGTAAAATTTTTGTTTCTCTCTGTTCTGAATAATCTCCGAAACCGCTGGACTGATTTTGACAGAACTTTCACTGGAAGATAGCTGATGTTATAAGGAATAACTTAGGCTACTTTTACTTTAGAAAAAGAATTAGGATTCTAAACAAAAATTATAAACTCATAAAATTGTGAAGAAAACACGCTGAAGCAAGTGAGTTGCTAGTATAACATAAAGTAACCTCAATACCAATTAAACATAGATTGCGAGAACTTCACGCACGAAACAACAGCTTCAGCACATTATTAGAATTGGCGGTGTACATGCGGAACATGAGACGCCTGAATCTTCTCGACTTACGCTCTAACCCCGTTTGCACCATCACCGGTTATAAGGACGTGGTGTTTAACATATTCCCTTTACTGATACACTTAGATGCTAAAGAAGTAGATCCAGTTGAACAGGTAAAAAACATAATATTGATATTGATATTAATATAGTGAAGAATTGGTTATTTGAAGTTTCCTATTTAAATATTATTTTAACTAAAATAAAATTCCTTACAAACGCACATAATAAAAAAACAGCTTTTATATTGCTACGTATTATCTGAGCTTCCCGTAACATTTTTTGTGAGCGTACAAGTTATTGCAATAATATTGGATATTCAATACTTTATATGTAATTTCCAAAGTAAAGGTGCCGAATATAATTTCCATGTGTATACTTTAACTAGGTCATCGAGCATGTTAAATATTCCAATATAGGAGACGCCATTTAATATCCTAGAACTAACTTTAACATTGACACTTTGAACAAGAACACCGCTCTTTAATATATTTTCCTTATAACTTGTACTAAAATTATTAAAAATTATTGACATTTATCCAAGGTATTAGAATATTAATAGATTACTAGGTTTTTTAGGGAAAATAATAATATTTCATATCATTTATGATGTATTTATTAACTTTATAAAATATTATTCTCAAAAGTTATAAAATATGTAAAGAAAAGCTCTAAGGTAAAATTTCCACTAAGCAATCAAAATATCTGCTACCTTTTGATTATTAATAAATTGTAATAAATTAAATAAATTAATTTATAATAAATTAAACTTTTAAGAGAACCTCAAAAATGTGCATGACACCGGATGTAAGCACATTTGCAACCCATCGTCTTTTGCGTCTACTCTACATTCAACAATTGTCAAGGTCTCGCGTCTCTCCCTACACACCTCCTGCCGATACTACTGATATTCCTATAGTTGTTATCGTTGGTTATGAAGCCGTTGGAAAAGGTACGTCTTTACATAATAGCAATTATTTGGTTAACTAATCATTACACGTTATACATAATGCATATATATTAAAAATTTAATAAAATCAGTCAAAGATTATGTTTCTTAAAAATATTTTAGTCATCAGAAAAGTCTAGCTACTAAAATTACAAGTTCAGGTATTATAAGTAACTATCAGAACTCGCGGATTCGCTCGCGCTAAATCTTCAAAAAACATCTTTAAAGACGTAGGTTTCATACAAACTTTCATTCTCTATTTTACCCCCTAATGGTATGAATTTTGAAAAATCCTAAAAACGTATTTATTTAATTGTATTGAATAATATTATTAACAAGATTCGAGTAATTCTGATCACAAATATTTTTGGGTTGTATTATAACGTGTTACCCGTAGAAATGAGATAATCTTCCGCGGTAAAAAGTAGCATATGTCACTCTCCAGCCCTCCAATTATTTTCGCACAAAAATCACACCTCTCCGTCATTACGTTTCGATCTGAAAGAAGGACAAATAAATAAACAAACAAACAAACAAACAAACAAACAAACAAACAAACAAACAAACAATTAAACAAACAAACAAACACACTTTTACATTTATAATATTAGTATGCATATATTGTAGGCAATAAGAAATTAGCAATAAAGATATATATTTACGCTTTGGTCAAAGACTGTATGGATAATCTGAATGTCCTGGGCACATCCAACAGAGTTACCCTCAGATGGGTCCCGGGTCACTCAGGCATAGATGGGAATGAAAAGGCTGATGCATTGGCAAGAAGGGGCGCTGAAACCCCAGATTGTGGCCCAGAACCATTCTGTGGCATTGCAAAACAACATGCCTATTCAATTCTCAAAATTCACTGCAATCGCCAAGCACTTCAAGAGTGGCAATCCACTTCTGGACAAATACACTCTAAAGCGCTAATTAAGGGATATCGCAAAAAGTTTACAAAAGAGTTGCTTCAACTCAACAAGTATAAAACCAGTGCAGTAACCAGAATACTTACTGGTCACTGCAAACTCAATAAACATATGTTTACCCTCGGCCTCAGTCAGACCGCAATGTGCAGACTATGCCATGAGACAGAGGAAACTGCTATGCACATCCTCTGCTCGCGCGGTCCACTCATGCACCGCAGAAGTATCTATCTAGGGAAGCATATTATGCAACCGGAAGAGATACAGATGCTCCCCGCTCAGAAAATCTGGAAGTTCCTGGAGTCAACAGGACTAAGCGGAGAACTTTGAACTCACTATAAAGGGAGCTACAATGGACCAAAACTGGTCGACGTAGCTAGGGCCGACCTCGGCACCACACCCAACATTAATAATAATAATAATAATATATTTACGCTTTGTTATATTTGAAAAATATTGACGGTTACTTAATACTTCTCAATACGTGTACGAGACTATTAGGTATGTTGGTAATAATAATATTCATGAATTTCCCAAGAACCGTACCTAACATTGTTACAAGGAGCAAACACAAACTTATATAAAGCCTGTGATTCGTTTCTCAGGATCCCAGAAATCATTCAAAAAGCTTGATTACTAGTTAAAAAGAATGCTACGTTTGGTTGGTAAAGGTTATATTCGAACAAAAGATATTTTTATAGAAGATGGCACACCTTGGGAATGATGCGATCGCCTCCAGGCTATCAATCAAAAAAATCGACGTTGTAGAATTATTGTACTTTATAATTTTACTTATAAAAAAAGAAAAAAATATTTTTAGTCCCGCTGAGTTTCCTTCTTCAGTTCTTCTCACGACTGATAAGGCTTTGTCCGAATTAGTGGTGACGTCCAGTAAAAAAATAAATAAATATGTTGGGATATTAACACAGCACCATCTAGTTCCATAGTAAGTTACGAGGCCTGTGTTATAGATACTAGATAGTTGATACTTTATGAATATGTATGAATGAACTTTAAATACATACATGTTATAAATATAAACACCCATGACTGGGTACAAACATTCATGCTGATCACACAAATAAATGCCCCCAGCGGAACTCGAACCCGCGACCGCTGGCACAGCAAGTAAGGTACAACTAGGGTACACTACAAAATGAGCCAAACGTGTCATTAAAAAAAATGTAATAATAATTTAATGCTTAAAATAAGAAAACATCAATAATTTGAATATTAGTATGGTTTGCCTGTGAAGTTGCTGAAAGTGTTATTTTGTTTTATTCAATTTTAGGTATTTAGGTATTACTCTTAATATGTCATTTTGAAATATTCAGTTTAATTTATTTTCTAGCTCTAACTCTTTATAAATAAAATAAAAGTTTTTATTATTTGATGCTTACCGGATATTGACCGTTCCTTCGAGTGTTGTAATCCTTACTGCTTCCGGCCGGAAAATGATATAAGCTACTCTTTACTAAGCAGTAGCTTCAGTAAAAGTTCCCCTAAGACGCTAGATTATAAAGGTTAAGTTAGAAGTTAGAGAACGTTGATATTTGGGCAACTTGTAAAACAGTTATTTTAAGTTTCTTTCGTTTCACATTGAAATAGAACGAAGTAAGAATAACAGTAAATTTCTTTTATTATCGGCTAACGTATTAAATTCGCAATGATTGCATTATTTTAATTGTCTTTCTCTACATTGCAAACTTACATTTTATATATATATATAAATTTGACAATGTAACTTCCGTAGAAATATATTTTTTAACCTTGTGGGTACCTACTCTAATTAATATAAAATTGCACAATATAACAATAAATATAAGTTCTTACGAACAGTTTTAACCTTGTGCAATACTACATTAGGCACATCTACAATACTATTCAATAAAACCTCTCGTTACAAACCACTTCGCCATTATGTGTGGGTACAAAATCGCCCATAATTTAGAGAACAAGATGGCTTCCAGAGCCAAGAGCCATTAGCAGCACGCCATAACATTGGAACTCGAGCAATTCTATTCATAAAAAGTCCAGTTTCTATTGTTATTTGGCTGAACGCCGAAATTTGCCTAAAACCAGTTGTGTTACATTTACAAAAGCTAAACTATGTGCCTGTTAATCTATCTTATTAAAGAGACTTTATAAATTAGAACTAACTATTACATATTTACTTAATTCCTAAATTTTATATTCAAATCAAATTTATATTATTTATATATATATATATATATATATATATATATATATATATATATATATATATATATATATATATATATATATATATATATATATATAAATTTGATTATTATTAACTGCCTCGGTGGTGTAGTGGCTAGCATGTACGGCTGCACACCCGGAAGTCCTGAGTTCCCGGGTCGGGCCAAGTTTAGTTATTGAGTCTTTCTGTATAGTAAGCCTCAGTAACAGCCCAGAGTTGGGAAGTTGGCGGTGTTTCACCCCCGTGCCTCGGAGAGCACGTAAAGCCGTCGGTCCTCATATCAAACTAGTCACTAGCATTGAATATTTACACTTTTATTTACATTCACTGTTTACCAATCTATACTATAATAAAACAGTAGAGGTCGAATGTCTGTACATAGCAAAAAATGCTAAAAACCGAGTCAGAGCCAGGGATGTAAGAAGACAAATAGAACATATCCAGATTATTTCAATTTTTTTGTTTCTCTGTCTGTTTGTACGGGCTAATCTCCGAATCTATTGAAACGATTTAAATGAAATCTTGCATGGTGGTACCTTATATCCCCGGGCAACATCTTAGATACTTTTTATCCTGGAAAATTAAAAAGTTCCCGTGGGATAGTCAAAAAACTATAGTAACTTATACAGCTTAGTACACAAAAACTACTGATTGGATTTTGATGAAACTTTACAATAATATAGTTCATATAACAGAATAACAAATAGGTTACATTTTATCCCGGAAATATGCACGGTTCCCGTGGGATAGATGTTTTTGTTTATTTGTAACGTATTATGTACACAACATAGACCACAAAACAAAAGGTATTAAAAAAATTCAAATTTTTTGTTTCTCTGTCTGTGAAAAAACTATAATAACTTATACAACTTAGTACACAACAAGTCATGCACTTAATTTAGTAAAATTTAACATTCTGATAAATCTCTATTAGTGTTTAGATAGAAAATTGATTATGTATAATAAACGTAAAATTATGTATGTTCTTGATTATATTATTAAAGTTTATTTTATTATGAACATATATAATATGCTATATAATAGAAAATTAAATATTTTTGTAAGATAATACTTATTTTAATCATGCAGGAACGTTATCCCGACGCCTTGCATTGGAATGCTCAAACATAGAATTAGCATTGCAGCATACTACGGCTTTCCATCACTTACCAGGCCACTACAAAGTTATATCGAGAAAGCAGTTTGACGATATGCTATTAAACGGCGACCTTCTCACTTATAGCGAAATGAACGGCGAATCTTATGGGCTAAGTAACTTAAATTATTACTAACATTCTGATTAAAAAGTAATAGTTATGTATGTAGATATTGGTTCCTCGAAAAATATGAAAAATAATACTTTCTTAGATTTACGCGAATATTTGATATTTTAAATAAAACTATCTTTTCGGATTTATTTTGATTTGTTTTTTGGTTCCCGACGTTTCAAATGGTATATACTCTTGGAGCAATCATGGTCACGGAAGAGACAGACCATGTCTCTCAGAGAAAATCCGAAAAGATAGTTTTGTTTAAAATATAAAAATATAGGTATATGTACTTTCCTGATTAATACATATTTATAAAAGCGGCAACGTATTAATTTTTTCTCCAGGTCCATCGGCACCTGTGCCGTTGTTAGACTTATTTAACTATTGGCAAAGCAAAATTTTAATTTAGTGCAGCTATTACAATAGAACAATATGTTTCGAATAAATTAATATACATTTTACATTAAAGGCACATCGACCAAAACACATTGGAAAAATCTTATTTAGTTAAAAAATACTTAAAAATGCTAACTCCTATATAAATCATAGTAATATGTAAATTGTGTTCCTTGATTTGCTTACCGCCCCAACCGAGTTAAGTATCGATGTAATATTTTGCATAAACATTAAACATTTAGGCCGGAGATTATGATATTAGCATATTAAAAAAACCTTAGTGTTGTACCAGATAATGTTGTTGTCACTCATTTTTAGTCGACTTCCAAAAAAGAGGAGGTTCTCAATTCGTCGGAATCTTTTTTTTATGTATGTTCACCGATTACTCGAAGACGCCTGAACCAATTTGGATTTTTTTTGTGTCAAAGGGTATACTTCCCAGGTGGTCCCATATAAATTTTATCGAAATCAGTCAAGTGGTTTTTTTTTAAATCAACAAATAAATTATTTTTTTAAAATAAATTGCTTAATCGAACATGTTATAAAACCTTTCTTCTAACAAATTACCTGCTTATTACGTCTACACTAAAAATGGACAAATAAAAATTAATATGGTGCCTGGAAGTCAGTTTTTATATTTTTTTTAAAAGTTTTTATGTGATTGCGAAATAATAAAACTATAATAGGTATAAAAATTCACCCCAAAAATCGCTAATACGCGTCCTTAAAATATAAATAACTTATATAATCATATTATTTTAAGGTCGAGAAGAAGCGTTTGTAAAAGATGGTAAAGTGAAAATCGTTACAACGGATTTAATCGGGGCTCTCATGTTAAAATTACGAGGGTATCGGCCATATTTGATATTGGCGTCTTGTTTGGATAAGCGGGGCCTTGCTCATAGACAACAAGAAAGAAAAGAGTAAGAAATTATTATATTACCTTACCTTTGTTCTTTGCCGATAAATTTGTAAATATTTTGTAACGTAAAATAACATTTATGATATATTAAATATATTTACGATATACATGAATACATAAAGATATACTTGTATATTTTTGGTCTATATGCTATATAACTATGTGAAAACATGTAACATGAAATTATAAGTGACTAATGGATTTATAATTCCTACCTACTAATATTTATAAACCTACTAATATTATAAGTGTGAAAGTTTGTGAAGATTTGTTACTCTTTCACGTGAGAACGGCTGAACGAATCTGGATGAAATTTCGCATAGAGATAGATTATAGTCTAGAAGCACATATGCTTTATCCGGAAAAATGTAGGTTCCCCTGTGATAGATGTTTTTCTTTTTCACTAAGGACGAGGGTTAGTCAGCGAGTTAAAATTAAATTTATGCCTGTAATTATTTATTAATCAATAATTTTACCAAACTAAAATAATTTCATAATCCATACTTGCTGATATATAAATGCGAAAGTAACTCTGTCAGTCTGTCTGTCTCTTACCTTTTCACGCCTAATCCGCTGAACCGATTTAGACGGTATAGACATAGTTTGAGACCCTGGAATGGACATAGGATAGTTTTTACCCCGGAAATCATCCCTTAATGGGGTGAAAAGGGGGGTGGAACTTTGTATAGGGAATCAATATTTTCTCAAGTACGGGATATACTTATATAAAATATATATTAAATACATATATAAATGTATAGTAACAAAAGATATTACATAATAAACCTTACCTTACATATATCATGGTATGCTTAAATCTTTACCGTTTACCGTTACCGGACGTTACCGTTTATGAGTACTAAAATAAATTTTATATACAGAGCCAGAAATATTGCCTATCAAAAGAAACAATCTATGAATATGCCCATGGAAATATCGACTTTGCAGGTGTTACTGTCTGGACGGATAATTATAAACGGCATTCTTAATGAGATTATACAGGTGACTGCATCTATTGTGACAAAATATCTTTAAATTGTTGATTAAAGCCTGTAATTATTTTTATTTATAGCTTCACATTGTTTCTCTTGCGAGATAAATAGAGAGGATTTAATTACTCTACGTCCCGGTCTTCAATTCTCATTTACCTATATTAAGACAATTTATCACTTTGCTCTATCTACTGCCTTCAGTAACTAACCCAGCTAAGCAGCACAATGATATTTGGAATCGACGGAAAATTGCATATTATTACACATATTGCGTATACATATATGTTTTGTGTAAGACACTGAGTAAAATTCAGCTTTGGCTTACGATGCTTATCATCCGGACATGTATTGTATATTTATTCGAAATCGAGTTCCTAAGAAACTACATCATTTCGATTAATCGATATTGGCCGATACAAAATATAAGTTGGAAGGCATATTGTTCAGTTGATATCTAATAATCAAACGCGTTCATTATATCTTAAATAGATAAAGCCGCATACCGGTATAATAAATAATTATTAATACTTTCATTTGTAGGATCCCTAATAAAACTTCGAGATATTCCTTGCTTATATTCCTATATTCAGTACTTTTATAATCGTCAGTGAGTTTTATTGTTTTTTAAAACACATTCCTATCGGCCAAGGTCACATAACTAAATGCCTTATACATAAATCATTACTTCGGGAATATAACCCGTAACCAACGATATGGACAGTTCCATCTCGTACATGCACCACTGTCTCGGTGAAAGGAAACTGCATTGTAATTATTTTTTTTATTTTCAAGACTATACCCGACGGTACAGAGCACTGCGAGTTTGTACTGGACTCACAATGCTCTCTATTGATGGATAGTGACGATGGAAAGAAAAAGAGCGTCAAAGGCTTAGATAGAATTGCAATGGCGGTTTCTGTACGTATTTTTTTCAATAAACACGCCTTTGGTGACTACCACCTATATAAAGTCGTCATTCTTGTTATAGGTACAATGTACATATATGTATCTGTGATAGATTTTGCCTTTATAGCCGTTTCTAAGGTAAATTATGTGATATATATATATATATATATGCTGCAGTGTATACTTTCGTATAACTTATTACTAAAAATATAATACTAAAGATAAGATATCTTTAACCAATAATATATGGACGTTCCATATTATATTATGACATGAGAAATTATGTTCACAGAGTTCCGTATCTCTCGTAACCAATAAGGAAAGCGATAAATACAGCGGCGTAGACTCCAGCCTTTTCTCACTTTACAAAGAACCTCCAAATATGGATGAATACGTTAGCGATGTTTATGGATTAACATCTAATCAAGATAAAGGCCAGTATAAGAGGTACTCTAAAATAATAAGTTTTCTGAGTAACTAATCAATAAATCAATAGTATATAAAAGTAATAAGTCATATCAAAGTCCAATTTTATTTTATACTTACTATCGACTTACCCTCGCTTCGTTCGGGTTCGTCCCTAGGGTATATATACAACTTCCCTATTTGAATCGGATATTATTAAATTTTTCATTGGTTTTAAATTTTTTCGTAGGACTCTATTTTTTGTCTAAAATAAAAGTAGCCTAAGTTACTCCTTATTACATCAGTTATCTGCCAGTGAAAGTGCCGTCAAAATCTGTCCAGCCATTTCAGAGATTAGCCGGAATAAACAGACAGACAAAAATTATAAAAAATATTGTTTTGGTATATGTACCGTGTATACATCCATACGCATTTAGTAAAAGCTGTTATTTTGACATTACAAACAGACATTTAAATTTGATTTATCTGTATGTACCTATAGATAAAATTTAAATATTAAAATATAACTTAAATTATTATTATTATTATTTAGAATTTGTAAACATGTTCGCAATATTAGTTAGTTTTAATTTTAGGTGTGATTTTGGTTGACCAACAACTATTGTATAAATTGAATGTTGAAAATGGCTTTCAATATAATACCGATTTCAACGTTAAAATTCATCCAATATTAGTACGTTGTAATTGCCTCTGAAAACAAATTAAGTATTTTATGTGACTGGACTACTAAAATTAAACATGTTAAATACAGGCTTTCAATGAAGACTTTAACCATCGAAAATTTAAAATATAGCCATAATTTAAAAAATATACAAATTAAGACCACCAGATGTAAAAGCAGTTTTTTTTTTAATTTATCATCTTTTCAAAGAATATTACTTCACTTTCATTATTATTGGTTTAAATAATCACTAACACATTAAAAATAATAATATGTAGTACGATTTTCAGACCTACCCATTTTCAAACCGTCCAAAACAAACAAGATATAAATACTCCAAAACAAAAAAGCATTGATTTTAAATATACGTCTTCGACATGGAAAGGTACCGAAAATTAATATGGACATTGTATTTAGTGATAATACCTACTAAATTCAATATATAATAGAAGTTATATAATATAACCGTCCCCGAAATCTATAATTTTAACTTGTGGACTTTAGTATTAATATATATATATATATATATATATATATATATATATATATATATATATATATATATATATATTTGCGTTAAAGTCGTGAGAAACATTGTTAACTTATATAAGTAGCGTATATTACTAGTACTTACTAATGCTCATGTTATATATTTTCAAGCTGTTACTTGATTTTTTTTTTACTTTTTAAAGGTTTCGCAGGCAGCAGAAAATCCTCTAAATCTGTTACATTTACTTCTCCTGAAAACACTTCGGAGGATCAAAACACTAAAACCATCGACCCTTCCGGATTGATGATAGATCCACAACCAGACAAAGCAAGTAAGTTAATTTATTATAATTTAATACATAGTAATATAACAACATTTTTTTTATTTACCTATATCAAAATATCGAAAGACATGCAAAATCTAAAAATATTTCATTAAGTTTCAACACATAAACTTATTAAGTACATTTTATTGCACTTACTCTTTTTCATGATGCTTTGCTATGGTTACTGTTACAAATTTTGTATGAACAATAAAATTGCGCTTATAAATAAAAAACGCTTGCAGCTTAAAATTTTTGTATGGTGTGAAGTGAATAAGAGATGATGAACTGAATGTGATAATGAACACTAAAAGAACTTCTAAGCTACAAAATATGCAATGGGCAAAACATTTTTTACTAGATACTATGTATTTATTATTTCTACTAATTAAAATTACTAGATTATAATCGGTACTATCGATTCATATCATATCATATCGATTCATATCGATAATATACATCGTGAAAATAAACTGAATGAATTTGATTCCAGTGGAGAACTTATTAATGAAATCAATTAGCACGAAGGTGCCGTGGCCGCACGCAGATGGTATCAAACCACAGGACTCTGACCTGTGGTTAGCGTTCCTATTAGAAAATGGTCTGGTGCAAACTACCGACACAAACGTGCAAAACTGTACGTTGTATAATAATATTCATGCTTATAAATATTTTTAGTAGAAAACCTTTTAAGTAGAAAATTCCTTAGATACAAGAAAAACTATTTATATAAGGTTAAAAGAAATATTCATCACCACCGACGTAAGACTACCGCTACAGTGACCACGACCACCACACGGCTCAAGCCACGTTGGCCATATCATTACTATATTGTATGTATATTATATAGTAGGATGATTGGATAATTCGAATTTTCGCGAAGACCATATTGTGAAAACACGGATTAAATTTAGACAATGGTGAAAACATTTCTCAATTTTTTACTAATAGATCTCTCTAATCTCTATTAGAAGCCTATATATAAATAACTAGCATTGCCCGCGGCTCCGCCCGCGTTCAGATGACCAAAAACTAAATTCTTAGGTTTTACATATTAGTATACTTACATTGCAGTTTTTGTATTTTTTCTCAGAAATGAGACATTTTCCAGCGGTAAAATATATCATATTAGTTGACCCGGAAAACCAGCTTTCACCATACTTTATCAAAATCCCTCCAATGGTTTTTCTGTGATGCTGTAACAGGCAGACAGACAGACAAAAATTCTAAAAACTATAGATTCGGCCTCTGTATCGATAAGGTTTATTTCAATAACATTTTCCAAAAAATATTTAATGTACCTACAGCATCGGCTTCGTTACAATTTTATCATATGTATAGATGTAGGTTGAGACTTGAAAAGACTAAAGGCGGCAGCTACGTCTTACTCGGAAGAACCCTTAGAAAACGACTAAAACTAGAGAGACTCGTGTTTTTGCACAAACCGTATCTTTATCCAGTAAGATTGAGAAATATGTTCACCATTATCTTTATCCGTGTTTTCATAATAATCATCCTATGACATATAAAAATCCGCTTAACGCGCAGTTTGTATTTGTTTGAGCTAATTTCACAAACAACAGTATGGATTTTCAAAAGGTTTTCACCAGATAAAGAATACCAGATATAGAACGATTATTTAGAAAGTTAAAGGCTATTATTTATGCTTTAGGTATCTAGGTACCGGGTACGCAGCCGAACAAACTGTAGTAGGTCAAATAGTATTTAATAAATAATATTACCTTTTAATAATTGTTCCTAAACTTACGACCTTATATTGCCAATATCATACGAGAATTTATCGCTGTATGTAGGTGTAGGTGGCTATGCGTTTACCGTTTTTTACTGGACAAGCTAGTTATGACCGTTGAGTGTAATATATACTAAGGCGTTTTGTAAACTGTGATTGAAATTTAAATAAAGCCCTTGTCGCGTAACATTTAAGTATGTTGTACCAAAAAAAAACCTCACCCAGATTATCTCTTCCTATTCTGAAGTTGATTAAGACAAAATCGGACACGCGTTTGTCATGCGAAGATTTCTGGAATTGTCAACTCAACATACTAGTGCATAAAGGTATTATGGATGATGACATGCAAGTTATTCGAAAAACATTCAAATATATACATTTAATAGGCGGAATGCTCGACTGTATTTTTATTTAGCCTAATATAGATTAATCGGTCAATCAACCAAAAAAAATATTAGCACCTCGTTTCTCGTCCCATACACGTGGTCAAAGCTCCTGCCAAATCTTACCAATTTGTAATGAAATAAATTTAATACAATAAAAATATTATTTTTACAGTAGATCGACTCAATAGGGACACTAAAGTTGATGACCAACATTTTATTGTCACTCAGCTAGAACGCTATGAAGAGGTAAAAAACATAAACGTATTTTAATTTTTTGCACCAAAAATAGCTACATATTCATAGATTGATGTAAATTATTGATTTAACTTAGAAATGGGTATTGTGTAGGTATAATACAAAAGTTTCAACGCTCGATTTGAACTAAGTGCATTCTTAGAAATAGGTTTTAGCTGAAGAATGAATTGATAATATTTGTATTTAGAGCTTCTATTTATCTATTCATATCAAAATCTTATTCTTTTAAAAAAATAATAATGAATGTTCGTATGTTTGTCCTCTATGCGTTCCTAAACATTGATCCGATTGTGATGAAACTCTGGTGGATTATTCTGTATAAGCCTACGAATGTTCCTGGCGCAAAAAAAAACTTTAAACGTGTGTTTTATACGTTCCTAAACCATTCAAGCTCAGGGACGCACCCGAGCGAGGTTAAGTCGCTAGTAAATAATATTTTTCACATAACAAATATGATACTGACTGCCATTATTATTTTTTGAAGATGCCTTTGGAAAGCTTTACCACAAATATAAAGGATAATTATGAAGAAATACATCGTAAATGCCCTGGCTTATTCTGGGATACTGTAAGACACATTTTTACTCATAATCTATACTAATGTTATAAAGAGGTAAAGTTTGTGATCTTGTGAGTTTGTGAGTTTGTGACGTTGTAGGGGGTAATCTCTGGATCTACTGAACCGATTTTCAAAATTCTTTTACCAATAGAAAGTCACGTTCTTTCTGAGTGTCATAGGCTATATATTAACCCGAAAAATGAAAAGGCTTTTTCGTGGTGATCGGATTTGCAAAGTAAGTCGGAGAAAAAACGGTCGAACGAAAACGTTTCTTACGAACGCTGCCTTAACGATGAGAGATATATGATTATGTTCTAGAGTAAAGTTGTAGAGCTTAATAATGCCTACAAAAAAGTCAGCGACAGCATATGTCTAACTTTTATATTTAAGTCACAAAAAGTAGTCTTTTATATTAAAAAGATAATTTAAATCGGTAGGTAGGTCATGTTTATTGGTCATATTATCAACAATTATGTATTCTTATCAAAATAAGTAAATTTATCGTCTAAAATGTTTAAAACAAAAGACTTTTCCCTTTTACTGCATATAATTTGGACAAATGGTTAAAGAGATAATACAACATTCGTAGGTATGGACGAACCCGAGCGAGCTGTTTGTCTGTTTTTCTGTTTGTACGGGCTAATCTCCGAATCTATTGGACTGATTTAAATGAAATTTTGCATGGTGGTACCTTATATCCCCGGGTGATACCTTAGATACTTTTCATCCCGGAAAATTAAAGAGTTCCCGTGGGATAGTTAAAAAACTATAACAGCTTATACAGCTTAATACACAAAAACCACTGATTGGATTTTAACAAAACTTTACAAGAATATAGCTCATACATGACAGTAACAAATCGGCTACTTTTTATCCCGGAAAATTTAAGAGTTTCCGTGGGATAGTCAAAAAACTATAGTAACTTATACAGCTTAGTACACAAAAACTACTGATTGGATTTTGATGAAACTTTACAATAATATAGTTCATACATTAGAATAACAAATAGGTAACTTTTTATCCCGGAAAAATGTACGTTTCCCGTGGGATAGATGTTTTTGTTTATTTGTTACGTATTATGTACACAACATAGACCCCAAAACAATAGTTAATAAAAAAATTGTCTGATTGTCTGTTTGCCTGTATGTCTGTTTGTCTGTTTTTGTGTGCGCGTTTCACGCGAAAAGTAATGTACCAATTTCAACGAAATTTGGTGAAGTGATAACTTATTACTCGAGTCAACATTTAGGGTACCTTTTGTATGTATGTATGTATTCAGCCCTTTTTAACGTACCACTGCTGGGCACGGGCCTCCCTCCAGTACGAGGTGGATCAGGCCATAGTCCACCACGCTGGCCAAGTGCGGATTGGTGGACTTCACATGTCTTTCGAAAACTTGCTAGGTTCTGTCAGACATGCAGGTTTTCCTTCGCCGTTAAGACAAGTGGTAATTGTGTTAGAAATGATTCGCACATGAAAATATCAGAGGTGCGAGACCCGGGATTTGAACTTGCTTTACTCGGTTTCCCAAGCAAGCGCGTTACCACTGAGATACCACTGCCTAGATACCTTTTACTTAAAGAAAATCTTTCTTTCCCGCGGGAAAATACAATAACTGGTTTTATCGAGTCCTCCCTAGAAACCTTCCGCTGGCTAAGCCTTAAGACATACATACATCAAAACAATATACTAAAAAATTGTAGGTCTTGAAAAGTCCTACAGAAAAGTTCTGAATAGTGTATGTGATATGTCAATCTCCTAAGTTACACTCGCAATATTTATTCTTATCTATACCTATAATAAAACTTAGTCAAATCGATGTGCACGTTTCACGCAAAAAGTACTCAACCGATTTTAACTTAATTTTGTATTTTAAATAAAACTATCTTTTCGGATTTTGTCGCGGATTTATTTGTATTTTTGTTTCCCGACGTTTCGAATGCTTTACAGCATCCATGGTCACGGGAGAGACTGAGGTGTTACATGTCTTAAAGATATAGTTGTTACAGACAGCCTACCCACAATTAACAAAATGAAAATTGCACCAATTACATTACAATATTTTAACTTTAAATATTTTTATAATTTTAATTATAATTGAATATGGAAAATTATTTATTTAATTTTTGCTATTATTTTTATAATTATTACAATTTTAAAAATATTAATTAGTAATCTATATTTAGTGTTGCCATTATTATATTTATAACCATAAGAAAAATATAAAATATAGTATTAATTATTTAAGCCACAATTGATCTGTGTAATTTGAAAAAGTTAAGATTAATTAAAAATTATAATTTTAATTTAAATTTGCTATTATTTAAAAAACAAATTATTAAGCAACACATTACTACATACATTTACAAATGAAAAAGTGAAAAAATATTATTAATCAGAAATGCTATCATTTTGATCTACACAGTAAGAACTTACTACATCTACCTGTCTGTTATGTTTAGATTTATTATTAGATTTTATTATATTAATAACAGGATCCCATGACGATGGTAGTACCCAGCCATCTTCCCTATTGAAATTAGGATGTTTTTTAATTTCTATGACTTCTCGAATCATTCTAGGGCGATATCGGTTTTCCTTCGCCAGGATTTGAGGCCTATCGAAGCGAATATAATGGCTTGGGCGGTCCTGACTGTGTTTGCAGACAGCAGATGTTGTATTGCGACGGTGCTTCACATCAGCTATGTGTTCTTTGACCCGGGTTCTAATGGATCTCTTTGTTTGTCCGATGTAAGAGAGCCCACAATCACAATCAAGCTTGTAAACTCCTGCATCTTGTAGAGGGCCGTCTACCACAGTTTCAAATTCGTGCGTACGTCAAACAGTTGTCAATCTGTCAAAACAAACATTGGACGAATCTACTATTCAAGTACTAAGTAAAGGCTTAAATTTTGCTGTTGCGCCGACACGCATCCCTTATGAGAATATTATTTGTGCAGTTGAAGATGCTCTGGCCAAAAATACTATGAAATCTGAGGATATGGAGGCCATACGTCAAGATGTTTCATCTTTGTTACGTCGTAGCTCAAGGCCCAAACCTAATCTCAACAAACAACAGTATTTAGCGTTGAAGAACTTACGCAGCAGGTCAGACATTATCATACTACGCGCAGACAAGGGAAATGCCACCGTCGTGATGGATACATCAGATTACAATGAGAAAATTAAACAACTTTTGTCGGATGAAAGTACATATAGAAAGGTCAAAACAGACCCAACCACCACTGTGTTAAATAATACTAAAAAGCTTATTAAGAAACACTCCGATGCATTGAATCTTGATGTCAAAAATCTTGTTCCATCTTGTGCAAAGCCGCCTAAACTGTATGGACTTCCAAAGATACACAAATCTAACGCTCCGCTACGTCCAATTGTGAGTCAAATCGACACACCGACTTATAAATTGGCCCAACTAGTAGCGAAAGTACTCTCAACACTCAGAGGACAAACATCAGCGTTTACAAGGGACTCATACCATTTTGTCAATGAGATAAAATACCTACAACTCATGGACAATGAAACTATGGTCAGTTTTGATGTACAGTCTCTATTCACCAACCTACCAGTAGAGGACTGTGTCAAAATAGTATCAAGAAAGCTACGGGATAATAGTATGCAAGAAGAATACACTGAACTTTTGAAACACTGCCTTACATCTGGCTATCTATTGTGGAATGATGAATTCTACAAGCAAGTGGATGGAGTGGTCATGGGTTCGCCGATCTCTCCCGTTGTAGCTGACATCTTCATGGAGGCCTTCGAGGAGGCCGCCCTAAACACATCACCTGTGACCCCTCGTTTCTACAAGCGGTATGTAGATGACACTTTCACAATATTACCATCTGATAAAATATCTGTATTCTTAGAACATCTTAACTCCATAAACCCTAAAATACAATTTACAATGGAATTGGAGTCTAATAATTCTTTAGCTTTCTTAGATGTATTAGTCATACGTAACCCAGATAACACCTTGAGTCATACTGTGTATCGAAAGAAGACCCATACTGATAGGTACTTGAATGGTGAATCTCACCACCCCCCTTCACAGTTAGCTACCGTGGGAAAATCTTTGTTTCAGAGGGCACGCGGGATCTGTGACGAGCAACACCTGGCCGGAGAACTGCAACATGTCAAGCAAGTTCTGCGAGACAACAAGCTGCAAGTGCCGCGCCTACGTCACAGGGACCGAGTGAAACCAGCCACAGTCGAGCGCGTCCCTGCAGTCCTACCTTACATGAGAGGCGTCACTGACAAGATTGGCTACATTCTAAAGCGAGCTTCAATTAAAACTTACTTCAAGCCGCCAAAGAAAATTAGTCAGTTTCTACCACCTGTCAAGTGCCACATCCCTCTACAAGATGCAGGAGTTTACAAGCTTGATTGTGATTGTGGGCTCTCTTACATCGGACAAACAAAGAGATCCATTAGAAGCTGGGTCAAAGAACACATAGCTGATGTGAAGCACCGTCGCAATACAACATCTGCTGTCTGCAAACACAGTCAGGACCGCCCAAGCCATTATATTCGCTTCGATAGGCCTCAAATCCTGGCGAAGGAAAACCGATATCGCCCTAGAATGATTCGAGAAGCCATAGAAATTAAAAAACATCCTAATTTCAATAGGGAAGATGGCTGGGTACTACCATCGTCATGGGATCCTGTTATTAATATAATAAAATCTAATAATAAATCTAAACATAACAGACAGGTAGATGTAGTAAGTTCTTACTGTGTAGATCAAAATGATAGCATTTCTGATTAATAATATTTTTTCACTTTTTCATTTGTAAATGTATGTAGTAATGTGTTGCTTAATAATTTGTTTTTTAAATAATAGCAAATTTAAATTAAAATTATAATTTTTAATTAATCTTAACTTTTTCAAATTACACAGATCAATTGTGGCTTAAATAATTAATACTATATTTTATATTTTTCTTATGGTTATAAATATAATAATGGCAACACTAAATATAGATTACTAATTAATATTTTTAAAATTGTAATAATTATAAAAATAATAGCAAAAATTAAATAAATAATTTTCCATATTCAATTATAATTAAAATTATAAAAATATTTAAAGTTAAAATATTGTAATGTAATTGGTGCAATTTTCATTTTGTTAATTGTGGGTAGGCTGTCTGTAACAACTATATCTTTAAGACATGTAACACCTCAGTCTCTCCCGTGACCATGGATGCTGTAAAGCATTCGAAACGTCGGGAAACAAAAATACAAATAAATCCGCGACAAAATCCGAAAAGATAGTTTTATTTAAAATGTCAAATATTCGCGTAAATCTAAGAACACATACATAGATGGTAGAAAAAAATGCTAAAAACCGAGTCAGTTCTCTTCTTACATCCCGTAAGGAGAGAAATAGAACAAATCCAGATTTTTTTCAATTTTTTTGTTTCTCTGTCTGTTTGTCTGTTTGTACGGGCTAATCTCCGATAATCTAGAAAATTAAAGAGTTCCCGTGGCATAGTTAAAAAACTATAGTAACTTATACAGTTCAGTACACAACAAATTATGCACCTAATTTGGTAAAATTTGGCATGCTGATACCTTATATTGCAGATCAAACAACAGGTTACTTATTTTTATCCCGGAAAAATGAACGGTTCCCGTGGGGTAGATCAGTTTGTGCTTTTCTAGAGGTGAACCCGAGCGAAGCGAGGGTGAGCCGCTAGTTATTAATAAAAACATTGTGGAAACCTATACCTACTACCTACATATGATACATGTTTGGGAATTACGTATATAATAATATGTTGTACGTGTACGTGATTACGTCACTTGAAAAGTTTAAATTAGTTCATTAAATATGGTTATCTAATTACAAAAGCGAAAGTTTGGATGGATGAATGTTTGTTATTCAATCACGCCAGAACTGCTCAACGGATTTGGATGAAATTTGGCACAGTAATAGATTATAGTCTGGAATAGCACATAGATTGAGATGAGATTGAGAAAAATGTATGGTTCCAGAAGGATATATTTGTTTTATTAAAATTAAAAAATATAATTTATTAAATGTTTACATATAAAATTTTGTATAGAGCCTTTAATAAAAATTACAGTTAAACTACTATCACAGATAACATAATACTAGCTACTAATTTAAGAAATATTGAAAAAAAGCTATCCTCATTCTTTAACCTTGATTAACTTCTCTGCACAATTTTACAATAGATTTTTTTGTCTAAATAAATAGTTCTGGTGATAAAAATTCTCGACTGTTTTAATTTTTTTATCACAGCCTTTTCTATCCTATCACTCAAAGGAGCGCGTTGGACTATAGCTTGATCCCTCATATTGACGGGAGGCCCGTGCACAGCAGTGGGAGGTTAACAAGGACTGAATACACGCACATACTAATTATACTAATTTGTATATTTTAGGTATCTATGGATAATCATAATGTTGCCTTTAAAAAATTGAAGAATATAATTAAAGATATTGTAGCTTCTCAGAAAAAACTTAAACCAATGTTCGATATAGACTTTGCTAATATGAAACATCCACTAGTTGAAAGAAAACTTGCAAGCATTTGTAGACAAATAGCTCCACAAAGACTGTTTTACTAAAATAAAGAAATAATATTGAATTTGTTTTTATTTACCTAAATATCTTAAATAAGACTAAAACACAAGTAAACAATACTTATGAGGTTACAAAGAGAATATGAGACTTGAGTTTACAATTATCATTTTATTTAACCTTAAAACTGATAAAAAAATGCCACACACAATCATTTAAATACCATTGTATCAAGCATAGCTCCAAGGGACTGCACAATGTTATTAGCCATCAAAATATCAACCTTCTCTTCCAAATGTCTCTTAGGATCTTGTTTGCCAACATTCTTTATTGCGAGCTGTTCTGGAGTCATCTTTTCCTCATCCTCAAGAGCCTTATTGTAATTTTTGGCTAACTCAAGCATATCTGTAACTGTCGTTTCATTTATTACGCAGTGCTCTTTGTAGTCTGATAGTGTAAGTCCATCCATCCAAGATTTTTTATGAAGATTAAGCAACATTTTTTGCTCCAACTCATTCTTTCTGTAGTTTATGCTAATAGAATAGTAGTGACGATTTAGACCATGGATCAATGCTTGTACTGAAGGCTTCTGTAAGTGGCCCAGGTTTGAAGTTGTTTGCCTTGGCTCTTGTCCTAGGACCATCATATTTGGATTAATGAGGCGGAATGCATCTATGACCACTTTGCCTTTAACTGACTGTATGGGGTCAACTACAACTGCTACAGCCCTCTCAGATAATGCTTCAAATGATTGCTGAGTGTTAATATCAACACCAGACAGCCAACAACCAAAACCAGGATGTGAATGGTACCTGGAAATTTAATTCATTCGACAATAATAATAATAATTCAGCAATTTCAAATTAGGCATAGCTTTTGTTTCAAGTGAGTGCATTTCCAATAATTTATTAAGAATTTACTACAAAAAGTTACCTCTAAACAAATGCCTCACAACCTTAAAGTTGCTGCTAATATAGTTTTTTTTTTTAATTTTCTGCATAATAAAATATATTAACATGCTTACCAGCCAACAACCATCTCGGGTCGTCCAGTTTGTTTCAACATATCCAACATTTTTGCTTGGAATACAGGATCAACAGCTTCTACTGACACTCCAGTGCCAGTTTGGGGCATTGCAAACACATCAATAACTCTGACCGTGTAATCATCAACAAATTCACCTAGAACAAATCAAACATAATTAAAGTTTAATCTTAATTCTTAACACAGAGATTTGTAGGAATGTAAATAATACACAAAGTAATTCTTTTACTAACCTAACATAAGGCCCATGACTTCCATCGGCACACCTGCTCGACCATGTTTCAACATTTTTAACAACGCCAACGAAGATATATACACTTGCTCAGCAGTATCCACTACAGGTGCGTCAGTAGGAGGAGGAGCTTGAGACAAACCTGCCATACCTCCTCCAAGACGTAAGAGACGATCCATGTTTCACAACTGGTTTCTCACTTCAAATAACAAAAGAGTAAAATAAGAGTACGGCATTTTACCTAAGAACATAGGTTTAGAAACAAAGTTTAAATACTTTTATTTACTCACCTGAAAGTATTTAAATAAGAAGATAATAATTTATTAACGTAAATGCGTACAATATAATTTAGGGTTTAAAATTTGAACAAAAATAATGTCTTATTTTAAATAAAATTCAGGCGACCAAGCAATGTTTTAATGATGACATGAAGGATTCAGTTTGAGTTTGACAACCAAGCTGTCGAATATGCAACCTCATGAAGTCATGAACGATGTTGCTAGTGTTAAAATACTTCGTTACAACAACATCATTTTTCATCGATTTTGCTAATACTACTCTAAATAAATTAAATGTAAAAAATGGGTGCGTGTAACTTTGTGAAGTAAAAACTAATTGGGCAAATATTGCAATTAAATTAAAACAAATCAATAGTTAATAGTCTAGTCAAGAAGTGCCTTTTCGGTCAACTTTTTTCAGCGGGGGCGGAAAAATATGAAAGAGATGTCATTCCATTCAGCATGGTATGTTGATGATTTTTGAAAAAAATCAAGATCCGCTTTCAAAAATTGCAAAAGTTTAAAACAATTAGCTAAAAATAAAAATAGGGGTTTAGTTTTTAGCAAATATCTCAAAAACTGATTGAGATATTTCAAATCATTTTTCATTTTTTTCCATCTGGATCTCTAGTCTCTACTATTAGTATATATAGTCTATAAACTGTCGTTCGTCGCATTAACGAATGTCAATGTCAAAGTCACTCTCATCTCACGACTTAACAATGTCAAAAACTACGTTAAATTGATAGAGGAGTTTAGTTTACGTAAAGTTTCAAATATATCGATTGTTGTCGATCTATTAATATAATTGTAAATGTAACTATTGTAGGAATTATAATTACATATTTAAAAAATGCCTGAAGCATCTGTACTGCCAAAAAAATTCTCCGAGGGTCCTCACGGTTTAGGTTACTTATCATAATCATAATAAATAATAATTTTTAATATGCAATACTTAATTTTAATAACTTTGAACCCTACGTTATTGTATTTTTAGGAGACCCTAATGACAAGAGTCTCAGGAAAGTTGAAGTTGAAGTTGTCATTCCTAAACTGATAAGAGAAAAAGCCAAAACTGAAAAATGTGTTCAAGAAGTTGCAAAATTTAATGAATGTTGCAAAGAGTCTTCTATACTTATGGTTTTTAAATGCAGAGACGAGAATTCTACTATGAAATCATGCCTAGCAGAGTGGTATCGTAATGAAGAATTTAAACAAATTTGCACTGAAGAATATTTAAAAGAAAGAAGTGAATACAGAAGAACAGGAATTAAAAAACCAATGAAAAGAGCATAAATTTAATGATATTGTTAGTAGTGTATAATATATATAAAATCAAATAAATAAATTATTTAGTCTTCAGAATCATTTATTTTTACAGGTAGTTTTCTTGTTAGTACCAATTCTCGAACCTTATATTCACATAAATCTTGTGGCAAATCTATATTTATTTTAGATGGTTTAATAACTTCTGCAATCATTATCTCCTGAAAATCAAAATTAAAATAAACCAATAAAATCATCATTTCTAGTAATTCAAAAGAAGTTGAGTCATTAATTTTTATTAATTATATCACCTTAACTGTTGTTGTAGCCATCCTCACATGACCAAGTATGGAAACCCAGTTAAAATTATTGTGTCCAAAATTTATAATGACTATATAATCTGCATGATTAACACTTGGACCTTCTTTGTAGAGCACTAAAAACGATTTCAATTTTATTTTGTGTTTATCAAAGATATATTTTTCTTAATTCAAGTATATTTTTTAAAGTAATATTTCTTACAATAGTCACCCCCAAACTTAATCCCTGGCTTGACAATGTACCCTTTTGACCTAAAGTAATGGTATACAACATATCTTTCAATAAACTGAGAATTGCTTTCACTAAAAGCCTTCCAACACTCCTCTATATTAAAAATATGATGATCATTATAAACAACTTGTAAACATCCTAATCCATAAAGCAAAAAGAAAGCTTCTTCTAATGTTAATATTAACTTCTCTTGTAAACTGATTTTGTTAATGCAACACTTAGGTTTAATATTAGCAAAATAATTATCACCCTCGGAATCACTATTGGGTACTAAAACAACAATATTATTCTTTCCTAACTCTTCGAATTCAGTTTGATTATTACAATTTTCATTTCCACTATTCTCATCATCAGTTGAAACTAAATCAATAACATCTCTTCCTACTTGGTTTTTAGTATCATGAACTATCTTTGTAATAAGATTATCAATGTCTTTAAAAAAATTATCTGATTCTATAATCCTTTCATGTTTTTCAAATTTTTTATACCAGTAGTTTCTTTTCAAAAATTGCCTCTTACGCATAATACTGGGGCTGGTATTGTTTTCTATAATTTTAGGTTTAGATCTAGATGCAGACCCTTTTCCAAAACAACCCATATGCGATAATAATGCCATTTCATTAGGAGATCTGATCTCTACACCAACCCCATTATAGTGACCAGTAAATACAATACACATTGAACCATCTAATGGTAGATGTAATGATGATTCAGCATCTGTTGGAAATGCATTTTTAGAATCATTAACTTGACAGTCTGCATTTGATTGCAAACTAGTCATGACAAAAGAACTGGCCAGCTCCCAAAATTTATTTTTAGCAGAATGTGTCACAAGTCCAAGCTCAAATTATTAATCTGTAACACAAAAAGTCAACTTCTTATACAAAAATAAACTATTATGAATCACCCATACGAAATTTTAGCATTTAATTAACATATTTTAATAAATAACATCAAATCTTAAAAATGGAAGCTAGGCCGAAACGAGAGGTTGATCCTGAAAGGTACAATCGTAAGTACCTCAAAATTTTAATTAACAATAACACTAAGTTTCAGTGTTGTACAAAATTATAGCACAATAATAAAGAGCTATCTTAAAACATTAATTATCAATTAATATTATCACTTTATTTCTTCCATATTGATTAATAATAAATCACAAGTTCTACAAGTTTTCTAACCTAGATTTTTAGTGAAGATTTGGTATTTTGTGAAAATAATAGTTACATTGATTTAGTATAATGAATTCCGGTAAATAAATTATTAGTTTATCAAAGTTTCATAAGGATAAATATGCTTTTTTAAATATTTTTTATTGTAGTTTGACACCATATTTATACTGTTATAAGGTCGATTCTCGTTAAGTGAAAACTCGATAGTCGATAGTAATAACTAATATGCGTACGCGTAGTACATTTTTGCTTGACACAACAAATGACACATTTAAAAAAACAATGGACATGTGTTGCTATACATAAAAATATTATTTTGTAATAGATAAGAGATTATATATTTTATGTTTAAATTCGTTTTCAACACCCTCGAATTCTGTCACAATCTCCCTCAAAATAAGGGATGGAATCGTCCTTAACAAAATTCATGTAAGGTTTTTCAAAATACAAATTGATTATTTGTAAAAAATGAATGCCGATTTGACTGAAGCTGACATTTAATTTTTAAAACTAGAATTAATTTTTACACTTATTATTTATTATATATATATATATATATATATATATATATATATATATATATATATATATATATATATATATATATAGAATTATTGTAATATACCTAGCGACCCAATTAGTCTCTAGATAACTTTTACTTTTTACAATTATTATCCCATTAATATCAATATTATAAATGCAAAATTTGAATGGATGGATGTTTGTTACTCAATCACGCTAGAATGGCTGAACGAATCTGAATGAAATTACTTTTTATTCCGGAAAAATAAACGGTTTCCCTGGGTTGTTTTTGTTTTTTTCAGAACAAGGATCCACTATCTATTCCAAACAAATCGTTAAAACGTACCTAGGGACGAACCCGAGCGAAGCGTAAAACGAAGCGAAAGCGAGCGTCAGTCGCTATAAATAATAATATTATATAACTCTTTTAAACCGCGTCTTCTTCCATTTTATCTCCCGAAACTAAAAACTTTTTCGTTATTGTTCTCCAGTATATCCACAGTCAATTTTCTTATTTCTTACATTATTTCTATGTGCCCTTGCACTTTTGGGTTAAAATTTCTAAAATTATACGTGCGCCGATTTTTAATTGTGGTTGATCCCAGAGTATGCAGGTAGTTTTTTATTTGTCATCCATGGTTTTAAATCCTACAAAACAAAGCATATTCCTGCAGTATTTCGTTCAATAATCATTTTATATTGATTTTTAATATACGTATGAATAAAATTGTCATATTATCTACAAATAAAATTTTAGATGCGTAATCGTAGGAACATTTGTCGTCCATGGTAGGAACTAATTATTATCCGATATGTCTATTAAGCAATGTTTAATAAAATTACTTATATTTATAAGGGTTAATATTTTAATTCGGATAAAATACAATCAAAGATTTTTATCAGTTAAAATTTTTGGAATCGGCTCATTAAATCTCAAGCTCACGCCCATAGGTACTACTTTACAAATAGTACTACTTTACAATATTAGAATAGATGATAAGTAATACTTAAAGTAATTATTCTCTTAGCAGTGGATTTGTTTTTTAAAAGAAATGACCATATTATGATATAAATATAACCTATTTATGATAATGTAAAAATAATTGAATAAAATTGATTGCGAATGAAAATGCGCCACAATGTTTTGTTACAAATAGGTACCTACCCAATCTAATTTTTATATGAATAGTAAATAAAAACAACATCATGAAAGTGTTTCATATTTTTATATTAACTATAAAATTATTGCGCGATTTGCGTAGGTTTTAATAATAATGTCTCTATAAATAAGTACCTAAATAAAATAATTATAACAAATGGAAACATTTTTCACTAATAGAATAGTCCGTGTAAAAAAATTTGCATTTATTTCTTTTACCAATGTTGGTAGAATAAAAATTAAAATGCTATAAAATAATAGAAAATAATATAATAACTATTATCCAACGGGAACATACTACTGGATTTAAATGAATTTATATCTATACTTTAATAAAACTGTAGGGGTCGAATGTCTGTACATAGAAAAAAAAATGCTAAAAACCGCGTCAGGGGGATGTAAGAAGACAAATAGAACAATTTTTTTCATTTTTTTTTGTTTCTCTGTCTGTTTGTCTGTTTGTACGGGCTAATCTCTGAATCTATTGGACCGATTTAAATGATTTTTTATGGTGGTACCTTATATCCCCGGGCAACATCATAGGTACTTTTTATCCCGGAAAATTAAATAGTTCCCGTGGGATAGTTAAAAAACTATAGTATCTTAGCCAGCTTAGTATACAACAACTTATGCACCTAATTTACTTAATTCTTCAAACTCAAACAACAGGTTACTTTTCATCCCGGTAAAATGAACGGGTTCCCGAAGGAACTAATAGATCTCTATTAGTGTTTCTCTAGTCGTTTATATGGTTGCTAAGTATCATCTTAGTTTTATATTTCGTCCTACGGGTTATGCCGTTCAACTTAAGACTCTTGTTGTACATCTTGCCTATACAATTTTTAATCCATACATAGTTGTCTTATACAATAGCATTAATAAATTATTAAATTTATTATGCCTGTTTAAATAACAAAAAAAAAACAATTCTTCTCATTTATATTTTCATAATTATACAACCTATAAGTATTATAGTTCACTTAAAATAAATATGCATATAATTTTTATAGTAATTTATTAAAAATAATATGAATATTTATTTCAAAAGTGATTATTTGTGGCATGCAAATCTAAGCATGTCGAATTAAACCAAATTAATTGTAAGAAGCAAAAATGAAATTAAATTTCTGAACTTTTAATAGCATTTGACATAAAGTTATTTTGTAATGTTGCTTTCTTGCTTTTAATACAGTGTAGACAATCTCGAAATATATATTGCCGTCTCTTTTACTTTCAGCGAAAAAAGTCTACATTAAAGAAGGTAAGCAATACATTATTACATTTAAAGCTAACTTCACTTCGAGTAGTCACAAGACCTCTCAGCTGAGTTAGCTGTCTCCTAATTTTCTATTTTCTGACGAATATTTCTCACCAAAAACTATCTTATTGTGAGTGGGTCTTTTTCGTTTATTTGTAAGCCAAAATGGCTCATATTAATGAAGAGAATGTCAGCAAATTAATTCCAACGCTTGGCGATGAAAAAATCGGTACGTATTTCAGCAAATTCTTTATAAACTATGTAATTACATATCCATACTTTGGCAAAAAAAATTAGACAAATATTAAAATATTATTTTGTTTCTTTTTAGATATGATTGCTGCTACAAGTGTTTTACAAATCCGAGCGAGTGAGATTCGTCAAAGCCAGATTAACTGGCAATCTTACTTGCAGTGAGTATTGATTTCTTTAAAACTAAAAAAATATATTTTAGATATAAATTATTATATAAGATTATGTTAACAGATCACAGATGATAACACAGCGTGACCACGACTTCATTGTGAACTTAGATCAACGCGGACAGAAAGATTTGCCAGACAAAAACCCTGATAACTGTGCTGATGTATTCCTTAACTTGCTTACCCACATTAGCAAAGATAACACTATTCAGTATGTTCTTGTATTGATTGATGACATTCTTTCTGTAAGTATTATCATGATATAGATTATTCGCAGGGTTTGGTTTGAATAAAATAATTACCATAAAAAAGTGTGCCTGTCTAATTGCATACAGTCTATTCTCCTATTGTTAATATAATTGTTTTCTAAGAAAATTAAAACAAATGCCTCATTATTATTTTTTTCAATTAATTTGTTCTTATTTCAGGAAGACAAATCGCGTGTGAAAATATTCCGTAATGCCAAACATGGTAATGTTTGGCAGCCATTCCTGAACTTGCTTAATCGTCAGGATGAGTTTGTTCAGCATATGACTGCTCGTATTATCGCCAAATTAGCATGCTGGCATCCACAACTCATGGAGAAGAGTGATTTGCATTTTTACCTATCCTGGTTGAAGGATCAACTTAAGATGAATGTGAGTTTATTTTATCTTCTATAAAATTAAACACATTGATTTGAATGTACATTTTAATTTGATGTAATATTCAAGCATGTTGATTTTAAATGATTTTTTTTTCTGTTTTTTTTTTAATGCCACTTTATATTAACATAATATATATTCTATATACATACATACTTTTAAAGTATCTGCACCCATAAATTGCAATTGAGTGTACTATAGTTATAGGTTTTACTATTACAGTGTGAGTGGAGTTGAAATCATATACGTACTATAGTGATTTGTTATACATATTGGTTAATAATTGCATGGCAGTAAATAAATAAAATTGCATGTGACATTGCTAACTCATCTCTAAGTATAAGGCTTTATTCTTAGACTGTCACTACTTAGGATAATATTGTTTTAGATAAAGTATACACATGTAATCAATCAATTAAATAAAGATTTTACATTTACATAATATTTAGGGATTTGTAAAAAAGGGTCTAGCTGGCTTTTAAAAAAAATATAATAGAGGCTCACCCTTGCTTTCCTCAGGTTCACCTCTAGAAAAAGAAAAACAAATTATCTCACGGGATCCCTACATTTTTGCAGGATAAAAAGCCTATGTGCTATTCCAGACTATACCTATGTCTGTGCCAAATTTTATCCAGATCCGTTCAGCCGTTCTGGTGTAATTGAGTAACAAACATCCAAACATCTAAACTTTCACATTTATAATATTAGTAAGTTTACAAGACTACCTTAACTTTTTTTATATTCAGGACTTCTCTCATGATGATATGATCTAAAAGATGAAAGTTTCTTAAATAGGAAACCTTTCCTTCTACTTCTTTAATCTTTTTAATATTTCCAAGCAGTTCTTGAAAAAAAAGACTGTAAAAGACAAAATGGTTCTTAATAGATTTTTCTACTGGGAGTAGGCTACCCGCTACTTTGCAATTGCTGG
The DNA here is from genome assembly GCA_921882275.1 of Brenthis ino. Taxonomy (NCBI): domain Eukaryota; kingdom Metazoa; phylum Arthropoda; class Insecta; order Lepidoptera; family Nymphalidae; genus Brenthis; species Brenthis ino. The sequence continues at coordinate 21,666,425 of OV170225.1, read as the reverse complement.
CAAGACCCTTTCAGAAATCTTTATAAATTTTATGTATATTTTTATAAAATTTAATGTATGTCATCAATATTTTATGTATCTGTAATGAAATTTATAATCTACTGTTCATCATATTCATTTTACTAAAATATATTTCCTAATATAATATTTAAATACACTACAAATTTATAAATAAATTCTGTTACTCTTATGTTATATATTGTAAACACTTAGAAAAATTGTTTTGGCAAGGCTTAGCAGCACAAACAAAAAGCTTCTAACAAACTATACCATATCATTGTATCTAAACAACATATTTAAACAGGGGTGGATCCAACCCTAATTTAAAATGTTTTGAAAACAAATTAACGGCTGATATTAAATAATAATTAATTCAAAAATTACACTTAAAAGATTTATATTTAGGAAATAATCATATAATTTATGTACCATCTTCTCACAATTGCTCTCTGGTAGATATGTATAGTGATATTTAAGTTATTGTTTGTGATGTCTTATTGTTAGTTATGGAAGTCCCATTTAATATAAATAATTTAAAAATAAAATAAAAAGCAGTATTTCGCTTCATAAATCTTGTATATCAAACATAGTGAGTGACGTTACCCCTTACGAAACTGGCGAAATAGTATACTGTAGTCATGGGCGCTGGCAGAATTATTCCCAGGAGGGTGCATCTGCTTTTTCACATTAAACTACTAACTAATCTTTAAATGATTGGCTATAATTTTTATTCATACCTTATATTTTATTATCATTTCTTTGAAGATATCTAAATTTAAACAGGGATTTTACTCATATAATTTTATTTCTTTAACTTTTTCTATATATTTTCCTTCATGGCATGGCGCTCTTGTACAGTCCAAAAATAGCTTCGAGTGCTTTAGCGGAAATTTGGAGTTATTCAGAGAAAATGTCTTCTTTAATCAGATTTTTTTTTCTAGTTAATATGTGTACTTCCTATAAATTAAGAGCATTTCCAAAATTTTGTCTTCTTTCTAAAGATGGGCCGAAATTCGTATTACATTAGGTTTAACCGTATTTCGGCAGCTTGATTCGGTTCGGAAATTCTGTTGGACTGCTAAACATTCGGCAATAGGAAAAAAATACCTGCTTGCACTATTCTGACTATAGTAAATAGAAAGCATGTCTGTCAAAACAATAAAATAAAATTAAGTCTTTTTATATACATTAGTGCGATCGGAATCCAAAAATCCTAAAAAAAACCTTAGCAGGTAAAAATGTTTGACCAAAAACCAAATTCTTAGGCACATATTAGTATACTCTTACATTGCTATTTTTTCTCAGAAATGAACATTTTCCCGCGGTAAAAAGTATCCTATATGTTGACCCGGATAACCAGCTATCACCATACCAAATTTCATCAAAATCCCTCCAGTGGTTTTTCTGTGATGCGGTAACAGACAGACAAAAATTCTAAAAACTATAGATTCGGCCTCTGTATCGATAATAATGTTTATTACAATAAAATTTTCCAAAAAATATTTAATGTACAGATTCGGTTTAGTTACAATTTTATTACATGTATAGTATATATTACTAAGTATGCGATAAAAAATTAAATTAGTTCTTCTTAATTTAACAGTCTCAAAAATCTTTGCCTAATTATATAGATAAAATGAAATAAACTTAGTAGGTATGTATTCTTTCAAAATATTAATTAATTACAATTCATACAAAATTGAATTAAAAACATGTTTTTGGTTAACTAACTAAACACTCAGAATCATAAAGTATTTTTAATTATTAAAGGGTCACGACGTGTTGCTCGAGAAAGTGCGGTGAAATTGAACTGAAATTCGGCCGAATTTCGGCCGTATTTTATATTTTCATCGAATGTTCGGCCTGAGTTCATATTCGGTTCAGGCCCATCTCTACTACTTTCCTATTTTCTGACTCTTAAGACAAATTTATTTATTGCATGATGCAGATTTTTTTCACAAACTTTGCTATTGTTTTACCTAAAAAACGTTTGGGTATTCAGTAAACTCATAAAACTGCTTTTTATTATATATTTTTATTTTGCATATCAAGTGTGATAGATGCTTGAACATTAATAGGCATTAACCAAACTAGTCTAGGATTGTCTCTTCTTGGATCTGCCCTTGAACCTAAATTAATATTGTGAACATCATCATTCGAGCATCATGCATCGGGGCGTCGAGGAGTTGCTTGAGATCACACTGAGAGATTTGTTTTCTGGTAAGGCGGAGAAAGTGTCAGCTGAGTTAGAACACGCTGAGCAGGTTATGTTGGAACACGAGAAACAACATTTCTCCGATAAACACACAAAACACCACAAGGACAAGCATGCAGGAGATAAGGATAAAGAAGAAAAATATTCGAGCCTTTACACCTCTTTTGATGTTCTCAAATCACATGAGGACTGGCTGCCTGGCTTCCATAAGGTATTCCCAGTTGACAACACACCATTGTTGTCGAATAATGTGGAATGTGTCTAATCTTCTTGTTTTATTATAGAGAGATTCTATATGAAATTTGTCACTAATGTTGTTTTAATCTTTCTAGAATGAAGTCATATTTTAAAATAGCTCATCATCTACGGGAGTTATTTTTTAAATGACATTTATTCTACTAAAGGTATCTATTTGTAAATTTCTTGCATGCTTTTACTAACTAAACACTTAACACTAATATTGTATATTATGTACATTTAAAGTAATTGCTTAAAATCGCAGTATGTTCTTCTGAAACAAAGAACTGCTTCTAAATATATTTAACTAATATAATAAGAATTATTTATAAACGCTGCTAACGATTGCCAAACTCTTAAATTGTGTATCAGTTATACATTATTCTTTTTAATAAAATAGTTTATGTTATATTAAATTATTATATTATGATAAATCCATCAAAGAAAAACTTTTCCAATTTTTACAATATAGAACTGATTATAAATTTTCTAAAATAATTGAAATTTATTTTTAATTTAAAGATTATTCTGATTTTTTTGAAGAGATTTAATTAGCAATATCTAAATAAAAATTTTATGGAAGTTACATCAGATAGTGCATATTTTTCTGCAGAACAACGACTACATCCAGTCGGTGGCGCGCTGCCTGCAAATGATGCTGCGTGTCGACGAGTACCGCTTTGCATTCCTGTCCGTCGATGGCATTTCTACTCTACTGTCTATTCTCGCTTCGAGGGTTAACTTCCAGGTATAAACATTTTTTTTAGATTGTGATCTTTTTATAAATGAAAATGAATGGCTAAATTTATTGCTATGCGCAAAGCTCGAGGACGGCTGGACCAATTTGGCAATTATTATTATTTTTTTCAATTATCGTTGAAGTTCAAGGGAGGTTCTTATGAAGAGAAAAGAAACCCGTTAAAATTGCATTTTTCTTTTTTCTTACTACTACTTTATGATTATTATCAACGCGACCTTAAAATTAATATTAACTATGTATTTGAATGCATTTGTAGATTTGATACTTTCTATTTCTACGATATGCAGTTTGAATTTGACTTTATTTGTTTGTTCTTCTTTTACGTCGAAACAGAGTGACTTATTGGCGTAATTTTTTGTGTAGAGATAGTTGTAGGACTGGAGAATGATATAGGCTACTTACCGCGGGAGATTATCTCATTTCCACAGGAAAACAAGTTATATATATTCCATAGTAACCGTTAAAACGCAGCTAGAGATGAACCCGAGCGAAGCGAGTGTGAATCGCTGGTTATCAATAAATATTATAGAAATTTCAATGCTATTAAAGGCTTATTTACAAGACTGTACTTCTTTTTCCTCTATTGCATACAATAATATTAAAGTTATACCACAGTCTACTAACCATACAACTATTTTTATTTTTTTATTTTATTTATATATTATAAAAAAAAAAGTATATATGGAAAGTGTCTAGACAAGGCGTGCGAAGTGAAACGCGGGTGACGCACTCCCTAATATCATTACGTACTTTTTGACCCTCCGACGCAAAAACAGTAGTTTTTTTTCATTTGAAAGCCAGTTTCCTTGCGGTGGTTCTTAGCTATGTTTGGTTAATATCGGTCCAGGAGTGTAAGAGTATCAGCATTTTTCCAAAATGGTGTAAGGCATTTTGGCGTATGATTACTCGATTAAGTGCTTCACGCGTGCCAGTGTAATTGTTAAATGACAATTAATTAGTGTTCTTTAAATTTTTAATTTATAATTATTTTATATAATATAGTTGGAACACTGCTTTATGGTTGACAGGTATTAGTGTAATTTGCTACAGTCTAAAGCACTTTCACTTAAAAACTGAATTGGTATTTTTAGCAACCCTTGCATTTGACGGAATTCTCATTATGATCAAAATCCATATACTGTGCTAATAGTGAGTCTAGCTAGTCCTGTCTAGAAAACATGCCAGTAATATTTATAATTAATGTATGCTATTGCTATCCTCGTGTATTTTGAACGATATTATAATGTTGCATAAAATTATTTCTAGAGTTTTTAAAATAAACTGTAAATGCTTTCCGTAGGTCCAATACCAGCTAGTGTTCTGTCTGTGGGTGCTGACATTCAATCCGTTGCTCGCTGAGAAGATGAACAAGTTCAACGCCATTCCCATCCTAGCTGATATTCTGAGCGACTCTGTAAAGGAGAAGGTCACTCGCATCGTGCTAGCCGTCTTCCGCAACCTAATCGAGAAACCTGAAGACCAACAGGTGAGTAATTTTTGTCTTGCATGCTGATATTCACATTTCTTTCGATTAAATTATTATATTTTGTTGTAATAAAAATTGTTTTCATAATTAGTTTTTATATTTAAATGCTTCATGTCAAGTTTCTTACGTGTGTTTTTTGGTTTTCCATTTTATACCTTATTTTATTGTCCCTATATCAAATTTTAACAAAATCGGATGAAAGGAATTCTTTCTGTAATCTTTCACTTTAAAATGACTTAAAAGTAAAAGTTAAGGTGCTTGCTGTGCTTAGTCATGATTTTTCCTGTTAGTTCTTTCATATTATTTACTGCTGGGTGTGTTATCAATAAATAAAAATGGTTATTGTGTACCTTAGGACCAGGCTAGGCTCGCTTGACTGGACACATGCTATCGCGGACTTTTTCGTGAAATTGTAAGCTCCAAATTTGCAAAATCTTTAAGGGATTTTGATTTTCGCGTTGGAACCCTAAATATTTACCCTATTATATATGACCTACAAAGTACAAACTCCTATCTTCCATTGAAAGTCCCATTACAATTGGTTAAGCAGTTCGATAGAAAACAGAAAGACAGACAGACATTTTTTTTTAAAGGCTGTTTAGGTACTGGTATCATAATACAAATAACTCTATGTACTTGAGTAAACATAGTAATTTTGAAATCATGGACAGGCCATTTTATTTATATGTATAGACTATACCTTTTAATAAAATATTGTTTAAGTTTAAGAAGTTAACAATTAAAAAACATTAATTGGTGTAAAGTGCATTTTATATACACTCGTGAGCAAAAAAATCGACTCAGACGACACATCTGTAGTCGCAAGTCACTGGAAAAAAAACTGAAAGCAAATATATTTTTTTCATAGTAAAATCTTAAAGCTGCTAGTATTAGCTTCAAAATGATATAAAATATTGTAAGGTTTATTGCTCACACAACCCAACAATATGTTGTGATCAGTAACCACCCTTTTTACGCTTGTTTACAATAGTGCTAATTAAGGGTTACTGACCCATATAAAAGGTTATCTACCTGACCCACCCTTATCAGTTAGCCGTCAAACGTCAAGCGATACACATCTCCGTTATCAACAATCAAGAATTCTACCTGAAAATGGACACAACAAGCGATTTAGCAGCTCAAGCGATCACCCTATTGCGACAAGGCCAGAGTCAGCGTGAAGTGGCACGTGCACTGAACATGAGCCAGTCTGCTGTTTCCAGAGTTTACCGTCGTTACCAGGAGACTGGTGGCTTTAATCGAAGACGCGGTTCCGGTAGAAAAAGGTGCACATCAGAGAGAGATGACCGATTTATTGTCAGCACATCGTTAAGAAATCGGACCCTCACTGGCGTTCAAGTCCAACAAGAGCTCAGGGAAACGCGAGGAGTAGCTGTGAGTGGCTGGACAGTCAGAAGACGACTTAAGGCAGCTAGGCTTGAGCCAAAAAGGCCAACTACTGGCCCCAAATTAACCCCAGACCACCGAGCAGCCCGCACGTTTTGCTAGAGAACATGTTGATTGGACTGACGAACAATGGAGCACCGTTCTCTTCTCAGACGAAAGTAGAGTGTGCTTGCATGGTAGTGATAGAAGAGGACGAGTCTACAGAAGACCTGGGGAAAGATTCGCGCAGTGCTGTATCAAAGAAAATGTTGCTTTTGGAGGAGGTTCCTGGATGGTGAGGGCCGGCATTTCAAGCGAGGCAAAAACCGAGTTGGTTTTTATTGAAACTGGCGATCGAATGGGAGGATTGACGGCGATCCGATACATCGAAGAGATTTTAGAGGATCACGTCGTTCCCTACGCAGGTTTCATTGGCGAAAACTTCGTCCTAATGCACGACAATGCCCGTCCACATACTGCAAGTTTCGTTCGGCAGTATTTACAGGAGGTCGCAATTGCCGCTATGGACTGGCCAGCGCGTAGCCCGGACTTAAACCCTATCGAGCATTTGTGGGATGATCTTGAAAGAAAAGTTCGGGCTAGAAATCCTGCACCAGACACGATGGCGGACCTCAAAGCAGCGCTAATCGACGAATGGAATAGCATCGAACAAGATCGAGTAAGGAAACTTATTCGATCCATGAAAAAGCGATTGGAAGCTGTTATTAGGGCCAGGGGGGGCAACACTAAATATTAAAAAAATAATTTTTATTTAATTATTGTTTTGACGAATTCTACGTGGTATTTTCTTTACCGTCAACCATCACTTTTTTTATTGCTTAAGACTCCATCTCATTCAATATTTTTTCTTTACCAGAAAACATTTTTTAATAACAACATAGACCACTCATTTTAAAGCTAAAACAAAGAACTTTGAGATGTTAAAATCAGAAATATAATAAAAGCTTCCGATTTTTTGCTCGAGCTTTTTAACCGCAAGCGTGCGTCCTGAGTCGATTTTTTTGCTCACGAGAGTATTATGTTTCGTTGCTTATTGACTAGTTTAAAAAAAAATTATCAACGATAAAATAAGAGTCGATTTGCAATGTTTTCGTCAACTAAGCGTCGAATTTTTATTATTATTTTTAAGCAAGTGTAATTTTTGTGTAAAGTACACGGTAGTTTAAGGGGACATCCGTTAAAAATGTGAGCTGTTTTTATTTCAATTTAGACTCCTTTGGTTGGACCCCTGTATAATATATATTCTTTTAAAGTTGACGTGAGATTTTCAATATTGCCCACCTCACTTTTAATGAGATTTGATGATATTTTACCCCGGACTACCCTCCCCTATTTTGAACTCACGTTATTAATAGATGTCTTAATAATAAAATTCTTTCATTAATTTGTTATATTTTATGAATAGGTTGCAAAAGAGCACTGCATCGCCATGGTCCAATGCAAGGTGTTGAAGCAGCTCTCCATCTTAGAACAAAAGCGCTCCGACGACGAAGATATCATGAACGACGTGGACTTCCTCAACGAACGCCTGCAAGCCTCCGTGCAGGACCTCAGCTCGTTCGACCAGTACGCCACTGAGGTTAAGAGTGGACGGTGAGTGAACTTTGTGTTATATAAAATTAATAATTATAACAATAAAAGAATTTAAGAATATGATATATGTGTTCACATTAAAAAAATAGTTTTTAGCCAAAAAAATATTTTCTTATCTTATTCACCACATTTGTAATATTCTATTAACATAACAGATATTCGTTTTTTAGATCAAAGATATTTGTTAAAGAGGTATTGTGAAATTTGTATATAAATTTATACATATATTAACTTATCATATTGTCGTCTTAGTGCTTATTTGTCAAAACGATCAAATCATCGACATAATATTCATATAGAATTATTGACTTTTAAATGTCAATTTTTAAATACACATTTTATGTTTTTAAAATCGAAGAAAAAAACAGTCGACTTTAAAGTAATTATGATATATATACATGAACATACGTGGTGCAGGCTGGAGTGGTCGCCCGTGCACAAGTCGGCCAAGTTCTGGCGCGAGAACGCGGCGCGCCTCAACGAGCGCGGGCAGGAGCTGCTGCGCACGCTCGTGCACCTGCTGGAGCGCAGCCGCGACCCCGTCGTGCTCGCCGTGGCCTGCTACGACGTGGGCGAGTACGTGCGCCACTACCCGCGCGGCAAGCAGTACGTACGCGGCCCTATACCTATACCTTGTGCATGTACTGGAATGAGGTTTTTAGTTGGTTGCTATATTGGAACAGGTTTGATTTTTAAGATTCCGTAGCTAGGTGGATGCGTGCGCCGATACCCGCGCGGCGAGCGATATGTTGTCTGGGTTTAGGTTGGTTTTTGGATTCCGTGGCTAAAAGGCTACGTGCGCCATTACCCGTGTGGCAAGCAATATATGTTGTCTGCATGCCAGCTCAATGGCCAGTTTTTTAGAATCTAACAGTGAACACATTTTTTCAGTACTTTGAAAGATTCCCTACAACCAAGCTTATAAACTTAACTTTACCTGTTTATAATATGAATGTAGATTGCTTTTCCCTATTGTAACTAAATAATTTATCAGTGTGTGTCTTATACTGATAACTTATTTGCCCTCGTATATTATTAAATTTTAATATTTTTAACAGCATTATTGAACAACTCGGTGGTAAGCAGCGCGTGATGTATCTGCTCAGCCACGAAGACCCCAATGTACGTTACGAGGCTCTGCTCGCAGTACAGAAACTTATGGTTCACAACTGGTTAGTGTCCTTAGTAATTGCTATGCATTTCTCAATTTTCATATTTGTACAAAACGTTTTGTAGTTTTATTAACTTAAGAGTTGAATTATTTCGTTTTCAAAATTATTGATATATTCAAAAATGTAAAATACATGCATAGTATATGTATTTCATAAATACTTTTTTTACAGGGAGTATCTTGGCAAACAATTGGAAAAGGAAATTGACAAGCAAGGTGGCACTGCTGTCGGCGCTAAAGCCTAAACATGCTATGACTTATTATAAAATTGTTATTGTCGTCTTTTACTATATTGCAGTTGAGTAGCAATATTCTTTTGCCATACATCCTTGAGTATTACAATATTGTAAATAATGTAACGCTGTTGAAACAAATCCAATACTGCAATATTTTAAATAGTGCATGTGATGTCACATCACCTAAAATTATTTAAATTATAACATATTATATATTATGTAAATACCCGCAGATAGTAACATGTATTTATGATTTGAAGTGTTATTTATTTTTAAAATACAAGTTACATGTTGCCAGCATTAAAAGTTAAACAAATTGTTTACAAATCTAAAAAACACATTCCTATAAGATTTATTATTGTTACTTAAAGTGAAATAAATATAATCAATATTGAATTCTATATAATATTTTTAAAACGTAGAAATGGTAGCGATTTGAAGTGTGTACTGTAAACTGGCTCCATCAGTAAATAAACTTCATGAGTATTATTTATAACTTAGTTTTATTTCTAACTATATTTCAACCCTAATGTCTAATTTAGTTTCAAGTTTTATTTTATGAATAGTTCACCTAATACTTAAAAATGTATTTAAACGGAGCTATCCTACGACAGACAGGGATTATTTATTTTTTAGGTACCTAATTTTTAAATAAATATGTTGGGACATTAACACACAGCATCATCTAGTTCCATGGTAAGCTACGAGGCTTGTGTTATGGATACCAGATAGTTGATGCACTACATATATAAATTGTATGCAATATAAAAAACATGTTATAAATAAATATAAATACCCATGACTGGAGTACAAACATTCGTGCTCATCACACAAATGAATGCCCCCAGTGGGACTCGAACCCGCGACCGCTGGCACAGCAAGTAAGGTCACTACAAACTGAGTCAAACGTGTCGTCAACGTAGTATTAAGTATTAGCTTTATGCTCTGCATGGTGATGGAGCAAAGAAGCTGCCTTGAAGTGCATTTTCTGTAAAAGTACACAAAAATACAAGGACAGTACAATTTTTAAAAAGATGTATTTATTTAAGGCAATATCTTTCATTCTTCCTTTTTCTGTCGATAATTTAACAGCTAAAATCTTTGAACGCGTTTTCCTTTTTAAAGGATAAATTTAGATCAAAGTAAAAAAAATAATTAGGACCTGTTTTATGTTGATTTCTAATACAGCTACGAGAGGTTTGTTTTTATATTTTTTGTTTAAGATTGATTTTTTCTCTATAAAAAAAAAGAGGACTTAATGGTTCATGTTTTATTTGTCATCCATGGTTTCATGAATTATATATTTTGATATTAATGTCAAAATGACATTTCACATTACCAATGCGTGCGAAACATCAAACAATGCTAAAAGTCACAACTTTTATTTGTCATCCATGGTCACAACAATTTTATCTATAGTCAAATTGTCCTAAACTTCAATAATTGAATTAATAATATGGAATTAGATAACTTAGAAGATGTATTGGTTTTAAAAGACTATAAAACAGTGCCTGATATAGTTCATGAATACGGACCTACAATAAAATTTGGACATATTCCATTAGTTATTGATAATGGTAAAATAGCTCTTATTCAAATAAAGGTGTACAGTATTATCATTTTGATATTAAATCAAAATACTTTGTGCATTTTAGGTTCTTATCAATGCAGGGTAGGTTGGTCAATACATGATGAGCCATATTTAACATTCAAGAACCTAATAGCTAGACCTAGAAAAGATCGATGTAAAAAAGATGCGGAACCGCCAGTTACTCCACCTATTCAGATAGGAAATGATATAATAAATATTGAAGCTGTCAGGTACATCTCAAACTATAAAGAATTATTAAAAGTATTTTTGGTTTTTAACTTCTAGGTCGGTTGCTTTTTATGAGTGAAGTGCTATTACTATTTAATTTTTAATAACAATTTTAGGTTTCAATTAAAGACCCAATTTGATAAAAATGTAGTTACCCATTTCGAGGTTCAGGAGCAAGTATGTGATTATATATTTTCCCACTTGGGAATTGACAATGAGGGAAGTGTTCCACATCCCATTGTTATGACTGAAGCCTTTGTTACACCCAATTATAGCAGACAATGTAAGTATTGTATTAGATTAGTATAATAAAATTACTCATGGTATTTTGAATAATCATTTAAACAATATTGCTTATAATATTAAAAAAATCAGTTTATTGACACAAAGTTTTAACCCTGCCTAACCAATTAATTTATCAATAAATATTTCAGTAATGTCAGAGCTACTTTTTGAGGGTTATCGTGTTCCTGCAGTAAGCTATGGAGTGGACTCACTTTTCAGTTTGTATAAGAATAACATTGGAGACACTGCTCTTATAATTAATTGTGGATATCACACTATACATATAGTACCTGTAATTAGAGGAAAAGTTATTTCTGAACATGCAAGAAGAATTAATTTGGGTAGTTATATTTTTACTAAATAGTTAAATTTAAAAAAAATATGATTATTAAACTTACAAATAAAAACAATAGATTTCACAGATCCACTAGTTACAAATATTAAAATATACTTATTTTAATTATACAATTATTTAGAGTTTAGACCATTCTACCCTAGATCAGTCATAATCCATTACCATCTTAAAGAAGTTTATTTTTATTTTATTTCAAACAATTTGTATCAGTAATCATTACTTTAAATTACTTATAAAAATACTGGTACACCTTTAAAATCTAAAACCATTCTTCAATCAAAATATCCATCTAATGTGAAATCTTATGTATTTAATGAGCAATATTGATATTATAACAAAGAAAATGCGTTTGTTGGTTTGTGCCTCTTGTAGACAATTAGTTTATATATTACTGAATTTTAGCTAGCACGGAGGAGAGAACACTATTATAAAATATTATTATTTCTAGGTGGCAGTGAAATAATAAGTTATATGCATAAGCTACTGCAGTTAAAATATCCTGTACATGTTAATGCAATAACAATGTCAAGAATAGAGGAGATTTTACATGAACACAGTTCTATAGCCTTAGACTACCAAGAAGAGATCAGGAAATGGGCTAATCCAGATTATTATGAAGCTAATGTGAAGAGAGTTCAATTACCATTTGTGCAACCATCCAGTTCTTCTGGTTTAACAGGTAGTCTCCCACATGTCCCACATATAGAAAGGCAAATAGTTTTTCACCCTTCTAAGGGCTTGCTTGCACTGTCAGTTTCCTGGGAAAAGAAATTATGGTATTATTTTGATGTATAATAGGATATTTACCATGTTTAGCACTTACTTTAAAAATTTCCGATATTTCAGCACTGTTACAAGCGGTCACAGGTATACTGATGATTGTGCAGGTGGATATTAAACTTTTTATAAATCAAGATATTTAGAGTAATACACCTGTCAACACCAGTTTCTAGCCATATGCTGTCTCACCTTGTTTACTATTTGCAAAGTTTTGATGAGATTGAGTCAATAAAATAATTAAAGTGACCATATACTATATTGTGTCCTTATACCAGATATATTTATTTCTATACGTAGCTGAGCAACAAAAAGAAAGAAAGAAGGAAATGGCTCGGAGACTTTTAGAAATAAATGCAAGGAAGAGGGAAGAGAGACTCGCAGAAGATGAAGAACAACTAAATCAGTTGTTAGCTCTCCAGGTACACACTTTGTTGTTAATCATGACATTATATTTTTTTTTTGATAAAAATATGGTTATAATATTATAATTAAATAATTAACTTATAGTCCATTTATTGTTATTGATAAGCTAAATATGTTTGAAGGAATTGATAGAAGATGGCGACACTGAAGAATTTAATGAGGCAATCAAGGGATTTGAAATCAAGAACTATGGCGATCTACAGGTGAAGTATTTATCTCTTTTTTAAAAACAATTTATGTTTTTTATTATTACTATAGTGCATTAACCAATGGGCTTACAAAGCTAATCTGTACTTATAAATAAAATTGAAATGCTTATGTAATTTCGAAATTGTTATATTGTGTTCATTTGTATGGTTAATTGCACGACGGATAATGAATAAACATAGGCTTTTTTCCATTCCCGGAAAAATGTAATTTGTAAAAGTTACAGAATGCCACTTTATTTCAGGAAATGGTGATCACAGTTTTTATAATTAATTTTTTTGTGTTATAGCCTTATAATATACTAGCGACTAACACTCGCTCCGCTCGGGTCCGTTCCTAGTGAAAATTTAAGTTTGTATGTATTTTTAATGACGAATCATAAAAAAATTGAAATAAATTTTTTTGTCCAAAAAAATATAAATTATTTTTTTGAGGTGTACCAACCTTATCCCTTAGGGGTATGAAAAAAAGTTTACATCCTATTCTCAGATCTACTGAATATACACATAAAGTTTCATAGGAATCGGTCAAGCCGTTTCGGAGGAGTTTTGTTACAAACACTGTAGACATGAGAATTTTACATCTATTCTAATATTATAAAGAGGAATTATTTGTTTGTTTGTATCGAATAGGTTCCTAAACTACTGAACCGATTTAGATGAAATTTGGTAAGAAGATAGTTTGAGACCCTGGGAAGGACATAAGATAAGATTTTATCCCGGAAATCATCTCTTAAGGGGGTGAAAATGGGGGTGAATGTTTGTATGGGAAAGCAAACTAGGGACGAACCCGAGCGAAGCGAGGATGAGTTGCTAGTATTATATATATTTATATATACAATAATTTATATTTATAGAGACAAATAGCAAATCTAAACATGAAAATAGAGAAGAATAAGCAAAGAATAGCAGCGGCCGCCAACGCGGATGAGCCCGCGGAGCCGCGCCCTGCCGGCCGCTTCCATCCGCCCGCCGACCCCGACGCCTTCCTGGTGTGGCTCAACGAGACCCGCGCTAAGGTATAGAGCGGTTGAGATTGATCATTGAATTAGTGAACTAAATATGAATTAAACCCGCTCAAATTAAATTTTAATTAATACAGGAATATATGTACTCTAAGAGATATTTCTAATATGTATGTACGAGGGAGTGTTATTATGTTCGCGGAATGGGGGATGAGGGATGAAAATAAAAAAACCAAATTATTTTTCCTTTTCAATATATTCACCTGCAAGACGGATACGTCTTTAGACGACTGTATAGGATTAGTAGAATTTGGTAATATGACTGTGCTCATATTAGACCAAAGTTTACCCTTAAATAAAATGTATGTTTTTGTATTTTTTTTGCGGATTTATTTTGATTTTTGGAGAGACTACCGTGACCATGATTACTATAGAGCATTCAAAGGGAACTAAAAATGAAAATGAATCAGCGAAGTGTTTAAGAAAGTATTATTCTATACAGGGGCGGAATTTGAATTTAGGGGGCCCTGGGAGGCTGGGTTAACACTTGTGGGCCTTAACTGTCATTTTGTCTTTATAAAAGCTATAATTATAGATAGTAGTAGATGAAATTAAGACAACGATATCGTTCGGTTCTTAATCACTCCACGACTGCGTACACGCCGGCGTTACAGTAAACAATAGGTTTCTTAGAAATTTAATTAATTTCTTAGAAATTTACCTGGAGGTGTTAATCGATCTTAGGGTTATAATTTGTATTATTTTACATATTTTTTTATTTTATATATATTCACAATATTATCCATCGTTATCAAAAGGGGGCCCGTTATATGTTAGGGGCCCCGGACAGCAGCCCAAAAAGCCTATGTCCGCCCCTGACCCTGTAGTCTGTACCCTCCCCCAGCACCGGGAGGTGGTGGCGCGGCGCGAGGCGCGGCGCGCGCGGCGCGCGGCGATGGCGCGGCGGCGCACGGCGGCCGCGGCCGAACGCATGCGCGCCATCTCGCGCCTCGCCGCCGCCGGGGATGACTTCGGCTACCGAGACTCCGACTGGGATGTTTATAAGAGGTGCGTTTGTTCATTTATTTTTAATATATATTATATTATTCTGACTCAAATTAGTATTGGAATGTATATAAGAGGTATGCTTTTATTAACAATATATGTAAATGTTAACTACCGCGGTAGTGCACGTTGTGTCTAAGCTTGTGCACTATATTTGACACTATATTTGATAGATAGTCTCAGTGAAAGGGTCTAGACCGGCTATACTCAAACTGAACGTGTTTGTGGCTCTTATAAAAAAAGGTTGGGTATGGCTGATCTAGACTCTAGAAGGATAAGCATAGACAATCGGCTCCCTAATGATGATCTATATCAAAAGTTATGTATCAAAAAGGGATTGATGTAGAAAAGCGATTCATATAGTTTCATTGCCGTACTCCGCTTTGACCTTGAAATATGAAGAAAAAATGGGCTTAACTATGAGTCTTGGTACTAATCCTAATTGTAACCGTACATGAGGTGTTGTTCTCATATAGCAACTTTTATGTATTTATAATCTACTTACGTTTAGTATAGATTCCTCAGAGATTTTTCCCGCAGTAAAAAGTATCCTATTTGTCGACACGGATAACCAGCTATCATCATACCAAATTTCATCAAAATCCCTCCAGTGGTTTTTCCGTGGAGCTATCACAAACAGACAGACAGATAAAAATTCTAAAAACTAGATTCGGCCTTTGTGGCGATAATAATGTCTATTTCAATACGATTTTCCGAAAAATATTTAATGTACAGATTCGGCTTAGTTGCAATTTTATTATATGTATAGTATCATAGATCATATAGGCGGTATGTATCCAGAATGTAAAATATGTTCGTAATGATCGTGCGATGTCACCAACAGTATCAGCCGCGAGGCGGACTCGGACTCGGAGGCGGACGGCGAGCGGCTGGTGGAGCTGGAGGAGGCGCTGCGCGAGCACGAGCCGCCGCAGCCCTGCCACCAGCACCACCAGCTGCACCTCGCCATAGAACCATACCGGTAATTGAATACTCCAGTATAAGATTTACCCTTGTTTTGTACTTACAAGTACTTACCTCGTATATATCGTATCGAAGATAGTGGATATATGAGACTTCGGCTTATACTTTTTTTTAGGATTTTTGTAGTTAGAACAGAGAGACATGCAATAGTAGTCATTTGTTTCGGTCTGACCCTTTTGATTCCATACAGAAAAAGTTAATTATCATCTTTACATAGTATAAAATGATGTCGCTTCCGCTGTCTGTTCACCTAGATCTTTTAAACTACCCAATATATTTTAATGCAGTTTTCAGCAATAAATAGAGTGATTCAGAGGAAGGTTTATAAACTTATTTGATAACAATTTTACTAATTATAACCTTATTTGATAACAATTTTACTAATTATAACCTTTGAGACTGTTACCAATTATAAAACACTGGGTTTTATACTTCTAAGGTAAGTAAATATTGTAATAAATCAACTTTATTATGTCACAACCCTACAAGAATATCGTTATAATTACCGTTCATATATTAATATTTATATAATACTTTAGGGCTCCGGAATTAATGTTCCAACCCTCTATGATGGGTAACCTGGAAGCTGGTTTGGCCGAAACTATGGAATATGTGTTTAAGCATTTCAGTGATGAAGATCAGTTACTTCTAGCTAATAATGTATTTATTACCGGTGGTTGCTCTCAGTTTCCAGGTAAGAGTTTAAGTTAAATATAAAAGTTAGGTTTTCACAAAATTTCTCAAAACTCACATAAATAAAATAAAAACATTTGACTTATAAATTTGGCATTATTTGCACAAGTGCAAGGAACTTATCTCTAGCATAGCTTGAAGTAGTTTAAAATACTTTACCTAATCTATACAGATAAATAAAATTGAAGTGTCTGTTTGTAATGTCGAAATAACAGCTTTTTACTAAATGCGTATGAAATTATATACTACTAGCATTGCCCGCGGCTCCACCTGCGTTCAGGTGACCAAAAACAAAATTTTTTCTCAGAAATGAGATATTTTTCCGCGGTAAAAAGTATCCTATATGTTGACCCGGATAACCAGCTATCACCATACCAATTTTCACCAAAAACGCTCCAGTGGTTTTTTTATGACGCGGTAACAGACAGACAAAAATTCTAAAAACTATAGATTTGGCCTCTGTATCGATAATAATGTTTATTACAATAAGATTTCCAAAAAATATCTAATGTACAGATTCGGCTTAGTTATTTTATTATATGTATAAATGTACTTATCCCTAGTACATTTAAATAAAATAACAAAACAGCTTGTTCAGAAAATGTGTTTATAATATTTCAGGTTTAAAAGAAAGATTAGAAAGGGAATTATTAGAAATGCGTCCATTCCAATCGACTCATAAGGTAGTTATGGCGAAAAACCCATCTCTAGACGCGTGGTACGGAGCTAGAGACTTCGCTGGTAGCAACGATTTTGAAAAGTGGTGTATTTCAAAGGAAGAATACTACGAAATGGGTGGAGAATATTTAAAAGAACATCACGCCAGTAACAAGTATTACAAAAGTCCTGCGCCGATCATAGACAACACGATGGCTCCGGCCGGCGACGCTAATGTCGTCAAAGAAGAAATTGTGGTCGACTGCTGACAATAAAAATCCATACTTTAGTAATATCACAGATTACATAATACTATACAAATGCCTCATCCCATACAAAAAATTGGGCAGCGCTAATTCGGGCTATTTTTGTTTGATTAGATAATAGATGTCGTTGATTTGCAAATCTTAACTATTTTATTTTATAAATATGTGCAAACTAACAATTGGTCAATATTGTGAATTTTATTCTGCATTCGAATAAATTTTTTTTGGTGATTTTAAGAGTTTTAAGCCGTGATTCATCAAAAGTAAAAGCGCCATCTGTGAATATACACTACTAACCGATCGTCTGATTGCTGATATTCAAGTAAATAATAAACTCAAATTTGATTTACAGGCGCATTATTTCTTTTCCCTCCACTTGGTATATTTTTTAAAACATTATTACACGTTTATACGATCTATTTTTATCTTTTGTTAATTTAACACAATAACAAATCGATACATGTAACGTCATTTATTGAAATTTATTTGAACAAATTTTTCTTTGTTTGTGATGAGAACCCACGGTAGTATGAATTGGACGTAGTTATGCAAAATAGATCCAACCACAAAATACTTACTTTTGAGAACTTAGCAGTTTTTGTAAAATCGATATATCAAAATAACTGTGACTGTAGTTTTTTTCATTAAATTCCTCTTAAATATTGGGTATTTTATTTACTTTCTGTATGCAAGTTGATATAGGTGCCGTTTATGACACCAACTCAAAAACTGATTTTCGTGGGCTAGATCCATCTTGCATAACAACGTCCAATTAAGAAATTTTTTTTTTTTTAATTTAATTCCTGTATTTCGTGACAGTTTGTAAATATAAATTTTTGCTCAAAATTGTGCTAAAATTTTTAGATTAGAAACAACTTAATCTAAGGAGGGGATGTAAAAATTAAACAAGATGTATAGCCACAAATATCATGGCACGTTTATTTTTCTCGACTACATGGCGACCTCTAAAAGAATCGTGACTTGTTATTTTGCATTCATATAGTTTTCTTTTTAATAGATCTCTTCAAAAAGAGTACTAATAATTTTACAATGTATATTTTCCATAAAATTAAATAAACTCTGTATTTATTTTGATCTCAATATAAATCACTATGAACTTAAAAAAAATTAAAAATCGCTTTGTTAGTTCGCTAATTATATCGATTGATGATACTATTATAATAAAGAGTACATTTAAAAAATCACATTAAAGCATATACATAATGCTGACTACATAATGCCCTTACAGCCTCTTCACCCAGTTGAATAAGTTGTATACTCTCAAAGAATTAACGATAAACAATATTAAGAATAAAATATAAATATAATAATAAGAATCATATTTAAGGTGATGATAACACCTAAAGCAACTACAGTAATAGAGTGGCGTCGAGTCAGTCTTGAGAGATCCACGTATAATAAAATTTATAATCGCCTAAAACGTATACATCAATAGGAAAAATAACAATATAAAATATAGAAAGTACCAACGTATCAGTTGTCCGATAGGATAATCGCTTAGTGTTTATCACTAGTCGGTGTTTAAGTGTTATCAGCCGCTTAACATTAAACTAATAATAATAATAATAAATTTATCACAATACATTCAGACTAAAGAAACGACGCGTCGCGTAAGAGGCTGTAAAGGTGATATCATATTCACGTGCAATGTAATACACCACAGTTAACAAATCTAACTTATTTTTAATAAAATATAAACTAGCCTAAAAATTTTAACAATAAAAGAAAAACAGATGTAGTTAAAAATATTGGTCAATAAAACTCTGTAGAGCTATGACTAAATGACCGTTGGTAAAAAAATCATGCCATGATTTTTGCTCGTCGACTTTCAATAAAATCGGAATTAAAAGTATGTAAAATACTCCAAAACGTCAAGTTGGCTTAGAGCCATATTTCTTTAAAAACTACGAAGTGTAAAAGACCAGTGACTTAGAAATAGCTCTCAGTATATAAAAAAAAGTTAAAATCCTTAGGCTGTACTCTCGTAAGATTATGACGTAAGCAACGCAATAAGTCGGCAAAGCAGAAGTACGCGTAAATCTAACCATACCATACAACTAAATGTTATGTAGCTATACGCGCTACGACCTGCCCCGACCTGCTCGGGACAAGGATATGTACGAGTTCTCTAACCGAATACTTGACTCTACTCGAACTGGTTGGTCCGAACCACAACCGCTCCGATGTCTCAAAAATAAAATATTAATTTAATTTTGCCAAAAGAAAATCTTGTGAGTATTCATTTTCCAAAGTTGTGGATCATTCGGCTATCAGTCTTTTCTACGGTTCAAAAAATAAGTAGAGAAAGGGAAGTACAACTCATAACACTCACTATTACGTAATCGAATACATACATAGTTCAATATTACTCTCTAAGTAAGTATACATAGTAACTAACGTCGGTATGTAAAATAGTTGCGGCGTAGGGTCGCAAGGGCCGTATAAAGGCAGCCATTGCGCCCAGCCGCGCGCCGAGCCGAGCGCCGCGCCGCGCCGTTGTATAAGAGGAGGGCGCGCTCGGGGCCGCTCGGCCCGGCTCGGCTCGGCTCGGCGCGACTCGGCCCGTCTCGGCTCGACTCGGCCCGCCGAGGGCGAACGAACCATCCTAGACACGGAACTGATAACAACGGAAGTACATAGCTAATCCTATAAAAATATTGCTCGTAGAGTCGCCCCCGCCGAGCCGAGCCGCGATATACATTTATATACTTTATATGTACCTAGTTCGCTATGTTGGTGTCTCTATTCCCGTTCGCCGCGTCGCTACTGACTATTGGTAAATAACTTTTTCTCAATGGCGATTTATATCTGGTAATTGAAGATTTATACTACGCGTTAAACCAAAGTTCTAGTTTCTCTAAATAATACTGTTCTCAATGGCTTGGTAAGAAACTTAACAAAGAAAGGTTCTCATTATACACGGAAAATATTTTGTTGTCTTATTAAATTTTATACTTTCTTCATCTGGGAAACTAAATGCATCCGTCTTGTCACACCATCTTATATTATCGTGTACATACATGTTTATATTATATGTAAATGATAAATGAGATATTGGCCTATTTTTTCATGTCTCAAATACAGAACTATCAAAATATAAAAAAATATCGAGGACTATCAAACAACATCCATATGTATATATTATTATTTATATCTACGAGGAAATTTTGATTTCTTTACCCAAAAGTATACTTCTGCGCTAAATATTCTATGATTAATTCCATTTTTTTTTCCATCAGTTCGATATACTCTATGATTGTAGAAGAAAAAAGATTCTACAAATCATACATTCTTACCTTAATTTTGAATCGTATTACTCCATATCGTTCGAATAAATAAATCCTACCAATATTTACAATTTCGACCCTCAGCTCATGGACTCACCACGCCGTGGAAATAAAATAGTGTATATAAAAACAATACGAACAGAAAACGAAACATACATACAATAAGAGTAATAAGTAATAAAAACAAGTGGGCGCGTAACACTACGACAAGAGCGTTGTACAATATTTTATTTCCAATCTACCCTGACCTGCAAACTTAACTAAACTTACTCTACCGCATCATTTACATAGAAATGGCACCAATCTATCTTTGATATCAATAATGGCAAACCATAAGGAACCCCGCAGCGGACACTCTGCTCGCCTCTGACTCTCAAGATTTGGAAGACTACTGCGCTATACTATACGTTATCACTATTATTCGAATACAAGCGATAGAAATAATGACATCTGCCACTAAGTCGTTGTGCAGGTGTGCGATTACGAACTAATTCAAAATCGATTTACTTTAAAATACAATAGAATCGATTATCTAAAACTAAATATAGTTCGTTTTGATGACTGGTTACTAATTGCGCTCTCTTAAATCCAACGTTCAGCCATGACAATATAAAGGGCACTTGGAATGTAAGACGTTAGCGTTTAGTAACAATTGCGACGATAATCGTAATCGATATATTGTGGTACATTGTCGTACCCGACACTCCCGCGTCGCCCGCACTCGCACACTCGCACACGCATAACATATCCTAAATGGAAACGATACCGCAATGAATGATGTGAAATGAATAATAAGTCGCGAATAAAGTATCGACGAGTGAACAAAATGAAGCGTCATCGATGGTGTTTGTTTGTTTGTTGTTTATCGCCTAATGCTTGCTACCCGCTAGAAGGCACACAAAGTTTTAGTAAGAAGCTTGAACGACCCGCCGCCTCCGGTTCACTTATTGCCATAATATGCCACCGGTCGACTCGTGGCGATCACATTTTGAACACCGAACATATTTTTTATTATGAACGAAATACGATTAAAAAATATTGCCAATTTTATGTTGCAACAGGCACTTCTCTGGATTTCTCCAATAAACATCATATTAAATTTATTCTGTGAAGCTTTATTTATTGCCTCCGAGGACTCTGCGATTTTGTACTCGTCCACCATGACGCAGACGTGGGGGGACCTCCCGGAGGTCATTGAGTCGCTCCATTCGGCGATCTAAACGCTTCACGTATCGGAAACAGTTCTATAAAATTATCGAACTCCATTTACACCGACATCTAAGTTAAAGCATCGCAATAAGATATCGTTACATTCCACTACAACTAATGATCGAAACACGGGGACGATAGCGAGTGAGAGTTAAAAAATTTAGAATTTCGAGTCGCGACCGCTAACGATTCCGAAAGTTATCACTAAGCAAATAAGTATATGAGATCAAAAATTTAGGCCTACGATCTACGATGAGAGTTTAAGTATCGATTTATGTACGCCACCACATCTATACACCGTGTGATGGTCAGATAAATCACAGCTGTGGGTTAATCACAATGCATACGATAGGCGGTACCGCTACGTCTACTGACTGACTGACTGACTGCTGCTCTGCGCCGCGGCCGACCAAACAAACGGGTAAATAAATAATAATATAAAATAACTCTTCTGTAGTTGTTGTAGCGCTCTCGCTCCTAGCTGCTTCCGATGGCTGCCTAATGCTGCTTTAATATTGCACTCGGACTGCTCGCTCGATTGATTATTCGAGAGCTATTAAAATATCTGAAACAATTGTAAATATTTGGTCCTTTTTCGTACTTATAAATTGATATGAGAGCTCTATTTGTGTAATAAAAGTAAAAAATATACACAAATTTAAATCCCACAATTATAATATAATCCGATATGATAAATGTTAAATTTAGTAAAGTACAGTAAGATAAAAAGTATTAACAGGAATAGCGTTATGGGTTACTTCCCCGTAAACTTTCATCCCCATTTTCACCCACTTAAAGAGATGGTTTCCGGGATAAAATCTACCCTATGTTCTAAATCGGTTCAGTAGTTTTGGTGCCTATTCGGTACAAACAAACAAACAAATCTTTCCTCTTTATAATATTAGTGTAGTTTAGAGTAAGAGATAGAAAAGGTAGTAAATAGAGTAGTGAAAGAGATAAAAAAGGTAACTCAAGGACATACCCAGTTCGGATCAATCGGCGAGACGCATCGACATCTGCGGCTGCGGCGTGGGCGTGTGCGGCGGCGGCGGGGACGCTGCAACACGAATGCTATATTGTATTTTAGCCCTCTTGTGCGTCCCACGGCTGGGCACGGACCTCCACAGTCCACCACGCTGGCCAAGTCCGGATTGGCGGACTTCACATGTCTTCCGAAAATTTGTACGCCTTCTCAGACATGCAGGTTTCCTCACGATGTTTTGCTTCACCGTAAGACAAGTGGTAATCATGTTGGAAATGATTCGCACATGAAAATATCAGAGATGCGAGACCCGGGATTTGAACCCGCATCACTCGGTTTCCCAAGCGAGCGCGTTACCATTGGGCTACCACAGCCTACCAATGAATATTACATACATATATCTCCATCGATCTTATTACTTGCACTATTTTAGACCTACTTCAAAGAAGAAGGAAGTTTTTTACGTATTCGATCGTATGTTTTGTATATGTATATTACGCGATATTTTCGCCAATAGAGAACCGATTTTGATTATTCATTTTTTATGAACAAATAAAAGGAATCAAATAAATTTCAAAAAAATATCTACTACTGTAAGCGCAATGAATGATAATATTTAAACTGATTTTGGAGCTGTCTTCACTTTTTAGTGTTTACCTTGTTGTATTTGTACCTTTTTCTATGATCATCATGTATAAACCTAACAACCAAAAGTATAAACTTCAAAAACAAATAAATTGATAAAATTAAGATTATTTTTATTCATATTAAGATCTGTTTACATAATTTTTTTTATTTAATAAAATAACTATATTCTTAAGCATGGGTATTACAATAAAGACAAAACAAATACAAGAGCTAGAATTGGACGGAAACTCACAAATGGAAGCGATGGACTGCGGCGACATGGCGGACATCTTGCTCTGCGAGTCCTGCATCGACACCTGCGTGCCCTGCGACGTCATGTAGCGGTTCACCATTGGCACGAAACTGTGGAGTTTTCTAAATATTAGGCATCGATCCCATGCAAAAGTTCTCTTAAAACTGTAGCCAATTGTATTTAGGTAATTATTCTACTTGAAATAAATATACAACATTGTAAATTTAACCTTAAATGTAATGCTTAAAGTTGTTTTCAAAAAAAAAAACTTAAAAGCGCGCTCAAATGTTCAAATAATCGCTCATACGGTGAAGACCTTTTTTTGCCGCCGATTGTGTTTCTACTTTTTTGATAGATGATGTTAAGTATTAAATGTAAAATCACAATTATTCAATACTAGTAAAATATCTCACTGAGTTTTTGCAATGCACAAATTTTCAAAGATAAATAAATAAATATTTTGGGACATTAAGGCACAGCACTATTTCCATGGTAAGCTACGAGGCTTGTGTTATGGAAACCAGATAGTTGATACACTACACATGATATATAACTTTAAATACATACATATTATAAACATACCCATGAACGGAGTAAAAACATTTGTGCTCAGCACACAAATGAATGTCCCCAGCGGGATTCGAACCCGTGACCGCTGGCACTGAAGCACTGAAGTAAGTAGGGTCTCTACAAACTGAGCCAAACGTGGCGTCAAATTATTATATACTTTATATACTGGAGTAATAATTGGTTTTATGGTTAAAAAAAGACGCTGTTGATAAACTGTAAAATCTATTGTATGAGCCCATGAACAAAATTTTAGATTTTCTAAAATGACGTAGGTCTCTGGGTCTCTGAAATGTGTGGAATATTACTAAAGCGTAGTGTTTGTTACCTGAGGTCGCAGACGCCGGGCGAGTCGAAGCCGCCGTTGTTGGCGCTGGCGGCCACGCTGTTGATGGTGCCGATGCTGTTGGCCGACACGTTGCTGTGGTTCTCGCGGTGCACGCGGTTGTGATGTCTGCGTTTTATTTATATTCAAAAAAACATGTATTTATTAAGTAATTTCCAAATAAATAAAATATATTAAATCCAGTTTAATAATAAGAGGAAAACAATCGTAATATGTATTTGAAATAATGAGTAATATTTCAATTGTAAATTTCATAAGTAGGTACATTTTAAAGAAAGCGCCAAAAGTATTATTAAACATTCACAAAAAATAAATCACTCTACCTTTTTATCACCATTTTTGTAATTTAACCTATCTTATATATATATATATATATATATATATATATATATATATATATATATGTATTTACAAAATTATTTTGGACTATGAAAATAGTTTAAATAACTACTCAGGTCACCCAAAATATTAAAGTTTTCAACTCAGCACACTTCACTCTATTTACAACTGCTAAATTCATATCATTCACCCTCTTGCTACGCTAGCGCATTCTGGTGGGTTCTTGTACTGTTTTTTACCGCTTACAGGTGGACACTTTTTTAACTTGTTTTCCATATAAGAGTTCTCCTTACCGGAGAGCACTCTCCATAATTTATTTGCATGTACAGACAGCGCTGCCAATTGGCGGGTAAATTACCCGAAAAGTGGGTAATTTTAGGCGATTTTTGATGGCGGGTATTTTAGTAGAAAACAGGTATGTTAGTTTAGCTGATTAATTTGATATTTTAAGTTTTTTTTTATATTTGATATAATAATTTAAAGCTGTTTAATTGAGAACTGATTACAATGACTTATTTTTCTATCATTAGTACTTTCTTTCATTCTATATAAAACATGAATAAATTACTTAAAAAAAAAAATGTGCAATTCACACATCGTAGAAGTGAAACTTCAGAAAATGATATGAATATAGAGTATCAGGAGTAGGATAATCATAAGGATTTTTTTATATTATTTTTACCAAGTTTAAAAGTTATTTTACATTTTATTTGACATAAATATAAACATTACATAATAATCAGTAATGAATTTTATTATTTTTCACTTCCTTTGTAATGTATTCTATCAAATAACAACGGTTACCATGACAACGGTTACCATGGCATCATCGCAATGTATTCTATCTCATTCTATCGCCGGCTTAATCCTATATATTTATATGTTTGTCTCTTTTTACTGTCGCATTTCCGTTGCATCGAGTTTCAAATCACAACGATTCTAAAGAAGTTTCACTTCAAAAAAAACTATTTTGGAGTATTTTGCTCATGTTTGGAGCCAGCGGGATAAGTTATCTGGCAGCCCTGGGTACAGACCTGATGAGGTAGCTGTCGCGCACGAAGGTGCGTCCGCAGACGCTGCACTCGTAGCAGGGCCCGCTGGAGTGCGTGCGGATGTGCAGCGCGAACTGCGACTTGGACGTGAACGTCATCGAGCACCGCTCGCAGTTCAGCGGCTTGTCCGCCACGTGCGACCATCTGCGGAGTACACTTATGTATTAACGTCTATACACCTCTATCTATATCTATATACCTCTTTGTAATATTAGTATACATCACTATACTAATATTATAGAGGTATAGTTTGTTAGTTTGTATGTAGGAAGAAATCTCTGAATCTCCTGATACTGTTCAAATTTTTTTCTCAATTTAGATTACTAAATACCAGGCATTTAACAAAAATTTATTATAAGACATTTATATTCCCAAATGCATTTTTGGTACAACTTAGAGATCAATCATGGTAATTGATTACCTTACCTTGTTTATTGATTTTTTTTATATTAATGAGAACAATATATTTTTTCAAGTGAAAGTTTATAATACTAACCTGTGCGCTGTAACGTAACTTTTCACCGCGAACCGTTTTTGGCAAATATCACATGCGTATGGACGTTCCCCTGAAACAGGATTAAAGCGGTTTTTATAATAAATTTAGGCCACAGATTTCATTACAACTATAAAGCGACTAAAACTAACTGAACGGAGTAGCAATAATCTAAATAAATGAAATTTAAAAAAAAGCAGAGATAAAGTGTTAAAAAGACGGCAAGATGCAATTAGACAGTAGGATGAAGTCTGAAATCAATGAATTGAAGCTAAGAAATCATAATAAATGATAATATATACCGAAAATTAATTGATGATGTAGCGAATGATAAAATGAAATATAATAAAAATGGTTGTCGGTGCCACATCATTGGATCAGGAATAAAATGTACCTGTTATCGCAATTTGCCGTCTTCTATTGTATTTCTTCCAATCGCAGTGGATACATTCACACAAACAAAAAAAAAGACAAGTTATCTTGTGTGAATTGCCAATCTTGATTCAAAGTATTTGGATGATTCACATTTACAAGTGTTATTATTGAGTGAAAACAACCATTTGTGTTCATAAAATATCTGAATGAAAAAACTTCGTACCTAGAACAAAGTTACACGCCAAAACATTTACAAACAAAGTCTAATTAGTTATCATTATCATATAAATATTTCTGTGAAATTTTCTATACAAATATTTACATGTTTTCCTTTCAACTTTATTCTATAGTACTTTTATTCTATAGAATGCGAATCATCCCAATCTCGTTTAAGCTAATAAAATGACGTCACAGAAGGCATTAATACAAATTAAGGCCCCCGTCGCGCGTCGCCACGAGACTTCATACCGGTGTGGATGCGCTTGTGAATGTTGAGTGTAGATTTCTGCGTGAAGCGTTTGTAACACACATCGCACTCGAAGGGGCGCTCGCCGGTGTGCGTGCGCATGTGTATCTCCAGGTACGGCTTGCAAGTGAACGCCGCCGGACACTCCATACACTGATACGGCCGCCCTTGCACTAACCATCACACACATTAGTTACTGATCTAAAAACCACTTCAGCACACCCACCACTCTAGACGGATATTCCAACATGTGGCACCGACAACATTAATGTTACAAAATGTGTAAATAATAATCATGATTAAAGGAAAGAAAAGAAAGCGATGTGGCGCGTCGCGCGATGGCGCACGGCGTCGTACCTGTGTGCGTTCGTTTGTGTATGTTGAGTGTGGACTTTTGCGCGAATCTCTTGAGGCAGACGTCGCACTGGTAGGGGCGCTCGCCGGTGTGCGTGCGGTTGTGTATCTCGAGGTACTGCTTGCAGGTGAAGGCGGCCGGGCACTGCAGGCACTGGAACGGGCGGCCCTGCACTGTAAACACACGAGTGAATCGTCGCGGGCCCTCGCCCGAGCCCCGTCCCCGCGAGCCCCTCACGTACCCGAGTGCGTCCGCTTGTGGATGTTGAGACTGGACTTCTGCGTGAAGCGCTTGAGGCAGATGTCGCACTGATAGGGGCGCTCGCCGGTGTGCGTGCGCGTGTGTATCTCCAGGTATTGCTTGCAGGTGAAGGCGGCGGGACAGGACAGGCACTGGAACGGTCTGCCCTGGACTGGTGCCCAACACATACATTATAGCGGCGGCGAGCTCGCAAGGACGCTATTCGCCCTCGCACTACGGAGATCGCGGCGCGGACTGGTCGCCGCTCGCCGCTAACTCCGCTCCCAATCTTTGTTATTTAGAGATGTCGCAAGAACAGGGTCGCGGAAGCTGAATACGAGCGACCGACCGAGATTTGGAGAGATGAGGGTGGAGAGGGGGAGGGGCGGGCGGGGGGCCAGTCCGGCCCGTCGTGTCACCCACCTGTGTGCGTCCGTTTATGTATATTCAGGCTGGACTTCTGCGTGAAGCGTTTGAGACACGCGTCGCACTGATAGGGCCGCTCGCCTGTATGCGTGCGCACGTGAGTGTCCGGGCAGGGCGGCGGGCGACGCCGCGGGGCATCGCCCGCACGTGTAAGGTCGCCCTTGCACTGCGCCCAGTGCACACACAAAAGCGAGTAACGCACGTCGCCGACGCCACAACACCCGCCCGCAGCCAATCCCACCCCGACCTCCCCGAGCCCGGCGGCATCGATACCCATAATTTTGATACACGGTGTTATTATACGCATAAGCGCCATATTGCGTCTTTGCGGCGATTGCATTACCGCTTTTGTGAAAGAATTAATAATCATGAAGTTATGATAAAATTAATGGTATATCTAATCTGAGATGGCTAGTATGCGAGGGGTGAAACGTCCGGTTGCTCTAACAGAAAGGTAAATCCGAGTGCAGAAGTACGTAAAAGCGCGCAAAAGTTAAAAGAAATCGAGATGTTAGTCGGAAGCAACGAGATGGAAGCTTTCGGGGCTAAAAACAACGGGTTAGGCAACGGAAAAAACGGGAAAGAAGCATGACGCTAAATGAGATGGTACATGAGTGCGTGACGAGTCGTAAGTCGCTTATCGTACTGATCGCATTTGGCTAAAGTGTAATGTGGGCTACTAACCCGTATGTATCTTTTCGTGTAAATTGAGCGCGCACTTCTGCGTGAAGGACTTGAGGCAGACGGTGCACTGGAAGGGCCGCTCGCCTGCGCCGCCACAGGGGACAGAAAACAAAACAAAACCACGATGGACAAATAATTCTCTAGCTATCTCACTACACCGACTCTAACCGCCCCTACCATGAGGGGATTGCGAACTTATTTGTCCATCAGACATTCTCACGCCTACTATAACTTAAAATCGTCACAACGTACACATGCTTTACTGTTACGTGTTTGTGAATAGTTTTTGAGCGCGTTCAACCTATTGTAAAGATCCGTTACGGAATTATACTAAATCAAAAATTAGAAATATATATACAAAAAAACCACTAAAGACACTTCCAAATCGCTGCTAATTAAAAGATTGTATACGGGAGCCCTTAAACTATTCACAAAGAGGGTGTCAAAGCCACAACAGAGATAATAATACAAAATAGAAATTGGACATTTATTGTGACTCGGAAACCGTATGAACATAAAAGAGAGATATCAAGGGACCCACCGGTGTGTATACGTTTATGAGTGCCAAGGCTGGACTTCTGCGTGAACCGCTTGTCACAGATGTCGCATTGATAGGGGCGCACTTTGTTGATCAGCGATTGGATGTGCTCCTCTAGAAATATTAACAAAATTCAGCTACAAAACGGTTCTCGGCGCACACGGCGGTGACAGTGCCTAATGTACGTGAGCTCTAATTATATAATTCATTGACTACTTAAGGAGTTTAGGGCAAAATGCCTACCGGTGTGTATCTTTCCATGTCGGCCCAGGCTGGACTTCTGAGTGAAGCGCATAAAACAGATGTGGCACTGGTACGGCCGCACTTTCTCTAACAGGGCTCGTCTGTGCTCCTCTATAAGTTATACGATTTTCGATATAGCATCACTGCACTCTCTCAAACATGTTTTTTAATCTTATTAAGGGGTCTATCTATACACTCATACATACATCCAGGGGGAGGTCGGCTTAATAGAGCTCGCTCGTGCCGTTCAACTTCGAAAGTTACTTACTAATATGACAGAAACTCTGATCCGAACCCAAATTATACGTGGTATGATATACTTTTAAATCGAAATCTTCAAATAGTTTGATAAGAAACGTGGGAGAACTTCCTAATTTTAAATAAAATCTAAATTGTTATAGAAGTGACGGATATATTAAAGGGCCGTTTTTAATGAGATTTGAAACAGTATATTAGGGCGGAGTGACTGGGACCCACCCGTATGTATTTTCTTGTGTCTGTTGAGGCTGGAGCTCTGCGTGAAGCGCATCTGACAGAGCTCACACTTGTAGGGGCGCTCCTTCACCATCAGAGCCCGCATGTGCTCATCTAAAAGTGAGGCCATAATCCAAGACACTATTCAAGCCACCTTAAAACTAGTGTTGCCAGGTGACTTAAGTACAAATCGTGTCTATGCAAATTCTAAAAATTTTGATAAATAATTTTGTATAATTGGTTCGTTTTGTAGGGTTAAACCTCAACATTTTATCATTTAATCGAAATTATTACCAATTATTACCAAATACTAATTTTTGGGCCAACTTTATTTTCTCATCCTAATATCTACCGAACCTGGCAACACTACTAGGAATCCACAATGGACTCCTATTATGAAAAGCTTTCAAAGCCCAGAGTGAATTCCGTACCTCCCCCTGTTTACCTCTCATCGACATCATCCTCACGCCCTGATTTTATTTCATATAATTTTTAACGTGACACAACTCAAAAACTATTCACATCTTTATGTTAAGCATATGTGTTGTCAGTTTTGCCGTGAGCGAATTGTGACTCGCACCAGTGTCGTAACTTCATTATGATCATTTGTATAATTTAATACATAATGCGTAACAAATAATAAAGACTAGTGTATATAATTTATAGATTTAATAGGTATTGTCCAGAGGCCATGTGCTTTGTAATACTTTAATAATATTATCTCTACTTGTATATTACTGTACGTAAAATATTAATTTTATTTCCTATGTAAAAGATGTAACTTAAACAAATAAATAAAATAATCTTATAATATTTTTCTAGGTTTATAATTTATGTATATACGATGCGTTTAAGCGTATTCTACATTATGAAAAGTTTAAATATGAATATTTTAGACAGCTTAAATAAATAACATCCAATATATATAAAAAAACTAAGTACAAAAATTATATATCAGGGCGGCGAAACGGATTTTAAAATAAAAAAGGAAAAGGAAAAAAAAAACAAAAAAAATGTAATGTGAAATATATCGGTACCGCGGAAACAGGAGGAGGTTGACTTGTTCGAAAATATAAAAGTTTAATTAATTATATTCATAAAAATAATCCCCTCATGGTATTATTACATGGGAGCGTCGGTTTTACTATAATATTCATTTTGGTGTACGACATACAATGTAACTTCCATAAAACCTCCTTCCTATAAATATAACTCATTATGAACTGAGATATTAGTTCCCGACTGTTGCATTAATTAAAATTGATTTATGAAATTAAGATAACACTAAAGCAAGATAAGTATTAAAATAGAAAACTGATTTGAATAAACCTATGGAAATTACATTAATAGCTACATAAGATCAAAGTATCAGGAAAATTTCATCTTTAAGTAAATCTGACAGGTTAACAACTGTAGAAGGCATATTGATCTTATGTGCTAATCTAGTTACTTCACTGGCTAAAATCAACCTTATTATAAGGGGCGATGGTTCCAATTTTAACAAAAAAAACATTTATTATGCAGTAATTTGCTATGACTCATTGTGGTTAATCTTTTTTTTTTATAAAATCTGCCCCAAGAATAAGTTATTCACAAGACATTGCTGGTCATTATCTAAGTCTAAATATTAATTATAGCTTTTAAAATCAATACTCTAAAATAACATATTTGAGGTTATGACAAAATAAATGATATGGAATGTATGGGACTGGGACAATAAGTTTGAGGATGCTTTATAACCATTTAACTTTTCCATATATCTATTTTATATGTAGAAAACTAAAACCCTAAAAACTTCATTTAACAACTTTACTATTACTGAAGGTCAAATGCAAGGTCGAAACGCACATATTTATAATAAAATATATATCACACAACAAATTTCATGTAGTTTTAATAAAAATGATCACAATTAGAAAATTGAAACAAAATTAAGATTTTGACCAGCAATGTCATATGACATGAACATACATACAGATATTGTAAAGATATAACAAAGCACACTTACCAGTGTGGACGCGTTTGTGCGTGTTGAGACTGGACTTTTGCGTGAAACGTTTGAGGCAGAGGTCGCATTGGAAGGGGCGCTCGCCGGTGTGCGTGCGCATGTGCACTTCTAGGTACGGCTTGCGACAGAACGCTGCGTCGCAAACCTGTGCCAATGTAAAGACTGGGTGAATGACTACATCATGTATGGCTTAGATTATTTAGATTAGAAAATATAACGAACATTTTTATCTAGAAAAAAAAAGTAAAATATGTGTCATTTAAGAAAATTATTACTCCTTTTTTTTCAGCATAAAAAAATATTTTCCTAATAGAAGTATTTTTTGTACTCTAATATGTGCAACCTTTTATTTACTATTTTATATAGAATATTAATATTAATTTGTTAAACAGCATAGACTGAAATGAAAAAGTTATGGTGAATCATATTAAATTGATAAAATATAGTACTTTCATACACATAAATGTATTTACAGACACAATTTTAAATCTGTTCCAAAAATTTTTACTAACCGTGCATTGAAAGGGTTTGTTTCCTGAGTGTAACTTCATATGCACATAATATGATGAAGCAGATGAAAGGACCTTTCCACAGACCTATAAACAGCATATTTTTTAGAATGTACAAAAATATACAATGTTTAATAATAACTTAAAATCAATATTTTTATAAGATTTTGGTACACATATTGTTATTTCACTAGATATGTTTACGAATATCATACCTTACAGGCCTGAGGTTTTGACCTTGGTACTTGACCACCATTTGACACTTCCATTTTAGTTTGAACTGAACCCATATCAACTCCCATACCCTGGCAAATAAATATTATGATTAGTTTTAATGTGACTTGAGTATTAAATAAGAATTCGTTCTACTTACTCTTATTAAGTTTTAGCTAACCTGAGAACATTGTCTGCCATCCATATCCATTTCAACTCCTTCATCTTCCATACCTTTAAAACTTAACTGAAATTCAAATAAACATAACTTATTTTAAAATATTGATATTAAATTGTCTTTTATTAAGTAAACATTAAAAATATTTCATCATAAGTATCATCTCTGTCAGTAACTAACATTATCAACCTCATCTTCATGTAATTCTTCATGTTGTTGGTGCTGATCCAGCAGCTCCTGTTGGTGTTGTACTTGGTGTTGTACTATGAGGCTATCCTTTGAATCTTCTTGTGGATGGTGTTGGTTCATATTAATAATACCATGGTTTGAATCTGAACGGATTATTGTTGGGGGACCAGTGTTCACATGTGGATGTGGGTAAAAACTGAAAGTACATCAGAATTAAAGTTTTAAAATTTTTCTCTTCTTCAATTATGCCAGTTAGACCTTTGCTGATTCTTACCTCATGGGCTCTGCCTTGATTTGTTGTTCAAACATAGATATCGTGGCGAGTAGGTCGCCGGGAGGCGGCACGGGGACCCCCACGCCCCGTGCCACACCCCCGACGCCCACGCCCCAATGTGCCGGGAAACTAATGGTGAACTGCTTCTTGCACCCCCATCATCAACTGCCAACTACTGAAAAAGTTTATTGTTTATTATTTCGAAAAATTGATATCATATACCTACTAAGACTGTGATCAAAAAATTACTTCAATAATGTCTCATTAGATATACTTAAATTCTATCATCCATATGTAAGAATATAATGAAAAATAAAAATGATACTATAAAATTTTTTTTTTTCAAATGGATAGAAATTAAAATAAAAACTGCAAAACATGTTTACTAAAATGAGTTGCTTGAGAGACAAAATTCTTAATTATTACAAATTAATACTAATTTACTATGGATAATGAGCACTCATAGCTTGGTTGTTCTGATTAGTAATACTAATTGTAAAGCCATATTTGTTTATCGAGAAAACTATAAAACTACTTAACTGGATTAAATATTATTTAAAATATATGTTTCAAGGTAGTATATCAGCAGTTAAGCTACATGCATGTATTTTAAAGTAACATCTTATAAGACATTACAATTAAATTAATTAGTCAACCGACTTATATGAATTATATATGGTAAGCGAACCATGTATTTTGAGACAAACTAAATAGGCCATGATGCCTAGATAGGAAATGACCATTACAAAATTAAATTGACAATTTTTACTGTTATTTACATAAGATATGGTAATTAATAATTGCAATCATGACACCATAATGCTTACATTTTTTATCATAATTCCATCATTAATTGATCTCTACTTTTTTAACTAAAAGGCACAAGCATTAATATGAAAATTAATTCATTAATATTTTTTACTCTCATTTTATGTTGTGGTTTATCAATGATAACTGCAGTAAATATTAAAAATCAATGTAATGTACAGCTTTTCATTGAGACTTAGCATTATTATAATAATATATTGAACAATGGTTGTGAATGCAAAAAAAAAGTACCAACATTTATTTAAATCATAGTTTTTATTATAGAAATTAAAAAAATAAACAATCAACAAAACATAAACAAAATAGGTAATTATCTTAAACACATAATACTGCCAATTTACTTTACAAATTATAATTAATAGAAAATAAAATATTCAACTTAAGCTTTCTTATTAGAATGAATTCAAATTATCATTAATTATCAAAAATTATTTACTTACACTTTTCTTTAAGTACATTGACAAAAAGTATAGCAATAAAATTTTATGAGGTTATTATTTCTATTAATTAATCCAACAAGATTTGCATTCTTAATCATTATAGAACTTTAATAGAATTGAATAGTACACATAGGGCATTGACTGAACACTAGATTATAAAGGAATATTGCGAATTGTTTATATTCCTTATAAGTTCAGATATGCGTGCTTATCTTTACGCCGAATAAAAGTATGCATTATAATATATTCGACTTTTGTTTATATGTGCAAAGTTAGTTATTTGAACGCAGAATGTAAACAAAACATAAGAAAAGAATTAAATGCTTTAAAATTAAATGGCCGTAGCTTACCGACCGTCTCCACCCAGCTTCCCCCCCTGCCATCAATAAAATGGCCAATTCGTTATTGAATTTTGTCCCCAACTTTAAGCCGAGGCTGCGCGACGCCGGTTGTTATGAGAAGCGTAATTAATGACCACTACAATTGTAATGTAAACAAAAACTAGTCTACAAAGCTGTAAATTGCTATTAGTAAGGAAAGTTATGTCATATCTCATGCCTAAATATGCAGAATGCATTTTTGCGATACCATCAATCGCCTACTTAAGACTTGTAAACACAAACAATGCTCGCAAATAAATACTTGCACTCTAATCAAACACTTGTATTTCGTACTTTATGGAGGGAACCATGTAATAATTTTACAATAATCATTATTTCATATAAATGCAAAATGATAAGTTTCATTACGCTTATTGTCTATCGTTATATATAGCAAAACTTTGTTTCTACTCACATAAGCAAAGAAACACCTAATAATAGTGGCGTGTGCAGAAACACATAAATTAGAGCACTAATTACACAATTTCGTTAAGATTGGCCATTCGAATTATGTTTTTCTTAGGCACCGACATAAAATGGCTGCTACCTCATTGTTCTGCGCGTTCGTTCGTGCGCATAGAAGCCGTGAACGCTTGGGGACGACTTCTCCGCCAATTAAAATTGTGGCGCGAAATTTAAGGCATCGATAATAACCATTACTTTTGATAATTTTTAATGATTAATGACTAATTACAAAACTTAATGACAATATAAAATACTATGAAA
The DNA here is from genome assembly GCA_921882275.1 of Brenthis ino. NCBI lineage: Eukaryota > Metazoa > Arthropoda > Insecta > Lepidoptera > Nymphalidae > Brenthis > Brenthis ino. The sequence goes on along the minus strand of OV170225.1, from coordinate 21,630,100 downwards.
GAGGTTATAACAACTTGAATGAAAGCAATCATATAAAATAGAAAGTTAGTTTCCTGCTCGTCGTGCACGTTATTGTTTTTGTTATTGTTTCTTGTCATTATTTTGTGCCGGTGTCCAATTCCCTCAAGGTGTTGATCAAGCTGAACGTAAGAATTTGTGAATATATCACAAACTGAGCAATGCCATCTACGATATTTAATTTCTACACAAGATTTATATCTTTGAACTTCATCCATTTGTTGTTATTACTAATTAATAAGTGAGGTACATATACTGACTTTTTATAAATACAGTTAGAAATTAGAATTATCGTATTTTTAATCACTTGACTTTAGAACTCAGTAGGGGTATAATGATTTAATTTACATAACATGTGTATAGTGAAACTATATTAGTAAAAACGCGTTTTAAAAAACCGGGTAGTAGTAAAAAATATTACCATTTACCAGTAAAGGTAGGGTATTCAAAATTCATAATTATGATTAGGTACGTAACATTTAAATATAATTGTAACGTATGTAATACTTAGGTATATATTTTTAAAACAATTCGATTAAAATAAAATTTGATTAAGTATAATCTTAAATTGATCTTGTTAATAGGTAAGTACTACGCAACCTAAGACACCGCAGTGATATAATATTATTTCTTTAATACTATTGCATTTTATGAGCGTGTACGCAATGTATCTTTATATATATAATTCTTCTGTGAGTGTGTATGTCACTGAACTTCTCTCAAAGGACTGGACCGATTTTGATGAAATTTTTTGTGTGTGTTCAAGGGGATCTGGGAATGGTTTAGATTCACAATTTGAATAATAATTTTCATCAAAAAAAATATTAAAAAAAGTTTGAAATTTTCAAATTAAAGACGTGTAGACAGGACAACGTCTGTCGGGTCCGCTAGTAGGTTTATAAAAGGGAAAGAATTTATATAGCGGTTTTTATTATTGTGATTACATGATGAGTGCTATAGCTAGCTTGTCAAACAAGAATGTATAAAACTTGTTTATAATTCAAAGGATGTTTTTACTTATAGCATTTCGACTAAGCTTCCTTTTCTTTATTTTTAATTTATTTAGTGCAAGAATTTATAATAATTAAGTATGATACTTGCGAATATTACGAATAGTACCATGACTTCTCCCGCATATGTTTCAATGAAAAACCATTATACAACACTAGAATATGGAGACGCGAGCGATGGTGATCTCCAGCTGCTTAACATTGCCGTGTAAATAATGCATATCACAATTTTTTTCTTGTTTTATCTTTTTATAGAGTGGTCATTTATTAAAATAGTACCTACCTATTACCTAATACATACCAACATGTTCATAAAGATGGATAATGTATTTTCGTCACCCAAATCAGACAATTATTATTAGAGTCTAGCGACTCACCTTCGCTCCGCTCGGGTTCGGCCCTACTTACGTTTTAACGTTTAGTATAGATTTCTCAGAAATGATATATTTTCCCACAAATAAAAGTATCCTATATGTTGACCCGGATAACCAGCTATCATCATACCAAATTTCATCAAAATCATTCCAGTAGTTTTTCCGTGATGCGGTAATAGACAGACAGACACTTATCGTTCGTTCGACATTACACTTAGACAGACGGATACTTTTTACCGCGGGAAAATGTCTCATTTCTGAGAAAAAATTCAAAAACTGCAATGTAAGAGTATACTAATTTATGTAAAACCTAAGAATTTGGTTTTTGGTCATCTGCACGCGGGCGGAGTCGCGGGCAATGCTACTTTTATTATATGTATAGAAGATACGATGTGTAGTATACCTACAAGTCATTGTAGGTACTTAAGGTACCTTCTTCCCTATCGATACAGGTAAATAAACTTGAAGTGTCTGTTTGTAATGTCGAAATAAAACCTTTTTACTAAATGCATATGAAATTATATACTGTAGGTACATACTTATAAGAAAAACTCAATTTTTTAATTTTTGTCAGTCTGTTTGTTCCGACTAATTTCTGAAACGGCTGGACTAATTTTGACAGGACTTTCACTGGCAAATAACTGATCTTATAAGGAGTAACTTAGGCTACATTTATTTTAGAAAAGGAATTAGTACAAATTAACTTTGGCTGTGCTGGATTTAATTTATTTACAATATTCAATCCTTAAATCGTTAGTAGGCACCCAGTAAATAATGTTAATTCATAACTTCTTATTATTTTACCCATAATATACCTACGTACTTTTTCCACATAACATTTTATATTTATTCATCGTAGTAGTCCTTACTAATTTTCGCCCATCCTGGGTTCGAGTCCAAGTTTGCACCCACATGAACTTAATTAAGGGTTTTCTGTTAATAAATTAACAGTAGCAGTTCGAAGTTTGGAATTTAGCGGTGTCATACTTCCGTGCTTGTAAAGTGCACGTAAAGCCATTGGTCCGGTGCTCTAAATCGCTCATCGGTCGTATCAAATTGTCTTCCCACTGCCGCAGCATGCTACGCAGATGGCTAGTCTCATTCTCAGTAAGATTGGCCGCCGTGGCAAAAATCGGTCAAGAAATATTATTTTTTAATTATGTTACTTAACTGTGTGTCTATACACCGATGTGTTCATTATTCTTTTAATCCCATAAGACAGATTCTAATGAGATGAAAATCCAATACGCCCAGAAATATATCAAATGTATTGCGGTCTTACTTTAGCAACTTAGTTAGCTCTCTGAGGCCAGAGCAGGTGGAACAGCAACAGTTTCCTAAGACCAAACAGTAGCAAACAAATTGTAATTTTATGCAAGAATAACCAAAACAGACTTGTCCCGGGACTTGCATATATACCCGTATTATTTCGGAATATAAATTAACTTACAAACATTACCGTGTTATTTATTTATTGAGTTTTTAATATGAATGGGTACAGAAAAAAATCCTAAAAAACGCTTCGGCACGTTAAATAAACTAGATATTTACCATAATATTATATCTGTGTTTAAAACAATTTTAAATATTTACTTATAGTAGAGAACTATATATTTACTACGTACTAGGTACAAATATAATACATATAACTTTATCACGTAAATACACCTTGCACATAGGTATACATACAGTTGACAATAAAATAGGTATTTAATTATCGTTGAACACATAGGTTTACTTCTATTATCGAACGTTAACGCCATAAATAATTGCATTGCAATTAAATGCAATAGTAGAGCGAGCTCTGTATCCATATCCATACTAATATTATAAATGTGTGTTTGTTTGTTTGTTTGTTTGTTTGTCCTTCTTTCACGTGGAAATGGAACGACGGATTGGCGTGATTTTTTGTGTGGAGATAGAGTTTTAGAGTTTTTTTGTAGGTTTAGCGCGAGTGAAGCCGCGAGTTCTACTAGTAATTAATAAATTTCAATATAGCAAAATTATTTATTGACTAACGGCTCACCCTGGCTTTACTCGGGTTCGCCTCTACAAAACAAAAACTTATCCCACGGGAGCCGTACATTTTTCTGGCATAAAAAGTAGCTTATGTGTTGTTCCAGACTATAATATAGCACTGTGCCAATTTTCTTCCGTTCAGCCGTTCTGACGTGAAAGAGTAACAAACATCCGTACTCACAAACTTTCACATTTATAATATTTATACACATAAGCTATAACTATCTGTCACTCAGTAGTTTATTTATGGAAATTCTTGTCTTACTACATTTCTGTCTCATGAATAGAAATATTATGAAAAAAAACCACGTGCGTAAATCAAGTCCGTTATATTGTTTAGTCACTAGAGGCTAGTGCTGCAACAGCAATGGCGATTACGATTAGATATTAAAAAAGCATCGTGAATCGTCAAATTTTCTTTTGCTTACAATGAGGGTTATCGTTTCTATTAGCACCAGTTGAAGCTACTGGCGAGTGAGGCCCTAGCGATGTCGTTGAAAAGTATTTGTTAATGCGAGGGGGCCAATAAAAATGTAATAATTGTAATTGTTAGCGTGAAATCGGTTCTATCAGGGTTTTAAACAATTAATCAGAATCAAAAAAAAAATATTGACTTTTTCTTAATGCTTCTTTTAAACTAACAAGATTTATTGAGCCGTACCGTGTCTGCTATAATTAATCAGTAACGGTACAATCTTTACAATAATTTGTAAGGTTGCATTTTTATATATTGAGCGTTTTAATGGAAAATAATATAATTGATTAATTTGTAATGATTTATGTATAAGTTATGTGACCTTGGCTGATAGGAATGTTTTAAAATAATAACAAAAAGGGCGCGGATATTCATTTGTTTTCCCGCGCTTTTGCACAGAAATGTCAGTAATATTTTTGTGACTAGTGACGAACTGTTTGTAATACTGAAAATTATGGTTATAAATTATGTAACTCACTGACGATTATAAAAGTACTGAATATAAGAATATAAGCAAGGAATATCTCGAAGTTTTATTAGTGATCTTACACATTAATATTAGTGAAAATCCGCGATAAAAGTCTCGCAAACAGCAATTTTTTTGAAGCTATACTTCTTTTGGCACGTTTGGAAAAAATTATAAGAGTAAAATTTTTACGATTTCCGCGCACTCCGACAGCCAAAAAGCGATATAATGAAGTTAGCTGAAAGCGAAATGATGAAGATAGCTGCATTCCTTTTACAAACAGTGAGTTGTGACATACGGGATGACATCTTTAGCTTATAACTTCTTACGTGCCTTAATACTTATGCTTACTTACTTAATTGTGCTTTACTTACTTGTGCTTATAACTTCTTACGTACCATACATAATTACATACACACTTTTTTTTCAGTTACAATTACATATATGGAGTGCTATCCCCGTTTTTTATACACATTTGGCAATGAAACTTCGAAACCCTAAAAACAAATATATTTATCCTACATATGACATGGAAAAGCAAGCAAAATATAGTGTATAGGCATTACTTAATAAAAATGGTGAATAAATATAAAAGTTTTAATACCTTACCGGTAGTTTTGCAGTTATTGTAAAATAATTTAAATGCAAAAATCTATAAATGTAATAAAATTGTAACTAAGCCGAATCTGTACCTTAATTATTTTTTGGAAAATCTTATTGAAAATTGAAATAGACATTATTATCGATACAGAGGCCATATCTATAGTTTTTGGAAATTCTGTCTGTCTGTTACCACATCACGGAAAACCCACTGGAGGGATTTTGATGTAATTTGGTATGATGATAGCTGTTTATCCGAGTCAACATATAGGATACTTTTTACAGCGGGAAAATATCTCATCTCCGAGAAATCGATACTAAACGTTAAAACGTAAGCATGGACGAACCCGAGCGAAGCGAAGGTGAGTCGCTAGTATTACATAATTATCATGATGTGATGATGTTCTCCAAGCCGATTCCGGCCACGGCGGCCAATCTCAATGAGATTAGCCAACTGCGTAGGAGATATTATAGTGCTCAAGTGTACGCGCAGACACAAGTGCACTCTCTATTCCTATCACTCTCATACTCCGGTGGGACGATCACTCGACACGACCGGTGAGAGTTAAGGCGCAGGACCGACTGCTTTACGTGCTCTCCGAGGCACGGGGGTGAAACACCGCCAACTTCCCAACTCCGGGCTGTTACTGAGACTTACTATACAGGAAGACTCAATAACTAAACTTGGCCCGACCCGGGACTCGAACCCAGGACCTCCGGGTGTGCAGCCGTACATGCTAGCCACTACACCACCGAGGCACCAGAGAGGCATAATTATAATACATCATACATGATTATATTATTATAACATAATTATGTTATTTGTTTCCTTCCCTAACTATTCATGTTAATTAATAAATTTTAAAATAACATTTTAGACATTATGTATTACTATTTTTACCCGACTGCAAGGAAATGGTTATGTTTTTCGCGCCTATCTTTGTATATTTGTTTGTAATATTCTTTATTACCTCATATCTTCCAAACCACTCGATAGATTTATTTAATTAAGGTATCGTTAGATTCGTCTCATTAATCCAAGTGTTGTTTAATAGGTGACATAAAAAATATATGGGGGCTACTAGATTTCATTGTTTAAGGTAATTTTTTTAATCTTTTTCTGCAATATGGGTATCAAATTAAAGGGCTCATAACAAGGATTCCAAAAATGTATAAAATCCCTGTATTATTCATTTTAAATAACAGTTTAGGTTATATAATGATTTAAAGTTGGTTAACAACCCTTCTCTCGCTAATTTTCCTACTTAAAAATACTCGAAAAGCTGTAAATAAATAAATATGTTATAAATAAAACACCCGACTGCATAAAAGCTAACTAAAAAGATGAGAACAAGTTCACGAAGGAAAATAGTATTATGCAGTCAGAGACATACATACCAGGGCTCGGATACCGGTATATTTGTCGAAACGGTTTCGTCTTAAATACATAAAAAACGATTTGTATTGCTATAGAAAACGTTTTTGAGCAGTAACAAAATTTAAATCGTTTTCGGTTAATAAAACGTTTTTAACCGTTATTTTTCTGGGATATCCAATGCAAACTTACGAATAGTTTCATTCACCAGGTGAGCGTGGCTTAGTTTAGTTGTTGCATGTTGAGCGCGGTCGCGTCCTGCGGATTTAACCGGTTTTTGAAAACATTCTCGTTTCGTTTTCGTTCCGATCAAAAAGATGTACATAATAGGTCAAAAAACTGTTAGGAACATTGAAAAAACGATATTTAAAGTAACGTTTCCGAGCTCTGATACATACGAGTATGTACATCTCGCGGCAAGGATGAAAAGTGTATTAACGTTATTTTGTATCACGTATTTATAATATGTATAGTAAAGTATTTTTTTTACATTTCATATGGATTTTATGGTTATATGCTTATTCAAGACGAATTCATTCATATATTATAGTACTCTTTCAATTCATCGCTCATTAAAAGATTCAATTGGTCCGGAGGTAATTCAGAAAAAAGTTTAACCTACAATTTTTTCTTCTTTATCATTAATAGTATCTAACTGTAGTTTTGTGAAACTATAAAAGTTTGTGGTGTATGTACATATTTTTTAAATATTTATTTGCCTATGCATATTAAACTTAATAAAAATATGTTATTTAGATAATAATACATGGTGTATATAAACTCGTTAGGCAAGAGGTGTATCTTGTGGATCGCTCCTGGTCCTTCTCTAACAGTAGATTGGACTGTAAGAGCAATTGGGTAAAAGAAGTTGCTACTTGCTAAGCGCTAGAAAACATACAATTCCAATGTCGAGCGAGTCAAGGGGCTGGGGATGCATCATTGCGCGATAAAGATATACTTTTCGGTCAATTATGGCTTGGTAGAAAAGAAAAGCCTGTAGGTTTTCTTGTCGATGAGTGTCCTATCATTAAAAATAATGGTGTACAAACGAGATTCTAAATACCACTTTAAATAAATGTATTTGATAAATAAATATATTGGACCATATTGTATCTAAAGAAAACCAGTGCGAGAGACTCCACGGCTAGATATCCGGGGCGAACTAAGTCCACACTACAGTTACACTAGTTTATCGTGCACACGATGTTCCATAGCCAGCGGACGTCATTTTATGGCTGACTAAACTCGCCTGTGCCAGCCTTAGACTTTTAATAAAAAAATATTAAAGTTTATGGTTTTTATGTAGTCTGTGGTTATAAACTTTGACGTTTTGTCTCTTTTAAAAATTTGTAATCATGGCGGTAGGTCTTTTGTACATATCCGCAAATGTTATCTATTTTAATCAGTGAAATATATATATAAAAACTATTTTTTATATAAAGTTTAACTTATCAATAATAATATTATCTAATATCCGGGAATATTTTAAGTTTTTCTTCTTTTATTGCGATTTTACAGTGGTCCTAACCTTATTGGTTCCTTGAAGCAAACCTGTGTTAAATTCTATGTGATACAAGTGCTTACTGTTATTATTATGGTTTTCAGCGTGTACCACCGCCCGCAAATCCTGCGCTTAAAAAGGATAAGAAGGAGAAAAAGATTCCGAAAGACAATTCCAAAAATGTTATGCGGAATCTGCACATTAGGAAATTGTGTCTGAACATCTGTGTTGGTGAATCTGGTGACAGATTGACACGTGCTGCTAAGGTATGATTTAATTTTTTGCTTATATATAGGTTATTGATATTATTTTAATTCAACTATAATTCATTAGGATTTAGGTTAACATAACCTCTTCTGTTGTATGTAAGTATATATTTTAAATACATACGTATGAAGCGAGTAATTTATTGAATTGAATGTACTGTATAATATACTATACATAAACAAAGTAGTTGTAGGCATAAATTTGTTCAAGTCCCACAGTTACATTTGTGTTGTCTTTGTAAATTTATGCAAAAGTACTATTTCAAATTGCAACTTCTAGGCACTTTTGTTTTACTGCTTAGAATACTCAAAGAAATAACATTTTGCATTAGTTAAATAATTTTATAAACAACACTAAGTATATACTTTGTTGAATTTAAAATATTGTTTTACATTTAATAAACCTTTTACAATATGTATTTATGTTTTTTTAGGTGTTGGAACAGCTAACTGGTCAACAGCCTGTATTTTCAAAGGCTCGTTATACTGTCAGATCCTTTGGTATCCGCCGTAATGAAAAAATTGCTGTCCACTGCACAGTCCGTGGAGCTAAGGCTGAGGAAATCCTTGAAAGAGGATTAAAAGTAAGTAATTAAAACATATTTCAAAATAAATAGAAGTTTGTGGTTGTGTTAAGTCATGTATTTTTTGATTTTGAGCATATTTTAAGAATTTTTTTCCTTAACATGGCATAGATTGTTCAAGAGATTACTATTATAGTTTTTTCTTTGTAAATCTATGCAATAATAATATTTCCAATTGCAACTTTTGGGCACTTTTATATTACTGCTCAGAATACTCAGAGAAATAACATTCTTTGTTTATAGTATTTACAGACTGGCAATACAAATTATAAATGTTGATAATATTAGTAGCTACAGTTTGAGTGAAAGCACTTTTGTTACTTCATACCTAACAAAATTATTCTATAATTTCCCTGTAATTTAAAATAGTTAGATTATATTCTGGATAATATATGGCTTGGATAATATATGGCTTATCAAATTAACATAAGTTTAATTATAATAAATAATAAGTTTTCATTAATAATAACATACCAAAAAGCACTGAACCGATATTAACTAAATTTTGTGTAGTGATAGCTTATTCCAGAAATAAGTCAACATTTAGGATACTTTTTACTACAGTAAAATCTTTTATTCCCATAAGAAACACAATAACTTATGGCTAAGGCTGACGACCTTAAGAGTTACGTCAAAATAATGTACTAGAAAATTAAGTATGGTTTTGAAAAGACCTACAGAAAAGTCCCTAATAGAATATTTTGTCTATTTTGTAAGGTACACTCGCAATAGCTATTTAAAGCATAAATCTATTTAAAACATATAGAACTATGTACATTTATACAATGTACATGGTATAAATTACTATTTATACCATGTACATTAGTACATAGTTTAAAAAAAAAGTCTTTGACCATAAGAATTTTATTAATAATATTTTTATATAACATAATTCCTATCATTTGAATCACTTTCTGACATGTTTTGTCATGTAAATATTGTCATACTTAAATAATTAAAACTATATTTTGTTTTTTTTTTTTACTTTCAGGTCAGGGAATACGAGTTGAGACGTGACAACTTCTCAGCTACTGGCAACTTTGGTTTTGGTATCCAAGAACACATTGATTTGGGTATCAAATATGATCCTTCTATTGGTATCTATGGTCTTGACTTCTATGTCGTACTTGGAAGGCCAGGTAAGAAACTAATTTATATTTTTCTTCAATTCTTAATATTGTATGTGATGTGTATTTAAAAACACAACATATCTGAAAAAGTATAGAAAATCATTAAAAAACAAATAAAATTGGCGATTGTATACACTGTTGAAAGTGTTAAGAGTTATGATGTCAATAAATTGATTGTAAATCCCAGTAATATTATAAATGTGAAAGTTTGGATGGATGTTTGTTACTCAATCAAGCTAGGACAGCTGAACGGATCTGGATGAAAGGCATAGAGATAGATTAAAGTCTGTAATAGCACATATTTTTTTCCTGAAAAAATATATGGTTACCATGGGATAGATTTGTTTTGACTATTCACAAGCGAGGGTGAGTTGCTAGTAGGATATATCATGTTTAAAATTCAATATTTTTAGTGACATCAGTGAAATAATAAAATTTGTGCATAACTGGCATTCTTAAAAATCATTAATAAGAAAATTGACTTGAATTATTACTAGTATTCCATTCCTTTGCACATTTGTTCAGGAGGGGAAGTAGTTTATTTTCTCTCTGTAATTTGTGTGCTAAAATAAACTTAACTCAACAGGGAAATAATTTATTATTTTTTTTCTATAAAGTTAAGGTACAAATTAAAGTATGGATATGAAAGTATGTTTGAAGTAGTATAAAAGAATACCTAAATATTATGTTAAATGTAACTTCATTTAAATGGATATTGTGAATGTATATATTTTTGTAATTGATAACATACTAGCTTTTTCCATGGCTCTCTATTGAATTTATTTATGTATAACTGCTTCGATCCTAAAAGTCATAGGGTGATGTTAGGTTCTCTAACCTTCCTCAAAAATTGTACAGTCAAATGTAAAACGGATTTTTCAAATATGAGTGGTAGTTCCAGAGTTCAAACAACAAAACAAACTCTAACTTCATTACATTAGTATAGATTTGATAATATTATAATCTCAAATTTAAGTAATAGGTTTTTAATTTTAATTATTTCTTTAGCATATTTATGTGTATTGAAATGAATCTTCTCTCTTGTTCTTAGGTTTCAATGTAGCCCACAGGAGACGCAAGACTGGCAAAGTTGGATTCCCACACCGTTTGACAAAGGAAGATGCCATGAAGTGGTTCCAACAGAAATACGATGGTATCATCCTTAACAGCAAAGCAAAGTAAACTTAAGTAAAAATAAATGTTTATAAACACTTTTTTTGTTTTAACTTCTCTTTACTTGCTTACTCAACACTATACTGTTAGTCGCCCTATCCTATTGACATTTGTATGGAAGTGTTCTCTAGAAGATATATGGGAATTCTGAGAAAAGAAATGACCCTAAAACTATTGCAATCAAAATTAAAAAAATATTTGTAGAGGTTATGTTGAGTTTTTGAGGTATGGAATACATATATCTAAACAGCAGTCTTTTCAGTATCATTAAGAAATATTTTGCTGCCGATAGTGTGGCTTTTTATTTCAATTTTGTTTTGCATATTTCAAGAAGTACAAATTGCAGCTATATTCTAATTGCAGCACATTATGCTACACGGCAATATGTTTTCGCATACGCCAGGTGACAGGAGACGTAAATTGTTGCAGTAAACGTGGCACTATATAATTATTGTGGGCCACGTGAAATATATATTTATTAAATACTAGCGACTCACCCTCGCTTCGCTCGGGTTCGTCCCTAGGTACGTTTTGAATTAAAATGGATATAGTATGTTATCCTTAAGAGATAGACATATGCCATCACGGACTTTTCTGTAGACCTATATAAGATTCACAATTCCACCATACATTATTTTGTTATATCTCAAAGGGTTTAGGAAGCGTTTTCGTTGAAAGCTCCCAGACGTCTTATTTTTTCCGACACCTTCAACAAATATCGTTATATTTTAGCCAATGTATACAAAAACTTAACAAATTATATACTAAAACCTTCCTCTTGGATCACTATCTATTAAAAAAAAACGCATCAAAATCCGTTGCGTAGTTTTAAAGATTTAAGCATACATAGGAATATAGGGACAGAGAAAGCAACTTTGTTTTATACTATGTAGTGATTTTTATATGGATATAACTTCAGTAATCCTATAAAAAGGCCATCATAGACCGTATAACGTTTCATATCAGTTATAAAAAAAAATTAAATCTAAGACAAGCAAGCTAAACGATTAGTTGTCATGGTAATGTGAACTTGTGAGTTGTCTGTTTGATCAATTTTTTATACTATGGATAGTGTCCGAAACGTTCACGAAGTGAACTTGAGAATTTTAGTGAATACTATTTTGTACTGTATTTTATATAATGGCTGGAGTATTTGGTGGATATGAGGATGAAGAGGAAGATGTTCTTGCACCAAAGGAGCCTCAGGTTTCATCTCAAGATCCTAATGAACGGAAAGCAGCTAGGGCATTACGAATCAAACGCCGCCAGGAGGCACTGAAGAGGTGGTTTTTAAATTATTTTTAGTGCACTATATAAATACCAAATAAGATGTTAAATCGAAAAGAAAACAAAATATACTAGAAACGTGTTTACTTTTAAATAAATATCTTAGGTCGGTAGCAAGAAAACAATAGCTATATAATAATATTTAAAATATATTTTCCTGTATAAAATTAGTCATATATTCCTTTTTCGATTTAAGACAATTGTTTAGTGAAATCCGCAAACAAATAGGTGTAGAAATAAACATACCCGTTCAAACATTGTCTAAAAACCCTGTATAATTATTGATTTGAAAATTAATTTGAACAAAGTTTTAATGTTAAATAGAAATAAGCATTCAAAATTAGCTACCAGACATTTACTTTTTTATTAGGTATTTTTTTATCTTATCGTTGTAAAACAAACATATAACATAATTTACAACAGTTTTAAGGCAATATGAAGAGTGGTCCTTTCTCGTAGATTAAAGAATGCTTTAGCTTGCATTAATCTGAAACTGGGAAACATGGTAAATTAATGAAAATTGGAAACAAAAAAATAATAAGACTATTTTAAATAAAACTATCTTTTCGGATTTTTTCGACTGACAGTCTCAGTCTCTCCCGTGACCATGAATGAAACGTCGGGAACCAAAAATCCAAATTAATCCGCGAAAAAATCCGAAAAGATAGTTTTATTTAAAATGTCAAATGTTCGCGTAAATCTAAGAAAGTATTATAATAAGACTAATTAATTCAGGGCTGATCAACCTTCTGAAGACGTTTTCAAGGAGGAAGATCCAGGGCCTATAGAGCAGGCGACATCTGCTGCCGCTGAAGAGTTGCAGCGCTTAGCATTAGACGGAGCCGCTAAAGTAACAAATGTTAAAGTCACTACAGACGAGCGAGAAGTTATTCGCAGATCGCTATTCTCTGATAAAATGAGAGGTTACAATAATTACAATTTAATTATGGGTTTGGAGAAAAAAGATTTTTTTAATTAAGCTTAAAACATACAACGATATTCAAAGTCAATATAATTTTATTAATATATATTTCAGTATGTTATATTAATTAATTATATTTTATTTTTATTGTAATGATATCTACATACGTCTGTCTCATGCGTTTAGATTCAATGGCTAAAATAGAGGCAGAAGCAGCTGAAGCACAGCTGCAATATGATGCTATAACTTCTAATTGGGACGCGATGCTAGCACTAAAGGATCCATTAGACATAGACGCAGAAATAAATGAACAAAGAATGAAATGCCAAGATTTGTTGGAACAAAAGGATAATTTAATTAATGAATTAAAACAAGATTTGAATAGAATGGATAATGCATATTATGAAGATTTAGAAAAACAGGTTTGAAGTACATTTTATGTCATGATATTATGTTGTATTGATTGAAGATCCGGTGGTCCTGGGTTCGATTCTCGGGTCCGGCCAAGGTTAGTTATTTAGTTTTTCATTTAAAAAATCTTTGTAAAACCTGTACAATAATATATCCTCCGCAGTTGGCTAGTCTCAGTGAGATTGGCTGTTGTGGTCGAAATCAGTTAAAAGTTATATGTAATTGTCATGTCAGTATTGTTATGTAATTGTCATAGGTACTTATAAGTTCATCATCGAATATGTATCCATAAAATCACGTAATCTTATTCCCATAGAGTATATTGCTACATACTTATTCCCAAAGTAAATTCCTACTGATTGATCTCTTTTATTGCTTCACTTAAATGTTCCAGGATAAAGATATCAAAGAACTCTCAGATAGAATCGAGAAACAAATAACAATAATGCAAAGGGCTTATGAAAAACAATTATTTCTCATAGAACAAGCCATAAATATCGAACGTGAAGTAATGGTAGATTACAACAACAAGCGATGGGAGGCGCTGTACAAACAGCGCGACCGAGAGGAAGTCGCTCATATGGAATATACGTTTAAGCAGGTGCAGATTATAATAATTATAATGATTCCTGTTATTTTATAATAATTGTATTTTTTTTAATAATAAGCTTTTATAATATACAAAATTTTGTAGTGGAGATTTTTCTATGGCTTTGCCTTTCGCATACATCATATGATCAGTTTTATGGCACTATATTATCGCAATTGTCACTGAATTTATACGTACCTAAATATTGTTTTTCATCTTAAATGAATCGGAGCCATTAAATGATCGAAAAATCAATTATAAAAAATCAAAAAAACAGACATTTGAACGAGGTTAAATAAAAACCTGTATTAATTGGGTAGCATATAGCACAAGCACGGTAATGTAATGCATATATTACCGTGATACAAGTCCTAGGATAATATTGAGTAGTGGTAATAAGCTTGCGGGGCGAGACCAGTGCCTTGTGTTAGGATGTTAAAAGGGCAGAATTATTAGTTGCATATGATTCTACGATTTTAATTTTAAACATTAATAGAAATACTTAATAGCTCGAAGAACATAAAGAAGAAATGGAATCTATCATGTGGGACCATCACGCCAAGTATCGTGAAGCCAAAATAGAACTGGAAACATTAATTCAAGAATTGCAAAAGGAATTGGAAAAATTAAAAGCGACTTGTATAATTAATACGGAAAAAATTGGATATAATTATCAGGTTAGCAAGTAAGAAATACTTTATCAAACAAACAATGAAAATTACCTACATTGATTTCTATGGAATTGCCTGGAAACTTATACTAATATCGAAAAATTAACAGTAACTAATAGTTTTAATTAACATTGAGTAATAGGTAGACAAATTAAATAAGTACATACAGTTGCAAATTGTAAGTAATACCTACGTTTTGTATACTAGCAGTGTTGAACACCTAATATGACTAACCAAATTCTGTATAGGTATTATTGTTTTTTTTTTAAATTTAATATACCATATACTTTCTTTTTAATAAATTAAGGTGTTAAAGAAAAGAGAAGAGGAAAACGTTTTCGTGCGATCACAACAAAAACGAAAGCTAAATAAAATGTCGGATATAGCAAACGCTCTTCGAGCCAAAATTCGTAAAGCGGCGGAAGATGGCGCCACCGAGGAGATTAGAGCGGACGCGGAAATAGTGAAGCTAATGCAGGCAATGGCTGATCTAGAAAAGAAATGCAAACATTTTTCGCATGTGAACAATTATAAATTCAGTCAGGTTTGTGTCACAGGGATGTTTTTTGTTCTTGTTACCCTTAAGTATGTTCTAGGAATAATATTTTTTTTATGGTAAATTATTATTGTTCTTTGTACCAGTAGCTGAAAAATCAGTATCGTTGGAATATTAAAAATAGGAAACAATTGCCCTGTTTCATTCCCGAAAATTTAGCATATTTTGCAGCGTTTCGTGCTATAAAAAAAAATGGAACAGTCATAGAGCCACAGCCCATGCTTTCAAGTGACCAATTTTTTATTCACGGTGTTACTTTGCAATTAAAACAAATAAGTTTTCAAATTTACACTTTTTCATCTTACTTCATGAAAAAACTTCTTGACTAATATTCCATTAAATGCATTATAAATAAAACTTAGTGGTAGGTTAACAACCGGCTTAATAGGATTGTTTTATATCAAAACTTTGAATATTTTAATACGTGTAGGTGTGGCGTATGTCCGCGGCGCGTTGCGCGGAGCTCTCCCGGCGGGTGCGGCACGCGGAGGTGGCGCTGCACGCGCACCTCCTGGCCGAGCCGCCGCCGCCGCCGCCGCCGCCGCCGCCGCCCACCAGCCCGCTCTCTAAATATGGTATAACCAGCAACGTACCCTCGATTTGTTCGCGCCACAAGATGCCTAACAGTAGCCTATGTATTACTCTAATCTTCAGCTCATAGTGTATCTGTGTACAGCGCTGGATTTACACTAAGGGCACTCGGGGCTAATGCCCAGGGCGGCAAAATTCAGAGGGTGAAAAAAAAATATATATTAATGTTATCCAAAATTCTTTTTGTAGGTATTTTCCAAACGAAAATTATAAAAAAACAAGCAAATTTTTCGAAAAATTGAAAATATTTTTAAATCATTTTGTAGCATTTTTCGAAAAATTAATAATTTAAAAAAATTAAACTTTATCGAAACTTTATCAATTATATGCAAAATTTCGATAATGAGGCGGCATTTTTTACAGTGCACAGGGACGGCGCTAAGGTTGAACCCGGCACTGTCTGTGTATTAGATTATATGCAAATTCGTTTAGCCGTTTCTAGTTTGCAATTGGCATGCTAATGAAATTTATAATAACATTCCGAAGTTGGAAAGATAGAAGTGTCTGTTCGAATAATAGCTGTCGATTTTGGGCCTTTTCTTTTCGGTTGAGTCAAAGCCGTTTCGCCGGACAACTAAATGTGAGGGAGAGGAATAGTGAGTGCACCTGTCAGCGCATGCAGACACCGTACCTATTATAATATTTCCCTTTGTGGCACAGCACGATATCATGTACTATTATCATAGTATTTATTTTTAAATTTGTTTTACAGAGATAATTTATAGGATGTAGAGCGAATTTCGGTTCTCCAATCTCCAATTTTTTTTTTATATCAACAATTTTTTCAAACATGTGAGAGGATGTTGATGTCTGAAAATGCAAAAAATATATATGGTTTTAACTTCTCTTACAGAATCTAAAGTACCCACTTCTGACTGCACGTTGCAGTGTAAAGATTTAATTAACCCCAAAAATGTTGGTGTGAAAGAAGCTAAGGACAAACTGGTAATTTTTATAGTTAAAATATAGTTTTATTTACGGTAATTTAATTTTATAAAAATAGGTTTCATTGCTTTGAATATTTGTAATATTAGATACCTATAAGACAATTTATTTTACTGATGGGCTTACTTGTTTGCTTATTTTGGAGATTCGTCATATTCTTCAACTGGTTGCGGACAACACCGGATTTTTAATAGAAGACCGATTATTGAAACTCATCGATAAATATCCTTTGACTTCAAGAAACCTTTGCACTTTAGATTCTATTTTTATGGTAAGTCTCATTTTTAGTACATTTTTGAAGTGATTTTATACTATAAATTATATAGATTTATTTTGCTCATACTTTTTGCAGGCTTTGGAAATTCAATCAGAAGAAGATATCGAGTTATTATGTAAAATATTTCTAAATTATGCATTTTGCCCAATATGTGTCGGACTTGAAGCCGCGTCGGAGATGATGGAACCTTCAACATTTGCAGTATGTTAAGGATTCATTAATCATTGTAATTGTAAAGAAAAAAATATATAAATAAACAATAATAATTATAATGTTTATCGTAATGTAAATGTAAACACTTAATTTTATGGAAGTAAACTTACAAAAACGTAATATTTCGAACATGTATTATATTCTTGTAGTTCTTATAAGGTACTTACTTTATTCCAATAGAATCAATAGAGAGATTTGAGCGACAAACGCTTTTAAGTTTAGCTAAAATTATTTAATTTAAGCTAAAATTATTTTGCAGCACGGATTAAATAAGTAATTAGTAGGGTATATAAATAGGATCTTATTTATATTTTATCTAAAAGTCAATATTTTTTATAACTACTCTTTGGTAAATTATACTGATTTTAAATTCTATTTTTGGTCTCATTTATGTTGATATTTTTGCTAGGTTGAATCACAAGAAGAGTCTCACCATGTCAGTTTAAGCGCTAAAGTAATAAGAGGTAATTTTTTATTATATGAGGTTATATTTATATAATTATATACTTACATATTGTAAATATTGTACTGCTATTTGTCTTAAATGTTGCCGGCTACGGCTTCGGCATTTCATCAATTGGTCCTCTAACACTAAACTTGAATACGCTTTAGATGAGAGTGTGTGCAATGAGAAGCTTGTATTTATTCAGCTTTATGTATAATAAAAAGAAAATTAGTTCTTTATCCATATCACAAAATGTTTTATTTTTTCAAAAAACGCACTTTTTAAACAGACAAAAGTTGTTTATTTTGCTTCGTTTGAACCACTTTCTCTTTTATTTTGTAAGATTTCTAAAATGTATTATATAAATATTGCTACGGTATATAGACAAAAATTACTTGTTTAGGTGAAAGATCCTCCACAAGAGTACGTTCCAGCGTGGCTAGGAGCATATCTGCGAGCACTTCTCGCTCAATCCATGTGGGATTCAGGTAATATAGTATTAAGAAAGTAACAAATTTTTGCTCGAGGCTTCGCTGACGTAGTTATAATTACTTCAATGAAAAACTAGCCTATGACCTAATTCAGAATTTAAGCTATGTCTATTCTGAATTATACTTAAATCTAAGTTAATCCATACTAATCTATACTAATATTATAAATGTGAAAGTTTCTGATTATGGATGTTTGTTACTCTTTCACGCCAGATCGGCTGAACGGATCTGCATAAAATTTGGCATAGAGATAGATTATAGTCTGAAAAATGTACGGTTCCCGTGGGATAGATTTGTTTTTGTTTAGTGACGAACCCGAAGTGAAGTAATGGTATGTCGTTAGTTGGTTAATATAAGTATATTATTACGACAGTGCTAATTTGGGCTTCTCTCACTAGTAGCTTGTTACCATAGATTAGTACTAGACAGGAGCCTTTTGACGTGTCGGGATGAATGGTAACTTATAATACTTTTCGATTCATAAAGTATCATTTCAATTAATCACGTGGAATCACTTGATCTTACGAGTGGCACTCGCCGAATACTATCTACCCCGATACATCAAACATTCCAGTACGTCAAGGCTTTCAAAATATTGTGAAAACATACATAAGTATGAAGAACGCCTATCACTGCTAAATAATATTTTCTGCAGACCTCATGACTTGTCTGCTGCTGATCAGCTTCTGATGGCTGAAGCCGATGAGATATTACAAAAATGTGGCGATCCTAAAGGTAAAAGCAATACCTACTCGGCAAACGATTAACAATGCATGCCATTTTTGGATTTTTTGAACAGCATTTACTCGTATAATCGTTTCTTAAATACTGTATTGTTAACTTTAACATTACAAATATTGCAGTGAAAACATAGGTTGTGAAAAAAGTATATGAATTGATATATCTATCTATACTAATATTATAAAGAGGCGGAGTTTATTTGTTTGTTTGAACACGCTTATCTCAGCAACTACTAATCCGATTTGAAAAATTATGTTTGCATTACATAGCCCGTTTATTGAGGAAGGCTATAATAGGCTATATATGATTCCGGAAAAAATGTACGATTCTCGTGGGATAGATATCCCAAGGGATAGACCCGAAGCGAAGCGAGGGTGAGTCGCTAGTTTAAAAATAAAGTTACTTCAAACTATTTATTTATTGGGGTTATTAAATTATTTTAGGGTGTGTATTTATTTGATGTTTTTTATGTTTTATCTGTCAGTGACGTTGGTCGCCGCGGAGAGCACGTCGGAGGTGTCGGCGCGGCGCGCGCGCGGCGTCACGGTGGCGCCGCAACCTACGCTCGTGTCCCCTAAAAAATCTAACCCTTTCTTGTGCCCGCGTTAGTATTCATAAAACTTAAAAAAATAAATTGGAATTTTTTGCTATTTATTTAATTAATTGTAAAATAAATTAGGTGTGGTTACGGAACCAAATGATATTTCTTATATGAAAGCAACCAAATAGTTGCTTTGGTCTGTTTGAGCGCGCAGCCGCCGGGGCGTCATTGAGTGCGTAGTACTGGCGTTTCTGGCCGGTCAGTCCTACATAACCTGTATGTATGTATAGGTGTTATGCATTAATGCATTTCCCAACGTTAAAAAAAAGCCACAAATGTAATTTTTACTGGAGTCTGCGTCTAGGTTCGCGCCTGCTTAAGACGGACTATAGAGGTGGGTATCGCCGTAGCAGTGGACATGTACACATGTATATTTATTTATATTTATAATGTTTCAGTTGGACATAACTTGGAAATTGAATCAATGCAAGTGTTAACTGCGCTTAATGAATTTATGGCGGTATTTGTTCCACCCGAGAAAAAGAAACTTTATGACATATTGTAAGTAAAAACAATAACGAAATCCGTATATTACTTGAAAAGTTAATCGTTACGGATTATTTTGCTTTTTGTTTCGTAGGGACAGTGTTAAACCACCAGACTTTACTACTCCGTCACGTCAACTGACTTCTCAAGAAATAGAGCAATATTGGTCTCAGTGGCAGCAGTTGTTTCCAACTGAGAAAGATAGATTCTGGGATGGACTGCTCACTGGTCTTAATAATTATTTAACAGTTTTACAGGGTAGGTAATAAATATTAATTAAAGTAATAACAAAGTGTAAACATATTTCGGAATATATGTAAAACGTCTACAATAATTATTATCGGTCCTAATTTATTTAAATAGTGCCTGCTGTTATCTAACAGACAGATTTGTTCCGCGGGTCGGTGGAAAAATTGTTAGACAACTGTCACGTCGTAACGTCCGTATACCTCCATATATTTGTAGACCAGACAAGAGTGATAAAACAGCCACAATAACAAACGAACTTGTTTTTCATTGTGAATTTTTGTCACTCTTAAGTCAACACAATATAAATAAATAAATATATTGGGAAATTAACACACAGCACCAGTTCCATGGTAAGCTAACAAGGCTTGTGTTACCAGATGGTTGATAAACTACACATATATAACTTGAAATATATCCATATTATAAATATAAACATCCATGACTAGAATACACACATTCGCGCTCATCACACAAATGAATGCCCCTAGCGGGACTCGAACCCGCGGCCGTTGGCACAGCAAGTAAGGTCACTACAAACTGAGCCAAATGTGTCGTCAAAATAAAAACACAATATGTTTTTTAAGACTGATATATAATTTTATGTCTAGAATAGGCTATCAAAGTCTGATAAATCAACCTGTGAATAGGGCCTTAGTAAATATATGGATGAATTTAACTTATTACAAAAATAAAATATTTTTCTTTTCTTATTTATAGTTTTTCATTCGAAAACATTCTAACTCATATACTATGTAGGTATCTAATAGAATTAATCTTTGTACAGAACGGGAGCGTATCCACGAAGACGTGGTACATTTGCGTCAACGCAACGCCGCCTTACGACGGCTAGTTCGAGGCGCGTTGCCCGACTTGCCGGCACTACGCTACTCAAGTTCTCGTCCCGCCTTTACCGCGCCAGCTCCGGACCTCGCACCTCCACCTTATGCAAAATTGCCTCCCATATAAGTTTTTTATAAAATAAATTGTTGGGCTTAAATACTTGGTCTTTGCCATTACTAAGCCTTGAGAATATTAAAAAACATGAACAACACCAACACTCTTAAAAATAGTATTTATTTAGTGCCAACTGCCCTAATTGTCATAAGTATTTGTGTATTCTGCAATAATTTATATATAATATTTTAATTTTCGTGCAGATACATAGGTTACTATATATAACGTGGGTTAATATTTATTATTTTATATATCAAGACACGTGCTATTGATTACATTTGGTTGTTATCTTTTGCGCAAATGTACTAGATATTGTCCAAATATTATATTATTACTGAAAAGCCGAGAAATTCAAAGATTTGTATTTCATACTAATCATTAAGACGTACCTAAGGACGAACCCGAGTGAAGCGAGGGTGAGTCGCTAGTTAGTAATAAATATTTTAATAGACAATTAATACAGTCTATTAAAAACAAAACAGATTTAATTGTACACAGATACACTAAGAAATATAGCAAATAGTCAAATATACATTCAGATTTATATAATCCGCGTTAAAGTCTCCCCCTCTAGCCTGAGTCCCCGCAGTTGGGTTTGTATATCGATGCGGCCTACACCATTGACGCTTTTCCCTAACGGGAGGCTCTACTTGGCCGGTAAATGGCGTGAGGTGATATATCTTTTCGGTGTGTACGTTCTCTAAGTCGTACGTACCATCAGCCAGGTGTCAAAACCGTTTAACTTCACTATATTGTACCTACTCCTAAGTCTAAAATTTGATGTAATAAGGAGCTCGCAATGCTATAGCACCTGTATCCACTTAAGCCACTTCGCTACGGCCTATAAGTTATAACAGATATACTCGGATTAACCATCGGATAAGATGCATGCGAACTCACGTTAGCTAACTTAATACATTACATACTCGTAGGTATCTAATATCTACAATTTGATAAGAGATAAAATTGCATTTAAGTGAACGCTTACGGAGATAATTGCGAAAAACCGACAAAAGTAGCGAAATTTGTGCGTTTTGAGTGCGATGTCTCAAGAAATATTAATTTTAGAAAAAAATGTTAAATAATAATGATATGAAATATAATTTAAAAGAGTAGAGATTTCTATTGTTTTTTACATAGGTTATGCGGTTCTGGAGATATTGAATAAACAACGCCTTTTTTGCTTCAGTGGCGCCAATGCCTCTCGGGCGACCTTAAACTTTGCTTAAGGCTTAGAAAATCCCCTTTAACGAAGGGCAATATCAGGAAAATTGCTTGATTTTATGTAGATTTCGCCGTTTTTGTCATATATTGACTGGAATTACAATACACATGATTTGATGCACAAATGAAACTTAGAATCTTTCATGTTAAACATTAGATCTACCTAAATAATATATCGCAGTAACGCCGACGTCAATGTGCGCTTAGATTGCTCGTTTACACGATCAAAGTAGTCATCAAAACTATTTTGTCAAAGCAGGCTTTGAGAAAAGTAGAACATGATCCAAGTCCATTTTGATTAAAGTCCACAATCCACATCTATGTGCGCTTTGATTCCTAGTTTACATGATCAAAGTTGCGTCAAAGTAGTCATCGAAACTTTAACAAAGTAGACTAGACTGATCGTGTCAACACGGCTTTAGTTACATAATCTTCCTGCCCATTTCCCAATCACTTGGGGTCTAATTAAATGGGTCTGGGTCAATCTGTACTACTGATATGATTTGGCAAACGTTTTACAACCGGCCGCCTCACGCCTGCCTGACGTCAACCCTCCTTGGGAATGCTATTGTCTCTCTTTGTCTGAATGGTGTCGCGGAAGTCTTGTAATTATTATGCACTTTTGATTTTGTTGTCTTTTAAAACATTTTTATACTATTACTTAAATTTTTAATGTTATTTTCGAATATATTATAAAATAAAATTTGATTACACCATAAATTTTGTTTAGGTACATAATTTATGTAAGTTGTAACTATTTTGAACAATAGACATTGACGTTGCTCGTTTGACTTTTGTTATTGATGTTTAATTTTGCCAAATGCCAAGTGACTCCGACTCATAGAGTATATTGCTACATATATAAACTCCGACTCGTACTCGCCATGCTCGGTACTCGTCTGTCGTTCTAACATATAATCCAAGTTAATTTATATATATATTCTCTCATTTGCATTTACAACTTTACAGTAGTGATAATTATCTCAATAATTGTAAATTGTGACTTCATAAAAAAAATTGATCTTACTATTATTGTATTGGAATGAAGTGTAGTATCCGTTAAAAGTCAACCTTTTTCATTTTTGTAATATTTGTGAAAATTGCAAATAAAAATAATCCAAAATGTTGAAAGATTTGTTTCACCTTTTTTGTGCAATTCAATTCGCTTACGGCTGTTACTACGATTATACTTATGTTAGAATACCCAGTACTTCGACAACAGTGACCCCATTTGGAGGAAAGTTAAAATACTTGACTTATTTAAATGCGGTAAATGTTTATATTTTATTTGTCTAGATTATTAGAACCCATATATTTTATTACTTTACATGAATATTATTTGCAGTTACTACAAACAATATACTTCTTTGTGGCTCTGATCAATGATCTAATTGGCACTAATGAATCGGCACCATCTAACAAACCGCTCATCAGAAGATCTAAGGATATATTATTTAGTTCATTGGCATTTCCATTGTCACTATTTGTAGGTATAACCTTTTGGGGTATATATGCAGTTGACAGAGAGCTTATTTTACCTAAAGCGCTGGATGCATATTTCCCCACATGGCTAAATCATGTTATGCACTCTAATATTGTAATTTCAATAATTATAGAACTAGCTTCCTCATTTAGAATGTATCCCAGTAGAAAGATGGGTTTATCCATTTTAAGCACTTTTATGCTATGTTATGTAGTTTGGATTCATTTTATTTATTTTAAAACGGGTAGTTGGGTGTATCCAATTCTTTCTGTGATAAATTGGCCTTTAAGAGTAATCTTTTACTTGTTTAGTCTTGGATTTGTTGTTGGTTTGTATACTTTAGGAGAATCTTTAAATACAGTTGTATGGTCTAAAGAAGTTGAATCAACTGTAAAATCAGGAAAGAAAAAGGCTAAATAATATAATTTTAAATATGAAATGAATGAAATTTTTGTTTTAGTATTTAAGGTGTGAATTTGGTTTGAACTGATTATATAATATATTGTGTTCTGCCTGTTTCATAGATTAACTAGATTTAGATAAGATAATTTTAATGAAGCTTGATATGAAGTTGCTCTATGCAACTAATTAGTACATTAATTTTAAAACCACATTTAATTTTTCTATTATTTTTATTTGTTCCATCATTCCACTCTTGTGATTTTATATTATATTCTCTTTGATATAATATTATAATTTTTATCAAAATTTTTGTACATGTTGTCTGTTGTATAATTTTTTTAGAAATGTCTACTGCATTTAATTTAAACACCAGTGAACTAATATCAAATAAAGAAATATAACTAATGTTAATCTATATTGATACTATTGGTATATAGATTGTTTTATACAATTTAAATTATAAAGAGAAATATATATTCATAGTTTGTACAATTAATTGTAATAAAAATATTAAGGTGTTCTATTAATTTATTTCATACATCAATAAGGTTTTCGTTTTAAAGTATGTGTAATAAAATAAATTATCAGTTAATGGTACACCATTTCTTTAAATATATTTTTGTATATTTGAGGATTACTTAGCATTGAATTATTTTTATTTCTTATATACCTCTTGAAAATAAATATATGTAATATTGTAAGATTGCTTGCCTTGCCTTTTGACTTTGGCAGCCAATTATGGTCAAGTAAGAAGCTATCTTATAAAGCATTAGTAAAAAAATATAAGTAGATGCTATCATTCACTCCACTCCTAAGTGGCCTTAAGCATTTTTATCAAAGTACGTAATTACGAACTATGTAAATTAAAGCGCTTACCTTAGAATTAATTACATACCTATGTTGATCAAGATATTGGTTGGAAAATATTAACCTACCTATATTTGTTTATTATAGATATACAATAGTAGTTACATATTTGTTTTATCGTTAAGGAATTTATTCACGACAGCTTAGAAGAAAGGATATTATGAAAAGACACATCTTTGTGCTTATGGATTTGTCAAGTTGCTTTAATTTTGTTATAGTTTGTAGTAAATTGAAGCAATATATAATAATAAAAATCTTTTTTCTTATAATATATGTTTTATTTCTAATCCAACTAAAGAAATATAAGAAATAAAACAATTTAATCAATTTTAATAAACCTATATTACATTCACATTGAATTAGAATAGTGTAAAGAAACATGGAATCCACGTGATATAAAATATAAAATTGCGAATACTTTATTATGTATCACTATGATTACGACTAGAATATAATGTCTTTATGACAAAAAATAATATACTACATTAGTTCTAAATGTAACACTTACATATAATAAACCAGCAGCAGCCTTTTCAACTACTTATGCCATGGTATTAACATTAAGTACTTAGTTTTTGACCAGAAAAAGAAAATTTGAAAGAAAAGATTTAATCTTAGTAGCCAATAAATGTATAACAAGGCAACATTATAAGATAACATTATAAATTTGATTTTGTTCAAATATTTATAACAAATTAAATTCAGTAGAAGTAACACATTTAAACAATTAGGTACATTAGTTTTTTGGCTGGCAACATGAAACTACACGATTTTCATATCTAAATAAGTGCATAAATGTACTAAATTAAAAGTATGTATATTGTAAAATTCTTTAAATTATTAAAAGTATAATAATGTGTCATAAACAAAAAAAATGTATACAAAAGGATTGTGTAGAAATAATTTATACAAGTGAAATATTTGAATAATAATAAATTTTAAATATAATAATTGTTACTGAACAAAAATTGTTATATTGATGTTTTAAGTATTTTATGCTCGTCATTGTACTTGTGCTTATTATATTTGAATGTAAATAAAAAAAATAATTAAAAATACAAAAAGTACATCGCCAGTCATTGAATACTATAATATAAATATAATATACATTAGGTACAATTACAAATAGTAAAAGTAGTCTTAAAGTAAATTATGTTTTATGGTTACCTATAAACTATAATCATAGTTCTGGTATCATTTTAAGTATTATATTATATAGCTATATTTTTTTAAATGTATAAAAAACATCATAAATGCAATATTGTCAGTAATAAAATAAAAAGAAAAAAAACGGTGATATCCTGATAAGTATTTTGAGACATAAAGCAATTATTAAAAAGACTACTATATTTTAAATACAACTATCTTTTCGGATTTTGTCGCGGATTTATTTGGATTTTTGTTTCCCGACGTTTCGAATGTTTTACAGCACTCATGGTCACGGCGAGAGACTGAGGTGTTACATGTCTCGAAGGTATAGTTGTTACAGACTAATTAGTGTTTACGCATTGACTTTACGCCTGGATTTATTCATGCAGTACATTGGGATTAGCACTATATTACATAATTCTTTAATAGTCGTAAAAACACAATTTACTAGGAAAACAAAAATGCAAGTCATTTTTATGTAACTGAACTAAATAAGAAACAATTTATGTTGAATTATTAAAAAATAAAAACATATCTTACAAAAGTAAATTGGTAAAATAAAGATATACCTATTTTGGTTTATTACACATAATATTATGCTATTACTGTGCTTGCAATTTGCATAATTATTATTCTAAGCATACGTTATGCCGGCTGTACACACTCGTCGAGAAACCCCCGCCTCGCCTCTGGTGCTTTCAAGGCTCTCGGCCGCGCCTACTATGCATACACTAGTATCAGTTGAACTGCAGACACCGTTCATCGTGCCTGCCATGATGGACTTGGATATTGCTGCTTCCTCACATAACCACAGCAGGCAACTAAACAAACGAATGTGTACATGTTTGGTTCTTGTTTTCCTCGCGAGACCGAGTCGAAACAGAGCGAGACGATATGAGAGCTCCAAATACATATTTGCTTTCAACCAATCTCGTGATGTCTCGGCGAGTGTGTACAGCCAGCATTATTGTTTCAACGAATGTGCAGCATTTTTTGTATTTGTTATATTATCACACGAGACGAGGCCTAAGCGTGGACATCACCGAGTCCACGACGTGACGGAGCTACGTTTTGATCTTTCTAGAAGTTTTCGCGTGGCCATTTTTCCAGGTGTTGTTTACTTCTCCGTTCATAGTGCGCACTCCGAATGACGTCATCTTGCTTTTCGTTTCATACAAAACGTCCGAGTCCGTGTCTGTCTCTGATATATCTTTGTTCGCGACTGCAATTGACAAATATATTAATTAACACATTTTTATCGATATTGCGATACACATTATTTTTGATTCGACTCCGTTTCTGTTTTTGAGGAGATTCGAGCTAGACGTAACTTAGATGGCGTTATTGGGAATGACGTCGGATAAAATAATTGCAATTTTTAATATATTTTTGAAATATCACAATAGTATTAGTATTTCTTATAATAATATGAAAATATATAAAAGAAGTTAAGTTATAAAAATTATTATATTATATATTATTTGCGTTTCACCGCGGCTCTGCCATAACATTAATGTACTACTATATATTTATAAATACTGCCTCGGTGGTGTAGTGGCTAGCATGTACGGCTGCACACTCGGAGGTCCTGGGTTCGAGTCCCGGATCGGGCCAAGTTTAGTTATTGAGTCTTTCTGTATAGTAAGTCTCAGTAACAGCCCGGAGTTGGGAAGTTGGCGGTGTTTCACCCCCGTGCCTCGGAGAGCACGTAAAGCAGTCGGTTCTGCGCCTTAACTCTCACTGGTCGTGTCGAGCAGTCGTCCCACCGGAGTATGAGAGTGCACGTTGTGTCTGCGCGTACACTTGAGCACTATAATATCTCCTGCGCAGTTGGTTAGTCTCAATGAGATTGGCCGCCGTAGCCGGAATCGGCTAGGAGAACATCATCATTTATAAATATGTTACACTTATGTGTCTGTATATACAAAAAGAAACTATGAATATGTGACTAACTTATTAACACATAGCTTTATGATTTTTGACAATTAAACCCCTCAAGCGGTGAAACGGAAGTTCAAAATTTGTATGGAGAAATCGTATATGAGAAATATTATATCAATTCGAAAATTCGCAAGATTAATGCTGTCATTAAATAAACACGTTCCTTGTTTTTTTTCCAAAAAACATCCCTTTCAGGAGATGAAAAGAGGTAAATAGTTTAAAAATCAACATGGTGTCATTTTGAAGGTTTGTCGGGACGTTAATTACGTGTCATCAATTTTGAAATTTATTACACTTAAACAACAAAAATTAAATCAAGTAAAACAGACTCGGCGCGAGCGAAGGCAAAAGCTAGAAAGTTATATTTACCGTAAATTTTCATTAAAATCTGTTCAATAGTTTTTGTGTTAAGTGTAACGAGCATACATACGTATGCGCTTTTGTGCTGAAATGGGAGCGTACGTACAGGGCTTCTCCTCGTGGTCGGCGCGCGGCAGCAGGCGGTAGGCGGGGCGCGCGCGGGCGCGGCGCGGCGCGCAGGCGCGGCGGCCGGCGCGCGCGCAGGCGTAGGCGCCGCCGCCCGCCGCGCACAGCGCCGCCACGCCGCACACGCCCGCGTACACCACCGACCAGTCTACGAGGTTACGAAAACAATGCTCACTATTATATTACTTGTCAAGGGAGAAACGTGTGGACGAATCATTACATACTATAAAACGAAGTCGCTTCCCGCTGCCTGTCTGTCCCTATATATGCTTAGGTCTTTAAAACTACGCAATCGATTTTGATGCGGTTTTTTTAAAAGATAGAGTGATTCGAGAGGAAAGTTTATATGTATAATACATGCATATTATAGTACAGAAAAGCCGAGAAATTCAAAGATTTGTATTTCATACTAACCGTTAAAACGTACCTAGGGACGAACCCTAGAGGAGCGAGAGGGAGTCGCTAGTATACATATAAATATACATATACGTGTAACGATAACATTGAGGCAGGTTTGAATGACGAGTAAATTTATGTAAGTCGTCAGCGACATGGTCACGTGATGTGTTAACGCTAACGTTCGTGCCGATAGATGTTAAAACCAGATAAATGTAAACAATTTCATTTACAAATTTTTATTTAAGATGTATCTAGATAGTGAAATGTAATGAGCGTGGTAGTGGTATAGTTTCCGTCACGTAAAAAGAACGCTGGCCGTTTACCTGCGCACTGAGCGATTTATCGATAAAATTGCTTGTATGAAGAGGGCGCGACGGGGAAGTACTTATTATGATTTTAAATAAAAGAATTAACACTTATATTATAAAAACCTAGCAACTCACCCTTGCTCCGCTCGGGTTCGTTGCTACTTACGTTTTAATGTTTAATATAGATTTCTCAGAAATGAGATATTTTCGTGTTTGGTTTTGGTGTTTTTTCTGTGATGCGATAACATACAGACAGACAAAAAATCTAAAAACTATAGATTTTTACCTTTGTATCGATAATAATGTCTATTTCATTATGATTTCCTAAAAAATATTTAATGTACATAGGCTTATTTCCAATGTAATTATTATTTTAATATTTTATTATTATTTCAATATTTTCAATCATTAGGCTTAGTTCCAATTTTATGACATGTTTAGATAGCTAGTACTTTAGACTGCATTCATGCGCAGACAAGTTCCTTCGATTGTCGCTCAGCGTTCTTTTTACGTGATGAGACAAATTCGTTGGCTCACAATTACAATTTACATATGTTACAATTGTAGTACTTATTTAGTTATTAATGCTACAAGGTTCTATGTGTCATTAGCTACAGTTTTGCAAAAACAAACCACTAGACAGCGGCACTATAACTACAAAATATTCAATTTTACATAGTTCTATGTTGTTTTTTTACGATAGCAAAATAACGAAGTTCTATGTAAAAATTACTAAACTTCATTAAAATTAACATAGAACCTTGTAATAGTGAGCCAACGAATCATGGTAGTATATGTGTATCTCGTGCAGACCGCAGTCCGGCTGCGCGTCGGGGCGCCACAGCGTGAAGAGGCTCTGCATCCAGAAGGCGTCGCAGCGGCACGTGCGCGTGGCGGGCTCGCAGGCGCCGCGCCCCGAGCACGCGCTGAGGCAGCGCCGCGAGCGCACGCGCGCGCCCCCCGCCGCCGCCGCCGCGCCGCGCGCCGCGCCCAGCGCCGCGAGGCCCTCCATGGCTGCGCCCTGTCCGTGTCGCACCAAACATTTATATATTAGAGTTATTACTTAGGTACTTCTTTTGGCACGTTTCGATAAAAATATAAGAGTAAAATTTTTACGATGCGCGCGCACACCGACAGCCACACGATGAAGTTAGCTGCATTCCTTTTACGAACGGAGAGTTGTGACCATATGTAAATCGAGAATTACCGTGTAACGCGGGTAAAAATACGGTGTTCCTAGATAAAATTACGGTAGATTAGCTAAAAGTGTATCGGGTAAATTACCGTCTAATTTTTCAAAGAAAAAAACAACATTAAGAACCGAATCAAGTCCAAATATTACTATTTCTTTTGATTGATTGCTGTGTGATATTATATTTCCTTTTCTTGTTTTGCTTTAAAGTACCCGAAAATAGTTTTTTTTTAATGTAATTTATTCATGTTTTACATAAAATAAAAGAAAGTACTAATGCTAGAAAAAAGAAACCATTGTAATCAGTTCTCAATTAAACAGCTTTAAATTATTAAATCAAACATAAAAAAAACTGAAAATATCAAATTAATCAGCTAAACTAAAATACCTGCTTTCTACTAAAATACCCGTCAAAATTACCCGCCATCATAAATCGCCTAAAATTACAAGCTTTTCGAGTAATTTACCCGCCGATTGGTAGCACTGTGGGCTCTCAATGTTATAATTGGCTGAAAATGCGCTCGTATTCTGCATTTGAATGCGGCAGCAACTTCTTTATGTGCTCTTTAGCGGAAACGAAAGCACACTCAGTATGAATTTTACGCATTATGGAATGAAATATTTATAACAGTATTACGGTGAAATATGACACGGTAATGCCATATTACCTTGACGGTAGATTAACACCAAATTACGGTGCATCTACGGTAATTACCGTGTACATAACGACACCGTGACACTGGTTGTGACATACGGGATGAAATCTTTAAAGCTAAATAGCTATTTTTGTTCTGTTACGCCAAACAAATATAACTTCTTACATGCATACATAACCGTGCGAGCGAAACCTCACTCGATCTCGATCGATAGGGTGTTCTTGGCAAATATCACACAATTTTTTTCCACAAGAAACAGTGTAAAATTGCGAGAAAACTGGGTTAATTTAAGTAAAAAATGTTTCTCCACTAAAATATGGCTAAACCATATATAATAATTTTCAGTGCGGTTTAATTATGCACTGATAGCTATTTAAATATTTTATTGTTTGATTTTCTCATTTTGATCCTATGCTATGTCATAAAAAATCTTAAATACTAGTTTTAACTCGAAAATTCGACAAAATTGTCTCACGTAATTATTGGATGCTCCCTTATTCTTATATATCCATTCATAATAGGTAGATTTAAATTACCTTTTCCGACAAAAAGAAGACAATGAACGTATTGCCTGTGTCTATCTCTCCACGAATTTCTGTGACGTTGACTGTTATACCGTCTTTGAGGAGTAACGTCATCTTCTGTATGAAGGAGTCGAGTTGACTCTTTGTGAAAGTTGAAATGGGTATATTTAGGGTCATTTCTAGCATTTTCATGTCCAAAGGATCTGGTTTCACTTGGACACTCACGGTGTCTCTATCAGACTCGCCCTGGTCGTCCGTTACTGTCAGTTCGAAGACGTATCTACCTGCTTCTATGTTGGTTAACTGTAAGAGTAAAATTATCCAATAAAACACAGGTACCTAGTTAATTAAAAATAAGAAATCTTTAATATACAAATTAATATATCACCGTGTTTCATGTTAATAAATAGTTATATATAGGTTTTGTATGGAAAGGAAGACCCAGCAATGGGACGTTAATAAGGCCTAAACACACAGGTAGTCTATAATAGAATATTAATTACTCACCATAAGTACTGGTTTGGTGTCAGATTCTAGTATGACAGTGCCAGCGGCCAGCCCCGACCCGGAGCGCGTCCATTTCCACGACACGATACGAAAATCGTCTGACGACTTTGATCCGTTCAAAATGAGCACAGACAAAGGCAAATTCAACACTTGGTCGCCGCCCGCGTCCGCTTTGGGTGGACTATTTCTATCTGTTATGTTTAAATATGAATTAAAATAATATTTTTTACGTTTATATATACATACATACATTATAGTACATTTAAATAATAATTATACTATATTAACATTTTATTTTTAAAACCAAAAGCTGTTAACGGCAAACAAAACAAAAAACAAAACACAAACGATTTCAGCATGCATTGATATTTTAAGAGGAGGAAAATAAATTTATGATTGCATGATAAATGAACCAAAGGAAAGGACCCGTGCTAAGAAAAATAATATTATAATTTATAATACACTAATAACATGTTAATATTTGTGTGTACAAACTACAAAACAAGGAAAATTCTCGAGAATTCTCATTTGTTTTAGTGTAAATATGATTTGTAAAAAATATGGAATGTCTTTTAAAACGCCTATTACTTGAATATAATTTCAATTATCTATACTAATATTATAAATAGGTAGTTTCTTTGTTTGTTAGTTTGTTTGTTTATTTATTTATTGGAACGCGCTAATCTCAGGAACTACTAATCCGATTTGATTTATTTTTATGCATTAGATATCCCGTTTATTGAGGAAGGCTATAGGCTATATATCATATAATATATAGTCTACCTATTCCATACCAACCGTTAAAACGTACCTAGGGACGAACCCGAGCGAAGCAAAGGTAAGCAATAAATAATAATAATCTTGTAAACCAAAGATACTACATACATACATATACAAAAATATGAAACCTATCGAATATAAACTTACTTTGTGTAACCGTGACGGTAACATTATCGGTCGCCGAATTGCCATTATCATCAAGTACTGTGAGGGAGAAGACGTACTGTCCCTTAGTGAGGGCGGTCGCGTTCGCTATGGACTCATTAAACCCGACAATGTTAGAGTTATTGGGGCCAGAAAGACACCGCCACGTGTACGCCACGATCCTGTGATCGTCGTGGGACGCCGAACCGTTCAGGGTTATCCAGGTTTGTGGTAGCGATATGAACTGTAATGTAGAAACCAAGACCCATGCAGTGTTTATATATAGCTACCTACATTTTTGATGGCAAAAGATGTGTCATGCGTCTAAATATGAATATACTAAACTTCTTTTGTATTTAAAGTGTGATATGCAATCGTAAATCCTTTTAAATACGTTATATAGTATTCTCTGAATAAATCGATGGTATTCAGTGGTCCTTCTAATATAAATGATTAAGGATCAAATTAAATTAGATATAGAAATTGATCAAATAATGTTTTAAAAGAAGTTTAATGAAATTACATATTTAGTCATTTCGCATAATATGAGTAATATTTGATATTATTTGATATCGACACAATTTATAATTGAATTATTAATAATAAAAGTTTAATTGCTATCCATGCTTAAGACATCCCCAGTATATATTAAGATATTTCAGAGACATACATGTTAGGTAGTTGTTATATTGATCACTTTATTTACATCTAATTTTCATTCTCATGCTGTTAATCACCATTACCATTTAGGATGTTATTATTAGTGTTTTGTATTTTGTAAAATTTTATATTACTGCAGAAGCAATGTTGTAAATAATGCTTGTACTTTTTAATCAAGCAATGTTTTAGAAAATGTAGCTATAAATAATCATTCTGTGTATATAAAATAAAATTTTACAGTGTATCTACCTTACCTTATAAGACTTAAAGATTAAATATTATCTATACAGATAAATAAAATAGAAGTGTCTGTTTGTAATGTCAAAATAACTGTAACAGTTTTTTAAGAGACTAAAACTTATTTGATATGATTCTGAGTAATCAAAGAGTTTTTCTTGAAGATAGTCACCAGCACAGATGACATACAAATATTATACTAGTACAGACCCCATCCCGTACAAATCAACTCTATATATTTGTTTGCTAGAATAAGTAATAAATTTAAAGATTTGGTTCATTCGTAAATTATCAAACTACATATTTTATTTTATAAATAAATATGAAGTAAAATATTATGATAAATATTGCAAAATTGATCCTTAACATATTTAAGTTAATTTAATTGATTTTAATATATTTTAAGCGTGATAAACAATTCATAAAAAGTAAAAGCGCCATCTGTGAATATGCACTATAAACTCATCTGATTGCTGAAAATCAGTAAAATATTATCAAGAGCATTTTTTTTTTCACTGAGAAACAGTATATAAGCAATATTTTTTTGAAACCATAATATTCATTTCTGTGATCTATTTTTATTCTTTTATTAATTTAACTTAAATAACACAATAATACATGTAACGCCATCTATTGACATTAATTGTGAACTAATTTCGTAATTAGTCCCTAAATTGAATTATGTTAAGGAGTCATTATATATAAATAATATTGAATTAAATTAAAAATTAAATAAAACCCCGACATGTAATTCGCCATTTTGTGGTGGCGGCCATCTTGGATTTGAAATTTATCATAGTGTATAAGTATTCTATAACTAGTAAGTCAAGCTTTCGTTCGATACCAATATTGAGGGAGTTGTGAAAAAATATGTAATCCGCCATTTTGTAGCGACTACCATCTCGGTTAATTTTCATCAAACATAGCTAAGAACACTCCCGACTAATTCATCTTTCAAAGAAAAAAAACAAAATCAGTTCATCCGTTCAGGAGCTACGATGCCAGAGACAGACATACATAGACACGTCAGACTTATATACCTCGTCGTTTTTGCGTAGGGGGTGAAAAAAAAACCATGAAGAGTACTGACCACGTCGTCGCCCGCGTCGGCCACGGGCGGCGTGTTGGTGGGCGGCTTCACGAACACGTGCACTTCCGCCGTCGACGTCTGCCCCGACGAGTCCGTCACCTTCAGCACGAACGTGTACACGCCCTCCGACAGGTTCGACAGCTGGAGTCGTCACACTTATATCACTACATAGTATAAAACAAAGTCGCTTCCCGCTGTCTGTCTGTCCCTATGCATGCTTAGATCTTTAAAACTACGCAACGGATTTTGATGCGGTTTTTTTAATAGATAGAGTGATTCAAGAGGAAGTCTTAGTATATAATTTGTTAAGTTTTTGTATACATTGGCTAAAATATAACAATATTTGTTGGAGGTGTCGAGAAAAAATAAGCCGTCTGGGAGCTTTCAACGAAAGCGCTGCCTAAACCCTTTGCGATATAACAAAATGATGTATGATGGAATTGTGTATCTTATATAGGTCTACAGAAAAGTCCGCGATGGCATATGTCTATCTTTTAAGGATAACATACCATATCCATTTTAATTTAAAACGTACCTAGGGACGAACCCGAGCAAAGCGAGAGTGAGTCACTAGTGTTTTATACACCAAAATTGGCCAGTCAGTGTGTTTCTTAACTTCTTTAGGTTGCAATGGTTTTATTTTATGCATTACTAGCAAAACAAAAGTACAAAAAAACAAACTTTTTTCCTTCCCTTTACAATAATGTCTGCCCAATTTGTTAACATTTATGATTACTGCTGCCTTGGATAGTTGTTTTTGAGATTAGCGCGACCAATCAAACAAACAAACTCTGCCTCTTTATAATACTAGTATAAATGTGAACACGTAGCTTATTTTTTATCTGCATGCCCACCACTTGAGCGGAGTCATGGGCAAAAACTAGGATTATAAAAGCGAAAGTGTGTGTGTTTAAACAAACACACAAACGTGTGAGTGCGTGCTTTTGTGTTCTTTATATTATACCTAAAAAGATTTAGAGTCATACATATTTTAGGCTAGCTCAAAGGCCATTTTTTATTGACGTGTCATACCACGTGAGCAATAATAAATTTCACAAAAGTTCACCTGCAAGTATGGTGAATGCGTGTTCTGCATGTCGACAGCTTTGTTTTCGTCCTCAGTGGACTTGGTCCACTCCCAGGAGGTTATCTCGTGATCGTCGGTGGAGAGGCTGCCGTTGAGCGTCAAGTTGTTGTTAGGGAGATATATGATGACATCTTGACCTGCAATGGATGGGTACATGTTTATTTATTCTCTTTATTTAATTTAATTTATTAATTTATGGTATGCGAAGATAAAACTTTATGAACTTTTGTGGTGTCGTGGTTACTTTTGTGGTGTTAAATGACAAAAATACTTTTGTGTATCAGTCGCTATACATTTCAAATAGTTGACAAAATCCAAAAGTTCTAACCTCACTGGGTTGTTATAAATTGTTAAATAATTTCTTTAAGAAAAAACTAAATACCCGCATTGGCCTCTGGTGGATAGTCCGTGTGGTTCAAAACAGTTATATTAGCTGTGGTTGAGTTTTTTACATGGTCGGAATCCTCGACAGTCAGTTTGAATGTATAATTTCCTGGTTGTTTCAGATCCTTCAGCACTAGAGTGGGTCTATCTTCTAAAGGAGGCTGGTAGCCGATGGGACCCGCAGATAATTCCCAATGCCAAGATATTATTGCATCATCATCCTGATAAGAAAACATCACTAAAGTTGAGTTTAAATATCTACATAATTTTAAGAATTGAAATAAAACTTGAGAGCATAGTGAACTTTAAAAATACACCTTTGATTGGACTTATTTTTAGGAAATTGTCAAAACAAATCAAATGGGTTCCATTTTTTCTTAATATATGAAATACATTTACACACACCACTTATAGACATATATGTGAGGTGTCTATGTGAGACTCACCGGCTGGCAAAGCAAGTACTACCCACTAAACCCAATAAAACCCAAGTTTTACCGTATGGTGCAAATACAATCAATTGTTTGCACTTCTGAATATAAAATCCCACTGTTAAACTATGCAAATTTCTAACATAGCATCTACATACATTTTCGTCACCATTATAAGAAGAGTACAGACTAAAGTTGGAAAACACACTAGAGAAATAGTATAAAGATAAAGAAATATAAACATTGTGCTTGTTCTTACTTTGCTTGCACTGCCATCCAAAACAGCTCCTGAATTGGGTAATTTGACCGTTTGAGACTGTGGTGTTATAACAACTAATGGCGGAGTATTGATTCTTTTTGGCGGTAGTACAGTCACATTTGCGAAAGCCTCACCATATGAGTTTGTACCATTCACTGTTACCTTGAACCGATATTGACCTTCTGTTAGATCCTTCAATGTCATTGTGCCACCATTTTGTATCATATTACCTAAAATAAAGCGAATTGTATTTATTTTATTTGTGATATTCACTGACATGTTAATAGACGTATAATATATTATTACTCAATTCAAAGATCTGATAGTCAAAGATTCGGCTGCAAGATTGCTGCGTTAATCAAGTATTTAATGAAAACCAAATTTTTATATACAATTATAAAAGGGGCAATATGTTTTGGCCGGATTGCCTATTAAAACGTGACCGCTAGCAGTTTTAATTAAATTAATAATAATTGACTTTTTGGAAAAAAGCCATAGCCATTAGCCATTCATCAATAGCTAGTGTTCTCAACCATGTTTTTATTTTTAATTAAATACTCAATGAATGTAGCAATCTTGCAGCCAGATCTCGTACTATAATGTTGATACATGATAGTACAATTATATTATGTTTAAATTGTTACCTGTAAATCCATCTTTAGGTTGATCCACAAGAGTCCAGGCATAATTGTAGTGAGTCATAGCTGATTTCTCATCAGGTATAGTGTATGCTGCTAAAGTTACTTCATTATCTGGTAGTTGAACCTATAAATTCAAATAAAAAGTAAGTTAATTTAGTCAATTATATATAAAAATATATATATTAGTAAGTATATTTGTAATAGATCTGGTAAATATAACATCTTTTTTTTGATGTCAGATTTTTTAAGTTTTTATTTTTTCATTTTTAGTGTAGACATAATAGCAGTAAAGTAAGAAGAAAGTATTTTAATAAAGTATTCACTTAAGTCATTAAGCCGAAGTAAGTTTGATGTCAATTTTTATATGAAGACTGACAAACTAAA
Source organism: Brenthis ino (assembly GCA_921882275.1). Classification (NCBI taxonomy): domain Eukaryota; kingdom Metazoa; phylum Arthropoda; class Insecta; order Lepidoptera; family Nymphalidae; genus Brenthis; species Brenthis ino. The sequence continues at coordinate 21,591,445 of OV170225.1, read as the reverse complement.
ATTCACTTATAAAAGCGAAGCATAGCATAATTTTTAGTGTTACTAATAATAGTACCACTAAAAATTATGCTTTAAAATCTAATTCTAACGTGTTAGGCTTGTCAAATCAAACAAAATAAGCCCCAGCTCAAAGTATCTACTATTGGCCATAGAAGAGTTCCACCTATCCACCTTTTGATCTTACCATCAGATCAGGTTGACGATACCGAATCACTGCATTATCAACGGCAATAGAAACTTGCAAAGTATATAAGACAATTAGATGTAGGTTAAATTTTCATTAGCAATTTTTCCAGCCTTAGGGGTGGTATTTTTTTTGAAATTTAAATGGGACAAAACTGGAAGTATACACTTTCAAACAAAATAAAAAATGTCATAATCGGTAAAAAAATGACCTTAAGGTTGTGAGTAAACAAACATAAAAAGAAAATACAGCTAAATTAAGAACCCCTCCTTTTTGAAGTCGGTTGGCAAAATTATGAATTGTCACTCCAATTCGAGTAACAAAATCTATCTAGCAATCTTTAAATATCAAAAATACCTACCTCTTTTGATGCAATGGAAACTGTCAAATTCTGTATTGAAACAGGTTTATCTGTATTTAGCTCATCTGATTTTATGTCTGAAATTAAGTTGTTACTTTTTTTGATAGGCTCAATAGGTATGGTAGGTCCTTTGGAAAATGGCCTTCTTGGAACACAGGCACCCTGGTTGTTCTCTTCTGTGCCCATTATACATTTGCAAATACCACTTCCTGTTTTCATACCTAACGGTATACATTCTGCATTGTAAGGACAATCATCAGCTCCCACTTCACATGAATTTTTCTCTAGATATCTTGAGGCCAACATCATCTCATTTTCATTACTATCTGTGTATTTGTCAAAATTTTGCTGTTCTTCGTCATCCATGTTAGGTAGGTTATTAATAAAATGCGTTAGAAAATTGGATTCGTCATCATCGGCTACATGATTGTGATGGTTAGAATATGTGTATATTGACTCCTCTTCCGGTGAAAAATTATTATTTAGTTCTCTAAAGTTAGATTGATCTAAAATTTCTGACCAAATTTCTAGAAAGAAAAAATAATTGAGTTAAATGAATAGTAAGTCAAATTATTTTATACTAATTTGTCATATAATAGTATATCAGGTATAAAACTCATCAACAGATGTATTATATTTGAATGTCTTTTAGGCAATAAAATAAATTTAATATCAAATCACATTAAATTATAGTTTATTCAAATAGTCATTTACAAGCACTTTTGAATTGTCACTTTTTACATTATTAAAATTTAAATTAAATGTCAGTATGTAATGTAAGTCTGTGATTAATCTAACACCAACTCGGATGAGAATGTAAATAATTGAATGTTATCTAATATTGGTATTAGCAGACAAATGCATTTGATTCTTGTGATAGCCTTGCAAGTATTCAATTCAACTACTTCATTCTCATCAAGTATCATAACATCTTATTAGATTATTACTTCAAAGTTAGTTATAGCTGTGTGTTAATGAGAAAGTTTTGATAATATGTGTGATAGTATAAAAATATAACATTTTAAACTAAAATATATGACATTATTATTCAATCATTTCACTTTATGGAGTTATTAATTTACACAATAGAGTAAATGTAAAATATATTGAAAATATTAATTTCACTCTTACCATTTGGCAAAACTGGTTTAACAAGAATCATTGATACATGTGTATCCCACTTATGGCCACCTAACCTTGGTAAAGGCAAACAGAGCTCGTCGCTCACACATTCCACATGGAAGCATCTGGATTCCACAATGAACACAATGTTACATGTATCAGCAAGGCAGCATGCCATTACACATTGTCTTAGACCCTTTAAATCTGTTTTTTCAGTATAGTTACCAGCAGTTAAGTTACCTAAAATGTCACTTGTTGATTAATTATCAAAAATAATTTAAAATATTTTTAATAAATATAAGCTTGGATGCTTTTTTAATGTAATGTAGCAGTAAATCTTATTTTTAATATTACAATATAGTGTTAGAATTTAGATTTATTCTTAATGTGTTCTAAAACATAAATAAGTACGTACCCACTGGCATATGGTTATCAAAATTTTTGGGATATAATTTAGGACATTTATTTTTCTCATAGTTTTCGTTCCATGACTTGCTGTAGAGTGATAATGCTAACTTTATTTGAATACAAAGTAACAGAGAAAAAAGTCTTAATATACTATACTTCATTATTACTTATATTTAAATTCACCAGCTACAATGTTTCTAAACAGCTAAAGCGTTTGAAACATAGTATAAATATCTAAGCATAATTATCTAAGCCAGAGGAAATAAGAGGTTAAAGATCCGTAATATTTGCGTGGGTGTATAGATAAAATGACTTATTAAATGAATAATAACAAATCTGCAAATATTTCATAATTTTATTTCACGATAGATTGAAGTTTTTTTGTCATTTATATTTGGCACTTGACAGCTCGCATTGACAACTTCAATTTTATAAAATTATAGATAAAAATTAATTTGTTACATAATTTTATCTGTTTTATTATTTTGTCTTATCTCAAAAGATTACTCGAAAGGAGGGCGCTACACATATGATCTATTTACATTCAGTCTGAGGTTAAGCTATTTATTATGATATCTTTTTTGTACCTAGTTTTTTGCTTCTATTGTGTACGCATCTTACCTATGCAATATATTATCCCTGAAAGTTAGACCAGCTGAAGGAAGAATTGAGAAAGAGAGGTGCATCCTGTGGTGGTCCTCAGCTGACTGACTGATGGATCAAACACAGCTTAAACCACTGATCGTAGAAACGTGAAATTTGGAGGACGTATTCCTTATATGACGTAGGCGTCCGTTAAGAGAAATTTAAAAAAAAATAATCCAATAAGAGGGTAAAACAGGGGATGAAAGATTGTATTAAGCTCTGTCATTCATAACGTGAAATACACAGAAACAAGTTTAGTATATAGGACGCGGCCAAAAATGGTATTTTTGGATAGGGGAGATCAAATATATAAAATTATTTTGAGGAAACGAAGGAGTTAACAGTTATGGAGACTTAAAGTTAGAACATTTTTATTTTCCATACATTTCTATACCTAAATAAGTAAGTACAAAAGATTTTTACAATTTCACTAAAAACAATAATGTAAACAAAATTCAATTCAATTCATAAGTTCAATGGCTTCTAGGAGTGTCGTTGTGGCACTGACTAAAGAAAATAATCATAAATTTTGACAATGTGTCAATTTCTGTTTTATATTTATGGAGGGTAGAGCTAAGTAGAACTATTGACACTGGCAGAATGGACTGCGTCTATTATCGCAACTATAAGCCATATTAAAAAAAAAAAGAAAGTAGAACTATTTCTCGCAAAGAGTATAGTTATAAACTGATTTCTCGTATGAAAAGCGACCGCTGACAAGCATCAAATTGGTGGTGCCACAGAAAAAAAGTAGATGAATTTAAAACAAACAAGGAAAAAAGATTTCCGCTTTATTGTGACGCACTTTTCAAAATAGTTCTAATGTAAGCAAACACTGATAAATAATATAATTGCATATTATTTTCAAGTAATAATAATTCAGCACACTTCACTTCGTTTAAAACTGCTAACTTCATATCACATCTACTTGCTACGCTAGCGCTTTAGCGGTGAGTTTCCGAATTACAATTTGCTGCTCACCACTGGACAATATCCATACTAATATTATAAACGTGAAAGTGTGTTTGTTTGTTTGTCTTTCTTTCACGTCGAAACGGAATGACGGATTGGCGTGATTTTTAGTGTGAAGATATTTAGAGAGCTGGAGAGTGACATAGGCTAATTTTTATCGCGGGAGATCATCTTAGTCCCACGGGAAAACAAGTTATGATACAATTTAAAAATTTATTTCTGATCAGAATTACTTGAAACTTGGTATTAATGCTCTTCGATACAAATACATGTTTCAGCATTTTTCGAAATTCATCCTATAAGCGGGTAAAATAGGGGATAAAAGTTTGTATGAAATCTAGGTACCTACCGTTTTAGAGATTTTTTTATAGTTTTAGCGCGAGCGAAGCCGCGGATTTTCCTAGTATATATATATAGTCTATGTTATACTAACCGTTAAAACGTACCTAGGGACGAACCCGGGCGAAGCGAGGGTTAGCTGCTAGTTATAATCGACTCACTCTCACTCCTCTCGGGTTCGTCCCCAGTTACGTTTTAGCGTTTAGCTTACAGATCCTCAATACGAATGCATTTATTGAGATTAGAGATAGGAGCTAAACCAGTCAATAGCATTCAACGAAATTATTTCAACAAAATTATTATATAATATTTTTATAAAACATGCTATTTCAGATTATATGATATATTCTTTATTTTGAACTTGATAACTTTATATTATAGATACTTTACGGTACTTTATAGTAACGTTAAGTATCTACCTACTGCATTTTAAGTGTATGAATTAATTATTTAAGATATTATTTTTATACGGATAAAGTTGGGAATATTGCTAGTATAAAAGGGATTCAAATTGTAACCGTATTACTAATACATTATTTGTTGATAAATAAATACCTAAGTACCTACTTTATTTCATATCGACAAACGAGTAGAAACGTGAAATAAAAATTTCTTATTTTAAAACAACTTGGAAGTTAAAATACATATTTTTAAACATACTTTTTATATTTGTTACGTAAGTAAATGATTCCTATAGTTATAATTGCACCTTTGTTTGGAATATTTTCATTGCACTGTTATTTCTAATCAAAAATTGTTTTGAATTTCTACCACTATTTTGTTATGTGCTATGCAAATCATAACACATGGTTTAATTACGTTTTTTTTTAATAATTTTATTATTTCAAGTGTATGATTAGTGTATGATTGATTGTAATATCAATAGTATAATTTTGGTTTCAAATATGGGCGCAGGCCAAATTGGAGGAATAGCAACTTTGCGTAAATATTTTACTTGATACTATCATCAACATTTTTAAAGTATTGTAATGACTAATGTAGATGTATCTTCATGTTACACTTCTTGGGTGATGGCCGATACAGTATACTCATTTAGCTATCGATAATAAATAATACTACTAATAGTATATTATTTTAGTGGATATAGATTTCAATAATGCGGCTGGGTTCCAAGGAGTACCTGCTAAAACAACAGAAGGCCAATTTATTGTGAGTCATAGAAAGAATAATCTTTGTTATACATACATATAAGTTACCAAGTACGTAATTGTCCTCTTTAACGACTTGACCGATTTTGATGAAATTTTCGGTATAGACTTTCGTATTGAACTCCAGATCCAGATGTTTGAATATAGATTCAGATGTATCCAGATGTTTTTTGGTTTTCCGACAAAACGTCTATCTACATCTATACTCTCTAACGTCTATACATATAATTAAATTGTAACTGAGTCGAATCTGTGAAAATATATTTTGGAAAAATTGTTAAAATTAAATTATTAAAATAATCGTTATTATCGATACAGAGGCCGAATCTATAGTTTTTAGAATTTTTGTCTGTCTGTCTGAGATTTTGATGAAATTTGGTAAGTGAGGTCTGCCGATGCAGACCACAACCACAGGGTTTCTCTAACAGTCCACTCTGCTATTAGAGGAGTACCAGGAACAACCCGCATGGCACACCGCTGAATCCCTTGCGCCCGGCTGAATAGCTAGATGCTAATATTAAGCCCCCATTCCCGCCACACGTTCACCTTGCCTGATTTCATAACAATGTAGGTCATGAAATCCATTAGGGTTTGTAACTTATAACTTAGAAAACTTTACTGTGAAATAATTATAACAGGTACACTATCTGTCACACGCCATGCTGTTTTGCGTAGGGGCTCTTTTAGAAGCGCATGTCGTTATTACTCCAGCTATATGCGTATTTGGTGAAAGATACAAATTTAAAATATTCGCTGGCACGCATAGATTCTTGGAGAACACTGGGACAGACCGACTCGTTCATCATCTCTGCATACATAAAGGTTGAAACTATTTTCTTTACTATTTTTATGATGCTCATATAAAACAGGAAATTTAATAAGAACTTAATTAAGAAAAAGATCAAGAAGGATCTAGAAAAGGATACAAGTTAATAGTATATTTTACCTACATAGTAGATGCTGCTAGTATCTACTTGTGATCATTTACTCTATTGTTAGTAGGAAAAGAAGATAAAGATAAAAAAAAGGTTTTAAGTAGAATTCCAAAATAAGCTAACTTTTTATATGTAAGTCCTAAGTAGGTAGGTACAAGCAATAAGCCCGACAGGATTTTCTTGCTAGGCAATATTGAATATCGACTACCATATTTTATATTAAAAACTTTCATACTCTGTTTAAAAGCAGGAAAGGAACATTGGTAGAATTTCTTATTATTTAAAAAAGAACATTTTTAATTTTTTTTTTTCTCTGTCTGTTTGTCTGTTTGTACGGGCTAATCTTCGAAATCGTTGGTCTGATTTAAATGAAATTTCGCATGGTGGTACCTTATATCCCCGGTCAATATCTTAGATACTTTCATCCCGCAAAATAAAACAGTTCCCGTGGGATAGTTAAAAAACTATATTAACTTATACAGCTTAGTACACAAAAACTACTGATTGGATTTAAATGAAACTTTACAATTATAGGACATACATCAGATTAAAAAATAGTCTACTTTTATCCCGGAAAAATGTACGGTTCCCGTGGGATATATTTGGTTTTGTTTGTCTAGAGGCGAACACGAGCGAAGTGAGGGTGAACCGCTAGTTTTGGAATAAATTGATGGTACAAAGTAAAAAAACGGGCTTAGTATATAGCAGCATAATATTTATTACATATATCTTTCTCAATGTCACAGGCGCGTTAAAATTTACGACGATTGTTCAAGTCGTTAAGTATGCTACTGTACAGCGTCAATTATTTTTCACATTTAAAATATGAGTAAATTTAATATATTAACGTAAATAATTGTTTACTTAGAATCAATTGTCATTATGATATGCCAGTTGCTAAATGTTTAATATGCTATTTTTCTGAAAAAGAAAATCAGGATACCATTAGAATGTTATGATTCGAATTGGCAAAAAGTGACTTAAAATACTGTAAAAGATGATTAATATATCAAGCTTTTTTATAATAGGGTACAATCACACAATGCGATGGCAAGCGTGTTCACCAGACAACTTGGCCCTATTGGTGTTAAATGAACAATTTTCTTTTCATAAACATGAAAAAAATACTGAGTACCTAATAAATAGAGTTCGTTATGGAGCCGTGGGTAACTTGGATAAACGAATACGTGACCCATCGTGCAGATATTATGGATGGGGAAGCCGACGTAATGTAAGTTCCCATGTTTAAAATATATTGACAGTGAGTGTACTTAACTTTCAACCCCTATTTCACCCCTTCAAGTTTTTTTTTGCAACAAAACGTAGCCTATGTCCTCCTCCAAGGTCCCATCTATCTTTATAGCAAAACTCATCAAAATTGGTGCAGTGGTTTGGCCGTGAAAACGTATCAAATAGATAGACAAACATAGTTACTTTCGCATTCATAATATTAAAGTATGGATTAGGTAACTATATATTCTTCTAGAAAATTCTTAGCAATTCACTTGTTAAATTAATAATAATTATTGATAATATTAGAACTAAAGTATGTACCTACTCATCTTTGCGATACATTTCAAAACTGTAAAAAAAACAGGCGTACCTATCGAGAACCTCCTCCTTTTTGAAGAAGTCGATTGAAAATATTATTGAATATATTATTTAAATTAAACCTATCAAGAAACAGTAAGTTTATAGAAAGAACAAATCCGTATAGATGATACAAGAAATTTTAAGATATTGTAATCTTAACTGCACATACAATTCGCAGTGTAATTGGAAGAAACGTATTTTTTAGGGATACCTTATTCCTCTGCTTATCCATCTATATCGTGTGGATGTAACTATTCTACCAGCAGACCATTGTTTTGATTTGTGGAATAATGAGGAGAAATATCTTTGTATTCAACAACCGAAATGTAAGGTAAAGACTTAAATGTAAGCTAGCTTTTAGAAATTTATTTCTCAACAAAAATTCTATAGCACTAGGTGGTAATGTAACTTCTTATTAGTGAAAGAATTTTCAGGATCGAATAAGTAGTTTCAGAGACAAACTACAATCTTTGCCTATGTATCAATTATAATATTAACTAGCAGAACCCGCGACTTCGCTCGCGCTATAATTACAAGAAAATTCTAAAAAGATAGGTTTCATACCAACTTTCATCCGCTATACTACCCCCTTATGGATGAATGTATTGAAAAGTATTAATACCAAGTTTCAAGTAATTCTGATCATTAATGTTTTTTTGGATTGTATTATAACGTATTTTTCCGTGGGAATTAAATAATCGCTCGCAGTAAAAAGTAAGCCTATGTCACTCTCTAGCCCTCCAACTATCTCCACAAAAAAATAATGCCAATTGCCAATCCGTCACTCCGTTTCGACGTAAAGAACAAACAAACAAACACACACATTTATATAATATTAGTATGGACAATATTAATGTAGACATTTCGTAGTCAATTTCGTTACTAAAGTGTTATAATATTTATTATTTGGTGGTAATTTGCATTGAATATAGAAAAATGCGTTGTCTTATTAAATATTTATTTTTTCCTACAGTCTGAAAGACATGGAGCATTATGCCCCGTAAGTATTATTTGTTTATAACTTCACATTAATATTGGCTATGAGTACAGTATTTACTGTAAGGCTAAATCAGCATGACAATATACCTACACTACGATTTTCTATTGCGTATTTTGTAAATATTTTCTTTACGATGTAAGATAATGTATGAGTAATTTGTAACTCTGTAGGTACTTTTTGTTTTCCTGTGGGAATGAGATGATCTCCCGCGATAAAAAGTAGCCTATGTCACTCTCCAGCTCTCCAAGTATCTTCATACCAAAAATCACGTCAATCCGTCACTCCGTTTCGACGTGAAAACACAAACACACAAACAAACAAATACGTCATATTTATAATATTAGTACGGATTGATTAACTTTAAAAGCATGCACATATAATTAGTAGATTTATTTGTCTTTGAATTTTTATTTCGACATTCATATCTATAAAAAAATGTTTAAAAAATTAATTTTTTTTTTCATTATGACAGTAAAATTCTGATGGCCTTTTCACAGGATGATTTAGGAACGGTTCTAGTTTGCTCCGGCTATGTGCAAGGTATGATGACGTCACGACTGATCGACCGACCTTGTGGGGTCGGTTTTATTGATCTAAGTCATTATATCAAGTTTATCACATGTGGCGTGGATGATTCACGTGACGTCATCGACCATGAGGATTTCATGACCTTCGACTTCAACACTGAACCTGGAGTGAGAATGATGACCGCGCCATCGCTAATAACAACATCTACTCGGAATGTTACCAGCGACATTTCAAAATAATAAAATGTTTAAGTACCATGTAGGTATTGTTATTTTTATTGTTGTCATGTCATCGAATTGTAAGGTTATTGAATGAAGCTGTAAACAATTATAGTTTTTTTTATTTAACGGTTATTGTGTTTATTACATACTAGCAGAAACCGCGGCTTCGCTCGCGCTAAAACTACAAAAAAACTAAAATGGTAGGTTTTATACAAACTTTCATCCGCTATTTTACCTCCTTATGGGATGAATGGCTGAAACACGAATTTAATTAATTGTTATACCAAGTTTCAAGTAATTCTGATCATAAATATTTTTCTACGTTGTATTATAACGTCTTTTCCTGTGGGAAAGAGATAATCTTCCGGGGTAAAAAGTAGCCTATGTCACTCTTCAGTCCTCCAACTATCTCCACACAAAAAATCATGCCAATCCGCTAAGCTGTTTCGGCGTGAAAGAAAGACATACAAACAAACACACTTTAACATTTATAATATATTAGTATGGATGTAATTTGATTTATGAATATAGATCTTTCATTTTTATTTATTCGAATTAAAAAAACCATAGTGCTCCTTTGAATCTTGTACTATGCGACTCTAAATAAATTGAGGGTCATTTTAAGTGTTTGCAAAGTAAATTGACATCCATACACAAGCGTGTGAGGCCACAGTTAGTCAATATAATCCATTGTAATGTGCAATACTTATAATTTGTGATGTTGTACAATGTACTTAGGTTAAGATTCGATGGGACTGACTTCTCCTAAAAGGATAAAAGTCCATAAATAAAAATACAATTAAGAAAAGTAATCTGCAATACTTATATTATAATAGTAAATACATATATGGTTCAATTTTTAGAAATAATTCAAGGTTTAGCGTTTCGTTATTTTGATTTGATGACCTTTTACAGGGTATAGAAGCACTTCTACTTTAAGTGGTCCCACTTCATTGGCTTCTATTTTATAAGTCCTTACAATGCTTGAAATTATGCTTTTTATTATTATCATACCGAAATTTCTTCCTGAAAAGGTTGAAAAGTTTGAGTTAGCGTTTTCGTAAGTATAAGAGAGACAAGATAGAATGTTACTTATGTATTAAAACATATTAATAGTATTTAACAAATTAAACGATATTAAAAGAAATTAAAAAAAAACTCACCAATGCAATTTCTAGAACCATGGCTAAATGGTAGAAATGACGCAGGATGTCTGTTTATTAAATGTTCTGGAAGGAATCTATCTGGATCGAATTCATCTGCTTTGGGGCCCCAAACTACTTTCGAGCGATGTATTGCAAAAGCTCCTACTACAGCGCTTACTCCTACCGGTACTGTCACGTTACATTTGACTGAAAGACCAATTTATTTTACTAAGTCAATTCTGTAAGTTTTTTATATATTTGATTTTTACTTGAATCAATTAGCTGATGAATATTATAATTAACAAAGACATACGCAAAGTAATTTGTTTGTCAATTTTTCTTGCGATTATGGGAACAACTGTGTAGAGACGCATGCTTTCTTTTATAACTCTTTCTAAATAGTTCATTTTTTGAAGTTCTTCCTTAACAGCTCCTAATTTTGAGTCTCCAAATATTAAGATTTGTCTGAAAGTTTTAAAATTGAAAACTATAACTTTAATTTAAAATTTAAAATTAAAACACTGTTACATGTTACATACGTGATTTCTGAACTGAAATTATCTTGAAAGAATACTTTGTAATAAAATTAATATCATATTATTTTATAAAAAGAGATTCCAAGAGAGGTCTAGGTATTTTAATATTTTTCACCATTTTAGGGAAAGTTATTATTAAGAGTTATTTAAAAATATGTATTGAAATTTATTTTAAGGTTCAATATAACATACTCTTCTAGTACTTTTTGTTGTACATCTTGATGAATGCCAAGTAAAACCAAAGTATATGCGATAACTAGAGCAGTAGTATCGTTGCCGGCTATCGTTATAGAGTCTATATGTTCGCGTAGTTCAACATCTGTAAATTCGATCTCTCGTCCAAACAACATGTCTAAAACGGCTTTAACCTTATTATCTGGAAAATATATGAATTCTTATAAGAAATAGGAAGAATATCTCATATATAAATAAATTATGTGACGAAGAAAAAAAAACAAAATTTGCTTTTGATAGAACAGTTCTCCAGTGAAACAAAAGTTTAGATAATTTTAAGGTACAGTTAAAATCATAATTATTTGTCTCTATAGTGTCTTTATATATATGTATGCATGTATGTATGTATGTTTGATAAAATTTACTTAATTACTCGAGTCAACATATAGAATACTTTTTACTGCAGGAAAATATCTTATCTCTAAGAAATCTTCACTAAGCGCTAAAACGTATTACGCAAGTAGGTACGAACCCGAGCTGAGCGAGGGTGGGTCGCCAGTATAAAATAAACAAGTTTAATTGTTTGTTTCTCTATTTTTGTAACATTTTTACGTTCTGGCTACTAGATAATAAACAATAATTTATACGATTATTATATAACATATAGCTTTTACAGATAAATTAAAATGCGGCACTAAAACGTAGTTCGCAACGTTTAACAAATAGGTTCTTCTTTTTATAATTGTTTTTAAGTATTTTCATATTAGTTCAATGATATAACTTATAAACACTTAATGTACACAAAAATTGTAAAACCAACTCTTAAAATTCATTTTGAAGTGTACGCATAACTTTGTAATTTATGTAATATAGTAAAAATATTGTCATCAAGTGTTCAGTAAACAACATTGTACGTGCATACGTAGGTATATATTATACATACATATATACTTATGTACCCAAACTATCTATTGTTCATGGTGATTGCGATGACTACATACGACAAACAAGATTCTTATTTTTATTGCATTTAGAATAATGAATTTACTAATAAAGATGTAAAATGAAATATAGATTAAAGTGATAAAATCTTTTAACTATTTTACCTGAAAAATCATCAGATTTTTTGTTTTTATTTATTTCATACTGGATTCTTCTTTTTCGAACCACCTGCAGAATGATATAAAAATAGCTATTAGAAATGGTCGTCACACTATGATAATATTCACAAAATATTTATCACGTCAGAACTTAGCCTGATTGAAAGTAGAGTTCACCATCTAATACGGATACTAATAGATTTCAAAGCTTCTTGCCTAATTTTTACTGCAGTAATAGTAGTAGATCAGAATAATTAAAATCGTAATTCTCGTTATATACACAAGTCTAGACAGTATCTATAAAAAAATGAATTGAACTCCGTAGATACCTCATCAGTGAATTTATGTGTCAGATCTATATTTTCCTTCTGCTGGCTTGAGTAAGGGGTAAGGTTGAAAAGGCTGTCGGGTTGCAACCAGATCTTAAAAAGGCGTTTATTCATTATCGTCATAACTGTATGTCTCGCTTTAAGGTAGGGGGTATCTGGCGAATGTTGAACGTCCATCTTCTCGCCCATTGCTGTTTCTATTTAAAAAAAAATGAAAATTAAATTTAAGTAATTTTTTAAAACAAGTCTTTTTCATTTTGCAAATTGTGTTTAAATTATATTATACAATGTAAGAATTAGCTACTGTAGGTATCTGTTAGAAATCGGTGGCTAAATAAAAAAAAAAACTTTTATTCTTATGTGTTACATAATATTGGCATTATAAAACAAATCCTTACCAAATACAACATCAAGCGTGCAAGCGGAAATATAACGTAGGACATCAAATTCATCTTTCCCCGATTGTTCTTCAAGACGTTCGAGCAGAATATTTGCTTGTTTTGAAATTATTACTAGATATTCTTCAACAACTTTGTTGTGAAAAACAGGCAGTAATACTCTTCTGTGGGCCTTCCACAAGCCTACTGTAAATAAGTTTATTATTTTACTAACGACTTACCCTGGCTTTGCTCGGGTTCGTCCCTAGGTACGTTTTAAGTTAAAATGGATATAGTAATGTTATCCTTATGAGATAGATATATGTCATCGCGGACTTTTCTGTAGAACTATATAAGATACACAATTCCACCATACATTATTTTGTTATATCTCAAAGGGCTTAGGCAGCGTTTTTGTTGAAAGCTCCCAGACGTCTTATTTTTTCCGACACTTCCAACAAATATCGTTATACTTTAGCCAATGTATACAAAAACTTAACAAATTATATACTAAAACCTTCCTCTTGAATCACTCTATCTATTAAAAAAAACCGCATTAAAAATCCGACGCGTAGGTAGTTTAAAAGATTTAAGCATACATAGGGATATAGGGACAGAGAAAGCGACTTCGTTTTATACTATGTAGTGATGATGCATAATGCATATGATTATGCATTTTTGTTAATTTTAAGTCTAGCTTAATTTTGCCTAATATAAAGGCATATATGGACTTGTATAGTTTAGTTTTATAATGCTTAGTTTTTATATTTACTTGGCGTGAAATCACAACACATAAAAAGCGTGACACTGTTGAATATGAAGTTTCTAGTAATTAAAAGGCAATTAATTACTTACAGATGTGATGATGTTCTCCCGACCGATTCCGGCCACGGCGGCCAATCTCATTGAGACTAGCCAACTACGCAGGAGATATTATAGTGCACAAGTGTACGCGCAGACACAGGTGCACTCTCTATTCCTGTCACTCTCATATTCTGGTGGGACGACCACTCGACACGACCAGTGAGAGTTAAGGCGCAGGACCGACGGCTTTACGTGCTCTCCGCGGCACGGGGGTGAAACACCGCCAACTTCCCAACTTCGGGCTGTTACTGAGGCTTACTATACAGAAAGACTCAATAACAAAACATGGCCCGACCCGGGAATCGAACCCAGGACCTCCGGGTGTGCAGCCGTACTTGCTAGCCACTACACCGCCGAGGCAGTGAGTTACAGATGTATATATGTATTTGCCAACTTCTATATTGTATACATATTTATATACAAAACTTACATTAGTCATCATCTATACATATAATAAAATTGTAACTAAGCCGAATCTGTACATTAAATATTTTTTGGAAAATCTTATTGAAATAAACATTATTATCGATACAGAGGCTGAATTTATAGTTTTTAGAATTTTTGTTGTCTGTCTGTATGTATGTCAGTTACCGCATCACAGAAAAACCACTGGAGGGATTTTGATAAAATTTGGTATATAGCTGGTTATCCGGGTCAACACATAGGGTACTTTTACTGCAGGAAAATGTCTTATTTCTGAGAAAAAATACAAAAACTGCAATTTGGTTTTTGTTATCTAAACGCGGGCGGAGCCGCGGGAAATGCTAGTCTCATATAAATATATGCAATATGCATACTTATGACCAAAATAAATATTAGTGTAAACTGACATGTGCAATGACCATGGGTACCCAGAAATAGTTGTGTTACGCCGCCATAACCTACCTATTTTATTACTAATTTCAATTTTAACCCTTAACCCATAAATGTCTTCTGTTTGCCTGTATGTCGCCCAATTAAGAGAGAGCATAAAAGATTCATATCAAAATGGTATTTTCATGTATCTAAACTACTCTCCATCAACAAACTTCTATCCACTATATCTGCTGGATATTAGATATATGTAAATATATGAACATTTTATTAATCTGTGAAAAAGTTCCTCTAGTCGTTGATACACAATTACCGTTTTTAGGATCTGTATACTAACTTAAGACTTGGAGTCAATACTATCCTTATATATATAATTCTTCTGTGAGTGTGTATGTCACTGAACTTCTCTCAAACGACTGGACCGATTTTGATGAAATTTTTTGTGTGTGTTCAAGGGGATCTGGGAATGGTTTAGATTCACAATTTGAATAATAATTTTCATCAAAAAAATTATTAAAAAAAGTTTGAAATATTCAAATTAAAGACGTGTAAACAGGACAACGTCTGTCGGGTCCGCTAGTATGTATATATAGTCATTCAAAGCAAAATAAATATCTTAAAATACTAATATCACGGTAATGTTACATACTCGTACCTATATTATTACCGTGCTAATATTGTCCTTTTTTCAACTTTTGATCGTGAAAAATTTTTTTTCACACGATTTCGCAATGGATTTCCAACCATAGGACTTTTTATGTAAAATGTTTTTAAGGTAATCCTGGCGTCAGTGAGTTCCAGTTTTTATGAGCTTTAACTATTTTTTTTCGTTAAAGAGCCCTATTTTCAACGGAATATAAGTCATCTAAATTTTATTATTTTATCATCTATGTTTTATTTGTAAGAATAGATATAATTCTTGCTTCGTTTTTATCTAAATTAAAATATAAATTCAGAGATACTCGTAAGTAACATAGACAGTAGGTAGTAGGTACTTCCCCCCCAACGTGCGTTCACCTTGTCGTGGTGGGGGGACTCAGTAGTGCCCGGTAACCCAACCGGGCGCGAAGCCAAGAAACGCACAGGGAGGTGGCCAACTTCGGTGGGCGGTGGGAGGTGGCCGTCTTCGGTGGGCGGTGTACCATGTGGGTTGCTCCTGGTACTTCTCTGATAGCAGAGTGGACCTTGGAGCAACCCCATGGTCGTGGTGGTCTGCTTCGGCAGACCTGCCGTCGGGGCGTCGTAGTTGAATGCGTAAGTGATCCTGCGACGCCCCATTAAGACGGAGGAAGGTTTTGTTGGGTTTTAGTGGGTAGTACTGGCTTTATTACGCCGATGAGTCCCACACCTCGTGCGTAAATGCATTTCCCAACGTTAAAAAAAAAGGTAGTAGGTAGGTACTTACAAGGAGCTATGAAAAGTCCATTACCAAGCCAAGGACGTAAAAATCGATAAACTCCATCTTTGTCAAGACAATTTTCTAACACCACTTGCGCGTCTTCAGGATTCACAATGGCTGTAATGAAATGTTTAAATTAACATAGAAACAGAAATTCATTTATTGAGAAAAAAGGATCGAAGTAAAAATACTTACCGATATAAAGTTTAGGACCTAACCAAAGTTTTACAACTCCGTTATTTTTCAATGCGATAGAAGCGATATCTTCAATGTTTTGTAAAATTTCTGTAAAAATAAAAGAGTGTTGAGTTATGGACACATAAAATGTGTTTTATATTTGTAAAATTGTTTGTATGACATCATATACATGCTAAGATATATTAATATTCCTACTTCCATACTTAATATTATAAATGTGGAAGAGTGTTTGTTTGTATGTTTGTGTTGGATTAGTATGGACTGCGACTCACCCTCGCTTCGCTCGTGTTCGTCTCTAGATACATTTCATTTTTTTGAGCGGAACCCTAATTCTTTTTCTAAAATAAAAGTAGCCTATGTTACTCGCTATAACATCAGCTATCGTCTAGTGAAAGTCCCGTCAAAATCAGTCCAGCCGTTTCAGAGATTATCCCGAACAAACAGATAGACAGGCAAAATTAGAAAAAATGTGTTTTTCTTATAAGTACCGTATATAATTTCATATGCATTTAGTCAAACGCTGTGTTATTTTTAAATTACAAACAGACACTTCAATTTTATTTATCGGTATAGATTATTTCTGGCTCAATTTGCTTGAAAGTAAATAATGGCATTTAGATAGTTATTTCTCTCCTTTCAACCTTTTTTTTTAACGTTGGGAAATGCATTTACGCACGAGGTGTGGGACTCACCGGCGTAATAAAGCCAGTACTACCCACTAAAACCCAACAAAACCTTCCCCCGTCTTAATGACGCCCCGACGGCAGGTCTGCCGAAGTAGACCACCACAACCATGGGGTTGCTCCAAGGTCCACTCTGCTATCAGAGAAGTACCAGGAGCAACCCACATGGTACACCGCCTACCGAAGAGGGCCACCTCCCACCGCCCACCGAAGTGCGTTTCTTGGCTTCGCGCCCGGTTGGGTTGCCGGGCACTACTGAGCCCCCCCATCACGACAAGGTGAACGCACGATGGGGGGGGGGGGGACTCTCCTTTCAACCTTGGTATAAGTGTAATTATAAACATTTGAACAGTAAAATCTTTTTAAAAGCGGGTTATCAGCTTGTATAGCACTTAGTTCTTCCTGTGTGCCTGTTTTGGTTACCTTTTCAGACTGGCCGATTATATCATATTATGGCAGTATCACCGAAGTTATACCAAAGTCATGCCAAACAGCTTAAAAAGATACATAATATGGACTCGCAAAATAAATTATATATAGATTTTAAGCTCTAAATATGTATAATACTTTGGTATAGATAGTGTTAAAAACTTCGATCAACAATTATAGTATTGTTGATCGAAGGTTAAAAAGGTTAACGCGTATATTCCGTCTGGTGTACACATAGTCTGGCCATTAAATACTATTACAATTAAAAATATTTCATTTGAATTTGGAATCTGTCATTTTTATATGATTGTTCATTGTGTTTTCTTATTTTCGCGCCAATACATTGTAAAATATTTTGTGATATTAAAATGGAGTGAGGTGATAAAGAGAACCGAATCGCTGTGATTGCATTACACAAAGTAGGTATAGAGACAAATACAAGTAGGTATGGAGACAAATAAAATTAAAACTCTCCATATTAGTCAAATGTTTGTGTATCGGGTTATTGATAAGTACAATGAAACCTCCTCTGTTTGTGACAGAAAAAGATCTGGCCGTCCACGTAGTGTTCGTACTAAAAATGCGATCAAAGCAGTAAGGAAAAGAGTTCGAAGAAATCCTGTCCTAAAGCAAAAGATTTTGAAATGAAGATAGCACCTAGAACCATGTAGCGATTTTTTAAAGATGACTTAGGACTTACAGCCTATATGAGACCCACTAGTCATTTCTTAACTGATAATTTAAAAAGAATAGAGTGGTAAAATCAAAACAATTACTTAAGCGGTACGCAAACGGAGGTTACAGAAAAATTTTGTTTACGGATGAGATTTTTTTACAATTGAGCAATATTTTAACAAACACAAAAAAAAAACAAAAAAAAGACCGTATTTATGCTCAAAGCTCTAAGGAAGCTTCCCAATTAGTCAACAGGGTACAACGTGGGCATTATCCGACTTCAGGGATGGTTTGGTGGGATGTGAGCTATGAAGGAGTACTGAGCCATATTTTTGTGAAAAAGGTATCACAACATCGGCACAAGTGTATCAAATAGTGGCGAAAGGTGAAATCTTAGCAGAGGTAAGCTGTTCCAAAAATATGCAATTTTTATATACGTATTAATGCAGAAAGAAATAAAGCTATTATTATATATGTACATATATTTCCAAAAGAATGTTTATACATTTAAAAAACTAAATGTATGTAAAATTATAGCATAATAATTTTAAGGTAAGACGTCGTATATGGACCCTTCGCCACTGGTATCGAGATACCATTCTTGAGAAGGTAGTTAAGCCCCTTAACAACACCATGTTCAATAACCAAAAATGGTCCTATCAGCGAGACTCGACGCCGGGTCATAAAGCTCGATCCACGCAATCTTCGTTAGAAACCCACGTTCCGGACTTCATCAGAGCTGAAGACTGGCCGTCATCTAGTCCCGATATTAATCCGCTGGATTATGATTTATGTTCAGTTTTAACTTTTAGAGAGTATGGCTTGCTCTAAATGCCATGATAATTTGGAGTCCCTAAAACAATCCATACAATTGGCAGTGAAGAATTTTCCTATGGAAAGAGATGCCTCAACGTTTAAAGGACTGCATTGGAAACCACTTCGAATAAGCTTTATATATTTTTAATGGTTTTATATTAATGTATTAAACTAACACACTGTAACATGTAGTAATAAATGTTATGTGCAATAGAAAATGTGTTTTTTTTCTTTCTTACAATATTTAGGGCAACCGACCACTTCGTTTACTCACATTAAATGAGGG
Source organism: Brenthis ino (assembly GCA_921882275.1). Taxonomy (NCBI): domain Eukaryota; kingdom Metazoa; phylum Arthropoda; class Insecta; order Lepidoptera; family Nymphalidae; genus Brenthis; species Brenthis ino. Next base: position 21,572,144 of record OV170225.1, on the reverse strand, counting down.
GAATGTAATATATTACGTAAGTCAAATCTAAAGGTTTTAGTAAATAGGCACGTATGTAGTAGCTGTGTCAAATTGTAGCGCAAACTGCACGTAATGGAAAAGTTCTTTCATTAGTGTAGATTTTTTGTATAGCATATAATCATTTGTATTTTTTTTGTAATGTGATTAATATTTTTGTTTTTCTTTAAGTTTTTGACCTACTGGACTACCTACTAAATATTTAATATGAGCTTTAGAGACGAAGGTATTATAATCTGGGTGATCTAACATGCTGCTTTTATCGTGGAAAAATAGAACTTAGCGAAATCTGTACATGAAAATTTTTGGAACGAAGTTCCTTATCGCGCGTTACACGCTCTGAGCGAATGGGAGCGAGACTTCGTTCTGACCGGGGGTCCATAGACTGCTCATATGTACATATATATATATATATATATATATATATATATATATATATATATGTGTGTATTAAACAATGACAATATTGTGTACAGAATACAGATCCCAAAACAATAGTTATTAAAAATACTCTACTACAATTTATTAGATCGTAAAAAGGCCTACAGAAAAGTCCGCAATAGCATTTGTTTACTTCCTAAGGTACACTCGCAATAACTATTTTTATTTTAATATTTAAAACGTACACAGGAACGCACTCGAGCGAAGCGAGGATATGTCGCTAGTATTTAAAAATTTTGGTCAGCTTAGCCACTTAAGTAGTCTTTGTGTGTGTTTATGGTCTAACAGCAAGAAACTAATTGAATGTCTTTTTAAACCCCCGACGCAAAAAGAAAGGTGTTATAAGTTTGACGTCGATGTCTGTCTGTCTCTCTGTGTGTGTATGTCTGTCTGTTGCATCGTAGCTCAAACGGATGGACCGATTTCGATGCGGTTATTTTCATTTGAAAGCCAGTTTGCTTGCGGTGGTTCTTAGCTACGTTTGGTTAATATCGGTCCAGCAGTGTAAGAGTATCAGCTCTTTTCCAAAATGTTGTAAGGCATTTTGGCGTAAGATTACTCGATTAAGTGCTTCGCGCGTGCCAGTGTAATCGTTTAATGACAATTAATTTGCGTAGGGGTTTTTTAAATTTTAAATTTTTCAAAATAGGAATGATCGCTAAGTGTTGGTGAAAGGAAAGGTAAAGCGTAATGTTATTCATACTATAACTGTGTAGATTAACACTTTCTATTTCATAATAAAAAATCTTCTAACAAATAAATATTTTTTTCTTAATAGTATTCATTGTATAATAGACATCTACGAGTATACAATAGAATCTTTACACAAAGTTTACAATAATATACTACGGAACGAGTATCTACATAGTTACTATTGTATTTACAATTTATTAATAGGTAGGTAATAGTAGATATGTTTTTGGGCACTATATTTGCTTTTGTGTGAATCAAATATTCGATACATACAAATATGGTAGTTTTTAATAAACTCCACATACTAACATAATTAAAATTAATATACATTAGAACAAGAATGTACATATATATACGAGTAGCAATTTGATAATGATATTTAAATTAAATGTAGACGATTAGTTTATAAAAGTTTAAATACTCACTTTGAGAGTTCCCCATAAAAAGCATGGCGTTTCCTATGATTGGCAAAGCTGGCGGCATGGCCAGCGAAGCCGTCGCTTTGTCTAATCTTTTGAAATCAATCGCCCAATAAATCCAATAGCAGCATAGTATGATAAAAATAGCTGCTACAATCATCATTCTTCTAAAGCCTAAACAAATTTGAATTCATAATCTTAATTTAAATTGAAGTGAAATTATATCTATATACATATGTACATATGTAATCGAACTCGTAAATAACGTAAGATGGATTTTGTTATAAGTAAGACGATGATATTCAATAGGAACTTAATTTTTTACATAATACTTTTCAATTTTTTTTTGAAATAATAAAAGATCTTGCTACGCTGTTTTGTAGTAATTCTTAACTTTGAGCATATTGGATAGTTTTCTTAATAAAAAATAAAGTTTAAGTACATTAATATATTAGTAATCTATGAAACTATCATGATATTTCAGTATAAAAAAGCTTTCCACTCACCTGTTGTCCGTCTATTTATTTAACGTAATTAATTTACTGAGTGATATTTGTATATGGACTAGTCGAGTCCATACATATGCTTAGAAAAGAATGGACATTTAAGTCGAGGGGACTATACAACACAATTGATACGGAAATAACTGCCAATGACTGTCGTTGTCCAAGCAAGTTTACACGCTTCGCAAATATTTGTCGACAAACACTCAGCTCTATTATTTACTGACGAAAATTTACAAAAACTACAATATTTAAGTGTTTCAAATTTGTAATGAATATAAGTAGGTATACTTAAATTCAGTTATGTTAAGACTGGGCAAAGAGAGTAAAGCAAGTTTTCAGAATGAGTGAGATATTTTGACCTTACGATATAAAAACTAAAAAAACGACTTCAAAAAAACATTAAAAAGTAAAAATAACTAATTGGTAGTTTTCATTTACTATAGATACCTAATCAAATATTTTCGAAGTCGGTGCCAGCAGTGCTTTTTTTAAAAGTCGGTTTTTATTTTATTTTTTTAAGTTTTTATTTTTCCCTTTCTAGTGTAGACATATTATGTAGTAGTATCAAAGTATAAATATTCAATGTTGATGAGTTCCCATGCCGGAAGTTAACCCTGGGTGCATCAGCCATGTCATGATGGAATTTAGAACAGGCTATTATGGTTAAATTGACTTCTAAGATTTTATTACATAGTTAGTTATTTTTTCTCAATTTGCTTAAGATTTCATCATCAGCTCGTGAATTGATGACAATGGGACCACTTGGGAGTATATCCTTTCAAACTAAAGAAGATTTTTTTAAATCGGTTCACAGTTGTCGAAAATATCGATGAAAATACACAAAAAAATACATTCAGACGAACATAGAACCTCCTCCTTTTTGTAAGTCGCTTAAAAACAGCTTAACTTGCGTATAGCGTAAAAAAGATATAAGTGATTAGTCAAATATAAGATAACTTGTATGTAAAAACTAGCGAAGTCAAATCTTAAACTTCAATTTATCCTATGTTCTATGAGAAAAATTGAGCATTATCAACAGAAATTGGCACCCGTTAAGATCTCAATTCTTTTGCCGATGAAGTCGACAACCACACATATTCTTAATACTGAACTTGGCTCCCATTTTCACATTTATGTTTTTGATGGGATATCATGACTTTTTGTAAAGAAACTGTTATTATTCATAATTCCAAAGTGACACGTAAATTCAATCTTCTTTTCATCATTTTGCGATTATATAATAAATATTCGTGCGGATGCGGAATAGGAAAATGTTATTTAATCATCATGGAACCTTTTCTCCTGAGAAAGAAAAAGTTTTTGCTATTACTATGATTGATTGCTATTGCTATTATATTTCAAAAGGCACTAGGTGTTAAGCCCCTACACACAGTAACACTATTAATATATACTTTTACAAATGAATTTTTCATTTGTAAAAGTATATATTAATAGTGTTGCTTAGTAAGTTGTTTTTAAATAATAGCAAACTAAATTAAAATGATTATCCTTAATTAATTTTAATTTTTTAAATTACACATAGAACAATTATATGGCTTTAATAATTAATACTATATTTTTATATTTTTATTTATGGTTATAAGTATAATAATGGCAACACTAAATATAGATTACTAATTAATATTTTTAACATTGTAATAATTATAAAAATAATAGCAAAAATTAAATTTAAAATAATAGATAAAAAGTCTATGTGTTATTCCCGACTATAATCTATCTCTGTGCCAAATTTCATCCAAATCCGTTCAGCCGTTCTGGCGAGAAAGAGAAACATCCATACATAATACTCACAAACTTTCACATTTATAATATTAATTAAATTAAAACATAAAATAATTATAAAATACCAATACTTAAAAACATATATATTATAATTATATTTTGATTTGTTTTAATTTAATTGTGGTATGTGCCACACCACACACAGCGCCTAAGAAGTTTTACTTCAACAGCACGTAAAGGTTACAAGCACTCTCTTTTTTTCATAATTTCTTAGAATCAAACATTCTAAAATTTAAAAATTACAGCCAATTATATAATAATACTAGCATTGCCCGCGGCTTTGCCCGCGTTCAGATAATCAAAAACCAAATTCTTAGGTGTTACATATTAGTATATTCTTACATTGCAGTTTTTATATTTTTTCTCAGAAATGAGATATTTTTCCCCGGTCAAAAGTATCCTATATGTTAACCCGGATAACCAGCTATGACCATACCAAATTTCATCAAAATCCCTCCAGTAGTTTTTCTGTGATACGGTAACAGATAGACAGACAGACAGACAAAAATTTAAAAACTGTATAATCGGCTTCTGTATCGATAATAATGTCTATTTCAATAAGATTTTCCAAAAAATATTTAATGTACAGATTCGACTTAGTTAGAATTTTATAATATGTAGATATAGATATACTAGAATTTATAATATGTAGATATAGATAGACAGGTCTTGCCGAAACTATAAAGGTTCATCGATGGAACGGCTTCTATAGACAAATTGTTTTGTAATGAAAAACTAAGTATTTATGCTTATATCGATATGTACTATGCATATTAGGCGTATTTATAATAGTCTTCATTCATGTTCTAGATAATTTTATTTACTTTAAGCTGTTCAGTATTTTTTTAACACTAAGGCTAATGTAGGTATGTAGTTTATGTTGTTAGTTATTTTATTATTTTTATAAAAGAGTAGATAACTTTTGAGTTTGAGTTGGTCGATCCATCAGAGTCGTCGTTGATGGCTGCTGCTCGGAAAAACTAGATATAAACGCTGGCGTCCCGCAAGGTTCTGTGCTGTCTCCAACGCTTTTCCTTCTGCATATGAATGACTTGCTGTCTATTGGTGACATTCATTGCTATGCGGACGACAGCACTGGAGACGCTTTCTACACAGGCCGTGCAAACATCCCTCGTTCCGCTGTGGTAGAAAGTCGTGAACAACTTGTGTCTCAAATCGAGAGTATTCTTTCCAGAGTCTCCGATTGGGGTCGGGACGATTTAATCCAATTTAACCCTTCCAAGACACAAGTTTGTGCGTTCACCGCTAAGAAAACCCCATTTACTGTGGCCCCTCAATCCCAGGATACATCCCTAACCATCTCCAATAGTATTGGTATTCTTGGTGTCGACATATCCAGCGACGTCCAGTTTCGAAGTCACCTGGAAGACAAGGTCAAGCTGGCATCCAAAAAGCTAGGTGTGTTTAATAGAGCGAAGCGGTACCTCACGCCGGGATAAATACTGCTTTTATATAAATCGCAAGTCCGTCCCCATATGGAGTACTGCTCACATCTCTAGGCGGGAGCACCGGCATAGCAGCTTGGGCCTTTGAACTCGGTTCAAATTTGAGCTGTGAGAATCGTCGACGATCCAATACTCACAAGCGATATAGAGCCCCTAAGTCTAAGAAAAGATTTTGCGTCCCTATGTGTGCTCTATCGTTTGTACAATGGGTTGTGTTCCGAAGAATTGTTCGAAATGATGCCCACGGCCACTTTCTACCATCGCACCGCTCGCCATGGACAGCGACTTCATGCTCAAATGGTCCCGTACAGTTCGGTTTCAGACGAATTTTCTCCCACAGACCATTTCGCTGTAGAATGAACTCTTTTTTATATTATCATTTGAAATTAACGTCTTCCTTTCCACTATTTTAAATAAAATAAGATAGAAATGGATATTCTACTTTTTAGCTGTACATACGTTTTTAAAGTGCAAGCATTACATACTTATTTAAACTTATATTAAATAGCCTACTAAAATATTTTTTATACAAAGTCGATCTCATACTTCGTTGTCAAAGTGTAGTACCTATGTATTTATAAGTCTATCCTGAAATCATTATATTTTTTTACTAAAAAAGTAGCGCACACATAAAGTTAATTAGGTTCGAGGGATGCAGGACAGAGATCTTTTTTTAATTTTATACGATATCATACATATGTATGTACATGTTTGTATACTAAAATTAGAAGAGAAAGATTGAATTGATTATAATTATAGCATATGAAAGCTTTTTATTTTATGGTAACTTTAACTTAAATGCTTTTATCTTTAAGTCTCTCGAAATATAAAACAAATCCACAAGGAAGATACAAAAGCCAAAATCAAAAATATGTAAGTACGTGTGTTTGTTCATTGAATTAAAAAATTGAATATCTTTATTAATATTATAAAGAGGTAAAGTTTATGAGTTTGTGAATTTGTGAGTTTGTGACGTTGTAGGGGGTAATCTCTGGATCTACTGAACTGATTTAGATGAAATTTGGTAAGAAGATAGTTTCAGACCCTGGAAAGGACAAAGTATAGGTACTTTTTATCCCGGAAATCATCCCTTAAGGCGGTAAAAATGGGGATGAAAGTTTGTATTGGGAATCAAGCTAGGGACGAAACGAGCGAAGCGAGGGTGAGTCGCTAGTCAAGAATAACGAAATTATTCAAAATTATTTCATTACCTGTTTACATGTAGTAAAATAAACTTGGCAGCATGTTAATATAACTACTTTAACCATTCCATCAGTTACCAGTGTACTCACAGATTTTGTGTCGAGTACTTCAATTCTTTATGCCCTTTTATTTATTATGTTCGCTAAAACAGTTTAACTTCAATTTTTCCAACATGTTTATCACAGTGCTGTTATTATTATTTTGCAGTGTATACTATATATATTTTCGGCGAACCAGAAAACAATTATATGAATTATGCAGAAGTTTACCAAGTGTGGGAAAACTACCAATTCTTGGACATACGCACTGGTTTATCGGAGGTCCTGAAAGTAAGAAATTTCTTTATATTATTTTATCTAATACTTTCTTAGATTTACGCGAATATTTGACATTATCTTTTCGGATTATTTCACGGATTTATTTTGATTTTTGTTTCCCGACGTTTCGAAAGTTATAGACGTCTCAAAGGCGTTATATAATTAATTACTATATATTGTGTTGATTTTAATTCTAAATATTTAAAAAAAATTTAATAAGTATTATAATTGCATAAATATAGCAATATGACTTATTTAATTTTAGCTGTTATTATTATAAATATTAAAAAAAATTGAAAACTTTATTAATTACTAATATCATTTAGTGATGCTATTATTATATTATGTATACCGTAAAGAATATTAAAAATATTAACTATTGATTTAAGCAATATTTTTTTATATGTAGATAATTTAAAAGAAGTTAAAATATTAATTTAGATTGCTATTATTTAAAGTTAAAATATTAAGCAATACTATTGCTACCTTACCTAGAATTACTGTTATTATTGCGATCCACACAATAATAGACCATTAGATGTACTTAGTTCATACTGTGAGAGAGTGAGAGAGTCTCTCCCATCCCATTCATCTCATTTCAAGCATCCGAAACGCAGGGAACTAAAAATCAAAATAAATCCTCGAAAAAATCCTAAATCTTTTAGGATTTGTATTTAAAACTAGCGACTCACCCTTGCTCCGTTCGGGTTCGTTCGTCCCTACTTACGTTTTAACATTTAGTATAGATTTCTCCAGTTTCGCAGTAAAAAGTATCCTATGTGTTGGTCCGGATAACCAGCTATCATCATACCAAATTTCATTAAAATCCCTCCAGTGGTTTTTCTATGATGCGATCACTGACAAAAATTCTAAAAACTATACATTTGGCCGCTCTATCAATAATAATTTCTATTTCAATAAGATTTTCCAAAAAAAATTTCATGTACAGATTCGGCTTATAGTACAATAGGAATCCGATTTGGTAACAAAATATTGAAAACCTGAAGTTTTATGATTTTAAAATGTTAGCAGGTATATAAGGAATAGAAATTCGTAAAATGTCCCCGATGCCCAGCTACCCCCAAGAAGTGGTTGGTCGCAAAGCGTTGAAAAATAGTTTTTTTTCAATTTCCGGCTTACTGTGACGTTCTATCGAAAAATGTTTTCTACAAAAGTTGTAGGTCTCGTAAAAATCTACAACTTTAATTGGTGACACTTTTTATAATAACCTCAAAGTTTTCAAGATATTTGCAAAATACTCGGCTTTTAATTTTTTCTTTGTTTTTTATTTATAATTTATAGAATAATTTTCTAAATACGTATAATAAATTTAAAAAAAAATTAAAATGTTTAGCCAATTCCGAGAAAACTACTAGTATGTTTTATGGTCTCGAGAGGCTGAAAATCACCGCCAACTTCAAGTGGATGTTTAAATTAAAAAAAAAATCGTTCAGTTTTCAGATAGGGTTCATTCTTTCTATTCTTTTACTTTCTTTCTATTCTTTTTTTATTATTTCTATTCTTGAACTCTACTTTTTATAGAAATAAAAACATTGTATGGTCGCCCTGTAATCATACTCTTAAAAATTGATAAAATTGGAGAAATCGATAATTTTTACTTTGTAATCTACATTATTTTTAATAATCATTGGAAAATTGTACTTTATTGACCAAATTTTTATAAACTGATTGTTAACTCACGATGTTTTTCTTCACCGTAAGGCAAGTAGTAATCATGTTAGAAATGATTCGCACATGAAAATATCAGAGGTGCAAGACCCGGGATTTGAACCCGCTTCACTCGGTTTCCCAAGCGAGCGCGTTACCACTGGGCTACCACTGCCTAAACTGATTACACCAATGTATTTTTCGGGAAAAAACGATAGAAATGGTGTCCTTAAGTTTTTAATTCGATCCGTATTATTTATACAATGTCGCCGTAAACATCCTAACTTTGCAATTTGACGAGTCGTGAAAAAATAACAAAAATTGGAATTAACGTAAAGTATACCATTACTTTTGTGTCAATACAAAATTTATTGTGTAATCGAAATTCATTTTAAAATATATCCAAAATAACATTAATAATTGAATTAATAGTATAAAAAATGTTTTAAAACACAACAAAATCGAAAGTGCATAATATTTAACACCATTCAGACAAAGAAAGACAATAGCATTCCCAAGGAGGGTTGACGTCAGGCAGGCGGCCGGTCGTAAAACTTTTGCCAAATCCTATCAGCAGTACACTGAAGATGTACTGCGCCGACCCCAAGTGATTTGGGAAATGGGCAGGGAGAAGAAGAAGAAGATACCATTACTTTTCTATTTTTACCGTAGAATCTATTTATGTTATTATTTTTTTTCGAATTTATGGATATTTTATTAATTTTCGATGGATTTTGGAGTTAAATTTATTAATCTTTTCTGAAAAAATAGATTTTAAGGTATTACTTGTTTGTTCATTAGATAAAGGTGTAAATAAAAAAAAAAGTAAATAATTATAAAATTTAATCATCGTTTTGTCAAAACGCATAAAAAAACGTCAAAAATTACAAATATTTACTAAACTCTTTACGTCGAATTATTCCGGAGATATTCGACATTCAATCAAGAAAAAAGATCCTTTTCTTTTTTTACTATCAATATCTTAGCATTTAACAGATGCACAGTACATTAAAGGATAATTTTAAAAATTTTAATCAATGTTCTACAAGGGTCTATCATATATTTTTTTTATTTTTTTTAATGTATTTAGAAGATTACATTCCCTGAGTTTCATAAAAATCTAACGATTATTTTAGAAATTAAAATCATAACATCTAAGAAAAAATTAAATTCCAAGTTTTTTGCAAGTATCTCGAAAACTTTTAGGTTATTGTACAAAGTGTCATCTATAAAAGTTGTAGATTTTTATTAGACCTACAACTTTTGTACAAAACAGTTTTCGATAGACGAAGTCACAGTAAGCCGGAAATTGAAAAAAAAATTTTTTGAACGCTTTGCGTCCCCCCATTTCTCTGGGGTAGCTGGGCAGAGGGATTTATGAAGATTTACGAATTTCTATTCCATATAACTGCTAACATTTTAAATCATAAAACTTCAGGTTTTCAACATTTTTTTCTTTTAAAAATAAACTGATTCCGATTGGTCTATTAGTAAGAATTTTATTATATTTAAACCTAAAAAAGTGTTTTTTTATATTACCTACTTTATTATTAGAAATTTGCCTCCATTATGTTAAGGTCAGATTTTGAAAAGGCAAAGGATATTCTGTGCTTTTTGTTTTAAAATATTTATGTTTTGAATGTGAGTATACTGGATCCATGTGCTGGTACTTGTGGTGATCCACAGCCTCTGAAGTAGTGATTTCACAATAATATTTAAACACGTACAACCTTAAAGCTAAAGAAGATTGCGCCTGACACAAAATGTATTATTTCAAAAATTAAAACAAAATAAAAATGATTATGGTTTCAGAGGTCCTAAAAAATATTCAGAAAATCGCGCAAATGGTGGAAGATTCGGGTGGCATTAGTAGTATTTGGATCGGATCAACTTTATATATCGGTAAAAATATTTATTACTTCGTTAATTAGGAAGTAGTAGAAAAGAAGAAAAATAAATTATATATTAAATGAATAAAATTATTTCAGTGACGGTAGATCCGGAAGATGTTCAAAAAATTCTAGAAAATAGCCTTCAAAAAGATTCATCATATAGATTTCTGAAGGAATGGCTTGGAAATGGTCTTTTTGTAGCACCAGGTAGGGAGTCAAGTACCTATGTATATCTTTACATATTTTACACGCGAATGTGTTGCGTTAAGTAAAATGCTTGTACATTATGGTTATAATTTATTCTAAATATTATAATAAGTTTTTATATCCAGTGGAACTATGGAAAGTACATCGACGCGTCCTCTTACCCATATTTCACAATCGCATCATCGAAGATTATATTGACGTTTTCGGCGAGCAGGGCACCGTGTTGGTAGAACGCATGCAAGAGCAATTGGGCAAACCTGAGTTCGATGTTTTCAAATATATTACATCGTGTATGCTGGACATTGTATTCGGTATGTAAATATTGACTCTCGCTAGCAGTAATTAGACAAAACTATAATAAAATTTAGTACAAAATTTGTAGAGTAGGTACTTATTCTTTACACATTCTAAGACAGTTATTTAACTAAGTTGATTATATAAAGTACTTGTAAATGTCTAATTTAATAAAATTAAAAATATGGTCTGTTTGTACGAGTATCTATCTATCTGACTCTAGGTTAAAAATATTCATACTCATCTTAAAGTTGCTTACGTTTATAACTTGAATTACAACGTCTTGTAATAAGATTACGTAAATAAAACCATAAATTTGAATTCAGAAACTGCAATGGGAGAAAAAATGGATGTTCAACATAACCCTGACACGCCATACCTGCGCGCACGCAATACTGTCATATCGATCATCGGTATGCGGTTGTTCAAGGCGTGGATGCAACCCGATGCCCTTTTTAAGCTTACATCATATTCGAAGTTACAAAAAGAAAATATAGACTTAACTCATAAATTCACGGACGAGGTGAGGACGTACTTAATTTGTTTACATAATTTTTCGGTAAATAACAAGTAAATTCGCACCTCCTAAGTACACGGGTTACGTTGTAGAAGGTATGTTATCATTTTGTCACGGAATTAAACGTGTAAGGTCTTGTTTGCTATTTATTTAAAAAATTACAACAAAGATTTAGCTTTTAGATATCTTTGGGCCTGTAATGTTTGATTCATAATTAGAAAGTCAAGTTACTGTATGACTAAATCTATACATATAAAAATTGTAACCAAGCCGAACCTGTACATTAAATATTTTTTTTATAGAAGAAGTTTATAAAGTTCAATTGAAAAATTTACGATAAAATATACTTATTATAAATATACATAACAATGTATAAAATAATGATAAATAAAACACTGATGATCTGGGATAATTAAGTTAATAACAAATATTTTTTTAGAACTGTATAAATCTTATTTTATTAATCATGCTTTCTTTAATTTTAGAAATAAACATTTTTTTTCCTATAAAAATCTAAAATAAAAGTTAAAAGAGCCGAAAAGAAGAGAGTCGTCTTCTAGTCTTTCGGCGCGTGGTAGAGCGGTGTGCGGCGATTTATTTAGTTTAATTTAGTGTAGTTAGTTTAGATAATAGTTTTTTATTAATTTCGTACCTACATCGAAAAATGGTTTTCTAAAATATAATTTAAAATAACTATAAGTAATATATTATATAAACAAAAATTTCCAAGACTCATTCGTTATTAAAAGTACTTTAATATAACAGAGACAAAGGCTTTGGCATAAAACTTTTTATAATTTTAAGCGCATCACTTGTGACTAAACGACACGTGTCTTTAGTGTTTAGGCCAATTAAAAAAAAGATGGTTCCTTACCATTTACGTCTGATAGTAATTCTATTAAATCTTAGCATATTTAAAAGCCTAGAAGTATAAAAAAATCCGTAATATTGTTCGCACCGACAAATAGTAAAGTTTTACAATACGCATAAAAACTTAACGTTGTTGTAGTAGTACTAGCATTGCCCTCGGCTCCGCACGCGTTTAGATGATAAAAAACCAAATTCTTAGGTTTTACATATTAATATACTCTTACAATGCAGTTTTTGTATTTTTTCTCAGAAATGAGACATTTTCCCGCAGTAAAAAGTATCCTATGTTGACCCGGATAGCCAGCTATCACCATACCAAATTTCATCAAAATCCCTCCAGTGGTTTCTCTGTGATGCGTTAACAGACAGACAGACAAAAATTCTAAAAACTAGATTCGGCCTCTGTATCTATAATAATGTTTGTTTCAATAAGATTTTCCAAAAAATATTTAATGTACAGATTCGGCTTAGTTACAATTTTATTATATGTATAGATTATTAAAGAAATGCGTTTTTTTTTTGTTTTAGGTTGTGAAGAAAAAGAGAGCATTATTTGAGCAACATGGGAATGTTTGTAAGGAAGGTTTGTGTAATCTAATTTTATTATTTTGTTTTCTTTATAACTTTTTTTTAATGATATTTTCTTAATTAGGTAAATTATATAAAATTGTCTAAAATCTCCTCATCTCCCACAACGCTCTATTAATTTTATACAACATTTTATAAGGTCGTCGGGATCTTCTCGACCTATTATTGGATAGAGAGATTAAATTCACAGACGAAGAACTACGCGAGCATATAGACTCTATCACGATCGCTGGTAACGATACCACAGCGCTAGTTATATCGTACGCTCTACAATTGCTCGGCAGTCATCCGGAAGAACAGGAGAGAGCTTATAACGAGTAAGTTTTGTTAGAGACTTTTAAGCTTTACTTAAAATATTAAAGTGACACTCCTTTAGGCGCGCCATGAGAGAGGGAAAAAAGATTGGCGTAACGATTTTTGTAACGGAAACGGTTACGCTTGGTCATTATATGTATATTTTAAAGAATAAATTAAATAAAAATAGATATTTATTAAAAAAAACTTCTTTAATTTATTTTTAAATGAGCGATGGTATCATATCAAATAAATATTGTCAAAAAATTATTTACTTGAAATATGTCTTTATACAAAATAAATATGTATATATGTATGTTTTTCACTAAACAATTTGCATCCCTGTATTATTCTTTATTTTATTAGAGTATTACAATTTATTGAATCATTACAACATTTGATTGAAAATTAAATTTTATCTTAACACCATATAAACGTACTTTGTGAATAATAAAATATTGTTTTCCTTTTGAAATCGATAAATATAATACTTTTCTATTAATAAAATTGTAACTTAAAGCTGAATAACATTAAATATTTTTTGGAAAATCTTATTGAAATAGACATTATTATCGATACAGAGGCCGAATCTATAGGTTTTAGAATTTTCGTCTGTCTGTCTGTCTATAAGAAAAACCACTGGAGGGATTTTGATGAAATTTGGTATGATGATAGCTGGTTATCCGGGTCAACAAATAGGATACTTTTTACTGCGGGAAAACATCTTATCTCTGAGAAATCTATACTAAACGTTAAAACGTAAGTAGGTACGAACCCGAGCGGAGCGAGGGTGAGTCGCTACCTGAATTCATAAAAATTACCGTTAATCTACAGAAGTTTCATTTTTTGCGCTTATATAGTGTACACATTGATACACACACTCTTTCATTTTTTTTGAGTGTTGTTATTGTTGTTTAATGATAACAAAAAATATTAGTATCTATTTATCTTTGTACATATTAAATGGCATTTTGTGCAAGTACCTAATAAATGTTTAGTACATACTAATTATGTTGTAGGATACAAAAAATATTCGGGGACTCAAACCGTACGCCTACGAAAGATGATATGAATAAAATGGAATTTCTAGAAAGAGTGATCAAGGAAACTATGCGATTATACACTGTTGTACCAATTATAGGAAGAATGACTCTAAAGGAACTTAAGCTTTGTAAGCAATTTATATATTTTTTTAAATTTATGTTAAACTATCGTGATTATAACAAATAGGTGAGCATACTTGGTAAAAGAAAATGTTTTAAATTGTAATATGATTTTTAGGTTTTTTGAGGAAAATTTAATTTAATTTTTAATTAATTTTAATATTAAATTTAATTTATGTTTCAGCTAAATGCACAGTTCCAGCAGGAGTAGGCTTTGGTATTTTACCATCTATGATGCACAGATCCAAAAAAATTTGGGGACCTGACGCGGACTATTTCAACCCGGACAGATTCCTACCGGAAGCCAACGCGCGGAGACACCCTTGCGCGTTCATACCGTTTAGTTTTGGGACTAGGAATTGCATCGGTAATGTGAATAATTATTTATGTAGGAAAAATATTTTTAGCACACAAATATATCTGCTAACTAGCATATTTTTTAATATCAGAATAAAAAATTGACCGTGGCGTTAATAGCAACATACGTACTTAAAGAAATAAATGAAAATTAGTTTTTTTTATATTTCTTAATAAACGATAGTAATAATAAAGAAAAATAATAGTAGATAAAATTAATTGCTATAGTGATATTAGTACTTTTTCATCATAATACATAAGTCATAGTTATTAAATGGTATGTGGCAACTGGCAATTTATTTAATTACGTAGAACATATTTAGGTATACTATATGTATATATTAAATAGGTATAGAAAATCTAAATTTTCAATTAAATTCCTTTATATTGTATAGGTAGGTATGTTGTATTTGCATGTTTTTATAAACTTCCTGCAGATGCGTTGTATTTTTACCCGACTGAGGCGAACCCCAAACCGATTTTCATGATTCATACGTCGTTAGATTTGTCTTGATCTTGATAACGCGATTATATAGATATCATTGAAGGTGAATCATCTAGGCGTCAATATGAGTTTAAAAAAAAAACCGTATCAATTGAGTGGGATATCAAAATACAGGTTTAGACGATTATAAAAATCTACTTATACCTACCAGACCCCTTCTAATTGTCTTCAAAAGTATACTATCTATTTAGCTTGAGCTTTGAAAAACTAGTAAAAAGTTTTATAGGACAACTTTCTACTTTTTTCGAAAAGGTTAACGTATTGCATAACTGTATGTTTATATTTATAAACATAGGTGTCCATACTAATAAATGCGAAAGTAACTCTGTTAGTTTATTTGTTTGTAACCTTTTCACGACTGAACGAATGAGCCGATTAAGATGAAAATTGGTTTGGAGATAGTTTGAGACCCTGGGAAGGACATAAGATAGTTTTTTCTCCGGAAATCATCTTTTGAGAGAGTGAAAAGGAGGGTGGAGATTTGTATGGGGAATCAAATATTTCTCAAGTAAGGGATATAATACTCATCATATAATTGTAGTCTATTCCATACAAACCATTTTTTTCTAGCTACACTTGAACTTCTGAAGCAGATATATTTAGGTACTAGACATCATTTTGGCCTTACTTTTTCCATTACGGTATCGATAGGACAAATATGTATTTCAAAAAGTTGTGTTCAACAAAAATATATCCGCGGCGAACTTTGAAATCGCGAATACAGACGTAGAAGAAAATACATATCCAACAGATTAAATGTCTAATTGTACCTACCTAGCCTACCTTTTATGTGTTACTTGTATCCACGTTTTATAGTAGTCACTGATAAATTAAACATAATTGTTCACAGGTCGCCATTTTGCTTTGTTAGCAATGAAGAGCATTCTTTCAAGTATTATAAGAAATTACAAAATAGCATCAAAAACTTGTGAGCGTTTGAAAATTGAAATTCTTTTATTTCCTGTTTCCGGACATCAAATTACTATAGAAAAAAGATCTTGAAAAAAGTAAATTTTAAATAAACAAACTAAATGAATAAAATAGACGGAGCATATGGCAGATGATAAATGAAGGCTGAAATAGTATTATATTTATAAGTAATATCATAACATTTTTTGCGCAGTGCCCGCAGTAGGTACATATACATACGTGTCGCAGGCATATTGTTTAATTCTTTAATTTATAAACGGTATCATCTGTTCGCAAGCGCTTGCTGGTATGTGAAATGTGCAAGGCAAATTCTTGTTTAGAAGCCATTGAATCACCACGTCAACAAACCAGAAGTAAATTGAATTATTAAGTCGACATATTGACAATTTCAAATTGCTTCATTTATTTTTCTATAAGCTTCACTATCTTCTTCTCTTATTTTGAGATAAATATATTTGGTTTAATGAAATATAATATTAAATAATAACAACTTCTTTTTCTTCTCCCTGCCCATTTCCCAATCACTTGGGGTCGGCGCAGTACATCTTCTGTATTGCCGATAGGATTTGGCAAAAGTTTTACAACGGCCGCCTGTCTGACATCAATTCTCCTTGGGAATGCTGTTGTCTCTCTTTGTCTGGATTCACGGAAGTCTTATAGTATGCACTTTCGATTTTTTTGTCTTTTAAAACATTTTTTATACTATTACTAATATTAAATAATAACAAGATGGAAAGTGTACGGTAGGATTGGTGATTATCACACTTTTAGCATGCTACGGGAAAGACAAAAAAGAGAACAGGTTGCTTGTTATGATATACATATTTATAGAAGTGAAGAAATTATATTACAGCAAAGTAAATCTTTTTGGTCTTTCGTTAAATCGAAAAAGTCTTGTAACGAGTTGCCGGCAACAATGTTCCTGGGCGATGTCTCGGCATCAGATGGTGAGAGTATTTGTGCTTTGTTCAGTAATCACTTTCAGTCAGTATACCAGCCTAACGCTTTTGACAGTGATATTAAGTTAAACAATAACATTGATCCAACTATGCAGGATGACTTGTCTATCGGTTCTGTTGAGTTATCCCCCAGCATTGTACATAAATATTTGAAACAGTTGGATCCTAGTAAGGATATTGGTCCTGATCTCATCCCTCCTTTCTTTTTGAGAATGTGTAGTGTGAGTCTGTCCCATCCTCTCTTTTTTCTATTTAGTAAGTCTCTTAAATCTGGAATTATGCCCACCACATGGAAGCGTTCTTTTGTAGTGCCAATTTATAAATGTGGAAGTAAACACGACGTCTCTAACTACAGGCCTATATGTAAATTAAGTGTGATAGCTAAACTATTTGAAAAAATTATATTTGATTAAATTTACCCTTTTTTAAGTTCACGTCTTATTGACCAACAGCATGGGTTCATTAAAAACAAATCTACTGAAACTAATTTGAACGAATTTATTCATCGTGTAACATCTGACATGGACTGTGGTGGCCAGGTAGATGTCGTGTATACGGACTACTCCAAAGCTTTTGACAAAATTCCTCACTCTTTGCTTATCAGTCGACTCACGGAGGTCGGTATACACGGCGATCTCCTGCGTTGGTGTGCCTCTTATTTACGAGAGCGAAGTCAAGCTGTAACTATAAAAGGATTTTGCTCCTCATTTGTGCCAGTCGCATCAGGCGTTCCTCAAGGCTCGCATCTCGGGCCTCTGCTTTTTAATATCTTCATTAATAAAATTCATTTGATATTTAAACATTCTGAAATTTTGTTATACGCTGACGACATGAAGATTTTAAAGACTGTCAATAAAAATGACGATTGTCAATTATTATAAAGTGATCTTGATAGGTTGTGCCAATTTTGTAATAGTAATGGTCTTATTCTTAATATTAAAAAATGTAATGTCATAAGTTTTTCACATAAGACCAATATTGTCAAATACGATTACACCTTGAATAATAATTCAATTAAACGTGTTACCGAGGTGAGAGATTTGGGTGTATATCTTGATCATAAACTTACTTTTTCTAGCCATATAGACCACATTGTTGGTAAGGCACATCGCATGCTAGGCTTTATACTCAGAATAGGAAAAGATTTTCGAAATAATTCTACTTTAATTGTTCTATATAATGCTTATGTCCGTTCTATACTAGAATATGCTTCTTCCGTTTGGAATCCACAGTACAGCAAATATATAAATAGAATTGAAAACATCCAGATTAAATTTAATAAGCATTTATTATATAGATCAAAAAACAATAATCAGGAATTTCCTAATTTAGTCTCCCTATTGGATCGCCGACGCCTAAAGGATGAACTTTTTCTATTTAAAATTATCAGAAATCATGTGCATTCACCATTTCTTTTAAGTAATATTTGTTTAAGATGTCCTCGACCGCAATCACGTAATTTGTCATTATTTTATCTACCTAGAATAACAACTAATTATGCACGTAATAGCTTTATATACCGTTCTTGCAGATTGCATAATGAAATATTTAATGACATAGATTTATTTTCCCTTTCTTTAAATAAGTTCAAAATTTTAACCAGAAGTGTCTGTTCGTGATTTCCCCGTTTTTTTTTGTTATATACTATAATTTTTAATTTTAATAAGCTAACATATACCTACCTTAAGAATGTGTAAACAGTGAAGACTTAATTGGTGTATGTAATTTTTTTCTTTTGTTTATAATATGTAACATAATACTGTTTGTCTTCCAAATAAATAAATAAATAAATAAACAGTCGTATATTATTGTAATATATCAACTTCCCTATAATTTGTAAAAAAATATGGAATAATAAATATTAAATCACTTGATATTGAAGCACCTATGAACATCCTACCTACTAATAAATAATAATATGAAATTCGAAAATATGTAATCATAAAGAGCTAAAATCTATTAGGTATTTTATATGCAAAATATTTTCCCGACTTGTGGCCTTAGTTAGATCTCAAGCTCTCATTAACTTTTTTTTTGATGTTTTTCGTTGAAAGTATGTAATTTAAAATTTTATCTAATAACTGTAAATCCATTTAGTAGATTTAATGGCTATAGGTCAATGCATGATTGCCTAATTGTATTAAAATTAATACAATAATTTAAGATATCATCGACACTTCGCCATTGGGATGAATTTTCTTTAAAATTTATTCGTACCTTATGGTCCGGGGGCCAGTTAAAAATGTATAATTATATATTATTATATAAAAGATAATTAGTGGACTGTGGAATGCTTCAGAGAGTTTTATCATAAAGCTTCATGAACATCAGCTGCGGCTCTGCGTGCTCTGCAAATTAGAACTAAAAAAAAACCGACTTCGAAGTTCGAAAGTTAAACGGGGGTTTTCATTTAGAATAGATACCTGATCAGATATTTTCGAAGTCGGTGCCAGTCGACAATATTTTAAGATATTAATATCTAACAGGTAAATATGTATTTTACGTATCGAAATATATTAGATTTGCTTTGCATCGACTGGCGTCGACTTCGAAAATATCTGATTAGGTATCTATTCTAAATGAAAATAACCGATTAGTTATATTTTTTTACATTTTAGTGCCTGGAAGTCGTTTTTTTTTAAGTTTTTATATTTTAGAGAATTAAAAATAAGTATAGATAAACAAAAATATAACATGTATATTAATATATACTACATTAGGGTAGGGTAATTCACGAAGCTTTATGATACAACTCTCTGATGCATCCCACCAATTATCGCTTGAGAGGAAATAAAAATAATAGACTAAATTTTTAGCTGGCTCCAGGATTATTAATACGAATGACCTAAAAATGGTGTGAAATTCAGAAACAGGGATCCCAATGAGCGATAGAATTTTTGTAATTTTAACTTCGAAGCTTACGGGATAACATGCTAAGTTACCCGAGAAGACTTTGTAAGTTGTAAGTTGTAACTTTATAAGATGATTTTAGTATTTTTAATTTTTATATTTGCTGCGATGTTGTCTGTTCAACTTTACATATATAATCTGTAGTTTGTTTATGTTATTCGTTTTAATCTATGGAAATAAACATGGCTGGCTTGGTTTGTTGGCTGTCTAATTTTCGGTAGCATTCCGCTATTTCTAATAGTTTAGGTTATTTGTGTTTATTTTCAAAACAATTTATTATTTGTAAAAAATAATAATTTATTTCGACAGTGATTAAAAGTCAAGAACGTATGATGTCACACTGCATTCTTTGAAAACAAGGTAAGTTATGGTAGCTATAGCGTAATAAAATGGGCCTGTAGACTCTTTCTAAGTAATTCCTGAATGTAATTAAAACATTTGTCTAATTAGGTTTCGAAGTCTTAAGCATGGATTTTGGGAACCCTCCTCCGAATATGGGAATGCCTCCGCCCGGCATGGGTGGGCCGATGGGCCCAATGGGCCCGCCGGGCGCGCTGGGTCGAAACAACATTCGCCATAATTTTAGGCCTTTCAACTATCAGATGCGATTTCCACCTCAAGGTCCTCTAAATATGACTCAAGACGACTTCGATGGTAAACGTTTACGTAAATCGGTTATGCGTAAAACTGTAGATTATAATTCATCAATTATTAAGGCTTTAGAATGTCGTGTGTGGCAAAGGGACTGGCGGGATAGGCATGCGTTACAACCGGATGCTATGTATACACCTGATTTATTACCACCACCTTCATACCCCGATAATCCTATCAATGCTGTTACCACTCGATTTGTCAAGACTGCCACTAATAAAATGAGATGCCCTATTTTTGCTGTTGCCTGGACACCAGAGGGTCGAAGACTTATTACAGGTGCTTCATCTGGAGAATTCACATTATGGAATGGATTAACATTTAATTTTGAAACTATTCTTCAAGCTCATGACTCTCCTGTGAGATCAATGGTATGGTCCCATGGCGAAGGTTGGATGGTGACAGGAGATCATTCTGGATTTATCAAGTACTGGCAAAGTAACATGAACAATGTAAAAATGTATCAGGCTCATAAGGAAGCCGTAAGAGGCATTAGTTTTAGTCCTAGTGATTCTAAAATTGTTACATGTTCAGATGATGGTACTCTGCGTATATTTGATTTTTATAGATGTCAAGAGGAAAGAATATTAAGAGGACATGGTGCTGATGTAAAATGTGTGCAATGGCACCCCACAAAAGCCCTCATTGTGTCTGGTAGTAAAGATAATCAGCAACCAATCAAATTATGGGATCCTAAATCTGGTACAGCCTTATCTACTCTTCATGCTCATAAATCTACTGTAATGGATCTAAAGTGGAATGATAATGGTAATTGGCTAATAACTGCATCTCGAGACCACTTATTAAAATTATTTGACATTCGTAAACTTGGAACAGAATTACAAATATTTAGAGGCCATAAAAAGGAAGCTTCTAGTGTTGTCTGGCATCCAACTCATGAGGGTCTATTTTGCTCAGGCGGTTCAGATGGATCTATACTATTTTGGAATGTTGGCACTGATAAAGAAGTTGGATGCATTGAAGGGGCTCATGAATCAATAGTTTGGACCATGGCGTGGCATCCACTTGGTCACATTTTATGCTCTGGATCGAATGACCATACTTCTAAATTTTGGACTAGAAATCGCCCCGGTGATCAAATGAGAGACAAATATAATCTTAATACATTGCCACCTGGAGTTCAAGATGATACAGAGCTTGAGGAACCAGCAGCTATACCTGGAATGGGTCCCGAAGATAAGGTTGAGATATTTTCTTCTGATACAGATAAAGTAATTCCTGGTTTAGATTTAGATACTACATTTATACCAATGGATTTTGAAAAGAAAGTAAAGAAAGTACCTTATAGTAAACCTATACCTAGAAATTTCCAAGTTCAATGGAATCATGGTCCTACTGTTGATGATGCAGCCACAGAAGCATTAACACAAGCATTAGTAGAATCTGTGCCTGGTGCTGTACCTCTTCAACAACTTAGTCCTACTGCTATCTTTATATATGGTAAGTTAATTCCTGTAGAACCTAACTCAAAACTTGAAAAAGCTATAACTGATGGACCCATAGCATTAAAAAGATATATAGCTACAGGGGAAATTGAAGAACTTGATGACATGATGCCTCACTTAGAAGAAGATGCTGATGATGAAAATTTCCCTCCATTTGAATATCCTACTCAAGAAAATAATGAAGATGAAAATGAAACTTCTGAGAAAGATGAAAAGAAAGACAAGGAAGACTATGAGAAGGAAGAATACTTTGATAACGAAATGGAAACAAATGAACAAAATCAGGAGGACTATAATTATGACAATGGCTCTGACATGAATAATATGATGCCAATGGGCCCAATGCCACCTATGGGATTATTGAGACCTCCAATGAATATGGGACCTATGAGACCACCCATGGGTCCTCCTCCAATGCATTCTATGCATATGCCACCTCCAGGAATGCCACCAATGGGTGTTTTGCCACCAATGGGTGGGATGCCCCCTATGGGGCCACCCATGGGAAACATGCCTCCAATGGGCAATATGAATCAACGCCCACCATTTCCAGATAATGGTTACAATAAAGGGCACTATGAAAGCGGCTATGGCAGTAACCAGTCATATTCTCAAGAAAATGAAGAGTTTAATGAAGAAGAATCTTATGATCAAAATTATGATGAAGAAAATTATAATGGTGAAGAAGATGGTGAAAATGACAATTATGGACGAAATCAAATGTGGGGCGGAGGTTTCAGAGGAAGAGGTCAAGACAGAGGTATGAACAGAGGAAGAGGTCTTGATCGCGGAAGAGGCATCGACCGCGGCAGAGGGCGAGGCATGAATGGTTTCGGGGGACGTAACATGCGCAGAGGTGGTCCTCCTCGAGGTACAACATGGACTCGCCGTGGCACAGGTGGCAACAGACAATTTAGAAGAGGAGGAAAACAAATGAATTGATATTGATAATTTCAAAATGCATGCCGCATAAACTCTCAAAGCTGATTTGAACTATAAGTTATGTGTTAAGTGTAAAAGATTAAAAAGTGTTGGTGAATAAAAGGTTGTATATAATTTTTACTTACAGCTTGTATTTTATTTCACAGAGTTAAAATAAAAAAAAATATAAAATTAGTATAATTTGTAAAAAAAATTATTAAAAACTTTCTGCAGGTTCCCTTTCACAATGCTGATATACTGGTGAGTTTATTACTTTTAGTGATGTTATATTTTAATGTTGACAAAATATATATGATTTATATTTTTTTATATCAGGTAATAATCAGATGAAAGGAATGATTTTCTCATCAAGCTGAAGAACTTGCTGTCATTTGTTGCAACTTTAAGACTTCAAAGAGGTGCTGCTCATCTTTTATCATCATACTTATAGTAAGAACTTGGTAATTTTTGATTATGTTTATAAATAAAGATAGAAGAGTTTCCAATAAATTATATAACCTATTCAATAAGAAGCTTTTGTTTATGTGGGATGAAATAAATGTTGAAAAAATAATAAAGTAATGTCCAAGATATATCCCTTCCTATACCACCTATGAAATAAGTCAGTATGATAGGACAATCATAGTTTTTGCATAAATTTACTATTTTACTTAAATCATTACATATTATTGCAAGTTTTGTTACTAAGATCAGTATATATTTGCTATTTATGTATTTTTATTATTATCTTCCATGTGTGTTTTATTAGTTGTTTCCTTTTACACAATACTAAATAAAAATGATTTCTGCATTTAATGCATCAATTTTTTTTTATATATATATAGAATTATATTCAAATCTATATACAGTTGAATGCTTGTATGATACAAGATTTTCTTTATATATATGTTTTTGGAATTGCTGTTACTAGAAGAAAATTTAAGGCATCTGGTAAAAAAGTTAACAATGTTAATTTATTTATTACTTGGAGCATTTGCTATATTTGGAAGTTTTTTATATACTGACTTAATCTATTCCTTGTACTCTTCCATCCTTGGACAGTTTAAAAATACTTTGTAAACGGTTTTCAAGTTATAAAGAAAAAAGTTAAGAACATTTGTAGAAAAATAAATTTATGAAAATTTTCAGGGTTTCATTTGCTATCGCCCTTTACCTGCATAAATAAAGATAAATTGAGAAATAAAGTGTAGTTTCAATTTTTTTACTTTTTTTTCTCCCTGAATGTCTTTTAAGGCACGTTTTTAATAATATTTTTTTTTGTTACAGATGAATCTTGCCCCATGGGTGTATCAGTTATTAACAATTTCGGTGTGCTGGGCCAGTCAATATGACAATGGAGGTGATAAAAATGCACTAACAGCCGCCGTTTCGATTGAAAATACCACAGTGCGTCTAGAACCTATAGAGGGAACACCTAACTATAGGCTCATAAGGTCAGAAAAAGGCACACAATGGTTTCCAGAACGGGAAATAAAATTAGATAGCTGTGTCAGAAGAGCACAATGTGAACCTCTTAACAAAACTACTTGCCTCGGAGTAAAACTGCCATACAATACTACAAGCGTCCGTTTGACATTTTATGAAAGTCAGTACAAAATACAAAATCAATTAGAATTATACAGAGAATTGATAAATGTACCAAAATGTTGGGCCGTCATACAGCCGCTCCTATGTGCCACATTTATGCCAAATTGCGAACGAATATTAGGTCAAGATATGGTTTATCTGCCATCTTATGAGATGTGCAAAATTACAATGGAACCATGTGCAATATTGTACAATACTTCATATTTTCCGTCCTTTCTGAAATGCAATGCAACTCTGTTCCCGCCGAAATGCGAGAACGCTGCCAGAGAAATGAAATTTAATACCACTGGAAAATGCTTACCACCACTAATACATACAGACAAAAAACTGCATTTTTATGAAGGTAAACTCAATATATTTTGAGTTTTTTTTTCAATACATAAGTAGATGATGTAATTTAATTATTTTACCTAAAAATATTACATATTTCTATTATACTATATTCTCAAATATTCAAATATTATTTTAATTATTAATTAATATACATCAATATGGCATTGGTAGTTTAAATGGTATATATATTTTTTATATAAGGTATATCAGGCTGTGGCCTACCTTGTCGAGATCCGCTGTACACTGAGGATGAACACCAACAAATACACCGCCTAGTGGCTTGGGGAGCTGGAGTGTGCCTCGCACTGAACTTGCTAACAGTGGCCACATTTCTAATAGACTGGAGGAGTGCAAACAAGTACCCTGCCTTAGTGATTTTCTACATAAATGTGTGCTTTGCAGTTGCTTCTATGGGGTTAGTTAAATAAAATTATTTTATTTTTTATTCATGTTTCTCTATAATCTGTCTATACAGTCATAGTTGTGAAATATATTTGAATGATATATATAAGTTATAATATAGTAAGCAATTTATAGACTGCTAAGCCTAATATAGTCTAAGACTATATCATTATTTTAGTATGTATACAAAATAAAAAATATACATTGAGACAAAAAAAATGTACAAATATTATTACATATTTTATCATCGGTACTGAATGTAACTGGTTTATTTGTCCCTGTTTCTAACATGTGTTTGCTGACATTCCACATTTTTTTAACATTTTACACTTTCTTTTACAGATGGTTAGTGCAATTTGGTGTGGGATCAAGAGATGATATTGTATGTTCCAAAGATGGTACGAGGAGACAGGGGGAACCTTCTGCGGAAGAAAATTTATCCTGTGTTGTAGTTTTTGTATTGGTATGTATATCTTTCTTTACTTTTAATATACTTATTGATATATATATATATATATATATATATATATATATATATATTTATATATTTATTTATAAACTTTATTTACAGGTGTATTACTTTATGATGGCGGCATGCGTGTGGTTTGTGATATTTACTTATGCATGGCACATGAGTTTCAGAGCATTAGGTAAGTGAATTTGTTAGCATACAAATGGAATACCATTTCTAAAATTTATTTGTTAAAGTTTAGTCAGGTTACATACTGTATCATCCCAGTTAGAACAGTACAGTATAGTTGTTATTAGTTGTTTGTAGTGCACAACTTAAAATAGTAATAAGTTTGAAGTACTTTAATTACTGAAGTTACAGTATAATTTTGACGACTCTAACTGGACACATCTGTTCGGCCCAGTGCACTCGTAATAAATGTAGCGACGCATCGCTTCGAAAAGATATCGTGCAAAGTAAGCTAAACTAAAAATGTACGTGTAACCGTACACATACAATTATAATGAATTATACAGTATAGTTCAATTGTTCATCCCTTCCAATCAAACTCGCAGACTCTTTCTAATATTAATTTCAATTTATATTTTAATTTTTAGGCAAAATTCAGGACCGTATCGACAAAAAAGCAGCTTACTTCCATCTGGTAGCATGGTCTTTACCATTAATTTTAACTATAACCACCATGGCCTTTGGAGAAGTAGATGGTAACAGTGTGACAGGGGTCTGCTTCGTTGGCTACGTGAATCATCCGATGAGAGCCGGTCTGCTATTAGCACCACTGTCTGTTGTTTTGTTACTGGGAGGATACTTTTTGCTTAGAGGTGCATACTGTATATTCTTACAGTGTTTTTATTATTTAAAATATTTAACTGCGCCAACGTTCATTTACCATTATTCAGCATTAAATTATTTCAAATTTTTCCTCCAAATCATGAGTCTATTACCAGTTTGGAAAGAAGAAACCTCAGAGTTCAGATCCTAGAATAACTAGTGAAAGAAATTCAGTAAGAATAAAATTATTAATAAAAAAATCTTGGGTTGTATATGTATAGCCTCTGTTTGATTTTGCTAAATTTATGGCTATTTGTACTACTTGATCTTAGGCGATGTTCTGTTATTTTATCTGCGACTAGCGACTCACCATCGCTTCGCTCACGTTCGTCCCCTAGGTACGTTTTAATTTACGTGGTAATTTTAATTTTCTGAGCTGAACCCTAATTCTTTTTCTAAAATAAAAGTAGGCTATGTTACTCTTTATAATATCAGCTACATTCCAGTGAAAGTCCCGTCAAATCAGTTCAGCCGTTTCAGAAATCATCCAGAACAAACAGACAAACAAAAATTTAAAAAAATGTGTTTTTGTTATAAGTACTGTATATAATTTCATATGCATTCAGTAAAACGCTGTTATTTTGACATAACAAACAGACACTTTAATTTTATTTATCTGTATGGATTCGTTTGGTTTTTGTAAAAAAAATAATAATAATAAGTTTATATGTATTCTAGGTGTATTCTCGCTAATAGCGGTGCGCGTGTCCAGCAAGGACGTGATCTCGCCGCGCGCCGCCAACAAGATCCGGCAGACCATCACGCGCTGCTCGCTAACAGCCGCGCTTGTCGCCATCTTCATATGTGTCACCTTTGCCTGCCACGTCTACGAGTTTCGGAATGCTGATGCGTGGAAGGAGGCCTTCAAGAAGAATATCATGTGTGTGTTATATGAATTTAAAACTTTTTAACCTCCCAGTACTATAAGCACAGGCCTTTATTCAATACGAGGGAATCGGGCCGTTGTCCACCATGATGGCCAAGTGCGAGTTGGATTTGACATCTTTTGAAAACTTTCTAGGTTCTCTCAGATATGCAAGTTTCCTCAGAATATTTTCCTTCACAGTAAAATAAGTGATAATCATTTTTTTTTATTATTTATAATTATGCTAATTTGTGACCATTGCCTGCTTCCTTGTGCTGTATACATTTGTTTGTATACTAGTTCTGTAATGGTGATGCTTGGATGGAGGTTATAAAGAATATTGTGTGGGAAGGGAGGAACTCACTGTTTAAAATGAAGGAATGAATGTTATTTGTTTTATGTCAGCAATATCTTTTAATTATCTCATAAAATCTCAAACTAATATAAAAAAATATAAATAATAATCATGCCAACATACAAATTAAAAAAAAATATATACTTTTCAACTTTTTGAGTTTAAATTGATACTTAGAAACCACTAGACATCCACTGTTTAGTGATATTTTTAAACTCATCATCGTCACAATAACTTAGTACAAGTTTGTCCCGCCAGCTGCCGCCTGGAAGGCTTGAAGGAGGGGAGCGGGCGCGAGTGCGGCGCGGGCGCGCGGCCGTCGGTGTCGGTGCTGCAGCTGCGCCTGCTGTGCTGCTTCGCGGCGGGCGCGCTCATGGCCTCGTGGACCTGGACGCCGGCCGCCGCCGCCGCCTGGAGGCGTTATATGGCTAAGTGAGTGTTTGTACTTTGTTGTATTCGTTTTATCTTTAGGTTAGATAAATATTGGTTTTGCATATTATAAGCGACGTGCCTTCGAATCACGCGGGTGTGTCCCTAGGTGCCTACATAAAAAAAATGCAGTTGTTATTATTTTTTTTAATAAAGAAATGTTTTTTAGTTAACCTTGATAACTTCAATATTTGAGGCATTTTTCTTCCATGTCCCATCCATTTGTTCCACTCTACATAAATAAAATACGCGAGTGGATGCGCAAGTAAAAGAAAATCATTAAATATTGGTTTCTGCAGCCTTCTCTACACAAACTTTAATTATGCCAAAGTTCATATTCTTCCGTACATGCAATATGCTCAAAAAGGAGGTCAAAGTTTTCTCTTCTCGTATTATATGTAGATGTTGATATAACTGCCTCGGTGGTGTAGTGGCTAGTACGGCTGCACACAGATCCTGGGTTCGAGTCCCGTTTAGTTATTGAGTCTTTCTGTATAGTAAGCTTCAGTAACAGCCCGGAGTTGGGAAGTTGGCGGTGTTTCACCCCCATGCCTCGGAGAGCACGTAAAGCCGTCGGTCCTGCGCCGACACTCTCACCGGTCGTGTCGAGTGGTCGTCCCACCGGAGTATGAGAGTGACAGGAATAGAGAGTGCACGTTGTGTCTGCGCGTACACGCGCTGCACTATAATATCTCCTGCGCAGTTGGCTAGTTTCAATGAGATTGGCCGCCGTAGCCAGAATCCGCTAGGAGAACATCATCATCATCATCATCAGATGTTGATATATTAGATTGATTCATGTGCAAATCATTTCTAACATGATTACCATTTGCCTTACGGCGAAGGAAAACATCGGGAGGAAACCTGCATGTCTGAGAGAACCTAACAAGTTTTCGAAAGACATGTGAAGTCCGCCAACCCGCACTTGGCCAGCGTGGTGGACTATGGCCTGATCCCCCTCGTATTAAAGGGAGGCCCGTACCCTGCAGTGGGACGTTAAAAAGGGCTGAATAGAGATATAAGATAGAAGTGAAATAAGTTTCCAAATTTAAAGAAGATTAAACAATTTCCAAAGGAAGTGTGGGTGTTCAGTGGAGGCGGACATGACGCGGCGCGCGCGCAAGCACGAGCTGATAGCGCGCGCGTACAAGCGCCGCAACGAGTTCATCACACGCGGCCGCCTCTCCATCTCGCTGGGCGGCTCGCGGCAGGACCCCGTGGCCTTCTGCCTGGACCACACCTCGCCCGTGGACTATCCCGACGACGGGAAACATGAGAGGTGTGTGTTGTATTTAATAGATGATCGGTTGTTTTGTGTTCGGTAGAAATCGTTCGATATCTATAGTTTTTATTAAAAAGGATGATGAACAATTTTCTAGCGAAGCTACAAAGGTAGTTTCTATTTCAGACCGTTTTAGAACAGAATAGATTAAATTCTCAATTCGACCACAGATTTCAACAATAAACAAAAAGAGTATATATGTGTGTGTGTGTGTGTGTGTGTCAAATACATGCCTAGTGCGTGTAATGTTTTTTTTATTGATGTACTTTTTATGCATAATTTAAAAAAAAATAGCATTCTGCCCCCCTCTCTATATAAACTATAAGTGTGGGAAATTTCACACTCCTCAATCTGCGCAATTTTCATAAAAAGGGGTACAAAGTTTTGGCTTCACGTATTAATATATAGATCGTAATAAGTAGTAACGAGTAAGGTGTATGCGCGTATTGTATTTATTGTACACACCAGCGCGTGTTACCGCAGCGCGGAGCTGTCGTCGTCGTGGGCGGCCAACCTGCCGCGCTTCGTGCGGCGCCGCGACGCGCTCGTGCTGCCCGCGCACGCCCACGACCTCAGCTCCACGCCCGACAGGCGCAACTCGCAGGTATATCTTTATGTACCTTTCGTTTAGTCTTGTTACGAAAAGTATGAAGAGTGGTGATGAAAAAGTCTCCGTCGAAAAGCGTTAAATGAGTGTGGCGCTACAGTAGCGACAGCTTAAATTCTGAAGGTGCCAAGAGTCTATAGTAATAAAAGATATAGTCTGTCTATATATCTTATTGTATTTTTTTTTATTAAAAGGGTCTCACCAGGTTTCCATATGAAATTCTTCACTTACATAGTTGTCGCAAATAATTTTGCAATTATTAATCCCTCCACGACGTGGACACGCCGGCGTTACAGTTAACAATAGATTTCTCAGAAATTTAATTAATTTCTTAGAAATTTACCTGGAGGTGTTAAACCTGTAGTTGTGATCGTTTGTGAAAACTAAGATTAGCCCGTTCAAACAAACAAACAAATTATGCCTCTTTATAATATTAGTATAGATATTGTAATGAAACCAAAAGTTTCAAATTATTTGTATATTCAATATTAAGTGATTTAATATAAATATATTTATTATTCTTAATTTTTTTACAAGTTATAGGGAAGTTGATATATTACAATAATATACGACTGTTGCTATTATATAATATTATATTTCATTAAACCAAATATGTTTATCTCAAAACAAGAGAATAAGATAGTGAAGCGTATAGAACAATAAATGAAGCAATTCGAAATTGTCAATGTGTCTACTTGAATTTATGAATTTGCCTTTAGCATTTCACATACCAGAAACCATTTGCAAACAGATGGTGCCATTTGTAAATTGACGAATAAAACAATATGCCTGCATATTGCACATAATTGTATGTATATTGTATCTACTACGAGTACTGCGCAAGGAATGATATTATAAATCCACTAAATATAATACCATTTCAGTCTTCATTTATCATCTTCCATATGCTCCGTCTATTTTATTCATTTAGTTTGTTTATTATTAATGAATCACCATAATAACATCTTAAATATAGAAAAAGAAATACTAAGAAAGTATTATATAATAACACCTGTTTTCAAGATATTTTTTTATAGTAATTTGATGTCCGGAAACAGGAAATAAAAGAATTTCAATTTTCAAACGTTCACAAGATTTTGATGCTATTTTGTAATTTCTTATAATACTTGAAAGAATGCTTTTCATTGCTAACGTACCAAAATGGCCGCCTATGGGCTATTGTTTTTAATTTATCAGTGACTACTATAAAACATATTTATACAAGTAATACATAAAATATAGGTACAATCACATAGTGTGATATTTATCTGTTGGACAGGCATTTTCTTCTATGCCTGAAGTCGTCACTTCAAAGTTCGCTAGGGATATAAGATTTAAAGATTTTTATTGAACATAATAACATACATATTAAAAACATTTAGATCGTAAGTAGCTGCATTAGTATAAACTGTGTCGCAGCTATTTACGCCCACCTCGGGACAATAAGGACAGTTAATAGTTATGTTCTAAGGTTAGTACAAATATATTATTAGGGTGTGTTAGCAGAATTAGTTACTATTGTACTGATATTAATTTAGTTTAAGCTTATATTTATAAATTATACGAATCTTTAGGAGATGAAAATAGAACAATCAGGTTGGTAAGTTTTATAGTAGCGTAAGTACTACACTGTATAATATATACCTGCTTTATGTACGTACAGAGCTTATAAATAATAATTCACAAAATTATCTTATAAATATACAATTAACTTATGTTCATTAGTTATCATAAACAAGTGATTCAGTCTCTTTATAATTGAGATTTTGCAAAAACTTAGTTACTTTATTTTTACATTGCCAGTAAGACAGAGGATGGATGTTTATTAATGCATTCAATTTGTTGTAGATTTTAGCCGAGAGATAGTCATAATGATTTCTAATTATATATATATATATATATATATATATATATATATATATATATATATATATATATATATATATATATATTATTTATTTATAATAATATGTTTTTATTGAACACAGAACTATTTGAAATATTCCTCCTATCCTGTAATGGAAATAGTAAGGCCAAGGTAGTGTTTAGTACCTATCTAACTATAATCTTCAACTCGTTAGTAACGTTGGTCAACTTTTTATTATTATGTTTAAAATGCTAATTAGCAAATATTTATATGTATATAAGGAAAAATAATGTTTCTACATAAATTCACATTACCAATGCAATTGGTAAGTCCTATGACTAAACGGTATGAACGCGCAAGGGTGTCTCCGCTCGTTGGCTTCCGGTAGGAATCTGTCCGGGTTGAAATGGTCCGCGTCAGGTCCCCAGATTTTTTTGGATCTGTGCGTCATAGATGATACAATTCCACAGCCTACTTATGCTGGAACTGTGCATTTAGTTGATATATATCACTAATTTTAAATATACATTACAATGTCACCAAGAAAAAAACGAATACCATAGATATATGTTAGGTTTGTCTTGATATCGCGAGTGTCATAGGGGATATAGATTTATAAAAAAATCTTAATGGCGGATCTTAGGTGTTAATTTATGGTGTTAGCAAAATATATACAACTTATATGTTTAAAAATAATTTGGAGTAAGAAATTGTTGAACTAAATATCTCTTAACTTACCAAAACTAAAAACTGCCGGGCGTCCAGTGAGAGCCAATTTTTTTAAAAATACTTAAGAAAATTATTTCTAACTGACAAAAAGACTATGACCAATTGAAATAATCTTCGATCAACAACACTACTAGATAGCGTATCACATACAAAATCAAAGCTAAATTCTGTCCGCGCGAATATGTACTTGTACAGCTTCATTTGTGTACTAACGAACCAAGACAAAGTCTTATAATAGTTTTATTTTCAAGCTAATCAACACCATAGCACCTTGCAATAAAGTCACAAATCTTCAAATTATCATCATACACTTACGATCATTTCGTAAGTTTTGTAATCTTTATTGTAAAATCAACTTTATATTTAAAAAACAAAAAGCACTTTTTCCCGTTGTTGCTTTGTGAGCTTAAATCGTTGTTTTGTTTCTGCTTGCTTCTTTGAATTTGCGCATGTATTTGCCAACCTGGGCCAACGTTCTTAGCGGATTTAAAATTGTTCAAAATTTTATTTTTATATTATTTCGTAGGTTAAATCTTAAAATATTGACTTAATCTACATGTACTTATCGAAAATAAGACATTCTTCGCGCATTATTTTCGCAACTTAAACACACCCTTGTGAACGTGTTAAGTTGGCAGTGTTTGAATAGAACTAATCGAAATATACGCTCACTTTGCAAGTGAGCTTATATTTACCGAGACGGATTTCTTACGCCGACTAGTAGTATTGTTGATCGAAGGTAATAATTATCAAACACACATACAATACAATATAAGCCAACTTCTTTAAACGCGAAGGATTTATCTAAGAGCTAAATTTTCGCCGTAATATTTTAAATAAATAACAAACAAGATCCAAACGTTTGATTCCGTGAAAAAATGATAACATTAAGTAGGTACCTATCTTCAACAATTTAATGCGTATATTTAGGAGGTGCGAATTTACTTGCTATTTACCGAAAAACTGAATAAAGTAAACAAATTATGAAGTCACCACGTCCGGGAATTTATGAGTTAAGTCTATATATTTTTTTTGTAGCTTCGAATATGATGTAAGCTTAAAAAGGGCATCGATCGATCGATATGACAGTATTGCGTGCGCGTAGGTATGGCGTGTCAGGGTTATGTTGAACATCCATTTTTTCTCCCATTGCAGTTTCTGAATTCAAATCTATTATTTTACTAGCATTGCCCGCGGCTTCGCCCGCGTTCATATAACCAAAAACCAAATTCTTAGGTTTTACATATTAGTATACTCTTACATGGCAGTTTTTGTATTTTTTCTCAGAAATGAGATATTTTCCCGCAGTAAAAAGTATCCTATATGTTGACCCGGATAACCAGCTATCATCATACCAAATTTCATGAAAATCCCTCCAGTGGTTTTTTCGTGATGCGGTAACAGACAGACAGACAAAAATTCTAAAAACTATAGATTCGGCCTCTGTATCGATAATAATATCTATTTCAATAAGATTTCCCAAAATATATTTAATGTACAGATTCGGCTTATTTGTAGATTTTAATACAATTTAAGTAATGAAATTAAAAAATGAGAGTGAATATTTTATACCTAGAGCCAGATAGAAACTTCTGAATTGTTGATTTCTCATACGAGCAGATTATTTTTTTTGTTCAATAACTATAAATACTATAAATTGAGCTAAACGTGTCGTAAATGCCAGGCGATAATGCTTTTAGATATGTCTAATATGTAAATATGACAAGGTACGAACTTTAATTGTAGTTAAAATATTGGACATACATTTGTGATGTATTTATTTATACATACCTATCGCAAGAGATTTACTTTCCTTTGCATCGGCTTTTTACAAAAAAAATTGTAGTTTTTATTTTAACTACAAAAAGTAGGTAATACTAATTATAGTATATATATATATATATATATATATATATATATATATATATAGTAATAATTACGTGTCTGGCGCGCATCTCTAATTAAATTCGAAGGATACTAGAGAAAGCCAAATCTTTTTATTTATCTATACAGATAAATAAAATTGAAGTGTCTGTTTGTAATATCAAAACAACAGCGTTTTACTAAATGCATATGAAATTATACACGGTATATTATAAGAAAAACACATTATTTTAATTTTTTGTCTGCCTGTTTGTCCCGGATAATCTCTGAAACGCTGAACTAATTTGGACGAGACTTTCATTGGAAGATAGCTGATGTTATAGGGAATAACATAGGCTACTTTTATTTCAGAAAAAGAATTAGGGTTCCGCTCAAAAAAATTAAACGTACGAAACCGAGCGAAGCGAGGGTGAGTCGCTAGTACACATGCATGGTATGATGAATTGTTCTGGGTTGTATTGTAACGTATTTTCCCGTGGGAATTAAATAATCGCCCGTGGTTAAGAGTAGCCTATGTCATTCTCCAGCCCTCCAAATATCTCCACATAAAAACCATTATTCAATTATTAATTCTAAACCTTAACTTAATCTGTCATGTAATGTTACATTCACAATGCCTAGCCCGTACATATAATTCTATATTTTATTATCAATTAGTCGACAAAAAATATTTTATTTTTGGTATTTTTTAAATGTTTTATTTTTGGTATTTTTTATGACTATTTCTCGTCTGTCTCTGTGTTTTTCGTGACCATTCTATCACCAACACATCACAACATCGTAACCGAATTCACGATTAATATTTATGATAAACTTTATATTTAAGCTTTTACTATACTATGTAGAGAGAACTAAAATCATGTCTCAAATAAAATTCGTTATCTTTACAGGATTCGCAAATAAGCATCAGTTTACGTCACGTCTCAGTGGAATCTCGTCGCAATTCCCTCGACAGCCAGCTCTCAGTTAAAATTGCTGAAATGAAGACAAAAGTAGGGCGACGTCGCACAAAGCACAGCAAAGCTAAGAGAAAGCGCGCCTCCCGCAAAGAAAGCACCCCGTCCATTGAGAGTCAGATCAGCAGATACTGGCTTCAAGCCGTCGCAGCCAACAACGACCCGTCGAGAGAAGAAGTCAAGTTTAGCTTTGATTAGCTAAGCTTTTATTGTGGTACAACCTTTATGTAAAGATAGTGATGTGCTTATATCAGCAAGGTGAATTTCTGATGTCGATAGTCATCGATTTTTGACATCGACACGCGGTACGGTACTTAACGTATCGGCACTCGAATAATATATCTATCTTTGCTTATGGTAGGGGAACCCAAGAGGGGTTTTTGCAGTTACTCAAGCGCGACAGAGTAACATTAGGGGGGATACCTCGCATTCTGTTGAGTACCTCTATCATAATATAAGTCCTCTGTATAAGAACGCGCGTCTAGGGCAGCCGATCAAAATATTTAAAAAATATTACATAATAATAAACATAAACTTTATGTTGATTTTTGCCTCTTCGGCTTGTGCATATCGGCAGATCATTGAATTGCGCACTTTTCAGGGTGTAATTAGCCCACCATACTTTAATTTGACGGTTTCAAGTATTTCTACCATATCAAAATATTTTTTAAAAGCTCCCCTACTATTACAAAAGTTGCCTATGTTCATATAACTCCACTGGTATATAATGTTAATTGAGTTCAATTTTTGGCTTTATTTAGAAGCTGACCAAAAAGTACATATCTTATTAAGAATGATGTAGATGTTAGATAAAGTGGAGTTATTTTGTTATTTGCATTGATATTGTAAGAAGTTATTAAGATTTCGCATTCGTCCTGAAGGATGAAAAATTGTTACTAAATATTACAAACAACAAGGTTTGCGTCCAATACATATTTAGCTATTAGTTATATATGGATACTGACTTAAGGGTTTCATCTGAGTTCGAATGTATACTATTTATACTATCAAAACACGCAATTTAGAAATTGACTTTCTTTAATACGATCGTCAAGTGCGAGTTTTTAAAATGATTTTTTATTGGCTAATTATTACATATCGTTTTTTAGTACTGATCTCGATTTTTTGACGTTTTACTCAGATTTACTTGCATTTGATATTGATGTTCAAAGAAGCAGCAGCTCTTTTATTAACCACTTTTACAATAGAAGTAAGCATTTTTAAAATATATTTTGGATATACATTATTGTTTTATAATTATTATTGATAATAGGTAAGTTTTAAGGAAATGAAAGTTCAAATATGAATTTGTATCGACCCAAAGGTATCCAGTAACTTTTAAGTTACTTTAGTCTAGTTCAACTCGTCCTGACTTTACTCAACTATTAGCTATTAGTTGATGTCATTTTTATATATTGCACATAATATAAGACTGATTGGAATCTCTATTTAATCTATATAACTAATACAATAAAACTATGGCGGGTAGACAACTTGTAGTTGTGGCTAGAAAAGTCTAAAACTATAAGGGGAAATATGTAATGAAAAAGTGTCCGTCGAAATGCGTTAAAATATGGTGGCGCCACGGCAGCAAATGGGTACATTTTGAAAAATAAAGTATTATTAAAAGTTCACAAAAAATAAATCACTCCACGTTTATATCACCACAGTTTTTTCGATTATATTTACTAAATTATTTTGGACTACGTAAATAGTTTCAATAACTACACAAGTCACCCAAAATATTAAAGTTTTCAACTCGCACACTTCACTCTGTCTACAACTAATTACTTTCTATACACTCTGTCTATAACTGCTGCATTCATATCATACCCTCTTGCTACGCTAGCGCCCTTCTGGTGGGTTTTTGAACTGTTATTCACCGATTTGGTGGATACGTTTTCAATTTGTCTCCCATATAAGAGTTCTCCTGTACCCTCCATGAATAAAACCATGACATTAAATATGCTCTTAATTATTTATATGAAATACCTTAGATAACGTGCCATAACGATCCGTATTTTATCCCATAGATCTGAGAAGAAATATTTTGTAAGTTTTTATAAGTGTTTGGACATTAGAAAAGTTTTATACTACTTGTTTGTGTAAACATATTTTATTCCTATAGATGATGTTAAATAATATGAATCGAAGGAGATTATTCATGAAAAATAACAGTATTTTTAATATGTCCTTTTCTAATGCCAAATCATAAAATAAGTTTGTAGCAATAATAACTGTGTATAGTTAAGATCGTAATTTCTTTTGTAATATTGTACAAATTGTGGTTGTGATACCATTACATGATCATGTTGGAGCATTAAGGCATATAAACTGTGTATATGTCGCAGGATTATCGTACGATTCGTCATTACATAAAACGTCTTGGTTTGCAAACGTTTACAGTTATGTAAAAAATTGTAAAACGTTTGATTGTAGTATACAGAACTGTGAGTGTGGATATTAAAGGATTCTGGTATCTGAAAGGATATCCTAGCTATTTTTTTTTATAGAATAGATTTTTGATTGTATTATCTTTTATTTATTTTTAAATCATGATTACATATTTCTGCGAAATGAATTAAGTTTTTAATAATGACGAATTATACAATATATCTGCGACATGTGCATATTATTTTCTTCATGTTGTTGCTTGTTTGCTGCAAAAATATATTCTAGGATTTCATTTATTCGACATCTCATTTTAATAATACTTTTGACTAGGATTCATAACTTATAAACTCTTAATTTGAATTATTTCAAATGTCTAATAAAATTTCCTAAAGCTTGAAAACATTTTCATGAATTTTAATTTACCTTTTTTATTTATGTAATTATAGTCCATACAATATTAGTGGTGTAAATCATTTATGCTCTTTATCTCTACATATAATACAAAATTAATTATCAAAACGAGACGTCGAACAACAAATGCATTGATAATTGATATAAATAAAATATTTTTGTAATATTTTTATGATGAACAAACTGTTGTTAATGCAATATCAGTGCTGTTTATAAGTGCTTATATCAACTCAGTTGTAAAAACATATATAACCGTATGCAGTCTTCCAGTGTCGCACTGTTATGCTATCTCTACACGATCATATCATACGTGAAAATCTTACTGCTTCATTGACTGAGGAATTTTCATTATAAGAAATGACCTTATTGATTTTATTTAAAAAAATATGACTTGTAGTAGCGATAGCATTTACTGTGTGATCCAATATGTTATAATATTTTACAAAAAATGCTAATTGTTAAGTCTGTACTAGCTTTAAATTTCATTTTAATGCGCGTGTAATTTACCAATAATTTACATTTACTTTATTAGTATATAATAAACATTTAATAATGAAATTACGGAGTTTAAATTTGATCAAAATTACTATTAGTAAATACGAGTACATAATATCTATGTTAATAAGTTTATTAAGGCCACCAATCCATACTAATATTATAAATGTGAAAGTGTGTTTATTTGTTTGTCCGCCTTTCACGTCGAAATGGATTGACGGATTGGCGTGATTTTTTGTATGGAGATAGTTGTAGGGCTGGAGTCACATAGGCTACTTTTTACCGCGGGAGATAATCTCATTCCCACGGGAAAACACGTTATAATACAACCCAAAAAAATATTTATGATCCGTGTTACTTGAAATTGGTATTAATAGTCTTTAATACAATTAAAAAAATACGTTTTAGCATTTTTCGAAATTCATCCCATACCCTGGGGGGTAAAATAGGGATGAGTCTGCTAGTTTAATATATTTACTTATCAATAGATTAGCGATCTGCCACAGTATCGAAGTTACTTTGTCATATTGCGTGCTAAACATCCAAATCCGGCCAACCCTTTCAGGATGAAGGAGTAACAAACATACTTACATACAAACTTTCTCATTTATAATACTTTGGGAATAAAGATTAGAAATGAAATCCATATTAAATTCACTGTTTATTGAAAACACAAGATAATAGCTGTCAGTGAAAACGTCACAACTTCACCACGTAAATAAGTACATAATATACCACATTCCAGCGGGTATATAAGACATTCTCATAAATTTACCATTAATTATTATGCAAAATCACAATTTCCATCCAATAAATAAATAATTCTTAAAATCTTCATCAATTTGACATACTCAGAAATGTATCTATCTATATATTTATTATATCTAGCAAATCATATTATGTAACTAAAAATCCCTATAGACGACATAGCATTAAAATAACGCGACGTGTTGCTTATGTAAATAGCTTTACTACTAGCCATACTAAACAACTACGCTTAAAGGCTTGGCCTTAAAAACAATAAACTAAATAAGTTTAATTATTTAACACCTAGTATTATAAATTTCTGGGAATTTCAAATTGAGAAGAGTATTTTATTTATAATATATCAATTATAATTAGGATGGATGTATAAAGCACGATTTTATTATGCAACAATATTTAATAAATACACTAATCACAGATGCAGCTTATAAGGCAAGAAAACGTCGATAAAACTTATAGAAAAGTCACAGAACTTAATAGCTATAGAAGATTAATTCTATTGTAAAAGAGGACGGCGGGTGTTCTACTTAATGTTGGCAACACATAAAATTAATCTTCTAAGTTATAAAGTTAAAAGCTACTGTTCATTCAATAAATTCGTATAAATAAGTACTAAAAAAAAGTATCACATGCGAAACAACGAAAACGAGAATAAAAACAAAGTAAAAAAAAAACAAAGGAACAAAATATGGAAAATTATAACACATAAAAAAATTGTCATTAACCTCCACTGTACACTTAAAAATAGGTCAAAATTGCACAATCGAAATAAAGGAAAAGGAATGCTTCTCTTTGGCGCTTATAAACTAAGAAAACATCACAAAATTAGCTAAATAAAAAATAAATTCGATACAATGTCTCAAATCATAGGAAGAACAATCACCAGGAACTAAAATAGTATTAAGTTATCACCAAATACCAAAAAAATATTAAGTACAATAAGAGTACCGTAGAGCGACGTGCAGCCATTACAATTAATTTATGATATACATAATATCTAACTAGTCTCAATGGTCATGCGACAATTAGGTCTAACTAAGTGGCGAACAGTTTGTTGAGCTATCTATCACATCTGCTGCAGTCTACGTCAATCTGGCCTTGCGTATATTCTTTTTTTCAGCTTCAGTGAAACCTAAAATATTTTCTATGGCGTTCAGGTGACCCTGATGATTTTCTGGGTCTGTGAGGAAATAATAAATGGCCGATTTCAAAAATTGCAATGTCACCTCAGGATCCACACTCGTTTTGCTGCCTTTCTGTGAATCCACGATGCGACGATACATAGCCTGTAATAGATTAAATTTGTATTAAAACCATTTCGTAAGAAGTATCTATTTAAAAACATATCAATAAAAATATAACAAGTATCTATTTAAAAACATATCTATCTAAAAATAATAATCTAACCAAATCATAAAATAATATTGCAACTACAGTCAAACTAAAGTACTTAAATAAATAAAATGTAGACATATTTTGTAATTAAATCCCAAAAAACAACCAAGTACCAAAATAAGAAAATGTATAATGGACTTATATTTCCATATAGTGTGTATTAACAAAATAAAATTGGATACTCCTCTTTTATATAAGTTGATAATTTTAAAATATATTTATTGATATTTAAGATATTGGTAAGCATAAAAGCAACAAAAAGAAGTAACAAACTATTCTATATAAAGCCATCAACTTATTAAAAATTAGAGGTCTTGAACAACCAGCTAACAAGACAAACAACAAATTCCACTTATTTTTTATTATATATATATATATATATATATATATATATATCGATATTTATATATCGATATTTATATAATATAACTTAATACTTATAGGGTATATATGAAATTCTAATAAAATAAGGGATCATCTTATATCTGGGTGTTTTGAAACCACATATTCATTCACTATCTACAACATTGCTTAACTTAAAATATACCTCGTCATATTATTTTCCAAGTACTTCCACCAAATAACCAAAAGAGGCTGTTTCAAAATATAGCATGCAAAGCTAAAAAGCACAGGTTATGTTGTTTTACTAATGCTCTTGTTAATTTCTAGCACTATACAGTTATATATATATATATATATATATATAGGGGTTAATTATAAAAAAAAAACAGATACATATATCAAGAATTCCGGACAAGAAACGAAGCAACAACGTTTACATACGTATACGTACGATACGGCGAATATTCGTATTAGTGCGACAAGTGTGGCCGACTAGTTCGGCGCATCGCGTAGTATTCGGGCGATGACAAATGTTTATCGCGGCACTGTCGGTAAACCGTAAACTGGCGCGCATTAAAGGGTTTTAGCGCGACAATATTCGCTTGCGTGGCTACACTTCGCCACTTGAGTTGCAGTCCAGACTTGAGTGGAACGGATGTGTGATATTTTGGCGGGAAAGTGACGACGCAACCACAGTATGGATTGGAGCAATGAAAAAATATTGGAGTTATTCAATTTTATGAAACAGAGAGTATTATAACTTATATGGGATCCTCGTAACCCTGACCATAAAAGGAAAATTTTTGGTATATGATGCGTGGGTTAGAATTAAAAATAAGCTCACATCGAAATGTAAACGGTATTCGCACAATAATAAATAATAATACAATACAATTTAAATTTTTTACTTCGCAAGAATTATCGCCTACATCGGCCGCGAAACAGACGAACACATTGACTGCTTATATGTAGACATCGCGTATGCCCGTACACGACTTATACTGTCTGTTTTTACCGCGCCAACGCGACACGAATATTCGCGCGCTAATGTAGTCGCGCCATAATAGGCAGTTAGTAATAATTACCTAATGGTTTAAAATCTAACTGAACATATGTACTGACCTACATACACACATGTATGTATATACATATGTCCCATACATACCACTACCGATTACTACCGACCATTATGATTGCTGCTTATTTATTCAGGAATTCTTCATATTACTACAATAATATTCTTAATTATATTTACAAAAAAATAATTGATAAGGCCTTTACACTCTAAACGTACCATCTTTTAAGAACCATTTACCATAAATAAGCCGCGAAAACCTATTACACGTTTAATCTTTAAGGAATGTAGTAGATCTAATTGGTACATTAAATATTTATATAATTTCAAAATTAAATATTATATGGTACCACTGATAATAGTATAAAAATCATCTTACATCTCAACTTGTGGTAATTGCGATCATCGAATGTGGGCAAGATGATTTTTTTGTTTAAAAAAAAAACTGAATCTATTATTTACTATTGTGTAATGAACATCCATTAAAAGCAAGTTTCACTATTTAAAATTATGTAAATCACAAAAAGAAATTTATAATGGTATACCAAAAATTAAAAAAAAAGCCTCATGAAAAAAATAAGTTTATTTTTTTTAACTATGGAAGTGTTGGTTTAAGTTATTATTTGGTGCAAAGAAGAATGGCAAAGACATATAATAATCGTTGGCTTAAATAATGTTCTCTTCGAAACAATGAAACAACAACGAGACCTTTATATACATACAAAATGTTTTAGTGACATGATATCAATAAAGTAAATGCAACCCTAGCCCAAAATCGATTTATGACCACAACTACCATGAAAATTAGAGGCATTTATAATAGAGACCTGTGCACTAAAGCGATGTGGAAATGAGAAAAAAAAATATTTTTTTATTTTAATCTGTTGGGTATACTCCAACCTTTCGAGCTCCTAGGACCCATAAAGAAACAGCCTCCTTTGCACTTAGAAGTACTTGTGACTTTGTAGTTCGGTCCGCTGTGAATGCCGTGTCCTGTAATTCACTACACGTTAAAGCAGATTGTTAATTGCGACTACTTGCACACTACTATCGCGGCCCAATTAATAAACGATTAGAAATCGATGTTTTATGATTTAAAGAAATCGATATTCGATTAGTTTTAATATGGTACATGACTATCTGATATATATTTGAAAACAATTTTGTTTCATGTCGAATGTTTTATTTGATTTTATTAATATCTGTGAATGACTGATAAGCAACTTATCTTTACTTTGACTTTTAATCTACTCTATAATAAAACTGTAGAGGTCGAATGTCTGTACATTAAAAACCGAGTCAGGGGGGTGTAAGAAGAGAAATAGAAAAATCCAGATTTTTTATCAATTTTTTTGTTTCTCTGTCTGTTTGTACGGGCTAATCTCCGAAACTATGGACCGTTAGGATAGTTAAAAAACTATAGTAACTTATACAGCTTACTGCTTAGTACACAAAAACTACTGATTGGATTTTAATGAAACTTTACAATAATATACTTCATACATCACAATGATGATGTTCTCCTAGCCGATTCCGGCCACGGCGGCTAATCTCAATGAGATTAGCCAACTGCGCAGGAGATATTATAGTGCTCAAGTGTACGCGCAGACACAAGTGCACTCTCTATTCCTATCACTCTCATACTCCGGTGGGACGACCACTCGACACGACCGGTGAGTGTTAAGGCGCAGGACCGACGGCTTTACGTGCTCTCCGAGGCACGGGGGTGAAACACCGCCACCTTCCCAACTCCGGGCTGTTACTGAGACTTACTATACAGAAGACTCAATAACTAAACTTGGCCCGACCCGGGACTCGAACCCAGGACCTCCGGGTGTGCAACCGTACATGCTAGCCACTACACCACCGAGGCAGTTCAATCACAATAACAAGTAAGCTACTTTGTATCTCGGAAAAATGTACTGTTCCCGTAGGATAAATTTGTCTTTGTTCATCTAGAGGTGAACCCGAGTGAAGCAAGGGTGAGCCGCTAGTTATATTATAAAGTAATAATGGCATCTTATTATTTAATACTAAATATTAATAAACAATTAATTACTAATAGCTGGTAGCTAGTTTATAAATAGAAAAATCATT
Organism: Brenthis ino; assembly: GCA_921882275.1. Lineage (NCBI taxonomy): Eukaryota > Metazoa > Arthropoda > Insecta > Lepidoptera > Nymphalidae > Brenthis > Brenthis ino. Next base: position 21,527,492 of record OV170225.1, on the reverse strand, counting down.
AAATTTTTTTAAAGATATAATATCATTTTGAATATAAATTATCTATTAATTATTTATAAGTCAAAGAATACAGTAATTATGTACCATATTATTATACCATGTTTCATAAATATTTAATAATTGCACAGTTTTAATCACCTTCAAATAAAAATGTTCATTAATCAGGCTTTAGTGTACAATGTTATCAGTAGACATAATTTTTAGGAAGAAAAATTCATTCTCTATGAATACCAAAAGAATTGAACACCACACTGAAAATGTTAGCTTTTATAAGACTGGAAGTAAATAATTTAAATGAATCTAATTATGGATTCTGTTAAAATATAGCTTTCTTGGATATTGCTAATGAGTTATTTAGCCGGGTCATCTACATTTGTATACTGTATTGACAACTTACTCGGACATTCTCGAGCTCAGTCTGAGTGATCTGTAGTTGTTCTAATAACTCTTCAACGGATACTCGGCTAAGTTGGCTGGTACTTGCCTCTGGCTCTGGCTCCTGAAAGACACATAGCAACATTTAAAACAACAAATTACAAGAAAATCTTAAATATACATACATATATTACTTTTATTTTAATTTATTTAATATGGTAATTTATATAAAATAAAAAATGGTAAAAGTCAGTGTAATAATAATAATTGTTTAAAATAATTTTATGATTGATAAAAAATGTTATAAAAAAAATATAGAATAAGAACCTTATCCGATTCATATCTTGCTGCCTCTTTCCCTTTGTTATACATTTGCAAATAAATTGATCGGTGTCTACTTTCTTCATCTTCTAATTGCTTGCTAGCTTCTTCCAACTGCTTCTCTAATGTATGTATTCTTTCCTTGGCCTGTTCATAGTTTGGTAATAATTCACAATATCTTGTATTTACATCAGCAAGTTTCTGTAGCAAAGATTCCACTTTGTCATTATGAGCCTTTTTCATTTCTTGTGTTTCACCAACATGAGCTCTCATGATGTCTTCTATCTTCTTTTCATAGTAAGATATCAAGCTTCTACGTTCTTCATCACTGTCACTAATTTCGGTCATACAAGATGCATCATGGGTCAACATATGAACTGACTCTTTTGAGTGTAAAGAAGAATTTGTGAGATCGTCAAAGTGTCCTGAATCAGTAAATGACCCTTGCATTTCATTTCGACAGCGAGTTGGTGTCTGCCCCTTGAATAAAGGACTATCAGTGATATCGTAGGATCTCTCCTTACATATTTTAATACTCTCATCTTCGATGGAGGGTTCCCCATTGTTTTCTCTCACAGTTACAATTTCACTAGAATTTGATTTCTCATCTGGTGAGAATATTGATGCTTTGTATAGTCTCAACTCAACTACTTCTTTTGTGAGTTGGAATATTTCACTATCTTTCTTTTCCAAGTCTTTTTTGGCTTGGCTTAGTAGATTTTTTAGCCGACGTATCTGCTTTTGGGCGCGCTGTGTTGGCGTTAGATATTCCTCTCCTGCTAAACCAGCATGTGAAGAACAATGCAACACATAGCGCATTGATCGTCCACTAAAAGTGGTGCCATTAAAAGGAGCATATCCAGCATCAATTGATGCTGCAGTCGCTGCACTACCATAACTATGAAGAGATTCATCATCAGGCAAATCTTCAGGTGAACCAGGCGGCGTGTGAGCCGAATCCGTCATGCTTAGATTTCTATCCATGCACGGTTCTTGTATTTTCAAACAGGACTTCTTTGGTTTATTATTCGCGTTTGCGTTAAACGACTGAAAAGATAAAATAAGGCTAATGTAACAAACTTTATGTTTTAATTACTTACTCGAAAATTTTCATATTATACTGTATTCTATACAACTATTTTTGTCGTTTTAAACAATGAAATACCACACTAAGAAATGTATTTTAATCTTTCAAGGGAATGAGTTGTGCATTCACATAGTAGCCGTGGCAACAAATAAAGCTACATATTATTAAAAATGCATTATATTTTTTGCTACTTACTTGACTCCGGGGGCGATGGCTTGGCTCGGGAAGACGTGAGCCATCGCTTCTTTGTTTCTGGTTTGTATTTTCCGTGATTATTGAAATATATTTCCTAGCTGTTAAAGGAGATCGCTGCACCATTTTTTCACCGCGCAGCCGCAGTGAAGATGAGCGGCGGAAATTTCCTGTGACATTTCCTGCGCAGTAGTGCTCGTCTTGAAAATCAGCAAGTCTTCTTCCGTAGTTTCTATTCATTTTATTTACTTAAATCACATTGACGTAGCGTTCTGCAAAAATTGAACAGATGGGTAAAATTGAAATTTAGAGCAAATAAACATCATAATAAAATGTCACAGAGTAAATATAATAATGATTACAGATTATATAATTATTTAATAACTACGTTAGATCTTTATGGTGAAAGAATATTGTAATATCAAGTTTTGTTTTTCATTTAAGTAGATACGTGTATTTAACCCACTTTTCATTGTGTCCTTAGTCACTTTTCAAAATCAATAAAGGTCGTTAACCTGCGTTATATGATCTATCTGGGTTTTACATCAAAATATTAGAATAGTTTACTATTCTAATATTTAAATATATAACATCTAAAATTTCATATTTATAAATTCGAAATGTTTAAAACATCTCATCATGTAAAAAATGTTTTATTCCAAAGTCTTTCTGAATTTTGAATGTTGTCTGAGACAACATGAGACATACATGAGACAACTTCTCTCATATTTCATTATTATAATTAGTATATAAAATGTGAATCTAATCACTGCGCTTTTGACATAAACATAACAAGTCTAATGTTAAAGTAACTCAATCATCTAAAAAAAGTATCAGCGACCACCGTGATACACCTGCGAAACGGTAATTGTAAAACCATATATACTTCCTAGGTGAGGGTATTTCTTTTCTTTACTCTTTTATCCTAAATCAAAAGATCATTTACTTATTACCATTACTAAATTAAAAATAATTTAATGGCTAAAACTCGAAGCTCGCAATAGATTGAAAAAGTTAATAAGTAGAGCAAAAAGTACGTATCAGTAACTCTGCTGTAAGGCATATGAATGAAAAGTATATATGTACTTAAAAAATATATATCTAGGAAACAAATAAAAGTAAAAGTAATGTACATAATAAAATCTAGATGTGTTTACATTCAACGAAAAATTGGGTCGGCTCACGCAAAGCTGAGACAGCTAAAAGATAAATTGCATGCGTGTTTTATAAATTGTAAATAAATTGGAGTAAATTCGGTACAGTTATTCTTGCACTAAGGTTGTAAACCAATACTATGTTAGTTGGCAAGCAAAAATATTAACCACAATATCTGAGCCGATAAGCTTAGTAACAATATACTTGCGCGCGCATACGCTAATTATGTAGCAAAGTGAAAATGATTTAGATGCGTGTCCCAGATGTTACTTTCTTTCTGACAAATTTTACTTTAATCACAAAATAATGATAATGTCATCATAAGAACCATGTACAAGCTTGTAAATGTTAAATTTTTTGTAGTTATATGCCAGACTTAGTGGTTTTTTTTTGTTTGATAACAGTAATAAAATCAATAAACTATACTTAAATTTATGCTTTGAGTATTTCCGACAATTATACTACAGTAATTTTACTTAACCTTAACCTTGTGCTAAATTCTAAGCGAGTCATGACAAGAAAGAATACACTAACTAAAAAGCAGCTACTAGTCTGTTTCGTAAAAATATTATAACAAATATTATACCGTACAAACACCGACAAAATAAAAACATAAATTTCGTAGTTGTACTTGGCAGCAAATTTCAACACTTTACGATGTTGCAAAGCCGCTAAGAAATGTTTCTCAGAGAATATTGCAAGAATGAACAATCGACTTCACAATACTTATTTTGTGCAATTAGATATTGTTTTCATTATATCATAGACATACACTCGTACGGCGTAACCAGTGTGTATTTTATTAACAAATATAGAAACTAACGATATGTGGGTAGGTATATATTGAGATATATTTTTATGTATAAATCGTAACATAAATAAAACTTGGGAATTATCAAACAAAACATTTATATTAAAAATAATAAAATAAAAATAGGCAACATATTATTATTTGTATTACTCAGGTATTATAAGGAGTGAGATTGGAAAAGTATAGGGTACACAAAGTGTAAGCACAGATTACTCGTAATTGATAATGCAGTTCCAGACAAATCTTCTACATCAATTGCTGTAAGTCTTTAGTAGTTTATTCTTTTTAAAATAGATCGGAGTGAAAATACGAGAGCTTTCTGTAGCAACCCATTGATTGTAATGGCCGGTTTACACGTGTCAAGTCGTTTAGTAGTTAACTAAATTTTAACTTCATTTTAAGTGATTACTTGCGTGTAAGCAGACAATTTAATAGCAAGTTGCAAGTTAAAATTAAGTTAACTACTTATCTACTAAATTAGAATGTTTCCTATTTTTTCGGTTTAGTTGGTGGGCGGGGCTTGTCACTTGACACGTTTGGACACTTGTTTAGTTACAAACGCATAAGTAGTTTAGTAAAACGCATAAGTAATGATGAGCTAAATTTAATTTTTTTGCGTTATTTTTTGTTAAGAAGCATATTTTAAAAAAATCTTATGGAACGTAAAAAGCATGAATTATCTCGCTTAAAACAAATTTAAGCATAGAATTTACGATTTCAAAAAATATATATATTTGTATGACTGAGCTAATATAATTATATAATTTTATAAATATAGTTGTTTCAAATTATAAATATTAATAATTATTTTTATTGTTCATATTATTCTAATTTTAACATTAATTTATATTATGATTATTTAATTATAGTAGTTAATATGTGTAATTCTTTAATTTAATTTCATCTATTATAAATATTTATTAGAAATTGTATTTAACATTTTATATATATTATTGTTTTAAAGCCGGAAATGTAATTAATGCTGTGTATGCCTATAATTAATGCTTGTACTAGAATAAGTAATCTTATAATATAATAATTTAGAATGTAGGTACAATGTATTGTTGGCATATCTTGCAAATAAATAAATAAATAAATCTTGAATGAAATAAAGAGATTCAATTCAATTCTTTTATTGAGCACAGATTACTTCGCCAATGTCACGTAGAATAGAGAAGACAACTAAAGAGCTTATCTACTTAACTACTAAACACGTTTGGACAGATAAGTCACTTAAAATTAAGTTAAAATTTAGTTACTACTAAACGACTTAACACGTGTAAACCGGTCATAAGAGCCGTAACGGCTTGACGGAGATGTAAAGTGCCTCTAGTTTAATCGACGATTTATTGCAATTTTTTTTATTAAAAAGTACTTCGATATTAATGTTATAACGATATATTTAGACTATATAACGTAATTTTTGATAAAAAATATTTTTTCTATTTCTAAATGTTTTTTTGGGATCATTTTGGATAGGTTTAAAATTGACTAAAGTATGTATATTACTAAATGTTTCTTATTATTTTTTAAAGATACAGTAATGATTATTAATTATTATATAATTAAAGTAAATACTTAATAAAAATATAATAATATATACCGATACTATTTCGCGGTGGGTAAAGATGGCGATGATTTTCAAATCGTAACGTCGCGTCGGCATTTATTATCCCATTCTTTGTTATGTATTAGCGATTTGCTGTAAAAGTACAAGTGTATTTGAAATAAGAGGCAAATATATTTCTAAGAAAGTAAATTATATTTTTATAAATGCTGTAATATTTAAAACCATCACAATTTAAGATGCAAAAATGTGGTGTGGAAAATTATGCGGTAAGTACATAAAATATATGGGTGGTAAAATCAGACATAATATATTAAAATTATCAATAAATTATAAAAATACAGTGCAGGTATCATTTTGGATAAAACGCATAGCGTCGATCTAAAGTGGCTGTTTTAGTACGCGCTACCGTAAAGTACTATTACCTACCTTTATGTTTCTATACATACTCGTACTTAGATAGTCATTTATAGTAGTTTTGTAGGCACTAAAAATATACCTACACATGAGCAAAATCACAAACAGTAACTAGTTATCAATAATATTAAAATTTATTCAGCACTAGCGACTCACCCTTGCTCCGCTCGGGTTCGTCTCTACTTACGTTTTAACGTTTAGTAAGTATAGATTTCTCAGAAATGGGATATTTTCCCGCAGTAAAAAGTTTCCTATATGTTGACCTGGATAACCAGCTATCATTATACCAAATTTCATCAAAATCTCTCCAGTGGTTTTTCCGTGATGCGGTAACAGACAGACAGACAGACATAAATTCTAAAAACTATAGATTCGGCCTCTGTATCGATAATAATGTCTATTTCAATAAGATTTCCCAAAAAGTATTGAAGGTAAAGATTCGGCTTAGTTACAATTTTATTATACGAGTATGTATATGTTTTGTTATCCTATACCTAAATTTAAAAAAAATTGAAAAGTAAGCCATATAAGTATAGGCATACACAGCAACTTTTTGTTCGCTACTGAATAAAATAACCGTAGATTCAAGAATATTCTAGACACATTACGTGATCAATATCAGTAACCAATATATAATATGTTTAAAAAAATATTATAATGATGAATTAATAGCATTATGCCTGTATAATAAATATACTTTCGAAACGATTTCACCTGTATTCGCTTACAGCGTAATCCTTTGTATTATTAACACTTCACAACAAACCATGCGAATCGTGAATTAGTTACAGGTTCGTAGCGAAAGACCTCAATTTTCTATCTGTAGCTATGAATAAGCAATTTGTCGTTTTAATCAGAAATTGTAATTGAACATTTTTCATCAAGTAACTCGATTCGCCTAATTTTGTTTTCGCTTCGTATAATCGATTAGAATATTTTTTTATGAGATTATAATCTAAAATAATTAACCTTTTATTCTATATTAAGGCTCATCAGTTTAAGCGTAATATTAGTTTGAACGTAAAAAGAGTATGTATTTATTTTAATTTTCACTACATTTTCTTCATCGAGGTCATAAAAAATAACTTCAAATAGGAACGAAATATGATTTGGAGACCTTGAAGTTGCTAAAGCCTCTATATGGCTGCTGGCCAAAATGCGAAAATAAAGTGTAACAATGTTACTAGTTCATATATACGGGCTATTGTGTAATCGTTTTCTAATATTATTAACATCGATTTTCTATCAATGAATTCTACCACCAGTAACTAGTTTTATTTATACATCGAGTGTCAAAAATATGTATTTAATGTCTTGGATAAATAAAATAATACGACTAACCTGAATATTAAGGTTTCGCAATGTATGTATGTATAATAAAGTAATATTTCTGATAATATTGTTACTGACGCATTTTGCAATTAATTTTGCAACCATGTAACGTGCTTAATTATGTTTACCTAATATTAAAATAGGTATGTTACAAAATTTGTACATTATCTTCTACCCAGATCGTTATATTCAAGGACAGTTGCAAAGATGTAAAATACCTACTAATTCGAATTTAACCAACCATAAATTAGTTTACTTCGTTACTTAAGATTATAAGTTTAAGTCATATTATTTATAAAACAAATTTAAATCATAATAACGGTCTCACTGAAGACAATCAATAAAAAGGCACAGGTTATATAAAATAAAATAGGATAACTAATACAAAAAGTTTTATACTTACGAATGTTGTTGACTTGCGCGAAAATTTCCAAAATTCCATTTAGATTCGCGAAAACCTTAGTGGAAACATAAAAAGCACACATTATCACAAAATATAGTATAAAATCGTATTTCGATCAGTCGTTCGCAGTTCGCACAGAAATGTTCGATGGAGAAACTTAGAATTCAACTTAGGCTTCGCAAATTACATAGAGTAAACCATCCACGTTAACTTTTACGCTAAGAATGTTGCGGCAAGTTGTCGGAGCGCGGTGCTTGGTCAATGTTTATTCACGCCAGTAGGTACCGTCGCTAACGCCCCTACTCGGCTACGGCGGCGCTACTGCACAGCTAGAAAACTTCGAAAAAACTGATCTCCATGGGCAACTATATCGATAAACTCAATATTACGTATATCACGTCACTATTATGTAACGAAACAATTATTACCTCCAAAAAGTTGCGATAGCACGATTCGTATTTGACTCTTGCTGCTGAAAAAGCGCAGTGAGCGGCCGAAGAGAATGTACACGCCGCCATCTAGTGTCGGAGGAGTACATTTGAGTTTTTATGAATGTTTTTGTTAAATAATTGTGAATTGAATCACTCAACTGGATCGCTTTGCAAATCGAAATCTATTAAAATTCTTTTTTATCACTGATAGGTAGTAGATACAACTTCAAAATAGAATGTTACGTTGGCTGGTTATTTTTTCGTCGAATGTAGGTAATACAGGGCAATGATACAAGCATGATTATCTTATAGCACGCTGGCATTGTTTGGCAACAATCAACCAATAGAAATTGACTAGTCAGTTGCAATGCGGATGGAAATGGCGGCAGTCATTTTTTCCAACGCCTGCAATTATTACGACATAGTCTGATAACGATGAAAACATGCTTAACAAGCGTTTGCAGCTCTGTTTTCCACTTCATTTTTGATCTTTATCAAAAAATTAGTTTTCCTTTGTTTTATCTACTATTATAGAGAATTATATATCCGTGAAGACCATATGTGATAAAACATTTTCAAGCACTGCAAGACAAGGAAGCAAACACATTAAAAGTAAATAAAGCAATTTAACCACAAACACTAAGATTTTTTCAATTTTATTGGCTATCCAATTAAAATTCTTCATACTAGCAAAGTATTACCTCTTTGAGTGAGTACATCAAATGCATTACTATTACGTATATTAATATCTAATTAACACACTTCCTTTGTAATAGTTACGTACTCGCATATGTGAGCATAGATTTTAATGGGAGCACACTGCTTGAGCAAGCTTCCAGCACTTGTGTTGTAACTAAAGGGCAAATCATTTAATGTCGTAAAATATTAATATTTACTTTTAAATCATGTTATATTGTATGAGTTTTATTGGATTACCGATTACTTTTTCATCTTCACGCACTTTCTCTTGCGCCATAGAGATCTATTTTCTCTATATATTTTTCTGTTATTGAGACAATGGTATTTAAACGGCTGTTGTTAAGACCTAAAAGATCTGGATATCTCTACTACTAAAAATATTTACTTTAACCAGGAATTGAGCCTGTAACCTCAATCGTCGTATGAGAGTCAGTTAAATCATATCACCACGCTCCATATTTTCTTTTTAATATTTTAAAATAATATTACAGGTGATATTACATATTATGTACATAATACTTTGTATTATGAAATGTGTTAAGTGTAATAATTTTGTAACGAAATTGGTAGAGTGCAAAGGTATGATTTGAGTAACATTGTTTTATCACTCACGTGTATTCGTAGACTATACGTAGAGTTATTTCATGTGAAGTTTATATATCAACTACCGACTTACACTCGCTTTTTTCGGGTGCGTCCCTGAGCTCGTTTTAATTTTCTACCCCTAACCCTAATTCTTTTTTTTAAATAAAAATATCCTAAGTTACCCCTTGTACGAGTAACATCAGCTATCTATCTACCAGTGAAAGTCCCGTCAAAACCAGTCCAGCTATTTCGGAAATTAGGCGAAACAAACCAACAGATAAAAATGTTAAAAATAGTATTTTTCTTATAAATACAGTATAACATTTCTTATGCATTTAGTAAAAAGCTGTTATTTTGACATTACAAACAGATACTTCATTTTTATTTATTTGTATATATAAATTGGATTAATATTATAGAGGACTCGTAAAATAGCAGTTACCCCTTATGTACCTTTTAATCAGAGAATTAAGAAAGATTTTATTTTTTAATATCGCGTCGGAATTTTACCAAACAGGTTTAAAAGCAACCTTACAGCTTTTCTGGTTGCGAGGTCGTTTTTTGTGCTCTGATTTAAATTGACGATACTACATGCAGGTATGTACAGGTTGGAATCCAGTTTTAGCTTTTTAACTATATTATTTAATATTTTAAACTATAAAATGTATGTTACATTTTTATTTTATCTCATACTTTGAGATAGACTATTCATATAGAAATAAATATTTCATTTCATTTTTTAAGAGTAATATTTTATTCTATTGTTTCACTACACTTTTGTTATAACTAATCTCAAGATAGATTAAAGAATGCTTTTGACAGGCGGCAATAAGAAATGAATAATTTAGAGTTTGAGTGTTAATTATGTCACAGATTATCAGAGAATTAGGAATCAATAGAGATATAATAACATGGCATCGTAATAAATAATTTGCCATTTTACCATTTAACAGTGCAATCACGGAGTATAAAATGTTCAACAAAATTGTCATAAGCTATCGAGTATCGTCTGCCACGACTACCACGTCGAAACGTGATGCACGATTTTGTTCAGATTGACTGTCTTGATTGGTATCGTAATTTGCAATTTAACGTTATTTGTAAGATTGAAATACGAATATAAATGTATTAAGTTCTAATTTGTCTTAGACACGCATAGTTGTTTATGAAAATAACACTGTAAATGTTCATTGAGATAAAAAATATAAGATTCATTTATAAGCAAAAAAATAATAATTATGAAATAAAACAAAATATACGACATTTTTTATGGAAAATAATATGACATATGGTAAAATAGAGTTCGCGGTACTCAGTACCTATTCTAGCTATTAAGGGTTAGAGAAAAAAGTTATTACAGAAAGTGTCAAAGATGAACTGAAGCGTAATGTTTATTCATTTATCGTTAGTGTATTGTATTGACGTAGATGTAACGTAAAACCTGCCTTTATACGCTTCAATGCTATCGCTCTCTCCAGATTTCTCGAACGGTATGAAAATTTTATTTGCATGCAAGTGCACTCGAAACCAATTATAATTAAGTACATCAGATAAGGTCTCAGAATAAAACATGAGACACTGCATCGAACGTTATTTAATGGACATCTAATATTTTAATTTACTTTTTTCATCATTTTCCTTCATATTTATTTATTTTCATTCCTATCCACAGGTGACACGTAATTTATTAACTGCCTCGGTGAACTAGTGACTAGCATGTAGGTCGTAGATCTGGAGGTTCTAGGTTCGAGTCCCGGGTCGCGTTATGTTTAATTACTGAGCTTATCTGTTAACATATTCTCAGTTGTAGTACGGAATTGTAAAGTTGGCGGTGTTTCACCCCGGTGCCTAGGAGAGCACGTAATGCCGTCCGTTCTGCGCCTTAACTCTCACCATTCCTGTCGAAGTATCGTACTATCGAAGTTAGAAAGTAAAAAGAAATAGAGAATCCACTATAGAGAATACACTTGTGCACTATACTATCTCCTGCGCTTCTGGTTAGTCTCAGTGAAATTGGCCGCCGTGGCCAAGAGGACTCTAAACTAGTACAGGTACCCTTATTTCGGGCTATTTTGTTTCCGCCCGCGTTCAAATGACCAAAAAGCCAATTCTTAGGTTTTACATATAAGTATACTCTTACATTGCAGTTTTTGTATTTTTTCTCAGAAATGACATATTTTTCCGCGATAAAAAGTATCCTATATGTTGACCCGGATAACCAGCTATCACCATATGCTGATGATGCCGTGCTTAGGGAAATTATAATTTACCTCAAAATGTCCCGTGATATTGTAAAAAAACGATCGACAATACTCCACAGTAATTATAATTTCGCGGGTTTGACAATTTCCCTGCGACATACTCGCATATACTAGCAAATTTAATTTCAAATAGATGCAATAATCGTTTAAGTACCTACATTGTTATCAATATATCAACTTCATAGTTAAATCATTAGTTAAAAAATACAGCTAAAACGTGCTAATACCGACTATAAATTTGTTTATTAGGGAAGTAATTAAATTTTATAAGCTCTCTAATAAACAATGTATTAAATTCTAAACTCTTAGGAATTAAGTATGTCTGTGGTCTTTAGGTCTATGAATAAGATTATCTTCCGAGATGCAAGACTATTGCACTCATTAGTATCTAGATCAGTGAGTATGTAAAACAAGTTTGAAATTGCCTTAATTATCTATAAACATAAATTATATACCAGATCCTGATTTAAGCGTTTTACGTCAAAATTATTAGTTAATTTAATAATAATTACATGTAATATATTATTAATTTTAATACGACATCTTTAGATTTATATCAATTAAATATAATTTGACTAGCATTGCCCGCGGCTCCGCCCGCGTTCAGATGACCAAAAACCAAATTCTTAGGTTTTACATATTAGTATTATCTTACAATGCACTTTTTGTATTTTTTCTCAGAAATGAGATTGTTTCCCGCGGTAAAAAGTCCTATATGTTGACCCGGATTACCAGCATCATCATACCAAATTTCATCAAAATCTGTCCAGAGGTTTTCTCGTGATGCGGTAACAGACAGACAGACAGACTTTGGTTCGTCCCCAGGTACGTATTAACGATTAGTATAGATTTCTCAGAAATGAGATATTTCTATCCTGTATATTGATCCGGATAATCATCAGACAAAAATTCTAAAAACTATAGATTCGGACTCTGTATCGATAATAACGTCTATTTCAATTAGATTTTCCAAAAAATATTTATTGTAGATTCGACTTAGTTACAATTTTATTATATGTATAGATAAAAAGAGACATACTTCACAAATTGATTTTCAACGTACCAATATCTTATTGTCAATGACCAGGTATCATTACAACTAACCATTTTTACCTTTTCTAACTTTTTTAAGAAATGTACACCACAAAAAATCCTTTATAATGTTTGGCCATAACTTTATGTAGAGTTCCTTAAAGAATATTTAAGGAATTCTAAACTTCAGCTATTAACATATAAACGTTATGGTGGCTCTGAATATTATAACCAGTTAAATTATGAATAATAGAGATTACAATGATTCAATAAATAAAGATTACATTAAAAACAAATTTATATTAAAAACAGATCTAAAAGAATTCTAAAAAAGTGAATGAATATAACTTAAGAATATTTAATCTACTTAGTAAACCTACTTAAAACAATAAAAACTTAATAACCTAATTAAATGTTTTTATTACATCTTTATGGGCATCCTACAAATAATATGGCCAAACGTTCGAACATTTAAAAAAATTTGATTGTTCTTTTTACAAACACATATTTTTATTTACGAGCCTCTTTTGAAATTGAAATTAAAAAATGATTTTTTATATAGCGCTTGATTTGAACTTAGCTGCTATAGAGTGAAATGACCTACATTGAACGAAATTTTACATACACGGGCTACTGAAAATATGCCCAAATTCTATTGGGATTCCAAATAAAAAAAAACAAGGTGCACTAAGAAAACATAGAAATGATGCATTTATTAATTTTAAAGAATTAAATAGACACTCTATACTATATATAGTGAATTTACTATATAGTGAATGTACTATAGGACCGAATAACTCCCTATATGTCTCCGGACACAACGTCGACAAGTTTCCTTTAAAAGAAACTTACGAACGGGTAGACGCATTGTTTCATAAGTGAAGTAAAGCCTCATTCTTTGAGTACTGTATTTTAATTATTTCTTACGTAATTCAGGCACATTGTCAGTAAAGAAAAATATTTAAAGAAGTATCATCAACTTGTTGACAATGAAATTTAAAAAAAAAATTTATAATTACGAATATTTAATTAATGAATTATTTAAACAATTTAATTAATTTTAGTGAGTTATATCGCTAAAGAAATAAAATCGATATCAGAAATGACGCGGATGATATCAGAAATGGCGAGGTTGGAGCTAAACTATTCGATCGTAGTCCATTTCTGTGGTATCTAATAAGAAATGACTCAGCAAATAAAAAAAGGAGATTAGAAATGCTTATAAACTTGACTAAGCACAAATGCTAACTTATATGGATTGTAATATTTCGAAAAATACTTTGTTAAATCGAATTTCTAAGCTTAAAGGGCAGTATGATGCGTTCTCGCACAATTGATGATGATTTATTTATGAACGATCACTAGTTAACTCTCTTCCAACGCGAAAACAATTTCATAATTGTAATGATATTGACTTAATATGAGTGAGTTTGTCGTTTCCTGCATAGTATTCGTAGAGACGATGTATCCGATACTTTTATTGGTGGCCTTCCAGAACTGGTTTTAAGCATAAAGGAGCTTAGTAGGGCAATATCCACAGTTATCATTCCTTTTCTTACACATTTTTATGCAGATATTGACAATTTTATTATATCTAGATTTGAATCTGGGGTGTAGGTGAATTGAGAACTTGTCTTCCTCCTTCCGATTTCCATTAACTCCAGACCAGGAGCATACATCTTGCGAACTGGTCTTATGGGGAGATGTACTACGTGTAATGTAATGATCTCTGTTGTTAGTAACTCAACCATGCATGCTATCAAATATCAATGGTATTATTATTTTGACGAAACGTTTGGCTCAGTGTGTAGTGACCCTACTTGCTGTGCCAGCGGTCGCGGGTTCGAGTCCCGCTGGGGGCATTCATTGTGTGATGAGCACGAATGTTTGTACTCCAGTCATGAGTGTTTATTATATTTATAATATGTATGTATTTAAAGTTTATATATGTGTAGTGTATCAACTATCTGGTATCCATAACACAAGCCTCGTAGCTTACCATGGAACTACAGAACTGTAGATGGTGCTGTGTGTTCGTGATAATACCGACGACTAGTTATTGTTCCTTACACCCTGTTTTAAACGTTCCAGTAGAAAAATGGAATGTTTTATGTATGTACCAAAGAAAGTTTTTGTTATGACTTGAAATTAAAACTAAAGAAGATTTATCTAACATCTAAGTTAGATACAAATAAATACCTTAAAATATTTAAAATGTGAAATTGATATCGGATTGCAGCGAGACCTCAAATTAAACGTTTTTTTTTATTCAAAAGGTAAAATAGAGATACCAGCATAAAAGTTTACATAGGAAACACTCACTCAAAGAAAGCGATAACAATTTTTTTAAACGATAAAACCAGTCTTCTATCCCATCAGTTTTATTTAAAGGTCTTTAATTTAACGTTATATCGGATCTTCTGTGTTTGAGAATCATATTTTATAAATTTTGTTTTCAACATTATTGACATTTGCAAAAATGGTAAAGGAAAATATCGTGCGGAAATCTGCATATCTGAGAGACTAATTATCGAAAGACATGTGAACTCCCTTAACTCATATTCAGTTATCATCGTGGAGGTTAAAAATGACAAACTGTTAATATTAGGATAGCAATGTATGCATGTATGTATTCAGCCCTTTGCTAACGTCCCACTGCTGGGCATGGGCCTCCCTTCAATACGAGGGGGACCAGGCCATAGTCCACCGCGCTGGCTAAGTGCGGGTTGGCAGACTTCACTAGTCTTTCGAAAACTTGCTAGGTTTTCTCAGACATGCAGGTTTCCTCACAATGTTTTCCTTCACCGTTAGACAAGTGGTAATCATGTTCAAAATGATTTCCACATGAAAATATCAGAGGTACGAGACCCGGGATTTGAACCCGCTTCATTCGATTTCCCAAGCGAACGCGTTACTACTGGGTTACTGCCTGGATAGGAATGTAATCGAGACTAACACTGAAAAGAAGATATAGAGATAACTTTTTTGGCTTAAAATCAAAATGGCAACCGGTACCACGAGAATTAAATATAGAAATGAATTTCAATTAATTATAATTTAAGAGATATGTATATCGTAGCTTTTAAGCCACAGTTGGTTGAATTTCTCCCACAGACGATACTTATATATTTTATACAGTTAGAAATGAATCATGGATAATGTGGCAACTGACTCAGCCGGTATCTGCCAGTAACCTTATTGTTTTGTTTCTTTTTTATGTTTATGTTTGTTTTAATTTAAAGATCTATTTACTTTTAAATTAACTTGTATATATAGGTTAATATTTTTAATTCATAACTGGCTTTTACCTGCGGCTATGCCTCGTATATACATATAAGCTTATGTTATGCGTATATTATATAATAAATAATAAACATAGCCAATTATTGTTGCTGGAGTACTAGTTAGATTAGTTTTTGGTAGCGTGTTGTTTATGACATGATGATATAAAGTAAATTCTATATATTCGTTCAGATAGACAAAAATAAGAAAAACAAAGGAGTATTAAAGTATAATAAAAATAATTTTTAATCACACAAAAAAATATCTGTTGTCTAATCCATTTTAATAAACTGTTAAACACAATTTTACATAAAATATTTATTTTAAATGATGAAATTACATATTTAATCTTTCTGTTTATTCTTATTTTAACGAGAGCACCTTCGTTTAAAGAGTAAATTTACATAATATGTAAAAATTGAATATTTTGTCTAATACTATACTAAGATAGATAACATTTATTTTATTTTATTATAATTATAATATAGTATATAGTGATTTATAACGCATACTAAAAGACTTTATGCTATTATAAAATGTGTTTTTATGTGTAAAAACAAGGCTTGAGCAAAACGAGGGTCGTTATTGTTACGTTCTAGCGCTAACTTACCTATAACTTCCTAGTAATATTTATCTATATCTATTCTGTAACTTCTTAGTGATTTCCTTTATAATTATAACAATTGTAAGGTTGAATTTTTATATATTGAGTGTTTTTTTAATAGAAAATAATATATTTGATTAATTTGTAATGATTTATGTATATCTATATATAATCATAATTTTTCAGTATTAGAAACAATTCGTGTCTAGTCACTACATGGTGGTACCGACTACCGACATCTTTGTGCAAAAGCGCGGGAAAACAAATGAATATCCGCGCCCTTTTTTTATATTTTTTTTTAAACACATTCCTATCGGCCAAGGTCACATAAGTAAATGTAATGTAAACTAAACATATACATAAATCATTACAAATTAATCACATATATTATTTTCTATTAAAACGCTTAATATATAAAAATGCAATGCAATTTTTTTTTCGTAATACAGGTAGGATGCTAGCCCGCATGTACCCGTATGCTATAAATTCGACCGAACGCATAGTTCATATTTCTTATGGATAGACCATCTATGTAAAATAATCAGAAATGCATATTAAAAATGCGCTCTACCATATTTATTGTTATGTTTATAATTAACTAATAATTTAATAGAAATAAATTCAATGATGTTTCATATTTCTATATTATACACAAAAGGATATACAGGCTTTAGTTAGTTAAAAATAAAGTAAAATTACAAGTGATTTTAAAGCCTCGTCAAGTCATTTAAACTTACTCTTGGATTGACGGCCCTCATAAAAGTTAAAAACACCGCAAGAAAAATGTCCTAAATTTCCGGATAATATGTTTTATAGGAATACTACCATTGCCCGCGGCTCTACCCGCGTTCATATGACCAAATATCAAATTCTTAGGTTTTACATACTAGTATACTCTTACATTGCAGTTTTTGTATTTTTTCTCAGAAATGATATATTTTCCTGCGGTAAAAAGTATCCTATATATTGACCCGGATAACCAGCTATCACCATACCAAATTTCATCAAAATCCCTCTAGTGGTTTTTCTGTGATGCGGTAACAGACAGACAGGCAAACAAAAATTCTTAAAACTATAGATTCGGACTCTATCCATAATTTTCATTTTCATTCATTATAAAAAAAAAGATTTTCTAAAAAATATCTAATGTACAGATTCGGCTTAGTTACAAGTTTATTATGTATAGAATTAGATGTTTGTACTAGCTATGTTCTATTAAACGATGAATAGTTTTCTAAGCTCATCTTTTTTTACTAAATTTTACTGTATACGTTCTTCCGTGAGAGCGGTTTAAAAAGAGTAAGAAGTTCTAAAACTGTCTGTGAACCACATGAAACTAGTTTTTACAATGATAACAACAATTTAAATTCACAAAACTAGTTTCGATAACTAGATACTAAACTTTTTTCGATTTGTTTAAGTAATAAAATCCTGAAATAAACAGATAAATCAAAGAACTCTCAAAGCACGTCGACACTAGTGCATGACATACGTTTTATTAAAATATCTTTGTTTCATGATATTAACGTATGTATTACGAAATTAGCGTTTTCTGTATTACTAAAAAAAATGTTAAAAGTAGTATACCACTAATTTCCTAATATAGATCAATCAGGCTATAATTTAGAGTTGCAAGTTAAATCAGGCAACGTTGTAAAAAGGAGAGCGGATGCTACTACAAGTATTTGTAGGCATTGATAAAAAAACGTGTGTGTGTACTTATGTCCGCACGTAAGAAGTTATATTTCTTTGATGTAACAGAACAAAAATAGGTAAAGATTTCATCCCGTATGTCACAACTCTCTGTTTGTAAAAAGAATGCAGCTAACTCCATCATGTCGCTTTTAGCTAACTTCATCGTGTCGCTTTTTAGCTGTTGGTGTGCGCGCGCATCGTAATATTTTTTCCAAACGTGCCAAAAGAAGTATAACTTCAAAAATAAGCAATACTTATACTAATTATATAAATGCTAAGCATCATTTTATAATTATCATTAATGTTAAAGAAGATGGCACGCTGTGGAAATGATGTGATCAAAAAAATAAAAAAAAAGATAAAAAAATAATGTGGGATATTGCGGAAACTAACATGAGTTGATGGTACATTGAAAGCAAGTTGAACGTGATAATTACATATAATTTTATATTAGGTACCTACTTTCATAAATGAGCGAAGGTCGACGATTAAACAATTTGGTAACTAAATTTCAAGGTAATGCTTCTTTATTTTTACGTTACACAAGAAGGTTAAATTATACAAAATTTACTACATTTCATATTAGTTACGAGTACTATGCTAATTGTAAAAAAATTGTATAATATTATGCATATTATGATTATTTGTAGTATTAGTATTTTTGGAGATTCTACTCTTCGTGGCATGTAGGTTCGATTACCGTATAAGGTGTTATATTAAAAATGTTAGGTTATTCATATATAAATAATATTAGACATATAAAAATAATATACATATAACTAATTAGTAATTATAATAAAATAATTAATCTGTATATAAAAAAATAAATTGCCGTTCGTTTGTCTCGTTAAAACTCAAAAATGGCTGGACCGATTTCAATAATTCTTTTTTGTTTTGTTGTGGGTGTGTCAGGGGTGGTTTAAGTTTATAAAAAAATAGGGAAAATCCCAAAGAAACTGCTGTGAAATCGATAAGTTTAGAACTGTATTTTATACCTATGTATATATAATATATGTATAGTCTATCTATTCCATACTAACCGTTAACGTACAACGTACCTGTGGATGATTTCGAGCGATACGAAGGTGAGTCGGTAGTATTACATATAATTCTTTATTTTAACATTAATTCATAATTAAATGACCAAATGATAAAAAGAGGTTTGCATAAAATGAAGAAAAAGAAAGGAATTAGTTTCCTAATTTAATAAATAATTGGAGACCATTTTGACAGTTAACAAGATTTGGAACATTACGTTTTAATTCAAATACGATGAACAGGCAAAAGGAAGTCGCTCCACGGCGCGCAGCTGCTCAGTCGACTGCACCGTCACAGGCACGGGCCAGGTGTAGTGTACAATCGAACTCAGTAACGATATAAAATGATTATAAATTTTAGTAAATTGACATTTACAGAAATGTGTTAGGTTCACCTCATTAAAAGATAAAAATTTAATTTTATAAATATGTTCAGGAAATGAAAATTTAATAAATTACTGAAAAATATGACCTAAAGATTTACAATCTTGTTTATTAAAATAACTGAAGGACTTTTAGATTGTTATATTTATTGGTAAATTATAATATAACTCCAAAACTTTTCAATATCAATATAGTCAGATTTTAAGATATATGGGCAAGCGAAGACGAGAAGAAAATAAACGGTTGTTTTTTTTTAATAAACGATTACGGTACTACTCGTAGAAGTTACAATTAGACACTTTAAATTTATGCTTTTGCGTTTGCATTTAAATAAAAACCACCCATCATACTACTGTTCTACTATTAAAAAATAAAACTATTCATACATTGCTCTGTAGTATTTTTCATATTATTAGGTATTATTATTTTATAGGACGTTATACTTCTTCCCCGCAATGACCACATAATACTTGTCCTAGTGTAATTAATAATTATAATTATTTATAGTTTTTTACCCGATTGCGATGAAGCCCAAAGGAGGGTTATGTGTTTGACCTGTATGTATGTAGGCATGTCCGACCCATTATTCAATTATAGTTACTAAAGAGCTTAACCGATTTTGATGATTCATACGTCGTCAAATTTGTATCATACGATATATTATGTACTGTAAATGTTTCTTCTATACATTTTGTTTCTAAGCTGCATGGCTCAGCTTTTGTTTATGTATGTACATGTATATTAAGACCTACAATATTATTATTCATAGGTTAATGCTCAATCTATTATCTATATTCTAGGTTATATAGTCGTAGGCGTACTTGAAATACAATATCAGTTATAGTGATATCTTATCACATCACACTTATCTATGGAGATCGATTGCCATTGTCCAACATCGTAGTTGTAATGTTTTTAGTACAGTAATACCCCGGACTTACGCGATAGGCGGGAGCGAGCGATAGCCGTGTAAGTCGAATTCGCGTAAGTCGGGTTCAACTTTGCATATAAATACATATTAAGTATGTTTAATCGGGACCAGAGTCTAAAGAAAACATTAATTTAGAAGAAACATGTTTGATAAAATGTTAGACAATAGAAGAATTTTCATTGTTATGAATAAAACGACGTAAACCGAAGATATTTTGATGTCGTTAAGTTTGTCATTAAGTCGGAGTTAAATTTTGACGTCCGTTGACTTTTTTGTTGATTTTGATACTTGATTCCAGTCATAGGTCAAATTTCTTTATCAATTCACAAATTTTTATTTTTGCTTTAAAGTCTTTAATAAAATTAATGCTCCAAAGAAAGTGGTTTTCTTTTCTTGTTAGGTTCAAATCACAAATGACTCATTTTTTGTTCTTTTGGATGACATAATTAGATGTTATCAATAAAACGCACAGCGTACGTAAAACAATTCCACGCGGAACACGTTCGAATCTGTCGTAAACGGAACACTAACATGGCAAAGTGGGAGAGCTGATGCACGCGGCAATCAAAAAGAGAAACCGCGTATCTCCGAATTTGCGTAAAACGGGGTAGCGTAAGTCGGGGTATTACTGTATATTTATAGACTTTTTTCAAAAGAAGACTCAATAATTCCTTGTTTCTTATTAACCGTTGTAATTAAAATTAAATATGATATATTTAATGCGGTATATATTATATATACCATCTATTTCATTTTTAAAACTGGTTAGATTCTCTTAGACATACAGATTTGCTTATGATGTTTTTCTTCGCCGTATAAGCAAGTACTATTGCAAGAGCAAGAGATTGACACATGAATATCCCAAAGATGCGAGACAGGGTTTTAAGTCCGCTTTACTCTGTTTCCAACGCGAGAGGATCGCAATGATCATGCATTAATATATAAAGTAAAAATTCGCAATATAAAAGATCAAAAGACTGAACGTCTAACTGCAATTTTGATGAATTTTCACTTTAGTTACGGTCAACGAAATCGATTAGTTGATTCTATTCGACTTAGAATTATTATTATTTCAATGTTTTCTGCAAGTAATTTTGGCTACAATAAACAAGAATAGAAAAATATCTGTTGATAATCTCTACTCATGCGTTACGTGATATGAATGTCAAAGTAGTTATTTATCAAGTTTTTACCGAGTTGTTGAGAAAACAATGATGCATCACCATTTATGTAGCAACATACTATGGTAGTATGCTCATGTAGGGCTAATCTTCGCATCCCAGGGCGCGGAATGAATCTATTTTTACTCTATAGCCTAGTCGGTGCACGGGCTCGAGTCAACGACCACGCGATGCAACGCCACAGTTAATTTTTTAAAAGTCATTGCCCTTGTAACGTACATCACGACTGACGAACATTTATGTCTAGTTAATGTGTCAGTAATGAATGAATCGTGCTAAATGTTTCGTCTAATGTTAATAAAACCCGGAAAACTTTACTCATTCGCTAACCGTCGCTAATCCTAATATGAAAAGACCTACTTTACAAAGAGAAAGTGAACCCAGAGGAATACATATAGTCATAAGTATTCTATTATGATACACTTGCGTTCGTTGATGTCTAACGTAGGATGACGTATTTGTATTTACTTACAAATAAGAAAATAAATAAAAGCATGTATTGCGTAGATTTAATGATGTGGTAAACTATTTTCTGTTATGTAAAAAAATGCATTTTAATAACTACATGCTTCGATAAATTATTATTTCATTTTACAGTATTAGTCCATAGATTGCGTTATTTTATTATTTGACTTTTTAACCAAGTAAAATATAAAGGTAAAACGTTACTGAATGATTGCATTGATTTACATATATCGTGTTCTAATTTGTCTACTACAATATAGATATGGAATGGCTTTTATAAATGCCACAGGAGTAATGAGTTACCGGTTACGGTAACGAAAACGATATAGTGAACAAAGCGCGGACGTTATACGATTTTCGGCCATCCGTTTATACTTTGCTTATAAGGCTTCATCGAAATAATTGTGTACGACTACACAATGTAGAGCGGCGTCTCGCTCGCTCATTGTGCCGGTCACTCACGCACGCGCATCCGACGTCATCGCAGAAACCAGCCAACCAATTGACCGGTATATAGTCAACCTTCAGTTTTTCTTTTATTTATAACTCGCTTTGCCTCGGTAAGTCATGCTTCGTTTAGTTCGTTCGAGTAACTGGCCTATCTAGGACTAACGACGATGAACGAGCTATAATGACACTTTTTGTAAAAAACAAACTAATTATTAAATAGTAGTAGCTAATTTAGTTATCTTTGTCATTTATGAAAATTTATAAACCTTTTTTTTTGTTAATATTTTATAAAAGTTTTGCCATATTATCATCACAACAGAAAAATGAAAAGTATGATTTTGTTGGTTTTGCAATTATTTTTTCGCGATAAAATTATTTCAAATATATGCACATTTTTTTGAAATATGTCAATACTTAAGCTAAGACTGAGCTTATGGTAAAACATATGCTGACAATAAAAATAAAAATAACCTTAATTTCAACTTAAGTTCTCTATGACAATCAAATTCAACTGTAAGGATAATAAAAAAAATATAAGGAATGCATTTTTTATTTTATTACTTTCAGGGAAACAAACAATATTACGGAACATATAATTAACAATAAAAAAAATTGTATACAAATATTTTGGGAAAGTCTCCGTATTGGTTTAGTCAAGTAACTAAAACCTCAAGTGAATGTAAAGGCAGCATTATGCGGTTTAATGAACGGATTGTGACGGTGGCGGCGCGCGGAGCGAACGCAGTGCGCAGTCGGCCTCGAGCTCTAGGCGGCGCGCGCGCAATATACCGTCGCACCGGTGAAAGGACGCATGACTCATACTTGCACCAGACATGAACGAGTACGTCGAGTACGACTGGAGGCTGCGCCAGATGCAAAATGAACGCCTTTGTGACGTATCTAGGAAAAAACTGACTGATGGTGATAGACAACGTGCTTTAGCTGGCCTCAAAGACGCCGTCGATTCAAGTCTCAACTTAGCCCTACGCGACAAAAGTCGATGTCAAGACGACAATTTTTTACGGCGGTTTTTATACGCGCGCAAACATGATGTACAGCAAAGTTTCGAGCTATTAATTCGATATCATCAACATCGTCGGGAGCACTCTGAGCTATGGGCGCCCGCGGATGGCGGGGTGTTGCGAGCTCTCGCCGATGGCCTCCCCGGCGTGTTAGCGCAGCGGGACCGGCTCGGCCGGTGTGTGCTACTCATGTTTGCCTCTAATTGGACTCCCCATGCATGCCCGCTTTTGTCTGTATTCAGAGCTTTACTTCTCACATTGGAACGGACTCTCATCGAAACACAGAATCAAGCCAATGGATATGTTATCATTGTTGATTGGACGGAGTTTACATTTAAACAATCGTGTAGTTTACAAGCAAAAATTTTGAAAATGATGATCGACTGCTTGCAGGATTGTATGCCAGTGAGATTTAAAAGTATACATTTTATAGGACAGCCGTGGTATGTAGAAACCGCTCTTGCAGTAATTAAACCGTATTTAAAAGCGAAGACTCGAGAAAGGATAGTTTTACATGGAAATAATCTATCTACTTTGCATGACTCATTACCCTTAGATATTTTACCTGCAGAATTAGGGGGAGAAGGGCCTTCTTACAATTCAGAGCGCTGGTTACAAGAATTCTGTCGATGTGAAAATATAGATCCAAAGCCTATACCTGTAGTAACGACAGCCACGCCTGTTGATAACGATCTCCCCGCCGCCAAACTTGATAAGGCTTACAAGCAAAAGGATAGTGCGAACTTTTCATTTCACGGAAACGAAAAAGGTGCTAAGTCTGAGTTACTTAGAGATAAAGATTGAATGAATAGTGTTGTGTGATCCAATATGGACGCATTGGACAGCTACGTCTGGCCGCCATCAGGGCGTGTCGGTTCATTCCATGCTACGTGCATGCATTTTGTGATATCATGTGAATTATTTATTATTTTTAGGATGCATTACAATATAATGAAACTTTTATTCAAAAGTATTAAATAATGGCAACATCATAATCCTTAAAGTTTAAAAGATCAAACAAAATATGTATTACATTGTTTTAAAGTTTAAACCAATCACTACACAATATACGAGTAAACCTCGGATTGTCCTTTCAATTATGAGTCACTTGATTTCGTAAATGGTGGGAACCAGACCGGCTCATCCCCTACACACAAATTGCCGACTGTTGCTCTGCTAATGTAACGGTTAAAATTTTGATACTTGCGAACGTTTTAAATGATTTCCAAACCGTTTTTGCCATACCATGTAGAAAACGAATCGGATGAACATTAAAAAATTAGTTCGTTTTATTTCTTGTTGTATTTTTTATAATATGAAATATGTACATGTTATCCAATGCTTATAAATTAAAAAAAAATACCTTAGATAAATATATGCTTTCATAACTTCTGCGAGGCTTGTTGCGCATTTACTATTATTTAAGATTTCATGTGAATTGTGAATAGAAATGTGTACATGTAAAATATAATTAATTGTATTTTGTATTAAGACAGCCATGGTGCATGTTTGAAAGGAGCAGTATTATTATAAAAAATCTTTTTATATCGACATTTTTATGTAAAACGTCGTGTAATTTACTTTATAAATGACTTTTATGTACAGCTCTCATATCGCCTTTAAACTGGTATGCTCTCTTTTAGACAGTAAACTTTAGTACTGACTGCAGATCTAACCTGCACGTTCCAAGAGATAATAAATTCCTTATAATTATTATGGAATAGTGACTGTAATGTAAAACGGACACTTGAAATAATAATTAACTTGCTAATGATCTGATATCCATTTAAATAAACAATTATTGGACATAAGATACTTCTATTGTTTTAATATATTCTCATTGCCTAATCCTATAGATTTTATCATATTTTGTCATGTTTTATTATATTATGTTCTAACAAAATAGGCCAGTAAACAATTATGTATGTATATGAGTCTTTGGGCCAATTTTTGTATTTTCAATAATTTAGTTTAGATTATTTTAATTTACGAGATTCAAGATATTCTTTATATTTTATTCAATTATATTATATTCCAGATATAGTAGATTCAAGAGCTATGTACGAAATAAGAGAAAGAAATGAAAATACACAAATATACAGCATTCATTTTATATTTAACTAAACTAAGATATGCTACCTTAGTAACATTCGAAAGACTAGAAAACAAATCAATCGATTCGAATTCGAAGGTCTGTTGATTGATAGAATTAAAGTAACATTTATATTTTCATTAGTACAAGAAAAGTTTAACACATTTCATGTGTGAGTCTAAAGAGCTCCATCTTCTGGAATTTGTCAACTTGAAGGTGCTATTATTGCATTGATCGTCGATTACATACATACAATTCGATACATACTTACTATACATAATTACATACTAGCGTTTTCCTGCGTCTCCGCTCGCATAATATATTAATAACTAACATATCATATACTAAAACCTTCTTTAAAAAACGCTACATCTTATGGTATGAGTATTATTCCGATCGGTTCAGTAGTTACCGCAGTATATGTAGATATTTACAAAGATTCAAATTAATGCAATTAGAAGTAGGCCAACGTAGGCTTCCTAGGTTTACATACATATTAAGTTTTGTTTAAATATGTGATTAATACTTTCTTAGATTTACGCGAATATTTGACATTTTAAATAAAACTATCTTTTCGGATTTTGTCGCGGATTTATTTGTATTTTTGTTTCCCGACGTTTCGAATGCTTTACAGCATCCATGGTCACGGGAGACCCGTGACCATGGATGCTGTAAAGCATTCGAAACGTCGGGAAACAAAAATACAAATAAATCCGCGACAAAATCCGAAAAGATAGTTTTATCTAAATATGTGATTATTAAGAAATAACTTTTTTTAGCATGACATTTTTCTAATACATTTATTCTTATTACAAAATTCATATCAAGTAGAATATGCCATGATTGAGCAATGTTTACACAACATCTTTTATTTTTACTACGAAACAAACACAAATCTACACATATAATAAAATTCTAACTGAGTCAAATCTGTACATTAAATATTTTTTGGAAAATCTTATTGAAATAGACAATATTATCGATACAGATTCCGAATCTATAGTTTTTAGAATTTTTGTCTGTCTGTCTGTCTGTTACCGCATCACAGAAAAACTACTGGACGGATTTTGATGAAATTTGGTATGGTCATAGCTGATTATACGGGTCAACATATAGGATACTTTTTACAACTGAAAAATACCTCATTTCTGAGAAAAAATACAAAAACTGTAATGTAACAGTATACTTATATGTAAACCCTAAGAATTTAGTTTTTGGTCATCTGAACGCGGGCGGAGCCGCGGGCAATGCTAGTACAAAATAATAATCAAATTTTGATCTTCTTACCGATATCTATGCTTTTTATAAAAAGGTAAAATCAAACCAACTTCTAAGCTCTAGCTCAAAAGAAATGCGAATTTATAATTTCCTAAAACTCTGATAATTTACAATTTGGAATACAATATTATACTAAATAAACAGTAGGTAAACCTATTAAAAAATATTATTTCAGAAGCATTAAAAATTTCCACTATAAAATTCGTAGTGATTGTTCTTCTGTGACGCTAATACTAACACTGTTTTGAATGACATGTTTATTATATCGCACAAATGGTTGCCCACAGTTTATGATGCGCGCGAGAGACAATGGGCAATGCCGGTGCTGTGCATCGTAGGGTAACCATGCTTTACAATTTTCCTAGTAGCTTGAATAAAAATAATTTATCTGTATATATTTATTTGTATATATCTTGGTCGTAATAATCATAATAAACATCAAACTAGCGTATTTACTTGAAGCTAAAATTACTATTAAATTATTATTCGACCAACTTCCTAATTGGATTTTATAACAGATTATTGAACATATTTGAGGATTTGTGGTTTATCAAACTAAATATAATAGATTTGCTTACAAGATCAAATCGCGGGCTACAAAACACGTATACCTCACAGGCTACAACCTTAAACCTAGCACTGATTCTTCTCTTTGTTATATGGCAAATGTTTTAGTTAATGGTCTCATATATCAATGTACTCCAAAGTATTTCTGATGATGAACTTATAATTTTTCACAAATGGCTAGTCTGGTTTATAATGCGTGTTGACGCTGTTACTGGGGCGCTACGCTCGAGTAACTGTTAGTATGAGTAAGAAGTGTGCCGATTTCATCTTACACGTTCATTAGTACTTGACCTAATATTAGTAGCATTTAGCGTTTTTATAGCTTTGTAATTAGTTAAATGGCGATATATCAAAATAATAATACCGATACGAATCGTCATACGCATTAATGAAACATAAATACAGTTACATTACTATATATAATAGATTTTTTTTTGACTTGAGTGTAAATCATATTTACTTATTATACTTTAGTCCGATGTATTACAAAAAGCTTATTCTATCTACACGTACCTCATGTGAGTCACGAGGTTCGTTTCCGCCGCGCGCCCAGCGGAAGGCACCTACCTATAGACACTCGACACTTATTATTTTAATCCGCAAAGCCTTGTAATCGCCTGCTAATGTTATTTAATACGAATATTGATTAGGTGTACACGCGTTTTTTTGAGGACCGGATAGATAATATAGCGTTAATTTCTTTGCGTAGAAGTTTTGGTTTTTGGTTCAACTTTTATTAATTTACTAGCATTGCCCGCGGCTCCGCCCGCGTTCAGATGACAAAAAACCAAATTTTTATGTTTTACATATTAGTATACTCTTACGTTGCAGTTTTTGTATTTTTTCTCAGAAATGAGGTATTTTCCCGTGGTAAAAAGTATCCTATATATTGCCCCGGTAACCAGCTATCACCATACCAAATTTCATCAAAATCCCTCCAGTGGTTTTTCTGTGATGCGGTAACAGACAGACAGACAGGCAAAAATTCTAAAAACTATAGATTCGGCCCCTGTATTGATAATAATATTTATTATAATAAGATTTTCCAAAAAATGTTTAATGTACAAATTCGGCTTAGTTACAATTTTATTATATGTATTGATAAGAATTTGTAATTTACTACCTATTTATATAAATACTGAGTATCTCATTCTTATTATGTATAACAGTAAAAATTCGATAAACACATTGCAAGAGCCATTGATAGGTATATTCTACATATTAGTATTTGCATATACCTATGCTACTTAACGTTTAAAAGCGTTATTTCTCGCATTGTACATTCTGTACTACACAGAGGGGTTTGCAATTTGTATGAATATTGAATAGCTTCACTTGTTGTAAAACGCAGTCGATCGGAGTGTTAATTATAAAGGCTAACAATGTCTACTAACATTATAAACTGTAGAGTTTGTTTGTTACAACATACTTATCTCTGGAACGATCGGACTCTTAATTATACTTCTTTTATATGATATTGTGTTAACTGAGCAATATTAGGACAGTATCACATTTTTATAACTACCCGAGACAATCAATTGCCAATTAAAATAGTTCAATAACAGAATCAACAAAATCACTTTATTTAATTTAATTATTTAATTATTTCATTTATTTTAATTTATTATAATAAATACAGATATTTTAAATTAAAAGATGTAAAATATGATGACTATGCTTACAAATGTCTAAAATGTCATTCATTGGTTCATCGATATATGTATTTTATCGATTACGTTCAAGCACTAGAAATATTGTATTGTGTATCAGTGTTTATAATAATGTAATAAAATCTTTGTGTGCGTTATGCGTCACTTGGTTGAACTAGTTTTCATACATTTGTATTTTATGTCAGGTCCAGTCTCTAATTCGTCCATGGTTCTGAACTAGTGTGCCTGGACAAGGATAATGCTGTAGGCACTAGCTAGTTTCTTATAGAAAATACTATATTTTAAGAATACCTATTTTAGGTTTTAACTACAGGATGTTGATGTACTTGTTGTTGTTTTGTATTCTCAAATACAGTTTTTTAAATAATCTAGAACGATGATGTAATAAAGGAAACTTTTCGAAACTGTCAAATTAAGAATACGAACATTTATGTTAGTGGATCTTAAAGTCCATTATCTTAATTGATTTAATTAAAAAATATCGCTCTTATAATATGAATGTTAAATGTACCAAAAATAAACAGTTACGAGCCATCAGCCTCCATATATATAATACATTAAGCGGGTTGATCGTACCCGGAAAATCAGGTAGAGCAGCAGGTGGCCATCGAACAGATGTATGCTGATGTAAATAACTATAGTTCAACTAAATATTCTTTTATTCATAACCTTATATGTTTATTTAGGTGCTATGTATACCTATTTAACTAAACATACAATAGCGTTTGTAAAATAAACTACTCCTGACCAACAATTAATTCCTAATAAGTAATACCTTCCTTTAAAGTTTATTATTATATATTTAATATAATAAATAATAAATTTTCTTTATTTTACTTTACTATTTAAGAGCGATCTACCCTCGCTTCGCTCAGGTCATTCCTAGATGTCTAACAGTAACATACGCCTTACTTCAGATCTAGATACATAGTAAGTATATTTCATACACGGTATATATTCTATTATTAAATTTTATCAAAATCCGTCCAGCCGTTTAAACGTGAAGGAGTAAAACATTCATGATTCATATACAAACTTTCACATTATAACAGCAGTCTGATTTAGATACATAATATATGAGGTAAATTCATAACTTGTAAAATCTTGTTTTAATATTTTCTTATTGTAAGTGTAAAGGGGATAAAATCAAATTAATCCAGGACTGCGATTGCATAACTAGTAGGTATACATACATATGAAGCGGTTTGTGGTCATAACGTGAGACATAATATATCGAATTAAATAACACCACAAAATGATCACGTTGAGACCTAACTGTATGCTGAATACTCGGATTGTGAATCTTACGTAACTGTTCAGGAACGCTAAGTGTATCCAATTAAGTATTTAACAATTAAGTAGAGTATATAATACGATTCTAAATGCTAAGTTGCATTATTTCCCAATGATTTTTAGGAAAAAACTTATAAGATTGTTACTGTATATCTTGTTGTCCATTTATCAGAGCTTTCAAACCTCCAGTAGGTTAGGTTAGCCGAAATCGTTCAAGTGATGAAATGAATATAGTGATTCAAAATTAAATAAAAACTTTGTTTGAAAAATGCAAAAATTTAATGAAAGGGATATTTATACAAACAATCATTATTTAACTTTTAAAATTCATAATTTAAGATATATCACTATATATTATAAAACAAAGTCCTCCGCCACCTTTGTCTGTCTGTCAATCTGTTCGAGATAAACTCACAGACAACTGCACTGATTTTCATGCTGTTTTCACTAATAAATAGAGTAGTTCTCGAGGAAGGTTTTAGTATATAATTTGTTAAATTTTTGTATACATTGGCTAAAATATAATGATATTTGTTTGAGGTGTCGGAAAAAAATAAGCCGTCTGGGAGCTTTCAACGAAAACGCTGCCTATAAACCCTTTGTGATATAACAAAATGATGTATGGTGGAATTATGTATCTTATATAGGTCTACAGAAAAGTTCGCGATGGCATATGTCTATCTCTTAAGCATAACATACTATATCCATTTTAATTTAAAACGTTTCTAGGGACGAACCCGCGCGAAGCGACGGTGAGTCGCTAATTTAAAATAATAGGAAAGTCGAGCACTTCTTGGATATTGTCTCTGAAACTGCAGTGCATATAAAAAAATTATGAGAGAGATTATAAAAGAATCTAAGAAAACCAGAATCTTTTAGGTAATGAATTTTAAAACCAAATTATTATTACCGACTAAATTTGCTCTGTCAGTCTGTCTGTTTATCGTGTCATGATTCGAAATTTCACGTTATTTGTATCTAATGGGTAGTTCGACTTCCGCCGAGTCACTAAATATAGACGCGGTAATATTTATGATTATGTACAAGGCCTCTACCTTATACATTATATATGTATATTATAGCCTCTATCCAGGTTCAAGGCAGCTACGTGATAACTGGCAACAATGGTTGTGGTCACAATTGATCGTTCTCCGAATAAATGATACGATGTTTTCGCGTCGGTACGGTTTCCATCTTGACTTTTGTCCAGTCATCACACTGGCGCCATTGACAAGTATGCTATAATTAATTCATTTATAATTTAACTAGCATTGCCCGCGGCTCCGCCCGCGTTTAGATGACCAAAAACCAAATTCTTAGGTTTTGCATATTAGTATACTCTTACAATGCAGTTTTTGTATTTTTTCTCAGAAATGAGATATTTACCAGCGATAAAAAGTATCCTATATGTTGACCCGGATAACCAGCTACCATCATACAGAATCTGATCAAAATCCCTCCAGTGGTTTTTCCGTGATGTGGTAACAGACAGACAGACAAAAATTCTAAAAACTATAGATTCGGCCTCTGTATCGATAATAATGTCTATTTCAATAAGACTTTCCAAAAAATATTTAATGTACAGATTCGACTTAGTTACAATTTTATTATACGTATAGATGTATGAATTATTTCAACAGTCTTCATAGCTTCAGAATCATAATAGAATAAGTAATCATAATAATTGTATTGTGTATACAATTACATACAATACGTAATATAAATAAACCTGAAAACCTTAGGGTTTCGTGGTCAAAAATTACATTTCTCTTTTATTTTATGAATTAATTTTGTCATTTACTAGAGATCATTCTTAAGTCAAAGTAGGTACAACCAGTTTAGAGATTATGTGATACTCCAGGTCATAACTCATAATCTATTCGTATACTAAATTATTCAAATCTATCCAGCAATTTCATTATATCAACAAGAAGGTGTAATAAATATAAGTTTAATTTTGTGTTTATTTGAAAACCTTTTAAGTTTTAGGTCATCGAAACATTCCAAAACATGACAAAGTTAGAGGAACAACTCGATTGCTGACATGCTTTGTCCATTTTCGATAAGATAAATCGATTCTTAAAAGAAGTGATTCACCATTCATTTACAAAGAATGCACAAAACCACTCCCACGTGGTGATGCGGAAAGGAATATATTTAAGTTTATTAGTGAAATAACAATGGGATTGATCATAAAAAACTAAAGTAATGACCATGGCGTATTGAGCAATTTAAAAGTTCATATTATATGACTGTTGTGATTCTGTGGAGAACATAATCAAAATTCATTAGCTCTACAGACAAATTTTTTAAATAAGTATTGTTTTGGGGCCTATATCGTGTACGCAATACGTTACAGTCATTGTTTTTAAAAAATATTTCACGTACAGACGTAAAATTTTACATCACGTATCGATTTTTATAATTGAAACAAGAAAATAATAATGTAACATCTAGTATTTCTATATCCCACATGTAGTCTACAGCCTTTTTTTTAACGTTGGGAAATGCATTTACGCACGAGGTGTGGGACTCACCGGCAAAGCCAGTACTACCCACTAAAACCCAACAAAATCTTCCCCCGTCTTAATGGGGCGTCGCAGGATCGCTTACGCATTCAACTACGACGTCCCGACGGAAGGTCCGCCGAAGCAGACCACAACGACCACGGGGTTGCTCCAAGGTCCACTCTGCTATCAGAGAAGTACCAGGAGCAACCCGCATGGTACAACGCCCTCCGAAGAGGGCCACCTCCCACCGCCCACCGAAGTGGGCCACCTCCCTGTGAAACGCAAACCTCTCCCTGTGTAAACGCACGTTGGGGGGGACATGTAGACAGCCTGTCTGAAATAACGTAACATAAATTTCTATTTAAAAGTACAAAAGACGCAAGTGCTCACATAATTAACAGTAACCGTGACCTGGCCTTAAGCTGTTTAAATACTTTTATCATTCTTTAATGAGGAATAATTGCAAGAGTCAAGGAATAAGTATATTATGATTTTAGCTTTATTCTGTGACTGCGTTAGTGTTGTTAGCTGCACGTTATGGCTTGATCTAAATCTTATAGTATTTTTTTCTCGTTGTTAACATGATTTTTTGCGTAATCCTTCATTAATTTTTTGCATATAGTATTTGCAACAGGCCAGGCATATATAACTAGCGATTCATCATTGCTTCGCTTGGGTTTGTCCCCAGGTACGTATTACGTACGATTAATGTAGATTTCTCAGCAATGAGATATTTCTATCCTATATATTGACCCGGATAACAAGCAGATATCATCAGACAAAAATTCTAAAAACTATAGATTCGGCCTGTGTATTGATAATAATGACTATTTCATTAAGATTTTCCAAAAAATATTTAATGTACAGATTTGACTGAGTTAGAATTTTATTATATGTATAACTATATATAAATAAATATAGTAACATCATACGCAGATATATTAATATCTAATTAAAATTAACTATGTCTAACTGACATACCTTACTAACCCAATTAAATTATAAAACCAATAGATACGAAAGATTTGTTTTAAGACTTGTGGTAAAATTAGTTCACACCTTTTTTTTATATCTCGCGTCATCAAACAAGATACTAGACACTTTATCAGTGATAATATTTGACATAAGATTTTTTTTTTATTTTGGAAGATATTCCTGAGCACGGGCTTGTCTCGATAACTGATAACTTCGTTAATCTTGTTGATGTAAAGGCGAGTGTTATCTGAAACCTTAAAAAATACCTTGAAATTTTTGGGTACTTTGCGTAACCTTTATTACGTTAGAGCTTAATTAAGAACGCTGGTAAAGTGCGTAATAGGTATACACGCAATTCCTTCAACTATTCTAGTCGTTCTTCTTGTATCTTTGATATCACGGAGAACATTTAGGTATCTTTTTTCGGGATGAAATGAAGGAATTCTTCATATGAATCTGTCAATGACAATGCTGGTAACATCAGCTCAGCTGTTCCGGAGTCAAGTAGATGCAAAAAGTCAAACAGTTTTTAATGGTTATTTAGTTTAGGCTGTCATTGTTTTTTTACACACATATTGGCGGTTAGGATTGTTTTCCACCCAAATTCTTACCGGATGAATATTATTTTGTTATTGTGAGACATAAAAATCTTATTGTAAAAAACCCTTCGTGTTTGAAATTCTTAGATTAGTCATTATATTTTTTGCTGACAAATGTATCCTCAACGTAAAACGATACATGGTACAAGCGTCTAAATTGCTGTGATTATAAGAGTTTACTCTAAAGTAAATTTAAAACAAGAGATAAAAACTGGTCAAATGTGAGGTGAGGTCAAATATGAGGTTTCAGCGAAGTACAATTCAATAAAATTCATATTCTATTGATAATAATTGATGAATAAAACACATATAGGTACACATATACATACAAGGCATATTTCAATTAAAGTAGGTATATATTTTAACCAGACTGTTAAAAAAATAAAAAAAATATTAAAAAAATCCGTAGGATAAATAACATTTATATACGAGACTTTAGAATAATTTTAAGTCATGAATACCCAATCCGTTGGGGAAAATGAACTAAATCTCGTATGTATGTAAGTAGAGATAAAGAGGCATTATTTGTAACTTGTTAAAATTTTATGGGTTTGATGTGTCTTTACGATTGTAAATATAATTTTGTTAATTTTGTTAATAGGAATCGTAGAAACTTTAGAAATATTATACAGAAAATATTGACAAAGTAAATAGGCATAGCTCTACCTAGTTATAAATGAACAGGTGCGGAGTGCCGACCATATGTAACCTTAACAATGGATAATAACTTATATGTTATAAAATATGTAGTGAGATTCAACTTGAATTTCAAACATACTTTAGGTTTTAAATAGCTTATTGTGAAACCACAGTTGACTTTTCTCTCTCTTCTTCAGCTGACTCTTCAATTACTATATTTTCTACTAGAATTGCCCGCGGCTCCGCCCGCGTTCAGATGACCAAAAACCAAATTCTTAGGTTTCACATATTAGTAAATAGTATACTCTCATATTGCAGTTTTTGTATTTTTTCTCAGAAATGAGACATTTTCTCACGGTAAAAAGTATCCTATATGTTGACCCGGATAACCAGCTATCATCATACCAAATTGCATCAAAATACATCCAGGGGTTTTTCTGTGATGCGGTAACAGACAGGCGGACAGACAGATATAAATTCTAAAAACTATTGATTCAGCCTCTGCATCGAAAATAATGTCTATTTTAATACGATTTTCCAAAAAATATTTAATGTACAGATTCGGCTTAGTCACAATTTTATTACATATATAGATAAACGTTTTCCTTTACGTTATTGAGTCGATGGTAGCTACTGACGGTGACTATCTGTCCTTAAAACACGTTTGTCGTTTACGTTTTAATTAAAAATAATTGAAGGTTTTCTTAGCAACTAATAAATTAAAGATAATTTGGTACTTTTTTGACCGACTTCGATGAACAAGATGTTCAATTAGAAGGTAGGTACCAAAAGTTAAAAAAAAATGTTGGGGCATTAACACACAGCACCATCTGGTTCCATGATAAGCTACGAGGCTTGTGTTATGGATACCAGATAGTTGATACACTACACAAATATAACTTTAAATACATACATATCTATATATATAAAAGAAAGTCGTGTTAGTTACTTCGCTTATAACTCAAGAACGGCTGAACCGATTTAGCTGAAAATTGGCAGGGAGGTAGTTTAGAGCCAGGAGAAGGACATAGGATACTTTTTATCCCGTTCGACCGCGTTCCAATTTTTATGATATTTTAATTTTTGGATTTCTCTTAGTCCGGAATAGGTAAGTATTAAAACATATAATTAAAATGTGAGAAAGAAAGATTTTTTCTTTTTATATCTATTTAAAACGTACCTAGCGACGAACCCGAGCGAAGCGAGGGTGAGCCGCTAGTTACAAATATAAACACCCATGACTGGAGTACAGACATTCGTGCTCATCACCACAAATGAATACTCAGCGGAACTCGAACCCGCGACCGCTGGAATAGCAAGTAGGATCATTACAAACTGAGCCAAACGTGTCGTCAACCTGATTCTAAATGTAGACAAATGTGTGTACTTTTATAGTAAAAATATTAATTTGAAAATCTTTACAACTTGACAAAATTTGCTTTGATAATCTTCCAAAGCCAACCTTTAATAATAAATATTGTATTTCTTATTATGAGATTCTAATATAAAAACGTATATTATGGCTATTTACAGATATTGTTCAATCGGGATTTCTTAGAGAGAAAAAGAGTTTTCTTACCACTTAAGCAACAGTGAATAATTGGCGCAATAGAAAACACATACCTAGGGTCCTAGATAGCTGTTCTCACCTACGAGTATCTGCCTGAAAAGGGCACCTAGTAAAATTCAGGCCGTTAAGGCATCACATATTAGGCATAACATGTTATAAAAATAAAATATAATGTGAACGTATAGTCATAGATTTTATATATTAGACAAAGAAACCAACCACATCTATATATATAAAAGAAAGTCGTGTTAGTTACTTCGCTTATAACTCAAGAACGGCTGAACCGATTTAGCTGAAAATTGGCAGGGAGGTAGTTTAGAGCCAGGAGAAGGACATAGGATACTTTTTATCCCGTTCGACCGCGTTCCAATTTTTATGATATTTTAAT
The DNA here is from genome assembly GCA_921882275.1 of Brenthis ino. Classification (NCBI taxonomy): domain Eukaryota; kingdom Metazoa; phylum Arthropoda; class Insecta; order Lepidoptera; family Nymphalidae; genus Brenthis; species Brenthis ino. The sequence continues at coordinate 21,490,192 of OV170225.1, read as the reverse complement.
TTTTGGATTTCTCTTAGTCCGGAATAGGTAAGTATTAAAACATATAATTAAAATGTGAGAAAGAAAGATTTTTTCTTTTTATATCTATTTAAAACGTACCTAGCGACGAACCCGAGCGAAGCGAGGGTGAGCCGCTAGTCATATGAATAAACAAGAAAAGATAACAAGAATCGAGCTAAAAGCAAAATCTTACAAAAAGATTATACTGAAAACGACGATGATGAAGATGAATTGGAATGCCAGTGTGTAATTTATAAGGATATATTCCAACTCGAAATCATAAGTACATTGAATAAATTGTATTACGTAAAAATCTGGGCATATTTGAAATGTATACAAGACCAAAAACCGTCTCATTTCTTTGTCCAAATTGCTAATACGATGATTTGTTTTTTTTCATAGCAAAACCATATTTTTCGTTTAAAGATTAAATAATAAATAAACTTATACTTTGTAAAGCTTCTCTATCTGACTTATTTAAGATCGATACGTCTAAGTTTCACATTAAAATTAATTATGATCACGTCAAAGACTTTATTTATAGCCAATATCTAAGTTACTACTTGATAATATAATATTTAAATATTTAGTTATATTATATTAGCTACACGTGTATTTAAATATGTATTCAAATATTGAAAATTGATTATAACATATTTCATGCCGTCGTTATTATTTGAAACTTCGTAATTATGTGAAATCTGAATGTGAAACTCTTCAATGGCTACTGGTAAAACATTTGAATTTGGTTTCATTTAATTGTTTTGACATAATATGAAAAAATATATGGAATATTACAGTTGGTGAATGGCGCCGTCTTTAAAGTTATTTTTTGAATCATAATTATTAAAAATTTGATTTAGTATTTTCAGTTATTGTTACTTGACGACACGTTAGGCCCAGTTTCTAGTGACCCTACTTGCTATGCTATGCCATTTAATCGAAATAGGCCGCGGCTTCGAGTCCCGCCGCAGGTATTCATTTGTGTGACGAGCACCAATGTTTGTACTGAAGTCATAAGTGTTTATATTTATAATATGTATGTATTTAAAGTTATATATTTGTAGCGTATCAACTATCTTGTATCCATAACACAAGCCTCGTGCTTACCATGGAAATAAATAGTGATGTGTACTTAAGCAATTTCTTAAAATTGGCACTTTCAACCCCATTCATATCTAAAAAACACTCAATGTAACTGGGATATTCCTAGTTATTAAAAGTTGTATTTAATTTTATTTGTTTCGTATGGTTCACATAAAACTTAAAAGTACATTTTTCAACACATACTTTGGCGAGTACCATTTCGCTATACCAAAATGATTATCTAAACAATGAAGTTCAATCAACTTATTATACTTATAATATAAATTTAAAATAATATAAGGATTGGTAGCGTAGCATATTGTAGGAATATTACTGATCTATTGTGTAAGTTATAATAATATAAAATAAATAAATAGCATAGCTTAAACTATAATATTTATATTTAACGTTTTATTGTACAAGTTTTTTTATTAAAAACGTTTTGAGTTTTATAAATTGACATACTGGGTAGTAAGTACATTACTATGTAAGTAAGATAATTTCCTGGATCCTTTAAACATTTGGCGAGCCGCGTGTAATAACTCTTTAGCTCCTGTAATTAACTAACGGTGCAAACTAGATTGTACCGTTTACTATCGTGCATCACTTCATTTCTTAGTTCTTACTACACAATGTAAACCTAAAATTTGCACTGTAAATTTGCAAGTGTAAATATTAAAAGTATTAAAAAAATTTTATATTATATAAGGGTTTTTGAAGTTATACTTTTTTTGGCACGTTTGGAAAAAATATGAGAGTGAAATTTTTACGATGCGCGCGCACGCCGACAGCCAAAAAGTGATGATGAAGTTAGCTGAAAGCGACATGATGGAGTTAGCTGCATTCCTTTTTGAAAGTTGTTACATACAGAATGAAATCTTTAGCTATTTTTGTTGATTTATTAAAAATCCTGAAATATGTATTTTATTATTTATAACACGAAGTCCCTATATCAATTTTCAGACCTCTAGCATCTTTCATCTTTGTGGAAGACTGATACAAACTTCCATCCCCTAGTTTAAAGGGTTGGAGAGTATAAGTTCCAAGTTTTAGAACTTTTTTGTTGTTTATGAACTAATACTAGCTTACATACCAAATTTCAGCTTTCTAGGACTTCAGAAAGTACCCTAAGAATTTTGATGATCATCAGTGAGTCAGTGAAAAAATCTGAGTTTTTTAGATACCAATGAAATATAGAGTATAAGAGCTATACAATTGAAACTTTATATGTTTAATAAGCTCACTATTGACATCATATCCCGAGTATTTTGTTTATCTGGTATAATCCAAGCCCAAGTTATGAAGGCCCAAAAAAACAACGAAGCGCTTCCAGAAAAGATAGATAATGCCCTAGCGCTCCGCTTGGCTCGTCTTGGTGGGGGCACTACCGTGCCCGCAGATAAAAATTTGGGAGCAATAAAACGCGTTTAGTCGATTTAGCAATTTATCTATTATATTCAACTAGTTATGAAATAAAATACATATTATATTACTTACTAGATTTTTAAATAAAAATAAGTATCTTGACAACGAACATAAAAGATAAAAGGTATATTAGGATTTCTAAAAAATATTATATTGGTAGGTACTTTTATTTGTCATCCATGGTAGGTACTAGTAGTTGAAGGATGTATTGGAGTCAAAACAATCCTTTCTTAATTGTTAATTTCATCCATAAATAGGAACTAGAAATACACTTTCAACTTTTTCACACGAAATGTTGTTTTAATTTTAATTGAATTTCAAACAAAATGAAAAAAAATCCATCCACGCTCTAGAGATTTACAATTTACTGAGTATCATAGTGATTGCGACACCTGGTGGGATAAAATGGCAAAATCCTTCCCCATTGGATCAGAGCGTTAATCAATCCGGTAGGAAGGTACCTTTTTTCTCTCATGGAAATGAAACAACATGTGTGTGGGTAATCACCCAATGTCACGTACTATTAATAGTAATACGGAAAAACAAACTTCGATTTTTTATGTATCCGTTGTACATATATTATCTATATTTATATATCAACACCATTATGAAATGGAGAATAATTAACTTTATTATCTGTACAAAAGAAAAGCTGTCAATAAATTGTCAATGTCATTAGAATGTGTCAAAATTCAAAATCAAGTTTTTAATGGGATCGTTTTCAAGTAAAGCTGCATCAAAAATGGCAGGTTCTGCAGAAGTTCAACAGTTTATCAAGGAAGCTATTTCTCAAGAAAAAGTAGTTGTGTTTTCAAAATCCTACTGTCCTTATTGCAAATTGGCAAAAGACGTAAGTATTTATAATCAATGCAAGTTTAAGGTTATGGAATTGAGTTACGAATAAAATTTGTTTGTAATATCATAAAACTTTAATAAAATAAAAAATCGTAATTTAACGAATAAATTTTCTTCATAATGACTTTTGAATGCTAATGTACCATTACTCAACGAAAAATACAGGTAAATTACTTACTGATGAAAATGTCTAGAATTAAAATCAACAAATATTGTAAGGTACTTTGAAGCATTATCTTGAAACATTTGAAGCACTGTCTGTAACAAGTATAGGTATAACGCCTTTGAGACGTCTGAAACCTTTAACCTTAGTCTCTTCTGTGACCATGATTGCTGTAAAGCATTCGAAACGAACCAAAAATTTGGTTTTTGGTTCTCGACGTCCGTCTGGACTAAATCCGCGAAATAATCCGAAAAGATAGTTTTATTTTAAATGTCAAATATTCTCTTAAATCTATGACGGTATTACTTACTGAATTTGAAACAAGAGAAGAAGTTCAAATCCACAAAATAACATCACATCCGATATTAGAATTTAACGAAATTAAAACTTAAAATTGTTACACATTATATTTGTTATTTTGCTTATTCATGTTTGATAATTAAATACTTTTTTCCCTTACAGAGCAGTTCTACAATATCTCTTCTGATTTTCTTCTGTGCATAAATAAAAAACATAATAATAATTATATTCCAGGTTTTTGAGAAAGTTAAACAACCAATAAAAGTCTATGAGCTTGATGAACGCAATGATGGGGCTGCTATTCAGGACAACCTAGCGGAAATTACTGGGTTCAGGACAGTAAGTAGTAATTTAAATATACTTACTATTTTTTATACACAAATCGTTTTTTCCCATTCTTTATGGGAAATAGAAACTGTAATAACTTACAACCTGTTACAAATTTTGCATGAGTCCATTTGCATTTTATTCCAATATTTTAAAAAAGTGTCTTAATATATAAAAAAATATGTTTTATTACATATCTCTATGCATGAAACATCTTGATATATTTATCATTCCGTTTTGTAATATATATTATTTATACTAGATTTTTAAGACTTTCCTGGTAGGTAGATTGTGTTTCTCTTGTAAACAGCTAAGCAATTATTTAGTCAAATTGTGAGAGGTATATATAAGGGTACCTATATAGGATATATGAGGGTTAGCACTCCATTCATGTAACTGAAGGATGAAAAAAAAACAAGTGTGTGGGTCTGAATAAGTTTTTAAAATTAGATAGATACATGTTTCTAAGAGACTTTTATCTAAGCTAATTGTTGCGAAGTTTTATTCTTCTAATATAGAACTAACAAAATTATTTTTTCTATCAATAAAATTAATTTTGTAGATGGGTAAATATTTTATTAACAAAATAAATTGTGTGTTGAAACATATTGTAAAATGTTTATGTTAAATAACTCTTGATGAGTGAGTCAGATTTGCACTTGCCCTTTATTAATGACTATAGTCTGTAGGTAGTTTTTTTTTCAGAATATACAATAACTCTACAACTAAATATAGGTATAATTAATGCTAAAAGGAAAGAACTATTGTTATTATAGACATAAAAAATATTTAGATAAATTTGCTCTTATCTTCATTGAACTATAATAAGATGTAATTAAAAAACCCGTCTTATTCATTAGTATAGAGATAATGGGGAATCCATAAAGTAATATATATTTTTCCTGATTCTAAAGTTGATTAATTGTTCTATTTATCAGTATGACTACTATTTCATATATTTATAATACATGGTGCAACATTTACTCAATCAAAATCAATTTATGTCACAAATAAAAGCATATTTACATTATATTTTTCACAATAATTACAATTAGGTATCTATAAATAAATTGTATCATTTATATGTTGACCACAACCGTATCGTAGAATTAACATTATGTAAATATATACATATTAAAATAAAAACAGTAGGTATAAACCTAAGTGTGCAATATTTTTAAATTTTGTTACCTACTAACATTATTAAAATAATGCACCTAAGAATAACTTTTGAACTATAATGAAATTGGTTGGATTAGGTTTCCATAGTAACCGTTGTTATTGTCTGATAAATGATATAATATATTATCGACTCACCCTCACTCTGCTCGGGTTCGTCCCTAGGTAAGTTTTGACAGTATGGGTTAGATAGACTATGTGCAATGTACATATACATAGGTATGATGAGTCCTATATACCTTTCTAGAGAAATGATTGATTCCCCATGCAAATCTCTTAAGGAATAATTCCGGGGTAAAAACTATCTTATGTCCTTCCCAAGATTTCAAACTATCTCTATACCAATTTTCATCTAAATCGGATCAGCCGTCTAGTCGTGAAAAGGTAACAAACAGAGTTACTTTCGCATTTATAATATTAGTAAGGATTTGTTGTAGCGTCAATAGAAACATACTGGCTGAGTCACTAGTAATTAAAATAAATAAAATAAAAACACAAGAAACATTTTTTTAACATACGTAATCGATCATCGAAGTTAATATACTACATACATACAGTAAAAGTCATATTCATAGAAAGTACATGTACGATGGTACGGAACTCTTCGTGTGCGGATTCGACTCGCACTTACCCGATTTTTTTTATAAAAATATAGGTAAATCTCGTGACAAGCTTGTGTTGTACTAATTTGGCGTGATGCGAAAAAGCAGTAGCAGAAAATATAAGTAGTTGTTATTCGTGTTTGTGCGCCAAAGTGCAGGATTATGCTCTGTAATTGCAAAACAGGGTTTATATTGTATAAACTGTGTAATGTAATAAACGATGGGTTTCATTTAATTTAAAGATTTTCTTTTTTTAGAGTATTTAAATGAAAAGTTGTTTTTAAAAGTGTTTCAATACTATTCATTTATCGCTGGACTTGTTTTTAAGTCTGTTTATTTCATTTAATGCGTAATTTTTGCACGGTCGTTTGCCTGATAATTTAGTGGTCTAGATCTTAAAATTGGTAAGGCGGCCATCTTGTTTAGTGTCATTTTGATTTTTTTTCAGTAGGTACCGCTAGAATTTGCCTAGAGTGTATGTCGATATAAGTTAAGACACAACCCCGCTACCCGGGCCGTAGTAAACCATCTCCTCGAAGAGCTGAAGGCGGACGTCATTTTACATTTTATTCTTATTCTTCTCAGGAAACCCTTTAGTTTCATATCTATATCAAAGGGGTGCATAAAACAAATGGTCCGCCATCTTAGAGAGGCCGCCATAAAAAAATTCGTTGGCTTACTATTACAAGGTTCTATGTTAATTTTAATGAAGTTTAGTAATTTTTACATAGAACTTCGTTATTTTGTTATCGTAAAAAAAACAACATAGAACTATGTAAAATTAAATATTTTGTAGTTATAGTGCCGCTATCTAGTGGTTTGTTTTTGCAAAACTGTTACTAATGACACATAGAACCTTGTAGCATTAATAGCTAAATAAGTACTAAAATTGTAACATAGAACCTTGTAATAGTGAGCCAGCCAAAATACCAAATTAAACGTGCAAAATTTCAGATTAATCGGTTGAGAATAACTGCTTTAAAATTCAATTGCATGATTTGACCCGAACAAACATACGAACATTGCAAGTTAAATAAAATTAATATATTTTATTATTAAAAAAATATATTTTGATTATATACTCATAACTTTTATTTTTTAAGGTACCTCAAGTATTTATTAATGGCAACTGCATTGGCGGTGGATCTGATATCAAAAATTTATACGAGTCTGGGAAATTACAGCCTATGCTTATTGGATAAATAGTTTTTGTAAATAAATGAAATAAAGTACACAAAACAAGATATGTTTAAATTACTATATGAATTTTAGAGGAGCACTCATTGCTTGCTACCATTGCTCTTTATCGTTACAAGGTCTGAGTTGAAAGATAATAAATAGCTATATCGTAAATATATTTTTGTTAAAATCGAATTTGTTTACTAATAAATAATGCTTATTTTTATTTCAGTTATGTAATAAATATTTATTAAAATATGTTTGTATTTTGACTTAAACATAAAAATATTTTATTCTTCATATCGAATTTAAATACCTTCTTCCTACCGAAATATTTAATTCAAATATTGGTTTTGATACGAAAGTTTGTGATTGAGTGTAAAGCATTCGCTGTTTTGTTAGTTTACGCTATAACGGCTTAACTGATTCGAAATTAGCTTACTGAATGAAATTAATTATTTAGAATGAAGAATCTCCAGTGTAACATATAATATGCTACTTTTTGTTGACATACCCCCGATGCTAATGGGGAAGATTTCTCGAAAGGAGGACGCCACATGTATCGCCTGTTTATATTCAGTCCGAGGTTAAGCAATTTATTGTGATATCTTTTTTATACTTGGTTTTGTGCTTCTATTGTGTTCGCATCTTATGTGTGCAATGTATTATACCTGAAAGTAAGACCAGCTGAAGGAAGAATCGATAAGGAGAGTTGTATCATGCGGTGGTTCTGACTATAGATGTAAAACAGCCGATTTAAAACGTTTTAAATAAAATGTTGCCATTTTAAACCCCAAATAAACCGATTTAAGTGGTTGAAAACTCGCCTACAAAAATAAAAGAACTGTGTTTTACACTTCATTGTGGGCAAGTTTTGGTCATCTGAAGTCATGTTTCGTTTTAATTAGTTTATATGGAATGTAAAACGGCTATAAATATCTATTTTTTTCTATAGTCATCCATGCCCTGAACGTCATCTATGCTCTGAAGTTTGTCAGTCGACAGTTTGACACTTGTGACTTGTGAGTGTCGTGACTTGCCAATGTCATTGACATTGTCTTTGGTCATTAAACCGGCCATTACCTAGTACCTACTCTGAATTCTTGATTTCTGTTTTAAATGGGCTGAGTTGATACGGCGGCAATCATTAAATACTAATCACTGTTTTCAAGTAAAGTTGTGTAGCTATCAGAATGGCGAGCTCTGCAGATATCCAAAAATTTATTAAGGAAGCGATTTCCCAAGACAAAGTAGTTGTATTTTCAAAATCTTATTGTCCATATTGCGTACTGGCTAAAGAAGTAAGTGTAAAATTTATTTAGTAATTATTAGGTTTTTAAATTCTGTGTTTAAAAGAACTACTTTCTGCATATACATTTAAGAGTTTTACTAATATGCTTTTTTAGAGTTGATGTAAATAAATATTAATATTATATTGCTAATAAATCTATTTAAAATAACTAATAAAATATACATTGCAGGTTTTCAAAAAAGTTCAACAACCAATAAAAGTTTACGAACTTAATGAGCGCAATGATGGAGATGCTATTCAAGATAACCTAAGAGAAATTACTGGTTTTAGAACAGTAAGTAAGAATGTATATTCAATCTCGTAGACAACATTATAAATTGAAAAATTAAGAAAGCCAAGTAAAATCATGTACCTACTTAGTTAAAATTTGCAATTTACAAATTTACTTAATAATATAATTCATGTATGGGTAATTTTGATGATGTCATTTTAAATTATGATGCAATATTTTGATCAAATCATTTCAATCATTTGTTTTAAATAACACATAGATGACTATTCACCTTATTACAGTGCTATAAGTGCATTGGGAGTAGTTTAATTATGCTGATCATTTTTTGAGATTATATATCTGTTTTTGTTGAAAGTAATAAGCATTTAGTCATCAATGTGAGTAAGAGCTGATATCAATAATAGATATCAAATCAAAAATACTACTAGGGAAAAATAGTTTGTCCAATGTATCTACTACTTATTACCTATACTAATATTATAAACAGGTAAAGTTTGTGAGATTGTGAGTTTGTGATGTTGTAGGGGGTAATCTCTGGATCTACTGAATTAATTTAGATAAAATTTGATTATTACTTTTAGTGTGATGGTTAGTAACATAGGATACTTTTTATCCCAGAAATAATCCCTTAAGGGGGTGAAAATGGTGACAAAATTTGTACAGGAATTAAGTTAGGGATGAACCCGAGCGAAGCGAGGGTGAGGTGCTAGTCTGAAATATTTTCTCTATCCATTTTTTTTTAGGTAAGAGAATTTATGACACCTTAATTCATATTTACTTAACATTATGGATGTTCAATATACATTTTTGGATATATTTTAATTTTGGTTGCTTTGCAATTTGATGATGAATTTTTAAAGATCTTCAAAAAATAAAATGAATAGTAAAAATATTTTTTTTTCGATATATAGTTTTGCTTTAAAGATATTGATACTCAAAATCGAAAAAACTGAAAAAAGAGTATAGTTTGTTTTGGTGGAGGGTAGTTACTGATACCCCGAAGTTAGAGAGAGAGACCCACCAAAATCAAAATGCCAACAAACACAGCCACCTAACTGTTACTTTAGTACAATGAATTCAATTAGTTTAATTACAAATTATTTTAGTTTTCATGGTCACTGAAAGTTATTGATAAGCAAACAAAAATATGTGGTACAATAACACATTTTCTCATTTTTTTACATTTTATTTATGCTAATTATATTTTTATTTTAGGTTCCTCAAGTTTTTATTAATGGTAAATGTGTTGGTGGTGGCACTGATGTCGAAAACTTATATAAGACTGGAAAGTTGCAGCCAATGCTTATTGGGTGAAATGATTTTAAGAATAAATAAAACAAAATAATATTTAGCTCTAATTTTACTAAGATTCAACTGTGATGAAAGATATTACATAGCCTATTGCAAATATATTTTTTGTTAAATTTAACAATTTTGTCATATATTGAAAATTCTGCCTAAATAAAATGTTCTAATAAATGATTTATACATTTTTTTTTTTTTTATTTACACCCTAAAATATTAAAAAGATATATTTTATTATTCCTATAGAGAAATATTCGCAAACATAACATTATTTAAATCTAAGCAATGTGTTCGTAATAATTATGTAAATAATGCAAAGTCTGCTAACATTTCCCCTTGACAGCCATGAGGGCTAAAATCGGTCCGAATTAATTCTAGAGATTTCGCCATAAATCCATCAGAGGAAGTCTTCTCTCCCCTCCCTAAACGTTTTATTACGCACACGGGATGAAAACATCAGGCTCACTCAAGGCCACTACGCGCAGGCGAGGGGTTTCTAAACGTACCGTACGCGAGCGGTCCCATCGTATCTCCTATGTCATTGATAAAAGCTCCCTTTTTGCGTAACGCGTCGAAAATATCCCATGGTGTAATTGGTGCGAAAGGGATAGGGATGTTACCCTCGACCCTAGCTATAGCCGCCCTAGCATTTCGCCCGCCCGCCACTAGTCGGCGCTTGTGTGCCCGCCCTAACAACACGCTTTAATATCTTATTTTGTCTTGTGTAAACAAACAGTTTTATGTATGAAATTGTTTTTACAAATGCGTTTATCAGTTTCATAGTGGTTAATATGTTTGAATTAATAGCGAGTAATATAAAATTTGTTGGGTTGTGCATTGAAAAGCGGGAACGGAGAAGCTCAAGGTGAGTAGGTACAATAACGTTTTGGTAATCAGCTTATAGTTACTAACGCTAGGGCCATGTGCTTTCCAGTATTAAAGCGGGAATATTAAGCTTTCTATTATGAGTTTAGATCATTTGAAGTTGTTAATGTTTACATTATATTGACATGAAAGTAACTAGGTAAGAACACATATTTTTACAAAGTCCTTAAGACAAGTATTTACAACACATTGAATAAATCTCTTGTAACTTGTTATCGATTCGGATGCTGTAAGGGATTTCGCTAACGGCTAATTAATTATAAATGTTTAAAATAAAGTATCTTTTTAAACTGTAATTTTCTAAATCCGTTTTATGATATCTAAAATAACTACCTGTTTACAATATTGTAATTTATAGTAACGACCAAACATAACACCAAGGTCCAAGACCTAGCTAATTGTGTAAGAGATCGACAAATGTATTAATACCAAATAAAATGATAGTAATTAAAAATCTGTTATATTAAAAGTTTTAATAGGTACTGCTTTTGAAGATTTTTAAAGGGTGATAAATCATACTACGGAAGTATAAGTAAAACAATAGTTTGGATGAAGTTCACGAACCTAAGTACCTACTGAGACACTTCAAACATAAAACCGCAAACCGAATTCATTTCTAATTTAATGTAAAAGCTAGTTTATTTTATCCGTTTATTTTTGAAATTGCTACGCTTTGATGGGTCGTAGACCGTAGCGTCGTATAAGTACATATTTTCTTCCAATCGGCAAGCAATTTAATTCCAAATGTTTGCACGAAAACAATCTGGAACAAATAAAACTTCAGTTAAGATAGATACTTTATTGCACACATAAAAGAATTGAGTACAAAACACGAAAAACAGAAAGAAAACCTATAGTAGGTATGCCTATTAATAAGATATTAAGTGTGTTGGCTTGGCTACATATAATTTTATTTCTTCTAAAAAAATAATCATTTTTTTAGTAATTCACATCCGTGATTAATCGTTATGCTTTAAATATACACGTAGAAAATAGGTAATATATATAATAAAAAATCTGTTAGATATAATAAATAATAAGTCTATTTATTCGTAGGCTAAATAGAATAGATACTAAAAGATAAACGTTTGTAATTAACGCTTTTTTTAATACCAAATTCATTAAAACCTTCTTAACTAATATTTTTGTGTAAAAAATTTTTTCAATCATGTCTACATTTATATTGATACTAGCATTGACCGCGGCTCCGCCCGCGTTCGGACTACTAAAAACCAAATTCTTAGGTTTTACATATTAGTATACTCTTACATTGCCGTTTTTGTATTTTTTCTCAGTAATGAGATATTTTCCCGCGGTAAAAAGTATCCTTTATGTTGACCCAGATATCCAGCTATCATCATAAGAAATTTAATGAAATCTGCCCAGTGGTTTTCTCGTGATACGGTAACAGACAGACAGACAAAAATTCTAAAAACTATAGATTCTGCCTCTGTATTGATAATAATGTCTATTTCAATTAGATTTAAAAAAAAATATTGAATATACAGATTCGACTTAGTTACAATTTTATTATATGTATAAATTAGACGTGATTTTTCCGTATCACCATTGATAATATCGAATGTGACGATGCAATATCTATCATCTTATTCATGAAATACTTACATTCAATTTGTATTACAAAAGAAAGAATTGGAATGCAATTCGGATAGTCTAGGGGGGTGTTTGGCGGGAAAGGCGTCTAGCAAGGGGTTGCTACCGGCAATATAAGGCGGGCGGAGGTTCACTTCGTGTCAGAGCGCCTATAGCTGCCGTGGAGGCAACGTAGCGACGCCGCGTACTGTGCTACGTTAGACTAAACTTCTCGATGCGTAGTGATTAGATGTTAGTGATGGACTAAAGATAGTTGAAGCGAATTTTGTTGCTAGTTTGTTGGTAAGAATAGACATGACCAACTATTTTGTTCATAGTTTTTGATGTTTTATGTTACTTAGCTTGATTTTGATTTTTAGCACTTACCGCTTGTTTAAACCAAAAGGAAAATAACATCATGTGCTTTTCCGTAACAGGGAGAACACAGTTTATTTTATTCCGTTCTCCTTCCTAGTCATATTGCGAGTTGTTTAAAAGTAACTGCTATAAACATTTTTTCTCTCAGACAGAATGGAACCCCCGACCTCCAAAGTGGAGTACTGTATATTCCATTACAATGGTCTTAAACTATAATGAGCTACCTATTAGTGCTATTGAGTTACTTCGTCAGTTCCTTTCATTACTACGGTATTTTAATTTCAGTAAATGATGAGAATTTAGGAACTTACATTTATTCAGGCAAAGAGTAAAATAATTGTAGATACGAAAACTTAATATGTATATGAGCCTACTTAATATTATGTTAAATATGTGTATTCAATGGCAATTTGTATAAAAATCTACCGAGTTTGATAACAGCAATAAATCTTGAAAAGAATTCTACAAAGCAAATTTATTTAAAATATGAGTAACAATTTTTATTAAATTTTTGGTGTAGGTAATATCTGCCTATTTATAACGTAACATCCATTACTTTACAATAGAATTTTTTCATCTCGGCATTAATCATCTCGGCGTGATCATTTTCCGTGTCACATATACTGTATTGCGCTTTACTGAAACCTCAGCTCATATTAAATGAAAGCATCATTTAAAAATGAAAAATATTTTTCAGGGAAATGTTAAAAAATTATTTTCATTTACACTTTAGAATAATTCCTGTAACATTATGAACTGCGGTTAACAGTTGTATAATAAAAATTCAAAGTAATATTTATTATAATTATAATTTCTTTACTTCTCTGCTTAATCAAACTTTTTGGTTACATTGTTTGTCCAAAACTATTGTTCTTCTTAAAAGCAATAAGCTTCTACAAACTTCCCATACGCTTTATTTTTCTCTTTAAGCATGCGATGGCCGTTAGTATTTAAAATATACGTGATTTTTATAACGTGGGTAGAGTGGCTTATACGCCGGCAAAGTTGAGACGAAGCTTGACAAAAAAAATATAAAAAGCCGCTTATTCTCTTGCATGTCAACAAACTTTGCTGTGAGTAGACGGCACTCGAGTTCGTATGTGTTTATTAATAAGCGGAAATTATAAGTTTATTTTAACTGAAAATATCTCGACAGACAGCCTGCCCAACCATCTATAAAGAAGGTCTAACATTTTTTTTCGCTTAAAACACTTTTAATACATATTTTTTTACCCTACCCTACATGTTTCATGTTAACCTTAATCTATGGATATTAAAAAAGAAAAAGCTGAAACCAGTGGATTGCAAAATACTTTATAAGATGATGGCTTACAAAGGAAAATATTGGAACACGTTAATATTTTATAAGGGGCATAAATTCATATGTATATTGGAATTTTCTGTTACCAGTTACTCAGTTTAAGCCCTTAACAAACAATTTAAATTCATTTATTAATCTGGCGTTCCCCGTGAATTTCAAACTTATTAATCAAGCACTTCAACAAGCCTTTGCGAAATCCAAAGTATTCTGGAATTACAAAGTTTTGATGGAAAAATGTATTAATTAAACGCCGCAAATATGTCTGAGAGACGCTCATCAAAAATGTATAGAATTCGTATGATTTGCATAAAAGTCATTTTATTGCCTCGAAAGACAAACAGAATGGGATATTAGCTGGAATGAATCCAGCGATGCGGTACTGCGGCGAGTACCTGCGATCGCGGTCCGACAACGCGCTTACTATAGGCCAACTTGACACTTGACGATTATTGCCTATAAAATTATTCAAAGGGTATCGTAGGCAGCAACATTTTCACTTTTTAATTATAGAAAATAGACTACCGAAACAAAAATTCCCAATATACAAATTGGGGAATTTACCCATCGGGCATTGATATAGTAATTATTTATTATATGTATAGATAATACGTCATCATATAGTAATTATTTATTGATTATATGTTATTATTATTGGTAGTCTATATATAATTTATTTTCAATGGAATAATAAGATTAACGGAAAAATCCTTTCATAAAATGAGGGGATAAGAGCCATTTATTATTTTTTTGCTCATTTTTAATTATGTTTGTCGTCCGCCTTAAGAATATTGAATGACGCGATGAAGTGTTCGGAAAGAATTCAATGAGCTTGCGATAATTATGTCGAGCTACTTCGTAGCCATTCGTTAATTCTTCAATAAATATTTATGAGACGTTAAATTCTTTGTACCTATAGCCAGGCAAAGTATATATACCTGAATTTTCTTTTTTTTTGTTTCAGATGTTAAAACGGACGTTCAGACGTATTGTAGAGAATAGATAGCTTCGCTTAGGTTTAGAAAGTAATAGTACAAACCATTCGAACTTATCTTTTTAGGAAAATGGCTTCATAGGTAGTTTCTAGGAGTAGCGAGCTCGTAACGTAAAATAGACTTTTGCAAACAGGCTATAAATTAGACTGAGATAGTGTTATCATTGGGGAGTTTTATAGAAGAAAACAATGCCAGAGGCTCTCATAAAGCATCGATATCTCGGCCGTGAGTGTTGGGTAGTGTAGGCTAGGGGGTCACGTTGTAGTGGTAATGTGTGAAGATAAGGAAGAGGCTAGAAGTGAGGCGGCGGCGGCGGTCACTCCCAAACGTCTTTGCTGGCCAAAGAAATCCCCCGCCCCTTTACCCGACACGAGAGGGCTTTGCTGTGCTAAACTACTCAGAAAAAATGGAAAGGCGAAAAAGGTAAGACATTTTTTAAAGATATTTTTACTGAAATGCAAATAAAAATGAATTAATATGAGTTCACCCAAAAAATATTACTTCCAAATTAAGTTACGTATTTTATATAAATAACACTGCATTTGATTAGATAATTTATGAAAGTCCAAAATTTACGACTGAGTTGCGCATATCAGACTAGGATCCTCCATATTTCAAGGTAGAGCGCGTTTAAGCCTTATAATCAAAGTTTAAACTGAAATTCGGTCACGGCGGTTAACTAACCGTACTTAAGGAATTGACTAAGTACCTATCTATAATATGTATCAACTTTGTAAACGAAATGTTGGAACTGAGGAAGTAATTTATAAGTCGAAGTATTAGGTGTAGATATTTCCAAACTTATTACGAAGTTAAGTTTTGAAATAGGCAAGATAATACTATGTATAAAGCGTTAAAGATCATAAGTAGTAGTGCAAATAAGTTTCTAGGAACTTTCGATCGAATTAGTTTCCGCTGACATCGCGTGCGCCTTCAACTTTGATTAACCGCCCTGAGGCAAACAAATGAATGCGAAGTGAGTAGGCGCTCTGCGCTCATCAGTGTTACCATATTTTAATTAGGTAATTTTACTGGTATTTTGTTAAAGATACTGGTATTGGTGTTTTTTTTGGCTGTAAATTTCAGTGCAATTTTCGATTAAAATGCTGTTAGAGTGCGCTGATAAGATTTCAAGAAATATTAATTTGATGAAGCACTAAAATATAATTTAGTAGAGCAAATTTAATTTAAGCTGCAAAAATTCTTGTCCCCCAGTAAGAGCGACGAACTAGTAAGTCTAGGAATAAATTGAATTTAACAGGACAGATGTAAAAAAAGTATTTTCTTTGAATCAAACAGCATCCCCGAGTGGCTGCACTGTTTTGCAATTCTAAGCTCACCAAAGAGGTTTCAATCTTACTAATGTGTCTGTGATATATGTGGGACTATCTAAGTTATATCTGTTTGAAATTCCAAATGCATTAGACGCCCTGTCGATATTTATTTAAGACTGTTTCCGAGATACAACTCAATCTTTACCCTTTTAGTACAGTGTTGCTGTAACACTATTTTGAAATAATTTAACTAAAGAAGCGAAATTTTGAACTGCCCAACAAATTGTTATTTTTTATATCATGATGATTGGTGTTCTGTCGTGGTCGAAAAGTCTCAATCGAGAAGCAATGACTCGTGTAAATTAAAGATATAATGAAAATGTTTTTAATATATGGCTTTAGGTTTAGATTATCTATACATATGTATAATAAAATTGTATCTAGTCGAATCTGTACATTAAATATTTTTTGGAAAATCTAATTGAAATAGACATTACCTATTATCGATACAGAGTCCGAATCTATAGTTTTTAGAATTTTTGTCAGTCTGTCTGTCTGTTACCGCGTCACGAGAAAACCACTGGACAGATTTTGATGAAATTTAGTATGGTGATAGCTGGTTAACATATAGGATACTTTTAACCACGGGAAAATATCTCATTTCTGAGAAAAAATACAAAAACTGCATTGTAAGAGTATACTAATATGTAAAACCTAAGAGTTTGGTTTTTGGTCATCTGAACGCGGGCGGCGCCGCGGGCAGTGCTAGTTACATATAAAAATAGTTATTTAGATTTATAAAATTACAGTATTCAGTGAGATTAATCGTTGAACACTTAATGTATGAGCTTAGACAATTTTACATAAAAGGTAGCATATATTTCAAAGATTTATTACATTTCCTAACTCTAAGGGCGAGTCATAGATTGCATTACACGTAACTTTATGACAAAGTTCTACTTTTAGCTAAAATAATGCTTTATAATTTTGTCAAACGCTTAATTTTCTTCAGAAAACCGTATTTTAGTAAAGATAGAGCAGTCATTACTGGTTTCTTTGGAATTAAATAAACTCTAAATCTAGTATCCCAATCAAAATTATGATAGAGGAAATTATTTAAAACTAGCGACTCACCCTTGCTTCACTCGGGTTCATGCTTGTGTGAGTCTTTAAATTAACAGAACTATTTTATTTATGAACCGATTAAAAAAACAAATACTTAATGTTAAGTAAAGCACGTACAAACGGACAGACAAACAGACAAAAAATCTAAAACTCATTGTTTCGGGTTCTATTGCGTTAATAAAGATCCCCCAATAATAGTTTTTATCAAATATCTTCCATGTACCGAGAGCGATCATTTAGATTAAGGTTATTAGACCTATAAATATGTCGTATGGATATATCAACCATATAAACGACTGAGATACCAAAATTATTGAAAGTAAGCTTCAGAATATAAAGTTCACTTTGCAGAGACAACTTTAACATACAGAATACTAGACAAAGAGACAGACAAAAATTCTAAAAACTATAGATGCGGCCTCTGTATCGATAATAATGTTTATTTCAATAAGATTTCGCAAAAAATATTTAAGGTACAGATTCGCCTTAGTTACAATTTTATTATAAGTATAGATAATAATAAAATAATTATAATAATTTCTGATCTTTAGATTAACTTATGAATACAATACTATAAGCCTAATAACATCAATAAATTCAACACAATTTTATGTAAGTCTATAATATAAAAAGAACAAATTAATTAGAAGCTTTTTTTGACTTACAACATTTGTTCGGTTTTTTGGTTTGTTTTGTTCAAATCAAAAAGCTAACTCTTATTTTGGTCTTTCTAAAGAGCCGAATTCACTTGAATTATTTTTTAAAGAAAATATATTAGCATTAAAATCACCCTAATTTTCCTATTGGAGTACTGGCGACCTTTGAGGGCTTTTTACCTCGACTTGTGCCTCAACTCGTTTATAAAATCCAGTTAAATAATTATATATAAATTTGAATAAACGTGATTATAAGTAATACTTTCGTAGATATACGCGAATATTTGTCATCCATACTTAATATTATAAATGTGAAAGTGTGTTTGTTTGTTTGTCTTTCTTTCACGTCGAAACGGAGTGACGAATTGGCGTGAATTTTTGTATGGAGATAGTTGGAGGGCTGGAGAGTGACATAGGGTACTTTTTACCGCGGGATATTGTCTAATTCCCACGAGAAAATACATTATAATACAACTCAAAAAAAAATTTATTATCAGAATTACTTGAAACTCGGTATTAATTCTCTTCAATACAATTAAATAAATACGTGTTTAAGCATTTTTCGAAATTCATCCCATAAGGGGTTTTCTTTGTACTTTTAGCGTGAGCGAAGCCGCTGGTTCTGCTGGTATTAAATGAGCGTGACCATGATTGCTGTAAAGCATTCGAAACGTCGGGATCCAAAAATCAAAATAAATCCGCCAAAAAAAACAAAAAAATAGTATTAGTTAAAATTAAATAGCTTATTATATTACTTCCCATTACCCGAGATTTTGTGCGAGTGTACTTAAATTCTTATAGCTTATCTTAATTTACATATAAACTGTGAAAATAAGAAAATTTCTTATTCCAATTTTCTAAAATACCAGAATTCCATTACAATATCTAAAATTAGAAATGTCATATTCAAATTTAATGACCAAAAACCAAATTCTTTGGCTTTACATATTAGTATACACTTACATTGCAGTTGTTCTATTTTTTTTCAAAAATGAGATATTTTCCCGCTGTAAAAGGTATCCTATATGTTGACCCGAATAACCAGCTATAGCTATACTAAATTTCATCAAAATTCCCACCAGTGGTTTTTCTGTGATGCGGTAACAGACATACAGACAGACAAACAGACAGACAAAAATTCTAAAAACTATAGATTCGGCGTCTGTATAGATAATAATGTTTATTTCAATAAGATTTTCCAAAAAGTATTTAATGTACAGATTCGGCTTAGTTACAATTTTATTATATGTATAGACTAAAGCTCGTCAATAGCTATTAATAAAATGATTATTTTAATTAATTTAATGTATTTCTAATGTACTCGTATTTTATTTAAAAATATTAGCTTTCAGCTTTACAATAAACAAAAGAGTATATATGCGTGTGTGTGTCAAATACATGGTAGTGTGTGTAATGTTTTTTTTATTGATTTAATGTATTTTTATGCACATATTTTTTTTAAATATTAGCATTCTGCACTCCTTCTCGCAATTTTCGTAAAAAGGGTTCGGGTTTAGTACAAAGCTTTTGCTACACGTACTAATATATAGATTTTTTTCTCGGTAAATATATAGATAAAAAATTAAATTGTTCCATCCATTTACATATTAGTATTAGATAATGTTAATATATTCGATTCTTGGTAGGGTTAAGAACTAGTCAGTGAATAAATCAATAACTTTACTTAAGAATTTCTATTTAAATCATATTTGAGAACAACACAAAGACTTTCAAGTGTAGTACAATTAAACTCAAATCGACAAATAAATCACGTAAATTCAGTAGGCTTTCTAAATTCGCCGTTTGTTAATGAAGCTTTGCATAATAATGGATACTAGAAATTTGATTAGCCCTCTTAAAAAGTGCCGCGTTTCTAATTTGTAATTAAAAGTATTCGGAATTCTTTGTTTTAACTCACTGCTCGCAATTCGTTTAAATGTATTTCCTTTTAGCTGTTTCAGGACTATGTTCAAAAAAGAAAGCGTGTTTGTTGCCAATTTTCGTACAAAAAAGAATATATTATTCGTCTCGATTGTAATCAATTGTGTAGTACACGGGACACGGGATATTTTATTGTTGATTAACTCCAAAAGTTGTTTGCAGGTTTTTGCATTTTTGCGTTTGAAAAAATGGAACAAAATAAAATGATTAGCGACCATTAGTCTTACATTTGTTATAGAAACTTCTAACTTCTTCACACAACTTAAAACAGCCTACACTGTAGTAAATAGTAGGTAGGTATATCTTCTGTAGCTATATCTGGATTCATGAACCATTTCATGAAATGGTCGAAGATAGCATGAAGTGATCACTTGTACGGTCTGGTCTCCTCGCATCTTCTAACATTCAAGACACGTAAAAATGAAAAATTTTACTTAAAAAATTAAAAAAAGAGCTAATAGTACATGCAAAATAAATATATGTAAATTATCTAATAGAAATAGAACATTTGTCATATATAATAACTTGTTATTTGCGTACGGTTGAACAAATTTATCATACTGTAAACAATGTAAAATGTCAAAAGCGCATAATAAAATAGATACACTATAATGCACTACTGTTCCTGCATATGTAGAAACTAAAAGGTAATATTCGAATTTACTGTGAATGATAAAGTTGATGTGAGTGAGTGAGTATGAATAACAAGCGACTCACCCTCGCGTCGCTTTGCGTTTGTCCCGACCAAAATAAATCTATCCCACGGGGATCGAAGATTTTTCCAGGACAAAAAGTAAATTATATATATGTTATTCTAGACTATAATCTATCTCTGTGCCAGATTTCATCTAAATCCGTTAAGCCGTTCTGGTGTGAAAGAGTAACAAACATCCATACATCTATCCTCAGAAACTTTTACATTTATATCAAACTAGCGGCTCACCCTCTACCTACCCTATACCGGCTCTGAGAAACAAAAACAGATCTATCCCTCGGGAACCGTATATTTTTCTGGGATAAAAGATAGTCTATGTGTTATTCCAGACTATAATCTATCTCTGTGCCAAATTTCATTCAAATCCGTTCAGCCGTTCTGGCGTGATTGAATAACAAACATCCATACATCCATACTCACAAACTTTCACATTTATATATTAGTATAGATATATATTACGAGTAGTATGGATATGGATAGATGATTTGTCTACATTTTCTATTAAAAGTCATTATTCGATTCGTTATTTATTTTGTTCATAGATTTTTTTTATATGTTGGGACATTGACACACATCAATATCTGGTTCCATGGCAAGCTACGAGGCTTGTGTTATGGACACCAGATAGTTGATACACTACATATATATAACTTTAAATACATACATACATATTATAAATATACACACCCATGACTGGAGTACAAACATTCGTGCTCATCACACAAATGAATGCCCCCAGCGGGACTCGAACCCGCGACCGCTGGCATCGCAAGTAGGGTCACTACAGACTGAGGCACACGCGTCTATATATTAAAAATTATTCTCTTAAATCCGTACCTACTCATGTAAAAAATTTCCTCCATTATCCTTCACAGCATCTAAATAAAATGTACGGTATAAAAGTAACACTATTAGCATACTTTTCGCTTCGAATTATTTCAAGCTCCATACACTTTTCAAAGTGAATAAAATAGACATCTCGGATAAGTAGTGACACATTAACATAGTCATGAGATTAGTGAAGTTTGCGTACTTGTAAAATATTTTACCATTTTCATAATATAAATAAAGGAGATATTTGAATATACTTAACAGCGACGAACCTGCTTATGATGTTATAGAGGATAATGGAAACAGTTGAGCAATGTTAAAAATTATTGTTTCTACGTCACGGACTTCTCCGCCCTTAAAAAAAGATCTCGCAATATATTATTAATTAGCCCCTACAAACAGACCAACAGACAGAGAAACAAAAAAATTGAAAAAAAAAATAGGATTTGTTCTATTTCTCATCTTACATCACTCTTACTCGGTTTTAAGCATTTTTTTTTGTACAGACATTCGACTCTACAGTTTTATTATATGTATAGATAATTAGTATAAATATATAAAGCTGAAAAGTTCGTTTGTTTGAACGCGCTAATCTCTAGACGTACTGATCCGATTCAAAAAGTCCGATGTGTGTATTATAGTCTATTAAAGTTACTACGATCTACGAGCGGAGTAACTCTACAAAAATAAAAGACGCGAGCGGAGCCGCGAGAAAACGTTATGTTCCTGTTGTTTGCTCCTAGTAAGCCGTGAGTGTTTTTCCATACCTACTCGACGAATTTGAAATGGAGATATTATATTCCAAGCCAAGAAAACAAATTAAGGTTTCGAATAATATAAATTAGGTTGATTCATCATCCCCACAATGTGTGTTCCATATTAACCTTGTCGTGGTGGAGGGGCTAATTAGAATCGGCAATGCAGCCGGACATGAAACCAAGAAACACACAGGAAAGCGGCGGGTTGCTCCTGGTACTTCTCTGATAACAGTTTGAACCGTGAGAGCAATCCTTTAATTGTTATGGTACACCTTGGCAGGTCAATCGTCGGTCGTGGTTGTATGCTTTAGTGAACCTGAGAGAATCCTCTAAGACGAGGATGGTTTCGTTGCGTTTTAGTGGGTAGTACTAGCTTTTCTAGCCAGTGAGTCTGACATAACCATGTAAGTATGCATGGAGGTGGTATGTGTAAATGCATTTGTTAAAGTTAAAAAAAACTTTAGACTTGAAGCTGAAATTTTGAATGGCTATTTCTATAATGACAATTGGCATCTATAAATAAATAAGACATTATTTACGTGCAATAAGTATAGTAATATTAAAAGAGAATACTGTTCACAGTATGTATTTATATCGTATGTTTTATTTCTCCTTGTTACATAACTCTGTTTAATATTCTCACCCCATCCCACAGTTTGCTATTTCCTACGCCTAAAGGCTGCCTGGAAGAAATCACTGTTTTAGTGATATGGCAGCCACTTGTACATTTCCAACCACTTTGTATATTTTTTCTTTTGTTTGAGTGTTCGATAAAGAGTTTTATTATAATTATTATCAATAACCGGAAACAAGTCGTGGCGAGCAACAAGTATAAAACGTGTTATCTGTGTTAGGAGGTAAATAAACTCTTTCGTCAATTTCGTTTTTTTTCATTATGAAATCAAAGAATATATATATATATATATATATATATATATATATATATATATATATATATATTGTAGGAATCCCAGGGTGATAGCGCTATAGCAATTTGAGGGTGGATCTGTTATAAAAATGTACTCAGAAAATAATTTATAAATTTTTTTTGAATGATTATTTAACTTAGCCTTTGAAACAGATTTACAAGGGTATGTTATAAATATTTTTGTCAATTACTAACTGAGCGTGCATGACAAAATGAGTGGTTAACGTAATTTAACCTCCCGGCTGACATATGAATACACGAACGAATTTACTTTATACTGAATAAATATCAAAGTTAATATTTTCAGTATCATTTACAAAAGTGTTTAATTTATGAAATTTATTTTTAAACGAGAACTTTTATTTGCATCCATATTATGTACACATTATCTGTCATATCTTCGATTTTAATTATACGCATGGCGGTAGATTATGGATTTTAACCGACTTCAAATAAAAAGAGGTACACAATTCGGGAGTTTTATGTGTGTATGTTATGCGATATCTTTATTCATTGTAAGTAAATATTTTTTTTTTAGTGTGTAGTTTGTAAATAAGGGGGGACTTACTCTTAATTATACAAAAATAAATGCCCTAAACACAAAAAGAAATTACAATGATTTTAAGTTTTATTATTGTTAAAAAGTAATTATATGACATAATTTATCATCTTTTATTTATAGTGAATCAAATACATCAAGAATCAAAAATAACACAGACATTTTATATAGAATTAAAAAATAAAGTTATCCAGGAAGTAGTTACCTAACCTTATTTTAAAGTAATACAAGAGCTGTATTTACCAGCCAGTAAATTGCGGAGAACAGGAGCAGTGAGAGTAATAATTTACGCTCCAGAGTGGCGTTCGAGCGATCTTCGCTGGTTATACGTAGTCTGAAGACTAAATGGTGTTAATACTCCCTATTTCTTTGTATAAAATAATATATAATATGTATGTTTAAATAATAATAAGTATAGAGGGCAAATTTTATAATTTTAGCTAACTTTCAGTCTTAAATCAACATGACATAAAACTAACCTATGTATAAAATGAGACGGTCATTGCAATTACGCTGAGGACTGTCGTTTTTTTGCGTCATTCTTCTTTATTAAAAGAAGTTTCAGTTGGTATAGGATAAGCCTTTTTATATATTAAACCAAAATTGATTGTAATCATTTGTATAATAAATTTTAAACTCGCCTTTACTGTTTTACATTTCTATGCTAACTTCTTAGTTTATCCTATATATTTATTATCGTACTAGCGGCGCACTCACGCTTCGCTCGATAAGAAAAGATTTTGTTCGCCTATAGACAAACAACAACAAATCTATTCCACGGGGCTCGAACACTTTTCCGATTAAAGCCTATGTGTTATTCTGATGTATGAGGTACATTATTGTAAAGGTTCATTAAAATCCATTCAGTGGTTTTTGCGTGAAAGAGTAACAGACATCCATACAGCCTCACAAACTTTGGTATTTATAATATTACTATGATCCTATACAAGTAGAAACTAATGACACATCTGTACATATAATAAAATTGTAACTAAGTCGAATCTGTACATTAAATATTTTTTGGTAAATCTAATTGAAATAGACATTATTATGGATACAGAGTCCGAATCTATAGTTTTTAGAATTTTTGTCTGTCTGTTTCCGCATCACAAAAAAACCACTGGAGCGATTTTGATGAAATTTGGTACGGTGATGTTATCCGGGTCAATATATAGTATACTTTTTTACCGCGGGAAAGTATCTCATTTTTGAGAAAAAATACAAAAACTGCAATGTAAGAGTATACTTACCTACTAGGTAATATGTAAAACCTAAGAATTTGGTTTTTGGTTATCTGAACGTGAACGGAGCCGCGGGCAATACTAGTATACACTATATTGATTAAATAAATATAGTCAACCTCTTTCTCAGAAATACTTTGAAGAAAATATTATTGGAGTTTAGATATGATTAAGATATCCACACGTTGCTTTCTTCCACGTACTTTGTTGGAAATGTTTTGCATAAAACTGATTAAAAAAGCTCCCATTTTCCTTTTTAAATGAGCAACTTTTCATCTTTTCAGCCACATTCACAGCGATGACACAATCTGTGACTACTATGAAAAAAATAAAGTGAATACACATTTAATAAAATATACGTTTGGCCTATATTTTATATTAAAGTTATCTTTTACTAGCATTGCCCGCGGCTCCGCCCGCGTTTCGATGACCAAAAAACAAATTCTTAAGTTTTACATATTGGTATACTCTACATTGCAGTTTTTGTTGTATTTTTTCTCAGAAATGAAACATTTTCCCGCGGTAAAAAGTATCCTATATTTTGACCCGGATAACCAGCTATCACCATATAAAAATTTCATCAAAACCCTCCAGTGGTTTTTCTGTGATGCGGTAACAGACAGGCAAAAATTCTAAAAACTATAGATTCGGCCTCTGTATCGATAATAATGTCTATTTCAATAAGATTTTCCAAAAAATATTTAATGTACAAATTCGGCTTAGTTACAACTTTATTATATGTATAGATAATAATTTTTTTAGATGTATAATGTATAAATAATAAAAATGGTGCATACTTTATTTTAATATAGTTTAGTAGATATTTTAGATAGAACCTAAAATAATACAATTGCAGAGTTCTAATAAATTCAATACGTTATTAATTTACACCGCGCATTTTCCTTAAGAAGTATGATGGACACCCCGGTCAAAACATATTGTCCCTTTTATTATTGTATATAAAAAAAAAGATTTCCATTAAATACGCTATGAACGTAGCAATCTTGCAGCGGGATCTCGATCTATGACTGTAAGACGTAGCCACACGATTACAGTCTACCCTAGATAGAGAAAAAACACCAATGATTTTTTGTTTAATTTATGAATTTTATATGATCACTCTCTGTATTGATCTGTGTAGGCAATTGTATTATTTGTAAAGAAAATAAGCAAAATATATCTTGTAAGTTATGTTGTTGCAAATTTATAGAATTTTGGTAAATTTTTTGACATAAAGCACTAACTAGAGTTACGTGTAACATGTTTTTACTTCACATAGATATAAAATGACCAATATATGTACAATGTACATACATTATATACTAATTTGAGGGTATACTTACTTGCTTTTAATAATTTTTGAATTAGAGTATAATAAATCTCCAATTGCTCGTTACAACGTTACGATATGACATGTTATATATAGATACAGTTGAAGATAGGTATTATATCAGAAAACTTCGAGCATATTTACTACAATTCACCAGATTTTCATCACATTCAGATGTATAGTTTAGATATTAATAAGTTACAAATGCATCAAACAAACATACATTTAGATTATACATAAAAAGAACTATGTTTTAACAGGAAAATAAATAAAAGTTTAAAATTGATACTGGGTAACACAGAAGTTAGCACCAATAAGAATTCTAATGTGAGACGATGTTTAGAACATTTTCCACAACATCGATACCTATCAGCCGCTAACAAGCAAGCCTTTGTTGTGCTAGATTAGTTCACCGTCTTACACTGCTTGCTCTTGTAAATAGATCTACTGAATGAATAATATCGTATATTATATAATGTCGGTGTAGTTATTCAACGAATCTATATGTTCTCTTTTCTCTATACTCTAAAGCATTTTTTAAGAAAGGCATTAAAACTAATAACACTTCGAAGACTAGCAAAAATTTAAATTGAAAAATTAAATTGTTGAAACTGAAAATATTACTAATATCATGAATCTGTCTGTCTGTTATATAACAGATATTATTTAATTTTTTAATTTAAGTATTTGTCTTAATCTCAATAAGTTTAAGCGTGAAAATATTTTCATTCCTTATATCCAGATTATCCTTATGTCCCTGAGCAAAATCGCGAGAAAAAAGTTGTTTGAAAATAGGCTTTTATTTCTTTGTTGCTGCCGGTTGACGACTCCTGACGCATTATCATATTACGCAATTGTAACGGAAACGCACGTAGCCTGTAGGTTAGAGAGGGTTAGGCTACGGACCGGTCCATTATGTAATTATGTTTGGGAAAATCGAATATACTCAGGTATCCATTGATCGTTGACGATAGAAGCCTAAGCACGGGCGAATCTCTTGTAATAATATACCTACATATTAGGTAATAGGCTACGCGATTCCATAAAAAAAAGAAATAAGTATAATCTAAACGAAGTACTCAAAAATATTGTAGACTCTTAAGCGATTATCATTTCTGGTTTTCATTAGAGCAAGTGTACCATTTACATAAATATGTAATCCTATTTAAATAAAAAAACGAGGTCTATTTTCAATTTTTTGAGTAAAACATATTAAATTGAATTCGAACGTTGGTATAAAATAGAAATTCTGACAAAACAGGTAAATTGTCTGAGTCAAAACTTACTTTGCACTATCATGAATCGTTTATCATCTTTTTAATCTCCACCAAAGCCAATAAAACAATGAAATTTATTCCTTAGTTCTTTGAGCGCTTCGCACCCGCCCGGGGACGTCTAAGACTCGGGTGAAAATGCTCTCTCAAAATTGAAATCACTAGCAGCCAGCTACGTGACTGTAAAACCGATCGCAATACAAGTAAAGCTTAAAATAATATTTACCTTGGCTTACCCACCGCTTGATTCCCTTCAGATTTGCTTTCGATTTGCAAATGGCGAAACATTTTCAGGAAAATTAGGTATTTTATAACTATATTTTGTTAACTGAATACTTTTATGCTTCATAAATACTTTTGTGTTCAATAATCATTTTATTATTTCATAATTTCTCAGAAATGATATAAACTCCCGCAGTAAAAAGTATCCTATATGTTGACCCGGATAACCAGTTATCATCATACCAAATTTCATGAAAATCCCTCCAGTGGTTTTTCTGTGATGCGGTAACAGACAGACAGACAAACATTCTAAAAACTATAGATTCGGCCTCTATACCGATAATAATGTCTATTTCAATAAGATTTCCCAAAGAATATTTAATGTACAGATTCGGCTTAGTTACAATTTTACTAAATGTATAGATGTTTTGTTTATATGAGTGAGTGTATCGAATATTAATATTGCGATTAATTATCATAGATCATTTACATATTACCATCATACTTAGATATAAATTATGAAATTTTAGATAGTAAACGAGGCTTTAAACACACTACGCCACTTATGTGTTTGTAGAAATAGAATTGAAATACGGGGGTGAGTTCTTCAAATAAAAATAGTTTTTGTTACAGCTACAACAGTTTAGAATTATACAAATTATATTTAGTTTTCCCAACATGTATTTAAGTAAAAGCATTTCTATGTAACTGGTAAATTTAGTCATGACAAAGTTGTAGTGGTTTCCTAGTTTATATTTTTCTGTACCATCTAGAATAAATATAAATAAATATATGTTGGGACATTAACACACAGCACAATCTAGTTCCATGGTAAGGTATGTGACCTATATAATTTTAAATACCTACATATTATAAATATAAACATACAAGCATTCGTGCTCATCACAAAAATGAATGCCCCCAGCGGGACTCGAACCCGCGTCCGCTGGAACCAGCAAAGAGGGTCACTACAAACTGAGCCACACGTGTCGTACTTTCTAAAAGTACGGCCTCGAGCTAAATACTAAAGAACATGCATTAAACAATAAGTCCTTCAACCCCTCATGTCCCCATTGTCCCCTTAACATTTTCTTTACTTTTCTACTAACAATGAGATACAATTTACATACTTTTCCGCTTTCATGTAACTAGTAACTTTTATTATGGAGCTTCTTTTAATTTACCTACTAAGGCTTAAACTTATTAAATGTAATCGTACTTACTATTTGCTACTTTTTGCTTCATATCTCATATCTATTTATTTTATTTACAATTTTTTCAAAAGAACACTTTAGCAATGGATATTTTTTTTAAGTATTAACATACTTATTATATATACTCAACTAGCATTGCCCCCAGCTCCGCCTGCGTTTAGATGACCAAAAACCAAATTCTTAGGTTTTACAGATTAGTATACTCTTACATTACAGTTTTTGTATTTTTCTCAGAAATGACATATTTTCCCGCGGTAAAAAGTATCCTATATGTCGACCCGGATAACCAGCTATCATTATACCAAATTTCGTCAAAATCCCTCAAGTGGTTTTTCTGTGATGCGGTAACAGACAGACAGAGAGATAAAAATTCTAAAAACTATAGATTCGGCCTCTGTATCGATAATAATGTTTATTTCTATAAGATTTTCCAAAAACTATCTAATGTACAAATCAGGCTTAGTCACAATTTTATTATAATTGTAGTAATATAGTTTAGAAGCACCCACCTATATGACTACGGCGAATGAATTCATTTGGTAAAGTCAATCTCCGCTTAAAATAATTTCGAGAGAGTTCTAAGCAAACACTTTGCAGACACCTCTATCTTAGAGTATCCAATGTACTCCAACACTTGCTATATATTTCTATATTCGCTTATTAAAATTCTAATGGGCTTGTTTCGAAGACAGTTTCAAAACGCTTTAAAGCTTTAACACCTCCATAACTCAAAGTGTCATTTCAAGGATCCTCCTATTGTATATGAATACGTGCATTTTGCATGTTAAGCACGATATACCTACATTTATATTTGCATACGATATGAGTTCATATAGTTGTTCATATGTAATATAGTATAAGAGCAATAATGTTTCTTAATTAATTAATAATTAAGTATATAAATGAGCATTAAGTACAATTTAGGGGTAAAACTTTTAACTAGGAGTAAAATATGAATATGTATAAATGTTACATCTAAACATAATAAAATTATACCTTTTTTTTTTTTAACGTTGGGAAATGCATTTACGCACGACGTGTGGGACTCACCGGCGTAATACAGCCAGTACTACCCACTAAAACCCAACAAAACCTTCCCCCGTCTTATTGGAGCGTCGCAGGATCGCTTACGCATTCAAATACGACGCCCCTACGGCAGATCTGCCGAAGCAGACCACCACAACCATGGGGTTGCTCCACAGTCCACTCTGCTATCACAGAAGTACCAGGAGCAACCCGCATGGTACACCGCCCCCCGAAGAGGGCCACCTCCCACCGCCCACCGAAGTGGGCAACCTCTCTGTGCGTTTCTTAGCTTCGCGCCCGGTTGGATTGCCGGGCACTACTGAGCCCCCCCACCACGACAAGGTGAACGCACGTTGGGGGGGAATAAAATTATACCTGAGCCGATTTTTATCAATACAGAGTTCGACTCTATAGTTTTTAGAATGTTTGTCTGTCTGTCTATGTGTCTCGGAACGCATCACGAGAAAACCAGTGGATAGATTTTGATGAAATTTGGTATGAAAATATCTCATCTCTGAGAAATCTATACTAACCGTTAAATCGTTCCCAGGGACTCCAAGCGGAGCGAGGGTGAGTCGCTAGTGTTAAATATATATCTTAAAATGATACATGTTTTAGGTGACATTTTAATGGAGCTTAAACAATGGGTACCTAGTATTCTTTATTTGATTTATTCTTTATAAGCAGTTAAGGTTAATAAAAGAGTATAAATACGTGTAATATCTACAATGTAGGTTAATATCAATACCACCAATTTTATAGTGTGTGATAATCAAAAATTTATTATAAGATCTTATTTCTGTTAACCCATTTAAGCCCGCTGGCCCTGATTGGGGCCATTTCATTAGATACCCTCAACTTTTCACTTTTTTTATTAACTGTTGGTTTTGATGTAAATGTGTTCTGTCATTGAGTGTATCCTCATGATAAATCACATAATATTCGAAAATATTTTTTAAACTGGCTGTAATTGATGGTTTTATTTACTACATTGTGTAAAAAGATAATTGACTAAAGGTAAGTCATAAATAATTGTGTTTACAATAAAAAATCTCGCATATTTTGATATTGTTCACTCGGCTATAGTTTTTCCTATTAATTGTTAAGATTTTATTAGGTATTTATCGAAAATTGACCATAATAGCTTTATTTTAGCGTAGTGTTCCCAAACAGGGCCAATGGGCTGATATGATGTTATTTATCGTTTATTTGTGACAGGTTTAGTTTCGGCGTAAATAATGACGAAACGATCGTTTGACGGCTCAATTGACTTTCGAGGGCTCGAAGAAGCCATTGAGTATATATTGAATGAGGAAGGGGATCCCGACGTCATCTATGACCTAGTGGCTATTCCCCTAGACCCAGTATTATCACAGATAAAGAAGAAGGGGGTGAAGATGATGTCTTACAAAATGCAATTCCGCGAGATAGAGAGACCAGGAAGAGTTAGATGTGTGAAGTGAGATATTTGGAAATAGAAATGTCGTTGAATGGGAATGCACGAATACGAACCTTAGAAATACGTAGAATAGTAGAGCAGAATCCAACTTGGCGTAAATGTGACGATTCGTACATTGACAAGCCCTAAGCAGTGAGTAATGTGCGAAACCTAAAGGAAGCCCTTATAAACGAACTAAAAGGCCAAAATCCTAGCATCATTTCTGAAAAAGAAATGGTGTCGAGATCATGGACATGAATCTTCTGAATACACAGTTGTTTGCCGTACAAGATAACAATAATGACTTCCAATAAATGTTAGTGACCTCAAAATATTGACCGACAGGAGAGAGATAGATGTAAACATTCCCTTTGTATTTCAAAATTATAACAAAGGCATATTAGGAGTTCATAAGGCAGATCAGTTGGTTGCTGTGCATAGAACTGCCATACGAGGCGAAAAATGCTGGTGGGTTTTGTTTACGTATATATTGTTTGTGGCTGTAGCGAACGTCTGGCGTCTTCACGTTCTGGCCGTGGAAGATAAATGGACCAGCTCCAGTTTCTTCGATCCATAGACCGATATTATTTGAGGATTGAAGGCACTGAAAGACCAACGAATGAACAAATGAAGAATGGACGACGTCGTACACTTCCTTCATCAGTACCAAATATGAGTCAAAATGGTGTTGGATACTTTCATGGAAATTTACCAAGAAAGCTACGATGCGTTATATGCCGTAAGAAAGCACGTTGATAAGGTAAAAAATGTGTTAGAACATTGTGCATCGAAACGAGATGTTTTGAAAATTATCACACATGAGCCCATTGGCCCCAGTTAAGGACGGTGTTTTTTTTCTTAGAAGGAAGATATTTTTTTTCAGTTTTTTTTCGTAAAATTTATCTTTAGCATCCAATTGATAAATAAATAAAAGTGTTTTCAAAATTTTTGTGCTAGTTTGTATTTGGGTCCAAATGGGTTAATGAACACTTCACTAAAAATATTAAAGGGAAAATTTTGCATATTACTTTATTAAAAATTCTTATTGAAAATTCTAAATGGATAGTCACATTCTTAAAATTTTCTACCTACGGGTGATTTCAAGAGCGAAAAATTAATTTTATGATTTTTCATTCACCATCAATTTCGCCATTCACCATCTATTTATAGCAGAATTCTACCAAGGTATCTATTAATCGTTGAGATTTCTGTCCGTCTACTGTCATCTCAAGAGCAGCCATTATCCCATTGGATGTCAATTGGGCCGAGTAAACACTTCACTATCACGCGGGTAGCTCAAATAGCACTTAAGTATCCATATAACTTCCAGATATTGCCAATTTTGAATCCATACTATATTATTAATCAGTAAGGGGGGCTTTTAGTACAGTCTTTCTAATAATATAAATGCTTCAGTGTAAGTTGTTTTGTCTTTAATTTTTATCCTTTATTAAACATAGTAAGATGAAATTTAAATATATATTTTTTTGTTTTTAATATTTTTATCTATCTTTATCTATAACTGCACGTACTGTAACAATCACATTTTTTACTTTTTGTTAGGTTTGTTTTTATGTTTATATTCATTTGAATACTGTGTACAGATATTATTGGACAGCAAATTTATAATGATATTTTAGTTTTTAATACGTAGTTGTAATATTCTAACTAGTTTTCTGTTTCTGTATCTAAATAAATAAAATAAAGATTTTTTTTAAATTAAGTTTAATTTTCAATCAAATTTAAAGCTATGTTTCTTCAACTTTGATATATGTATATACTTAAATTTTTGGTTGAATAAATCTGTTGTCATACTTCTGATGTTCCAGATAAGTATTTATACTTATATTCAACTAACTCGGTGCGTGAGTTACTTTCTTCAATACAACGATATCTCGATATCCGAAAAGCATCATTTGACCAGTCTCCGGCTCATAAACTATTTCTATATAAAAATCATGGCGATCCGTTAACCCACTGCATGAAAGAAGATTATCTAAGAACACATTTTTACATTTACAATGAAAAAAAATGTAGTAAAAAATGTATATAAATACTAGAATAGATAGACTATATACTGTTATATACATATATTATTTTTTTCTAACTTAAACTTGACGTATTGTTGTAGATGGTACGTCCACCAATTTTGAAAGTAATCCGAAGTAGTGATTCTCATACAAAATAACCAGATCTGAACCTTTCGATTTTC
Source organism: Brenthis ino (assembly GCA_921882275.1). Lineage (NCBI taxonomy): Eukaryota > Metazoa > Arthropoda > Insecta > Lepidoptera > Nymphalidae > Brenthis > Brenthis ino. The sequence continues at coordinate 21,456,314 of OV170225.1, read as the reverse complement.
GAACTGTTCTTATGGGTTTTTTCTATTATTTTTTCATATTTAAACCATCCCTGATATACCTCTGCAACAAAACAAAAAAAGAATTATTCAAATCGGTTCAGCCGTTTTTGAGCTTTAGCGAGACTAACAAACAGCAATTGATTTATTAATAGTATATATATATATATGTTGTAAGTATATTATTGTGTCTGTATGCATTTCTAATATAGATAGCCTTTATGGGTGGAATTATTGCGTGGATGATTTACCGAAACTTAAATTTTGATGTTAAATTCATGATAATTATATTCAATTTTCTCTCTTTGGCTTAAAAAGCTATTAGTTAAACTTCCACGTCTGACAGGGTAATAAAAGTAATCGTAATTTACACGTTTACGAATACGAGACGTAAAATGCTACCTCTAATGAGGAATAAAACCACGATTTAAAAGAGAAATGAATTTAGTTACTACTTGCAAGAGATAAAAATAAATTCGCCTAAGAAAATTATTTTACAGAATAAAATATATCGGCCCAACGTATGATATTCTCTTTTTTTCAAGTTGGTTAAAAAAGATTTAGATTCAAATTATAGACTATTAAAGAAATAACTATATACATAAAGGCTATAAACATTGGACAAAAGATATATCAATCGCTATTTATTGGACAACAGCAGACGCACATTGTATTTTTTTAAGCGAAATTCGTCTGTATTTCCGAAATAACTGCTTTCCGATCATATCCTTTCGATGGAAACCTCAATATAATTTAGATGAAAATTTGTTATATATTTTCCGAGTTGGTCATACACATGTGTATTAAAACAAAGTTTTCATCTGTAAAATAATAATATAATAATAATATTATAATAATAATTAATAATGTATATAATAAAATTCTGAGTCGAATCTGTACATTAAATATTTTTTTGGAAAATCTTATTGAAATAGTCATTATTATCGATACAAAGGCTGAATGTATAGTTTTTAGACTTTTTGTCTGTCTGTCTGTGACCGCATCACGGAAAAGCCACTGGGTAGGTTTTGATGAAATTTTAGCTGGTTATTCGAGTCAACATATAGAATACTTTTTACTGCATTAACACCTTTTTCTTTTAACGTTGGGAACTGCATTTACGCACGAGGTGTGGGACTCACCGGCAAAGCCAGTACTACCCACTAAAACTCAACAAAACCTTCCCCCGTGTTAATGGGGCGTCGCAGGATCGCTTACGCATTCAACTACGACACCCCGACGGCAGGTCTGCCGAAGCAGACCACAACAACCATGGGGTTGCTCCAAGGTCCACTCTGCTATCAGAGAAGTACCAGGAGCAACCCGCATGGTACACCGCCCTCCGAAGAGGGCCACCTCCCACCGCCCACCGAAGTGGGCCACCTCCCTGTGCGTTTCTTGGCTTCGCGCCCGGCTGTATTGTCGGGCACTACTGAGCCCCTCCACCACGACAAGGTGAACGCACGTTGGGAGGGAAATGCATTAACACCTAAAATAATGATGAATAACTCGACTAGTGACTACCCTGATATTCGAGGTAATTTAAACTTGTAAAAAAGATAGTTTCTTATAAGTATTTATATGTATATACTTATTTATTAATTACAAGCAGAACCCGTGGCTTCGTCGCGCTAAAATAACAAAAAAATCTCTAAAAAGATAGTTTCATACAAACTCTCATTCCCCTATAGGATCAATTTCAAAAAATATTAAAACACGTATTTATTTAACTTTATTGAAGAGCATTAATACCAAGTTTCAAGTAATTCTGATCATAAATATTTTTTTGTATTGTATTATAGAGCAATTTTAAAATTAGCGCCGCTGACAGAGAATTTGGGTCATCGGAAGGTCAGAGGTAGGTATATCATGACGAGGGAAGAAAGTGATAAAAGCAAAAGAGTATGATGTATGAGTGGACTATGTGAAAGAGGATATGTTTGTGAAATGTGTGTATGTAATGTATGTATGTAATGTAAATAAATAGAACGAAACATATTGTGCCGACCTCGCGTGCGAGATAGTGGACCTCACGTGGCCAGCGTGATCGACTATGGCCTTATCCCCGTCATATTGAAGGGAGGCCCGTTGCTCAGCAGTGAGACATTAAAAAAGGCTGAATTCATACGATAAAACCGGTACATTTATTCAGCACTAGCATTGCCCGCGGCTCCGCCCGCGTTCAGATGACCAAAAACCAAAGTCTTAGATTTTACATGTTAATATACTCTTACAATGTAGTTTTTGTATTTTTTCTAAGAAATGAGATATTTTCTCGCGGTAAAAAGTATCCTATATGTTGACCCAGATAACCAGTTATCATCATACTAAATTTCATCAAAATCTGTCCAGTGGTTTTCTCGTGATGCGGTAACAGACAGACAGACAGATAGACAGACAGACAAAAATTCTAAAAACTATAGATTCGGGCTCTGTATCGATAATAATGTTTATCTCAATAAGATTTTCCAAAAAATATTTAATGTACAGATTCGACTTAGTAACAATTTTATTATATGTATAGATTTAAATAGCGTCAAATGAGTGTACTCTTCTTCAAACTTCATTAATTTCTACCGCGACTGAAATAGAGTGACTTGACAAAGCAGTAATTAATTCCATGGAAAGCTGCGGATCAATCGACATAATGGCCGTAACTTGCATTCTACTCTTTATAGTAACGATCGATATCTGTCGTTTTATTTCATTCGTAAATAATTCGACACAAAGGGGGTGCTTTGTGTAGTTTTATAAAAGTACTTTTTTTTATAACACCATATTACATAATATTATGACTTATAGCATCTTGCGTATAAAGGTTATTTTTGAAAGTTTGAGTATACAATATAGTAATTATTCTATATATTTATCGACTTAAAAACGATGTTAACATCGTATAATGCCGCTTTCTATAAGTGATTTTTTTTTACAAAATCTATACTAATCTATACTATCTATATTCTATACTAATATTATAAAGAGGGAAAGTTTGTGACGTTGTAGGGGGTAATCTCTGGATTTACTGAACCGATTTAGATGAAATTTGGTAAGAAGATAGTTTGAGACAGGGAAGGACATAGGATACTTTTTATCCCGGAAATCATCCCTTAAGTGGGTGAAAATAGGGATAAAAGTTTGTATTGGGAAGCAAGCTAGGGACGAACCCGAGCGAAGCCAGGGTGAGTCACTAGGTAAATAATATAATTAAACGTCATAATTTTTTTTTAGATTTCTATTCTTTAACAATTAAGAATGAAAATATATTGTGTCTAAGCCCCCAGTTCAATATTCTCTGAAATTATTCTTATACAATCAAGCAAATGAAACTTTGAATTAAACCTCTCTATATACATACTCCGCGTTAGTTGTAGTATACGTCGATAAAAGTTACCTATTTGTTCGCTTAGCGTTAGGATAAAATTCATTTACTTAGCAGCATCAAATTCCCATTCATAATTTAAGCATGCTTACGTAATCAAAGTAAGATTTGGCAAGAAAAGTTGAAAAAACTTATAATTTCCACACCACTTTGAGAGGTTAGATATACTATTTTGCATTCAAGCGTTGTACAGTGAAAGTGTTTTTCATTGCACCGCGCCGCTTCCCCGCGTGATAGATGTAGGGTCCTTTGTGTAACCGCGGCCGGTTCACTTACTCACTGAACTTCTCTCTTTTAGTTTCTTTTTGCAAATCCATTGTAATACAGAAAGGTGGAAAATGGACGGACAGCTAAGAGTTATTGTTGTGATGTACATATGGGTTTGCTATTTAATTTTATTGAGCCTTTTTCTTTATAATACCTTATAGAAACATATCTAATTATACATTTATCTTTCACTATAGTATTTTTTTAATATATAATATGTTTATATTAACAGCCAAGTTACTACAGCATCTAACATATCTAGGGAACTCTAGTGAATAATAAAAATTGGCCACAAACGAGATACAAGTTTGGACAATAGAAGAGGAATTTGAATATTTTTAGTGACTTTGGTGCAGAATTACAGGTCTCTTTATTTATGTAAAAACAGATTGAAAATATATATTCAAAGTTTAAGAAAAGGCAAGGAAAAGGCTTTCAATCGAGACGGGCGTCGGGCAAGCCGGGGCTTGGCGTGAATACATTGTCTTTGAATTTTTATCCAATCTATAAACTTGACAACTTATAATTCAACCCACGTGACGACCGCTAATGAAAGACTTACTTAAATAACTGCGCTGGCGAAGGGAATTAACAAGTTAGAAATACAATTCAGTCCTTAAACTAAGTTCATTTCGACGTTGGTAAAGTGGAAAACTTCGTCCGTCCTTTTTTTAGGAGTTCGATGTAAAGTTTTACGGCTTTTAAAGACATACTACCCTTGGAAGGGTCCGGTTATGGCTAATTTTTGACATAGAGCTTTAATTTAAGCGATCCGACGGAGTTCAGTAAGCCAGGAGGCCTAGTGTCGTGAAAGGGGAAGAATATTTCATATTTTAATTTCCTTCAAGTCGTTAAACAAATAACAGTAAGTAATTTGTGCTGCAAGAGCTGTTGTAAAGCTTATCTGCGAGGCAATTAAGAAAAAACCTCTAAGGCAGTTTTTTACAGTGAGTCGCGGTCGCCGACGGCTGATTACTAATTCCGCGACAAAGAACTCTATTACGTGGCCACTGCTATATTACTAATGGAAACATTGTTCTCGTACAATAAAATAATTTTTTATTCATAAAAAATATAAATTAATCTCACCCTTCCCTTTTCATTGTTTTGTATATATATATATATATATATATATATATATATATATATATATATATATATTCTTTATTGCATATTAATAGAGTAACACAGATAATACAGAGACCAATGTGGGCAAAGGTGGACTTATCTCTAGAAGAGATCTCTTCCAGCCAACCTATGGAAGTGAGAAATAGTGTTATATTACGGGATTAAAAGAGTGCAATTGATTTAAAATATAATTATAAATAATTATACAATTAAAAAAGATAAAAAGACACATATAATGATAAATATACAATAACATAACTTACATATTATACATACTATATATACATACATATTAAAGTATAAATATAATCGTATGCATTTAGAAAACATAAAAATAGTGTATCTGATAGTAAAATTAAGGACCAATTTGTGACAGAAGGTACTGTTTTTTTTTAAAAGAAGTTGTAGAGAAATATAAGATAATAACTTCGATTTGTCATCGAAATATTAATATTTATAAAGCTACGAGAATGTTTTCGATACTTATAAAGTCAAATATGTATACATTATTAGCGAGCGTAGCTTTTACATTTATTTATTCTATCAGGAACACAATAGCAGACGACGTATTACAAGCCTCCGAGCTTAACAAGTTAAATTGACTCAAGCCATGAATTTCACAAACACAATAAATAGCTCAGTTTATTCACGGTATTCACAATCAGAGAATATGAACGACAATAGAAATTTATAATAATAATTTCAATTTGAATTTCCATGAATTTCGTACGAAAACAAACATCTAGTAAACATGTTTGTCCCTTCTCTTAAAGCGTCTGACTTGAATATAAATTGTGATGCAATTCGATTGAGGAAAGGTACAGAAGTTTCGTCTTAGTAATAAAGCATTTTTATGAAGAACCTTCAAGAAGACCCCTGTTGTATAAAAGAAATAGTTATCTATTTATATATAAAACAGTATCGTTTCGGTAATAAGCACACCAGACACGTGGACGCTGATGCTAAATATATATTTTTTATAAATTTTCCAAGAAAATTAAAGTAATAATTGAAAAGAAAGATCATACTATTACAGTTTTAAATATAACTATTGTATAAAACTAAATTTTTAGCTGGACGTAACACAAAAATATTTTCACAAAGAAACCTATTTTTCGTGCATTGTAAATAGCCTACTTTGTACTCTGAGAATGTAATTTTCGGCGTCCGAAATGTACTACAAAATACTAAGCTTTAGCTTTAAACATATTTCTTTACTAGCATTGCCCGCGGCTCCGCCCGCGTTCAGATGACCATAACCAAATTCTTAGGTTTTACATATTAGTATACGCTTAAATTGCAATTTTTGTATTTTTTCTCAGAAATGAGATATTTTGCCGCGGTAAAAAGTATTCTATATGTTGACCAGGATAACCAGCTATCACCATACCAAATTTCATCAAAATCCCTCCAGTGGTTTTTCTGTGATGCGGTAACAGACAGACAGACAGACAAAAATTCTAAAAACGATATATTCGGACTCTGTATCGATAATAATGTCTATTTCAATAAGATTTTCCAAAAAATATTTAATGTACAGATTTGACTTATTTACAATTTTATTATATGTATAGATTTAGCCTTTACATAGCAGTAGACCTCTTGTTTTGAAGGGAGGTCCGTGCCCAGTTGATTGGGATGTTAAAAAGGGCTGAATACATAGACTTTACATACCTTAATAACTTACAAAAGCAATAATTACTTTATTTTTGTATAAAGGTGCAAAATACAATTTAATGTACATTGTAATAATAAAATTTAATATTTATATAAAATATATAAGTCACAAAATATATTTTAACCTTTTATTTTAAAGGCTAAACTAAAATGGAAGATAATAGTATTTATTCCCAATTTACATTCAGGGAGGACGGCGGACGAGGGACTAAATCGAATTCCTATCATTTCTTTACTTCAGTTCGGAAATGGTTGCGTGTTACATGGTATTTTTGTATGAACCCTTATTTATTTATATTATTTTTATTATTATGACTCTATTACTAAATATATCTTATAGCTTTGCTACGAAAGGTAGAGGTACTTCGGAAAGGTAGAGTAATAAAATTATTTCAAATTTCTTTTCGATGAACTAAACCATTATGCGATGTTTTCCATATCTGATAATAAAAATGGATGACTAAAAACAGAGAATAGATACTTGTTAGCGTCAGCAGAAATTTGTATGTATTTTATCTGTTCTAATATGTATATTCAACGAAATTCAAATCAATTCTCCATTTAAATAGTCCATTACTATAACTAATATAAGTATTGAACACAAAACATCAAATCATGATGAGGCTAGCGAGAAAAAAGAAAAAAGCTGGTGAAATTTTTTCTTCGTCGACAATGAGTGATTTTGCTCATTTTGGTTCATTTTGCTGCCCCATCTGGATTCCATTTCTTCGTATTACAATTCATTTTCTGTTTTCTGTTGCTTTATCTAATATTGAAAAAAAGCGGATCAGGGACTATAAACTATAATAAACCAGGGAACAACGATACTTTTCCATTATTTTTTATAAATTAACAATGTAAGCTCTATTTATTATTTCAAATAATATAAACTATGCCTTAATGGTTCAAAATACAATTTAAAAGTTGTAATGATTACGATTTGATTACTTTAATTTTGTTTTTCCGGTTTGTCAGCCCAAATGGATATAAGGTCAAAAAATATTATAGTAAATTAAAACGTATAACTTCGTTTCGGAACCGATTTTTGTAATTCTTTATTAAATATACTGACGTAATAACGGGTGCCATATCTAAGAAACCACTAAGTGTGAAAACAATTTTAAATGATTTAAAATTAAGATACTTTTTAGCTAAAAATTAAAAAAAATATCTTTCATATCAAAATTCCCAAAAAATATATTCAATCACTTCACGATAGAAGCTAAAAATGAATGTTGGGTAGTACAGAAAAAGACTTAAGCCACGCATATTCTCCCAGCGTGTCCCACTCGTTTACCAGCGCTCGGTTCGAGTCACAAAGGGCGAGATAAATTACATTACGAACGCGTGAATTGTAAATTGGACATTACTCGTTACACCTACCCTTGGGCCCGAGGCATGGACAACTAACGATGCTGCACTGAATAACATGCACATATAAATGTACAAACATAATATTTTCCTATTGAATGTGGAAACAATGAACTAGTTATACTTTATTTATATATTTCTAGGAAATATTTAGATTTTTTTACTTTAAATTTTACGGCTGTATAAGATGATGAACGACATGTGATATGGATATACATATCTTCTTTTCTATCGTTCTTAAGTGTAGACAAACTAAGAATCAGTTTATTTACTTAAAATCCTAAATGTACACTTTCAAGTGCCTTTATTTTCATTCACAACTGTATTTTTACTACTAGTCTATATTGTTTTTATATAATTATACTCACAATAATGATAATATTTTTATTCTTATCTTATCTTTTATTTAAGTTTCATTATTATTTGAATATTTATCACATTATATCCAGCACTCATATTAAGCAAATCCTAAATTCTATTTAATAATTGCAGAATTTTCAATATCGCTTCACATGCAATTTTCCGCACAAATCAAACCAATACAGTTCTAATTGACGCCCAATGGGACCCTAACGACGATATTGTACGATCACGTGGGGAATTATATAGCTTTATGTTTTATTTTGGAAGGTAACTGCTATTACTGCTCTGTTAATTTTTTGATTCAAACTTTAATGAGTGACTCTACCATTTTTTTTGTTAAGTATTAAAGCGGAGATTGTTATCTCCACTATGCAAGTATATTAGTTTTTGCAGTCTTACGAGTAACAAAAGTCATTAGAACTTAAAACTCCTTAATCGTTTCTCTATATTTATTGATAAAAATTCTAGCTAGTTTTAGCACTTTCTAATGTTTAGCTTCTTTACATATCATAAAACAAAGTCGCTTCCCACGTCTGTCTGTCACTTTGTACGCTTAGATCTTCTGAACTACGCAACGGATTTTGATGCCCTTTCAGTTTTCACTACCATTCATATGTTATCTTCCGGATAGTTTATATGTATGTTATATTTACAGAAAATTATAAAAAAAAACAATAATTCGTAAAAATATAGAATTTTGGGCGCTTCCATTGCTAATGCTGACTAAACTTTACGAGATATCCAAAATGATGTACTACGAAACAGTGTACCTTAAAAATATCAAAAAATCCGCGGTATCATATGTCTATTACTTACGAATAACACACAGTAAGCATTTTTATCTAACTGAAACTTAATTTTTTGTGGGTTATACTTGTAGTTGTGGATATACTTTCGAAGTTATTTTGACCAGTATTATATAAAACCTTCTCTAATAAAATATAATTAGTAATATTGGGCATTTAATGTAGATAAAATTTGCTTATTACAGCAAACTATTATCATTATTATTGTAACAGATACAGTGCCCGAGCGGCGCGGCGGCACGTGCCTATAGTTAGACGTAATCGAGTCGTTCGATGGCGGCGCTGATATTAAATTGGGAAGTTTTATAATTTTAAGTCTCAAAAAGGCCTACTGAAAAGTCCACGATAGCATGAGTGTACTTCCTAAGGTACACTCACAAAAATTATTCTTATCTATAGAAAACGTACCTAGGGACACACCCAAGCAAAGCGAGGGTTAATCGCTAGTTAAAAATAAAATGTAATAACAATTAAAATTAGCTTTATATAAGTTTGAAAAACCTACCTACTTAAATTTTTAAATATTAAGTTTCTCCAAAAATAATAAACGACTATTTAGTCTAACTTTACAATATTTTATATTTTAAAATAACATTCGAAACCAGCGTGTAGTTCATTTCTCGGTTCGCCCGGCATCAGGAAAGTTGCACGTTTCCAATATTGCTGACGCAACTTCGTATCGGTACGCGTTCAATCATCTCCAATTTTTGCTGTGATGACTGCTATAATAATATTGTGTCTACGTGAATAGAGAGACAATGCAACTACGCGTCTAGACACTTATTCATTCAGGGCTTGTGTCTTTGATAATATTACAATAACGTCAATTGAACCATTTTATATTATAATACTCTTCCTTATTTCCCTTTTGTAGCACCATTTTCTTTTTTCAGGAAATTAAAGAGTAATAACTTTTGGTATCTATATATATACAATAAAGTCGGGTTTGTTACAACACTTATAACTCGAGAACTGTCGGACCTATTATTTTCATGGTTTTTGATTTGTTGGATTTGTCTCTACTCCGAATAGCAAAATAACTATTAAAATATCGGAAAAATTAAAAAAAAATGTTATTTACATGGCTGACGCTGGATACTAAATATTTATATCTATTTAAAACGTACCTCGAGACGATCCCAAGCAAGTGAGCCGATGAAAATACCATAAAATAGCCACAGTAGGTACAATTTTAATGGCATTTTTTACCATGAGGTATTCAGTGTCTATTCCTACAACGCCTAAACTTGCTTATAATTGGGCCGCAAAAACAAAGGTGTATCTTTAGGTAAATGTATTTTTTATCATGTTTTAGCGAGTCAGACAATGCAAATTTATAAGAGGGATTTGGCGCTGTTAGCTGAAATACAGGTTCGGTTACAGATGTTACATTTACTCTATTGGTAAAATTGTTTTTGCCCTAAATAAGTTTATAAGAAAATTCGTACGATTTGTGCAATAGCAGATGCTACACAATATGCTGTTAGTATTACAGCCGGCTTAAATTTGGTTTATTTTTGTTTTATCTATATTTGGTCGACGTAAACAGTAGCTACTTCTAGTTTTCAAATGCATTAGTGTGTGCCTTAATAAACGGAAAATTGAAATGCAAATTAAATAAGTATACCACCATACCACATGCCTTTATACACTACTATATGAAGATACACTCTACTACATGAGAACACTATTAAAAAGCTACATCAGATATACGCGCAAGCTACATCTATACATATAATAAAATTATAAATCAAGCCGAATCTGTATATTAAATATTTTTTGGATAATCTCTGGACTCCATTATCGATACAGAAACCGAATCTATAGTTTTTAGAATTTTTGTCTGTCTGTCTGTCTGTCTGTCTGTCTGTCTTTTACCGCAACACGGCAAAACCACTGGATAGATTTTGGTGAAATTTGGTATGATAATAGCTGGTTATCCGGATCAACATATAGAATACTTTTTACTGTGGGAAAATATCTCATTTCTGAGAAATCTATACTAAACGTTAAAACGTAAACAGGGACGAACCCGAGCGGAGCGAGGGTGAGTCGCTAGTCTCAAATAAAGCAGAAACCCAAAGAACTATTTTAAATTCAACACAACGATTGTGCATCAAAATGTATTACATATGTACAAATCAAATAAAAAGTATAGAGTTGGCAAGGGAGCGTAACGCAATAGGAATATAGTTTCATAGGTCGGCAGGCCGGAACAATTGAATTATGTCCAGCTATTAAATTCAGCCCGCCTCGGACCGAGCAAACTTTATGCCTTCACTAATCGCCGCTGGTTAGTGCACCGATTTATTCTGTGCCACTGTTTGACCACTACCATTTAACTATCTTAAGTCGAACTATATATCATGTCTTGAAACAAGCAAATATATTTATTTGACAGAGAATCTATATGTAAGATATAATTTTTACTGGGTCAAAGGTTTAACAATTCTAGGCTAGATTCGATCTTATCTTCATATCGATGATTTTTCTTTATGTAGGTGTGTGTAATTAAAAATACAAGTAATGTTATATATAGATCTATAGGGAACATTAAAAATCTGTCCGTCTGGTATAAAAATGTAACTCAGTGATCCAAATATAAAGCTCTACCTTACTTACCTGTTTGACATACCTTATCTTTAATTGAATAGAGACTGAAACTTTCACGCCGGCAAAGTCGTAAACAGTATGTACTTTAAAGCATTTTCTACATCGTCATTGCATAAAAAATATTTTTCCACTATAACTAAGACGCCACTTTCGTATCTTTTCTAAGAAACCTACTGAAATAATTTTCTCTTATATTTCTGCTTTCAATAGATGTTTAGACTGTGCGCTTATAATATAGATAGACGGTTTCGATTCTGCAATGGAATATAATAAATTCTGAATTTCTTGTTCTATCGACGAGTCGGCGTCGATTTACCACCCTTTGTGCATTAGCCGCCGCGGGCCGACACTGACACTGGGGGATTCGCCTCGAGCCACAAAACATCTATAGCATTAGGAAAGCTTAAAAGTGATAAATAGTATCGTACCTATTACAAAAAAATATGAGGAGCTTTTGTACCGAATATTTTTACTAACTAGAACTTATTTAATGTTTACAGTTTACAAGCAGTGAACTATTCTTGCTATCCATACCTCTATACATACTAATATTATAAATATCCAAGTATATTTGTTTGTTTGTCCTTGTTTCACGTGGAAACAGAGTGACAGATCGGCGTGATTTTTTGTATGGAGATAGTTGGAAGGCTAGAGAGTGACATAGGCTACTTTTTACCGTGAAAGATTATTTTTATCTGGCAAATGAAGGCAGATGGGTATTATGACTTGAACTTAGGAAAAATATCATTTTAGAATTGTTTAGAAATAGAAAAGTAAAAATAATATAAAGCGCTTGTCATTTAGTTACAAATAATATTATTAAAATTTCTAATCGTAAACGATATTAGGATGTCATTTTGTTTAAGCTCACTATTAGGATGTATTAAATAAACAATGAGTTTTTAACGCGCTATGTAATAAAAAAAGAGTCTTGCTACTACCCTGCAAGAAAAAAACAAGTGTAAGAATAAATTATAGCTAAATATCTAGAACTTTATAGAATTATTCACACAAGTTTTCGCATACTCCACATGTTCTTTAAAATACGTGAAGTGTAACCCTAAACTCGTTGGAAGTTAGTTAAGAAAACCATAACGGAATACAGAGTAGCTTGTCGCGAGACACTGCGCACCCCTCACAAGTTTATGCATACACGATGAGTTGATATTAGTTTGTAACACGCTCTACATTAGCTTTGTACTGTCATTACAATATCTCTGATATGTTGATGTGTTCGCTAGTTTGATGTAAATGTAAATTATAATCCAAATGTTTCATCAAACTTATCTCAAGAGAAATATTATACGAAGCCGCACTATCGAAACTGTTCAAGCGTGTACTCTACTATGCAGAGCTACATCTTTATTACACACTAGCATTGCCCGCGGCTCCGCCCGCGATGATCAAAAACCAAATTCTTAGGTTTTACATATTAGTTTTACAGTAGAGTACAGCTGTAGTGCTCTTACAATGCAGTTTTTTGTATTTTTTTTCTCAGAAATGAGATATTTTCCCGCGGTAAAAAGTACCCTATATGTTGACCCGGATAACCAGCTATCATTATACCAAATTTCATCAAAATCCCTCCAGTGGTTTTTCTGTGAAGCGGTAACAGACAGACAGACAAAAATTCTAAAAACTATAGATTCGGCCTCTGTACCGATAAGAATGTCTATTTCAATAAGATTTTCCAAAAAATATTTAATGTACAGATTCGGCTTAGTTACAATTTTATAATATGTATAGATTACAGAATATTCAAGAAAATAAATAATAAACAAATTATTATAAACAAAAAATCCTTATGAACTTACAGCCCTCGCCTTAGATTAAAAGGTTTAGACACAGAGCGAAAAAAACAAAGTGTCTGAAGCCTAAAATAGTATTTTATTTGAGTGCTTACAATACGAATTCCAATGCCGATTAAACAAACGTGAGTTTGGCTTCCTCTTTATTTCAATATCTACACTTATATTTATATATTATATATTAGTATATATTAGTCTGAAGTCCTAACACATACCTTTATCGTATTTTATATAAATCTAGAATATTCCATTGCTTTATAAATCAAACTCTTTTTCTCTCTTTTAATATATAAAATAGTGATTTGTTTTTCATATAGGAAGAATTCATAAAAGAGAATTTATAAAAAATAGTTTTTTTATTATGAAATTAAAAATAAATTACTTATACAGGTATAACAATATTTCTACGTCGACACATTTCTCTTATAAGTAATCCAAAGCAGTAGCAATCGAGAAGGGTTAGATGGACCTGTCCTCAATATTGCGTTGGCAGTCAATTATCTGATAAGCTTCGTCACCCTTCGTCTCAAAGTGTTCTCAGAAATCACATGTTGGCTTCCCGTTACCATGGCGACGCCGTAAGAAAAATACCAGTACTCAATCGAAAATTGAACCACAAACTTAATTATGCCTTTCCATTTATTCCATCCTCCCTCTCCCAATAAGTTCCGGTTGCCCAAAATTAATTTGTTGTTCCAATATATTGGCAGTAATCTAATTTTTTCTCGTGAACTTTTAATTTCCTGGAATGTTATATGCTATAATTTTTGTCCTCATATCTGTACTAACTTTAAGACTGACTAAAAATTTAAAATAAGTTATAATTTTACTAAATCTTATTTATAACTCTAGAAATCTACTGCCTGTACTTTCGCCTGTGTATTTTCTTAAATAATAGTTTTCCTCTATTTTAAAACCTGTGCTAGTGAAAAACAATAAATAAATAAATATGTTGGGTCATTAACACACAGCACCATCTAGTTCCATGGTAATCTACGAGGCTTGTGTTATGGATACCAGATAGTTGATACACTACATATACTCGTATATAACTTTAAAGACATAAATATTATAAATATAAACACCCATGACTGGAGTACAAACATTTGTGCTCATCACACAAATGAATGCCCCCAGCGGGACTCGAACCCGGGACCACTGGTACAATAAGTAGGGTCACTACAAACTGAGTCAAACGTGTCGCTTAATCAAGTAATCGAACAGACAGAAAATCTAAAATTCTAACAGCGGCTGTTTGGCCAATATAGATCTCGTTGCCATTTTACATTCATAACCTTTTTATTATATATAGACATCGAAGGTACAATGTCTAATCAAATATAACCTCAAATCAAAGAGAGTTCACCAAATCGTTCACGGATTTGTCTTTCGAAAATCCCGACGTGATCATAAAGAATATACATTGAAATGAATAGGTACGGTCTTTGTGAGCAAATTGCTGGATACGGAATTGAGTTAGACCGGACGGAGAGTCCGTGGCCTGTGACCCTTTGTCGCATCATCAAACTACAAATTGGCAGTTTAGTATCCGACGCTACCGAGGCGCTGCGGGCGATCGTTACAGTGGACTCAGCAGAAAACAACAAAACATTAATGTTATTTTACTACAATTTCAGTCTAAATAATTTCTCGGTTTGCAAAGCTTATGTAGGCAAAAATAAATAATGATTATATATTGCCGTAATAATAACGAAAGAAGAGAAGAAACACTAACGAAGAAATAATAATTTATAATGATGTGGCATGTTTTCAGTTACTGAATAAATCTTGTTTCAAACTAGGGTTTCTAGATGATTTTGCTTTATAATATATATATCTCATAGTAACTACAGCCAACGTTACTCTCCTTTTCATAAACTCTGTTTATTATATTTTATAAACAACTAGCATTGCCCGCGGCTTCGCCCGCGTTAAGATGACCAAAAACCAAATTCTTAGGTTTTACATATTAGTATACTCTTACATAGTAGTTTTTGTGTTTTTTGAAAATTGAAATGCAAAATAAATATGTATACCACCATACCACATACATTTATACACTACTTTAAGAGGATACACTCTACTACATACAGAGAACACTATTAAAAAGCAACATCAGATATACGCGCAAGCTACATCTATACATATAATAAAATTGTAACTAAGCCGAATATGTACATGAAATATTTTTTTGGAAAATCTTTTTGAAATAGATGTCTATTTAATAATGTTATTATCCATACAGAGGCCGAATCTATACTATTTAGAATTTCCGTATGTCTGTTCGTGACCATATCACGAGAAAACCACCATATGACAAAAACAACCATTATTAATTTATTATTAATTTTATAGCTAGGTATCTGGTGCGATATGAAAAAGGAATATCCAGTATAGTTTAAACATCCGGAATCTCTACCATTTGATGGTATATCAATTTTCGTACCATTAATCCCAATATCATGAAACAGTAAAACACTTGTATAAAGGTTTACAACTTTTGCATTTCAGTTCAAACGGCAGTTTTAGGTGAACTGTGGAATTACCGAGTATTTACTGGATTGGCAATCAAGGTGCGGGTTGAAAGCTGGCATACGCTAATGAAACGCAATGGAGCTCACGTCAGTATGCAGCGGGGTTAATTAAATTTTGACACCAGAGCTGCAAATATCCACCTGCACATCCTGCATCCGTTATGGTCGATTTGATCTAGTAATTTGCAGGGATACATCGTACGTTATGTTGTTTGAATATCATTTACATTACTTTGACATATTCAAAGACTGGTCGTTCACCCTTGCTTCGCTCGTGTTCACCTCTAGAAAAACAAAATAAAATCTATTTCACGGGAACCGTGGATTTTTCCAGGATAAAAAGTAGCCTATGTGCTATTCCAGACTATAATCTATCTCTGTGCCAAATTTCATCCAGATCCGTTCAGCCGTTCTGGCGTGATTGCGTAACAAACACCCAAACATCCATCTAAACTTTGACTATTATAATATTAGTAAGAAAGAATATTAGTTAATATTGAATTGCCCCATCTTTTATGTCAACTTTAATATCTTCCTTTTTATTTATTATTGTTATTATTCGTAAATTTCGTCCATAAGTTCTACATGTAATAAATATATTAAAACAACTGTAGTAAATGACAATAGTTTTAAGTTAATAAGTCCAATATGAGAACAAAAAATGTTATCTAATTGTTCCTTTATAAATATTATATTACCTTATTCTTTTATAACATTACATCATCTATACATATAATAAAATTGTAACTAAGCCGAATCTGTACATTAAATATTTTTTGGAAAATCTTATTGAAATAAACATTATTATCGATACAGAGGCCGAATCTATAGTTTTTAGAATTTTTGTCTGTCTGTCTGTTACCGCATCATAGAAAAACCACTGGACGGATTTTGATGAGGTATGGTGACAGTTGGTTATCTGGGTCATCATATAGGATACTTTTTACCGCAGGAAAATGTCTCATTTCTAAAAAAATACAAAAACTGCAATGTAAGAAAGAGTATACTAATATATAAAACTTAAGAATTTGGATTTTGGTCATCTGAACGCAGGCGGAGCCGCGGGCAATGCTATTATAGCTATATGATGTAATGTTATAAAAGAATAAGATACGATTAGATACGGGATAGCAAACACGTTATCCATCGGTCAAGACGCATCATAAATCAATTTTACAAGTGTATCCTAAGTAAACCCTCTTAATCGAACAAACAATATAGAAATATAAAAATGTGATAAGCCTACAAATCGCCCTCCGCAGTTCGCAATAAGATTAAAGAGAACACTTTGGAATCCATGGGGAGTTTCTTGCTCGTATAAAATTATAATGTAGAGTAAACATTTTAAAATTTAATTTTCTTAGTGATTTATCAACAAACGTTTACTAAACTTAAATAAGATGAAAGGCTCTGTGAGTCTATATAGGTATAATATCAGTCCCATTATATAGAAGAACTAGCATTGCCCGCGGCTCCGTCTGCGTTCAAATGACCAAAAAGCAAATTCTTAGGTTTTAAATATTTGTATACTCTTACAATGCAGTTTTTGTATTTTTTCTCAGAAATAAGATATTTTCCCGCGGTAAAAAGTATCGTATAGGATAATTAGATTCGGCTTAGTTACAATCTATACATATAATAAAATTGTAACTAAGTCGAATCTGTACATTAAATATTTTTTGGAAAATCTTATTGAAATAGGCTTTATTATCGATACAGAGGCCGAACTTATAGTTTTGAGAATTTTGTCGGTTTGTCTGTTACCGCATCACAGGAAAACCACTGGGTAGATTTTTATGAAATTTGGTATAATGATAGCTGGCTATCCGGGTTTTATATTTATAGGATTATAATTATAGGATACTTTTTATCGCGAGAAAATATCTTATTTCTGAAAAAAAATACAAAAACTACAATGTAAGAGTACCTATACTAATAATATGTAAAACCTAAGAATTTGGTTTTTGGTCATCTAAACGCGGGCGGAACCGCGGGCAGTGCTAGTTTTATTATATGTATAAAAGTAAGAGACTCTTAAAATTGATTTGACAAATTAAGCTAATTTGAGTTGTAGACATTTAAAAGTACTTCTTTACCATTATAGTAAGTATATAGATAACAAATATATATTTTTTCATTTTCACTCACTTTGTTCATTTTAATTAGCAAGAGCGCCAACTACATCTATAAAAAAAAATAGAATGGTCTGGGTTTTTTTTCAATAGAAAATGAAAAATATAGGTCAAAATTAAACTGCAAAGTAATTTTTATCTAGATCTCGTGTCTTCGTGACATTGGAAATCCCTAAAGCAGTAGTTGCTTGTAATCCTCACGTCGCATTCATAGTCCAGACGAAATCCATAATCCAATTACGGCCCAGCCTCCGAACTGCACTCGACTAGGACTTACCCCTGTCACACTGGATGTGACATTGCAGATAACACGGGATATTTTAAAGCTAGAGCTGTTTTATTTTGAACGATTTAATATTTTATGTATTTCAATTTATAGTGAACTAGCATTGCCCGTGCCCGCGTTCAGATGACCAAAAAGAAATTCTTAGGTTTTACTCGACATATTAGTATACTCTTACATTGCAGATTTTGTATTTTTTCTCAGAAATGAGGCATTTTCTCGCGGTAAAAAGTATACTATATGTTGACCCGGATAACCAGCTATCACCATACCAAATTTCATAAAAATCCCTCCAGTGGTTTTTCTGTGATGCGGTAACAAACAGACAGACAGACAGATAGACAAAAATTCTAAAAACTATAGATTCAGCCTCTGTATCGATAATAAAGTCTATATCAATAAGATTTTCCAAAAAATATTTAATGTACAGATTCGGCTTAGTAACAATTTAATTATACGTATAGATATATGTATGAATGTAATCCATTTATAGTGAAAATAAATAAAACTTCTTCAAGAGAAATCTGAAGTATTTCTCCGTTTACTACTTTCCGTCTCCGCCTAATAATATATTATTATTATAGTAATATTAACATCAGACTCTTTTAAATGTACTTAACATGATATACAGAGCTATGCGAAAAGTTTACACAAGTGAGAATAGAACTTGCGACTATAGACTATATATATATATATATTGCGTAGGAAGCAATATTAGTTTCGTATTCAACTTCATAAATAGCTATGTAAAATCCCTTTTTTGTATTATTAATGGATGTGAACCTCCTTAATTTGAATATAAAATATAATTTAATACTGCTACGCTTATTTTTATAACAACATTTTTATACTAAATAAAGTAAAAAATATGAGTTTTATAATAATTCCTTCCAGCAGTGAATAAAGTGGGATTTGGTGAAGTGCGGCTGGAGCGCCAACAGTCGAGTGGCGTCGAGCACCTGGACGTGACTATCGACTGCCGTAATCTGCGCTTGCCATTAAAGGAGATATTACTTACTATCTCGATATAGTCATGTTACTCAGTTTTAAAACTTTCTTAGTTCCACTTTGAAGTTTTATTTAAAATATTTATATAGTTATATTTTAAAAATATATTTTTCTTCTATACATATAATAAAATTCTAACTAAGCCGAATCTGTACATTAAATATTTTTTGGAAAATCTTATTGAAATAAACATTATTATCGATACAGAGGCCGAATCAATAGTTTTTAGAATTTTTGTCTGTCTGTCTGTTACTGCATCACGGAAAAACCGCTGACGGGATTTTGAGGAAATTTGGTATGGTGATAGCTGGTTATCCGGGTCAACATATAAGGTACTTTTTACCGCGGGAAAATATCTCATTTCTGAGGAAAAATACAAAAACTGCAATGTAAGGCTATACTAATATGTAGAACCTAAGAACTTAGTTTTTGGTCATCTGAACGCGGGCGGAGCCGCGGGCAATGCTAGTCTACTATAGATTTTGATTTCAATCAGTGTTATAATACTTTGAGTTAACATTTTATCGTCTATCGGCAACAAGGAGTGTCAAGTACTAAATAAACTAATTCCAATAACTTCATTTCTATTTTACTACAAAGGCATGGCTTTACTTGCTGTGTCGTGGGTTCGAGTCCCGCTGGGGGCATTCATTTGTGTGATGAGCACGAATGTTTGTACTCCAGTCATGGGTGTTTATATTTATAATGTGTATGTATTTAAAGTTATATATATGTAGTGTATCAACCATCTGGTATCCATAACACAAGCTTTGTGCTTACCATGGAACTAGATGGTGCTGTGTGTAATGTCCCAACATATTTATTTATATTTATGAAGGTGCTTTGAACTTTAAATGACATTATTGGGTCCATGTAATAAGATTTTTATTATTTCCAACAAATATCCCCTCACGATAGGGTTGTTGATGAATAAATTGTTTTCCTCTCAGTTGAAATACTCACACATCAATTCACTTCACTTGCATTTTCCATTAATTGATTGACAAGTGTTTACAAGAATGCTGTTTAATTGGACTCTCTGTCAGCAGTGACATGGCGATAGGTCTGTAAAAAAGTGTCTGCGACCGCGAGGGTTTTTGAATTTTAAACGGTATTCAAGTGGTCTGTCTGCTTTGAACCGTATCTACGACTGGTATTTTATTTGTCAATATTAAATCTTTTTTTTTATGTATGAGTTATTTTGTTTACACCTTCATAAATTGTAAAATAGTTTCACAAAATATTTGGTGTTTATAAGAGTTTTCATATAAGTAGGTATCTCCTTTAATTAAATGAAGATTTTAGATACACTTATGCATTATACTCTGATATATAAAGTATTGATTAGGTTCATAAATATTAATAATTGATTACATTTAACTCAAAAGTTTGAAAAGTTTTTAACGAAAACTACTTTAAAATCGCCACAAAAGTGGCTTTTACACACCTTACTATATTTTTTTCACAAAAAACTTATATGCACCCGATCTGACAACTTCTTTCTTTTTTGAAGTCGCCAAAAGAGTATAATATACCGTAATGTTAAAATATTAAGTGTTACAACTAACAACCACATGAAAAAATTCTAGAATTAAATAGTGCGTCAAAAATACACAGTAACAATAAAAGAAAGTAACTTGTGGGTTCTCTCCCTAAGTAAACGAGACTTTGATGAGAAAGCATTTAAGGGTTTGCCAAAAAAAAGATATAACAGCGCTCTGTGAAATAAAGAAAACATTGCAATAAAAGAATTTTTATTTCTTAATCATCTTTATAATTTTATGTAAATTTGTATGTTAAATGTAAAAAATTGTATGTATTAAAGTAATCCGAGGATACTTGTATTGGGAATGGCCCGCTTCTTCCCATATGCATACTCTATGATTAAGAGAATACATCTCAGCTTACTTTCTTTTTAAAACATTAAAACTAACGTTGTACACACCCACATTATTTTACCTTTTGATTTCTTTTGACACGTAAAAATGTAAATGCGATATTCCTCATGGGAATCATGGGGGAAAGTTTTGAAAAAGTTAGCGATGCCGTTTTGCATTTCAAATTCTCTGACATTGAAAGGCTTTTAAGACCATTAAACAATAGTAACGATCGGCAAAGGGTCGACGGACGACACCGGGGCAACATTGTCCCCGTGCGAGACGTGCCCGTGTCCGGAACACAATCATTAGTGTGCTCACTCAACTCGAAACCGATTTCATCCCCCACAAGTGCGCTTCTTTGAAACTGGCGTAATATTGTCGAAAGAGGGAAAACTCCTTTAGAGAAAAAAAATATTGCTCGAGTCGCGGTGAAGAAAATGAGAACGGTATGTCGGAAAGCAATCGAGCGTGCACCTTACCAGCCAATATGCTACGTTTACGTTATCGCTGATTCTGAGAAAGGAAATACTTTGACTCCAAACGAAAACGCGATGCGAACGGATTAGACTTCCACCGCCCGCGGTTGTAAACTCCAGCGCCTGAAACAACTTCGTTACAACTCGTCTGTTTTGTTTCTGGCCGGTAATATTAGTTTTAGTCAAAAAGCTATTTTTCAACCCGCCGTCGAAAGGCTGGTAAAGTTTTCTAATTTAACAAATTCACTCCCAATGTTTCATGAAGGCTTCAGGCTTGATGAGAGACTGCCCAAAGTTTTTATGATATTGATATCGAATGTTTATTTGCTCAAATTAATGTTCCTGAAACTTGTTATAACAAGTTATTATAAGTTTTTGTTTCGACGACGTTAAAAGAAGAATAAAATTCTAGCAAAGTCAATTGTTTTCAATAATAAATAATGTATCTATGTAGACCATATTATAAGGTAATATATAAGGTTTGAATTTGAATAAAAATTAGAACAAGTTACTTTTTTAAACAATATCGACATTATAGTGATTAAAATATCTTTTGAACAGGTGCTACTATTTCCTGAAGAAGGCTGGGCCCGGAGTGCCTCATCTTCCTACTGGACGCTGCAGCCCTGCTGGTGGCGACGATCACGGTGCAAAGTCGTAGAAGTAGCGGGGACTAGAAGGTAATTTCTATTTTTTTGTAATTTACACTTACTTAAAGTGGAAAAACACTTAAGTAAAAAAAATCAATTATGAAGAATTTAGTTTAATTTTTCACTAAAATAGTGCAGACTTACTACATAGTGTAGAATTTTATAATGTAGTTTTTATTTTGTCTATATTATATGTAAAAAAAAAATATTTTTGTTGAAATGAAATTCATTTTTAAGCAATTGCCATTATCCATTTGATTAATGAATAGGAAGTGCTAAATATTACGAAAATATTCAGTAATCATCCATGCTCATTTAAGAAGCGAAAACAGAAAATCCAAGGAAACCTAATTTAACATAGGATGCTATAAACACCTTGAAGCTAATTTAAAAAGAAATAATGTTTCCGTAGTTGAGTACGGAAGCAGTTTATCATCTTGAGCGTTGGACGTGCTTTTCGCAATTAACCGTACGCTCAGGTAAGCGCCGTGCCTTGGTTTGACAAATGACTAAAGGACGGCTTCACTATCTCAGTTGTAGAAGGCCTCAGCTTCATTAGACCTATTCATACTGTTGTATTCCATACATTAAGCAATATCTATAATCATTTTTTTTGTGAGTTTGACTTCTAAGAAGATCTAGTAGCGATCTTCTATAAACATTTTTAATTTCAATTCTTCATGTAGACACTTTCGACTGAAATTTTTCAAAATTAATAATTCATTTACATTTCATTTAAAAAGAAAATTAAATGTAAATGATTTATTTATATTTATTAATTCAATATTATGAGGATTATGTAGGTAAAATATGATAGCATGTTGTAAAAGAAACTTGCTAATTACGGATTTGTCAACAACAGTTTTGATGGAATAATAAAAATTACATATATAGTCGACTATATATGTAATTTTTATATAGTAAACTACTTACCTATTACACCAACCTATAGTTAGGTTTTAATGTTTTAGTAGTTTTAATAACCAAGGAAGTATAGTAAGTAGCTAGTCGTATCGTTAAATATCTGTTTTGAATTTCGTTTTTTTTAAATGTTCTCTTTAGAACGTAAGAATAAGACCCTACATGTCAAATAATCATCTTAATCGTATAAGTACAAAGTAATTACACTTCGTAAATTCCAACTTTTCTAAGTAATTTAAATAATTATATAGCTCTGTCACATATATTAGCATCATTTAAATTATATAATATACTCTGTAATATTCGTTGACATAATCTGTACGTACTCGTATAGTGAAAAATAGCGGGAACGTGCCGTAAATAAAGATGGCGGACGCGCCAAAGGGCTTAGCGGGAATGAGATACTATTTATTAGGCACACCTTCGCCGGTTCACAGAATACTTTAGCTCTGCTTTATTAGCTCGTGTACTTGTACAACATTTCGCGATATGAATATTTTACTATTATACCCTCGTGAACGGATTTGGCAACAAAAACACCACGCATTTGGATATTTTATTGTGAATAATAGGATTTTTGATACACCTTGTTCCATTTACATTTAACCTCATAATAATATTTCCATTTACATTTGGAAGCAACTTCTATTAATATTTAATATTAGTAACATCGGATTTTTTATTTTAAGTACCTATGTCTGGTTATTATTTTTAACAACTTGAAAATTTTATGTTTTAAAACAAGTTACACTTACTGTTCTTACAGTAAGTGTAACTTGTTGGATATTTAAAACTTGTCTAAAACCGTTAAAAACTTCCTTTGCAAAAGTTTAATTTTTATTATTTTATTTCGTAGGTAAAATTCAATTACCCTAGGTATTCAAGTTGTAACAGAGCTGATTTTCGAAAGATTTCGACTGTTATACAGAGAATTAAATGGCAACGGGACTGTTAACGTTAACGATTATTGCCTCCCGACTATTTTGCCTAAACGACACGTATTTCATGATAAAACCACCCTTAAGATCTCTTTATAGTTTCCACTATTTATAGGCTTGCGATTTGTTCGTTGAATTGCTGACGATGTATGTATGTAGCACATTTTTCCACATTTCAGTAAAATATTCATGATTTTAAATCTTTCATACTTAGTTGTAACAAAAATTTAAGCTTTATTCATATAAATTTTAACTCATTAATCACTAGTAGTTCGCCAAGTGGTCGAACTTCGACCATGATTATTATTGATTTTTTTAATTTATAAAACTAAAACTCGTCAATAGCTATTAAACTAAACATAATTCTCCATTTTATAGAACAGGCAGACAGAAGTGAAAACTTAAAACTATAAACAGACAGTTGTTAGTTTTGAATATTCAAATTAATTGTTTGATCTTAAATTAATACTTGCAAATTAAAACGTTTTACATTTATCTGGTTTTGACATCTATCGGTACTCTGAGTGTTAGCGTTAGCACGTGACCATGTCGATGACGACTTACATGAATTTACTCCCCATCCAAACCTGCCTATAAAAGTATTCACTTCAAAAATTAAGTAAAACTTAAAAATACAAAAGAATATAGTACTATTTTTGCTATTCTTCTTTCATTCTCAAAAACTTTATATTAATTTAACTTATTACAAACATAAAATTTCCTCTGTTAAAGTTAAGTTGCAGGCAAAAATGTAGAGTTAGAAAAAAGGTAAGTAGTACTAGGTACATTCATAAGATAACTATTCTGGTATCTTGTATAAACTAACGAGTTTCCCGCCTGCTTTTCTCAGTTACCCTTTATTTCAAGACGTTAGTAGATTACTTATTGATTGACTATATTAAATGTTTTTAATAATTATTAATTATTTATAAGTGCTTAGATTTCATTGAATTTGATTTACGTCAAAAGTTATTTACATTATACAAACTTAATATAGCCAAGAGCGCTCTAGAAATCTGAATTTCACCCAGCTATATATTGTTTCTACGTCCAAAAATCGTATTGAATATACGGCTTATAGTTCTACACAGTACAATACCCGTAGTTTCTGGGAACATTTCTATTTGAGCTCGTTCCGCCTTTGTTTCGTGTTATCTGTTGCAACTTGTTACCTACCAGCGCCGCTAGACTTGCACGTAACACGGCACCTAATTTTACCGTCTTCCATTTCTCGGTGAATTTCTGCAAATGTTATGTCGGCAATAATGGGTGAAAAGCAGCGGAAAAGTGCGCGTAAAGGTTTTTAATTCTTTCATGGGAAGTTGTAGGGTTTACCCGTTGTTGTGGGCTATTAAGCGACCGGGAGCCATTACATCGGCTGTTAGGCCTGCGACGTACGTGTTGGATCTGCGCCCTAGTAACTAAGCTACGTGATTCGCATCGAGAATGCGATACGCTATTTGTGCCCATGAAACCGTAAAACTCACATTCTTAAAAATTTCAAATACCTCACCCGTGAACTTGGATTTTAGTAATGATGGTATTAAGTGATTTTTTTATGGGTATTTATTGTATTGTAATTCACTTTTTTTATATTGTTACATATCACGACCTACCTACTACCATGAAACTTATAGATGTAAGAAGGAACGTAGATGACCAGGACTGAACTTGTAAAGTCTAACTCTAGTGTACACAACGATAATCTAATAAAGAACGATAATCTAATAAGAAAATTGCCAGAAGAGACTCATTTGAGATTGTAACAGAATAAAATGGTTAGGTGTTTATGTAAATTTCGTCGTTCTATTACGTTTTTGCTATATAACATATTTTATGTTTGCTTTATTGACTTGTATATTTTTGCGACAGGCACAGCACTCACGCGCGAATGGTAGTAAGCGGTGTCAACGCCGTATACATAGTTGGAACATTTAAACATTTGGGGAGCGATGCCGATTTTAAGGTAAAATTTAAATATCTATTACAATTAATAAACTAAATGTAACTTCTAACGAGAGTAATTTCTTTGTATATTCTTGTTATATAAGTACTAGTTTCTGCCTGTTGATTTTCATTTTAAGGGTACAAATATTATAATTTTAAATTATTTTAAGTTTGAATTTATTTTATTTAGCCTTATTTCTCGTGTTAGAAATATAATATAACATCTATTGATATTATTTTAACATCAATTGGATAAATGTTAGTATTAAAATTCCAACAGAATTTATTAACTTTATCAGTTAATCTTTGTTTCTAATACCTACAGTAAATTTAATGGAAGTTTATTTTATAAAAGACGTTATGTAAGAGTCGAGGTAACACTCTATCTGCAGATGAAGTCATTGATTTGTGGTTAAAAGCAAAAAAATGAAAGAAATTAATAATTATTATTGATTGAAAAAATTGAATTATTGACAAGTCTTCATTTATATGTATGTCTTAAAAGGGTGAACAATCAAGTACTGTTTATGATCAAATTACTATAAAGGTACCTAACAATTAGAAACCTAAGGTAATCTAACCTTATGTACATCTTTATTTAAATATATAATAAGCGTATATAAAGTATTACTTTTCATCCAATACATTTCTAATAAGACATTTATAGACAAACTGCTTTAATATTAACGACTTAGTAATTAGGTTAATTAGTCTAGCTGCTTAGTACCGTAAAAACTAATAGTCTGAAATCACGAAAGAAAAAGGTGCCATTTTCTAGGTCTCCGCCTATAGAATTATACACCTAGGTATCTATTTATACAGAAAAATTATGTTAATTATGTTATTTTTTCATATTATAGACTGGGTTTTGGAATTCATCATATAATCAGCCACCATTGTTCAATAAAACCTTGCAGCAACCTTACTTTAATCTTACTATTTTATAGTACGAGTATAAACCAATAAATTCTTATTAATTTACTTATATATAACTAACACTAGAAGGCAGGAGATTTAACATTAAATATATATTTTGGGAGAGATCTACAATAAATAATAATAATAATAAGAAAAATTCTTTATTTCTTACCACAAACAAATTAGTACATACATCAATATTGGAGATCTTAGTTTAGCATAAGCTGTTATATTTAGTTGTGGATCGCTGGTGCTGGTAAAAACCACTGTTACAGGACAATGATATCTTTTAAAATGCCATTTAGATTTTCGAATCTGTTTCTCGGCATATTGGTATCGTAAAGGTGTATATTATTCCACCGAAGAATTTGATAAGTTTGTGTTATCGACTGTTTCCAATTTTTTCCAAAATCAATGCTTCTCTTGTTTCTATTTTATTCATACCAAATTAAAATAAGTTTAAATTGTATTGATTACTAGCATTGTCCGCGGCTCCGCCCGCGTTCAGATGACCAAAAACCTAATTCTTAGGTTTTACATATAGTACACTCTTACATTATAGTTTTTGTATTTTTTCTCAGAAATAAAATATTTTTCCGCGGTAAAAAGTATTCTATATATTGACCCGGATAGACCGGATAATCAGCTATGACCATACCAAATTTCATCAAAATCCGTCCAGTAGTTTTTCTGAGATGCGGTAACAGACAGACAGACAAAAATTCTAAAAACTGTAGATTCGGCCTCTGTATCGATAATAATATCTATTTCAATAAGTTTTTCCGAAAAATATTTAATGTACAGATTCGACTCAGTTAGAATTTTATTATATGTATAGATTTCTTCTTCGAGATTAATTTTGCGTTTAATAAATTTAATCATCATGTGACATATTACAGACATGTTTTTTGTTTCGACGCCATCTTGCCAATTGAGCAAGAGTTTACAGGGAGCAATAATTTTATTTGAAAAAATATTTCTTTAAAGTGTACATTTTAAAACGAGACATTATACCCGTTTCCCAAGAATTATTTACTTAAAATTTGATGAAATTTCCAAAACCCTTGGTCACCAATATGTGATGTCTATTTTTTGACGTATACACTCAATACAAATTTTAATATAATTAACAAAGAGTTTTCTCTATATACAAATAATCTTAATTGCTGGTGTAACTTTAAAATATGTTCTTTGAATAGCACAAACGTCCCTCATAGAACTAAATACCCCTATGGTAATTTTAGAATCACTAACCGCAAAGGCCTCTTGGAGTAATTTAATATGTTCACATTAATTACATCAACGTAAATGTACGCATAATAGAGATTTAATCAACTTAATCAACGCTTGCTGTAGAAAAATAGACATACGGTGTAGTGTGTGATTTATTTGTTTTTTGGGTCACGGGTTTCTTTCTTGAATCGAATCAATTACGTATTATATAGCAAGTAGATAAATTATTATTGTTAGTGATCAACCTATTATTTATTTTTATTACTTGAAAATAAAGGATTAGAGTTTAATTTAACGAAATATAGTAAAATTTTATCTTACATTAAATCCGTGAAAAGAACCTTGAAAATATATGGTGATGACCAAACCACACATTTGTGTATGCAGACACAAGTACCTACATATACTATTATTTTTTTATATCTTATTTCGACGTGTCGACAATTCGACACGACCGGTGAACAACTTAGCATGCATCTTCAAAGCACGGTCGTATAAACACTGCAACCTTCCCAACTCTTGGCTGCTACTGAGTTTTTGTAAGAGAAAAACTATTTTTATCCGACCCGGGACTCGAACTCAGGACTCTCGACCTGCAGCACCGTTATATAAGTTATATGTATAAGAAGCAGCTTATGTATATATTATGTCTAATCGATCGACCAATTAATTAGATATTTATTTCTAGTTATATCTAACAACGAACGTGACTCAAGCGGACTTCAATATGGGGTACACGATGACGGGAACCCTCGAGCGCGGGAGTCGATCCTCCAACACCTTCCAAGTGACTCACTTCGCTGTTTTAAGACGCTGTGACCATGAAGCACACCATTTAAAATCAGCGTAAATATGTTAAATGAGATAGATTTAATGTCTTTTTTGTTGGTTTTTAACTACTTTCTGGTGGGGAAAAAAATAAAAGAAAAGTTTCCATTAAGTAATGTATTTGGAAGACGATTAAGATTTTTGTGTATTTTGCGGTTTTTTCTACAATAGTGGCTTTGATTATTAAAATAGATGAAGTAAATATTTGTTTTTAACATAAAATCGTTTGTTTTTGGTTAAAATTATTGACGTGTATTAAAATATTGCTGTGTAGAATTAGATTCTGAATGATCTCAGGTAGATTTTATAGTTTAGTTGTAAGAATATTGCCAAGCGATATTGTGATGTTTAGGATGTGCTAGAAATACTTGTCACTTTCTCTGGTCATTCCCTGAGGAAATCTAGTTATAAGCGAAGTTACCGGTAGTAGAATAAATTTACATGCTTATTATTTAATTTATATACAGTAGATGAGTTGCTTTATAGATGGGTAGTTTGATACTTATTTTTATAAGATTAATTAATTATTATTAAAAATATTTCACTTCCATTCGTCTTGTAACATGTTGTGGTATGGTAAGTTAAATAAATGTATGTAATTGATTTTGAGTAATTAAAGATAATGTAAAGAAATCAGGAGTCGAACGTACCTGTACTTTAGATTGGAAATGGCTTGTGTATATAGATATTTGTCGTTTTGCTCGATAATATTTGGAGGATGTTTTAAAAATGGCTGTGAATGATATGGTAGAGCCCTCACGATTCAACGGACGCTGCAAAGTGTAATCAGCATGAAGCCGATGTACCAATCATCGGAATCGCTAGACTAAATGATCCAATATAGAAAATTCCATTTCATTTTAAAATCTATTTTTTTTTCATTTTTGTATACTGTAATGTACCATGTATATACCTACTTTAATTAGATCTCACCTTTGGCATTGATTTCTGTTATTTCAAAATACAGAATAATGAATAATATCAGAATTTTAAACGGATCCGTTAATTAATAATGAACCTAAAATAACATATTTCTCATACCTAGAGGTTTGAGGAGTTATCGTTACGTAATTAAATTGATTTAAGGTCAGTTTCCATTTAACTTAAATTCAAATTAAACATTCAGACTATCAGTCATTAAGATTAGTTCATATTATTTGAGGAAGCTGAGGCAGCTATACTATTTAACTGCCCCGACTTCACTCGCTATGTCAGAGGGAAATTATTTTCAAGAATAAAAGCCCCCATTTGTATGTCTACAGGTTGAATTCTTTATTCTTAAAAACGTCGAACTATGTAAGTGTTTCTATATATTTCAATCGATTCGATTGCCACTTTTTCGTAAGAATAGTTGTCAGAAAACTCTAGTTAATTAAGCTATCAAAACAGAATTAATAGGTATACAAAGTATGCTTTTACAAAAGACGAAAATATTATATGCAACTTAAGTAAAAATTTGAGAATATTGAAAACAATTTATTTAAATTAGATCAAAAAAGACGTAGTATATCTGCTTCATTTTTAAATAACAATTAATCATCTAATCTTAAAAAAACTTGGTCGTCTAAGTGTTTAACTAAATCAGTCTAAATGTTTTTAAAGTGAAAAGTAGAAAGTAGTTGAACTAGATGATAAGGTGTCCGCTATATTATAATATCTGTAGAAGAACTAATATAAGAGCTAAACGTCCAGTATCGCACTCCCTCCAGTGTTTTATACACATCATTTTGTACAAAGCTAGGAGTTCTCTCCACTTAGCTTTAAGTGTTTGAAATTTCTATAAAAAGTCAATATCTTGCACAATTTATTCATGAGAATTTAAAATTATTCAATTATTTGCATTAAAAATCCTGTGCATCAAATAATTTAATATTAATATTACCAAGATAGCCAATTTTTTTGTTCGTAATATGTAATGTGGAAATATAAACAGCGACAAATCGCCAAAAAATATGAGAAAATATACAATCCTATAGAATCATTTACTTATGTAAATTAAATCTGCATATTATTTGTTATTATTATTATATTACAAGGAGTTATATGACTGTATGTATAAGCTCTCTTTTTATAGGTACAAAATTAAAATAATAATGTGATTTAAAAATTATATATATATGTTCGTATTCTTTTACGTGAAAAATTCATTGGGTTATGTTTATAAAATGAACCATAACATCGTCTTTTTATTCTGCAGTTAAAAAACCATACAATACTTAAATTGCTATTGATTTTGGATTAAAATAATATAGTATTGGGCAAAAATCTCTTATGCTATAAAAAATATGATAAAATAACAAAATAAGGTTGCCATACTCTTGCCAGTTGCCTACTATTTCCCATAAATAATATTTAAAATATTTATAAAGTGTGGAATTCATTCAAAATTATGTAAAGTAAACAATATTACACATACCTACCTTCGGTACTCGGCTTGCTTATGATGTCATTCTACAATTATTGAAGCAGTTTTTTTGTATTGTATACAAATATAGAAATGAGAAAATAGAAATATAACTTGTCATACCCATATATTTTTTTAAATTTCTAATCCTCAATGATCTTCTTAGACAAATTATGAATGACATCTTGTCTGACCCCACTTGTTGTTTAAACAGCATATACTCATGACATCGCAGTTTACTATTCCACTATTAGATAATATTAATTTACCCAAATCAATCTTAAAAAAAACAATTATAAAAGTAAAATAAGATATTTAATATAAGAACATTTAATTCTAATATTTTGGTAACTTCGTATTAGGAATGAATAATTTACTTTCAGGACTTACTTCAGTATAAATACCGAAATAAGATTACACGTTTCAGTCGAGCTAAATTATAATTTGAACTTGGACTTAAATAAAACGTCGAAAAACTAATCACAAAGTATTGTAATAAAGAATAAAAATTGAAGTAACATTTAAATGATGATTTAAGATTTTTTTATTATTCATATATAATCTTTTAAGAAATCGGTTGTGATATGATAAATCATCGATTTATTTGTGTAATTTTTCATGATCATGTCCAACTAAAACTAATATAAGTTTTATGTTAAATAATCAAACACCAAAACTACGAGTTTATGAGATTAAATGTATATTTTTTATATAAAGACAGTGAAAATAATTTTAGTGGATGGAATTTTGTTAGTATTATATTTATATTTAACAGTATGTTTTTTGTTATGTCTAAGTTTTAGTATATTATTTTTTATTATAATCTGGTCTAGTAAAGGAAGTCTAGCAAGCAAACACTTAAGGAATGAAAATGCGATGCTAAAAAGTCAAGCTGACACTTTGCTGAAATAAATTTTATACAGGTATAAAGTATAAAAATAAAATCTTTCACCGTCTGTTTCCGGTTCTATATCATACGCTCTTGCTGAAAATATGATGAAGCATAAAGCGAACTCATCTCCAGATAATTTGTTAAATTATTAAAATTTCCTAGACAAACCTGTTAAGGCTTTATGTAGACCAAAAATATATATTTAACTTATTTATAATATTTTTTTTGTTATATTTGTTTTTCTTTGTTGAATTATTATTTTTATTATTGTTTAATATAGGCTATAAGAATTAGATAGGAGTGAAAAGTGAAGCCACCATGATCTGTCAGTAGACTTTAAAATGTATGATTTTAAATTTTTACCCATAAAAGAATATTTTTGCAATGCATTCTTATTTCCTTTGTTTAAAAGTAGGGAATATTTTTAGAAAGAAAGAAGAAAAAGAAGCTAGTTATGCCATTGCCACTGTCTTCTGTGCACTTCTTTTATCTTATTCTTATAATCTAAGTTGTTTAACTTAAACCAAAGTTTGCTCCCAAATAATAGTTTTATAAATAGAATGTACTTATTCAAAGCTAAAACATATACGGCATATATTTTTGTAAAACCGCTCAATTCAGTTGTATATGTAAGAATTATTGTTAAGCAAGTGCCAAAACTTAGGGAGCTTTTACGGTAGGTCTCTTACTTATATATACCTAATGTATTATGTAAATAGATTTGCTTCTTTTATGTCGTTATTTGCGTACTGACTTTATTAAACTATATTAATGTAATTGTGTGTTTCTTTTCATCCCCCTCGTTTCCAGTTAGAATAAAATCTATACATATAATAAAATTGTAACTAAGCCGAATCTGTACATTAAATATTTTTTGGAAAATCTTATTGAAATAAACATTATTGTCTGTCTGTCTGTCTTTCTGTCTGTCTGCCTGTCTGTCTGTTACCGCATCACAGAAAAACCACTGGAGGGATTTTGATCAAATTTAGTAAGGTGATAGCTGGTTATCCGGGTCACCATATAGGATAATTTTTACCGCGGGAAAATGTCTCATTTCTGAGAAAAAATACAAAACAGCAATGTAAGAGTATACTAATATGTAAAACCTAAGAATTTGGTTTTTGGTAATCTGAACGCGGGCGGAGCCGCAAGCAATACTAGTATACTATATAAGTTTTAATAGGCGTTTTAAATAAAACTATTTTCACTAAATAGACCTATAAACATGTTTGCTGTAAATCATTCGAAATACAAAGTAAAATAAAACAGCGAAATTTTTTAAAAATAATAGTTTTTTTTATAAGAAATGAAAAAATATTTAAAAATTATAATATACACATTACACATGTTCCAAACGTCTTTAAAAATATTTTATGATTTTTTTTTTACCTCTATGTACTTTTATTATACTTATAAGAGATATAAAAATATTCATAACTAGCTTACAATTACCAAAATAAAACTTCTGGATTAAAAATTTACTTTATTATATATATTTTTATTATATTCATTATTGAATTTATATTCATTAAGAAGTTAACAAATTCTTGTGACTTCTCGGTACTTTTTTGTATTTAAAATGTTTCAGTTACATCGAAGAGCAAATGACATTGTTTTTCAACAGCTAATTTGCAAGCAAATTTCATCTAAACAGGTTCAGTAGATCCAGAGATTACCCCCTACAACGTCACAACCTCGCAACTCACAAACTCACAAACTTTACCTCTTTATAATATTAGTATAGATAGATAAGTAATTATATAAAATGAATATTACAAATATACAGCAGGTACGCAGCTAGCATTTTTGTAACAAATTTATTCCACAGTAATTAGATGTATAGATATATTTTTATAATAAGGAACAGAAAAATAGAAAGTCGATTTTGACCTACTTTTAACGTCGTATGAAAATGAAACTTTGTATGTACATATACATACATAATTCATCGCTGTGCCTCTAAAAACCGACAAGCGAAAATATTCAACTTTTCTATTAACTAGCTAGTCAACATATCCCTTCCTTAAAGCCTACATTTTATGTCTTATTTTCATAAAATATTTGTTTTAACTTTAAAATGATACACAGCTTCTTTATTTTGCGCGAAATACAGCAGTATTTATTAAAACACATCGGGATTTACGCAGTACTAATGCTTAAAAGAATATTGTTGAAAAATACACATAGCGTTTTTATCAAACTGATAAAAGGTGACTTTTATTGCAATACTAGATAATTAATTCGCTCCTAAGGCTTAGCTTGAAGTTAGATAACGTACAACTTCCCTCAATAAATAAGCTATAAAATCAAACATATTTTTTTTCAAATTGGACCGGTACCGCCACAGATAAGAGCGTTAAAAAAAACAAAGTCTTCAATTTGATAAATTATAGTATATTTTTAAGATTAAATAAAAAACCTGATACTAGGACTATACTGGTACTATTAAAATTCGAATAAACAAAAATGAATTATGAACTTGTATCGTCAAACACATGGTATTGTGTCTAATGTAAAACCAGCTACGTGCTGCTGAAGGTGCGAAAAGTGTAACTTTCAACATATTACAAAATACTCTATGTGCTTTTTGCACATATCGTTTTTTTACGTCCATTTTTGTAAAAAATATACATAGGGCATTTTGCTATTTTCGGATCTTGTAGTATATATATATATATATATATATATATATATATATATATATATATATATATATATATATATATCAGAAATCAGTTTTTTTGATATGTGGCTTACTGAATACTATTGAATTATGCAATAAACTCATTTTAACAAAAAAAATGTTTGTCGGTTTTTGCAGGCGTAGTGACCTTATGTAGTTCGGATGACAATGCTATAATTTGGTATCTTGGAGCTTATCTGATGATAGAGCCAAGAAGGGGACAGTGGAACTCTTTAGTGGCTAATAATAAATCACTGGAATTTGGATTCATCGTTTGCTCATCGTTTTGACGAGTCGCATACATTCCTCAAAAGCGTATAGTTTTTTTAAAAGTATATTCTTAAATAAAACTTTACACAAATATAGTGAGATCCAGTAATTCTATCTTAGTAGTTAAATATTTATTTTAAAAGCTTCTTATGTTAAAAAATGCGTTCTTAACGCTGGACAAATATCACATATGAACTGGACAAAATACTTTAGCATATTAATTACTCATTAACTTTTTATAATAGGCAATATTTTTTTTGTTAAAGAAATTATTATATCTTTTATTTATTAGACTTATTTTTGTAGTAATTAAGTAAGTAATTACTAATCACTTTATAAGCAGATTATAGACTCTGTTATTGTTATAGAATGATGTGTTCTTATATAATTGGAAGTACATAGCAATTTAAATAGATGTAAGGCATGTGTTAGATGTAAGTTAATATGTACAAATGTTGGAGATCCATATAAATAAATAAATAGAAAATTTAAACATTTGCAATTCTGGAATATAAAGCCATGCTAAAAACCGACATTCAATACTTACTATCAAAAATCGGAAACAGAAAAGTGAAAAATTGCTTTCCTATTGTATTACCACATAAGGGATAGAGGTGGAGCTATATTTATTTTAATCCACAATGCTAACAATATACTTCACAATAAAATTGGATTACAAGAAGAAGCCAACTCCATATACATATTTACTCGTATGGATACAAACAACTCGGTGACAAAACCAAACGTCACTAGAGCAGATTATGGTTTAATACATTTTTATTACGACCTTAAATTTATATTAAGTAAAAGAAAAGGTAAAATTAATGAATGAGACCAGCCTATAGCTTATGTAGGTATTAAAAATATATGAAAATTTGTAAAAAAACACAATTTGTAAAAATATGTACAGCAAAATTTTCGTGTTCGACTGTCTTTACTGCCTTTGACTCTTCTTTCATGTAAATATATAATCAGTACTAGCAATATCATTAAAATAGAATATTTAATACAAATAACTTCTTAAAAAGTTAAACAAAAAATTTATTAAACTTGCTCTATTTGGTTACAGTATTGAGATTAAACTAGAGAAAAGAATTTTTAAAGTTAAAACAAGTGTTTATTATATTAATGCCAAAATCAAAGATTCTACGATAAACAAATTAGGACTTTATCTATGACTATTAATTAAGTCATAGTTTAAAATGCTTTCGTTAGTCACAGAAGCGGACACTAGGGAAATCTCATCACGCCAATTAACTTTTCAAATAAAACGCAACCTTAAAAGGAAATTAAGATTTATGTTTGTCAACCATAAATTGTCCACCAACCTACAGTTGGCCAGCGTGGTGGACTATAGCCTCTTCCCCCTCGTTTTGAAGGGAGGCCCGTACCCAGCAGTGGGACGTTAAAAAGGGCTGAATACATACATACATACATACATACATACATACATACATATATACATACAACCACATAATACATATAGGTTCATAGGATTTCAAAGCTACTTATTTCACATTCGAATTTGTTAGTTATGTATATTTAAAAAAAAATCATAGAATGTCAACGTGATATGAAATATAATAACTAGCTATAAATCGTTAGTTATTATTTCATACAACGTTGATGTTGACATTGAGTAAGACCTTGCTTCGCTTGGACGCGTCTCTAGGTGCATATAGGAGTACCTATATGTTACTCCCAAGTCGTAATCTATCTTGTACTGAATTTTATCCAAATCAGTAGTTTCAGCATGAAAGACGAACGAATACACATAAGTATACACATATTAATTTTTACAATAATATAAGTAATCCGTTTATATATGAACTAGCATTGCTCGCGGCTCCGCCCGCGTTCTAATGACCAAAACCCAAATCCTTAGGTTTTACATATTAGTATTCTCTTACATTGCAATTTTTGTATTTTTTCTCAAAAATGAGATATTTTCCCGCTGTAAAATGTATCTTATATGTTGACGTGGATAACCAGCTATCACCATACCAAATTTTATCAAAATCCGTCCAGTGGTTTTTCACACACCGACAGACAGACAAAAATTCTAAAAACTTTAGATTCGGCCTCTGTATCGATAACAATGTTTATTTCAATTAGACTTTCCAAAATAGTATCTAATGTACAGATCCGGCTTAGTTACAATTTTATTATACCTATGTATAGACTGAAAATGAAGTATAAATTTAATAATAAATTTTAGTATTTACCTTGGAAATATTACCAATTATACCTACAACTTAAGAAATACATAATATTTTGCAATTTTCTTTATATGCATAAATTGTTTATATATTCAACTAATTCAACTAAAAAAAAATATACAAAAATTGAAATATATATTACTTCAAGTCATAGAAATGCCTAGTCTGGCGACCGATTGATCTTTGAAGTGCATTCAGCACTAGCTATATAACAAGTTTGTCCTTTAATTATTCAGTTGGTGTTGAACTCGCGACCAGAATGGACTTCTCTGACAAAGTTGTGTTAATCACAGGAGCGAGCGGTGGCATCGGTGCGATCTGTGCCGTTGACTTTGCCAAATTACATGCAAAATTATCCTTAGTAGGCCGTAATGAAGATAAGCTTAATAATGTCGTCGATCAGTGCGAAAAAGCAAGTGGGATAAAGCCTCTCGCCGTAATCGCAGATATAAGCAAGGCGGAAGATATATCTCGTATCATCAAAGATACCATTAACCAATATGGGAAACTGGATGTACTCGTCAATAACGCAGGGATGCTAATCATGGCCGGAGTTTTAGATGACATTTCAAACTACGATCGTATATCAGCCACAAACGTTCGTGGTCCGTATATGCTCACCCAACAGGCCGTCCCACATTTGATCAAAACCAAAGGCAACATAGTAAACGTATCCAGTGTCCTGTCTACCGTTACAATACCGGCAATGGCACCTTACTGTATATCGAAAGCCGCGCTTGATATGTTCACAAAATGTATGGCATTGGAATTAGCCTCCAAAGGCGTTAGAGTCAACTCTGTAAATCCAGGACCAGTCACTACTGATCTATTTAAGAGTGCCGGAGTCCCTGAACACCTTATTAAAGATTTATATGCAAGTACGGGGTCGAAGTTGCCTTTAAAAAAGGTAGCTCAAAGTGAAGATGTTTCAAAAATGATTCTGTTTTTGGCAAGTGATAGTTGTGCAAATTGTATAACTGGAAGCTTTCACATCATTGATTGTGGTCTACATCTCGGACAGCCCGTTCTTATGTAGGCCATTAAAAATATGTCTAAAATTAAAATATTATAACTGTACTAACTAATAATATATGTAGTGTAAGAATTATATATTAATAGTTTTGTGACAGTTTATTTTAATTAAATAAATTACCTATTAGCTAAATTATGGTTTTATGTTACTTAATTAATTCATAATAATTATCTAATACTTCTACATTATGTTTAATAATTATAATATTTTTAGTAAGTATATTTTTATAATTTAATTCCATCTTGCTTAAATGGTCACTCTGAGATTCATAAAAAAGCCATTCTTAACACCTTTTTCCTATTTCTGTAGCAAATAAAGCGAGAAAGAAATATTAAAATATGTTAAGAATCGTATCGAGAGAAATAACAAAAGCTAAAGGGTATAGATAAGGGAAGTGCTGCTACTAGAGGTCCGTCGAGAATCGTTTGAGTTGTTTCCTTTGGTTTTCACCTGAAAATACCTTTTAAGAAGGCGTGGTAATATATTTGGCTTTCTCCACCCCCCTAGATGTGCTAATCTACCACGCTATCTAACGCTTTCTGCATTATCGCCGCAAATGAATTGTACTTCCCCTAAAGGTGTAACATGGAAGATTTAAAAATAGAAATTTCGAGGTAAATTTTTTATATCCCTATATTTTATTTGTTTTTTTTTTATAAAAATGGGAGTGAGCATAATTAAAGTAATTTTATAAACTAGAAAAACATATTATAAACTTAATATAATTAAATTATAATAAAATATATGTAAGTATAATGATGAATGAAACTAAATATTCAGTAATTTCTGCGGGAAAATATTTTTAGCTGCCTTTTTTTATGTAAACAATAGGCTGAGATATTTTTCATAAAACAATCCAAGACCCTATTATAGCGAAACATCAAGCCACTCGGTAGCGTGTCCAGCCAAGTTCAAGCCAAAGGAACTTGCGAGCAGCACCGTGTGTACACGAACCATTTAAATCTGAAAAAAAATGTCTTTCTCAGGAGAAAAGGTTCTATGATGATTAAATAACATTTTCCTATTCCGCTTTATCCACTAACGAATAGTCAAAAAATGATGAAAAAAAAGATTGAATTTACATATCTCTTTGGAATTATGAATAATAATAGTTTCTTTACAAAAACGTTAATTTATTTGATCGAGTATCGGAGTGTCAGATTGTCGGTGTGTCAAAATGTCTGAGTATGGGAGTGTCGTGTGTCTGAGTATCAGAGTGTCGGAGTGTCTGATAGTTGGAGTGTCGAGTGTCTGAGTGTCGCAGTGAAGGAGTATCGTAGCGTCCTCGGCATGTTAGTCAAACAGTTTCAGTCAACAAATTAGTGTAGTAGATATATATAATTTTTAATAAACCAATAAGATAGCCATACAAAATCATGTCCATTTTAATAATTTCTTAAAACAATCCTTAAAATATTTGTAAGTCAAATTTTCTTACATACTTTAAATAAAAATTGGATAATTATTTCCAATTAAAGTAGATATATATCACTTGACTTGAATGTTAATTATAAACTTCGGTAATAAATTTAAGACTTCGCTTAACACCTCTCATTAGAACATTCACCCATTTTCAGGAGCAAATTTGTTAAATGTTGGCGTTATCCTAATTAATATAATCCCTACATATACACGACAGACGCGACCGCGCTTATTGTTTTTGAACACAATCGATTCTTTCAATTAAATTATAAGTTAGGGCTGCCTTATTATTTAAGCTATAGATTAATTGATGACGATATTGCAATAATATTCACAATATCATCATGGCAATATTAGCATTTATTTCGGCATACGTTCGAGTCACCAAGTTTCCAAGCAAAGAACTGAATATTTCTAGTACAATGCTAGATATAGTCTATGAAAGGAATTCATAAACTAAGGCTAGTTACTGTAGAGCCGAAAAAAAAACTACGTTCCATTACAGCAATTTACTAACTATTTTTCGGGTTAATATATAGCCTATGACACTCAGAAAGAACGTGGCTTTCTATTGGTAAAAGAATTTTGAAAATCGGTTCAGTATATCCAGAGATTACAGTCACAAACTCACAAACTCACAAGATCACAAACTTTACCTCTTTATAATATTAGTATAGATTACCAGCCATCCTTGTTCTCTCGATGTTACCTACATACATAAGATCTAATTACTTTATATGTTGTACAAGTATTTATCTCCCTGTAATTACTCGTTTTGGTGTGCGATCACTCTCTTGTGACTATTTCCTTTAATTAAGTGTACATCCGTCTTACCCATTGCTTTGTTTATGATATACTAGCTTTTAACCGCGACTAAGCCTGCCTATTTATATTTAAAGAATTTTAGTTATCTAAATCTATACTCTTTTTTTAACGTTGGGAAATGCATTCCCCACGAGGTGTGGGACTCACCGGCAAAGCCAGTACTACCCACTAAAACCCAACAAAGCCTTCCCCCGTCTTAATGGGGCGTCGCAGGATCGCTTACGCATTCAACTACGACGCCCCGACGGCAGGTCTGCCGAAGCAGACCACAACAACCACGGGGTTGCTCCAAGGTCCACTCTGCAATCAGAGAAGTACCAGGAGCAACCCGCATGGTACACCGCCCTCCGAATAGGGCCACCTCCCACCGCCCACCGAAGTGGGCCACCTCCCTGTGCGTTTCTTGGCTTCGCGCCCGGTTGGGTTGCCGGGCACTACTGAGCCCCCCCACCACGACAAGGTGAACGCACGTTGGGGGGGATCTAAATCTATACCCTTAATTAAATTAGTTTAACTTTAAATAAAACTGTACGGCAAAAACAAGTCATTTTATAGAGATACTAGCGACTCACCCTCGCTCCGCTCGGGTTCGTCCCTACTTACGTTATAACAGATAGACAGACAAAAATTCTAAAAAATATAGATTCGGCTTCCGTATCGATAATAAGTCAATTTCAATAAGAATTTCCAAAAAATATTTCATGTACAGATTCGGATTAGTTACGATTTCATTATATGTATTGATATAGTCAAAATAATTTTAATTAAATTAAGTAAACGCAATTTTCTCTAAAAATGGTCGAAGCCCGCCATCCATTATATTTGTCCAGCATCTAGGAAGGTCCTTGCCCAGCGGGACGTTACAAATCCCAAATTTCATTTTATTCTAAGTTATTTTACTAATAAAGATATTATAAATAAAGCGATGGTTTCTAATTGTACAATTGTACAAAGTGAAATGTTCACAAAAGTCATAAATAGCCATTTTAATGCGGTTACACTTAATGTACGCCATTAGATAAGTGTATAGAGGAAATATGAGCCGTTTTATTGTATCGCTTCACGTGATTATTGGCAATACACTTTAATGTACAATCAGCAGCAAAAACATATGTTAATTTAATTAATTTGTTTATTTTAAACCAATTTCTTCATTTTGATGTACATTTTAATAAGCTTTAATAATTACATACATTAATTATTATTACTGTATTTTTATATTAAATTTAATGAATACAGAAGATAAAAAATATATTTCACTGCGAAATACTAAAAAATTATTTAATGTTAAAAAAAATCAATTCATTTAATGATTTTAAATATAAAATACATACAAATTACTTAAATTATTGTAAATTTAAAATTTTATTGAAAACTCTACTACAACTTCGAAAGACGGAAATTATAAGCACATTCTATTTAAGTACCGCACAGGTCTCCAACAAGTTTGTTGATACAAGCTGATGCTCCTGTACTGGCAATAACTCCTGTTACAAGTTGCAAATTGGAGGCTCCGTATACTTTATCGCTTATATAACAAATATAGTTTCGATTTGATATTTTGACCTACTTTATAAAGAGAAGGTACTCAATTCGAATATATGTATTTAAGTATGTTTGTAACATCATGTTTTTTTTAATAAATAAGTAAATGTAAACTTTTTGACTAAAAGGTACATATTTTTAGTGAAAAAGTAATTGGACCCAGTTATGCAAAAAACAGCCATGTGCGTAAAAGTACCAACAGAGTTATAAGCATTTTTCTGTCACTAGTTGCACTTGTGGTATGTTTTGTTTTTCTGGTTATTTTAAAATTGAACAATATTTATATAAGTATTGTTTATTTTTTATAATTATTTTATTTTTTATAATAAAATGCTTATAACTCTGTTGGTACTTTTACGCACATGGCTGTTTTTTGTATAACTGGGTCCAATTAAGGTTTATTTTAAATATTATTGAATACTAATGATTGAATTTTATTATAAAGTATCTACGTTCGATTACCTTTAGTATATAATAATAACGAATTAATATACATATCTTCTTTTAGTAACATTGTAACGACCGCAGAATACTGAACAAATAATAGTTAATAGGAAAAAAAATTGAGACTAAAATTTAAAATGACTTGTTCGTAACGTAACGTAGCAAGGGATGACTTTCCAAGTATAGTCGCAAGTTCATTTCCCGCACGGGTTACAATTTTGTATTAAACACACAAATAGCCTAATTTTGTCATACATCACAAGTTATTAATGAATAAGCTCAGCTTTACGATATTTCTGTGACTTTCACTTAAATACTATCAATACAAAATAAATTACTTAAAATGCCTTTTTGCTGGCTTAAATTTATATTTATCTTAAAAATTAGGGATAGCAGTGAAAAGATTCTACGCAACATCTTTTCCCTGTACGTGAGCGTCCTATTTGCTGACAGTAATCACAAGGACTCACAGGACTGCGCCCTTCGAAATATATTGGACTCGTTCGTTTGGCCCTAGAGACCGTAGTGCATGCTTACTCGACACCTTGGAAGAAAACGAACAAAAATATACTCTATCACTCGAATTTTGAGTCCAAATTATAAACGAAGTCATTTGAATTTAGGAAATGACTAGCTCATTAAATACGTGTACTTTGTGCGACAGCATCGCGCTACTGTGTAATTTAAACCGTACGTTTTTGGTATAAACACAAAACGTTCTTATCTCGTTTAATAGTCAGTATAGTGATGGAATATATAATCATATTTGATAGTTATTTAGCTTCTCATGAAACTGTACATGATATCAGAAACCTTTCAAATCAAGTTGTACGGTACCGATATCTCAACAAATATCTGTTCACACCGCAGATGTGGCTACTTAAATAGCTACACTTAATACATCTCCATATAAACTTATTTCACAATTACATATCATATACGGATTTTTTTATGTAAGCAAAAGTTCGCGCTTAAATTTATTCGTAGCAATATCGTTATTTATCTATTAATAAAAAAATACAGTGTACATGTACAATATACACTATCTTTACATATAATAAAATTGTAACTAAGTCGAATCTGTACATTAAATATTTTTTGGAAAGTCTAATTGAAATAGACATTATTATCGATACAGAGTTCGAATCTATATTTTAGAATTTTTGTCTGTCTGTCTGTTTGTCTGTCTGTCCGCATCATGAGAAAACCCCTGGACAGATTTTGATGTGGTATGATGACAGCTGGTTATCCGGGTCAACATATAGGATACTTTTTACCGCGAGAAAATATCTCATTTCTGAGAAAAAATACAAAAACTGCACTGTAAGAGTATAATAATATGTAAAACCTAAGAATTTGGTTTTTGGTCATTTGAATGCGGGCGGACCCGCGGGCAATGCTAGTTAATATATAAAGCTGAAGAATTTGTTTGTTTGGACGAGCTCATCCCTGGCTCTACTGATCGAATTCGAAAAATTGTTTTTACGTTTTATAGCCTATTTATTGAGAAAGGCTATAAACTATCTAACATAACACTAAGACCTACGACAACGTAGCAATTCTACAAATTTAAACGAAGTGGGCGGAGCCGCGGGAAATCGCTATTATACAACACTTATACTGTGAAGATATTAAACCTTACCTTCAAAACGCAGTTAATAGATATCGCGTCATTAATATGTTTATAATCCATTGGTTTACGTAACAAGATAAAATAAAACGGGTAACAACTAAGAAGAATGTTATAGCCAATACTTCAGTGATCAAGGTTTGATGTTTGTTCATAACTCGAGTTCATGCGAACCTCGACGGTTTTCTTAACACGGGT
Organism: Brenthis ino; assembly: GCA_921882275.1. Classification (NCBI taxonomy): domain Eukaryota; kingdom Metazoa; phylum Arthropoda; class Insecta; order Lepidoptera; family Nymphalidae; genus Brenthis; species Brenthis ino. The sequence goes on along the minus strand of OV170225.1, from coordinate 21,411,589 downwards.
GTGTAATAAAAAAGATCGCAGGCAATCATATTTTATCGGCAAAGCTATTTTTCGCAGGCGGATCTTTCCTTCCGCAGCGCTTACACACTTTATACCTAATGCCTCAATATATACCCGCAGCTACATGAACCAGCGTGTTAACAATAACAGAATCGAGACGACATACTTTATTGAGATAACTTTAGTTATGGAGACCTTCGCTGATTTATCGTAGGTTTTCTGCTTATTTCTTTTTCCCCAAATTTTTTGTTACTGTATATATATACATATATACATATATACTGTATATATATACTATATATATATATATATATAGTAACAAAAAATTATAAATTTTATTTTATAATATATATATATATATACTTTATACAATAAAATTTATTGTTTATTTGTGTAAATTAATGTTTGTTTTCAAAGAGAAAAAAAAGCAAAAATAATTTTCTAAAAGTGTTTTTATTATTATGTTATGTTCTATGGAACTATAAAGTTACAGTAATAAAAATACGTATAAAGAACGAAATAATAACTTTTAATTTAAAAAAATATATAAATCGATAGCATTAATACTTGCTGAGTTAAGGCATTTATTTACCTTCCTGGCTCCAGAATCTCAGCTCTTCGATCAATAGTCTCCGAGTTATGGATCTGTGACATACGAACATGCGACAGGCAGCCATGACGAACAACAAACTCGCCCTAGTACACAGTAAAGAGACTTTTTAATAAAAAATAATGAATAGGTATAGAATTTACTTAATTTAATATACAAAAATAAACCAAACATTTTAATAATAAGTGAGACATATAAATATTTTTTTTATTTAAATCGAAACTATGAATTTATAAATTTATTTATATGAAAAAATTGTTTTTCATGTACATAATATGATAACAAAATTTACGTTGAAAACGAGTTGTATTTTATTATGTTGTTCAGCCTTGCACCTTATGGCGCGTGTTCATAAAATAATGTCGGGATCCGCCTCGATTGACGAGTTTTCTAAATAAATGTATATTTAAAAAAACAGTAAAACATAAAACATATTTTTTTGTATTTTTTTAGTTATTTTACAATCTATATTTTTATTAAAATTATTATTTTAAATACGTATTAACCAACTCTAAGTACAGACCTCGTACCTTGTTCATTTAAAGATATTATAAGTTTTGTTAGATATCATAAATGTTTCTTTTGAACATGCTCACCTAGATTCATTTATAAATAAGTCAAGAAAATAAAAAAGATAAATATATGATTATGGATACATATTTCCAAAGTAACAATATTTTTTGTCAAAAAAATGTTAAACAAGAAGTTGGAAAATCTACAACATTAGGTAATTATTTTATACAAAAAAAATGTCTCTCAATCGCATCTTACGTAAAACAAGGAAGAAAAGCTAAACATTAAACTAGGTTCACAGCCTTTATTAGACACGTATATGTTATTTTGTATTACAAATTTATTATGTTTACAATATGTGGGAATTTAGAGGGAACGTGACCTCACACCTTGGGAAGAGGTAACAACACAAGCAATAATTCAATCAAATGTGGCTTAACCAACCGCTCTCCATGTTTACCAAACACCTAGCTCACCGCGGTCTTGCATCTTAATTTTAACGTAAAATTCACTCAATTATAACCTTTACTAACAGGAACTTAGGATGCAATTTTACACTAGAAATTTATAATTCATCCTAATGAAAATCAGTTCAACAAGCCTTAAACATGAATACGTACATGTTGTTTGTGGTCGCAATTTACTATTGTAAATTAATAATGTGTAAAGATGAAGATAAAATTTCTAAAGGTAATTTTTGAAATTGCTTTCACCGCAAGACTTAGTAATTAGAAGCCAAAATAAATGAAAGACTACATACATTTGAGCTACTATGGCTATTTTATTTTCTGTACAAGAATTTTCGAATCTCAACAACTTTTACTTCTCTAATGTAAGTGAAAAGTATAAAGTTAGATAAGGTGAGTCTAGTCTTTCAGTCGGACCCTCGGGACTCGTAATGGAACTGTGAAAACCAGTGAAAAAGTTAAGAAAGCTTGTGGCCATTATTAGATTTATTTGCCTTAGAGTTAAACTCTAAGTACATCTACCTCGTTGACTTAAAGATTGAAAGTCAATAATATTCCCAGTAAAACATTATTTTTAGAAAATATATTATTATCTAGAAAAAGGTGAGTAAATCACTTGCCAAAACAAACAGTGTTATGTTCACAAATCCTCTTTTGTGATCTCAATCAATATTTTGTCTTTAATGGGCATTTGTACATATGAACATGACGTTTTCAAAGTGTACACAGTGTAAGTGCAAGTACAGAGTGTACATTAATACATTCAGTACATTTAGTAGGTATATTACGTAGTTATTAATTTTTACTATACTATATAAAAAGTTTACGTCATTTATTTAATTATATAATTTACTATCGACTCACCCTCGCTCCGCTTGGGTTCGGGTTACGTTTTAACGTTTAGTAAAGATTTCTCAGTTATGAGATATTTTTCCGTAGTAAAAAGTATCTTATATGTTAACCCGGATAACCAGCTATCATAATACAAAACTTTATCAAAATCTCTCCAGTGGTTTTCTCGTGATGCCGTCACAAACATATAGACAAACAGACAAAAATTCTAAAAACTATAGATTCAGCCTCTGTATGGATAATAATGACTATTTCAATTAAAATTTTCCAAAAAATATTTAATGTACAGATTCGACTCAGTTAGAATTTTATTTTATGTATAGATATCGCTAGCATTCTTGCCACAATTCCACATTATTTGTATAGTAATAAGTGTGTTGTGTTGTGTACCTATTTATTTACATAAAACGGAGCTTTTAAATAAAACTATCTTTTCGGATTATTTCGCGGATTTATTTTGATTTTTGGATCCCGACGTTTCGAATGCTTTACAGCAATCATGGTCACAGGAGAGACTAAGGTCTAAGGTTATAGACGTCTCAAACAGATATACTTGTTACAGACAAAGAAAGTATTAATAGGAAGCTATTAAATTTCAATTTATTTAAATTTCAATTTAATTATTATTTTCTCTAGCATGCTATTGGCCTAATGAGATATACGAGCCATGTTTCGGTGGCTGTGCGGAGATTTCTTGTGATAATCCTCGTAATCACCTCCGACCCTGCTACCCTTACTGCGAGCCTGGCTGCGTGTGCGAGGAGCCTTACGTTCGCGACGACCGCACGCATCAATGCGTTCTACCTCAAGATTGCTCGCCGTATGTTGTAAAAAAATTAAATCTAACTTAATCTAATTTACCGAAAGTAGTAAGTAGGTGCCTAATTGAAAAGCCTTATTTGAGATACAATTAGTGTTTTGACCTTTCATTTTATTGTTGAATCAATATAATAATCTACAGCTATGCTAATAATAATAATAATAAGCTACAGAACCACATTAATGACCGATACCCTCAACGGCCGCGGACACGCCGGCGTTACAGATTTCTTAGAAATTTAATTAATTTCTTGGAAATTTACCTGGAGGTGTAAGCTGAATAAAAATATTTTACCTAACGTTGCTCATAACTTTACAAACTCTGAAGGATCATTTAAAATATTTAACAAATTTATTATATAACATTACAGAACTCAAATGGGTATTCCAGTTCCAAACAGGAGATCCGGGATTTCGAAGAACGTGTTGAAATCTTCTAATAGACACCGAGGTCACGTTAAACGGGAAGAAGACATCGAATTAAATGATAATAATGCACCTTATCACGCAGACGAGATGCAACGAGAGGAAGTTTCCAGAATGGGAAATTATTTTAACATTGTCATCGCGCCACCACCCATCAAAGCAATTCGACCGAGAAAAACATATAATGAAGTTAAAGAAATACCTGTAAAAACTGCTTAAAATAAAAATCTATTTTTAAAATCGTACTTTCCTTTATATTTTTATTCATTTTATTTCACTTTACTTTAGTCACAGTGTTAACACATAGAAAATTAATTGTGAATTATACGTAACATATTATATATAATTATATAATTTAAATATTTAAGAATAATTTAAAATCCAGGTTGCAAATCAAAAACTGTTTTGCTTATGGTCATTATTTAATTTAAAATAAATACATATATCTAAATACATATATCTCTTAATTAATTTATAGATTATATGTTTACATAATATGCTTTCTCCAATGATATTTCTATCATAAATTTTCTAATTATCCCTACTTGTATACTTTATGTGTGGGTCAGAGCTAAATCAAATAAAAGTGGCAAATATAACAGTTCTAGTGTTTTATGTCTTTTTGCGATCGTAAACAAACCTTAGCGACGGTGTAGTTCTTTTATCAAACAATCAAGCGAGTTAGCTTGATTGGTAGCTAATTTGCAGTAATTAGGAACGGAAAACTAAAATTATTTGTAAACGTTATGAATTGATCTAAATTGAAACTAAATTATGAGATATCTGTTGCTCTTAGCATTATTACTTTGTGAGTCAGCAAATAAATGTTTTGTATATATTTTAATTAAAAAATAATATATTATTGTCAAATCAAACGCATTCCAGATGACATTGCAGACGCTGCAAGACCCCATATTTACGACTACGATGACCCAGATAGTATCAAAGCGCATTCCTTGCTTGATGAAAGGCGAAATTGGAGAAAGAAGGCATTGTTGAAACCATTTGAACACAAAGACTTGGATGACAGACGATATGAACACGACGTTCTCGGGTATTTGGACGACTTGGACCCTAAGCATTATGTCGCGAACGATAAACGACGAGAGATGGATCCCTCAGAGACGCAGTACAAAGAACAAAGGCGTTATGAAGACGCAGATAATTTGAATATGCTACCGAAAATAAAAACGGAAGTAGGGCACAATGCTCATGTCATGTAAATATTCTAAGTTATTACGAACTTGTCATCATTCATTCTGACCTGACGTGATGTAGTTGTATTGATTCGTTTTGGAATTTCGCAGATCAAAGGGAAGTGAGAAGAAAATGCCTTTTATAATGACGTGCGACAGGACGTACGAAAGGTAGTATTTATTAGTTTGAATATTATTTATAAAGGAGATAGCAAAAATATTTTAAAATTATGTTATTCTGTAGAGTGTTTTCTTTAATTATTACAAAAAAAAAACGTATGTTTGTGTGTGTACTTATGTACGCACATAAGAAGTTATACTTCTTTGGCGTAACAAAACAAAAATAACTAAGGATTTTTTTATTCATGATTTTCTCTGTCTATAAAAGGAATGATATATTAATAAAATAACTAATTAAATAAGGCATTTTAGGCATATTACAATCATATTATATTTATAGAATATCATTTAACAAAAGAATATGGTATTATATATAATTTACCACACAATAGCAACGGTTACCATGCCAAAAAATTGTTATCAGCTAACTTCATGATGTTGATTGTTGGCTGTCGGTGTGCCCTCACATTATAAAAATTTTACTCTCATATTTTTTTCCAAACGTCTTAAAAGAAGTATAACTTCAATAAAAAAAAGAATTATAAAAGCACTACTTTTCTACATTGTTTTTCTATTTTTTAAAGGAGTCTAGTTTCTAATAGATTGATTATTTGTATTCCTCAATTGGAGTACGATTCGTTAAAAATTACGAAGGACTAATTTATGGAATAAACTTAAAACTTGTTTATCACTATTGGTTCGCCTCTCCCTATACATAGTATTTATTATATGCACGTTTTTCAGTATTTTCTTGGATCTATAGTCTTTATAGAACCTATGAGGCTATGTCATTCTCCAGCTCACAAACACTCTATGGAAAAAATCACGACGAGTCGTGATCCCATTTTTGATTGTAAGAAGTCGTTTGGTAAGTTTTTGTAATGTAAGTAAGAATTTACCAATATATTTATAGATACGAGCCATGCTTCGCTGGATGTGCAGCGGTTACATGCGACAACCCCCGCGAGAGGCTCCGTCCCTGCTACCCCTTTTGTGAGCCGGGCTGTGTCTGCGTGCCGCCCTATGTGCGCGACGACCGCACGCACAAATGCGTCCTCCCCGAAGAATGCACAAAGTAACTTTCTCAATAATGACAATAATCTTAAATTATAATCTGTTATTACATTTATGACAAGAACGTTTTGTTTTCTACATTCTTTACAACATTGGTGAAGTAAATGCCCAACTGGCACGTCTAAAAGGCACATAATAAAGATTTGATTTGAATAATGTTAAGCTCTAATTAGATTTGATTAGATTAGGGTATTATATGTAGGGTATTGAAGGTGATAAGTTTATATTGGTTTTTGAGCAGCTAACATAGTTTTGTTTAAGCACTAACTTTGATCTCCATTTTATATAATTTTGCATCTCCTAAAAACTAATCCCATTGAAATACATTATAGTTCTAAGTTTAACACGATAAAACACACGGGCAAATAAAATAGACAAATAAGTTTTCAATAATTAATCAGTCGATATAGCATCCCCTACTTCCCAATGATACCTTTTCTGGCATTTTTGCATATTTTCCCCAAAATTATTTAATTCAATATACAACTTAGACACTAATCTGTACATATAAAAATCCGAAGAGGTCGAATAAACATATATAATACATAGAAAAAAAAGCTAAAAATCGAGTCAGGGGGATGAGAAATAGAACGAACGATAAGATGATAAATTGAACAAATTCTGTTTTTTATATTCACACGGTTTTTTTTGTTTGTTTGTTTGTACTGAATAGGCTCCGAAGCTACTGAACCGATTTAGATAAAATTTGGCCGGAAATGATCCTTTAAGGGGGTCAACATGGGGACGAAAGTTTGTATGGGGAAGCAACCTAGAGACGAACTAAGTCGCTACTCGCTAGTAAAATAATATATAATTAGAGTATATATCAGACTAGCACAATCCACAACATCGAAGGTCTCGGGTTCGCTACCTGGATTGACACTTACATATGTATCCACTATAATATATATATATATATATATATATATATATATATATATATATATATATGTTTGCTATTGCGTACTTAGGATAAAATAACATCATAATAAGTAGTTTTATTAGTACGTTTTTTACCGTATATTTTTTTGTAATTCCTAAATAAATATACATATTGGGAAAAAATTATCATTTTGTCGTTACTCTTCTTGCCCATGTACCTACCTAAAATCATAAAAATCTTATTATTCTTAATTTTATGCATAAAAAAGAAAAACACGCAAAATATATACCGTAATGTAGTATGTTCTTTGCAGAGGCCTCAAAGGAATTCCCGACCTCGGCGACGACACTTAGTAAGAAACAAACGCCACTGATGCAGACAATAGACATTACACAACCTTGACATCCTCTGTTACAATAAAGGGATCTTGTTACAGCGATACAATTTCGATCTGCATTTATGTAATTGTAAATAAAATATATTAATTATTATAATACAAATATAAAGCCACCTTTATATTACTAACTGATACATTTTATTTTGCCCTTTTCATTTATTTATTTGGCATTAAATAATTACATTTTTTATTATCACCACTAGTCACTAAAGTCTTGTCCAGTTTGGAAAGAAAATGCCTCAGTCTCAAATGAAATGGCAAAAAAAAACTCAATGAAAACCCCTTAAAACTCATTACTGAAAAATCGCAAGTTAATTTCATTCATATAAATTAAATTGCCTCCATAATAAGTTTTATAGAAATTTTAACATATTTGCGCTTACATGATGGTTTAATAAAAACACAGTAATCAGTCATTTTTTTGTATGACTTTGTCAAATTAAGAATATAATAAAAAAACTGAATCTGATTTTGACTATTTTTTCCTAAAACGCATTATTAACATCAAATTAGAACAAAGGAAAGTTATTCATTGATCGCATTACAATACAACATTGTTTCACCAGAGCAATCCACTAGAACAAAATTAGCATTGTTCATTGCGCTGCGTAGTTTTCCTAATGGTTTCCGTGTGAAAAGCTATACGACATCAATGGTATTAATTAACATATTGATTAAAATATAAATATTAAACCTATTATTTCTATAAATAACTCCTACACAAGGAAAAGGTTACGTTTAGATGCAAAATAATAACAAACTTTTTATGACTTCCGGATGTGTTTTCGCCAATTTACTAAACAGTTATGTCGTCCTTGGCAGTTTTGTTTTTGCTAAAGTTTTCAACGTTTCATTCCGTTTTAAGCGAAGCTACATATGGTGAGTCGCTCATTTTTAGAATAAAATAAATTTAAAATTTTAGAATAAATAAACCTCTTTTTATTTATTACAATCTCTTATGAAACCTGATTTGCTATTTATAGATAACAACAAAACGAAAATTATAATTATTCTTTTATAACGTATACCTACGAGTATTTATACGGCTTTGCTTTACGGCTGCTTTGGCGGCTACACTTTGCTCCCGTACCAGGTCCAAAGCTGATCACTCTTGAAATTTATATATATATATATATATATATATATATATATATATATATATATATATATATATATATATATGTGTGTGTATGTAAAATTTCATTCAAATAAAAGCGTATTAATTTATTGTACAGAATGTGGAGAGCATGGCAGATTCGAATATTGTATTGACGAAATACCTGGCTGCGTTATCGGCTGCCATTGTCACCCTGGATACTATTTCGACACTGACTCTAAAATATGTGAACCGAAGTATAACTAAATATTTAATTTCATACTTAATACCAAATATACCACCATTTTATTCAATATATCTAACAAATATTTTTATAAAATCCGCAGAGCTGCTTTTCGCGTGCCTGTATTTCCATTTAATTCGAAGCAACCAGACCATCGCAATCTCTGCTTTGCATGGAACGCGCTAAATGAAATTTTGCTGTTTTAAATCAAACTATTACTTGAATATTAAATAAAATTCCATTAAATTCCGTCAAGTGCCACTACCTAAAATATACCGACAAAAGTTTTGGTAAAAGATAAACAATTTAAAAACAAACAACTTGTCACTTTTACTTCATGGTATGGAAATGTACTTCAAAATATTTAAAATTATTCTTAAATATATTAATAAAACAAAAACTTTTATATTACAGTTCTAAATTAATAGAACATCATAAGCGACTTAATATAGGCGAGCTAACGCGAGTACAAGACATTGCTGCTACCCCAAGCCTATTGAGTGAAACAGATTCGACCTTTACGAGTAAGCTTGATACCCATGTTGATGAAATAAGCAAAGATGCAAACGATTTAGGTGACTGGCTTTATAATCAATTTTTCAAAACAATTGAAAACCAAGTAATTAATAAGACCGGTAACAATGATATACCGTCACGGCGAAGTGGAGCGCAATCACTTATTACTAAGCCAAAACGGAGAAACAAGTGGAAAAGAGATCGGAAGAGAAAACAAAAAGGAAGGAAAAATATGAAAAAGAAGTTGCTACGTATAACAGAAGATGATAGTATGTTTGATATGAATTCACATTCCAGTTCAGATTCAAGCGACTCCAGCACTAGTGATTCTTCATTTGAACATGATCGACACAGTAGTGATGATGAACATGGGCACAAAAAAATCGTAATGGTTAATAAAAAACCGAAGCCACAATTACCTAGCTTCATTTTCTTGCCAAATTTAGATACGCCTTTTTATCCTCCTATAGGCCTACCGCCACCACCAGTAGTTCCCATGTATCCCATAGTCCCGGTTCCTCCAGTAATTCCAATTGGCGTTGGTAAGTTTCATATACGTAAGTACATATATACTATCAATCTCTTCTGTTTACGACTATATTTGTATATTTCTCAATTCAGCTGAATTTTTTTTGTTACCTTAGTATGTTTGTTACCTCACAACTTCGTCATTTATTAACCTATTTGGACAATTTTTATTTTGTTTGAAAGGGTATACTTTCAAATTGGTACCATTTTAATTTAAAAAAAAGTACCACCCCTAAGGGTGGAAAAATAGCTAATGATGAATTTAACCTATTTCTAATTGTCATATTGCCTTGAAATTTTGTAAGGGTTTCTATTTCCGTTGATAGTGCAGTGGTTCGGTATCGTTGATTTGATCTGACAATAAGGCCAGAAGGTGGATAGGTGGAAGTCTTTAACGGCTAATAGTAGATAATTTGAGTTTAGGCTTATTTTGTTTGATTTGACATGCCCAATACGTTAGAATTATCAAAGCGAATTTTAGTTTGTCAGTCTTCATATAAAAATTGCCATTAAACTAAATTTAACGGCTTAACTGGCTTGCTACTAATATGTCTACACTAAAAAGGCATAAATATAAACTTAAAAAAAACGACCATCAAATATTTTCGAAGTCGATGCCAGCCGATACAAATGAAAACTACCAATCACTTATTTTTTAACTTTTTATTGAAACATAATAGCATGCTTTGTTAATATCTACTTATTAATTTATTACTTTAATAATATTTTTTTAGATTGTACAACTGAGAGCACAAATACAAAGACAACAACATCTCCAACCACAATCTCAGAAGTCACTACCAAAGTTGTTACAGCGAAACCAACTACAGAAATTCCCCCGAAACAAGAATCTTCAAAAAAAACTGAAGACCCTACCACACCTAACCCGTATGAATATAAGACTTTGATTATAATTTTTACTAAAAACAAATAAATAAAATGTGAAGTATGGGACTCGTCAAAACAAATACCAAGAGTCGAGAGAAAGTTTTAAATCGATATTAAATATAAAAGTAGGTCAAAAGCGACTTTCAAAATTTTATAACATTTAGTTACAAACGAATTGATTGTAAAGCTAACTTAAGTTTAGATAAAATTTAATTTCTCGTTTTTGAAACCTGCACAAGTCGTTTACTCTACAAAGGGAGAGTTACAGTTATACTAACTAAAATAAAACAATATCGAAAAAAAAGATTTTTTTATAGGATTTGAATAAAATATACATATACATATACATATATAGATATATATTATGTGCCTTTGTACTAATGAATGGTTTTTAATGAGATACTCACAAATAAACTAAATATTTGAATGGAGAGCTAAATATTATAATAGCTAAGCAAGATAAGCTAAATATATAATACATATGTATATTGTCCCTTTCAAAATAAAATCTAGGATAAGGACGCCTAGACTCTCGTGCTATTATACTAAGCGATTATCAATAGAATGCCTACACAATTTTATGCATGCGCCTTATTGTGAGATAGAGCTGCTAAATCTATCAGTCGTGGTTCAGTGGTTGCAACATTATGTTGGCTGGTTTTCATTTAGTTGAGAGCCTGATATCGGTTTCTCGGATCTCCGATTCAAAATGAGTTGAAATACACGTAAACCGTACAATTTTCTTGCTTACCACAAATAGTACTATTTTTATCTCTCCCATAATTCTTTGCTATTTCTGTGGAATAAAAAATATTAATAACCTTCGATACAGAATAGAAATAGAAATTTAATCAATCAGAGAACAATAGTTTATTTACAATTTTATAACTCAATATACAGAACCTCATATAACGTTAAGTAACTATTTAATTGTATTTTGCTCATAGATTTAGCTATCAATTTACATAAAAGAAAGTTCTTATTGTATACACAATGAAATAAAGTAACTAAAGAGGACACAGACATACATACATAAATAAGAATACACAGTTTTGTTCCTTTTTTATGTTTTAGATTATGTATATATACCTAATAGGCATGCTTATTTATTTCAGTAATCGGCAATTTACAAATAAGAGAAAGAAGAAAATATCAAGAATCCAAAACAACTATGATGAAAATAAAATTGGGTAAAGTTATCAAAAACTAATGATATATTCGCACGTAACAATAGTTGTGACGATCAAATATTTGCACGGGCACGGGCCTCCCTCCAATACAAGGGAGGCCAGCCATAGTTCACCATGCTGGCCAAGTGCGGGATGGCGAACTTCACATGTCTTTTAAAAATTTCCTAGGTTTTCTCAGACAGGTAGGGTTTTCTAACAATGTTTTCTTCACTATTCGACAAGTGGTAATCATATCGAAAAAAATGATTCGCACATGAAAATATCAGAATTTAGAGACCCGGGCTGTGAACCCACTTCACTTGATTTCCCTAGCAAATCCATTACCACTTTGCTAGCACTGCCTCTAATTGTGCCTAACTGATACTTCATATGGAATTTATTGATCATACATATATAAAAAGGAATTGAATGTTAAGAGAAAACATATTTAAAGATGAATACAATAGAATATAATAGAGGTCTTATATATTTTATTTTTTATTTGTATCTATATGTCGGTCTTTTAATCACATGTGTACATGCCTGTAGGACGGATTTCAAAGCACAATTTGTTTTGTACCAAAACATAAATGGCTAGAATTAAAACGTAGCTATTTTATCTTTATCAATCGAATAAATCCATTTAGATTGTAAAACAATATGTCTCAAATCTAAGACTATTTTAAGGCTACATTTCAACATAATAAATAACATTATTATAATATGACGTTACTTAAAGATTTCTCTATTTACAATATAGGCTTGGCAGCCCGCATTCTGGAAACCGCCAAAAAATAGTAAGACCAATTTTTTTTTAATAATATATCAAATAATATATTTAAATGAAATATTATTGTTTTATTTTTCATTTTTATTTTACAGTTAGCACGACTGAAAGATAGGATGAATCATCGTCCTTCTGCAAAACTTTTGATGTCACCCTGGGAGAACAATAACAAATTAATGATGGATACCTATATAAGAAATAAAAATATTAAAAGTCCAGACGTTAATAATGCCATGTACGATGACTCTATTTTAGCAAACCAAATGCAAGCAAAACCAATGCAGGGAATGGAACCTCCAGAAAATGTTGACTTTAAGTATATAACAGAATTGATACATAGGGTAGATCTGAAGAATAAATCAAATTATTTACCACCAATAGAATATAATCCTCTCGACAGTCAAGAAGTATATAAGCCACAAAGGATCCAACAACACACACTTTCTGACTATGTTGTACCTCCTAATACTCCTGATGGTCGGCGATACCTTCGTCCAAGTAACCAACAGTCAAACGATGATTTATATTATACAAAACTCGGCAGAGATATAGCATCTATGATACGCGGTATCGATGCACAAAACAGACATGTAAATATTCAATTAGAAGCAACGCGTAACACTCCACAAAGTGATCTATATTTTAATGAAAATTCACCTCGATCGTATTGGGAACGGTCTGTACGATCTCCTTTAAGACTCTTAGAGACAAATAAAAACAAATTTGAGTATTTGAAAAGCAGTAATGAAATACTTTTTGATATTGAAAACAAGGTAGAAATCGTCGCTTCTACTGTACCGACAATGAGTTTACAGGAAATTGAAAATATCGTCAGCGTCATAGAAGCAGCAAGAAAGAATATAAAGAAAAAAGAAACTAGTATTAGAAATCTCATACCAAACACAAACAATTTAAACATTAATTTGTGGCCACAAGGGAAGTTAAGTAACAACAATGTGCCGTCTCCCAATCAACAAAATCATGAAACTAACAAAAACAAAATAGTAAAGCAAAAGAATGATATACCGCCAGGAACACATGGCATTCAGATGCATAACATTCACAGATTCGTGGCTTGGCAAAAACCTTCTAAGGATATGACACATAAAAATCAGTTTTCCAACACGAACGTTAAAATAAAACCTGATGCAACATCACCTTTACATTTACAAAAAAATTATAATAGAAACTCACCATATGAAACTAAACAGGTAAAACTTATTCCTCATCCAAATAATAATTCAAGACAATCGTTGTTAGGATATGACATGAATTCTTTATTTTTGAAACACAGAAAATATTTTAACGACGACGACGACAATTTTTACATAAATCAACCATCTTTGTACTCCAAAGGCACTCAGCCTTCATATTTTCACCAAGAAATAAATCATTTTGATTACTTTAAATAAAATTTTGTTTATTTTGTAAGAATTCTTATAAATAAATAGTAGTCTGTGTAAGTATTTTTTATGAATAAAGAACTAATAAATTCTATTTTTTTACATTCTAAAGTCTAAACTTTGCGTTCTATAAATTCTACTACAGGAAACTCTAGAACTAGGTAAGTATTTATCGAGTAATTATAACGTCTGATCGATTTGCCCAGCCCCAAGGCTAAGTTTCTGTGATTCGATACAAATGGTGACTGTAAATAAACTACTTAATGCGGGGACTAACTAAAGTAAATTAGGATGTCTGAAACAAGCAAGTCCGGGGCGAATCTGTTCGAAGTTCAAAAGTCTCTGTGCGACAGTAGAATACTAAATGAATTCATTTGCCTTTTCTTTTCACTAGTTACTCAAGCTTTGAGTTAATATTATAAGACAAGTTATTTTATTATTATAGGTTAGGATATTTGGTTTCGTACTTAGCTTTTGTCAAGTAGTTGCGTTCGTCATTTCACCCTTTTTAACGTCCCACTGCTGGTTACTAAACTCCCGCCGATGCTAGCGGGAATAGACCTCAGTATCATTACACAGCATTATTTAAGTTCTCTCAGACAACCCGGCGGGCCTTTTATAAATCTTAAAATAATTACTTTACTTCACTATTTTAACAAGTTTTAAAAATGAGACTCATACATAATATTCTTAGAGATGCAAGACTCATGATTTGAACCTGCTTCATTCTGTTTCTAATACGAGTATGCGCCTAAATGGCTTCCACTGCTATTATAAACATCGCACGAGTAAATACGCGTATGTATTATAATAGACTCATTTTTATTTAAAAATATCATTTGAAAAATAAATTTAAATTAAAAAAATTGCAAAATTTACATTTTAATCAACTTAATATTTATAATAATAAAATAAATAACTAAATATTAATAATAAATACTTAACATTCACTGTCCCAGTAAAATAAGTATATAAAAATTTTGAACCACATTATCAATCATAAAACAGTACTGAAAATAGAAAGAGCAAAGTGATTTCCGAACGAGTTGGTCCAATCAGACAAGCTATAAAAGCAATGGTATACACAAGACGTATACGAGTAGGTACGTAGTTATATTGAGACGGGCTTACAAATAGGGCCGAAATTTATTTGGCTCGGTATCGGAAGAGCGTTTCCAATTTTCATATTTTCCGCGATGGGACGCCGCGCTTCCTATCTAGACCCTAAATCTCTCCACGATATTTTTATGATATGTAATTGATTGCAGTACTTGACTTATATAGATATCGGATTTGTTATAATCATACTCTATTTTATGAAGGTATAGCATGAATATTTCTGTGGTCTTGTAAGTTATTTTACCTCATGCAGTAAAAGAAAAGATCGGATCTAGGGAAATTTAATCAGTAAGATAATACAACAAAAAAGAAAGATACTAAGCTGAATTTCTTAAGTTGCTTGCTCAATGTCGACTATGGTAAGTGTTCTCCAAAGCGAAGATTGCGGAGAACTTTATGCCAACTAGGCACAAAACAAAGACGATAGAAAAAAGAATTCAATTCCATTGAGGATTCTGTAGCACCCTAAAGCAATGTCAGCCTTATGATGCATCCAATGGAGCACAATTTTTGTTTTGCTTTAACTAGGTTCGCTCGGAAGGCATTGTCGAGAATTATATTAGCATTTATACTGTCGTTCGACCCGCAAGGCACAATCTACACCTTACAAACTTGAATAAGAAATACAGTAATAACAGAAAGAAAGTCACCGCGATACTTTCTCAAAACTTTCCTTCTGCAAGTCTTCAAACGATGATATCAAGTCGAAACAATTTTCGTAACAACGGAACCAGTTTCAAGTTATGTAGACGTTTTATGAAACGAGAAGAATAAAAAGAAAATAAAAACCATTACCTACGCCATTATGCTTAATGTTATGGTTAATAAAGTTTAAAATAAGGATATCGTTATTTTGTCTTTTGAGATATCTGAAGTGTGATTATATTTTACTTTAATGATTATTTTAACTTATATCGAAATTGAAAATATACATAGATGGTAAGGATATTAGATTAATTGCGCACATAATTCGTAGATCCATGCATGCGAAGTTCCGGGACGTATGGAGCACGGCCGAGCGGCTACGGAACTCGCTCCCATTAATGAATTCGCTCTCGAATCAAATCCTCTAACAAATTAGGATTAGATGAGGGACCTACTGTGTTTTTAGGTCGAATCGTAAATGTTATTTCAATGGAAATCCCTATTTCGTGCTTATTTCTGGAGTAACTAAGCAAATTTAGTAAATCTGATCTTTTACCTATGGATATTTTAATTACCTTTAAATATATTATATACCTTTAAATATATTATATAAATTATAAAAATGCATGCAACGAAACAGAGCCTAGTTCTTAAAATATAATCGATTGTAGAAAAGTAGTGTTAAATGGGTATTCCTAGACTATCTCAAACCAATATCTGCACCGGTATTCTGCTCGGGACATTCCATTTATCGCTTAATGCATTTGAAAAGCGCCTGCTTATAGTGATTGCAGTAAATATTTTTGTGGTAAACCTAAATAACATCTAATAAAATAACTTATATAATAATAAAATAATTATTTTAATTTTAAACTACTGTTCAAACATTTCAATAAATAAATAGTGAGACTGAAGTAGGGTAAGATATCTATCTCTCTATACAGAACTATACAGATCTGGACCACGTATGAAACTAAATGTTATTTATGTTTCCACTTACTTAGAACAAGAGCAAAAGAAAAAGAAAATATAAAGGTCTGACAACAAGATAATATTATTACTCGGTTGGATCATTGACGTGTACTCCCACCGGAGAAAGACAACAACCGACAAGTTAAATACTTTTATTTTCATAAAATAATGTAAACGGTTCCTTAAAAAAAGTAGATTAAATTTATCATTAGTTGTTTTTCCACCCTTAGGGGTGGTATTTTTTTTTTGAAATTTAAATGGGACCAATCTGGAAGCATACCCTTTCAAACAAAACAAAAATTTTATTTAATAATGTCAAACATTCGCATAAATCTAAGAAAGTATTATAAAACAAAAATTGTCCAAATCGGTTAATTAATGACGGAGTTCTGAGGTAACAAACATAAAAAAAAACATACAGTCGAATTGAGAACCTCCTCCTTTTTGAAGTCGCTGGAAAGTGAAGTTTTATTTGATTACTAGCATTAGCTTGCTCGCGGCTCCGCACGCGTTCAGATGACCAAAAACCAAATTCTTAGGTTTCACATATTAGTATACTGTTACAATGCAGTTTTTGTATTTTTTTTCAGAAATTAGATATTTTCCAACGGTAAAAAGTATCCTATATGTTGACCCGGCTAACCAGCTATCACCATACCAAATTTCATCAAAATCCCTCCTGTGGTTTTTCTGTGATCCGGTAACAGGCAGACAGACAGACAAAAATTCTAAAAACTATAGATTCGGCCTCTGCATCGATAATAATGACTATTTCAATAAGATTTTCCAAAAAATATTGAATGTACAGATTCGACTTAGTTTGAATTTTATTATAATATGTATAGATTACGAACGTCCATGCAAATCTACTTTTTACATATATATTGTACTTATGTGGTCGTAGCTGTAATAAGTAGGGTCTATTCTTGTATATATTTAATTATGGTATAATATATAGTCTTTATTAAAACATAGTACTTTAGATATATTTTTTTATTAAAAAACCACCAAAATATTTTACACCATACCATTGACGAATTAAGAATTTAGTACTTATTTAAAAAGAAATATTTTTAGAAATATAAGAGGGAGAACACACGATGGTATTTATGTTTATTCTTATTTTGTTACATTAACGTACAATCCGCAAGAGACATCCGCGCCGTCGCCCACAATTTTCCTGAAAACGAAAGTTGCCTTCGGAATACGAAGCGACGAGATGAAACGTCGAATCGGAAAAACTGCTTATTTTATTACTGCGAGGATGGGATAGGCTTCGGGCGGAATTGCCACAACTCCAATTAGAGCCGCACTGGAACACTTCCCATTACACGCGTCTGTAGCATTTGGAATTTTTAATGTAAACACGTACTTATGTTTGGAAAGTGTTTAAAATATTACATTTTCTTATTATTACTTCAGATGTAACCCGTTTGCGTTTAGGTAGATCCTCTTTAAAATCTTACGATTTTATGCCATACTTCTAAAATGTACTTTAATTGTGCTTTAAATTATAATTTACTTTTCAAATCAAATAAAAAAAAGAAGTAAGATAATAATAGTATGATAAAATATATGTATGGATATTAAGTGGCAACATAAAATTCTCAACGCTGTTTTATTTAATCTAGACGATAAATAAAATTGAAGTGTATACAGCTAATAAATAACAGCTTTTTACCAAATGCATTTGGAATTTTATACAGTATTTATAAGAAAAACACAATTTTTTAAATTTTTGTCTTCCAGTGACAGTCCCGTCAAAATCAGTCCAGCCGTTTCAGGGATTTTCCGGAACAAACAGACAGACAGATAGACAGACAAAAATTTAAAAAATTGTGTATTTCTTATAAGTACCGTATATAATTTCATATGCATTTAGTTTAAAGCTGTTATTTTGACATTACAATACTTTTTAATTTAATTTATCTGATAGATTGTAAACATCATAAAGCAAGACGAATGAAGTAACTAAATTACTCATACAATTTTCTATGAGCATGTTCAAATGCATCGAATAGTCGATACTTTTTCAAATAAAAGTATAACCCTTAAGGAGTTTCAGTAAAGGCTAAGTCATGTACGATCTGCCGCAGTGTCGTCCACCCCGAGGGCAACGTCACAATACTGATAGGATTACATGAGTATCTGTTTGATTTTAAAGGTTTATTTTCTCACATATTTTTCTTTTTTCCCAATTGCAGACTTTTGATTATTTTCCATATTTTTTATAAAAGTTTTTAAAATTACGGAACTGTAATTAAATATTCAATTACCTTAAGTTTTACTTTACGGCAAGTGTCGAGCATCTGGAAGTTTTAGGAACTTGCAACAACTTCATAAATACAAGCCGACACCTGTTGTTTTTAATATAACAAATTAAGATGTTGCTGTAGTCTAGACAACACGTGTAACATGCGCCATGAATTTACAAGATTTATATTAGCTATAAGTAAAACAAGAATAATTTCTAAAACATACTTTACAATAGAATCTTGATAGAATAAGAACATTGATAATCTAAAAGGACAAAATTTCCTTTATTTAATCGTCAAAAAACAAGCTACCTCTAATAAAAATAAAAGTATATAAGCTAATAGTCATCTAACGTATTTTTATGTAGAGTTCTTATTAAGACATTTTGGACTATATGTACTATATCTACGATTCTTAGTATGAACAATATTTTGCTATAAAAAAATTAGTCCTCAAAATCAATGTATTTCTTAATCGAGTAATATTTTAAAAGCCCTTAATTTCTATATAAAAGGCAAAAGTGATTGACTGATGTATCAACGCACAGGCCAAACCCTTAAGGCTAGAAAATTAAAGTTTCGCACACGTATTCCTCATATGACGAAGGCATCCACTAAGGAAGGTTTTTTCAAAATTCAACCTCCAAGGGGTGAAATACGGGATAAAAGTTTGTATGAAACTTTTTATTACTTGGACACATTTGCATGAAATTTCGTATGACTTGAGTACGGCAAAAATAATGAGTTACGTATTTCAGCGTTTTCCAAAATTCAACCCCTAAGAGGGTAAAATAGGGGATGAAAGTTTATATGATACCTACCTTTTTAGAGATTTTATTTGTAGTTATAGCGCGAGCGAAGCCGCTGCTTCTGCTAGTTATAACATATATATGAGAGTTCAGTGACAGCAAAAATTAATTTTTCTGTCTGCAATTTCTTTCCTAAATTGTTGCTAAAGCTAGTGATATCCCTCAAACCAAACCAAACCAAACCAAACAGTTCAAATTAAATTACAAATCCATCAAGTCATAGAATCAGGCTTTTTTGAAGTAAATTTTGTTCTTAAGAAATAAAATTGTCCACTATTAAAAATTCTGATCAAAATAAAACTATATGGGACATATTAATATATACTTACCTATATAATATGCTTGTAACCCAGAATTCTTATATTTATATAAAACTAGCAGACTTTTTTTTTTTTTTTAACGTTGGGAAATGCATTTACGCACGACGTGTGGGACTCACCGGCGTAATACAGCCAGTACTACCCACTAAAACCCAACAAAACCTTCCCCCGTCTTAATGGGGCGTCGCAGGATCGCTTACGCATTCAACTACGACGCCCCGACGGCAGGTCTGCCGAAGCAGACCACCACAACCATGGGGTTGCTCCAAGGTCCACTCTGCTATCAGAGAAGTACCAGGAGCAACCCGCAAGGTACACCGCCCCCCGAAGAGGGCCACCTCCCACCGCCCACCGAAGTGGGCAACCTCCCTGTGCGTTTCTTAGCTTCGCTACTACTACTGAGCCTCCCCACCACGACAAGGTGAACGCACGTTGGGGGGGAAAACTAGCAGACCTGGCCACGCGTGTGTGGCACACATATGGAAGTCTTTGCAATAAAAAAAGAAAATAATCGGAATAAAAAAACTATCCTATCTTTTAAGTTGGAACGGATCACACATTTTGAAAAAAATACGTTAAAATCGGATAAGTAGTTTCGGTGTTTATGCCGGACAAACATCGTGACACGGGAATTTTATACGTTATGATAATGCTTATTATTTAAATTGTACATCAAATGATCAAACAAATATTCGATAAAATGATATGGCTTTACGAGAAAACAAACTCAAGTTCGCGATCCAGTTGAATATGCATGTAACAGATGTTTCGCACCGCACATAAATTAATATAGAATAAGCAATATATTTCTTAAATAAGCTTTTTCTGTATTAATGTATACATAAATGATAAAATTGTAGCTAAGCCGAATCTGTACATTAAATATTTTTTGGGAAATCTTATTGAAATAGACATTATTATCGATACAGAGGCCGAATCTATAGTTTTTAGAATTTTTGTTTGTCTGTCTGTTACCGCATCACGGAAAAACCACAGGAGAGATTTTTATGAAATTTGGTATGATGATAGCTGGTTATCCGGGTTATACATAGGATACTTTTTACCGCAGGAATTTCTGAGAAAAAGTACAAATACTGCAATGTAAGAGTATACTAATATGTAAAACTTAAGAATTTGGTTTTTGGTCATCTGAACGCGGGTAGAGCCGCGGGCAATGTATTATTAATATAAAATGAAGACACTGCTATTTCCATACCATATTATATATTTATGTGTGCTGGAATAAATTAGTTTTTGCAATAAACGGCAGCTGCAATCTTCATATATTAACAATATCTAAGTAAATTATAGCTTAATTGTGAATTATTGATAAAAACGCAATTTCCATGCACCGGCAGTTACTGCCGGCCGGCGCGGAGTGTTTCAAAGTTTGCTCTACGCGTTGGAGGTATAGTGTGAAATTTGAATTTTTCCGCTGTTACTCCGCTGTTACCTGCTATTATAAATCAAGTGCAAAGTCGACTTAAGCTCTCCCGAAGCGTGTTCTCAAACATTTTAAAATTCAAATTATAGGTCCCTATGACTTATGAACGAACACAATATTATGGAGATTACATACTTTGAACTCGGGGATGAATACGTTTGAAGTACCTAATAAACGTTGTAGTATAAAGAGATATTATAGATTTAATCGTCTTTTATATTCAGTTGTTAAATAAGTACCTAGTAACCACCCATTTCCAGGGAAGAAGAAATAATAAATAAATATTTGATAAAAATTGTAATGATGAAACAAAAACAAAAAATAAAACGAACATCTTATCTATTCGAGCATTCACCCAGATAGAACGATATGTTTACAATACATTATATGATTATATTGCATAGAGGTATGCAAATACAGTGCTTTATTAATACACGTATCGACGCGTAACTAAGTAGCAAGGGGGCTAAACGCCGTACATCAAGATACTAACTTAAATCACGAGTATAATATACTATTTAATATGTGTGACTTAAAATTCCATCTTCCCTAAGAAATGAAAAGGATTTTTTAGCATATTACCAACGTTTTTCTTATTCAATAATTAATTATCCCGTTGCAACTTGTATCTATATATTCTAGGTACTTCTTAAATATTGGCTCAAAAGGAAACAACAGAATGATGGCGTAGTAAATCAAACATTATTACAAGCACTTTTGAATCGTCAATTTATTTCAGTGTAGTCAATCCGTGACGAAGCTACAATTGGTTTGGAAAGCAGTTCTGCTGAGAAGAAGTATGTTGGGTGGAATATCTGAAGCTACTGATCTGATTCTAAAAAAAATCTACTAATAGAAAGATATTATAGCGCCAAGTACTATGGACTATTTTTTATTCCGATAAAAATAACTTTAATTAAAGTCGAAAAAAAAATTCCGATGAGCTGCTTTATGGGTAATGGTTACGCACCCAGGAACGCACTCGAGCGAAGGTAGAGTTAGCCTAGGTAGCTCAGAATAAAGAATTATATTGAAGGAGTCCACCAAAAAAATGACAAAATCAAAAATAGTAGCGTGATTTTGCTGTTCATGCTACGATTCTCGATTTTGCTATAAAAATCGTTTACTTTCTTTTAAAAAGAAGCGACGTTTTATATACATTTAAAATTTTAAGAAGAAAATATTAATAATAATAAAAAGTAAAAATAATGCTAAAATGTATCGTATTTTAGAGAGATAGCATAAAATTAGCTTAATTTATTATAATAAAATCCGTTAGCTTTTTTTATTTATTAACATTTACTTATCACAAGAATGAGTATTCTAGTAATATTTATATACTGTTTTAAAACATTACCTATATATTATTTTAAACCATTATTATTTGGCATTTTGTTTAGTTCTATAAAACTCTGTTTATATTATTCCTTAGACTGACATCGCTAGTTATGTATCTATATGTACTAATATTATAAAGAGACAGAGTTTGTTTGATGGAACGCGCTAATCTCAAGAACTACTAATCCCAATTTAAAAAATTGTGTTTGCATTAGATAGCCCGTTTATTGAGGAAGGCCATAGGCTATAGCCTATATATCATAATATAATATTTAGTCTATCTATTCCATACTAACCGTTAAAACGTACCTAGCTAGGGACGAACCCGAACGTAGCAAGGGTGTCGCTAGTACATTATATGACATATCATACCTTGGATTATATAAATAAAAATCACACCAAGTGGTACGCTTGTACATAATATTTTTTTACGATTGCACTAAAACGTAAAGAATACATACATGTCTTTTACGGGAACGCTTTTTAATGTTTACTTTTTGTTTTTATTTTTATATCCTAGCATATGAAGCAAACATTCAAAATATGATAGCATATACGCATATCTACAGTCCTTCCGTAAATATGGACAGACATTGTAGACATTTTGATACAATAAGAACTATTTAGAAGGTACGAACCTAAAAAGTAAAAACCGATACAAATAGCTTCTTATACAATTTGTTCTTCAAAACAGTTATACATATACAGATATATGATAGATATATATTACAGAGCTCAGTAATACAGCACCATCTACTTTAACCTAAACGGAATTAAAACCATGTAACATGCCATCTGTGATTCAGTAATCGTATTAATTAAACAGATACTTGCCATTGCTATGCTCTAACATAAACGTTGTTTGATATTTATCACAAGATGGCGCACTAACACTTGGTGGTATATAGCGCTACGCGTCACTAGATGGCGGCTTTTGTAGAGTTCAGAAGAATTTATTGAAGAGTAAGAGTTTTAAGAATTCATTATTATTTTTTATTTTCTGGTTCTTTTATTCTACGCCTTATATAATATACCAAAATACGATATAACCACGATTATAAACACAAAATATAACTTTTAAAATGTTTTTGACCATGATGTCTTACTATATTCACGTTATCGATGCTTTACGTTCCTTATATTTTTTCTGGCAAATGGCATACCTTTATGCCATAGAACAAAGAACAGACAATTTTATTTTTTTATAAGAAAAATATTAAATACTACTTAAATGAGTTTCAAGTTAGTATTAGGTATGATAGTTTAATTTATATATTCTTATAATCAGAAATCGGAAATCACAAAGTATTCGTACAATAGACTAAATTATGCAAAAATAAATAAATTTGTCTCAATATAAAAATACGAAGTTATTTTCATCAATAAAGTTTCTATATTGATCTCTACATGGACGGCTGTATGTTGCAATTAATATAGAGGAACGGTTTATGGGTTACAGTTATTTATGCATCGCCTACATTTATATCGGTTCCAAGAATTAAACCTAGGTTAAAATCCATAAATCGAAGGAAGTTTACGTTAATTAGGGATACGAAATGTCAAAATATCATAAATTAAAGCTTACTTTACAGAAATTAAAAACAAATTTATTACAAAGTTATCATTAAGCTGTACATAGAAATTTATTTGAATGTTTATGATTGAAGCAATACATATAATTTTTTAAAAGGACTTAATTTTTTAGGAAGAGAGAAATTTGTTGTTTACTTGGTTATATATAAGTTCTATGGTATTGTGATTGCGCAGTAGCGCAAGTTGGCGTCACAGTCAACCCTCTCGCTACCTCGAGCGCGCGCCCATCCACCACTAAACGTGTACAAAAACTGTGTTTATTTTTGTCATCTATTAAGGTGCAATCAAAGAAAACATAACAAGGTAATTAGAGCTCTTAAATTATTAGCACTTCAGGTATTACTTTCACAATTAAGCAGTTCATTTCCCTCTCTACAAGGAGGCCCTACAAATTGATTCTTCTGATTGATACTGTTGTATTATCTGCCTTTATATAAAATTAAGATAATTAACCTGACCCACTGACCTATCTAATTAGAATAATATAAGACATGTTATCAGATAATGCTAATTGAATAGCGCTCTTACGTAACGAGGGGTTGTCCGCACTGCGTAACCTTATCGGAGCTTTCGCACTCTGAAGGATTGAGGTCGCTAACCTGTAGAGTTCGGTCGATGGTGTACGTGGCCTGATTTTTAATAGAATAACATTACCTTTTGTTTCTTGAACGGTAAACATAAATTGTTGTAAATTATTGAATGCCATGAGTATGGTCATATGACGGTTGTTTGCCTTTAATCGCCATAACATAATAAACTGTAATATATTATTACAAAGAAAGGTATATTATTTCACTTAGTAATCAAGGTCACAAAAATTTTCTTCGGTTAGTACATCTGCTATAAAAACTGACAAAATTCTAAGCTTGCACCGTATCCCGCGGGAACCCTTTCCTCTTTCTAACGTAATCAGTAACTTATGTCACGTTACTGATGATGTCAAAAAGGGGAAATGGTGGAATTCTATATCCTTTATAAATCCTCCACGACCGCGGACACGCCGGCGTGTCAGTTAACAATAGATTTCTTAGAATTTTAATTAATTTCTTAGAAATTTACCTGGAAGGTGTTAAAAGTAATTAATTAGCTTAGACTGCAACAGGGTCTCGCGGTAAACGAATTCAATGTATAAACAGAAAAGTGCATAAAGAAAATTCAACTATTATTGTATTAAATACACAATTTTATAGCTATAAAATATGATACGGTTTCTATTTAAAATATAAATAAACTTTTAAGTTGCATGTATGTTGTAGAGTTCTACTCGAATTTTCTACGTTCTTGCTATTTTTGCAAAAAAAATAATTATCAATCATATGCACTAAGCTAAGTCTTAATTTAAGCTCATCTAATACTCTACATATATTATTACCCTCCACAGATGCATTTTCATTGCATATAGTAAACTGTATATATACCGTATAGCTTCTGAGAAACATTCACTATTAAAGATGAACTTTTAAAAATAATAGCAATGCCTAAATGTCTTAAGCGTGCTGTAGCAGTCGTTGTAGTATCAAAGCTGTGGCCGCGCGCGGACGTTGTGTGCACACTTTCCAAGAACTTGGCATAAACATTCAAAAATCATTTACTTATCTAAAGGTAAATATTCGTCACCTAGAGCTTTTCAGCTTTAAGTGAAAGGTAAGCGATTTTTCACACACAATGATTGTTACTTACCTTACATTTTACAAAATTATAAAAATATTTGTGCATTACCTGAAATTATTACTACTAATAAAATATATATTTATATACCTATATAATCTTTATTTATTATTTAAATTACAAATATCGATACTAATATTATAAATGTGAAAGTGTGTTTGTTTGTTTGTCCCTCTTCACGTCGAAACGGAGTGACGGTTTGGCGTATTTTGTGTGGATAGTTGGAGGGCTGGAGAGTGACATAGGCTACTTTTACCACGGGAGATTATCTAACTCCTACGGGAAAACACGTTTTAAGTATTATAAAAAAATATTTATGATCAGAATTACCTACTTGAAATTTAGTATTAATGATCTTCAATAAAATTAAATAAATACGTGTTTTAGCATTTTTCGAAATTCATTCTATAAGGGGGTAAAATTGGGGATGAAAATTTGTATGAAACTAGCTTTTAAGATACTTTTTATAGTTTTAGCGCGAGCGAAGCCGCGGGTTCTGCTAGTATTATATAATTATAATCATGTTAAAGCTTACGTTAAACATAATGCTCATAATGCACTGTTTAAGCTCTATTGTCGCTCTTTATCTATTTACTAACTACTAAGTAACCCGTGACCGATTTTTGTCTTTTATATATAATTTTTTTATACTAAAACAATTTAAAAAAAAATAATACACTTACAAACAATGCATGACCTTCTTTTAGTTTTATACAAAGACGATTCTACGTACAATGTACACATGTAGAAACGCGAATCCCATTTTCCCTCATATCACGTGCATCTTGTACGTTACTAATCTAACTGGGTCATAAAATATTATCCGCCCACCTTTAGGTAATTGACCTACTTACATAATAGTTAGTGCCATAACTATAGAGTTTTTGTGTTTAATACATTACATGCATATTATGTAAATTATGATAATTTAATGAAAAATCATAATCATAAAGTGCCATATAGAGACATTTATAAACAACTAGCATTGCCCGCGGCGCCGCCCGCGTTCAGATGACCAAAAACGATGACGACGGACGGACGGACGGACGGACGGACGAACAGACAGACAGACAGACGAAAATTCTAAAAACTTTAAATTCGGCCTCTGTATCGATAATAATGTCTATTTCAATAAGATTTTCCAAAAAATATTTAATGTACAGATTCGACTTAGTTACAATTTTATTATAAATGTATAGATGTATAGATAAACGTTTTATGAAGAAATAAAAAGATAAAGACCTGTTTTCCTAATATTTTTTAACACCTTCACAATATTTGTCATGCACGTGTCGCAACATGAATAATAGTAAACCTTCTCGTAATCCTAAAACGTTGGTTTACGTAACAATATTTGCTCGTGGTTTGCTGGCAGTCTAATTAGTTACATGTGACGCGCTGGTGACACGGTAACCTCATAATATTCATTTATATGAAAATAGTCAAAACAAAACTGTTACGCGAACTACATTATATATTACACATTTATGTAGAGTATTAAATAATGAGTAAGCCTTTTATAAACCACTTAAAATTAATTAGAATTTTCCTAATATAACAAAATATATAGACGTTCCTGAAAATTTTCAGTAGCTACAACTTGATTTTAATGATACGTAAAACCGCCTTATATAACAAAACCAAATTCAGAGTCACCACTCTTCACCACGATATTTTATCTATATAAGTATTTATTATATGCATATCGCGCTTATGATCGTGTTATCCATACTTCCATACTTAATATTATAAATGTGAAAGTGTGTTTGTTTGTTTTTCTTTCACGCCGAAACGGCTTGGCGGATTGGCGTGATTTTTTTATGTGGAGATAGATGGAGGGCTGGAAAGTTACATAGGCTACCTTTTACCGCGGAAGATCATCTCTATACCACGGGAAAACACTTTATAATACAATCCAAAAAATTATTAATGATCAGAATTACTTGAAACTTGATATAAATACTCTTCAGTGCAATTAATTAAAGACATGTTTTAGGATTTTTCGAAATTCATCTCATAAGTGGGCCAAATAGCACATGATTTGTATGAAACCTACCATTTTAGTTTTTTTTTAAGTTTAGCGCGAGCGAAGCCGCGGATTATGCTAGTAGCAAATAAGTTATATAACACGATCATAAGCGTATTATATTTATACCATATTGTCGTAAATGTGGGCTATGGACAATAGGCAAAGGCATCTTATAAAAGTATTCTGTGGCGACTAATTCAGATATCAAAATGATTGGATAAACTAGGCCACGGCCGACGAGTATCGTGCACAATATGTTACCAATTGACAATGCATTACCATCGATTCATTTTTATTAATACAAATGCCAAAGGAGAGATGTTTTATTTATCCTTATAAAATAACGTCTAATAGAAACTAGGTCGATCTACTTAAAATCGATGAAGGCCACGATGAATCTAAATAAAACTGAAGCTCCATTATTCAAGGAAGAATAAATTCAAACGGTTGAACAAAGGCACTATACTGAATGCTAATGTACTTATTACTAGTTATTTTCTGATTCTCACTTCGAATAGTTGGGAGTTCTTTGGAACCATGTGAATTTGAAATATTTTCTATCTACGTACGTGAAGTCACAAATGATTACGGTTCTATGCACGTATAAAACGAATTCTAAATTTATACAAGTTTTAATACAACTAAACAACTTTCAGTGTAATGTGTATTGTTGCTCAGTGCGTCGTAAGCTAAACAGAAAAAATGGTGTAATTTAAGCTCTTTGCTTTGCTTTGGTGTTCTATTTCGTCGCACAATAGGCAAAACCAGCATAGTGTGTCATTTGCTTCCCGTCTTTAGAAAGACCATTCACCATAACATTATATTTATCTTAACATTAAAATAATAATTCTATTTAAATATTTCAGATGACATCTCCCGCTATTAGCAAGTCGCCTGAAAAGCAAAAATCTGATAACAAGTCACCTTCGCACTCATCTAATGCAGAGCAAGCCTCTAATGATGAACCCACAGCAACGACTTCAAATCCTCAACAATCGGACCCTTTCAGCTGGTTTCGGATATTTAAACTGGCCGACTTAATGATGAAACAAGGATGTTAAAAAATGTATATCATAGAGGTTTAAACCTTTAACAAATTATACGCTATCAGCAATAATGTAGAATTACTAGACAATTTTTGTTTAAAAATGTTATTATGTAGATCGTTTTATTCTTGTAAAATTTACATAAGTACCTACATAGGTCTTATTTAATTATATATGTACTTGATTTTAACGAAATAGAATCTTAAATTTATCATGTCAATAATACAAATTAGTGTACCTGACTCCTGAGACGATTACTTACAAGTTACACGATATGCAATATTTTCAACGTTTTATCTAAAATAATTTATGCAGATGAAAATAATAATTATCTATGCAGATAATAATATAATATATTAAAAATGTCGGACAATAATTTCCCAATTGTCCATTATTAAATAATACAATGAATACTTATGATATAATAATATTTAGTTATTTAAGTCATATATGGCGTTTCCACTCATTGAAAAAATATATCGTTTGAGTATTATAAAATTATATTACAATATTAACTTAAACTAAGATTATTTACATATATAATTGTTAAATTCTAATATTTGTTATTTATATACAAATGTATATTTTAATACATTTGAATATTATCACATTTGAGTCGACGCCATAAAGGTTTATTGTCTAATGTCTTTATTATTCTTTTGCTTTCTCATCTTTTATTCTTTCACATTTTATCTATTTTTCAATAAGTATACTATGCTAATTTTACTGTACGGAGATCTAGTCTTTAACTTTAGTTGTATATTTAGAAGTAGTTTGTTGAATCTAATAAGAAATAGTGTCACAAAATACAAAGTACATTGTTAAATCTATCAATCTTTAATAAATAGATTCATTGAATAAAAGTTTCCATTTCTCAACCCCATCCTGTTTACAAGACAATTTTTTTTTCTAGTTATACCTACCTTGGCTAACCCGTAAATGGTTTTTTCATTTAAATAGAAGCTACTACGTTGCGAGTTATAATGTTAGTTGAAGGGGGGAAATACAAATAAAACCACCTCTTATGTATTATTTTTTTAATAGTATTGGTAGGTAGGAGGTACATAACACGCAGGAGTCTGGGTTTTTGGATAAAGGGAAGTTAAGATACAATACTATTTCCAATATGTACAAAATATACAATTATCTCTAAGTCCTAGCAAATTAAACTTACAGTAGAAATATGATCACAATATTTTTTATATTCTTACATTTCACTATAGTAGTAATAATAATAAAAACCAAGAGGGCAGATGGCGCGTGCGGTGGCGGCCGCTGCTATATAACAGTCTAGTCTCACCTTCACTTTTGCTGCACACTTGAGATCAAATGTTAATTTTACATATATTTAAACTCTACAACTCGCACACACTACAGCGGCCGCGGCCGGCCCGCCCGCCACTCGCCACTTCACGCTCCGGCTTACACCACACCACACACCACAATACCTTTACTTACATTAATTACTTTCTTACTTTACATTTTCAAGTGTTAACTTACTGTCGAGAGTAATTCACAGAGTTAATACTTCATAATGAATTCCGCACCCTCCGGTGAGTGGAAGGTATCGGAACCATTGTAAAGATTAACTCCGCTGTCGAGTGCGAGGAGCTGTGTAACCACCCCGTATACAAAATGTGTCCAAAATGATTCGACGAAACGAAACTATATTATACTTCTCACAATAACGGTGATGCCTACGTGAGTCTGCTCCTTCAATACTTACAATAAATAACAAATAAAATAATCGCAATAAATGATCGATGACCTCTGTTTCGACTTTTGTGTACATTAAATATTAATAATTGACATTTCGACAGAAACTTATGATGCAATTACTTATTGGCAAAGGATTATCATTTATCGTAATATTAAATAGAAACTTTAACGTCATTGCCAAAAAATAATCACACCGCAGCAATAAATAAGGAATGAGTAAAAATACCGATTTGACCGTAATAAATATTTCTTTTTATAATTCTCATGTGTCGCCTATCTCATAAATTTATCTCAATATCAAGACTAAATACTGTATCGCTATGTTTACTGAGGACTTATTTACATCGATCCCCTTCATAAGGAGACCGAACGAGTGTACAATCGGGCATCCGTTACTAATAAAATTATGTTTTAAAATTAATGGACGAAGTGACAGTTCGTTAGTGTTCCACCTGGCTACGTCGAGAACCGTTTGCGACGGAAACATGACCAACACATATAACATTTATACACCTATACATTAATCCTTAAAAGAATATACGTTACCTGTGCTGTTACTTCTATATCGTACAAATATAAAATTACAATACATAAAATATTTTGTACTTTATTTCTAGTACGACAATACAGTCGCACCGCCATCTAACGGGTGACACTTTATAGTTCCGGTATCGCGGTGTCACGGGAGTACGCTAGCTTCGAACAGACTAATGTTAAAGGTTTATTTTAATTTGCGATTCACTTATACATATACGAAAGATCTTTACGATTACGCTACTTGCTAAGGGTAAGGAGTGGAAGATACCGGAAATATAACGTATACGATATTTGCATATCACCCTCGCCACACATCGCGTTACAATGACAAATCGAAAATTTAAGTAGAACTGTAGGTGAAACAATATGAAATGAAAACAATCGCTAAAGCTTAAGCTATATATTGAATGCAGACGGTGAAGGTTTATGAGAAGTACAATATCGTTAGTTCGTGCAATTATAGGGAAAAAGTTGTGGTCATCTTACAAAAATAATTATTTAGTTGACAAAAAAATGTTACAGAATCGCGGCAAGATATTTTATAGAGTAGAAGTTACAATGAGCAACACCATCATGTATAACTCTTACTCTAGAAATTATACTCTGGTTACTGTAGAGTTTTCGAGTTTTGATTTATTAATAGTATAAAATTAAACCCAATGTACCAATCACAAACATGTAATAACTTAAATGCCATTTGCTCTCATAATTGACAAAATCAACAAAAAATCAACTTTTTTATCAAAATGAAAATAAAATCATCTACAAAAAAAAACATAATCAATAGAAATATAGAAAAAAAAATAGTATCAAAGCCGAGTAGGTCTAGTGTAGCCAGAGTATATATTACAGCATGAGGCGGCGCGTGGAATGGGGAAACCGTCGAACGAAACAATGTAATGCGCAACGACGTCGGACGCGTCACTACAGCCTGAACTATGCAAAGTTGAGTTCATTCGCGTTAACAAAATAGTGAGTCATCGGTATCCACCGGCCTGGCCCCGCCCCGCGACCGATTAGATTGCATAAAATTATAGTCACCTTTTACAATGACCAGTTTAAGGCAGACTTAAAAATATTTTATAATAACTTTTTTTTTGATTTGAGATAATTATGTTCATTAGATATCTGAAATCAAAATAAAGTCATTATCATTATATGATGACTTTAATTTGATTTAAGATAATTAAGTTTATTAATTATCTCAAATCAAAATAAAGTCATTATCATCTCAAATCTGTTGCACTCACTATTTTCTTAACGCGAATGAACTATGGTGCATAACTGCATACAGCTATATATCAAGGCGCACTTACACCGACAGCAAGTGCTCTCGTGTAAATGCGCCCTCACATACAACGCTCCTCCAAGCGTCCCGGCTGGATGTGTAAGAATTCACGTGGATTATCCCGGTAGGTAGCGTGACAAGTCTGCATACTCCATATACATGTTATTTCCACTATTAATAGATTACAATACATGTACGAACTTTTCAAGCTACAATATTTAGGTTTAAAATCATACAGCTAGAGATATAACATAAATTTCTGTGTAAGTAAATGTTCGACCTGCGTGACATTTATTAAATATAAAATAAAAACTAAACAAAATAACTCTCCCGCTCTATATTCCACTTGAATGATTCATTAACTGTAAACACGAACGCGACGCCGCACGCGCCGTTGTCGACACACGCATTGCTCCGTATGTTTTATAAGTCTACTTATAAATCTACGTTAAAAGTCAGAATCACAGTTTATTTTCCGCATGTAATTTTGTCCTTTTCATACCATTCGTGTATCTCAATGTTTACAAAACAAAGTTCATTCGAACCAGTTACAGAGTTTTCCATTACCTACCGTAATGACCTAGTGAATAAATCGAATTTTAGTACGGATAGATTCGATATTTACAAGATTTAAATTACTTTAGATACTAGACTTAAAACAAAATAACAATTTACACTAACAATAAAAAATGCTCGATAGATCGCCGCTTATCTGATCGGAATCCCAAATTAAATATACTCTATCCTCTCTATCGATCGACTTCGCCCGTTTTTACAAATTTAAACTCCGAATAAGGCCGAGCCCGGTCGACCGTAACAAAAGTATTTTACAAAGCTAAGTCTTACATCTAACACTTAAATACGCGGCGCCAAGCCGTAACAATAAATACACTAACGTTACTCGACCGCACTACGAGCTGTCTGTGTGAGTCCTTCACTGCGTCCAGAGCGGGCGAGGCGCCGGCTCCTTCAGTGGCTACGATTACGGTTAAAATCAACTTTCACAACCTGGATATATTTACAGAATTTTATTAAAATGTTCGTGTACTCGTCGTCGTCGGTGGTCGTGGTCGTGGTCGTGCCGAGATCACCCGATGGCGGTGGCGATGACGATGAGCAGGTGCGCGATGTTGGCGACGCGGTGCATCAGGTCGGGCGCGATGCGGTTCAGGTTCTCGTTCGCGAAGTCGCACGATGGAAAGATGTGGACCGTGTACAGTGACTGTGGACAACGAAATGCTACATTTAGGAAACACTGTTCTTTGGTACGCGCGTCAATGAAGAACGGGGAGGTATGGTAATTGTTTCCTTAAAATGTTAAAAAGAAGAAATTAGGGAAAAACAGAGGGTTTTATGTACATTTATATAGCATTTTTGTATTTGTAAATAATAATAAATGCTACTTTTTGATTTAGTCATCACAAATATAAATATATGCGTGTGTATACCTGCTGGTGTCCCGGCGGCGCGACGTTGACGATGCCGGCGGCCTGCTTGCGCTGCAGGTAGGTGATGAAGCCGGCCGTGAGGTTGGTGGACTGCTGCAGCACGTCCATGTGGTCGCGCCCGCACGGCAGCGCCAGCAGCGTGCAGTGTTCGTTCTCCAACTGGGGACCGGGTGGGAATGCTTGTATTATTTACTTTTATTCTCTCCTTACTACAATAATTACATAAGTAATTATTCTAATATCAATAATCTACAATTGAAAAGGATTTTTTTATGTATTTTGTAAGACAACACAAATCTACAGTAGCTATAAAACATTAAAATAACAGTAAATATTTTTATAATATATACAATGTGCATACATACAAAATAACATTTAATTTCCCATCGTCGGTCTCACCTTCATCTTGCGATGCACCTGGTCGAGCTGCGCGGGCTCGAGGCGCATGCGCTGCGCGATGCGCAGCAGCGAGGCGGCGGTGCCGTCGGCGTTGCGCGCGAGCGCGTCGGCCGCCACGCCCGGGTTGCCGCCCACGAAGTGCATCTGCACCGCCGCCGAGTCGTTCTTGAGCGCCAGCAGCCCTTGCCACATTACCGGGTAGCGCTGGGTACACACATACACACATCAATAACATCCTATTTTGTAAGGTTCTATAAACTATGTACCATATCGGTTAAAATAGTTTATAATGTGTGTTAAATCGATTTCACAGACGTGTGTGTGTAACTTTACAAATACTGTATGCATGGACGAATTAGAGACTGGACCTGACATAAAATACAAATGTATGAAAACTAGTTCAACCAGGTGACGCATAACGCACACAAAGATTTTATTACATTATTATAAACACTGATACACAATACAATATTTCTAGTGCTTGAACGTAATCGATAAAATACATATATCGATGAACCAATTAATGACATTTTAGACATTGGTTAGCATAGTCATCATATTTTACATCTTATAATTTATTCTTCTTCTTTTAATTTTAATAAATTAAAATAAATGAATTAAAGAGGCAATAATAATGTGTCAAATAATAATTATTTTTTAATTTGATTTATATAAATACGATGGCATTGATGGCAACATTCTGTTGGCCTATAATAATGTTAATGAACAAATGAATATCGGGTATATATTCCATTAATATATAATAAATATTATTTTGTAAAGATTAAAAAAATATTAAGCTAATTTAATTAAATAAAGTGATTTGGTTGATTCTGTTATTGAACTATTTTAATTGGCAATTGATTGTCTCGGGTAGTTATAAAAATGTGACACTGTCCTAATATTGCTCAGTTCTTAATAAGCATTTGTGAAATTAGGAAAAAGAAAAAGTGATTGCAAATTAAAGTGAGTGTTGGGTCGTGAAAGTAAAATAATTAGTGCAAGTGGTAAAGTGTTTTATTACAAATCGCCAACCCAGAAGTTTAGTGCTAAAACATTATTGTTTGATTTTGTGTAATTTGTGTTGAAATAAAATGATCTTTATTATTATTACAATGGAATAATATTCCAAAGTATATAAATGTGGAATAAAATAAAAAATTAAGTACACATACTAATTATAATTTTTGCATTTATATTTTTATTTGATTTAGAAAATATTTTTATAAATTTATTGTCATCAGATTGTAGGATACTGTGGTAAAAGTATTTTATGTTATTGTACTGTACAAATAACACAATTCGTTTAGTAATTTCGTCAAATATCGATATATTTTTCGACATTGTCAAGCACTAGTCGATGTCAAATGGACTCACTCGACAGTTTCTGTTTAGAATCTTTTTATTTCTCATTAAGAATAACAAATTCACTTACATGAGAAAACACATTAAATATTATAACATTCACTAAATGCGAGTACGTACAAGTTACATTTGTGAGAAATACATAGTATGCGGGTAATCCTTAAAAATAATACTTAAAACTACAAACAAGTTAACAATACAGTTAGAGCAAAGCGCTAAGAATAAAGAAATCATGGAAATGGCAAAGACTACATTTTACTTTAAGTTTTTTAAGATATAATATTTTAGCGTTTTTTTAAATGTTGTAATTGTTTTTGATTCCTTTATATCTGTTGGTAATTTATTATATAACTGTGCTCCTTCAAACATAAGACTCCTTTTTCCGTAGTTAGTTCTCGGGGCGTATAAGACTAAGTTGTTGGCATTTCTTAGGAAATGCTTTTGAATTTGTTGTTTTTTAGTGAATTTTATGTTAGAATGTATATCTCCGCTCAGCACTTTTCTTATTAGCATACATGTATTATAGGTATATGTTTGCGTCACGCTCAATATATTCGTTTCTTTATAGATTTTCTCTGATGATGTTAAGAAATCATATTGAAATAAAATTTTAATGAGTTTATTTTGTGCAACTTGAATGGGTTTTATATTAGATTTAGCGGCTGAACCCCAGACTTCGATAAGGTAATCAATATGAGGTTTCGCTAATGTATTGTATATTATATATTTGACTTGTTTCGGAAGACATCTAACAAAATTTCTGACGGATCCCATGAGAGATAATAACTTTCCACGTAACTTTTCTAGATGTGGCTTCCATGTGAGATGACTATCAAGGGTTAGGCCAAGATATTTTTCACTTTTAACTTTATTAATTATTTCGTTATTTATTGTAAGAGGTTGGTAATTATTAATTCTTTTATTTTTGGCCGAAAATATTATATAGTTAGTTTTTTTTGTATTTATTGTTAATAAATTATATTGAAACCATTCATTGAGTATATTAAGGTCATTCTGTGCTTTATCTATAATAGTATCAATAGAATTACCAAAGTAAAATAAACAGGTATCATCAGCGTAGAGGGTAATATCTCCATATAAACCGATTTCTTGTATATTATTTATATAAATAAGAAACAAAAGAGGTCCCAAAACCGATCCCTGTGGGACTCCACATGTAATTAAAGAAGGTCTACTCTGATTCTCCTTTATTTTAACTATTTGATATCGATTTTCAAGATATGATTTAAGCATTTTATGGGCATTACCAGTGATACCTATGCTCATCAATTTCATCAGAAGTATTTCATGATTAACTGTATCAAAGGCTTTTTTTAAATCTATGAAAATACCTAGAGCAATTAATTTTTTGTCAATGTTTATTTTAATTTTTGTTATCAGGTCGATTGTAGCTGACAGTGTGCTAGATTTTGGTCGAAAACCATATTGTTTGTCGTATAAAATTTTTGTGGCACCAAGATAAGATTCGAGACGATTGTATATCACCTTTTCAAATACTTTAGATAATACGGGTAAAACTGATATAGGACGATAGTTTCCAGGATCAGTTTTGGAGCCAGATTTGAATATGGGGGCAACTTTAGCTATTTTTAAGCTATCTGGGAAGGTACCTTTTTCAAGGCACTGATTAATGCATTTAGTTAGATTACTTAGAATAAGAGGTTTAATGAATTTTATTACCCTCGTACTTACCTCGTCAAAGCCTGTCGATGTATTAGAATTTAGGTTATTAATAATTTTTTCAATTTCTTCAGGAGTAGCTGGAGTAAATTCACAAAGATTATGGCATGTATTATGTCCTTTTGGTAGAGTGTAAATTGTATTATTATGATATTTTTGGGGAATGTTATGAGCTAGTAATTTGCCAATGTTAGAAAAGAAGTCATTAAAGTGTTCGCAAATTAGCTGTTGATCTGAGATTATATTAAATGGTGTAACAATGTTTGAAGGAACAGAGTCTTCCTTAATTTTATTATTACATAAGCTACTAATTAAGTTCCACATTTTTAACGGTTTCATTCTTGCATAATTGAAAGATTTTAAATAATACTGACTTTTTGCTCTTTGGATACTTTCCATAACGTTGATTCTTTCAATTTTAAATTCTTTTTCTATGTTTTCATCTTTTGGGTTATTCTTATAATGTTGCCATAGGAGATTCCTTTTATCTATACTGTCTATTATATTTTTATTGATCCAATCACTTCTAGGTGGATTTAGAAACTTTACTTTCTGGATCTTATTTTCTTTGATGCAAGTGATAAGTCTTGATTCTAATTCTGTAAATTCTAATATTTCATGTGTATTATATATTTCTACGGCTTTATAAATGTTTTCATAATTCAATGCACTATATTGTATTTTCTTCAGTATATTAGGCTTATATTTTTCTATTTCCATATAAATTTGTTTATGATCGGACATAGCCGAGTCAATAATAGCCAGGTGAAAACAGTGTTCTTGTAGATTTGTGCAGGCATGGTCTAATATGCTTCTTGTTTCTGGAGTAACACGAGTAGAATAGTTTGAGTCAATTTTATTTAGCGCTACAAGACCATATTCTTCAAGTGCATCTATATATTCCTTACTCGGTTTATCAGGGCAGAGAAGGTCAAAGTTAAAATCTCCCATAATTACAGCTCGTTTTTTATTAGACAATTGAGTAGAGTAAATTTCGAGAAAATCTGCAACATTCTTTCGGTTATTTTTGTAGATAGCTCCAATATCCAGACAATATTTATTAATGTGTATCCACAAATAATGATTTTCTTGTATGCAATGGTGTTCTATTAGATTATGCTTTAGACTGTTGTGAATAAAAATGGACACTCCACCCCCTCTTGAAACTTCTCTGTAGTTATAATAATGTGTAAAACCTGGCAGAACTTGTTTTTTTGCTTGATCCTCTGATCTTATCCATGTTTCCGTAATAATAACAATATGTATCTGATATTTAAAAGACTGTAGAATGCATTGTAATTCATCTAACTTACCCTTTTTAACTATACTTTTAGCATTGGTGTAAAAGAACTTTAAAGATTTTTTAGAGGTAGTTATATCTGAATACTTTTTAGCTATTTCATAGGTCACTTTATTTCCCTTTAGCATTTTTGCCTCGCCTCTGGAGATAATGGATTGGACTTTTTTGGATGTTTCTGTACAATCTTAGGTACACCATTTTTATACTTTATGGTCAGATTTTGTTCGCCATTATTAATGCGCAGATCTAACTGATTCTTTACATTTTTAAAATAAGCCTGCTGTGCTGGTGTTAAATCAGAGGATATTTTTATGTCATTAAGTTGCACATTTCGTTTCAAACGTAATATAGATTTAACGGGATCGTGATTCTGAAAAATAGCTTTTATTGGGCGACATTTTTTAGCATCATATTTTCCCAGGCGATATATATTTACTGGTTCTGGTATATCTTTGGAAATCATTTTGACGATATTTATAACTTCACACTTATCAGAATCTTGTCTTTCACGGTGATATTTGAGAAGTGGTTCAGGTACACCTTTTAAAATAATATTGTTTTCGCGACTTTTGCGTTCACTTATCTCCGACATAATATGCTCACTGTCGTATGTTCTTTGTTGTGGTGAAGTTACTTGGAGTTGTTGTATTGTAGATTCAAGAGAAATAATCTTTTTATCTTGGTTTTCTGATGAATTTGTTAGGTCTGATAGTTTTGTTTTAATTGAGTATTGTTCTTGTACAAGGTTTTCAGTTGTAACTTGCATATTATTCATCTGATCTTTAATTGATAGTATGTCTTCCGACAGTTTTTTAATACTTTCATTTTGATTTTTCGTGAATTCTGTGAGAAAATTCATCATTTTATCTATTTTTTTATGCAAGATGTCTATTTCCCGCTTTATATCTGTATCTATTTCTGGTTGCTTTCTCTTCCGTGTAGTAATAAATGATTCTGCTGTGTTAGCTAAGTTATCTTCTACATATAATCCACGACTTGATAAATTTGTTAGGGAGCCACCTTGTCGCTGCCCGATGTCACTTCCATTAGGTGAACGTAGCATGTTCTATGATGCGTGCGAAACTATGATTAATAAATCACTAGCTGTTTGTAGTTATGAAAGACAAAAAATATGATCTTGTCTTTTTTACTCGAGGTGGAGCGGGGTGCACCGGATCGCTGCTGCACCGTACCCAGAAGACTTATGTGTCAAATAGCTATTCAGCAATAATTAACTCACTGTATAGATAATTTTAGTTTAAATTTGAATGTAGCACTTTTAGTATTTCTTAACAAAACCAACAAACACGTCTGCTTCGTACGCTCGCAGTTGCACACAAAAAAAGTTTAGTCATTTGTTCTGAATGGTATAATCCAGGGATTTTATGATGGTTGTCAGATGTCAACAATACATAGAAATATCGACTATATTTAACATAGTTGGATAATATGACATTTTATTTTACATTTAATTAAATTGTGTGATAAATAACAATAAATGTAATAAAATAATGTATTTACAAGTGAAAAGAAATACTGCTGCTTCCGCCGTTATAGTTTTTACATCATTTAACAGAACATTTAGTCATTTTTGGGAGATGTTTTGTTGACAAATAAGTGCTTGAGACTGACGCAAAAAACAAACGACCAAGCCTAAAATCTCCTGGTAACTGAGAAGACCGATAAAGGTACGTCCGCTTATATGTCTAGTCCAGTGGTTAATTCGTTCATGACTGTATGATAAGGATGTATATAGATTATAGACACATTGGAAATCAATATATTCGTCGTCAAGGTTCAACAAAAATTGGAGAACAAAATGCTAATATTATTATAAACGTGACAGTTTGTGAAGATGTATGGATGCTTATTTGTAATTCTTTCACCCAAAAACTACTCAACGACGTTTTGATAAAACTTAACAATGTTATTAGTAACTTTCTACGTCAAAATAATACATAAGATGTCATTTATAAAAATATAGTGATACATATTTGAACTACGCGGACAGAGTAGATTAGAGTATTACAGTTACAAATACACACGCAAAATAGGCGCATAGTCGTCGAGTTGCGGAAACCAGCCCGAACATACCATACCATACCATACAGTTACAAATATAAAGATGATAAATGAAAGTATAGCAGTTAGCAGTATATATACCCTGAGCAGCATCTGCAGCGAGTCGGCCTCGCGCGGCACCTGGCTGGCGTGCGGCGGGCCGGGCGCGCCGGGCGGCGGCAGCGCGGCGGCTGGCCGCGACGTGCCGTGCGCCGGCGGCGGCGAGCGCCCGCACCGCACCGCGTACACTGCACGCCACACGCGACACATGACACATCAATATACCGCTTATATCCCAAGTCACAAAAACTTTATACCTAGCTGTATTTGTGACTGATTCACGATGTGAATACCTCAACGGATAAGAGTAAAATTCGAAATAAAAACGACTCTAAATAACCTACTACTGAGATTAGCACATTTCACACACACTACGCAAACAGACACGTGGACAAAAACTGATAACCTTAAGTAACATATATTAAAACTTTTAGAATGCACTAAAAAGTAACAAATATTCCTTTGCTTTGTTTATGAACTTCTTATGAACTTCTCTTAGCAAATGCGAATTAGCATAGCTTTTCTAAAGCCGCAACAATAAAACTAGATTTAAAAATGAAAATTAAAAAATCTGTGATTAGACTGTCCACCTAGAGGCCTTCCAACTAACCACAAACAAATTAACTAGTTATAAATGTATAATATACAAATATTTGTGCAAATACTCACTTATGTGCCTGTCATGCGGCGAGGGCGAGTGCGCGGGGCGCGGCACGCGCGCGGACGGCGGCCGGCGCAACTCCAGCGGCGGCGTCGGCGCCTCCGAGCCCTCCGCCTCCAGCGCGCCTCTGAATACACATATCATTTTTAAAACAAATGGATTAAGTTTGGTTCAGTTTTTAGGAAAATGAAATTATATATATATATAAAAAAAAACCGACTGCGTACTACTAACTACTAAGTGAACAGATGAAAGCAAGTTAACAAAGGAATACAATACTATGCAGTCGCAGACATACATTCGTACACCCTACAGCAAAAATAAAACATACATACATATATGTCGGTATATAGTATATTATATATAGTATGGAATCGGACGGCATAATCTATGCAGTCGGGATTTTTTTTTTATACTTTTTTATTTACAGCTTTTTAGTTTTAGCCAAATATACATTTGAAGTTATTTTTAGCAATTTCTTATCCTAAATGAACATATAAGTTATATGTATATATATTAGTAATTGCCTCTAAAAAACCTGTATTTTGAAACCCCTCTATATTCGCACGAAAATTGTTTTTTCAAGACACATAAATTGGCGCCTAGGATCTGCCATTTTGATTTTTAATGATAACTAAATATCTTATGACACTCGCGTTATCAAGACGAATCTAATGACATATGAATCATAAAAATCAGTTGAGCCGTTTAGTAATTGCGAGGGAACATAAGGTAGGACATACATACAGGTCAAACACATAACCCTCCTTTGGGCTTCGCCGCAGTCGGGTAATACGTCAAACATGTGTATTGTAGATTTTATAAATTGCATAAAATCTTTTATTCTAACAAGCTAAGTAGTAATTTTAAATGTTATATAAATAAAAAAAGAAATGACCTTACCTTGTAGGAAAAGTAGTGAGGGTGGGCACATTTTCGTACTGAGTTGCACGAAAATGTTGTTGGTACATTTGATAGTGGTGTTGCGAAAAATGAGGATACATCCCTTCGCCCTGTTAACAGAATTTTATAGCTCAATATATAGGAATATATTTATAATAAATGAAATAATTATAAATTTAAATGTTATTACATTGTGATATACCGAGGTGATAGGAGAAGTCTGTTGATGAGCAGGCGGTGGACTTCTAACTAATTCTGCAGACTATCCCGGATAGCATGAACAGAATTACTCTAATTTATTTCTCTTATTCAGTAAGATATCATAGCATCAGCTGTTTGTCATTGGCTTAGGTAATACAAAGAACAATAAATTTAGATAAAAAAAGGGATTTGAACTACTCACCATAGACATTTGACCTTGAGGGCTGACAGAAGGTACACTTGTGATGGTGACTCGTGACCCTGAAATGAGACCAGGAATTAATATTTATCGTTTAATAATACGATAAATAAAATTGTTTATTTATTTTTATTTATTTAAACACTTTACTGCACACAAAAATAAAAATGATACATACAAAAAAAAATACATTTAAAAAAATGTGCAAAGGCGGCCTGGCCTATCACTAAAAGTGATCTCTTACAAGCAACTGCTAGAATTAGGATACAAAAGTTAACAGAAAGCGGAAAGGTGCATAAAGTGTACTAAATAAACATATTACATATAAACATACATAAAAAATACATAATATATATACTATTTATACAATAAATATTTATTGAAAATAGTTTACCAATAAAGGTTCACTTTTATTGATAAACTATTTTAAATAAATGCACATGTAAGCCCGCCTCGGTAGCATAGTGGCTACCATATACGGCTCCGAAGGCCTAAGAACCTAGGTTCGAACCCCGGGTTGGGTTATAGTTTTTTTGTTAAGAAATTCTCAGTAGCAACCCGAAGTTGAGAAGTTGGTGGTGCTTTGGTTAGATTGTTCAGCTGTACGTCCTGCGCCTAAGTCTCACCGGTCGTGTCGAAGTATCGTCTTAACAGACTTTGAGGGTGATAAGGAATAGAGTGCATCGTGCACATTAA
Source organism: Brenthis ino (assembly GCA_921882275.1). Lineage (NCBI taxonomy): Eukaryota > Metazoa > Arthropoda > Insecta > Lepidoptera > Nymphalidae > Brenthis > Brenthis ino. The sequence goes on along the minus strand of OV170225.1, from coordinate 21,367,825 downwards.
ACACTTTTGCGCTATACTATCTGCTACGCAGATGGCTAGTCTCAGTGAGTAGTAGTGAGTACGGTCAGGAGGACATTAACGTATACGCAAACGAACCAGGATGATGGTGTTGCGGGCCGACGACGGCGACCTGCTTGGCGAGCGGTGGGTGGTGCGCGCCGCGCGGCAGGCTGGCGGGCCCCGCGTAGGCGCCGCGGTAGCGCGACGCGCCAGCGGCGCCCGCCACACCGGCGCCGCCTTCGCCTTCGCCGCCCCTGATAAAACAAGAAAATATTTACCAAAATCATAGAAATTCACTATTCCTTATAAGTATATACTTACGTCAGACCAGAATAATAAATGATATGTATATGTTTTGATCTGACCTAGAATAACACATATCTACGTTTGTTGCTGTTAAACACCTAGAGATACACTCGAGCAAAGCGAAAGTAAGTCACTAGGTAAGATTATAAACATTAAAGATATCACAGGTACAAAAAAATAAAATATGAATGCATACCTAACAAGAATAGGTGTCGCGCGGTCTGGCGGATGATGAGCGGAGGGCGGACGATGCGGCAAGGCTGGAGACTGCACGCGCGCGTCCGTCGCTTCGGTCGCGCCGACCGGCATCATATTTGCAGGAACGTTGTCAACGATGCGACGGCCATAGCTAATGTCACCCGAGATGGAGTCTGGTACTACGGGGGTCGGATCAACAACTGGAGCTATGCGTTCTGGCTCTGGGGGTCTCTCGGGCGCGGGAGCTAGCCGGTCTCCGACGTTGGGGGAAACACCGCCCACTCTATTCGTGAGATTTGCAGCCGCTTCAAAAGCACTGGCTAATTTCGCACTGATTTCAGATATCATTTTCTTCGGCGGTTTCATTATAGGTGTTGGGTTATGTGGTGGTACCACGACGGAAGGTGGGGCCGCTGGTTTCATTTCAACGTCGGTTTTAACTGGCGCTATAGGTTCCGCCAATTTCGGGATCTTAGGTTCTTTAACGACATCCTCTCTCTTAGCATTTTCATCGCTACTACCTATTGAAGCATCAGACAAACTTCTATCCCTAGTTCTCTTTACACCTCTAGGAGATTTTCGCGTGTCGTTTTGCGATACTTTTTCTGCATTTGTTTTTGCTCCGGCTTGTCTGGTTGCCCTTTTCTTATTCGGTTCCACATTATTCTTATATTGCGCAGCTGAGCCCTTAATAACATCATCAATAACATCATCAACAGTGCTTCGCTGAATATCTTTCTCTTGAAGTCGCCTAGATTTTCGAGTATTTATAGTCGAAGGCGGTATATAACAAAAACGTACCTCGTCCCCGACTTTCGCCTTTTCTTTCTTCCCTTGATCTTTTGGTGTTATACTAAGTGTCGATGTCGCTATTGAGTTTGAATGTCCGGATAATGGACTCTTAATTGTTAAAATTAAACGAGGTCTTACTTCAGCTTTGTTAGGAGAAGTTACTGTTTCGTCACCAGAGTCTTCGTGAAAATCATAGACATCACCTGGCATATTATTTAAATTACTGCTCACGAAATCTTTAATTTTTTTGTCAACTTTCACTCTGCCTCTTCCTCGTTTTGAAGTTCCCCTAACAGGTTTTGATATTTGCCGTGTTTGCACTCTGTCTGCTTTTTCCGATCTCTTTCCTCGTCCACCATTACGACCACCTCTTTTGCCTCCAGATGCGGTTCTTTCTACAGTCAATTCTTCACTAACACTATTGTCATTAAATAATTCACTTTTATCTTCTGCTTGACTAGGAGATTCGTTATTACAAGCCTCAGATTTAACAGTTTTTTGCTCTTCAATAACGGTATCATTTTGCACATTTTGTTCTATATTGACACTATCTTTTTCATTTGGTTTAGTAACACTTATCTCAAATTCTTTTTTTTCGTCAGATGTTTCCTTACATAAAGAATCAACTTTTTTGATTACAGACTCAATGTTGACATCTTTGGCCGACCAGTAATCGTTTTCATCGATAGTTTTTATTTCATTACTGGTATTTTGATTTTGATTACATATAAATCCGAAAAATTGGTCCTTATTTTCTTTTAGTTCTAACTTCATCGAATGATCTTTATCATAAGGAGTTTGATTTGAGATTTGATCTGGAGTTTCTTGTGTTGTAGGTACATTTGCATCTTTCTTTTCTGATTGGTTAATATCTAAACCATTTTCTTTGATACTTTCCTGTTTATTTGTGTCTGATGTTGTAGACAAATCGTTGTCATTACTTTTCAATAACAAGTGTTCGTTTGGAGAATTTGACGTAACTACATCAGATTCATGTTTTTCAGTAATACCGAAATCTATATTTTTATTATTTTCTACACTAAGCCTTCTATCAAGATTTTGATTTATCAAAGTTATGTTCTTGCCCACATTAATTTCTACTTTCTTTTCGGGATGATTTGTTATTTTTATTTCGTTCGTGTTATCTTTAAGCAATTCCTCAAAGTCAGTTTCACATTTAGCTATATTTTCCACTGGTAACGTCGACGGGACTGGAGATTTCTTTGGATCTTCGGGTTCTTTATTCTTTGTTTCTATTATTTTTTCAGCTTGTTTTAAGTCCTTATTCTTCTGATTACTACTTAATAGCGATGTAGGCGGGTGTTCAACATTTTCACTCTCACTTCTTGTCCGTAACCTTAAAGTGGCCTTTGGACTTGAGCTTCCTTTTAGTAGCAAAGGAGTCATAACAACATTTGCTAAACTTGATGTAGTTACAACGACGGTATTAGACGATTCAGGTTTACCTAGTGTTGTTGGAGGTCTTATGGTAGCCATTGATAGTACTGAAGGAGGGCCTTTGCTCGGATCTAGTTGTATAACGCTTGTCATAGGAGTAGTTGTTAATAGCCTTTGGGAATTTATTGTGTGAATTACATTTGAAGCATGTCCCCTATTTACTGTTATCGCTTCTTGTAAATTAGACACGAGCGATTTTGTTGTTCCTTGTATAATGGACGGAGAAGAGTGAGAAACTCCAGCAACATGAATAATAGGCGCAGATGCTAAGGATGTAATATGATTGTGTTCAGATTTGGCACTCTGAGCATCTCTCTTATCCGTTAATTGGCTTTTGTTATTTATTAATACTTTATTAGAAAGGTGTAATGTAGAATTTATATTTCCCACATGTAAAGAGTTTTGCATTGAAATAAGTCGATTTTGAGACATCACTGTGGGCGTTGGTGACTGTTGTAGTCTAGTGGGGGACAGAATAATTTTGGCAGTCTCTGTAATATTATCAGCTTTTCGGCCATCCGCGGATATTATTTTTGGTTGATGTATCAACTGCGAATTAGGAACATTTCCTTTGGCTTGTTGAATAATATTTGCATTTAATTGTTTTGGGATTGTTGCAAGAACTGGAGTTACAGGTAATCTGTTAAAATGAATGGGAGTGCCTTGGGTTTGAACCAAAACTGAATTTGGTCTATTAGGCGAGACCATAGCTCTTGTGCCATGCGGGATATGCACAGTTTGTATAGGACTAAGTGGTGGTTGTTGCATTCTAACTACGGTAACTTGCCCAGGAGATCGTTGTTGAATGGCATTCGGTGAAGCTGTTCCCACTGTGTTCATATTTTGAGGCGGAGTGCTTAAAATCGCCATATTACTTAGTCTTGGAGATGTCATCCCTTCCGTTTGCTGACTAGCTTTAGGACTTAGTAATACAGGTTCATTAGCCATCCTAGGGGAAATTACAATTCCTTGCGGTTTCTGATAAATGATATGAGGTTCAGGAATTTTTATCGTTGGAGGCTGCATACAAGATACTTGAGGTCTAATCATCTGATTTATAACTTGATAAGGCGCCCCTACTCTACTAGTATTTATAACAGGCCTTGACGTATTACTTATCTGCATATTTTGATTTGAAGGTGTTTTAATCTGAACAATATTAGCGGTTATATGAGTTGGTTTATTATCGTTGTTATCTCTGGTAGTTACTGAGCTAACGGGAATATTTAAAACATGTGGTTCTATCAATTTGTTGTTTGATAACGTCCATGATGTAATAACTGGAGTGGCTGTTGATGTAATTTGTTGCACACTCTCTTGCTTCGTACATACAGGTGGTTTTACATCATCTTCTATGGCTTTTTTCGATAATTCATTCGACTTAGTTACAGTATGCACAATTGTAGTCTTAGGTTTAGCTATTATTATGTTTGATACTTGTGCCGTAGTCTGAGGCACGCTTACTTTGGTATTATTGTTAAGAGAAGGATTAGTAGAAATAATATTTACTGGCAATCTATCAATAGCATCTTGAGTAGACTCTTCTGCTTCTTCAGTGTCAGTATCGATAAGGAGAAGATCATTGTCAGATACTGGCGTGTCAGGTTTAATTTCCATTTCACTAGCGTTTAAATTTTGAACTGCTTGCCTCATTTCTTCTGCATCTTCCTCAGGTATAATTTCACTTTCAATTGGAGTGGTCTCTATCTCTATTTGATGAGAAGTATTATTTTCTACTTCTTCATAACAATTATCAAATGTGTTGGCCTTACCACCAAAACTTTCGCCCAGTAATGCTGCAACAGCATCTTCAGTTTCTTCTTGCGAAATAATTGCACGAGGTTTTTCTTCGATTTTTTTATCCAATTTTGAATGGGAATCGTTAATTATCTTATCGATTTGTTTTTCGGTTTCTTTTTCCAAATTAGGTATACTTCGGACGGCATCTTCACTTATTCTTACATCAGTGTCGACTTCAATCTCTAAATCATAAGCTGGTAAAATACTTTTAGACTGTTCAGCATCAAGAGGCGGATCTTTAGGCAATGGTACTTCACTTATGTCTTGCACAATATTATCAATGGGTGGTGGCATCGGTATATCGTTTACTTCGATGTTCTCCGCTAGTTCGTAGTCAATTTCGATTGCATCATCAACAACTAAACGATTTGGAGTATCACATTCATTATTTATGGAATCGTTAATTTCTTCAGTTTTGATAGCAAAAGGCGGACTATCAGTAATTCGCGGTAAACTGGGAGATTCCGATAAAGATTTACTGTCATCTGATTTATCAGTTAATTCAACCTTTTGTATATCATTAGGAAGTGGTATATCCAGCAGCATAGTTTTTGGTGATAGTTGAAGATTATTATCAATATAAGATTCGTCATTTTTTGGAATCTTCTCATGATGGTAATTATGATGATGTTCTTTCCGACTCTGCCTATCTTCCCTATTTTTCTTTTTCTTTTTCTTTTTGTCTCTTGATTCCTTTCTAGTTTTGTCGTTGTATTTATTGAAAGTAATCGAGTCTCCTTTATAACTAACATCAATGTCTTTCAGTTCATTTTCAGGATTTTTTGAAATACACTCCGAAATATTAATTTCAGTTTGGTTTTCGTCAATATTTGATGAGTCAGCAAACAGACGTGCTTCTATTGCTTTGCTTACTGCGTCTACATCGAGACTATTATCGTCGTCTCGTGTAAAATGTCGTCTTTCTTTTCTCTTCTTATCCTTTCTTCGCTTGCTGTCATCTTTATCTTTACTTTTTATTTCGTCGATATTAGGTGTTCCTTTTTCACATGTATTCACTGTCGGTTCAAACTCCGTTGGTACGGTTTCTGTTTTATTATTGACGTTACCTATATCTCTATCAGATTCATCAGAGAGAGGCCCAAATATGTCTTCCATTTTGCCTTCTTTTCTATTGTTATTAGATGTCGGTTCTGCGAGTCCATCATATGATTGATTCGGTGAACGTTTATCTCTTTTTAATTTTATTTTTTCGTCACGGGGCTCATCTGTATCAACACTGTCACGCACTTTATCTTTTCGTTTTTCTTTTTTATTACTATGTCTACGACTTTTTTCATTATTTTTATGTTTACTGCCAGGTTCGGATATTATATCGTGGCTACTTTCAAGTTTAGATTCTTCGTCAGAAAATGTAAATTTATATTTCTTTTGCTTTTTCTTATGTTTTTTACGTATTTCTGATGAATTTCTATTAGATTCGATTGGAATCGATTCATTTTCTGATGATATATCGTTTGGAAAACTTTTCGCAAAAACCATTCTATAATCACTTTCGATATCTAAATTTGATTTAAGTCTATTATCTTCGCTATCACTTTTTCCAAACAAATTCAAAAGAGACGTTTTCTTAACTTTATCCTCACTCGATTCTTTAAGCTGGATTTCCATATGTTTACATTTCTGAGATGATTCGGAATCTGAAAATATTTCCTGTTTTATTTTATCCATAAATGTAGGACTTTTATTTAAATGTCTTTTCATGTTTTCTTCATCAGAGGTATCAGACATAATGCGAGATCTAGAGTTCTTACGAGATAACTTATTATGGGAATCTTCTTCATTGCTCACTATATCAAAGTAATCGTTAACTCTATTACGATCATATTCAAGACTTGATCCATGTGATTTTTCCCTTTTTTTACTACTGTGGGTAATATGATCGTCGTCGGTCGAACTATCCATAGACGTTTTATGAGGTTTACGTCGCTCATTTTCAGAATCACTGTCTTCGTCCCAACTAGATCGCTTCTTTTCTTCGCGTTTTGCTCTACTTTGCTTTAACTGACTAAACTTAGCTTTGATCTTTTCTTGGCGTTTTTCTTCTTCTTGTTTTTGCATGTTTTTACAAGATCTAGCTTTAACTTTATCATACATCGACAAGTGTGTAGGCCCATCGTCAACAATATCGAAAATTGAATGCTTTTTAGGTTCGTCGGAATCTGAACTGTCTGTGCTCTGTAACTGTTTGCGATTACGCCGTTTACTTTGATCTGCTCTCTCGTCCCTACTTTTTCGATCAGTTGACATTCTCTTGTCCCGTGCAGCTTCTTTTTTCTTTTCATCATGTTTAAGTTTTCGATCCTCTTTTGTTTTGTTACAATACTCTTGCTGGTTCAAAGCATCCTGTTGCATTTGAAGTTCTTGAATTTGCTGCAGTTGCTGAATACGCTTCTTTTCTTTCATTTCTTTTCTTAAAGCTTTTTGTTTTTCATCCTCTTCACTAGAACGTAATTCCAAAGTAGCAAGAAAATCTATATTACTTTGCAATGACTCTAGTGAGGCATCAGAACTTCCAACTATCTTATCTTCATTCTCCATTGGCGGACTCTTTTTGATAATCTTTCTGTCATGACATGAAGCCTCTTTGGTTTCATTATCTTTCGCATGTACAAATATGTCATCAGGTGGTTTAACCTGATTTTTCTTGTCATCTTTTGTTTTGCTTTCTATAATTTTAGCAAAATGACCTTTATTGAACTTAGTTGTCTTGTGACGTTCTAAACTTCTAGCATCTTTAAAATCACGCCGATCTGGTTTACTTTTTTTCGAATCTTCATTAACATAGTCTACACTATCTTGAGATGACATTCTTCTTTTATGACCTATATGTGAGGGTAAGCTCGAACAAGAATTTAATCGTTCTTTACGTTTAGAGTCAACGCTAGGTGAATCAAGAGAATAATGCCTTTGTTTTTCAGATACATCAACTTTACTTTTTGATGCACCTTCTCCATGAGCCTCACCTCTACTTTTATGATGTTCACCAGAATCTTTTTCCTCTTTGATTTTGTTTTTCAAATGCAATTCTCCTATATCTTTCTCTTCTTTAATTTCAGTTTTGATTTTTGTTTTAACATTACTATGGTCTATGACTTTATTATGATCGTGTGACTTTATTACTTCCTTCTCTGATTCATGTTTATTTAATATTTCCAAACTTTTATTTTTAGTCTTTGGCTCTTCTTTTACTTCAATATTTTCAATATCTTTTGATTTTGATGAAGTTGAGTCATGTGATGCTCTTGAGGTAGTAGAATCCGTCGAATCTTTCCGACAGACTTCTCTAGTTGATTCATCTCTTGAACTTTTACGACTTTTAGATGTATCAACTTCTTTTTTCACATCGCGTTTACTATCGTTATCTTTTTTTGTTCGATCATGTTTGTGTTTATCGTCTCGTTTTATACTTTTAGACAAGATATCAACTTCTGAAAGTTCTCTTTTTCTTTCTTTTTCATTTTTATCTTTTTTGTGATTTTCGTTTCTTGTATGCTTCTCGTCATTATGTCTAGATTTTTCGATATCCCGGTCTTTTTCTACAACTTTGTCACTATCCTTCTCAGTTTTTACTTTATCCACCTTTTCAGAACTTGGTTTTGTACTTAAAATATCGTCCTTTAACTTGCGATCCTTTTCATTTCTTTCAAGCTTGAATATTTTGTTGCTCTTAGATTTTTCTTTTTCGTTATCTTTATCAACTCTATCTCTGCTATATTTTAATTTGTCCTTTTCATGTTTATTATGATCCTCATGGGTTCTATCATTATCAGTTGTTATGCGGTCTGGAGAAAATAAAATATTATTAGTCAATTTAACTTTTTCAACAGGTTTATCACAATCTATATTCTCTTTTCCAGATTTATCCTCTTTCAATGAAAGTGTAGTGCTGACTTCACATTTTTCTCTACTGCTCTTCTCAAGTTTAATCTCCTGATTTAAAACTTCGACGTTCTTTTTAGACGATTCTATGCAGTTTATAGCATTTAAGTGATTAACCGCATGCACTTTATGTGACAAACTTTCTTTACTAATATTATTCGGAAATGGCTTTTCTTGACATCTTTCAGCTTCCTTTTTCATTCGAAAACTTGTTTCGTGTAACTTACTCTCTTGTTCTAGCTGCAATTTAATATCTTCTTGTATAATAGATTCAGACTTCATATCGAATTCATTTTTAAAGATATACTTTTCAGATGAATTCAATTGTAAATCTAATTGAATTTCTTGTTTTATTGTTTTGCTTTCCTCATTTCGTAATTTTATTTCTTCTCGAAAGCAATTTCTTTCAAATTTACTTAAAATTGAACTACTACTTTTTAAAGTAAGTTTATCTTCTACATCTTCTTTTTTAATAGTCAGTTTATCTTCACAAGAGGTTGTAAACCTCTCTTTTAAATTACTTTTTTCCGGTACATCTAAAGTCGTGCTCGTTTCGAATCCTATTCTGTCTGAGCTGGGTCTAATGTCAGAGACTATAGGTTTTTCTTCTGTCATAAGTAAAGAGTTTCGACTTTTACTCATGTGTTCGTCAAAATCAGATCTTGTGGGTGAAAGCTTTTTCTCGATTATATCAAACGCCGGTTTGTCAGTCGAGGGCGTTCTTCTCAATCTCGTGTCACTCTCCAAGTCAATTTTGATCAACTTATCGAGACGTGGACGTTCTAAGTCTTCTGGTTCCGGTGGTTGTATAGCACTTCCAGTAGTCAAAGTCGCCGTGACTGAATGCGCGTGGGCCGGAAAGGGATAACGTAAAACACGCGGAACTGCCGTCAGCGACCTGGGACTGCCTCCGGGGCTCGGAACACGGGCACCTTCCAACCGCTCCGAGTCCTCATCGAACACGGACCTCTTCGCGAGTAAGGACAGGACCACTTCAGAGGGTTTCACTTCGTTGATATCAAGTTCGAGCAAGCGGTGCCTGAGGCGTGAGCGGTCGGGCGCGTCGGCGTGCGCCCGCGAGCCTGTCCAGCGTTCGTACTTCTCGTCGAGGGAGCGGATGCGCTCCTCCAGCGAGGGCGAGTGCGGCGCAGAGCCGGCGCTGGAGGAGGAGGCGGAGGGCGGGCGCGGCGGCGAGGCGGGCGCGGGCGGCAGCGAGCGCGGCTGCGCGGGCGCGGCGCGCAGCATCTGCACCGCGAACTTGGGCAGCGGCAGGCTCATGGGCAGCGGCGGGCGCTCGCGCGGCGGCCGGCGCGGCTCCGTGGGCGGAGCGTCAGGCTCGTCGCGCAGCGGCGTGCCGGCGCGTGACGCGCGGGAGCCGCGCGAACCGGAGCCGTCGCGTCGCCGCCGGTGGCGCCGGCGCGACACGTGGCTGCGGGAACCAGATCGCGACCTTCTGGACCCACCGCCGGCGCTGCGGTGTCGTTCCTAAACAAATTAAATATTCTCATTCGATTTTTACATTACTGTTTAAATTTTTGTTCAGGTGTTTAATATGTAATAAAAGTAGACCTTTCTGTTTATTCTACATATTTACATATGACACACGAACACATGAAAGCTCGAAAACTGACCATAAATTAGAAAATTTACTTCAATGACACCTTCAATTATTAACAAGGTTATTCCAAATACCACGTTTCCCAAAAGTTGCCAATGACAATATTCCCAATAATAATAATAATAATAAACTCTTTATTGTACACCAAGAATAAAAGAAAAATAAATAAACACAGAGTTGAAATATACAAGAGGCGGCAATATCTTATGAAGTACCTTTTTACTCCACATAGCATCAAGACTTAAAAACATACAAAAAATAATAATTGACAATTCAGTATTCATGAAATGAGTAAACACAAACTTATTAAATTTGCTTAATGTGAACAGTAATGTTATTTTAACTATCTAAGAGGTAACTAAGAGGTAGGAGGTATAAATCTGAATTTAACATTAACTTAAAATGGAAATTTGAGTTTGCAACGAACATGTCTCACTATACCTTAGAATGTTTCCTTTCCTCTGGACTCGAATCGCGTCGATGCTTATGACCTCGATGTGGCGATACAACAACTGATTGAAGTCGATCCTCGTAATTTGCCTCATCTGTTTGTGGACTGGAACCTAATTCATCATATACCCTGTAACAAAATTTGCTTTTTAAGTGATTTTTACATATTATTTGTTTTAGCATCATAACACATACCTATTTATGATTCAGTGGTATGGTTTATATTGCAAGGTTATTTTTTTTTAAAAGCAAAAAATAACTGAATGGTCTATATTGCACTAGGATCAGTTTACTATAGATAATACCTAATCAGATATTTTCGATGTCGGTACCAGCCATCAATGCTTTAAGATATGAATTTCTAATAGGTAAATATGACAAGGTATGAACTCTATAGTTAAAATATTATATATCAATGAGTGATGTATTTATATGTATCGAAGTAGGTTTGATTTGATTGGCATCGAGAGTAATTTTTTTACTTTTTAGTAAAAAAAATTAAGTTGTTTTTTTTTTTAATTCCTTTTCTATTTCGTAATTTTTAGTTTTAAGTAAAAACTAAAATAGTTTTTTAATTAGTAGTAATAACAAAAAAAACTATTACATTTTTAGTTATAAGTTTTAGATCACATCATAAAAACTACTGGACCTATTTTGATGAAACCTTTACTATTACCTAAGTTGAAATAAATGTACACAAATAAAAAAAGAATGATCACGATTCGATAACTAGTTTTGGAGAAATGTGTGGACAAACACGACATACACACAACTATAAAATTTTTGTGGACAAACATACAGACATACATACATACAACTATAAAATTTTGTTTATTTGCTATATATATACGTGTTGGATTGATAACCTACTTTTTTTAAGTTAAAAAATTGATTAATATAATGTGAAAGGTATACCTGTATCTTCTATCAGCAGCATAATCAGCAGGATCATAATGGTCGTGTGTGTTATAACGGGGGGTCCTAGAAGATGCACGACCAAAACTAGGCGCTCGAGATCGTGAACCTCCAGTCTCGTAACTACAAATAAATTTGATATCAAAGTATTGATAAAATTTTATATTATAGCGCATTATAATAAAACATGTTTATTATTTGAGTAGAAAGACACTCTCTTAGATCATTTTAGGAACAAAAAACTTTTTAACAAAAAAATAAAAACCGACTTCAAACAAAGCACTAAAAAGTAAAAAATAACTGATTGGTAGTTTTCATTTACTATACATACCTAATCAAATATTTTCGAAGTCGGTGTGCTTTGCTTTGTATGGGCTGGCACCGATTTCGAAAATATTTGATTGGGTATGTATTTAATAGGTAGGCTTTAATTACTTAGCCAAAGCACACCGACTTCGAAAATATTTGATTAGGTATGTATACTCGTAGTAAATGAAAACTACCAATCAGTTATTTTTTACTTTTTAGTGCTTTTTTTTGAAGTCGGTTTTTATTTTTTTGTTAAAAATTTTTATTTTTCCCTTTTTAGTGTAGACAGTAGTAGCAAAGTAAGGATTTTAACGTGTCAGGCTTGTCAAATCAAACAAAATAAGCCCAAACTCAAAGTATCTACTATTAGCCGTTGAAGAGTTCCACCTATCCACCTTCTGGCCTTGCCATCAGATCAGGTCAACAACACCGAACCACTGTACTATCAACGGAAATAGAAACACTTGCAAAGTTTCAAGTCAATATGACAATTAGAAGTAGGTTAAATTCATCATTAGTTGTTTTTCCACCCTTAGGGGTGGTATTTTTTTTTTAATTTAAATGGGACCAATCTGGAACTATACCCTTTCATACAAAACAAAAATTGTCCAAATCGGTTAATAAATGACGAAGTTCTGAGGTAACAAACATAAAAAAAAACACAGTCGAATTGAGAACCTCCTCCTTTTTGAAGTCGGTTGAAAATTCGGAAAACATTAAATCTTTTTGCTCGTATATGCTATTTACTCGTTAATCTATACACATAATAAAAATGTAACTAAGCCGAATCTGTACATTAAATATTTTTTGGAAAATCTTACTGAAATAAACATTATTATCGATACAGAGGCCGAATCTATAGTTTTTAGAATTTTTGCCTGTATGTCTGTCTGTCTGTCTGTCTGTCTGTCTGTTACCGCATCACAGAAAAACCACTGGAGGGATTTTGATGAAATTTGCTGTGATGATAGCTGGTTATCCGGGTCAACATATAAGATACTTTTTACCGCGGGAAAATATCTCATTTCTGAGAAAAAATACAAAAACTGCAATGTATACTAATATGTAAAACTGAAGAATTTGGTTTTTGGTCATCTGAACGCAGGCGGAGCTGCGGGCTATGCTAGTCTATACTAATATTATAAAGAGATAAAGTTTGTGAGTTTGTGACGTTGTAGGGAGTAGGAGTAATCTTTGGTTCAACTGAACCGACTTAGATGAAATTTGATAAAAAGATAGTTTGAGACCCTGGGAAGGACATAGGATACTTTTTATCGCGAAAATCATCTCTTAAGGGGGTGAAAATGGGGATGAAAGTATGTATTGGGAAGCGATCTAGGAACGAACCTAAGCGAAGCGAGGGTGAATTGCCAGAGTAATATTATAGCCGGAGATATAGCAAAAGTTAATGATAAAAGATTGAAAAACAGTAATACAAACCGAAGCGATTCATGCCTGGCGGCGGGCAGGTAGCGCGTGGGCGGGTCGCCGGGCGCGCGCTCTGCGCCGGCCAGCGCCGCAGATCCTCCGTGCTTTTCTAGCTGCTCGTAAAACGCTTCCTGCAAGTAATGTAGTAATTAACACTAACATAAAAACACACCACATGCACGTGTATCAGTATCAGAGCGCTGAAAATTGGCGGGTAAAATACCCGCCAATTTTCAGCGGGTAATTTTAGGCGATTTTTGATGGCGGGTAATTTTGACGGGTAAATGTATTGAGCGGGGTCAAAGCACATATTTTAATTAGCTGATTAATTTGATATTTGAAGTTTTTTTTACGTTTCATTTAATAATTTAAAGCTAAATTGAGAACTGATTACAATGACTCCTTTTTGTAACATTAGTAATTTGTTTTATTCTATATAAAACATGAATAAATTACTTAAAAAAAAATTTCGGGTATTCTGCTCATGGTTGGCGCCGGTGAGATAAAGCGTGTATTTTGAGGTTTATCGGTCGGGTAAATCAGCGAGTGTTATCTGGCAGTGTCTGCGCACCTGGCACTCCCTGGAGGCGTAGTCGACGCAGAGGCGCGGGTGGTCGGGCTCGGCGGCGGACAGCTGCGCGGCCACGCGGCGCAGCTCGCGCACGGCGCCGCCCGCCGCCGCCGCCTGCTCGAAGTGCACGAGCGCCGCGCCCGCTGCGCGGTCCACGCACACCGACGTGGCCGCGCCGCACCGCGACACCGCGCCTAGCACCTGCACGCACGCACGCAGTACGTTCAATATAATCATTTCCCAATGTTACAAAATACAAATATTATAATGTTTTACAAAATCATGTTTTGTATCAACTTTTACAAATAAAAAATAAGTATAATGTATTTTTTTTTCTTTGTATACTTTTTGTCTGCAGTGTTGTGTTTACCTGTTTCTCCGTGTGCTCCGTGAGGCCGTCGACCCAGACGCAGGTGGTGGCGACGGGCTTGCCGAAGCCGAGCTTGACGCGCGAGCTGCCCACGTACTCGCCGTCCATAGCGCGGATGGCCTCCACCACGCTGGAGATGGACGCGTACTGGCAGAACGCGTAGCCCGCGCCGCCACCGCTCCCCTTCTTTATGTCGATCTCTATTATACGTCCAAAGTGTTTGAACTTATCCCTTAGTTGCTGTTGCGTTACATCCTTCTCTAAGTTTCCGATGAATAACGTCCGCGTCGCCTGCAATATATTTATTACTTCAGTGTCTTTTCATTGTTTTATATTTTCCGCATGTTATATAATAAACATAAGATTTCAAAAAATAATAATATAAAAATAACTAAAATAGAAGATATGAGTTTTGAAATCCAAGTATTTTTTCTATTATTACAACACTAAGCCCTACTTACATACATAGAAATAGGGCACACATATTCAATAACCAGAGTTATGTTCTTTTTTTATTCATAGTGCAATTATTTTATTTATTTAAATAAACATAAAATATTTCAAAAAACAATACGTACTAGCAATATAGTTCTTCTACCCACCTTCGGATGGTATTCATCGATATCAGTCTCATAGGGTTTCGCCGACTCCGCGTCATCGTCGCAACTTTGGTGGGGTGCCACTGAGATCTTGCAACCAAAAAAAAGCTTATCTTGAGACACTTCTAGCGCCTTTTCTACGTCGGACGGCTTCTTAAAACGGACGACCGCGTATCGATCAGCATTCTGACCGACCACCTTCACCCACACCACCTTCCCATGCTTCTTGTACTCATGATAGAGACCGTCTTTGAGTGAACTGTCTGTCGATCTTGTCGGCAAGTTTCGTACGCAAATCGCCAAAGGTCTTCCGTTCGCCGTTGATGGCCACTGGAATATAAAATTAAATTATTACTAAGTAAATAATAAAATCAACACATATAACAAACTATTGTATATCATAACCTAAAAAGTAAAAAGTTTAGGACAAAGGTAGGAAGTATACGTAGGTAGTAGGCACACATATTATTTGATATATTAGAGATACAGAACCTGGTGTGGATGAGGTGGAGGGGTGCGCCTCGCATTATGATGCTGGGTGTGGTGGTGAGCCGGCGTGGAGGCGCGCGACGTGTCGCTCGGCTCCGGTGAGCTGGACTCGGAGCGAGACGAGCCCGAGCCGGAGAGCCGGCGCCGCCGCTCCGTGCCGCCGCCCGGCGTGCTCGGCGTGCTCTCACCGCCCGCCCCCGCCCCGCCCGCGCCCGCCCCTGCCGCACCGCCCGTCGACGCGTACCATCGATGGTGAGGAGTTGTCCTACAACACACCAGCTTTAAAATACTCGATTCTCGATTTATACAGACACGTGGACCTGACGGTCAGATAAGTTATAAAGACTAGCGCCTCACCCTCGCTCCGCTCTCGAGTTCGTCCCTACTTACGTTTTAACATTTAGTATAATTTCTCACAGATGAGATATTTTCCCGTAGTAAAAAGTATCCTATATGTTGACCCGGATAACCAGCTATAACCATACCAAATTTCATCAAAATCCCTCCAATGGTTTTTCCGTGATGCGGTAACAGACAGACAAAAATTCTATAAACTATAGATTCGGCCTCTGTATCGATGATAATGTCTTTTTCAATAAGATATTCCAAAAAATATTTAATGTACAGATTCGACTCAGCTAAAATTTTATAATACGTATAGACTAGCCTACTGACTTACCCTCGCTTTATAATATTATTATGTGCAAATATAATATTATTTAATACTCATTTTTGTTATAATCTAATAATACATTATCATTATCATGATAGTATCGTGTACGAGGTTATCGTGCGTGACTTCTGATCCTCATTTATATAATGATAATATGAAGACCCGATCGTGATCATTATTATCTATAACTTACAAATCAACAAAACATAAAACGAAATTTAAATTTATATTATATGGATTAATAAAAATGGAAATTTGAATGTTGTATTAGGAAAAAGAATCTAAGACGGCATTACTATTAGCTATGTAAAATTATATAAGCACAATTTTGTTCCGTATACACGACACGTTAATTTATATGACGAACGTGACATTCATATAAACTGTAAAAATGATAAAGCTATGATATTATGGGCCTGATTGTTTGTTACAGATTATTTTGGACAAATCTAATCTCAGTAGAGGATATGTACCTAAGCTACTTATAATGATGAGTATGAAATGTTCTCATACCGGACCTATAACGTAAATTAACGAATGCTGTTTTTGGAAGTTTTAATTTCATAATATGTTAGAAAATGTATAAATAGCTATGAGCTTAAATTAATTTTATATTTTGTAAAAACTATGCTTCACACTTTAGTTGCTGTTTTGACATAAATTGGGTATTATAAAAAGCTATGATATCACCAGAGTGGGGCACTTTTCTTGATTTCGTCAAGCAGAGTTAACATACAAAATCTTCAATTGTGTGATTGTGAATAGACAGATACCGGCTCAGTACCGGCAGTTCTTTATTAAACGGAGTTTATTCATCAAGTGCCGTAACGTGATAAGAAATACAAATACATTTAATATACATATATTAAAAGATCTAAAATAAATACATAAAATATTCGAAAGTTAAAGGGCGTTTTTTCGTTTTAGTCTAACGGTTAGAGTTAAAGGGTTAAATAAAAAAAATACAATATTATTATGTTTTAAAATTCTCAAGTGTTTGACGTTTACGTAACGCCCACGACAAACGAAAGTATTCGAGCAATGGAACCCATCTCCACTAACCTACACGCACTTAAAGCATTTCATTCAATAAGGTCAAAAGCTGCATTTTATGTAACTGTTGCATGCACATAGTATAAATTGTCAATTTACCAACAGTGACATCTATTTTCAAACGATTCCGCTTTATTAACCGAATTCCAAAGAGGAGGAGGTTCTCAATTCGTCGGAATCTTTTTTTTACGTATGTTCACCGGGTACTTGAAGACGCTTGAACCGATTTGGAATTTTTTTTCTTTCAAAGGGCATGCCAATGCAAAGCAAATCTAATATATTTTGATACGTAAAATACATATTTACCTGTTAGATATTTATATCTTAAAATATTGTCGGCTGGCACCGACTTCCAACTTAGTTATTTTTTACATTTTAGTGCCTGGAAGTCGGTCATTTTTTAATTTTTTATGCCAAAGGCACTTTAATAATGCTTCTGAATTGAATTTGCCCAAAAATTAGTAATATAGTATGATGTAAAAATAAATAAAAGAGTATACAATCAACTAATTTATAAAACCATTAAAACACTTTAACGACATTAGGCCGGAATGTCATGACGTTAAGTTTGGCAATTCATTAGGTATTATGTTAAATTCAAGCTTTGTGATAGATTCGACATTGATAATAGTATGTCTAGGTTGGGCCTTTCTTTTTCTTAAACCCAGAAACCATTATTACCCACAGTGCTGTATTTAACAACCTTACGTTTTACAATTTGCCTTTGTCATTTTACGCTTCTTGCGTTTATAATCAGACTGTTTGTATAATGACGAATCATAACGATATGCCTACGTCATAAATATTTCAATTTTGTTAATAATGTTAAAATTGAACGATATACTTTTTTTTACCAATATTATACACGTATGTTTTAGTATACTTGTTATGATGGTTACTTATTTCCATTTTGCATACGTGCACCATAAAACATATCAGAATTTAGAGATCTGGTACAACAAGCAGAATCAGCATGCATGCAACAGCATTTGGTACTAAATATATAACCGTATGGGCCTGTATAATATCGTCGTAATAATCCTTCCACGCGGATGGCATGATAATTTGTACATCACGTTGTTTTATATTACACCTTTCGATATTTGAAGGGGGCGTAGCATATGGTGCATTGGAGTTGTTCCTCTGGTACCTGCCGTATGCCGCAGGGGTGTTACCGCGGCGACAGAAATCTGTGGCGCTATCGTTGGTGCCCCGCCACGTGGCCGGCGCTGCCGCTGACGCGGCCATCGCGCACGCGTTACCCGCACTCTCCTCTCCTCTGAAACAAGCATAAATTAATGTTACTTAAGTATAAAAACGAATTTGTACTGTATTATATTAGAGTACCTGAGCTGTAATTATTAGGTTTTTTAGATTAATAGGTTTAAATTAACAACGACATCTATATTTACTAAATATTCATTCGAATCTAAATATATATTTTTCTAAAATATCAACCCATTTCGTGCACGTAACAGCATAATTCTCTAAAGGCATAAAATATACATAGATATATTTATGCCTTAATAAAATTATGCGGCTATTTCAAACACTATTATTATATCTATGTCCAAAGAACGACTTACTTAAATTAATGTTTAAATATTTTTTCTTTAAGTTATGACTCTGATTTATATTTCTTATAAATATATTTTTTATATATAAATATATTTTCGTCCAGAATAACTAACATCAAAAAAGAGTTACAAAACTAAGAAAAAATCTAGATACATCAAAATAAACAATTTTACATATCGAGTAAATTTTAGATGTAATACGAAGAACTAAATGTTTTTAAGAACATTAAAAACGATAAGAATAAGAGCAATTTTTTTATTTTATTCAAGATACATTTATAGTACAAATAAAATTTAAGTGCTAGGTTATTTGACACATATAAAATAAAACAAGGGAAATATACGCTTTTTATTTACTTGACCCTAGCCTACTTACTAATTCAACATGGTTAAATCAATGCCGCTAAAAATTTGTTTTTGTATTTTAATTTTTTTAACTTTTTGGATATGCAAAAATAGCTTAAGCATCTCAATGTACTTACATTGCCATTACTGACGTATGGCTAAGATTGTATGAGATGCGATCGTAGGCATTAATGTGTCGTGAATTATATAATAACAGCGAGAGAAAAGTTACATACGATTTAAAAAAAATGAAAATATTTAAAATATAAAAAAGGCCTAAACCCCCATTTATTTAAAAAAAATAGTTTTTAGTCAATAAAAAAATGAGTTTAAAAAGAAAATAAGTTAAAAACGCAAAACACCTTTGAAACACAAGTAAAAAAAAAGAGAAACTATTGAATAACTTTTAAAATACATGCATTGAAAATGTTTTTACAGCCATTTTCTCCAAAGTAGTTGTCAGTAGGTTAAGCTACTTTTGCGCTAACGTCCTTAAATATCAATAAAAGATTAAACAGATTTTATTTAATCTTTGAATGCGGAGTCCAAACGTAAGCAGACGTAAGCTTCATTTTATATCTAAACCATAAAAGCGTTACGGCAAGTACCAATATTTTGTATGGTTTATTTAGAAAATAAAATATGTGTCATTAATGGTATTACCGTTAAAACTTTGCTGTTAGTTTAAAAAACAGATTAGGCAAATCTCATCATCTCAAAAAATAAATATATTACATTTATTGATAAAAAATATAGAAAAAAAAGTTTATTGCCATAAAAAAATAGCAAAGAAATAACACAGTCATTAAAAATAACTTAATCTTTGACAAAAGTTAGTAACTCAGTTGATGCTGCTAAAATCGAAACTTTGAGCAGCACTAATTTTCAGTTAATAATAATAGCTACTTAGAAACTATCTAAATAAGACTTTGATATTGTTTTACATTTTGTAATATTTATATGCGTAGTTTGCGGAATGATCGTAATGGACACAAGGATAATTAATTAGACCAAATGGGCGGAAATAGATATAACAGAAATGATTTCAGGTATAACAAGTGCATTACAAATAAACCTACTCGATGGTGATGTGTGAACCCCGAAGAGTGTTCCACCACCGTTACTGTAGGATGTAGGCTGTAGCCTATCTGTAGAGAAAAGATTACTGTTACACCACGGAAGTCATAAAAATGCAAGCTTTCAAGACCTTGACCAAATGTAAGTTTTTCAAAAAATATTAAAAGCAATTTTGAAAAACCATCATGCTCTTCAAGGGTTACTAAATTTTATTACCGACAGAAGTTCACTATAACTCATAAAAAGTTTGAAGTGTAGAAATACAACATTATGATTATTTCTTTGAACTAGAAGTTGTAGACAATCTATGAAGACACTATGACGACGTCATATTGATTACCAGTTACCACTGAACTTTCAAAGAAAGCGGCTAAATTGTAAGTATGTAATGAGATAAAACAGTGACGTCACTTCGCTTCGTGAACTCACTATCTATTTCTTTTCGAACTATTATTCTATTCAGCATTCAGTTTTATATTATTTATAGATTGCTTTCAAATAAGAAAACCTCTATTCTTTACTTTTGATCGCAATAACCTAACATAATGATTGCTACACTTGTGTAGCGTTAAGCATGCTCAGATGATCGGGAAAAAAATCTAATAATAAAGATACTTGAATTTAATATGTGCTGATCTGCCTTTCATATTAGATAGTCATAATAAGGAATCGTATCTTATTTTTCATTTAGATTTTTCAAAGATTTACACTCTTGGTATTAACAAAATGCGACTCAATGCTATTATTATAATATAATAAACATGTTAATTTACATCGAAATGAACAAATATACAAAATAATTTACAAACAAGTCCAATTGTACTCTACAAGATGTTTTAAATTGAAACGAAAAAGTGTTAGTTTAGATTTTTTGTATTTTAGTTTAGATTAAATACAATAATAATTCTTAACCCGCTTTTATTAGCTTTACTTTTTTGTAGTTCTAGCTTCATTAAACAAATCTAAGAACTCGATTTTTTTTATTTATAACCGTCATAGCGGCTTAAATACATGTTTCAAGGCTTGAATACGTAAAGTAGATGAAATTACAAATAGTATAGTACCAACGAGCTAATTTGGGCAGAGTTGCAAATACAGAAAAAAATTACTAACCACTTGTAAAGGATTCGAAATTAGGTTTATTTGATTCATTTTGACGTGGGTCATACATCTCAGTTCCACACAGTTCAAAAGTGTGTTATTTAAAATTTTAAGCTATAATTATATATTTTTCAATATGAAAATATGTTTTCTAATCAGTTGTATTGTGATTTGTGTATGCACGGTTATTTTTGAAGTGAAACTTCTTTAGGTGCGCAATGAGAGGGGAAAAAAGGATTGCAGTTACGACTTTTGTAACGGAAATGGTGGACGCCGGGCCGTTAAAAAATATTTAAACTTTTGTATGAGTATACCAAATAATAAATTAAATAAAAATAAATATTTATAAAAAAAACTTCTTTTCATTTATTTTTAAATGAGCGATGGAATAATATCAAATGGATATTGTTAAAAAAATATTTACTACAAATAATTATTTACACATTATAAATAAGTACCTATATATATTTTTCATTGAAAAAATTACATCCATGTATTATTATTTATTTTATTTGAGTATATAATGTGACTAATAAAATATTGTTTTCCTTTTTAAATCGATTATAAAATATATTTTTTAGTATCTCTCATAATATATTATGTTTTATTTTAACCTCCTTACTTGTTACGTTAAAAATAAAATATTGCATAATAAAACAAGATTTGAGATCGAGAAGAAGTTTATATTATCTATCTATACATATATAATACATATATGTATTATATATGTATAGATAATATAGATTAATGATATTTAATATTAAAAAGCCCTAAAAATACCAATATAAAATAGCAATTAAATTAACGTAAGTAAGAAGGGTTTCGTACCATCGTACATGTACTTTTTATTAATATCACTTAATAGAAGTAATATATTAACTTCGATGATCGATTATGAACTTTAAAAAAACTCCGTTGGCACACTTCGGGTACGGAACCTTAAAAACTGACTACCAATGGCTACATGCCAAGGTAGATAGACACGAAGACATTTAACGGTGTCAAGCGTGGTTACGGGAGATGACAAGAGACGATGCTCCAGCGGTAAGCACAAGGAGCCCTAAATAACTATGTAAGTGCGATGCGATGAGTCGCGAGTACCTACTACATCGTTTTGTGGAACTAATTGGTAGAGGAAGACCAGTTCACGCGCGTAACCCCGAACCTGACGCAAATCTACTGTAGTTACGATGTAATCTAGTGTAGTTACGACTTACGTGGAAATAAACTTTGATGTACTTAGCGGAACGCAGAACTCAAGTACAAACGTACAAAGTTTTAAAATTAATCTGTGTTTAGTATTAAGTGTTATTATTAAATAACACTACCATCCAAGATCATCGTCGTAATATTTATAATATGGTACTTAGCGTAAATGTCCTTGTAATTTTTAACACAATTACTTAATGTGGATCAACAACATTCAAGTGGCGGATTAAAAAATTGTGAGTACACAGTACATGCAGAGTTTGAATGTACATAATATTTTGTTGTTGATATTGGTAGGTATTACGACCTATTTAGCAGGAGCCTAGGTTTAATAAAGTTGCAATTAAGTAGTGCCCGGCAACCCAACCGGGCGCGAAGCCAAGAAACGCACAGGGAGGTGGCCCACATCGGTGGGCGGTGTACCATGCGGGTTGCTCCTGGTACTTCTCTGATAGCAGAGTGGACTTTGGAGCAACCCC
The DNA here is from genome assembly GCA_921882275.1 of Brenthis ino. Lineage (NCBI taxonomy): Eukaryota > Metazoa > Arthropoda > Insecta > Lepidoptera > Nymphalidae > Brenthis > Brenthis ino. Next base: position 21,345,108 of record OV170225.1, on the reverse strand, counting down.
ATGGTTGTTGTGGTCTGCTTCGGCAGACCTGCCGTCGGGGCGTCGTAGTTGAATGCGTATGCGATCCTGCGACGCCCCATTAGGACGGGGGAAGGTTTTGTTGGGTTTTAGTAGGTAGTACTGGCTTTGCCGGTGAGTCCCACACCTCATGCGTGAATGCATTTCCCAACGTTAAAAAAAAAGGTATGTAATGAGACATGATAGATTGTAATTTTTAACCGACTTACAAAAAGGAGGAGGTTCTCAATTCGACGGAATCTTTTTTTAGTGGACATTATTCGATATTGTATCATTTAAGACTTTTCTATTGTAATATTCTTTTAAAAATTGTATATGTAAAATGATGTGGGTTTAAAAAAATCACTGCTACACGAAGATGTGTTATAATTTATAATAAAACTAGCGGACCCGACAGACGTTGTCCTGTCTACACGTCTTTAATATGAAAATTTCAAAGTTTTTTTAATAATTTTTTTGATGAAAATTATTATTCAAATTGTGAATCTAAACCATTCCCAGATCCCCTTGAACACACACAAAAAATTTCATCAAAATCGGTCCAGTCGTTTGAGAGAAGTTCAGTGACAAACACACTCACAGAAAAATTATATATATAAAGATACTCGTACTAACTAAAAAGGTAATTTCGTTTTATATATTTGATACACAAAGATACGTCAAATTGATAATTTTACATTTTGATTATCTATACTAATATAATAAAGAGGCAAAATTTGTTTTTTTATTTGAACGCGTTAATCTCAGAAACCAATAATCCGATTTGAAAAATTATTTTTGCATTAAATAGCCCGTTTATTGAGGACGGCTATATGTTATATATCATCATGCTACTACCCAAGGGAGTGGAGCAATTATCATAAATGTCAATAAATTGGGCAGACTTCCATACATTATTGTAAAACTATGTATATATATTATATAAATATACAGGGACGAGCCCCAACGAAGAGAGGGTTAGTCGCTATAACAAAGGCAAAGACTTTTTTTATAGATTGAACGCGAGTGAAGCCGCGGATTCTTCTAGATGGAAAATAAATTTCATGTTTTTAAAAAAAATAATCGAAAAGTGGAACAGTGTAAGAGAATTTTACTGCCCTTTTGGGCTTATAATATTGGCCCACAAAGCCATAAAAGCCCGCGGGTTCGAATCGAAATAATTGTCGATGATGAACGGAAAAATGTATTTTTGTGAATTTGTGTGATGTCTGAAATGTTTCTACTTGGCTTTATAACATTGTTAATGAAAAAAATTCTACAACGACCGCCATCACAACCCATAACATAATTCACGCGCCTTCACGGACATATTTCTTTCCTTTCTCTCGTAAAACCTATTCGGAGCGGCAACGATACATTATTGTACTATTTCGCCGTCTAGGGGTGATTGACCTTTGCGTACTTCGCTTGTGGGTATCCGTGATGGTTTAAAATTAAAAAACGTAAAAATAATCCTGTGACTTTAATATTCCACATTTTTAATAACTTTTTTTTGTATTCGTCGCTCAATTTTAAATACCCAGGTATATGTAGTTTAAAGGAACGTTGGTAAAGCGTCGCCATCCTGTATAACATTTATATGTATCAAGTCCAAATTTAAAAAAAAATGTTCGTAGTCTAATTTTAAAGAACTTTCACCTTATACAATATACAGCCTTGTGCAGGTGTAGATAGTGACAAAGTACTTTAGCAAACGTAACGTGACACTCGTGGAATTAAAGTAGTCAAGGCTATGTGCGTACTTAAGTACATAAAATATCTCGTAGTCTACATACAATTCTATTCTAATAGTTCTGCGAACAGTACACCTCGCGATCACAAACTTTTTTGCAACAATTAATATACCACTAAAGTGACGTAAGAGCAATTTACTCCATTTTGAGGAGCTATTCTGCTCATCACGCCGATGATCCTCATCAGATCGTCACCAATTTTTTATGAGACCAACTTAATGTTACCAACTACTACTTCCAAATAAAATAAACACGTAAATAATAGATAAGGCGGATATATTCAGTAACCCCATTTTTGGAGGAAATCCCCTAAACTGTATTTATTGTTTTTTTTTATTGTTTTGATTACTGGCCCAGGTAAACTTTAAGAAAAAACCTTTATTTTTATAAAAATAAAAGAATGTTTCTTTTGAGTGACGCCTGATTTTTCAATATTCAAGGAATTTTTCTTTCATATCGCCCGTTCGCTGTTTCACCCTGTTTAAGAAATATTTTTTTATTTTACGAAACAATGAATTAAAGTAAATAATCAATTAAATAATCCTTACCTATCAATAAAACCTAATTTTTGTTAACCCCCAGTTTGACGTCGATGTCTGTATGTCTGTGTGTGTGTCTGTGGCATGGTAGCTCTCAAAAGGATGGACCGATTTCAATGCGGTTTCCTTGCGGTGGTTCTTAGCTTGGTTAATATCGGTAATATGTAAGAGTATCAGCTCTTTTCCAAAATGATGTAAGGCATTTTGGCGTATGATTACTCGATTAAGTGCTTCACGCGTACCAGTGTAATCGTTAAATGACAATTAAATTGCGTCAGGGTTTTTTTTAATTTTTAATTTAAAGCACGTTACGTCAGATCAGAGCAGAGAGGACGCCTCGATAGGTGAAGAGTCGCCTTTTTGATATTCGTGGATCATCGGAAGAGTTGTATTTCGATATTTTACCGAAAGTAAAACTCAGACAACAAAACGATGAACGACGACGACGATTATAAGATTGATTTTTATTAGTAACTATACGTGCTACGCTCATATAAATACGAATAGTAGGTATTTCTTATAAACGGTTTCGGAACTCTTAAAAATTTATCTTGTGCGTCAACACTGTGCAGTGACTTAAGGCTTGGTAGATTTTCCTACAACGCTATACTCGTTTGTACGGTCGCGTCAGAGGGCGATATGCCAGGACCCTCCTTGCCCACGTCTGCCAATGCCCCGTCGTCGTCGTCGTCGTCGTCGTCGTCGTCGTCGTCGTTAAGATATTATTACGTATCACGAGTTATTTTAATCCTGTGACATCTTCTAAGATATTCATCTAATTTAAATGGTGTAAAGGCCAGTTTTGATCTAAATTATGTGCTCAAGTTGTCTAACATATTTATTTAGATAAGGACTAACAACATGTGAAGTGAGTGAACATTCGCAAATAAGCATTATTTTAGATCCACTTTGAGATCCATAGAAATAGTTACTATGAGTCCACAAGATAGACATACTATTGCGGACTTTTTTGTAATAAATTTTATCATTCAATTTATTAAAACATTTTGTGGTCCTGCCTGCAAAAGTTTACGCGGCGCACGCCAGTAAAACTCCCATTTGGCATGATTTTTTCCGAAATCTTCAATAATCATCGTCATATTTCTTCGTTTTAATTTTTCCATTTTTAGTGTAGACGTAATAAGCAGGTTATTTGTAAGAAGAAAGTTTTTTAATAACATATTCGATTAAGCCATTTATTTAAAATAATTTATTATTGATTTTTTAAAAACCGCTCGACTCGCTTTCTATAAAATTTAAATGGGACCACCTGGGATGCCCTCGAAGTGAGATACCCTTCGAAATAAAAAAAAATATCAAAATCGGTTCAGACGAAAATTCCGACGAATTGAGAACCTTCTCCTCTTTAGAAGTCGGCTAAAAAGGTAATTTTGCAGTGGCTAAACTGACAACGCGGATAACTGAAAATATCTCACTCCTACTATCTCAAAAACTATTAACTACGTAAGATATGTTTAGAGCCTCTCTATTAACCTTGAATATATTACTCAATATTATTATCTCATTTCTCAATGTCTTCAAAATCTTGGACAAAATTACCTTTTGTCTTCACAAATTTATTGTGCGTTAAACAAACAAGAACTACATTCACATTGACAACTTGTACTTATCATTCTTTTTTAACCGACTTCAAAAAGGAGGAGATTCTGAATTCGTATGTTTATGTTTTTTATGTATGTTCGGGTATAACTCCAGTCATCTAAATACGGATTTGCAAAATTCATTTTTTTGTTCAAAAGAGCTTCATTCGTTAAACGTGTATGTCTCCCACTGCATAATACTATTATTCCTTCGTCAATTTCTTTTCATCTTTTTAGTTAGCTTTTATACAGTCGGTTTTTTTATTTTTATAATATTTTTCTTTATTTACAGCATTTTAGTTGTTGCCAATTAGACATTTGAAGTAATATTTAGCATTTTTTTATTCTAAATTACTTTTAAACGTATAATTTGTAAGTATATATTTTTGTGATCGCCTCTTAAAAACCTTTATTTTCATACCCCACTCGATTGGTTTGAAAGTTTTTTTTAATGACACAAGTTGGCGCCTGAAATCCATCATTTTAATTTTTAACTGTTTTATATAGCCTACAACACTCGCGTTATCAAAAGCTAATCATCAAAATCAGCTAACGCGTTTGGTCTCTAGAATGCCATATAGGAACAGGTATGTTTGTTCCTAAACTTGTACATAAACTGATAAACACATTACTCTCCTTTTCGTCGCGCATTTGGGTAAAAATGTTATAGTTCCTGTGGAAAGGTTAAGTGAAAATAGTTTTATGATAATTAAAAACTACTGCATTGCTTTTGATATACATAAATAGCCACAATAATTAGTTGGCAAGTCTATTTATATCAAAGGGAAAAATCTATACATACAATAAAATTCTAACTGAGTCGAATCTGTACATGAAATATTTTTTGGAAAATCTTATTGAAGTAGTCATTATTATCAACACAGAGGCCGAATCTATAGTTTTTAGAATTTTTGTCTGTCTGTCTGTTGGGGAATGTATCACGAGAAAACCACTGGACAAACTTTGATGAAATTCGGTATGATGATAGCTGGTTATCCAGGTCAACGTATAGGATCCCCCCCAACGTGCGTTCACCTTGTCGTGGTGGGGGCGCTCAGTAGTGCCCGGCAATTCAGCCGGGCGCGAAGCCAACGCCCCATTAAGACGGGGGAAGGTTTTGTTGGGTTTTAGTGGGTAGTACTGGCTTTGCCGGTGAGTCCCACACCTCGTGCGTAAATGCATTTCCCAACGTTAAAAAAAAAGGTCAACATATAGGATACTTTTTACTGCGGGAAAATATCTCATATCTGAAAAATCTATACTAACCGTTAAATATATCTAGGACGAACGACCCGAGCGGGGTGAGGGTGTTGCTAGTACTTGTAATTAAATCAATCATATGTTAGCGACCACTCCTACTAACGCCATCTCACGTATATCATTACAAATTCTATAATAATAGTTAGATACTTAATATTTACTGTAATATTAAACATACCATACCATAACTATTTATGTTTGTTTCTTTAATATTAGTGTTAGCATTTATTGTAACAAGTTTGATGAAATAATAATTGATTTATTAATCTACCAGTACTGACGTCACTGAGAAATCGATGTAAACTGAATAACTGTAATAGATATCACCACGTAGACAATAATTTATTTAATTCACCATAGTATATAATACTTTCTTAGATTTACGCGAATGTTCATCCATGGTCACGGGAGAGACTCTCTCCCGTCTAGTCGGGAACCAAAAATCTAAATAAATCCGCGAAATAATCCGAAAAAATAGTTTTATCTAAAATGCCAAATATTCGCGTAAATCTAAGAAAGTATGATTGTAGTTAAGGTAAGCGATAATTCGAAACGCAGCCGGTGCGCGTTCGGCTGTTGAGTACTAGACTTTATTCACGTTCGGCGGGGAATTCCCGATTCGTTAGATGATATATTGGAAAAAGTCAACTTTCAAGATGTTTTAAACGATTTTGTATCTAAAAGAGTAAGAAGAGTTGCTATTATTGTATTTTATTGCATTTAACAAGATTAAATTTAAAATGTCCGCATAGCGTCTCATTTATCTTTCCTACTCCATGATGAGACCTGGATCATCACTTATCTGTAACTATAACCTATTCACTAAGATCATTTCAATGAAAGCAAAAAGCAATGAGTCAGGCATGTGAGGTGATGCTGTAGCATCAAGTGAAGGTAACCATGTTGTTGCAATCTATAATAACAGGGTTTGAAATTATCAAGATAAATAAGTATATCTTTTGATAATTATCGCGATAATTATCAAGATAATAATCAGATAATTATCCGATAATTATCAAACAGATATAAATTTAGCAGTCCTTGTGTAGGTATTGGTATTTGACTATTTGCCTAATGAGTGGAATATCATCCTCATCCTCCTCAACTGCATTAACTCAGTTTGCTGATTGAGTTTTTTGAGCGGATTGAGAGAGTTCAGTTTGCTAATCGACAATTTGAAAAGTTACAAATTAAATACATATTTTCAATTATATTTATCAAAGATAATTATCAACCCATATTTATCATGATAATTATCAATGATAATTATCGTTTCGAACCCTGTATACTAATATTATAAATGTGAAAGTTTGTGAGTATGGATGTTTGGATGTTTGTTACTCTTTCATGGCAGAACGGCTGAACGGATCTGGATGAAAGGCACAGAAATAAATTGTAGCCTGGAATAACACATAGTCTACTTTTTATCCCGGAAAAATATACGGTTTCCGAAGGATAGATTTGTATTCTTTTTCTAGAGAGGAACCCGAGCGAAGCAACGGTGAGCCGCTAGTATCACATAAGAGATTGAAGTAACAGGATATCAAAGGAGTCGATCTGATCGACTCGACTTTTGTTAATAGAAAAAATGTATTTTAAAAAGTAAAAAAAGAGTTAACGCAAGGGGCCCCGAGAATTGAATTGCCTAGGGGCCCTGATAGGGTTAATCCGGCCTGCCAAATTTCATCAAAATCCCTTCAGTAGTTTTTTTAGATTGAAGGAACAAAGGTAAGCGAAGGAAAATGTACTGAGTACAAGGGATTAAGATTAAGTTTAAAAATAGGCGCAGGAAGTTCTAAACATTTTTGGAAACTTTTAAGAATACACGGAATTTGTTGATTAGGTTTAATAATTTGCAATAAATGATTAAGAGAACATAATAACGGATGACATAAAGATTGTAAAACTTTCGAAATAAAGCGATCAGAAAGATATTGTCTGCGAAGATGAAGTGGAGGCTCTACACACTCAACCTGCATAGCATTTGTGGGCGATGATTTCATGGCACCTAATATTATTCTTAGTGCTTTGTATTGGATTTTGTAATGCTGTTTTATTGCATGGATCTAACAGAAATACTCTATAATCAAAATGGCTACGAATAATAGCGTTATATAAAAAATTTTGGGAGTATTGATGGGAACCCCACCACACTCCTGATAATGTAAAATTTGAATATTCTTTTCACATTTTTTGGAGATAAAAATCAATATGAGTGGTACCTGATAATTTAGAGTCTATAAAAATACCTAAAAATTTTACAGAATTTAGAACAAGAATGTTTTGTTCCTTATATAAAATGTTAAATTCTGGAATATGTCTCTTCCTAGTAAAAACAACTACACTACTTTTCGGAACTGACAAAAGTAAACCATGTGACTGTAGCCATTCTCCCAGATAATACAAAGCAGAATTTAATCTAGATACAATTTCAGTCATATCCTTTGAACTATAAAATAAAATAAAAAAAAAAATTCTGTAACCACCTATATCAAAGTTTAAATTGTGTAATGTATAAAGTGCAGTGAAAATAAGTTTAATGACGTGTGGCCCAAGCCATTATATTCGCTTCGATAGACCTCAAATCCTGGCGAAAGAAAACCGATATCGCCCTAGAATTATTCGAGAAGCCAAAGAAATTAAAAAACATCCAAATTTCAATAGGGAAGATGGCTGGGTACTACCATCGTCATGGGATCCTGTTATTAATATAATAAAATCAAATAATAAATATAAACATAACAGACAGGTAGATGTAGTAAGTTCTTACTGTATAGATCAAAATGACAGCTTATCAGATTAATATTTTTCATTTTTCATTTGTAAAAGTATATAGTAATAGTGTTGCTTAGTAAGTTGTTTTTAAATAATAGCAAAATAAATTAAAATTATTATCCTTAATTAATTTTAACTTTTTTAAATTACACATAGAACAATTATATGGCTTAAATAATCAATACTATATTTTATATTTTTCTTTATGGTTATAAATATAATAATGGCAACACTAAATATAGATTACTAATTAATATTTTTAAAATTGTAATAATTATAAAAATAATAGCAAAAATTAAATAAATAATATTCCATATTCAATTATAATTAAAATTATAAAAATGTTTTAAAGTTAAAAAATATTGTAATGTAATTGGTGCAATTTTCATTTTGTTAATTGTGGGTAGGCTGTCTGTAACAACTATACCTTCAAGACATGTAACACCTCAGTCTCTACCGTGACCATGGATGCTGTAAAGCATTCGAAACGTCGGGAACCAAAAATCAAAATAAATTCGCGAAAAAATCCGAAAAGATAGTTTTATTTAAAATGTCAAGTATTCGCGTAAATCTAAGAAAGTATTATGACGTGTAATAAAACTTTGTGAGCGTGTCTAATAATAATTAGCTTCTTACTGAATCAAATGTAAATTATAATTGCAAATAAAAAATCAAACCGTTGTTTTCGTTGCCTGATATACCTACTTATATTATATTACCTACTTATACATATATTGGTTGCTATACTGGTTGCCCTAAAATAATGAATAATGAGGAATATAACTATATGATGTCGCGCCCGGCCACCTTTGACGGGACATATATTAATATCATATATATATTTTAATTATAACATTTTCATTGCAGAATGGTACGGGTGACACTGCTTGTAAGTAGGTACTACATATATATGGATTGAGCAGTGACAACGTTCAATCAATTTTATTAAATGAATAAAGATTTTCAGGGTCAAATCTTTAGAAACAATATTTTAAAATATCGGTAATACCAAACTCGTGTTTTACAAAATTTTAAACATAAGTTTTAATTTCTATTTAAATATCGGGTGAGGCTGTGTCGGGGCACCGCCGTTGTTAGTTCAACGTGAAACGTCTATTTCAGCGAGTCGCTTTTAGTTTTAAAGATTGGAATGAAAACAAAATTGACTATGTTCTAATTGTTTTAATAATATATACTGACATTGAATAGTACACTTAACGTGTTTTCCCAGGTACCCGTCAGGTATGTGATAACTTCCCGCAGTAAAAATTAGCCTATGTCACTTTCCAGCCCTCCAACTAACTGCATACAAAAATAAAATTAAAAAACGTACGTAACATAACCCTACTCCGCTCATACTTTAGCATTATCGATCTTCTTTTTATTTGTGTTCTGGTTTTAATTTTATTTACTTAGCGCTAGCGGTTCCCTGACGCGACGATGCTCATCATCAAAATATTAATGGGTCCTTTTAAATAAATTAAAAGGCCAAGTTCACTCGTTCAAGAGATACTGTGCCACAGATAGTTACACACACATAGCGGTCAAACTTATAACACCCCTCTTTTTGCATCCGGGGGTTAAGAAACCACGCCAATCCGTTACTCTGTTTCGACGTGAAAGAAGAACAAACGAACAAACAAACACACTTACACATTTATAATATAGTAAGGATCTATCTTCCGTAAATCGCTTGTATTTATTATAAAGCAACTTCGGCAAATTAGCAAGGGAAATTTAAATTTGACATCCATCTAACCCTTGTTATTTTTCAAATAGTCTATTTATTTTTTTACTTTAATAGCTAATCTTTTGCCAGGTTTTTTTATGATTTAATAAAATTGATTATTCATTTCTGTAATGTTGTTTGAGATGTTAGTTTGTGATGCGAGTCTGTTGTAGACTAGGTTATATAATTATAGTGCATTTTTAAATATTAAAGGCAACCGACACTTCTTTGAAACTACTTACTTTAGACAAAAGCTAATTTATAGTCTGGGGGTAAAATGTCCGACACTGCGTGCACACAACCTATACATATAATAAAATTGTAACTAAGCCGAATCTGTACATTAGATATTTTTTAGAAAATCTTATTGAAATAAAAATTATTATCGACGCAGAAGCCGAATCTATGGTTTTTAGAATTTTTGTCTGTCTGTCTGTTTGTTACCGCGTCACAGAAAAAGTACTGGAGGGATTTTGATGAAATTTGGTATGGTAATAGCTGTTTATACGGGTCAACATATAGAATACTTTTTACCGCGGGAAAATATCTCATTTCTGAAAAAAAATACAAAAACTGCAATGTAAGAGTATACTAATATGTAAAACCCAAGAATTTGGTTTTTGGTCATCTGAACGCGGGCGGACCCGCGGGCAATGCTAGTAATAAATAAATATATTATAAGAATAAAAAACCCGACTGCATAAAAGCTAACCAAAAAGATGAAAACCCGTTCACGATGGAATATAGTATTATGCAGTCAGAGACATAGGTACACGTTTCATCCTTGCTGCAAGATGTACATCATACTCGTATCGGTAATCGGTAAGCATTCTGGGGACCCAGCGCGCAGATACTTTTATCATCACCAAGTGTTCACGTAAAATGCTGTGCATACTACCAGTCGAATCTTTGTTTCTTTGGCTATAAAACGTACTGTGACACGACGATCTGCTAAAAAATGTTTTCGACTTATGTCGTGAAACCTCTTTAAAATCACACCGAAACATATACGGTACCAGGTCAAAAAAGTGGAGTGTAGTGTACTGTCTTCGAAATAAATCGTCTATATCGTCTTACCTTAAGAATTACAACAGTATTAGTTTTAGAAACATAAATCTAGTGTCATTATTTAGCTTTATATAGTAGGGTGGAGTGAATCAGGCAAAAAAAAATCTTTTTTTTTAATTTGCTATTTTATTTAATAAATATAGGAAAGCTTCATTTATACAAAAAATCAAACGTCTACGACTTATCTTTGGTGGCGCACTGAACAAATAATCCCAAAAAAATAAAAAAAATCACTTTTAAATTTTACCCTCAATTTTTTTTTCATTTTGATTGTTTTTTCATAATTTTTAATTATTAACATGATTTTTTTATGTTATTTGAATAAGTAGTTATATCGCATGTACATGATATATTATTTTGTAATAAAATCTAAAACCTCATGGTCTCAGATATGGTAAAATAGGTTTATTTAACAACTTAAAAAAAAACTTATTAAACAACGAAATGATATATATGTTTTAAAATGCCTCAAATATGAAAAAGTTTGTAGTGCCTTGTATTTCTGTATACAGCCTTTGTTTTGACGTCCCACAGCTGGGCACGCACCTCCCTTCAATACGAAGGGGTTCAGGCCGTAAGCCCAACACACTGGCCAAGTGCGGGTTGGCGGACTGCATAATGACTTTCTAAAACTTGTAAAGTTCTCTCAGACATGCAGGTTTCCTCACGATGTTTTCCTTCACCGTAAGACAAGTGGTAATCATGTTGGAAATGATTTGCACATGAAAATATCAGAGGTGCGAGACCCGAGATTTGAACCTGCTTCACTCGGTTTCCCAAGCGAGCGTGTTATCACTGGGCTACCACTGCCTATATCAATAGGTACAAACGTTATACCTACGCTTCTAAAAGAATGTTATTTATAACTGATAATTTGGTATGGAAAATATAAATGAACTTATCAAATGTCAACCATAACGTCATGTCTAAAACAATCCTGCCAAATACTTGTATTTAGCGATCCATTAAAACTAAGTAGTAATACCAATGTGTTAAAAAGTGATCTAATATTACTTGTTAATAAGAAACGCTATGCTAGAATTGAGTAATAGAAAAAATCCTTCAAAGAATGTTTTGAAATGTTTCCCTTCCCAGTGACATTTAAACAATCAGAAACAAAGTACATAATTTGTATATTAGTTATCACGAAGATAATATTTTTATATAATAAGTATAAAAATATTTAAAAAATGCACAGAGACACCTTCATACAAATATTCTATAATTTTTTTCTGATATAATTATTTGACATAGAAGTTTACGTTGAACTGTGTATACAAATGTTTAATTAAACGACTTTCTGCTATGGAAGATTTACAAAGATATAATTGCAAAATGTACATTTATTTAGTTAGTACTTAGTTTTATGAGTGTCAGATAATATGCCAGTTTGCCACAATTTTCTACGTCAATATCGTGTAGAATAGTGAAGACACAATGAAAGATTAACTGATAGAAATAAGATATTCCACACTTAAATTTTATTCTTAGTAAATTAAGGATAATTCATTTAAATATCTAGATTCTAGACCATAAGCAAACAAGTTAATACAAAAATATACAAATATTTAATCTGATAATTACATGATGAGGCGATCTATGAATTTGAATATTTTGTGTAAACCTATATGGACACTAGAAGTATTTATTCAACTACAGTAATAATAGTAATAGTTCACACATTTTACACTTCTTATAAAACATCAGATGTGAGATTCAGAGTCAGATGAAACTCACAAAACAGGAACGATGAAATGGTCCAGTGGTGGATAAACTGAATCCTCGGAGAGTTTTGAAGGCAAGAAATGAGTCCAAAGGGAAGAAAATGTACGAATTCCCACTTCCAGTATATAACGTTGATACTTTACAACTATTATGTTTTAATAAGTTTGGTGAAACAAAAGTTAAGAAGAACTTCGATTACAATTATTATAGCGAAACATCATTTCTTCGCTAAAGCTAATTTGCTTGAAATAACAACAGCTATCATTACTACGTCCTGGAAGGGGAAAAAAGCATTACGCTTGTAACAAACATTATTTTGTATGTTTGTGGACTAAAAGGAAGTGATTGTTTCATTCGTATCAGAATAAAAACCCAGACAAAACAAACCTGATGAGCCGTACGTTTTGACCCCAACACTCAGTTTTTCCATCAGTTTTAATTTAGAACAAAAAATAACTTATATTATGATGACTGATACGTGTTTTTCATAGTTATTAATTGCATTAATAATATTAAGTATTTAAAAAAGATAGTATTATCAACTTAAAAGTGCTCTACTTGTGAGCTGGATATTGGTATTTTCTTTAAACTTCAAGCTCAATGCGCCACCTCAAGATAATGTTTTAGGAAACTAAAATTTTACATGATTGATTCTTGGGTTATGAGTCATTGATTGGTAATACAGGAATTTTGAAATAAAAAAAAGTTTTTCGCTCCACCCTATTTATAAATATTATGGGCCATTAACACACCACCAGCACCATCTTAGTTTCATGGTAAGATACGAGGCTTGTGTTATGGATACCAGATAATTGATACACTGCACTTAAATAAACTTTAAGCACATACATATTATAAACTAGCGACTCACCCTCGATCAGCTCAGGTTCGTCCCTACTTACGTTTTAACGTTTAGTATAAGTTTTAACGTTTAATATAAATTTCTCAGAAATGAGATATTTTCCCGCAATAAAAAGTATCCTATATGTTGACCCGGATAACCAGCTATCATCATATCAAATTTCATTAAAATCCCTCCAGTGGTTTTTCCGTGATGCGGTAACAGAGAGACAGACAGAAAGACGAAAATTCTAAAAACTATAGATTCGGTCTCTGTATCAATAATAATGTCTAATTCTATAAGATTTTCCAAAAAATATTTAATGTACAGATTCGACTTATTTAGAATTTTATTATATGTATAGATATAAACTCATCACTCAAATAAATGCCCCCAGCGGGACTCGAACACGCGACCGCTGGCATAGCAAATAGGGTCACTACAAACTGAGCCAAACGTGTCGTCAAAACCCTATTATACATAGTCAGATCGCTGTTGTGGCCTTAACCCTTTGAGTCAGAGTTGCGCGAAGTCACTGAGCTTTCTATTTGGTGTAACTCATGACTTACATGTGATAGCGCCTTGATTTTATAAATGTGTTTATAGAATTTATTCCATCCGATCAATTTAAAAAAATACGCGTAATTTGGGCAAAATTTATACGAAATAATAACCAGGATGTGTATAAAAAATATAAAAATACAAAATGTGGGTTTCCCGAAAGTCTTTGTGATGTATTTATATTTTATACGTATTGAAATAGATTTGCTTTGCTTTGCATCGGCTGGCACCGACTTCGAAAATATCTGATTAGGTATCTACGAGTATAGTAAATAAAAAACCCCGTTCAGTTATTTTTTTAAGTTTTATTATATTTAAAAAAAGAAAATAGAAACAAATCTATCCCTCGGGAACCGTATATTTTTCCGGGATAAAAGTAGCCTATGTGTTATTCCAGACTCTATATATCTATCTCTGTGCTAAATTTCATCCAGATCCGTTCTGGCGTGAAAGAATAACAAACATTCATACATACTCACAAACTTTCACATTTATAATATTTATATACAGATTATACATATGTATATAGGTCAAGATTTATAAGTTTTTGTAAAGAACTTTTTCACCGCAGACCTGTGTAGTAATTAATTAATCTACACATGCGGAGCTAACAAAAATAAGACAATATATTTATATACACTATCCTCCTGCCAACTTTAAAAATAAAGGAGATTAACTGTTAGATAGTGTTGGTGCAATATATTCCCCCCCAACGTGTGTTCACCTTGTCGTGGTGGGGGGGCTCAGTAATGCCCGGCAACCCAACCGGGCGCGAAGCTAAGAAACGCACAGGGAGGTTGCCCACTTCGGTGGGCGGTGGGAGGTGGCCCTCTTCGGGGGGCGGTGTACCATGCGGGTTGCTCCTGGTACTTCTCTGATAGACTCTCTGATAGATATAGAGTGGACCTTGGAGCAACCTCATGGTTGTGGTGGTCTGCTTCGGCAGACCTGCCGTCGGGGCGTCGTAGTTGAATGCGTAAGCGATCCTGCGACGCCCCATTAAGACGGGGGAAGGTTTTGTTGGGTTTTAGTGGGTAGTACTGGCTGTATTACGCCGGTGAGTCCCACACGTCGTGCGTAAATGCATTTCCCAACGTTAAAAAAAAATTAAAAAGAGTTAGAGCCTTTGTGGAATTGCCAACCTTTCGCCATTTTTTTTAAACTGGTAGCTCACAAATAAACGGTTTTATATCGTACCCTAGAGTATTATTTGCGAGATATTTGAAAGTAAAGATCGCTAAATAAAAACGATAACCATTCCTAAAAATGACGAAATTAAATGTTAATATAAGTTGTGACTCCTGTATACTTCCGACGTTTACTTATGCATGCCAAACATGGGATTTTTTCACAAAAAATAAAATAAAAGCCCGGCAGCAAAGCATTGAAAGAAGTATTAATATATTTATATAAAATAAATATTACGAAAATACAAAAAAAAACCCACAGTACAAAATGTTATCGACGCAAAACAAACGAAAGTTTATCGACGCTCTAAGCTATTCATTAAAACTAAAGTGGCGTTGGCTAATTATGTAGCCCCTGTTTCGTCCATCGATTGTCATATATGTACTTACTAAATCATTAATAGTTATATTAATGTCCTGGGTTCGAGTCCCGGGTCGGGCCAAGCTTAGTTATTGAGTCTTTCTATATATTAAGTCTCAGTAACAGACCGGAGTTGGGGAGTTGGCGGTGTTTCACCTTTCGTGCCTCGGAGAGCACGTAAAGCCGTCGGTCCTGCGCCTTAACTCTCACTGGTCGTGTCGAGCAGTCGTCCCACCGGAGTATGAGAGTGACAGGAATAGAGAGTGCACTTGTGTCTGCGCGTACACTTATGTACTATAATGTCTCCTGCGCAGTTGGTTAGTCGCAATGAGATTGGCCGCCGTAGCCGGAATCGGCTAGGAGAATATCATCAATAGTTATAAAAAAATTATGATATTTATATTTTGTTTATATATTTTATATTTATAAATTACAAATTCTTATTTATATCGTTAAAATTATGAAAAACTTTATATTTAAATAACATACTTTATATAAAACAGATGATAGATCTAATATTATTATTATAAACTGAGTATGAATTGATTTCATCATTAATTTTTTAATTTTACACTCTTTGTCACTAAAGGCATGTATTCTTTGAAAACGCAAAAAATAAAAGCATTTTTCATGTTATTTATTATTTATTTATTATTAGTGGTATTATTAATCAAATAACTATAACACAAACAAATAACAGTTCCTTTAGTTCTCGTCTAAGGGATTTTTATTCTTTCTCCGAAACGTGACACCTTGGGCTACCAAGAGTTTGTTTGTTTAGTTTGAACATGTTAATCTCAGGAACTTCTGAGCAGATTTGAAAAATTCATTTTGTGCAATTAGATAGCCCCTTTTATTCAGGAAAGCTATAGGCTATATATAATCATTCTACTACCACCCAAGGGAATGGAGCAGTAATTATAAATTTCAACAAATAGAATAGAATTCCATACATTATTGTAAAACTATATTTTTATATATACACTAGCATTGCCCGCGGCTTTAGTGTGACGAGGAATTAGGTTATGAAACTTAAAAGGAAATACATATTAAAGAGATTCGCAGAATGGCTGGTTTTAAATAAGAGTGATAGTAAAAATGTAGAAAGCTTGTTCAGGTGCTTTGTGCACGCACAATGAAGGAATGAGACGAAAGAAAGCAAAGAGATACTACTGTAGAAAAGTGAATAATATAAGTGCATTTTTAATGCAACTTATAGATAATAAATTGAAGTCTGTTACTTTGGTAGTTTGGTTACTTTCTTATTGGCGATTGAATTTAATTCTTGATGACTTCTTTATATTTATTTGTAGCGAATTAGTTAATTTAATGCGTTAGATAAATACGTCAAAGTTGTCAAGAATATATGATGTACATAAAGGAATCTTAGCTTGTGCTTACTACACCTGTAACAAAACTTCCGTAATTCTTGCAATACTGTTTACATATCGTATAAAGTCATGTAATTCTAGTCTGGAATAAATATCTTGCGAGAGCTTTAGATGTTAAGCGAGCTTTTGCGATTTACTATAATTGCACGAAAACTTTGCTTTTAAATGTGAAGTAGTTGCAAATATACTCGCAATAGTCTATCAAACTTTACCACAAGTGCAATATGACGTTTTACGTATTGTTTACAAAACATGTAATGTAAATAAATACATTTAACATGAACTTCCATTACGTTTAACATTTTCCATTACCGTGCTGTATTATCTGACTCATCATCAGCCAGCCCAAACCGATGACGAACTGATAGAACTTTGAAATTTTGAGAGGATATTGATTCTACACTGTATGCATCATTTAAGAAAGCACTTTATTTCATCATTTCTAAAGGGGTAAAATACAGGGTGAAACTTTGTATGAAACTTGTCACTTTTAATGTAAAATGTATGGATAAGGGTATTTAACATTATTATCTTAACATTACAAATTTTGGCTTTTTCAAAATTCATCCCTTAAAAAGACGAAACGGAATGGTAAAGTTAATATGGGATTTCTTTTATGATGCGATTACTTGAAACTATTAATACTGTATTAATGCTGTTTAATGTAATTACAAAAGCACGAGTTTTGGAAAATTCATTTACTTAGTTATAATATATAAAAACTACTAAACGGATAAGTTTTACTCTAAAGTAGTTTTCGTTAAAAGTATTTTTGAAGCTATAGAAAAAAAAATTAAATACATAATAGCTAAGATTTATTTTAAGATATGGCATCTCGTCAATTTCCCGCTTTGTCAGATTAGGGACCGCAAAATTAATTTTGTTTTTTATAGTATCTAAGAATTATAATGAACTAGAATCCGCGGATTCGCTCGCGCTAAACCTACCTAAAAATCTATTTGGCTTTATGCTATTAGTAATAATATGATAGCTGTAATTAGTTCCAAACGTGTTTGATGTGAATGAGTATGATTTTGACTAACGCATCTGGAGTTCCGTACCGCCGAATATTGTGTTTTTTACTAACGTATTTACAGACAAATAAAAATTTTACGTTTTCGTAATACATCCATACTAATATTATATACTAGCGGAAAGACTCTAGAAAAGGACAAACAGATCTATCCCACGGGAAGCGTTCATTTTTTCCGGGATAAAAAGTAACCTGTTATTTGACCGGCAATATAAGGTATATACGTA
Source organism: Brenthis ino (assembly GCA_921882275.1). Taxonomy (NCBI): domain Eukaryota; kingdom Metazoa; phylum Arthropoda; class Insecta; order Lepidoptera; family Nymphalidae; genus Brenthis; species Brenthis ino. The sequence goes on along the minus strand of OV170225.1, from coordinate 21,327,059 downwards.
AGGCATACCAAATTTTACTAAATTAGGATCATAAGTTGTTGTGTACTATGCCGTATAAGTTACTATAGTTTATTAGCTACCCCATGGAACTCTTTAATTTTCCAGTAGGAAAATTATCTAAAATGTAAATAAATAACCGGGGATATAAGGTACCAACATGCAAAATTTCATTTAAATTGGTCCAACATTTTGGAAAATAGCCTGTACAAACAGACAGAGAAACAAAAAAATTTAAAAAAAATTCTGTGGAGATAGTTGGAGGGCTAGAGAGAGTGACATGGGCTTTACCGTGGGAGATAACCGAATTCCAACGGAAAAACACGCTTTATTACAATCCAAAAAAAAATATTTATGATCAGAATTACTTGAAACTTGGTATTAATGGTTCAATAAAATTAAATAAATACATACGTGTTTTAGCATTTTTCGAAATCCATCCTATGAGTTACATAAGAAAGTTTATATGAAACTAGAGCGAGCGAAGCCGCGGTTTCTGCTAGTACTTTATAATTTGCAAAAATAAGTTCGCATTTCATAATATTGTGGAAAATAAATCAAATTTTATAGATCGTAACTCAATAGTAGTCCGTATCGCCCACTAGAACGTACCATTCGCGTATCAACTGCGTATCATCCGCGTGTCATATCCGTATACATAGTTCAAGTTTTCTCAGTCGTAGTAGTTCACCTGTGTTTTCGCGTGAGGCAGCCGCGTAAGAAAGAGCGAGTGAATATTTTTGTTACGAAAATTATTTCCTATACCTATACGATGGCTATTAGAAACTTGTCCGACAGAGAATTAACAATGATAGCCATTCTTTTAGACGAGGAAGAAAGAGAATAACATCAGTCGACCACGACGTTACTAGATTCACGCCGTTTAAAAAAAAAATATTTAAAAGAAAATATTATCACTAAAGACAATTATTGTTAACTTTCCATGCACAGCACGCGACGGTGTTGGTCGGTGACGGAAAGGTCTTGGTCGGTGATGGAACGGTCTAGTGGGCGGGGCTTTTTTTGCCCGACACGGTCCTAGCACTGTCATGGTATAAGACGATGTAGTAGGCAGAGACCTTTAATTTAATTAAATAGTGTCTATAAAGTTGGTTAAATTTAATCTGTTTTTATTTACAAGTTTGTATATGTTAAAATAATAAAAAAATAATAATAATAAAATTGTTAAAAGTGTATAATTTATTCTAACGTAAATTATGATAGGCAAATAGTCAAATACCAATACCTACACAAGGATTGCTAAGTTTATATCTGTTTGATAACTATCTTTATAATTATCGCAATAATAATCAAAAGATAAATTATCTAGATAATTTCATACTCTGGTTATATATACCCTTTCACCGATGGGGGAAGCGTCTACAGGCTATCAAAAAAGTAAAAAAAATCAGTCTGGAACACGTCAAATATTGAGAGTGTATATATATGTAGATGGAGGTATGTTAATCTGCCGGTTTGCAATGCTGGGGTGGCCGTGGAAATGCAAAACAAATCGCTATTTTGAAATACTCGAGCGCGGCAGATATCCGAACGATTCAGTTTGATGTCCTAGTGGTGGTGTTGACCCATAGTCTGACAATTATTTGGAGGGGATCTTAAACTTTATGAACGATTTTTGTTTCTTCGGCTTGTGGAAATTGATAGATTATTGAAATGTACACTACCTACATCTCAAAAAAATGTACATCATAAGAATTTACGTTAAAAGGATTTTTTGAGCTCCATTTGCTACCTTAATTAAAAGGTAGAGTGGCAAAACGTTTATAATTTTAAAAGCTTACAACTCGCCTATTTATTTATTTTTTGTTTTAAAGGGTATACTTCCCAGGTGGTCCCATATAAATTTTATCAAAATCGGTCGAGCGGTTTTTTAAAAAACCAACAATAATTATTAGTCTTTAAATATATTGTTTAATCAAATATGTTACTAAAAAACTTTCTTCTTACAAATTACCTGCTTATTACGTCTATACTAAAAATGAAAAAATATTTTTTTTTAAATTAAAACAAAAACCGACTCCCAGGTACTAAAATGTAAAAAAGAACTAAACGGAGGTTTTCATTTAGAATAGATACCTAATCAGATATTTTCGAAGTCGGTGCCAGCCTGTATACAATATTTTAAGATATGAATATCTAATAGCTAAATATATATTTTACGTATCGACATAAAATATTAGATTTGCTTTGCATTGGCTGGCAAAAAAAAAAAAAAACTGGCTGAAACCCTTTTAAATGATATTCGCCACAGAATTGTAATTTAGAGTTATTTCAGTTTATGAATAAAGGTGCGATGTAACTTGTAGGGAATGTATATTGTACGCAAACCGTTAAAATAATAAATATTAGATAAACTTTGAAATTGCTCTTGCGCCGAGTCGCGCCGCCCCCGCCCCCGCCCCCGCAAGCGCCCGCGCGTCACCGGCTGCTGCTATCATAGTGTGTGTGAGAATTTGCGTATGTTGTATTTGTGTTGTTCACTGCCGGGGGGATGCAAAGCGGTATGAAACAGATAGCATTTTTAAAAATACCTACTCTCGCCGCGTATCGGCACTTCACAATCCTCTTAAGAAAAATTTGCAATGCCGTAAAATATCCTATTATCAATAGGAAATATGCATGTGATTTAAATAAAGGTGAAATATTTATTTTTATATTTTTTATTGCTTTTTAATTAAGCTTATATCAATATTAATTTAATTTCTTTTTGAATAAAAAAATAAAGTATTTGAGACAAACGCCATTGATCAGACCGAATTTAACGTCAAAGTATTATCATAAAACAGCGATTAGCGCTTTTGTCGCTACAAACTAAAGATATCATTTTTCTATGTATGATACTTTGATGTCACGCCAAGCCCGTGATATGGCGGGCGTTTAAGGTATCCGTATCGATATGTTTTTAATTTTTTTAATACTATATTTTAGTATTTATGAGTCGGGTATTTTTTTTACACTTATTTATCGATGTTTGCTACCTTATAAAAAATCACGCACAATCCCTATTATTAATATGTATGTGTGTGTGTATATGTGTGTGTGTGTATAAGTGTGTGTGTATGTGTGTATATATATATTCAACTTATTGTAATGACATTCATCGAGTATTATAAAATTATTTTAAGGTAAAAATTAATACCCTAAAGTGCAAATAAAACATTAATTAATGAACTACTCTTTATGAATGAAATCAGGTTAATTTTTACTTACTACCTATTTCATACATAAAAACTAATAAAAAAAATGTGAATAATGATAATATCAACCGATATCTGAAGTAAAAAACAAATGAAATAAAAATCTTAAAAAACAAATTAATTAAATAAAAGGGGATTATGGGAGTCACTGAAGCGCGACAGTTTAACATAAGGGGGTAATGAAACGCTTTATAATTTATTTTATAGTTATTTCTTATGGGCCAAGCCTAAATAAAAGTATTAAAAGATGCAAATAAAAATTTCATCAATCAATTTCTTTCAGATATATAATGAAATTATGTACGTACGTACCACTTTGAAAAAAAAAACATAATAATTGTCTATACATTGTCTAACAACATGCCAATATAGGTGCCTATCGGGGGCAGTTTCGCCATAGAAATACGGCTAGGCCCTTTATTCTGTTTTTATTTCCAAGTTTGTATATGTCAAAATTATGAAAAAAATAAATAATATAAGATCACATTGATTGTTAAGTGTATAATTTATTCTAACGTAAATTATGATAGGCAAGTAGTCAAATACCAATACCTACACAACAACAACAAGTTTATATCTGTTTGATAATTATCAGGTAATTATCTGATAATTATCGCGATAATTATCAACAGACATATTTATCTTGATAATTTCAAACCATATTAATAAATAAGAATACTTTATCTTGACGTAACTAATTCTAAGAAAAAAATGCCGGTTTTTTTTATAAAATTAGTTAAACTCGCGACAAGCTTTTATAATTATATATTATTATTATTATAATTTTTATTTTTACTTCATTCGTATTCTTCTCAGCAAACCCTTTCATTTAATATCGATATCATGGGGGTGCAAAAAAACATAGTCTGTCATCTTTGGGAACCCGCCATAATATTCTATTTAGAATGACGCTAAATAACGTCCATACATCCTCATAAGCTTTCGCATTTATAATATTAGTAGGTTTATTTATCGAATGTGTGCAAGATATAAATCTTACATATTTAGTTCGCCCATTAAAAACATTGTCTAGTGTTTTTTCTATAAATAACGAGCACGTTGTAATTAATGGAGATAGTGATGATGACTAATAAAAGTATTTTTTTATGAATATCGGTTTAATTTCTATTGAGAAAATATATGTATATACATATCCTTTTAAACCTTTCGTGCCCTATATTGAAAAGCTAAAAATGTAACGCACGTTAAGTGTCAACATAGTGGTCGTAAAGTGCGTCCTCACTTTTGATTTTTTTTCGACATGTTGCACCCCTTGGATTTTAATGAAACTTGGCAAGCTATTAGACAATATATAGACAATTATTATGTATTTTTTTTCAAAGTGGTAATTTAATTAGATCTGATAGAAATTGATTAACAAAAATTTTATTTGCATTTTTTTAATACTTTTATTTAGGCTTGGTCCATAGGACACGGCTAAAAAAATAAACTATAAACTTTTTTTCAAATAGCTCCTCAATTCACTAAGATATAGAGCTAATATTTACTTGATCAAGTACTGTTAGTGTCCTCTATAATATAACATTGGTTACGATATAGATTCCTATCGGGACAGTGTCGCCATTGAAGTACGGCTAGACCCTTTCATCTCAATCGGTTGAGGATAAGTGGTCTAAAATTCAGTTGCGTGATTTGACTCACACCTACCAACAGAGCAAGTTAAATATAAGCTTGTAAAAACATATAAATCAACGTGTTTACGTATTGAAAATACGATATTGTGTCTATGGTTTTAAATGTAATACTTTTAAATTTTTGTAACTTTGACGTTTCGTACATCCGCTTTATAGCTCACGCAATTCGAGACTATTAGCCCGTGAACGCCAGACCTTCGTCATTTTATAAGGGCTGAAAGTTTGTCTGCGCATGCCCCCAACACAGATAAGAACGATGGACCATTATGAAGTTCAGGCTATCGTGGCAGGTACACGGTACTAAAGGTGTGTAAAATACCGATCTAAATTCGTCAAATAATAAAGTGTGATTTTTTGTTATTGTATTCAGCCCTTTTTAACGTCCCACTGCTGGGCACTGGCCTCCCTTCAATACGAGGGGGATCAGGCCATAGTCCACCACGCTGGCCAAGTGCGGGTTGGCGGACTTCACATGTCTTTCGAAAACTTGCTAAGGTCTCTCAGACATGCAGGTTTCCTCACGATGTTTTCCTTCACCGTAAGGCAAGTGGTAATCATGTTAGAAATGATTCGCACGTGAAAATATCAGAGGTGCGAGACCCGGGATTTGAACCCGCTTCACTCGGTTTCCCAAGCGAGAGCGTTACCACTGGGCTACCACTGCCGTTTTTGGTATTACCTTCAGAATATTATTAAAAATCACGTCATTCAATGTCAGACATTTAACATCGTGGCCAACCCTTGCCAGACACCCTTTTCATGAAATCATAATTCTACTTACGTTATAGTATAAAAGCTAATTTTTATATATTATACTTGGGTAATAATTAGATGATTTATAAGACTGCTAGCCTAGCATTTATTACACACTATGAAAAATGTTTCAAGCAAGTTGGGAGGCATTTCTAAGAAAATGTTGCAAAAGGTCACCAAAATTGAAGCGCTAAGAATTGACTTTATTTTTGATCAATACCTGACTCCATCGATCAAAGATTACGAACATTCTCAGCGATTAGAATCAGCACAATTGAGCTACACCATAAGTGGTTCTGATCAAACACGTCCGAGTGATTTTGCAAAAGAATTGAAAAATTTAAATTTAAAACAAGCCAGTGATGAAATAAAACATTTTATTGGAAAAAAACTATCTACATACATTCTAAAGTGTTCAGTCATTCGAATCACGAATCTCTTCTTAACATTTACATGCTTGTCTGGCAAGGGTTAGGAACTATCAAAAATGTCTGGTTAATGAGGAGACATCATCTAATTATTACCCAAGTATTATATATAAAAATCAATATTCTGAAGGTAATACCAAAAAATCACACTTTATTATTTGAGGAATTTAGATCGGTATTTTACACACCTTTAGTACCGTGTACCTGCCAAAGCCACGATAGCCTGAACTTCACAATGGTCCATCGTTCTTATGTGTGTTGGGAGCATGCGCTGACAAACTTTCAGCTTTTGAGTGCACAATTTCGAAATGTGTACTTTTTTGAGGACGCTTTTGCGACGCGCTGATTGTGTATCTTGAGTTTTTGTATTTAAATATGTATGTAGTCGTTTCATATGAATCTTTTTATAACTTTTGAAATGTGTAACACAATATTGACATCTCTTTTTTAAACGGATACCGCGAACGTCTATCTATACATTATCTATACTAATATTATAAAGAGGCAAAGTTTGTGAGTTTGTGACATTGTAGGGGGTAATCTCTGGATCTACTGAACCGATTTGATGAAATTTAGTAAGAAGAAAATAGTTTGAGACTCTAGGAGGGACATAGGATACTTTTTATCCCGGAAATCGTTCCTTAAGGGGGTGAATATAGGGATTGAAGTTTGTATTGGGAATCAAGCTAGGGACGAACCCGAGCGAAGCTAGGGTGAGTCGCTAGTGTAATATTATAAAACAATCTAAAAGCGTCTGTCTGTCTGAACGCGATAAACACAAAAACTACCGAACAGTTTTTTGTACAGTTTTCACCAATGGACGAAGTTATTCACGAGGAAGATGTAAGTGAATAATACATTGAGATTTTGTGTAAATTGGCTGAAATATAAAGATGATAGTTGAAAATTTCGGAAAAAATCATGCAAACTAATGCAGAGAGCACCATAAAATCTATACTAATTTTATAAAGAAATATAGAGTTTGTTTGTTTGAATGCGCTAATCTCAGGAACTACTAATCTGATTTGAAAAAAATCTTATTGTTAATAATACATAGTCTATCTATTCCATACTAACCGTTAAAACGTATCTAAGGAAGAAGGGCTTCCGAGCGAAGCGAGAGTGAGACGCTAGCGTTCTAATACATTGAAAAACATAAAAATAATTATAAAAAAGTCCGTGAAAGCATATGCCTATCTTTTAAGATAGACTCAACATAATTGTTTTTACTGACATGGTTTTAATCCTTATCTGGTCATTCGACGATAAGAGATAATGTGTACGGCAATCATTATAAAATAGTTTCTTTATTCTACGTCTTGTCATTTTATGCAATGAATCACAGCATCTTAGTGTATTTTTTAAATAGCATTGTATTTAAATGCCCAATTAAAGTACATTTTCCTGATATTTAATATTTAATTAAGTTTTAAAAAGTCTACTCTGGCAAGTCCCCGTGATATTTTTAGTTAAACATGCAGACAATACATACCTTCTTTGTCGCAATTGCCAAATTGAAGTATATTTATCACGAATTTAAATAAGTATAAATAAGCATTATAAATGTAAAATACATCAATATTTGTTTATTTTCAATGATTTTCGAACTTCATCTTTGTCCCGCTTTTTTTGTGTATCTACACTGGAGAATTTTAGTCCGTTAAAACTAACACAAATATTGGGCGGCCATATTCAAACGAGGGCCTAAGGATGCATATTAACGCGAGGTTAGCAATACTAAACAGACGAGCTGTTAGATCGTTTCATTTGTTTGTTGACGCGACGCGACAGTGCGGTGCAGTGTTTTCGCGAGGTGATCCTGTCTCTCCTTTCTAAGAAATTAATTAAATTTCTAAGAAATCTATTGTTAACAACTGTAACGCCGGCGTGTCATCGTCGGGATTAAATTTATTGCGAAAACGTCTCTCTTCTACCGTATTTCCTCTGGCAAGATGAAATTTATGATCTGATTTTAATGTTTTTTTTTTTATTTAGTACAATTTGTTACAAAAAGTTAACACGTGAAGAACTGTTGGAGAGGAAGCTCAAGCAAAGACATTACGCTATCAAAGGTCTAAATATGATCTACACTCGAGAACAAAGAAATCACACCATCGACATTTTCAAATTACTACGAGTATATACATATATTCTAAATATTTTTTTCATATTTTTTTATTAATTCTTTTTTGCAAATATTACTTAAATCAAACCGGAAAAGTTAAAGCCGGCAACGCATTCGCAACTCCTCTTTCGTTGCAGATGTCTACGAGCGACGATAGCCACTTACTTGCCATCAGGTGGATCACAGACAGTAAAAAAGCTCTAGTTTTAGATTTAAAGAAAGGCTGATATGATATTGTGATTATAAGTTAAGTACAATGTATAGTAAAAGTTGATTTTATTACGTTAAATTCTTTCCCTTGATCAAAAAAGTATCTACCCTGATCTTGATATCTCTACTCTGGCTAACTCTGGTAACTAAATATGTATAAAGTGGCTTGCCCTTAGGTGAATGTGTATATGAAAGGGACTACAATATGTGTTTAAGCAAAAAAAAATCAACTTTTCCCTTTGGCCGCATGCTCTGTGAACGCAATACCTCTTCTCGTAGAATGAGCCATCTGAACAAATACATATGTTAGACAACTTAAGCATTTAATTTAGATCAAAACTGGCCTTTACTCCATTTAAATTAGACGAATATCTCAGATATGATAGAAAAAAAAACGCGCGAAACGTAATAATATCGTAACGACGTCGACTACAGCGGGGGCAGTGGCAGACGGTGGCGAAGAGGATCCTAGCATGTTAGTCTAATCGGAAACCGGTTTGGGAACAAAATATTGAAAGCCTGAAGTTTTATGATTTTAAGATGTTAACAGGTATATAAGGAATAGAAATTCGTAAAATGCACCCGATGCCCAGCTACTCACCCCCTACTAGAAATGGGGGGACGAAAATCTTTAAAAAATATTTATTTTTAATTTCCGGCTTATGTGACATTCTATTGAAAAATGTTTTCTAGAAAATTTGTCTGTTTAGTAAAAGTCTACAACTTTATAAATAACACTCTTTACAATAACCTCGAAGTTTTTTATATTGTAATTGCAGAAATCGGTTTTTACCTTTTTCTTGGTTTTTTATTTTTAATTTCTAGAATAATCTTTTAATTTTCATGAAACTAAGGGAATATATTCTTCGAAATACATATAATAAATAAAAAACATTAAATTGAAATGTTTAGCCATTTACGAGAAAAGTATGTTTTATGGTCTCGAGAGGCTGAAAATCACCCCAATTTCAAGTGGACGTTTACATTTAAAAAACAAATCGATTAATTTTCAAATAGGGCTCATTATTTTCGTAAAACTCTACTTTTTTAAAACATAAAAACATTATACAGTCGTCCTGTAAAAACACCCTAAAATAAAAAAAAATGGAGAAACCGATAATTACTTATATATAATTACTTTGTAAACTATATTTTTTTCAATTATCATTGAAGAAGTGTACTTTATTGATCAAATTTATTTAAACTGATTACACCAATGTATTTTACGGAAAAAAACTATAAGCTTGGTATGATTAAGTTTTTAATTTGACGCTTATTATTTATACAATGTCGCCGTAAACATTCCAACTTTGCAATTTGACGATAGACCAGGGTAGAAGCCTTTCCCCCCCAACGTGCGTTCACTTTGTCGTGGTGGGGGGGCTCAGTAGTGCCCGGCAACCCAACCGGGCGCGAAGCCAAGAAACGCACAGGGAGGTGGCCCACTTCGGTGGGCGGTGGGAGGTGGCCCTATTAGGGCAGTGTACCATGCGGGTTGCTCCTGGTACTTCTCTGATAGCAGAGTGGACTGTGGAGCAACCCCATGGTTGTGGTGGTCTGCTTAGGCGGACCTGCCGTCGGGGCGTCGTAGTTGAATGCGTAAGCGATCCTGCGACGCCCCATTAAGACGGGGGAAGGTTTTGTTGGGTTTTAGTGGGTAGTACTGGCTGTATTACGCCGGTGAGTCCCACACGTCGTGCGTAAATGCATTTCCCAACGTTAAAAAAAAAAAGGGTAGAAGCCTTTAAAAATAATAAAAAGTGAAAAAAAAATAGTAGGATGCAACCCATTAGAAAAGGAGGGGAATATTATAAAAATGAAAGGAAAAATAATTTACGGGCGATCTGAGGTCGGGAAGGGGATGGGGGTGAGTTTTTAACGGTAAAAAACGTTTTTTCTCGATTTCCGGTAAAACTAAAAGTCCTATCGAAAAAAGTCAAATGGCAAAGTGGTAGGTAATAAAAAGATCTAAAACTTTTGTATTTACACTTTTTTCACATAACCTCAAAATTTATGTGAAAAAATCAAAAAACCAAGTTTTTGGTTTTTTATTTTTATCTTTTATTCAAATGTTTTTGTTTTAACGAAATTTATTGAAAACTTACCTTTTTATGTCCCAAATACGCTGTAATTTATTTGATTAAAAATATTTATTTTTTCACCTTATTTTGAATTAATATTGAAAAAGCACCCTAATTTTCAATCGAAAATTCACCCGTCAAAATATCAGCTTTTTTCATAAAGTTGGTATGTTTTCTGTTCGTTGAAATCTCTACTTTCCGATGGTGAAAAAAAAAATAAGTTACTATAGTAAATCTTCTGAGATGCAAAAAACAAAAAACTTTTTTATTTCATACACTTGCTTATCATCTGCCTTATTGCAGATGATACAAACAGATTCATCCATACTGATAATCTGAAAAGACAAAATCGAATTAATAATGCCTTCACTATTTTATCGTGAGTATACCCCCATGAAAAAAAAATATTAAAGAAATAAATGTCAAAATGTATAAAAAATATAATAGAAATATATTAAAAATCTATAATAAAATATATGAAATATACATGAAAATCGGCCAAAAGTTAGTTATTAAATATATATTTACTATACATATTTTTTATATATTTATACATAAAAAATATGTATAGTATAGATTTTTTATAATATTCTCCTCCTTTTCTAATGGGTTTCATCCTACTATTATTTTTTTTGGTTTTAAAAATTATCGACCCTGGTCTACGAGTCGTGAAAAAATATTAAAAGTTGGAATTCACGTAAAGTATACCATTGCTTTTGTATTTTCTGCCGTAGAATCCATTAATGTTATTATTTTTTCAAATTCATCGATATTAGTTTTCATCGATTTTGAAGCTAAATTTATTGATTTTTTCCAAAAAAAAAATATTTTAAGGTAATTACAGACAGAAATTCATTCATAGTCTAATCTTGTTTATTCATTTGTTAAAAATATAGTTTAAAAAAATTAAGTTGATATTCACAAAATTTAGTTTAATTAACTTAGAAAGTGCTAACAGTTTTGTTGTTGTATACATTATTATTGTTTAAAGAGTGTTGCCTGTTTTGTTAGGTTTGGCCTAATTAGACATTTAGGTGGTCAAAAATTCGTTTTTTTTTTTCGTGTATTTTATGGAAGCAAAAAAGCAATTGTATTGGTTTCGTTTCACCTTGTCAATCATTTTAAAGGTCGTATTTTCTTTAGGTAGATACTTACACGTAAAACTAGCAAGTTATCCTCGCTCCACTTGGATTCGTCCCTAGATACATTTTAACGGTTAGTATAGATTTCTTAGAGACGAGATATTTTCCCGCAGTAAAAAATATCCTATATTAAGTTATTTAACACGGATAAATCTGTCCACTGGTTTTCTTGTGATGCGTTCCCACTTCCCAGACCGACAGATAGAAAGATAGATACAGACAAAAGTTCTAAAAACTATAGATCGGCCTCTGTATCGATGTATCGATAATAATGATTATTTCAATAAGATTTTCCTAAAAATATTTAATGTACATATTTGACTCAGTTGCCATTCAAGTATGTACCTATTATGTACGCAGTATTTTAGTAGTAGTAATTATTAACCCCTCCCTCCCCCTTGTCAGCAATCAGTCAGTCATTCGATCTTTTTGCACTTGGTACGATGTACCAATATTCATAACAAAATAGAAAAATAATATTAAATAAACTTACAAAGAGACATTTGACCAGGCGACCTTTTTATAGGTGTTCATTTTAAGATCTTATGTTAGAAAGGGACTTTACGAACCAGACAGATGACCTTTTTTTAGTCATCTATGTTAAGGTATTACGTACTAGCGACTTACCCACGCTTCGCTCAGGTTCGTCTCTGTGTAGGTTCATTTTTTTGAACTGAACCCTAATTGCTATTCTAAAATAAAAGTAGCCAAGTTACTCCTTATAACATCAGCTATCTGCCAGTGAAAGTCCCGTCAAAATCAGTCCAGCCATTTCAGAGATTAGGCAGAACAAACAGTTAGACAGACATAAATTTAAAAATATTAGTTTTTCTTAAATAACATAAAAAAATAAAAAAAATTAAAGTACCTACCGTATATAATTTTATAAGCATTTAGTAAAAAGCTTTTATTTTGTAATTACAAACAGACACTTCAATTTTATTTATCTGTATGTATAGATTTGTAGTGAAATCTTAAGGTGTGCCGTTATGTTTCTACAATTTTTATCAAAATACGATTTTTCGATGTTTATGTATATTAGAATGTGCCAAAAATCTTTTATTAGTTAGTTAGTTCTTTGCTTTAATGGCTTTAATGCGTGCCAGTTGAGCACAAATTATTTCGCCAATGTCACGTTGAATGGAGGAGTCACGTTCGAGATTGGCCGGTGATATTTTGAGTTATTCCACTAAGAGAATGGATTAACAGTATTAAATAGAAGGATTTTAATGTTATACCTCCACCTAAAAATAGAAAAAACAACACAAAAAATTAATTAAATTATACTATGTAAAAATAATATTATGTTAGTAGGTTAACTTAAAGAGATGTTAGTTCTAAAGCTTAATTTTATTAAATTTAATATATTTACACAAAAATCTACATAGGGGACTAAACACAAACATCAATAAACATTGAACATTAAGGGGACGGGAGACTTTAAAAGGAAGAACATCGTAAAGGGGACGAAGAAGTTTGGGGCAGTTGAAAAGGATGTGGGAAGCTGAACCTTCATCCAAACCGCATTCGCATAATGACTGGTCCCTGACCCTGATCTTAGCCAGATGAACAGGAGTGCTTGCATGTCCAAAGCGTAGGCGACTAATAGTAGTAATAACCCACCGTTCTGCATGTTTCTGACGATAAAACCATGGTCGCTTTGGTATCTCCGCCTGAATAGAAGCATAATGCTTTCCCTTAGAAGATTTTGATGAGTTCCAGTAGCTGATCCAGGATTTGTCCAGATGAGTTTTTGCCAGTGATAATAAATCTTGAGAAGAGTTGGTAAAATGTTCAAGAGATCCACACTGAGTAGCAACTTTAGCGCAAGAGTCAGCGGACTCATTGCCAATAATACCAGAATGAGCTGGGATCCATACTAACTGGATGATCAACCCATTTTGGAGGCATGAGAGCAAAGCTTCACGGATCTTTAAAAATTATGGAATACCTTGATTTGCTACAAAAAAGGATTTTCTTTAATAGCCAATAAACAACTTAAGGAGTCAGTCAAAATAATAACAGTCTGTTTTATGTTATGGGAATGGGCGAACAGGATTGCTTCTAGTAAAGCAACAGCCTCGCCTGTAAACACCGACGATTGGGGAGGACATTTGAATTGGAGAACAATTTTAAATTTAGGTATCCAACACGCTGCCCCCAACACAGCCATCATTAGATAATTTAGATGCATCTGTGTATATATGTACGTGGTTCAACCAATTTGATGCAAAAACGCTTGAAACTTTGTGTTGATGTCAACGGCACCCTTTACTAGACCAATATCTGTTATTATAGGGGGAGCATACGTCAAGGCAAGATAGGAGGTAGAGAAAGTGGATTAGAGTTAAAAGAATTGATAGGATGAGGGAGGTTGGTAAATCTACGATAACTATCTAAAAGGTAGGATACAGGCCTATGTGGAGCGTTAAGTTCGGACAATTCAATTAAACGAGGCCACAAAGGATGGGATGAAAGCGTAATGATTTACAAACAATATCGGTCACACAGGAACTGACGCCGAAACGGAAATGGAGGATCCACACACTCTATCTGAAGAGCATTAGTTGGAGTAGACCTCATCGCACCAATTATAATTCTAAGACTTTTAAATTGTAATTTATTAAGTTTTTCTGAAGCTTGCCTTATTAAAGGGGTCTAAGATAAAGATACCATAGTCAATATGGCTCCGAATTAAAGCGTTATACAGCAGTTTTTGAGAATATGGTGTGCACCCCACCACACACCAGGACAACGCTCTTAAAACGTTAATGCCTTTCTCGCACTTTTACTAATATATTCAGTATGAGCAACTCCGTTCAATCTGTTATCAAGTACTATGCCTAGAAATTTAACTTTATCAGCCACTTTAATTGGTTGATCCTCAACACAAAAATTGAACCTTGAATAGATCTCTTTTTACAAAATATTACTGTCTGGCATTTAGCCACTGACAACGATAAGCCATGATCAGAAAGCCACTGGTTTAGATAGTGCAAAGCAGTATTTATACGAAACTGAATGTCCTCTATAGATTTTGAACTAAAATAAAGGACGATGTCATCAGCATACTGTAATATACTGCAAAAAATTGTTGACAGACAGTTCGAGGTCATGGGTATAGATGCTGTACAGCAAAGGGCTGAGAACCGAGCCTTGAGGGAGGCCTTTCCAGACCTGCCTGGGAGGAATAGTTAGCAAGCGGTGTCTAATAGATATAGTTCTACTGGCCAGCAGATTACATATAAAATGAGTCAACTTCGCAGGAATACTCAGCTGTTGCATTTTTTGCCTGAGTAACGGAAGAAGAACATTATCATATGCAGAAGCAATATCCAGGAAGACCCCAACCAAGTATTCACCCTTAGCAAAGGCTAGTCGAATGTCTGTCGTAAAAATGCTGAGACTATCTATTGTGCTCAGGCCCTTCCTGAAGCCAAACTGAGAGGGCGCCAAGATTTTCCTGCTTTCCACTAACCATTCCAAGCGATTTTTAAGAAGATGTTCAAAAATTTTGATAAGAGTGGACGCTAATGCAATTGGTCTATAGGAGTTGGGATCAGAAGGACATTTTCCTGGTTTTAAAATTGGGATAATAAGCTGAGATTTCCATGCTTCAGGAATTATTCCTGAATCAAAAGATGCATTGATTAAATTTAAAAAATATTTTTTAGCCCTATCATTAAGTTTGGATATAAAGGAATAGGGAATGCCATCTTCTCCTGGACACGAATCTTTTAAACCCGTTAAGACGTTATTGAGTTCGTCGAAGGAAAAAGAGGCGTCCAGTTCACCAGAAGCGGGAGATGGTGGAAAATTCAGAAAGGAATCATAATTAGGGACAAAAGGAGGGGCTAATTTATCTGCAAAGTCATTAAGCCAATCGGATGGATTATTGGAATTGAGTTGAACATCATTAAGAGACCTGCGAAATCTCTTAACATTTGTCCAAACTGTTGAGGATGGGCAACGGGGAATTCAGGGACTCACAGAATTAATCCATCCTGACCTTTTCTTTTTTGAAACTAGTCTCCTAAACTTAGCATCACTCTGCTGGTAGTTTATAAAATTCTCCCCTGTCATAGAGGCCTCATATGACACTTCAGCAGAAATTCTACTATTGACAGCATCAGTGCATTCCTGATCCCACCATGGATTTGGAAAGCAATTGATTCATGTGAAGAGGCTTTTTTTAGGAATATGAAGGTCTGCAGAGAATAAAATAGCTAAAACAAATTGGTTGTAACAAAAAATGATATTCTCACGTACCATTAACAAGCTCAGGAAGCGATTCAATCATACAATCAACTGAACAGGCGAAATCTGCCCAATTTGCTTTCTTTAGGTTATGTGAAAGTAAGGGTTTGTGTTTGGAAGCGAGATATTTCTATTATGGATAGATATAAGGATAGGAAAGTGGTCACTACCATGGGTGGATGGAAGTGTGGTCCATGATAATTGGGAAGCAAGAGAGGGAGAGGATAAAGATAAAGATAAGTCCACAGCGGTCTTTAGGGTTTTGGTTAGGGTGAACTCTTCTGGTCGGAGAACCATCATTTAGGATGCACATGTTCAGGTCATCAAACATATTAACCAACAAAGGAGAGACTCCATCACAGTAAATAGCACCCCCACAAGGTATGATGAGTGTTAAAAATCTCCCATTACCAGACATGGACTGGGAAGGGCAGTAAGTATAGAATATAGCTCAGGAATAAGGGCAGGGGAAGGATGGGGAATATAGAGTGAGAGGAATGAAATATCAAAGGCTCTCACAGCAATAGCATTAATGTGCTGGCTGTGAGGGGGGGAGAGGAATAGAGGAAAAAAGGAGTAGAGTGCCGTATAAGGATGGCACTTCCTGCATACCCATATCACTTCTGTCATCCCTCAAACAGGTGAAAACCTGTAACTCGAAAACCGAGAACTAGGCAACAACCATGTCTCCGAGATGGCAATAATGACAGGCTTATGCAGGTTGATAATTGAAAACAGTTTCATGTTTCTTATTTTTAATACTTTTAACTGTTTCCATTGTAGAAAGTGGAGTGGGGCCATTATTA
Source organism: Brenthis ino (assembly GCA_921882275.1). NCBI lineage: Eukaryota > Metazoa > Arthropoda > Insecta > Lepidoptera > Nymphalidae > Brenthis > Brenthis ino. Next base: position 21,310,387 of record OV170225.1, on the reverse strand, counting down.
ATAATTTGGAAAAGGTGTAATAATTTTTGGGCAACGTTGGACGGTAAAAGGGAGTTCATCGCACATTGAGATAATACCAATTAAAGTTTCTGTAAGAGAAACTAAGAGGGATTTGGTATCTGAAGGGGTTATTAACATTATTGCTAAGAGCACACCCATTGGATAAAGAGGAAGAACAATTGCCAATAAATGGCTTGGTGTGCTTCTTTATCATATCCCTTGCCCAAAAGGAAGCCCTGGGATGTGGTTGACGAACAACAGTTTGGCGGTATGATTTAGTTTGTGAAGAAGTAACAGGTGAGTAACTTTGAGTAATGGAATATGCAGGAGGGGGTAAACATTTCCTTAGCTACATCAGAGTAGGAATCTTTGGACAGGAGGAAAGCGAGCAGAGGCTTCCATATAGGAAACATTATCTTGCGACATTATAATTTTGATAGATTGCTGTCTAGAAAACTCAGGACAATCCTTATCTATGGCAAAATGTTTTGCCTGAACAATATAAACATGTCGAGGTATCTCTGGAGATATCACATGCATCCCCAGTGTGTGGTTGGGTACACCTGTAACATCTATGCCTTGATCGACACTGGGATTTTAATGTGACGCAAAAGCGACAGCAGTTAAGACATTGAATGGTAGGAAGCTTGTAAGTTTCAACAGGTAAGGATGTGTGGTAAGCAATATACTTTTTCAGGCAACATTTGCCCACGGAATGTTATAACAAATAGATTTGAGTTGGAACCCATGTAATCACACCCTCATTGACATTCTTTCGGTTCAGGCGTCGCGCTTTCATCACTGCTCCACAACCAGTAGGAAGTTCTAACGACTCCACCAGTTCGTCCATTGACCAGTCTACTGGGACACCTTTAATAAGACCCATTCTTGTGACATTATATGTTGGGATAATTGCTACATATTTTGCCATAGATAAAAAAGGGTTTGCTTATAAACTCATTTGCTGCCTGAGCAGAGGAAAATTGGGACAGAGATTTTATTCCGGCCAACATTTTTAACACCATCATTAACTATAGATTGAATTTTGTTGTGTGGTGTAAAAATTGACCAAATTTAATAGCCCGTATAGTAGTTCCTGCTGCTGGGTCCTGCAACTTCCCGTGAGACATGAACAATGTAAGGACCTTTGTCTTCGTTGGAATAGGATTTAAGACCATCAGACATACTAGGGTGGACATAAACATTTTTGTATGGAAGGAGTGGCTGAAGTAGGATCAGTAATTGTTTTTTTTGTATTCTCTATATTCTCATTAATTTCACCTGGCCTCTTACGCGTAACAGGCCTTGCCACCAAACTAACATGACCACCTCCAGTGTCCGGTGGATCCGGAGGAGGGTCACCGTCCATTATACTAAACTAAATCTACAACTTAATTTAAAATACACACAACACACACAATAAAGCTACTTACCGCCACCTACAACGCACAAATACGCACAAAACCAACTATTTCAATACTTTATATTACAAGAATCCTTATAAGAAAGGCCGAAAATCTCACTACACGTGTGTCAACCACAACAAACGGAAGCGAAAAAACAAATCTTTTATTTTTTTTTCTTTAGTTACCATAAAAATACTTATACGTCATACGTCAAGAACGTCATAAGTCAGGAACAATTTTTCATACTCGATCGCAAAATAATGGCCCGAAACATAATAAAATATCATATTTTTCGTGACTTTTCTCGTTTTTATCCCACTAATTCATAGAGAATAATTATGTTTTTTAGTCTGATTCAAATAAAAAGCGTTGAAAAGAAATTTTAAAGTAGTTATAGTATCAAAAATTATTTTGATTTCTCTAGCAGTGAAACAGAATTCGAAAACATACATTTAATAAAAATGAACGAAGAAAGAGCTTTAAGGATAAAACCAATAACAATTTATAATTCCGAGAGTTAAAATGAAAGCATTATGAATACAAAAATATCCAAAGTGATAGAAACTAAAGGACTAAAAAAAACAGAAAGAGTAACAGACACTAAAAAGACAATTAAAGTTATAAACACTAATACAAAAATAGAAAATGCGAATGATAAAGTTTCAGTTGTCAAATGTGTTGTTCAACATTCAAAGTATATTGTGTGAGATATGAAAAATTTATAGTACTGACTCGATGATGATGATCTTTAAACTTAAATTATTCTTGGTGATATCCGCCTACCCATTAATTTTAATATTTGTGTCAAAGTTTAATGCTATATTGTTTTTTATCTTTAAAGTTAATTATTATATATAACTTAAATTTTGGAGATTTTGTTTGTATTTTAAAAGTTTAACAAGTTTTGATTAGTATTTCTACTAGTACCTAAATGATTTGGTGTCAATAATTAATAATGATTAATTAAATTTACATGAATTTGTTATTCTCCAAAAAAAATTAAGCAATTTCATAATGAGTCTTTTTTTTTGCCGCAAGAGGCAAATATCTCCCAAGGCATTTTTAACATGAGACAACTATTCGCCATAGAGGGCAACTATCCATTTTTTTAGAGGTCAAATAAAAAAATGCCATCATGAGGACTGCTGACAGAAGTGAAACCTTAAAACTATAAACAAACAGTTGTTATTTTTGAATATTCAAATTACTTGTTTGATAATCAATTAAAAGTGTTTGTTTACATTTATCTGGTTTCGACATTCTATCGGCACTCTTGAGTGTTAGCGTTAACTCGTCACGTGACAATGTCGATGACGACTTACATGAAATTTACTCCCCGTCCAAACCTGCCCATAGAAGTTTTCACTACAAAAAAACATTTACTGAAAAACAATATTGCTTGCGTTTAAAAAAATAGGTTACTATAAAAGATTAAAGACCAATGTTTTATTTATTTATTTATATTTGGAAAACTAACAGAATTTAAAACACAGAAAATACAAAAAAATTGTTTATAAATGTTTTTTGTATACACTGAACATATTGTAACTAGATATTATTTTTATGTACATAATAGAGAATATGCATGATTTTTTTTTCTTAAACTTATCATCTACATCTTTATAGCATAGAAAAAAATATAAATTGGCTTGAAAATCCAAACGAATATTATAAATGTGAAAGTGAGTTTGATTGTTTGTTTGTTTGTCTGTCCTTCTTTCACGTCGCAATGGAGTGATGGATAGGCATGATTTTTTGTGTGGAGATAATGGGAGAGTTGGAGATTGACATAGGCTACTTCTTGCTGCGGTTATGTATTATAAAAAAAATATTTATCATTAGCATTACCCTCGGCTCCGTCCGCGTTCAAAAGACCCAAAACCAAATTCTTAGGTTTTCCTACTTTTGTAGGATAACCAGCTATCACCATGCCAAATTTCATCAAAATCTCTACCGTGGTTTTTCTGTGATGCGGTAACAGACAGACAAACAAAAATTCTAAAATCAATAGATTCGGCCTCTGTATCGATAATAATGTTTATTTCAATAAGATTTTCGAAAAAATATCTAATGTACAGATTCGGCTTGGTTACAATTTTATTAAATGTATAGATTGGAAAAATAATTAAGATAGATATACGTAATATTTGTCATATTATTGTCTACAGTTTGGCTTTGGAATGACATTTGTAGCTCTATTAGTTTTAGAGAACGAAAAGTTTAAAAAATTTGTCGTTATCAGGTCATTTTTCAAGGTCACTCAATGACAGTAAGAAATACGCAGTCTAAAAATACATAAATAGTAATGTAAATTAAGAACATACTTAACAATATGATATTCATTTCATTTGGCTCTGGGGGCACATTCTCAATACTTAACCTGCTTATACCCTTTCAGCTCAATCGGACCCAGGGAAATGGGTCAAATTCACGAGTAACTTGCAAGATTTGATTGACAGGCATCGGGACAGGTGAAACTAAATAAAAGCTGTTAATAATTTTTATTTTTATCGATAAAAACACGAATTGTGCTTATAGAAATACCGGAATAAAAATCTTGAATATAGACATCACTTCACACTGTACTAAAAGGACATTTAATGAGTATATACTTCATAATGTAGCCTAAATCTGTCGCAACGTAAAAAAATCACTTTCATCATTTTTTTCCCTGACACGCTAAATGTATAACTTCCAAATAAATTGATTACGCATAGGCGAATGAATGAATATACCCCACATTATATTTAGCCATTTTTAACGTCCCAATGCTGGGCACAGGCCTCGTTTTAATCCGTTGAAGAAAAACATCGTGAGAAAACCTGCACATCTAAGAAAATCTAGCTAGTTTTCGAAAGGCATTTGAAGCCACCAACCCACACTTGGGAGGGTGGTGGACTATGACGTGTTCCCTCCCTCTTGCATGCCCCACTTGATTCTGAATAAATATTAAATGTTATAAAGTAATACTCGATATTGTTGTAATTAGCCAAGAGGGTAATAGAGCCGTGAGCTGTTGTTTCATATTTACCAGTAGTTCTTACTTACTATGTATCACATGTGAAATTGTTATAGTACTAGCGACGTAACCTTGCTACGCTCGGGTACGTCCTAAAGTTCGTAAACGTCCTAAGTCTAGGTGCATACATGTTATTGTAGACTTTTCTGTAACCTTTTTAAAATCTACAATTTTGTAGAACATTGTTTTAATGGTTCTCTTACCGTTTAACCAGCGTTAGCTATGAAGTGTATAAAAACAGTTTTTTTTTGACAAAACACCGATTCAGTTCAGCTTTTTTGTACAACATATTTTCAAATTATATATACACAAGCCTTCCTCATCTGTCAATCTTTCTATAAGTGAAAATCATATCAAATCCGATGTGTGGTTTAAAATGTAAATAGAGAAACAGACGGAGACAAACAGCAACTTTGACGTCTATAAAGCTAGCATTACAAAATGAGCAAAGTCATCAATCAAATTCATTAATCAATTTTGTTTTTTTTTTATAATGACCGACTTAGTCTGAACTAAATTTTGAATTTTTAGTGAATATGAGGAGATTTTATGTCACATCATTGAATTTTTCTATAATGGACAATTCGACCAAGCCAGTTATTGTTTTCCCGTGGGAATGAGAGATTTTCTTGCATTAAAAGATATGCTAAATGTTGACCCGAGTAATAACTAACTATTGTGTTTTGGGGTCTATATTCTGTACACAACACGTAACATTTTATTTCATCGCGTCCAAGTCGTATTTTATACGTTTCAGTATACATTAAGTAAAAAAATTATTCAATACTATTTTATTGTAAATATGTAGTAATCCTAAAAAACATGGATTTCAGTAAATTAAAAAGATAAAGATACCTGTGCACAGTAGCATTATCTTAAAGGCAGTCACTTAATAGGAAATCCTAGAAAATGCCTAAAAAAGGTCTTATTATTATTTTCAAATCTACGGTTGGAAAAAAAAGCTTATAATAATTTTCGACAAGAACTTAAAACATTTTTTTTAAATAGTACTCGTTCGTAAAATTCGTTTTAGAATAAAAACAAGTACATATGTACATATTATATTTGTTCACGTGTGTGTCGTGTGTACTCCCTCTAAAAAGACAATAACTGTCACTGATTGATTTTCCTACCAGGGGCAGGATTAGCTATGCTTACTCGGTTTTCAACCGACTTAAAAAAGGAGGAGGTTCTCAATTCGACTGTATTTTTTTTTATGTTTGTTACCTTAGAACTCCGTCATTTATTAACCGATTTGGACAATTTTTGTGTTGTTTGAAAGTGTATACTTCCGGATTGGTCCCATTTAAATTTCAAAAAAAAATATCACCCCTAAGGGTGGAAAAATAGCTAATGATGAATTTAACCTACTTCTAATTGTCATATTGACTTGAAACTTTGCAAGTGTTTCTATTTCCGTTGATAGTACAGTGGTTCGGTATTGTTGACCTGATCTGATGGTAAGGCCAGAAGGTGGATAGGTTAGGTTAGTAACTCTTCAACGGCTAATAGTAGATACTTTGAGTTTGGGTTTATTTTGTTTGATTTGACAAGCCTAACACGTTAAAATTCGTACTTTGCTACTACTGTCTACACTAAAAAGGGAAAAATAAAAACTTTTTAACAAAAAAATAAAAACCGACTTCAAACAAAAGCACTAAAAAGTAAAAAATAACTAATTGGTAGTTTTCATTTACTATACATACTTACCTAATCAAATATTTTCGAAGTCGGTGTGCTTTGCTTTGTATGGGCTGGCACCGATTTCAAAAATATTTGATTAGGTATGTATTTAATAGGTAGGCTTTAATTACTTAGCCAAAGCACACCGACTTCGAAAATATTTGATTAGGTATGTATAGTAAATGAAAACTACCAATTAGTTATTTTTTACTTTTTAGTGCTTTTGTTTGAAGTCGGTTTTTATTTTTTTGTTAAAAAGTTTTTAGTGCTTTAAGTTAATGTTTTATGTTACACACTAGTGACTCACCCTCGCTTAGCTCAGATTCGTACAGTTATAATGGTTAGTATTTAAAAGGTAGACTATATATCATAAGATAAATATAAAATAGCCTATAGCCTTCCTCAATAAGTGGGTTATCTAATGGATTAAGAATTTTTCAAATCGGATTAGTTCGTGGGATTAACGCGTTCAAACAAATGAACAAACTACCTCTTAGTACTTTCTTAGATTTACGCGAATATTTGACATTTTAAATAAAACTATCTTTTCGGATTTTGTCGCGGATTTATTTGCATTTTTGTTTCCCTCTAACTACCTCTTTATAATATTACTCGGTGTGCCTCGCGGTTTCATCTACGTTAAATTTGTTTGATTAATAAAACATCAGTTTTATAATGGAAGTCTACTCGATTTATTGACATTTATGATTACTGCTCCGCTCCCTTGGGTAGTAGCATGATGATAATATATAGCCTATAGCCTTCTTCAATAAACGAGCTATCTAATGCAAAACGAATTTATCAAACCGGATTAGTGGTTCCTAAGATTAGCGCGTTCAAACAAACAAGCAAACAAACTCTGCCTCTTTATAATATTAGTATAGATAATATATAATATAATATAGATTCTGAGTCTCATAATAATCTACTACTAAAGGAGGAAGCGAAGCTAAGTACCTGTAGGTAGCTTAGCGTTCTCGTTGATTTACTATCTGCAATGCTGTAGTTTAAATTCAAGCACAATATTATTCTGTTCCTTTAAAAAAAATTCAAAACTAAGCCAAATATATTTATATTACCTATAATATCACTGTACTTGCATTCGATTGAAAAATAGTTTTGTGTTTACCTTTTGCGATTTTTTTCAGCATTGGGTAAAAATTCTTATAACTTCTTCTTTTTTATACCTTCCACCATAAAACAAGCTTTGAAATGTTGAAAGGTTTAAAAAAACCATAATGTATGTAAATAATGGAAGATGACTCACTCCATCATCATAACTCACTATAAAACAACACATAGCTTTTAATCACGGTCTGTTGTTTTTGTCTTTTTGTCACGTTTATAAAAAAAGTCGTAGTACTTCAAAGTCCGTAATTAGCAAAATATAAAATCGGGCAATTCCTAATCAGCCTCGCACAACGAGTGTCCTGTAACATGACACATTAAATTTTTCTTATTTTTCTATACATATAAATAAAATTGTAATTAAGCCGAATCTGTACATTAAATATTTTTTGGAAAATCTTATTGAAATAGACATTATTATCGATACAGAGGCCGAATCTATAGTTTTTTTGAATTTTTGTCTGTCTGTTACCGCATCACGGAAAAACCACTGGACGGATTTTGATATAATTAATTGGTATGATGATAGCTGGTTATCCGGGTCAACATATAGGATACTTTTTACTGCGGAAAAATATCTCATTTCTAAGAAAAAATACAAAAACTTCATTGTAAGAGTATACTAATATGTAAAACCTAAGAATTTGTTTTTTGGTCACCTGAACGCGGGCGGAGCCGCGGACAATGCTAGTCAGTATATATAATATGATTTGTTACATTAAAAGAATATAAAGTATTTACCTATTTATATCTACAATATTTTACTGACAGAAAAAAAACATAGTGTATATCTATAAAAATCAAAGTTATTTTTACGACCGAATACTAATAATCAAGGTCGCTGAATCATCCAATCAAAAATCTCATATCGCAAAAACTAATCAACAAATCTTCTTCAAAATAATTTTCGTTGAAAGAGTATTTTAAAAGCTCTACTTTCTCGTCTTATATGTAGAATTTTCAATACCATACTTCAAAACTTAGAGAGGTAGAATACACAATTTATTTATATTTATTATAGATAGACGCAAAGATATAACTCGGCAACTATTAGCTTGCACAACAAAAAAGTGGCCTAAAATCATAAGTCGACTTCAATTTTTTTCTTCATCCCTCAGTTTGTAGTGCCATCCTTCATTTTCGTAAATTATTTACTTTTATTGAATTTTAGTCTTGATAAATGAGTACATTGACAACATTGATATATAAAAACATAGATCCACATTTCCTAACAAATATCTGATCAAAAAGTGTTGTCGACATGTGACGTTAAGTCAAACCAAAGAATAAAAGTCAAAAATCAAGTTGTAATTATCTAAACACTAATTCAAACTTACGCACACCACATAAAGAACTTTTTTTTTCCACATAAAGAAATTCGAAAAGAACGCTACAGTTATTTTTTACTTTTTAGTGTTTTGAAATCAGTTTTTTTTTGTTTTAATTTTTGCATTTTTTGTGTAGACGTACTACTAGCAAAGGAGACCATTCATTTTGAGCCCAAAAGTCAAAATACGAGTCTATTTTTTATTATGACACTGCCTAAATAAACGGTTGCGTTGCACTGCTTAAGCAGTTGAAAAGTGAAAACAATGTATACCTCTATAGGTAGGTAGGTGTAGAATTAGACCTAATTATTGAAATACATTATAATAAATGTTAACTAAGCCCATAAAACCTTTACAGTGATATACTGAGGTATTAATAGATTGTGGTGATCCATCACAGCGAGAATAATCATAGTTAATATTAGTACTAAGTTATCTGAAAGTTATGTATTTAGAGGGACGTGCATGAGCTAAGGCGAGGGTGCATGAAGTTAATCCTATTTTAACCTGTTCAGGGTTTCGTGGGTCGCTGGAGACCCGAGCCATTTTTCTTTTATGTCGTAGGACCCTATATACTCGATCACGCTTTCCTAGAACCGATCTAAGCCTTTGAAACAAGCAAGCAAAGTGCTTGTTGAGTCGCTAGCAACACACGATACCTTTAATTGTGGTGTGAAACCTTTTAAAGTGACAAGGTGAGTTTTTGTTTTCCGCGTGCGATTCGAAAAACTTTTTAACAAAAAAATAAAAACCGACTTCAAAAAAAAGCACTAAAAAGTAAAAAATAACTGATTGGTAGTTTTCATTTACTATACATACCTAATCAAATATTTTCGAAGTCGGTGTGCTTTGCTTTGTATGGGCTGGCACCGATTTCGAAATATTTGATTAGGTATGTCTTAGCCAAAGCACACCGACTTCGAAAATTTTTGATTAGGTATGTATAGTAAATGAAAACTACCAATCAGTAATTTTTTACTTTTTAGTGCTTTTTTTTGAAGTCGGTTTTTATTTTTTTGTTAAAAAGTTTTTATTTTTCCCTTTTTAGTGTAGACAGTAGTAGCAAAGTAAGGATTCTAACGTTAGGCTTGTCAAATCAAACAAAATAAGCCCAAACTCAAAGTATCTACTATTAGCCGTTAAAGAGTTCCACCTATCCACCTTCTGGCCTTGCCATCAGATCAGGTCAACAACACCGAACCACTGTACTATCAACGGAAATAGAAATACTTGCAAAGTTTCAAGTTAATATGACAATTAGAAGTAGGTTAAATTCATCATTAGTTGTTTTTCCACCCTTAGGGTTGGTATTTTTTTTTTGAAATTTAAATGGGACCAATCTGGAAGTATACCCTTTTAAACAAAACAAAAATTGTCCAAATCGGTTAATAAATGACGAAGTTCTGAGGTAACAAACATAAAAAAAAAAACATACAGTCGAATTGAGAACCTCCTCCTTTTTGAAGTCGGTTGAAAAAGAAAGGAAAACCATCAATTGTTGTGTGAAATGTAAGTCGCCATTTTCTTGCTGTGAAGACCGTTTGTAGTAACAAGATGATACAATTAATTGCTTACACACATTTTGTAACTTTTCTAAAAAAAATTATAATTTTTCAATATATATATAAAACATGTAAACAGAAAAATATATTGACTTATTTCTTGAATCTTTACTTTCCTCTTTCGAAATATGCACTACTTGACATCACAAACTTTAGCATTCGTTTTGCTTTAATCGAATCCTCAATTTTTTTGGTACAAACACCATTTGAAAACTTTATTTACGCAATTCAGATATTTCGAATATCTCAATTTGTTCAATAGTTGTGAATTTTTCAGTCAATGTCTGCATTTATGGGAAGTGGGTATGTTTATGACGAAAAATAAAATATTCCTTTAAATTTTTTTGCAATCTTCATGGCGTTCCCTTAAAGTAGAAGTATTCAAGAGTATTCAGGAATTTTATTAGGTTTTTTTCATGAAAAATTGCGTGTTTTAACATGGGGTCAACTAGGGTCTTTAGCGATCCATGATCCCTTTAACTGGGACCGAAAAAAGCAATACCCTAAACGGGTTCAAAAAGAAATGGTGAAAATCAGATCTAAGAGTAAGCTTCACAAGTATGTCCATCCGAATTATTAAATATTGGTCTATTTAATAATCTGGTTGTACTCGTCCAAAAATCCAAATAAAAATTTATTATTATGAACAACTTCGGTAAGTACTTTTATTGTTTTTTATCTTTTATTTTTTAAGTAATCACGTAAGTTTAGCACCTGGGACTAAACCTAAACTGTCCAATGTCCATTTTATCATAAAATACGCTATATTTACTTTAACCACACTGATTTCTTTGTAATAATTAATGATTACCTACTAGGTAGTAATAATATTTTAAAAAAGTCTTTTAAATAACTGTCAGTTATTACACAAATATATAGGTAAAGTTTGTATGTAGGGAGTAATATCAGAAACTAGCGATCCGATTGTGAAAATTGTTTCCTTAATAATATGTAATTAATTATTATAATAGCTATATTATATAGCTATCGATTGCTAAAGTCCGATTTTTTTTTATTTAAATCGAAGCGAAGGTAAGTCGCTAGCTAGTGTTTTATATAATTAAATTTGCAAATTTAAATTATTGTAAATATTAACATAACAAGCAAATAAGTAAATACAAATTATACCACAGATAATTATAATTGACTAGCGGCTCACCCTTGCTGCGCTCGGGTTCGCCTCTAGGAAAACAAGAGCAAACCTATACCACGGGAACCGTACATTTTTCCGGGATGAAAAGGTTATATTAATTTACATTTTATTTAAATCAAATAAGGGAATAAAAAAACTATCCAATAGCTGATAAGAAGATAATATTTTTAAGTCATGAAACGCATTTATTATCTTATGAATATATAAAACACTGGAATATTTTGGTGTATTATGCAAAATATTTGTCTATACATATATATAAAATTCAAAGTCGTGGCTGACTGATATATTAACGCACAGCCTAAACCGCTGGTCATGGGCGCATGAAATTTGGAAGGTGTGTTGTTCTTTGTGAAATGTAGGTATCCACTAAGGATTTTTTGAAATTCCACCCCTAAGTGGGTGAAATTTTGGGTTGGATTTCCAATTTTTATTTAACGAATCTTACGAGTCTGATGACCGGTTCGGAATAAAAGTCTCGATCCTGACCCTGAGAAGAACTGGTGAAAGAAATTCAGCTATATTTACTTTATTTATATTTATCATTTATATATTTCCCTTTCCCTAGGATATGGACTTAATTATTAAATTATTTATTATATTTTTGATCAAAATATATGAGCTTAACAAGAAAATTTTAAAAGTACATCATAAGGGAAATAAACATAGAAAATTGAAAAAATGCGAGTCTAACTTGCGTACAGAGGGTGCCGCGTTGCTTCAAGCATTAAATTAATATTGTTTGAACATAGATTATTTGTTAGGTTAAAAGTGACATTCGAGATTCACGTATCTATAACATGGATTTTTTTGATAATATTACTAGGTTTGTATTTCATAGTATTATTATCGATCATTTGGTTTCAATAAATAAATATATACCCACTTCTTTCAATCATTTAAAACTTTTAAGCGTATCTAATAATAAAAAATGATTTTGTTGTACACAATCTGTATACATATACATTTCTTACTTGTAAATAAATTATTAATTAAGTTACAGGATTCATTATGTAAAAATGCTCTCTAATAGCTATGAAGTAGCTTTTTTGTGGAAGACTGCTAGTGACTATGTTGGAAATATAAAAAACGTTGGCATTTTTATAATGAATTTATAAGGAATTGAACGAATTTACTTTTATAAAGGTAAAACCGTTATAAAAATAAATTCTTTGGCAGACTTTAATACATATTTCAAGCATAGTACAAGGTCAAGGTACCACAAGCTAAAATAAGGTCATATCCATGAATGTTGAAAATACTTTGATTACTATCTATTGCTAAAATGTCATTGTACCTTAGTAAAAAGTAATACACTACTTATAATAAATTTCACCGCAAACACACGACATATGAACATCCACTCATGATTATAAAATATAAGTTAAATAAAAAAGCCTTTAGTAAGACATGTTGTTAAATGTGTTAAACAGGTAGGAACACAGAAATCGGTAACATAGCGTTAATAACAAGGTGCATACATATATTCATAGATTGGATCCGCCGCCAGCCCACAGTGAATCACATATTCATCTTCACAATGCCGCAGAATAAATTTGATTACACTGCACTCTTTAAAGCACGTATCTACAACGCACTAACACACCGTTGTCACTTCACTAAAACACTTTATCGGGTTTTTCCCCACTGCAATCCAAATAAGTCACTGCAATCCGTAAGATGCTAGCACGATACACTGTCAAGGCGGCGGCGGCGGCATCCATATTTTGTGCTTTGACTAATGACGAAGACATGCTTACATAATAATATTATTTTACTTTAGAACCACAAAATTGCAAGCTCAAGCAAATTCTGAGATAATTCCTATATTATTACATTGTAAGGTTTAGCCACTTTGGTTGACATAAACGGCACGGGTAACATCGAGCGACAAATACCGTCAAAAGGATCGTCGCAGCAGAAGAATGTAAACCATATACTGATATCATTATTATTCACTTGATAAAAATACATATACGCAATAAATTATAAATAATATACTTAATCTAAAACTTCAAGAATTTTAAAACAACTACAACCGAATAAATTCTTAAATAAAAAAAATACACTACTACGAAATATGTAGATAAGTATATATCTTTCGTATTACCTAAACACGGTCAAATAGTTATATATTGTTTTAAATTTTCTAATATTTAAAATGTTACCTTTTTATGCTGAAAAAAAGTCACTTGGAAGTTAACCAATGTTTTTTAAACCTTACAGTTAAAATTTATAAAAAAATTTGCAAATCAAGCTGCTTCATAACAATAAATTTGTGGTATAAAACCTACTAAACTAAATACTTAAAATTAATAAAATATGTGTGACTTCTTTTGCTATTATTATATTATTCAGTACTTTACGTATTAAAGACAAGAAAATGCTGCTACTTTGAAAAATATTTAATCATTTATCCTGACAGTTAAGTTTGAAGGAAGGTTGCACTTTCTTCACATCTTGACATCTTAAGTTTTTTCACTTTTCGTAAAATTAAAACATATCTAGTTGTTTTATTTTATAACTTGGACACCTCCAATTAGTTAGTAGTTAAACAACATTATACGCATTTAAGTAATAATGATATCAACAATATGGTTTATAGCTAAATAATTTGTACTTACGAGAGGTGATAACGCGAAGTGGAGATGGGAGCAGGTGCGGAATTCACGGAGGATGAAGAACCTGAGTAACCGGAGCCGGCAGGTGAAGATCCAGCAGAAGGCGCACCCGCGGACGATGGTATCGCGGTCGGCTCGTAATACTCAGTGGTAAGTGTTCTTTCGTCCAGCACGTGCTCCACGTTGTGTGCCTTCGATGCAGACTTGATGTCCATAAATGCAACCGTGGCACAAACACCGCTATTAGCACCTCCATTCGTACTTGCACTTGCGCTCTCCATTCGTCCCAATAACTTGACATTCTGGACTCGGCCATAGCTGAAAGAGATTAAACCATTATAGAACCACGCTAATCGCTCGTAATAATGAAGTCATATTATGACATTGTCCATTAAAACTGAACAAATATATTGTCTGCTGTTATGACCCTACAAGTCATTTCTAGCGACTCACAATTACTAGTTACGTTTTAACGTTTTAGTACATATAGATTTCTCAGAGATAAGATATTTTCTTGCAGTAAATTAACCCGGATAGTCAGCTATCGTCATTCATACCAAATTTCATCATGATCTGTCCACTGGTTTTCTTTTGATGCGGCAGACAGACAAAAATTCTGAAAACTATAGATTCGGCCTCTGTAGGTATCTATAATAATAAATGACGATTGAAATAAGACTTTCCAATAAAAACTTTTTAACAAAAAAATAAAAACCGACTTCAAACAAAAGCACTAAAAAGTATAAAATAACTGATTGGTAGTTTTCATTTACTATACATACCTAATCAAATATTTTCGAAGTCGGTGTGCTTTGGCTAAGTAATTAAAGCCTACCTATTAGATACATACCTAATCAAATATTTTCGAAATCGTTGCCAGCCCATACAAAGCAAAGCACACAGACTTCGAAAATATTTGATTAGGTGTGTATAGTGAATGAAAACCACCAATCAGTTATTTTTTACTTTTTAGTGCTTTTGTTTGAAGTCGGTTTTTATTTTTTTGTTAAAAAGTTTTATTTTTCCCTTCTTAGTGTAGACAGTAGTAGCAAAGTAAGAATTCTAAAGTGTTAGGCTTGTCAAACCAAACAAAATAAGCCTAAACTCAAAGTATCTACTATTAGTCGTTGAAGAGATTCACCTGTCCACCTTCTGGCCTTACCATCAGATCAGGTCAACAATACCGAACCACTGTACTATCAACGGAAATAGAAACACTTGCAAAGTTTCAAGTCAATATGACAATTAGAAGTAGGTTAAATTCATTATTAGCTATTTTTCCACCCTTAGGGGTGGTATTTTTTTTTATTTAAATGGGACCAATCTGGAAGTATAACCTTTCAAACAAAACAAAAAATGCCCAAATCGGTTAATAAATGACGAAGTTCTGAGGTAACAAACATAAAACAAAAAAATTAAAATAAAAAAAATACAGTCGAATTGAGAACCTCCTCCTTTTTGAAGTCGGTTGAAAAAATAAATAATAAACAGATTCGACTCAGAATTTTATGATACGTATAGATTTCATATTAATTATTATTAAACATAAAAATTTTGACATTTAGACAAAACATAACTTCGGTGAAGTAGGTACATTACTCTCAAAAACATTGATTTTTACAAATATTGTCATTTTCGACAACTATTCATTATAAAAAATATTAGTATTTTTAGTTCAAATATGTGAGGGTTTTTCCTAGTCTTTCCAGTCTTGTCTGGATCACAACACTAAGCGGTAATATCCAAATATGTGAAAGGCATATACAGTTTGCTATTTATTATAGCATTCACTGGAAATGTGATAAACATAAAAATAAATAAATAATATGTTGGGATATTAACACACAACACCATCTAGTTCCATGGTAAGCTACGACGCTTGTGTTACGGATACGAGATAGAACTTTAAATAACTACATTTTATAAATATAAATACCCATGACTGGAGTACAGACATTCGTGCTCATCACACAAATGAATACCCGCCCGGGGGACTCGAACCCGCGACTGCTGGCACTGTAAGTAGGGTCACTACAGACTGAGCCAAACATGTCGTCAACATTATACAATACCTGAGGATGTTAGTCTTTTATCATCAAGACAAACATTTTCCTTACATACAATCGTCTGTAGGACAGGTAGATTTTTTCGCGAACTTATTTTTGGTTCCCGGCGTTTCGAATGCTTTACTGGAACCATGGTCACGGGAGAGACTAAGGTGTTAGATGTCTCAAAGGTTTTATATAGTTGTTACAGACAGCCTACCCATAAATAACAAAATGAATTCAAAAAATTCAAAAAAAAAATAAAAATGGGAATAAAGTAAGTACCTTACAATATTTTTGAACTTAAAATATTTTTATAATTTTAATTAGTTTTATAATTGAATATGGAATATTATTTATTTAATTTTAGCTATTATTGTTATAATTATTACAATTTAAAAAAATATTTATTAGTAATTTATATTTAGTGTTGCCATTATTATATTTAGGACCATAAAGAAAAAAACCACATAATTGTTCTATGTGTAATGTAAAAAGTGAAAGTTAATTAAGAATAATAATTTTAATTTAGTTTGCTATTATTTAAAAAACACACATTATTTAGCAACACTATTACTACATACAAATGAAATATATTAATTTTAAATGGTGTCGATTTGATCCACACAGTAAGAACTTACTACATACATAATCCGAAAACATAGACATACAAATAAATTTAAAATGTCAAATATTCGCGTAAACCTAAGAAATTATTCCAAATTTTTTTTTAAATAAAGATGAATAAGAATTACGAGGTGACAAATTATAAAACGGAAATTGCTGAGTTATAAAAGTTATAACATGGAAATCTTTCAATGACCTTCTAAAAGATATTGTTTGCCTGATCAAAAACTCAATTCAATAGATAAGAACATTCAAGACGTAAAGAAGGTGTCGGTTTATTATACACATTCTTTGACATTTTAAATGAAGCTATCTTTTCGGTTTTTGTCGTAGTTTTATTTTATATTTTTGTTCCAACGTTTCGAATAATTCTCATGCAACTTGCATGCAAATACTGCATGCATGGTTACGACAGAGACTAAGGTTAAAAACTTACACCATGGCAAAATGTCCGGAACAAAATATAAAAAAAAAGAAATAAATCTGCAAAAAAATTCAAAAAACAGTTTCATTTTAAATTTCGTATGTTCAATAATGGTTTTTTACATTAAATCTTTATCTTTGCAATAACGACGTAACTATTATTACAATAATTGATAAAGTAAAATGAGATAAAAATTAGTTAGTGAAATGAGATAAAAATTAGTAGTAGTTTATTTAATATTACCAGAATGATTTTACCAAAAACACACATATCTGAAGAAAATATATGTATCCTACTAGGTAAATACATAATTAGCTAAGTCATCGAATTTTGTATCATAATATTCAAAGCTTTTGCAAAGGATTAACGAATAATAATATTCTTCTAACATATAATAAAATTCAGAGTCGAATCTGTACATTTAATATTTTTTTGGAAAATATTATATTAAAATAGTCATTATTATGGATACAGAAACCCAATCTATAGTTTTTAGAATTTTTGTTTGTCTGTCTGCCTTTGAGCGCATCGCCAGAAAACCACTGGACAGATTTTGATGAAATCTGGTATGATGATAGCTGGTTATCTGGGTCAACATATATGTTACTTTTTACGGCGGGAAAATATCTAATTTCTGAGACCGTTATTATAAGACAGTGTGCTCTCAAAGTACCTATTATGTGCAAACAGTATTTAATACGTATATGTATACGTATCTACACGACTATGTTCTGTATTGCAACCTAAATTGACAATTCAATAAAGATGGTTATACGCTATCAACAATCTATATATGTCCTTTTAATTTTTATATGTATTATTAACCAAGTTTAACATAAAACACAATAAAGAAAATTATACAGCACGGAGACGCCATAATTGATATGAACACGTCTAACCGGGCGCCCTCGCTCAGCGCGACCGCGCCGCAGCGAGCAGCGCGCGTCGTCATGACGCGGCGAAACTACAAAAAATGCGCTGTTGCCACACCGAACGCGGTATCGAACAACAAGCGCTGTTGCCAGTTCGTCAGACTTGCTTTACTACATATTTCATTATATTTCTTCTTTATAGCTCGTCATTCGTCGTTTGTCTCTAAACGAAGTTTTTTTTATCTTTGTTGTGGCAATATAAATATAGAGCGTGAATCAGTGGCAAGATACTAATATGGCATGTAATTAACATTAAATCCAAATTAAACAATGACTATATATGTATAAATTAACTTTCTATTTAAAATAAATTATAACACCACACAGATCTTTAATATATTATTATTGATTGTGACGACATTTATAAATAAGTATAATTTTAGACATTTTATAGTATTTACTATTTACCAAGCATTTAATATGAAGTTACTACATAATACTACAAATAATAACGAACAAAATCTTATATATAAATTATAAACCGTAATTTTGTATTGCTTAAAATAAAAAATCCATTTACATTTTTGAAATTAGGTGTTCAAGTAAGTAGGTAACTACTCTAAATTTTATGTTGTATAACATTATTTTTCATAAATAATACCTACGTAAAATGGATAGATAACGAGAAACTTAACAGAGGCAGAGTGATTAAATCGGTCGATGTCTAGTGCGACGTTGCCAAGTTTACTCTTACAACATGGCCGCGCCCGCTGTGCCCGTTTCCGTGTGAAACCAACACGCTGCGTCTGTGTATAAGGCATAGGCACTGGTAGTGGTGCGACGATGATAGCGCGAAGCGAACCGAACAGCAGGATGCGAGGGTGTGGGGGTGGGGGGAAGGGCAGATACCGGCTCAATGACGTCAGTCTACTTTCTGAATAACTACTTACTTTGTTATGCTGACTACATACAGACTAGTGAGTACGCGTTATCTTGTATGTTTATAAGTTTTAATAAGTAATTTATTACTTTACTTATTATTTAATAATATTCAATGCATTAGAAAATGTATCAATTTAAGCTTATAATTATAGCATGTAAATAGGGTTTTTACTTTCATTTAAGGGAAATGTTTAAGTATGTAAGTAAAATCTGTTTATTAAAAATGCAATTAAATTAACAAACTAAAATAAGTATGTTGACAATTGAAATATTGTTTAATGTAGATACGGTTTTTTACCATGATCTATATATTTACAGCAATGAATCATTGGTGCAAAGTCGATGCCGTTCATTCGATCATGTTAAGAGTTAAACGGACAAGATACAGTTACGTCGATCGACAAATGTATACATTTTAATAGTAGCTACTTCTTCGTAGAGTATATATGAAATGATAATACTTTAATAGTGTAAACCTAATAACGGTATAAGAATGAAATAAAATTTTATTCTCTTTACATTAATAAAATTCCTATATTTCATACAAAAACAAAAAAAAATGAAATCAAATCACCACCGATTTATTGCGATAAGCAAGCAGTTCAATGACCTTAAAAATTTAGTACTTTCACCAGACTATAACCAGCCACACATGTTTTAAATTTAGTAATAAGTATTTTTCCGACTAAATAAGCATCCGTGTCAATTATTGCTAAGTACGATTGCTTTCTTTGTTCATAAAGGAAAATTATTTATGTATGTTCTTGCTTAATATTATAAAATATTTACAAGTGTATTGTAAGTTCTATACGATTGTTACCTTTTCACGGTTAAATCGCTGAACCAATTTCTTGATTGAACTTGTGTTTTTGACAGAAACAGGTTACTAAGTACTTAGGCTTACTGATTCGAAAAAAACTTGAATGGAAGAAGATATAACCGTGACCAATTTATCTGCTGCTAGTCATTATGGAATTGGGTTTATTCAGTGTAAATTTAACTTCAAATATTCAAGATCCAAAACACAAGATCAGATCTAGAACATCTAAAAAGTAAAATGAGAGGAAATAGACAAATTTAAACGACATGCGAATGTGTTATACCTACGTCCATAAATTTATATTTAAACATTCGGGACAACTTCAGAAACTATGTAAAATTAATGAATCAAAATTCAGACAGGACTTAATATGACCTTTTTTTGTCCTACGCACACGAAATTTCATTTTTTTAATTGTATTTAGCATATTAAATATAATAATTAGCTTGTTGCTTATTGAGCAATTTCTTAATTCATAATCTTAACGTACTTAGCGCTTAATTCTTATATTTCGTGGATTAATTAATCAGCCAGCGTGGTATTTCGCTTTTATATTAACTTTGTTTGTAATTACCAGAAAATGACTAAAAACCTACACTTAAAAAAATTGATATAACTTTTATTAGATGCGACAACAATAATTTATAATTAAAATTTTGTTTTTTGTTTATGGATAATTTTCATTGCGGCGCGGCGCCCAAGAGTCGATTGTATAAAACGGGCTAGCGCTGCCAGCGCGCTACAGGGGTGAGGGGATAGGGGTTCAATCCGGTCGGATCGGTCGGCAAGCCTGCGGCGGCCCGGGTTGCTTGCGCAGGTCGATAGAGCAGGACCGCGGGTGGGGCCGGGCCATACTGCACGGGGTGGTGCCTTCACTGTCACCACGCGAAAGTTGCATAATAACGTTATAACGTTCGCCTTACATTACATGAAATTATTTACGATAATTAATATATGCAACGCAACATACATTACTATTTATTATAATTACTTGCATGTTGCAATTAATAAACCTACACAATTTTTAAAGGTTTCTCTGTTTTTTTATAATACTAATAATAAATATTCGTAATTGATTATAATAATTAGGTATAAAACCAAGTGTAGATATTTAAATACCATGACATTGTATTAATATTTCGGTAGCGTTTAACAAGAAAATTATAATATAAATTATAAACCATGACGGAGATAGGTATTCTTCTTTCGTTCGTTTACTAAGAGTGAAGTGGATAATATTCAAGTTAGTAATTAATGCAAGCTATTAAGAAAATAAAATATAATAAAACTACCTACGCACATAGGTGCGTACAACAGTATGAAAGTTTAAATTCCACGTTTAAAACTATTAGATACAATATACATAAAAAACCATATTATGAGACTACTTTAAATACACACCATGTTTATCTATACATATAATAAAATTCTAACTAAGCCGAATCTGTACATTAAATATTTTTTGGAAAATCTTATTGAAATAGTCATTATTATCGATACAAAGGTCGAATTTATAGTTTTTAGAATTTTTGTCAGTCTGTCTGTAAACACACGAGAAAACCATTGGACAGATGTTGATGAAATTTGGTATGATGATAGCTGGTTATCCGGGTCAACATATAGAATACTTTTTACCGCGGGAAAATGTCTTATTTCTGAGAAAAAATACAAAACTGCAATGTAAGAGTATACTAATATGTAAAACCTAAGAATTTGGTTTTCCTTATATAGCTTTCGTTATATGTACCTATCTATCTACTTAGTGAATATTCGTAAAGTCAAAACGGAGGAGCACAAATTGGACAGCAGAATTAATGTAGTATATAAAAATACAAGAATGGCAATTAATAATTTACATCCCTGTACTCATGGTAAGCTTTTTACACGTAAGATTTTCATATGAATATTTTATGTACACAATACATTATACAATACACATTATACATATTACTTATATATGTTCGAGAAACCCTACACCCTTAACTCGTTAAGAAGCATAGATTTATAATTTATATGATGCATATAAAAAAGTTGATACCAGTATTTATTTGTATAAACCTATATTTGTTATAACCTTACTTTGAACTTGTTCCTATCTTAAAACTTTCATATCTTATTTTCGGATAATTCATCCTCTATTTATAGACGTATATAAAATATTAAAAAGGTTAAACTCAATATAGACCATTAAGATGTAAAATATTTTCTAAACTTTACGAGTGCTGGCGGTGAATTTATGTTCAATATAGTAAGACTATATATAAACATTAATGTAAAACACGTAATGACGACTATCTCTAGGTACGCATCGCCGAATTGGCCCGATACGTACAAAACACGCGACGTTGCCGCACTTCCCGCAGCGCTGGGCGCCACTACATTTATCCAAGGCGAACAGAGCTGTAAGGTGTGTCGATCGTTGGTAAGTAGCGAGTTAAATACGAGTGCAGATAGACTATAGAGAATGAGCCGTTTTATAATGTTGTAAACAAAAAATATATTTTTGTATTACCAACATTTACTTATATGTATATTTATTATATAAATACTTACTCCGACATGTTGACATGTTATTATATAATCTTTTTGTCAAAATATTGTTAGCAAGGGCATCCTTATTTTTTTATTAGAATAACTTTTTCTATTTGAATTCTAGCTTATTTTCTTATCCTGGACACTGTTTTAGTTCGGTGTGTTTTTAAAGGAGAATGATCATACAGGTTAACAATTTATTCATGCCCACATTTTTAGTCATTGTAGTAATTATATATTTTTTTCAGTTCATCCTGTCATTAATCCAATGAATATGAAGAGAATTTAATTCCACTAGAATGTAGAGTAATTAATAAGTATAATGCAATTATTTATTTTTATAGAAATACTATTTCGAATGTCCAATATTCATACACTTCACCATTGCATTAGTAATATTAATAACTCTGTTTTATAAATGTAAAGGTAATACAAAAATCAATACACAATTTTTTCTGAGAAGGTTGACGACCTGACACCGGTCTCCGCCTTCGCACCCGTGTTGCTTTTGGAGCGCGACATTGCACAATATAGTAGTGGGGCAATATATTATTTTCATGCTGCTATGCAGTACTATTTATCACAAATCTAAATCAACAACATTTTCGCTTGTAGTATATACCATACATAATAATATATGTATAATTTTTTGATAATAATTTATTGTAGGTATGTAATACTTGAACTCTACATTCTGCCATATATATAGGGATCATGTTATAAACATTACATAATCGCGCAAATCAGACCCGTCCTCATAATTGGACAGTGCAAAGCTATAAAAATATGGATGTCACCGACTTCATCCTATTTGTAGCATCACAAATACTAAAGGGAGAAACATCTGCATATAAGTTACTCAATTTTATTTAAATCGGTACAATAGATTCGGAGATTAGGCCAGATCAACAGATAAACAAATTTTTTAAAAAAAACCTAGATTTGTTCTATTTGTCTTCTTAAACACCAAACACCCCACCAACCCCCCCCCCCCTCCCCCGGCTCGGTTTAAAGCATTTTTTATCTATGTACAGACATTCAACCTCTACAGTTTTATTATCTATATATAAAATTGTAACTAAGTCGAATCTGTACATTAAATATTTTTTGGAAAATCTAATATTACACATAGATTGACCTATTTATTCATTGGGTAACAACAGTTAACCAAACTGATAAAGGGTTAGCCTTATAAAGAAAATAAATTAATTAAGCCTAACTGGATAACCCTTATTAATAGGGTTTTTGCTTAAACAGTTAAACTAGGTTATAATCACCTTAAAGGGGAACCAAATGGGTTGTTAAGAAAAATCAACATTTTTCATATATATGTATATTCCTAGAAAAATTATATATAGTTAAGTACACTTTAATAAAAAAAATATGAATTATGAAATTGAACTTTTCTAGACGATCACTATCTTAAATGAAATTAAACTTATTAAATGAGCCTAAACGCGATATCTCTACAGTTTTTAGTCAAGTGTTAAGTAAGTATGTATCTTGTAGGTTCCATTGCAATATGCAGATATCATTGCAATGTCTTTAAAGTTAAACGGGATACAAAAATTTCGATCGATTACATCTGTGGAAGTTGTTCATATTATTTTACCGCTTAGATAAGAGCTGATAGCCTGCAAACGGCTGAATGGATGTTCTTGATTTATAGCTAAGGTAAGAACGATCCCCGATTTCACCAACATCTCTTAAGCTACGTATGGGATCCGTAGCTTAATAGTTCCCCTAAACTAGCCCCTAAATTAAATTTCGTTTACCATCTTCAGAGCCCGTATTTCTAGTACCTATATTTAGGTGGCATTTTAATTTTATTTTTTATATTTTAGGTGAGCCCTAACTGTCGGTGAAACAGAAACTGTCCCATAACAGCCCCCTAACCATGCTTAGGGGATCTCTTAAGCTTAGGTGACGTTGGTGAAATCGGCCATTAATCATCTTTCTAACAAAAAAAAGCTATGTGGATTAAACTAGAAGAATGTTATGAAAAGAAACATATTTATA
Source organism: Brenthis ino (assembly GCA_921882275.1). Classification (NCBI taxonomy): domain Eukaryota; kingdom Metazoa; phylum Arthropoda; class Insecta; order Lepidoptera; family Nymphalidae; genus Brenthis; species Brenthis ino. The sequence continues at coordinate 21,286,206 of OV170225.1, read as the reverse complement.
CTATTGTTGTACGTAATTATCGACTTCGCATATAAACGTAGAACACTGAGCGGGACACACGTAAACTGCACGTTCCAACGCACACTGAGGCGGACCGCATAACATACTCGTAAAATTGAAAAATCCGTTAATGTGTTACCCCTTGCGGCCCCGTATCAGTCGTGCGTCGGTTCATACAACATATATATGTAGGATCCGGGGATACTAATAAAAGCGTTTAAAACACTATTAACTATTTATTATTCTGAAATCAGATAATACAATGTTTACGCGTTTCGTCATTATGACAAAACATCCTTGTTTTCTTTTATTCATCTTTCATTCTTATATATATATATATATATATATCTTATATATTTAAACGAGCTATTCTTGTATATATATATATATATATATATATATATCTCAATATATAATCTGAATCTCGGAAACGGCTCCAACGATTTTCATGAAATGTAGCATACAAAGGGTTTCGGGGGCGATAAATCGATCTAGATTAGTCTTATTTCTGGGAAAACGCGAGTTTTCGAATTTTCATGCGATTTTCTTTTGCATTTTCACAATTTTTGCATTGTCAGTTGTCAGTTGTCACTTCTGGTGGGTGGGAGGCGCCACTGTGCAACTGTCAACATCGTGTCCGTATTTACATCAAGTAAAAAAATATTTAAGTGGAAAAAATCTAAATAAAAATAGTAAATTATATTAATCGATAAAATCAATATGTAAACTTCACCAAGTCTTGATGTGTTGAAGAACAAATGAGCTTTTAAAAATTCACCTACCAAACAAATACAAAAGTGACAAACATAACTTATAGATACTATCAGTGCAAAACCATCTTTTCCGTGTGTGATGACAATAAAACAAAATAAATTTGTGAAGTGAAAGCGTAAAATATTAAAACATAAGTTTATAACCTCAAAAACTAGTACTCGGTATAAAATTGCAATTCAACTAGGTATAGGTAATTGGTGCTCTTTTTCTATCAGCTTTTCTACTTCCGACTTCTCACTTAAGATGGAGGACAAAAAAATTGCTAATAAACATGCAACAAGAAATAAGACAGCAGAAAACAGAAATGTTAGAAATGAAAGAAGACATTAAAAATACAATCAACAATAATATACTTAAATGAGAGATTTAAACACTTAGAAATAAAAATTGAAGTTTTTGAGAAAAAAATCCAGGAACAAAGTACCTCAATAAATAATTTAGAAAGACATATTAGGCGCAAGAACTTGGTTATGTTCAGAGTAGAAGAAGGTGAAAAATCCTATCATGAACTAGAGGAAAAAATAGTCTTAAACAAACGCAAGGAGTTACAAACCCAACTGAAGATAAAGAAAAAGACCTAGGCAAAACAGCTTTCTTTAAATATGACAAACTAATTATTGTGGATAATAATAAAAACACTTCTCACCAATACTCAAATAAAAGAAGTCTGCCTGTATCTCCAGAAACGCCTTACCTCAATTATAAACAAAAACTAACAAATAAACAACATACAAAGAAAACCATACCTGGTAATATTAAAGACTTTATATTACAAAAACCAAAATTAACTTTCAACCACACAAATGATAACCAGGAACAACTAAAAACAACACTGCAAGATACAGTTTATTAAACACAGTAGGAACCTCCTCATCTTTATCCCCCAGTACGGCCGGTCACCATAGGGGAGTTCGACCATAACCCTCCAAAGAAAAACAGACATACAATGAACAAAGGTATACATATCTTCACAAGAAAAACTTGTAGAATTAAAAGCAGTATTTCCTACAACAAATCAAAAGAACACAAAGATAAAATTATAAACTTGATAGGCATATCAGAAACAAATTATATATTGGAAACAAAATTTGAAAAGAAACCCTTTGCAATCATACAAGCATAATCTCCAACGGAGAGCTCTATGCAGGACTACTTTGGAGTTAACCGAGAGGGGTCTATACATGAAAAAGACATTTACTAAATAAATACATTTAAATATGAAATTAAATACCTAATTTATAACTATTGTCAGAATTAATGTATGGAAAGAAATTTTATTTATATTTATTATTGTGAAATGTTTAGTATTTACTCAATTGAATTATTTAATTTATTGACATTGTTTATTTATTTGTTTGTTAATGATAATTTATATATATACAATATAATTTTAAATAATATTAAAGATTTTTAAAATAATTTAATTCCAGATTACAAAATTATTAATTAAAAAATTATAAGTTAATAAATAGCCACTAAATTATATAATTTTATATTTCAGCAATGTGATATAGACATTTTTTTTATTGTACAACTAAAAGGGCTCCTTATACACTCGTAACCACATAAAATTTTAATGGAATACTTTTATAAAAAGCTGTGCATACTTTTAAATTAAATTTTGCAATTCAAATAGGTAAAATTATAATGTTAAATAAATGTTTTTATGTAAATTTCGTTAGTAAGCCTTTATAATAAATAAATGAATAAATAAATAGAGCTTTATTATTATTATGATTTCTTTTGCATTATTTCAATAAATTAATAATTAATAATTCCACGCAAAATATTATGTTCGATAATTTCGCATGCTCAGATATAAGCATCATGGTCAAGCGGCCAATGCGCAAGTTTGACAACCACAGGTGTCTGGGTTCATATCCCGGTCAGGCACAAAGTTTTTAATTTTTTTTTGTATTTATTCAAATTCTTAGTTTGTTTTTTTTTAATGTATTTTTTGGCCAAAAACTCCGAGCAAGGCTCGGTCGCCCAGGTACTATATATATATATATATATATATATATATATATATATATATATATATATATATATATAGTGATGTTTCTATAATAGTCTTGACTATTACGAACTATATTTTATTTTGTGTAAATTTCATATTAGTACTATTGTGGGAATTTCTGAAATCCAACCCAAATAATTTACGAATTATGTAAAGCGAGTTAATTAATTATAACTCTTATTATTAAAGTTGTTCACTTTGAATTTTAGTCGACAGATCCTTACAATTAAACATCTACATACATCTGCTGCTTCTTTATCGTCAACGTTTAGATTAACAATTAAGAGCTTTGATAATAATATTATAAACAGTGATACCTACTGGATACACATAATTGTATTGCCATCAGAACTAAAGGTGTGTACGCCAATTCAAATCAGTCAGTTACTAGATTTGACCCACACCAGATAAAAAATATGATCTTCTTTATCAGCTTCCTGATATATCATCGGTACAATTGCTAACGGTCTAGCGAGTTTTAGCGGGTAGGTGAGAAAATATTTGATTTTGTTTTTAGCGTTAATAATAAGAAATAAACCACGTTCCATCGATCATAATTGTTTATTAATGTTTGTGTTTAGTCCTCTGTGTGAATTTTTATTTTACAAAGGATCTACATCTACCCCTTTTTTTACTTTTACATAATATTATCTAATTTAAAATAATAATTTTATTTTACCGATTTTTCCCTCAGACTTTGCCTCGTGTATGACATGTATGGTGTGAGTGAATTGGCCGAATTTCCCTCGTGTCTTCTCCATTCTACGTGACGTTGCCGAAGAAATATGGTCCGTTTTAAAGCCATTAATAACAGAATTGAATTGAGTAACTATGTATGTTCCTAATTATGTTATTTTATGCAGCAATTTTTTAACTTACTATATATTAATACTAAATAAGGACACAAAAATGTTTGTGAGAAAGATTTTCAAGCTGTAATAGCTTAACTTTCGAGTGAAATTAGGAATTCAGAAAGTGTATGTATTGTTGTTACCCTTTTTAACGTCCCATCATTGCTGGGCCCGGTCCTCTTTTCAATATGTCCCTCATATTGGAGATCATGTCATGTCTTTCGAAAGCTTGCTAGGTTCTCTCACTCATACTGATTTCCTTTACCATAAATAAAATTATATAATTATATTGGATATGATTCCCACATTAAAATATCCGACGTGCGAGACCGTCATTTGAAACCACTTCACTCCATTTCCCAAGCGAGCGCGTTACCCTTGGGCCACCCCTACCATCGAAAGACAATACATATTATTTATTTGCTGTCAATCGACGCATCGTGTGACTACTATTTCGAGAGCTGGCGATGAATTTTGAGAAAGTCCTTTTAGCAAGTTTAAATTGCGAAAAAATATAATTTCGTCAATTAGCGAGTCCAGTCCCGCGAGTCTGGGATAGCGTTTGCGGTTATTTCGTTACTGTGCTACTGCAAACATTTGAAAAAAAATCAAAAAAAAATATATTTTTGACAACTTGTTTTTTTTTTTAGTTTTTAAATAATTCAAAAAAGAGAATCCCAGACGTTTTTGTCGGTTATAAAGTATTACCAGACCTCCAAAACATTTTATTAAAATTCCTAAAAATCAATCTGAAATTTCAACAAAAAAATTTTTTACTAAACCATTTATGTGGATTTTTTCCTGAGATATTCGACTCCCAATAAAAAAGGATCCTTTTTTTTAACATCAATATCTTAGCCATGGACGAATTAGAGACTGGACCTGACATAAAATACAAATGTATGAAAACTAGTTCAACCAAGTGACGCATAACGCACACAAAGATTTTATTACATTATTATAAACACTGATACACAATACAATATTTCTAGTGCTTGAACGTAATCGATGAAATACATATATCGATGAACCAATAAATGACATTTTAGACATTAGTTAGCATAGTCATCATATTTTACATCTTTTAATTTAAAATATCTGTATTTATTATAATAAATTAAAATAAATGAATTAAAGAGGCAATAATAATGTGTCAAATAATAATTATTTTTTAATTTGATTTATATAAATACGATGGCATTGATGGCAACATTCTGTTGGCCTATAATAATGTTAATAAACAAATGAATATCGGGTGTATATTCCATTAATATATAATAAATATTATTTTGTAAAGATTAAAAAATATTAAGCTAATTTAATTAATTAAAGTGATTTTGTTGATTCTGTTATTGAACTATTTTAATTTGCAATTGATTTTATTAATAAACATTTGCGAAATTAGGAAAAAGAAAAAGTTATTGCAAATTGTGAAAAAGTGAGTGTTGGATCGTGAAAGTAAAGTGTTTTATTACAAATCGCCAACCCAGAAGTTTAGTGCTAAAACATTACTGTTTGATTTTGTGTAATTTATGTGTTGAAATAAAATGATCTTTATTATTATTACAATGGAATTATATTCCAAAGTATATAAATGTGGTATAAAATAAAATAAAAAATTAAGTACACATACTAATTATAATTTTTGCATTTATATTTTTATTTGATTTAGAAAATATTTTTATAAATTTATTGTCATCAGATTGTAGGATACTGTGATAAAAGTATTTTATGTTATTGTACTGTACAAATAACACAATTCGTTCAGTTATTTCGTCAAATATCGATATATTTTTCGACATTGTCAAGCACTAGTCGATGTCAAATGGACTCACTCGACAGTTTTGTCATTTGTTCTGAATGGTATATTCCAGGGATTTTATGATGGTTGTCAGATGTCAACAATACATAGAAATATCGACTATATTTAACATAGTTGGATAATATGACATTTTATTTTACATTTAATTAAATTTTGTGATAAATAACAATAAATATAATAAAATAATGTATTTACAAGTGAAAAGAAATAGTGCTGCTTCCGCCGTTATAGTTTTTACACCAATTAACAGAACATTTAGTCATTTTTGGGAGATGTTTTGTTGACAAGTAAGTGCTTCAGACTGACACAAAAAACAAACGACCTAGGCTAAAATTCCCTGGTTACTGACATGACCGTTAAAGGTACGTCCGCTTATATGTCTGGTCCAGTGGTTAATTCGTTCATGATCTTAGCATTTAATGGATGCAAAGTAGATTAAAAGATTATTTTATAAATTTAAATCATATTTGTAAAAGGTAGGACCTATCTATCATATTTAAAAAAAAAAAACATTTTTATGATTTTTTTAACAAAACTATAACTAAATTTTGTTTACAAAATAGACATAAAATTCAAGTTGATATTTATATCAACTTGATTTTTTTAAATATGTTTTTAACTAATGAATAAACAAGATTACTCTGAATGAATTTTCTTTATTTCTATAATTCAATAAAATTACCTCCAAAATCGATCAAAAACTAATAAAATATCGATAAATTCGAAAAAAATATGACATAAATAGATTCTACGGCAAAAAAAAAATACAAAAGCAGTGGTATACTTTAGGTGAATTCCAACTTTTATTATTTTTTCACGACTCGTTAAATTGCAAAGTTGGAATGTTTTCGGCGACATTGTATAAATAATAAGCGTCAAATTAAAAACGCAATTAAGCATACGATTTTTTCGTTTTTTTTTTTGATAAATACATTGGTGTAATCAGTTTATAAAAATTTGGTCAATAAAGTACACTTCTTCAATGATATTAGAATGATAATTGAAAAAAATGTAGTTTACCAAGTAAAAATCATCGATATTTCCAAATTTTTAAATTTTTAAGGGTGTTTTTACAAGACGACCCTACAATGATTTTATATTTTCAAAAAGTAAAGTTCAAGACAAAAAGAATGAGCCCTATCTGAAAATTGAACGATTTTTTTTTAAATATAAACGCCCACTTGGAACTTGTTGGGGGTTATTTTCAGCCTCTCGAGTCCATAAAACATACTTTTCTCGTAAATGGCTAAACATTTCAATTTCATTTTTTTGTTATTTATTATATGTGTTTCGAAGATTACATTCCCTTATTTTCATGGAAATCAAAAGATTATTCTAGAAATAAATAATAAAAAACCAAGATAACGAGTGTTATTATTTATAAAAGTTGTAGATTTTTACTAGACCAAAACCTTTTGTAGAAAACATTTTTCGATAGAACATCACAGTAAGCCGGAAATTGAAAAAAACTATTTTTCAACGCTTTGCGTCCCCCCATTTCTCGGGCGTAGCTGGGCATGTGGAGGCATTTTACGAATTTTTATTCCTTATATACCTTCAGGTTTTCAATATATTTTTTCTCTTAAAAATAAACGAATTTCGATTGGTCTAGCCATATCAAAAAAACATTCTTAAGAGTCAATAAACTATAATATATTTAAATAATTTGACACCAAAGATGTTACAGTAACTTTATATTGTTGTTCTTAGATCCATTTTCTTGGAATCAAAAATTACAGATAGGTTCTCGCTGCCACAAAGCTTACTAGATAAAAATATGTGTATTTTACGTTTTAATAAAGTAAATAATTCAATTCTTATGTTCAATGGCTTCTTTCTAGGAGTGCCATTTGGGCAAAATTTACTTCGCCAATGTCGCGTAGAATATAAATTAAGTAGTCCTTCTCTGGTCAGTGACAGTTCTTGGCGGTTAGCCGATGTCTAGGTTCGGCCAAAGTCAATGGGACGTTTATGTGCCAAACGATCTTCGAATCCGTGGTTTTTGAGGTAAGAAAAAAACCAGATTCTGTATTATTACAACAGCATACTGTGCCGCGTAGGGTAAAATCTTGGAAACACGACCCAAACGGAAACTGGTATTTTTTTTAAATGATTCATATATACGTAATAATTTCATTCCTTATCAATGGTGCTCAATTTTAAGCATTAATCCACACATTTAAATGTCAATAGATCATAATTATATGTATGTATTGATTTGTTATTGAAGTTTGTATAAAATAAGCAAAAGATAAAAATAGACTTCAAATGATATAATATTTTGGTTTTAATATTTTTTTCCTAAGTGAACGAAAACGAAATTAAACGCTCGTAAACAGGGTTGCCAGATCGTATTATTGGATACGAAAATTGTAAAATATGGTTATTTTATGTATATTTTTAAGTTATTACATATTTTTATTGAATTTTTTTATTCGTCACAGTCTATTTCTCCACAGTTTTGCTAATTTGTACAATAAAATTTGATTTTGTATAATTTGAGTGACCCAGCGGTATAAAATAAGTTGGCTCTACTGGCAGCCCTACTCGTAAATCAAATTTTCATCGTTTTACTGATTATTGAAAAATCAGCAATCGGATAATCGGTTTTAGTGCAAATTTACAGATTATGATTTACTAGCTTGCTTTCCCATACAAACTTTCATTCCCGTTTTCATCCTTTAAGGGATAATTTCCGGGATAATAAGCATTCTATGTCATTCCCAAGGTCTCAAACTATCTTCTTACCAAATTTCATCTAAATCAGTTTAGTAGATCCAGAGATTACCCCCTACAACTCACAGACTCACAAGCTTTACCTCTTTATAATATTAGTATACATTATAGTATATAATACAGATTCATCACGATAAAAAACACTGAAATTTCTTCAAATAAATGCAGGATAAGTTAATATTTAACATATTTTAGACTTTACATATTTATAAAATAAAACATTTAAAAGTTTTCGGATTTTAATACATCTTTACTGGGTGTTATTATGTGCACCGTGTATTGCGGATTTGGAAAAAGAGTGGCATAAACTAGTCGTGTTTTATATCGTTACCAGTTTTATTAATTTTTTTCAGTTCACAACAATTCAGTTTTATAATTATTTTAAAAATGCTAAACTATTCCAGACATTTTTAATATATGTTCTCATGAATAATAATATATTATGATTATTTTTGTTGTTTCTTAATCGGCGAGAATTATACCCGGCCACTTTTAGAAACTAGTATTTTTTAAGCACTAAGCGGGTTTCGGACCTTCTGTAAACGTAACCATACCACATAGCTGTGACTTTTATTTAATTGGTAAATATTACTTTTTGTAAATTTACTTGCTTGCGTGCTTCCTATTTTGTCGGCATGTAAATAAATATCAAATTACGGGACATATTGGACAATTCTATCTTCCTCTCATATCTTCAACGAGATCACAGTAAAAGCATTTAATTTTTTAGATAACATTTAGATAACAGTGTGTTTTTATCATTTACGAGTCTGTTGTCGTAGCCTGGACGAGGTCCTTTCTGCAGTGAATAAGCTAAAATTGGCGCAATCTCCCCAAGAGATATGAAAATGTTATACTCGATCGTACCGGAGATGGAAACAACTCAACATGTGTTTCTGTTTTAGATGTATAAAGTTAGACCAGCAAAAAGATAAAGCTAACATCCCACATCCCCACGAATGCGTAGGTGAATTTGATCTCATGTTGGTGAACCTTCAAAGTTATCACAAACTGAGAACTTCTTGTTGTAAGATGTCGTAAATATGCAAATAAATCGAATTAGAAGATAATTAAATGTATAATACTTCGGAATAGAATACTTCACTCCATAGGTCGTTTGTTATATTTTAGATTTTTATTAAAATTTACATGGGATCGTTATTGAGGTATAAGCAGACATATTAGTTAAAAAATGATCTCTTAAATTGGTTCATAATACGCAAAGACTATCGTTTGATTATCCTTTTTTGGTAAAAAAATAGTATGTTAGTGTTTCACATTACTGCCGAACGTAAACGTATCAAGATGTCTCTATTTTAAGTAAACAAAGTAACTTACCAATTTAAAACCGCACAAAAAAAACAACTTTTTAGCATTATCGTTGATAAGAGTAAATAAAGTTTAATTGTTAAGAACGATTTAAATCAACGAGTATGAAAGGGGTAATAATAATAAGTCTATTTTGTTGTATATTATTATAATACAATATTTTTGCATCTCAAATCTATTATTTAATATATATTGGTTACGTTGTACTATTTCGCTCGTACTAAATAAGTTTATATTAAAAAAAAAAGGAAATTTTAGGAAGTAGGCTGTATGAACGCAGTTACAATAAAAAATTCCCTGAAAAGCTAAACAATTTTAAAGTAAACAATTTATTTGTTAAGATCATTACCTAAATCTTGCTAAAACATGTCATTTAAATAATGTAAGCCCGTAGGCAATTGATCGTGAAACAGGATGTTTACATATAAAAGTAGGTACCAAGCAGCGACATTTTGTAGTGCTAATCGTTTTATTTATAATATTGGCTCGGAATTAGACATAATAATTTAATGTTTACGTACAGAATAGCGTAACCTACCGTTTAAAATGTTCTCTTATTCGATCTTCACGTATGTTATCGGGTAAATTTCCAACCCACAGGTGCCGAGTCTCTCTAACCATCTTGCTTCGAACTCCACATTAGGAATCATTACCCGTTCGCGTCACTACGTGGCAAAAATCAATTTTGCACACAACGGTGCTGCACACATTTTGATTAAATCACTTTTTAATACACTATAGACATTGTGTTGATAACACAAGTTGCACTTTGTGAAAAAACAACACTATCTTTCACTTCACGACATTCGAAATTTCTTCACAATATACACTTCACTGTAAACACACTACGTAATAAACGCGAGCGTACTCTTCGCGGCTCTCGAATTGACAGTGAAGCCAGCTTAGACGCGAGTTTGCCGATAAGCTCCGCCTTCTGACCGCTGCCGCGCAAAGTGGAGTGGGTGACCAACTTTCGAATATTATTTACCTCTGATGAATATATTTTCAAGTCAAATATTTTCAAATTATAAAGTAACATCAAGGCATATTATATTATTATTAAATACTACATTTTTTAAATGATATTTCAGTAAGTTTAAACGTATAGATATTGAAATTTATGAATTTAAAAGCTGGAACTTACAATGTATTGAACTTTTTTATAATAAACTATACAATTTCATTATACAAATAAGTATTTTGTAAGGAAAAAATATTTAAAATAAATAAAAGAAACTACTGTGAATGGCTAGCTAGACTGGTCCGCTGGCCAGCTTACCCCAATTTCACCCATCTCTTTCTATTTCTTATATTGCCCTCTCGTTTTATCGTATGGCAATAACAGCTAGAGTTGCAGCTTCAAAAAATCTCCATTTTATGTTTATGTATTAATAATGCATCTGTATAAATTAATATATGTACTATTTTTACTGTAGCCTGAGACTAAGTAATAATCAATTAAATTAATAATATAGACAGGGTCATAGTAAAGATGAAGCCGAATAATATTTTAATGTTAAATGTTCTTTGTGCTACCTAAGATTTGTTGCTTATAGGCGTGCCATTTGGGAACAATTTACTTCGCCAATATCGTGTAGAATGGAGAAGACACGGTAGAGATAGATAATTGATTAGTAATAATGTTTTAAAATTCCTCAGTATACAAATTGTCATTTGTATACTACAAATGACAATTTGTTAACGAAATAAATCGTCGAATAGTACAGCTTATTACGCTACTTTTTTGACTTTGAAATTTATTTTGGCGGACGCTGTCTATATAATTCTTTAGTCTGAGACTATAGTGCTCTAGTATATATTATCTCTTTGAATTATAGCATGGTGCTGACGATATTAGACAAACTGTTCCTTATAACTATAATTGTTTTGTTGTGTTGTATAATTGTAATCAATGCTCCTATGATTAATCGATATTCATTATATAGAAATTAAATTACGTACCAAAATTCTACTTAACTGATGCAGCCATATTTTTTGTTTATCTGTTTTGAACTGAAACTTCTTTAGAATTGTTGTGATTTGAAACTCGATGAAACGAGAATGCGACACTAAAAAGAGACAAACTTATAAATATATAGGTAGGATTAGGTCCGCGAGAGAATGAGATAGAATACAATCCAGTATTATATCTTTTTCGTATATGATATTCTATAATTATATACTTACTATCTAGGTTAGTACTAGAGAAGGTCATGGTTAAGGATCATTCCCTGTGTGTGAATGAAGCCTTGATGGAAGTACTCTCTCCCATATTCTTTTAAACTGTCTTAGATTCCTTTATCCTATTTAGATATCCTTGCCCTGAAAATTCACCCGTCCCATTCATTAACACCTCCAGGTAAATTTCTAAGAAATTAATTAAATTTCTAAGAAATCTATTGTTAACTGTAACGCCGGCGTGTCCGCGGTCGTGGAGAGATTAATATTTTGAGTGTATATAAATTTTCGTGTTTAGTCGTCGTCGGCTTCTGTTCGGGGCAAGCGGAGCAGGCCACATAAGGCCCCCTTTCACACTTGCTGTGGACTTCTGCAACATAAGGGGGCTAAATTCCAACTTGAACGCCGTCCACTACCACCTTGAGACGGCGAAGCCGGCCTTGCTCTTCCTTACTGAGACGCAGATATCGTCCCCGACTGACACCTCTTTCCTCTCTTACCCGGGATATAATTTGGAGCATTCCTTTGTACCGCGGGCTGGAGTGTGCGTGTACGTCAGAGAAGACATCTGCTGTCGTCGCCTCGGCAGCCTTGAAGGGCGGGACCTATCCATCCTCTGGCTACGTGTAGACTGCGACGACCACCCGCGAATCTACGCGTGCCTGTATAGGTCTCATAGCGGCAATGCCGAAACTGAACGACTCGTTGAGCACATGCAAATGGCTACAGATTCCGTGCTCCAGCAGATCCCCTCCGCAGAGATCGTGATTCTCGGCGACTTTAACGCCCATCATACAGAATGGCTTAGATCACGTACTACCGATCATGCGGGGAGATCTGTTCACGATTTCGCATTGGCATATGATCTGACACAGCTGGTTACCTCGCCAACGCGAATCCCTGATGTGGAAGATCATACACCTTCCCTGTTGGACCTTCTGTTGACCTCTCATCCGGACGGCTACCTGGTCTCCGTCGATCCCCCTCTTGGTTCGTCGGACCACTGTCTTGTCCGGAGTACAGTGCCAGTGACGCGCTCAACACGGCCTCGCTTTGCGGGCTGTCGCCGTGTATGGCATTACAGGTCAGCGGATTGGGACGGGATGCGGTCATTCTTTGCGTCCTACCCATGGGGGCAAATTTGCTTCTCGCCAGATGATCCAGACGTCGTTGCTGACGCTGTCACCGATGTGGTACTTCAGGGTATGGAACTATTTATTCCGTTCTCTGCAGTACCCATTGGAGGCAAATCCCAGCCTTGGTTTGGTCACTCCTGTAAGACGGCATCTCGCCGAAAGCTGGAATGCTACCAAGCCTGGGCTGGCGCATCGGCGTCTAGTGATGTAAATACGAGCGCCTTTAAAAAGGAGTATAACTTTGCCTCCAGGTCCTTCAAAAATAGTATCGCTAATGCGAAGTCGAAGCACATCGGCAGAATTGGCGAGAGATTGGGGCGTCTCCCTTCAGGAACACGTGCGTTTTGGTCTCTCTCCAAAGCTGTTTTAGGGAATTTCTGTAAGCCTTCTTTTCCACCTCTGCACACGGAGAATGACTCGCTGGCTCATACCGCGAAGGAGAAAGCCGAACTACTGGGCACTCTCTTCGCGTCCAATTCGACTCTGAATGACCAAGGAAACTCACCACCGACAATCCCGCGGTGTGATACTACCATGCCGGAAGTTCAGTTTCGGCAAAGTGCAGTTCGGAAAGCACTTCTTTCCTTGGACATTCATAAGTCGAGTGGGCCCGATGGCATCCCTCCGATCGTGTTGAAGACATGTGCTCCGGAGTTGGCACCGGTCTTAACGCGTCTTTTCCGGCACTCTTATTCACTAGGCGTAGTCCCGAAATCCTGGAAGGCCGCTTTAGTGCACCCGATCCCAAAAAAGGGCAACCGCTCGGATCCGTCCAATTACAGGCCTATAGCCATTACCTCCTTGTTCTCCAAGATAATGGAGTCCATTATTAACTGCCAGCTCCTGCGGTACCTAGAAGAGCACCGGCTGATCAGTGACCGCCAGTACGGCTTCCGTCGAGGTCGCTCAGCCGGTGATCTTCTAGTTTACCTAACACATAGATGGGCAGAAGCAGTTGAGACCAAGGGGGAGGCGCTTGCAGCCAGTCTGGATATAGCGAAGGCCTTTGATCGGGTATGGCACAAAGCGCTTCTTTCGAAGCTACCGGCAGATCGGAGCATCAAGGTCGTTGTCGACGGTGCTTGCTCTGATCCTAAATATGTCAATGCTGGTGTTCCACAAGGCTGCGTACTGTCTCCTACTCTGTTTCTTCTGCATATCAATGACATGTTGCAAATCAGCAACATTCATTGCTATGCAGACGATAGCACTGTGGATGCCCTGTACACTGGCCGCGCTAATATTTCTCGGGAATTCGTCGACGAGAGCCGAAACAAACTTGTGTCTGAAGTCGAATCTTTGTTAACCAAAGTCTCGGATTGGGGTCGACTAAACTTAGTCCAATTTAACCCCAAAAAGACACAGGTTTGCGCGTTAACCGCTAAAAAGTCGCCATTTATCGTAGCTCCTCAATTTGAGGACACTCCTCTGTCTCCCACAGCCAGTATCGGAATACTTGGCGTCGACATCTCGAGCAACGTCCAGTTCCGTGGTCAATTGGAAGGTAAGGCCAAACTGGCCTCAAAGAAGCTTGGTGTGCTCAGCAAGGCGAGACAGTACTTCACGTCGCGTCAGCGTCTTATTCTTTATAAGGCGCAAATTCGGCCCCACATGGAGTACTGTTCTCATCTTTGGGCGGGAGCTCCCCAGTACCAGCTACTTCCATTTGACCGCATTCAACGTAGGGCGGCTCGAGTTATCGACGATCAAGCTCTCTCCGATCGGCTTGATCCTTTAGCTCTGCGTAGAGATGTTGGATCACTCTGCATCTTCTACCGCATTTATCATGGGGAGTGTTCCGAGGAATTGTTCGGACTGATCCCGGCTGCTGAATTTCATCATCGGATATCGCGCCAAAATAGTAAATTCCATCCACACCACCTCGATGTCCAGCGTTCCACCACAGTGCGATTTTTAAGGCATTTTCTGCCTCGCACAACCACTCTGTGGAACCAGCTATCGCCGGCGGTCTTTCCGAACCGCTACGACCTGGCCACCTTCAAGAAGAGAGCGTACACTTTCCTTAAAGGCCGGCAACGCATCTGCAAGCCCTGCGGTGTCGCAGATGTCCATGGGCGGCGGTGATCGCTTTCCATTAGGTGAGCCTCCTGCCCGTTTGCCCCCTTAGTCCCATAAAAAAAAAAAAAAAAAAAGTCTTGTGTCTTCTCCATTTTACCCTTAGGTTGAAGACAACTTAAAAAGAGAATTAAATTGAATTCAGGCCATACCTGGAGTAACAATTAGGCTACTGTTAGGTAGCTAGGCAAGCTTGGAAGATAAGAAATAAAGGTAGTACTAACTACTAAGTAGGCGTGGCACATATATTATCACAATTAGGCTGAACAACGGAATGCTGCATTTTATCGATATGATGTTCATAATAATCAGTTCAATCAATCAATTGAACAGACAATACTATAATGTGGTTTAAACTATATATAAATTTAAATCTTTTTAACCTCGAAAAATATTTCTTGATATTTATGAAATTGTACATAATTTTTAATTCCACAAAAGATCACAAGTAAAGAAAATGCAAATAGTGATTGCTTCAGAAATATATAAAAAATAATAATAATAATATTTCAAATCAGGCAGGTATTTTCAGAGATTCACGTTTTAGTTTAGATAAAATAAATATACGTATTGTATATTTATTAAATTTAGGTAAATGCTGGTAAACATATTTTTTACTTTTTTTATTATATTTTTAAATTAAATAATTAAACGTATATTTATAATGTCACCGTCTTACTGCACTATTTGAGGAGCGGTATACATCACCTTTTTTTACGTTGAGAAATGCATTTAGGCACGCGGTGTGGGACTCACCGGCAAAGCCAGTACTACCCACTTAAACCCAACGGAACTTTCCCCGTCTTTACGCTTTTCCCCGATTGCTTACGCACCCAACCAAAACGCCCCAACGGCAGGTCTGCCTAAGCAGACCACAACAACTTTGGGGTTGCTCCACAGTCCACTCTGCTATCAGAAGTACTAGGAGCAACCCGCATGGCACAAGCGGTATACATCACCTGCGATGCGAATGCCAACCTTATAAGTAATGTAACTGTTTTCATAATCGTGTGGCATTAAGATTGCCCTCTAAAGGCAAAAAGCAGAATATACGTGTTAGAATACAAAATCATAATTACGTATAACGTACTACAGTACATCCATACTAATATTATAATTAATGTGAAAGTGTGTTTGTTTGTTTGTCTTTCTTTCACGCCAAAACAGCTTAGCGGATTGGAGCGATTTTTTGTGTGGAGATTGATGGAGGGCTGGAGAGTTATATAGGCTACTTTTTACCGCGGAAGATCATCTCTATCCCACGGGAAAACACTTTATAATACAATCCAAAAAAATATTTATGATTAGAATTACTTGAAACTTGGTATAAATGTTCTTTTATACAATTAATTAATTACGTGTTTTAGCAATTTTCGAAATTCATCCCATAAAGGGGTAAAATAGCGGATGAAAGTTTGTATGACACCTACCATTTTAGAGATTTTTTTTTGAGTTTTAGCGCGAGCGAAGCTGCGGGTCTCCTAGTAGTACATAAATCTTATTTGTAGTCGAAAAAGAGATTTTTTAATTATAATCATGATAGTTTTTTACAAAATAAAATGTACCAAACAAATCCCTTGTTTATTTCAGGGCAATACATGATTAATGGTCTTTTCGTATGAGTTTGACGATACAAGTGCCGATACAAAAATCGTCACATCGCACTTCCCTTTTTTTTCTTTTCTGTGAATTTAGTAGTTGTAAACTGAGTGAAGTGTTATGCAGTAGTATGGTCACGTGAAAAAGAAATCGCTTGACTGCATGGGAAATTTGGCACAACAACTATCTATCCCAGGTCAAAGATCTAGACGCAGATCGAAAACAAGATGGAACGATGTAGTGTCAATGGTCATGGGGAAGGGCAGGATTTCCGAAGACGATGTCTCCAACATAGCGAAGTGGAAAACAATATACTAACAATATAATAAGGAAGGCTGACTCCACCACCGTGTGGGATATATAGCCAGAAAGAGAGAGAGAGAGAATGAATGAAAAATGAATGAAGTATGCTGAGTTAAATAACTTGATATTTTGATTATTAAAATAGTTCATGAAATTGCACTATGTAAAATCTCATCTATTTACTTAGTCCAAAATAATTTTTTCCCTATTTACTTTTTTATCCTACCTAATTCCTACTGTTTACTTGATATACTGTACTGGCGTTATCATTAAAAATTACCCACGTGCTACAGTAGTGCCACCCGAAGTAAACGTCATTCGACGGGCATTTTTCATACACAGATAGTCCTACTTAGTACTTATAGACCATAGAGACTAAAGTGGACTAACAATGAGCGTTTCTTTATCAGCCGTCAGCTAAAAATGTAATAACAATAATAATGTTGGGACATTAACACACAGCGCTATCTAGTTCCATGGTAAGCTACGAGGCTTGTGTTATGGATACCAGATAGTTGATACACTACACATATACCCCCATGATGGGTTTCCCCAGCGTAAACAAAAAAAACTACATATATATAACTTTAAATACATACATATTATAAATATATAAAATGGCAGAAAGCGATAAAGACAAAACAATGTGCAGCCAAAAGTATTCCTTTTTAATCATACTCATAATAATCATTTTACATTCCACTATAATATAATTTTCAATAATAATATATTTTTTTACATTCTAAATGCTGAGATTTTTCGTACATATAACTAACCCGGGAATTTCAATCAATTTTAACATTTTAAATAAAACGATCATTTCGATTTTTTCGCGGAATATAGTATATTTTATTTAGAGAAAAAATGACCAAGAACTAACTTTTCTTCTTATGAATTGTAAAATCTTGTTATATTACGAACAACAATAATCTTCTAACATTTCAGCAACATTTTTCCAAAATAACTAACATTTTACCAAAATATGGATCAAATCGTTCAACTTGTATTTATTCATTTAAATGTGATAAAACAATTTCGAAAAATAGTAAATAGATCATACGTGTAGCGCCCTCCTTTTAAGAAATCTTCCCAATTAAAAACACCGAATGTATTGATTTATAGCTATTTTTAACACCCCTCAGTCCTCAGTAAGAAAATAAAACAGTTAACTATTTATTTTTGTTTCACAAAGAGGGCAGATAAAAATAGTTTTCGTGGCACTATAACTTAGAAACGTGACGTGAGGATAGCCATTACTCTTTAGTCATAATGTTATGTATTTAAAAGAGCATTTCTAACAATAATGGAATCACATTATATAGGTAACATTATTCATGTTAGAAATGAACATTTTAATGATTATCTATGGTGCACATGTCAAAGTCAGATTGACAGTTTAGAATCTAGATTATTAAAAAGCAAAGAACTGAAAAGAAAATATAAGAAAATCATGAATTATGAAATGATGTTGTAATTGTTTTGATGTGTAGTACAATTCTTTAAAATATTTCTTCACAATGTTCATTCGACCGTGGAAAACGCTACGCTTTGGTTATAATTATTGTAAATACTATTCTTCCCAAAAACCAGAAGTATTCTCTAACGACGCAATCGTTTTAAGTGATAGTTGTGTGCAAAAATTGAAACAACTATGTGATAATAATTTATTTTTAAGATTGTGCGTAGAAAGTGGAGGCTGCTCAGGATTTCAGTATAAATTTGATTTGGATGACAAATTAGCTGATGATGATAAGTTAGTTCAGCCAAAATAATGAAAAAAATTGAACACTAAATATAATTTAAGTTTTTTTTTACAAATATTTACAAATAGTTTTGAAAATATTATAGAAGAAAACACGTACTACTAACCTATAAATCTTTTTTTTAATTTGTAATAATACTTTTGCCTTAAATAAACTCAAATTTCTAAATATAAAAGAATGGTAGTTTCTAAAATATTGATTTAGTAACTTGTTGTAGATTAATGTTACATTTGTTGTTGTTTATTTACACTCACATTAATCTCGCATAATTACCGTGTTCCAGGATTTTTGAAAAAGATGGTGTTAAGGTTGTAGTCGATGAAACTTCCCTAGAATATATAAAAGGGTCAACAATTGATTACCAAACAGAGTTAATTCGATCTGCTTTCCGGGTAGTGACGAATCCAAATGCAGATCTTGGTTGTTCATGTGGAGCTAGTTTTTCAATAAAGATTGACTAATGAATAATCTTTGTTGTATCTATAATTATTTATGTGATAATATGAGATAGTGTAAAAAGAAATATAATATATTAGATTAAATTATTTATTTTTATTGTCTTTGTAAGGAGTGTATTATTTTTACTAATACATACAATAGATTATAAGCATGTGCATCGTAGCATACCTCTTTTATTTAAATTGAAATGATGATTAAAATTTTTGCTTAATTTATAATTTTGCAAAGTAATATTTATTATTTAATTTTTTAATTTATATTAAATAATTTCTTTATAATATATTATAACAAAATGTATTTATTTGTCTACAGTTTTGATTTATTTATATGTATACCATTTAATTTCATCCTGTTGAACATATTCAGAAAACTGTCAAACTAAAACTTAACAGTGTTTTTATCAAATTATTAATAATTAATTTAGAATGTTGACTTCAAAATTGAATACTTGTATACCACCACACCTGGTTAATTTGTAGGATTTAATAGCCATTTTTTCAGAAATTATAGTCTTGGAATTCAGAAGACGAATATCTTCTGTGATACATTACATTTTATTGATTGACTTATATGAGACAGGAGCCAACCCATTAGTAACACGCTCGCTTTGGAAAAGCTAGCTGGTTCAACCCCGGCCTCGCATTTTTGACATTTTTGTTTGAACTGTTCTTTATATAATTACCGCTTCTGAAATGACGAACGAAAACATGATGTTCGAAGTCCGCGAACCGAACGAATATAAAGCTATAGCTTATAAGTTAGTAGAAGCTTGTGCCCACTTGTGGAATGTAAAATATGACTTACTTATCTTTCTTAGTTTAGCATCTCGGACGATTTTGTTGCATAGTATATAATACTATTATATGATCTGTGATATTATAGAACGCTTATACTATATTATGTATGTAATATGTAGATCGGCTTGTATTTATGCACTTATGCAGAAATACGGAATACCTGTTTAAGTATATGTATAACAACTACAACGCCTATTAATTCAAATACTATTTTTCCACCGTAAGGTTGCCTGGAAGAGATCGTTTTTAATACCACCTACTGAATGTGATCTTTTATTTCATGTGTATTTTCAACCGACTTCAAAAAGGAGGAGGTTCTCAATTCGACTGTATTTTTTTTTTGTTTTTTTTTTTTTTTTATGTTTGTTACCTCAGAACTTCGTCATTTATTAACCGATTTTGATAATTTTTGTTTTGTTTGAAAGTGTATACTTCCAGATT
The DNA here is from genome assembly GCA_921882275.1 of Brenthis ino. Classification (NCBI taxonomy): domain Eukaryota; kingdom Metazoa; phylum Arthropoda; class Insecta; order Lepidoptera; family Nymphalidae; genus Brenthis; species Brenthis ino. The sequence goes on along the minus strand of OV170225.1, from coordinate 21,265,922 downwards.
GGTCCCATTTAAATTTCAATAAAAAATACCACTCCTAAGGGTGGAAAAATAGCTAATGATGAATTTAACCTACTTCTAATTGTCATATTGACTTGAAACTTTGCAAGTGTTTCCATTTCCGTTGATAGTACAGTGGTTCGGTATTGTTGACCTGATCTGATGGTAAGGCCAGAAGGTGGATAGGTGGAACTCTTCAACGGCTAATAGTAGATACTTTGAGTTTGGGCTTATTTTGTTTGATTTGACAAGCCTAACACGTTAGAATTCTTACTTTGCTACTACTGTCTACACTAAAAAGGGAAAAATAAAAACTTTTTAACAAAAAAATAAAAACCGACTTCAAACAAAAGCACTAAAAAGTAAAAATAACTGATTGGTAGTTTTCATTTACTATACATACCTAATCAAATATTTTCGAAGTCGGTGTGCTTTGCTTTGTATGGGCTGGCACCGATTTCGAAAATAGTTGATTAGGTATGTATTTAATAGGTAGGCTTTAATTACTTGTCCAAAGCACACCGACTTCGAAAATATTTGATTAGGTATGTATAGTAAATGAAAACTACCAATCAGTTATTTTTACTTTTTAGTGCTTTTGTTTGAAGTCGGTTTTTATTTTTTTGTTAAAAAGTTTTTATTTTCTCTGTAAATTTCTTGTATGGCGTGCAATAAAGTATAAATCTATATCTATAATTTATATTATAGACATTCAGCGATTCATTTTTATAAATGAATCGCTGAATGTGTTGGTAAGCGCAAATCTCGAGAGCAGCTGAACCGATTTCGCTAATTATTTTTTTAGAATATTCCTTGAAGTACGAGGATGGTTCTTACGGAGAAACAATTAAAAAAAATGCCTGAAAAAGTAATAACAACAGTTTTCTATACTCCTGTACAAAAGTTTCGTAATAATACTTAAAACTCAATTTAAACTTTAATACCATACCATAAAGTTTAAGTGTTAGTGGAGAGGTTCCGGGAAGGCAAAACAATTGAGTGACGTTAGTATCGTATAAATATTAATGTCAATATTTGTCAATATTTATACGATGGTAACATTACTCAAAAACAAATCTATACAGATACACATACATTAAATTGAAGTGTCCGGTTGAAATGTCAAAATAATAGCTTTTTACTAAATGCATATGGTTGTATACACGATACATTTCCAAAACAACATTTTTTACAATTTTTGTCTGTCTGTCTGTTTGTTCCGGCTAATCTCTGAAATGGCTAAACCGATTTTGACGAGACTTTCACTAGCAGATAGCTGATGTAATAAGGAGTAACTTAGGCTACTTTTATTTTAGAAAAAACAAATAGGGCCCCACGAAGAAAAATTAAAACCAATGAAAAATGTAATAATATCCGATTCAAATAGGGAAGTTGTATACATAAGGCCCTAGTACTCTATAAAATACAATTATTAGCAATATGCTTGCTGCCGATAGGTATAATAAATAATTATAGAATTGAAGATAATATTACCAACTCGAGAGCTTTATATTAAATCAGTGTCATAACTGTTTAAAAGTATCCCAAAGTTATGGATGCTTAATGCATAATTAACTTAAATTTATTTATATATAACAATTTTACTTAGAACCTTATAGAAAGTAGGTATAAATGTAGGTATTGAAAAAAAAACAGTTTACATCCACATATGTATATAATATGTCCTATACATATTTTTGATAACAATACTAAAAAATCAAAGTCAACTTTTATAAGTTTAAATGATGTTAAACTCGGATATATGCAGCTTTGCTTAGAAATATATTATAATTAGTGAGATTGAGAAACGTTAATGGAGGCCCACACATTTTCAAGCTTGGTGGCCGGTAGAGTGAGCATGGTTTCTGATTGAATTTTGTTTGAGGAATTGGCAGCAGATCTGGAACATTGCATACGTAAGTATTAGTAAAACAAAAACCTAAAGATCAAATTGTAAACTGTTGAAATACCCGAGAACTTGGTCAATTGTATAATTGAACAAGACTGTCTTTGTATTTCCTTTAATTAAACTATAGTATAAATAAAGATACATTGTTAATGTAGCCGAGATGTTAGAGGCATTCTTAGTTCTCGTTTATTGTAATCTAATACTACGAATATCGGAATACATACGTGGCCTCATAACACAGAAAGGTCAAACTTATGATTGAGAAGGAATGTAGCATTTAGTGTAGGTATATTATTTAGTTACATATTTAACTATAAGCAATTAGATATTTTATATTTCATAGTATTTTCAGTCATAATTTATTTTCAGACATTGTTGACAGATGCCAGAGAACGCGAATTCTTAGTTGTTCACAGTGAATGTCTCTAATTAAGTTTCAGTACCTGTACTGGTGTGGAAACACAGCATTGGAAACTTTATAAAACATGTTTTAAATTTGACAGAATTCTATAAATAGAACAAAGACATATGATATCCCTAGTTACTCTCTTAGAAAGGCAACTACATATTAGAAAATTCATTTTTACTTACTGCTGCAATTCCTGATTGAAAGTGAGAGCATCATTGATCTTCTTTACATTGTGGGGAGAGTAACGATTATAAAAACCCCAGATACTATTCATCAGCTTGCTGTTGTATTTTAATGGAGTGAGTTCCGTCACTGTAACAGAAAACGATAATTTATTTAGTAAGGCAATAATATCAATAGTATGTAGCCGTAGGTATTAGTTCAGTTGATATGAACTGCTTATCGACTGTTTTTTTACTTTTTATTAAACATCTCAAATATTGACTATCCTTACATTTAGTGTGAAAATATTGAGGAGGTTCTGTTCCTTTCTTTATATTGGATACTTTCATATCACGCTGAGTTTCTCGAATGCGACGAGCAGAAAACGCCGATGGGGGAATCGAAGCCATATTTTCTTGACAGGCTAAAACAATAAAGTCATCATATAATATAATTTACTTAATGAGTAGATTTAACAAAAAAACCTGCCTCTAAATATTTATAATAATTATTATAAAGAACATAATAAAACGGTTAATGCAAACAAAATTTTGGGAAATGTTAAAAGTTTTAACACAAAATATTAAACTTAATACCGATTCTTAATTATCAAATTTAAGAGGTCATCGGTGACCGCCAACATATATTTATCTATTATCGTTTAAGTACCTTCTGGTTTAAAGCAACCCAATATTAATTTAAATATTTAAAAAAATAGTAACATGTGTTTAAGAAAGTGCAAGGTCCTTACCTTTACACACTTTTAGAAATATGCCCTTTGAGATAACGCTTAAGGCTTCTATAAAGCCTTTAAAAGGGCTCGAGCGGAGAGCGCTGTAGGAATTCAAAAAGGAAGCTTCAGACAGAACCATGAAACCTTAAAAAATATCAAATTCAGAAATAAGAGATGCACACAACAGTTGTGAGGGAGCACTGAGACGAGCGAAACAATGCGTGTCCAAGATGGCACTGTTCAAAATGGCTGCGAAATACTGACCCCCCCGGTGTTATCAGTTTCTAGCAGTCTTATGGGTCATTCTGAGATAAGAACAAGTATATATGTATGTAAATAGTTATATAGCCGTGGATTGTAGTCTAATAAGTTCTTAAATCGAAGTTTTGGTAAGAGGCCTAAATTTTGGTAAGAGGCCTAAATACTTTAAACTACCTAGACAATAGATATGAAATAAAAAACTGCTCACAACAACTGGAGAAATGGAAACTAAATCACATGTTCAAAATAATTCAAATTGATTTTAACCTTTTTACGACACGTTTGGCTCAGTCTCTAGTGCTGTGCCACTTGCTGTGCGATCGGTTGCGGGTTCGAGTCCCGCTGGGAACATTTACTTGTGTGGTGAGCACGAATGTTTGTATTCCAATCCTTGGTGTTTATATTTATAATACGTATGTACTCGTATGTATATATTTATTTAAAAAGTCATATATTATGTAGTATATGAACTACCTGGTATCCATAACACAAGCTTCGTAGCTTACCATGGAACTACATAGATGGTACTGTGTTTTAATGTGCCAAACAAAAAAAAATGAATTATCATCGATTTAACAATGTGTATAATTTTTAAGCATTCGGATGCTTGGAAGTATGTAATTGAATGTTGAATAGAAAGATTTAATTATATTCATATTTGTACGTATATAGGTAAGCACATACGTACCGGTCAAGCTAATATGTATTAAAAAATGCCTCCTGGTCGAATTCATCCAACCCCGCGGCGCGGCGGCGGCCAATCTCATTAGTTATTGAGACTAGTCTATTACGTTAGAAATATTAAAGAGCACAGTGGTATGTTTTGGCCGGGTTGCCTATTAAAATGTGCCCACTAGTATTTTTAATTAAATTATAATAATTGACTTTTTGAAAAAAAAATATAACAGAAATTTACGTAGAGAACTTGAAAAGTGATAGTTGCCGTTGCGCACTTGGCCGCAGCCCGCAACCTCTCCGCAGCCAGGTGTAAGCAGGTAATATTTTGTTACATTTATACGTTCATGACGTATATTCGTCGTTTATATATAATTTGGTGTGAATTAAATACTCGATGAACGTAGCTATCTTGCAACCAGATTTCGTACTACATGTGTTTGCACTTTGCAACAAATACATCCTCTATTCCTTTCACCGACACGACCCGTGAGCGATCAGGTGCAGGATCGACTGCTTTACGTGCTAATAAATAAAAGCATTATATACGAGATAATCTTTCGCGGCGAAAAGTAGCCTATCTCACTCTCCAGTCCTCCCAACCATCACACAAAAAACCACGCCAATCTATCACTCGACGTGAAAGATAAACAAACAAACACACAAACATACGTTTACATTTATAATAGGTGTTAGTAAGGATTTTAAACTTATACAAAATTGACAAATAATTTTACCCGCGATATCTATACATATAATAAAATTGTAACTAAGCCGAATCTGTACATTAAATATTTTTGGAAAATCTTATTAAAATAAATATTATTATCGATACTGAGGCCGAATCTATAGTTTTTAGAATTTTTGTCTGTCTGTCTGTTACCGCATCACAGAAAGACTACTGGAGGGATTTTGATAAATTTGGTATGGTGATAGCTATTTATCCTGGTCAACATATAGGATACTTTTTACCGCGGGAAAATATCTCATTTATGATAAAAAATACAAAACTGCTATGTAAGAGTATACTAATATGTAAAACCTAAGAATTTGGTTTTAAGTCATCTGAACGCGGGCGAAGCCGCGGGCAAAGCTAGTTTATAAATAATTTTGCATGTAATTCTTTTGTAAAGGCTTAAACGGTGTATCGATCATATACAATGTAGGTACATAATAAGAACAAGTGTTCTCACACAAATTTTATTATTACTACGAAAAGGAAACGCTATGCGACGATAAAAGGAAGCTTTTCATTATGTACTAATTGTAAGTACAATATATATAATTAGTTATTATTAACAACTAATAATATATGACCGGTGAGTGAACTTTATCAACATATGAAAGGTACATTCGCGTTGACATAATCATTGTTGAATTCTATTTAAAATTTACCTATTACGATTACATTGATTGAATTAAGGAAGCTTTAATTACAAAATTATTACAAGCTAGCCAGCTAGCTTGATTACCCATACAAACTTTCATCCCCATTTTCACGTTGTAGGGGGTAATCTCTGGATCTACTGAACCAATTTAGATGAAATTTGGTAAGAAGATAGTTTGACTTTTAAGCCCTAGGTGGCGATAGGGTACTTTTTATCCCAAAATCTTCTCTAAAGGAGGTGAAAATTGGGATGAAAGTTTGTATGGGGAATCAAGCTAGGGACGAACCCGAGCGAAGCGAGGGTGAGTCGCTAGTACATATAATAAAATTCTAACTGGGTCAAATCTGTACATTAAATATTTTTTTGGAAAATCTTATTGAAAGTCATTATTAACCATACAAAGGCCGAATGTAGTTTTTAAAATTTTTGTCTATCTCCCTGTCTGGGAACGCATCACGAGAAAACCACTGGACATATTTTGATGAAATTTAGTATGATGATAGCTGGCTATCCGGGTCAATATATGGGATACTTTTTACTGTGGGAAAGTATCTCATCTCTGAGAAATCTATACTAAACCTTAAAATGTAACAAGGGACGAACCCGAGCGGGGCAAGGGTGAGTCACTAGTTGTTCTATAAAGGATAAAAAATTGGTAAAACTGTTTGTCGACAACAACACATTAACATTAGGTTAGAATATGCGCAATAACTTTAGTGTTGAGAAAAAAAAAATAGTTTATGAATGGTTAATCTGATATAATAATAATAGCATTCAAAATATGGCAGTCACATGACAGACTAAAAAAATGTTTTTGTTATGTCACTCTTAAAAGCACCAAAAATATATTTCACTGTTAAAATTATAATCTACTCATACCTACTTATACTTCGTTATAAAAACGTTGTTTGCAAGAGCTGATAAGTGTTCTGGATACAGTAGACACCTCTCGTACCTACAATTGTATCATGTGCCCTCATTCGTGATCAATCGACTTATAAAAAAAACGTTTGTGTGTATTTATGTACGCACGTAAGAAGTTATACTTCTTTGGCGTAACAGAACAAAAATAGCTAAAGATTTCATCCCGTATATCACAATTCTCTGCTTGTAAAACGAAAGATAAATTAATAAAATAATTAAATAAGGCATATTACAATCATCATTTTAAGGAAAGAATATCTAATATATAAAATTTCCATGTCACAATGTTAGTTACCGTACTCCTCCGAAACGGCTTTACCGATTTTTACCAAATTTTATATGCGTATTCAGTAGGTCTGAGAATCGGCTACTATCTATTTTCCATACCCCTAAGTGATAAGGGTGGCCCACATCAGGGACGAACCCGAGCGGAGCGAGAGTGAGTCGCTGGTAATATTATATATCATTTGTCAGACCATAACACCAGTTAACATGGCAACAAACAGTTATCAGCGTAGTTCATCAAGTCGCTTTCAGCCAACTTCATCATGTCGCTTTTTGGCTGCCTGTAAAAAAAATGTCATAACTTTCATTTTATAGTGTTTACTTATTAACTGATTAATCATTTTTTTTTAAAAAAGCTACATAAGCTAGGACGGGAGAAGACCTTGTTGAACTCTGTATGTATATAATACGGCTGTGAAATTAAAAATGTGAAATTGAGTAAAATTAGAAACCTAGGTAAGATTAGGTATCAAGTGCGCAACAAGGTCACAGTTTGGAGCCGGAACATGAAGCAAATGATGAAAGTTAATTGAGGAACGTATTTTATAATTAACAACAGAGAAATAGAAAATAGAAATTACATAGACACTGCAACATTTTTCTTTAATTGTATTTATGTAAAAATTATATAACGAAGGTTTTTGACGTCAAGCGTTGTATGCGTCAATGCTCCAGATCCACTTTACTTGAGCCTCAATTTCACCTTAACCACATCGATTGCATCTAATGAAAAGAACTTTAGACGATTAAACTATTTTAAACATATGTTAAAAGTATATCAAAGAAAAAATATTTTCTATCAATGAAATATTCAAGTTATCAAGAAAAATAAAACTTCATAGTTAATTACGTATAATATTTTATTTAACATATTTCGGTTCTTACATCTACACAAATTATACAATGTTGTAAAAGTAATTTCGTTTTAATACTGCGCACTGATCATGAATAATAGATTTTTTTTTTGATTATCATTTAATAACGGTGGAGTCAGTGGCCTTTTTATATATATCGAAACCATTAATCCTCACAGGTACTGATTTTATTCTAATTAAGTACCTCGGTGCTGACAATATGTCCATTTAAAATATTAAAATTATATTTAAAAATGCGGCTCATTGAAAAATATTTACATTTCTGAACAAGATAAACAGTAATTTAATTCCAAATTACAAATTGGAAATCAAGACGATACAACCGGCGCGGAGGCGAAATATATTGTACTTACCTACATACACCATATATACAGGTGGCAAAAAAGTTGTTACGCTTAAAAGCTATCACTACAATAAATAATGAAATAAATAATGACGTGAACATTATTTGGGCCGGGATGCGATGGGAAATACTGCCTTGCTCAGTCAGCACCCTTTCAGAGATTACCTTTAAAAAAAATTTTTTTTTTTAAAGTGTGTGTGAATGCAATTTCACTCACGGTAGAAGTGAAACTTCTTTGGCAAATATCGCAATTAAATTAAAACAAATCAGTTATTAAAAAGGCATGTTAGGCATGTTACAATCATATATTTATAGAATATCATATACGGAAAGAATATATCATTATATATTTGTCAGACATTAACAACGGTTAATATGGCAACAGGGCAATGTATTCTATATCATTCTCTCGCCGGCTCAACACTATATATTTATGTGTTTATCTCTTTTTAGTGTTGCATTTCCGTTTCATCCAGTTTCAAATCAAAACGATTCTAAAGAAGTTTCACTTCAAAAATGACATTTTGGGTTAATAATAATACTTATACAAATATTGAATATTTGTTTTCAAGCATGTTTTACGAGTATTGTTTTATCGCCAGACCTACACGACGCCTTTGATAGCGACAAACGTGAAAGCGGAAGGAAAATAGAAGCATGAGCTTGCATGGGAGGATATATTCCAATATTTGTTTCTAATATTCTGATAGTTGTGACTTGTGATATTAACACGCTTTTGGACTGAGTTAGGCTGGCTGGACTAGCCAGAATTCGTAACGTACAACGGACCAAATTAGAGTCTAAGTACGGAAAACGAGTCCAATATACAATACAATAAGGAAATTCTTTACAAAAAGCTTGAACTCACGTGCAGTGAATGCGTGCGCGGTGGCGCGGCTAGTACGTGCGGATGACGGGCGGCACGGTCTGGCACTCGCGCTGGTCCAGCGTGTGGTCGATGACGGGGCGGTAGGAGAGCGCGGTGGCGCCCGTCGCCACGTCCATCTCCGCCAGCGTGTGCTTGCGCCAGTGCTTCTCGAACGGGAGCTTCGTCTGGAATGACGCACTTGTTATGTATATGCTAAAATTACTAGTATGTAATATGATGATGTTCTCCTAGCCGATTCCGGCTACGGCGGCCAATCTCATTGAGATTAGCCAACTGCGCAGGAGATATTATAGTGCTCAAGTGTACGCGTAGACACAAGTGCACTCTCTATTCCTATCACTCTCATACTCCGGTGGGACGACCACTCGACACGACCGGTGAGAGTTAAGGCGCAGGACCGACGGCTTTACGTGCTCTCCGAGGCACGGGGGTCAAACACCGCCAACTTCCCAACTCCGGGCTGTTACTGAGACTTTCTATACAGAAAGACTTAATAACTAAACTTGGCCCGGCCCGGGACTCGAACCCAGGACCTCCGGGTGTGCAGCCGTACATGCTAGCCACTACACCACCGAAGCAGTTAAGTATGTAATACAAAACTGCCTTAAAAAGTATGTAATATAAAACTGCCTTAGTAGTGTAGTGTCTAGCATGTACGGCTGCGGTTCTGGAGTTCCAAGGTTCTAGTACTGAGTGGAGAAAAGTTCAGTTACTGAGTTTTTCTGTTAACAAATTGACTGAAGTTAGCGGTGTTACCTCTGTGCCTGCACCTGATCTCTCAAATTGCGCCATTTCGAAGTATGAGAGTGAAAGGAATACAGAGTGCACTTGTATCTGCCTTGAGCATAATATCTCCTGCGCAGTTGGCTAGCCTCAGTGAGATTGGCCACCTTGGCTTACATGGGTCAAGAAGACATAAAGTAAGTGTATGTTATCTTATCACGCTTAAACCACCGAATTGATGTAATTGAATAAAAATGCATCATGAGAGGGGAAATAGATTACCTTTTATGCGGATAAAAATTAGTCCATTTAAATTCTTAAGCTAATTAATAATTATTTGACAAAAAAAATTGTAGTTGTATTCATAATTCTTAAACGAATAGGTGACGATCCCGTCAAAATATCCAAATTATGTATTATAGATATATGTACGTACACGACACACACTTTAAATCATATTCACTATGCCCAATTAATATATTAAACAAACCAACATACCTGTCCATCTAAAGGCTTAGAATAATCATATTCGTCTCTCCTAGTCTTGAAATCCTCTCTTGCATGAGCACCTCTCGACTCTTCACGGGCGAGAGCACCCTCAACTATTTGCACGGAGTTGATTAGAAGGTTCTGGAGTTCCAAGGTCTCTACCAGATCACTGTTCCAGATCAGGGACCTATCTGATACCTTTACGTCTGCCATCTGTTTGTAGATCTCGTGAATTTGCTGGTGACCTGTTGTGAGAGTGTAGGTATAAATATTTTACTTGTGTAGTGTAAGAATATCTATACTATACTTGACGTAAAATATAACATAATGTTTTAGAGTTGCAATAGCACTTTTGATTAAAAACATTAATAATATAATAAGTATAAATAAAATGTACCCAATTTAAAATTTCAATATGAAGTTTTTATGAAAAATAATAAAAAAGCAGTGTATACCGCACCTTCTTCGAGGGTGCTCTTCTGTCTGAATACGGCTGCGTTCTTCTGCATACACTTCTGCATGCGCAAGCGCAATTCCGCCGTTGAAATACTACCGTTCGCGTGTCTGACCTTGTCCAAGTTGGCGATACTCTCTTGGCCAGTCGTCTGAATTAAAAGAAATAGTATTTCAGCTTCCTTCGTTTACATTTAGGGTTTATTTAATTATTTATGATTATAAATTAAGATTCGATAAAATCATTAAGTGTAGAAGGCATCTATAATATTTGATCACGTAAGGTATGTCTTACATTATCAAGTTGTATTGTATTTTTATTTTAAAAAATCAAGTCAAAATAATTAAAGATTTTTCAATGAACATGACAGCTAAACAAACAAAATGAAAAAAAAAACGATACTGAAAGGTACCTACACAATTAAATTGTTATTTACGAGCGAAGTAAATTATAGACAGAGATAACCTTTCTAGTACACGAGTGTATGTATTATCGTCACACAGGCTTATAGGTGCCAATAACTCAAATCTTACTTATAATATTTTTAATTTTACATGCGTCATATAAATCCTCTGTAAATATCAGTGCAAGGAGATGAAATTGGGAAGATATGTTAATCATATCATTTACAAGACATTATCCTTACCCATTTTCGTAATCTTATCTCAAAATAAAAAAAAATATTAGATAAAAATAATATATTTCATAGCATGTTTTGAAGTGAAATACCATCTCATGTCACACCGGACAGTGTAAAGTTACACCTGTCAACCCTAAAGCAGTTTCCCGACCGTTCAATTCAATTTTCTTGTTAATGACTTCAAAGACCGCCAGTTGGGCACAGATTACTTCGCCAATGTCACATCGTCGGCCTAATTTTATAACCTGGTAAGTCCGTTTTTGAACAATTTTACTTTTTATGCCGGTCAAAAAGTTCAGACGATTACCTACATTATGTTAAAGTAATAACGACGAAATATAAAAAGGTTAGAAAAGGAACCAACGGTATTTTTAGAATTTTGATTTGTAAAAATTTAATGATATAATTCAGTTTCTTCTTCGTCATGTAAACTATGCAGAATTACACTTATCAGGTTAACGAATTAGACCGACGACACAGCATGGAGAAGACACAAAAGAGATTGGTCAGTTTTCCCGACTGTTATAATATAAAATGTATGACAGTTGGGAGCGCGGCGTCTTCATAAGACGACTGACGAATAATAGACTGTCCGCTGTCGTGATTGTGTAGTCACAATAAAATCGTTCTAATATCATTCAAAGTGGTACTTTCATGTACCTATTTTATGTCACAACTAGCTGTGCCCGGCGGTTTCACCCGCGTTAAATTTGTTTAATTGTAAGCATCAGTTTTACAATAATGTGTGGAAGTCTACCCGATTTGTTGACATTTATGATTACTGCTTCGCTCCCTTGGTAGTAGCATGATTAAATATAGCCTTTAGTCTTCCTCAATAAACGGGTTATCTAATGAATTTTTCAAATTGGATTAGTAGTTCCTGAGATTAGCGCTTTCAAACAAACAAACTGTCGTTTAATAATATTAGTACCTATAGATGTAGTGTGGATAAACTAGAATGACTTTATTATATTTTTTTGGGTTTAAATATTAAATCAATAGGTATGTATTCAGCCCTTCTTAACGCCCCACTGCTGGGCACGGGCCTCCCTTCAATACGAGGGGGATCAGGCCATAGTCCACCACGCTGGCCAAGTGCGGGCTGGCAGACTTCACATGTCTTTCGAAAACTTGCTAGGTTCTCTCGACATGCAGGTTGCTGTTTTCCTTCACCGTAAGGCAAGTGGTAATCATGTTGAAAATGATTCGCATATGAAAATATCAGAGGTGCGGGACCCGGGATTTGAACCCACTTCACTCGGTTACCCAAGCGAGCGCGTCACCACTGGGCTACCACTGCCTAAATCAATAGGTACAAACGTTTTATCTACGCTTCTAAAAGAATGTTATTCATAACTGATAATTTGGTATGGAAAATATAAATGAACTTATCAAATGTCAACCATAACGTCATGTCTAAAACAATTTAATTTTAATTCTTAAATAATTAAGATAACAGATACATAAGATTTTACATATAAGATTAAAACGTTTATGTAAATTATGGCAATATCTTAATTATTTTCGGCGTACATATATAATTTCCAATAGCATTTGTAGGTCAGATAAGATGAGAGAAAGTCCGACTTGAGTCACGTCGACAAAAGTTTTAACAAAGGGCACCTATATATTTGCCTTTTACCCGACTGTGTTATGTGTTACTAATTACTATGTGTTTGACATGTATGTATATACGTATGTCCGACCCTATGTTCGCTCATAATTACTCAACGGCTTAACCGATTATAATGAATCATAGGTCGTTAGATTAGTTTTGATGACGCGAGTGTTATAATTATGGCTTTATACGTCATATAAATCTAACAATATCAGCAGAGACGATGTTTGGAAGATATGTTAATTATTTCATCACACTTATAAGACTATCAGTACCACATTATCTGATATATAAAAAAGTATTTGATATATCAAAAAATACTATTATCATATCGGATGGTTTTGAAGTGAAAAAGCTATAACGCCATATTGTGTCAAGTTAGGATATTATTTCTTCTCTGTCTTAATTTTTTTTCTTAGTATCATTAATCGAGTACTTATCAAATGCTATCAAAATGAAGGTTTTTAAGTGGAATTCACAATAATATATACAACTTATTATGTTTAATATAATATTTAAATTCAAGAAATTGTTAAATAAAACTCCAAATGTATAATTAGCCAAGACTAAAAACTGTAAATAATACAAATACTATAAAAATGAAAAATCTGGCTGATTAAAAAGCAACTCTCCTAAATTATATCCTCGCAGGAAGGAATAAAAATTTACGTCTCCGACTGCATAGTACTATTATCCTTCGTCAACTTGTTCCTATCTTTTTAGTTCGTTTTTTACGTAGGCGGGCTTTTTTAATATTTTTCAATATGTGACGCATTCGTTTTGAACGAACGTCATTGAAGTTATCGAAAACATTTCATATTACAATGCTGTTTATTGTAACTATTGTTGTGATTATAAAACTTATTACGTATTTTCTTACTAAAATGTATCTGACCCCTATATAATTAGACATATACATATGTATGTATGTATGTATGTATGTCAATACAATTTTTTTTCGACCTTGTGAATCTGTTTAAATAAAAAAAGCCACAAAATGGCTTTTTTAATTTGTAATCAAAAATGTAAGTATGGATTAAATTCGTATTACATAAAAACACATTTAACTGTATTTGTGAGATTACGATGTACCCCACAAATGATAATTACCCAAAATAATCAAAAAAATGACAATATTATTGAAATATGCCAAATATAATTTCTCTTGTAACTTCTGAGCTAATTTTATTATTCTTATGATAAATGAACGATCTTGGTCCTAGGCTTTAGTAGATTAAGTACCAACTCGATCGAACGTCATCTTCATTAATACATATTTAAATGAAAATTGCGTCCGTGCGTGCGAACCGGTAAAGTAATATTGAAGAAATATACACAGATAATTAATTGAAATTTTTGTAAAAAATTTAAATTGTTTACGATAATTGTGATTTTGTTATAATGCCATTAATATTATATTCTAAAGTATATACTACATAATATATACTCAATCACGCCAGAACGACTTAACGCATCTGGATGAAATTTTTATCCCGGAAAAACGTACGGTTCCCGTAGATTTATTTTTGTTTTTCACTCGGGACGAACCCACGCGAAGTGAGGGTAAGTAGCTAGTTTATTTATTAACAGTAGCATAAAAAAAAACAGTAATATAAGAATTTTAAAATATAGGGATCATCAAATTCGCGACAATATAATTCTCTTAATGTGTCTAAATTTAACATGATCTGATTTTCTTATCTTCACGAGCCGAAGTCGCAAGATCAGTCAAATAAGTAGTTTTTTTTTAATAATAAAATATTTATTCTCCATATTATCATGTTTTTCAAGTGAAGCGGATAAATGAAAATGTTGATATTTTGATTTTAATAACATTTAAGTATGTTACATCAGCCGCTACTGATATAATAGCATCGTCAAGGATTCAACAAATGATTTTATCGTACCCAACTTTCCAAAACCATTAAAATAATTCAGTATAGATGGCATTGCTTTCTCTAAAGGGTATTAATTTTTCTGACAAAATATTTATGTTGTTTCTAGAGAATATGTCGATTAGATTATATTTTATTAATTGCATTTGTGGCTCTACGATATGTTTTTAAAGACATATTACTGTTTTTTTTTATTTCCAATTTTCGTAACAACTATAAATTAAGAAATTCGAACTTGCATTGATCGGCTGATGAACATAATGACGCGTCACCAGGTCTCTGGACTATTAATATAATTTCGAAAGTTATGTGTATGTGTGTATATTTGGTACTTTTTTACGCTGGAACGATTTGGATGTAATTTGTTAAACAGGTACAATGACCTAGAGTAACACATAGCCATTGTTTGGTTATGCAGTCAAGAACAAATCTAGAAAAAAAAACTACAATACTCATACTCTTTAACGGCGCCTGCGTGTCTCCTTGAAACCTAGGGATGTAAGTCGCAAGTGATAAATAAATATATATTTTTTATAGTTAAAAAGGGCAAACGAGCAAATGACTCATTTGATAGTAAGTATCTATCTTCGCTCATATACATCTGCAACATAAGAGGAGTTGCGAATGCGTTGCCGACCTAGTAAGGGACTTGAAGACACGACTCTCGAGGGGCCCCATATTATATATTGTGACATTAACACACAGCACCATCTAGTTCCATGGTAAGTTACGAGGCTTTTGTTATGGATACCAGATAGTTGATACACTACACATATTTAACTTTAAATACATACATATTAAAAATATGAACATCCATAACTAGAGTACAAACATTCGCGCTCATCACACAAATGAATGCCCCCAGCAGGACTCGAATCCGCAACTGCTGCCACAACAAGTAGGGTCAGTAGAACCAAAGGTGTAGTCAAACTAATAATTAAATAAATTTAAAAAAAGAACATAGAACAAATGACTCACGTCCTTCAACGGCGCCTGCGCGTCGCCCGGCCGGCTGGTGTCGGCGACGGTGAGCGCGCAGGCGCGGCCGAACACCACGATGTCGAGCAGCGAGTTGGCGCCGAGGCGGTTGGCGCCGTGCACCGACGCGCACGACGCCTCGCCCGCCGCCAGCAGCCCCGGCACCACTCGGTCTTGACCGTTCTTGTGGGTTATCACCTGTGGGCAAACAAAATTTATATAATACTAGCAGAACCCGCGGCTTCGCTCGCGCTAAAACTACAAAAAATATCTAAAAAGATAGTTTCATACAAACTTTCATGCTCTATTTTACCACCTGACGGGATGTATTTCGAAAAATGCTGAAACACATATTTATTTAATTGTATTGAAGAGGAATTATACCAAATTTCAAGTAATTCTGATCTTAAATATTTTTTTTTGGTTTGTATTATTACGTGTTTTCCCCGTGGGAATAAGATAATCTCGCGCGGTAAAAAGTAGCCTACGTCGTCACTCTCCAGCCCTCAAATTGTCTCCAAACAAAAAATCAAAACAATCCGCCATTCCGATTCCACGTGAAAGAAGGACAAACAAACACACTTTCACATTTATAATATTAGTTTGGACTAGCTGACCAAACAGCTAAAGCCAAAGTACCTAAAAGCCAAAGGCTAGCGCAGTAGATGGATGCGGACTGCTCAGGACCGGAATGGTTTACGCTCATTAGGGAAGGCCTTTAGTCACTTTGTAAAGGTCACCCAAAAGCAAAAAAAAAGTTTAAGTTGAATTTTTACCATTATTAAAAAAAGTTATGAACAAACACCAAAAAAGGAGCGGTTTTGAACCAGTGATCAAAAAATCTCAAAATTTACCAGGAAGCCTCTTTTGAGGGGTACTAAAAATACCAAAATATTAAGTAAAAACATTTTTTTTCAAACCGTCCAATTTGGCGTGGAATGCCTCATATATTTGTCGCAACTCGCAGTCAGTCTAGTAACTAGTTACTTGTGCAAGTCTTGTGAGTTTCCGGACTATTAAATAATTAACTACCTACGAGTACTAACTAATAGCCCTAGGTATGGGCTAATAGGACGCAACATTTTTTAAACAACTCCCTAAAGCCAGCAATAGCGGAAATAAGATAAAAGTAAAAACATTTAAAGATAAAAAAATATGTCAACTACATTTAATATAGAATTGCGTCAATCGATTGGAAACCATGACCTTTAATATGTCGTGTCTATCTGATAGAACGTTATTGAACCTATTAAATGTTTGGTAATGATGTAGAATCCGAAAATCATGTCGTTCAATGAAAATATAAATTTGCTCACGGGTATGTTAAAATTTGTATATTCGTGGATGAATGGTGTGAATTTTTCTGCAAATATTTTTGTCATATTTATTATTTTATGTCTATGATGATGACCTCTGTCTGGGTTTATACATACATGTTTTCACGTTAAATATACATGAGAAGGGGTCAAAATTCTCAAAATCAAATAATAAGAAATAGTTTTTCGTAGTTGTTTTTCTAAATCAATTCTAAACAATAAAGGTAAGTAAATTCTATAAAATATGCATCATTACTAAATTTAACGCAAAATATGCAATATATAGTAAAAAAAGAGAAACTATTCAAAAAAGCAAATGCAAAACCAGTCTCTAGTAATTACTATAACCAGTAACACGAGTATGAGCTGTGGAGCTAAAGGATTCTGCCTAAATATACATTATATTTTATTCCTTTTTTTGTATTTTTTTATTTTGTGTCTGTGCCTAAGAAAAAAAATATAATATAAAAAAAACATATTTGTTAGCTATTGAACTAACCTCGCCTCTGAAGTTAGTGGGTGTGCCGCCCATATTGTAATGTACGGTGGGCAGCACAGGGATGGGTTCCTTAGTGACATCGACCCCGGCGAAGATCATGGCCGTCTCCGAGATGCCGGGCAGGCGCTGCTTGAGCTGCTCAGGCGGCAGGTGGTGCAGTTGCAGGTGCACGTGGTCTTTCTCCGGACCACAGCCGCGACCTACGGGTGTACAATGTGGAATAAGAACCTCACACTGCCTCTTACACAGTCTACTAATCCATACATTATAATTTGATGACACTTTTGGCTCAGTTTGTAGTAACCCCACATGCTGTGCCAGCGGTCGCGGGTTCGAGTCCTGCTGGAGGCATTCGTTTGTGTGATGAGCACGAATGTTTGTACTCCAGTCGTAGGTGTTAATATTTATAATATGTGTAGTGTATCGACTATCTGGTATCCATAACACAAGCTTAATACCTTACCTTAGATGGTGCTGTGTGTTAATGTCCTGACATATTTCTATTTATTTATACATCCATCTAACGAACATCGACAGACCACCCGACTATCATACGTACTTTTATATGAGAGTCGAGAAACGACTTTAGGGTATAATGGATATAACTGTAAATTGCCGCGATCTATGCATATGGCCGAATTTCCTATAAAAACAAAGACCACCGAGCATCTATTGTACGGCTTACCTTACTGTATTTTATACCGTAATATCTTATTTGAAGAGAAAAATCTTCTTGCCCGGTGATAAATAAAGAAAGTAGGTACAGTAATCTAAATCGCCCCCGTATCGTATAGAAACAAATTAAAATAAACCTAGTTAATTTTAATTTCTTTCTATGATAAATAAATACATATGTATGTAGGTTATCTTTATAATAAAACAATTTTAAATTAAAACGAGCCGGTTTTGTGATTACTGCGCGGACGTATCTCTCACTCCAAATGTTAATTAAGGTTATTCTATTTATATCGTTGGTTTAAATACGTCTTTTGTCATTTTAATTAGATGTACTTTGTTCTATTAAGTTCATGGCCTCTAAAAGTTCTTTTATCTTAATATAGCTAGTAAATAGCCAGCCAATACAAATCAAAGCACACCGACTTCGAAAATATCTGATTAGGTATCTTTTCTAAATGAAAACCCCCATTTAGTTATTTTTTACTTTTCAGTGCCTGGAAGTCGGTTTCTTTTTAAGTTTTTATTATCTCACTGATAAGTTTTTCAACACGTCTTGAACGAGATGCTTAGAAATTATTAGTAGCGACAATATTTGTCTCTTCAATAACGTAGAAACTAGTTATCTTACACTTTGACGCCTTAATGAGAAAAATATTGATTAAGCTTCATGTTATGACAAATATTATTTTGCAAAAATAAAAATTAGAATGATTATATTATTAATATTCTTACCTTCCATAATTTCCACAGTCATGGCTCTAGACACAACGTCACGGCTGGCCAGATCCTTGGCGACGGGGGCGTATCGCTCCATAAAGCGCTCACCCTTGGCGTTTACCAGGAAACCACCTTCTCCACGACAACCCTCAGTCATGAGACAGCCGGCCCCGTAGATACCTGTATTGTACCAATTAATATATCATTACAGATTTCGTTAAAAGGCAAAAACATAGATTGCATCTTTTTCTTGGTGGATTGTGGTCTGATCGTATTGAAGAGGGAAGCCCGTGCCCAGCAGTGGGACTTTAAAAAGGACTGAATAATAATAGGTTTAATAGCAATCATTGTAATTTAGAGTTAAAATTTTCTTTTACTTCTTGCGATAGGATATAAATTTAATAGGTACATAATGAACATCCATCGATTGATCGCCCTTGAACCTTCTTTACAACTCAATTCTTGCTTTTACCTTCCATATTCCCAGTCTTTTGGGAGTCGATAGGGACCACAACAATTTAAATGCTAGTTTCTAACGATGTCGTATTAAAACAACTAACGTCCTGGATTGATATCAGATATAAGTTATTGCGATAAGTAAAAAGTATACGATATAAACAGTTTTAAAATATGGTGATATATCTCTCCGTGCAATTAATTTTATTTACCATGTACATATAAAGTGGTTGTCTATGTGGTACTATGTAATAAATCTATAATATAAAATTAAACAATGCGTCGTACTTGCCGCCGTAAGAAGAGAAGGCAATACTTAATTTCTTTCATTATACTCGTACATATATTAATAGTTAATACCACGGTCAGCAAAGTGTGTGTCGCGATATTATGATAAATCATGAGCAACTCATCCTTATGCAGTTTATTTTTATTGTATCACATTCCTTTTGAATAGATTGACATACCTAAGAATATATAATAGCAATACAAATTTTATTTTATTTAGTTCGCACAAAATATCATCTTCAAGCAATCGAAATAAAAAATTTCGGAAGCCTTGAATGATTCCTTAATAATATTTTCAATGTTAAAGTCTACTAGTAGTATTTACTAGGCGGTATCACATAACACATAATACTGTACTAGTACAGATGTCTCATGCCATACAAATAAATAGGACAGCGCTAATTCGGGCTATTTTTGTTTTATAAAATAAAATAGTTTTTAGTAAAACTGCTTTATTTTATAAATATTTGCAAATTAACGTATGCTAAATACGTCAGTGATTTTAACAATTTTTAACTGTGATAAACAATTCATAAAAAGCAAAGCGTCATCTGTAAATATACACTACAAATCCATCATCTGATTGCTGATATTTTAATAATCACGCATTCTTTCTTTTCACTTTACTTAGAATATTTTTTAAAACATTAATACATATATCTTTTGTTAATTTAACACGACTTTAGTAACAATTCGATACATGTAACGTCATCTATTGACATATATTTGAACTATTTTTCTTTGTTAGTGATGACCCCATGGCAGTACGTCCTTCTTTTACACGACCAATATGTATATCGATCAATATTTTTTTTTGTAAGAAGATAATTTTAGGGGCGGCGAGTGAAAAACACCTTTCTATCCGATACATCAAGATACCATCCATAATGTTTTATAATATAGACACGTTATACGCTTACTAAACTATAGAAAAAAAGTGTTCCGAATCAAGCGGCAGCACACATGCTCACACATTTATTGATAATTGAAATAATATGAAAGGGATGTCGTAATCAAAACTATAAGTAAAAAAAAGACTAGAAACTAGTGTGTCACTTGCACTTAGTTTTCTTTGTATTACGTAATCATGACGTTTTTATTGGTTTACAAAAGATTATAAACCAAATAAAATATAATAATTTCGGCAAACTTAGCTGTGGTATGTGATCCCGTCAACTTTAGTTTATTTTTCTTTGATAATTAGTGCATTTAGGGAATACACAAGACGACATTTTAGTTATAAAAACGAATGTTGTACACCGGTTAGCAAAATGGGAAGCACGTGCGTATTCTTTACTTATTCAACAGAACTGAGGCCAATGGAGGCTATAGTCTCCATTAGTGCGCTTCCCTCTTTAGAACGCTAGTAACTTATCTACTCTTTTTATTTTATTGTATCATTATAATGAAATATTTTATATACCCACAAGTTATTTAAAAACACATCTGATATTGATAATAATAATTAATGCATAATTAATTCGTTAATGCATTTAATGAGTCAGTGTTATTTCATGCACGCCTTGTGATGTTATGCATCTAAAATCATCAATAGGAAATAAGGATATTATTATCTGGTGTCAATAAAACATTTATTATGAATGAAACAAGCATGTGGCAACGGAAATACTGTAGTTGATTAAACACAACAAATATTTGTTTGTATATTTCAGCTTCAATCTATTAGTACTAAGGCAATAGTACTGTAGAATCCTTTTATAAGTGACATATAAATAACTAGCTTTGTCTGTGGCTTCGCTCATATTGAATATAACCTAATGTGAACCCATAAACTTAGTTATCTGGAACAAATCGCTAATAAGGCCGTCTTTTATGCATACCTATAGGAATTTTGATATTTTATTTTCCTATTTTTATTTTTTGTCACTGTCTATTTTTTTTATTACTGTGGTATACAATAAAGTGTATAAATAAAATAAATAAGCCATCTCCATTCCGTATTTCAATCAAGGCTTAGTTTTGCGAAAAAATCATAAATGCACACTCACTTAATCACACACTTGAGTGTCTAAAATTTTAATGTGATCATTCTTATATCAATGTGACTGGAACTGTCTATACGACAGTGTAGGCAGTGTCAAATATCGATTCAGACAATTTAATAATTTATACCTACATAGTCAGTTTTATTTACATTATAGTTTATTCCTATACATTTGTATTTGTCGCAATCTGAGTGTATATCCGTATTTCTATATATATATTTTAAGGACCCCTTGATACACGATAACAACAATTTTTATTTCTTCCATCTCATGTTATTTAAGTTACTCTTTTTTGTCAACGCACTGTTCCACGCCAACAATTAACAAGCAAAAAATACTAACGCGAACCCTCTTATATATTACAAGTGACTCACCCTCGCTTCGCTCGGGTTGTTTCCCCATATAAACTTTCATCCCCATTTTCACCCCCTTAACGGATGATTTCCGATCCTATGTCCTTCCCAAAGTCTCAAATTATCTTTTTACTAAATTTTATCTGAATCGGTTCAGTAGTTTCAGAACCTATTCGGTGCAAACAAACAAACAAATCTTTCCTCTATAAAATATTAGTATACATAAACAAACATACCAGTAGGATGGAACTGCACAAACTCCATGTCCTCGTTCTGCAGGCCGGCACGCGCCGCCATGGCGGTGCCGTCGCCCGTGCACGTGTGCGCCGACGTGCAACTGAAGTACGAGCGCCCCGTGCCGCCCGTGGCTAGGATCGTGTTCTTTGCTTGGAACCTGTTTGAGATTGACAAAATGTTTTATGATAATACTTTAACAAAAAAACTAAAAACAAGTTTATGATCAACTATATTATGTAAGGCTATATGTAAGACTTATTAAAAGAAACCAAATGGGACTAAACTCGAGGAGTTTACTAGACTTCCAAGATTTGATTACATTGTTAGTTACAAGTGAAGCTAATAAAAGTGTGTTAAAACCAAAAAGAAAAATAAATAAAGACAAGTTTTAGTAGTAGGTTTTAGAATCAAATAAATTAAAACTAAAAATAGAGGATTATATCAAAAATCCTATGGCAAGAGGCAAGGGAAATTTAATTCGCAAAGGAAGGGTATCGATAAAGCCTCATTTCCGCCCCTGAATAACGAAAAAAATTATATCATTCTGATTTGACCTTTTCCTTACCTATTCTGAAAGTAGACCATATGCCTGATAAAAAATATGTTTAAGACGCCTAAGTTTGGTCTAACTAGGATTTTCATTCAAAATGAGACATTTTCAGTAACATTTCAACTTTTGTTATGTAGAGCGCATATAAGAAGCACATTACACAGTATGACATAATTGTTTTTGTTATTCGGGGGTGAAAATAAGACCTTATCAATAACCTTTCTTTAGAATGCCATGGTTGCAGGTGTCACTGCAGTATGACGATAATCAATATACATATTTAAGGAACATATCTAATAATAAAGATAAATTTAAATTGTTACCAATGTTTATTGATAAATATGTACATAATGCCATATAAATTGTATAAATTCGATAAAGCTCAAGCATTTAGCGAGATTAATATGTCAATACAATGAACAACAGATTTTTATTTTTAATATAAATTGACACTTCCACTATAAACCTAGTCTGTTTATATAACATTTATGACATTTTAAATCAACATCCATTGCATAGATATTTAACATTTGTATAAATATTTGCTAATTTTAGAAATACACATTATTTACTACAACTTACTAGATTCAACTGTCAGTTAATTGGAGAAACTAGTTTTTGAGTGGCCAAATTATGAATATTATAAGAAATATAGAGCAGGTTTAAGTTTAATAATAAATATAATAAAAAAGAACATATTTTTTTAAGTTAAAGCAAAAATCTAAGTAATCTCAAGATTTTAACTCACCTGTGAAGGGTTCCGTCCTCGAGATTAAGTGCAATGCAGCCTTTGCAGACTCCATCTTCCATCAACAGGTCCAATGCAAAGTATTCAATGAAATATTCACAGTCGTATCGCAGGGATTGACCATACAGTGTGTGCAGGAGAGAGTGGCCAGTTCTGTTAATTAATTGAAAATACACATTAATAATAATTTACAAAATATTTGAGTTACATCTCTTTGTTTGTATGTTGTGTTTCATATAACTATAACAGAAACTAACACGGACACACTACAGAAACTATTTATGGTAAATTGTTTTTTTTTCTAAAGGAAAATACCATACCATACCAATTGGTATTCCAATATGATCAGACTTTTTATATATTATATAATTAAATTTAATACTATTTTTAATATTTTTTGTATACTTAGTAAATCTATGATTTATTTTTATACCTATCAGCTACAGCACAGCATCTATGTGCCTGTCCACCCTTGCCAAATTTAAGAGACTGTCCCCCAAAGGCTCGTTGGTAGATTCTTCCTTCAGGTGTACGGGAGAATGGCATGCCATAGTTATCAAGTTCAATGACAGCATGAGGTGCTTCTCTGGTCATGTAGTGAATAGCATCCTTAAAAATAAATCATTTAAGTTATTGCTTTATTTTGGGTATTTATAACTATTTGCCTAATATATTTTCCTACATGTTATGCTATACAATAATTAATTACAGACTATTATTATTGTGTATAAATATTTTTCAAGCTTTATATATTTCCTCTTTAATGTTATGCAATATTTAAACAGGTGTGTATAAAACTTGTAGTTGTAGAAAGATAGCACACCAACTTAATTACATTCTGGGAAATTCCATTGTGGCTATAATAAAAACATTAAGATTTACATACCTGGTCGCCAAGCCAATCAGATCCTTTAACAGTGTCATACATATGCCACAACCAGCTATCCTCTTCCATGTTACCTAAAATATTATTTACGATAATTTAAAATTATCATGAGAGAAAACGATACTTTAGGTTTTTAAAAATTCCTTTACATTCTTTAAATATTTTGATACTTTAAGAATATATTACAAACCTAAAGCGGCATTAATGCCTCCTTGCGCAGCAACTGTGTGAGATCTTGTTGGAAAAAGCTTAGTTACAACAGCTGTCTTGAAGCCTTCCTGTACTAAGCCAAAAGCAGCTCTGAGACCTGCCCCTCCAGCACCAATGACCAATGCATCATGTTTATGGTCAATGATCGTGTAAGATTGTGATGTATTTGAGTTAGCTGATGCATCTTTTAGTGGTGATGCACCCCCAACCGACAGATGGAGATTCCTATATAAATAAGATGCCTAAAAGAAATCGATATTTTTATTAATTTAATATTCAGATTACGTTTAATTATGATTAATGTAAAAACACTTAAAGTACCACAAATTTAGGTAATTTTGGCACAAAAACACACGTATGGAATTTCATAAATGTTTGAATTAATAGTTCATAAGACGAAAGTTTCTTTAGAATAAAGGTTACTATAGAAATTGTATCCACGACACGCCGTTCTTCAAAACATTCTCTTTTTTAGATTACATAACAAATAATCAATTTAACGCAATATTCATTTTTTATACAAACCAGTGAGGCAGGGCTACGAGCCACGGCAGCTTTCATTAATGCACTCATGATGGAACTCTCTGTCCGCACCGGAGTACAATTTTTTTATTATTCTAGAATATTTACGCGGCCGACATTCACTCGACTACTTTTTGACCAGTTTTTGACGACTGATTTAAGATTTTATCAGCTTGTAATTTATTCATCTGACTGATCGCACAGACTATACAGAAACCTGAAACACTATGTATAATATTATGCAGTTGCACTCAACAATCTCAACATACAACTTTTTATTACGGCGAGTAATAGAGCGGCTGACGACGCAACTGCCTTTTTAATTTTTTTCATAAAAGAGTGCGCACTGCGCTCATTAGAACTAATACTATAGAATTCTAGTAACTAATAGTCGATTTTTTGTCACTCTGCAGGCGCCCGGCGGACTATTTCATTTTATCAGGATGAAAACTCTATTTAAATAAATTAGCGAATTTAAAGTTCTACAAAAAATTGATTTAGAGTTGAGTTATCTATTATTTAAGATATTGTTTTTGTTGTTTGTTGAAAAACATTTTTTTGTCCAGTGGGCCACAAAAATAAAAAAAACTTAATTTTGATGTGGGCTGAATATTGTGGACGTATTAATAAGATTAAATAAGTCTTTTTTATTTTTTTTTTGTGACCACAGTTCTAAAATTGATTAATTTTAGTTGCATAACTAATATCTATAGTCTCGTTGTATCTTGTAAAAATTACAGATGTCCGTCCACAAATTTCAAAAATATACCCTTTATTTGTTTGAATTTCATTTTTGTTCATATCTTTTACTCTCATCTTTAAAATCCAAAATTTTGGATTTTAAAGTAATTTTAAATAAAACTACCTTTTCGAATTTTTCCACAAATTTAAGACCTTAGTTAGTCTCTCCGTGACTATGATTGATGACGGTATTCAAAACGTCGGGATCACAACAAAATTCGTAAAAAATAGTTTTATTTAAAATGTGAGATTTTTGCATGAACCTAAATAATTTTTAAAGTTGTTTTGATATTTATAAAGTTACTAGCGGCTCATCCTCGCTTCTTACAAAAACAAATCTATCCCACGGGAACCGTACATTTTTCAGGGGATAAAAAGTAGCCTATGTGCTATTCCAAACTATAATCTATCTCTGTGCCAAATTTCTTCCAGAACCGTTCAGCCGATCTGGCGTGACTGGGTAACAAACATCCATGCAAACATCTAAACTTTCACATTAAGATTGAGACGTTAACATTACTGAGACTAGCCGACTGCGTGGGACATGTATAATGCACATTTATATGTGTAAGTGTAGACAAGTACAATCTATTCCTTTTACTCTCATATTCTGGGGGTTGAAACATAAGGCACAGCCGGAGCTGCCGGACCCTCTTTTTCTAATGAATATTTCATGAACCCAGGTCTATTATCACTCTAGCCACTAGATTTCTATTTTTAGTAGAAGTTCTTATAAGTCGAATATTTTTATTAAATCCGTTATTTCTTTATCCATAATGCATTTATTTTTATTTTTTTCTTCTTTATTGGCTTATAGTTGCGTTAACATGCGCAATCCATTCTGTCAGTGTCACGTTTTGTGAGGAAGACACGAATAATGCATTTATTACAATATTGTGATGTGACTAATGGCAGATTTTAAAGTTCCCGCCACTTCTGTATTAACAAGATACTAAGTAGTACAACAGATAACTTATGTGTCTGGATACTATCCCTGTTTTTTAATTAGAGCACTAAAGCGCATTATACGGCATAATGCTAACTTCGAATGTTCCAACTTTTTTTTTTTTTTAAATGTTGGGACATTAACACACAGCGCCATCTAGTTCCATGGTAAGCTACGAGGCTTGTGTTATGGATACCAGATAGTTGATACACTACACATATATAACTTTAAATACATACATATTATAAATATAAACACCCATGACTGGAGTACAAACATTCGTGCTCATCACACAAATGAATGCCCCCAGCGGGACTCGAACCCGCGACCGCTGGCACATCAAGTAGGGTCACTACCAACTGAGCCAAACGTGTCGTCCAACTTTTATTTGTCATCCATGGTTCCAACTACAGCAGCGCTTCGCTCAATCGAGCATTTTGTAAAGTACTGCTTTGACATGATGCGCGCAAGGATACCAACTCAATAACAAGAAATATGAGAAATGTTTTTACTTCAAGGTGGCATTGATCAAAATTTTATTTACATTATCTTCGATATTGTGCGCTAAAGAACGGCATTATGCTCTGTAATTGTAAACTAGGAATTATGTATAGGTACAACAAAAGAAATAAAATTACGACCGATACTAGTTTGGTGACTTACAATTAATAATTAATTAATTGGGTTTGTGCGTTTGGGCTCGCCTCAAACAAAAAAATTGTCGTAGCAAAATTGTTCCTGTAATCTCTATTTAGTCTGTGGCTTGACATGAAAATTGAAAACTTCACGCATATGTCAAAATAAACTATAGATTGTCAGTTTTTGGTGAGATGTCAAATATTGCTAAAAAATAAAAATAACAAAGTACGTAGAAACTTAAAAAGTAATAACAGGACACATTTTTGGCGTGTTATGTGTAAAACTAATAATTATTAGTAAGTTTTATTTATTAAAAAAAGTTCTGAGTTCTGACACAAGTTCAGATGGCTGACAATCCAAGTAACGACGGTTTTTCAGAAGCGGATAGATTAAAAGGTAAATTCAATATTTTTTATATATTCCTCATTACTTAAGCAGTGCTCTAATTTTTGCATCATTGCAGAAGAAGAACTAGCTCGAGAATTGGAACATAGTGATTCTAATGAAGATGACTCTCAAGAGATATCTTTGGAAATAGAAGAAAAATTGTTGAAAGACGAACCTGAATGTACGTTACGTAGATAACATTTTATTATTCTAGTGTTATTATTTTTTTCCTTATTAAATATTTAATTGCAGACACAACATTAGTTAATTATGGTGAAAGTATAACTGAAGAGAGAATAGCTTCAGAGCAATACACGGAAACTTTGCCTAAAGATGAAATTGAAGAAGGACTTGGTAATGTTTACACTAAAAGTTCCGATTTTATGAATTCACAACATGATACATTGACTGATGCTTCTGATAATTATGATTCTTATATTAATGATTATCCATTTGACAACACTCAAATTATTGATGATAGTCAACTTGAGTCTAGTGTTCAATATGATATGAAAGATGAAAATACTGATAGTATTTTAATGCAAAATATTGATGACTTTGATCATAATGAATCTTCTAATAATGCTGAATATCAAACTACAGAAGAAATGCTTTTGAGTGAAAGGGAAAGAGAAAAGAAAACAAAAAAAGAATTGGAAGAAGAAGAAAGAGAGAAAATGCAGTATGTACATATAATTGTATTATACTTAGGCTATTTAACTTTTCATAATATTAAAAATATTTTTTAATATTGAGGACTTAAAAACTACAACAATTTGTCACATCATATTACATTCTGTTTATTTATAGTTAAAATAAATACCACTTACATGTCAAGAGTATAATTAAATATGACATTCTTCATTTTTCAGAGTGTTAGTATCCAATTTTACTGAAGAGCAACTGGATAGATATGAAATGTATAGACGGGCAGCTTTTCCTAAAGCGGCTGTCAAAAGATTAATGCAAACTATTACTGGTACTTCAGTTGGACAGAATGTTGTCATAGCCATGTCTGGTATTGCTAAAGTCTTTGTTGGAGAAGTTGTTGAAGAAGGTAAATTTAATAATACTGGCTATTTAAAGCTTATTTGTTCTCATTTATGTTAAATTCACATGTTTATGAGAAAACAATTTCCTTTTTTCCAATTATAAAAAATAAGATTGATAATAATTGAGTGCCTTTTTGTTATATATTATAATTTTTTAGCTTTAGAGGTATTGGAGAAGTCTGGGGAGCCTGGGCCTTTGCAACCTAAACATCTTCGTGAAGCCTTACGTAGACTAAGAGTAAGAGGATCAATACCAACAAGAAAAGCATATAAAAATATGTTTCGCCTATAGTAAATATGTTATATAATTATGTATTTTATCCTTGATTACATAATAAGCCAATGAAGAGTATACTTTTTACTTTCTTAGATTTACGCGAATATTTGACATTTTAACTAAATAAAACTATCTTTTCGGATTTTGTCGCGGATTTATTTTCATTTTTGTTTCCCGACGTTTCGAATGCTTTACAGCATCCATGGTCACGGGTCTCTCCCGTGACCATGGATGCTGTAAAGCATTCGAAACGTCGGGAAACAAAAAAAAAAAAAAAATGAAAATAAATCCGCAACAAAATCCGAAAAGATAGTTTTATTTAGTTAAAGTATACTTTTTATTTTGCAGTAAAATATTTATGAAATTTTCTGATTATTTACAGAAGGTAAGTGTGTATAGTTTATGTATTAAATCAATTTACCTCGTAGCTTAATGGCTCAAATAACTTTAAACAAGTTAGTTATAAGATTGCCTGCATAATACAATGTACAATATTCTTACCACAACAAAAATCTTACATTACTTCTTTTTAATGCTGATGATTAATGACTAACAAATACAAATAGATATCAAATATATTATATTTCATTGACATTGCTGTGTGACCAGAACTTGTAAATATTTGATTGTTATGTAAATATTAATAATAAATGTAAGTAATAACAGTTTGAAGATTAATATTTTTTACCCAACTCCATTAGGATAAGGTGGTTTACTAACATTTTCTTTACATCCTTTTCTAGATATTTATATTTAAGTGTTGGCAACACTGTCTTTTAATTTTTTGATAATACTGGGACCATTCTTAACGCGTGGGTTTAGCTCCACTTCTACCCGAACACTGAATAACAGGCATGTCAGTTGTCACATGTGTGTAAAGACAGCTCCGATATTGTCCCGACCGCCGTGCTTCCTAGATTGCCCCTGCGGCAGGTGTGTCAGTAGCGGACTTACTGCCTCCATTGAGTCATTATTCCATTGGCCCTCAGTATTACGTTAGCTTTCGAATA
Source organism: Brenthis ino (assembly GCA_921882275.1). Lineage (NCBI taxonomy): Eukaryota > Metazoa > Arthropoda > Insecta > Lepidoptera > Nymphalidae > Brenthis > Brenthis ino. Next base: position 21,235,757 of record OV170225.1, on the reverse strand, counting down.
AGTAAAGAATACGCACGTGCTTCCCACTTTGCTTACCATGCTAAATGTGCGAGCATGTGTGCTGCTTCTGGACTCGGAACACTTTTTTTCACTAGTTTTGTGAGCATATATCGTATCTATATTATAAAACATTATTGCTCGAACTTGGTTACTACTTAATTTCTTATGGGTGCGATAAATAAAAAAAACAATGTTCAAATGTTAATTTATTACATGATATCGTAATCATTATTAAAACAATGCATTACAACATTAAGTTAGGATCATACTTTCAAATGTTTGAAAATTAAATCAGTCTTGTTAAAAATGGCTACATTCGTAGAAAAGAATTGTTAATAATTAGAAATATTGGAAAATTAACTAAAATATAAAAAAATCAATACAATTACTAACAAGTGCAAAACATAAATAAAATATAGATTCACAAAACTACATTCACATTCAAAGTTAAATTGGCACTTGACACTTTCAATAACTTGGAGGTTGTTGTCGCTCGACGTATCACAGATCTCAGTATCTAAGTATCTGGCCCCATTGTCGAACGTAGTTGAACATTTATGATATAAAATAGGATTTCGTCAAATCTATCTAAATGTAAAGGCACTAATTTAAGGGGGAGTCCGTTATCTAAATTTGGTAACACTACGATATAAATAAACAATATAATTATTATTCTGTGTATATTTAAAAAGTAAGCAATATATTAACGTATCATTTTCAAAAAGATCATTTCATTCCATAATTATAAAAAAATGTGCACTTTTTCATAAATGGCTGTGATAAAGAGATCGTTTCGTTTATAAAAAACAATGCGAAAATTTTTTAAATCACAAACTTCATCTTAATTTGTCAGGAAATTTAAAAATAATAAATAATTTTATATCTAAATTTCACTCTACTCTCATTTGATCAAAGATTCTGTTTCAAGTCAAACTTTTAAAACAAGCGCAAACTTAAACATTTTATATAAGTACACACAACCTCTAATTGGACCAAGTTGGATCAAAATGTGTTCCCATCAAACAAATACAAGACCATTCATATATAATTATGATAATTCATGTATTCAAATTAGTTTAGAAATTAAATATTTCTTTGAAATCAACATACAATTATCACTTTATTGTCATAAACACATTCGTGGGTACATTCGAACGTAACCGAGTCCAATTAAAAAACAACAATTCTGTTGCACTGCGACCAGGCAGCCCACACGATATATAGACTAGAAATCACCCATACACAAATGTTACTAGACTAATAGCCTTTTGACACCACACTCTATACAGAATTTGGCAGTTTCCACTGGAAATTTACTCCCGCATTCGTGGCAAAAGCGCGAGAGGCGTGGTGGGTTCGGGTCCCGGCGGTGTATGCTTTCGGAACTACTAGAGCTCAGGTTTTCTTGCCGCTTCCAAGGACTTTGACGTGATGATGCCCGTGATAGTGTGTGTTTATCTGTTTTAGAATTAAGAGTCTAGATAAAATAAATATTGTAGTATGAAGTATAGCAAATAGAATAAATCAATATCATTAGCGAAAGAGCATTTGGAATTATATCATATGCATTATATATTAATTTTATAGTCTTCTGTTATGTTAAATAGTATTGTTAATTTATCATGAGAATACATAAAAAATATATATAAACAATACAGTCGTATAATCTTACCATTAATAGAAGGTGCGCTCAACTCTTTAATATTTTCAGTACGAGATATCGGTTCCTCCAATTCCGCTGATCTTTCCATCGCTAAGAACTCATCACTAGATATAGAGCGTACTTCATCTTTGTGACTTGCACCCGAGTCTGAACCAGCCGGGATTTGTTCGAGCGAATTAGCTCCATTACTCTCTTTTGCATTACACAATGATAACTTAGATGGCGAAATTCTGTTCAAACTGAAAAATTAACAAGTATAAATATTTACTTATTTGGTTCTTAGTTTAATAGAAGCAAGAATAAAAAAATAAGCATAATATTCCCACCACGGCTTTTATCAGTTACCTGACTAACCTGCTATACGCCGAGTCATTGCTTGATTTCCCATTGGGCGTGTGATTTCCGTTGGTAATCGAGTCATTTTTGTTCATTTTCTGATCTTTTTTACGACGAAGATCTTTCTTTTTCAGTTCGTTATGTAAATTTTTATTGTTATTAACAATCTCTTTGTTCGATGTGTGGTTGTCTACCCTTTCGGATTCGTAGAATTTGTCGAAATCTTTCAGAGACTGCATCAAATCTTGCTCAAGTTGGTCAGTTTTGTGACGACTCTTGGTGCTGTCTAGTTTTGGTCCCGATTTCTTCTGAATGGAATCAAGGAGGGATGTGGAACGTTTGACTGAGGATGGGAATAGCTTATCGCCTACGATATTGTTACTGCTAAAAATAAGAGAAGTGGATTTGTTAACTGGAATCAAACCATTACTACTGTTATTTACTATTTTTGGTGAATTTACGACTTTTGTTTCTGTACCGTTACAGAGTTCGGATTGCGGGAATACTCTAGTTGTAGAACTGTATGTACGCTTTTCAGATTTTTGCTTAAGAACCTCCTCATCGAATGTAATCATGAATTCTTCGATATCAAAGTCTTCGCAGAGAGAATCGTCGTCTCTCACTGAAGTCTTTGACGCAATGCTTTGTTCGAAAGAAGACATAATTTTATCGTACTGAGAACCAAAATTTGAGGGAGGGCTCGTTTTATTGCTATGGTTATTATTTTTCTCAACTTTATTATTATATAGGGAATCTGACATATTTTTTTCGTTGTGATTGTTTTTAACTGTATTAAAAGAATCGAATTTAGCGGGTAAGTTTTCAGTAGTTAGCAAGGATTCCATGCTACTTATCATGTCAGGATTATTTAATATTGTATTAACATTAATTGGCAGATTATCATTTTCGTTAATGAGTCTGGGATCTATATAACTACTGTCCGTCATAGAAGTATTATCATAAGCAAGGATCGCGTCGAGATTAACTAAGTCTTTCTTTTCTTCATTTTTATTTATTTTGTCTAATTTTAGCGGTTGTTTTATTGTATTACGCTGAAACCCATGATGCATAGATTGCGACATTTTTGGGATTTTATCTTTGAGTTTGGGGGTACTATAGGTCGAGTTAGAGTAACTCGAAAACGATCTGTTTAAATTACTAGTGCGACTAAAGTAAGTTTTCTCCGTGCTAATATTTTCTTTACTCGATTTTGTGAAAGTTGTATTGAGTTTTGGAGTAGGTTTCTTATCGTTTCTGTTTAATCTGAAGGAACTACACCTGCCACCGAATGTGTTAGTACTATTCTCATTATTAGAGCTACCAAACGATTTCATTCTTTGTAATGTCGGGGTTTTTTGATAAGTTTTGTTTAAAGTGTCTTTAATCATTTTAGTGTTATCAGAACGGTACGATGTCGATATTTTTTCTTTAGACGGGCGTAAGCTAGGAAGGGTTCTGCTTAGATCTTTGGAACTTTGGGATTTTTTAGGTATATTGGTGTCTGAGGACATAAGTTCTTTCATCTGTCTAGCTGCCGATGCGAAGGGATCGTAATTATCGTCAAGTCTGGAAAATATATAACGAAAACAAATATTTAAATACATTTATGTTTAAAAATGCGTCCTAGCCTGGTGAAAAAAATGTAATGATCACTAAAATGAGTTGGATCGAGAGAGAGTTGATTGAACGAGAGCGTATTCGCTTCCTTACATAAATATTAGTATTATTATATTAAAAAATTTATACTTATTATGAATACGCCCTAATTCAACCAAGCAATGGGAAGAGGAAGGCAAACAAAACCTCTTATTGTCAATACGAGGCAACTTCAAAGGCGGCACTCCGTCACTGATTTCTTCTTGATTCTCTTTTATGATGAACGTTCTATAATCACTATCAGATCTCTTATGTTGACCCAACATTTTACATTTCTTATTTACTTTATATATATTGCTTTTCTTTTTAACGTCTTTTCGTGTACACTTATTGTTTTCACTAATCGATGGTAATTTTAGCTTTAATTCGTTTTCTGAATCACTTATAACTGTTGGTTCTCGGTCATAAAATTTTATTCCATACACTGTAATGTGTTCCATATCACAATTTTTTTTATTTGCGTCAACATTTTTATTGTTATTTATAATATCAGTTTCATCGCTACCTACATTTAAAATATCTTTTAAGTTACTTTTCAACTCTTCAAAAGTGTCAGAGAAAAGGGGTTTTAACCTAGGACTAACAATTTCCTTCTTATCAGCAACATCTTTGATCATGGATTCCATAGAATTAGTTCGAGGAGTGTGAATATTTTCAATGCATTGTTCTATATCAGATTTTTGTGCTTCTCTCTTTTCGTGATCATCTATCATTTTATCAGTTAAAGAAAGAAATTCCTCTAAATCTGCTGGGTCTTCAGAGAACTTAGTATACGTGTCACCACTGCCATGACGACAAATTCTGTTTTTGCTGTCTTCTTCTTCATTGCTTATATTTTTTTTATCATCAAAGGAATCCTCGAAATTTTCTTCACTTAAATCATGTTCGTAGTTTTCTTCAATATTCTCTATTGATAAATGTGAAATATTATCGTTGCTATTTTCTAATATAATCTGTTTTGATTCAGCAACATCGGGTATCACTGTGTTCTCTATCGCATTGGTAATTTTTACCGAATCTTCTTTTATGCAGAACTGATTATCATTAAACGATTTACATGTATCTGTTACTGATTGTTTACTAAAATATTTAGCAGATTCAGTTTCATTTAGATTAATATCTTCGTTAATTTTTTTAATCTCAATATCGCAAGAACTAACCATGTTAGGATTTTTATACAGTAATTCGACGACTTGATTTAAATCATCCTTTTTACTGTATTTTAAATTTACAACATTTGCGGTGAATTTTATGTTGTTATTTTGTTTTTTAGTCAGCGGTGTATTGTCTGTTTCGTGTATTACGCACGGGACACACGGGCATAACAATTCAGTATTTATTCCTACTGATTGACAATTCTTTCTTTGTTTTGTATCTATAGGTTCATCGAGACTGTCTAAACTCATAGTACTCTCTTTTATTTTCTTTGATGAATATTGTTTTTCTTTTGTTTTAGTTTTTGGAGATGGTTTCGATAATTGAACATTAGATTCATGTATATTTTTAGAATGGTCAGATTTACTCTCTGAACAAAGTTCATTTTCTATTTGCTTTGCTTCTTTTAGCATTACTTTCTTTGGTACAGGAATTTGGCTTTTAGATGAAATTTCATTTTTATTAACACTTTTATTATAGGATTTTTCATTAGATTTTTCTTGTGTATTTTTATTTTTTTCGGCATATTTGTTGGCAATCTCTTCAAGTTTCTTTAACTGTTTCCTTTTTTTGACATTAAGTCTATTTATAGGTTTTTGAGCATCTTTTTTATTAACGTTAGGATCGGTTTTGGTTTGTTGCACAGAGCATGTGTGGGATTCTTGGATATTTCTATGGAAAAGGAAAGGAAGGACTTTCAATGGGTTCCAGGAAAAAATCACAAACAAGGAGACAGGAACGATAAAGTCAATAAATGCTATGGTATTCTGCCAATTAAACTCAAATATTGCATTAATACATTTTACTCCTTCCTTTCCCCTTATTTGGAAAAAAAATCTATGCGAATATGACTACGTATGATAGTATAACAGTTTTTAAATATACTAAATTAACAAAATACTTATTATATTAACAAAGCCTTTTTGTCTGATATTTATTAATAATAATAGTCAAAAATACAGATAACCCAATGGATTATATGCTTAAGAGATTGAAGGCTATTGTTTTTTGGTGTGTAATTCCGTTACCATTACCATTAACCGACTTGAAAACAGGAGAATGTTACGAAATATTTTCTATTTTAACGATTACATAATATGTATCTCAAGAGTAGCCCAATATGTAATAAGTACATATATACGTAATAATTTAACTATTAGCTGTACGATAAAGTCAGTATTATTCGAATCCGTCCAACTATAATAAAGAGATACAAATTACAATATAAAAATCTTATTCTAGTAACTGTAGATTTGTTTGCTATACGCCTATCATTGTCCAAAAGACTCGTCTTAAAATTATTATACAATTAGTATATAGATAATATAAATGTGTATGTACGTATACGTATGTATGTTTGTATGTGTTATCTATCATACCTAGAGCTGCTGAGGTCTCTAGCAAGCCTCGCCTGCCTCGCCTTAACATTCGCATCGCCGGACGAACTGTTCTGTGGAGCCCTCGAGTTTCTTATTACAGGCATATGCGGTGAGATGTCGTCGTGACAGTCGTTGCTAGACATCGATTCTGCAAATATATTTAAATTTATAATGAAGGAAATAGAAAAAATAGTAAAAGAAATTAATCTATATCATCATTATTTAATTGAAAAACTTCTCTTATATAATAATAGGTAAAGATAAATTACCTAGTTCCAGAAATCAAATAATTTTACCATTATAATAAGTTATACTGCTTAATGCTTATTCATAGATGATACTATTTTTTATGGGGTTTTATGCCAATTACCGCCATGGAAATTTATTTTACATTGAATTTTGCTATATTTTATATATTTTGGTGCTTACAATTTTATATATTTAACTAGCATTACCCGCGGCTTCGCCCGCATTCAGATGACCAAAAACCAAATTCTTAGGTTTTACATATTAGTATACTCTTACATTGCAGTTTTTGTATTTTTTCTCAGAAATGAGACATTTTCCCGCGGTAAAAAGTATCCTATAAGTTGACCCGGATAACCAGCTATCACGTCATCAAAATCCCTCGAGTGGTTTTTCTGTGATGCGGTAACAGACAGATAGACAAAAAGTCTAAAAGCTATAGATTCGGCCTCTGTATCGATAATTATGTTTATTTCAAAGATTTCCCTAAAAATATTTAATGTACAGATTCGGTTTAGTTAAAATTTTATTATTAGAAGTATCAATATTAGTAAATTATAATATTATGTCCTATAAATAAGTTCTATAAACAGACATCACAATACCTGGCAGTCTATTATTAAGAGTATTCAAATTGTTATCAATTCACTTTTCTGACAGAGTCTATATATAAATTTCATTCAAATCTTATAAGGCTTTACAGCGAGAAGTAACAAAAACAATAATTCATAAAAGTTCGTATTTATAATTCTGGCGGCTTATCCACATTTTGCTCAAGTGCTTAAAATGTCTATTACTCCAAGTCATAGTAATAGCTGTATAATAAATTTCATTTTCATCCGTCCAATGAGTAACAACCATATACACATACAAAATTTCGCATTTAGTCCAATTGTATATCATCTATAATAATGATAAAAAGATAAGTAACCGACCTGAGGCTCTAGTCCGTGCATGCCTGTAGTCCCCGAACTCGCGCGGCGGTGAGATGCCGCGCGTCGACTCCACCGACGCCGACCGGCTGTTCGACGACTTCTCCCGAGTTTGGGACGATCTAGGAATAAAAATAAAATTCATTTATATTTTATACTAGCATTACACTGGTACATTTTCATGGTTAGTATAGATTTTTCAGAGAAGAGATATTTTTCCGCAGTATAAAGTAATGTATACGTTGACCTGGATAATCAGCTCTCATAATACCTATAAATTTCATCAAGGTTTTCACGCGATGCTTGCCCAGACAGACAGACAAAAATTCTAAAAAGTATAGAGTCGGCCTCTGTAACGATAATAATTACTATTTCAATAAGACTTTCCAAAAATATATTTAATATACAGATTCGAGTCAAAATTTTATTGTGTATAGATAAACTTATACGTATGAGATTATTTTAATTCGTAATATTACAATTTGTCTGCTACATCGGTTCGCTACATTTCTCTTTCTACTTTTTGAATTTTCAACCGACAATAAGTCTATTTCTGTAATACGTGTATTGAGTAAAGAATTAAAAACACCAGAATTAGAACTATCCAAATGACCCCATTTAAAAAGTGAAACATTCATATGAACCATAAATTATCGAGCACCGCTTCGAGCCAGTTCAAAATATTCATGTCTGATTTCACCAACATCACTTAAACTACCACTAACGTATGGGATCCCTAGCTTAAAAAAATCCCTAAACTAACCCCTAAATTAAATTTCGTTTTACCATCGTCGGAACCCGTATTTCTAGTATGTACCTATATTTAGGTGGCATTTTAACATTTAGGTGACCCCTAACTGTCGGTGAAACAGAAACTGTCCCCTAACAGCCCCCTAACTATGCTTAGGGGATCCCTTAAACTTAGGTGACGTTGGTGAAATCGGCCATAAAACTCACCGTCTCCCGCGCACTGGCGGTGCTTTATACTGGGTCCTCGCATTGAGCCTTTGTTTAGCGTCAGCGATGTGGGGCGGCGGCTGCGCGGGCGCCGCCGGCAGTATCTTCGCCTTGTCCGCGCACCACTCCACGTGACGCTCGAACGCGCGTATTCCGAATGCGCGGTGACAATGCGGACATTTCTGGAGATCCGCTGTAGGCTGGCATTTATACATAATATCATAAAAAGGCATGGGACTGATATTAATTATTAATATGAAAAGATGTAGGTACAAAAATAGTTTATAAGTTTTTGACATTGATAAGTAATCGCCCTGATTCTACATCAATAAATGATTTTTAATTTAAATATATAATAAATAATAATACATTTATTTAGACAACTTTCTCCCACATGTTAGTAACAACCCACTTGTATACCTACACACATAATACTTTTATCTACGAGTATGTTAGTATATGAAAATTAATTTAATTTACTTATGTAATTAAATTAATTTTATTTATATACATAATGCAATAGGCACTTTATTTCGATATCGAGGAATTTTAGAGCAGAGCTTGGTAAACAGATGTAGAGTTCCTTAATTTACAATGCACTATATAATTGAAAACAATTTAAATGTAAGTATTTATTAGTGCTGAAAGACCAACCTTACTTGCCTTGACAGCGTCACTTGTAACAATAGTTATATTATGTTAATTTATTTACTAGAATTACTTAAGTTTTAGATATAGGGAAATAATATGTTATGTATTTTTTTATTACTAATACTTTCTATAATGATTACAAATAAAAAAGACACTAACCCATTTCTATACAACAGTTTCTAACATGAAACTGTTAGTACCTACAGAGAAAACTAGGAACGTGAAAAGCAACCTTTCTGTTCACCGTAGACACTAATAAGAAGCGATTAACATAACAAAAATACGGTTAAACAATACGGCTCATGATGTTACTTTAAATGAGAAAAGGTCCGGTGCCTACAGAATATGTCACAAATAAAATCTTTTGCAAATGGCGTTCTCTTACAACCTCAAACTGTTGACGAACGGGTTAAGAATCGTTAATTTTTTAGAAAATTATTTAAGTATGCACAAGTGGCGAAGGCAAAACCTTGTCCAATATATTTTTTTATCAAGCAAGAATATTTTAAATAACAAAATTGGAAATTATGCAGCCATTTTGTACTTACAGAAAACCTGACCAGTTCTAAAACTATATTACTGATAAATATTAAAATAAACCTACCTTAGTTATCACACTCCTGACCGAATGAGTCTTAGGTTTGATAGCAGCTTTGGCAGTGTTAGGTGGGCTCTTCTCGAGGAAGGGGCTGTTTTCTGGAAGACCGAAATTCTTTGGCAAGTATTGTTCTAAGTCCGTGCCTGTAAGTGTGGTACATCTTGTGAACATGCTACTGTGATTTGTGATAATCTCCTCTTGTGATGCCTCAGTAACTAATTGTTTATAATTTAGAATTATTACACGTGCATTTAATCGAAGACACAAAACGAAACAGGTAGAACATTCATCCATGCCCTCATAAAGCTTAATTATAAACATGATTCATGATAACCATATGCTGAGCGAGTTAGCTGGGCCGTAGGCGGCTGTTACCGAACTAAGCGCAACACACACTTTATGCAAATGCAGCCTCTTTACGATTGTATTAAAGAATTGACATTATGTGTAAATGGAATACAATAATATTTGAATATGTCCGAGAAACACTAAGTGAGCTGAATGTACTCCCTGTGGATATCGTCAACTTAACAGACGACCTTGTATTTTAGTATGCTAACCACGCCTTTTAAGTTTAAGCGTATTCACCGGAGTGTAAAATTAACATTGAATTATTTAAAAATTCTTACAATAACGTTAAAAAAACTTTCATTTTCAGATTTATTAACCGCACAAGGACTAGTTTAAAAAAAATCTAGTTATAAATCCATTGAACGAGCTTAGACTCATTCATCCGAAAGAGGATATTAAGATCAAGTCAACTTTCACGACACTACTTAGTACCACACCACCGTATTCCATTATAGAATATACCTAAATACAACTACATATTCCATTAACCATATTAGACTTCTAGGTCAATACAGATTAACGATTCACGTCAATGTAGCTTATTCTAGATTTATTAGGTACTAACGCGGAATACGCAAGTTACGTATAATGCTCTAATGTTAGTAATATGTTCACATTCGACAATAACAGTTAATTGACATAGAATGCCATGTAAATGGTTCACTCACTCACCAAAACCATTACCGGTTTCTGTGGCCAGCCCTTGTTACCCACAAAATAGAAGGTTTATATCAATACATTTCTAATTCAAGCATGCTGTACAAAGTACAAGAAAAAGAAACAACTAATCTAATACATATCACATCAAAAGGATCTACTAATGGCAGTGTTCTATTGTCTTGCATATCGTAAACAACTTTGGATTCTTTAATAGTGTTTTAGTTAACAAACCAACCAAAGACATTCACCACCACCGTGATCTGAATCAAAATACTTTTAAATTTCATATGTTTACTGCTGTATCAAAGCATTTAATTAAATAAAAAAAAACAATAAATATTTACCTTCACGCCGTTGTCTTGAAGAGTCGAAAGTTTTTCGCTTCTTCACGGTCATCTTCTCGCATATTTTGACATGTTTCGCAAGTGATGCGGGAACGAACGTGCGGCCACATACAGGGCATGGTGACAACGGTAATGGACCCGAAGGTTCAGGGGCTACAGGGGCTATAGGTGACGTGGGCACTGGAGGTGATGGAGGGGGCCCGACTCGCGAAGGCGGTGGAGTACGAAGTATTGGCCGGAACGATTCATTTCCAATTGGAGATACCGGTTCCAAAGACTCCGGTGTCGTCGCTCGAGAAGACTTGGAAGACTGCTGATGCTCTTGTTGTTTTTTGCCTGTAATTTTTATTTATAAATATGAGCTTTTCTTGCCAGCTTGGACAGTGATAAATAATTACAAAGATATCTTGTATTTATATTTTTTGCAATATTTCATTTGTAGGTGCAAATAGTGACAGATTAAAGTCAAGGAATTATTGTAAAGAGGCGTTAATTTATTTGAACTCTAAGTATACTGTAATATTACAAAATGGTGTTTACCATTTAACGCAATATTTGCTTGTCACATATACTACAACTCAAACAATGTGTGAAATGTTTAGTTGTCTAATATTATCTTTAGACGGACGTTTAGAGTATTGGTGGGCGCTCTGATTACAAGGACACATATAGCGCCTTCGATATTCATATAGGTACCTAGTCTCTACGTATCAAATATTTAAATTAAACATACAGAAATATATTTTATAAATTTTCTTCAGGTTAAATTAAGTGTTCTTTGTATTTAGATCTTCTCCCACAAATTATTATAATTTTAGTTCCAATGTAAAACACATGCAAGGGCATTGAGAAGGTAAACATGACGCAACGTCGTCTAGAACCTCCATATCGATTTTGTAGAATCACGAGCATAGGGTCACGCGATTTCCTAACATTAAAGAGTAATTTGAAGGACTGCAAAAATCAAGTAAAATATGATTTTAATGTTTTAATTAATAAAATTTTAATGTTCAAAATAAAATGTTTTGGTTATTAGTTGTCATATCTATACTAATAAATGGAGAGCCAATTTTTTTTGTTCGGTTATACTGCGATAACTACTGAACCGATTGGAATAATACTCATACCATAAGATGCAGCGTGTTTCGGAGAAGGTTATATAGTATAATATATGTTGGTGATTAAAGTACTATGCGGGCGAAGCCGCAGGAAAACGCTAGTTAATTATAAGTACTACTGCAATACTAGATACTATACTACTACCACGAAATCAAATCATCTTGAGCAGGTAATTACTAGAAGATTAAATCCTGTACCTACTTTATCTTGAGTTATTTATATAAATAAAATGCTGTTCGTTTGTAAACGCGTCATTTGAAAACGACGCAGCTGATTTGACATTTAAAAAAATAATAATATCATATCAAATAAAAAGATATAATTCGAAGTTTTTAGGAAAAAATATGGAAAAGTCACTTGTACATTTGGAAAATTGTAAATGTGTAAATTGTAAATTGAAAAAAACTAATAGCTTATTTGACTAAAATTTTCATGTGAGCTTAAATATTACAAAAAAAATAATAATTATGAAATAGCACAGCATCGGTCGAGTCTGCTAAAACATACTATAAAATAATAAAAACTAAGATACGATCCAACGACTTTGGTTACAATAAGCGTAAATTAATAAACTCAAGTCCCCTATTTTCGTATTCAACTAATAGGCTCAAACTCGACGTTGAGTAGCCGCTTCCTTTTCATAATCACATACAACGACACCCGATTCCGGTTTTGTTGATATATGTTTATCCAAATTTATGTAATATTTGCTATATTAAGCTATATTAAAGAATTTCATTCAATTATAAACCTGTTATGCGACCTTGGATTTAAATAAGCGCTTGCTGTTTGCTTGAGAAATAGTAAAAATTATTATTCGACATGCGGTTATTAAACTATAAACGACATACCATCCAATAAACAAGAATATAAAATATAACTATACGTAGTTTCCCATATCAAATTATGCTAGAATGTAAATTAAGTAAAGTATAATATACTATATATGTAAAATTTAACATAATCAGATTACCATATTCAATTTCTAAAGGATGATAAAAATCTCGCATACAAATCGTGTACAAAAACTAAAAAGGCATTTACAATGCTGGTCCATCCACAGGATTTTACCAATTATCACCTTTCCAAGAAGATATTCACCGTTCCCAAGCCTCAATAATGAAGAGAATAAACCCGCTCGTTATGCCGAGCACATCGCTCACGCGTGCCGCGAACATAAATTGCTACAGGTTTATTTAACAGCAGGCTGGTAACGACTAACAAGCGGACCGCTGTCTGCCGTCGAGTCCGAAGACCGAAACACATCAAAGGATTCAGTGCAAGTAATGAACGCCGAGCAAACAACGTCTTGGGTTACCACGTTTAGGTATACAAATAGCTTATAATCTGATACGATATTTTTATATACTTAAATTGTGTTAATCTGCTTCCACCTGTCATTCATCAAAGAAGGACTCGAAAAATTCGATATAAGTAGATGTATTTAAATAAATAATAGTATTATTTAACTTATATATAATTTTTTACAATCTCTATATTTTTAAATCTGTTGCATAATATTGTAATTTAGAAAGGAATGAAAAAAAATTTTTTTTTTAGAAATATTACAAAAGAACATAAGATTTAAACTATACTATATATCTACTAACTAATTAACGCACCGCTCTGGAGGGTGATTACCCTCCAGTCTAACACATTTATCTAGGCTCTAGGTACAAACAAAAAATTAATTTCATAGATAAGTGAATAAAATTACATGCTATTTATGAATTTAATTAATTTATTTTGGATTTTCAAATGGAGTCAGAGTGTATGGAAAATGAAACGACTTACAAATGATTATAAAACAGCGACGATCTGAATGCTCTCTAAAGTTCATGCGTAAAAGATCTTATGAGCGTATATTGCCTAGATTATTTTCGGCAAATTATTTACTCTTTGCGAAAGATGGTTTACACAAGATTATGTACGTTATGAAGAGTAAAGTTCAACTTTCGCGATTATTTATTACGTTATTACTTATTATTAATGTTTATGAGCTACACTCCGTTAATTGAAGCCGCGAGATACCGCTGGCCTTAATATTTCTCAATTACGATAGCATCTCAAGAAAGGTCTATAGAATATTTACTAATATCAAGATATTTTTTGAGGCTGTTATCTAAAATGCCATCAGCGTGGAGATGGATAGCCAACGATTTGAAGGTGAATTTTTTTAATTGGTTAGTAATGGGGCCGTCAGTATAAGGACATTTAGGCCCGCTCCACACTATAGTGCCGATCACAGTCTGTTCTCGGTCCGATATAGGTCTGGTAAAGTATAGTTATACAAGAAACAATAAGTGCATTCACACTATCAGTAAGACTCACGTTCCGGTCGAATCACGCTCCAGCAATGTTTCTTGTATAGAAATATTTTACCAGACCGATATCGTACCGAGAACGGACTGTGATCGGCACTAATAGTGTGGAGCGGCCCTTAATGTAATTTCTAAAATAAAGATTACATTAATTGGGACTTGTCTTGACAAGGGACAGTTGTAACTATAGAATTATTAGAAGATATACACACTTTAATATGGGGTGCCTGTGCTAGGCGATACCTGGTACAGTTGTATAGGGAAACATTTTAGGGTGTGGATTTGATTTTAAACGCCTAACAGTGATTCGTTATTGTATAATTTTAACAGTAGGTAGATTTATATAGGCCATTATATAGGAAAATCTGGTGAGAAATATATAAATTAGAAATAGTATTATAAAAAGGAATAATAGGTACCTACCTAGTACAAAGAAATATACAAAAGAAAAAACCATCTCATAAAAACAATAAAATTGTTGAGATTTAAACAATCCACGTAATTATTTTCTTGTTAACCTTTCAATGACATTAGAAAAACGCAAAAACTGAGAGGTGGCCGTTTTTATATTACTAACCGCCTAAGTTTATGTGATCTAAATCTTTAGTTTTAAAACTATAGCAATATCCACGCTGATTATTTGGTGATTGTGGACGTTGGCAATAACTATATTATTTAATAGTTACGTAAAGTTTTTTACTGCAAATGAAGTCGGTTAAAAAGCAAACAGCAGCTCTACAGCAAATTCTACTATTAATCGATTACGAACAGGAAAATATAAAATAAGTCTATTAAGACGCAATTTCTTGCCATATACATAATATGTGTATATGGTCATAAGATAAAAAAGCACATTATATGTACAGTTTGTTAACTCTAAGAAAAAACAATAAAAATTTATTATATAGATATATGTATAAACAATTATTATGTCTTTGAACGGTGTGTTGTAAATTAAATAATTGTTACGAAAACTAATTTCATTTCGATTATACAAGAAAGCGTAACTTATAGCCCAAAGTTTTAAATTATAATTCACCCGTAAATGCAATAAACCGCGATATTTAATTAGAGTAAATATTGAGACCAACTTTTGCACGAAATTTAGACACTAAGATAAATGTAAAATTACATATGTGAAAGTCACGTTTATCAAAAATTCGATATTATTTCTTGTGCAATCAGCAGAAATAAAGAAACATTATACTGTGTTAGATATAGAATATTACGTGTCCGAGTCCGACATATCAAAGTCATCGATCAAATGAAATGCATCTCTCGTAATTATTTATAAAAGAGTAAGTGGTGGCAGAGTTAGATATTATTGACCAATGACCGATGCAATGAACACTAATAAAAAAATACTTATCTTAAAATAAAGTATGAGAATCCACAGGTCAATTTGTCATGACGACAGTCGTATTATTTTAACAAAATGCTGATCATTTACAATTTTAAATTAAAAAGTACCTTTAATATCACATTGTAATGGGATAAAAAGTATCTACATATTATTTCACTACAACTCATAAACCTGTCTGTACGTCAAAATTAAAGCGAAATTCAAGTTTCTGTGTGAAAGAAGTTTAAACCATTCTCTTTAATATTAGGGTCTTTTTGAAAAAAAAATGAAAATATTTCCAACAATAGAGGATCCTATTGGTCTGATGACCCTAATAAAATGCCACATCAATTTACAATACCACGCATTGTCCACAAACCGCAAGTCTTGTGTAGTCTGCGACGTGAGAAAAAATACTCCCACGGTGGTTTAGACATTAAATACTTCATTAGACAATGTTGGACACTTTCTTCAGAAAGGTTACGTTAGACAGCACTATTATACGGATCATAGGTGGCTCTCGTGGGAAACATGTATGCGGCTCACAACTAAAGAAGTTTACTTTTCTCGTTGCGCTTGTTACGTAAATAAGATTTTGAAGATGAGACTAGCGAGTTTACATTTTTCCTAGGATTTACAGTCCCGTTTTTTATATATAAAAAGGACACTGTAATATTAATCCCTCCACGACCGCGGACACGCCGGCGCGGCGTGTCAGTTAACAATAGATTTCTTTGAATTTTAATTAATTTCTTAGAAATTTACCTGGAGGTGTTAAAATGATTTATTTACAAAAAAACCACATTAGCCACACATTATGGGAATATTCGATATAAAAAGCTTTAAACGATTAACAAGTTTAACAGGTTTAAAAAAAAATAAACTAAGTAAATTACTACTTTAAAAAATATTAAACAATTATATTTTTAAAACCTGAATGAAAAACTTGTTGTTATTGTAGTTTTGCGATACCGGCGCCACTCGTAACCTTGAACGAAATAGGCATACGATATAAACAAAAAAACAAAAAAAAACAAGGAAGTATAAACTTACAAATATGAAAAAGTATCTGAAAATTATCTTAATACAGGGAAAGCAAAGTGATTCATATTTCCAATAGACAAATAGAAATTTACCTCCTTCATGCTCGCTGCGTCGCAATCGTACGCGATTTCATATTATGAAAATTAATATTCTATCTCAAATATCGTTTAAAACGAGAGTAGATTGATGCCAGTCATATTGATGTAACTGACGAATACTTGCTGTGCACTGCGGGTATTCATCGCTCGCGCCGCTTTTAGTAACAAGAACAATTACTGTAAGTTGTACCATCTTGATGCAAGTTTAAAGCTTACAAATATTATAAATAATTAATATATAATCTCACATGCATCGATGTATGTACATAAACATAGTTTTTAAGACAGAGACTTCATACTTATTGCGGTAGAAATAATTTTCGATATACATCTTATACATATAATAAAGTTGTAACTAAGCCGAATCTATACATTAAATATTTTTTGGAAAATCTTATTGAAATAGACATTATTAACGTAATAGAGGCGGTATCTATAGTTTTTTGAATTTTTGTCTGTCTGTCTGTTTGTTACCGCATCAAGCAAAAACTACTGGATGGATTTTGATGAAATTTGGTATGATGATAATCAGTTATCCGGAGCAACATACAGGATACTTTTTACTGCGAGAATATATCTCATCTCTGAGAAAAAACTAAGTAAACGTTAAAACGTAAGTAAGGACGAAGCCGAGCGGAGCGAGGGTGAGTCTCTAGTTATACAGAAATAATAATTTCTATATTATAAAATAAAATAATAATTTCTTTAAATAAACAATTATTAGAGCGCATATAATAAATAGAAAGTTATATAAAATAATTCAATCACAACATAAATGTACATGTTTAATAAGTATATATTAGAAGAAAAGTCAGCACAGATACCTATCTTGACTACAAAAAAATGTTATACTTTTATAAATCACAAATAGAACTGGGAATAATAGGTTAACAACTTTCTCACCGAAGATGCAAAGACTCAACAAAGCGTGTTCAGACACTTAACAGACTCTATATTTCTTGTTTATATGAGACGATCGTTGTTCGGGATTCAATAATTTACAAGATTTAGTATTTGATATAGTGATAATGACAATCGTTTCCAATTATTATTACATCTATGTACCTACTTTAGATAATTAATTCAAATCATTATAATATAGATCTAATATATAAAATTCTCGTGTCACAGTGTTTGTAACAAAACTCCTCCAAACCGGCTTGACCGATTCTTATGAAATTTTGTGTGTATGTATATTCAGTAGGTCTGAGAATAGGACGTAAACTATTTTTCATACCCCTAAGCGTAAGGGTGGTCCACTGTGGTGGTCGCTAGTTATATTATATAAATATCAGTATAACAATTAAATTTCAAACTTAAAATCTCGTTATTTTCTCATCACATTTTGTCTTATTTTCTCAAGCACCTCTACATTACATAAATTATATTTTGTACATATTTAGAGTTTAGACTGATTTTTTCTTAATGTGTTTAATTAGTAAATATAAAATACCGGTTCTGTTCATTTTATTGGTCTGAAAAAAATATTTTTAAATTTTTTTATATAATGTTTGAGGTAATAATTATATACAGCTATGGTATAGGTCTAATAAATTCTCTTTAGTAGATAATATTTTTATGGAATCGTGAACTTTGTCTGATAAGTGATAAAAAATAAAGTCTGTTGTTTTATGAATATACTTAAAGCTAAAGAATAAAAACGACTTAAAAAATCTTTTTAAGTCAACACAATAACAACGTCAATATATTAATATAACGTCAATAAAGTGTTTAAATAAAAATTAAGATATAAAATACATTATATTTTTTACATTTTTCTTTTCTTGCCGGTATTTTTTTTGTTAATTGTTTCAATTTTATTATTTTAGACTAAAATCTACTAATTAATGTTTTTCAAAACTTTACCACTCCCAACAGTTTAGGGGTGGATATTTTAATCAAATTGAAAACAACTTCCAGATATGCCTAATATATTTTTTTTAAATAGACGATAAGATTCATAATAAAATGTTCATGCGTGAACAGGGAGCACATATACTCGTATAATATACACGTCGACTTGAAAACTTCCCTTTTTTGTCAGTTATAAAAGATATTTAGGCGTAACACAAAAAATTGTACATAAACAAACATATTTATCTATTATTATTGTATTACGTATGAACGTACCTACTAAGGTAGAGATGGTGGCACGTGACTATATTTTACTTAGCTTGTCACCTTCAATATTTTAGCATTAATTTTAACGCGGATTTTATTATGTTGTAAGACGAAGGTCAAACGAAATAATTATAATAATTTAAATACACATTAAATTCTGTGCTATTGCTTAGATTGGACATATCATAAAATGTAAAATAATGATAGAGACAACTATAAAAAATGTAGAAAGGTAACATTTTAAATATTTTTATTTCAATATATATAAGTATTATTCTTACCAGACTTCCGATTACCACAAAAACAAGCGAGCATATTTAAGAAAAAAAAACCCACAAATTCACAGAAACTTGTAACGTTTGGCGCGCTATCTCGAGCACTGAACACAAAACAATAAGCGTAAACAGCGGGCTCCAATAACGTAATATGCCTAACACGCGCTTATCACTGGGTTAATGCTTTATGCTAACTCCATTTGCCTAGGTTATCTTGGTAGAGCCCGTATACATTTCCTTTACTAGAATTACAGGGACTCAGCAAATCTCATAACAAAACGAAAAGATTGCTCATGACAATCCAGTGAAGGACAAATATCTTGAAAAAATAGTCACTTGTATCACCAAATCTAATATCACCCGCTAACAAAGTTAAATAACTTGTAACACACTAATTACGATAAGCTGACGTTTAATTTGTGAATACGTTAAAACAAATCACACAACGAATTAGTGTTCGCGGCGGCAAATTCAATTATGAAAGACGTCGCACTATATAATACGTTTCTTTAAACTGACAAGGGTGATTTATAAAGCTTTTTAAAATCACTTCAGGACTGGATGTTATTAAAACAGACCGAGCAGCTGTTCATCCCGAGCGGGGTGCGTTAAGTGAAATAAAAACTTATGTACACATCTGCATTGCGTGAAGAAATGTGATTTAGTAAAACGCACTTGTAAACAGTGCAACTTTCAGGAATGCTAGCGAAATTACTTTATATTGAGATAATAAAAATTATAACTGCCTTAGCGTGACGATTAAAAATACTACTGAGAAATCGCATGCGTATGGGCATTTAATTTTGTAAAGCTATTTCTATGTAGTCACATGTAATTATAACAAGAGCGGCAATTGTAAATAACAATTTGGAATCAAATAAATTAAAACGACCTTATATAATCATGAAATAATATTATTATTATTTATTATTATTACCATTAAGAGTGGATTAATTCTATACGTACATTACGTGGAAATGTAATCTTCCTAAAATATTCTAAAGAATAAAAAAATTAAATCAATTTATAATCGGCCTGAGGCAAATAGGACGCCGTAGGATAAAAAATAGCCGAATAGAGAATTGTCTTTTTCAAGGCCGATTAGAAAAATATACAGATAAATATAAAACGTACCTACTTATTAATAAAAATAAATAAATTAATTCATTCATATTAAGAATCACATTTTCCCCAACATTGAAGATCTTATATAAGATATAATAACTAGAAATTATACGTTAATAAACAGTTAAAGCTGTCTTTTATTCTACAGAGACAGACTGTAAAGTAGGTTTAGTATATAGTTAACTGTAAGTCTGGTTAAGTATTAATTTCAAAATAGTAATTTTATTTTTCGGTCTGAAATATGAGATGATTTACAATAGGTGCTCAGAAAATTCGAGAACTGAGCCTCAAAATACACTTTCGTTACTCGTAAATTTATAAAAATATAAATCGTTGATTAAGATTAGATTATATGAAGTAATGTTATCAAAAATATTTGAAAACAAGCTTAAATATTTTGTGTTAACTGACAGAATTACTATAAAACGTAACAAAACTAAACACAGTATACCTGTTGATCTTTTAATATATTGATCAATGCTCCTCGACCCTTAAGTTTTCTATAGAGTGAAAACATCAGCTTACCCTTTTTCGAACCAAATATTGATTTCAGTTTCGATATAGTCCGTTTCTTCATTTTCGAATTTGTCACTACAACTAAACTAAATACACCACAGTTTTGGACATTAGATCACATCAGACAAAAATACACTCGATAGATGTATACGTCCTCAAGTTTTTAGGTAGTGAATGCTTTTTGCTCCTTTTGCCGCTCTTATTTCCGTGCTACGAAAATAGGTCCAACGCTATACTTGCATCGGCGCAGGCGCATCACTCATACGTATCACTACAATCACTGTTCTGTTGCATCTAAAACAAGCACTAAATGTACGATGAAGCTCGTAAACACGATGTGTGCTAATAGGTTTACAGCAAACGAAGTCTGCGTATCTGAGCGTCACTTGGTTTGTGGTTATCTATATTATTACTCTTATCAATTAGGTATCAGAATATGTAAGCATACAAATGATGATAAAAAAATCTATAAAAATTTAGAAGTAGGTAATGTATAGATTATTTTCGTTAATTATACTTTAAACTTTAACAGGTAACTGAACTTTCAGATGAATATATGATAACGCACTAGAGTAAGAACTATGCACTGTTGCAGTTTTGCCTGTTTAATGAAAAACCAATTGGGTCCAAACACTTCGGACGGACACAATCCGAGTGACGGCTATTCTTGGTCGTGTTATAGCCGCAACTGATACTGAACACGCAGCGGCGCACGCGCATGCGTTACGAGCGGAATAATAGTGCCGGGCCCTGTACGCACTGTTACAAAAATTACTATAAAGCTATGCTCCTCTTTCCGTTTACAAAATCTCGTTTCCGTTGAAACTCAAACAAGCGTTGGAATGAAACTGATGTACATATTTCACGGTGATGCCTTTTGAACCGTTTCATTGGCATAGTGGTGACAACACCGGAGACATCGTATCCGTTGGCCCTTTTAAAAATGGAATAAATAAGTAGCACTTTCGGGAAGAGCCATTCCATTCACGGAGAAGGGCGGGCATAAATCACAAAGGGTGCGACAAGATGGGTCTTAGAACGGAAAGGGACGAAATATGCGAAGAATGCAAAAGGTTACCGTTAAAAAAGTGTAGAGTCCATACTGTACTCTAAATTATCTTTTTTTCGAAAAAAAAAATTCTATTATACTATTTAAATCATCAAAACTATTATTATATGGAGATATAATATGTTGTAAATACAACTGCTAAATTTACAACTTAAATATGTAAGTTGTAAATTCAGAGAATATGCTAAAAACACTGATATGACTCAAAAAATTCTTTTACTAAAAGGAAATTAAACTACAGATCATATAATACTATACATTAAACTATCTCTGAGCTATTATTTAGCGAAGTTTCACGCGTGTGAAGGTTCAGGCGATAACTAGTAGCAAATATCTATATTCTATACTAATATTATTATGGGATAAAGTATGTGAGTTTGTGAGTTCGTGAGGTTGTAGGGGGTAATCTCTGATTCTATTAAACCGGTTTAGATAAAATTTGGTAAGAAGATAGTTTGAGACCCTGGGAAATACATAAAATATTTTTTTATCCCGGAAATCATCCCATAAGGGGGTGAAAATGGGGATGACGGGGTTTGTATTGGGAAACAAGTTAGGGACGAACTCGAGCGAAGCAAGGGTGAGTCGCTAGTATACCCTTAAATTATAAAGCCATCCAAGTTGAAAACACCGGTACCGATCCGCACGACTGCGTCCAAGTGGAACAACTAGCGTAGAGTAATGTTATTTGTACGGTTTTAATAATTTTATTTCGTTTATATTGATTATCAAATATGTGTGTAAACTCAGTAAAATGGAACGACAAAGAGGGAAAAGATTGCATTCTATCCGTCGTCAAAAATGGATTGCCTTCGTAGGGTTTGGTTAATTGGGATTCAGATAGGAGATCGATCGACTGTTAGTGTGTGATCTAAGATTGATTTAAATCTGAGATTGTGGATTCATTATAGGGTTCGGGCGTAAGACAAAACACAGAACCACATTCGCGATTTCTTACAAAAACAATAGAGCCATAAACATGTCATAACATTTATAGCTCAGCATCTTTGTATGAGATGAGATTTACTATAGCATAAGATAAAAAAGCATTCTAGAACTCTTACTTAGTTATAACAATCAATAGTTTGAATAAAAAAATAAAGTTAGTTATTAATTATTATACAATTGCCAGTTTCTTTCTGTATTTATGTAAATATGAACATGTAATAAGTTACGCTAAGAAATCATCGATGAATTCATTATATTCCCTACCTTTATAATTACGTGTAGATAAATGTAAATGATATTTACAAGTATTTCAAGTAAAAATTGCATTAGATCTGTTATGACTTACGTTCTATAATACCAATAGATTACATGTTTAAGCTCTACCTGACTGGAAGATTAATTTTGGTTTACATTGATACCACTATGTAAATATTAAAAATACTCTATGGAAAATTACGTAAGTTTGCATAAGGAGAGTCGGTAAATAATTTATTACTGAGTAGCCAGTATCAACTGTGGTACGCGATAATTATGTAGCGGCAAAAGAACCGGTAATCAAGACAAAGATTCATAAGGACATGAAATGTTAGCCAACTCTTTGTATCTTACACGTATAAGGGCTAAAGAGATACTTTACGCGACAGAAATTTTTAGAGCATCACGTTCATGATCAGCTAAGATATAATAAAATATACAGTCCGGTTGCCGTTGAACAGGTTTTTCTGGCTTCATTAAGCTTTATCAAACAGTGAAGTTATGTAATGAAATCACACGTATAATCACATTGAATCTAAACGTGTGAGACAATGCACGATTTCATAATAAAGTCGCCGAATTCAACTGAATGCGGAGAAACGTATTATGCAACTACATTTAAATTTAAACCTCATTTACTTTTAACATCATTAAAATAAAGGAAATTATTAAAAACCAGGTACTTCGTATTGTTTATTACATACAATTGAGTGAGAGAATCGCTTTAAGATTAAAGAAAGTTTCGCTTTAAATATAACAATTTTCGGCATTTTTTGTTATTCAGTATTTAACAATATACAGTAACTAGAATAACTAATTATTTTAATATAAACATGTTCATGTTCAAGACTGAGCAACAGGTAGGTACCTAAAGAACGTGGGTGTTATTATGAAAATGTTACACATTATTAATTAGCTATTTGAAGGGAAAAAATTGTAAATCGTAACGATCTTAACAAACTTATTTGAAAAAACTCGTAATTCATTAGTACAAATATATCAAGGTGTGTTATTAGATATGTAGAAGAAACTAATCTATTTATTTGCAGAATTGGAAGTATTCTTCGTATAAAAAATCCACAGGCTACCTATATAAAACTAACAATATGTATACAGACATGCAAATATAAGCAGATGGGATTATAAAAAAACGTAATGTGCATAGAGTCCGCTACTTTGTGTCTATAAACAACCTAATATATCACTTTCTAATGAAATGATTTGCAACGGCCTAATGTGTGAGACGTGACTGTAGCATACTCATGTCATTCAAATCAAATGTCTGTCGTGTTCGTGACGAATCTAAAGGTAGATTAACGCTATGATACTATGATGTGCGAGAGTAAGGCTTAGAAATTATTTTGAATATGACATCGCTGCTAAAACGCTTTATGTACCTAAGAAAGTGAGAGCTTTTTAATTTAGTTGAATGTTTATTTTTGACGACACGTATGGCTCAGTTTGTAGCGTGTGTACTTGCTGTGCCAGCGGTCGCGGGTTCGAGTCTCTCTGGGTGCATTCATTTGTGTGATGTTTGTACCCCAGTCATGGGTGTTTGTTTATGTGTAATATATGTACGAGTATGTATTTAAAGTTATATATGTTACCCAAAATACAAGCCTTGTAGCTTACCGTGGAGTTGATCCAACATATTCATTTATATTTTAAACATTATCATCATCGAATGCGATGTTAATGAAATCTTTTTATTGAATCGGCTTCACTTCGCTATGTCACAAATTTTGAATAATACAATTTTGAGTACAAGGGTCCTAAAATATTTTAATGTTTTAAATTATTCTTATATAGAACGCAAATTTTAAGTAAATTTAAAAAGTTACAATTATAAAAAAGGTTTACTTCAGCATAGAATTCGTCACATTTAAACTCTACGTGCAATGAGATTTGCGTCTAAATACTGACTCTGCTGAAAAAAAAAACGTGAAAGAAAATAATAAAACCTTTTCATATGAAATAACTAGGTTATATTAAACATAATCATTTAAAAATATAGGAACTGCGATTTTATTTAATAACTAGCATTTCCCGCAGCTCCGCCCGCGTTCAGATGACCAAAAACCAAATCCTTAGGTTTTATATATTAGTATACTCTTACAATGCAGTTTTTGTATTTTTTCTCAGAAATGAGATATTTTCCCGCGGTAAAAAGTACCCTATATGTTGACTCGGATAACCAGCTACCAACATACCAAATTTCATTAAAATCTGTCCAGTGGTTTTCTCGTGATGCGTTAAGAGACAGACAGACAGACAGACAAAAATACTAAAAACTATAGGTTCGAACTCTGTAACGATAATAATGTCTATTTCAATTAGATATTTCAAAAAATATTTAATGTACAGATTCGACTTAGTTACAATTTTATTATATATGTATAGATGTATAGACAAGTTGACATTTATTATTTGAAGGTTATTCACAATTAAGCAAGGCTGTACGAATAATAATTGGTAAATTCGGGACATCGAAAAATCGAAATCAGTAAGGCAAAACATTAAAAACAAGCATTTGGCTTTCTAAGTATAAAAATGTATGAACTGAACTCGGTAGAGCTTTTAAAAAGATCAATTGCACAACGTTACGGAAGTTTGACGATAATATGAAATGACAATATGTATACTAATTGGATAGTTTATTATAATAAAACCGTCATTTCCAGCTAATCAAAATATGTAATCAAATAATATTTAGAAGCTAAATATTTTATTATTATAATTTGCAAAAATCTAACTACAAAGTAGGTAGCTACGTGTTTTTCTCCAACTCACAACTTTTCGCATGGTCAAACATAGCCTGACGTGGTAATAACCCCGTAGTGCTACGTAGACCCTGTTCTTCAATGCTTCGATGAGTAACTATTGTTGCACAACGTTGTCCAGATAAAAATTTATACCAAGATTAATAGGTATTACTTTAGCTTCTTTCGAAATCGGGGCTTTATTGGATATTAGATACATACGTCTCGTCTCTTTGAGATAAGCACTAAAATTTCCGTACGTATCCATATTCTGTAATTTGATATATCTTTCTAACTTATCTATCTTAGGTATCTTTTAAACAATATAATAATTATTATTTCAAAGACTTTTTACGTTCATATGGATTAGGTATATTTACATATGATTTTGGCCGTTCTAATACATTCTCGTTCATGAATACACATATTTTGTAACTGATCTGATTGCAAGTCTTCGCCTGCGATTCATGTCAGTATTGACCATACAGATATGATATTTTTTTTTATTGAACGATAGGCTTGCGCTTGACTACAATCAGCGCTGGGAAGCACTGATGAGGTCTAGGTTGGAGCGCGCTTGCCTAGAAAAATGCCTGTTCACTCTACCCTTGAAAGTACTTGGATTATAGGTGACAGGAAACACGGATGCTGGAAGGGTGTTCCACTCCTTAGCAGTTCGATTCAGAAACGTAGAACTGAAGCGTTTGAACTGACATGTAACATGTTTCTCTTTGTGTACTCTTCCTGCTCGCGTTGTATTTAGACATAGTCGTTGACAACTTTAATCTACCTTAAAACGTCTCTGTTGTGTAAACATGAATAATGAATATATAAAATTATTTTCACTCTTCATCAGAATTTCAAAAGCTGACACAGTTTATAATGAGTTAGTCCCAATTGTATGTGACTGAGAATCTAACAATTTCATGTAATATCTTTATATCGTACATAATAAATAGTAATAACAAAGCAAAAATGATTGCAATGAAGCTGCTTCAAGTCTAGGTTATTGATCCCGCATATATTGTGCCATACAAACGGTAAAAATGCAATGAAATATAGGTCAAATGAATCAATTGATCAATGATGCCGATTTCCTATTGACCTAAATGTGGAAACGACTCACTTCAGATTATAAATTAAACCAATTTAAGTAATTAATAGTATGAAAAGAACTTAATTATACACAATACTATCTTCTAAATAATATAGATATGTAGTTTACTTAGATTTTTATTTAATCTATAGTAATACTTGACATTGTTATAGATTTGAAATAAGTAATAACTATAATATTTCGTTTACGATGTTATATGTTTGTGTGTGTTCAATTAGATTTTTTTTATCAAAATCAGAAACAGTATGTTTTTGTTGAAGACTTCGCCCCAACGTTAGAGTCAATGCACTGTCTTGTAACGAGGACAGAAGACTGACTACATGCGAATAACAATCGCAAATGCTATCATATCTGAAAATCTCATGAATTTTATTATAATCTATTTAAATTTTAATTTATATTAAATTTATTTTATACTATTATACAATTCATTCAGTGTCAATTTACCTTAATATTTTTAGAATATTTCGTCATGACTATCGCACTTCATATCACATTTTCAAGAATTACAGATATTGATATTTTTAATTGACGAGTTAAAGGTGTTATCGAAGTAGCATATATAAATGTTTTTAATCAATTCATGGCGCCCACAAAGTTAAATAACAATCACTGTAAAATAAAAATACGAACAGATACAAAAATAGAGTTCTTCTAACAAGGTACATTAGTTTCAGTTGTTATCAATTTATTTCGCAAGCCAAATGAATCAAGATTCGTTCAATGACATCAACAAAAATTAGCGGTTATTACAAAAAAAATCTCACTTTAAGTGGGCGAGTCGTGAGTCCTACACAAAGATTTTGATGAGTATGCATTTTACATCGATTGTGTCTAACAATATTTAGTCAATATGAACCATCAAAGTATTGAAAAAGCAAGTAATCGCTTTCACCAATAATTGATTAATGAATCCAATGATTCAACATTCTAACAAAAGATCTTGGGTAAAAAAATAACGTGTGCACTGTGCACCTTTTAATATAACAGACCTTTTAAATTCTTTGTATAAAGAGATTGAAGGTTAAAGACAACATAATCAGCAAAAATTATCATATTGTATATATACTTATTGATGTCGATGTGAATTGGAATGTTTTATTTAGTAAACAGAAAAATGTTCGAAACGATAATTCTATAGATTTATAAATTTAGTTCATACTATTCTTACAGTGTTACTTTTCTTTAATTTTGTGTGTTAATAAATAATAAGCTTTAAAATTAGTTTAGGTACTATGTAGAGTACTTATACCTCAATGTTTAATAGGACATTGCGTTCTTTTTGCGTACTCTCGCGGATGATCTCTATATTCTCTGTACTATGTAGTAAATATCATTCATTTTTTTAAATTTCCATACATACAAGTTTGAGATAACATGATTTTCAAAATTATCTAATTAGGATTAATTTACCGCGTGATCTTTTTAATTTTAAATATTATAAACGGACGATTATACCTATGAATTATTAATAGAAACTTAAAGAATTAAGGTATCAAATTTTATGAAAATAAGGATAGGTACTACTAACATGATAGAACCTACAATAACAACTGTGTACTATAGATATATTGGCAGGTATCTAGACTTTAAGGCGTGGGCTTTTGTTTTTATGACGTAATACAGCAAATTGCGCGCTATTGCATATTTAAGAGGTATAGAAATCTAGGCGCGATAAGCTGGCTTACGCCATATACGCTTTACTCTCCTTACCATAAAAAGAAACTGATCCAGAGATACTAACACTTAGATACTTACAGTATAAATATTTTACGCATTTATATCGACTCTACGTAAATGTAAAAAAATAACTTTTTCTTAAAACATGCGAGAAATGAACTTCTGTGTCTTTTTAGCTTTACTACACCAAGATTAGCTTTTATAGTACTTAACTAATTAATTTAAATTAGTATCCAGTGGTATTAATATGAAACACATTTTACGAACAATAAAAATGAAAATACAAGAAAATAATTTTTGAATCTTATATGAACAATAATATTGCGAATTATTATTCATACTTTTTACTTATTATACTTAGACTAAGTAAATAGATTATGTTTAGAACACATACCGTGACATTGACACAGTAAATGAAATCAAAACAAGGATAAATCCGCGTCGAAATATTTTTGTATATACATTGTACATATGTTACACATTATTTTGCGCTAAATCTTTAATTTTTTATCTTTTTACCTATTATACATATTTTGTCTTTTATGTTTTATAATGAAATAAGATAGAGATTCATTTTTAGGACCTTCAAAGTAAACCTGTTTTTAATGAATTATTAATTACAGCGCTTAACAAATTAAGTATAAATTACATTATTTATTAAATTAAAAATTTAAAATCTTACCTTCGTGAACCTCCATGTCGGTCCCGGCCAAAAAAATTAAAAGTTTTTGAAATCGTTTCTATGACGACGCATGACAGCAGTCTACTCCGAATCTTATTGGGCACAGAATAATCATGGTTGTAACATATACTTGCGACAACATATTGATGTAAGTTGTTAACGGTAAAATAGTAAAATGAGATAAAAAAATCAAGTCTAAAACTTTATATTTTACGAAATACGAAGTTATAATGCAGTTTATGTAACTTAAAATGCAGTACATACGATTTTTTGTGACTTAATTTATTAACTAACTATACTAACTAAAATACTAACATTACTACTTGTTAATAAAAATTATGAAATAGAATTAGTAATGTTAAGTACTGTAATGCATGATAATATTAAAAATCTTATTAAAGCTATAGAACACACCAAAATTCAATTTTTTTTATTATAATTAAACTTGACATTTACTTTTTAGAAGGATCTAAGTTAGTACATCATTGCCTAAATAATGGTAAAATATAATAGTTTGCTTATGGTTACGAAAAAAATATAAGAACTTAAATATAAAAATTAAATTAATATTTAAGTATTTATTTGTTATAATATTTATTATTATATGATTGAAATTTAAAAAATATGTTTCCCCAAATTTTGGGTTATGTGTTACATTTTGATTTTCATCTGTGACGTTGCCCGCGTTGACGATTGCCGATTGAGTTGACGTTTCGCCAAGCAGTCATCGATTTATATAAAAGAAGAATTTGTTTCGTTTTTGTATATATTCAACAACTTTTAGTGTTAAAGACCATGGGTCTAACAATTTCTAGCGTTTTTACCAGACTTTTTGGCAAAAAACAAATGCGTATCCTAATGGGTAAGTAATATTGACGAACATACAAGATTGCGTAGATTGTTTTTTTAATCTATTCATTGTCATGGTTTACGTAGTTAATTCTTTTAAGTTGTTTATATTTTATTGATTTGTCTCTTTTCTACAGTTGGTCTTGATGCCGCCGGCAAAACAACAATACTTTACAAACTAAAACTTGGTGAAATAGTAACCACTATACCGACAATTGGTTTCAATGTAGAGACAGTTGAGTATAAAAACATTAGTTTCACTGTCTGGGATGTCGGCGGTCAAGACAAAATCAGACCTCTTTGGCGTCATTACTATCAAAATACGCAAGGATTGATATTTGTTGTGGATTCTAGTGATACAAAGAGGATAGCAGAAGCAGAGAACGAATTGGCTAATATGGTAATCCATATACATTTAGTATTTATTAGAACTAACCATATCAATCTATATTTTATGACTACTAAGAACTTAATAGTAATTGCTTAATGATTTGCTTATCTTTAAAGTTGATAATAATTATTTTTGTTAATGAAAATAGTATTTAAAAGTCAATGTATGTTTGTGTGTGTACCTTTTTGAAACTTAAAAACTCTATACCATTCAATTGTTTGTCATAAAACTGGTGAGTCATTGTGCACACACCCATTAACTTCTGTGACAGAATCATCCATACCAAAATTTTGGTGGTATGTGAGTTGTATCAAGTTTTAATTTTTTAAATTAACTAGAATGTATACAGTATAAAAAGTATGTTATTTAGTGGGATATGTTTTACTTTACCCCTGGGTGAAACTTTAGATGCTAGTTATATTTTTTTCTAATGTAAAGCTATACTATTTTAGTTAAAAGAAGATGAGCTGAATGATGCAGTGATTTTGGTGTTTGCTAACAAGCAAGATATGCCAAATGCTATGACTGCAGCGGAACTAACAAATGCTTTAAATTTGAACAACTTGAGGAACCGACGTGTGAGTAAAACTTGCAGATGCTTTTGAATAGTTTGAGTTAACCAATACATTTCCCATATTCAATACTACTATTATATGAAAATAATATTTTTTATACTTTTAAAATGTACATTTTTATTAATAAATAATATAAATATATGAAATGTACCTGTAGTTATCTATCATACTCTATAATTAATGTTATGTGTTTGTTTATTCACAGTGGTATATCCAAGCAACGTGTGCCACTCAAGGGCAAGGTCTCTACGAAGGATTAGACTGGCTCTCAAACGAATTGGCAAAGAAGTGAGGCATGTTTATATATGATAGGGAAAAGAAACATCAAATATTCCCCAAGTTAAGACCACAACCTTCCATATTGCGAATGTTGTTCAAATTGAAAAATTGAGACTAAAATTTTATGTAACTTAAATCTTTATTTTAATATTTATTAAATGAGTGCCAGTTTCATAACATATAATCTTTAAATAAATTCTTAATACTTTATGCAAAAAAAAAGCTTGTTAAAGTAAATTTTTATAATAATGCTTTATACAATAATTGTCTATTTAGCGCTTTATGGATTGTAATTTATTATATTTTTGTTTATCATCATATTATGAAGCTGTTAAAATGAAAATATTATTTTCCATCTGTAAGTTTTTAAAACAAATATGTAATACATAAGGTTCAATTCATAAAGTATATTCAAGTATTGTTAATAATTGAATATTTTAAAGTAAAATAGTGACTTTATTATAATAATTTATTTGTCTATTTTTACTTTTATGCTACAATAAAGATTTGTTTTGACAGGCTATAAACTGGGATATGTTATTTTAAGATATGTAGGTAGCTTTCATTTTTAAGTGACTTCAGCATTCCAAATTATTTAATTCATACGAAGAACTTTACATGGGGAAATGATGTAATTTGCTAATATCTGTATTAACATAGATAAATGTTTTTTGATAAAGAATAGTTGAGCATTTATGTTTATTTTTATTAAAGAAACTACATGGATTTCATGAATTATTAAGTAATACAAATTTTTTAGATAAACATAGTATTATGTTACTACTAAACACATGCATACATATTTAAGGTTTGTTTTGCACGAATTTTATGTAATTATAGTTAGGTATACCATATTTTCTGCATTATTTTGAGTTCGTATAAAGATTTAAGCTACATTACTAGATTTGTCATTATATTGGACATGCTGCACAAAATTAACTCGAGTTTATAAAATTTATAAAGGACTATAAAATAAAAAGTTTAAATGTAGTGTCATTATCATTATATCTATTTAGTATTTATCTTTTAATACTTTTTTCAATCTAGAAATTACAGTTTTTTAATAAAAAAATTACAATAGGTATATTTTATTTAATGCTTATGACAATAATAGTATATTCCATTGTAATTGTTTTTTTTCTATACAGTAACTATTTCTTTAGAACTTGTTTTTGATGTTAGTTTGTTTTGTAATATCATTGTACTACTATGCTGCACCATTACTATTATTTGTCAGGCTCCATAGATCCTAAATCTGCACCATAACTAGACTGCAGATGACTGATTAACAATGTATAATTTATAACATTTCAAATATGTGATTTGTTATATTTACCAAAAATAAAATATTAAATGTATATAATGTAAAATGTTTTGGCCAAAAATATTTTAATGTGTATGTGAAATACTATGCTTTGAAATATTCTCCTAAATATTGCTTTGCACTTAGTACTATGGTATCAAATAAATGTAAGTGTAAATAATACAAAGTGTTGGTTTTATTTATTTAATTTCAGGTTTTGACATCTCATAATGTGGGGCAATCATGTTAAAATAATTATTTTAGCTGCATTATTTTTCATTTATGGCTCCAAGAGGCTTTGCGTTTTTCAACAAAACTTTTTATTCCTTCCTGACCATCATCAGAATTAATGTTTTTAACCATAATATCTTCACCGAGACTGTATGCGTCCATAGTACTTAGATCTATCTGTTTGTAAAAGAATTCTTTACCAAGAGCTATAACACTGCGACTCTTATGTTTGATTTGATCAATTATTTTGTTGACCTCCTCGTCTAATTTATCAGCATGGACTACCTTTGTTACAAGACCATATTCACATGCTTCTTGTGCACTAATTGTTTCACCTGTAAAATCACATGTTTGAGGTCTCCAATTAATAATAATAAACATATATTTTGTGTTTGCTGTATTTTGTATAAAATTCTATGTATTTTTATAGGACAACAAACATTTACAATCTTTATTTTAAAACATAATGTCTTTTATGAAATATATGCAAAGACTAACCAGTTAATAGCATATACATAGCTTTAGACTTAGGTATACTTCTGCCTACAGCAATTCCTGGTGTTGAACAAAATATTCCAAAGTTGGCCCTATAAAATATAAGCTCCATTAAGCAAAATATTATTTAGTAATTTTTTAGTGTTGTATTAATAATAAAAACTTTTTCTTTACCCTGGTGTTGAGAATTTGCTTATCTCAGAGCACACTATTATATCGCAGGTAGCTACTAATTGGCAGCCAGCAGCTGTTGCAAATCCATTTACCTGTACAACAACCAATTTTATATGAGTGAGTTTTCGGTATAAATAGCAAATACACCATTGAGGATAATATAGTATAACAGTAATTAAAATATTTTCTTTTTTAATTAATTAATTTTTTTATTACATGTATGTATGTACTTAATCAGCCCTTTTTAACGTCCCACTGTTGAGCACGGGCCTCCACGCCGACAGAGTGCGGGTTGGCGGATTTACACATGTCTTTGGAAAACTTACTAAGTTCTCTCAGCCATGCAGGTTTCCTCATGATGTTTTCCTTCACCGTAAAGCAAGTGGTAATCATGTTGGAAATGATTCGCACATAAAAATATCAGAGGCGCGAGACCCGGGATTTGAACCCGCTTTACTCGGTTCCCCAAGTGTGTTACCACTGGGCTACTACTGCCTTCATTTATTACAAATGTATCTACTTTGTAAATATAACAAATATATAAATAATAATGCTAAAACGTAATATTGTGAAGAATTATTAAGATACTGAATATACCTATTTCATTACCTTAGCTATTACTGGCACCGGACTTTGGATAATAGATTTCATTAACTCTGTAGCTTTACTAAATATCAGTTTGTGTTGTTCAATCCCAGTTGATACTTGCTTTAAAAATACAAAACTGTCATTAAAACCAATAATTAAGTAAAAAAGCGTTGCATAAAAGTATTTTTTTAGGTTTTACTTACAAGTTCTTTTAAATTATGACCCGCAGAAAACACATTACCCTTTGCTGATAAAACTATTGCTCTCAGAGATGTGTCATTTTTGTTTAAATTTATAGCATCTATTAGGTGATTCATCATCTCTAATGACAAAGAATTTCTAAATAAAAACAAAAAATAAATAAATAATAAAAACAATAATTTTAATAATTACATTGACCAACATTACTTACTTAGTTTTTTCATTATTTAAAGTAATTTCCCGCGTTCCGTTGCTTTCATTTGTAATAATATATTGAGAATGATTATTTCGGATAATTAATAAAATAGGTCTAAAAATATTTCTCTGAAAAAGTTTAAAAGATAACTTTTAATAACATTTACATAACCTATATAATTGTGTAAAACATTAAATTAATTATTTTTACCTGTAGTGAAGAAAACATGCTTATTATAAAATATTTAAAGTTAATATCACGATCACTGGCAGTGGTTTCACAGTGTTCTTAAAGAAACAAATAAAATTAAGTTAACAATGACTTTGTTTTGATAAGTGATAACAACTGTCAAATTAGTGATGCCATTATTAAAAACATTGGTACTTTTATGAGGAAAAACAGTAAAAGACAAGAAATATTCTCAGTTATTTAATAAAACTGTGCTTTTTATGACAATAATTAACAAGTTATATTGTTTAATTTTCGGAAGTATCTGAATCTTGATAGTCATCTATATATTCAGCTCGTTCGTCTTCCGCAGTTATCAGTTGAATAACAGTGCTGTAAATGAACGAAAATGTTAAATAATAAATCTTATAAAATAACATACATTGAAGATATTATGTGAAGATTGCGAATTATTTTTATTTAATAATAACATTTTTGGATATGCGTATTATTAAATTTAGATATGTAGGAACTAAAAACATAACACAGTCTATTACAGAGAGGTTATACAAACTCGGTGCTACTGGGCATTACATGACAGAAAAACCTAGTAACTGATTTGGCCTGACTCGAGTCTTGAACCCAGGACTTTATAATCTGCTGCCACTACTTACTCTAAAATGCTATTCTTAGTTCCGAAAATAACCAATAGGAAAATCTATTCACTACCAATTCTTCAATTTATGTTTAAAAAATAATCTTACTTTAACACTTGTTCTTCAAATTCATTGTGCTGAACCGAATTAATGCTCGAATCTGTTATCTTAGAAGCTAAAACTTTGTCCAGTAAACATCTTAGCTCAAACAGTTTATTTGCACTTTCTCGTTTACAACGAACTTTGATATTTGTTATTGATAATAAGCAATGTTCGGGATCATCAACATCTGAAAATAAATAAAATATTGAAATAAAATACATTTGATTTTTATTTACATAATATAAAAATAATAATGTTTTTTTGCATATGGAAACTCCTTCGCTATTTGTTTTAATTGGACTAGAGTTAGAAGTGGATGAATATACCCAATCTCAATTCATTTTCTTAATAATAATAATAAATAATTTTCTTAACAATAATAAAAAAGTAATATACACTGCAGTTTTAATTATATTAGCAACCTAGGATAGGTTTTCTTTGTTTAGTCTTTAACTATGAGGTCTAATATATGGGATAAAAAGCAGCCCATTAACATTAGTAAGGATAGGCCACTTTTTATTGACTTATCACATATACGGAACCATAGACTAACATAATTTAAAAAATAAAAAATATTAAGTTATTTCAGAATGTCAAATGGTTTAAATACATACCAGAGTTGTTTATGAGATAGAAAAAAATGCTCAATTTATTATTTAGTAGCCTGAACTTGAAAAAACACACTCACCATCACAAACCATGAATTCGCCAAAGAATAGCAAAGGCAGAGTGTATATCAATGTAACATCCAAAAGAAACAATTCACTCGAGCGTTGTTTCAACCAATACACCAGCCAATTGGCCCCAGGACTATTACATAGTTGGCCACTGAACCCACAACCTTTTTGAATTTTGGGCATCGCCATAACACTACTCGGGTGTACTGTTAACCTTCCATCTTCTGCATTTCGAGCTGAGAATCTTGCTGTTTTTCCAGGTTTATTTAAGTTTCTCCATCTGCAATTAATTCTTTTTTTTTATATAATGGTAAATTAAATTTAGAGCTTTATAAAGTTAGAAAATTTCAAAATATCTGTAGTCTTGTTAATGTTAGACACACACACGCACACACAGACACACACACTTACAGAAGCATATTTATTATTTACTTAATATTTACAAAAATTACACTTACTTGACGTGAGCAACATTTGGATACAATGAAGCAGCAACAATAGCCTTAAACAAACTCAAGTTATTCGCATTCCTATTCTCCCACGGCGATCGAATGTTGCCAGATGTCAAAAATCCCATTTGCCTTAAATGATGACCAAATTGATGTTTCATATCGGATAGCAATTGTAATGTATTGTTAGATAGAAAATTATCATATGCGAATGATCGCTTATTACGGTAAGAGCAATCCTCCCATTGCATTATTGCTTCGGATATGGCAATGTGATCGCTTGGCTCCCCCATAGCTAGGTCACGTTTAGCTTTGTCTACTTTACTTTCCTTACCTGTGAAAAAAAAATTGTTAAAGAAGTTATAATACTGTTTTATTTAACTATAAAGTCTGAACATGGTGATAAAATCGCCTTTACCTCCACTGTGTACCATTATTCAAACATTCGTATTTGGGGTTCGTACCAAACACCTGTTTTGATTTAAATCAATTTTCATGACCCAAAACAATATGTTTTGTGTGGTTTACCGGATACATGAACTCCAGTCGTCAACCACGGCGGTTTTTCATTTTACTTTATTATAGAATATTCAGCGCCCAGCAGCGAGATGTTAAAATGTAGAATAAGCGGGAAAGAAAGATAAATATAAATATTAGTCTCGCTGAGTTTCTTTCGTCTGTTCTTCTCAGATCTGAGGCTTCTTCTTTCCGAACTGGTAGTAGACTCATGAATGCTAAATAAAATATTTTGAATTTGAACAGGAAAGGAAAGGAAGGTGGTGAGAGAAGAAAGAGTAAGAGAGAAAGAAATAGAAAGAAGAACATTACCAATAACAAGTTGAAACGGATCCTTAAACCCCCAGACGGCGGCCACGCTGGCGGCGCGGTCGAGGCAGCCGAAGAGCGCGCCCAGCAGCAGCAGCTTGCCGGCGGCGGGGTGCACGGGCAGCCGCGCCAGGTGCCAGCCCAGCGCCGTCAGCGTCTCTGTGTCATCCAGTGCCCCGCATCTGGTGGGAGGTGGGTTTAGTGTCTTTTTCTCCCCAAATTTAGGGGTAAAAAAATGCACCGGAGTTTTTTTAGGGAGAAAAATGTTTAGGGGTTTTTTCTTTAATAGCATGACTTCAATATAAATAACGTTTTATAAAGTTTCGTTTAAAGACTTGGAAAAATCTTTAAATATCATTTGCATCATTTATCCTTTTTTTTTATTATTTTCTAAGTTCTCGTAACTTGAAATGAAATTAATTATTATTAAATAGTTATGTGTAATTATTATAATACTAACCATAAATAAGTTTTTTACGCTATTCGTAATCATTTAAAATAGAAAAAAAATGTATTAGATAAAAAAAAAATTATTAGTAAAATTTTCAAATTATCAGTTAGGGAGTTTTAGGGTTTTTAGAAATTACTCTCAGAGGGATAAAATTTCAAGTGTTGGCAACAGTGCTTTAGTAGTGGCTGTATCACTGCGTGCGTGTGTGTGTCCCCCGTATTGATTATACATTAATGAAATAATCATGAATAAATGAATCAATGGGCACATTTAAATATAGACAGAAATAATGACACAGAAACAGTTAACAGGTTTTTATGTAGAGAGATCTTAGAAACAGATATATTAGTTAAAAAACTGAAATCTATGTACGACTTGAAAGACTGTTGCTAAATTTTTATATTATAACAAAAATATCTTACTTCTGCAAATGTTTTATTGCCCAGCATATAGTTGAGTCTGCAGGAACTGATGGGAAATCTTTCAAAGCATCAGCGACCATGCCTAGCCTGAGCCTCTTAATCATCAGCACTGGTTCCAAAAGGTTGCTCCTTTGCAATTCTGGTGATAATCTGTCTTGGATCACTGAAGCCCGATATGACGTTAGCAAATGGTAACAGATACCTGGTTGGCATCTACCAGCACGACCTCGTCTGTGAAATTGTACTTAAAGTTATATTGTTTCTACAATTATAATTTACTACCTATTGATAGGTGACATGACTTCTCCATATTTGGGTCCACATAGTAGAGACGTTAAGATTGATGTGAAGTCAGATTTGAAAAAAAAGTTTAATGGTAATCCATTTAATCGAAAAATTTGTTCAAATAAATATCAATAGATGACGTTACATGTATCGATTAGTTATTAAAGTTGTGTTAAATTAAAAAACGATTAAAAATAGATCTCAAAAAGCTGTTTTAAAAAAGTTCTAAGTGAAAGCAAAAGAAATAATGATCCTGTAAATCAAATTTGCATAATTTTACTGATTATTGAAATATCAGCAATCAGATGATGGGTTTATAGTGTATATTTTAACTTTTTATGAATTGTTAAAATCGCTGATTGAGGCTAAGTTAAGACTCAAATATTGAAAGTATGTACGTCATTTACTAATGAAACTTACAAAATGTAGGTACCAAGATTATTCTGCTGTATTTTGTTAGCCGAAGTTGCCCATCTTCTGTAAAGGCAACCTAAACTAATAAAATCTCACCTTTGATGCAAATTAGCTTTCGAGACCCATTCAACTGCCAACGTAGACTGATTCTTCTCCACATTTAGGCCACTTAGTTTTATCTTTCCACAGTCTATAACATATACTATATCATCTATTGTTATAGACGTTTCAGCTATATTAGTTGCTATGATGATCTTCCTTACACTTTCTGGGGGCCTTTCGAAGATCTTGTGCTGTTCTAAAGTTGGAAGTTTCGAATGCAAGGGATGTATTTCAAAGCGATTAGTTGGAAATCGATTACTCTCATTCATTAGTCTCATGAGCTTTGTTATTTCCCCTATTCCAGGTAAAAATACTAGTATCGCCCCTGGTTTGCCTTTGCAAATGTAGGACAAAAGTTCTACAACTAATTCCAGGCTTAAATCCTCTACTCTGCTGTCTTGAAGTATTTTATAAACGTCATAACTCAGTTTGTCTTTTAAAGACTCGAGCCAAGGCCCTGTGAAAAATATTATTGTTTAATTTATTTAATACTAGCGACCCATGTTTTATTTGGGTGCGTCCCTAGGTGTCAAACAGTAGTTAGTTCACATACACATACACCCACACACACACAAACAAACTTTGGTATTTATAATAGTAACAATAGTCCAATATGAAAAGCATTTACTAAATGTGAAAAAAAAAATAATATTATAATATTAAATAAGCAATTCTTGTATGTATCTCGGTAGCGGCTCTAACGACTTGAACCAAATTTTGTATTTTGGATAAGGTTTTGCTTTTTAAGTTGATCTTTTGTGAAAAGACGCTATTTTAATTATTTTTTTAAAAGGCCCATTGTACTTTCACAAAAGTGGGTAAAAATAGTGTCCTGGGGAGGAATAGGCTACTTGTGCGAAGCCACGCGCATTAGCTAATTCATGTCAAAATGCTAAAATGCTACTTGTACTTACATATTTCACGTTTATACAAAATATCTTTCTCCATGTCATCCTCTGCATTTTTATTTTTGTATTTTATCCATTTAGGCTGCTGTTTCTTTGGCATTTCTGGTGGTAGTCTAAACTTAGTAATGTGCAATATATCTTCTAAGTAAATGTCTTCGACAGGAAACGCTAGTCCCTCAATATGCATCATAGGACAGTTATCAAAATAACTCGATAAACTTTCCGCATCTAAAGTTGCACTCATAAGAATTAATTTTAAATCCTTTCGCTTTTTTAACACCTGAAAATGTTAGAATTAAAATAAATATCATAAAGGCCTTTTATTTATGAAAGACTAGTGACACCAATCTGTCTGCGCTCATTTCCTAAAAAGATCTTGCAATAGATTAATGGTGCGACCTAACGGAAATCGCCTATATAATTCCTCACGTGGCTTCGCCCGCGTTATTCAGTGATCAGTGAATGTATATAACAATCCTAATATTTTTATTGAGGAGAAACAAAGTACTTTTCTAAACTACATAGCTTTAATTCTGGTACCATTAATATCAAAGTAATTTAAATACCAATGCCTTGGATAATAAAAGACTATCAAATTAAATGCTAATTTCAAATTGAAAATCATCAATGTTGCTCAGAAAATAAGTACAGTAATTAAAATTTTTCCTAACACCAGAAAATTAATTGGGAATACATTGGAAAAGATTAAAGAAAGATCATTGATTTTATTTAAATGTACATTTTTCAAATCTATCTACCTGTTTTAAGATACACATAGAAAAATCAACATGAACATCTCTTTCATGAACTTCATCTAATATTATATGGCTGTATTTTGTGAGCCCTTGATTTACTTCTAGTTCAGCCAACAATATACCAGTGGTACAATATTGGATGCTACCACGCGGTCTTTCTTCTGCTCTGAAATAAAAGAAAATCATAGATTTACAAATAATATTATTATAACTGTATAATTTTAACCATTGAAAAGGAAGAATATTGATAAGGTCTATCATCAGTAACATTTCCACTTTTTTTACATAGAGTGCATATAAGAAGCACTTTCTTTTTTATTTTATTTTAATGCTCATATGTTACTATACAATGTATTTAAAAATAACAGTGCTTCCATTCTGTGCTCTAAATAAAAAAAGTTGAAATGTTACTGATAATGTCTCATTTTGAACAAAAAGCCCAGTTAGACCAAAGTTTGATGTCTCACAAGTAGTATTTATTGTAGTTTTTTCTCTTTTATAAATATATTATCTTATCAGGTACACAGTCTACTTTCAGAAAATGTAAAGAAAAGATTATATTGTATGACATATTTTTTTTCGTTACTCAGGGGTGCTAATGCGGCCTTATCGATACCCTTCGGTTCTTCAATTCTTCAAGATTATTCAAAGGAGGTAGTCAATTTTATATAATGCAACAAAACAAATACAATAATTGATAATATACTGAGATAATTATAGTTTTTACTAAAACCAGCTCTGAGCTCTTTTGGTACACCCACTTAAAAACACCCCCATGAATATAAAAAATAATATTTTGCTACCTTTCTAATCTTACTGCATATCCAACAGAGTGGCCAAGTATCTCTCCCCTCTCCTTTGACACTCTTGTAGCTAAAGCAGATGCTGCTATGCGTCTGGGCTGGGTCACTAAAACTTTTGTATTCGCACCTCTATTATTACAGATTGCATCATCCAAAATTATTTGTGGCACCTAAAAAAAATTAAAACTTGTAATGAATTCTCAAAAATATATATTACAAATAAATTTATAATAATAATAGACTAATTTGGGGAAATTACAACTAAATAAAATAGGTTAAAAGATTTTTGTAGATACATG
This sequence comes from Brenthis ino, assembly GCA_921882275.1. Lineage (NCBI taxonomy): Eukaryota > Metazoa > Arthropoda > Insecta > Lepidoptera > Nymphalidae > Brenthis > Brenthis ino. The sequence goes on along the minus strand of OV170225.1, from coordinate 21,193,760 downwards.
TGTGCTATAAAACAATTTACGATTACAACATAGAAATGCTTTTCTTCTTTCTTGATTTATATTATAAAGGACTATGAATTTGACAAGTCAGCCAATCTTTACACACTAAAGAATCAAGTGAAAAGTTTTAATATTGTCTGTGCAATCAAAAGAAAAAAAAAGACAAATAATTGTAACATACATACTTGTGTTGACTTTCCACAACCTGTCTCTCCACTTATTACCATAATTTGATTTTGATTGATTTTGTCTATTATATCTTTAGCTTTTACATAAGCTGGTAATTTTTCCCTGAATTTTAACATTTCTATATAACCATTGCTTTCTAACATATCTTGGTATTCAATAAATAAAGCAGTATTGAGATTTCCTGTTTCATTATCAACTAAATTAATACTGACACCATTATTAAGGCACTCATCAAGTTTCTCTTCGAATGTCCCTGTTATAATGTCTTCGTACCCATATTTATAATCACATAGTTTTTTTAATGCTAGGAGCTTAGGGTTAGATTTGTATTCCTCTCCCTCATCTTTATTAGGAATAAAGTCAGAACCAGATGGACCTGCCTCACAGGTGTAGTTTACAATATTTTGTGATGTTGTGTTATAATCATCACTATCTGAGCATGTCTCTGACTTGACCTCTCCTGCTGTGCTTGTATTATTTTTAAAAATGTCCAATTGTTCAAATTTAGGAAGTAATATATTTTGCTGAGCAGCTAATTTAAAAACATGTTTTAAATTGTTATCTAATGCAGCCAAAACCATGTCAGGAATTTTAAGATTGATCTGTAAAATTTTCATTTTTCTCTTTAAAACAAAAATTTTAATAATGTTAATATATATTACACAGTGACTAAGAATATAGTTTTTTTAGAGCAAAATCACATCATAATGGTTCCTATGTTAAGACAAAATGAGCAATTGGTACCTACAAGAATGTGCATAAATTATAATTACCTACTTTTAAATATTTTAAATAATTACACTACCAGGAAATATCCAGTGACAAAGAAAGTGAAATAATATCCTATTAAAAACTGTCTTGACTAGTCCTTTATTTCATAAGCTTTACCGTAGGATCCTTTTTTTGTTTTTTTGCATTTAGATCTCTAAAATACAGTCCAATTTCTTTGCCTCGCAAACCACGAGGTACATTATACTGTTGATTTCCCCAGTGTCTTCCTCTAGACCGGGAACTAGGTCTTGACCTTCCCCTACCCCAGTTGTTAAAATTGCGTGACATATTTCTGAGTATACTAAAACAAACAGCAATACTGTTTTGACAAACACTTTCGTTGTCTTTACTTATGCATTCAAATAATAACAATTAACAAAAAATATCGTTATAAAATGGTATTGACATGCATAGCATTGTAGTTTGTCGTATTGCTATTGACCAATTGTATTGACCATGGATGACATGGTATTGACCAGGGTTGGATCCAGAGCCTCAAAAAAATATTGTACATAGAGAATAAAATTATACTACTTGTCCAAAATTATACTACGTTTGACGTTTCATGTTTTTCACGTTTCATTTTACGGCTTTTTTGTATTGAATTGAAATAAACTTGCATAAGTATTAAAATTGAAAGAGAAAAAAAAACAATGGAAAAGAATTTGTTAAACAAATCTACTTTCAATATACAATTTTGATGATGAATATAATTTTTTCTCGTGTTTTTCCCCTTTAGAATGAGTCGATAAAACATGCTTTGCAGCCATCATTGAAACATTACATACTTTACATCGTGCTTTGAAATTATATTGAGGATCACGAGTAAGCCACTTACTAAATTTTGGATCACTCTCCCATTTGACTCTGTATTTTTGGTGTCTATGTTTTTCCTTCACTTTTAAATCGCCTCTTTCAACGCGTTTCTTCCTTGGCGTCGAAACACCGCACTTTTATTCGCCCTCACTTTCACTCATAATTACAAATTGCGACTACAAAATAGTTTATTTTCAAAATTGTCAAAGCGTAAGAAACAATGATGTACACACGTCACACACTACAATATTGTACTAGTTTATAACTTTATACTAATGTATCTATACTGCAACAATTCACTGTCAAGTTTTGTACTTAGTCAAAATATTGCTATGAACATGATATGACGGTAATATTACATATTACATTACCGTGAGATATCGTCTCTCTCGCAGTTATTTATAAATCAGTCCAATTATGTTTATGAGTTATGACAAAAATGTCAGAACGGATGGAATAGTAAAACATCACATGGGGAAACCCCACCTACCTTGTCATTGCCTGACTTGGTGTTGCCGTACGTTCAGAAATTCCCGAAATTGTAGAGTTAATATTAAAAAGTAAAAGTACTCACCAATAATACAAGTCGGTCGACCTAAAGATAAAATTATGGTATTTTTACGTAGTATAGTGGCAATACGATACTACATACTACACACTATGAAATAATGGTACAAATAGTATAATTATACTACGAAATCCAACACTGGTATTGACTATTGATTTGTTATTGATAGTTGACACTTGACACTTGACATTAGAATTCAGAAACACTGGTCATACATAGCATATTTGTCATCCATGATACATAGTCATAATGATAATAAAAATTTAAATAGTTATGAGTTTCAAAACGATAAGTCAAAAATAATTACTTACATTTATTTATACGAATTATAAAAAATATATTTGAATAGTCATTATTTTCTGGGATATTAATCATCCTTGAACTTTTTTCAGTTTATGTAAGAAAAAAAATATTAACAGCTGGCCAAATCTTTCCCAGCTAAGTTTATCAACAGATTTTAGAATCAGACCTTTATGTCACTTATGTCATATTCATATTTCATAATGCCACTAAAATTTCAATGTCATTTTACTTTCAAGTTTCAAGTTGTGCAAAATTTAAAATAATTTTATTAAATGTTTAATTCATTATAATGCTTTTTATATTATACTCATTGTCACTATTAAGTAGATTATAAGCATAAATATTTAATATATAGACACTTATTGTTATTTATAATGATTTTAAATAACGTGGGTTGACATTTGGTTTGTTTAGTTCTTTTTGTACGTATGAAAATATAAAATAAACTTATTAATTTTAAAAATTACAGCACTTTAGGTCGCTTATGTGCAGAGGTCGTAGAAAAAAAATAGCAAGTTTAGTGTTCATTTTGATATTTTTGATAAATGCTATGTTCTATGTGAGCTTGGAACTATATAACACTATAAAAAAAAGAAATAAAAGCTCTTGGTATAAAAAGTAAGTGCAAATATGTATTAAATAAATCTTCATTTACTATTGTATGTAAAGATGATAATATATTACAAACCATATATAAGTTATTCCATTGTGTGTCAACTTTATTTTTGGCTGACCATTTAAGATTTCAGTGTTTTTTTGTTTTTAAACCATATTTATTTTGTATATGCACATTATTTTAAAGCAAATATTATTTTCTTATAGCATTCATTATGATCAAAACTCATATGTGGATAAAACTGGTATGAGAGTCATTGTAGGACATTATGTTGGAGGAAATTCTGGAGGCAATTTGTCTGAAGGTATATTCAAGTATTTACTTGTTTTATAGTTTAAATTAAAATATCTTTTCAGTGTAATACTATGTAGATAGAATTTAATTATTATTGATTATTATAATCTATTTGAAATAAATAATGATAAAATTCTTTATTTCTCGCTAAAAACCAAATTGCAAATTATGTAGTACATACATCAATATCAAAGTTCATGGCTTAGCATAAGCTGGATGACAAAAAGTTTAGTTGTGGATCACTGGTGCCTGTGACAGGTAAAAACCCGGGTTACATAACACCAGGTCTCCCCTCTGGACATTTAAATAAACTGCTTATATAGTTTATGTTGCACACAAGATAAATGGTTTTTTTTTTTTAACGTTGGGAAATGCATTTACGCACGACGTGTGGGACTCACCGGCGTAATACAGCCAGTACTACCCACTAAAACCCAACATAACCTTCCCCCGTCTTAATGGGGCGTCGCAGGATCGCTTACGCATTCAACTACGACGCCCCGACGGCAGGTCTGCCAAAGCAGACCACCACAACCATGGGGTTGCTCCAAGGTCCACTCTGCTATCAGAGAAGTACCAGGTGCAACCCGCAAGGTACACCGCCCCCCGAAGAGGGCCGCCTCCCACCGCCCACCGAAGTGGGCAACCTCCCTGTGCGTTTCTTAGCTTCGCGCTCGGTTGGATTGCCGGGCACTACTGAGCCCCCCCCACCACGACAAGGTGAACGCACATTGGGGGGGAAGATAAATGGTACATAATAATGTAGTGAGTACAAGAATAATGTAATATTTTTAGTAACTAGATAAACAAATTGATGTACAAAATTAAATGATTTTGTTAATAAAGAGTGAAATGTTCAGAAGCATTTATCAATTTTGTAATCAATATAAAATATTACATTCGAAAACAGTAGAATATATTTATCATTCTCAATCATTTACATATTATCTTAGAACCTTTGAATATTTTATATGCTAATTAACAAAAGCTTTGCTTTTAATATAATAAAATGACATCACCTTCGTCCATCCTTTGTTCTGATGTTTTTAACAATAATTTGTATCTCTATTGTTGAGAAATTAATTAAAATTAACCAGTTGTTTGTTTATAACTTTATAGACTTCTGTCTATTATTACATCATTTTCTAAATAAAATTTCCTTTATATAACTTTAAAAAATATTATAATTTTTTTAGGGTTTGTGGTGCAAAATTATAACATAATATATGATAATTTCTGTTAAAATTTTAAAAATAATGTAATTTTTTGCAGAAACAGTCAATACAAATCACTATGCCCCAGTAGAAGGTGCTGGAGAAGGGGGCCGCCCTGTTCAATTATCACAGAGGGAAATAATCCCAGCTAGGGAGATGTATGCATTACATTCGTATAACATTATTGTTAGTGATAGAATATCAATTAATAGAAGTCTTCCAGATATGAGAAGTGAGAGGTAAGATATCATTTAACATCACATGTTTAAATTAAGTCCATATTGCATATTAATATTATAAATGTGAAAGTTTGTGAGGATGAATGGATGTTTGTTACTCTTTCACGCCAGAACGGCTGAATGGATCTGCATGAAATTTAGCACAGAGATAGATTATAGTCTGGAATAGCATATAGGTTACTTTTTATCCCAGAAAAATTAACAGAAATCCGAAGAGAAGTGAGGGTGAATTGCTAGTCCATATATAATCTCTGAATATGAAGTCATAAATATTTAATTTAAAAAAATTGACACTTATTCTTCTATGTATTTCCTAACAATAAGTATAGAAATAAAAGTATTTAATTGTATAAGTTACTATGGTAATAAAAACAGAATATCAAAAATTAGAGAACAGCCGAAATAAGATATTTTCTTTTAATTTTCAGTTGCAGAAGTGTTCAATATGATTTAGATAATTTACCAACAGCAAGTGTTATTATAGTCTTCCATAATGAAGCCTGGTCTACTCTTATGAGAACTGTGATGTCAGTAATACTAAGATCTCCGACAATATTGTTAAAAGAGGTAATTATTTCTTATTTAAATAGCGAGCTAATTCAGTTTTGTCCAGGCAAATATAAGTAATGCTACAAGTAAATTTTTCTTTAAAGCCAACCTTGAACTCTCACATAAAATTTCTTGCTTCTATACCCAGTGGTTAAGGCTGGTGTTATGGTGGTGGTTAAGGCGTTAATTTTTTGTAAGTATATAATTAATATAATTGTAATAAATTAAACTAAGATTTTAATTAAATTTTATTAGGTTAGGTAGATACATATATAAAAATGTGATAGAAATAATTATAAACAAAATTACAGTAATTCTTGCTATAATCTGTCATTCAAAAAGCCTTTAATGTATAGTTATTTTAGTATTTATAGTTATTTGCACAAAATAGACTGTCTGTCAATGTGTACCTGATATACTCTAGAATAGCATTCCCAACGAGGTTTCAGATGTCAGGCAGGCGGCGGGTTGTAAAACTTTTGCCAAATCCTATCGGCATTACGGAATATGTACTGTGCCGACCCCAAGTGATTGGGATATGGGCAGGGAGATGCCAATGGTCTCTAGAATCTTTGTACAATGGTACATGGACTATTAGATTAATTTTTACCTTATTTAGGAAAGAAAACGGGTTTCCGCGGGATAGGGGATAGATTTTTATGGGGTATAAAGTGCGGGCAAAAAAGCGGGGGTGAGAACCTAGTATTGGGTAATTATTTCAAATACATTATTTCTTGCAGATAATTTTAGTAGATGATGCTAGCGATCGAAAGTATTTAGGTAAAGAGTTAGAAAATGCCATAGTGAATTTGAACAATGTGCGCATTTTGAGGAGTGCGAATAGAACTGGATTAGTGGGAGCAAGGCTCATGGGTGCAAGACAAGCTGTAGGAGATGTTCTAGTGTTCTTAGATGCTCATTGCGAGGTAAGAAACTTTTATATATTATTTAACGCCTTTATAGGTTCATTCGTGTGTTTGTTCTTGTGTTTGTCAGTCATAGGCTACTTAGATAAAATACTGGTCAAATTTGACACATACATAAAAATTATTTTTTTCACGTTTCAAACACTTTATATTGTTGACTGGCATTTTGACTTATTGGCTCAAAGTGATGTCTCCTTTATCAAAAATGTGGTCTGTAATCTTGATATATTTAATTTCCAGGTAACACTCGGCTGGCTGGAGCCTCTACTAGATCGCGCGGGTAGCGACGATGTTTTCATATGCCCACATATAGACCTCCTCAATGATGACACACTCGCATATACCAAAAGCATCGACGCACATTGGGGAGCTTTTAGCTGGCGTTTACACTTTCGCTGGCTAATGCCGAGCAACGAGGTAATGATAAACAAGTCTAATAACCCTTCAAAACCTTACCCCACTCCAGCTATGGCTGGGGGTTTATTTGCTGTTAGAAAGAGCCTATTTTGGCGTTTAGGGGGCTACGATGAAGGTATGATAATTTGGGGCGCGGAAAATCTAGAACTTTCCTGGCGAGCCTGGCAATGTGGAGCAAGAGTTGAAATAACATCGTGTTCCCGTGTCGGCCATATCTTTAGACGGCATAGTCCATATAAATATCCGGGCGGTGTTGCCAAAGTTTTAAATTCAAATCTCGCTAGAGCAGCAACCGTGTGGATGGATGAATGGGCTGACTTCTTCTTCAAATTCAACCCTTCAATAGCCGCGATACGTGACACCCAAAATGTTGCCAGTCGAATTGAAATCCGGAAAAATTTGGAGTGTAAAAGTTTTAAATGGTATTTGGAGAATGTGTGGCCACAACACTTCTTTCCTACGGACGATAGGTGGTTTGGAAGGGTTCGTAACGACAAAGGTGGTTGTCTTGGAGTGACGTCGGGCACTCCAGGCTTGGGAGGACCAGCTTCGACTGTTAGTTGTGGGAGTGACCTGGATTTAGATAGACTTATAGTGTATACTATTGAAGGAAAAATCATGGCTGATGAGGGTTTATGCCTGCAGCAAGGTAATGGACGGGCGGTATGGAAAACTTGCAATGACAGCGCAAAACAAATATGGCAACAAAAAGGTCCGAGACTTAAAACAATAGATGGGTTATGTTTGACATCATTACCCACAGATGATGAAAGTCTGGGTAATCCCCTGACATCAAAGCGGTGTATCAATGACAATAGACAGATATGGCATTTTGAACGAGTGCCTTGGCGTTAACAAGTGATAGCCGAATTTATATCGTACAAATATTATTATTATTGATCTGAGTCATGAGAGGTGGAGTGTTTAAGAATGTTTAATTAAGCAGGAAAATGACTTTACTAAGTGATATTCGAGATCTATAAGTTACTGTAAGTTGCTGTTGAATATAGCATTTGCGCTTCTATTACATTATATGCAAATTTAGATTTTTTTGCTTAAAATTTAATTGTTTTTTAGAATAATATGGAATTTTTGCGTGACAGTATTCACCAAGTGGTATTTTAGTTGTTAAATGGTATAATATACTGTTCACATTGGCAATAGATTTGATTACGAGTATAAGGATCTGATATTATATAGAAACTAGCGGCTCACCCTCGCTTCGCTCGGGTTCGTCGGTACGTTTTAAATAGATATAAATAGTTATTAGCCAGTGTTATTAGCCATATAAATATTTTTTTTTCGTTAATTTTTCTGACGTTTTAATACTTAGGTATTAACCTATTCCGGAATGAGAGAAATCCAAAAATTCAAATATCATAAAAATTGGTCCAGCCGTTCTAACGGGCTAAAAATCCTATGTCCGTCTCCTGGTTCTAAGCTACCTCCCCACCAAGTTTCAGGCAAATCGGTTCAGCCGCTTGAATTATAAATAGTGTAACTAACACGACTTTCTTTTATATATATATAAGAAGATTAGTACAAAGTATATAATATGTATGTATATTGATTATAGTTATTAGTATGATGTTAATATCAAAACATTCCATTCCGCTCTCCTTCATTTTACCTGGAACTAACTTGTCGTATCAACTTGGAACTTTATAGGTATAATACAATAATTTTATACCATTAGCTGATCTGATGTCAGACAGGAGTAATATTAGAAATCCTCAAAGGCTTCTAGTAAAGAAATCGAATTTGGGGTCTTTGGATTCATTTTGAAGAATTCCATACATTGCATTTGGTCAAAAGAGTTTTTTTTATATTGTATGATATATTATATTATTATATAATTTATCTTTACTATTTTATGAAATCGTCTTATTTTAATATGAAATTAATACTAATTAGTATATATAAATGTTTGTTTATTATTTTACTAATTTTGTTTATAAAATTATTATTCTTATTATAAGAATGTATTAAAACAATTATTATGATTTAAAAGACATGTTTTATGCTATGAATGTGGTACGGTGGTGTTGAATGAGATCGATCGAAATCGATCTTGATTATATATCTATATGAATGACATCTTATTTATACATATGATGGTAGTGTATTGGAAATTATTTTGAAGTGACTCATAATGAATGCCTTTTTATATAATTATAACTTAAATGTTTTTTTTTTTAATTTTTAGTAGTACCTTAATATGAATATCTTAATTGTTTTATAACAAGATTAATGGCTTCTATAATGTAAGCCATTAACTACGTCACTAAATCAAATAAGTACAAAAGGTTTACTTAGTACTGATGAACGGTTTGTTTAGTTAATCTTAAAATCGTGCAAATATAAATTCTAAGTGAAAAATAAACTAAAACTACAAATATATTTAAAATATATAATACGTTATAGCCATTTATTATATTACACTATATATTATATAATGTCATTATTGTAAGTGAAAATTGTACTTATTTAACCATATTAATGAACAAGCTGTGATTTTTTGTTTACATCTTCGTCATAAGTATTATTACAATTCCACTATTTTATTACTTTATTACATATACATTATACATATGTTAGTTTTAGTTATTCTTAATATAAAAAATGGCTTAGGATTAAGGTAGGTAAAATAATTAGGTCGTACGTTTTCAGCTTGAAAATCACACAACAAAAACCACGAAATGCTGGTTTTTTAAAGATTTTTTTAATCTTTTTTATGATAAATTACTTTTAATTGAAGTGATTTTTTTGAAAATGAAAACGTTGACCGCTGTGGAGCATTGTGGTTGTGCCCGTGTTCGATTCTTGCACGTCGTGTACGTTGTAACATTATAATAATACAATATGTATTATATAGATGGTGACACAATATTGTGGTAAGTTACAAAAGGACAAGGAGATAATTTGGTGGAGAATTCGATGTCCTCATTAATAATCCAAGTTTACGATTTTGCACGTTTGCACCGCCATATTGGAAAAAAGGTGTCTAACTAGTTTTTTAATGTTTTCTCTTTAACATCATTTAAGTTAAAAATAGCTCCTTGACCTTTCGTAGCCAAAGTCCCGTTTTATATAAGTCTTTAATGACTGGATTATTACTTTTGATGTGATAAGGATAAAACTTGTTTTTACAGTCATTAAATAACAAGTTTAGTCCCAACCATACGAAAATAATAAAATCTATTTCGTGGCAAGAGAAAGAGCTTAGGTTATAAAAAAATGAATTGACTCATAGTTCCAACTATTATAGTATTCTAAGTACTATATTTATTATTATTAAGTGCAATGTTAAAGCAATAGTGTTATATTACATATGTAAGCAATGTAGCCATATTCGAAACATATATCTACATATATACAATATACATATACAATCTATGCAAGTGTTAACATATATATTTTTTTAAAATTAAAAATGGGCTTACTCTTGACCTTCATCTTAGCTCAAAGGCATTGATAAGGTTTATGATCTAGCGAGTTTGCCCAGGACGATTTTTTCACATATATCGATTTTAATACTCAAAAAAAAAAATGAGATTCACAAGCATTTATACCTATTTACATATACACTAATGTCTTTTTATCTAGTCTTAACAAAAAATATTACCACCGGTTTATTATTGGCAAAACATTTTGTACTTGTAAACTTTCTTGTTACTGGCTGTCTAGCTATGGTAATAATATATGTTATTAAATTAATATACAATTTTTTACAACTTTATAATTAAAGCTTGTGTTTAAATATGCACATATGTACTGTACATATTTATGTATTAAGACATTTTAAATACAATTTTACAGATATAGGAGTATAAGACGACACGTTTTTGTTTTGTTGAAAATTAACGCCTGTTTTAGTTCAGATTACAAAGAACCTTTTATTAAGAATATGTTTAGATTCGATTTTGCTATAAATATTATTTTTGTGATCTGAGTGTGTTAAGTTTTTTATAATATACTCTTTTCCGTTTCGAATTTCGCCATGTCTGTTTTACCCGACTGCGGTAAAACACACAATAGAATTGTGTGTTGACTTATAGGGTCTAAATCTTTCTATGAAGTTAATTCTTTTTACATAGAAATGCGAAACATCAAGTTTATATTTGTAACATTCATACCCTATCACAGATTATGTTTTTTTTATGTACTAAACATACAGACGAAACTCCTGTTTTTCTTTATCATTTTATAGTACTGTTTTATTATTGTTTGACTTCAAAAAAGAAGAGCGTACTTACATTTTTAATTCTGCTGTGTGTATGTCGTAAATTATGAATCAAAATCTATATACATATAAATAGACAAAGGCTAAACAGTTCAGCACCTTTTTCTCCACTGTTTATCAACTGATTTTCTTTTTTTTTTGCTTAGCAGCTATTGACGAGGTTTTGGTGTAATCAACAAAAAAAAATTGGATTTTTTTTTATATAATGATTATTATTTTTATATTATGTTCGACAAAGACAAAAAACAATCGAATTGAGTCTACTCGTCTTCGAAATGGATCAAAAAATAATTGGAATTATGATGTTTAAAAAAATCACGAGTACATTAATGTGCGATTTTTATGACGAAAAGGAAATTGGTTGAATAATAATTTACTAATCGTAAACTAAGTACATATGTACTTATATGTATGTATATGCATACTAATGTTATTTTTTTTAACATTTACCTGTTAAAATAATAAACCTACAATGTAAGGTTGTGTAAATATCACAGGGAAAGTATAATAATTTGGTCCAAGGTGCTTATTTAATTGTTTTAATGAAACTAAATGCATTTTTGTAATTCATATATTGAATTTAATATTTAATACAAGTTTAATGAAAACTTTTTTTTTTAAATTATTAACCCCTTAAAGTAAGTTTAACATATAGAACATAATATAGAGCATAGAGCAAAATAGAACGCTTTATAAAAAATGATACGCTGTTTCAAATATGAATAACCGCAACAATAAGTGTGATCATTTTATTCAAAATTATAACGTGATACATATTTAAATCAATTTCTTTTATAATAATGTACAATAGTACAAATATGTTGCCAATATAGAGTTCAAAACTGTAATAAAAAAATAAAATTCGTTTATTTTTAAGATTAATATTCATAAATAATACATCTGTGCAGATACAAAAAATGGAAGTAAACATGCTTTAAACCTTATAAAACAAAAGACCAAGTCTTAAGTAAAAAAATAATAAAAATAATACATATTTACCTTATGTTACTTCAAAAGAACCGCATGTACATATTATGTATATACATAATATACATATATATTTATATACAGACTTGCAATTAAGCCACATAACTGTTATTGTGTAATAACAAAGATAGTTATCTGTAATATATACAGGCGATGTTGGGCAAAACATTGGGCAAATGCATTCCTACAGTACTTAATTATTTTACAAAATGTCATGTTAATAATACTCTATGTTATATTTTAAAAAGTAAACCATTTAATTATAATAAATTCATCTTAAAATATAGTTGAGAAGTATAAATAATTGCGGTATATAAATATTAAAAACCATTTGCGTAGCTGCGTTACAGTTTTCACCGTTACATATGAAGCATCGCGCATCGCTGTGACCTCTCGCTCTCTCAACAGCCACCAGACCGAGACAGACTGAGTCTACTTGTACCCTCGGTACACATCCTCGTATTACGTCCACTGTATTACCGACTAAAATAAAACATAAAATAATATTAATCTTTCAAATTTTATTTGATTTAAATGTGTCTTATAGTAAAATTCCATCCAAATTCGTTCAGACATTTTAATGTGATGGGGTAACAAACATACACACATATAAAAGCTATCAAAAAAATAATACACCAATAATCGTAAAATTGTATCGTACATGATGTCAAAAAAATTTTATACGAATATAGTATAAACACTAGCGACTCACCATCTATTCGCTCGGGTTCGTTCCTAGGTGAATATTTAAATTGACATAATTTTTTTCTTTATAAGCCGATTGAAATGAAAGAATAATACCACGGTAATAATATAATACATTACCGTGATAATAATTTGTGAAAACCGCACCCAAATCGGTTTAACCGTTTCTGAGATTGAATTGGTTCTGAATCATTGTTTTGAGGTCTATTGCGTTAATAAAGACCCCCAATAATAGTTTCTCTCAAATATCTTCCATGTACAGATAGTGATCAGTTACACTTTTTATTATAATATGTATCGATAAGTTTATTAGATTCTTTGCAAATATAGTACGTAGGTACTTGTAAAAAAAAATCAGTTAAGAAAAAAATCAGTAAATTACAATCTTACATGACTTGTCATCGGGTGTTGCTACCATTTTCAAACATCGCATTTCAATAGATATCTTGGAGTCTGTAGAAGGAGGAGGATGTCCAAGGTTGTGTACCCACTGAGCAGATACCCAGTGCGAGGGGTTGCAGCTGGCAGGCGAGCCTGTCCACACAGTTTCTTGTGGATGACAGCCTAAGCATCTTTGGTAGTAACAACTCTCTGATGACACTGAAATAAGAGTAATATCAGGTAAGTTAAATGTATTTATTTCAACTCCTATGAAAACGACAGGGTAACAATATTTTGTGTTCTACATATATCTGTATGTATCGACTATCGTATTAGTCATCAGTTAGATATATAGAAAACAAATTAATATCTATCGTTCTCCATCTTTCTAGAAATGGGACAAATGTTAATGTGAGAAAAATACATAATTAACAAAAAAAAATCTGTAAATAAAATTGAGATATAAGTATTTGATATAAAAGTAGCGCTTCCATATTTAGCTCATCTGGTTATTTGAAATCTCCAACAGTCATAAAAAAGAATTGTTGTTTTTAGGGCTCCGTAGTTTAATGACTAAAACCAACGACCACTAGGGCTAAGTAGTCGTTGACTAAAACGGAATACTTATATTTCATATAGGTACATTTTAAGTGTTTTTAACAAGTTTTTACTACCTTCATTCGTAAATATGTAATCAAATCATAGAAGTCGCTTATGACCTATTTTTAATTGTATCGATACAAAACTTAGTAATTCGATACCATTGATTTAATGTTCAAACTAGTAGGTAATTGGAACTTGTGATTACTATAGAAATATGTAGAGTTAGACTAATCTTCGAGCTTGTGCTCATTTCTTTCGTTTCGCCGAGTGCCATACGTTACAGTTGGTCAAAAGCGTCTTGTTTTTTAGTGTTATTACTAGCATTACCCGCGGCTCCGCCCGCGTTCAGATGACCAAAAACCAAATTCTTAGGTAATACTTATTAGTATACTCTTACATTGCAGTTTTTGTATTTTTTCTCAGAAATGAGATATTTTCCCGTGGTAAAAAGTATCCTATATGTTGACCGGATAACCAGGTATCACCATACCAAATTTCATCAAAATCCCTCCAGTGGTTTTTCTGTGATACGGTAACAGACAGATAGACAAAAATTCTAAAAACTATAGTTTTGGCTTTTGTATCGATAATAATGTCTATTTCAATCAGATTTTCCAAAAAATATATAATGTACAGATTCGACTTAGTTAGAATTTTATTATATGTATAGATAAAGTGTTTAACCGTGGCCCCGCGTGGTAAATTGATAAAAATAGGATATGAGTCAGTCTAGGATATAAGCTATCCGTATCAAAGTTTCGTATATATAATATTAGTGTCAAGGTAAGTAAATATTAAATAATGTTTTTTATCATACATAATAAAATAAAGATAACCATTTAAAACATTTTTTTTAATTCAGTTCAACCTGACAATTTAATTTGGTTCGCTCTCAATTTGTCAAAATGTATTTCTCACCGTATTAAAAATCACTACAAAGAACTAAAGTCCGACAGATTCCGTCTGTCATGTTACTCCGCCACACTTGACTTATGACATTCTTGTAGTATGTCGAATCGGATTGTGTAGCAGCCTTTTCTTGCCCATAACAGCTCCATACTCCATGTAATGAAGGTTTCGAAGCACAGTTTACGTTTGTTTTAAAGACCGCAATCATAAGTCATTTTCTCGCGTTTCGCGCCATTTTACCGACCATCGCAGACGTTTCGATCTCAACTGCGCGTATACGTAATTATTGAAAGCAGGGAATCTCGTCATGAAGAATTGGCATGCAATTGGTGTACCGTAGGTTAACAGTTTTAAATTTTTACTTATGTAGCTATGGAATTGTTCTACTTTATATCATTGTACTGTATATTTGTAAAGGGATTTAATTTCTCTTTATATTATAAATTCATCCGTTACCTTTAAATCCTTCTTTTTTTTTATATACCTACTATATAATAATGTGCTGGTTTTGTAGGGAAGGTGGGCACAAAGATTTATATAGTCTGGAATAGCACATAGGTTACTGTTTATCCCGGAAAAATATAAGGTTCCCGTGAGATAGACTTGTTTTCGTTTTTCAATAGGAACGAACCATTGAAAACACGAGCATTGAAAATAATAAGAAGTAGCTAAAATATATTCATTATAAAACACCTAAGGCTCATGTATTGGAAAGTTGAATCCGAAAGTTTTGTATCAATCTAGCGAAACCTAAAACGGTAAAGGTGGTCTATCAGTCGTTGATGCGTGAAGAGATCGTCCACTGGGCCCGTGAAAGTGGATGATGGGCGTCTGACATAATTGTCCACAACTACTCCTCGCTAGTTCGTTTTTGTTGTTAATTCATCATCTTAAATATATACATCTACACCTATAATAAAATTCTAATTGAGCCTTTAGCGGTTGTTGTTGGTCGTGACGAGAGAAAACACGAATGAAAGTCTAAATATCGTCACTTGATAAAATAATATATTGTAAAAGTCAACACACACGTAAAAATAGTTCAGAAGGAGAAGTTTAGGAAGATACACAGTAATACACACGTTAGAGGTACAAACACAAGAAGTCCACATACAAAAACTAACGAAAACGATTAAATAATGTAAAACTAGTAAGTAGCATCAGCTGGTAAGGCGTCGACTGTCGTATGTTAGAAAAATCATTATTGGCCGGTAGGAGACAAATAAATTCCGTTCCGCCGTATACTACGGGTTTCGCGCGGCTATGCTTGTGAATAAAAATAAATATGAATAAATATTAATTTATAAATATAAATAATTAAATATTTGTATTGTATGAATGTAGGTGTATGTTTATATGATATTAATACGTAAATTAAATATTAAATAAATTATAAATATTATGTTTCTGGAAAGTTAATATATAAATATGATAAACTAAATATATTACGTATAAGTCACCTACATCACTACCCCCCAGAGGCCGTGTCTACGGACGATAATAATCAGGGAAGTGTACGTGTCTCCCGGAACGCGTTATGAATTTGGCAGTTGTGTGATCGGGGTGTATGTCTGGAGGTGGAGAATTGCATGGTTGAGGTATTGGGTTTGAATCGGATAATAAGTAGGCTGGCTTAAGGCGGTCTATTGATGCTGTCACGGTTTTTCCCTTTACGTCAATTTTAAAAAATTTTGCGCTTCTCGTCAAAACTTTGTGTGGACCAGTGTACGCAGCTTGTAGTGAGCCCCGTAGCCCGTCTTCCCTTAGGAATACGTGGCTACAGGATTCTAGATTTTTGAAGATAAATGTCTTCTGCTTTGATTGATGATGCTGCGTTGGGACTGGACGTAGTTTCCTGACAAAAGACTTAATCCGCGTTGAGAAGTCGGTTAAGTCCGTAGTATAACCAGCCACATCATGCCCGAGGAACTCTCCGGGTAGCCTGAGTGGCTCACCATACACCAACTCTGCGGATGAGGCTTGTAGGTCTTCTTTAAACGCGCTTCTTATGCCGAGGAGTACTAATGGAAGCGATTCGGTCCAGTGTTCGTCACCGTGGCATATGATGGCAGCTTTTAGTTGCCTGTGAAAACGCTCCACTAAGCCATTGCACTGCGGGTGGTAAGCGGTTGTCCTACGATGTTGGAATCCAATGGATTTTGACAATTGTTGAAACAGGGCGGACTCAAATTGCCGGCCTCTGTCTGAAACAATATCTGTAGGACAACCAAATCGTGACACCCAGCATGATACAAATGCTTTGGCCACTGTTTCAGCGGTGATATCGGTGATGGCGACAGCTTCCGGCCATCGCGTAAAGCGATCGACGGCTGTCAAACAATACCGATATCCGTTTGAAAATGGTAATGGGCCGATCAGGTCTATATGGACGTGTTTGAAACGCGCTGAAGGTAAATCGTGCGTACCTAAAGGTGAGGCAACGTGTCTAGTTACCTTCGAGCGCTGGCAAGACAAACACGCCTTAGCCCATTCACGGCAGTTTTTTCGCATCAGTGGCCAGACGAAGCGTTGGGAAATGAGTTTGGCTGTGGCATTGGCGCCAGGGTGGCTGAGTGAGTGAAGACAGTTAAATACCTGCTGACGCAGTTGTTGGGGAACAAAAGGTCTGGGTGTCGGTGTACTGACGTCGCAGTACAAGACAGTACGACTCCCAGGTATGGTCGTTCTAGTGAGGCGAAGAGAAGAATCGCCTTTGAGATGTTCTGCCAGCTCTGGATCTGTGGCTTGGAGCTTGGCCATCACTTCAAGGTCAACTGGCACCTGCAGTTCATCAACGCGCGACAAAGTGTCGGCGACCAAGTTGTCTTTGCCGGCAATATGGACGATGTCGGTGGTGAACTGCGAGATGAAGTCGAGGTGTCTATACTGACGTGGCGAACAGTTACTTTTCCGTTCATGGAAAGCATAACATATTGGCTTATGGTCAGTATAGACTGTGAAGTGAGTGGCTTCTAGCATGTGCCGAAAGTATTTTATGCTCTCATAAATAGCAAGGAGCTCTCTATCGTACGGAGAATATTTCACCTGCGATGGGCTCAACTTGCGAGAGAAAAATGCTAACGGCTGCCAGGCTCCATCCTTCAGCTGCTGCAAGACTGCACCTATCGCCGTATCAGAGGCGTCAGTGACCAGTCCTAGCTTAGCCTGTGAGTCTGGATGGGCTAAAAGGGCAGCATCACAAAGACTCTTCTTGCAAGCCTCAAATGCACGCAGTGAATCCCCCTCTATGACGACTGGATGGGAAGCTTTGACCGATCCGGTCAGCCAGGCATTTAATGGCGCTTGAATTTGAGCGGCGTTAGGCAAAAATCGCCTGTAAAAATTCACCATCCCCAAAAATCGTCGGAGTTCTCGGACGGTTTTTGGAGGTGGGAACTGTGATATGGCCTGTACCTTGCTGTCCAGAGGTTTAGTGCCCTTTTCAGAGATTTGATACCCTAGAAACGTTACTTCAGACGCGCCGAAAACACATTTGGCGGTGTTAACAAGTACGCCATAAGTGCGCATACGCTCGAAAAGTTGACGTAAGTGGTTTTCGTGCTCGCGTGCGGTTTTGCTAAATATTAAAAAATCGTCTAGGTACGGGTAACAAAAATCGAGTCCGCGAGTTAACTCGTCTACAAATCTCTGAAAAGTTTGACCGGCGTTCCTAAGTCCAAATGTCATAAAGGGAAATTCGTATAGACCGAAAGGTGTGGTAATCGCGGTCTTGGGAATATCGTCCTCGGCGACAGGGATTTGGTTGTAGGCCTTAACCAAATCTATAACTGAGAATACCGTACAACCAGACAAATTATGCGAAAAATCGTGAATATGACGAATTGGGTACTGGTCGGGTATTGTTCGCGCGTTAAGTTGGCGATAATCACCGCAAGGGCGCCAGCCGTTATCTTTTTTGGAGACGAGGTGCAGAGGTGATGCCCACGGACTGTCAGACGGACGTGCGGTCCCATTCGCTAACATGACATCGAATTCGTCCTTTGCAATTTTTAATTTGTCGGGGGCGAGGCGTCTAGGGGTGCATGATACAGGTGGACCTGGTGTAGTACGTATGTGGTGTGTAGTGTGATGCTTTGCGATTCCCGGAGTACCAGCAGGGCGTGTTATTTCCGGAAACTCAGCTAAAATTTTGTGATAAACACTATCACCACCCGTTGTTACCTTAACACTAGATACATTATTGCTTACATCTAAACATGCTACAGTGCTGACATTAGTTAGGCTATCAATGAGTTTTTGTTGGCTGACGTCGACGATGAGGCGATAATGTGATAGAAAATCTACACCTATAATAGCTTTTGTGACGTCAGCTACGACAAATTGCCACGGAAAGTTCCGACGTAAGCCTAAATTAAGATTGAGCTGTATGTAACCGTACGTATCAATAGCAGAACCATTGGCAGCACTGAGCTGATATGAGGTTTTACACCTGCGCTCACAAAGCGCGGAAAGTGGATACACACAAATATCACTACCAGTGTCTATTAAATATGGTATATCGGTGCTGCGGTCCTTAATGAATAGACGACCCGTGCTGGAACTGTTACAGTTGTTGGTCGTCATTACCAGCTGCTTTGAGCGTTTTCGGGCTATACGGGATGTTGATCGCCCGCGTCGTCTTTCATCTTTGCGATGTTCAGTCGGTCGCGAACGGCGTTGGGACTGTATAGTCAAAGCACTCACCTGCTTTGTCAGCTCTGATACCTGACGTGCCAGCTGATCAATAGGTGACACTGCTGCTGATGCCGTTGTCGCGGCCGCTTCGACCTGGTACGTCGGCGCCGCGATGTCGTGGACACGGTCGGCTAGGTCGGCGAGTGCGTCCAGGGGTAGCGTCGCCTGCGATGCAAGAATTGACTGCATGGAAGTAGGCAGTCGGCTGGTCCAAATGGTTCTTACGAAATCCTCGGTACCTCGGGTCCAGCAAGGTGTTGTAGGTGGCGCAGGAACTGTGATGGTTTACGAGTGTCGAGTTGCTCGTGCATCAACAGCTGCTTAACCTTATTGTCACGGGATGCTGATAGTCGCCTGATAAGCTCGTCCTTTAATCGTTGGTAGTCTGGGGGTCCGGTGAGAATGTCCTCAACCTCGGCAGCGTACTGTCTGTCGAGTGTAGCTAAGATGTGGTCAAATTTTGTCGTGTCATCGGTTACACGCATAATTGCAAATTGTCCTTCAACCTGCGCGAACCATATCGCTGGTTTTTCAGGCCAAAACGGTGGTATCCTTATCTGGGGAGGTATCTGCGGTGGTGAAGCACATTTAATGGGCGTCGCCATCTTGGGGCGCGGTCGTCGTTGACGCAAAGTAATATGGCTCTGCGATTTTTCCGCCTCCGATCCGCTCGATCCCTGACTTGCTGAGTGCATGGATATTATTTTCCCTGGTGTTCTGTGCGGGGTCACCAGTTTAGCGGTTGTTGTTGGTCGTGACGAGAGAAAACACGAATGAAAGTCTAAATATCGTCACTTGATAAAATAATATATTGTAAAAGTCAACACACACGTAAAAATAGTTCAGAAGGAGAAGTTTAGGAAGATACACAGTAATACACACGTTAGAGGTACAAACACAAGAAGTCCACATACAAAAACTAACGAAAACGATTAAATAATGTAAAACTAGTAAGTAGCATCAGCTGGTAAGGCGTCGACTGTCGTATGTTAGAAAAATCATTATTGGCCGGTAGGAGACAAATAAATTCCGTTCCGCCGTATACTACGGGTTTCGCGCGGCTATGCTTGTGAATAAAAATAAATATGAATAAATATTAATTTATAAATATAAATAATTAAATATTTGTATTGTATGAATGTAGGTGTATGTTTATATGATATTAATACGTAAATTAAATATTAAATAAATTATAAATATTATGTTTCTGGAAAGTTAATATATAAATATGATAAACTAAATATATTACGTATAAGTCACCTACAAGCCGAATCTGTAAATTAAATATATTTTTGGAAAATCTTATTTAAATAGACATTATTATCGATACAGAGGCCGAATGTATAGTTTTTAGAACTTTGTCTGTCTGTCTGTCTGTCTGTCTGTCTGTCTGTCTGTCTGTTACCGCATCACATAAAAACCACTGGAGGGATTTTTATGAAATTTGGTATGGTGATAGCTGGTTATCCGGGTCAATATATAAGGTACTTTTTACCGCGGAAAAATGTCTCATTTCTGAGAAAAATACAAAAACTGCAATGTAACAGACAGAGTATAGTAATATTACTATACTCTTACATTGCAGCTTTTGTATTCTGAACGCGGGCAGAGTCGCGGGCAATCCTAGTAATTAAATAAATATGTAATATTTGTTTTTGCAAAACTGCAAAATTTCTGGAAGTCCTCCTATAGCTTTGTTTGCACAAATGTCTTACATCGAGAACGTTTTTATAATAATAATCGATCGCCATGAAAATTGTTATACTTTCGTGCTACCAAAGACAAGTTATATACGACTAAAATTATCTCTATAAGTTATTTATATTTTTTTCGAAAATGACAAATCGTTCACCTCTCAAACAAAACAAAAATCTGTTCATCCGTTCGGGAGCTATGATGCCACAGACACACAGGCACGTCAAACTTATAACACCCCATCGTTTTTGTGTCGGGGGTTAAAAATAAAAGATGAAGCTATTAAGTATATCTTAAACAATGTAACATCGGTCCATAGACTAAGTCCTGTATTGTAATGTTGCCATGTTGGCAGTGTTTTTAAGAATTAATCATACAAACAATATTTTTCTCTTATCTGCGAAAAAAACCTTAATGTTTTAGTTTACCTTATGCGCTATCTATTTTGTACTATGGTATACTCTTTATCTCGAGTTACACTAACCTAATTTCAGAACTAGCGATGCTCATCAAAAAACTTCGGCCCACGCTTTGTGGTGGCGACGCGGTATTGTCACGATGTAAATGATTGTCAACAGTGTATTGAATAAATATTTATTAAGCGGTAGTTGCGAAGCGATACGTTTCCATTGTGTTCAAACTACAAACAGGGGCGCGGGCGTCGCACCTTGTTAAATCTTACCGATGAACCGAAATAAAAGGATATGATGAAACCCTTCTGTTAGAACGACAATTGGACCTAGTTATGCAAAAAACAGCCATGTGCGTAAAAGTACCAACAGAGTTATAAGCATTTTGTTATAAAAAATAAAATAATTATAAAAAATAAATAATACTTATATAAATATTGTTCAATTTTAAAATAACCAGAAAAACAAAACATAACCCAAGTGCAACTATCGACAGAAAAATGCTTATAACTCTGTTGGTACTTTTACGCACATGGCTGTTTTTTTGCATAAATGGGTCCAATTACATGTCGTAAGTTTTGTTAATCGCATTGCTTACATATATATTTTGTTTATAGCAGCTTACCTAAATAAAATAATCCAATCACGCTTAATAAAATCACCAACATTCTGTCCGCAAATACACTCTGGAATACACAAGCATGGATGAATACTAGAAGCGCGTCTATTCACTGCAATGGTTATCTAACTAATCTGTACTGGCATTGTTTTTATCTTGAACGTGTGTTGTTACTTGTTATCACTGGACAGTAAATTATTTGAACATTTTTCATAAAATGCAAAGATTGCTGAACAAATATAGATATAGATTTAGTATTTTTCCATAACGTAAAGATAAAGCGCTGATTGCGCGCAAGACGAAAATAAATCGAATCTACGACCTATTCCTATTTTAACTCAGTACGTATGTAGGGTAGCGTAGTATCAAAACTTGGCACCAGTTCGTTTTAGTGCACCAATTTACATTAAGATAACGTTTAAGGTTACTTAACACTGGATAATATTAGAAGTAAGATATACTTTATATATATTGAAATTATGTAACATCATTGCAGTTTATACTTCTATTTAGTAAATACATAGTTAATGTACTAATAGATGACTTCATCGTTGGCGTTTTCTATTTTGAATTTTCCATCGATCGTTGGGATACATGGTTTTTTTGTATATTTGTGTATTTTAGATAAGTAGATGTTTTTATTAATTTTCTCAATCTTTTAACGATATCGGATCTTTTGATTGTTGGGGCTTATGAGAGATAGATATGACGTATTTATTATGAAGCTTCTGCCAAATGTCTATCTCAATATGTTGTATCGATATTTAATTAGAAATGCACTTTAGAGCTAGTAGCGGTTTCTATTACCGCAATGGTATTGGATATTCTGGTAATATAGGCGATGAGAGTTTCTTATTACCACGTAGATATTTTCCCTATAAAGAAGAATTAAGAAGTATTGAAGATGGATTGAGGTATTTTCTTTTCTAAAGTCCCCCTGATCGATTTCGGCCAATCTCACAGAGACTAGCCAACTGCACAGGGGATATTGTAGTCTGCGTGTTGGCGCGTGTACGCGCCGGTGAGAGTTAAGGCCCAGGACCGACGGCTTTACGCGCTCTCCGAGGCACGGGGTGCAACACGGGGGTCCGGGCTATTACTGAGAATATCTTAACAGAAAACTCTGTAATTAAACTTGACCCGACCCGGGACTTGAACCCTGAATCTCCGGATCAGTAGCCAGCCACTAGACCACCGAGGTAGTTCTTTGGTCTACTATGGAGTACAATAGACAAACACACAAGATATAGACAAACACTCTTTAATCCGATCCCAAAAAGCTAGGAATATAGGTTTTTATGTATAAAAAATATTATGTGCTACATTGGATCCATGAATCAGAGGATTAGGAACCATATTTCAAATGGGTGGAAAGTTCATTATTCATTTTTATTCAATTCTTTTCTTTGCAGATTAAATTGAATTTGACGAGAAACGAGCAAATTATTAATGTTAAAATTAGGCACAATTTGTTCAATCGATACCTTGTTCAATCATACCAAGTCTTTATTCGCTCAGCTTAAATATCAGGTAATAAGTAACATTTAAGTACAGCTATCTAAATAACATTGTTATATCAATTTAAGAATCGTGTCTCCAAATGCATAACATTACTTTCAACGGCCAAGAAAATAGCAGCACGCTTCATCGATCGAGAGAGGTGTCATGTCGGGCTATCTTGTTAAATAGGGTTGACCGTATGGCCGAATCAAGATCTTTTGACACTTACTCTAATTAAATTGAACCGTGTGCTTTTTATAATAAGGTATATTTTTAATATTGCCAATTGTGGTACCGGTAAGCGCGAAATAGTGGTCGAGATCGATCTTTAAGGCGACATCCCATCGTGTCGGCATGCCGACTCGGATGCCTCCAATAGATAAATAAAGAAACAGATCTAGAGATGGATTGTCGCTAGCCCTAATAATTCTCTGCCCACGTGATGGAAATGTTATTTAGAGCATCTTCGTACGTGTGTCTTATGAATAATGAATGTACTTTTAAAATTATAACTGATGCATTTTTCGATTTGGATGCCATATTCCGGGCATTATAAATAAGATTAAGACTTATAACACTACTCAGTACTCTTATGAATGTGAAATTTTATGTGTGTGTGTGTGTATGCTTGTTACTTCTACATGCTGAAACGCTGGATGAAAATCGATGAAATTTAATTAATACACCGATAGACTTTGACTTGAAGTAATATATATATATATTGGGTACAGGTATTAATTTTTGCCAAGATGGAAAATACAAAGGGAACTTAGGAACGCGTACGAGCGATGCTAAGGTAAGTCTAGAAAATTGATATAATCATTTTTAAATATTTTTAGTGAGTTTTGTTAAAGGCAAATTAACCTATAATTTGCCGAAATTTCTTTATTATTTGATTTGGAATATTTATTATTTACTAGCGGCTCAGCCTCGCTTTGTTCGGGTTCGTCTCTAGAAAAACGAAAACAAATTTATTCCACGGGAACCGTATATTTTTTCGGGATAAAAAATAGCCTATGTGTTATTCTGATGTATAATATAGCTCATAAGCTATATTATTGTAAAGTTTCATTAAAACCCATTCAGTAGTATTTGCAAGAAAGAGTAATAAACATCCATATATTTATACATTCAGACATACATACATCCTCACAAACTTTCGCATTTCTAGTATTAGTAGGCTTATTATAAACTAGCGGCTCACCCTCTCTTCGCTCGGGTTTGCCTCTAGACAAACAAAAACAGATTTCCCACGGGATTTTTCCGGGATAAAAATTAGCCTATTTATTGTTCTGATGAATGAACTAGTTATATTATTGTAAAGTTTCATTAAAATCCAATCAGTAGTTTTTGTGTAACTATCCCATGGGAACTCTTTAATTTTCCGGGATGAAATTGACAGTGGATATAAGGTAGGTACCACCATGCAAAATTTCATTTAAATCAGTCCAACAGTTTCGGAGAGTAGCCCGTACAAACAAACAGACAGAGAAACAAAAAAAATTAAAAAAATCTGGATTTGTTCTATTTCTCTTCTTACATCCCCCTGACTCGGTTCTTAGCATTTTTTTTCTATGAACAGACATTCGACCTGTACAGTTTTATTATATGTATATATAGATTAAAACGAGAAAATTCAGTATATCTATCGACGTGATCATCAAACGTTGAAATTAAAATGAACGTCTTTTTTATCTAATGCCTACGGCATAGACAGTAGAGCATTAAGATGTCCAGTCCGTTGTAATCTCTTGAAAATTATAAATTGTTTAAATATTTTAATTTACCTGCGGCATCTTTTTCAAGGTGTAATTAATTTTGGAGTAAACCATTTACCTTAAAATGTGCGGTAACGGGGCAAGATAACGTAAACGAGTTTAAAGCTTCTCCCGCATTATAAAGAATTTATTTATCTTGGACAATTTGTTATTGCCACTCTCTTAGCCTTCCGGTAGCCGTGTAATTGAATCTTCTGGTTTTTGAAGATTTATAGCCTTCATTTGATTGAGCTACCGCCCTTGATTAGTGCGACGACTCGCGGCATCTTTGTTTTTCGGTAAAATGCAATTTAATTAAAATCCTCTTAGCGGCGTAGGCTGTTCCAAATATTTATCTGCCAATGACATCACCTTTAACCTGTTTAAA
The DNA here is from genome assembly GCA_921882275.1 of Brenthis ino. Taxonomy (NCBI): domain Eukaryota; kingdom Metazoa; phylum Arthropoda; class Insecta; order Lepidoptera; family Nymphalidae; genus Brenthis; species Brenthis ino. The sequence goes on along the minus strand of OV170225.1, from coordinate 21,167,966 downwards.
AAGGTTTTTGACTGATTTGATAAGATATACGAGTATAAACGTTATTTTGTACTTTCCACTGCACTTTTAAACTTTTTTGTCTTTGAATAGGCAACTAAATTCATATTTGGTAGGATATTGCGAAAAGTTATGGCGTTTGTATTCAACACGTCTTTCGCGTCTAAGTTTTGTTTTTGGTATTAGAAGATATATTGTGGACATAAAAGGAATGCCAAAACGTCCGACACAGTGACCCCTTGATAGGATCGGAAGGACGCAGCGATCGCGTGAGATACTCCTGCGCACGTCTGCTCTCACAATCCTATGCCATTATTTTAATTTATCTCGCGCAGACTGAACTTTCAAAATTTAGCCATCTTTTTATATTTTATAGTCAGACATGTGAAAACTAGAAATGTTTATTTTATACCTATTATAAAGAGATTTTCTATTTAAAATGCTTTATTATCCTCTTAAAGATTAACAGGTAGTTGGGAGTTGAATTTTTATTACTTAAAAGTAGGATAGTTCGCTGATAATGTCGTCAGTTTAGTCTTTATTTACATATTCCTTTCCCACGATAAATCTATGCAATTTTGAGTAGTTTTTTCTCCCGAATCACATAATTGTAATAATCTCAAGTAGCTGACTTTTAAAGAGATTAAAAAGATATATGGTACCAATATGTCCATGATGTATTAGTAAAGGTGTGCACAATTTTATAGATACTTACATTTTATACCTTATATGACAGTCATCTTGATAACCCTTTAAGTTCCGGAAAATCAAAAGGTTCTCATTAAATAGTGTACACCTTAACACAAAAGAAAAGTAAATTTGTTTATCTCTTGTATCTCATATATTTAAACTTGTATATATATATATATATATATATATATATATATATATATATATATATTTATATTTATATGTAATTTATTTTTGTTTTTTTGTATTTATTCAAGTTTTTTGTTTTTTTTTTTAAAGAAAATTGTACTTTTCAACCAAAAAACTCCGCAAAGCAAATACACCAGGAAAAAGACCATTTAGCTTTGCTCTTTAAAAAATAGACAGATCACATAACATTTTATCATAACGCGATCATGGAAAAATTATTTTTCCAAATCGATAATGGTTTTTATATCATAAATCATTGTTCTTAAACTCATATATTTTATTAATTAAATAATAAGTTGCTTTTACGTTTTTTAATTGCCGGACGTAAGTGGTACATTTAACAAGTAATAAATATGTATTAAGTATGTTATTTATAGTAATGATAAGGGCGTTGCGAGACTCAGACTACTGAAATGTATTTAAATGGAGGAAATTGTGCTAGTGCCTATCCATCAAGCGTCACTTACAGATAATTAGCATTTATCTTTACTGTAGTTTATAAGTTTTATGTTAATTGTTTAATGTTTTACTACAAAATTAACCTTTCATTTAAATCATAAACTAGTCACGTTTATAATTTCTTTCTAATATAAAATATTAAGACAAGTTTTATTGAAAATGCCTGAAATAAAATTCATGTAATTGTTTCTCCGTGATGTATGGATATTAGTATGCTGTTATATATAGAAGTAATGTGATGGTGCCTTTATATTGGTTAATTTAATTGGTGAAATATTATCATAGTATATTTTTCAACCGACTTCAAAAAGGAGGAGGTTCTCAATTCGACTGTATTTTTTTTTTATTTTTTTTATATTTGTTACCTCAGAACTCCGTCATTTATTAACCGATTTGGACAATTTTTGTGTTGTTTGAAAGTGTATACTTCCAGATTGGTCCCATTTAAATTTCAAAAAAAAAATACCACCCCTAAGGGTGGAAAAATAGCTAATGATGAATTTAACCTACTTCTAATTGTCATATTGACTTGAAACTTTGCAAGTGTTTCTATTTCCGTTGATAGTACAGTGGTTCGGTATTGTTGACCTGATCTGATGGTAAGGCCAGAAGGTGGATAGGTGGAACTCTTCAACGGCTAATAGTAGATACTTTGAGTTTGGGCTTATTTTGTTTGATTTGACAAGCCTAACACGTTAAAATTCGTACTTTGCTACTACTGTCTACACTAAAAAGGGCAAAATAAAAACTGCTTTGCTTTGTATGGGCTGGCACCGATTTCGAAAATATTTGATTAGATATGTATTTAATAGGTAGGCTTTAATTACTTAGCCAAAGCACACCGACTAGTAAATGAAAACTACCAATTAGTTATTTTTTACTTTTTAGTGCTTTTGTTTGAAGTCGGTTTTTATTTTTTTGTTAAAAAGTTTTTCAGCAATAAGTTGGCTGTCCTTATATGAAAACGTTATATTTATCGTTTAATTTCTGATTTATATCGTCAATTATAAGATCGTTGGAAGCCGATAATTTTTCGTTATTTGTGTTTTCCAAAAAAATATTCAATAGCCATTCCGAGGGTATCATAAACATAACTTTAATCATAAAAAGTTTGGAATATATCACATTAAGTTCGATGCGTGCTAAATTGAATTCGGGAAGAGAAAAAATACGAATCGGAGGTGCGAAAATTGGTCAGAAGACCGCTTAAAGTGTCGTTAAGGCTTGTCGAAGAGAAAATATTGTAATTGTGACCGAACAACGTTCAAAGGTATTTATGAGCTGCGGGAAGCGGTACCCATTATTACTCTTGTTTATTATTCCCTACGGAGAAGTGTTTAAGATCTGTGCATCGAAATCCACTGCACTGTAAATATGTGACTTTACGTTTATGGTATTTATGAAATTATCTGCCTGTATGGTTGTTAGAAGAAAGAGTATTGTAGAATTTTAAAATATATAATTATAATATTTATTTAACGTATTTATTGGACATTGTATGAACGTTTTCTATACATATAATAAGATTGTAACTAAGCCGAATCTGTACATTAAATATTTTTTGGAAAATCTTATTGAAATAAACATTATTATCGATACAGAGGCCGAATCTATAGTTTTTAGAACTTTTGTCTGTCTGTCTGTGACGGCTTTACGGCAAAAACCACTGGAGGGATTTTAATGTGGTATGATGGTAGCTGGTTTTTCGGAGCATCATATAAGATAGGGTAGGACTTTTTACTATGGCAAAATATCTCATCTTTGAGAAATCTATACTAAACGTTAAAACGTAACTAGGGACAAAGCCGAGCAGAGCGAGGGTGAGTCGCTAGTTTTATATAAGAACATATCATTTAATATTTTTTATAAGACCTATCCACATGGTTAAAAAAAAAATATATGTAAATTACGTGGATATTATAAAGTTTACTACGCATAATAAACAAAGTATAAACATGTATAAATATTAATAAAAAATATGTAGGTATGCCAGTAATTTTATATTTCGATATGAATGTGTCGGAACTAGAACTAATCTGACATTCAAACGACAGATATCCTGCAACGACAATGAAACGGAACTTAGGCAATGTTTAAACGATGTTGAATGTTTAATAAAATTATTCAAATAATTTATGTAGTAAATACTTCTAGTGTAAGTTTAATTAAAGAATAATTTAGATGGAGAATTTAATTTTACAAACTTTTTTGTTTATGAACCGATTAAAATAAAACAAATAGTAAATGTTAAGCGAAGCTTATCACACTGTATTAATGAAAACTGCATCCAAATCGGTTAAGTCGTTTTTGAGATTAGCGCGCACAAACACACAGAAAAACAGACTAAAATTCAAAAAATCATTGTTTTGGGTTCTATTGCGTTAATAAAGACCCCCAATAATAGTTTTTCTCAAATATCTTCCATGTACAGACAGCGATCTGTTACAATTTAATTATATGTACAGATATAATTCTAATTTGAAATCGATCGAAAACTTAGAACGAAACACAGAAATTTTTGCTGTTTACATATTGCATGGGTTCATACATACCTAAAGATGAGATTCGTTAAATAAAAGCGTTATGAAAATTTCATGAATAAAAAGACTTTTCTTTTTGCAAAATTGTTTGTTGTCAGTCTGTGGTATTGGCTGTAAGTATATCTATATGAGTCAGTCGGTGTTCATGCTTAACATTTTAAAAAGCTATAAAAAACTTCTTTGATTATTATAAAAAAGATACGAGTTATTTATTGTATGGGAAGTTAGCTTCCAATGTATTGCTATGCAATTTTACTTTCAATATAAACTCATTACGAAGATTTATTTGTCAACTAGCATTGCCCGCGGCTCCGCCCGCGTTCAGGTGACCAAAAACTTAGGTTTTACATATTAGTATACTCTTACATTGCAGTTTTTGTATTTTTTCTCAGAAATGATATATTTTTCACGGTAAAAAGTATCCTATATGTTGACCCGGATAACCAGCTATCACATACCAAATTTCATAAAAATCCCTCCTGTGGTTTTTCTGTGATGCGGTAACAGACAGACAGATAGACAGACAAAAATTCTAAAAACTCTAGATTCGGCCTCTGTATCGATAATAATGTCTATTTCAATAAGATTTTCCAAAAAAATATTTAATGTACAGATTCGGCTTTACAATTTTATTATATGTAGATATAGATATGAATGAATAAAACATATATCACTCTAATTATATTTAGAAAAAGTACAAAAAACATTGATTAAGATAAAATCTGTGTTGTGTCTAAAGATTTTAGATTTTTGTAAATTGATTGATTCTTGTGTAGATAAAATATTATTATTGCATTTTTTATCCATCATAACACAATCATAAGCCTAAAATATTTGTACACTGTCAAGATTTATATAATACCCTGAGATACGATCAGTGTCGGACAAAGACAGACGTTTTAAATTGCACGTCGATGACTTTGCACATTCAATAAATCTTTCTCAATAAAGACTTCGTTTTATTTAGGTTTAATTAAAACTTATTTTGCTATCAGGAAGCAAAAATGTAGGTCGTTTAACAATTTAAATATTATTACAAAAAAAATTTTTTGTGATTTGCGCGAAAATATTCGCATAAATCTTATTTTTAAACTAGCATTGCCCGCGGCTCCGCCCGCGTTCAGATAACCAAAAACTAAATTCTTAGGTTTTAGATTAGTATACCCTTACATTGCAGTTTTTGGATTTTTTCTCAGCATTGAAATATTTTCCCATGGTAAAAAGTATCCTATATATTGATCCGGATAACCAGCTATCACTATACCAAATTTCATCAAAATCCCTCCAGTGGTTTGTCTGTGATGCGGTAACAAACAGACAGACAACAAATTCTAAAAACTATAGATTCGACCTCTGTAATTGTATCGATAATAATGTTTATTTCAATAAGATTTTCTAAAAAATATTTAATGTACAGATTCGGCTTAGTTACAATTTTATTATATGTGTAGATAAAGTTAATTGTTTAGAATTTTATCGTCGTTTTTTAATTTTTGGTTTTTGTTTCGGATATCAATTATAAATTATTTTCTTAATTAAACGTTCCCATACCTTTTTTTTTAACGTTGGGAAATGCATTTACGCACGAGGTGTGGGACTCACCGGCAAAGCCAGTACTACCCACTAAAACCCAACAAAACCTTCCCCCGTCTTAATGGGGCGTCGCAGGATCGCTTACGCATTCAACTACGACGCCCCGACGGCAGGTCTGCCGAAGCAGACCACAACAACCACGGGGTTGCTCCACAGTCCACTCTGCTATCAGAGAAGTACCAGGAGCAACCCGAATGGTACACTGCCCTCCAAAGAGGGCCACCTCCCACCGCCCACCGAAGTGGGCCACCTCCCTGTGCGTTTCTTGGCTTCGCACCCGGTTGGGTTGCCGGGCACTACTGAGCCCCCCCACCACGACAAGGTGAACGCACGTTGGGGGGGAAACGTTCCCATACCTGGATGGTCTTTTGTTAAATGTATTTAAGAATTATCTTGCTTAAACTATCTTATAAACTAAAACGAAATCTGGCTATACGTTTGGAAGTTACTATGCTACAGACAGATAAGTAGATACGAGTACATACTACTTAATTCATATTAATGGGTAAGAACAAAAAAATTTTGTCCAGTATTGAAAACACATGTTATTTTTGAAGGAACAACTGTAATTCTCAACCAGCGGTAACTAACTCTTGGACTTAAAATACTATCATTTAATCCCTCCACGACCGCGGACACGCCGGCGTTACAGTTAACAATAGATTTCTTAGAAATTTAATTAATTTCTTAGAAAATTACCTGGAGGTGTTAATTGAATGTAAAAATTGATTCAAAAGTGCAATTTTAATTTAAATAAATTACTAACATCCATCATCACTCACTCTGGAAAGGAGAACTCACTTTGTATTTTTTCCATGTTCAATGTTCATCTTAATTAAAGTAACTGTTATAGATATCACTTCTACAAAATCGTTATAAATATGTATCTACACACGTAGAACATCATTATTCAAGCTCATATAAATTTATTATTGAAATATAGTACTTCGCTTCCACAGATAATATAAATCGAAAGATAACCAATTATCCAAGAACGAATCTCACGTGATAAATAAAAAAACGCGAGTATTAAATAAATGCATTTCATTAAGATGCTTTTGGGGCTTTAGTACGCCGCGCGCCCAAATTGGGCCCTATGATAAATGGCACTGATATTTTATTTCATTAGTAATAAAGTATTAATTACTTTCGACTACTGTTATAAAACATTTGGATATATATATATGATACTGTTAAAACCATGTTTTATGAATGTTTTTACCGTCTTAATTGTCTGTAGAAAAATTTAATAAACTTAATTTATATTTTTTATATAATTATACTAATTATTGCATGTATGTGCATGGAGATAAATAAATAAATAAAAAGAAATAAAACCTATGTATTTTTTGTTTGTAAGACAACGATAGACTAGCGATTTTTTATGAGTATTTTATTCAATTCAAATAAAGATTATGAATATTATTTTTTTTGAAATCGATCTATTCGCTTTCTTGATAGATCAAGCTTATTTATATTAACTTTGAACTTACAATAAAAGTTCTTATGTAATTGTTTTGGGTAATAAATGTCGATTTTTATTTTAAATACGGCTATAGCTGCATATGTAGACTTACAACTGTGAACATTTAATTAAATTATTAAATGTGTAAATTTTAAATTATTGCTCTAGTGAACCTTGCAATAAAATACTTATTGAAGTAGAGCACCGTGAACTGTTACCTTTACTTAAGGTACATAATGTATCTCAATACGATGTATAGTCATCGTTAAAATATAAGTACACGCACTAAACTATCAATCGAATGCAACAGCTTGTTGCATTCAGCGGACATTAAATAGGATAATTACATTCATTTCTAATAATGACCGAAATATATTCCGAGCGCACAAGACAATATCTAGTGACCGCAGTTGTAAAGGGCAGCGAGAATAATATAGGCATGTTCGATATAGAGAATAAAGGAGTTGCCGGTTATCTGTGGAATTCGGCCCGCGCAGGCGCAATGACTCACGGCACCGGCCACACCTGACGATAGCAGCCCCTGTCGAATACCATTTACATTTTACTAGGCCCGGTGAGAGGTGACTCCTAAATCTGTTAAGTGTAACAATTGAAAGCGAATTTATACTGTCCCTTGATGCAATTTATTCTATTGATCGCAAGAGACTTTACTGCCAGCAAGTTGATGTCTCTTTAATGTCTAATAATATTTGCCAATACTATGTTGTTGACAAATGTTTAGACCTGTTAAGTAATAGAATAATTATTTAAATTAAAAAATAATTTATCCTCAAATGATTTAAAAGTACCCTTGACGCAATCTGTTTATTTAACAAAGATTTATAGAGATCCATTCACAATAGGTGAAGATATTACGGAACAAATAAACAAAAAACTTCACAGAATTGAATTCCTTTTTTTTAATCACTTTAAAATAGGATTTAGTCCCTCCACGACCGCGGACACGCCGGCGTGTCATGTAACAATAGATTTCTTAGAATTTTAATTAATTTCTTTGAAATTTACCTGGAGGTGTTGATGCAGTTTCAAACTAAAAAGGAACAATTTCTCATCAAGTCAACAATTCTAGATTGGCAGGCACTAAACACAATGACGTATAACCAAGAGCGAAAGGCAGCACACTAACTTTTAAATCTTATTAATTATAATTAATATATTTAAATATATAATTTATATAAAATATTAATTATAAATTATGTATCTTTGTTATTTATTAAGTGTGAATTGATTTAATTCAAATAGGTATATGTTTTTGTAAATATTTAAATACATAAATAACTACTTACTACTTTTTATTTCTGTTTACAGGACTGTTATATACAGAAAATGCATACTTAACCATTTTTTTTCGTATATTACTTACATTTGAATAAATAAAAATCTAGAGGATCAGAATGAGTCGATAGCTATTATTCCTTATGGTGGATATTTTAGTTTAGTTCTTAGTCATAATTTTGGTTCTATTATAAATTCTAGTGCGCTATAATTTATGAAGTAGTTTATTCTTTCAATTAATAATAATTTGCTTTAATAGAGTTTCATGTTAGCACTGTTATTTATATTATATTATTTTATTCCGTTATTTATATCATACAAAGGAAACATTGGTGTCCGGCAATCCAACCAGGCGCGAAGCATATTTGGGAGGTTCAATATGTATCTAATATATATGTGTATATACATATATATTATATACCTACTATACTTATTTAGAAATCAACGTACATCTATGCGGTATTTTGATTAGAAATAGATCACTGGGCGACTTCTGTTGCGTAGCCGGAGTTTATTTCATTTCTTAACAATCAAAATTTTACATTCTATGTTTACGATACGAAATGAGTTTTGTGGTCAAACAATTGGAACTATTCTTATGATGAAACCTTAATTTCACACCAGATTACGCATTCAAATCTTCTTTTACGATTCGATTATTTGAACAAATATCAGTGCTGGTATAAAACTTGCACTTTGCAAGTTGTTGCATTACGGTTGTTAATTATAAGTTTAATATGGTTTCCATTGTGCCGAATTAAAATAACTCAATGAATTACTCGTATATAATAATTTAAACTAATATTTATCATTATATTAGTATAATATATATATATATATATATATATATATATATATATATAGTGTAAAAACTTATTGCTAATAAAGTTTTATAATTATAATTATTAATTAAAATTCATTAATATTATCAGTAGAATTATTGTTACAAAAACATATATTTCTACGAATACATCTTTTATTAAATAAGATTGGAATATTCATAGTGTTGTAAGCATCACCTATTTATTCGTTATTTATATTTACTTATAATTTATATATAATTTACTTAATTGCTATATTTAATTAATACTAGATTATATTTTAAATACCTTAAAATAGATAAGCGTTTTGTTTCCGAACGAGTTTTGTATTTATCTTTCAAATTCACTCGTGTATTTAATTATTATTTTGTATAATTAATTAACATTTATTACAGTTATAAATTATTCGCATAATTAAGTACATACTCAATATTAAATTAATCTTAAACTTATATTCAATATTTAATATAAAAACAAAATGTATTATTTCTAATAACTTCCTTTTTGATCATTTTAGCGTCAGTGCGCTTAATTGTATTTAAAACCGTGTTTTGATGAAATCGGGGTTCAATTTTATTCTGGCAGTTATAATAACGTTTTGCTATAACGATCCTCAAGTGCTGTTCGCTACCTTCGCCTTGTTGTCTCAAGCGCGTTTCGTTATGTTTTGGTTATTAATACATATTATAAAGATTACTGGTAATCCTAGTACATAGACAACTTTTTTTCATGCCATTTGACGTAGAGAGTTAATTTTTTTTTAATTTAATTAATTATTAAGAATAATTTTTAAACCCGCATGGTACGTGCACATCTTCAGTAGCTTTGGGCTAATCTTAGTATAATATTCACTTTTGACAACAAGGTATACAAACTTCAAAACGAGGTTTTAACTATAATTAAAAAAAAGTTTATTTAGTCCAGTCAAATAAGGTCTGAAATCAAAATTTTGGCACTCAACTTGGCATTTTTGATATAATGTAGTTTTAATGATACAATAACAATGTGTAAAGATTTTAGCGTCTGCAACCCCCGGCAAGCGTAGAAATTTTTTTGTCAAAAGTGTTTCTTCGCAATTACTCGAAAACGGCAAAAATTAGACAAAAAAGTTTTAATAAAAATGTGTACAGCTTAAAATTTCACATAAAAAAGGTTTCATGACTTTTTTCCTCCGGTCAAAATTAACCGAGTCAGGGACGGCTTAAGTTCAAGGGATTTAAATTTTGAAAAATATTAAAAAATATGTAAATTTTAAAAAATCGTATATAGTACAAAAGTAAGCTTTTTTTAAATTGCTTAAAAAATTTGATCTTTAATTTTTACGTTCATCTCATATACATTTAAAAAATGTTTACTACATTGACAAATCTAGAAGTCTTATCAGTTCATCTCGTAAACGAAAAAAATCAGATAAAAGATATCGATCAATCCATCAACCGTTTTTATGATGTCGATAAATTTCCAAAAATTGTTTTCCGTGAAAATTAGTGTTGTCAGTTTACTTTATAAATTATACGTGACACTTGAAGATAAGGTAAGAATTTTTAAGCATATGTTTATATTTTACCCGCAAATTATTCACGTAGCTTTTAGGTAGGTGTAAGATAAATATAAGTTCTAAAAACAAGTATTTTAATTTAGACTTTTACCAAATTACTTTTGTATTATTTTTTGTTTGCCTCTGGTTTTAGTTGGTTTTTGTTTTTAACTCACTTCTAGATTTATTAAGTAATAATAAGCAAAATTTGCATGTTTACCTTTAAATGATTTTACATACCCTGTGCATGTAATGTAAATTGTAAATACTTTAAGAAATTTTAATTACTAGCATTGCCCGCAGCTCCGCCCGCGATCAGATGACCAAAAACCAAATTCTTAGGTTTTACATATTAGTATATTCTTACATTGCAGTTTTTGTATTTTTTCTCAGAAATGAGACCTTTTCCTGCGGTAAAAAGTATCCTATATGTTGACCCGGATAACCAGCTATCACCATAACAAATTTCATCAAAATCCCTTCAGTGGTTTTCTCGTGATGCGGTAACAGACAGACAGACAGACAGACAAAAATTCTAAAAAGTATAGATTTGGCCTCTGTATCGATAATAATGTTTATTTCAATAAGATTTTTCAAAAAATATTTAATGTACAGATTCGGCTTAGTTACAATTTTATTATATGTATAGATGTCAAATCGCTGGTAACCCAATAAATAAATAAATTAATTAATAAATGAGCTATGATAATCAAATAAGATATTAATAATTTTCTCTTTTAAGTACGTGTTTTAACAACTAGATCCAAATACACAATATTAATAAGGGTCTTTCAAAATTCCCACTCGTCGTCATGACTGTCGCCAAAATGAGAGCATAGAAAGTTCTATAGAAACTTTAGCAAACTTCTTAACACCTATCTTTATATATAAGCTATTAAATAGCTAATAAACCCAACAGAACCTCCCCCGTCTTAATAGGACGTCTATATAACTTAGGGTCAAGAGACACACTGGGAGGTGGTCCACCTTGGTGGTCGGTGTACCATGTGGGTTGCTCTTAGTACTTTTCTGATACCAGAGTGAAACGTGGGTGGGAAATCCTTTGGTTGTTATAGTCTGCTTTGGCAGACCTACCGTCTGAGTGCCGTGGTTGTGTATGTATGCGATCCTGCGGCGTCCCAATAAGACTGAAAGTTCCCTTGGGTTTTAGAGGGTAGTACTGGATTTTCTATCCGGCGAGTCCCACATAGCCATCTATTTGTGTAACGATTATATTATATATAGTAATTTGGTAATTACAACGTAAGAAGTGTGAAAACGTAAAAATAAAAATCATTCACCGTCATATATTTGAAGCAACAAAGCATTTAAGCTTACTAAAATTTACAATACAATAATTTTTTTAAATAGGACACGAATCGTGGATTAAAACGCCTACTATGAAATTCAGAGCAACAGATATCACTTACGATAAATTGACTAAATTATTTAAAACAATATATTTTTATATTACTGTCATGATATTAAAGTTTTGAGTTTTAATAACTCATTTCTTTGGATATCAATCTATACAAAAGCAAAATACGACTCACCGATTAACCAACAAATCTCTAAAAGTATAAATGCTATAATTAATATTTTTGGAAATTCAACCTCTTCACAGTTAAAAAAGAGGTTGGAAGTTTTTATGAAAATCCGTTATTGTTTATAGTGACAAAAATTGGAAATAATTTTCTTAATTAAAAATGATAATTTATTCTAAGTTTTAAATAGCAAGTTCTCTGGGGATGCGACATAGTGGATGAAGTAAAATTTAGAAGCGGAGTATATTACGAGGACGAGGAAACATGCGCATGTTTGGAGGAGTTTATGTATGTAATTATACATAACTAAACTACACGAGCGGAACGAAATAAAATTATTTATTATAGCTACCAACCAACAGACGTCTTATCTACAAGAAAAATCATATCTTAACATTATGTCCGCATTTATATAAATATTTCGTAATTGAACTAATCTAATAACAATCTAATGTTTAGTCTGTTTATTTTAATAGCATTGTTGCATGAAATGTGTTTAAACTTTAGTGACCGGATAAGACCCGGGACTTGGAAATCGAATAGGCAGTTCCACGACTGCAAATGAATTTGATCTTAAATACCTTTATTTTGCGCTGGATACCTTTGACCTTTGCCAGGCTGACAACACTCAATTACTGATACAATTACAGCCTCTTAAGTAATTAATGAGACTAACCACACAATTGTTTAATTAAGACATGAGGAGTCGCACCTACGCACACATTCCCTGTTCTAGAGTAGAGCCTGAGATGATCTAGCGCTTAGCGCTTTTTAATTGCAAATGATTAGACGCACGTAAATAAAGAAACGATTTAATGCTGATTAGTTCACAATATAGAGCTTTAATTACTAAAGATTCATTTAAAAATATATGCAAAACGTTACATGTAGTGATATTATCTAAGGATGAGATTCACTGATTGAGAAGACCGCTATCCGACTACATTTATGGCTGCTATTTTTGTTGAATTAACATGTTAAATAAACTACGAGTGTTAAATTTTGTAAAACCCCTCTTCTGGGTTATTATGAGGTACTAAAGGAATATTTCTTGCAATTTTTTTTATTTCAGATTTGTCAGTTTGACCGCAAATTAGTTTCTCTTTATACATAGAAGAAGATTTATTAAGTGATGATTATATTTTAATATGTTAACAGTCCAACTGTCGTCGAGTACATCTCAGTTGCGCAGCGCTAGCCGGGGGCGCGCGTGTCCCGTCGATGATTTATCCTCGCCGTCCAAAGCACGACGGCTCATGCCTGCCATTCTTCCTATCAAGGTAAGACAAGATATCGTGATACCAGCTAGAATTTTAAGGTGGCAGTGTAATTATATTTTAAATAACATATCTTCACTCGCTATACTATTTTATGAACCCTACAGTAAACTCAACTTATCTTATGAACAAGCTGTTTGATCTCAGCGTTGGCTTTAGGCACGCGTGGCTCGTGATTTATCAATATTGTCCTATAGCCATACAACAGTTAATATCTGCCATTCTTCTTATCAAGGTAAGTCAAAATATCTCAATGATAGACTTTCATATTGGTAACAGAAATATTTATTTAACTGCCTCGGTGGTGTAATGGCTAGCATGTACGGCTGCATATCCGGAGGTCCTGGGTTCGAGTCCCGGGTCGGGCCAAGTTTAGTTATTGAGTCTATCTGTATAGTAAGTCTCAGTAACAGCCCGGAGTTGGGAAGTTGGCGGTGTTTCACCCCCGTGCCTCGGAGAGCACGTAAAGCCGTCGGTCCTGCACCTTAACTCTCACTGGTCGTGTCGAGTGGTCGTCCCACCAGAGTATGAGAGTAACAGGAATAGAGAGTGCACTTGTGTCTGCGCGTGCACTTGAGCACTATAATATCTCCTGCGCAGTTGGCTAGTCTCAATGAGATTGGCCGCCGTGGCCGGAATCGGTCAGGAGAACATCATCATCATTTATTTATTTCGAATGGTACAATCTATACATAAAGAAATTATTGGAGTCTCTTAACTTATAAATATATATTGTTTTTTTAAATGGTACCATGTAGTTATTGACTCTTCTTTGCTTCGGTCTAGTCATCACTACATCCTTGCTTGATGTATGTATAAATAATAAATAAATACGTTGGAACATTAACACACAGCACCATCTAGTTTCATGGTAAGCTACGAGGCTTGTCTTATGGATACCAGATAGTTGATACACTACACATATATAACTTTAAACACATACATATTATAAATATAAACTTCCATGACTGGAGTACAAACCTTTGTCGTCACACAAATGAATGACCCCAGCGGGATTTGAACCTGCGACCGCCGGCACAGAAAGTAGGGCCACTACAAACTGAGCCAAACGTGTCGTTAATATGTATAAGAAAAACTCACCAATATGAATAAAAAGTATGATATTTACTTTTTTTACTAAATAAGTAATCATGAGCAAATATCAAAACAGAAGCCATGTGGGAAGTCCAATACAACAATAAAGCTCCATAATTGTGACTACTAGATCCTTTGTTTTATTCGGAATTGCCTTTTGGTGCACTTAGTCTTGATATTATCGGAATCCTTAAACTTATGAAGCTAACGGTATATCAATAAACAATAAGGCAAACCTTAACAGCAAAGTAGATTGGCGAACTCTTTCTATATCTGCGGAGTGGTCATAAAAAGGGTGTATCGACATCCGATACCATCGCTTAGTGAATTACCGACGGAGCCCATTATTCCCGCTGGAAACATAGAAATATAGAACCTAGACAAGTTATCTACAAACTTTTAGTGATTTTAGAGTATTAGATATATGCTACTTGTTAACTATTGTTTTGCAATCGCAAATAAAAATAATTGAATTAAAGTTTTAGTATTACACAAAATAAAACCATCTTTGTTAGTTGTAGATCTAGAAACGCTGGAAACATATTTATTACCTATATTATTAGTCTGTAACCATAAATATTTCTAAACGTTTGCTCTTGGGTATAAGATTTCTTAAGAGTTTATCAAAAGCCGGTATCAAAATTGTTTTAGATTTGTACCAGCCGTCACTTGCTAGGTGGCGATGGCGCAGCGATAAAAATCAAAAATACGCAACCAACAATTAATGTATAACTAACAGCAACGTGTCATTTCCAGCCAGATAGATGCTATCGGCTCTCTTAGCCATTATTCTGTAGCTTCAGAGAGACTAATGGTCTATCAGTGCAATAACTCAGTGTCGGCTCATTGTCCGCGATTCGCATTCTCGCACTATCTATAAAGGGGTGACAAATTTATTAATACCGAACATGTAACGGCATTTATTAATCTCTCAAGAGATAATTAAAATTTGATTCGGTCTCTCGCATCTGCTATTTAGTTACGGGTATCGACTTCATTACGTGTACCTATAAATTTCAAATATTACTGTGTATTCAGTAACTAAATGCTTAGCAGAAGGCTCTTCTGTTCTGCAGTTGATCTATGAAATGAATTGTCAGATGATTTCTGTGTTTACAACTTTACAAAGTTAGGAAAATACGAAACCTTTTGACTTATTTATGCATTTCTCGAAGGCCGATTTTTAGATTCGTCTGACATCTGCCTAGATGTCTCGCGGTGGGTGACTATTTTGTGATTTAGCTATCTAATACTTGCCGTTACGTTCAAAATTGATCATTGAATGAATTATCGCGTCCCAAAGACTATACTACAGGACGCTCCAATCTAGTTTTAACTTTGTCACCTATTTGAGTTTCTCTTTAATCTTAAATTTAATATTCATATAAACTATACATAGTTGGCAATATCGATAAAAACGTATATCTCATTGATACGAAGGTCAGTATTAGGCATAATATATGTAAGTATCTGCAGTGTATGTTCGCTTTACTGATCTTCAAAATCTAAAATGAAAGTAATCAAGTGGACCACCTTGGAGATATTTTTAAGGCTTCCACGCAAAGGACATGCGTAGCCATAATAAATTCTACCTCAAATTGTAGGTGCTATTTTTGTGGTTTTTAAAAACCAGATTTTGTAAATGTTATGCAAGATTTTAATTAAATCAACATGTAAAATAATCTTAATGCCTAAATAAACAACGAACTGTTTTTTAATCATAAATATCAAATGTAATATTTTTTATCCATTAGAAAGGTAATAAAAAATTTAAAACGACTAATATATTGAATTTTATTACCTAGTATTAGTTTAGTATTCGATCTCACCAGTGTGTTTATTTTTACTAAGTTTGGGGAGCTTTCATAGACAAACAAAAGTTCTTAAAAGCTTTGATTCAGTTCTCTTAAATATTAAAACTATATTAAGAACAATATTTTATGTATTCCTTTTGTCTAGATATTATTGGGACATAGAAATTTACCAAAGATTTTTTTTAAAAGTAGGATTTAGCTAAGCCAAAGTTTTTAAAGTTTTTATTATAATCTAGCGACTTCGGTCGGGTTCGTCCCTAGCTTGCTTCCCAATTTGTATTTCATCCCCATTGTTACTCCTTTAAGGGATGATTTCCGGGATAAAAAATATCCTATGTCCTTCCCTGGGTCTCAAACTATTTTCTTACCAAATTTCATCTAAATCGGTTCAGTAGATCCATTTTCTTTTTTTTTTTTAACGTTGGGAAATGCATTTACGCACGACGTGTGGGACTCACCGGCGTAATACAGCCAGTGCTACCCACTAAAATCCAACAAAACCTTCCCCCGTCTTAATGGGGCGTCGCAGGATCGCTTACGCATTCAACTACGACGCCCCGACGGCAGGTCTGCCAAAGCAGACCACCACAACCTTGGGGTTGCTCCAAGGTCCACTCTGCTATCAGAGAAGTACCAGGAGCAACCCGCAAGGTACACCGCCCCCCCGAAGAGGGCCACCTCCCACCGCCCACCGAAGTGGGCAACCTCCCTGTGCGTTTCTTAGCTTCGTACTACTACTGAGCCCCCCCACCACGACAAGGTGAACGCACGTTTCAGTAGATCCATAGATTATCCTCTACAACCTCACAAACTTTACCTCCTTATAATATTAGTATAGATTATAAAAAAATCTATGAGAGTCAGCCCACCGCTTAGATAGAGAACATGAAAAAAAAATATCTTAGTTTATATAAAAATAATAAAACCACGAAATGAATGTTATATAAATCGTCAATATTTGGCAATCTACATAAAAACCGCATCTAATATATTTTTTATACAGTATTACGATGATATTGTATGGAAAGCGGGCCTATTATGTTATCACTCGATCTATTTGAAACTTATAATATGAAATCGAAAGTGCAATGTGACCAAATAAATGTGCGATTAACAAAAAATATCTAACAGAGTACGTGGTATCATCAACTATCTACGCCATTGCTTTTTTTATTTAAAAGTCAGAAAAGTCACTTGTAAAAGTTAAATTTAAATTAATAAACCTTTAGAAATGGAACTTGGTTTATCAAAAATGGGATTTATTCATATTAATGTTATTGGCAATGATATCGCCTAACATATCTATACTAATAATATAAAGAGGCCGAGTTTTTTGTTTGTTTGAATGCGATTATCTAAAAATTCTTTTTTCATTAGATAGCCCGTTTATTGAGGAAGGCTATAGGCTATATATCATCATGGTACTACCCAAGAGAGTGGAGCAGTAATCATAAATGTCAACAAATTGGTCAGATTTCTATACATACCTAATTATTACTAATAGCAAAGAGTTTTTGTAGTTTTAGCGCAGCGAAGCCGCGGGTTCTGCTAGTCTACATATAAAAAGGCAAACACTATTTATTTAAAACGCTTAGTACTTAATTATCTTCTTTTTGTCCACTGATTTTCTTTTTTTGTTTAGTAATCATTGAATTAATAAAAAATTGAGAATAGTTTTTTTTATGTAGATAGTTAAATACAAAACTGTTTAGCACCATCTTGTCCTCCTTCAACTAATTTCCTGTTTTTTGTTTAGTAGTTTTATGCCCGATTTCACCAACATCATCTAAGTTTAAGGGATCCCCTAAGCATGGTTAGGGGGCTGTTAGGGGACACTTTCTGTTTCACCGACAGTTAGGGGTCACCTAAATATTAAAAGGCCCCCTAAATTTATGTGCTCAAAATATGAGCTTAAAGACGATCGTAAAACGAAATTTAATTTAGGGGCTAGTTTAGGGGAATTTTAAGCTAGGGATCCCATACGTAGGTGGCAGCTTAACTGATGTTGGTGAAATCGGTTATTAGTGTTTCAAATCTATCTTTCTAACTAAAGAGATAGTTTTGTTTTTAAAATATCAAATATTCGTGTAAATCTAAGAAAGCTTGTAAAAAAGTTGTTTAATTGAATATCACTGGACGAACAATAGTACCTACTAGTAGGTATATTTGAGAAGGTATCTAGCTATCTACCTCTCCTTAAGTAGCGCAAAATAGGCCGATCATAACGCTCATATTGCGTGAAATTAGAGTATTTTTGACTATATTTAGTAATGTGTTTGTATATAAGGTGGATGGCGGTAATTTTTTACTTAATAAACTAGCATAGGGTCTTTAAGCCCAGGTACTTGCTGCTCTTAAGTAATCACGCCTATATAAAATGGCCTATAATGCTAGTAAATAATGATCTGTAATTGCAATAAGTGAAATAGGTGAACAGATTCTTATTTTAGCTACGTAACTATTAATAAGAAGCTTAATGCTTAGAATATATTTTTATGCTATCTATTCTTCTAATATATTTAAACGAGCAATTCTCGTATGTTTATTTATTTATTTTTACCGGCGATCTCAGAATCGGCTCTAATAATTTCGCTGAAATTTGGTATGTGGGGGTTTTCGGGGGCGAAAACTCGATCTAGATTAGTTTTATGTCTGGAAAAACGCGTGTTCTCGAGTTTTTTACTTTTGTTTTTTTTTGTATTTGTTCAAGTTTTTAGTTAAAAAAAAAGAAAATTGTATATTAATCAAAAACTACGAGCAAAGCTTGGTCGCCCAGCTACTTTTTAATTAATTGTGCCATAATTTATTTATTTATTTAAAACATTTAGTAGATACATAACAAAAACAATTTAATGATAACGACTATATTTCTATAATAATTATCTATCTTTATTACTTTTATGCTGCCCTAGTACAAAAAAATATATTTTTTTTTAAATATGTTGGGACATTTTGCGTGAAACGCATTACTGTTTTATTATATATATATATACATCTATAAATGTAATTTAAATATAGGATTTGGTTTATTTCTTATTAACAAAATAAGTATCTTATTTAAGCAGCACTTTGATTTATTGTCAATATGAATTTATAAATGTTACGGAAATATAAAAAAAGAAATGATTTTACATAATATTTTTTATCTAAAATCTATCTTATACGAGTTTTTCTATTAGATAATTCTCAGTTGCCGTCTGGATTTGGTTGCAACATTTTGGCGAGAGCATAAAAGCAAAAGTCTCACAAGCAAAAACCCATAGGAAACAGATCGTCTTGAGTGGGAATCAAACTACGATTCCTTGAAGTAGACCCGTCGATTTCAAGCTAGACGCTAGATATAATGATGTTAAGGAAGATATTAAACTACTGTTTTATTTAGAATTAGTTTCATTAATTATATAAACACATATACGAGTACTATGGCGTATAATTCTATAGCGATTCATAATTTTAGGTTTTATCATACTAATATTCTATAGATATGTAATGCTTGAGAGTCAATGTTTTGTGTTTTTGTTGTTATGTCTTGAAGATGTAATGGCTTTAGGTATTTCAGTGGAATTTGGAAGGGAAATAGATTATGTATATCTTGGATAAGATACTTTTTATAGATATATAACGAGTAGAGTCGCGAGAAAAAGTAGTTATTTATAAACTTAAAAGGTTTTCAATCAGTTGTACGTCATTGTGTCTCTTTTGACTTGAAGAACCTTTACACATGAATTACTTCGATAATCGATTTCACCAAATTGAACAAAGAATTACATTTATCCAGAGGTGTAAAGCAACTAAGCAGTACCAAAAAATATTCTTCGAAAGGTCTTCCGTGTTTTCACGGTTATCTGTCTTTTATCACAAAAAATGATGATAAAAAGCATTGTCAATCGAATTGAAAGTGAATTACACCCATTTATAGCACACGATTCGAGATAATAGTGGTATTTTCCTTAAATTTTATTTTTTAAATTTTGCTTTATGATAGGTTATAGATTAATAGTAACTAAGAAGCTTGGAATATTTAAATTATACCTGTACAATCGAAGCGAAGTAGAGACGACGGAGATCTTTTGAACACCAAGTTTATATATTATACTGAAGAGGACCCAGTTAAATATCTGAGAACCTACCGACTAGCGTATTATAAAGATATTGATTTCCTAAGAACTTACCTATATAGATACAGATATTTTAGAGATAGTATATACTAGACAGGGTAGGTAGTCAGAGAGTACAGTTGTTCATTTTGACAACTCCACAAAGGGTTCAATTGGTTATGTATGCATATATACTACTTTTGAAATGAAGTGTTTTTATTTACTATTTTTTTATTATAAGCAAAAAATGCAGACTTTGTTTATTTTTAAAAAGATTTACTCATAAACAAAAATTCCACGTTTTTTATACTTAAAACATATTTTATGTAACTGATGCCATAAATGACATTTTTTTGCAAAATCACAAGGAACATATACCAAGGTTAAGTTATTTGCTAAGACACTAATGTTTACGGCGCACTTGTTAAAATTGCTTTATATTTGAGACACAGCAAGTTGCAATTATTACGATGCAAAAATCTCGGCTTTTTAAAAGGCTGTTCTCCCACCCTGACCTTGCCAGCTAACAGTCGATTTCTGCATACTATGATTCAACATAATTTTATGATTATTCATGTGACCAAGTTAAATAGACTTCACAGAAGGACATTAATACTTGGACGTTTTTATAAAGAATTTACGCAATAAACTAAGTATCATGTTTATAGTATAAATCAATATGAGGTTTGATTGAAGGTATAATTATTTTAAATATCTTGTTAAGACTCTTAGAAGGTAATCTAGGAAATAGTATTTTTAAACTATAATATCTTTTAATAAAATATATATATAAAAAATTAGAATTTTGACTTGTATATATACATACGTATGTGATATAGTTAGCTATCTAAAGTTGAGAAATGCAATTTCCCAAAAGATCAGGTAAGGTTAGGTATCCCCCCCAACGTGCGTTCACCTTGTCTTGGTGGGGGGGCTCAGTAGTGCCCGGCAACCCAACCGGGCGCGAAGCCAAGAAACGCACAGGGAGGTGGCCCACTTCGGTGGTCGGTGGGAGGTGGCCCTCTTCGGAGGGCGGTGTACCATGCGGGTTGCTCCTGGTACTTCTCTGATAGCAGAGTGGACTGTGGAGCAACCCCGTGGTTGTTGTGGTCTGCTTCGGCAGACCTGCCGTCGGGGCGTCGTAGTTGAATGCGTAAGCGATCCTGCGACGCCCCATTAAGACGGAGGAAGGTTTTGTTGGGTTTTAGTGGGTAGTACTGGCTTTGCCGGTGAGTCCCACACCTCGTGCGTAAATGCATTTCCCAACGTTAAAAAAATAAAAGGTAAGGTTAGGTATACTGTTTAGGTACTTAGATAGATAGGCACTCTGTTTCGGGAGGCCCAAGACCACAAAAGTTCATTATCCATAAGGACACTAGCGGCTCATACTTGCTTCGCTCGGATTCGTCTCTAGGTACGTTTTAACGCTTAGTATGGAATAAATAGACTATATATCATATGATTTATTATAATCTATTGTCTTCCTCAATAAACGGACTATCTAATGCAAAATTTCAGATATTTTAAATCGGATTAGTAATTCATGACATAAGCGCTTTCAAACAAACAAACTCTGCCTTTTTATAATATTAGTATAGATTTAAATTGTGTGGAAAACGAATACCAATCGCTGCACACAAGTAAATTTGGTGATTGCTGCATTAACATTGTCTCTATACGCCAATAAGCATTGCTCGAAGTTATAGAATTTATTGTAAATAAAAATTTTATTAAAAACTAGCTTTTGCTCGTAGATACGATCGTGTATTACAAAGGTCAAGTAACTGAAATCACTCTCACCTGAATATACCTCCCTGAAAGTTAAAATTGTTCCGTTCTCTTTTATTCTATTTTTCTTATACCGAAAGTAAAATAGCCTATGTCATTTTAGGGTAAACCCACAAGGAATAACGGGTATAAACAGATAAATATTACATATTTAGTTTTGTGCTGTCATGCAAATGACCATAAAAATTTAATGCAGGACAGGTACCCATTTCTTAAATACGCCAACCTTTGCCCCGATCTAAATAAGGCGGCATTAAGCTGGTACCTTCTTCTGTCTTGATGGACTAATTATGTTAAAAGTCAACAAAATAAAAAAAAGATTGTTCTGCATTCTTTAAAACATACCCTTTACCAGCAAATACGTTTACTCCTTTATGTACATACCTGTTGTTGTTATATTAGTTATCTGATGTTTTATTGCGATTAAATTTTGCATATCATCTTGAGCCCACTTATTTTAATAATTTTCTTTAAGTTCAAGGTATATGTGCTGTAAAAGAAGAGCATTTATTATATTTTTTATGGATCAAATACATTTTATGGACGAATGAAGGAAATTATTAAAAGCAAAATATAATTCTGTACGTCGCTTTATGTTTTAAAGAATAAGAGCGTGTTTATGATGACTGTTTTCCGTATTTAATTCTAGGGTTCTCTGTACCCAGATGACAAAAATGGCACCGATGTTATTCTATTTTTTATCGTTTTTTTTACTTTCAGTTATTATTATTGGCATACCTATATGTTTGTTATGTACAATAGATACATAAAGCTGGTGTTTTATATGATATAGTCAAATTTTATGTAACACAATATAAGTAGTGTATCCATACGTGTAACTGAGGGAGGGAAACAGGGACACACACATAATCGTGTGTCTGTGTAGCCCGTTGGGCGCCGGGAGGGGGGTACAAGGGAGTGTACTTGCACCCCCCCTTCTTTTTTATTAATGTTGGGAATTGCATTTACACATACCACCTGTAGACATACAGTTGGTTATGTGGGACTCACCGGCTAAAAAAGTCAGTACTACGCACTAAAACTCAACAAAACCTTTCCAGGCTTACGCACTCAACTACGATGCCCCGACGGTAGGTCTGCCGAAGCAGACCACAACAATTATGGGGTTGCTCCACAGTCCACTCTGCTATTAGTGCAGTAGTGGGCAACCTCACTGTGCGTTTTTTGGCTTCGCGCCCGGCTGAACTGCCGGACGCTAATGAGCCCTCCCCCATGACAAGGTGAACGCACGGTCTC
The DNA here is from genome assembly GCA_921882275.1 of Brenthis ino. Lineage (NCBI taxonomy): Eukaryota > Metazoa > Arthropoda > Insecta > Lepidoptera > Nymphalidae > Brenthis > Brenthis ino. Next base: position 21,144,507 of record OV170225.1, on the reverse strand, counting down.
ATCGGTCTCATCGGTCTCACTTTTCACACAGTCTATACATACTCCCTTGGTCTACTTTTACTTTCCATATGTCCACAATCATAGTACCTAAAACTCTCTTGCTCATATGACTTTCTGTCCTTTTCATGACATACCCTTAACATGCTAAATATGCTAGAGGCCAAATATTTATTGTAAAATTAGACATTATAATATATGGAATTAAGTATTATATACTTCGCGGAGAAAGTTTAAAATCACAACTGTTTAGTTGTAGCTATTTTTAGACTTTATAAATAAAACAACGCTATTTTTTGTGTTCAATTTCTGTTTTTTTTCTTCTGTCTGACTCGACTTGGTGTTTTCAGCAACTGAACCCAATCTTCCTTGTCTCGTCTCCATTCTATATAATATTGGCAAAGTAATCTGTGTTCAGCTGGCACTCTATGAAGTGGTTAACATGATCGAAACTTCATTTTTTAAGACCGATTTCAAAAAGGAGTGGATATTCAATTTGGTAGTATATATTATGTACACAGATATATTATAATTGTGTATGTTATGCAATATTTTCGTCAACTGGTAATCGATTTTTATAATTCTTTGTATAAATATACTCACATAAAAACTTCACTTCTAAGAGGGATTATTGTAAGTATTTTTAAGGAATTTTGAAGTTGATGAACCTTATTCAGTTAAAAAGTTAATAAATTTCAAAACATTACATACGTTGAAAAATAAATATTATTACTTTTCACTTGAGTGTTTTTTTATGATAAATTTTTTATTATTTTTCGCATTAATTTGTATTTTTGGAGGTTTTAGTTATGTAATAGTATCAATAAATAAAAAAAAATAGTTTTCGTACTTTTATAATTCTATATTATTACATTTACAATCACATACATATATTTAATTGAGTTAACATATTATCTTGAAACCGAAGTCATTATTGAAATATTTGAAAGGTGACGTTTTATTTGCATAGAAAAATAATTAGAGGACTTAATCGAATCACTTAAACTTGTTACGTGAACGAGCATTCTGATACAATTTCATTTTAGTTCGGTCGATGCACGTACAGTCGCGCACGAATAGGCAAGGCCTTGGTGCAGATCCTGTGAGATGTGACTTGCACAACCAGACGCCGCTATTTTTATTATGGCAATCGTTGACATACAGTTTTTATAAGTGGAACAAATTACCATAAAAATCAATCACTATATATTTTTTTTCATAAAGAATCGATGCCGATAGCAATTGAAGTTAAGGTCATATCAACGCTTGTAGTAAATTTTTCTGTTACTAGTAAACTTATTAATTAGCTTATTTTTATTCAAATTTGCTTACTCAAAACAAATATCGTAAAAGTGGAAACTTATCGACAAAAGATAAACTCTGCTTAACGTCACGTTTCCAATATAATTTACAAAAACAAAGTACCGGTATTTCTGATAAATCTTCGGATTTTATGACTGCAGTAGCCAATAAACCTATTTGTTCATCTACACATTCATATAATCGTTGCTGACAGAATATATGGGCCCCTAAATCACGTTGTTATTTTCATGTACCCTCTCTATAAATGATAATGAGCCTTGCCTATTGTCTTTTAAAGTTTGTATTCCTTTGAGGTCAGTTAAAGCTATTTCACATTTGGTGGTTTATTGTAGCTATCTAGCTGTTTAGTGTGAGAGTCCATGATGAATAGATAATAAATAATGAGATAAAGTTTCAGCGACATTCGATACCATCCGCGGGATTTAAGTATCACTTGTAACTTCAACCGCAATCTTTGGTACTTATTAAACAAGCCTTTTGCTAAAATTACACTGTGTTGAAATAACTAACCATCAATATTATCTTTATTTGTAAAAACACAAATGAAGTATCTTAAATGTTCATATAATGTAATATATAAAATATTCTTAGTTATACATATAACTAATAATAACTGATAATATTATAATAATGTGTGTAGTCTAATTAAAACAAAAAAAAATAAACCTACATGAGAATAGTAAAATAAAACTTAAAAAAATAAAAAGTAAAAACCCACTTCCAGGCACTAAAATGTAAATAAAAACTTTTTAACAAAAAAAAAACCGACTTCAAACAAAAGCACTAAAAAGTAAAAAATAACTGATTGGTAGTTTTCATTTACTATACATACCTAATCAAATATTTTCGAAGTCGGTGTGCTTTGGCTAAGTAATTAAAGCCTACCTATTAAATACATACCTAATCAAATATTTTCGAAATCGGTGCCAGCCCATACAAAGCAAAGCTTAGCTTTTAGTACTTTTGTTTGAAGTCGGTTTTTTTTGTTAAAAAGTTTTTATTTTTCCCTTTTTAGTGTAGACAGTAGTAGCAAAGTAAGAATTCTAACGTGTTTGGCTTGTCAAATCAAACAAAATAAGCCAAAACTCAAAGTATCTACTATTAGCCGTTGAAGAGTTCCACCTATCCACCTTCTGGCCTTGTCATCAGATCAGGTCAACAACACCGAACCACTGTACTATGAACGGAAATAGAAATACTTGCAAAGTTTCAAGTCAATATGACAATTAGAAGTAGGTTAAATTCATCATTAGTTGTTTTTCCACCCTTAGGGGTGGTATTTTTTTTTTTTGAAATTTAAATGGGACCAATCTGGAAGTATACCCTTTCAAACAAAACAAAAATTGTCCAAATCGGTTAATAAATGACGGAGTTCTGAGGTAACAAACATAAAAAAAAAACATACAGTCGAATTGAGAACCTCCTCCTTTTTGAAGTCGGTTGAAAATACACGCCGTGCAGCCGATGCAAAGCAAATCTAATATACATATTTCGGATACGTAAAATTCATATTTACCTATTCATATCTTAAAATATTGTCGGCTGGCATCGACTTCGAACATATCTGATTAGGTATCTATTCTAAATGAAAACTCCCGTTTAGTTATTTTTTACATTTTAGTGCCTGGAAGTCGGTTTTTTTAAGTTTTTATGTTTCAATTTTTAGTGAAGACGTAATAATCCGGTAATTTGTAAGACGAAAGTTTTTTAATAGCATATTCGATAAACAATTTATTTAAATATACTTTTGTTGACTTTTTTTTCTATCAGTGAAATTTTTTTATAATCAATTCAGTACTTTCAGAGATGATATATATACTAAATACAACATACATATCTTTTATAATAAAGTTATTACATAATATGTTTGTACCATAGTTTGATTTTTCATTGATATGCGATTGATGCTAAGACTAGAATCTAAACAATTGTCAAGTATCTAGACAGTCTATATCGTATGTAAAGTCTTAAACGGCGAATACCTGAAAATTCTTTGATTTGTGGCCACCGTCATACCAACATCGGTCGGAGTCACGACGGCGCACCTCATCCGTGACCCGTAGACAAATCGAGATGAATTGTCGCTATTCTTTTCCTACCTCCTAACTCTTGCTCTTAACATGCCATTAATGTGACGGGACCAATATTACCACATTTCAAAACTGCGCCATATTTGCAAATATGTCTGATATTCCAATGAAATCATATTCTTAGGTGGAACTTTTCCTATTGTATATTTATTTATTCGTTGATGTACTAAACTTTTATATTGTGTTATGTTCCTACGTTATTATTTTAGAATTTCCTACAAATTCCTTTAAAAGATTTGTAGAGAGTCAAATAAATATTGTAAAATTAATAGTATCTATTTATATATAAACATAAATCAATTATAGATGTGTATAATCAATACTGAAATTATTGTTATTTGTTTGACGAGCCTCGATATAGAGCAGCACCTACAACCTACAACAGCTATAATATGAAAAATATACGTTTATTTGTATTCATTTGATTTTAAACCTCATTGCCTTTTAAATGAAAAAAAATATATCATCATGACTTGTAACATTTTATTTTGACAGGTACGAATGTTTTTTTTCAGGGACCACATAGAATTTGTACACTATAATATTTTAATATTAATAATATTTTAATGTTCAATAAATCCTTACTAATATTGTAAGAAAAACGGAGTGTTTCGTGGTTTGTACGTGTCTGGTGCTGATCTTTTTTTAACTCTCAGTTTTCAGAGGCTCTAACACAATACTACTTTTTGCAGCTACGAATCCTACGTGACCATACATTTGATAGGATTTCCAGCCTAATGCAGTGCTCTCTCTATTCTCTATTTCACTCTCAAAGTCCTATGGTATGACAGTTTTATATTCGCAAAGACAGATCAGGCGTATGACCAACGACTTTACGTGCTCTCCGAGGTGCGAGGTGTTACGACTCCAAACAACTAGTACCTATATAAGCTACATGTGCAAAAATCACATCGATTTTGTTTGTTTCTTAGAAAAATAAATTCACAGACATACATACAGCCGTATTTATTATATTAGTAAGAATAATTGCTGTATAATCTTGATGCGCATTTTGAATAAAAATATTAATAAAGAACTGTCGACTCTTACTGCAGCATCAGCTTTCATCAATCATACTTGTCAGTCCTAATCCCGTTTTGCTCTGATTTTAAAGGTTGAAACAGCTTACAGGAGATTAAGTAAAGCCGTAAACAAGTGCGTTTCGCGGCATCAATCAATATCAAAATGGATCTTTTAATCCGAGACGGCGATGGACGTTTGTTAATTAAGCTTCGGCAGTGCGCGTCTTTGTAATATTTTGAATGCATTCATGAAGGATGGTATACGAGTAGGTATGTATGTATACAAGATACAGGTATACGAGTATACATATATAATATAGTTATGTAGTTGGTTAGTTTGGAGAGTATTATTGAAAACAGGTAACTTATGTCACTAAAAGATATCTATTAGAGCTACCTGCAACACCTAGATATGGTAAAAACCTAAGTGATACTTATGCATAATTTTGTTTAATAAGTGTTTTAAAATTATAAATATAGCATTTTGAATATTATATTTTAAGCTAACTTAGAAGTTTCAGTAATAAGACTTTAGTAATGCACTAATAACGAAAGCAATGTTAAACTTAAGTAAAGTTCCCATGGTTGGTATTTTTTAAGATAAAAATTCATTTGAGTCTTAAAACCATACCAATGATACGTAAATGTTAAAAATGTCCAGATTCCGCGAATCACTCGCATCATTTACGAAAACTGTGGGAAGTCTACCGTTGAGCATCAAGAGCGATTATTTGGCCGAATTATTTACTTGGGAGGCCTTAATTAATAGTTTTCTTCCTCTGGTGTAAGTAACGGCTTTTATTATGATGTATGTCATTAAAAAAAAACAGTTATTTAAAGCTTTATTTCTATTTACACGGTTATATCGATTTCTGATTTTTTTTTAATAAAAAATAAATATTAGTTAGTTTTATTATTGAGCGTAATCAATCCACCAGTACAGGGTTTTTTATATGAGTATGAGTATAAAGATATATAATAACTATAGAAGATGAAAATAATATACAATAAAGTTGCTATTTACAATATATGCATATGATAAAAGTGTAACTCATCGCATGGAAGATATTTAATAAAAATTATATTTTTTTGGGACTGTTTCTTTATTTCTTTATTGATGCAATAGAAAGCAAAACAATGATTTTTAGAATTTTTGTCTGTTTGTCTGTGCGTTTGTGTAAGATAATCTCAGAAACGACTTTACCGATTTATTAGTTTTCACCATGTAATGTGGTAAGTTTTACTTAACATTTAGTATTTATTTTATATATACCTATTATATTTTCTGTTCATGAATAAAAAAGTTACGTATAAAAACACTTAGGGACGAATCCGAGCGAAGCGTGGGTGAGTCGCTAGGAATAAATAAAATAATTACTATAATAAATACAAATCCTTTTTGAAGTTTTTTAGTAAAGAATACAACTTGGAATGATTACAAAAATAACACAATTAATGTAAAAAAGAAGCTAGAGAAAATTTCCGTTGAAAACTATATGTATAACGTTAAATTATGTACTAACGTATTCATGCACGTAGCGTCCAAACATCACTTTGTCTTATAAAGCAACTTCGTCTTATATAACTCCACCTTACTTTGATTCCAACGCAATTATTATTCGAGCAACTTGCACTAGTTTGAGACGAGAGTGGAATAAACAATTCATGATTTTCATAAAATTTTGGATGTTTATATAACATATGCCGGTTTGAATAAGTGTTGTCATAGTATCACTTTAAATTGGTAAGGCTTATTGCAATTACGTAAATCTAAGTAGCGATATTGAAAATTATATTCAAAATAGAGCAGTTATGAGTATATGTGAGCTTATTTTAAAATGTTATGTAAAATAAAGCTTGATTTTGTCAAAAAGTTTTGAAGATTGTGTATCCGCCTTTATTTTTTCATTGACACAATTAATATGAGATGTTATGGGTCGATAAGCTCTATTTTGTGGGAGTGAGATATCGTAAGGTGTCACTTAGTTACGATTCAAGGGCATCATGCGGTCAAACGAGTTTGTTTAAGTCTGACAATGTGTGTAATACATTATAATGCGTAGTTGATACAAGGAAGATTATATTGAGGCTAGGAAAACATTATGATGAATGTGGACGATTAGATCGTATTACTAGTTAATAGCTCTACTCCTTTTATTTTATTTTAAATACTACACTCTACCCCTGGTTCCACTTACACGTTCGGTTTTGTCAGCAATCACCCAAAACAACTTCCTTATATATCTAGCGGTATAGTATAGAGAGCTTAAGCTTTAACTTTAGATGTAATTAATTAATTGAAAACAAACGCCACGTTTTTGAAGTTAAAACATAATTTATAACATTGAAACATTTATTTAAAATTATTTATTAACTTTCTTTTTAAATATTAATATAACTACAAAACTATTAAATTTAATTGTAAATAAATATGTACATATAAACATGCGGTTTCGAGTGGTAGATAAAAAATCTTTCGTCGGGCTGCGATTAAATTGATTGTACATTAAATTGCTTTAAAAGAAGGGCGACGTCGCTACCTTGGAGAAAGGTAGCCTCCTTTAACAAGGGTGATCGGCAAACGAACTTATTTAAGTTGCAATAAAAGGAATTTCTTAATGATGCTGACGCCGATATTAATATTGGAAGTCGTCCAGCGAGATCTTCGTATAAATGTAGTTATAAATTACGTTTTTGGCGCGAGTGCGAGCCCTCCGTGCCAAGCCTTTCTCGTCCCATCATTGCTCGATTTTACATAATGCTCTCTTTATTATTTAATAAGCTACTTTCGCGCGAAAAAGTTTAATGGAAACCGTATAATGCACGTGAGAATGTTGTAAAAAGCAAGTAACCCTGAGGCATGTAAGCCAAATAAGTGATGTGGTCTTTTTTCTTAATATGTACCACAATGTATGGTTTATATCTTAACTTAAATTTTAATACAATGTTATTTTATTAGTCTACGTTACAAATTAGATAAAACACTATCAAGTAGGAATAATAATTGTAAAGAAGGTAGTAGAACTGTATAATTTTCAAATTATTTTGTTAAAATAATAAATCCTTTATTAATTTTGATCAAAATACTATAAACTATAGAAGTTATAAATATAAGCTAAAAATATATTAAATTTTCTAATAACACATAAATGTAACAGTGAAATTGAAGGAAAATATTAACCAGCGGCTCTATCGTTGAAGTCTTTTATAAGAAAGCCTATTTATAAAAAGACAATGATAAAAATGAAGTAATTAAAAAATATATCAAATATTCCCATAAAACAAGTTAGCAATTTGGCGCACAGTTTCACCATGAACCGATAATCGTGCAAACGACGTATCTCGAACATGTCGAACCTTATTATTTTTACATTCCGTCAGAAATAATTTGCGCACATCAGAGCATGTATTTCTCCGAAAATCATATCAAGTATCGCGTTGCGGGAAGATTATGCGCGACTGATGAACATGTATGTATAGATTGATTCGAAGAAGTGGAGCAAAAAATATATAATTTTAAGATAGCTAAAAACGTACATAGTCGTACCAAAGCTTTTCATTATTATATTTTTTCTTTGATTTAACTCTCTTTTGGTTTAAACAGAGAAAGTATAGTGACTTGCCATTGTCTACTTTTACTGTATTTAAGTGACGTAGGTACTAAGATGGCATTATCCAGTCCAGTGCGAGTAAAATATTGACATGCAATCCATTCAATCGTTTGCCACGTGGACGAATCTTACCTGTAATCTCTAAAACAGTGGCAGTAAAATTAACGCTCTATACTTTATAGTATATTTATAGATGCGTTTAAAGTTAGGAAGTTGGAGGTATATACAGCCCCGTGCCTCAAGAGTACGGTAAGTGTCTCATCGGTAGTGTTGAATTATCGTGTCATGGAAATATATGTTTTCGAACATGCTTGTGCACTATAATATGTCATGTAGTTGATTAGCCTGTTGCATTAGTGATATTGGGTGCTATAAACAAAGAAGGTTAGGTGGAAATTAAGTTCAATGTATGTACACATATAGAGTGTAGTTATATTGTGTATGACACATTTTGATAAAAAAAAACCTGAGATTATTCAAAAAAATAATAATACATTATTCAAAAAGATAGTAACGTCAATACAATAAGTTTAAGAAAGATTTTATATCACACATAACATATTTATATTGTGTATCTCGTAAGTAATATACCTCGAATCTATTCCATTTAAAATAGCAATAATAATTACCAATTTTATTAGTCATTGCAATCAATAGATACAATCAAGATCAGTGGAAGTGCGGTCGACCTTGCACATTTCCAATATCATATCAATTTTACGTGAGGCAATGAGGTACTGCTGTTTCCTGTCATTACCGGTACCTGCGCGTCTGGAACTAATCATTTGCTGCCCCACATAAGTGATTGACAAGGACTTTACTATTAAACAAGTTAGTGCCTACGACATTGTGATGATAGTTGTATTGTACTTTGATAAACAAACCCATTTATGTATGTTCAATGTACATACATACATACTTGTACAAATACGTATACTTAAAGTTATTAAATATATATTACTTTATTTGGGTTTCATGAAATTAATGACCTATATAAATGTAGGGCACTATAATTAGAAGTGACAGTAATTAATTCAAAGCATTAAATTTATGAAATCGTTTTAGTTGTAAACTATTAATTAGTTTTATTTAAACAATAAATGCTCTTATTACTGGACCATTCCTTTTAATTAGGTTTTTTTCGTTGATTGCCATAATTAGAGCACTTTGGATGTCGATAGCAGTGGTTTGAACCTATGGTGCCCTTTAAGATGAGTTACCGCTAGGTTTTAGTGGATATAATGACTTCATCTGTTAAAACCCATAAAACCACCAAATGACAAAAGAATTTCCCAGTGACAAAAAGTTAGAGATCTTGGGATGCCAAAGGCTTTTAAATCCATTCTGTTTTTCAATACATAATGATGATCTTCTCTTTTGCTACTCATACTAGATTGTTCTGTTAATGCAAACCGTAAAACTTGAAGACAATGAGATTAACAGCACGTTAAGATTTATTTATTCACAATTTGATTTCCTACCGAGGCAACCTGTAATGTCCATAACATTAATTTAATCGTGCACTGCACTTGCACGCTGCTAATTTTATATAACCGACCTCAAGTTATGTCTCCATAAAAATCTATTATAGCACGAATAAAACACTTCATCCTAATTAAAGGGGATAAGTTATCTTTTGAATAAATTAATGCGTTGATAAAATTTATCCATCCAAACTCGTCCTGGTAAAAGTTATTATTGAGGCGCTGTTTCTCGCATTGCATTGTAATTTAACTTTCATATTAGCTATTTATTGATTGGGATTGTGTCTAATATTAATTAGAAATTGTTTGAGGTTCTGATCGAGATAAGTGTTACATTGTTTAGTGCGTTGCATTAATAGCTCGGTAGCTCATGAACTGGCACACCCAGGTCATTATAAGACACCATTCAGCGCTTTAAATGTGTTTCGTGTAACAATAGCCCGGGTGTAATAGCCGAAGGGTATACTTGAGAATAAGCTTCGTTCATTTTGCAATATTGAGTGGCGGCGGTAATTAGACCTGCGTCCGGACTGTTACAGCATCCTGATTCTAACGCATACTTCATTTCATCAACCAATTCAAATGTCACATATCTCAATATTAGTTCTACGAAAATAAATCTTAAGTTAACAGAAGTAAAGCATTTTATTATTTATTCGTTATCAGTGCATTTAGATATCTGTTCTGGGAGTGGCGAATTTACATTGATGTTACAAAAGGGCTGAAGGTTATATGGAGTATATAGGATATTGGGCTTTAATGCCAAGTAGTAAGGGTGTTATTACGATGCAGTAAGAAATTCGATCAATCGTTTTGTGTATAATAGTGATCGATATGGTCCCTTAGAAGCTGGACGAGTTTCGTAAGAGACCGCCACGCTATCGCATCGAATTGATATCGTCTAATTATAAGGTATGGTAGGCCAACGCGTGTGCGGCTCACTCAATTGATTGCTTTGTTCATTCAGTATCTAGAGAAGTAATGTTTTACATACAATGATGTCTGCAAAATACTGTTGCATTGATTTAATAGAAATTTAATGTTAAAGAAATCACTATTTAATTATAATTTATTTATACGACATACATAATTGAAATATTAATTAATAAATTGCGTAAATTGTAACCATAAATGGGCGTAATCATGCTTTATACCTGGTACGACACATTTTTTATCGGCATTAAAAATACCAAGGCTATTCGTGCAATATAAACTAGAAAGTGCGACCTTACCAATCAAGATAGGTATTTGAGCTAGGTTTGACCGCCAGTGTTATGTCTGGTCACGTCAAGGAACCTTTGAACTATTTAACGCTTCCAATCTACTGTTTCTAAATACGGCGAAATTTTATTTGTAAGAGAACTAGGAGGTTGCCGCGAGGTCATCCCTCTCGATCTTTGTTCATTGGATATAAAAAAAACCTTTATTACACCGATTGTTGTGAGAGGACACTGACTTATGTACTTTAAATTGGAATTTGCATAAAATAAGTTTATTACGGTAAAAGTTTTAAAGTCGAGGCCGTTCTACAAAAGTTTGCTAAGATTTCACTTTGCAAAAAAACTTTGCGAAACAGGCCTTATTTTATTTCATTAATGAGACGATATTTTATTTGGCCGGTTTGTATGAAAGTTGCAGGTAATGCGTCTGTGGGTAGTGAGATGTCACCGAGACTGACGCGACAGTAACGAACTCCGAGCTCCGTTTAAGGATAACGCATTATGTAGCCTTCTGACATCATTAAGGTGGGCCTGGAGTCCCGGCAGTCCCGGGACTATGGAAGGCCCTGACGAGTGACGTACTTTGTAACAACGTCGACTACTCTTTTATATTATTAATATTTTTTAAGTTAGCAGTTAGAATAGTAGTCCGATATTTGTGCATGTGCGAAGTCGGTGCCAGCCGATACAAAGCAAAGCACACCGACTTCGAAAATATTTGATTAGGTATGTATAGTAAATAAAACTACCAATCAGTTATTTTTTACTTTTTAGTGCTTTTTTTGAATTCGGTTTTTATTTTTTTGTTAAAAAAATTTTAATAAAGGATTATGGAGACGAGAAACGGTAAACGTTCTTTAATGTGCAAATGTACGTATATATGCATTTATAAAAAGTCTATTGCCATTATTTAAACAAGTAATGAAAAATTGTATTTATTACAGAAAAAGTAGCATTTACCCGTAATATTTTTATATGAATTTAATTACTCCAAATTTGGTGTGAACGTATTAACATTTAAATATATAATATACTTTAATTTTTATAAAATGAAGTCATTTTTAAACATAACCCATACAATTTAGTTATTATTTTTTTTAATGTTTAAATTGCTTCTTTATCTTTGTTAAGTTGTTGCGAAGTAAAAGAAGCGCTAACCGGGTTTAATGTTCAGCCATTATTGAGAGTAAATTAATAAACGTTGTTGTTACAGAAAAAATATATGTACCTATATATAATTTCATTTGCTTTAATATTATTTTGTTTAATAAATTTGGAAAGCGTTATGGGGTGTGGGGGAATGTGGGTGAATGGAGGGGGGGGGGGGCTGGGGGTAGGGGTTTTTTGGCACCATATTTTTTTCTTAAATGAATGAAACTGAGATTATAATTAGAAGACTATTTAAGTCCATTAAAGAAGAAACCAACTCGCTAAGCCATAACAAATCAGAGATATTGAGGTTGCTATTTCTTTTTATCAGGCGTTATTTTTTAATCAATATTACTTTATTCTATCCTATTCAACCATCTTACATAAAGTGCCTCGGCTGCTTCTTAGATCATGTACAAATGTAATTGCTATATTTGGTTAGGGGTCCACCAAACTTTAGTTAAGTATAATACTAAGATTGATGGAACGAAATGTCAAATAAATAAAAACTTTTTAACAAAAAATAAAAACCGACTTCCAGGCACTTAAATGTAAAAAATAACTAAACGGGGGTTTTTAATCAGAATAGATACGGTGCCAGCTGATGCATAGCAAATCTAATATATTTCGATAAGTAAAATATATATTTATCTATTACACATTCATATCTTAAAATATTATCGGAAAAATGTACGGTTCGGTTTATTTTTGTTTTTTACTGGGGAGGAATCCGAGCCAAACGAGGGTGAGTATTTCTACTTGAATTGAAATGAAATAAATATTGTAAGAGATCATAGGAAAGACAAGAGAGTATTTCTAAAATCTAAAGTACTTCTAAAATTGTTCCTTTAATCGAATTTATGACACACTAAAAAATAAGGATTTTATCAACTTATAGAAAGAACGCTCCTATAACGATTCCATACTGTTTAATAATTCCAATTCACAAGAATACGAGAGCAATAATTTTACAACTGAAGTCAATCCCTATTAAATATAAGGAAATTAACTTTCACGAGCCGCCCGAGCTAATCTCGAACATCACGAGCTAATTAAAATAACGACGCATGAATAATTTAATAATTGCTTAACAAGTTAGTTTAATTACATATCTGTGCTCCTTATGTTTTAATATAGCGAAGAGATTGCATTCGTACTACGACAATATAAAACAAAACGGAAACCGTTTATTGTTATTTTGAATTACATTTATAGACAAGTTTATATAATGAAACTATTCGATATACGCTTGAAGTGATATGTCCTGTATAAAAAATCCTTATTTAGACTTTGCGCGCGGGTTTTTGTATTTTACTGAGAACAAAACGGTAACAATCTAGCTGTTTTGTCTCTTAAAGCAACAAATAACATAATTTACAGAAAGCAGACAAATGATATTCTAAATATCGGTTATCGATAAATATCTATACAAAACTTTATCCGTCTAATATTATGTACATCCTTTAAATTTGTTAGGGTCTATTTTCTCTAATTTTTACTCCTACGGTTAAGAGTTACATTATAGAGTCATGACATGCAGAATAAACTCGTTAGGACGAATACTGTACATACAATGTACCTATATTTATTTTATGAGTTTAACATACATAGTTAAATATACAAAAGAAAAAAGGATACATATATCAAAATAGAACAAAAAAAATATCGCTCACCTATTGTTTATGGAAAAAAATGACGAGTCCCATTTCGGTTACTTCTTTAACGTACAGAAAACCTCTTTCATGCAATTTTCATTTAATAAATTTCATTTAATTATTTTTTCTTATTTACTGAACTGATTTCGCATATACGGTATAGTGAATGGTAAAAAATTAATTAAAATTTTTATTTAAGTTAATTAAATACATAGCTTATTTAATATGTGGGTGGTACAATTGACAACAATTACAAATTCCGAATATTTATTCAGATTATCTGTGAAAGTAGTCACGTTATCTTGCCTATATTTTAATATGGGCAAGACAACATATAATATTTGCTTTAGGCTTCCTAAATTAATCATTATCAATCATGATTAAAATAACTCTGCAAATGATCTATTACATTTATTTTCTGTTTGGGTTTGAATGTTGTATATTAGCGACTAACCTTCGATACTTATAGAATTTATTTTATGTTTGAGTTTGAATGTTGTATACCTCTAGCGGCTAACTCTCGATTCGCTTCGGGTTCGGTCTTAGACAAAAACAAATCTATCCCACGGGAACCGTACATTTTTCCGGGATAACCTATGTGTTATTCCAGACTATAATCTATCTCTGTGCCAAATTTCATCCAGATCCGTTCAGCTGTTCTGGCGTGAAAGAGTAACGAAGACCCGTCCATGCATCCAACTATCCTCACAAGCTTTCACATTAACAATATTAGTATGGATTAGTATGGATTAATAGGATTAATCATTCTTTTGGAACTTAAAATGTAGTGCATTGTGTAGATAAACAACCATTACGAGAACTTTCTGTTTCTGATTTAGGCTATATTAAAATGTGGACGTAATTAAATAGGAATCATTATAAATTTATCGATATTTAAATTAAAATTCATGCAGTTAAGAGGATTGTGAAGTGCCGATACGCGGCGAGAGTAGGTATTTAAAAAAATGCTATCTGTTTCATACCGCTTTGCATCCCCCCGGCAGTGAACAACACAAATACAACATACGCAAATTCTTACGCACACTATGATATGATTTTACAAAAATAAAAGTATTTTTATTGCTCCTTCTACACGGTAATAGTCCAGCAATTAGTAAAAGAAAGCGCGTGACCGGTGGAGGGGGTGTAGGAAGTGGCCCTTACTCATGGCAGCCAAACTTGGCCAGATGCTAGAACTTTACCGTTTAGAAGGTGTAACAAAAATATTTTTATTTTTGTATGAAAATGAAAATTTAAGAAATATAATTTTTTCTTGTTACAGAGGTTGTTGTTATTATTTAAATAGTATATTCCCATAAGGTCTTCAGTAAACTAACGGGTAAGCTAACTGACAGTTAGGCTAACCGACAGTTTAGGTAACCGATAGTTAAGCTAACTGACAGTTATGCTAATCAATAGTTAAGCAAACCGACAGTAAAGCTTACTGACAGTTAAGCTAACTGAAAGTTAAGCTAACTAACAAAAAAAAGTTAAGTTAAGCTAACTAAGCTAACTGACAGTTACGCTACCCGACAGTTTATTTAACTGACAGTTAATCTAACCGACAGATAATGTAACTGAAAATTAAGCAAACTAACGGTTAAGGTAACTGACAGTTACGCTAACTGACAGATAAGCAACGGACAGTTAAGCAAACCGACAGTTAAGATGACCAACAGTTAAGCTAACTGACGGTTAAGTTAACTGACAGTAAACTAACTGACAGTTACGCTAACTGACAGTTAAGCTAACTGAAAGTTAAGCTTTCTAACGGTTAAGCTATCTGACAGTTAAGATAACCGACAGTTAAGATAACCGACTGTTATTCTAACTAACGGTTAAGGTAACTGACAGTTACGCTAACTGACAGTTACGCTAACTGACAGTTAAGCAACGGATCGTTAAGCTAACCGACAGTTAAGATAACTAACGGTTTAGCTTACTGACAGTTACGCTAACCGACATAATTTTCTTCGTTTATCATAATTACAATATCACGGCAATGTAAATAATATTTCGATACATATTGATACATATCGCTATCTGCGATTATTGATCGATCTTCTATTGTTCTCCATATCTGTTTCCATCCAATCAGTTATCTAGTTGTAATGCAATGTCATCTGTGACTTTTTCATGTAATTTATCTATATATAAAAATCGACGTGCATGTGTATGTTCCCCATGGATTTTAAACCGGCTGGTCAACTTTGATAAAATTTTCAGGCAGTCTTCAGATTGCACCATCATCATCAGACAGACATCCTGTGAAGTTTTACCGCAGGTGAAGTCGCGGGTACCGCTAGTATTTTAATAAAATATGATATATAATAGTTGAAAATTTAAATATCTTTAAAATTGAATAATAATTAGTAACCTATTTATATAGACTGTCTAACATCTAGATACTTAGAAACGAAGCAATTATACATATTAAAGAAAAGAATCCGCCGACAAAAGTTAGTAGGTAAATCATAAAACAAATAAAGAAGGAAGAAAAAATTGGAGAAAATACGAAACTATCGAATACAATTTAACGTAAACTACACATAATATTATAAAAAGGTTAAGTTTGTCAATTTGTGTGTAGTAATTTCTAAAACTACCGATCAGATTCTGAAAATTCTTTTTGTGAGACTGTTTATTATTTGTTCCTGCTGTAAAGATATTTTAGTGGTTTTGAAGATTTGAAATATTGATAGCTTATATCCTATGACCAAATGACTAAACTTTTTATTGATGTATCTATTACGTAGCGAAGCCACGTGTAGAAACTGGTTACAAAATCTTTAGCAATTACGACGGTAGCCATGGTCATCCATAATTTCTCTTCGTCTCTTCAAGTACGTTACACTCATTTGTGGTTTCTTTAATTAATCTCGTTATATTCATTGATTAAGTCTGTCATCACCAGCACAATAAACGGTTTGTGTAACTTCCAGCTAATGTCCCTCTCACGTTCTACTAATTACTCTAGAAAAATGAATATCTCTTGCCGTTCGGACGTCGTTGCGAAGTGCGCCTGCGGCTTGACGAGATGATTAGCGTAATTGAATGTTGACGGCTTGGCGTAAAGAATAGTACTATGTATCTATCTACCTTATATTGGAGTCAATGTGCCTCAGATAACTGTAACTGAGATATGTCATTAGATAGAGAAAGTCGAATTCATAACCTTTTTTCTCAACTAAGTATTTAAAAGTCACTTAGTGAAAAATAACTTATAATACTTATTAATATTTAAATTATATAAAATTTTGTCCCTTATTGCTTATTAGAAAAATATTGATGCGCCTTTCTAAAAATAGAAAACATGAAGAAATAGGTATTGTGAGAATAATAGCTTTCGTTTTAAATGAATTGATAAAATGTAACCTTTCTTATTTCCTTCTAGCAATGTTTAAAGACAAAGAAAATAAACACGATACGATCAAAAGAATTCCATCCTTTTTGCTTCAACTAATGGCTCGGTGGTATCATTGCACTGCACCATTCAATCTCTGTAATCTATCATTAGGTTTAACGTAGCGTCAGTCAAAATATTTTTGTATGCTAAATTAGTTTTTATGTTTGTAATTTTAAGGCTTATAATAGTTCACAGTTAGTGTAGTTTAAAGTTGTTTCAGATGGCGAAGAGAGCGCGTGCCTAGCTCGTGCCAATTTGTGAATAGCGCCGGACGCTCCAGGCAGCTTTCTTTCCTCCATTGCTAAACTTGTTAGTTGAATATCACTGCTGCTGTTAAAGGGTTTATTGCCTTCTATGTAACATCGATATCGATAACATCTTAGTATCATAAATGTTTCTTTTTTTAATTTAAAATTTTGAATTATTTAACGTATAAATATTCAATAGTAGGTACATTTGTGGTAGCTATTTAGCTTTAACCAATTATTGTTAGTTTTATATACTTTAAAAAAAATGATAAAGAGTGATTTTTCTCGATAATGTATCTTGGGTTGAGCCAAGGTAGTCTCAATGTCAAATCCTTTAATAAAGAATGCTAGACAGATATACTACTGGGTCTCATTTGCCAATCATATACAATCTAGTGAAACGATAATATTATCGATATCCCAAAATTTGGGCATCTCTAACTCCGATGTGATGGCTCACGCCGACGGCACCGTGCACCGAACACCGCACACGGTATACTGGCCGTTCATTAGAATGATTGATGCCGTGTTTGAATGCATAAGTATGCGCCTACTGAGCGTGCAACATCACTGCAGCCGGTCACGAGTGCAGCAATGAACGACGTTAGATGACACACGATATACGTCAGATTTTAACCGATTTCAAAAATGACGTGGTTTTCAATACAGGTGTATATTGTAAATTAAATATTTTTCTGTGTATATATAGTATAGTAACGATTTTTTTGAACTAAATTTGAACTTAATTTCATGATTACTTGTTTTTTTTTGTTTGTTAGTATTGAATAGAAAGATTTTATATTATACATATATACTTGCATACGTATGACGAGTTGTTGTGAGTTATATTATAGTAGGAATGAGTTCCCGTGGGATAGATTTGTTTTTGTTTGTCTAGAAACCCGAGCGAAGCGAGGGTGAGCCGCTAGTAACTAATGTTAGCTTAATTTTATATTTTAATGTTAGATTAAATTAAATTTCTATTTAAATAAGTATTTCAATTGGATTTTGTAAAAACTATGCTTGACACTTTAGTTACTGTTTTGACATAAAACGAGTATTATAAAAAGCCATGATGTCGCCAGTGGGGGTCACTCTTCGTTCCGATTTTGTCAAGCATAGTTGGCTCCTGATTATTGTAAATTGGGTGACTGTGAATAAATAGATAATGAACAGTACCGGCAGTGTTTTATTATAACGGAGTTTATCACTAATATATAATTTGATGGATGAAAGAGAAGAGAGGAGACATTAAAAGAAACACAGAAGATAGGTGAAGAAGAAATTCGAAGAAGACATACCTGTTAAACTAACTAGCACATTATCAAACTAACAGTTAAAACTGAAAAAAAAATGTTTAGAGTTTAAAAATATTGTAAGGTAATTGGTGCAACTTTCATTTTGTTATTTGTGGGTAGGCTGTCTGTAACCACTATACTTTCGAGATATCTAATACCTCAGTCTCTCCCGTGACCATGAATGCTATAAAGCATTCGAAACGTCGGGAACCAAAAATCGAAATAAATCAGCGAAAAAATCCGAAAAGATAGTTTTATTTAAAATAACAGTTAAAATAACTGGCAGTTAATCAAACTAGAGTTATACTAACAGAGAGTTAAACTAACTGATAGTTAAGCTTACTGACAGTTATACTAACTGGAGGCTATACTAACTGAGAGTTAATCTAACTGACAATTAAATTAACTGAAAGTTAATCTTACTAGCCGTTAATAAAACTGATAGTTAATCTAACTGACAGTCAAGCTGACTGGCAGTTAATTTAACTAACAGTTGAACTTACTAGCTGTTAATAAAACTCACAGTTAATCTTACTGACAGTTACATGACTGACAGTTAAACAAACTAACACTTAAACTTACTGACAGTTAAGGAAATAATCAGTTAAACTAACTGACAGTTAAGCTAACTGACAGTTAAGCTAACTGACAGTTTATCTAACTGACAGTTAATCTAACTGGCAGTTAACGTTACTGACAGTAATTCAAAATGACAGTTACATTACTGACAGTCAAGCTAACTGACAGTTGAACTAACTGGCAGTTAAATTAACTTACAGTTAAACTTACTAGCGGTTAATAAAACTGATAGGTAGTCTTACTGACAGTTACTTTACTGACAGTTAAACAAACTGACAGTTAAACTTACTGACAGTTAAGCTAACTAGCCGTTAATTTAACTTACTGTTAATCTAACTGACAGATAAACTTACTGACAGTTAAACTAACTAACAGTTAAACTAACTGACAGTTAAATTAACTGACAGTTAGTCTTACTACCTGTTAATCAAACTGACAGTTAACCTAGTATGGTTTTCTTTAAAATCCAAGCAGTAGTTTTTGTGTGCCACTCTTCGAGTACAGAACCCTATAAAATACAAGTGAAGCCGTAGGCAGCTGATAGTCTTTTGACGACCACTTGGTGTAGTGGTCCAAAAACTGAGAAAGTCTAATCTGAATACGTATTTCTTCGTTGGCGGCTGCGGAGATGGGAGCGGAGCAGCTGTCGATAGCTATTTAATTGGTATTAATCGCTTTGGTATGATGTTTTATTAATAGTTAATCAATTTAAGACAAATTACTTTTAATAATAACTAACTTTTAATAATAATCAATTTAAGACAGATTTTAACTTCAATATAGAATTCTTATTAACCTTAACTACGTACTTAGTTGTATATTTATTTGCTTTACCTTTATTAATTGCTTGTATAGTTACTTCATAAATACTAGAATCTCAAATGTCCATAATTTAATATACATAAATAAATTTAAATGCTATATCAAAGAAAAAACGGGTGCATAACTTGTTTTGTTCGATTTTTTGCTACTGTGTGATCTGCACTTTAATGGTTATAAAACAGATTTCTTGGCGAGTACCTACTTAATATTTTTCAAGAAAAAATCACGCACTGCAATATTTATGTGAACATGGACGGTTGATTGTCGTGGCAGATAGTGGTAAAATTAAGACGTGTTCCTCTCGTGACCTCGTGGGCGTTCCTTCCCTTACCACAACTTCTCTTTTCACTTATACAACATAATTCATGATTATAATTCAGTTTACTAATGCAAAACATGCATATAAATACCAATGTGGCATTTACTCTAAAATGAATAGGTTCTCCGTTTGAGAGATGAAGAATTTCAAATATCTATTTTAATAGGTTTAGATGTTTATCGAATGATAACTTATATTATGTTATTATTCTCTAAGAATATTTAGTTTTTATAGGTTCCAATTGTTTTGTTACGTAAGTACACGCAGTTAGAACCTGGAAATTTATTATATGTCGCTTATAAATCAGATACGCAACGATTTATGTCGTTTGTTTATGAAGTTTTGTTTATATTTAAAAAAGAAAATGATGTAAAAAGTTACGTATTCCTTCAATAACATAGATTCGCATCAGACTTTTATTTCTTCAATGTAATTATCTTGTATGTTGTCTTGTTTCAATTCTCTATCAATAGAGTCGTCAGTAACTTACATTTTTGCGGAAAAACTAATCGGAAAGTGTATAATAAGCTGAATTGCTTTTTTGTTGTAATCTTGATGTGCTCTATATTATTGCGCCAAAAAACTGGTAAGTGTACATGAAAGTAACAAGTTCTAGATATAAAACTATTTTGATCACATAATAAATGTTATATTGATTTCCTATAACTGTGAGGGGCAAAAACTAATCCAGTTGGTTTTACGACATCAAATTTTGCAGCTGAAGAAATACATCATTTATTGGATAAATTGTCACAACATGGGAGCTCAAATAAAAAACACTTAGCTACTAGCTAAAAATTATAAATTACAATTTATGACAATTTGAACTAAAAGGACAATTAAATGCCATTTACTAAGATTAACAAGAAAAAAGTTAACTCCTTGAACACAGCCCTCTGTTTAACATATTATATTCTTCCGTTTTGAACAATTTTAAAAAGACGCATCATTACTATGATTTTCGTTATCTATGGGAACCTTATCTCAAAATAATTTTGTGGGAAGTAATAAAAACAATATTATTTGACATAAAGGGGTTTTCCATTTACACACATTTAGGTACTAAAACCTTGTTATTCCGCCAACGTTACTGTGAATCCACGCCATGATTTATTTATCACTTCTATGTATTCATAGTAATTGTACCTTTAAATAATTCATCGATTATTTTGCCAGGAATTGTTCTAATTTTATGCAATGTAAATTTTATTAATAAGTCATTATACATTTTATTGTATTGTGGTCATTATTAAGGGTCAGCTTTAGCCGCGTTTAAATCTTTTCCTTGTCAAATATGTTCATTAATATTTCGAGAGCTTTCTTAATATTATGCTTGTCTTATTTTATTGTATTTATTGCTATCCTTTCTAATCTTACAAATCCGAAAATGACTTTATTGCTTTGTCTCTCAAGTAAGAAGGAAAGCGTAATATTTTTTATAGAGTTAGCTTCCCGACGTGTGTTCAATTTGTCGTGGTAGGGGAGTTCATTAGCATCCGGTAATCTAGCCGGGCGCCAAGCCAAGAAACCCACTGGGAGGGGCCCACCTCGGTGGGCGGTGTGCCATTAGGCTTGCTTTTGGTACTTCTTTAATAGCGTGGACTGTTGGAGCAACCCCATGGTTGCTGTGGTCTGCTTTGGCAGACCTATCTTCGGGGCATCGTGGTTGAGTGCGTAAGCGATCCTGCGACAGCCCATTAAGACGGAGGAAGGTTTTGTTGGGTTTTAGTGGGTAGTACTGGCTTTGCCGGTGAGTCCCACACCTCGTGCGTAAATGCATTTTCCAACGTTAAAAAAAAGAAAAGGGTAATAATTAAATAAAATTTTATGAAATACTCATGTACTTTACAACAACCACGTTTAAAATTTTTAGGGCGATCATATATATATTCTATATTTCCATAAAAGATCTTCATTTTCATACATTTTTATAAAAGAATTTCGATGTGATGAAAACGCAAGCACCCATCACAGGACGAGAAAGTCGAGTCACTTGACCGCCGTGAATGTAAAAATACACTAAAGGATACCTTATTTATTTGAAGGTTGCTTTATTATGTAAAGCAGTCTTGTTTTATTGCGACAAAGTATATTAAAAGTAAAATTTAACTGTGTAGATTGGAAATGTAAGAATAATTAAGATAATAAATTTACGTAATTTATGATTCATTTCGAGTGTGATCCTTGAATTTTTAAAATCTTAACCTATTAACAGGAAATTTTCACTTATTACTTATTATAATAATAATGTGTTTTAAATGACATGTACAAAAATTTGATAACCAATATTTTTTTAAAGAATTTCTTAAAGGCTTTCTCACAGAAGATAATGACTTTCTTTAAGTTAACGATTCATAAGAGCTTCACCGTACTTTTTTGAAAATAAAAGACGCTTTCATGTTATCATCTATATCTTATAAAGAGGTAAAGTTTGTGAGTTTGAGATGTTGTGACGTTGTAGGGGGTGATCTCTGGATCTACTGAACCGATTTAGATGGAATTTGGTAAGAAGATAGTTTGATACCCTGGGAAGGAAATAAGATACTTTTTATCCCGGAAGCCACCCCTAAAGTGGTGAAAATGGGGATGAAAGTTTGTATAGGAAATCAAACTAGGGATGAACCCGAGCAAAGCGAGGGTGAGTCGCTAGTCTAGAATATATATTTCTCATTTACTAAAGAATTAGAATTGGCTTATTGATTATATATAAATAGATTGATATTATAAAGTTACGTTTTAACATTTAGTTCAGATATGAGATATTTCCCCACAGAAAAAAGTATCCTATATGTTGACCCGGATAATGAGCTACAATCATACTAAAATTCATCAAAATCTGTCCAGTGATTTTCTCGTGATGCGGTAACAGACGGATAGATAGACAGACAAAAATTCTAAAATAGATAAAAAGATTCGGCCTCTGTATCGATAATAATGACTATTCCAATAAAATTATCCAAAACATATTTAATGTATGTACAGATTCGACTCGGTTAGAATTTTATAATACCTATGTGTAGATTAAAAACGTTATAACTAAAAAAAACCTAAAATTTCGTCAAGTGACGACTCAAGTACTTATTTAAAATCGATAGATTTTTTGAGTCTCATAAATATCTATTATAATTACATTTACTTCATATATAAAACCTGCAGCGTTGACCAATCAGTGAAACCAGTCTCGTGGTAGCGACTAAATGAAAAACTGTATCTAGAAAACCTAGCGGGATGGTATAGAGAGTGAAAACGATGGGGTTAGTGCACCGCTCGTTTTAACTGTCACGTATCGCGTCCATATTGTGATATACATATTTAAACGTGCTTACAGATAGATTGAAAAAATCCTAGAATGAATTTTACACAAAAGTCATTACTTAAATTTTATTTAAGTATCATTTTACTTGTATTTGTTTTAGTTTGCAAAACTACTATGAACTCCGAGTACTTAGTAAATTAAAAGTATAATAAGTATCGAAGTTGGATTTTTATAGCGTAATCATATATTGCTTTAGTCTTTAAATTATAAAAACTTTTTTCCATATTCCCAAATAAGACGTAAACTTCATTTCCATATAAAAAAGTGTTATCTTATAAATAAATATCACGATTTTATTAATATAATATAAGGAATTTCTAAAAATTGAATCAAAAATATAGATCAATAAGATAAGGCAACAAAGTACTAGTAAAAAGTGCGGGTGCGCATTTTACGCATGCATCTGCTAATTAATCAGATGGCGGACGGCACAAGGCATTCGAGTCTTCCGCAGGAGCTCATTATTGAGGAATTTGATATCGTTTCGAAACGTTTTTGCTTTGGGGTGAATGTTCGGGATGTACTGGTATATGGATGAAATATTCGCGCGACATTTTTTGCTATAGCAACTTTAAAAACTATTATGTCAATTAAATTGTCTCTAAAAACTGAAATTATTACTACAATTTATAGGATTTCATTATGTAGAAATAGTGAGTGTGAAATTAATTATTAAATTTATTATGACCGACTTGGAAGCAGGAGGTGCTTCAATTTATGTGTATGTTTTCTTGTGTGTGTTAAGAGCTATTTGCTTGTTTTAGCTAATTTTGAACCGATTTTTATGATCACTAGCATTCACTGAGTGATCAAAACTTGACATAATCATTATTTAAAATTTGAAGAAAATAAAATCATTATTTAAAATTTGAAGAAAATAATATATGAATAGAATTTACAGATCTATATAAAAAAATCTGTTTCCCATTTTTTTATTGGTAACACTAAAGATCGTTAATAGCTACTAAACAAAAAAAAAGATAATAAGTTTTCAAACAGAGGAGAAAACTGAAACGATTTGTCTTTGCCTATTTATATATAGATTTTTTAGTTAAATATTCATATCATCGACAATCACAGGTGTCCGGGTACAAATCTTGGTCGGATACAAAGTTTTTACTTTTGTTTTTTTTGTTACTTTTAAATTTATTCAAGTTTTTCGTTTTTTTAAAAAAAGAAAATTGTACCTTGGGCAAAAACTCCGAGCGAAGCTCGGTAGCCAGTAGGTACTAGTATATTAAGGAGAAAAAGTTAAAAATATTACATTATATGTGGAAATCCGTTGGTTAATTTGTTACTTTACTACTATACCTCTCTCTATCTGTTAAGTACATCCTGAGAAAATAAAGTTTTTCTTTTGAAGACGCCATAGCTTTTTACCTGACAGCGCCGAAGCCCAAAGGAAGGTTATATCTTTGACCTGTATGTATGTATGTATGTATGTATGTATGTATGTATGTATGTATGTATGTATGTATGTATGTATGTATGTATGTATGTATGTATGTATGTATGTATGTATGTATGTATGTATGTATGTATGTATGTATGTATGTATGTATGTATGTATGTATGTATGTATGTATGTATGTATGTATGTATGTATGTATGTATGTATGTATGTATTTATGTACGTCCGACCCTATGTTTCCTTATAATTACTAAACGGCTTAGCCGATTTTGATGCTTCATACGTCGTTAGATTCCTCTTGATAACCCGAATGTCATAGTGCATATAGATATCATTAAAATCACAATAGCGGATCTTAGACGCCAATTTGTGTGCATTGAAAAAATTTTTTTCGTCCGAGTCAATTGAGTGGGATATCAAAATACAGTAGGCTTACTCTTAAAACTGATTCGAATATGATTTTGTTTTTGATTCGAATTCAATTTTAATTCGAACTCGATCCGGCTGCCTTACTCTCGAACCAAATCGAAACAAAACCGAGATCGACTTACGTTCGAGTGTTATCAGCGCCGTTAACTGTATCCGGCTGCTGTGAATCTATGGTCAAATTCTTTTTAATGTAAAAAAAAACGTTATATTAACAATTTTTATTTTAATAACAATTTTTAAGATTATATTTAAATTATTTTAGGCATTCTAAAATTTACTTCGTGATCAAACCACAGACAATAATGATGGTTTAAATATTTATTCTGTACCTTTAATCTATTTATTACTTATTACTATGGCAACGAGGTGTCAACAGCGCTACATTTCAAAAGTTTGTATTGGTGTTTATGTATTAAATTAAGCCACTAAAAAAATAAAAAATAATAAGTGATGACAATATGTTTTGGTGTATAAAATTACGAGATATTCTTTGGTAAGTATAAGTATATTATTTGTGTATATTAAAACAAATATGCGTTACATCTATATGATGTCCGTACAGTAATGTATTGGGTATAATTATCCCTAACTGTTATAATATGGTTACAGATTCAAAAGAAAAGAAGAAAAGATATACAAACCCACTCTACTGGAAGGGTAGAAAGTAGCAGAAACAATAAAGTTCGCCTAACACTATGAATTGGCTGTATCAAGTGTAAAATAAAAATGTTTATTACAAATACGTATTTTATTACCATGTAAATAAAACATTAATTTAAAAACGAATGTCTATTGCATCACAATATTTGGATAAGATAGTGTCGCTTGCTATAGCTCTATTTTCGTAACTGCTTATTTCTTTCTTCTTACAGGACAATTGTCTGTTGCATAAATTATTATTTAAAGGCATATAATATATAGTTTCAGCATAACTCTGTGAGTTTAAATAGGTTTCAAATGTGCAATTTCTTGTTCTAGTATATGATTAGCAGAACAGTGCTTTTGGGTGTCATCCCTTACGTATTTTCACTTGGTTTGATTTGTCAATAACATTAAAAAATCGCAGGCGAGCCGCAACAATAAAAATGTCATTTATGTAGATAATATACACACTCGATCCAAAAAAAGTACCTATTTCGTAATCGTCAAATTTGACATTAGATAGATCCTAAAACTCGATACCAAAGCTGTCCGATTGAGTAGGGAGTAAGACTTTTCGATCGTAACGGCCGTTCTCGATCGTAGTTAGTTCCAATTTGAAACACTGCCCGATCGTGCGCTGATGTCAATTTCAAGGGTACGAATCCTAACAAAATCGAGTCAATTTCGATTGTTTCAGGAACTCGAAGCTGTCGGGAGTAAGCCGATAGGTTTTTATTATGTATATATTACAAAAATATAAACTAATTATATGTTTAAACTTAATTTAGGATAACAAATTGTTAAATATAATTAAAAATGTTTTACTGACCAAAACTAAAAAGCTGTAAGTAATAAAATAATTTACAAGAATAAAAAACCCGACTGCATAAAAAGCAAACTAAAAAGATGAGAGTAAGTGACGAAGGAACATAATATGCAGTCGAAGACATACACGTAGCAAGGCTTGCAGCAGTATAAAACATACGTATGTGTCTCCGTCGGCATAATACTACGTTCCTTCGTCACATGTTTTTACCTTTTCAGTTCGCTTTTTATGCAGTCTTTTTTTTTGTAAATTATTTTTTCATTCATAATAAAAATATCGAAAATGGAATTACAGATTTCTTACGACGATATTAGAAGAATTGTGGCAGAAAAAGTAAAAAGGATAATTTTATATTGATAAATAATACGAGTATCTATTGACAAAAATTGTCAATATTATAATTTAGAATGTTTAAATTTATAGAAGTTACGTATATTTATATTGTTACTAAAATGATTTGTAGTATTACATTTAGATATAAGTCTGGTGAAATACATATTAGAATATGAACTTATATGGACATACATAGTATGTATAAAATAAGAAAATTCCATTTTCATTAAACTGGTTCCTGAGGTGGACGGTACAAGATATGGGCGCTATGTAATTTAGCAATGCTGAGTGGAATTACGCACAATAGTTTGTGACTTTACGATAGCGGTTAACATATAATTATCGATATATGTAATTCGATACACTGTGCCACTTTATTCAGTTATCAAGACGTTCTCAGTTGGTAACTGCTTTTAAATGAGCCATAACGAGGTACATCGCTTTAAAGTAAGGCACTTATCGTAATATGCTTTCTCGATCATTTCAATAATTGAGATGGAAAGTTACAAGTGCATATATTTGCATATAAATATGGTGTCGTTGTTTACAGTTACGTATAATATTGCATATATTTTGCTATGACTGCCTCAGTGGTGTAGTGGCTAGCATGTACGGCTGTACACCCTGAGGTCCTGGGTTCGAGTCCCGGGTCGGGACAAGTTTAGTTATTGAGTCTTTCTGTATAGTAAGTCTCAGGAACAGCCCGGAGTTGGGAAGTTGGCGGTGTTTCACCCCCGTGCCTCGCAGAGCACGTAAAGCCGTCGGTCTTGCGCCTTAACTCTCACCGGTCGTGTCGAGTGGGACGACCCACCGGAGTATGAGAGTGATAGGAATAGAGAGTGCACTTGTGTCTGCACGTACACTTGAGCACTATAATATCTCTTGCGCAGTTGGCTAATCTCAATGAGATTGGCCGCCGTGGCCGGAATCGGCTAGGAGAATATCATCATCATATTTTGCTATCATCTTACTTTATTTATGCTTATTTAAAGCACATACTATAGTACCACTAGGTGCCTCGATTTGCAATATCCAAAGTATGAGTGTTATTCACCTAATTTGATTCTTGATTAAGTTATTAATGACAAATCTACTATCGTTTTAAATAAATGTAAGGCGTTATATCCGCATTATTCCGTACATACTTTATGTGCAAGGTAAAAACTTTATAAAGATAGTCTAAAATAAGCTACTATTAAATTAATTGCCTTAGTAAAAACAAAATTTGTATTCGTAAAATATACGTCATAAGACGTATTAAAAATTCATGAAATAAGATTAATCTGTATTATTATAATTATATTTTATTATATAATCTTATAAATGTGAATGTTTGTGAGTATGTATGGACGTTTGTTACTCTTTCACGCCAGAACGCCTAAACGGATCTGGATGAAATTTGGCACAGAGATAGATTATAGTCTGGAATAACACATAGGCTACTTTTCATCACAGAAAAATGTACGGTTCCTGTGATAGATTTGTTTTTGTTTTCCTACAATTGAACCCAAGCGAAGCGAGCGTGAGCCGCTAGTGAATAATAAAGTATTGATTCAATTTAATATTTATTTAATTACAACGTTTACTATATAGGGATGTAACGGCCTCGTTCATTTATTGGTCAGTATATTCAGACTACCACTGTGAATTATTTGACGAAAAAGCTTATTTAATTTTTTGGTTTGGGACCATGACATGATCAGCAGCTGTACCTACTAGCCGTAGCCGTATTAGATGTAAAACTAACAGTAGTGACATAAATACATATTATTTTTAGTATTACTAAAAGTTATTTTTATTTTAATCACTCATTTTTGAGAACTTTATTATGATTTAGTTAATAATTCAATATTTATCCTTGCGTATAAAATAAAAGAAGATATCACAGTTGTAAATTATTTAGAAATGACTCCATCTACGTACGAAATGTTATAAGCGTATCGAAAGTATATATAATTATTATATCGCTTCCATCAAAGTATATTGAAGCATAAAATTTAAAAGCAGGGCAGACTAAATCAGAGGCAATTGAAAGCGTCTGCAATATTTTTGTTGTTTTAAACATTATGTTTAAAAGAATATATTTGTATTTTAATAAAATTGTTATGAGTGTTTTGTGGGTTTATTTTGCTTTTTTATTTCGTCATGATCACGGGTTTACATCAATGCATGTTTTAAATCTTTCTTTAGTATATTATGACATACTAAATATGCTTTGGAGACACAATTTTCACATCCCATTAACTAATTTCATATTTATTTTTCTCTTTAATTGTTTACATATAAAGCTTAAGTTTAAAAAATGTTTAAAATCATTTACAATATGTAAACTACAACAGTTATTATATAACGAATCTATATAATTATATGATATGAAATTGTTAAGCAAAATTTGATTCATTACCGCTCAAAAAATTCCGCCTCAAGGGAGAAAAGCTATATATTAACTATATATGCGATCGCTTACTCACGCAACCAATAAATCCGTCAGGGCGTGCCGAGGCAGACCAGGATAACCGTGGGGTTGCCCCTACAGTTGACTCTGTTATCAGTGAAGTACCAGGAGCAACTGCATGGTACACCGCCCACCGAGGTGGGCCACCTCCCAGTGCTTCACATCCGGCTGGTTTGCCGGACGCTAATGAGCTATCCATGACATGGTGAACACACATTGGGGAGTGTTAAAGTACTCAGTACAAGTCACTTATAATAATCTTAGGCGTCTAATTTATTGTAATGAGTTGCAAAGTAAGTAAGAAAGACGTGGAGTGTCATTTGAATACTAATTGAGAAATAATGTTTAGTTTTATAGAGGTATTGAAAGAACAAATGGATATTGCCTGTTTTATACGGTAATTTAATATGTCACGCGCAGCGGCTGTAATAGCATCGTATTTCACGCAGCACTGATAGTTTTTTATATTCAAATCATGTCTAAAAAGTTATTAACAAATATATTATACTTTTGTATGATTCAAAAATGCAATAAATGTAATTGGATTATGTACATAGTTTCCATAAATAAAAATGAAAGAAATTATTTTTAAGCTAGAAACTGTAAAATCACTTTAATTATTGAACTTTTAAGTTTTTAGAGTTTTTCTTAGTACTAATTACATCGGACTTAATGTAAAATTTGTTTATTAAAAAAAAGTAATGAAATGTAAATGTTTTCTGTTATGTGTATATATATCCCGAATATGGTGCTTCCTCCTTCTTTGATGTCGGTCAAAAATATGAAATAATAGCTCAAGCCGCTCTAAAAATATTATTATTGACAATATACTTAAGTAAAATGTGGTAGGTATTAAAATAGAAAAGGAATTTTTTAAAGTATGAGTAAAGCCGTATGATTCGTCTTGTGAAAATTTAAAAGTGACAGGTCACTATCTGCAATTACCAAGGAGGAGAAACCGCTTGCGCAACTTCGTTGTTTTTGTGAACTAGAGTGGGTGCTAGTCTGGTTTAACCGACCTTGCTTTCCTTTAATTAGCCACGTCGTTGAGCACAGGTGATGGATCGGTCACCTGTTTTAAGTTATGGATGTAGAGTATAAATACTGGATGTGACCAACAATTTATTAATATTTTATCTATACTAATATTATAAAGAGGAAAGATTTTGTTTGTTTGTACCGAATAAGCTCCGAAACTACTGAACCAATTTAGATGAAATTTGGTAACAAGATATTTTGAGACCCTAGGCAGGACATAGGATAGTTTTCATCTCGATAATCATCCCTTAAAGGGGTGAAATTGGGGATGAAAGTTTGTATGGGGAAGTAATCTCGGGACAAACTCAAGCGAAGCGAGGGTGAGTCGCTAGTAAGCTATAAAATAATAACGGACTTCTTCGTGTATTTCAAATAAAGTTTGTAATTGTGTTGGTGTACATTTTATTTCATATTATATGTTAATAGTCATTTTTTTAGATATTAGTGTCATTATTAAAATTGTTTCTATATAAGAGCTAAAATAAATAGCAAAGCTAAAATTATTATTTAAACAACAAGAAAATGCGCTTTTCATATAACTTTGGAGTACAATATAAACCATAAAAGACCATTAAAAAGAAAATAAATAATTATTTTTATTTAAAGGGAGTAAAGATTTTACATTAAATATAAATTTATTAGCATGTTTGATATTTTATATCCGTGGTAACGTGTCACCGCAAGTATGCTCTCAAAATCACGCAACTAACCATATACTGGTCGATTTCGCTGGTTACATCTTATCGGTACGGTCTCGGAACTACCTTTCAAAATTCACATTACTTATGTATTTTATAATTACGTAATATACAGTAAATGTCATTATTGAATTAATAAGGAGCTTATTAAACAGTTGATTATAATATTTCTCCGGAGAATACTTTCTCCGCAGATATTAGCAGGTTTCAGTGGATGCTGTAAACGTAACACTCGTTACATGTACATCGATTTTTGCTCGTGATTTCTAAAACTTATAATTGGTGGGTAAATTTGCGTCACTAGTTTGCGAGGCAATTTGAAGTCGATTGCAAAAAATCGAGGGTGTCGACCACAAAAGTCATAATTCTGAAAGCGATCGGCAGTTTTTCAATAAGCAATAAATATCGCAACGCAACGCAACGGTGGCACGCGCACGCGCCGCTAACAAGCGCCCGGCCGTGTCATCGTTGTGCAATCTGCCCCACCCAGAACAACCATTTCTAGTCAACGCTCTATTGACAAGCGGGACGCGATTGCTATTTGGGTCTTATTATATAAATTAAAAACATAATTTAAAAATTTGTAAGTAATTTATGAATTGAGATATAATTTTAAACTTTTAATTTGCAAAGTGTTGTAATTATTGACAATACAAACCAATTACAGTCATTAATCAGGCTTGTAAAATTAATTTTAAGTACGTTTACTGAACAGGTAAGTTAACGCTTATATTAACTAACTTCATATTATATATATATATATAATATGAAGTATAATATATAAATATATATATATATAATATATAAATATATATATATATATATATATATATATATATATATATATATATATATATATATATATATATACATATGATCCATATAATAACATTTATTATACAAGAGAAACTGTTAAAACCTCGTAGAGTAGGTACTCAATAAAATTCAGAGCACTTAATATGTTTCGATAAACAATACTACTGGTGATCAAAGCTTATATGTATATTTAAAATAATTTACATGTGCGATAAGAATAAATTTGTACTTTTAATATTTATTTTTTATTTTAAGTACTATATAATTATGCCTTCATCGTTAACATTTAGAATATAAAATATTGTGTATTTCTTCTCATCTCTCTCTTTCTCGTTTATAACTTGACCCATACTATTTAGAAACGATTCCGTTAAGGTACTATACATAATGAAACCTATACTTTGTTGCTGGAAATCGACTAGAATAGGGCGGCACTTACTTAATAAAATTTATTATGTAATTTAAACTTATCCGTTTCTGATAAGATTCTCTTTAAACTTATATAATGTTTGTTTAAATTTATATAACAATTTAATATTATCTTCGAGAACCTGTTATTTTTGATCTATGTTTTATTTTCATGGAATTTTAAGGACGTTAAATTATGTACTGTGTACATTGATGTTTAATGTTTTTATATATATAACTATTTATATGTTATTTTTACAATTTATCATCTATTGATGAATATTAGTGCAATTCTGTATTTCGGATCATATTTATTGATAAACTCACCCTTGCTCCGCTTAGGTTCGTCCTTAGTTACATTTTAATATTTAGTATAGATTTCTCATGATGACATATTTTTACGCAGTAAAAAGTATTCTATATGTTAGACTAAATAACCATCTATCATGATACCAATTTTCATGAAAATTTGTCTAGTGGTTTTCTCGTGATGCGTTCCTAGACGGATATAAAGACAAAAATTCTAAAAACTTTAGATTCCGCCTCTCTATCGGTAATAATTACTATTTCAATAAAATTTTCTACAAAATTCTACTCAGAATTTTTATATGTATAAATTTTAAATTAATAATAAATTCTCAATAAAAAAATAGAATGTGAAATGAAATGGAAATAAAAATCGTCATACTACTGAAGGTCACTAATTAGCGTTATAAATTCAATCGCTCGTTTGTACAATTACAATAGATCTGGGAGGTTTGTTTCTCTCAAATTATTGGCAATAAAGCTTAATCATATCGTAAAAGCGAAGCCGCACAAAGGCGGAGCGCTAAAATGCCACAGGCGTTTTAAATGTTTGATTTAAAAGTAGGGTGTCACTGCATTTAGATTGGAATAACTAAACATAGTTTTATCGTTAAAAATAAATGATTTAAGGAAGTTTTAAGTAAATGAGTTATATTATTACCTATTAGAGAATATTTTATTAACTGTCTTTTCCTTTATATTTTTTCTATTAACGATTCTGGCAGAAAGTAAAAAAGAAACGTTTTTTTTAATGTCCCAAAGGCATTTTCGTACATTCATTATATACGCACATATGTATATATATATATATATATATATATATATATATAGTGTTTGGTGGACAAAAATAAAATACACAAATTAATTTAATGTTATTTATTTCATTTTGACAAGGTAATCGGTGACCTTCAAACGCCTAATAGATATCAAAAGTACAAAACGACAAAGGTAATAATCTCTATTACTTATACAATCTAGTGATAAGTTAAATAGCATCTCTTATATGCTTAACGATATGATTTGGTACGAGTATACTATAGAATAAGGACATGGCAAATTGTTTTATTATTAAGGTAACACTGACTCAGGATTGTGGATTGAAAGAAACAGGCTTTACAGGCATTCACATTCGGTATTAAATTATATAATCCGTGTCTGTATCATCGTATTTTTCGTTGTAATATGATTTATTATTTATATTTAAACTAGCGATAATAGTAATTAAGATATTTTTCAATTTTTAATACCAATTTTACACCCTCGATTGCGAGGATCGAATGTTGAAATTAAGGTAAAACCACAGATTTCATAGTTACTGTACAGGTATAGGGTAATAGTTACATACATGGTGAATGTTAGTTGTTTCAAAGGGATAAATGTTCAGCACAAAAGAATAACAACTAAGGCTGTCTCATATTTTTGTTCTGTATCACATTATTTCAATACAATTACATTATATTCATGTATTGTTAACCGACTTCAAAAAAAGTTTATACTCAAAACGGCTGTATGTTTTTTTTGTGTACAATGCGCGATAGTTTCCCAAATTGCGATTTAAAAAAAGGTTATTCCTTAAGGGTGCAATTATTACTTGAAATTGATTTTGAAGTCAGTGTAACTTTTAAGTATCAAACTTACCTAGTAATTTTTTTGAGACAGAAAATACTGATGTAGCAAATAAGGAAATAGAGGCGTGACAAACACGAAAACAGAACGAAATAAGAAAAAAACATTCAATACTTTATACTCGTAACAATAATAGAGATCTATCTATACTTAAAGGAACGTTTACATAAGTTCTTTGAAAGACTTCCGTCAACCTTTTGATAAAATATTAATATACACGGATCCAATTGCAGCCAAGTAATAAATAAAATCACAGATGTTTTATCTTAATTTAGTATAAAGATTCATAAACGAGTGTTATTAGTTTTACAAAATAATCTGTATATATATAATTTTCTATATAAAATCTCAGATATAAAATTAATTTCTAATTTTCGTAATATTTTTAAACATAACAATCAGGGCGGCGAACGTCCAAACCATAAAAATCATAATAATCGTACTCTGTGGCTTTGCTCTAAAACTAAATAATTTACGCAACACACAGTATAAAATTCTTCACTGATCATATCATTTTCATGCTACTTTTCTAACATTTTATAAAATTATTTATTTGATCAATAAGCAACAAGTCATATGTTAATTGGTAACCGGCGTTTCCTTTCAGACTAAAACACTAACATATAACATCAAATGAAGCAAAATTTACAAAAATAATACAAAATCTACTTACATCCATAGGTTTTTATTTTATAACTAAATCTAAAGTAGCGAACACTCTGAACACTTATAAAGATACCTATTACGTCTTTTATGCACATAGAATAAAAAATAAATTCTAAGATCGTATAACTTTATCGGTAGTAAAATTCGGTACGCGTTCTAACTAAACTACTTTGAACAATAGCATCATCATATATTTACATTATTTAAGTATAACGTGATTTCCGATTTTTATTGCGGTAATTTCAAGATTCGATTATTTTTACTCTTTTGCGGTACGAGTAAGATACGTACATGAATAAACTTACTTTTTAATGAATTATCAAATTGTTTTTAGTATGGAGCGCAATCGGAATGCACGTTAAAGACGACATCACTACAACCCTCGAGCCGACACAAATTCGTGAGCAAATACATCGGTAACAATTAGGAATATTTGATAAGTGTTCACTCACATGAAACTTTTCAACGCAATATAATATTACAGTCAATACACAGTGGAATATGAAACATTTAATATGTGACAACGGCTATCAATGGCGTGACTTTCCTATAAATTAATCAATCCTGAAATCTCAAAGTCAACGACATACAGTTGTAATTACACTTAAGAGTCATTTGGATGCATCGACCAGATAATTGTATATTGGAATATTTCTTTCGTTCACTATCAGGTATGGTCCACTACACTAGCGGCCGTGGCGGCGCGACGTGTCGGCGCCACTCGTCCCATGAAGGACCTAATCTCCTCGAAATAAGTCTCCTCTGGTGATCTCCGGCGGTTGTCATCACCATTTTCTGCTTCGTGTTTCTTTAAATGCCTGTCCAAATTCGTTTGCTGTCCGAAACATCGGTCGCAATGACGACATCTGAACGGCCTCTCTTTGTTGTGAATATTTCGCACATGTCTTTGCAAGTTTGAAGATATTGAGAAGGATCTTTCACAATATTTGCACCGATAGGGCTGCTCGCCCGTATGTGTTCGTAGATGTCTCGTTAGGTTAGCACTCCGTGGGAACGCTTTCCCACAGTAGGAGCATGTATATCGGTCACGTGCCCTGTTTACTCCAGGGTTTTGAGGAACTGCTGGGGCTCTCGGAGCACCGGGGGCTAGTAATGTCGCCGCCGCGGCTGGCAAGAAAGGGTAACGTCCGAACGACGCTGGTAGCGCTAGAGGCAATCGGCGGCAGAACTGTAAGAGCGCCGGATGTGCTGGATGTGCCGGATGCGTCGGGTGCGGTGGCGGTGACTGAGTAATGAGATTACAGTTTTCATCTTCTAATCGCTGCGGGCGTTTGTGCGTGACTCTTAGGTCAAGAGGTTCATCTGCGCGGGGAGAGCCGAGAGGGCTGGGATGCCGCTCGAGGGGCGAAGAGGGCGGCGAGGCGAGGCGGCGCGGCGCCGCGTGCTTTTCGCGCATGGCGGCCGCCGCGCACGCGCTCATCGGGCTCGTGCGCCACCGACCTGAAACAACACACCTTGGTTTAAATATATATCCTTAACATGTGCATAAAGTCTGTATCTGTAATAAAATATGTGTTTTGCCAAGTCCATTTTATATATACATTGTAATTATGATGATATATTATCGTATACAAAAATGACGAAAATAAGGACATCGTTAAGTAAATTCGTAGTGAAATTACGAAATGACCAGTGTGGGGTGACCATCTGATAGACGCTCCTACGCTCGCCTTCGACGCACGCCCACAGCCTTGCGACATCGAAACTAGAGCAATCGATTCAGAAACGATGATTTTTAAATTAATTATCAGCTATAGTTTATTGGGTAGTTTACGATGAGGTAAATACACACTATAAGCCAACAAGATTGCAAATGCCTTACTTAAAATGAAATTGATGTGATTGATATTAATAGTGTTTACAATATCCATATATTTTGACGATAATTGACGGGAAAGTAAACTTTACTAAATATAGCGCTGAATGCATTTATTTTATTATAATCTGTAAAATTTGTAAATGAGTTTCTGTATATTTTACAGAGACAGATTATAACTGAGCACTTCCATATATGTATGTACGTACAAGAGCAAATAAGTAATATACTTAAAAGTTAATATTTTCATGTATGAAAACAAGTTTTGTCTTACTTATTTCGTCCCTTTCACCTGATCCAATTTCGTATACAACCTCACTACCTATACACTTGTAAAAAGTTACCGTATTTTAGTTAACAGCTTCATTCGTGTGATCGATCAGTTCAACGAGTTCTGTCATTCGTCATGGAGACACGAGCACTAGACCGGTCGGAGATTTAGTTGCAGATATCACTATGCATGAGGCGTACCAATTTTCTAATACGGATTTGTTTATAGTTTATACTTATTGGTCTATTTGATTTTACGTGTACGGCTTATGTACGTATATATTAAATAATAATCTACGCAACTTATATTTTAATGATCATGTAACAAGTTTTGAGGTTTGTCAATTTTACATAATATTCCACCAATATTAAAGTATATCTTCCAATTTGTCTGAGAAAGTTTCATTTTAATTGGTGCATCTGTCATACATCAATTTTCTTAATATGTAATAGATTTATATTTATAGTTTATTAATCTGAAAAAATATTTAATATATTTATATAGATATTAGATACTGAAATGTCAAAATTTCGCAATAAGATAGGTAGAGACTAAAGGACGATGTCGCATATTTGTGGGTTAACGCCTACGATCAAACACGCCGCTAATTTGTACCAAAAGGAGACGACATAAATCCTTAAAACAAAGTCAGCTATCGACTTCTCGGAAGCCTTATTTGGAGAGCTCGTGAGGCCAGTGTCGCTTGTTTATGATTTGTTACAATGTTTCGTTATTGGCTCTCCGGGAATAAAAACATCGTTACGAAAATATTTTTATATATTTTCGCCATATTTTATATTCTTGAATAATAAAAAGCAATTATGAATTCGTGTATTTCTAAAAACAATATTTCATGGTTGAATTAGAATCTATAGGGAGTTAATAAAAACTTTGAACTAGAATGAAATCTAGGAATAGAACCCGCAATCACCAATCTGTTACAGAGCAGAGTTTAATATATTTATACTTCCATATTCGATGTTGTTGCAAACAATTTTGCACGTACTTGATACTAATAGTAGTTTATAGGTAGTATTCCTATAATAACAAAGTATTACCTACAACTTCGAGCTTCTGAGTGTCTGCACGTTCAATAAATAACATTTAGAACATATTTGAGTGTATCTAAACTCTAGTCACGATGTACTAATTACTTGTAATTAGCGTTTAGAAGCATCGTGACGTATTGCGTGGTAGGCGGAGCGAACACGGTTATGTGTGTTAATGTAAATAGCGTGGCCAATGAGCGCCATCACGCCGCGCCGCCCTGTGATATATTAGCATTTGAATCGTTTACTCGATGCCGCTACCACGGACGCCACTCTAAACGATTCGACTGCTGACTTTTGTCGGCTTTCATGCATTTCAAATAGGCTCGTCGACGCGTCCCACCACTCAGTTATGTAATTTTAATAATTTACACCATTCGATACGCTGTATGTAAAATCTATTTATTGATTTCTATAATGTTGTTGCGATAAAGCGTGCCGTCTATAAATTGCTTTATTTATTTCGCTAGATTATCAGCTAATAATAATTTAGTTACTATATTGAAGGAGAGGTGTGAATTAAAGTGAGACATCGTAATTTAATATGTAATGATTCTATTCCGTGTAAACAGTGCGGTTCCTATTACTTAGAAATGTATGTGTTTTAATACCATTATTTATGCTATATGTTATGGAAATTCATTTTATATTTGATTTTAGATATTTTAACAGTTTACTAGTATGTATGAACATGTTTATTTGTGTTGTGTTAGTATTATGAATATTTTAACAAATGTTAAAAAATTATATAGTGATACTGCTTATAAATGAGTTTGTATGTGTATCTCTTCACATTGAAACGACTGGACATAGTCGGATGAAAAGTATAGATATAGATAGTGTGTGGTCTGGAGTACCACATAGGTTACTGCTAGTAATAATATTTGACGAACGGTGGCGCCATCTATAAGCCCGTAAGCGAATGATGATAAATCGCTTGTTTAAACTCTAAAATAAGGTTTCATCTTTAACAATAGAATTATCTGAAACAAGTTAATGGCACGACAAAATCCAGTTGCGACAAAGGGTCATAGACGAGATCTTACTTGATTCACTTCATAAATCTATCATCACGGCGACTACTAAGCGTTTAGGTATTATCGTGACTTACTACGTCCGCTCATCAATCAAGTCTATCAACTATAGACATTATCAGTAGAGCTTCTGTGCAGATTAAATTAAAACTTCTGTTCAAGAATATAAAGTGTATATTAGCATGAATATTATATAGTCTAAGGAACTAAACAGTGTGTGAAGTAAGCTGCCAATGATACGCGTTTTGCATGGCCGCCAGTGCGGAACACATGGGTGGTACGTAGCTTACCGACGATAAAAATACATGCAGATATTAATTTATTGTGTACAACATAGCTAGCAAATAAGAAACTTCCATTTTGTTTACTATTCATTCTATTAGTAATTATGTGTATGGTTTAATCTGATTTATATTTAATCTATCCGCGTAAATTGTATCATAAAAGTTTGATATTATTATTTATCTAGCATTTCCCGCGGCTCCGCCCGCGTTCAGAAGACCAAAAACCAAATTTTTAGGTTTTACGTATTAGTATACTCTGATAATGCAGTGTTTGTATTTTTCTCAGAAATGAGATATTTTCCCGCGGTAAAAAGTATCCTATATGTTTACCCGGATGACCAGCTATCACTATACCAAATTTCATCAAAATCCCTAAAGTGGTTTTCCTGTGATGCGGTAACAGACAGACAGACAGACAAAAATTCTAAAAACTATAAATTCGGCCTCTGCATCGATAATAATGTCTATGTTAATAACATTTTCCAAAAAATACTTAATGTACAGATTCGGCTTGCTTACAATTTTATTATATGTACATCTACTATTTATATTTCATGTAAAAAGTAGCCTATGCCACTCTCTAGCCCTCCAAATATCTCCACACAAAAATCTGCCAATCCATTACTCTGATTCGACGTGAAAGAAGGAAAACAAACAAACACACTTTCACATTTATAATATTAGTATGGACGTGCATGATTTATACTATATGCAAGTCTTGCTACGTGTATTGTATGTCTCGAACTCCATAATACTATGTTTCTTCGTTAATGTTGTTCTCATCTTTTTTATTGAATATACATCTGTTGTTTATGTGTCTAAATTATTAAGAAAAAGAGTTAAGAGTCGCCATTTAACTTGTAGAATATCAAGGACCTACTAGAAATAATTCTCCTTCTATAAATTCTTTAAAGAGCAAGTATGTATGTGTCAATTCTAATTTCTGTATAATAAATATTTCTTTGAGAACACAAAAACATAACAATATACTTTCAGTTTCGATTTGTTATATACATAAATCAATAATTAATAAATAATTATTTTCCTATACAAGGTGGTAATTAAAAATACATAAAATTCAGTAATGTTCAGCTAAATGTATGAAACGAAATAAAAATATGAACAAAAAAGTTGTATTACGATAAATCCGAAGCACGCAGAGACATAAGCCATCATTGGCACTATAAAATCCTTTAAAAATATCCCAATTTGGTAACAAAATGTCGACAGTTATGAATTTATTCATATAATATTTCCGTTGGTATATTGTGTATTGCTAAAGCGCAAGTTGAATCAAATCAGTCAATCTCATATGTCACGAATAGTCGACATATTCTCTCATAAGATCGAGGCCGCAGGAGATTCACACGGTAGTTTTTAGGCCCATATCGATAACTATAATCTTTGATTTATTTCACATCACTATTTTAGGAAACGCGTCGCGCCGATCACCGTATGGTATGAAATTACTATCCGATGTTGAACTCTGTATGAGAAATAAATGTATTGACTTAGATGAATCGGTTATGTACACGGGTATGTTATAGTATACTGTGAATAGTAAAGAAAAACTCTATGGATACGAAATCCCACGCACATTATACTGGTCTCATCGTGCTGTACATACAAGTTTATTAATATATGATGTATGTAAACATTAATATGTGTATGTATTTATCTGTGGACTCTAAAACGGCTGGAACGATTATGATGAAATTTTCAGACAATCTTCAGGTTAGCCTAGTGGGGTGATCCTGTGAAGTTTGGTAGTGAACAGAAGTCTGAACGCGGCTCAAGCCGCGGGTACTGCTAGTTTTTATAAGATTAAATATTTCTTATACACATTTTATATTAATGACAAAAGTACTTTGAAATCTAGTTTTGATAAAAACCTTCTATTCGAGGTCAAATACCTTTTTTCTTACCTTTATTTACTATGCGTAAAAAATTAAAAAAAATTGGTATGTTAAATACCCCACAGAATGATTCAAAGATATATGTTGCAAAAATTGAAGTACCTAACACACGTTGCTATTGGTGGCCTCCAAAGATTTTATCATGAATGAAATAGAAGAATTACAAACTAAATTATAAACGACTAATGTTTCACCCTCGCTTTGCTCGGGTTCGTCCTTAGGTTGCTTCCCCCTGCAAACTTTCATCCCCACTTTTACCCCTTTAAGGGATGATTTACGAGATAAAAACTATCCTAGGTCCTTTCCAAAGTCTCAAACTATCTTCTTACTAAATTTCATCTAAATCGGTTCAGTAGTTTTACTATTCGATAAAACAAACAAACAACGAACAAAAAAATCTTTACTCTTTATAATATTAGTATGGATAGCGCTATATATTATACTTCAACAACATTCGCTAAAAGGAAAGCGGTCTAGGTGTTGTTTGTAAAATCTATTTAATTTTGTAATAAACTGTTTTATAAGGTTAAGAGGAAGAAATTCTTCTGTAGTTTCCGAGTTATGGCCATTTAGGCAGAAATACGGTTATGTCCGTCTAATTACCGGTATCTCGTAAAATCTAAGCACCAGCAGAACACTTCTAGCTCAACCTCTACACAGTTTCATAGATTTGTTGTTATTTAAACAAAATCATGTATTCAAATACTGTAGCTACGAGCATCATAAATAAAATGCGCAAGTAATCTTGGTTATTTAAATATTTAGTAGTATTTAGTGTAGTTAACTGTTATAAAGTCACCTGCCATCTGTTAGGTTTATACTTAATTTTTTAACATTTGATTCAAGTAAATGAATAAATTTGTGTCGTACAAACATATTACATGTATTTGAAGTTTCTATCGATATTAATGTTGATGATGATGTTGTCCTGGCCGATTCCGGCTACGGCGGCCAATCTCATTGAGACTAGACTACTGCGCAAGAGATATTATAGTGTACAAGTGTGCGCGCTGACACAAGTGCACTCTCTATTTCTGTCACTCTCATACTCTGGTGGGACGACCACTCGACACGACCAGTAAGAGTTAAGGCGCAGGACCGACGGCTTTACGTGCTCTGCGAGGCACGGGGGTGAAACACCGCCAACTTCCCAACTCCGGGCTGTTCCTGAGACTTACTATACAGAAAGACTCAATAACTAAACTTGGCCCGACCCGGGACCCGAACCCAGGACCTCCGAATGTGCAGCCGTACATGCTAGCCACTACACCACTGAGGCAGTTCGATAATAATAATAGATAATTAAATTTAAAGATTGGCAATAGGTAGATGAAACACATACCCACGAGAATTTATATAAAAATTTTAATATCACTTCCTACATGTGTATCGAACATATGTATGTATATTTTTTTATAGCTAAGTATATCTAATACTGCAATAAATACAAGGTTGCAAATTATTAAAGCCATCTACTTGTAAATTGCAAAAATATGGAGGGTTTGAATATCAAGGATATCATTAGACTGCATCTGATAACGACTCGCACAAAAACAAAGGCTTAAAGGTAAGAATAATTAAGAAAAATATTAATTTTCTTCAATTAATTTTAAGTTTTATTAGATAATATTCCGTTATACGTTAAATGAAGGTTAACGATTGTGATTATTCCATTACAGATATAATAGTGTATTTTCATTATTTATTCAGCATATAATCTCCACAAAATTGTAGAAGGTAGATAGCAAGAGTTGTCTCATAAATTACATCGCGGTATTAGAATGAAGGCAGGATACTTAGCACATTTGCATTGGTGATTCGGATTTGCGGTGACATGGGCAGTATTAAAGTGATGTATGGGCCTTGATTACAGATCTGGGATGCTGGAGCGTAGGGTGAAATAGTAACCCGTCGCGTGCGTGTTTAACATGAAAGGAGTTATCAAAATCATGTTAAATTATGAAGAATAAGTAAGTTAAATTATGAATGTTGTAAAAGATATTTTAGATACAAAAAAATGTAAAGAATTTCCGTTATTTATTGGCTTTCTTCTATAGTCGAATAATGCATATATTTAAAATTTTGCAGGGTTTGCAAACACTTGTCTATTCCTGTATTAGGGGTTTCCGTTAATTTATTGTTAAGGTTCGTTTAATACGTTCAAATTCTATACTAGGATTTCTAAGAATTTTTGTTTTTTACTAAGACACAGTCTGTTTATAAAATAAACACACGCATATGAACACATAACGTGAAAACGAATGGATAATTTTTTTGTG
Organism: Brenthis ino; assembly: GCA_921882275.1. NCBI lineage: Eukaryota > Metazoa > Arthropoda > Insecta > Lepidoptera > Nymphalidae > Brenthis > Brenthis ino. The sequence goes on along the minus strand of OV170225.1, from coordinate 21,100,644 downwards.
ATTTCATATTATAATAAAGTGTATTTAACAGTGTTTTCCATATCAAGTGTACTCAAGGAAATACACGCTTAAAGCCACATATAGAAACAAATGACTAAAAAAATCTACTACTACAATATCAACTTAGAATTTTTATCAATACTAATTGTAATTCAAAACATGTTTTCTCTATATAAATTCCAACAGGTTTGTTGAAGGCATACCTTATGCGTTAATAAATGAAAATTCTATTAATGTTATCATATCAATAAGTAATAAGTGGAATCAATCATCTATGATTGTCGATAGAGAGGAGTATTAATAAATACCTCCATACTATTAATTAATGGCAATATTTAAAAAAAATTATTACTAGCGCCACAGATAACATAAAACTATACTAGTACAGATGCCTCATCCCATAAAAAGAAATTAAACAACACTAATTCGGGCTATGCCTCGGGCTATTTCGTTTGCTTGTAAAGATAATAGATGTCGTTGATTCGCAAAAAGTTAAACTGTTTTATTTTATAAATATGTGCAAAATAATGAATTTTAAATATTGTAAAATTTATTCTGCACTTGAATAAAAAAACCCAGTGATTTTAACCATTTTTAACCATGATATACAATTCATAAAAAGTAAAAGCGCCATCTGTGAATATGCACTACAAACCCACCATCTGATTGCTGATATTTTAATAATCAGTAAAATTATGCAAATTTGATTTACGGTCGCAATACTTCTTTCTTCTTCACTTAGAATGTTTTTTAAAACAATAATGTACCTTTTTGGAAATATTTTTTTCAGATAACGCTCTCTTTTATGTAATTGACGACACGTTTGGCTCAGTTTGTAGTGACCCTACTTGCTGCGCCAGCGGTCGCGGGTTCGAGTCCCGCTGGGGGTATTCATTTGTGTGATGAGCACGAATGTTTGTACTCCAGTCATGGGTGTTTATATTTATAATATGTATGTATTTAAAGTTATATATGTATAATGTATCAACTATCTGGTATCCATAACACAAGCCTCGTAGCTTACCATGGAACTAGATGGTATTGTGTGTTAACGTCAAAAAAAAAAACGTATTACTAGCAGTTTTGTTATTTAGTGCCGGTCATAATCTATCTGTGTACAAAATTTCATCCAAATCCGTCCACCCGTTACACCTAGAAGGAATAACGAACATTCGCACATTCGCATTTTATAATAGTAGTGTTATAATGTAATATTTTTTAATTGCCCATATATGCATAAAAAAATGTAATAAGATATCAAAATGCAAATTAAATAATGCTAAGCAACATAACCTCCTTTGTTCGCAGGTAGATACTAACGCTATAATATCTTGGAGTCTAACACGACATTTCGCCAACGCAGTGCGTAGGCGGTACTTCTTTATCAAGAACTCGCCTGGAGTACTAGATTTTATTAGACATACCCTTAATAAATTGCGGAAGTGTCGCGTGCCGTGTTGCCGGAATATCGTAATATATGTTAAGGTTATAATTTTCTATGCGGTTGGTAGAATGGTTATAATATGAGAAATCATTCTAATGTTTATCTTCTATACATATATGTATAATAAAATTCTAATTGAGTTGAATCTGTACATAAAATATTTTTCAACCGATTTCAAAAAGGAGGAGGTTCTCAATTCGACTGTATTTTTATTTTTTTATGTTTGTTACCTCAGAACTTCGTCATTTATTAACCGATTTGTTTTTTTTTGTTTGAAAGGGTATACTTCCAGACTGGTCCCATTTAAATTTAAAAAAAAACCACCCCTAAGGGTGGAAAAATAGCTAATGATGGATTTAACCTGCTTCTAATTGTCATATTGACTTGAAACTTTGCAAGTGTTTCTATTTCCATTGATAGTACAGTGGTTTGGTATTGTTGAACTGATCTGATGGTAAGGCCAGAAGGTGGATAGGTGGAACTCTTCAACGACTAATAGTAGATACTTTGAGTTTGGGCTTATTTTGTTTGATTTGACAAGCCTAACTAACACTTTAGAATTCTTACTTTGCTACTACTGTCTACACTAAAAAGGGAAAAATAAGTAGAAATGTTAAGTAATTAAAGCCTACCTATTAAATACATACCTAATCAAATATTTTCGAAATCGGTGCCAGCCCATACAAAGCAAAGCACACCGACTTTGAAATTATTTGATTAGGTATGTATAGTAAATGAAAACTACCAATCAGTTATTTTTTACTTTTTAGTGCTTTTGTTTGAAGTCGGTTTTTATTTTTTTTGTTAAAATTTTTTTGGAAAATCTTATTGAAATAGTCAATACTATCGAAAACCACTGGACAGATTTTTATGAAATTTAATATGATGATAGCTGGTTATCCGGGTCAACATATAGGATACTTTTTACTGCATGAAAATATCTCATCTCTGAGAAATGTACACTAACCCTTAAAACGTACCTAGGGTAGAACCCGAGCAAAGCGAGGGTGAGTCGCTGGAATTAATATAAATGTACCCCAGCGACTGAGCTTCGCCCGGCGTTTTTTCGAAAAAGATTTAAGAAAAAACCGTTTTTTCATAAAAAATACACCTCGGTATATAGATAAACTTAATAAGAAAAACCTAATCTAAATACAAAATTTGATCCAAATCGCTGGAGCCGATGATTGATATCTAAGATAAAGAAAAAGTTATGGTTAAACTAATATTTTATTATTAATAATAATTGTTTTTAAATGCTTATTAAATACTTGCCTATTTTAGAATAGTATGTGCTAGTCCATATGTTTTGCTTTTACGAAGCACAGCTTGTTATTTTTCTATCGTAACACGTTATTACAGTCAATTTTAATTTAATAAATGGCAACATTATTTTTATCAGCCGTAATATTTCCTAGAATCTTCTATTTCGAAGGACAGAAAGTTAATAATTTTAGATAAAAAATGCAATCAAGAAGATTCTGTTACAGAATTCAAGTTTTAAATTATAAATAAAACAGGTTGGTCGGATTTGATAAGGAAAGTAGCTAATCGCAATTGATTTTAAATGACAGAACTAGATCAACACAAATCATGCAACATTTTTATTATGTGTTTATTGATTTTAACGATTTCTTTTATATTGCGAGATTTTTTTTTAATTCAATACCTAAGACCGTGTGTAAGTATTCAAATGTATATTATAGTCCTACAAAAAATTATGTAGATGTTGTATAAGTAAGCTTGGCTACTGGAGTCAAATAGGATAAGCCTTGATTTACTTAATGCGATGACCATTGAACAAGAATACATAATAAAGCATTTGTATGAAAATACCAACAAAACTTTTTATTTAACACACAATACTAGCGAGGTTATGCGGGATACTAGGTACGTTTTAATTTTTTTGAGCAGAACCCTAATTCTTGTTCTAAAATAAAAGTAGCCTATGTTACTCCCTGTAATATCAGCTATCTGCCAGTGAAAGTCCCGTCAAAATCAGTCCGTTTTAGAAATTATCCGGAACAAACAGACAGACAGACAAAATTTTTAAAAAATGAGTTTTTTTCCTTAAAGTACCGTATATAATTTCATACGCATTTAGTAAAACACTGTTATTTTGACATTACAAATAGGCAATTCAATTTTATTTATCTGTGTAGATTCTAAAATTCGAAAATATTGCAAGCACCGCACAAGTATGTGTACTACACATATTATTATAGTAGTACTGTCCTTACGTAAATAAATATTTTTGAAAACTTGAGATATGAGATGTACGATTGGTGTGTGAAATTTTTTGCTCTGTATATTGTTGGTGCGTTTTAAACTTCACATTTTACGTAATGTAGAAATTAATGCTTAATTTTCGTCATCAATTTAACAACATCATCATCATTTAAAAACCTAATCGCTTACAATAAAATACTAATATATATAAATAAATAAAATATGTTGGGATCTGACCATCTTGTTCCATGATAAGCTATGAGCGACGCTTGTCTTATGGATACTAGATAGTTGATACACTACACATGATGTTCTCCTAGCCGATTCTGGCCACGGCGGCCAATCTCTATGAGATTAGCCAACTGCGCAGGAGATATTATAGTGCACAAGTGTACGCGCAGACACAAGTGCACTCTCTATTCTAATATATAATAGAGTTAAGGCGCAGGACCGACGGCTTTACGTGCTCTCCGAGGCACGGGGGTGAAACACCGCTAACTTCCCAACTCCGGACTGTTACTGAGACTTACTATACAGAAAGGCTCAATAACTAAACTTAGCTCGACCCGGGACTCGAACCCAGGACCTCCGGGTGTGCAGCCGTACATGCTAGCCACTACACCACCGAGGCACTACACATATATAACTTTAAATGCATACATATTATAAATATAAACACCCATAACTGGAGTACAAACATTCGTGCTCATCACACAAATGAATACCCCAGCGGGACTTGAAGCCACGACCGCTGGCACAACTCAACCAAGTAGGGTCACTACAAACTGACAAACTAAAATAAAATTAAAAATAATAAAAAGGTATCACACTTCACACACTATCACAGTTCACTCGTTATCGTTATCTGATCATAGATCTAACTTTATTTATGGAAAACTAGAAGTTTATTGCCACTAAATACTGTATTAATTAGGTGGCGCTGTTTTAGATAATATACGAGTAAGTCTTATTAAGAAATCTTGCTGTATCAAACATATCTCGGCTGGCAATGACGACCGGATGTTGCAAGTGTCACTAATTATATCATACAGCATGTTAAAATACAGTTTGCTACATTATCATCATGACTATTTGTCCAAGCAATTATAGTTTATAAAACATAAAGGATAAGCGCCAAAATGGAAGGCCGTATTTTGATTGATTTTATCTGAAATACAGTAAATGGCGATCAGGAATAATTATCAAATTTTATGACGGGTGAAAGTGAAATCTGTCACTTTGTTTTTTTATTAGTTGTTAGTTTGATAGATTATAAAAAAGATTAATCCGAAAATTGCACTTTGAAGTGACTGTTTGTGTTATTACTATAAATTAAAGGAGTATAAAGAAATGTCTCATTAAAAATGTAATAGTTATTATTATTATTTAAATATTTTTATTATTTATAAAATATTTTTTAGTATTAGAAAACTGATAAACGATAAATTTGTAATCAAAATTCAATTTATTATATGTTTAACCGACTTCCAAAAAGGAGGAGGTTCTCAATTCGTCGGAATCTTTTTTTTATGTATGTTCATCGATTACTAGAAGACGCCTGAACCGATTTGGATTTTTTTTGTTACAAAGGGTATACTTTCCAGGTGGTACAGACCAGACGACATGGAAAATATCTGATTAGGTATCTATTCTAAATAAAAACCCCGTTTAGTTATTTTTTAAATTTTAATGCATGGAAATCGGTTTGTATTATATATTTTTTTTAAGTTTTTAATTTTAAATGTTTTGTTCTTATGTTTGGACCAACTCATGTATGTATTCAATCTTATAGTCTCCCTTTAATAGCCTTCACAGCATTTTTTATTTAATTATGCTCGTAAAGACTAATAGCTGCATGTTTTTGTTCTACCGATACCTACATGTAGACTATGCCTTATAGGGCGTGTATTGATGTCCACTGAGAAAAATCATATTACGTTTATAAATCAAACGACTGTCAACTCTTTATTTATATGTATTTAATTAAGCACATGCGCACCTTTTAACAGGATAAGATATCAAATCTGTTATTTTTTAAATGCTTCGCTTAGTAGTAGTTTTTCTTCAATTTATAAAAATACTAGTGGGTCAACCTCGCTTCGCTGGAGTTCGCCTCTATAAAAACCAAAACAAATCTATCCCACGGGAACCGTACATTTTTTCGGGATAAAAAGGTGCCTATGTGCTATTCCAGACTATAATCTATCTCTGTGCCAAATTTCATCTAGATCCGTTCAGCCATTCTGGTGTGATTGAGTAACAAACATCCAAACATCTAAACTTTTACATCTATCTATATAAATGAAAATGAATGTTAGTAAGCGCATAACTTAAGAATGGCATGACCAATTCGGCAAAATTTTTTTCGTATGTTCCTTAAGATCTACAGAAGGTTTTAATAAAGAGAAAAAATGAAAAATTAACGAAAAATATATTAAAATTTATATGGCTAACGCTAACTATATATATATATATATCGAGCGAAGCGAGGGTGAGCCGCTAGTTTGTAATATTAGTAAGATAAGCATAATAAATGTATTTTTGGATTGTATTATAACGTGCTTTACCGTGGGAATTAGATAATCTCCCGCGGTAAAAAGTAGCCTATGGCCACTCTCCAGCCTTCCAACTATCTCCACACAAAAATTCACGCTAATCCGTCACTCCATTTCGACGTGAAAGAAGGACAAACAAACACACTTTCACATTTATAATATTAGTATGGATCTTCAGCTGTAATTCACACATTCACTCACTAGCATTAATATTATATAACTTAATACATTATAGATATTCGCCTTTTTCTTAAGCGAAGTTATACCTAATATAAGATTTCATATTCGTCAACTATGGATCATATAAATTTTTTGCAAGTATTTGTGCAAACATTTTTAATAAACTTAGTAAATAAATGTGCAGATAAGATACTATTAAAATTCTATTGATATCGAAGTATCTCAACCTTCTATTTGTTCTACTTATAGTCTTATGTTAATAAACCAGTTAGCATTGTTGTAGAGGATTCAGTGTGGAATTGACCCCGTATTATTAAAAGCTCTGTAATAGGTAGGTTATCTTTATTATATATTATGTATGAATATTGTGTTGGCAACTTAATAAATATGTATGACTAGTGAGTCACCCTGGTTTCGTTCGGGTGTGTTCTTGGGTACGTTTTGTTTTGAGCGAGACCCTAACTCTTATTCTGAAATAAAAGTTCAAATAAGTTACTACTTAAGATACTATAGCATTAGCTGTCATCTACTGAAAGTCCTGTCAAAATTAGTTCGGCCGTTTCGGAGATTAACCAGAACAAACAGGCAGACAAAATTTTTAAATATTGTGTTTTTCTTTTAAGTACCGTATATAATATCATATGCATTTAGTAAAAAGCTGTTATTATGACATTACAAACAGACACTTCAATTTTTATCTGTATAGATATAAGTCACTAACTTATTATATAGTCCGCGTGTCTGTTTCAAATTATACCTATATGAAAAAGAGGAAAACGATATCAAACTCTATTTATACTTCTTGACTTAGGAATTTACACATTTTTAGAGTTTTTGTGTGAACTAAAAGGTTTTTAGAAGTTATGACACATATCAAGAAATAATAGTATAGTACAATAATAATAGAATTCAAGAATGTAATGAAATTAGTAAGAATTTCTATTAAAAATGCAGTCTAGGACTTAAATAGATAAAGATAATGAAGAAGAAGACATTTAAGCTTTAAGAAACTTAAAAATTGTAGAGGTATTTATTAAGCGTTAGGTACGTCCAATTATATAATACACACGTACCTAATATATTTCCATATATTTTTAAGATTTCCATGAAATTAAATGACTGTAGAATATCCTCTTGTATAGGGTAAGCTCTTTATTATATATTAGCGATTCACTATCGCTTCGCTCGGGTTCGTCCCTAGATAGGTACGTTTTAATGGTTAGTATGGAATATATAGACTATATGATATATAGCCTTTATAGGCTATATAAGCCTTCCACAATAAACGGGCTATCTAATGCAATAAGATTTTTTCAAATCGGATCCTGAGATTAGCGCGTTCAAACAAACAAACTCTACCTCTTTATAATATTAGTGTAAATGAGAAAGAAAAACAATTATCTTAAAATATCACATGTACAAATATTTAAATACCTTACATATAGTTGAAAATATTATTTTATATTTCTTTGATAATTTATTAAGAGGTATATTGTAAGATCTATATGATACTATATGTTTATATCAATATTACATCAATATTACTCTCAAACGATTAACGCATGTAATGATATTATTATTACATAATTAAGCTTTTACTGCGAGAGTTTAGAAAATTAAGTTATAAATTGAATTGTGAACTTTATGATACTTGTAAAGTATATTATGTGCATATTTGATTACTTAACAAGCTTTGATAATGATATTTATAGTCGAACTTTACTATATCATGGTATACATATTTAATTTCCTATAATAATATTCTAAATTTTGCTATGAAAGCTAAGTAAATGAATATTTCGATACATTGTAGCTGGTGCTTAATAAGCTCTTTCTTCTATGACATAAGTCAAGAATCCATTTTTTTAAATTAACATAAGCAGTACATAGTCCAAAAAATACTATACATATATTTCGGACTCGCACCGCTGTAAGTGCTCTTATATAAGTTACATATTCTTGCTGCCTCAGGTGTAAAATTAAAATAATTTTGAAGCACTCATATTAATATAATATATAATATTAACATCATACTCACTTGTGCCTGACTCGGTATTAAGAACTGTTACTGAGAAATAATTTACGGGACATGTGAATTCAGAATATAAAAATGGAGTATTACAACGTGAATGAAATAATATTGTAAAATTTAATTTAATGACTAAATTACGATAAAAGTCTAAACATTTATATAAACAAGAATAAAACGAAAGCAAAACCGAAGTAAAATCATTGTATAATAAAATAATATCAATATTCCTCGAGCAGCTTCAAGGACGTCGAGGGCGAGCTAGATTCTTTATCTTGTATCTCAGTCTACTAATGTAGCAAGTACAAATTAAGTGGTTTAGAAGTTTTTGCATCGTTTGAATAAAATTAAGAATGCACTAATACTAACGTTTTATTGTGGCTTTGTTGGCTTGCAAGTCATTTTTTTACTAGTCGACTCCTGATTTATGTGATATGAAATGTCCCTCAAACTTTTTGGTGATGTTTGAGTTTATGGAAAAATCGAGTAAATCTAATAAAGTATTATATACTTCAAACACTTCTGATGCAATCCTATATAGTAAAAAGAATTTTATTCCCCATTTCTGTAGCCATTTACAAAAAAATGTCAAATCGGTCCAACTGTCTTTAAGTGATGCGCTTAATAACGAACAATATTTCATTTTTAATTTATAAAGTCGATAGTTTTATATTATTTGTGAAGAGGAGATAACTCTTATAGAGTAACTATGTTGTGTATTTGTGTAATTTATTTGTAATTTAAGATCAATTGTAGACTAGGGTATTCTCTTTATGTCCATACTTACTTTTTACAGTTTTAATAAAATATTCATAAAGGCATATTAACCTCTTACATGTTATTATAATAGTTGAGTAAATTGCTTGATTTTAGTATGAGAAATAAGAAAATGAAAATAAGAAAAGGTTCGTTACTTATTCAGGCATACGTGTAAGGTTAATTAATTCATGTTGCCATATAAATTAAATTAATTATTTTGTTTAGTGTCGGAGTTCGACCACAATCATTATTGAAACTTTCAGGAAAACATAATATATGAATAGAATTTATCTATCCATATAAAAAAACTGTTTTGTCTTAGCCTATTTATATATAGATCATAAATAATAAATTCAATCACAATAAATAATATTGACTGTAATCATTGATTAGTCTTTACACGTCTATATACGCACATATCGTGTATAATATATACATATTTTTGAATAGCAAATTGGACATGTATGTAAATGACTCAATAACTAACTTATCAGTGGTCATACCCACCGTCATAATTGTATTTCATTAGAGCATCTGTGTGCAACGAGAGCGAAGCATTTATTTGTTAAAATGCATATTAATGAAAGCATGATTTACTATAACATTAAGCAACTATTTATGCAATCATTAGCCGTCGTGTGCGGTTTTGTTTGTTTGTAAAATCTACTTGCAACACTATTGAAATAGAGATAATAAAGATAACGTTCTTTTTTACCTTCATTTGTTTATTGACGAGAGACATGTTTACACACACACACACACACACAGAGAGAGAGAGAGAGAGAATGAGAGAGAGGGAGAGAGTGTGAGAGAGAGAGAGAGTGAGATAATCTAAAGAGAAGAATGTATCTTATTCTGTTCTATGTAATAGTGTTAAATATAAATTAAAAAAAAATGCGTCTGAAATAACGTAATGTACGCCCCTAAACATATTTCTTGCACTAAAAAAGGTTGCACCAACAAAAAAAAAATAGGATAAAAGAATATTAAAAAGGATAAATAAAATCAATAAAAAATGGTATTTTTATCAACCATAAAGGATCAAAAGATAAATAAATCATTTATAATTAATTAATGTATCTAATTGCGTTTAACACATTATGTGTAGTAATTAACTGTAAAAGCATTTGCTAGTATAAATATACAGCAATAAAATTTACGATTTTAATTTTGTTACTTAGTAGAATCTTAAATTTGGTTCTTTTAATTATATTGAGTATTTAACCAAATACTCATGTCATATCCTACTATACCCATATCGTTCCCAGGACAAGTGCGTATTAATGTGAATCATAATTTGTTAAAGTAATAAATATCACAAAATAAAATTTGTTCGAGCTAATCTCAGAATTTCATTAAATAATAATACAAAAAGAATTTTTCAAATCCGATTAGTAGTTCCTAAGATTAGCGCGTTCAAGCAAACAAACTGCTTCTTTATAATATTAGTATATGAATGATATCTAGGGACGTGGGTCACTAGATAATAATGTTAGTTAGGAAGTAAGGTTGACACACGAGGTCCACCTGGCACAGATATATAGACTCGTGGTGCACTAGTTAACCTGATTTTATGCAATAACAGGTGCACGGCAAGAAACTGGTCGAGACAATATGTGAGGTCTTTAAATAAAATGACTAATAATATGCATATATTCCTTCTCAGTTGGCTCACTGAGTTGTTTAATAAGCCCTGCATATTTAAATTAGATTTATGTACAACTTATTCATACACCTAATGTTCTAAGAAATTATGGTTTAACTTCTTATATTTATTTTTATTTTTAAACAACACAAAAAATATATATTATTATATATATTTTTTGAAAACAAAAAACAAATCTATCCCACGGGAACCGTACATTTTTACGAGATAAAAAGTAGCTTATGTGCTATTCAAGAATATAATGCATCCCTGTACCAACTTTCATCCAGATTCGTTCAGCCGTTCTGGCATGATTGAGTAACAAACATCCAGACATCTATCTAAACTTTCACATTTATAATATTAGTAGCTCTGGCAATATTTCTTAGTACCTTTTCAACTGATGCAATTAACAATACGTTGATTTATTGATTCTTCTTTTCTTGCTTAAAAAATAGGGAATACACTAATATACTTTTTGATACTGATGTAAAATCTATACAGATAAATAAAATTGAAGTGTCTGTTTGTAATGTCAAAATAACAGTGTTTTACTAAATGCATATGAAATTATATATACTTATAAGAAAAACTATTTTTTTTCATTTTTGTCTTTCTGTCTATTTGTTCCGGATAATCTCTAAAACGACTGGACTGATTTTGAAAGGACTTTCACTGGACGATAGCTGATACTATAGGGAGTAACATAGGCTACTTTTATTTAAAAAAAATAGGGTTCCGCTCAAAAAAACCAAAACTAACTACGTAAAAATACGTATGTATTTTTGTACGTAAAATATTAAGAGAGATACTTATAAGTGATTTGAGCTGAACATTTATTTCTAACTGTACCACTACTAAAAGGTATCGAGCAAAATAATAGATACAAAATTACACCGCAAGCGCAACGACCCACCTGTTAATCGGCTTCATTATGGGCAATCGACCTTCCAAGCAAATGATAACAGAACTGGAACACCGGACTGTCATTACTCGAGAGCAAAGAGGGCGAGTGACACGGGGTAATAGCACCGTGTGATGCAGGTCAAGATTGCTATGTAATATGCTATGCATCATCCATCATATATGATTGGAGTTCGAAACCGACTCGATTGAATTATACGTCAATAAATTTCATGCTAATCGATTTTTTACTTAACTATGTTTTATGGAAAATCTCACATTGCTCGTCTGTGTTGATAGGAAATATCGTAAAGGGTCACTTTTTCCTAATTATTGAATTATTAATTGAACAATGCAACCATAATCAGTTACATAATTCATTAATTCCATGATATATTTCATATGTTCTAAATTCTATTGTATTCTCCTTGAATCGAAAGTAAATTGTAATATTGAATGAACATTATGATACATGATATGATAAGCATGTAAATACCAACAATAGACAAGTACAAATGTTACACCAAAAGATGGCATTTACAATACAAATAGAATAACTTTTTATAATACTGCATTTAACATTTTGCCACACATATGACACTAGCAAGTAATCTCTTATCTGATTAATGGACCTTATGATTTACGGAAGTGTCCTATAAAAATAGATGATATACAGAAATAATAGAGCGTTTCAATATTTCCAATACTAATTGACAATAGCCAAGTGTACAATAGCAGTTGGCACCCACATTAATTCCGTAAGCCTTGGCATTACGGCGAAATGTCTGGGCGATTCCTTAGGACGATATGGACGAGCTTTGTTAAGTGCTAATGCTTAAGTTGACGACACTCGATACGATAGGCGAAAACACACGAGCGCATATTACGTACGCCGAAGGAAACTTTAAATATGCATATATTAGTATTTATGATATAAAGCTCTAGAATATTAATTGACAATAATTTGTTATCGTGTAAAATACTCAAGTCGATGATATGGCGAGTCGAGATATTAATCTTGTGGGATGGTTTTTAGGTAAAGGTTGAATCAATCAGTTATAATAGCTTAATACATAGTAATGAAATAAAATTGCATGAGTTCATTTTCGTTAAGCTTTTTGTAAAATATTACCTATGCTATATATAATTTTAACGCTTATTTTATTACAGGGCTTTTTAAAGCTTTATATATGTATATAAAGCTATATGTATATATGATATTTGGAAGTTCATCCCTTAAAGAAGAGAAAAGAGTAACAAAATTTATATGGACAATAAGTAATTTTTGGATGACAAATTAAAATTAGCATGAGTGAAGCCGGGTAAATATTTAATATTCATGTAATATTGTGTCGTGTGTTTTTCATATAAATAATATTGAGCAAGAAGTTTTGGTATTACATCTATTCATCCCACGTATATAGATCTTGTTCTTATTGGACTTTCGTTGTTTACGGATGTACCTAAGTGAATATTTACGAGTAACTTTTGCACGTGACTTTACAGACTGGAGTTAGAATTAGTAAAAATAAATATGAAAACTATTCTTATGAAGGCGATTTAGAGAAATGAGGTTACGCTGTATATCAATTTTCATTTTTGTAATATATAGTGATTAGGTCTCATATAAATAAAAAAAAAACAACCAATAAGTTATTTCATAATTAAGGATGAATTTGAAGTCAATGACCCTTTTCAAAAGAAAAAAAAAAATTTTTTAAGTCTACGAATTTAATACGTTAAGCTAATTTCACATCACAATTTCGTGGATTTCACCAAAACTTGTATAAGTAATTGAAGCCCATGCATTCGTTCAAGAATATGGAGCACGGACTGGTTTACCGATCAATAATAAGATCTGACGTAAGACGAAGAAATAAAAGGACCGGCTGATTTTTTAATTAAACGACTTTAAAACACCTATAACCTACCTACTATAAATCTTTGTAGCCTACATAAAATAATCTGTTCGATAAAGATCGCTTGACTTTAAAACAATTATTATTGAACCGTATAATAAACATTCCATCACTTAATTTTCTAGATAACTACATTTCTGATATTATTTAAAGTGGTTGATGCAAATTATTAATGCCTATTTTATTAGAATTATTAATCAATAATATAAACCTACATATTAAATGTGGTATATATATATATGTTCGATGGATTGTTCTTCACAGATAATGGTCTAATACATAAGCTACTGCTACCAAAATAATGTAAGGCATTTTGGCGTATGATTACTCGATTAATATTTATTCATATCCAAAGTAGCGCTTAAACGTATTAAATATTTAATACTAGCAATAACATCGGTTATAATAATATAAGTATACATAACAGAGTTCGTGAGTTCCAAAAATCGTCCTGAGAATTTCCTCTGAAGATCAATGCAAATTCTGGAGCGGTTGCTAACACCATGTATGGGCTTCATTAAGGCTGTGTAAAAAAGAATATCGGACTTCAGCCTTTTAAACAAGAGCTGTTTTAATTAATATCGGATCGCCGACCTCATTGTTATATACACGTTGCGTGATGGACGTTACGAAATTTTTACCAATCATGCCGAACTTATCTCTTACTCCATTGTGTTGCTCGTATGGTAAACTTACCCGTATAATATAAATAAGAAATCAACAAATTGCTTTAATTGCAATGTTTTATGGCTTTAGGTTAATATATTTTATTTTTAACCGACTGCTCATGAATGAGTGTGCTGATTTTTACACGGGCTGTAATAAGCTATACTGGACATAAAGCGAAAATAAAAAAAGGCGTATGACAATTATTAGTGTGACTTATCATAAAAATGTATGTTTATGCTTTCAAAAAAGTCATTTTGAAGCTTGTAAGTTAATTTGCATTACTAAAGTATAAATAAATTTTAACACCTCCAGGTAAATTTCTAAGAAATTAGTTAAATTTCTAAGAAATCTATTGTTAACTGTAACGCCGGCGTGTCCGCGATCAATATTTTTATCTGATTACAAAATTAAATTGTAAAAATGAATAAGAAATACATTCAAAATCAAATTCATACATTTGTATGCACCTTAAATTATTACAAGTTTTTATTGAAAATCTAAGAAGAACTGGCAAAAGAAACTCAGTGCCAAAAATATTTTTTTTATTTTTTTCTGTAACTAATATAGGATTAGGTGGATAATAATCCATACTAATATTATAAATGTGAAAGTGTGTTAATTTGTTTGTTTGTTTGTCTTCCTTCGTTTACGTCGAAACAGAGTAACGGATTGGCGTGATTTTTTGTGTGGAGATAGTTGGAGGGCTGGAGAGTGACATAGACTTTTAATCGCGGGAGATTACCTAATTCCCACGGGAAAAAACGTTATAATACAACCCAAAAAATATTTTTTATCAGAATTACTTGAAACTTGGTATAAATATTCTTCAATAAAGTTAAATAAATACATATTTTAGAATTTTTCAAAATTCATCCTATAAGGGGGTAAAATAGGGGATGAAAGTTTGTATGAAACTACCTTTTTAGAGATTTTCTTGTAGTTTTAACGCGAGCAAAGCCACGGGATCTGCTAGTAGTATATAATTGTTATCATAACCCACTAGTGTAGCCGCAGACGGAAGCTAGTATTAATATATAACTTTGCATGTATTTAAACTTGTTTATATATAATAGTCATTATAAAAAGGGTAGGGCGTATTTGCATTTGCAAGCATTTGTGCTATAGGCGACGTTAGAGCAGTTTCGATGAATCAGTAATATTTAATGTTTGATGTTCATGTTTACGATGGTGCCTGTCTATTTATTATGTTTATGCGATATTAAATGGGTATGG
The DNA here is from genome assembly GCA_921882275.1 of Brenthis ino. Classification (NCBI taxonomy): domain Eukaryota; kingdom Metazoa; phylum Arthropoda; class Insecta; order Lepidoptera; family Nymphalidae; genus Brenthis; species Brenthis ino. The sequence continues at coordinate 21,085,079 of OV170225.1, read as the reverse complement.
TAAATATAGGACTATTAATTATGGCCTGATGAGGCTACTGTCTTGTTATTTTATGACGTAGTTCTATTTACCTGTTTTAATGTTGGACATTATATGGATTTTGACGACACATTTGGCTCAGTTTGTAGTGTTTCTACTTGCTGTGCCAGCGGTCGCGGGTTCGAGTCCCGTTGTGGGCATTCATTTGTGTGATGAGCACGAATATTTGTGTACTCTAGTTATGTGTGTTTATATGTATAATATGTATGTATTTAAAGTTATATATGTATGTGTAGTATTTCAACTATTTGGTATCCATAACATAAGCCTCGTAGCTCACATAGAACAAGATGGTGCTGTGTGTTAATGTCCCAAATAAAATAATAAGATAATAAATATTATCTATATTTTGTTTTCATTTCATATTTACAATTGAATTAATTTGCTTATAGTTTTTTGCTATCCAAAAACTGACTTTATATTAATAAAAATACTACCGAGATAAAATAAAGGAGGCAGCAGGGAAGGCAAGGGAGTGTAACACCGTCAAACTCCCAACTTAGGCTGTTATTCAAATTTCTTATACAAAAATCCAATTATACTTGGCCCGACCCGGTACTTTCATATTATTTGAAAGACATGTGTAATTTTATGTTTAATTTTATGGTTCTCCTAGCCGATTCCGGCCACAGCGGCCAATCTCAATGAGATTAGCCTACTGCGCAGGAGATATTATAGTGCTCAAGTGTACGCGCAGACACAAGTGTACTCTCTATTCCTATCACTCTCATACTCCGGTGGGACGACCACTCGACACGACCGGTGAGAGTTAAGGCGCAGGACCGACGGCTTTACGTGCTCTCCGAGGCACGGGGGTGAAACACCGCCAACTTCCCAACTCCGGGCTGTTATTGAGACTTACTATACAGGAAGACTCAATAACTAAACTTGGCCCGACCCGGGACTCGAACCCAGGACCTCCGGGTGTGCAGCCGTACATGCTAGCCACTACTATTTAGTATTAGTATAGACTATTTAGTAGTCTTCTCTAGATTTTAATTAAAATAAGGCCTTTTAGGTAGCGAAAAGTAGTCAAGTTATTAGTCAAGTGCGATATAAACTGTTAGCAATAGTTTATAATTAATAATTTCCGCCGCTAGCCACGATTACTATACTAAATTGAGATTAAACTGGATCCAGTTAACTTCCTGCTTTAAAGTCTAAAATCTAATAGCTTTGAAATTATTGATTAAGCTCCAAATATGTTTTATGTTTATTATTCATTCTATTTTTTATCGGCGGAAATAACTTGTTATAAACAGTTAGGTTATTGCGTTTTAGGACCTCTTATATAATCAATGTCCTTGTAATTAAAATAATAGCACTAAATGAATTTATAGACGCTGTGTTCTTAAATACTACCAGCATCCGCGGCTTCGCTCGCGCTAAAACTATTTTTTTTAAAAAGGTATTTTCATACAAACTTTCATCTCCTACTTCACCCTCTTATAGGATGAGTTTCGAAAAATGTTAAAACACGTAATTATTTAATTTTATTGAACAGTATTAATACCAAGTTTCAATTAATTCTGATCATAAATATTTTTTTGGATTGTATTATAACGTGTTTTCCCGTGGTAATTAGATAATCTCCCGCGGTAAAAAAATTGTTTATGTTTCGGCACCATCAACACCTTTAGTCGGGATGCGCTTATTTATTTAATATATTAAAATTTAGCTTCCCTAGACAAATTATTCAACTTACAAATTGCATGTTTTAATACGGATAGTTTTTTTCAAATTTAAATTCAAAATATTTTATTCAGCATTCAATTAATTACAATTTTTTAATGAACGTCATGAGTCTACTACCAGTTCGGAAAAAAGCCTTAGATCTGAGAAGAACTGGCGAAAGAAACTCAGCGGGACTAATATTAACTCGTTATCTTATTTTTAAACTCCAATAAAGTCCAATAGAAAAATAAAGTCCAATAGAAATTAATGTAATTTACTAAATTGTTATAATGTGTAATTAATAATATACGACCAAGATATACAACATATTTATAAGTTTCAAAACTGTAAGAGAATGTCCTGTAAACTATTATTAGAAGAGGAATTTATCCAAGACATGTCCCTAGCTTTCCTTACCGAAGCGCACGAGACGAATTGTAAATACAAATGCACTTGAAAATCTCTGATTTGCTTGGCTTTGAACCTATGACCCTTGGTTCAAGATCCACGAGTACTAACCATTAGGCCACCCATTTCAATTTAATAGTGTTGCGCTTGCGCTATGCAAAGTAGGCAGATAAATAGGCGGCGCTTCTGGCTGAAGACTGGAAAGCACATCATTATCTCACTCTTGTTTTACATGCACGTCTTGACCGTTTTAAGGTGTACTCTGATTCCGAGGGATGTGTTGTGGTCATGTCGATATTTTAAAGTTGCGTCCATAATTGAGTAATTTTTTTTAATAATGATGCCTCTTACTTGTTTAAACAAGATTTACAAGATAGTTTTTAAAGGTAAAGGTAACAGTTTTTATGTTTTAGTCCGTTTATATTAAAAAAAGTGTCAGTATTTGTTAAGATAAAGATGACGATGATCATAAGAATTTGAATTGAATTTAGGCTTCGGAATATGATTTTGAATATGTTATTGGCTGTAAGTCAATTTTGACTTAAAATGAAACAGGTGAAGATGAGTAACTAAATATCTTAAAATTTCAAACTTCAAATAAAAAGAAAGCAGCGGTCGAAATGAAATCTGCAAGAAAAAGGATTGTAACTAAGCATTGTGGTATTTAAAATAACAATTAATTTCAACATTTAAAATTACTAATAAATAAATGTTTTGGGACATTACCACCTAGTTTCACGATAAATTACGAGGCTATAAAATATAAACACCCATGACTGGAGTACAAACATTCCTGCTCATCACCAAATATGTGGGCATTTGCCCACAGCGAGACTCGAACCCGCGATCGCTGACACAGCAAGTATAGTCACTATAAACTGAGCCAAGCGTGTCATCGTTGTAACCTTATTTCTTGCATGTGTCGATATACACAAATCACGAAATATCGATACTATCCAACACTAAACAAACCGGTGTTAATCGTCGCACCTCGTTACTCTGAAGGTATCAGTTGTAGCCGTAACGGTGAATCTGCTTCTTATTAACTTTCAATGTTATGCACTTATAATGGCTTAACGATCGCCCTAAAGTACTCACTTATGTTTGTATAAAGTAGCTAATTATTAGCTTAATCATATCAATATATGCTGCCTTATTATTATTTCTTTGTAACTACAACCTGTTTGTAGTTATTTTTAGTCGTAACGGAATGAAATTTATTTAAAAAAACATTTAGGTATAATAATAAAAAATATAAGAAAATACAATAATAAATGCCAGTGGTAGCCCAATGGTAACGCGCTCGCTTCGGAAACCGACTGAAGCGGGTTCAAAACCCGGGTCTCGTACCTCTGATATTTTCATGTGCGAATCATTTCTAACACCTGTCTTACGGTGAAGGAAAACATCGTGAGGAAACCTGCATGTCTGAGAGAACCTAGCAAGTTTTCAAAAGACATGTGAAGTCCGCCAACCCACACTTGGCCAGCGTGGTGGACTACGGCCTGATCCCACTCGTATTGAAGGGAGGTCCGTGCCCAGCAGTGGGACGTTAAAAAGGGCTGAATACAATAAAAAATAAGTATATCTAATGCTACGACACTATACTCGTATTATTAATATAGAAAAAAATACATGCCCAATGATGATTGATAACAAATAAGTATCATAACATAATTACCTGAAACAAAATAAATAAAATTTTAATAATTGTTGTATAAATAATTATATTAATGAGCATAATGTCAAATTATTTGCTGCAGTCTGGTTTATACAGAATTTAACGCTTACTACTTTAGTGTGCTGCTACTACTGTGTTTCACTCATCTCTCTCAAGCGTAAGAAAACGCGCGGTTGAAGTAAAACTTTTTTGACGCTGTGGCAGATACCGCAATAAAATTTAAACAAATCAAAATATAAATATAATAATTAAAAAAATATTAGTAATAATTATTCATTTTTATAAGTAAAAATTATTATAAAATTATTATTTATAATATATACATAAATAATATATATGTCAGGACCTTAACACACAACGCCATCTAGTCCATGGTAAGCTACGAGGCTTGTGTTATGGATACTAGATAGTTGATACATTATACATATATAGCTTTAAATACATACATATTATAAGTATAAACACCCATGACTGGAGAACAAACATTCGTACTCATCACACAAACGAATGCCACAGCGGGACTCGAACCCGCGACCGCTGGCGCAGCAAGTAGGGTCACTACACACTGAGCCAAACATGTCGTCATATAGGTACTAATGTATACATATATTTTTTAATTATTAATAATAAATTTGAATCTCACTTTTCCAATCGCGACACTCATTTTTCCAATGTATTGGCTTACTCCTCAGTCACGACTAAAGAAGTTTTACTTCAATAGATATTACCTGTCGTAATTATACATCGAAACAAAAAAAACTTGGTATCTTTATGTGCAATTTGATTATTATTAAGCATGTTAATTTTGTTTATTACGCTTTCAAAGATCATGTAATATTTGAAATTACTTGCATTACATTTTATAGATTGATTAATTCATTTTTTATTGTATAATTATGTAACAGATTTTATATATAACAATTTGTAAAAATTTAGTTTTAAAAATTAAAAAGAAACTTTTGACAACTATCAATGGAACCCAAATTCAAAGGATCTATGCTGGCTATATCATATTTATCTGGCTATATCATTATTTAGTTATTATTGTATTGTTATTAGATTCAAATTAAATTAGTTTAAAGCAAAACTAATAAAGTAGGTATGTTAAAAATTCTTTAATGGCTTTTCTACACAAGATAAAGATCATGTGTTTGTAGACGTGTCAATTGGTTTGCACAATTCACAAATGATTGTATCGTAAATATTTGGCTAAATTTGGATCTCTTAATTATGCTTTAGTATTTTAGCTTAATTATTCATTCTAATATCTTATTTAATATAATTTGTAATAACAGGTGATAATAGTAACAAAAAACAGCTTCAAATTTTAAGTATAAGCGTGGGGTCGACTGTAAAATATAAACTGTACAAATTTTCATTTTTAAATGTACATAAATAAATAATAACATGTCTTATGAAGTGTAAGAAAAGCACTAAAATGTTATGGAACAATTCAATTAAGAGGCATCGGCCACCCATTGTTTTTAATTCAACCTCGTTAAGACGACGCGAAGCAAGAAAAACAGGAACCCTTTAAATTTATGGCTATCATTAACTTTTTCACTCGACTGAATATTTAGTACTTTTATTCATCCAAACTATACTTGAATTTAACTCATTGTTGCCAAAAAAGAAAAAAAACGTTGAGAAGTGAATGCTGCACGACCTTTCTCATTACCAATCTTGTTTTTAGCTCTAATTTAATTGGCTTTCTCAAATTGTGGCACATTATTGATTGTACTGACGAGTGTGATTTAAAAGGGCAATCACTTACAGATAATATTATGGTAATTAAAAAAAAAATTAAGTCTGAGACGGAGGTGAAATTTGCATGTTCGAATTTCAGTCTAGAATTATTTTGTACGCCGATGATTGTATCCGGCGAGACCGGATGAATAAAAGCAGACACGAATACGCATAAATATATAACGGTGGCTACATATATTGATTATATTTATTTAAAGAAGTCTTATAACGTCAGGCGGTGACATGTAAGAAAAACTTTTAGTAAATTTTTATTAAATCATATTACGACAGCCTATTAGGGCGGAGATTACGTGTTCGATTCCCGTATAGGGTAAAAGTTATATTAAGTATACAACATCCTTAGCAAGAAATAGTGTTTCATTAAGACCTCGCCTGTCATTGACAGTTGTGACATTGACCTAAAATGGAATTGAGTGATGGACTCCTAGTTTCTCTTTATCCGGAGAGAAAGGATGCTAAAAGTATTGACACAAACATATTGTTACATAAAAATAAACTCTTATAGGACCATTATACGAGTAAATATAACGAACGGTTATAATTCATATGAAATAAAGAAACTTTAATTACAGAGTATTTACATTCATCAAATCGATAATTTAAAAGCTGTGTAAATGACAAGTTGGACGCCTCACAAATTTTAATGAACAAGAGTAACGAGTAAAAAATCGTTATTTGGGTTCAATAGCAATATTAAGGCTTCATCAATCTTTAATGCTGATTTTTTTCATAATATTATTAATATGAATGTGTGTTTGTTAGGTTTGTCATTTTATATTATCTCGGTACTAATGTTTGTACTATTAAGGTAGAAATAGAGCGAGCAAAGTAGAGGCATAATACTTATTAAATATAGCTTACTTTAAGATTAATTTTATCATATGATACAATAATATATAGTAATTAAATATAATTTAATTAAGCAACACTACCTGTTGTCGGCATTGGTGTGAAGACAAGCTTATGAGTTCAATTAAAATATTTCGCAATTTCACGCGACGTATATGGTCTGATGACGTAGAATCCATTAAATTATAATAATTACTAGCATTGCCCGCGGCTCCGCCCGCGTTCAGATGACCAAAAACCAAATTCTTAGGTTTTACATATTAGTATACTCTTACATTGCAGTTTTTGTATTTTTTCTCAAAAATGAGATATTTTCCAGCGGTAAAAAGTATTCTATATGTTGACCCGGATAACCAGCTATCACCATACCAAATTTCATCAAAATCCCTCCAGTGGTTTTTCTGTGATGCGGTAACAGACAGACAAAAATTCTAAAAACTATATATAACTCTGTATCGATTATAATGTTTATTTAAATAAGATTTTCCAAAAAATATTTAATGTACAGATTCGGCTTAGTTACAATTTTATTATATCTATAGATAATTTGACTGTGTCTCTTTGAAAAGTAAGCATTCTAATATACTTTTTAATATTTTATTAATTTTTAAATAATTTTTAATAAATTTAATCCAAAAAAGTTTGTAAAATAGACTTTTACAAACTTTGTTGAATTGTCACTTTTAACATTGCGTACGATAGGTGACGCGCGATTCGCACCGGATAATTTGATATTAAAAAGCTTGTGGATAAGATAAATGACTAATCAGTAATATAGATATACTTATATAATATTATATACGTTCTATGTATGTTCATATGTTTTAATCTTATTCGCAGGTGAAACCAGGGTGGGTCGGTAGTGTAAAGTATAGTTTGACCATTTGTTTATTTATTATGATAATCAATATAAATCTTGTTGAAGTTATTTAATTTCGACGCCAGATAAAAAAGATAAAGCGATTTATAACGTAGACATAATGAAGTCTAAGTATTATTTAGATACAATAAAATTTATTATCATATCCGATGAATAGGTAGATTATTACCATTGCTTATTAATCTCGCAAATCGATTACTAGTGACCGTAAAAATCTTAAATTAGATCACATACTATTATTCAAAGTAAAACTTTATTTCATGGATATACTTGTATGGAATTAAAAAATAAGTATATTACCGTTTTTTTTTAATTTGGTTACTCTATTTTTTATGCTGGCTACTTGATAGGAATTATGGAAAAAACTTTAGTCAGGAATTGAACCCGTAAATGTATTACCTACTTGTTTTTTTTTTCGTATTACTCATCAAACAAATAATCGTTCAGAATATTTATTATATAGAAACACACGTAAAAGTTATGCCAAAAACTCCCTTTCGGCGATTAGTGAGAGTCATTATTTTCTATATAACAACTAGAAGCTTTACTAAAGCTCATATGATTTAAATTCCCATAATGTCACCCACGTTACATCTTGTTTTATATTAAAACGAGCCATTAATACACTTTAACAAATAGTTATTTTACATACAAACATATTCATTTGTTATTTGTATGTAAATGTAGTCAACGACAGGACGGCAGGCCAACGCGCCGGAAACGATATCCAGTTTCCACTTAGACAGTTATAAATCAACGAATAATTCCTAAACCAGTATGATTGAAGTATATTGTAAACACAGCATTGATGCCTCCATATCATGTTATTTACTGAAGGATTAATGATTATAGTCAAATTATATGTTTTCTTTGTATGTATTATAATTTAAAATATATATTTTTATATACTAGCGACGTGCCTTTTGCTTTGCTCAAATGTTAATTTAATAATACGTACAATAAATACGTGATTAATTACTTTGAAAGATAAGCAAGGAAAAGGATGTAGTGCGCTCTATTTGATGATATCAGATTTAATAGGGACGATTTTGTTAGGTTATAACATAAAGCATTATACGAATACGGTGTACAATTACATAAATATGTGATCATAGACAGTTCAGCAATAATTTCTGATTACTTGCTTCATTCATTAATTTCACGAATTGTCTCAAAAATAATAACATCATCCTGGCCGATTCCGACCACGGCGGCCAATCTCATTGAGACTAGCCAACTGCGCAGGAGATATTATAGTGCACAAGTGTAAGCGCAGACACAACGTGCACTCTCAATTCATGTCACTCTCATACTCCGGTGGGACGACCACTCGATACGACCGGTGAGAGTTAAGGCGCAGGACCGACGGCTTTATGTGCTCTCCTAGGCATGGGGGTGAAACACCGCCAACTTCCCTACTCCGGTCTGTTACTGAGGCTTACTATATAGAAAAACTCAATAAATAAACTTAGCCCGACCCGGGACTCGAACCTAGGATCTCCGGATGTGCAACCGTACATGCTAGCCACTACACTACCGAGGCAGTTTAAGTCCAAATATTACATTAACTAAGATTTTATTTATCGATCGCTATACAAAGCTAAGTAAGCACTTTGGTAATCAGCTTTAAAATATAAAGAAATTATACCATAATAATAATAATAAATATTATATTTAAAATGTAAATGTTGTTTTTTTGAGACGCAATAATGATAAGAGTATTTATAATTCCATATGAGTATAATTAAATGTATCGAATTTTTAAATTTGGTAATGTTAATGTACATTGCAAATTTTATGAACGTATCGCTCCTTTGATATTCGGGGCCACTCGACGTAATCTAATAATTTTCTCTTAATTTATAGTGAAATAAGAAAGGTTTTGTAGGTTTTTTTTATATTTAACCCCATTTAATAAATTAATTAAATTGTTACGTGTAATATGAAATATCATATTTTAGTTAAAATTTCCAAAACATTGATTATTTTCCTCATAAAAAAAATAAAAAGAAGACTACAGCCTCAGCAAATGATAATAAAGACACTACCTTTTGTGTCCACTGACAATGGGCGTATTTTCATTTTACATATAAAGATGTTGAAAACCTTCAATAAATGTCATTCGCCTTCCGCAAATATTACATGTAACAAACGATGAGCGCTCTACATGACATTGATACACAATCCGCGTTACTCTGGTCATTTGCGCGAATATCACATTTCGAGAAGTGCCAGTAACATCGCAGAAGTCGCCAACAGTTTTATCGCACTATAAAGTTTCCAGCCGAAAGAAAGTATGTAAAAAGTGAATCACGTTAAATGGGAGGTTTATTGGTGTGTAGAGTGGTTATTTTGGAACTTTAGTGTTCTGAAAGCTCTGCTGATCTTGCATAACTGGACTCTTATTTTGATGTTATCCGGAGTATATTATAAAAAATGCACGTCGTGACAATTTGCGAAATTGCGAATTTCAACACAAAAATTATAATAAATATGTTTACTGTAAACGCTTATGTAAACATACTAAATGTAAGAAATAAAACAATCTACAATAAACAGGGATTGTGTAACAGTAATGGGTAGTTCGATCTGCAAATTGCGTATCTAGTACAAATGGAGATCTGCAAATGAGAATAGCTTCGGGCCACAGCCAAGCTTTTATAAGTAAAGCGTAAGAAATGCTTAGAATTTTTTTAATCGATAAAGCAACCATTCACGCTATTTTATTTTTGTGCAAGTACTAATAAATATTTGTATTAAATAGATTCTGATATAAATTTGGCAAATCATGCCATTGGAGTAGTGTATTTCTGTAATGAATAATCTATTTCCTTGCATGTGCACTAGTAGTCTGAACGAGTGCTTTAGCCATCGGGAAGCGGGCGGTGAAAGTACGCAAGCAGGCCACAAGGCACAACGGTGCATTCTGCGACACTGCCCTCTGTCCAGTGAAGTAAAGACTTATAAACTGTAGAGATAGGTTCAATAAAGGAATGAATTAAACTAGCGACATGTTTAATATTAATGATAGTAGAAATGTACGTTTTATTTTAAATTAAAGAAGGCGCGGATTTATTTGGATTTTTGTTTCCCGACGTTTCGAATGCTTTACAGCATCCATGGTAATAAAATAATAATAAATAATAATAAATCCGCGACAAAATCCGAAAAGATAGTTTTATTTAAAATGTCAAATATTCGCGTAAATCTAAGAAAGTATTAAAGAAGGATAATGAAAATTAATGATCAAAAATTCTATTAAATTTTAATAATTAAAAAAGTACTATTAATTTTATTAATTATACAGAGTCATTTTTAATTTACTGAAAACCTTTTGGGAATAATATAAATTTAAGAAATATTTTTTTTTCTTACAGATTATTATGATGTAAATAGTATATTCTCAAATGGGTTTCAGTAAATTAAAAATGACCCTGTATATTAATTAAGAGACGCCGCGCAGGCAGGTATTTGCGTAGTATTTATTACATTTACTTTTTTTAAATGTTACACACACAAAATTCAGGGTGCGTAAAATGTCTGTAAATAAATATTTGCTTTAAATAGCAATTTAGTGTTAATACTTAATTATTGTTGAATAGCGTCGCCGTGACTTCGTTTATGAACACATACATATGTACATCCACACCCCCACTTTTAAATACGTATAATGAGCTATTTTAATCTTATATTATTCGATGTGAATCACAACCACATAAGTTGATGGTATGTTATGGCTGTCTTAAAACGACAATACTATATAATACTATATTGGAAACTTATGCGGCTATTTCCACCAATGTTTCATCGTAATCGGATAAACATTATAGAAACGTATGATCGTAGACGTAGATCATAAGCACACAAATTTTCATTTTATGTATTAGATTAAGTATATATATTTTACATTCACTATACACTACAAATCCACAGATGGTGTCTTAATACTGTCTTGTCTGTCCTTTTCGTATGACCTTATTCTCGATGAGTTGATACAGCTTCCTTGTTGTTGCAGTCGGCTATTGTTTTGTGAAATAACACTCGATACGTTTCTATTACGCTGACCGTTATTGACATAACTAGAGCCAATACGAAAGTGATATGCCATGGGTACTGCGGTCCCTTCCTCGTATTTAAGTAAATATTTAACTTTAACTATTCAAGAAAGCAAAATATCTGCAAATATTTTTTTAATTACTTTATTAATATTATTATGCAGATTTTATTGTAATTTACAAATACATGTATAAATATTTTTAACCGTGTGACTTTTTTAGTTAAAATAATGTGGAAATAACCTTGTTCTTCGATGAGCTGAGTGATACGTAATATAGGTACGTGTCGATATCGCATCTCTCATTTCCATACTAAAATAAAACTAGTTTTAGCTGATCATTTTTGTTAATAAACGTAAGTTTTGATTTTGTATAATAATAAAAGTTATATATTATTACACATTCATTGTTAGAGCTTAAGGTTAACCACCTTAACTAGCACCCTATCTTTTGAAAAAAGGGTTCCTCTGGGTTTGAAAATGAATAAGATTTAAACGACGAGTATTGAATATTTTTGGTTGTTATCGTAAAAGACAAGCGGAGCTGCAGACAAAACTTACATATCTATATTGGCAATTGCACGGTATCTCCCACCGTAAAACACATTCTTAGTTTTATTTTATAAAATAAATCATACTACTGGAAATGTTCCTTTTACAAAAATAAAATACAGACGGTTAACTGACATCTGTAATCTCACTGAAATGAATATAAATAATAAGCAATAATCAAAGCAAAGAGGCCAGTCACATCATATTACTTCAGCCCGCCAAGATAACATGTTAAATTTTCACTCTCAAAAAACCGACAGTGCGTTCGTAATGATAAATGTACCTCCGACCAGTGCAAAAGGAATTGTATCGAGAGGCATACAAAGAATTTTGATTTATTACTTCATCCGGAATTCTCCTTTTAAATTCTTTTGGGTCATCCAAAACACTCCTACTCACGATGTGCCTGAAGCTACTAAATGAAGACATCGTATTCAATGCTGTCATAAATCATTCATTGGATATATGAAAATTTCTGTCTAGTTGAAATATCGTCAGACGCTCGAAAAGTTTTGCCGAAGTCTCGCCTTACGCCTCCCGATTCATTATACATTAGGGCTGCCACGATGCCACTTTAAATGCTGTCAATATTGTATATATATTACTAATTAATGAATTAATTTTAAATATTCTACATATCTTCATATATGTAGCTAACGTATATTATAGGTGTAATTATTTTAAATATTACTAAATTAACCATAGATTATTCATGTAGAAATGCTTGTAGAACTTTGAATTTATTATTTGCTATTTATTTTTTAATTTTCCAATCCACTAATTATAAGCTTAGTGACAACCATATATGAACAAATTGAGTTGTTATTGGTCAGTACATTATACGGTGTACATGAATTGGCGCCTACGCTCATAAGAAGCAAAATACTACAGCAATTACTCAGCCCGACACATTTGGGACGCATCGCTCTTTTTACCACCGGATCGTACTTACCCAAATTATCTTGCAATAAAGTTCATATGACGTCTTGAAATGAGTTTTTTAATAAATGTCAAGGAAGACGACGGAAATAACTTCCAACATATAACTATAAAACTTGGATAATATACACCTTTATGATTGACATTTTGCAGGTAAATTAACGGCTTTACTCAGTTACAATTACTATAAGACTGTTATGTCAAAATGTATATCTTCAAAAGTAAATATAAACAAATTAATTATTATATAATTTAAAATTCATTTTAAGTTGGTAATAAAATATTTTTTTATATTAAAGATGAAACAACCCTGATGGTTTTCTAATATGTGCCCAACACTCCGTATTTGTGATTTTTGACCAGATTAAATTTACTTATTAGCCAATTATGACCTTTATTGCCCTCACCACCCACGGAACAAAGGCCTTGCTGGATCTAAAACGCAATAAAGGCTATTTTACGTCGATACCAATCTGTCCTTTGGTTCGGTAATAAGTGTAAAGTTACAAAGCCTAGTCAGATAGGTGGTCGTGGCAATGAGATTTTATGAGGTTCAGATGAAAAGTTATGAGGTCCTATTCACAGCATAAAATAATATAGCTTACGATACGATACGAGTACCAATGTTTAAACAGGATACAGCATAAATAAGATAGGTATAGTAATGACAAGCACGTCACTTACTTATAGCGTGCTAATTAAATCAATGCTTTTAGTTTTTGTACCTTACACGCATGCTGTTATTTACATATATGTATATCTATACATATAATAGAACAGAACAGTTCTCGCAAAAAGTACTGGACCGATTTTAACTCAATTTTGTGTAGTGATAACTTATTATTCGGGTCAACACTTAGAATATTTTTTACTACACGAAAATCTTTCATTCCCATGAGAAAACACAATAGCTGGTTTTATCGAGACGTTTTAAGAAATTTCCATGTCTAACGCTAGCTAAACATATGAAAATAATATATGTACTAGAAAATTGTAGGTCTTATGAGGCCTACAGAAAAATCTACAATAGAATTAGTCTTTCTCTTAGGTACACTCGCAATAACTATTCATATCTATTTAACTTAACTAGGGGCGCACCCGAGCGAAGTGAGAATAAGTCACTAATTAAATATTAAAAGAAATAAGTAAATAGTGCATTTTATTATGTAAAAATATTGTCTAAGTGTATAAAAATAAAATAACACGAACTATCTACTTCTGTATCAACCGATATTTAATAAAATAAATAGGCAAAGACAAAAATGTTTAATACCTTTTTCTTCTCTATTTGTCAACGGATATTCACGGATATATATACAGTTCTTTTATGGATATGAAAATTCTAATTATATACGTTTTCCTTGAATTTTTAAAAAGGAAAATGGTCGAATTTTGACCTCTAGGCGAACACTATAGTCTAAGATCCCGATCTATGTGGTGGACCCCTCACTCTTTTTCTAGGCGAAATATGTTTTTTAAACCATAAAATATATTAATAAACACGACCCAGGGGGCTTGTCACCAAAAGTTTGCTCCATACTAGTTTTAATAAAAAAATCTCTGGTCTGAGATGTTCTGTTATAACAACTCTATATAATTAAATTTGTGATAAAATTGTCTTCATTTTGATACTTAGTTGGTTCCGGAAAATACGATCCGATACGAGCAATTAACTACTTCAATTTACCTCTTTATTAGGCAATGTGAATTTGAAAAAGGCCGCCAACCGTATGATGGCATTTTTTACAAATCTTTTACTTTCGAATGATACTAATTTATCACAGGAAAAGAATTTTTGTACTTAAAAAAAAAAACATTTTTTATTAAACATATTTTTAGTGTCAACCCTGGGTCGTGTTTGTTAACATGTCTTATAGTAAAAAAAATATTTCGTATTTGAAAAGAGTGAAGGGTCCACACCATAGATCAGGATCTCGCTACTACTAATTTAATAAAATATGTTCACGGTATCGTATATTGTAATGGAGCTTTTTTTGCAAAATAATTGATATATAATTATTGTATAATAATTTCTCGTTTTTGTTTGTAAACAAATACATACAAGAAGTGGTAAAATTAAATATACAAGAGCTTGTTCAATCGGAATTTAGCCGGCTATTATGCGCACGATCCAGTCATACATCACAATCAGTTAAATAATATACCAAGTAACTCTTTAGAATCGTCACTGTACGTATAGATGTGGTACAAGTTTATTTTCTACAATAAAAAGCTAGTAACACACAATTTTATTGTATTTTAATAACACTATATTTAACCAATGTGAAATTTTTAGTCCTTAGAAATACCCATTTTATTACTTCAAATAGGCTCTTGCTTTGGCTTGTGTTATGGATACCAGATAGTTGATACATATATAATTTTAGATACATACTTAATAAAAATATAAACACCCATGACTGGAGTACAAACATTTGTGCTCATGGAATAAATAAATGCCCCCAGCGGGACTTGAACCCGCGACCGCTGGCACAACAACAAACCCTTGTTTTCACTACAAATTGAATCAAACGCGGCGTCAAAATGTATTATGTTATAAGGATTAACCGTTCCTATATGCAAAATTATAATCTACGTCCTTTCGTAATTGGCAAATTCCAGATACATCATACCACACGATAGCAAAATATCTCAAATATCAATCCAAATTGTACAAAATTCACAACAATTTTACATATCTGTTGCTTTTGACTCGCGCCGCTCACAAAATACGTTCAAATCGCTTGCATGACTTACAGAATAGTAAATCTTGGTCGCCATCTAAGCTGAAACTGATGCGCCAATATATCAATGCGGTAAACGTCTAGTGTCCACTGGAACGCTCATTTTATTACCCTCTTGCGATTCGTTGCGTGTCTCGCCTTTAAATATGACTGTGTGCATGCCTTTATGCAGCCAGGCCGTTGCGATTACGAAAAGCCCTGTTCGACGTCCAGCCTTTAATTGAATGATGCATGCAATTGTTAATAATCGATATAAATGGATATTAGTGTCACTTTCAAGTACGGTTTCAATGTTTTCTGTAAATATACGTAAGTTTATTAGCTAAGATTGCTTGTATATGTATATAAATATGTTCAAGATCCTATTGTAATAGTAAAATATTTGTTTAAATGCAACCATATTGTGCTGTTCGTGTCCGGGAAAGTAATGGTGCCGCATAATATTATTGTTATACGATGATATGTTTATATTTATGTTTGTAAAATGGAAATTCAATAACCATCAATAACCAACAATCAGTTATCATATATTAAATACTGTCACCCAAAACGTATCAAAAATTAAATAGCCAATATTTACCAAAATATTGTAAAGTACTTTGGTGTCATTAATAAAATTGTAACTAAGCCGAATCTGTACATTAAATATTTTTTGCAAAATCTTATTGAAATAGACATTGTTCTCGATACAGAGACCGAATCTATAGTTTTTAGAATTTTTTCCTTCCTAAAACTTCGAGATAATAAATTAAGCGGTTAACACGTCACACATTAAGATTCACTAAACTATAAATCTTTTCCAAAATAACATATTATTAAATTAAAACCTAAAATAGTATTCTTATTTGAGCAAACTTGTTTATATATTTTTTTAAATAAATATGACTGTATACTCATTTGTCGAGAGATGCCCCCAAGCACCGTTCTTAATTACGCAGCTCCTTCAGATGTATGCATTAGTCAATTTAGTAATCTTTAATGTGAGCCCACGTACTAACTATCTGTAGCTCTTATTGTGTACGTAATAAGGTCCATATTATTTAAAATACTAGATTGTTATCTATATCAAAGCAGGAACTGAACTCATTTTGATCGTTGTAATATTCCTTAACTAGTATTCGGTTTATTATCTCGTAATTTGTTTCCTGAATTCGATTAGTAATAATTACTTTTAACACTAAAACAAAAAATGCGATAGAAAATCGATATCGCGATTAATATAAGAAAAATACAGCTAACATAAATATACTCCTCCATGTTTTATTTTAATCCCCCCCCACGACCACGGACACGCCGGCGTGTCAGTTAACAATAGATTTTTTAGAAATTTAATTGATTTCTTAGAAATTTATCTGGAGGTGTTAAAAGAGTTTTTATAGTGTTATTTTAAAAGAAATTGAAGAAAAGTATTTTGAGCATTTAATTTGCTTTAAAAAAGACATGAGTACTTACAACTCTAGAAAACGACGCTTAACAATAATTAATTGAATATGTGATTGAAGACAAGCGTGCAGCATTGAATAACCGTTAATAAATGGTTACTACAAGAATATTAGCTATTAAATTCTAAAAGAAACAGCTATTAGCTTCAATAGCTATTATAGTAAAGTGTAAACACATAGCTACTTTACCTACTATATTGCTTATTTGGCAAAAACCAATAAAAGAATTATTTTCACTAAAGAAGCATGTAATATATTTATAATGATAATAATTTTACTGCAGTTATATCACAAAATCAACCAGCATCGGTATACAGATAGAGACTCGGTCATTAGTGGCGCGTGCGCAGCGCGTGCGGCGCACTGTTACGTCTCAAAACAAAAGTTCCACATATCATTAGACTTATGAAGTTTCTTAACATAATTAAGCAATGTTTTCGATATCATATATAATAAATTGAGTTCCTAAATAATGATTCAGTCTAAACAATAGGAACAGATATTCATAGTTAGAGCGAGAGTAGAACTAAAATTATCCAATCACAGCTGACATGGTATGGTGTAATTTAGCGAGTGTTTTCAGCGCGCGCGCCGCAACGCCTACGCTCTCGCGCACCATCAATCACCCAGTGGGCCATTCTTTACCACATGACATTCTAATGCCTTTAATGTTTCGCAACACAGGGATAACATTTGACCGCCTGGACGCCATTGTCTTTGATTACATTTCTTTGATGAGGTCACGAGCTTCGACTCTTTGTTGTTGATTGCGTTCGGCTTCTGGTGCGGAGATTTGTGAGTAATTGGCTTGACCATGATATTTTATATCATGTCTAGTCTAATAAATATTTTGAATATACCGTACTTTTAATAGATTTATTATAAATGTCAACTTAGTGTATATAGGACGTTTGAAATAATGATATGCCTTTATAACCGCCAGTTCAGTGGTCAATAAATATATCCTACAACAACAATACAATACTGTGAACTATCGATAGTTCAAGCTGGAATATGTCACGGGATCGTATCTATATGTAAATTGAGGCGAATTTTCGTAACGTGCCGGCGCCGGAGACCGATTCATCATAGAAATGTGGACGGACCGGCCCACGCATAGCATTAATGCGAGAACATTTAATGCATTATACGCCTAGATAGCGAGGCTCTGTAAACCTCACTAAATAACGAAATCCGATTTCTACGTACACGTCTTAGCCAATTTTGCTATGATAATGTTTTCATTTAAGGCAGTTAAAACTACTACATTGTACGTATTTGGATCGGTAATGAGCTATTTGGATGATTCCATGTAGATATAGGTATATAGTGCTCACCTGTTTTTATATCGTGTGGTGGCGAGATAAATCCATTCATCAATTCTAAAATAAGCGTCGAACGCGCTCAAGCAGAGGTATTTAGTGTGTAACACACTGAATATGGTGTTATATCAATGGATGTAATGGACATGGCGCATTAAATATTCATCGACTGATGCGTAAGAACGCACCGATCATGATAAATGTGATTCTGCTGAAGCGAATTTAATCGATTTTATATTTATTGTTAACTATTAAGTTTAATGCTCCTTTGTGAATAAATATTTGTGAACGAGCTATTCACGTTATAATTGAATGCTCGATCCCTGGTATCGCGGTTTCTATATTCAGATGTTATCGGATAACTAGATCGTAAGTATTTGACAGGAATTTGAGAATGCTGTTCGGAATAGTTGCCTCTCCCGCATAGTTTATTGTTAAGTAAGCTTAATTGTTGCATCCTAAGTGTACGCGAATAATATAAAATAATGATAATTTTATATTTATATAACAACTAGCATTGCCCGCGACTCCGCCCGCGTTCAGATGACCAAAAACCAAATACTTAGGTTTTACATATTAGTATACTCTTACATTGCAGTTTTTGTATTTTTTCTCATAAATGAGACATTTCCCCGTGGTAAAAAGTTCCTACATGTTGACCCGGATAACCAGCTATGACCATACCTAATTTCATCAAAATCCTTCAAGTATTTTTTCTGTGATGCGGTAACAGACAAACAGACAAAAATTCTAAAAACTGTAGGCTCGGCTTCTGTATCGATAATAATGTTTATTTCAATAAGATCTTCCAAAAAACTATTTAATGTACAGATTCGGCTTAGTTATAATTTTATTATATGTATAGATTTATTCCTATTTTACGGTTCATTTCTGGGTACGGGCCTCTCTTTAATGCAAGAGGGATCATCACGCTGGTCAAATGTGGGTTGGCGGACTTCACACGTGTTTCAAGAACTAGTAAGGTTCTTTCAGATATACATCGATAGGAAACCCTCACGATATTTTCCTTTACAGTTTTTTTAGTAAGTCACAATTTGTTAGTTATAAATAAACTGATTTGTAATGCTAACTAAAGATATGATTTGTGCTCAGCAAAGTTTTGGTGTGTGTGGTCTAAGAACCGTTGAGATTATATTTCGCAATTACGCGAAGGGAATAGTGGAATTGTGTGTCTGTCATGATGCGACTAATGTTAAGCTGTGAAATGACATTCGATAGCTGAGGGCGGTGCGCGGCTCCGCTTTGTGCAAATACGAGTTCCGTGATTGCGCCTGTAGCCATTGTATTATGGGGCCCAGATAACTCTATAGCAACAAACGTACATTGCCAATAACGTTTTAATCGCACTTATATTTTAAATGCGTATATATAAATATGCGTATGTGTGTTTGTTACTTCTTTACGCTGAATTAAATCAACTTCTAGCGAAGTTAGGAATGGAGATAGCTTATTTTTCATAGAACACATATAATATAAGGTTTTTATCGATGTACCGGCGATGTAAGCAAATATAGTAACTGATAAAATTATGTTCATATTTTTATTTAAAGATTTTATTATTATTACCAGATATACATTTTTAAGGTACATAGATTTAGGCTCTGCGACTAATTATTACTTTAATAAGTCAGTTAAGCATTAATAAGAAAATTGAATCGAATAAGTTAATTAAATTTTATAGATATAACTAAAATGGTTTACCTGATATTTTTTGTTAGTGTTTAAATAATAATGATACAAAAATATATCAGTTAGAGTTTATTTATAACTTGCTTGTGATCCACATTATATTATAATGGCAATAATTACAACCAGAGTTTAAATATTATGAATGCGAAAGCTTGTTTAGTTATTTTTTTCTTTGTCATTCTTTAACGCAGAGATGAATTATTGATGTAGTTATTTGTATCAAGTCAGTTGATGGGCTTAATTAAGGGCGACTTAGCTAATTTTTATTAAGGAAAAATATCTCGTCTTTATGTAAAATTAGAATCCTATTTTTACGCTATGATAAATTTACTTAAATTTACAATTGTGAAAGATCTCTAGAGACTTACAGTATAATAAATAAAAAAATTATACAAGTCATACTCGTAGCTTTACATGACAACGGCAAGTATCAAAACAGCTTTGAATTTTCTCTCAAGCAGATAACTGTTCTATATTTGTATGATAATATTAGAAATTCAACAACTTTGCAAACTTATTACTACTATAACAGTACAGTAGAGAGAGTATCCTCTGAATGCAGCGTCACTGCTTTAGTTTGCTAGTGCCTACGGTGCGAGATGATCGCGATCTAAGTAATGAGTTTACAAATCCTTTTTAGTACAGTAAATACTTAATAAGAAAATAAATATATTTCTTAAACTTTAAGTAATAAAATGAAGAGGCCCTTGCCTAACTTATTAATGTTACAAAAATGTCTTAAGAATCTACGATAAACGTTCAAAAAACTTCTATTGTTAGATTTAAATTGTCAAAGAAAGTTTCTATGTTTAAGGCTATTAATTATGCAACGGCAGCTCTTTTTGGGACTCAGATATTTTTTTAACTGCTTGTAGAATTTTTGACGTATCTATACTTTAATTTGCTATAAGACATGTTACATGCAGATAATGTATCGCATAATTCATTTTTATTAGAGCACTTTCACTGAGTCGTCGTAATCTAATGTCATCTGTATTAACAAGCCGAGTAGTAATTAAGAACTTTATTACTTAGCGCGTTTCTCTGCTATTATTATGATGACGCGGCTGTAATGTGGTACACTGTAATAAAATTAACGTTGAAAATGTGATGAAAAAGCGGAGAACGGAGGCTTCTTTGCGGGGGAAAGTGAGTGATGACTGGGGAGAAATATGTTGAACAGTATGGTACTACGACTAAACCTACTTCGACTAGCCCTTCAGGGTGGACACGCGTTTGATTTATATAAGGGGTGAATGTTTATGTACAGTATTAGTATTTGTTAATCGATATAACGTGTTATAAAAAGTATACACGTTTTATATATGTATTTCAAAGTTAAATTCAATAGTTAGAAATGAAATTTGACACAGGCACTCGTAAATAATATGGGCAATAGGTAATGGCGCGTAACTTCTAGAGAAAACTGACAAATAACCAGTTATTATCAGCCTTGAGCGACGGTAACCGACAATTTTACCTAATTCATATTATGATCACCGATATCCCGAGAAAATGTGGGAATATTTTCACTGACCAACACTAGCAATTTGATTAGAGGAATCATCACCGGTTTTACTATTGAAAACGACAGTTTACTTTAAGTGATGTGACTAGAAGTTAAAACTAGTTGAGAAAACTCGATCAAATGAAAGTAGGCGTCCCCTTTTAGATAATGCCACGTTCCAGCTCCATACTGCTGTTTATGTCACGTCATGCTATCATTGGCGTATTTATTTCTTACAAACCTCTTCGTATAAAAATGTAAGACTCAAGTATATATTGATTAAAACATGTATTTATAATTTGTGGCTTTTGTGAACATCATTAATTTGTGGATGAGAATATGCCGTGTCATAGAAAAGATCTCAACGAGCTCACAGCCGATGTATCAAGCTGATATTACCTGCTCTTAGCGGAAACTTCAAACTGCGAAACAAATGCATGTTTTGTCGTAATAAAGTGGCATCCACAAAGTTAAATTTTAAACTAAGTGGTCATTCCAAGTGGTCATGTCAAAGGTGATAATATACTTTTCTCACGCACTTAATTCCGAGAACCAGTCCTTCGAAGTAGCTACCATCACACGTACAAACTTTAAAAGAAATAACTGTCTAACATTTTTCGCACCATAAAAACAGTATCTTAAACGTGCGCCACCGCAATTACCTACATTTACTTATACTCTTACGAATTTAAAATAAAGCAATTACAGATATTAAATATAAAAACCCTATTATGGTAATAAAAACAAAGTATAATAGTTACTGTTTTTATAAATATAATAAAATCGCAAAATAAAAGGTTTAAACGAAAATATTTTGTTCAATATGTCGACGACCTCGTTTCGATCGGCTTCTTTGAGCGTTTAATTTCTTAATCCTAATTGATTTTGTTTGTTTCGGGCTAATGTGTAGCTGGCGGCGTCGGTCGATTGTCTTTCTAGTGGCTTAACTAGAAGAGTGAGTAGCCTCTAATAGTAGTATATTATATTTATTTTAATATATTTTATTTTATATAAGCAAAAATTGTTGTATTTATAGACAGATTGTAAATAATACTTACTATATAATGATAATAATAAATGGCTTATTACCTTAAGTTAGAAACATATGCATAAACTACTGCCTAGATAAAGTATTTAGATTTGAGACAGACTTCAGTTTTTATTGGAAAAGGTATAATGCTAAAAATATGCTACCTACTTAATAAAGTGCATAGTATAAATAAATATGTATATAAATAAGTATAAAAATAGCAATATGTATAAATAAAACAAATCAGAATGTCTTTTTCACGTGTATGTTTTTTTATATATTACAAAAATGTGAGTGTCACTTCTTGTTATTTTCCACTCAAACCACATAAAAAGCTCCGCATTCACTATTTTAAGATGCCTTTTAATGAATATAATGGTGATACCAAAATATTATTGCTTTCTGCTTTAAATGTGCCTATAAAATTTTTGTAGTCTCGTTAATATTGTTTGTTAAAATGTTTACTCAAATAAAAATTGTTTGATAAGATATCTGTTACTCATTAAAATTATAAATATTTAAAATATTTAAGAGGGTTTTTTTGAGGTATATCGTCTTGTGTAATATTTCTTCAAGTAATAGTTAAGTTACAATCATTATGAGAGATGAATCAGAGGTTTTAGAAGCTAATAATATTATAATAATATTACCTATTTATACATTGAATTTTAGAAATTATTCCATTACGCCGTCAAATGTGTCTAGACCACATGAGATGACAAGGAAAACTAGTGATCTTGTATGAAATAAATTGCTGTATCTTGTACAAATAATGCATCGCTTGAGGGCATCGTTAAGCACATAATATGAGTCATGAATTAATGTTAGTTTGATATTTACGACAGTTAACAACTAACTGCTGGCTAGCAGTTATTTGAGACTAAATTTTTATGAGTTATGTAAAAAACAACCTCGTGTCACTTGATATTTGCACTGATTTCTTTACTCGTGGTGGATGTGAGTTCGATTATCCCACAGAATATTTATATCGACCATACAGGAACCGTAATAATAATTGTATGAAAGGAGTGAGAACTGGTGAGGGAAAATAGTATGTGAATTATAAGTTTATACTCAAAGTATATCAAATACAGGAATGCCAGTGTACGTGGGCGTATGACATTTAAGTTCTGACTTGATAAAGGCAAAACACTAAATTTTAGTTGTTGATTTACCTTTATGTTTACGCAGTTATTGGAATCGATGAATATCCTTATCGATACATTTAAATTTTTTGTACGTGCGTACGATTTGAGTGATTGAACAAAAGAGTGACGTATAAACTACACAAAGTAGTGCGTAAAATCACAAAGGAATCAAAAGTTTTCGCGTCACTAACTCCGAAACAAGGGTCTTTCGTCATCGCAGAGGAAGCGAAAGCGAATCAATCGACTTCTGCGTGATCAAGGCTATCGTTAGGAAAGCGAAATTTTGACGGATGCGCCAAAAAAACTAGCCAAGTTATAAATTTATATTTTTTGGCACGAAAAGATTAATACTTTTTAATTAAATTTAAATTGTTTTATTTTAAATACATATATTAAAAAAAAATAGTAGCTTTTTTAAACTGTTAAATAACTGCTAAATTCGTGAACGGAGTCAAAAATGTTAGCTCAAAAAACCAGTATAGCCCAATCTACAATGGAGTTTTGTAAAAAAGTACAGTCCTTTATTTAATAATATTTTGCAATGAAAAAGAAAGAATAGGCAACGTCTATCCCTTTCATCTCCGTGACGTGACATGTCGGCGCGTGCCACTTCGCACATTACTAAGTCACGACCAGCGAGCGTGGTTGAATGCACGCTTATATAGTAGCTACGTCGATCATTTACGGTTATACTGGATAAGTCCTGAGCAATTTTACGACATTTCCGCTAAATTACGCACGATTTTTTTAACGCACTTAAAATTATAGAAACAATTGAGTTTGAGTAAAAACATTATTTACTATTAGTAATCTAATAGACCTCATTCTGTTCTTTCTAAATATTGATAGAAACTACATAAAATACATATCTCTATATTGTACGCTTATATTTGTTTCACATTTTAACTAGCAATGATCCTTGTGAAATGTTTTTGGCACAACTACTTATAATCTAGACTAGAATCATTGATGAATCACGAGGGCGTCACGCGATAAGTCCGAAGTCTGAAGTCTGAACCGAAGACCTTTAGGCTAGCATTTACTATTGCGCCACTCACTGGTGTATAGGCACTTTTATTTATACCGACAGAAGTGCGGGAGCGCTCACGACCCGATAATTGATGTTGCAGCGCGTGCCGCCACCGCGCTGTAATAAGTGCTCCATTTGATTTGTTGTTTTTTTATGTAATCATTTATTATGTATGTACATTGTATATCATTCATAGCGCACGAGGCCAGTTTTTATATTCTTAAATCAGTTTAATGTCTTGAAATATATCCTATTAATCATGCAAGTACAATCATTTTTATCTTCCCACTAGTGGGATTAGGCTTACCTTCATAAGAAAGGAGCCAAGTGTGGGACTTCACATGTTTTTCAAAATCTTGCTAGGATTGCTCTGCTAGACATAACTTGCATTTTCAAGATGTTTTTGTTCATAGTAACTTGATAATCATGTTAAAAATGATTCGCACATGAGAATATCATATGTTTCGGGTTCAGAACCCGAGATTTGAACCTGCTCTACTTGATTTTGCAACCACTGTATAAGTATATGTACATTGTAGATGTGACTAACAATTACATAACTACTAGCCTCTATTCTTAGCAGAATATACATATTTTTTACATTAGTCAACTAATTTCTATTCAATATATTATAATTCCTGTGAAAGTATATAAAAAAGAGAAAAATTTGCACAACGACATGTGTTTTTTTTATTTTAATTTATTTATTGAACGAAATAAAATATTTATATTATACATATACATGAATAAACTATTTCATTGAACAATGTTCATTATTAAATGATATTATACGACTATACGATTTAATCGCAGCAATAAATAATATTTTATTTATTAGTAGTAATCGTAACAAAAATATTATTTTATGAGTTAATAACATTATATTATAAGCAAGTAGCCTGCCCTTGTTTCGTTGAGGCGGCTCTCGAATTCTCAATACACCGGTGCAATCATTAGTATTTCTGTGATCTGATCTACTACATAAAATATGGATTTTGGGTCTGTGTTTTTTGTATGTACGTCATGCCAATATCTTCGTAAATTGTGAAATATTGATATCTTTTTTTTTAATAAATAGGCTAATGACATAAATTCACATATAACTAAAAAAATTGTAACTACTTAAGATGGAATATTTTTTAACATTTAAAGTGATTTTTAAGTTGATGTAACTTTTAGTTTAAAACTACGAGATGAGAACATAAAAAAATTGACTTGCCTTTTCCGCCCAAATATCTACATTAATTACACCTATTCATTGTTCTTTATTCCATAAAAGGAAGATAAACTTATATTAGCATCAAACTGACATATACATAACATATTTATAATATTAGTGAGGTCTACATCACATCCAAATAAGAATGGGACGAATGTACGAGTAATCTACTGCTGGTATACTTTTACTAAATAAATCTAATTATTTATTTGTGAAATCGATGTTGCTGTTACTGAGATATAATTACAAGAATATAGGTGTGGTTCAATATACAGAATATGATAACAAGCAAGTTTACGATGGTAACAAATTCTACAATCACTTATCTGTCAGTCAACTTACGAGAACTGCTCCAGATATGAGATCATTAAATGCGAGAATGTTGTTTGTGAAGTACACTTAGACTAATATAAAATCATGAGATGTGGTAAGAAAGAAATTTATTTAATGCCAATTCCTTCGCCATCGAGCGATATACATTGTAATTACAGGTGTTTGCTTTCACGCTTGCATTCAACTTAGTTGTTTTTACTACAAATTAAGTATGCAATAGTAATTTAGTAGTTTTAACGTCTTACTGCTGGGCATTGCCGTAATGAGAAGGGGTTTAGCCCATCACAACTAGATTTTTAGATAGCTCGTAGTGGAAAATGATTCGCACATGAAAACCAAAGTCATATGAGACATAGGTGATTTTATTCAAATATTGAGTCTGTAATTTAGATATGGGAGTTAAAATTTAAGTTATAATGTTTTATGTAACTGGAAAGAGGTGTAAATTAACTATAGCATAAGTCATGTATTTAAAAAAAGTATACTAAGAAGTGATTTCAAAGTAAAATGATACTCGATTCCTTTAAGTTAATTAAATATGTATATTTTACAATAGATTTTCAAAGAAGTAATCACTGTATTATTTTGTCTATCTAAAATCAAGTTTTAGGCAATTATATTGTTGGTAAACGTAGAAGCACTAAGGGAAAGTGGTAAAATTAAAAACAAAACTTACGTAAATATAACAAGATTTTGTATTAACCTATTACCAATCATTCTAACAGCTGCAATATTACACTTAAGTACTTATATTTTTATGGGAAGGACTCAGTTATGGCGCTTTCTTGAAAATAGAGGTAAAAGTTTTGTGCTATATTGCTAAACTACGTTAAGCCGATCAATAAAAAGAAAATTCGATAATGCTTTTGTAACCACTTTACGCGTGAGTGCTTCGTGATTTAAGACAATTTTATTTCTATATCTCGGTCCGTCTTGTAAAATTATTTGATTGTCCAACAGACTTTTATTTTGGTAAATTTAATTAGATTAGTTTTATTATAGCAAAAAACGAATTTAAAGATTTTATTTTAATTCTCGTAATTGGAAAAATATTGCATTGAAGTGTTCTCAGTTATGTAAAACTCTATGTTATCATTCTATAATTATTGCGCTGTAAACGCAGAATATTTTATGAGAATAGTCAATAGTATAATTATAATGCTAAACTAAAAGCTATATTGTATAGCAATTATTATTATTGTTTAATTAATTTTCTTGTATAAGTGGAGCTGCTGTATAAAGTAACGGCCGTAAACAGATTCCGCAAAAGAGTACTAAAATATACGCTTCGTAATTGAAACCGTAGGAGTACTTCCGGTGTCTCTGTTAGTCATAGAAAGTAAAATATTAATTTATTTAAAATTGTATATTTATATAATTGTAACAGTAAAGTTTAACTAAACTTATAACCTTATAAATGACATAATCACTCAGTGATAAAGCTCCCTCAAATACAGAGGGAGAAAAAACTTTATAACCCTATATAGTTATACTTAATGTATGGTTTATGAGTTTTCCCGAAACAATAATTTGTACATAATAGGTTTATATGTTTGTTACTCACCTTTTCACGCTTTGTGCGCAGAACAGAGTTTAATGATATTTGTCAAAGACATAGATAGCAACACAGTGTTTGACGTAAAACGTGAGCGGAATTGCGGGCAAAAATTAATTATTTATAAATTGTTAAAATGTTTTTATAAAATTTAAGTCAAATTTCTATTAATTAATCCAACAATAATTCCAATTGATCAAATAAATAGCTTGCTTAAGCAAGATAATTGAATTGAATGAAACCTATCTTCATAGCAAGAGAGTCTAGCAAAAGTAAGCCAGTTAATATTCTGCCGTACTTTGCGATGTCTAGATCATTAAGTTTGCATATTATAACCTTCTTTTATCTAATCATTTGCATATTCACATATTTTACAGTACTGGACGCGTTTTGACGCCTCCAATGACTTTATAAGGGATCGCGTCGGGCTTACTTTACTACTAACGATAAGAAATGGCGGTAGGATTATTTTAATTAATTCGAAAGAAAATAAATGTTGTTGAATATTCAACTAGATATATGACGGTATGCTATTATATTTTTATTTTATAGCTATAGATTTCTGTAATGAAAATGTATTTGTTTTCCTCGTATAACAATTACAATTTACACCGTAATAAATGTGGTCCGTATGTATTGTTTATATAATTTAACGGCTCTAAAATTCATCTAGGTAATAACGGTAGCCTTCAGTAATTACTTATGATGTATGTTTCCCTTGCAGGGAAGAAAGGAGATTATTAACAAGTTCTTGTTTTCCATTTTAATAAGTATCGACGCGTTCCTGCATACATGATTTTGGATAACCTCTAATTCTTGTTTCTATCTTGCTTAGATGTATTCCTCTATCACTTATTCAAATCCGTCAAGCCGTTTCAGCCTGAAAAAGCAAGAAATAAACGCACATACAGACACACACACACACACACCACATAAATATTTGGATTTATAATGGTATTCCAATCATCTTTCATATTTAGTAATTATTAATAATTATTATATTACAAATTATCAAGCAGGTAATCATGTCAAATAATGTCCGTGCAAAATAACCTAAAAATATCTATTTACAAAATATTTATTTACATTCAAACACATAATACAGTGCGTAACATTAATGGAATTGCCATGTAAAACACCTAGTAAATTTTCAGTTAGCTTAACGAGCGTCTAGCAATAAATAAGCCTACGAGATTTCTTCTCGAGTGATATATGCAAATTAAATATAATAAACAAAGACGGGCGAGGGAGAGAAGATTAACATAGTAACCAAAGTAGAGGTATATTCAACTATTTGCAGAAAATTTACATACTTAATAATTTCAATATTCAATTATTATGATTATAATGGCTTCAATAATAGCTGACATATTCCTCATATGTCCGCGGAGTTTCTTTCGCCAGTTCTTCTCACGTCTGAGGTTTTTTCTTTCCAAACTGGTAGCAGACTCACGACGTTCAGTAAAGAATTGTAATAATTTAATGCTGAATAGAATATTTTGAATTTTTATGGAATTGAAATTTGCATGAAAATTTGGAAACGTGCTTTAAAAAAGTTCATCTTCCCTAGAAAGAAGTGAAGCGAAACGTTATTTGATGGTATGAAACCGCAAATACTGCGGATCTGTTGCTTTCGATACATAGAGGAAAGTGGGCTAGTTTACAATGTTGTTTGATAAGGCAGGTCGCGTGCTACGCCTTTATAGAAAAGTGAAACGTGTACTGCTACTTACTTACCTATTGCTTTTTTATCTTTTCTTTTGAAATAATCATGCAAAATAGTTATTCATTTTAGTTATTGATATATTCGTTAATGTATTTACTAAATATACAATAAGGACTTAAATACATATATTTAATTTATTTTAAATACGAAATTTATAGATATTTCTTTTAAATTAAATTATTTTAGGTTTTCGTAAGCTCCGTATGCGTTAAGTATAATATAAGTTTTCTATTTATGGAAGAAATTTTAGAATCGCTCCAAAAGATTAAATTAATAAACAATTTTTATTTCTCGCACAAAATTAAATGTAAGAATATTGTTATTTAGCTACATATTGCGTAGCATAAGTAAAACAGTAAATAAAATAAAGTAGCGGATTAAATCCATCCATTTTAAATATTTACATAATGTTTCTCATATATGTACATCGTACATACATACATACGCATTGTCCTTCTCTGTTACAGATAAAACCTGTTTACCACCTTAGCAACCAATATTCTATCTTCCTGTACTATATTCATTTAGTTATTCATTTATTTATACTACTTGTATTTTGCATAAAAACGCTTAAACTTGCAATGCTTTCTATGAAAGCGTGAATTTATTTTCAAGTTCTATCATATAACCAATACTTACACCAATATATTAGAACAGTTTACAAGAACAAATGTAAATTTACATAGTTCTTCACTGAAAGCAATAAACAGCCTGTTTAAGAGTACAAACTACGAGTATATACTGCATACAATGTTCTTGGCATGCTATTTAGTTGTATATTTATTGGGAATACATATAAATAAGCTTTAAGAGTCTTTGCATATATTAGTTGACTCTGTCTAAGAATAGATATCTTTACGACGACAGTTTTTGCAAATAATATCACTATTTGCATTATATATGCATGATTAAAGGTAATTGTAGAAACACGTTGATATATGAGTTTATATTATTACTAGCGACTCACCCTCGCTTCGCTCGGGTTCGTCCCTAGCTTAATTCCCCATACAAACTTTCATCCCCATTTTCACCCCTTAAGGGATGATTTCCGGGATAAAAAGTATCCTATATACCCAGGGTCTCAAACTATCTTCTTACTAAACATCTAAATCTGTTCAGTAGATCCGATTACCCCCTACAACGTCACAAACTCACAATTACATTTATAGCAGAATTAGTACCATGCATATTTAATTTTTTCTCATTTATTGTAACTTATATACTGTTGCATATTACAAATCTCTAATTTTTTTCTCTATAATAATTTTTAATTTCAAAAAATAATTGGTTTAGATTACTCCGATGCCGACTACCTCATAGACAAACTGTCGTTACTTATAAAAGATCTGAAAACGAATACTTTCTTAATACTTTTTTAGAGATGTCTAAAATCTTAGTTTCTCCCGTGACCATGACTGCTTTAAAGCATTCGAAACGTCGGGAACCAAAAATCAAAATAAATTCGCGAGAAAATCCAAAAAGATAGTTGTATTTAAAAAACATGAACTACTAAAACTGTTTCTCCTTAAAAACTTCGATTGTAAACTTTAATATTATTCTTTAATGCAATTAATGATAGGCTTGTAGTAATGTACTTAGTAGTACAGCTATTTTTTTTCTTTTATCGATATATAATCAATAATGAAATTATAAAATATCGATAATGTTATATGTACATATTGTTCTGGTTCGAGAGAAGATTATTTCTGTCGTAATGCATTATAATAGAATTACGATTGACTTTATGTTATGTTTAATTTTATTTTATGTTATTACTTTTATCAGCTTACTTTTTATCAGCAAGATAACTAAGTATACATATTTGTAATTGTCATATCTATTTAAATCATTGAAAACTAATCTATTTATATCACTAAGAAGTGGGTAAAGGCGTTGAATAATGAAAATATTAAATGGCTATTAATAAACAGTTCTAAATTGGGCTCATTTAGGTATGTTAAAAAGTCAACCATACTTGACGACGAGTTTGGTGACGATGGAGTCAGAAAATAGTTAAAGTTTGTTATATAGCTTTTTTATTAATTTTAATACATTTATTTATACTGATATTATAAAGAAGTAAAGTTTGTGAGTTTGTAAGATTGTGAGTTTGTGACGCTGTAGTAATATCTAGATCTTCTGAACTGATTTAGATGAAAAGTAAGGAGATAGTTTGAGACCCTGGAAAGGACATAGGATACGTTTTATCCCGGAAATCATCCCTTAAGGGGGTGAAAATGGGGATGATAGTTTGTATGGGGAATCAAGCTAAGGACGAACCCAAGCGAAGCGAGGGTGAGTCGCTAGTTTATTATAATATGTTGTGTGTATCTATAGTAGAAAAAGTATAAACTATTTATCGCCTTTTTTATCTATATGGCTATGGGTGTGAATATGAGTGCTGTGTTGCGTAAGCGATACTTGTTAATTTAAAAGAAGAATAAATATGCAAGGATGATAGATGATGCATTATATGTAGCCTATATTTTATTGATAAATAATGTAATATCAATTGATTATAATGTATTAGCTATATTATATTTTATTGCGACATGGCGATTTTGTAGCCTTGGAGTTATTTTTGAAGGGTCTTTTAAGTATTTTACTTTGAGATGAATAAAGTATTGTTAGTTATTGTTTCATTTGTATATCTATTTGAAGTATTAAAATCAATATATTCGTACGTTTTTAAGAGAAATATCTATCGTTATATAAATATAAATCTTTCTTTATATATTAACAACTCTATTCTAAACTTTATATTGTAAATCATATTAAAGTTTATTTAATTTTGTACATATGTAAATAAATATAAAAATAATTAATGTTAATATTTTGAAGTCATATAATTATTATTTATCTAATAATTTTAACATATATTTTAATTAGTTAAAACTGCATACGAAATTTTAAAACTTGACAGAGTGCTAACAGAGGCAGTGGTAGCCCAGTGGTAACGCGCTTGCTTGGGAAACCGAGTGAAGCGGGTTCAAATCCCGGGTCTCGCACCTCTGATATTTTCATGTGCGAATTATTTCTAACATAATTACCACTTACCTTACGGTGAAGGAAAACATCGTGAGGAAACCTGCATGTCTGAGAGAACCTAGCAAGTTTTCGAAAGACATGTGAAGTCCGCCAACCCGCACTTGGCCAGCGTGGTGGACTATGTCCTGATCCCCCTCGTATTGAAGGGAGGCCCGTGCCCAGCAGTGGGACGTTAAAAAGGGCTGAATACAGAGTGCTTATATTTATTTTCATTTGCATAAACGTACATCTATCTATACCTACATATAATAATATTCTGAGTCTATAAATTAAATATTTTTTGGAAAATTGTATTGCAACAATTATTATTATCGATACAAAGGCCGAATCTATGGTTTTTAGAATTTTTGTCTGTCTACCAGTCTGCGAACACATTACGAAAAAACCACTGGACAGATTTTGATGAAATTTGGTAAGATGATGCTGGTTATCCTGGTCAACATATAGAATACTTTTTACTGCCGGAAAATATCTCATCTCTGAGAAATCTATACTAACCGATAAAACGTTCCTAAAGACGAACCAGAGCGGAGCGAGGGTCAGTCGCTAGCACATTATATACTTAAACATTCTAACAACGTTTATCTTACTTTTTAAGGACACAATTAATCAAAAACTTTTGATCTATTTAAAGCCGGGGAAAACAGGACTTAAGACTGGTTACATCCAACTTCTCATGTTTATAGGTATAGTATCTATTTTTCAGTGTGAGGTAAAAGTTGTTCTTGGCATACTTGCCTTTGCTGTAGCGTGACTAGAGTTAATTACGAGGCGTGTGTCAAAATTATTGTCCGACATCAATTTAAAGAGGAATTTAAATTATATGTAATAAAATATAGCTTGCATTTCATTTGACAGTACCTCCATATTGCAATTTAAACATTATGTAGTTAATAATAAGCAGTAGCGAAATGACATTGCTACGAAAATTATTTAGAAATAGGCGTAATTTAACAAGCTTTTATGTCATAAGTTAATAATGACACACTAAAGCTCGAATTGATGGTCTATTTCTTAGAAATAAATTCTTTTTAAATCATCCGATTGATGATTCAGTTGAATTTCATGACCACATATCAAATTATTAACATAATATAATCAAACATAATTAATTATTGCATTTATAAACAAATGAAATGATTTTAAGACAAAATATTCTAAGCTGTGACATTTAATAGAAGCACCAGACGCGACAAATTGCAGATTGCCTATAAACATACATTGCATACGCTAATTATATAAATATTTTATGTTCGAACATTTTACCTAGATTAGCAATTTTTATTAGTATTCTAGGAAAACGTCTTGTATTTCCATGAAACTTATTAGGGATATTTACACCAAGTTATCCTATTTAGGTCCTAAGTTGAGGTGTTCTACCGACGAGTAAGATTGCTGTATAAATTATACGAATTTGCATAGATTTATGGAAATTGTTGAAATACCGGAGGAAATTTCTAAGCGGCGGTCATTTGCTAAGCTACATCGTAGTATGTTATGCGTGTGGAATTATAGGAACGGTTTTAACTCTAAAGCGATATTAATACTTAGTCACTTAAGTGTCTAGATATGATTTATTTAGAATAAGTAATTGTTAATTATCTTTTAGGGTGGTAAATGTTTTTGTGGTTATGTTTGAGTAGTATGTAATAGTTTAAATTTTTGTAATGGTTGTTTGTTATTCTTGACATATGTCTTGTTTGAGATAAAAAAAATTTAATGATTTTTCAAATCTCAAAGCAAATATGGGTATAAATATGAAAAACGAACAAATATTTATTTACTTAAAATTGTACTTAATCAAGTGAATTCATCGTAGATGTCCTTTATCTCTTTTCAATTGCTAAGACTCAAAAATGACTGGACCGATATGAATAATTCTTTTTTTGTTTTGTTGGGGGGTGTCAGGAGGGAGTTCCAAGTATAAAAAATAGGGCAAATCCGTACGAACAGTCGGAAAATCAAAAAGTTCAGAACTGTTTATTTTGTATGGAAATCAATATTTTGAATTACTTTCAATAGTGGCCGACCTACCTACAACAATACCTCAAGTTTAAAATTGGAAAAAAAGTATGTAATATATAGTCTATCTATTCCATACTAACTGTTAAAACGTACCAAGGGATGAACCCGAGCAAAGCGAAGCGAAGTCAAGAGTGGAGTTAGCTCTAATAGAGATACCTACCAGTCAACCTATGGGACTGAGAAAGATTGTAATCTACTGGAGCAGAAAAATGCAGGAGATTATCATTATCTCATCAGTTATCATTTTCTAAAAATGGGATATGTAATGAGCTACATACTATTATCTTTTATAGTGATAAAAAAGGGGGTTTCAACGGTTATTTAAGACTATAGTAGTTTACTTCCGTTTACAGCTTATCTAGTGTGTAAATTTCATCCAAATTCATCCAGACATTTCATCGCGCAGGAGTATATTATACACACACGTACCAACTTTCACATCTGTAAAAGTATGATATTTTTATATAAATAATAAACATAATCTATACATCCATTACCTCTTCCAGTCAAAAGCATTGTCCATACCATTGTTGTACTGATAGCTTCTAGTAGTCGGCTAATCGCCGCGGGTCACACCGTGTAGGAGCAAGACCACTACGTTTATTATAATAAGCTATTATAAAGTTTAGCCATCGCCCTTTATACTCACATTACATTAACGGAATTAATTTTATCTTATATTAAACACGCTTTCAGTTGCACCGTGTGTTGTAAAATATTCATCTATTTCTTAAGTCGTTCTAAACGTAACTCGTGCTTATATAGATCTCAGTTTATTTGTGCATTGTTACAGTTTATTTGTATATACACTGGCTAGTGTAATGGATGTCGCGGGTTCCAATCTGGGACGTATGTAGAATGAAAATTCTTGTTTGGATAAGAAAAATGACGAGAATACATAAATGTAAAAACTCTTTATGTACTATATAATAATTATATATTAAATAAATTTTATTATATTATATAATTATATTTTAGCACTGGTAAATAAAAAAACTATTACATCACATACACTACAGGACATATTAATATTCTAATCATACAATTTTAGTTGTCAATTATGACGATTTTTACTCAAATAATAATGATGACATGATGACGTTTGCGTAAATACTTTTAAGTACTTACTTTATATTTTATTTGTACATTGTTTAATCATATTTTACTATAGTATAAATATGACTTACCTATTAGCGCTTGGACGTGGAAGCTGGGTATAATCTCATTTGCGGTAGACAGTTTGGCGGCGTTTTTTGTACTCTGTAACAAAATTCAGCACACGCTTTATCGAAATAATTCTTCAAATATAAGGAAAATTAAGAATATGAAAAAATACTTATATTTCTAAGACTAAAAAAAAATAAATATAAATATAAATTTCTTGTAAGTATAAATACAAGTATTTCTAACTACATCTAAATTTAAATATTAGTACATTCATAGTTAAATTAATATAAACTAAAATCTGTTTAAAGAATGTATAAAAAACTAATTAATAATCCAACCAGATATAAACCTACAATGCAAAAAAAATCTACAACACTATTATATTAATTTTAAATACAAAAAAATGGATTGTAAACAATGTTTTTATTACTCAAGTAACGCGTTCGACGAGAAAAAATATAATTGCCTTATATAAAGACATAAAGTACTTTATAACAAAAAAAGTCGATTGTGTAATTTTACACAGGCGCCTCCAAATATTTCGATGGAGATATTTCGATATTGTATTGACAATTATTCTATGATATCATTGCAAAATTACCACTGAATTAGTCGCATCGTGATCCGAACAGATCCGATTCTAGAAATCGACTTATGAAATTAATTGCGTGATCTTTGAACTGTTGCCAAATATTAACAAACCTCGTATTGTCATCGTATAAAGGCGAGTAACGTAATTAAGTATCCGATTCATCGCTCAGGTATTACAGGATGATTTGTAGATGTTTCGAAGGTATAGTTGTTACAGACAGCCTACCCACAAATAACAAAATCAAAAATTGTACCAAGTACCTTACAATATTTTATAACTTTAAACATTTTTATAATTTTAATTAGTTTTATAATTGTTATTAGTTTTATTATTGTATAAGGAATATTGATGTTCTCCTAGCCGATTCCGGCCACGGCGGCCAATCTCAATGAGATTAGCCAACTGCGCAGGAGATATTATAGTGCTCAAGTGTACGCGCAGACACAAGTGCACTCTCTATTCCTATCACACTCATACTCCGGTGGGACGACCACTCGACACGACCAGTGAGAGTTAAGGCGCAGGACCGACGGCTTTACGTGCTCTATATATAAGTGCTCTATATATATATGGAATATTATTTATTTAATTTTTGCTGTTATCATTATAATTATTACAATTTTAAAAATATTAATTAGTAATCTAAATTTAGTGTTGCCATTATTATATTTATAACCATAAAGAAAATGTCTGTTACAACTATACCTTCGAGACATCTAACATCTCAGTCTCTCCCGTGACCATGATTGCTGTAAAGCATTCGAAACGTCGGGAACCAAAAATCAAAATAAATCCGCGAAATAATCCAAAAAGATAGTTTTATTTAAAATAAATTTAGAGTTTAAAATATGTCATGCCAAAAGTAATAAACGAATGTTTCACTGTTGTTTTTAACTTTTAATGGAAGTAAAATTTAAAAGATAACTTTATTAACTCGTAAATTAAACGGTCACATTGCAAAATATAAGGACACATCGGTATTTTAGTCCTATACTTAATGTCGTAAAGCCAAAAACCTTTAACGATCTTCACCAATGAATTTAACTGTTTGAGTAAAGAAACATTTTTGTTGTAGCCCATAACAGTAATCATTATTATTTGTATTTAAACCAAAATTAATGTTAAGGCACTGTTCTTAAATTATATCTACATTTTAATTCAGTTTCTTTATATTTATATATTTCAAAATTTAAAGGTAAATATATATTATACAGTATAAATATAAAATGACATTTTACAAATAATCATAAATTAAATTATTTCGTAGCATCGATGTTACATCCTTAAAAATATTTATTTCGTTATCTATGAAAGAACCTTTAAAAGTTTTTGGGTTGTCAATGACTAATATCTATTTATCTTCTCCTTGGCTAACAACTTTTTCGATCTAATCGATTGAATACTGGGTCACGTAATAATAAGCACAGAGTATGTACAAACAAAAATGCCATAAAAACAAATCACTTTAATTCATCCAATGTCTGCCTTTCATAACAAATGATGATACTGTTGCTTAACAAGATAGATTTTTTTATATAGCATGTGCTTGAATGAATCTCGTTGTTTAAAAGAAACAAAGGTATAAACAATTTGCGCGATGTATAGGTTGGGCTATTAAAAAAGCTATAGATATATATCACACACGTACTGTACGGATTGCAAGTAAAAATTTTGAACAGATTCAAAACTCTTAAAGATTTTGTCTAGAATTTAATGTTATTTTTATATTTATTAATTCATTTGTTAATATTACACAAGTTTTATTAGTGGGTTTAAGTTAAGGATTTTTTATGTTTTTAAATCAATTTTATAGTGCTAAAAACTTAAAGTAAAATAGATAATAAATATTAAGAGGTTCCACGGACGAAGAAGAATAGAGTTCATATAAAGTTTTCCAATTTTTAATATCAGTTCCAGAGCTTAGTCACAATAAAACAAACAAACAAACAAATACTGTCTTATATTACAGGTTCATGTTTATTAAATTATAATTTATAATTTATTATTTATTCTTTACATCTGTATATCTCATACGTTACATATCGCACACAATAGTTGATGAATCCGATACAAAGCAATGGGAGCCGCGATTATTAATTGTCACTGAAGATTGATGTGACATTGTGGTGTAACACACGAATACACCTTTATTGATGTAGGTTAAGGTGAGGGTGAGGCAAGACGATCCATATTCCGTATACAATGGAACGCTAACGTACCTAATGCCTATAAAATTGAATTCAAATATTCTCACATACCTAATAAGTACTAGTTTGTTGTTGAGTCATTTTTATTTTAATGCTATATTATAGAAGCTATCCTGAAAAAACCCCATTCAAATACCAGATCTTTAAAATATAAAAATTCTATAGAGAAAGGGATGACTTAATTTTTCGAATTTTCTCATGTTCTGGACAATTTTTAATTTTTCCCTAAAAACCTTATTCGGACTACTAAGAACATTTTAAGTAAATAATTGCCAAATTGATCCGTAATCAAGTTACATAAATAAATATTTACAAAAATAAGTATTTACATAAATAATGGAAATTAATCATTTGGTCATTGATCACAAATTTTCCCTTGATTTCCCTGTTGTACGTGCGTCAAGAAACCGGAGTGATTCTGCCAGTTTCGCAATTTATTTATAGCAGGTGCCTATTTTATAGTACTCAATAATAAATAAAAAAACACGAAAAAAATATGAGTTTGTTTAACATTGTTAATATGATAAAGTTAATATCACTGAAATACTATTAGAATGAACAGTTTTATGATAGATAATCGCTTCTTAAAAAATTACTTATCCATCATATGTAAATAAATCATTAAAAAAAGCAATTTTCTGGTCATGTCTTCTTATGTAATATACTAAGCAAGGCCGTTAAAAATCGAGTACTCATTTATACCAAATATTATGATCTTCAATTAGGGTTGACACATCAATAAATGTAGATTGATAATATTTATAATGATTTAAATGAAAAAAATACGTCCAAGTAACTTTATACAAGTACAATATTAAAGGTTTTTTTTTTCGATTTTAACAAATAAGAAAGTGTTGTTTTAGATACAGCGTACTCACCATACAGCATCTCCATAGTAAAAGAAAACGGAGAAGGTGTAGAGATTCATAATTTTTTTCTGATAAATTGCATTGAAAAATCGTTGATTTTTTTAATTTAACATAAAATACGAGTACGTCTTGAAATATAATTAAGTTATAAAGAATTATGGCAACCCTATACTAAATAGACAGTAGACGATATAGCCTACAATTATAGTGGAATGAGATAAAAGCATTTTTGGTCATGGCTCTTATTCTTTAAGAATTAAGAGCGATTATGTGGGTCCATGTAGAATAACTGGTTGACGGTGGTCGACTAGAAATAATAATAATTAAGCTGTACCATCTTGAGTCAAATAGTAATTTTGGTGTAGTTTATTTTGCCCTCAATTCATGCGTATATTATTTTAATGCTCCCCAGTCTTGATGACCTGCTTGGACACTTGGCCATTTTCTATTGAAATAATTGACGTAATAAGTAATGGTTATGATGGTTAAATTTTCATATTAAGCAGTAGTTTTTACCCGAGGCTGTACTACATATGTGGATAAGAAAGCCACTTAACTCTCTTAAGCTTTTATATACATATATTTCTAGAGATTGTACAAAATTTACCCCTTTAGAGTAGAATTAATACAATTTAGAGTTATTTTTAGTGATCAGTTTTACATTTTACATAGTTTATGTCCGCATAAATTATTACTTATTATATTATATATATTATTTCACTAATGAAAAATATATTTTTTTATTACTGACGTTTGAGATTAAAAGACTAATGGAAATTTAAAGAAGATTCAATTTAGATAATCTTTCTTTCATTTTTAGTAAACGTGCAGTACACAATACGCAGTACGCCACATATTCCAAAAGCTTTACACGCTTAAACGTAAGCTTATCATTTATAATAAATTAATACAATTTGCGCAATTTGAGCTCTCGCAATATAATTATTTCAACATATCAGCCTGACAAACTTACATAATAAAATTAAGTGTGACATGAGAAGAAGTAAAAGTAGTCTTTAGATAAAATAACAACAAAATGTAAAAGTACCAGAATGTATATCATCTGAGGTAATTGCAGAAACTCGGTAACATTTACGATCGACGAAATGAGGAGAAGGGTCCTTCTTGTGATTCGGGCCGTTTGATTTTTTTACTACTTTCGAAAGCGACTCTTACGAAAGTTTTATGAAGGAGGCTTTAATTGTATTGAGATTGACGGATAATCGATAAATCTTATTTGTTGTATGCTAAATTATTCAGAAATATTTGTAAGTTTATTCGCTTTACAATTTAGTTCAATAAATATATTTCCGAATACTATACGTACAGTTAGTACGATTTATCCAATAAATGTATTTATTTTGTAAATTAGTTCTATCAATTCAAATCCCATTTAGCATATATTGCCTTTTATCAGTGGAAAACGAGTGAGGAGGTATAAGGATAGTAGGAGTGCACCATTTCAATCTTACTATACAACACAATTTCGGTAATCAATTATAACCATTAAGATATTAATTACTACCACGAAAAACATCTGTCAATTGGTTGAAGTGTGAAATGTCAACAAACAAAAAAAAATGCTTTCGGATTTAATATATTAGCAAGAAAATATACGTAATATAAAAGATATCAAAAATTATGGACCCATTTAGATGTCACCTTTAGTTCATAATTAGTAATCTCAAGCAAATTCCTCAGCATCATCACATTTCATGGAAATTGTCTGTTGCATTCGCGTAATTTTTCCGTATATAAGTTATAAGGAAGTTGTATTAACTCGCCTCGACGTTTCAAAGTTTCTTTTTATATAACTATGCACTATAAACCTTGGTGATAATTATTCACATTTGGACTGACAGTTTGGGATATTTTCAGCAAAATATCAATAAAATATATAACAATTATTTCTTAAAATATTAATTAATTAAATATATAATTGAATAATCATGATTGACCTTTTAGATTATAACTAGTATGTAAGTTGGGTCATTGATAAAAGTTAATGAGATGCAAAAAATTAAGATTGAACATTAAATAGGTTTGTAAATTGATGACACTTCCTCTCGTCATCCTATAGTTAATTATTGCAAAATTATATCTATCTTCTTATATACAAAGATGAAAATTCTTTGGGTATGTTCAAACTACCGTTGCTTATTGACGCAATAATGGTCGTATGGTCGTGCAAGAACGGAAGCAAAATGCTCTATAGAATCATTAATTACTTCATTTATTTTTATAGCTCTATAATTATTAGTTTCCAGATATCAAATAGTAATTATAAATAAACGATCTGTCTAAAGAAGCTTGTAAAGGGCGCTCATTACGAAATACTTTTGATTTCTATTAAAAATATATAGAAAGATATGGACGAAGAATATTGTTATTATTAAATTTTAAGACAATAATTTTAACGGGTTTTGCTCTGCCATTAATTTCTTCTATATCAAATCAAATCAAATCAAAATATACTTTATTCGAATAGACTTTTACAAGCACTTTTGAATCGTCAATTTTACATTTTAAATTTAAATTAAATGTCAGTGTAGTCAGTCCGTGAGGAATCTACCACCGGCTCGGAAAGCAGTTCCGCTGAGAAGAACCGGCGACAAATTTAACAGTTGCTCTTTTAAAATAATAATAATAATCTATTAAAATAATAATAAAAATTTATTATGTCAATTTTTTTCGCTTCTAAAAGTTAGTCATGTAAAAAGAGTACTTCAAATCGAATTGGTGTTTTCAAAAATAGCGAGCTTAAACAAACAAAAAAACATACTTTTCAGCATTTTAATATTAGAATAGATTTCATCAAAATTGGGACATGTTATATGAAATGGTGGTAGCCCTTGAAGTTATGCAGCAGTGTATTTTATAACGGATAGGTACCGCTAAATAGTAAATCGACATGTAAATACTCAAGAAATAAGGGTTTAACTCACGATCAGAGTTCTTACTATGCGCATGAATAATTTGTTTTCATTAGTAATTTATATATGATAAAGTGAGCACGTGGAATATACAATAACAAGTATTATTTAAAGTACCTACTTTGGTTAAATATTAATCGAATTGTACATTTCGCTAGCTCTATTT
Organism: Brenthis ino; assembly: GCA_921882275.1. Taxonomy (NCBI): domain Eukaryota; kingdom Metazoa; phylum Arthropoda; class Insecta; order Lepidoptera; family Nymphalidae; genus Brenthis; species Brenthis ino. The sequence goes on along the minus strand of OV170225.1, from coordinate 21,042,463 downwards.
AAGAGCTTTCGTAATACTTCGTTAAGCAACTTTATCGAAGTAAAAACACTGTTGTGAGCTTACTAGAAAATTTTAAACAGATTTTATCATTATTTTCTTTCTATCGGTATTTAACAATAAAAGTTTATGCTGCTTTTAGAACTTTAAAATTTTATATATTTTATAAAGCAAAAGAGATTGGTGCCTGTTCTTTGTATCGATTTTCTGCTAAAGATATGTCACTTTTAAGTAGGTAGAAGTTTTATCGAATAATTGTGTTATATTAATTAGTTACATATTATATATAGTAATAAAAAACCACTTAGTATCAATACAGTAGCAGTGTAACATTTAAATAAATATAATTAAAATAGATTTTATAGTTTGAAAATGTCAAAATAAAATATTTAAATATTCTTACGATGATTCATATATGACATTTGTATGATATAATATTATCTAATTTACGTGTTTTAATGAGATGTAGCTGTCAAATCATACTAGGGTAATAAACGCTAAATTACGTAAGAACTCATCTTATAAAGTATCCAAAAGGGAAAATAATTTTCAGAATAATATAAAAATGTCAGTTTATTGCAAATAAGTTTACATTGTAGGTTGACCTTAACGCATTTAAGTGCTGGTGTGCATTAATGTCGCCCTTGCACTTTGCAGAGCGCCATAGGGTTAGGGCGTGTGCATACTCTGTTTCTTCGAATCTTAATTATAGCAAATTATATTTGAACCTTAAAATAATAATTCATAAAAACTAATTATAATATTTAGTTACATCCGTACTAATATTATAAATGTGAAAGTGTGTTTGTTTATTTGTTTGTTTGTCCTTCTTTCACGTCGAAACAGAAAAAAAATATTTATGATCAGAATTATTTGAAACTTGGTATTAATGCTCTTCTATGATATTAAATAAATACATGTTTTAGATCTTTTAAATTCATCCTATAAGATAATAAAATAGGGGATGAAAGTTTGTATGAAATTATCTTTTTAGAAATTTTTTGTAGTTATAGCGCGAGCGAAGCCGCGGGTTTGCTAGTTTTAAAATAAAGATGAAAATTTGAGTTCTTTCAATTATTTTTTATTTCTTTAAAAGTATTTTAATACAAAGTATTATGATGTAATACCGTAACTCTAACTTTTGATATATGTATGTGTTAAAACAAAAACAGCACATAATGTTTATTTCATATTGTTTGAAAGCATGTTGAACTAGTATGTGCGCTTATTATATTAGACGCGTAGACGTTAAATAAATAACTGTCTGGCGTCCACGTAGGTATTCCCACGATAAATCTAGACACGACTGAATTATTTTAAATACCTATGTTAAACAAGTTAAATTCTTTACCTCTTGTACTTACACTTAGAACTTAACAAAAATCACGAAAAATAATAATTTCGATCAATTTGATTAGTTTTATGATATAAACTAAACAATGCTTATCTGTTTGAAATCTATTTTTTGTTATATGATATGTTATTTACTAATCTAGAAGCATTCTGTCCCTGACATAGCGTGTTTGACATAGCGTATTTTTGTAGGTATAGGTACAACATAGACGAAGCCACGGGTGCAAACTTACTTAGTACCTTGAAACACTAACAAATATGCACCTACATACATAAATGCATATTTTAACTAAACAAATGAATTTCATTAAAATAATATTAAAGCGATCCACAACATGCGAAATTTATAAAATATTACTAAAATATGCGAGTGATGGAAGACTATTTAAAAACAATAACGTCTAACGCCCAAATAAAAAAAATGGAGCTTTTGTATGCTACGCTTATATGTATGAAACAAAACAAAATAAAATAATCTAATTAACTTATAATTTTAATTACATTTATGATAAATTTTATTATATCAATCCAAATAAATATGTCGGTGTGCACGAGTTCCGAGCACGCATCACACGACTCATCACGGCTTTAGTCAGAAACTGGTCTGACTTCCTACGTACGCAGGATATTGCCCCATATTCGCCATTCATTAGCTTAATGGCTTTCATTTTTATTGCGAAATCTCGATCGAAAAGATCGGATTTAATGAACGTGAAGGTACATATAATAAATACTTTGAATGTATGTGAATTTGGCTGATGTTGTCAAAAACAATACTTATATTTTTAATAGCAACATGCTCGTACTTTGCCCGGCGTCTTTTATATTTATGATTTTAACTAGCATTGCCCGCGGCTCCGCCCGCGTTCAGGTGACCAAAAACCAAATTCTTTGGTTTTTGTATTTGTTCTGAGAAATGAGATATTTTCCCGTGGTAAAAAGTATTCTATATGTTGACCCGGATAACCAGCTATCAAAATACCAAATTTCATCAAAATCCCTCCATTGGTTTTTACGTGATGCGTTAACAGACAGACAAAAATTCTAAAAACTATTGATTCGTCCTCTGTATCGAAATTAATGTCTATTTCAATAAGATTTTCCAAAAAATATTTTATGAACAGATTTGGCTTAGTTACAATTTTATTATATGTATAGATTATAGGTAGCGGAACCTTTTGGCAAATTTTATTACTAAAAGAAGCTATGTATAGTCCAGGTTATCTAAATTTCATCCAAATTGAACATAAACAGAAAATAAAGTTTTTAAAAGTACGAACATTCAAATTTTGTGCCTACTTACAATTATAGTAGTGTGGCTTTTATCTCCAATAAAAATAAGAAAATGATTTTTTCAATTACTTCATTTATTTCTTGATGTTTCATTATTTTTATTATTTTTTACGTTAGGATCTTTAAAAAAGTAAAACTTGTTTGTTAGTATGTAGGGGGTTATTCTGTACACTAAGAAATAATTCTAAAGCTACTTACTTATTTTATTTATAGAAACTTTAATTGTCGTTAGGAAAAATCAAGTGTAACGAAAGTCGGATGAAAATACTTTATAACGTTATTAAAAAAAGATTTGCTTCACTACATATTATAAAACAAAGTCGCTTCCCGTTGTCTGCCTGTCCCTATGTATGCTTAGATTTTTAAGACTACGCAATCGATTTTGATGCAGTTTTTTTAATAGATAGAGTGATTCAAGAGGAAGGTTTATATGTATAATACATGCATATTAGTACAGAAAAAGCCGAGAAATTCAAAGATTTGTAATTCATACTAACCGTTAAAACGTACGTGTTATATAATATATTCTTTACTTATACTTTTAAAGTATATGGTTAAGTTTTATAGTTCTAGTGTTGTTGAATGCTAATGAAAGTTAATTGGCGCAGTGGCAGCGTTCTAAACTTATCTACATATTTAACTAGTTATAAAATCCTCATGTATGATATGGTGACCGTTTTAGTTATTGACATCTATTACATTATTGAGAGGAAAAATTTCTATGTTTGTTTGTTTCGGGTAAGAAAGGGGATGAAAGTTTGTATGAAATCTACCTTTTTAGAGTTTTTTACTGTACTTTCAGCGCGAGTGAAGCCGCAGGTTCTGCTAGATAAGAATATTTATATACTTAGTGCAATTCAAGTTAGAAACAAAACATATCATGAAATAAATAAAAGTAAAAGAGTTGATTAACTAGTGTGGTAATAAATTACCATTTTATCACATGTACATATGGATTATCTTTTATTTGTATAATCATTATTTAAATAGTTCTCATAACAAGATTATTTTATTTCGTCTCGGTTAGTAAATCAAAAACATTAAAGGTTCCGTCACTCAACGTTATTCAAATAAAAATCAACTCAATGTTAATGTAGGAAAGTACATATTTATATGATCGAATAAAAAAATTCGTGTCCACGGTAGCCGAAATCAAGGGTCAGAAGATCAAACGTGATCTAAAACTGATATTAGCGATAGTAACAAGAGTGACGCATGCGTGAATGAGATATTAGTATGAAGCAAGGAGTCGACCGGTGATGAAACGGATACAAGATAGATATTAAGTACCAAGATAAATATCGAATAACTTTTAAATTAGTACGGTTGCAATCTGCATTACTCATTTCAATTTTTATATTTGATTGACTTTAAACTTGTTTTGTTAAAAAGCGATGAAAAATTATGCTATAATAATTTAAAACTTGTACATGAATTCAGAGGAAAGAAATGTTAAAAGGTATATCATGGACGGAGGAAAAAAGGCAACAATTGAAAAGAAAAATTTTGATGAAACTCTTACTGTGGTTGCGATACATTTAGCACTTAATTGGATGCCCAAATGAGTTGAGAAGCTTAAATTAAATAGGGTCGGTGACATCAAAGAAGCTGGTTTATTTACTGTACATACTCGTACCTAACTTAGGATGAGGTAGAAGTGATACATGGACACTTGTTCATCTCATAATTTAATATTAAGATACGATGCTTTCATTATATTTGTTTTATTATTTCTTAAAAAATCAATAAATACTATTTAAATACCTAATCAGAATCAATACAATTTTTAAAATTTTAATTCTTCAATGATTGTAGAATGACATTTTATCTAAGCCCCTATGTCAATAATGCTTTCTAAAGCACTAAACTATCATAAAATTAAATAAAAACAATCTTACATGTAATTTCTATATATTGCTTGTTCAAAGGCCTCTACTTAACAGATTAGAGTGGACGTTGTCGCAAAGATAATTTTAATGGCCGCTTCACGTTACGTCGAGTGTAAGAAGATTCACGGTTGATGTACTTCGATTTTAGGCTTTCACTCGTGTATAGAAAGTGCTTAAAAGTGAAAAAGATAAATCACTTTGTAATTCGCAAAGTATCGCGGGAGCTTTTAAGTGGCATATCAGTAGCGATTAATATAAAGTGCTATTATACATTGTGATAAGCATTCAATTAGCGTGCAAATGTTTAACAGAATTACCGGTTATGATATCATTGTCAATAATTATTTCGCTTAATTAATATCATAGATTTACGCAAATATTTGACGTTCTAAATACCTATATTTAAATATATATATTTTGGGATTTTTTCGCAGACTTATTTTGGGGTTTGGTTTCCGACATTTTCGATGTTTTACAGAGAGATTGAAGTTTTAGACATCTCAAATGTTATTATATAGTTGTTACAGATTCCATCTACCCACTAAATACATATTTAATATTATAAATGGGAAAGTGTGTTTGTTTGTTTGTTTGTTTGTTTGTTTGTTTGTTTGTTTGTTTGTTCGTTAGTTTGTTTGTTTGTTTATCCTTCTTTCACGTCGAAACGGATTGGCGCGATTTTTTGTGTGGAGATAGTTGGGAGGATACTTTTTACCACGGGAAATTACCAAATTCCTACAGGAAAACACTTCATACTACAATCCAAAAGAATATTTATGATCAGAATTACTTGAAACTTGGTATTAATGCTCTTCAATAAAATTAAATAAATACGTGTTTTAGAATTTTTCGAAATTCATCCTATATGGGGGTAAAATAGGGGACGAAAGTTTGTATGAAACTACGTTTTAGAGATTTTTTTTAGTCTTAGCGCGAGAAAAGCCGCGGGCTCTGCTAGTTACTTATACAACAATTTGGAACAAATAGAAAATAATACCAGAAGTACTACCTTATTTGTTAATTAAATTTTTTTTAATTGAAAATAACTATATTATATATTAAGCTTATTAACATTGTGACATTATATTAATTACTTACGCATTTAGCATACTTTTAATTAAGATATAGATCTGCATTATCCATTAAGTTTCTTGCTGTGTTACGTAATGTCAACCGCTGTCATTACGCGTGTATGATAGATTGCTTCTGGTATTTTTATTCAATGTTGCGTTAATTAGCATTGATACTATTTACATACTAATCATTTATTTTTGAAGTAAAACTTCTTTAGGTGTGAGTTCTTTAGACTGAGGGGAGTCTATACATCGGCATTATATATATATACTGCGGGATAAATGGGCATAAATTAAATAAAATCTATTGTGACTAATTGTTGCCATGTAATTGTCTGACAAATGATATATAACATTATATTTTTTGCGTATACAATATTCTATAAATATGTCATTGTAATATGCCTATAAATATGCCTTATTAAATTATTGACTTGTTTTAATTTAAAATGATATTTTTCAAAGAAGTTTTACTACAACCGCAAAAAGGTTACACCTACCCATTTTTTAATTTTTTATTCTGTGATTAGTATTTCATATGGCGTTTTGGTGTAATATTTTTAAAATCATTTTTTTATTACTTGCCTATCCATGTATTTGTATGTATAATATTGTGAAAAAAGTATTTAATTTACAAGTAAATAGTTAAATAATGATAATTCTTTTAATCTCGTAAAGTATGTATTAAAGAAAATTGGTATTTTTTTTGTGGCAGAACAATTCGTAGTTAATTTTAATCTAAATAGCAATAATATTAATTAAGTCACGCTCACGAGCAATCCCACTAAAGCTCCGTGAGAATTGACAGCTGATTCGACATGTCTGAGGTATTAAAGTAACTGTGCGGAAAAATAATTTTGAAACTTTTACACATAGTCATAAGTTCCAAAATACTATGATATTATTCATAATAACTGGTCCTAACGCATCTTAAGTGTGCGATCCGTGAGAATTAATTTCGAGGTGGCTTTATAGCGCTACGTGTGCAAATGTGTGACAACAATTTGAGAAAAAATGTTTTAACCCTTAAATAATATATGTAAGACCCCATTGACCTCTTTTGTATTTAAATTAAGAATTGTAATATTATGTCGTATTTTTATTATATAAAAATGGATTTTCTTTATTAAATATAGTTAGAGATTCTTAGGAACGAAATAAAATTATATATTTATTAAATAATATTTTATACGTTAAATTTCAAGGCTGTAATAAGAGCAATTACAACTTTTATATTGTAAGTCATTATTAGAGACACAGCTTACAAGTAGTCCTAGAGAAGGCTAGAGCCTAGAGAGTAATGTATCAATGTCTTTCTTACATTGAAATTCTTTGGCAGAAAAATACTTTCCATCCCGATGTATGAAGTCTTTCCCGTGGGATTGCTAAGAAAATTGCGATTGTAAACCACAATTGATAAAGGTGCTGAAGGAATCTAGGGCGTTAGAAAACCACGATTCGTAAAGAAATAATATATGTATTATTGAAAAAAAAAACTCAGTATCAGATTGTAATACAAGTTCTATTGAAAGCTTATGACACCAGTAATTAATGATTAATGTATGAATTCTGGATTAATTATTAGTTCCGGTCTTTGAAGTGTCATTCGTTAAGTTCGTTTTTATTTTTTGTTACTGTGTTTCAATTAATCTTGGCAAATTAGTATCTAATTGACTAAGCACAAATACATAAATTTGTAAGATTATAATAGTTTGTATAGCTTGCTATTTTGCACTTGTATTTTATTTGAGAAAGTCTGTCTGTTTACTCTGTTTTGTTATTTTGTATTTTATTAATATGTTCAGTAAATCCAAAGAGTTATAACTACTTGTACTTCTCAAATTACATATTGGTCTAGGACCACATATAATGAATGTAAATTAAAGAATAACATACACACGTGTGTGGCCGTAGATATTAGCTTGTTAAACAATAAAAACATGGCTATATAGGGTTATTTCATAATAATTAATAGACATTTAATAACTTCTGCCTTCGGCAGAAAATAAATTAGACACAGTATTGGTTTGTACTACTTAATGTAGGCTGAAATTATTTTCTTTGGTCGCTTGTAATAAAATCAAGGAAATTACAGTCATAAAAGAACACACTACGCTAATTAAATACAGGAGTGCATACAATCATTCACTTTGTAAACGTCAAATAACAATCAAAATTTTTTAACAAGAACCATAAATCACCACAAATTAAGAATAAAAAGTTCAATTAATGTAAATATATGTGTAATTATAAAAAAATAACGAAATTGCCGCAAAAAATTTATGCGGACCATAAATTTTGATAATTTGTTAGATAGTATCTTTATAATGAATTTTTTTACCGATTTGTTGTATGATTGATGGATTATATGATAATTTAATTACGGGTTAAATTGTTACGACGTTTTATAATGTTTTATTAGATTATACCAGTCAAAAATTAAATAATGAATTCCTAACTATGCCAATACTACAATCTGGTGATTATGTGTCTAAGTAAGCTAGAAAAGTACTATTTACTAAAGCCCAACAAAACCTCCCCCGTCTTAATGTGCAGATGCACCGACGGCAGGTCTGCCAGAGCATTCATATTCACTAACTGCGATGAAGTGTTACTTTAGGTTTATATACATATATATATACATAACATGTGTGTATGTATATCTTTTACTTTGCAACTAGACAATGCCAGGGTATATCGCTAGTATTTTATGAATTCTATATACATATCTTAAACAGCATCCATACGCAAAAAGTGAACGTGGGTGGTCGCTCCCGCCTTCCCGTAACTAACTGCATATTTATGACAAACATGAAAATGTCTATTTAAATTGGTTTTCCTATTTAAATACGGATAGTTTTTGTGCAGCTTAATTACAATTGCACGACTTCAGATATATCTAAGGATTTAAATATTTAACCACTTTCTGATACGGTTTTGATATGATTTTTATTAGAGACAGTTCGTCTTTCGATTTAATGCAAGATGTACCGCAATTAACAAACATAACACTAATCTAATGTGTACAATAAATGTGTTATCATTTTTTGTTGGTTCATCAATATAACTTACGGAGTTCAGCCATATAAGCAAAGCCGCTATGGTTTTAGGTGGCTTTATGATTTGCCTGATGATGTTGTTTAAAAATTACCTAATATTCAATGTTTATATTATATACTAGAGACCCACCCTTACTCCGCTCGGGTTCGTTCCTAGTGAAAAAATAGGTTTGTGTGTATTTTTTAATGCTAAATCATAAAAAATATATTAAAATAAATTTTTTGTCCAAAAAATACAAATTTTTTTTGGTGTGGACCACTTATCACTTAGGGGTGTGAAAAACAGTTTACGTCCTATATTCAGAGCTACTGGATATACACATAAAATTTCATAAGAATCTGTCAAGCCGTTTCGGAGGAGTTTTGTTAAAAACACTGTGACACGAGAATTTTATATAATAAGAAGTGTAGTAGGTAGTGAGCAATTTCACTCGACGTTTTTATTTGTATTTTTAAATAGTAATAACGTATAATAATAATAATTATAATTTTAAATAGTAATAATAATAATAACGTATCTTAATATTTACTATTGATTGTGAATGAAATTATTTTTATAGAAAACCTATAAAGGACAATTTCATCAAAATTGATCTACACAGATTTCACATCTACTACAAGTATGAATTAAATATGATATTAATAGGATATTTCCAAACGTTGCAGTTACTTCTGTTATAGGTAAGGTAACGGCTTGTGTCTTTGCTATAACTGCTAATATGACCACGCCTTAAGTTTCCAGAGAAATTGAATACTGTCTTAGGTTTTAGACCATGGATACACTGGCATCCGTAAACGTTGCGGCAAAACCTGAACAAAAATTTCGTTTATCGCTTATTTCCTGGAAATATCTTAGTATGGTACTCGTTATTTATACTGAACCATAGTTGTAGCTGCCACAACACCACGCCTGTGCGCGGTATCTCGAAAGAAACTCACTTTATTGCTCTTTTTGTGTAAAACATGGCATTATGAAATGAAATTGTGAGATTTCAATTACAGTGATTCATTTGACATTGAATAAAGAAATGAATATATGTTCAAGTTTTTTATGTTATTATAGTTATACTAGAATTAATATACTCTTAAAACTTTTTGTAGTTTTTCGATACACATGGATACACGATTTAAGAATATTTTTTATTTATAATTAACCAAAGAAGCCATACATTATGATGTAATATGATCAGAACGTTTAAAATATGATAGTGTAGACGTGGTCTTAAAATAATCTGGACCAGAAAGCTGATCGGGCTTCGGCCATAAAGTCTCTATAAAATATTATTAAAACAAAAACATGTTCTCGTTTCACTTACACACCTTCTAGAGCTTAAAGCATTAGAAATGTAATATTGTTGGGAAATCCTTTTAAAGTAGTACTTTTTGTTTAAGCCTTACCCTATATACAGATATATTTTTTACAAAATATGAGGAGAAAATCCAATATATTTATTTATTTTACTCGTTCAATATATACATATTAGAATTTTCTTTTCTTTAAATAAAATAACTTTTAACTGTATAAAACTTTCAGTCATGCTATTTAGCGAAGAAATAGTTTTGTGTCAAATTAAAACGCAATACTAATCGACATTTTCCAATTATTCAATTCAATTAAAATTTGAAAGTAATCAATACTTTATCAGGTGTTCAAACAGAAATCATAAATTGTTCTAAGCAAGGCCACCTAAATAACTATTGAGATGTGCGTTACATAGCTATCGGTTACGAAACGATCAGATAACGTGTAACTGCCCATCGAAAGCGAATGCGATCCTGTCATGCGTCACAAAAGACGTCAAGAAGAATATTACAAGGGCAAATCTATAATATAAATTCAGGGCGTGGTTAAAAAAAAGTTCAAAAAGCTTTTAAAATCTATATTCTCAATATCTTTTTGTCTTAAATTTATTTTTTTTAATTTAAAAGAATGTTTGTAGGTCCTTTAAAAGGATCTAGTAAAGTGGAGTTTAAATTTAAATTAAAAATAAATAATAGTATCTAAAGCTAAAAAGCTTTCTAGATATACTTGAAGCAATTTGCCTTTGCTTCGCACCAAATTACACCACGCACATTCTTCAGTAACTACTTGCGATACTAGTAGTACTATATACTATAATATGTACCAGAAATCAGAGCTATAATAAGTATCCTATTTCACTTACAGATATTATATTATTATTATATTATATATATTATTATAGTTTTCTATCAAAGAAATAATTTTTCGAGACATCAGCTGGTCTCAATAAAGCAAATCAAAAGTCTTGCCTCCAATCCAAAATGTTAATTCTTTATTATACTATTGCAGTTATTAATATATTAGATATTCAAAATCATGATTAGCTATCAAACACTTTTGTTAAATGTATTTCGAAACGAATTAAGTCATAATTAATGAAAAATGTTGCAAGCTAAATATCAATATTGGTAACAATGCGAATGGCTTGAGTCATCGAGGTGAGGTGAAGGCATCCCTTGACCGCTCCCTCTAACCTTGCTTTCGACATGATCACTTGATAACGAGGGCTGAATCGTTGCCATTGAACGTGATTGAAGCAAGAGGACCCCTGCCGATGACTCACAACTGATCTCATTAACTCCACTCATTCTTTGGTTTCAATAACAAACTATTATAAAATTGAATAACAATACAAGTTTTATTGTGTAACTTAAATTCATTTTTACTTAGTTAAAATAACGAAATTAGTGTTGTTACTCAAGAATTATATCAGCACAGACTACTGACACGTAGGTCCCGGGTTCGAAAGTGTTACGGTTCACCTGAACATCCATACTAATTATGTAACTGAATCTGATTAAGATAAATCACAGATTATAAAATTACATGTGACTATTACACTATATGTTATTACCATGGAAACATTACTAGAAAAAAGCAAAGACAATAATGTTATATATGTAATTAATTAAACTTATTTTTAACTCGATCAAAGCAAAGAAGATTAAATGAGATTAAACCTGAAACATGTTACAACCTCGCTCTTTGTATATGCTCGTCAAAGTTGACATAATCGAAGACGAGATCGACGTGTTTGTATCGAATCGAAAGTAATAATCAATATCACAATACATATCGTCGAAGGTCAATTACATCCTTAAGGGATTGAGGTTAATGGCTGTCCTTGCAAATGATCGATATCGAATCGATTCCATTAGGATAATTCGAATAGGTAATTATGGACGATAAAAATGAAGAAGCTCGCTTGCTTAGCCTTTGAAACTTGTTTATTTGTAAGGCTTTAGATAAAGTATGGTCGGAGGAGCAGATGCCTTGCGCACGCGCAGCTGATGGTATCACGAGTACTTAGAAACGTTCCGAAAGCCATTTACCTATCGGATACAATCGCTGATAAGAATATTAATTTGGCTACTTTAGTATATTATAAAGATATGATTAGAATGAATATTATAATAAATCACACATAAGTATACTTCAGCAAAAACATGTTACACCCTTCTTTGCGTCGCGCAGTCGAGTAAAAACATGAAACAGACGTGGTCATTTTATTTTTGAAATTTAGATCTTTATAGGTTTAATATGTTTTATCAAATCTTTATAAATCAAATCGTAAAGTGAAATGTTTGACATTAATATCTTAAACTCAAGTAATAACTGCACAGAATTTAATGTTTATTTAAACAAAAGACGCTGTAAAGAAGACAAGTATGATAGTAATAGCACATAAATTAGTGTTAATGTACGATATTTTGCACTATTCAGCTTAGAATGATGTGATTGAAGCAAGACAAAGCGGACACACGCCACATTACTCGTATACACATTAATGTCATAATTTAAATAATCCTAAATTATCAAACCGTTTTAAAACACAGTTATATTAATGCTAGAACTATGATTATAATATTAAGAATAATTTATCTTCAAAACTAACATACATACGTACGTATACGTTTAAAAGTATAGAAAATAAATGAAGAAAAAAAAAAGTTGAATTATTTGATGTGTTATTTATCGTTTATCTAAATCACTTGCATATCACGATTGTATTAAGCAAGTGAAGCTACTTACAATAAACTTAAAATGTAAAGATGTAATCTGTATCTATCTTACTATCCCCTATCAGATGGTGCTCGCTGCAGCCCATTTGTATTCGATATCTTTACATAACCACGATTGTAGAATGGCATTCCTTTTCTATTTCTAGTTTGGATTGTGTATCAATTTAATATGCGAAAGCTTTGACAAATCACTTATATTGGTTGACGGCTGTTAGCGTCGACAGTCTGTACATGGTAATGTGATGGGTTCGAATCTCGCTCAAGACAATTATATTTAGAGTATACAACGTGGCCTAACTAACTAACCGGGTGTTTTAATAATTAATTATTAATTCTAATAAGTTATACTTAGATATCACAACTGTCACGTAAGCTGACCCAAAATGCCGTTGTTTACTTCACATTAAAATGAAAGGAGTCAACGACTTTAATCGACTTATGAGATACGAAGTATGTATCTATAACCACAAATTTTATTTGAATAGCTATATATAAGACCTTTTCATGTTGTAATGAATAATAAAAACACGTGTCGTAACGTACATGCCTGCTAATTAATACAATGGAGGCATTTTCGTTTTTCGCATGCAATTACCTCGTAAACGTATCTAGAGCGCACGGCCACGGTGCAACAATACTGCTATTATTGTAGCCAAACTCGTGCTAGTGTCTTTTAATTCAGAATCCCAAGGTTGATGTTTTGATAACTATAATTGTTTCGATAAATGGCTAATCTTTTAATTCATGAGTGGTATTAATTTTATTTTGCATTATCATTTTGTTTATTTTGCTTAAGTAAGCGTAAAAGGATCTTAAGATTAAGTATTTCATAGATTATTATTAGCCAATAATATTAAATACGACGTTTGCGAGACCCACGTGCGATTATAGTATGAATAAACGATGCATTCATCGTTTATGTGAATAGACTTAGTTCAATACGAGTCGGCGTAGGACAAGTAGGTATGTCTGGACATTCATTCATCTTTGGCCGATTTGGACCTGTTGCACACAACTGCACCCACAATTATGATCGCGTTATTTGGTGCAGAGGACACACCCAGACTCGTTAGTTGGTTCAAGCTAATTTTATGCTGCGTACGAAATTTATGAAACTCTTGATAAGTTTTTTTTTAGTTTTAATAAAACCAACGTAATAATCTAATTTTTATGCACTCTTTGAAGCTATTCCAAAGGAGGACGACAAATTATGTCTAGGAAGTCATTACGTTTTAAGTAAGAATATGCAAAATGGTTTTATTATATGGGCAAGTCTTGCGAAACTCGAGTATAAGACATAAGTGTGAATAAATGACTTGGCTAAAATGACTTCCTAGCAATAATTTTGTGTATTCAACAACGTTAAGGTTATCTTTTAATCTGAAAATTTAATTTATTGCCGTTCTGCAACGCTTTTAATGCAAGTATTTTTTTTAAATGTGTGCAACTAACGATTTTTATATTACGATAACATCAAATGTCAGGACAAGATGTAGTTTATCTGTGACCTTTTGCACAGCTTAGTCGAATGTGGTTCAGTAGTTGCGCCAGTACTAGGCTGTGTTCAAACAGACCTAATTCTAGAGCTGCCCTGAGTTTAGTTCTGTTGCAACTTTGTGCAGTCATTGTATGTTAAACGGCCACTTCATCTTTCACGCCGAGCTTGCGCCCGCGCCGATTTATTGGTCGACGCGCCCCTTTTGTGACATGCTAGATACAGCTATCTTTAGAACTCGAGCCTGATTGAATTAGGGTCTTTTAACCATTATTCTCAAATGAAAGGAAGCATAGAACATGTATTAGGAAGTAAGGAATTCGTTTTAAGATTACAATTCATGGTTTGCCTAACAATCTAAGCTGCCAATTTATGTCGAGACGTTGACAATTAAACGATTAGAACCTAACGCCTATGCCCTCTATATAAATTATAATAATCAATTTTCAACAACAAGTATCGCTGTTATCGCTAATAATTTTAGCACGATGGAGATCATAGGTATTTCGGTTTTCATTACTTCTAGCAAGCTATCTGTTCAACCCACGTACACTAAAAGTGTAGATTGGTGTTAAATTGACTTCTTGTCAATTGTTTTATTGGATAATGATAACGCTTGTCACATAGCCATTCGAGTTTATTTAGTGTGATATTTCTGTAAAGTGATAGTTTCATATTATATTTACTTTATTTAAAGTTATTTATATACAAATTACCTACTATTACAGTGAACTAAAGCTGATTTTTTGTACTAACCATACACATATTTTTAGTCATGTTAATATATTCAACTAAATACATCGTTTAGAGCAATACGTAAGTCATATTAACGTACTAAAAAAAAGTTACTATACCTTAATCACAATACTAGGTAAATGCGAAAGTTTGTATGTGTATATGTTTATTACTGCTTCAAAACTTAAGAGATTTAGACGAAATTTAGTGCACATACATATATACTATAACATGGAAAATGAAATTTGCAATCGTAAAAATGTCATGAAGCATTTTAACAGATTCGAGTTTTAATTTTATATTTTCGTTATTTGGTTTCATCACTGTTTTTAACAAAAGACAAGCAAGCGCTCCCTGAGTCAGCCCGAGGCGCAAGCTCACCTTTGACCCTAGACACGTGCTTTACCTCTGATTGGCTGAACGAAAGTGAACACTCATCGTTTTGTAATAGCCTCTCGCCTCTTTATTATGGCCATGTTGAATCAGCATAGTATTGCACATAAAATGGGGACACTAAATAATATTTTGCTATTAATTAATCCTTAAGTATTGTTTATACTCTTAGCTTTCAGCTTAGACTCGCCCTTGCTTTTCTGAGACATAATATTTCCCAGGGACATATATACCTACAATAACTACATATATCATTTTTTAAGTCTAATTCACAATTACACATTCAAATCTATACCTAGCATTATAAAGAGACAGAGTTTGCTTGTTTGAACGCTCTGATCTCATAAACTACTAAGCCAATTTGAAAAATTCTTTTTGCTAATTTTTTATACTTATTAGATAGTCTGTTTAATGAGAAAAGCTATAAGATATATCATATAATGTTATAATCTATCTATTCCATACTAACCGTTAAAACGTATTTAGGGACGAACCCGAGTGAAGCGAGCGTGAGTCGCTAGTTCACAATAATTTAATTAAAATCAGTTTAGTAAGTTTTACGTGTTGTCCATACAAACTAGCCAAGAGAAAAAAAAACTACTATAAACTTATAACCTAAGGTACTATTACATATATGGTAAAGCTATAAAGTAGTAAATTATAAGTGGCATAAGAGTTATCTAGCATTTATTATATGATAAGAAGTTAAGACGTCGTTAGAGTCAAATGTTTTATAGACTCATCGACTTAATGGCCAATATTGAAATGGTTTTTATTGTTAATTGACTCTATCATATGGTTTATATAAATAATTATATCGACTTGTTCATTTATTTGACTTCAAAAAGGGGTACGTGAATACGTTCTCGTATATATATGATAGAGGGTAACCTAGTAAAATATTACATTATTATAAATTTTTTGCAGATTCATTTTCTAAAAAAAGTAGCCTAAGTTATTTCTTTTAACAACAGCTATCTGCCAGTGAAAGCCCCGTCAAATCGGCCAAGTAGTTTCTGAGATTAGGCGGAACAAACAGACAGACAGACAAAGAGACAGATCAAGTCTATTAAAACATTTTTGACATTACAAACAGATACTTCAATTATATTTATTAACATATAGAATCAAAAGATGTTTTTTTTATCATCTTTCATCTTTTAAATTTACCTGGAAATTTGAATTATTAACTAAAATAAAAATAATGATTAGAATTCTATCTAAGAGACACAAAACACGATAATTATTTTAAAGGAAACTGTTCACTTGTTAACTTAAGCTTTATGTAAACTTTAGCAGTTAACTGCAATTACAGTAATAAGGAATTCATATAACAACAGCGTGTAGTTTCCTAATATATAACTGTGTATAATTGCGAGCATACATCCCATTAACATTAGTTCGTTAGAATTTTGTTATATACATATAATAAAATTCGGAGTCGAATCTGTATATTAAATATTTTTTGGAAAATCGATACAGAGGCCGAATCTATAGTTTTTAGATTTTTTGTTTGTCTGTATGAATGTCTGTCTGGAAACGCATTACGAGAAAACCACTGAACAAATTTTGATAAAATTTGGTATGATAATAGTGGCCAAATCTAGGCTAGAGATTTTTTTTTCCTCTGCAAGATAAGACAATAGCTATGTATGTACCTATATGTTTTATATGTAGCAGCTTACTCTCGTTTTACTCGGGTACATCTTTAGCTGCCGAATAGCAGCCTACGCAGCTATGTGCTTACTTCTGTTAATAGTCTTTTACATTTTTAAGAGTAATATTTACTTTCATCCGATGCAAGAATCAAACTAACGAACTCTGAGGTATTGAACAGAGTTTACTTAATATTTGGCTACTGTACCAATAAGTACTGAGCTAAGTATTATAACTATATTAACATAATTTCAATCTACAATTTTCAATGTAGCGTCAGAAGAAAAGCGATCACGTGCGGCCTTCGACCGGCGACAAGCGTACGACTCGCATTGTTCTGTGACATTTTAGCCTTGCTAATGACAAGCAATTTTGGTTTTGAAACACACATTAGATGAATTTATATTGCCTTTTAATATGATCTGAATTGCTAGAATATTGAATAGTGTTTATCGTACGCAAAATAAATTAAAGGCTGAATTGACTCATTCTGCTTTTCTTTTTTCTTCTCTCAATCGTTACATGTTTATGAATTTTAATGCCCAATGGTACTTAATTATGAAGCTAGAATTTATGATAAAGACATGTTAGGTACATAACAACGCTACGAATGTTGTCGTATTGGCTGGACAGGGACATACATCTATGTACAATGTACATATATGTTGAAATATTTATGTGATATGAATAAAAGATCTCTCGTGCAATATTAAAATCAAATTAAATTAAATATAAAAAAAACCGTCATTTTTTCGCCATTTTGTGGTGGCGATTATCTTGGATTTGAAATTTATCATAGTGTTTATCATAGTATTCTACTTTTCAAGCCCTTTTATTTGATACATATGGGTATCAAATAAAAGGGCGAGGGAGTTGTGAAAAAATATGTAATCCGCCATTTTGTGGCGGCGGCCATCTTGGACCGATTTCATCAAACATGCCAAAGAATAATCCCGACTAATTCACCTTTCAAACAAAAAAATAAATAAAATCAAAATCGGTTCGTCCGTTTCGGAGCTACGATGTCACACACAGACACGTCAAACTTATAACATCCCGTCGTTTTTGAAAACAAAATTTTATGCAAAAAAAAACAATAAATTTAATAAAATATACTTTACAAATATTTATTATATAATATCGTATCTACATTACTTTAAAAGGATCTAAGTATATTCAGTTAACGGTTTACAAATATTACTCCTAATACTTTTATCTTGTCATTACGGCAAGTCAAACCGGCTGTCAAACTGGACTACTCTGTCGACGTGACAAAGACGGCACCATGTCAACATTATGAAGCGCTTATGAAGCTACAGTTGGGACTGTATAGCAATAACTTAAATATATTTTACTAGTAGATAGATATCTAATTAATATTTTATTTAACAAACTTATAGGTTATTTTACACTCTCTAATGAGCGAACTAATTAATTTAACATAAATAAGGTTATATATGTTAAATTAATTAATTCGCTCGCTATATAACCAGAGCCGCGGAAAAACCTAGTTTACTGCTAGCTTTAAAGTTGAGTGATGCGTAAAAAAACAGTTATCGCCATAAATATTTTATGTACCGTATAACATGGCGCCGTAAATAATAAATGTTTGTATGAAAGCGCGAGCTTAGCGCCGAACTTCAATTAATTCGAGGTAATTAACTCCTTAGCAATGGGCCGCGTCTCAATCAAAGCCATTAGATGAGAGGAAGTGTCTAATAGAGTGTTCAGTAGCCGCTTTCTGAGGATGGTGTTAAGAAATAATCACCACTGGTCACGCCTCCCCTGATTGCTTTTTGTAAGAACCCATAAATCCACTTCGATTCTAACCGGAGCATGTGGTTCATTTGAAATAATAAGTTAGAGCTATCCCAATTTTATTATTAAAATACTATGTCGATGTAATTGTTAAATCGTATTAACAAAATTAACGACGTCAAAATTAGATATTTTGATTCTTTATTTAATAACATTATACGAACACTGGGCAATAAAACTAGCGGTAGATATATTTGCTATGATTTAAATGCCACCTGTCGTCATTCTCTATTACGCTGGATGCATCGTTATTTACATCCTATTAGCTAATCAAACTTAACAGGAACACATGAGGACGAAATATATAATGTAAACGTGGATGTTGCAAATCAGCGTCGACGGAAGCGAGGCTTTGCGGTAAATTATCGTGTGAAATAGCCTAAACGCGTCCGATGACTTGTTAAGGAAGTTAATGACGTTTGGCTGACAGCAGGAAACATCTGGATCACGGTGAGATGGCGACGTCGGCTAGATATGTTGACCTCGTCGGACAAGTAATGTTACACCGTTTTGTCTTACACGTACATTCACTACTTTTTAAATAGCATTTTGACAGTGATGTATGTGTGTTACGATTCGTAAGTCGCAGGTTCGATGGCTGCTTTGTGTAAGATGCTGCGCGTCATATTTTAGTAAAGATGGAGAAAGAGAGAGTGGTGTGAAAAGAAACTGTATTCTCTGTTTTCAATCTGACAGAAGCGAAGCGAGTGAAGAAGCTTTATATAACTGGATGGGTTTGGATAAAAATTACTGCACATAGTAAGTAGACTACGTCCAGAGTAGGAGCGAAACGAAAATAAGTTGCTAAAATGAAATATTTTTAATGGTAAGCGAAATATTAAAGGCGAATATTATCAGCTTATCATTTTTTATCTATAAATGTTTATTCGGTTCGCTGAGCCCGGTACTGTCAGAATCATCGTACGTGGGAACAATTCGCACGGACAGCGCGATCGTTTAACAAACAAAAAGGAATGTCAAGATGCATGTTGTGTAAGGTTATTATACTGCTATACTTTGGTTTGACATTCGGACAATTTGCATTGAACGAATGTTCTTGAGACGTTTTCGTGTAATCTAAGGCCTCTTCATTGTTTTGTGGGGCATTACAATAAGAATACATATGCGTGCTGCTTACACATCTTCTATAACGCAAGAGAGTGTATATGTATATTAATCATATTGATATTAAAAAACAAAATATATTTAAAGCTTTGGACTTAAAATTAAAAAGTCCAATCTGTAAGAATCTGATCTAAAGTACATTACCCATTAAGCCTACGAATAACTATAAATGCCAAGTAAGTAATAAGTATTTTTATCAACGTCAATCGTTGTTTCATTTTTACTCTAACCTTTACTCCTGTTATGTTAAATTGCGATTGGTGTTAAGTGATAAGACTATGATAAGATTCATAAGTAGTAAAGCTAAAAATAGAGGCAGTGGTTACCCAGTCGGGCAGTGGTAGCCCAGTGGTAGAGCGCTCGCTTGGGAAACCGAGTGAAGCGGGTTCAAATCCCGGGTGATGATTACCACTTGCCTTACGGTGAAAGAAAACATCGTAAGGAAACCTGCATGTCTGAAAAACCTAACAAATTTTCGAAATCCCCCTCGTATTGAAGGGGGGCCCGTGCCCAGCAGTGGGACGTTAAAAAGGGCTGAATACGCTAAAGATCACTTAGGTAATTGATCTTAGAAACACTATGAGACAGAAACGGTTGCACAATAGCTATGTTTGTTATCACTAACTTTGTCAAAGTCATGTAGTCTTAACCGACACGAGTCCAATTTCGCAAAAGTGAATTAAGACATCTCACACCGAGGCGCGGTTGTGACTAAAGTACCGAAGAATTTGAGCTAGAGCGTGAGAAGTGTGCCAGTATCAGATCTTATCAAACCCTAATGTATCGTCGTGCTCTCATAATAAATTATAAAACTCTTACAAATTAGTCATATGTTAACACGTAAACAAACAGAACCATATCTCCATATAAAACTACGTCTTAATTCTCATCTAGATCTTTATATTTGATGGATAATGGCTAACTTCGGCTTTAAACTATAAAGATAATGAAAATGAAATTTAGTATTAAGGTTAAGTATAAAATTAATTACTTTGGTGATGATTATATTATGTTCTATAAAGTTACCAGAAAAACATATTTTTCTAGTAAAACAAGTTTTCCCAAGTAATTTAAACTTATTTATATGCCTTTGTATGTCTACGTAGATATGTATTTATTTAGCCCTTTTTAAGCCTTTCCTTAATGCAGAGGGAAATAGACCGCCACACTGGTCAAGTGCAGGTAGGTGGACTACACGTCATATCCTTCGAAAACTTGCTAGGTTTAGTAAGTATTTTGCTTTTTAACCCCCGACGTAAAAAGAGTGGTGTTATAAGTTTGACGTCGATGTCTGTCTGTCTATTTGTGTCTGTCTGTGGCATCGTAGCTCTCAAACGGATTGACCGATTTCAATACGGGTTTTTTTCATTTGAAAGCCAGTTTCCTTGCGGTGGTTCTTAGCTATGTTTAGTTAATATTGGTAGCAATGCAAGAGTATCAGCTATTTACCAAAATGATGTAAGGCATTTTGGCGTATGATTACTCGATTAAGTGCTTCACGCGTACCAGTGTAATCGTTAAATGACAATTAATTTGCGTAGGGGTTTTTTTTTAATTTTTAATTTATAATATATGTATATAAATAAAACGACGTATTTGAATTTAACATACTTATCTGAATAGCTTAGGATATAAAAATTAAAACGAGCTAGAACTAGTTATTTAAAAGTTTTCCGATTAATTGCTTGTTACATACAAAGTATTGAAGATACAGCTTATTGGATCAGGTTTTGATTCGAGGTTTCTTTGAAAGTATTATTTCAACTATTCTAATGAGAATTTAATGGTAGTATTTTTATTTACTTAATAACACTCTATCTGCCCACAAAGTAGACACGCAAACGGCACGTGTACTAACAATTTGATGATTTTAATGATATTACGATATATACAAGATTAGGCTTATTAGACAGGTATCCATCTATTCATGGTGTCTGGGAAAAGTTATGAAATTGAAAATAATCATACGTCTTTTAAAAAGACACTTTTGTTTGCGCAAAGATTCACCTAGTTTTCGTTGTTAGCTATTTATTATGTGCCGTGGGAGCTTCTTTGTCCAACAATTGTTATGAATTTGATAGATGCATTCCCGATGTACTATAGTGTTTGATTACAATTTGTAGTGCGTAGTACGTAAACTGTAATAGCTTTATAATGTCACTTGTAATTTTTTGTAATATTCCTAACGCTTATATCATCGTAGTAGCGACTTACCCTCACTTTGCTCGGGTTTGTCCCTAGGTAAGTTTTAAATTTTTTGATCGGAACCCTAATTCTTTTTCTAAAATAAAAGTAGCCTATGTTACTCCCTATAATATCAGCTATCTTCCAGTGAAAATCCCGTCAAAATCAATCCAGCCGTTTCTGAGATTATTCGGAACAAACAGACAGACAAAAAATATAAAATTTGTGTTTTTCTTATATAATTTCATATGCATTTAGTAAAAGGCTGTTATTTTGACATTACAAACAGACACTTCAATTTTATTTATCTGTATATATGTATAGATGAAGAAAATTAAAGAAAAGGGCCAAGACATCAAAGAGTTAAAAACCCACCTACCATAAACTATTTGATTTTTTTTCTTTGTGAAATATACTAATGATATCATTGATTTGTAGAGTGTGAAAAGGCTCCCGATATGGATAACGGGACTTACGTGAAGAAGACTTATCAATTAATTTTCTAAGAAATGAAAATTTGCTAAAAGGTGACTCCTTTTTTAAATCGATTAAAACACTTAACAGCTTATTAAGCGGGCTTCAGATAACCCCAAAGGATGAAGATACATACATATATGTACGTATATAAATGCGATAAAAATAGCCTATGCTAATCAAGTAGCAGAACTCTATAACCTACCTATGATATTTTTTTAGAATTTTCTGATTTAATCAAGACGACATTATACAATCGTTTGTGAATAGGTATCCAAAATTTATATGTGAGTTACTTCTATACATATAATAAAATTCTAACTGAGCCGAATCTGTACATGAAATATTTTTTGGAAAATCTTATTGAAATAGACATTATTTTCGATACCAAATCCGAATCTATAGTTTTTTAGAAGGTTTGTGTCTGTCTGTTACCGCATCACGGAAAAACCACTTCAGAGATTTTGATATAATTTGGTATGATGATAGATGGTTAAATGGGTCAATATATAGTATACTTTTTATTTCGGGAAAATTTCTCATTTCTGAGAAATTTAATACTAAACATTAAAACGTAAGTAGGGATGAACCCGAGCAGAGCGAGGGTGAGTCGCTACTATAAAAATAATTATGACAGATTCTGTGATAAGACGCTCACGACATTTTTATTTGTTAACAATTAAAGATGTCATCCTGTCTATATCCGCTGTTTAGTGGTTTCAGAGTTTACCCAAACACACGAACACATTAATTTGCCATTTTTATTAGTATAATAATTTTATATATAATAAATTGAATATTTCAAGGATTATGTCACAATACTGTTTTGAATGTTACTTGAAAAACGAGGAGTTGTCATCAATTGGCGTAATTAACTATTTTTATTGTCCTGCAGTATATTGAAGGTCCCATGTTTTTAGTGAGCACTTCGTTTGTACAGTATGCAAATAGCATAGACAAACATGATAAGAATTGTTGTGAAATACAAAGATGTTAAATTGATTAAATTTTATTTCTCTCCAAGCAAAATATATGATTTTTTAAAGTAACATTATATCGTACTCTTGATTTTTAAAATATATATATTCAACAGTATTCGAAATTTGACCGTGATCTCTGTTGAAATAATCTTTGTTGAAAATTTACCTCTCTTTAAAAAAAAAATATTATAAATAAAAAAATCCATTTCTTTTTATTTATTACACTAAAGCTCGCTACACACAAAAAAACCGTTTCACAAACCTAGGAGAAAAAGGTACCAAACTGTTGTGTCTTTGCCTATTTATATGTACACATTTTATTATTTTTGACCTTCTTTAAGAAAGGAGTATGTATTCAATTCGGTTCGGTTTTGAGTGTATGTTACGGAATATAGGCAACTGTGAACTTTTCAAAATATGGCACATTTTTTCAGGTTGGTCCCAAACCAATTTCATAAAAATCATTGGAACAAATATTTATGATTATTTTATATGTCAATGATTCTATTTTAGACATACAATACTTATTATCATTGTGTATACTTGTATTTTTTTTTATTTAATATACTTACTGATATTGTTTTGCAGGTTAAAAGTAAAATAAAACCAAAGATCCCATGGGATTTTTATCAGATCGCATTATTTTATTCATTTTGTTATAATATGTAATCGTTAGCAATAAACCATATATTAGCTGGTACTCTTTTCCACGTACAAAATAGACTATCTTATTAAGCCCCGTACAGTCATAGCCACTATGCATAAATGAATTTTAATGCAAGATGAATTATAGAAGGGTGCGTTGAATATCTAAGCAACATCGATCTTAGAAACTGTTATTATATTTAAAGTGAAAATGTTTTCTATTCAGCTATATTATAAGATATTCAATTATTATACGAAGAGCTGGAATTTTAATCATGACTTGCAAGTAAAATAATAATAAACATAAGATTTATATATGTATGTATATATACCTTATGTTTTTAATTGGTTAGCCTAAGATTAAAAAAAAGGTTGATGATTTTTTATCTGCTGGTATATGATACATAATAAAAATATTTGTATTGTTATTATATTTTCAGAACACTTATTTTGCAGGATGATTGCAAGCAAGAAATCCATTTTCATTTTATGTTTTGTTGTCTATACCTAATAATATCATAAATGTGAAAGTTTAGATGTTTAGATGCTTGGATGTTTGGATGGATGTTTGTTATTCAATTACACAAGAACGACTGAACGGATCTGGATGAAATTTGGCACAGATATAGATTATAGTCTGGAATAGTACATAGACTACTTTTACGCGAAGCGAGGGTGAGCCGGCTAGTGTAATATACATTTCTTTAAGGTTGAGTGTAAAGTTTTTTTCATTTTTGGCTTAAATTTAGTTAAAAATGTTTTAGAATATCTTTATATATTGACTTCATAACCTGTAAATAGTTCCTTGTAATTATCTTTTAAACTCTTGATGTAAAGCTATCTATCAATTCAAAGTAACTTATAACAAAGTAAGATGGCAAGTTGATAAAAAAATAACTCTTGCATTTTATTGGAAACTGACCTTATACATGTCAAAATCAATAAGACTTTCATTTTTCCTTTAAAAGAATTAACTAGTCAACCCTCGAAATAAATGGATAATTTCATTCGTTATCTTCGTGACCGAAATACATTGGAACGGTAAAACTCAATATTAAAATATGCGAAGGCATTCCGACCAATTAAAACTTTGTACCATTAATCGCAACTGATTTATATTTTACACGATTTCGTTTATTTTATCTGCGAAAATTCTCTTGAAAATTAAATTTATGTTCTCGTACTCTTATCACGAGTCCATATGGATAGGAATACGATAATTATTTCTTAGACAACCCTAGTTCTTTACTCTGTGCCTAATTACATTCTATATATAATATGCCTTCTTTTAAATAGTAACTATTATCCATATATTGTTTTATTTTTTATATCGGAATAGATGTTAGCCTTTGTAACTATTAGTTTTTGGCCTAAACACTTTCTCATTCTATGTAGTTCTGTAGCTACATCGAAGAGACAAACCAACACTCTCATATTTATGATAGAAATATTATTATTGCAACACTTAGAAAAAATATGCTATATATTAAAGGGTTATAAATAATTTTTTTTAAAGAATTAAATATATTGCAGTACTTTCAAAGAAATTAGATATATTGCAGAAGCTCTAGTTTCACAGCACCTTACAAAATCCTATAAGTGATTGGTTTTATAACAATCGGCAACAGCAATCAGTTGGTCGATAGTGACGTAATGTTAATTTTTCCCGATTTCGCACGCCAATGTGAGATTTCTGCTTTATTGTTAAAAATCACGACATTGCCTATAACAAGCCTATTTATTATGTCCCAACGAAATGGAGAGTGACGTTTATTCAATTTAAACTATTTCGATTTTCTATTACGAATTCAATTTTATAGTGCGTCGAGCTTAGTTAATTTTGCTTGTAATCGAATTATAGCAATATTGTGTTGCATTTTTATTATTATCGGAATTCTTAAAAAAGTCACGGATATATATCAGATTTGTTTGAGATAAAAGATATTGTTACAGTACACGACACGTTAGATACTTCATAGGTAAGGATTGAGGGTCGAAGGTCTAATCATACAATATTTATGTGAAAATTAAACTTTTTAACCGACTTCAAAAAGGATGAAGTTTCTCAATTTGGATGTTTATATATTTTTTATGTATATTGGGCCATAACTCCGTTATATATAAACGGATTTGCAAAATTATTTTTTTTCGAAATAAATTTATTCCGAAATGGTTCCGTTTAAATTAAAAAAAAACCACCCCTAAGTTTAGAAAATAGTGGATGATTGGTTTTTTATCTACTGAACTTTTAAAATACTTTCTTTTTATTTTGCTACTGCTATACACTAAAAATGGAAAAATAAAACCGACTTGTCAGCCGATACAAATCAAAGCACACCGACTTAGAAAATATCTAATTAGGTATCTATAGTAAATAAAAACTACCAATCAGTTATTTTTTACTTTTTAGTATTTTTTTTGAAGTCGAAGTCGGTAAGAATATATAAAATCTTCATCTCTTCTACTCACCAATAAAAAGAAATCGATTGCAATCCTTTATAAGTACACAACGAGTTGCAAGTTAAACCTAATTAGTTTTTCTGCGTTGAATTAGCTGATCATAACAAGGAATGCAATATGTACCTAATGTCAGTATTCATGTGTGTGAACATGTTTCTTAAAACAATAAGATTCCCATGCACCGATTGCCATCTACGAATACGTTACGCAATCTCAGAAGACGTATGTACGCAAAGATAACGAAAGTGATGTTTTTATAGAACAAAACACGTGTGAACAATATGAGACCTATACGAGTATAACTGGGTCTGTAGGTAAAATCAGATATTGACGGTCTTGAATCAGGTATAATGCACTTTATATATGTATGTATATTCTATCCATTTTTCTATCCAAATATACTTGTATTCTACGAAATTTTCTTGCTGAATAGTTATATTATTATATCAGAATATGAACTTTACTTCAATTATTGTAAAATATGAGTATAGTATTGAAGCTAGCTAAATATGTGTCTGGTGAAGAGTATGGAATTCAATGTACAAACTGCAAGTAACTCTTAGAATTATAACAATACTAGCGATTCACTCTCGCTTCGTTCGCGTTCTTCCCTGGATGGGTTTTAACGGTTAATATGGAATAGATAGCTTGTATATTATATAGGCTATCTATTTCATGTATATGATATATAATCTATAGCCTTCCTCAATAAACGGGCTATCTAATGCAAAAAGAATTTTTCAAATAGGATTAGTAGTTCCTGAGATTCGCGCCTTCAAACAAACAAACGAATAAACAAACTCTGTCTCTTTTTAATATTAGTATAGATTTATGTATTGCGTAACATTTGCAAAAAATTTAGCCGAATTGAAGAGGTACCTTCTCGTTTTTGAAGTCGGTTAAAAATTAGTATTCACGTTACGAAGAGAAACAGGGATAAAGCAACAAACTTGCACTTATAATATTAGTGAGGATTTAGTAATGAACAACCATGTATTTCTCATGGTACTACACAATAACCTTAACAGCTCAGATAATACTTAGAAGGGGTTGATTATTTTATTTACGATATTATCAAAGGATATGAAATAATAATGAAAGCGTAAGTAATGTCTGAAAGGAAATCGACCTTAAAATGAATTGCAATTTGATTAAGACATCTAATCTGTCATAGTTTTAAATATTTTTGCAATAAATAATATGTATAGAACGGTTTTTTATCACCCGATCTACTTAGCTCGCAGCGGACGTAACCGTTTCTCTCTATATCTATTCTTAGCATCAGGAACATTTAAGGCCAAGTATGCGAATATTTCATAATACACGCACCGTACAATGAGATTGAATTAAAAATGAAGTCATATCTTCCATATTATACGCTGCATTTACGATATTATATTTAATAAGAGTATTTTTATAGTTTTTTTATTATTTTAAACATATTATATGCGACACAAATGATTCTTTATGGACTTGTACCCGATTGACTTTATTCTTATACAGGCACAAACTTGAGTTTTGATGTTGTTTTATATATATATGAAGGAATATTACTATTACTACGCAGCTATTTAAAATTTGCTCTTAAATGTTTATTTATGAAACATTTCGGCCTGGACATAAAGTATATGTTACTTTTGCACAAATCGATTGGTTCCCCATAAATATATTACTATCAATGTTTACATTTAGAAAGTTTTTTATACTGTCACTAGCTCTATATGTATCAAGTCCTTATATTCCCGCTTGTTCGTACGTCCCTACATATCTTCGCAACGTTAAAAAAAAGGTTCAAATCTATTTATGTAGTAAATTTTATCTAAATCTATCCAGTTGTTTCAGCGTGAAAACTAACAAACATACACACATATATAAACTTTCGCATTTATAATAGTAGTCTAACTAAGCATCGAAAGTAGTTTACATCAGTGACTTACTAGCTTCCTCTTAAGTTATCAAGTTTGAGCGATGATATCCTTAGCCGCTTGTACTAAAGATGTAAAACGGATGTCCGTTCATATCGGAGAGAGGTAGCGATTGTTCTCTCCGAGTTATATCTCAATCGCTTAGATAAAAAATGTAGACCACCT
Source organism: Brenthis ino (assembly GCA_921882275.1). Lineage (NCBI taxonomy): Eukaryota > Metazoa > Arthropoda > Insecta > Lepidoptera > Nymphalidae > Brenthis > Brenthis ino. Next base: position 21,013,700 of record OV170225.1, on the reverse strand, counting down.
TTCATACAACTATTTAAATAATAGATATTAGTACTGATTTTTTTTTCAGAGAACGTCATATTGATAGTGTTAAAAGATTTTTAAATATACGACTTTCTTAGATTAAAACGAATTAAAATTTTTTCGACTCGCGTGGGAGGGCCACTTAGTAATAGTGATGTGAAAAATATTATTTACAATTTAAACTTATATTTTTTATCTGAGTTGTTATTAGCTTACTTAAAATTTCGCAAGTTATTTTGGAATGAAATATTTCCTTTATACAATTATATGTTATTTATCAATATGAATATAGCACTTGTGCCATATTGCGAGATGATATCATAGGCATTTAAGATAGATATTTGTATGTGCGGTGACCTCAGACGCTTGACTGCACATTATGAAAATGAATCTAAAAATTATGCGCCTCTGTCTATATCGCCGTCTGTGCATTTTTTTACAATCTGAGTGATGTACTTGAGTGCAGACAGTTCGAATTTCCTTGAATTTTTATCAGAGAACTCAATGTTACAAAATCTTAGAACAAGAGCCAGTCAATTTTCGCAAACAATAGTATATTAGTAGATGCTTCATTGAATCAAATTCGCATGCGATATTTTATCGTATGTTTCAGCAATTCTACCCTAGAAAACCGAATTTGCTTACTGCATCGATTCATGAGGTTGATGCAGTAGACGAATAAATTTACCCAAACCTCTTAGCGACAGATTTTTTGATGTGATTTGATTTAATATATTTTTTCTGCGACACTAAGACGAAGATTAGGGGAACTTATCTATATACCTAAGGATTTGTATTGTAGGTATTTCAGGATTTAAAATAATATTAATAGAATATATGTCTATATATATATATATAGCGGTTAGATGCGTAGAACTGAACATCGAGCTGAGTGATGTGCCGTGGGAGAGGCCTAAATGCTATATCCAACAGTGATGACAAGCGTAGTTTTAAATATATTAAAAAAAAACATATAAGATTTTAGATTTTCATATAAAATCTATACATTTAATAAAATCGTAACTAAGCCGAATCTGTACATTGAATATTTTTTGGAAAATTTTATTGAAATAGACTTTATTATCGATACAGAGGCCGAATATATAGTTTTTAGAATTTTTGTCTGTCTGTCTGTCTGTCTGTTACCACATCACGGAAAAACCACTGGAGGGATTTTGATGAAATTTGGTATGGTGATAGCTGGTTATCCGGGTCAACATATAGGATACTTTTTACCGCGGGAAAATATCTCATTTCTGAGAAAAAAAAACATAAACTGTAATGTAAGAGTATACTAATATGTAAAGCCTAAGAATTAGGTTTTTCTCATTTGAACGCAGGCGGAGCCGCGGGCAATGCTAGTATACGTATAAGATTCAGGCAATTCATATAATCTTATTACAATGAAGTATCGGAAATCTATGTATCTGTATACCTATCTATCCATATACAGACGCGGAATGGGTTTTGACCTGAGATAGCTCAGAACAAACCAAGATGATGGTATCGTCGCAAATGGGTGCATAGTATTTAGCATCGAAATGTCTCTTGATAACATCTTCGCATTGTACCTATTGAATAACTAGTTATCTCGCCCGTTAATTTGTATTATTAAAAGCGGTAAACGCGTTATCGCGAACTATCGTAATGGTTTGTAAGCGATACTTCCCTCCTTTATACTCGTGTGTTTGGAATTACTGTTATTGTCAGAGACATAAAATTATTTAATTAGTTGTATTATTGTATGTAACTTTTTTCAAAATGTTATTTAAGTGTTATTTGCATGTGTATTTTTATATAGATATAATTTAACGGCTTCAGCTTCAAATAAGTTACTATTTATCGTTATATTGGTTAAATTAGTATATAATAGATATAGTTAAGGCGGTACCCTAGATATAATTTAACTTCTCATTGTCGATAAACAATGTTATATTATCTGGGTATATTGTAATTTATATCGTCTAGTACCAGGAAAGGAATATACACGTATGCAGTCCTGAAGATAATTAGAAGTGAGCTGCAATTATATGCAAATGTATCGAGTCGTTCTGAAGTCATCTGTAACCTAAGAACAATTTAATAGAAATACCATTAATAAAATTATTTTTTGATCATAAGATACTGATAGTAAGTTCTACAAAAGATTAATTTATTACTATGTGTTCAGCCCTTTTCAACATCCCTCTGCTGGGCACGGGCCTCCCTTCAATACGAGAGGGATCAGGCCATAGTCCACCACGCTGGCCGAGTGCGGGATGGCGGACTTCACATGTCTTTCGAAAACTTGCTAGGTTTTCTCAGACATGCAGGTTTCCTCACGATGTTTTTTTTCATCGTAAGGCAAGTAGTGATCAAGTTAGAAATGATTCGCACCCACTTCATTCGAACGCACTTCACTCGGTTTCCCAAGCGAGCACCTTACCACTGTCCTTTATTACTATAATGTCTGTTAATTTTCTTGAAATAAAACTATTTTAAAGATATATATTTAAAGTACTCTATACTGTTTATTACATTTATTCGCATAAAGCCCTTCTGCAATACTTATTGTTCTATTTTGTCACATCCACCGAAGCTAATTTTGTGACTAAAGTACAATCGCTATTAATATTTAAATTACATGGGTGTCTCCATCGTTCAACGAGGATTTAAATAAAAAGTGACAACATACTGATTGAGACGTTCTTTTATTTTTATATAATATTTAACTTAAAAATAAAGTATTTTGCATATATTTTATTTTGTTATTTATTCATGTTATAATTTAATTATAATGTAATATTTATTTTATTAAACGGATAAAATCGATAATTATTTTTTTGTCTTTCACTTTATAGGTATAAAAATTGTATTAACTACATTTTTAATTCAATCTATACATATAATAAAATTGTAACTAAATCGAATCTGTACATTAAATATTTTTTGGAAAACCTTATTGAAATAGACATTATCATCGATACAGAGTACGAATCTATAGTTTTTAGAATTTTTGTCTGTCTGTCTGTCTGCCTGTCTGCTACCGCATCACGAGAAAACCACTGGACAGATTTTAATGGGTATGATAATAGCTGGTTATCCGGGTCAACATATAGGATACTTTTTACCGCGGGAAAATATCTAATTTCTGAGAAAAAATACAAAAACTGCAATGTAAGAGTATATTAATATGTAAGGCTAAGAATTTGGTTTTTGGTCTTGGTGGAATCTAACCGCGGGCGGAGCCGCGGGCAATGCTAGTTTAATATAAAAATAAATAAATTAATAATATAAATATGAAATTAAATATTTTTATAGACTAAGCTAACATTTCTAAAAATCACCTCAAATATATTTTAGCATAAAAAATTTCAATGGTATTTTATAAAAAAACATGCTTTATATTTCAGAAACGCAATTAAAACAGATCACACATTTTTATATAATAAAATCTTTCTATGTAGCTTATTTCCAAAAAAGCCTGCGTATACAGTAGTATAATATTATATAATTAAAATATTTTCAAATATCCATTTGCTGGACGCATTCGATAATAAACCGGAATATTGTCATGCACCTGATCGAAATTAAGTCAGACGTATCTATCAGTTATCTAACAACGCATACCCGCAATAGTAGTGAAAGCGAAATGTCTAATTATTTTATTTTATTTTATAATAACAGAGATGACACAGCATTTTAAGATACGGCCATTTTATTTTTTTCTGCGATCTTGATCAGTTGGTAATAAAAAAGTTTTGATTGACTTTTGACGGCGCAAATCGATGGCAATCGGTGCATTGATTCATGAAATATCAGTCTCTATGTCTAACACAAAATAAAATAAAAGTTTGGGGCATATAAATTGCCTTCGTAATAAATGATCGCTGATAACAGTGCTCTTATTAGGCGCGTAATTATTTAGATTGTGCCAGTATATCAGTTATATCACGAGATTAGCATTTCACTTTCTATTGTAATAGTTTACTAATAAAAATTGTGGTAAATTGAACGGTTTTAATTACAGGTTTCGTTTAACTGATTTAATTTTTAATTGTAATCAATATGCCCCTTCTAATGTCCCTCTGAATAAACCTTTAATTTTTATTTCTAGTCATATATTTTTATTTTTTTTCTATTTAGGAATATTATAGGAAAAAATAATTTACATTTTTTTTTTGTTTTAGGCTTAAATCTATATTGAATGTTAATATTAATAGGTTAGAAATATTCAACATTTTTTAAACTTATTTTTTTGTAATGTCTAAGTAACTAATTTTTTTTCGTTATATAAAATTGTAGAATTATCTATTACTTAAAAAAACTCAATATTAGGTGCTTACGACGTTAGCCGGAAACTTCTACTGTAATAAAAACTAAAATTAATTGCAATTATCGTATATTTTATAAATAAAAATCAAAACGTCTTATTTTATAACGGTACAAAATTAGACTTTTATGCTTATAAAGAAATTTGTAATTTACACTAACCGAAGCAAATGCATTTATTGTTAAGAAACATACGATTAAACATGATAAACGTATTGCTTTATGGATCTGTGATTTCAGCAATTAGAGCTGAAAACTTTATAGTTTTCATTAAAAAAATATAATAATTCACAAATTAGAAATTTAGTTATAAAACTGAAAAGGTTTCAATGAAGCACATCTAAAAACTACGGCTACAATAGCACGGTTAGAGCAAAAAATGTTCATCAGCCGGCGGGCGGCGTGCGGCGGCGCGATACTCACTTTCTGGTTTACTAGGTCGAATTATCGTGTTTATTTTATTTATTTCTATTTAACCTATTGTTATACAGAGTGAAAATCACAGTGAAATTGTTCTAGAGTTTTATTTACATTTTTTGTTAGCCTGTCGTAGGGCAAGGTAGGTAGCTTTTCTTTTCATTGTACACGCATCTGTAGTTTTCACATAATTAAACATATCACGTACCTTGTATATTGTCGAATCAAAGAAAATAAACGTTTGAATAAAATTTCAATATATTTCTATATGTTCTATAGTTAATGAGATGATAATTAGCCTGACAACATTTAGGTATGTTATAAAATTAAGCAGTAAGGCAGTAATAAATCTTGTTTTAATCTTTTGGTATGAATTAAAAATATTCAAAAGGAGTGATATATTATATATTTGATTTGACATTATGTGACACTGATGTTTTTATATAATTTAGTTTGAATTATTTATTATGTTTGAGATTTATGATTAGTTATATTAGTCTTTTATATACTTCGTAAATTTATTTAAATAAATGTAAATTATTCACAAGATTTTACTATTGGTTTTTTTCTCGAAACAAAATATAAGTTTTATTTAATTTTCATACACATAAGAAACTACAAAACTTTTAATGGACAAAGTAAAAAAAAGTATTGATATTAATTATCACCCCGATATATTTTCAAAGATTTTTTAATAAATTAAATTTTCGCTATTTTAATCGATTTAATCATATTAAAAGTTATTACCACTATAATAACTATAAAATATATTAAAAAACTAACCTGCTTAGTAAAAAACAATTTGAAGTTATCCGCTCCGCTTTATTTTCAACTCAAATAAATACACTAATAAAGGAATAAAAATCCAAAAAAAAATCCTTGTGAAATAGTGTTAATACACAAATAGTTTTCACTTATCACTACTGTCGTTGTTGATAAAAAATGACAATATCCGAGTCAATCGCACAGCACATCGAATATCCATTCCACAGACGAGCGAGAGCTGAGAGCTTTAAAGCTGTTGCGCGTGCACAGGCCGGCGTGGCATCGCGTTATCAGCGCGAGCGGCGCGCCGCGCGACAACACAGAACTTGAGAGCCGATCTCAATAACAACAAGAAAAGAAAACGGTCCAGTTTCAGCGAGGCTTCCGGATGGCTCGGACGGGGCGCGGCCGGCGTCTCGCTCACACACCCTCACTCTCTCACTCCCTCTCCCTCTAACGGTACTCGAGCACGGCTTGAACGATAGCGCAGTCGCGGGCGCAACACCGCCCTGTTAAGATCGCAAGTAATGCCACTATTTTCCGCCTCACATCTCGATTTTACGTCTTTGACATCGCACAGTAATTGCTTTTCGCATAGTTGATAAGCATACGGTGTGATTATTATAATAGTATACTTGTTGGTATTTGCCTTTAGTTTATTTACATTTAAATGATTCTAGTTTGATTCTAGTATTGAATGAGATTCGTGATAATTTTAACAATGATCGTTGAACTCTTTTGTACGAGGCGTAATGAATTAGTACTGAAGTGGCCAAAACTTTTCGGCCGATGTTATGTAAGCGTGTCTATGGAATCTTATTATAGCTATATTGATTTTTTAATTTCTTACAATAAAGACTATTTTCTTTGACACCAAATTAAAAAAAAAAGCAAATATATAAACTGAATAAAGAATGAAAACATCTCTTACCTATCATTACTTTTTAAAACAATTTCGATATAATGACCAAAACTGTAAGTAAAATTAAGCCATAATTATAGTTTCTCAAAAATCGATAAATGTCGTAATTTGCTCGAGTAAATAAATTGGTATTGATTCAATAAAAAGCAGCCTAAGACGCCTCAGGTTATATCGTACCTTGTTAACGAATAAAGTCATGATATTAAATCATATTGGCAGGAATAACTCGAAATTATACAGCTTCTTTTAAATATTAAATTCATGTGCATTTACGAAGATGAAATTTTGGTTTACATTTTGTATTAATAATTGAAATGTGTAAAGTATTGTAACAGCTTATTCATGTAGATCAAACAAAACAGCCCAGACCAGATCCCGTAACTAGAAAGTATAGATGGACATGTCTTCTAACCACAGTGTTGCGGTTTGGTGGTTCACGATGTACTTAGAAAAGTGTGCATGGCTCAGATTATTATTATATTATTTTAAACATATTTTAAGTTAAAATATATTACATAGATGTAGGTATTTTTAAATCATAAAATTTGTCAGTTGTAATTTAATTTGTTTTCGTAATAATTTTTATACAAGTATGTTAATAAAGTATCTTTTAATACATATACTTTTAATGCTTGTTGAAAATATTTGACAAGTTATTGTTGATATGTAATATAGCAATAAAAATAACTTAAGAAATATATTATATATTACGTTTTCTTAAAACGATTCTTGTTTTTATAAAAATCATAAACTGTGTAAGCTTAAAATTTAATAATTATAATATTTACAGATTTTTTTTGCCCATTCTATATGAACAGCGGTGTAAAATTTTCCACCGCATCGGCAAGTTATAATTTTAATGTTTAATCATGCTTGCCTTGTATGATTTGACATATATTTGTAATAAAAGAACTTGGCCTTGGGTGTTAATACGAGTACTTCTTGTAAGTCACGCTACATATTGGAGCGACCGTGACGGTCACAGTGACCATCAAATAAGATGTCGCAATTTGACATGTATCTTGGCAGATATGAATTATAAATTCAATTTTTATCAGATAAGTGAATGTAACAGTTACACAAAAATACAAATAAAAATACTAGCATCCAATCAATTATAATCTATGTCTATTTCATCATATCGATAAGAATACATAGAAATCGGATAATGAAAATACAAAATTCATTTTTATATACATGACCTATGTATATGTATTATAAACAGTTTACAGTTAAAATTCACTTCTAGTGTTACTATGAATAATTTTCAATTGTTTTGTTTCCGACTTCCGAGTTTGAATATTTATTTTTATTTATAAAATTGAAATAAAACAGAACTTATTGGAGACGCTTTACTTTTACTATCTTTATCATTCGTACCCGGAAATGGTACCGCTTACCGTTGTACAATTAACATTTTATATATATTTTTTTTTTCATATATAATTTTATGAAATATTTCTTAAAATATTTAACAGTAATTTGTATAAATTAACTTGTTGTACATATTTAGTTATTTTTAGTATCAATATTCTTATTTCAATAAGCGATTATTTAAATGAAATTGTATTTATCTAAATATCTACATATATGTATACGAAAGAAAATATATGTGAACTTAATTATTATTATTGTATAAGTGGATTATACATTGCGTAACATTACTTACTGACTGGAACATATTTTTGAATTTCAGGTTTTATTTTATAATACTATATTGATTTATAGCATGAAAATTCATCTAAATACTTTCGCAGTTTAACGGCTATTACATATAGTAAATTCAATATTTTATTTCTGAGAAATCTTTTATTGCCTTTATCGTGATCAGAAATATCTATATTTTATATTTGATCTTATATTGGGATAGAAAGTCTAAGTGGTTATTATCTCATGTCATAACTTCTTAATAATTATTTACTAGTTTTAGAAAATAAGTGGAATCTGACAGTAAGATATAAAGACATACAGGTATTTTTTTATATCTGATTGAAACAACATGGGCTTAAAAAAATGTATTAATCTTGATTTTATAGTGATAAATAATAATTGTAAATCATGATATATTTCAAAATTTCATTTACAGTACCTAATCTAGATGGATAACTTTTTCAAGATATATAATATATACATATATATACGCAGATATATTACAAGTGTATCGCAGTCAATATTTTAAATTAATTTATTCTATAATGAATTCTCGCTTTATATGAAAAATGTAAAATTTTACCGATTACTAAACATTAGAATTATAATATGCATATTAAAGAAAAAAAGGCTAAAAAATAGCATTACCTAGGTAGTAGTTACAATTCCTATAAGAATTAAATTTCTAAAGCGTAATAAATTCTAATGACTAAATCTATGTCAGCATCCTGCGATAACGGATACTAGTAATAAAACTTTTATTATAATTCAGTGCCACTTTTCTACTGGAATACGCTAAAGTCAAGGTAAACGACAATATTCTCTTGCTGTCACTTGCGATTAAAAAATAAAAGCTCGTCCTTATATGTTCATAAACCTACAAGCACATTTAATTATGTCAGAACTAATTAAAATCACGGTAGTGCAGCCAAAATTTGTAAATTATGTTAAATTAAATAAAAAATAATATAAAAAAGTGTATACTAGAATTCTATAAAGAAAAAGCAGCGTTTTTTAAAACCGAACATTCAATTTTTTAAAATGAATTTAATTACAGAATATCCGCGACGATTAATTCCCCAAATAACTATAACGATTGAATCTTACTTGCATTTTAAGATGTATCGATGTTTGGATGGATGTTTGTTACGAAATCACGCTAGAACGGCTGAACAGATCTGGATGAAATTTGGCACATAGATAGATTATAGTTTGGATTAGTACGTAGACTACATATAGGCTAAGCGATCGTGAGCCTGATGAATTATAATAAGGATGATATCTTCCTAACTGATTTCGGTTACAAATCTCACAAGACTAGTCAATTAAAATTATATTATAGGAAAAAAATCCTCTTAGGTATTGGATGGTTTGAGGTTACAAATCCTAACATTGTTATAAATTAATTGAATCATTATATTCTTTTCTTATCAGAGGAATGCGAGGTCCTTTATAAAAGGAATCTAAGATGCATTTTTTGTTTTAACTGGATATACTTTATTTGTTCTAGTGTAGTTCTACACAAAAGATTGCAGATTTATTTTTATTTAAGATTAAAATTCTTTCAAATATTTTTTTATACACGTATAATACTTAACGAAAACACTATTGGATTATATATGTAACATATTGATTAACAAATTTGGTTAACGGATGAAGGTAGTTTGAACAAATATTGGTATAGAGCTAGAAAGAATGTTAATGCTAATAAGGTAATAATTAAGTCGATCTTATTTCACATCAATTTAAATTCCATACAGACAGCCACTGTCAACAACCTTAAGTACTATATAATATTTTTTTGCATTCAAACCAACATATATAGAGTGCATTGCAAAAAATCATCGACATATTTAGTTATAGCTTAGTTACCTCGTAAAATAGATCTAAACAAATTGCCTTCGATTGCGCAGTGGCGCGTATTATAGTGTAAGCATCGACGTTTCAACAGGGCGTGGTACGAAAGACCTTAGAAAACGGATGTAGCAGCCTCGATCGCCGCTACCATTCCAGATCAACGTTTGATGATAACTGCATCTGAAATTAAATAAAAATAACGTTTGAGTGAAAAGGTCAGTCAATTACATCGAAGTTACTATTAATAATTATTATTATTATGATAATGGTTAGATACTATTTGTTTTATTTAAGTAGATTTTGTTTACAAATACAGCTTAATTTTCATTTATTACTCATCGAATGTATTATTTTAAAATAAAGTATCGACATATCGAGATTTTTGTAATATTCCTTATATTTAAACTTGGTAATATATTTGACCGATTTACGAAAAGGACATACAATTTGGACTCATACGCTGTCTTTGAGTGTATGAAAGCGAAATCTTTATCAATTATTGAGAATTGGTTTTTACGTAGCTTCATAATAAAATAGCGACTTACACTTGCTTCGCTCGGGTCCCTCGGTAAGTTTAAACGGTTAGTATGGAATAGATAGACTATATATTATATGATAAGTAGCCTATATTTAGCCTTTGTAAATAAACGGGCTATCTAATGCAAAAATATTTTTTCAAATCGGACTAGCAGTTTCTGCGATTTCAAACAAACAAACAAACTCTTTCTCTTTAGACTATTATGGTGTAGATTTGTGTTAATATTATAATGATTTTAAAATCAATGAACCTTTTTAGTTTAAACGTAAGTTGCAGTAATATTATTATTACGATATAAATATACTTAGCCATTCTTAATTCAGGACTAACAAATATGTAGATATAGGTACCAATTTTTGACATCTATCGGTACACTGAGTGTTAGCGTTAACACGTCACGTGACAATGTCGATGACGACTTACATGAATTCACTCCCCATCCAAATCTGCCTATAGAAGTTTTGACTGCAAAAAAGAATTTTCTGTTCTACTTTATGTCAATGTGTATATGAAATTGTATTAATGTATCTACTTACGTAATAAATACATTTTTAACACATGTTTCAGTACTTACTTCCTCCTTCCTTGACATAAATTGTGTCATGTGATTAATCGTTGATTTTTTAGTAATAAATGCTCAATCAATAATTAATACGACACCCGTGTTTTTTGTCTTTATTAAAATATTACTAATAGGTTTTTTTTATTTTTTACAACTTCATACAAAAAAGTTGTAGTAGTAGTATTCAGCCCTTTTTTTTAACGACCCACTGCTGGGCACGGGCCTCCCTTCAGTACGAGGGGGATCTGGCCATAGTCCACCACGCTGGCCAAGTGCGGGTTGGCGGCCTTCACATGCCTTTCGAAAACTTGCTACGTTTTCTCAGATATGCAGGTTTCCTCACGATGTTTTCCTTCACCGTTGTGTCAAAAAAAGTTGTGTCAGTACCCTATCAATAAGTTTTATTGATATTTCTATCCCTCGTGTCTTGTCCATTCTATGCGATTTCAATAGCTATTCAATTAATAATAATCTTAAATACTTACATATATATTGTGAAGCTTACGAGTTCTACTCGCATTATTGCAGACCTCCCGACTTTAATTCGCAATTTTCCAATACAAAATTGTAAGCTTCTTCTGACCAATTTCATAAAGAACAATTTACTTTATTCTCTTTCCTATGTAAGCGAAATGTTTTATAATTTTAAACCTCAAGAGTAGTCTAATATAAGCAATGTAGAATTCTAAAGGTTATTTCATTTTTATTCAAGTGAATTTTCACACAGCAAATCTAAAACCTGTCGTATATCCCCAAGACTAGTTTTATACACTGGCAAGGAAAATCATTGAATCTTATCAACAGTAATTAAGATTAGCCACCGTGTAGGCGGGGTTTATTAATTTTAATAGGCATCCGTCTGGACCAGCCGGAAATGTGCCAAGAGATCCGTAACGTTGGTGATCTGATTAAATAAATTATAACTTACCGCGAACTTATCACGGATACATTTAATTGTACCAAACGGCCTGTTGTAGATAAATAATTTATCTTGTTTTTGCTGTTATCATAGCCGTAATAACAATCTAAATATATACATATGTATAACAAGTGACTCTAGTAATTGTTTGATATATATTGAATCCCTTGATGTACTGCTTGATAATATCCTGTGACACTCTCCAATGGCGTAACTAGCATGTCACACGAGCAGTAATCGATGATTTCACCCTTAAATAAGCTTCTCCACTATTAAAACTCTAAATTGTATTAAAAAATATATATTAATATTTATTTATATAATATTTATAATAAAAAAATGTATTCAGGTGTCAATCCCCAAATAGGTAACAGCAACAACACAATCTCAAATTTTGACTAGCGCCACTTCCGAATATGACATGACATCGAATGGTAGAAAACTTTGGTTTTTTAGCTTCTACGTCGCAAGTAACGTAGTAGCTATGGATAACATACACACAAAATTTACACCTCAATTGAGAACTTCCTTCTTATTCGAAGTCAGTTAAAATTGTTTGTTTATTTATTATATCCCAAGCATATAAATATTTCTCAAAAAATATTCACAAAATAATATACTAAGAATTTATAAATAAGTTTCTCGTTTGGTAAATGAAACACTGCGTTTACACTGGTATCTTAATATATTATACGAGTATTTTTTATATATAAATTTATTTCATGTATCTCGAAAACGGCTCTAACGATTTCTTTGTCGTAAAAACGCCGAGCGAAGCTTGAGTCAATAAATCAAATAGGAGAGTGAAGAGAGCAAACTTTACCCAACCCCTTCCTTTTCTTAGATTTTTCTAATAATTTTGGTTCTTTTTTATTGTTTAGTAGCTACTTGCGAACTTTAATGTTGAAAATGATTACGGTCAAATTTTGACCACTGGACGAACACTCGTAATAATAAATCCCTCATACTCTAAGCTACTATACTTATTATATTTGAAAACTTATAAATATAAAAATAAAAAGTATTCAAACTTTGGATTCAATATGAAATTGAAGAAGCATGAAGTTGAATTGATTTTTAATGCATCAAATATTTGTGACTTTACTTTGAACGATATGGTGGTATAAATTATAATAACCGTTTTTCTACTTAAACCAATATTTGATAAACTGACGTGTTCAATTTTAATATACTGAGCAATTATTTATCTTAAACGACAGTAAATATGACAAAACTTAAGTTTCGAATCGCTGCAAATTGTAAGTTATCTTCGAAATCTACTCGTATTTTACATTGGAATTTTATTGCAATAAATATTATAACTTCAATGTTATAATAAATAAAATCTCAGTAATTAGCATAATTGTATAAATTCATAGGTAAAGTGACTTAAATTGTGAAGGTATATCCAAAAACACACGTTTTGAACACCAAACGAGATCATTTCTCAAATACTGATAGTTATAAATCAATAAATGTCAGCATAAATCAACTTTAGGAATAGTTAACTTGTATCTTGCATTTTAATATTTTTGGGTCCTTTAAGCTATTTGGCATATGCTCTTTAATTGCATATATTACCATGCAAATAGAATGTTTCGACATTACCATATGTATATATTATGTACGTACCTATATACACACTGTATATATACATATCTGTATAATCTCTACATCTAATCTACGTATAACGTATAATAAATGGTAATTATACCCATATAGAGCATAACACTAAGATAGATATAGTATAATATAGAGATATAGTAGATTTTATCTTAAGTATTTTTAATCAATTCCTTAATATTGTTAAGCCTTTAACCATAGGAGGGCTATTAAAATTAGCCATTAAAAACCCAACGATTCATAGTTCTTATTAATAAAGTACACAGAATAATGATACAGTTTCTAGCTGTAATGCCATGGTATCCGTAATGACACAATCGAATCTATCGATGCGGTTTGCACGCGGGGGGAAGGCGTGGTCGGCGCCGGCCGCTCGCCTTGACTCTAGCGTCAAGCATCGCATGATCTCTAATGTAGCCCAACTATTGGTATTTGATACTATATTTTCTATTTAATTTAATTTTAAAAATGAGTATTTATGTTTTATTATGTAATAAGGTTATTTCTGTCAGATTATTACTTGTTTATAGTTTAAATTCAGTGTATTATTTTTTTTTTCATATTTTGGTTAGAATTTAATAAGATTATCAATCAAATTGTTTTCTTAATAACAAATTTGTAATTCAATATTAATCCTTAAATTTTAAAAAAAATACCATATCATAATAACATTACCAAAATACTTATTAAATATTAAGCTATATGGCAGTGGTAGCTAAGTGGTAACGCGCTCGTTTAAGAAACCGATTGAAATGAATTGAAATATCGGGTCTCACACCTCAGATAATTTCATGTGCGAATCATTTCCAACATGACTACAAGGAAAACATAGTGAGAAAACCTGCATGTCACATCACATGTCTTTCGAAAGTTTTCAAAAGACATGTGAAGTCCGCAAACCTGTACTTGGCCAGCGTGATGAACTATGACCTGATCCTCCTGAACGTTCAAAAGGCAACTGAATAATACATACATACATTAGGTTTTTTAAGGAAACGGTATGTATTATTAAATATACACTGTAAATAAAATAATAGGTGTAATGCTATTTTTGTCAATGGAAAAAATCTAATCTATGTTACACAATTGTTGAATTGAAAATGAAATATAAATACTATGTCTTGCATACATCATACATACATATAGATAAAAACTTCTACAAACTAATCTCATTTATTAAATTAAAAATATTGAATATAGTACCAAGACAACTTAATCGCACTACACCAGGAGTGAATGTGGCGACTGCATTGGACGGGCGCGGTGATAACGTGGCTTAGTGTTATCAGCGCTCAGTATATCTGTACCTGCATGCAACTAGCGTAATATCTGTTACATGTTCTGTAGAACTTGGTGATATTTCTCCTGAGTCTCTGTTCTGCTTGTCCGATTGTGTAAATACAACTGTAATGCAAAGATTCGTTTCTATTTATTTGTTTGTTGGAAAAGTTATAAATAACGTTAGTTGGACTAGTAAACTTTTTAATAATAAAAATTGAGCTTTAGAGTTAAACATATTTCTTTCTAAAACGTAGCCATGAAATCCTTTGTTTTTTTTTTATAATTTGATAATAAAAAAATGAGTAAAACATGGAATTAAATACTTATTTTACTTCCTTGATTGAAAGTATTGCATAATTATTTGTAAATCAATTTAATTGGCAGAACTACGAAATCTATACAACTAGTTAATAAGTGTTTGTTAAGACTACCTGCTATTTGTGATCTAGTCTTAACCTCAAGTCATATTACTCTATTATTTTAGAGCAATCATGGTATTTTCCATGGAAAATGACTCACATCTGATTTCATTCTTAATCGACGACGTAAAATGTGTCTTTTGGAGTCCTATTGGCCGCTTAGGTAGTATGTAGTAACTTTACAGGAAGAAAAAATGAAAAATTTACATATTATCAAAAGTGGCGGGTACCACTAGTTCTATGTCTCGGGATTTTCACAATAGTTCGCCTGAAACCAATCACTTAGGTCTTAGGTACTAGTTTTACCATGGATTTACTTACAATATTTTTTCTTCTTCGTGCTCGGGTTTTTCTGCACTAAGGTAGTTTTTGCCTGTTATGCGTGAACATGAGCTATGTGTGTCTGTTATTCTTTTCTAGTTGCAGGCTCTTGGTGTCTTGGAAGATTTCCGGAAGTGATCTCTTGGTGCCTAGTTTTCCTAAAATATCTTTCATCTTTTATTTTTTTAAACTTACACATATATTTCAGTTAAAACTGACTTCTTAATGAAGTATGTACTTAATTGGGATGCTTATTTTTTACTTATATACTCGTACATATATTATGCGATATCTTGGCCAATTTAATACCGACCTTCGTGAATCTTTTTTATTTTTTAGTGAATAGGTTTTGCCAAAATGTGGCCTCATAAAAACACCTCAAGGAGTGGAATAGTTATGGTTAAAGTAGCTCAGACATTAATAATAATAATAATATTATAACTAACCCTGTTTTTGTCAGTTTTATAGCACTAGGAACTTTAATCAAATAAATAAAAAGGCTTATTCTTTTAAGAAGAAAAATAATAAAAAAACTACTCCTAAATTCACCAACATCATTAAACCTATCCAGAAAGACCACGATTGCAGCGAATAACTTGATATGTACATTTACGCATTTCTTTTACGTACTATATACATAATATATAAAATCAAAAGGTAATCATAAAATGTTTGTAAAATAAATACAGCTAACTCCATCATGTCGCTTGCAGCTACCTTCATCATGTCGCTTTTTGGCTGTCGGTATGCGCGCGTCGTAAAAATTTTACTCTCATTTTTTTTCCAAATATGTCAAAAGAAGTATAACTTCAAAAACGTGCAATTTCCAAGCTGGTATAACAAAGTAAACTAAACTAATAGTTATTACCATCTAATTTAACTATGTTGGATAATATAAAGATCAAGCAATATCATCAAGCCACTTATATGCTAATGTGTAAGTACAGTTGCGCGCGGAAGCTATTCATTTACTTATTTAACTCTTATAAAAAATAAGCGTTTCTTCTGGGTTAGTTTGCATATTTTTTTTTATTTTTTTAAATAATTATTAATAACGTAGGTTTTCTATCTCCTTCTATAATTTAAAAAAATAACTTAAGTCCTTCTTGTTAATTATACATATATACAATAATATAACCAATTAAGTATACCTAATGGCTAATACAATTTATCAAATTTAATTCAACCATCTGCCGTTAAAATAGGTATATTTATAGTTTACATGAATACAAAAAACATCTATAAATTTGTTTTAAGAATTTTTCTTACCCACCTTGATAGAGTATGATTTCAGATTTTCAAAGAAGATAATCTAGTCTGAATTAAAAATGAAAACTATTTAAAAGTGAAAACAAAAGTGTCTGTTAGTCTTTGTTTTTATCCGAAAGCTCTGCAATGGATGTATCAATTTTAGTGGATTTTTTTAAGTGAATGTTCAACAGAGAATTCAGGCAAGTAGAATATAACCATTGGGTTAGAGGACAGTCACTGACTGGCTAAATCGATTTTGATGCAACTTTCTCTTCTCTTTCTCTGACAGATACAGGAATTCGGTCAAACGTGGCATTTTAACTATTTTTATCCTTTGAAAGGAAATAGTTTTTTGTAATAGTCCATATAAAAGCATTGCAATATCTACATATGTCAAGTAACAAATAAGTTAATAAATAAAACAGAAATAAAACTAATGTATTAATTCAGTGGTTTTTAAGATTGATATGATTTATTGCAATTAATAATTCAATTATTATAATAAATATTATTATCTTTACTTTAATTATTCTGTCACTTATCTCGACACTTGTACTTCACAAATAATAATCAAAAATACATATTTAAACGACATACGCAAGGCTTCCGCAATCGATAGCCAATTATTTGCATCTATATTCATTTAAAACCGCCTCAATACACATAATTACTTGGCAAGACAACTCTAGTTCGACTAAAATGGTAAGATGAAACGTTTACATTTTAAACGTTTATATGGTGATTAGGTAAAATAAAATGGCAGTTAAAATATAGAGATATTCGATTAGAGTTTTTTTTTGTTAATTTGGAATATTTTCTCGTTAGGTAATTTAAAATAAGGATGGAAGTTCCATCAACAATATCCATGCCACCATTATACTGTAGTACTCTAACTAAAGTAATGCGGACAGACATACAAATCGTCAATATTAGATATAAAATAATATCTATAAAATATAAATATTCGATTAAAATAACCGGTTTTTAATTACATATTAAAAAACAGACCATTAAGACACCGCACAGATCATTGTCAAAGGAAGTTTTCCCATATAAATATTTATTATGTCCAATAGATTAGTTTTCATCCCAGAATTCTAGTATCCTATTATAGCATAGCTAAGAAAACACCTATAATTACATTAATTAATTATTTATTACGGTTTAGAGATGATTGTTCAGCACAATAAGTTATACACCTACATCATATTGTCTGTTAATAAACATTGCTAGGGAATGTACGCAGCAAATTTAATCATCTCAATACCCATTATATCAGTGTGTAATCATTGATTTAACAAATATGCTAATATGTTTTGACGACTACCTAGTATAGTGGCGTTTTGGCCATAACTAAAATGTAGGTTTGAGGTTTGATTCTCGCTCCAGGGATTGTGTAGCATTACATTTGATCTGTTATGAAGGCTAAGACAAGATGTTTGTATCGCTAACTCGTTAAAGAGTAAAAATTAAAAAAAAATGAAATGATAAATGTAATCGATAAGTCATAGAATTATAATATTATGTCATTCTTATATATTTACTAGCACTGCCCGCGGCTCCGCCTGCGTTCAGAGGACCAAAAACCAAATTTTTAGGTTTTACGTATCAGTATACTCTTACATTGCAGTTTTTGTATTATTTTTTTCAAAATGAGTTATTTTCCTGCGGTAAAAAGTATCCTATATGTTGACCCGGATAATCAGCTATCACTATACCAAATTTCATCAAAATTCCTCCAGTGATTTTTCTGTGATGCGGTAACAAACAGACTGACAAAAAGTCTAAAAACTATAGATTCTCTGTATCTATAAAAATGTCTATTTCAATAAGATTTTCTAAAAAATATTTAATATACAAATTCGGCTAAGTTACAATTTTAAATATATATATATATATATATATATTTATACAAGAATTGCTCATTTAAATATATTAGATAAAGAGACAGAGTTTGTTTCTTTGTTTGATTGAACTCGCTAATCTCCCGAACTTCTAATCCGATTTGAAAAATTTTGTTTACATTAGATAGCCCGTTTAACGAGGAAGGATATATATTTATCCTATAATAACCGTCAAAAAGTATCTAGGGACTAATTCATTTATTTTATTTGTCATCCATGCTAGGGACGAACCCGAGCAAAGCAAGGGTTAGTCGCTAGTTATGTATAAAAGTGCCTGTAGGTATATTATAGGTTCGAGTTAAAGCGCTATTGTGCACCAGGGCAAAGTCAGGTACCTACCAAAGACTAGCTACTATGAAACTGCCAAAATAATAATATAAATGTTGTGAATATATTTTAACTTATTAAATTAAAGTAAAAAGTTTTAAAATTCATCATAATAAATTAAAATATGGACATATTGAAAAACGTGATATTAAAAATTAAAAAAGGTGTGCTCATCAGGTCGAGAAACAATGATGAATATAAGATTGGTGAAAAAGATTTCATGTGCGAGTGCATGAAAAATGAAACATGAGAAAGGCTCAATTAACCTTTCAATTTAAGGAGTTAGTCTTCAAAAATGTTAAAAGAAGGGCATGTCAAAAGTTAAATATTAATAGGTTTTGATGAGTATCGAAAAAATAAAAAGAAGCTTATTATTTTAAATATAATACGGTTTGGTAATTTTGAACAGAAGCATATTTTCATCACTTGATGTCAATTCAAACACGTCACATTTATTTTAAATGGTAGACATTTATCGGAAACTACTGTGGTACTAAAAAGTTTACTGATTATAATCGACATTAATTTTGTGATAATTTTCCGATTTATAATCACCATTTTGTATATGAGAGGCAAACGTGGTGTCGAATTAAGGGCATATCAGTTACGCATGCATGTTCCACACGTTTAACAGCAATTAAATACATCATTATCGAATACTTTCTTGAGTAGATATGTATATGACGTGATAAATAACTACTTAGGTATTCCTATTACTTTAATTTTGTATTATTACAATATATAATATATCTTAATGATAACTGACATGAAATATTAGAACATATACAAATATATATTACCACTAGCATTTCCTGCAGCTCCGCCCGCGTTCAGATGAGCAAAAACCAAATTCTTAGGTTTTACATATTAGCATACTCTTACAATGCAGTTTTTGTATTTTTTTTCTCAAAAATGAGATATTTTTCCGCAGTAAAAAGTATCCTATATGTTAACCTGGATAACCAGCTATCATCATACTAAATTTCATCAAAATCCCTTCAGTGGTTTTTTCGTGATGCGGTAATAGACAGATAGACAGACAAAAATTCTAAAAACTATAGATTCGGGCTCTGTATCGATAATAATGTTTATTTCAATAAGTTTTTCCAAAAAATATTTGATGTAGAGTAGGCTTAGTTATAGTTTTACCATACGAGTATGTATAGATTCCATCAGCAGAAGATGGATTCGATTTTCCCACGGATATTCTCTTACAAATACTTGTCAAACAACATAGTGTCTCTATCGTGGCACGATGATGAACAAAAAGTGACGAGTCATCACGTTTTCATTGTCTATCTTACATAGAAAGACGAGTGAAGATTTTAAAGAATCACAGCAATGCAAGTTAATGCCATATTTAGCTAAGTACCTAATTAGCAAAATCATTTGCCAGTCGATTTTCCTAGTAAATTTGCTTCTCACGTGCTTTATATTTTAAATGTTCTATAATTAATTGAACTAAATGAATTTTTATGTTGGTCCATAACGGGTTAAAAAGATGTAGTAGATAAAAAACCGTAATTTAATAGATAAATTATGTATAGAATAAATCTAAAACATGATTTTTATAGTAAATAATTTAGTGATATATTTAAAATATCGTTAACGTTAGCCAGTTTAACCTGTACTAGTTATACGGAAGTTGCCTATTTTTAATATTCTAATTATCCCTTATAGCAGCATCGCATTAAGTTAAAATTTTTCAACTCGAATCCGCCGTTCCAGACATTAGTATGTGCAGACAAACAAAAACTTTTTAGCTTTATTTATTTATATTAAATTGATGAAGAAGCAGCCAAGTAAATATAGCTGGCGAGGGGAGTAGCGGGCAAAAGCATGATCATAATATTTAGTTTTCTGCGGTGTCTGCATATAAACTTTAATTATACTACAAAGCTCATTCTTAAAAAGGTACCCCAACCTAAAGTGCAAGATTTTTTTTGTCCGGTAGTCAAAACGGTTATTAAATAAGCGTAAAACTTGATGAAATGATAGGGTTAATGCTAAATTAAAATAATAAAACTCTAAAAATCTAAAACCACAATATACTATATAGCACTACCGTCACTCTTAAGTCATAGTTTTTTAATATTATAATTATTTTATACCTCTCTAATGCTGGCAGTTTTAACGAGTGTTTTTATACATTAAATATAATAGCCAATAATTAATGGTTTAAACATGCTTTACATATAATTCGACTTTTCTGCCAGTTCTGTCGCATATTTTATATCTATACCTATAATTACATAAAATGGTAAATAATAATGAAAAGGAATTTTTATTTAAAATACCTAATGTCAAGGATATATATGTACATATTACGGTATTCTGATACTAGTATACTCGCAAAGAATATGAGGATCTATACAAGTTTTAAACCCCGTTTCTCATTCTTCAAAAAAAATCTTAGAGTTTTTTTTAAGTTATATTTTTTATAACTAATGATAGTGTAAGTTATCGGTGAGTTCCTTATTTTGTAATAGAAATTTTAAATAGTTCAAAATTATATTCAATACTGGTGTTGAATATAATTTTGAATTCATTAACGTTTATTGGTTGGTGGTACATTTATTGTTTGTAAAAAATTCTTCCAGCAGTTCGTAAATGCCTTAGTCCCGCGATTTTTAATATCCAATATTACAAAAACAAGGAGGCGATCATATCATTCCCCAAAATTTAAAATAAGTTTTTAAATAAAATAACTAAATTGATTACAAAATTAGATCATAACATTTGAAAACGCTAATGTATGAAAAAAAACGTGTGTGTGTACTTATGTCCGCACGTAATAAGTTATACTTCTATGGCGTAACAGAACAAAAATAGCTAAAGATTTCATCCCGTATGTCACAAATCTCTATTTGTAAAAGGAATGTAGCTAAATTCTTCATGTCGCTTTTTAGCTGTCGGTGTGCGCGCGCATCGTAAAAATTTTACTCTTATATTTTTTAAGACGTCTTATTATTTGTTAATACGAAAAAAACCATAACTTTATTATAAAGTAAATTTGAAAATACAACTAGTATAATTATTGCTGAACCTTCTAGGGGTAAAAAATAATTAAATATGTAATAAAAGGTGTAAGTGTACTGAATAACCTTTATTCGAATTTTATAATTTACTGTTACCTAATTGTAGCCTGAAGCATAAATATTTATATCGTTTTAAATCCGTAATTAATAAATATAAACTTTTTTAAACAAAAGCAAGTTTTAATTCGAGTGGTTGCAAGTCTCTTAATGTATTTTAAGCAACAGTAACATTTAACGCTAAATTCTTCATAATTCTAATAAACACATATTTAGTTTAGTTTGTAATATAATAGACAGAGACTAAGGAGATTATATCACGATCCTCCACTTTTAGGCATAATTCACATTTTCTAAGATTTTTATCCTAGAAAATCTCTTTTTTTTAAATTTAACTCAGCTTCTATGTTATAGCTGTTATCAGGGAACTAATTTTACTTAAATTATATCGAACCTAGCAGTGGGTCGATGGGTAAGACGATCGCATGTAACTGGATATGTCGGCTCGAGCGACGATACAGTACCGGACCTTGGGATCTGTCTTACGGAATATGAATCTCATGCGTATTAAATGCTCATTCTTTGGAAATAAACCTGTAGTATATTGAATCGTGTTACTGAAATGTAAAATTGATTTCGGCTAGACTGAGTCAAATGTTCGTAAATGGCTAAATGTCAAAGTAAATTCAAATCAAGGTTTTAAAAAACCTTTACAAGCTAATAAAATTTTTAGTAAAGGTATACTATTATATATTATTCATGACAACCTATACTATAAATTCATTATGCTATTCTCGAGTAATGAGCGAATAGACAAACGAATAAATGTTTTTTTTTAATAATTTATAACTAGTTAATTTGGCTTCTACGTACTTCTATTAAATCTCGATCGGTATTTTATGATAAACATTAAAAATTTTAAATTTTATAAAATTTTAAAGTTATAAGAAGATATAGAAAATAATATCTTAAGAAGAAACTTAGAATTAAAGAACAATCAACTTTCAAGTGACACTCTTAGAACGGTTTTTTTATTTATATGTGGCTGCCCTTGCATTATATGTAACATATTCATAAAAAATGAAATGAAAATCGATTACGCTTTCGATTACTATATATAGCGAAGACTTTGGTACTATGTATACTCAATTTGAGTACTTCCTTTTTTGAAGTAGGTGAAAAGATAGTTTTATACACATGAATATTGAGCACGAGAAAATCTCTGAATAACTATTATGCAGAATTCCATTGTGGAGACCGCGCTAATGTGATGCCGATACGCAGACCGATTGCACAGTATTGCGCCGAGTGGGCGGCGACACGCAAGCCTTGTTTGCGCATGCAAATGTTTAATAAGGATACTTTACACGGAATCTTGCTATTCTAACATTGTCTGGTAATTTTTAAACTTATACTAGTTAAAATGGTGATGTTATATAATATACAGGGTTTTTTAATCATTATGGAAATGATTGACGCGGCCCGTTTTTAGACTATTCCGCGGATTTTTCATTTACTTTGGAGCAATATCTATGCAAAATAATCTTCGTTGCTTTCTTTACTTTGTATGAAAAATTCATACTGAAACAATACTGTAGCGGCAAAAAAGAAGAAACCAATACAAATAATCGCATTCATAATACTATGATGAGTGAGGTTTGGGAACAATGACCGATGACCACTTTGGGCAGCAAATGCTATCATCGCAGAGAACGATTGAGTTGCTATAGGTAGTAATAGTTATTCAGATCTAGTTAAAAAAATATAGAATTGAGAAGTGTTATCACCCTTATTTTTTTTTAAATTAATGAATGTCAGTAAAAGCTTATGTTTTCTAGAAACACTGTAAATTAAAGCTGCATTAAAATGGATTAGTCTCTGACGCCCCATTGTAAAAAACTCAAAAAAATGTATTAACAAAAATAATACTTTAGTGGTACTTAAAATTTATTTATTTAAATAAATAAAAAAAATCATTTTATTTATAATTTTAGATATTCTCATTATAAAAATTATATCTATCGATATATTAATGGAGTCTCACACGATGTAAGCACGTAAAAATAACGCAGCTATACTATATATTATCCCAATGGAAAAATATTTATAAGTTATAATATACTAGCGACTCACCCTCGCTCCGCTCGGGTCCGTCCCTCGGTGCGTTTAAACGGTTAGTATGGAATAGATAGACAATTTAATCCCTCCACGACCGCGGACAAGCCTGCGTTACAGTTAACAATAGATTTCTTAGAAATTTACCTGGAGGTGATATTATATGACCTATAGCTTTCCTCAATAAACGGGCTATCTAATGCAAAAAGAAATTTCCAAATCGGATTAGTAATTCCTGAGTTTAGCCCGTTCAAATATACAAACAAACTCTACCTCTTTATAATATTAGTATAGATTACATGAGTGCATACTTGTTTTACTTAGTAATTAGATAGCTTAGAGAAATTTTACCACAAAGACGACTCCATTCCATCTTGTTATACAGCGTTATTATAATCATTTGCTGATTTATATTTTTTTGGAAAATCTTATTGAAATAAACATGATTATTGATACAGAGGCCCAATCTGTAGTTTTTAGAATTTTTCTCTGTTTGTCTGTCTGTCTGTCTGTCTGTTACCGCATCACAAAAAAACCACTTGAGGGATTTTGATGAAATTTGGTATGGTAATAGCTGGATATCCGAGTCAACACATAGAGTACTTTTTACCACGAGAACATTTCTCATTTCAGAGAAAAAATAAAAAACGGCAATGTAAGAGTATATAATATGTATATAAAACCTAAGAATTTGGTTTTTGGTCACCTGAAAGCGGGCGAAGCCACGGGCAATGCTAGTTTCTAAATATATTTTTAACTAGTGCAGAATAATAGTAGATAATGACAGTTACACGTAACGCCATCTATTGAATTTTTTTCAAAGTACTTTTTTATTCTGGTGGGTACCTCAATATGGTTGAAAGAAATAGTAGCCAACTTTCGAAGGTCATCTTTATTGTTATTAAAAGTATACTTATTATAACATTTTTATGTCTGGACTATGCCTTATTAATAATTTTATTTATTTTATGAAGTTAAGGTATAAGCTGTTGATAAATTAACGCTTGCGCAGGCCAATAATATTATTATTATATTTCTTTAGAGGCCGTTGTCTATGATCGCAGGTCAAATTGACGCAATGGATCCCAGGGGTATGATAATTGAGTAGGATTGTTGCACAAAGCTGCACCTCGTTGCTATCTTCGCGCTCGGGGGCCCGGCGCGCTAATGCTTGCATCGGGGTACATCGCGGGCTCATAATCTAAGGTGCCTTCTATAGTGTTGCTATTAATAACACATTTTTAGGTGCTTTGTAATTATAATTTCAATATAAATAATTATAGATCAAATATGAAATATGTATCAAATTTGAATGAAATGTAGTGAAAAATTTTCATAATTTTGGCTTCAAAAATGTCGGATTTCTTTACAAAGTTCCACCCCCCTTTTGAAAATGATTTATAGTGTAGGTTAAATTAACATCATTTTTTGAAGTGAATTAAAATCAAGGTAGGTATAAGGAAAATAAATGAAATAAAATTTTTAATCGTTTTCAAAAACGAGATTCTTCGCTAACTACAAATCGATTTTCATACCTCTATTTTTATGAATAAGTTATACTTAAGGACCATCATATAAAATTACAAAAACTTCATCCCTTAGCTAAGGCTGGAATAATCATTTTTAATTAATTTTAAATTCTAACGTTCTTTTTTATTAAATAATAAATGTAACTAGAATCTTGCGGCCATTGTAGACGCTCCAGCGCCCGTGACGCCCGCGGATATGTTTGACATTAGCTCGAAATAAACATTGACGATTTGCAGTTTTCATGTCTACGCCAAACGATCGCCTTTCCTTGAATTTATTTATTGGCGTAGAAACACTTAGATTGTGAAAACCACTTCAAAACGGTTCGACTAAATCTTCGCTTCAAGCGATAACTGGGCACCTTACAGAGCACTATAACTGAGGCTGATGCACCACCGTTTAAGTTAAATATGGCATTTTACATGTAAGGCAATGTAAGTACCCATTGATGTATATTATGGATGATTCATATAATAAAACTTTTGGATTTTAAACTTATTATGCCGTTGAAAGTTATTATGCCTAATACTAGATTGTTGCAAGAGGACTCCTCTAGTTTTTAATAATATTTTTAACAAAAAAAAATCCTTATGCTATAACTGTCATAAAATCAGAAAGCAACCTCGCTTGAATAAGCTCCTAAAGTTCACTTCCGACATTGAAATGAACTTTGAATTGTATTCCTTCAAAATCTTAAACAAGATTCGAGAATGAATTATTTACATTCATAATCATATTAAAAAATAATTGAATGTTATAAATGCTCTTAAAAGAGGTAAATGTAAGAGGAAGATTGCCATTCAAATTATTTCAATTTAACATAATAAAAAAATAATTAAAACCTATTCTTAAAATAGAAACACAATTGTGAATTATTTAACAGTAATTGATTTGAGATGATAAGTAAATAGACGTTAGTTTGAACACAGCATATAAAAACATTACAATACTTTATAAAGTAATTTAATTTTGACCTGTAATCAAAGTACCAAAGAAAAAAATTAAATCTATTTTTTAAATTAGTATAAGTTTTTATATATTGTTCGATGTTGTGTTTTTGCTTATTGACCGATTTTAAAAAGAGGAAGTATACAATTGGGATGTTGGGAATATATTATGTATGTTGATGTATATATAGATATGTGATGTTATTAATGTTTATAACAATATATATGTTAATAATACAGATTTTATTCGGTATGTGTTTCTTCTTTTAGTAAATAGACGCCCTAAGAATAGTCCACTATTAAAAAAACAAACCTAAGTATGAATTATGAAATTTTAATTCATTTTCAAGTAAATGTTGTTTTAAGTTAAAAAAATATTAATCGTATACTAATAAAAAATATACTAATAATAAATCATAGCTTGACACTATATTTTATTGTATGATAAATAAGACGAAAAAAGGATAATATTTTGGATAGGCATCTTGTTCCAAAATTCTATCCTTTTTCATCCGTTATGCGTGATAAATATCTGTGACCATTACAAATTTTCATCCTACGGATATAGAACATATATACTTAAAGTCTGTTTAATCGGTAGTCAGTTTTAGCTAGTCCCATTATCAATGAAATAGACTGATCATTAATCATTAAATTTAGCGAGTTAAACCTTAGCTGTAAAAGCCTACAATACAGGTTTCCGAGATATGTTAACAATGACATATAATTGAAATATCATTCAATTGAACAACGATTGAATATATTAGAACGATTGAAGATTGAAACAACAATAATTTCATTAATCAACAAAATCCATATACGGTCGACACTCGAGCCTGCATTATTGTGTAGGCAAGATCGAAAAGCACTCGCTATCTTATCGGATTGCATAAAATATAGGTTACTTTAATTTAAAAGTAAAACTGAATCAATCAAGTTTCGAAAGTGAAATATTATAGTTTTTTTTTATCTATTTATTATTGTATATTTATGTTTGTGGGTGTTTGCTGTTTGTTTTGTCTGTTGATTCTTATCGTTACAGTCAATTAGTTACTTATGAAATTTAATTGAATGATTTGTTTTTTTTTCTAATTTATGACTTAAACGTGTGTGACATATGCATGTAGTTCTAATAGTATTGAATGAATGGAATTCTTTATTTTTTACCTGAGAATCTTATCATACTAGATATTTAAATAATTAAATTAAGTTTATTAAATATTTATACACAAATTTTAAGTAAATATAAAAAAATCTCTTTTCTTTTTTTGTTACAAACATGTTCTGTCTGTCTGTTCTGTTGTGTCTCTAGATTTTTTATAGCCAACTTCCAATCGCCTGTAATATCCAAAATTTAGATAAATAGATAGATCTTAAAAACAATTTTAATCTACTTGTCGATATCCATGTTATAGAAATGCCATTACATTTCCGCACTTGCTGTTTACTGAAAGGGAGCGCCTGCACGACGGACAGGTGTCTTGCAGTCGAACACGACCGCACTTTAGACTCTATATCTCACAGATCTTTGTTTAGGTCTTAATAGTGCACGTGTGATTTCATGACAGACAGACTGATTTAATTAAAATGTATATTGGTTAGCCTAGATTGGTAATAGCGAAATAAATGACAGGTAATATATACTAATATACACATTTAATGACACGTAAATGTCAATTATTGTTGTGTTTTGTTATATTTTAAAACAACAATTTGTTGTTGATAGCATTCACAATTTTATTTCTATTCAAGGAGAGAATTTATAATTGGGATGTGTGTGTGTTGAAAAAATATTTTAACGTGTTTTGTAGCAGCTTTTTGCAATAATTTTACTTTAATTTTACTCAATTTTAAATAAAAGTCATGGCGTCACAAATCTTAAAGATATTTGCCATTTCCGCCTTAACGATTAACTGGAAATACCCGAGAGACACCACAGCTTGAACTAAGTGGATAAATTACTTACTCTCAAACACGAGTATGTACGCCTTAAGAAAAATCGCGGCATTACGTACCGTCCCATAACACGTAGTGTCTAAAATTGTCTGAAAAAAGATGGCTGTAAAGAGCTTTTATGACGCGATCATGTTCGCTTATATCTGCATTATTTAGATAAAAAAGAACAGTACAATATGTTTGAATTATATAATTAATTCCTAGTTATGTTTTATGCATGCAGTCAGGAATACTACTCAATATTATTTGATATTATTATAAGATATATTGGAGCATTTACGACTAAAATCATAGAAATTAAACTATTATCACAATTTGCATACTAAAATCTAAATTTTGTATTTCAATACAATCTTGTTTTACTGCTTATTGAATCATAAAAAGTAAATAGTAAAAGGGTTGTATATTAATACATTATTTCCACACAAATCTATTTATACTTTTTAGATTTTACTTTCAATAAACAGTTGAATGCAGTTCAAAAAGGCTCCTTGATGATCAAATTTATGATATCAGTAAAAATTACTGATATCATAAATTTGAAAGAACATGAATTGGTTTGGTTTTTGTTAATAGAATAATATTAATGAATAATAATAAATATGTAAATATGTTGGGACATTAACACACAGTACCATCTAGTTCCATGGTAAGGCTTGTGTTATGGATACCAGATAGTTGATACACTACACATATATATCTTTAAATACATACATATTACTAGTCTATAATTTTTATACCAATATTTCAAGATTTACTTATTCATAGGATATTGGAAAATTTACGTAAGCTCACAAGTGTGTGATATGCGGGTTAATAGTCCTTCAAAAAAGAAAGGGAACAACAAAAGAAAAAATAGTAACTTTTCTAAAGTATAAGCACTTTTATATCTTAACGTTTTAACGTTTAGTATAGATTTCTCAGAGATGAGATATTTTCCTGCAGCAAAATGTATCTATATGTTGACTCGGATAACCAGGTATCATTATACAAAATTTCATCAAAATCCCTCCAGTGGGTTTTCCGTAATGCAGTCACAGACAGACAGACAGACAAAAATTCTAAAAACTTCAGATTAGGCCTCTGTATCGATGAAATAATGACTGTTTCAGTAAGATTTTCCAAAAAATATTTAATGTACAGATTCGAGTCAGAATATTATTATATGTATATATTTTGACGCAATATCTACAATTTTCTAATTATGGCACGTACACAAAAAATATCCTTTCACATTTTAAAATACATTATTATTAAAATATACATACATATTTTTACAATATTTAATTAAAGTATAAGATATTTAGATTTAATCTCTTATAATATCATTTAAGTCAATACAATCCGTAGCTTGCTGTTTATTTTATTGCTAATGAAGTAATTTAAAGCACCGTGCGTGCAAGACGTAGTTAATAGCGGGAAATGGTACAGATATAAATTGATTCGTTTTCCTCTGGCAGATGTCTCCGCATTGCCTCTATTATAGTGAAAGTTACACTAAATACGTCATAGTGTTATATTATGAAATAGATGGTCGTTTTTATTAATAAGAGTAAATAACATGCTCGTTATGAAGTCATTTTGATTAATATCATAATTTAATAATTGCAACTAAAATTAGCGATTTTTTCGTATATTCATTATAGATAGAACCGATATCGCCCTAGAATGATTCGAGAAACCATAGAAATTAAAAAACATCCAAATATCAATAGGGAAGATGGCTGGGTACTACCATCGTCATGGGATCCTGTTATTAATATAATAAATTCAAATAATAAATATAAACATAACAGACAGGTAGATGTAGTAAGTTCTTACTGTGTAGATCAAAATGACAGCTTATCAGATTAATATTTTTCATTTTTCATTTGTAAAAATATATAGTAATAGTGTTGCTTAGTAAGTTGTTTTTAAATAATAGCAAACTAAATTAAAATTATTATCCTTAATTAATTTTAACTTTTTTAAATTACACATAGAACAATTATATGGCTTAAATAATTAATACTATATTTTATATTTTTCTTTATGGTTATAAATATAATAATGGCAACACTAAATATAGATTACTAATTAATATTTTTAACATTGTAATAATTATAAAAATAATAGCAAAAATTAAATATATAATATTCCATATTCAATTATAATTAAAATTATAAAAATGTTTAATGTTAAAAAATATTTTAATGTAATTGGTGCAATTTTCATTTTGTTAATTGTGGGTAGGCTGTCTGTAACAACTATACCTTCAAGACATGTAACACCTCAGTCTCTCCCGTGACCATGGAAGCCGTAAAGCATACGAAACGTCGGGAACCAAAAATACAAATAAATCCGCGACAAAATCCGAAAAGATAGTTTTATTAAAAAACACTATTTTTAATTTAAAAAAATTTTGCACCACTTTGATATCCTTAAATTGTTCTATATAGAGATTTTACAGCTAGTATGAAGTAGGTTAAATTCATCATTAGCTATTTTTCCAACCTTAGGGGTGGTTATTTTTTTTTGAAATTTCAAGGGGACCAATCTGGAAGTATACATTTTCAAACAAAACAAAAATTGTCTAAATCGGTTAATAAATGACGGAGTTCTGAGGTAACAAACATTTCTGAGATAAAAAAACATACAGCCGAATTGAGAACTTCCTCTTTTTTGAGAAAGTCGGTTGAAAATTGTCGAACAGTAAACGCGTTGCGAGATATTTCTAGTTAATTTTAATTGTACTGCACGTTACACGGGACATGCCCTTACAAAAGCAGACAATCGTAACAATATATCAGGTACATTAGCGAGAGTGTCGCGTTCACTCTGCCTTCCTAATGAAGCAATGCAATTCAGTCATCTTCTACTTTATTTTACTCGCTTAGACACAGAAGTAAGTGTGACTATTTAACCGACTTCTAAAAAGGAGGAGGTTCTATGTCTGTATGTATGTTTTTTAACTTTAAAGACGACTGTTTAATCATTATTTTCTTAATATTGCTGATAACACTGCAGTAATGGTACCTATGTGGTTACTAGTTCGAATCCGTATAAGATTAATTTTTACATATAAGGTTAGATCCAAAGGTTTCTTTATATACAAACTGAAACACTAATTTCAAAATATTATTAGACGAAGAAGCCATCATATAAGCAATAAAGTAATAAACAATAATATTACTTAACGAAACCATATAATCGAGTACGTCGCCCATTACCGTATAATTATGATAGTCTATACTCAAGCGAATATTACAGGTTCGATTTAATTCTTTATGGTGAGCCTAAATCAACAACATATGGGAACTTTTTAATGTATAACATTACATTCCTCAAAGATGCTCTTCCTTGTTCTCAATACACAATTACGTATTTACGATAAATTATGCGTTACACATAATTTACAGTAGATTGAATATACAGTAACAACATCATGAACATAATCAAAATTATAACCTATTTGCTACTGTCTAAAGTTGTTTTTAAATTGAATTCCTTTATCACTTAGGCTCTTAAGTAAATAATATACTCCCATTTTCTGATTATTCCAAAAGATAGGTAGTGGCTGCATGCAAAATACTTCCCTCTGAGATATGAGGATCGTCCAGAGCTCGTATATTATTTAAAGTATCGGTAGACGCCACACACGACGCTACCGTATAAGACGAGTGGAAATGAATAGTTTAGTTAGTTTGCTTCTCATCTAACCGGTGTAATGTTCACGTGGAATTAATTTATCACGAATATATTTGTTTAAGTTAAGTTATAAGCAAATATTATTATTTTATATTGTTCTTAATAATATCATATTTATATTTTCAGACAGCGGTAGCCCAGTGGTGACGTACTTTCTAAACCAAGTGAATTGGGTTCAAATCCCGGGCCTCGGCTACATACCGGGTACTCGAAATCATTTTCCAATATGACCGCCTCTTTTCCAGGTGAAGGAAAACATTGTGAGGGAACATGTATATCTGAGAGGACCTAGCAAGTCAACCCGCAGTTGGCCAGCGTGGAGAACTATAGCCTGTCCCTCGCATATTAAAGGGAGGCCTGTGCCCAGTAGTGGGACGTTAAAAGGGCTGATTACAGTATTACAAATACAAATGCTTGTTGATTTGTTCGTATATTCCTTTATATTTTTATGTAGGAAGGAACTGATTGATCTGTTCAATATAGTTTATATTCTGAAGAAGCTAATTTTGACCCCAACACTCAGCTATAAATGGTTGCTTAAAGGCACTCACTAGTATGATAAATTTCATATTAAATACACATTTGTAATACTATAATAGTGTACTTCAACTATGAAGAATGCTTCCAGATATTACTATAGCTAACTGGCTTTCTTTATAAAGTAATCTTATTTAAATGACTTAATTTGGACAAATTGTCTTCGTGGGGAATATATACATCCTTAAACGTTAGAAACATCGGGTATCACCAAAACGGGTCAGGCCCGTGACCTCGGAAGCGGAACCACCCACACCACGTCACGAGCTCACAATCAAAATTCATCTTAATTATGAGCGTGTCGATTATCATCTCAAAATGTCTACCTTAAAAGGTCTATAAAGAGTCTCTAAGTGTACGCAATTTATTCGAGATTACTTCTGCCCGTCGGAGTTATGTCACGACTTGCTTACGCTCTGCAGACACTTCTGTTTGGCTTAGGACGAGTACAAATACGATCTTTACAACGCAAATGATATACTCGTAATTTTTCGTGTAATATTATGGTTTTACGATGTTAATATTGTGAAAGGCATTTTGATTAATCTTGATGATTTATATGATGATGATTAATATTAAGGCTTTTTTTTTAATTTTATATGTATTGTAAGATAATAATTTTAAATTCGTCTGCGCTTGCCCTAAGTCTGGATTTGCAGCACGTGCTTAGTATTTCATAATCGTGATTCAGGTTTCTTTGTTAAAACTAACAACGATATAAACACACAGTATCTTGTTAAAAATTGGATTAAACCGTATTTAAGTAAAAAAATAGTTGTACGATCAATAGAAATACGTATAGGTACTTCCTATTTTTAAATGTTTTTCTAATCTATACATATTATAATAAAATTGTAACTAAGCCGAATCTGTACATTAAATATATTTTGGAAAATCTTATTGAAATAGACATCATTATCGATACAGAGGCTGAATCTATAGTTTTTAGAATTTTTCTCTATCTGACTGTCTGTCTGTTATCGCATCACAGAAGAACCAGTGGAGCGATTTTGATAAAATTTGGTATGGTGATAGCTGGTTATTCGGGTCAACATATAGGATAATTTTTACCGCCGCAAAATATCTAATTTCTGAGAAAAAATACAAAACCTGTAATGTAAGAGTATAATAATATGTGAAACCTAAGAATTTGTGTTTTTGTCATCTGAACGTGGGCGGAGCCGCGGGCAATACTAGTATATGTATAAAATAATTACCTATATATAATTTTTCCACTTCTAAAAGTATCATGATGTTAGATAGCCTAATAATTTTATAGTCCTATAATTTTCTCTACTTACGCTATAATATACTGTAAAGTGCAAAAAAAAATCTAAACTGACTACTGTAGTTTCAGAGATTAGCGCGCTCATACAACAAAAAAAAACAGACTAACTATTTTTTTTAATTATTATTATATAGACATGGGATGGATATTTTTATTTATCTTTCTAATATCTTTCAATATCGTAGTGTTTTTGTATAACAATAGATAGGTAAAGTAAGCACAAGTATATTATCATTGTAAATGCTAACATTTGTGCCAATGTATGGTTGTCTGGATGTATAGATGTATGGATGTCAGTTACTCTTTCACGCAAAAACTACTGAATGGGTTTTAATGAAACTCTGTAATAATATAGCTCATACATCAGAATAATATACACATATAGGCTCCTTTTAATCCTGAAAAAATATATGGTTCGAAACCGTATATTTTTGCCTTTAGCGACGGTGAGTCAGTAGTTAAAAATAAATAAAAGATCTTACAAAAAATAAGTATGCAATAAACAGATTTACAGATGTACCTTTATCAATATTTACATCTTAACGTTAAGATAAATCTTGTAGATATGATACATCGTTGAAATATGGAGTGCTGCGAAGTGTAATTTAAGTTATAAAGAGCTTTTGGCGTATTATTACACCAGTATTATACCTTGGCATTGGCATAAGGGATTAAATAAATTATTATAATAAGTGAATTTAATATTGTTCTCATAACTGATGCACATAACTACGTTTTGACTTTGCTGTTTAGAGTTGATATGTTCGTAAATAATTCTATTCTTTATAAATACACGAAGTGTTAGTGTATACATCATTTAGGTCTTTGTATGGATATGGGTTATAGGCACTTAGAAACGCACTGAAGCTAGATAAAGGTAAATTACAAGTTTTTAAAAATTTGTAATGGTTTATGTACTTATCTCACAAGAAATAACAACATATAACAGGTTCTTTTTTTTGTGTTTGTCTGTATGTCTATTACAACCTATTCTTTTCTTTATTTTTTGCGTCGGGGGTAAAAAATAGCAAAAGATGTGGTAACACTGCTTTATAATATAAAAATTATTTACCTTAACTATACACTAGAAGCTGTAATTGTTACTTGCTACAGATAAGGTAAATAGCTCATACAATTGCAATGGGAGGCGCAAAGCCTTTTTTGTTAAGGAAGTGCTGTCTAACGGAGAATAGCCGCTGGCCACACTTACATAGTATTAGTCGTTTCTGTTCTTTGCATAATTCAATAAATGATTCTTGAGGTTAAGATCAAAACTTTCTTTTATATAAATAACTTTCCTCTAAATAAGAATTCTTGTCTTTGATAAACTCATAAAAATATTTGAACAAAATTATTAGGCTCTATTTCTATATTATTCTACTAAAATAAAAATATAAGAAATGTTGAGTCGATACTAAATATATAATACTAGCGGCTCACCCTCACTTCGCTCGGGTTCGTCGTTTTAAATAGATATAAATAGTTATTAGCCAGCGTTAGCTACATAATTTTTTTTTTGTTAATTTTTCATTTTTCTTTTTATTAAAACCTTCCGTGGATCTTAAGGAACATACGAAAAAATAGCTGAATTGGTCCAGACATTCTTGAGTTATGAGCTTACCAACATTCATTTTTATTTATATAGATTATAAGAAGTAGTAATGTGATATTTTAAGTAAAGATTGTAAATACAACTGATAACATTTAATAAGTCTCTACATAAATAGTGCATAAATTGTAAATCATTCCATTTAACGGTGCATGTGTGTGCGTGTATGTATCCACACAGCGTTACCCCAAAATAATCGGTTTTTTTAGACATTCTAATGTGAAAATCAAATAAATACTCAGACAGTTATTTTAATATTTCTTATAATAGTGTGTATTAAGCGCTACTCCATCATATTTTATCTCATTTCAAATAATGAGATTTTCAACCTCTTGCTAGAGAAGTGCGATTTAATAGTAGCAAGCCAAGACTTACATGGTGTTGATCGTGCACCAAAATAGTACCTCCCATACTAAATACAGGCTTCATCCTTACATATTTTAAGTTCAATGAACAGACGGAGAATCTCTACCATTATTGTTTGGTATTATTGTATATGGAATATTTGAAAAAAATACGTTTAGGAAACTTTTATAGGAGTA
The DNA here is from genome assembly GCA_921882275.1 of Brenthis ino. Taxonomy (NCBI): domain Eukaryota; kingdom Metazoa; phylum Arthropoda; class Insecta; order Lepidoptera; family Nymphalidae; genus Brenthis; species Brenthis ino. The sequence continues at coordinate 20,977,384 of OV170225.1, read as the reverse complement.
GAAAAATATAAGTCAATTTTTAGAAAACTTGTCTGTGTACAGCTACCTAGTACTAACTTTATTGACCAACCTCAAAGCTTCAATTCGAGCGAAATATAGTCTGAAAGAACTAAATTATTTTTAACTATTACGTTCATAAAAATGTAAACTATTTTCCTTTTCTTTTCTTACTATGCTTAAGAAATAGGTTTTATTTGTTTAGAAAGAAATGTGAGACATACATAATAAAGATACACTACTTTGTTAATTTCATTCAAGTATTTTAATGCTTTAGTTACTTCACTTAGCATTGTAATGAAATTAGCATAGAAATCTATCTAAATTGGACTTAAGCGTACTTTTATAGAAAATGTAACTAATAAAGCGATTATCAGAGTACGCCTGCTGCTACTTAATGTGATATTATAGGAATTATCTTTTCCTTATATACTTGTAAAAGTTATGGTTGTCGTAATTACAATTTCCAATGTTAAAGTATACAAGTTACAAAAGTGCTTGAATAAAAGATAAAAAAAGTAAGTAGTTTATGTAATGTACATCTATACTAATATTATAAATGTGAAAGTGTTTGTTTGTGTGTTTGTTTGTCTTTCTTTCACGTCGAAACGGAGTGACGCATTGGCGTGATTCGTGAAGATAGTTGGAGAGCGGGAGAGTGACATAAGCTACTTTTCAACGCGGGAGATCATCTCTTTCCCACGGAAAAACACGTTATAATACAATTCAGAAATTTATTTCTGTTCAGAATTACTTGAAACTTGGTATTAATGCTCTTCAATACAAATAAATAAATACGTATTTTAGCACTTTTAGATATTCATCCTATAAGGGGGTAAAATAGGGGATGAAAGTTTGGTATGAAACCTAGGTACCTACCTTTTATAGATTTTTTTGTAGTTTGAGCGCAAGCGAAGCCGCGGGTTTTGCTAGTATGATAATAATTAATATACTTTTAAGTGTCGCATACATGTTATTAAACAGCAGTAGCAAAAATTAAAATCTTTCAAATAAGAAAATCACTTTCAAATATACGTATAAATTCTACTCATTATAAAATTGTGTTAAAATTAGTGTTTTTAAAAGTCTAGCTTTTTACAAAAGACTATTCTAAAACTAAATTTTGCACACTCGCATTGCTGCGTAAATAATTTTAATATTAGTAAATATATTAGGTATATAAGTGAAAAATAACGTGTGTATGTACTTATGTACGCACGTAAGAAGTTATACTGCTTTGGCGAAACAGAACAAAAATAACTTTCATCCCGTATGTCACAACTGAGCTAATCCGAAGATTACCTGAAAATTTCATCAAAATCGCTCCAGCTGTTTTGGAGTCCATAGGAAACATACATACACACATCGATTTTTATTTTATTTCATCAGCAATTTAAATTTCTTTATTGCTTGGAAAAGTTTTTTATGAAAATTTAGTGACACACAGACAGACAGTGGCCGGGACTCACTCGAACATACACAAAAAATATCTTTAAAATCGTCCTTGCCGTTTAGGAGATGATCACTGGTAAAACGACTGCAGTGCTACGGTAGGTAGGTTCAATTGTGTTTTTAAATCATCCAGGAGCCCATTGAAATATACACACAAAATTTCATCCAAATCGGTCTAGCCCCTTAGGAGAAGTATGTACTGGGCCGACTCCCAAGTGATTGGGAAATGGGCAGGTAGATGATGATGATGATTTGTCAGACAATAACAATGGTTACCATGGCAACAAACAGTTATCAGCTAACTTCATCATGTCAAATGCATTTTTTACTTTTACTAGACTGTCATATTAGGCGCCGTAACATGTTCTAAATATAAAGAACTTGTGTAATAATTTGAATATTGAAAGATATATTGAGCATAACAGTTTAATTACCAATTAATGAAGTTGTCTTATTTTTTATTATCTAAGTTTACGATTTCGTTCATATTAAATTTATATAATAGCATATCCTACTTTTTATAAAAATAACACACACATATATATATATATATATATATATATATATATAGTTTTATTTAAATATGATTCACCACTGATAATTAAAAAATTATACTATATTACAAAATTCATATTTGGTGAATACCGCATACGAAAATATGTGGAGAATTCTATGATCTAAAGAAATTAAACAAACAAGCGAAATCTTCCAAACAAGTCGAGATATACAATATACATACTTAACAAATCAAGAATATTAATTAATTAATTAATACTTAACAAATCAAGAATATTAATTAATTATGTATGTTTAGTCTCTGAATGAGAAAAAACATGTTATGCTACTTTTTATAAAAGGAAAAAAAACTCATGTGACAGAAAAAACAAAAATCTATCAAAAAGCTATCTCACTGATAGCGCAGGAGATATTACAGTGCACAACTCACAAGTGTACGCGCAAACATCAAAAGGGCACTCTATATTTCGGTCACTCTCATATCTGGAGGGACAATAATTCAACACAACCGGTGAGAGATCATGCTTTCCGAGGCACAGGGATAAACCAACTTCCCAACTCTAGCTGTTACAAAGAATTCCTTGACAATGACTCAATAACTAAACTTGCCCTGACTCGGGACTCGAACCCAATCATAATATGTAATTTCAGTGATATGGCATTACCCAATGCCCCTTTTTATTTCTGCTTGTTCCACACAATATATGTACAAAATGCATGAGCTTAATATCTAAATTATAGCCAGACAACTAACATAGAAATCAAGTATATAACCTACCACAGCTTTTCTAATTATAGTTTAATACAAACCATCGATGTATCTACGATCGGCATACCATTAAAATATTTATAACGCAAAGAGGTCAGACCGCGTCACGATCTTGACCATGCTGGTCCGTTTTGGATGCACTTGTATTCCCATAAAACTGTCACTGATAACCAAAACCGTGTGCTAATGCGACATAAGTTCCGCCACCGCTAAATTTCGTTTAAACATGAAGTATCATCTAGAAAATGTAGATTTATTCATTCAAAATATGCCTCGATATTAAATAGCCTTAAATTAATTTTGTTTGTAAAAAAAATATTTATATTATAATAACTTATATATGTATTTTTTGAAGTAAATAGATACAGAAATATACATTAAAGGGCTTCGAAATTATCTTAAAATTGTTTTTATTTTAGGATGGTTTTTTTTCCTATGCAATAAAACATCATCTAAAGTAACTATTAAATATCTTTAGTGTAGACATCACTGAAAACACATTAAAATATTAAACTTGATGTAACGAATAATATCTACATATTTTTAGTTACATTAGAAAGAAACTCAGATAACTAATAACCATCCTATATTATTAAAGAAACAGATAAAGTTATTTATTATTTAATAAAATTAGAAAACAAAACTTAAAAAAAAAAACAATTCAAACGAGAGATGAAATAAAATAGCTTTCGGACTCTAATTTCTACTAATTAACCATCTTCCAAAAACGAGGAGGTTCTCAATTCGTCGGATTTTTTTATGTATGTTCACCGATTACTCGAAGACGCCTGAACCGATTTGTTTTTTTTGTTTTGTTTGAAAGGGTATACTTCCCAGGTGGTTAGGTACAAAATTTTATCGAAATCGGTCTACCGGTTTTTAAAAAGATCAACAATAAATATTTTTTTAAGCAAATTGTTTAATCAAATATGTTATTAAAAACTTTCTTCCTACAAATTACTTGTATATTAATAAATATCTGATTAGGTATCTATTCTAAATGAAAACCCCCGTTTAGTTATTTTTTGCATTTTAATGCCTGGAAGTCGGTTTTTTTATGTTTTTATTTCATTATATAAAGCGATTTTTTCATATAAATTAAAGTACAAATTAGAGTTAAATCGTATCATCCCACACGTTCGACGAGTGCACGATTGTCGCCCGGCACGATAAGAGCAATATTAGGAGTACACAGCTATCCTGATCCACGAGGGCAATAATTTCTCTACAATAAACTTTATCGATTCTCATATTAAATTATATATCATACGTCGGATCTTAAAAACGTTAATTATATTAATTATCTAATAATATATATTACTAGCGACTTACCTTCTCTTCTTCTTCTTTTCGGGTGCGTCCTTAGAAAACTTTTGTATTAATAATATTATATACAGCCTCGGTTTAACTGCCTCGGTGGTGTCATGACTAGCATGTGCGGCTGCACACCCGGAGGTCCTGGGTTCGAGTCCCGGGTCGGGCCAAGTTTAGTTATTGAGTCTTTCTGTATAGTAAGTCTAAGTAAAAGCCCGGAGTTGGGAAGTTGGTGGTGTTTCACCCCCGTGCCTCAGAGAGCACGTAAAGCCGTCGGTCCTGCGCCTTAACTCTCACTGGTCGTGTCGAGTGGTCGTCCCACCGGAGTATGAGAGTATCAGGAATAGAGAGTGCACTTGTGTCTGCGCGTACACTTGTGCACTATAACATCTCTTGCGCAGTTAGCTAGTCTCAATGAGATTGGCCGCCGTGGTCGGAATCGGTTGGGAGAACATCATCATTATATACAACATCATCTGTTTTGCAAATTTTGTTAATAATCTCCACAGATTGAACTAAGGCAATTTTTTGCCCATGTTGAATTTAAAATGTAATTATTGTGTATAAATTATAATAAGGTCGGAGATTAGTTAATTGCTCGTATAGTGTTATTTTTGTATGTTTTTCTAATTAATTATAATAAAAATATGAGATTTTTCAATTAATTTAATCTGTGGTAATGAAAGTTATGAGTCAAGGTCAATTCTAAAAATACATGCATTTAGGCGATTGCATTCGTCAGTCGTCGGCTTTATACTAATGCATAGCATGGCGGATAGGTTTACAATTGCTTCCATTGAGTTTTTGAAGAAATATACCATCAAGTTAATGTTTATTCATACTTCATTACATATTACCAATATAATAATGACTTTCTTGTTATTTCTATTTTTACGTTGCAACGGAACATTAAATTCGTGTATTTTCGCTCATATTGCAGTTCATTTTTTTTCTCATGCAAGGGTAGCTGGAAGAAATCTTTTAAAGAGATAATTCATCTTTATAAATATTCTATTTATATATTTCTTTTGTACTATTATAATTTCTATGGGATATTAATACAGATTATTGTTGAGCAGTTTCCCTGTCGGTATGTAGCAAAACTTGCTTGCTATAAGCAAACTATCTCTTTTAATCTCGAAGGAATTAGAACCATGATTTTTTTTTAAATTCTTCAATTTTATAAACACAGATCAAATAAATATTATACACAATTATTTTTAACTTAGAAGTATAGCCAAAAGAAAAAAATGTAAGAAAACTAACCGGATATGTCACCGTAATAATTAAGATAATTTACATTCAATAACATGACAATTGTATTATAGAGTGCATTTTTGAGATTCATATATAACTTAAAGCGAATAACTATATATAAATACAAGTATTTAATAAGCATTGCGCACATAGATATTCTGTTCGATCAAAGTTTACTTTGTATTATTTATGTTATTTATCGCTTGTCATATTATCCAGTGAATTCGATATTAGGTAATAAAATCAGAGATACATGCATAGTATAATAAAAAATGAATAATTACAACGTTTTATTGCCTTTAATTACAAGTTGCAATAGTTTGAACTGTCTTTCTATAATTACATATAACAAATTGCAGAAACCGGCTGGAATAATAAATTATTTTATATACAATTCTTGAATTATCATTCTAATGAGAGACTAATTAATTTAGTTTTCAAGTTAGTATAGGGTAAATTAATCGATAGCCAAATAAAATAGCTTTCAAATTAGTATTATAGTGAGCTGTAAAAGGAAATGAATTTAGTGAATGCTTAGGAGAGCTATACACTGAATTTAATAAAAAAATATATTTTTTTGACCGGAAGTTAACTTAAAACTTGCGACGCAATAATATTACTTATAATCTTTATAAATAAAAATGAAATAGTGTTCGTCCGTACGCGCATTACTTATGAATGGCTGCGCTTTGTCTAAGTTTTTTTTAAGTTAACGTAAAGTTTTGAATAGGGCTTTTAAGGGAATAAGTTGGAAAGGTGGCCCGGAAATTGGAAATTTCAACAATAACTAAAAATACTTTTTACGTAAGACGTTCACATGAAATTACGTCTGTCAGGTCAGTTAGAGTCTATTATTTATTTTGGAAGTACAATTTAAAATACAATGTATATTTATTAATTATATACTTATATATGCATTACTTACATATTACATTATATACTTTTTGAGTAGCCCCCAGCATTTGGCAATATACAATTCAGTGTTGGTAGTTGGTACAAACTTTATTGTACGGCAGCGAAACGTGGACGTGGCAAAAGAAGTACACATGAAAGCAAAATGAATATAGTAGAATGAGCTCTGTTAGAAGACTGTGCGATGCCAGCTTATCTGACAGAATTCACAATGAAGAAATTCGCGGAATGGGTGGTTTAAATGAAAGCGTGATAGTAAGAAAAAAGAAAAACATGCTCACGTAGTTTGTGTTCTGTTTAAGACCTCAAATTAAATTTTTATGTTATTTCTAAATAGACAACCTAACATTAAACAAAATAAAACCCAATATTAACAAAATTTGGCAACAAATAATGAGTAATGTGAATGATATATATATATATATATATATATATATATATATATATATATATATATATATATATATATATATATAATATATATATGTATATATATATGTATTGCATGTGGTTGAAATATATAAGAATTTTGGACAGGAATGGCGTTTGGGTGGTCTATGTTTATTCTGTCGCTTGATGAAGATTTTTAAGCTCTATAATCATGTTATGAAATTAAAAGTAGATTTTACTTACTTGTATTCGATATTTATAATAGGTACCGAGCGAGATTATAATGAGTGAGATGGTGAGTGCCTATTGGCACCCTCACTCATAGAAAATATATTTTTTTATCAGGGCGCGTGATTCGACTACCTAGACAATCACGTCTGTGTCATAAGACGTAAAGCATGTCACGCAGTAATTGACATGGGAATGTGTTAAAATGATTGATGCAACATAAAACTTCATGTTCATTAAACATATAATAAATATGTGTATATGTTTGTTTGAAGCACTGCACAAGTGTATACATAAATCAGGGTATCAGTTCAATCCATCAATTTCAGCCTATTGCAGTACTTTGGTCGATAATATTTATTTCTGAGACCAGCTCATTCAAAATACTACCTACTGTCCACGGCTACCCCCATAAATGCTGTTCTCTTTAGCCAACGTCTGGACTCGCAGCGGGGTATTCTGCATGTATACTTGGTTTCAATTTCATTATAAAAATAATGATAATAATTGATATGCTACTATGTAATTCAGACCATCACCTATAAAGTGTACAGCAAATTATTATATTTTTGAAAGGAGTACAGTAGTATATTCATACTAATATTATAAATGTGAAAGCGTGTTTGTTTGTTTGTCCTTCTTTCGCGTCGAAACAGAGTGACGGATTGGCGTGATTTTTTTTGTGGAGACAGTTGGAGGTCTGGAGCGTAACATAGGCTACATTTTACCGCAGGAGATTATCTAATTCCCACATGAAAACACGTTATAATACAATCCAAAAATATAAGTATTTATGATCAGAATTACTTGAAACTTGATATTAATGGTCTTCAATAAAATTAAATAAATACGTGTTTTAGCGGTTTTCGAAATTCATCCTATAAAGGGGTAGCATAAGGGATGAAAGTTTGTATGAAACTACCTTTTTAGATATTTTTTTGTACTTTTAGCTCGAGCGAAACCGCGGGTTCTGCTAGTAATGATATAAAAATATTATATAAGTTTGACTCCATTATAATTTTTTAATACAATGTTAAGAAAAGATATCTTTTAAAGATTTTTTTGCATATTTTAAAATAACTTAAGCGTAGGTAAGTACGTCACTGCTTCTTTTCTACTTCGAGTTAAATTATATCATTCGATTAAATCAGTTTTGAAATCGAAACGTGACATGTATATTTTATTATATATGAAATATAAAAATGGTCAAATATTATTGCTGTAATAAAATGAGTTCAATACTACACTTTGCCATAATATTTATACTTTTTGAAGAGAATACAATAAGTTGTTACGGCATTCGTAAGTGTTTAAAATTAAAGCCTTTTTTTTTAACGTTGGGAAATACATTTACGCACGAGGTGTGGGACTCACCGGCGTAATAAAGCCAGTACTACCCACTAAAACCCAACAATACCTTCTCCCGTCTTAATGGGGCGTCGCAGGATCGCTTACGCATTCAACTACGACACACCGACGGCAGGTCTGCCGAAGCAGACCACCACAACCATGGGGTTGCTCCAAGGTCCAATCTGCTATCAGAGAAGTACCAGGTGCAACCCGCATGGTACACCGCCCTCCGAAGAGGGCTATCTCCCACTGCCCACCTAAGTGGGCCACCTCCCAGTGCGTTTCTTGGCTTCGCGCCCGGTTGGATTGCCGGGCACTACTGAGCCCCCCCCCCACCACGACAAAGTGATAGCACGTTGGGGGGGGGGGGGTTAAATTTAAAGCCTAATATTAGGTAATATAATATTTAAATGTGTAAATCTTAATATTAATTTTCAATAGTACCTATATTCAAATAGTTTTAATGGCTACCTAGTATGTATAATAAGCTTAAGTATTGACTGAATTATAATGCATATGTATATCAGTTTACTAATAAAACGTTCACAATTAATTAACACAAAAATTTATATATGCACATTTTTAAGGTAACAAGGTCAAATTACAAGAAGTTCCGAATGATATTGAAATGTATATAAAACCAATAAAAAAATTGTCAGGTAAATTTTAAAGACTAATTACTACTATTACATAACTAACTAACGAAACATGTTCTTAGATGTCTTTTGCAGTTTCGCAAAATAACTTGACACTTCATTTTAAATAAAACTATCTTTTCGGATTATTCAGGCGGTCCCGTGACCATGAAAGCATTTCGTAAGCAGCTATAAAGCATTCCAATTCTACTCATTGGTCCATACCGCGTTACTTTTTGTATGGACAAAACATACCTAAACAAAAAAAAACCACATACGTCTTTTGCGATTTTGCTGCTGAAAGAAAGACTGACAAACAGTTATTACGCATATATGAATATAAGTAAATTTTTATCTAAAGACTACAGACCAAACCAAGGTGAATAAATTCTAAATATGTATATGAATGCGTTTGTACGGCTGAACGGGTTTGTATGAAATTCAGTATACACTTAGACTATGATCACAAAGATCCCTAGGGACGCATGAGCGAAGGTAAGTCGCTAGTATATAATATTACAGATTCTTCGTCTTCTTCTTCAAGTGCCTCTCCATTATTGAAGGTCAGCATTCATACTCCTAAATTATTCTTTGTTCAGGGCTAGCCTAAACAGATTTTCAACCCTCTTTATCCCGGTCCATTTCCGGATGTTGCAGAGCCAGAAAATCTTCCTTCTCCCAATACTTCTCTTACCCGCAACTTTGCTCATCATAATAGTCTGCAGCAGTTGGTAACGTTCATGCCTTAGCACGTGTCCTAGGTACAACGTTTCTCTGTGTCTTGGACAAGTACAGGTTCATTTCATTTGTTTGCGGACCTCAATGTTGGTGACTTCATATGTCCAACTTATTCTGAGCATGCGGAGATACGCCCACATATATACTTTTCAAATGCCTCAAGTTTCTTACGGAGATCTTCTTTCATGGTCCAAGATTCGCAGCGGTAAAATATGACGGGTCAAATATAGCATTGCAGGAGTCTTGTACGTAGTTCGATAGATAATCTCCTTGGACTTATTACAGATTCTACTACTCCAAAAATCTTATATTTTTTATCTTTAATTAAAAATACAAAGTAAAATGTAGTAAGCGTTAATTACTTAGAATGTGTGTTTAATTTTCCGATGTATATTCCTAATCAGTTAATATTATAAATTCAAAATAAAAAAAATGTCAAAATTATTTAATTTATTGTCAACCGTAAATAAAATCAGTATGCCAAATTACAGCTTTTTAGCTATAATTTTTTTTAATTTATTAACCTTTAAAGTTGCGAGTACACATTGTTTAACTGTAAGTTTTGCCTTTTTTACTTATGGAATTATATGTAGGGACCATCGATATTTTTCAACTTCATAGAATATACGTCTACGTATAATAATCTCAAAATACAACGTATACCTATTATCTTTGCTCAATAATTAAACATAAGATATTAATAAAAATGTTTGCTTCTTAAATGTAATAGGATTTCCTTTATATTGCATAGATATTGTAAATTTATAAGGATGTAGGTATACTGTGTAGTTAGGTAGAAGATCTGTAGCATTGCATAGTGACTTTATGATTATATTTTAAAGGTATTTTTCCTAACCATGAAATTGAAGTGCAATTTGATATAGAAAAACCAAAGTACCAACCTGAAGTAAGAAATAATCATAATCGCCCTACATGTAAGTACGTACTACGTCTATTAAGCATAGTATTTTATTTTCTTTAGTCACTAAGTTAATCTATACATATAATAAAACTGTGGAGGTCGAATGTCTGTACATAGAAAAAAATGCTAAAAACCGAGCCAGGGGGATGTAAGAGAAATAAAACAAATCCAATTTTTGTTCAATTTTTTTGTTTCTCTGTCTGTTTGTCTGTTTGTACGGGCTAATCTCCGAGACCGTGGGATAGATTTGTTTTTGTTTGTCTAGAGGCGAACCTGAGCGAAACGAGGGTGAGCCGCTAGTACATATAATATAAAAGATGGCTTAAATTAAGTTACAATCACCTAAATAAGAAGACTTTACTATATTTTATTTCAAGCTTCACATAAGATTATTTTCTTAAAACTAACATACACTTGTACAGAATGCATTTTTTACACATATCCTTTAAAAAACTTCTTATCTTTTATCGTGTAACTTTAATTACCTATATTATTACATAATTTCCATTCATCGCGACTTATGAATATTCATATATTTTGAAAGTTATTCCGCTATGTAAAGGCTTTTAAAAATCAGCTGAGACCAGTATAAATTATTTAATCAAATCCGTTGTCGCTGATAAGAAAATATGTTCCTATATTGCAATAAATAATCTATACATATAATAAAATTGTAACTAAGCACATACATCTGTACATTAAATATTTTATGGAAAATCTTATTGAAATAGACATTATTATCGATACAGAGGCCAAATATATAGTTTTTAGAAATGTTGTCTGTCTGTTACCGCATCATGGAAAAACCACTGAAGGGATTTTGATGAAACTTGGCATGATGATAGCTGGTTATCCGGGTCAACATTTAAGATACGTTTTACTGCGGGAAAAATCTCATCTCTGAGAAATCTTTACTAATCGTTAAAACGTAACTAGTTGCTAGTTAATGTATAAATTTTAAAAATAAATTCTTATCGAATGCAGAACTTCATAAACAGAAAAAATATTATATTTACGATAACCTAACACTGCTATATATAAATATTGCAATTTTATTTAGAATATCGAATGTACTTTTAATGATTTCCTTTACCATGTTATACTTTATACGTAAGATTTTTGGTCTTACTTCTAATAGGAAATACAAACTTCGGTTGTATATTTTTAATCTGCCTCATTGGTCTAGTATCTAGCATCTATCATGGGTTCGAGTCTCGAGTCGGGCCAAGTATTGTTAAGCTTATTAAAATCTTAGTAGTACCTAGTCTAGGAACTTCAAAGCTCCATAATTTATAGAAATAATAGAAAATGTGTTACCTGACAAGACCTCAAATTGTATAAAGACACTACCATAAAAGTAATTTAATCATATATTTTTGTGATTTTAGTGAGATCAAACAATAACAATACAAGTAAGTTATTAGTTATGAAATTGTTTTTTAATTTTACTTTAAAAAACTGGATTTCGGCCTACATATTGTATATCTTAAAATTCCGCAGGCATTTTATTGGATTTAATTATATTATATGTTTTAAAATGAAATTATTGCTCATACTTTAAAAAAGTTTAATGTAAATCTGTCCAGTCGTCCTCGACTGGTGTGTTATTAAATAATCAAACTGACTGATTATAAAATAATATATAAGTATATGTCTATATTTAATTACCTTAAAATGTTCATTTATAATGAAAATCGACAATCCATTGAGACATTATATTGTGAAAAAGTACCTAACTAGCACACATCCATTTCATTTATAATTTGAAGGTGATGTAGCCACCTTACAATATTGTGCTTAATTAGCACATATAAAAGCCATTATTATATTAAAGAAGATGACTAGAATGTGTTTTATAATAACAATGTTTATTTCTTTTTAATCGACTTCAAAAAAAGGAGGTTATCAATTCGATATGAAATAAATATTATAGGAACTGCAAAATATACATATATGATAATCTGTGACTGTATGTTTGTATTATTTATGTATGTTTGTTTGTACACGCATTTCTACGACTCTAGTGGTTACTAGTAATTGGATCGTAATCATTCTTTTTATTTATTTTTATTTATTTATTTATTTAAAAAGTAAATAAATAAATATAGTAAATGAAAACTACCAATGAGTTATTTTTTACTTTTTAGTAGTTTTTTTGAAGTCGAATTAATTTTTTAATCATTTTTTTATATATCTATTTACAGAAACGACTAATAGAGACTCGACAAAGACTGAAAGTTCTACAACAAATTATGGTATAGTATAATATTGTCCCTATGTAAGCTTTTCAAAGAACCGGAAATTTACTTTGGTTTTAGAGAACTTTTTGAGTTCATAAAGTTCAAAAGCAAGATGTAAATAATAATAATAGCATAATTTAGCAATATTGTACGGACTAACAAAAACACTTGCTAATTTGGTCTTTACATGTACTTGATAGCTTGAAGTTTGGAATGGAAAGTTTCAATTACATTATGGCCTCTTTAACATTTAAAATTAATTTTAACTAACCCAATAAACGATGAATTCAATTGAGATATTTTTTATATATATGATGCGCGATATCTTCACTAATTATAAACGGGTCTTATAATTTCAAGAAAAAAGCCCACACTGAGGATTTTTTTTGTATTTATAGCGAGTTTAGATAAGAAAAAAAAAGCACTTCAAATATAACAATTTAATGTTAATTAGATTGGAAATTATATGACGTCAAAATATACAGGTAAATTATCAGAATTTCAAATTTCAGACACCGGAAAACAAGTCGTTCATGTGGATGACATGAAGAAAGCTTTAGAGGAATTCGAAAAGAAGCTTAATTTGACACGTAAGTGTCAGGTCCATTTTTATTTTATTTACATTATGTGCTTCGTAAGTACATTAAAAATAAAAAAACTTACAACTTTAAAACTTATTTGCTCATTTTCTTGATATAGCACATTTGTATGTGTATTGCGAAAATTATTTATATTTTAATGTGACATTATTTTTTTATAATCCTCGCAAATAATTTTAATATCACAGATTAAGGACTATAAACAGACAGAACAGATTCTATTAAATAATACATCTTTTTTATATTAAATATAATATAAAAAAATAATATTAGAGAAAATAGAGTATATAATTATATATAATTATATATTATTAAATAGCTTATTTTATATAAAAAATATTATATTCTTTTTTCAAGGGGATGAAAAAAAGATTAAAAAATACAATAGAATATAGTTTTTTTCTTATTATTCATATTTCCGTCTCCTCTCAAAAATTGTATTCCGCTATATAAAATTATCTTCAAAGAATAAAGGATTTTTGAAGGAAGCAAACGTATGTATGGCAACATTTAAAATAGTAGTATAAAGTGCTAGCTAGCTTCTGTTAATGATTTTAATTTTTTTTACGGGCTCCGTCCGTTAGTCTGAGCTTAATATATGTATACTTAAAGGTTACATGACTGTTACTGTATACTTTTACAAAAAAGGATTGATTCGGAATAAGAGGATGATAATCAGTGATAAATTGACGAAAATTTAAGAAAGGGTAATTTATGCATGTACCTACTTTTTGTAATTTCAGTAAATTGCAATCGTCCAACTGCTTCAAGTACTGTAACTCCTAAACAAGGGTCGGACAATCAATTAGTGGATATATTAAAATTACTAAAGAAAAGTAAGTAAATAGTTTAAAACATATTAAAAAATAGTTTTTTTATAAAGTATAAGAATTTCTTGCAATGAGAACCTTAATAGTCCTATTATTAATAAAGAAGTCATTGATATATATACACGACAATAATCTTAAATATCGGAAGCATTTAGCAGCTTGTCATGTAGTGTATTACGCCAATAACCAGCGTTTGATTTTGGGGTATGTTTGTAGACAGTGTTCGCCTGAGATATACATATACTTGATTTTTATTAGAAGAGATTTCAATGCTTATCTTTTTCCGAATAAGAAGAGCGTAGTGTCACAATATTATATCTCCCTTACTTATACTACTTACGTTATATACGTAAAAAGAATGTACCTAATACATAAATTATTATTGCCTATGACATTTTTTGACATTGAAGAAAAATATGTACCAATTTCTACGTGAACTAATTAATTTTTAAATTTGTTTCCAGATGGTCAGTTGCAAAGAGGTCTTCAAACGCCAAACGACGAAGAAATCACTTGGTTAAAAATACATGTTCCAGTTTAAAAATTACTGTACAAAAACATTAAAAATGTTTTTACTTTTTATTTTTCTCTATTGTTTTTAAGTAACTCTATGGAATATGTCTTGCTATTTTATAAAGAAAACTAGCATTGCCCGCGGCTCCGCCCGCGTTCAGATGACTAAAAACCAAATTCTTAGGTTTTACATATTAGTATACTGTTACATTACTTTTTTGTATTTTTTCTCAAAAATGAGACGTTTTTGAGAAAAAATATTTTCTCAAAAATGAGACACCCGAATAACCAGCTATCACCATACCAAATTTGTTGAAAATCCCTTCAGTGGTTTTTCTGTGATGCGGTAACAGACAGATAAAAATTTAAAAAACTATATATTCGGCCTCTGTATAGATAATAATTTTTATTTCAATAGGATTTTCCAAAAAATATTTAATGTACATATTCGTCTTAGTTACAATTTTATTATATGTATAGATTATTTTACTCATCGAACTTCTATCATGGCGGTTAGCATCCTTAAGATATTATGGTCCCTAACCAGTGCGCTCTCCTTCCACACACACTTATGTATAGTACGATAGGAAAGCAATCCGACACGAGCGTAGAGATGCAGGATTGATGACTTTACGTCCAGTCCAACTGTGTTACACGCCCTTATTCTTGATGGCTATACAATATACATGTAACGACAGAAAACCTAATAATTACTCACACTATACACATACACTCTGGACTTGTTTGAATTATAATATAAACTTTAAATCTAATTTAAAAATTCATACATAATCGAATTACTCAGTTTAAAATTACTTAATATATATTTTTATTTAAAAAAACTATTAAGATTATAATATATTATTTTGATCATTATGTAAATCTAAATATTAAATTACAATAATGCAGAGTATGTTATTGTGACGATATTGTTTAATAGTATTATGTAAGGGATATTTATTTTTCTTGACATCTACTCAATTAAATTGCATAGCATTCTAGTTTAAGCCAAAGAATGTGACTTTCAAGGACTAGTAGCACGTTATTGGAACCTATAGTGGGATCACTAAATCAAACAATGAACATGCGCAGCCTAATCAATTAGAGTAAGCTCAGACATACGGCACTTATGGCATATTATTATCAACTCTCTCTGGCATTAATAATTTATGTTGTTTATAGTTTTTAAAAAATAGTGAAATAATAAAAAAATCTTAAAATTATTTGAAAAATTAACATTTTTATCTGTTCATGGGTTATGCTCAGAAAGGAACGCAACGTCTACCGGCAGCCAGATGGCCAACATGGCGATCGAAAGAGCGTAAGAAAAGACATATCGAAAAACTAGCTTTCTTAAAATTCTCTGTCAAAAAATTTGCCAGCTCTTAGACCATTATAAGAAGGGAGACTTGCTTAATAAAATAATAAAAATAGTTTTATTCATGTTATTTCTGTAATCACGAGTGTACCAGTCTTATCCTTCGGTATTTTGACACCCACCAAGACTTTCATAATGTACTATGACCAAAAATAGCCTATAATTCAATTTGTTCCATTAAATGTTCCTATGGATAAAGTAAGCTTAATGTAAGGTATTGACACACTTTTACCTTTGTAATATTAGTCATGATTAGGATATGATGAAAAAGAAAGTGTAATTCTATAAAAAAAAATCTAGTATTATAAATGCGACAATGCGTTTTTTTTAATATCTTTCTTTTACTCAGAAACGAAGCAAAGCGTTATTTTTATCAGTAGAAATAATATAGACACATATAAACACACACACAGATACATACATATAAACAAGTATAAAAGTATTTAAAAAATCTAGAACTTGAGTGTAGAAAAGACGTCTGACTCACTTGTATGAAATTAAGAAAAATAATAATTAAAATTTGTCTGGTCTAATGTCTGCGGCACTCCTAACTTGCACAAGTGCAATTATTTACAGCGTTTGACCTCAGAGTCACGGCATACAAAAATTAACCATTGAAATATTTACGAGTCTCGCTTACAAATGTTACCACATAGGTATGATTAAGACGTCCGGGCTTTTTGACATTAACATCAATATTTTTATTGTTCTATTTCATTGTTACTCTCTATGACGCATAAATGATAATAGTTGCATATATGATAAAGTAATACGTCTTTTTTTAAATATTGTGTTAAATGAAGATAAGTATATTGAAGATAACTCATCTACACATATAATAACAATTCTGAGTCGAATCTGTACATTAAATATTTTTTGGAAAATCTTATTGAAATAATATAATAATAGTCATTATTATCGATATTAAAGAGGCTGAATCTATAGTTTTTAGAATTTTTGTCTATTTGTCTGGGAACGCATCATGAGAAAACCACTGTACAGATTTTGATGAGATTCCAGGTCATTATATAGGATACTTTTTACTCATAATATCTCAATCTCTGAGAAATCTATACGAAACGACCGAACCCGAGCGGAGCGAGGGTGAGTCGCTAGTCTATATAGAAATAGGCAAAGACAAAACAGTTTGATAACTTTTTCTCCTCAGTTTATTAACTGGTTTTCTTTTTTCTTTATTTAATAGTTATTGCTTTAGTGTTATCAATATAAAAATTTGGAAGCAAATAGTTTTTATATAGATAGGTAAATTCTATTTATATATCTTTATCACAAATTTTGAATAAAGTTTATGGTCGCATTTCGAGCACTGGGCAAACTAGTTAACTTAAATTATAACATAAATTGGCTTAAATTCAATTCCATTCAATAAATAAATTTAACCTTTAAGTTTTATAAACTTTAAACTTTTATAGTGTAAGGAGAAGGTTAAAATTAGTATAATAAAATATCAATTTATAATGTAACCAATATATAGCCTTGAAAAAAAAAATTGAATTAAAAGTATGGTACATAACAAGCGCAGTTATAGTAAATTCGGTACAAGCATAAATTAAACTATGCTATAAAAAAAACTAAAGAACAAAAAAACTATGTTTTAAATATTATATATTTAAATTTATAATATTATTATTAATTTGCCATAAATTAAATATTAATTTACCATATTGCATGTAAATATTATAAAAACATCACACTGCTTTATGTATGTAACTGTGTGTATGTCTCTCTCTCTGTCACATTGAAACAACTGAATAGATTGAGATTAAATTTAGTACACAGAATATGGCTTCTAGCAACACATAGGCTTTTCTTATATTTAAGATCCTAAGTTCGAGTCCCGGGTTGGAGTGAAATAGTTATGCTAGAATGGCTAATTCGTAAAACCTCGTTTCTGCTCCTTGAAGTGTCTCTCTGGTGTGGATCTATCATCCTTTATACTTTCATAATAAATATTTAATGATTTATGTGGAATACAAAAAATATTTCTATTGTGTGCATTCATTTGAACTAGTGACTTCCATAGTAGACATAACGAACATACCCAATTGCTACTGAGCCGCAAGATTTTAATTTTTTTTATTTCATAACATATAATAATCAATATTCTAAAGTAATGCGATCATACAAAGATGGAGCAGTCAAATGACCTCCAATTCTCGACATAGATCTTTATCAGTCCGGCCGAATAACTATTGCAATTAAATCATGATCCTTCATGAGAAACCAAGCCTACATTCACAAATATCAAGTAAACTTGCTGATAGCTAAATCAAATGTCAAATTACGAGTAAAAACAGTAGGAAGTAAAGCGAAATAATTTTAAAATTTTTCTTTTCACAGTCAAAATATGTTCTTATAAAATATTAAATACTAGCGACTCTACCTCGCTTCGCTTGGGTTCGTTCCTAGCTTGCTTCCCCATACAAACTTTCATCCCCATTCTCACCCCCTTAAGGGATGATTTCCGGGATAAAAACTATTTCACTCACTCACTTTTCATATCATGAGATTTAAAAAAAAACTTATTTTAGGAAAAAATATTTTTTTCTTTTAATTTTCTTCTATATAAAACTTTTCCCGTCAATAACAAACAGAAAAAAAGAATTATCCAATTTGGTACAGTCGATCGGAAGTATGCAACATACATTTCGGTGATTCATTTTTACTTATATATTAAACTAAATATGTATGTTCAATAATAATAATATTATCCTCTTCATCGTAATAATAGCATTTTAAAAAAATAAGTGCAGGCCTAAGGTTTCAAAATAACTAAGCTAAATTTGCAGGATTCGAAAACTTATATAACAATAAAAAAATGATAGTCCTTTACATTCACTGGTTTTTTAGGTTTAAGATTATTTATTTCTTAAAAGAATACAATTCACTTAATGAAAAAGTATTTATATGTATATTCCTACTTATATCGTGTGAAAAACGATTTTGGTGGCTTAAGTTCTTCTATACACACACAGTTTCTTCGATTTTAACGGGACGTCCTTTGGAGGCTTTGCATTTGCGTTGTGAGATTATAATTTTTTTTAACAAACGTACTCTACGTTTTTAATTCAGCTTATCAATCAATATAATTGAAAAAAATCATGTTAACCATTAAATATCTTTTGTAACTAAAGTCAAATTGATGGTATCTGACCATGTTAAAAAAAGAAAATATTTAATTCGATTCTATGCCTTTATATACAATATACATATTATGTTACGACATAAACAAAAATTGCTTCTCACTTATATACTACCACTTACATAACATTTGAGGGTAAAATAATAACTTCTAAGGTTATTTTGAAGTCATGAATTCTAATAGTTAAAAAAATAATTTACTGTACGAGAAATGGATAAATAAAATTGAAACACTGAAAATTTGCCTATGATTATAATTAAAACAATTATCTTCTTATATATATTTTTCTTAAATAACACAAATAGATATATCCTACTCCATTACGGCCAAACTGGACGATAACTCTTATTTAAGTAGCCCATAGTAAAGACATTACAAAACTATACATAAATATTTCATTCTAATCAATCGCACCTCGTGAATAGTTCAATTAAAAAGTAATTTGAAATAAACGGCTGTATAAACTGTCTAGAACATAATCACCGACTCTAGTAAAAAACGTGCATTTTAATTGACTACTCAGCGTGTGGTCTGGTTGTAATATTTTCGTTCTTTTAGTTAACGTTATATATCTTAATGCCTCTCTTTTTATAAGATTTTATTTAACTAAGTTCATATGTATGCCTTTCCGATTCATTTGGCAAACACCCTGTACTATATGATGTTATATGTGGTAAACAGTGGTAGTATATTCATTATGTTTTAAAAGCAGTACCCCATTGGTAACTCACTCGCTTGAAAAACCAAGTTAAGATAATTTACCCTCTAAGATTATCATGAGTAAATCTCCTAGTCAATATCTACAACTTAATAACATCTAACCTAACAGGATTCCGAATGATGTGTGAAGTTTGCTAATCCTTACTTAATGTGGAACCTAAAAAGGATTCGCCATCGATTTTTATAAAATATATATTTTCAATTAATTTTTCAACCATCCAGTTCATCCACTTAAAATTAACTATTAAATTCTTAACCAAATTAGTTATTTAAAAAAAAAAGTAAAAACAAGCTGCCAGACTCACTCGTACATAATCTACGAGTACTTCAAAATATAAATGACAAAGATGGTTTTTTAAACGTAACAGTAAAAGTATGAAACATCCTTAAAGTATTTGCATACAAAAAAGTTTGCTAAAGCTCTTTCAGTACTGAAGCTAGAGCCGAAAAATACTTAGGTCACTCGAAATCTGCTACATTCTAGGAAAAGTTACGAAAAAATTTGTCCTTCTGTAGTTATGATCCATTCTGCACGGACTCTATATTCTGTCATGAGATAAGAAATAGCCTTGATATATTCTTAATAACCCAGTGGACGTATCAAAATATTAATAGTTCAATATTATGATACCCGTAGCTAAGATCTTATCTCTTAAGAATATAATGAAGTTGATACTTTGTTAAAGAATTAAATAAAGCTTACATTTACTTTACTATTATATTTATACTTAAACAATTGATTTTAAACTACTTGAAGTTTTTGTTGTTCGAATATTCTGCAACGGAAATATTTTTTTGAATATGACTATTAGAAAAACTAATCAAAAAAACATGAATTGGTCAGAAAAAACGCGGAATCTCTCTTAAATTCGGGAAGGATAATATATGAGGTATTCTTCATTGAAAATAATAAGGGAAATCATTGTGAATAATTTACCAGAAATTAGCATTTCTAAAAAGGTAATCGTGTAGTTTATAGTAGGCTTGACTTCAGCATGCAGCGGAGCGCATAAATCAGATTGCATGGACACTATACCATTTTGAACAGCTTGTGATATCTCAGATTTCCCGTTACTGCCTTTAAATTCAATACTAGATAAAATTTTAGTTTAATAGTTTTTGTGTACATTACAGATACATAACAAAATCAGAATTAGTACGTGCTTAAAAGTTTTTATTTTAAGCTGTGATTTAAATTAAAATATGAAATTCCATATTAATTAATTGAGATTTAATTCATTTATTAATACAAGTGTAACTAACGCCCTGGAGCTAGCAAGTATTATCGGGAGCCAGAATGAACTTTAACATTTCGCCGCGTTGATGGTCTCGACTTTCACCATAAACGGCCAATTTAGAGATGCCTGACGACCGGCCAGTGTCTCAGGTAAACTATCTCAATTAGTGCTCGGATAGATGACCCCGCAATTTTGTCAGGTTTTACTGAGATTGCAGGTGTTATTAGGTTAAGTGTAATAGGGCGGTATAGCGTTATGGCCGCTGTGGCAAATTATAATACTCTACACTCTATATAATATACCAAAAGTTTATACTCAGAATATTTTGTGCTGATATTTTTATAAAAGCTATTAATTAAATTATTAAATATAACAAATTTTTGTATCAAACATATATTGTCTATAAGCGAAAAAAAACCAAGTAACTCAAATAACAACACTAAAACATTTAATACTGTTAAGTATAAAACGTATTATAGTAATAAAAGCTAAAAGAATATACACAACAAAGTATAAAAATTTAATATGAAAATTTCAAGTATCAAGACTGGCTGGTCGGGTTTACAGGTATAGAGAGCAAGCGTGCCGGTGGCGGCCGCGCCTACTCGTCGCACGCGCTGCCGCAATACTAACCTATTTTTCATTATTTAATAGGTTAGATTGTAAGTATAAATGTCTTAAGAAATTTGTAAATTGCTAAAGTTCACTTTGTAGTTTCTTTGTTTAACACTAGAATATTGAGCTAATTATAATTTGTATACAACTCGTAACTAATACCACATTTCTAGCATTAAACAATAAAATATATTAATATTAATGAAATGACAAGAGAAAATAACAGCCATAAACTCTAGATATATAGGTTTAATATACACTTGAGGTAAAATTTATATAGATTAGTACATAAAAGCTTATAGCTTCTGCGTACGGCTTTTCAGATATTTTATAGCCACAAAATGACCGTGACCTAGCATTTTATGGGATCGCATTGCGAAGATGTCAAATATATGGATATAGGTACTTCAGTTTTAAATAATGGTCTGATTTCTTTGTTTTCAAGTTTCAACAAAAATATATTAAAATATTTTCTTTGCACAATTTCTTATCTGTTGTAAATAACATTTACGAGTATATACATACATGTGTATTTAATCATTAAATTTATCTAAGTTATATTGAAAGTATAACAAGATAATTTGCTTTATTACTTTTATATGGCTTGCTAAAAAGCTTGTTTTTACCTCTTATACAAGTGTATTATGCAGTTAAGTATGTAAATAAAACAGTAAAAATTTAATTTAGATGCAAAAATATTAATTATTACGCTTTGCTATCTTTCGATCGTAAATCATTGGATTTATAGATATCTAGAATATAATTTTAGAGCTTTTATTACAAAACAGTTGGTGAACAAGTACGTGACAAGAATTTAAATATGATACAAATAAAGTTTTTTTTTATTATTTCATAATAATTGAGGTCAGTTTATTTTGTAATTTTTTTTTTGTATGAACTTTAATTACTCGACCTTTTCGATTTAAGTACATATATATTTGTATCCTTTCCTACGTGTACTTTACAAATATTTTACCTTGCAAAATATATATGTAGATTGATCCGCCATTACCAAGATTACGCAATTTATCTCCAAAACACTTTTATTTTAATTCTTTTTCTTCTGTCTACTACAAAATCAAACTAGGCCGAGAAACTACCCTTTCACAAAATAAATTAAAAATCTAATAATACCTTCTATACCTTTCTTTACAAGAGGAGTGGAATTTAGCCATTGTAATACGATGCTACGTAGTTTATATTGAAGATAATAATTAGATCGTATGATCTACTTGTTAATACTCTACTAGCTTTAATATAAAGAAAATGAGAGACTATTGGTGTGTATAAAATTATATCGTATAAAATGTAAAATAAAAGATATCAATTCTAAGCTTCGCAGTTACGATAATGGGTCTCGCGACCATGGGCATCGTAGACATGTCGACTCGTCATACATAACGCCACACTGAAAATTACTTTTTAACCGACTTCCATAAAGAGGAGGTTCTATGTTCGTCTGCATGTATGTTTTTTTTAAATATGAAGCAGATACGTTTTTCTAACAGACGAATGTTAGGTATATAAAGAGTGAAAGAGAACACGGGGCACCTCGTTCTGCATTTTAGTATGCTCATTTTAATATGCATGGCTAAAATTCAGATTAAAGAATATGTAGAAAGGGCGTCATAGAAACATGAAGCCAAACTACAATGTTTTAAAATAATATACAAATAATAAATAAATATACAAATACAAATAATATATAAATGACATATTGTATACTGAACGATAAGTAAATAAATATTAATAAATAAAAAATGGCTAATGGATTTAATTATAATAAATAGATAAGAATTGTATAGGTATTAATTTACCTAAAACATTTATAAAATTTTCCTTATTCTTTAAAGAAAATAAACGATAACTTAAACAGCAAATCATGCCACTATTTTTGACTTTGAAATTAATTTTGGCGGACTCCGTGTATATAATTGTTTAGTCTGAGTGCTAAACCTACTCTCATTTTAATTAGCCTTGCAAATTATTAAAATGTCAAAAAGTTGAAACATTCTCCTTATTAATGTACTTTTCATAAAATATTACGAAATACTTACTCGTATTTTGACCATATCGTTAATTATTTAACGCTATATATATTATGTTAAGTAAGATTGAATTGCACTCAGTTTGTACACATTAAGGGTTGACAGCATCTAATACTGTTTTATTTAATAAAACGAATTCTAAATTGAACGTTGAAACATCACTACAAGTAAAAAAAAAAACAAGGTAAAATACTGCAGGTGTCGAAGATGACGATTCTGTGCTGCTTATTACACCTTGGTGCGTGACGGCGGGTAAACAACAGCATTCTTAAAGATGGTTGATGGCAGGCAGGATGCCGGTCGGAAAACTTTTGCCAAAACCGATCAGCAGCACAGAAGATATACTGCGCCGATCCCAAGTAATTTGGGAAATGGGCAGGAGGATGATGACGGCAAATTATGTTCTCATATTAAACGCTTCTGATACAGCGACTCGTATTTCGTTTAACCTATTGTAATATATGTAATTACAACAATAAAATCTAGATAAAATTATAATACCATTTTCAAATGTTATTTTAATATATCTATGTGTACACATGTTAATCATTGTTTTTTGAATTTATAGTATTTATCGCCTCCAGGTAAATTTCTAAGAAATCTATTGTTAACTGTAACGCCGGCGTGTCCGCGGCTGTGAAGGGATTATATATGTACGTTGATAGAGTTAGTAAAATTTTATATAGTGATATGTTATGGAAAATCGAATAGCAGTTCTACTTGCATTGAGAAGAACGTTAAAAAATTTTTTGGAAAAATATATACACACATAAATAAATAAATATTATGTATTAAGCACGATTTATTCAAATACGAGTGTGAAAAAAAAATTAGCTACGCTTTATATTTTCGCTCTATATCTACTTCGCAGAGAATTATGTTTAAGGATAATTTGGACTTATTTTTACATTTACTGGCATAAAATGTAGTTAACAAAAAACACGCATTACCGTCAAACTTCATCGAGAACGGCACCTTGTTTCACGACACCGAAAATGCAACATCATACTACATTTTATTTTTATTTGATACTAGCATTGCCCGCGGCTCCACCCGCGTTCAGATGGCCAAAAACCAAATACTTAGGTTTTACATATTAGTATACTCTTACATTGCAGTTTTTGTATTTTTTCTCAGAAATAAGACATTTTCCCGCAGTAAAAAGTATCCTATACGTTGACCCGGATAATCAACTATTACCATACCACATGTCATCAATATCCCTCCAGTGGTTTTTCTGTAACACGATAACACACAGACAGACAAAAATTCTAAAAACTATAGAATCGGCCTCTGTATCGATAATAATGTTTATTTCAATAAGATTTTCCAAAAAATATTCAATGTACAGATTCGGCTTAGTTACAATTTTATTATATGTATAGATAATAGCTACATATTATAGGCAAAGAATATAAAATAAGAAGATATATTTTCCCTGTATTCATTTCTTTTCTTAGAACGCGATCCATATTATAAAAAAATATAATAAAGGTCATCGATTATAATTACAAACCGCACATGTTTTATTACTGTTGGTGCGTATTTATCTTTATTTAAAGGACATTCAATCGACAACTAAACCATTGTCTAATAAAAAAGAAGTCGTAACCACTTATAACATTTTTGCCTTCATTGTACAGCATTACAGCCATCCAGTTAACGGAGTTGCGCAGACTAGAGACATTGAAATAGAACGTTCTAGTTTTAGTCTGCGGTTCTAATTACGCAATAAAATTTTCAAAGTACCAGAAAGGGTGTAATAATAAACAGGTTATACACAAAAAAATGAAAATTAAAAATTAAGATAATAATCAATTCACATAGTGACAAAATGTTGGATAATTCATTTACTCGATGCATTCAATTATTAAGTTTGTTCGTTACTATGTATAAGAGACCAACGTGAAGTAATTAGTTAAAAAACTTTTAGATCTTCCAAGTGTTCACGAATTTGCATTATTTGTATGAAAAATCAAAAAAAATCTATGAATATGATATATTTTCCTCCGATCATGAAAAAATTGTAGCTAATTTCTAATTATATATTTTAATTGAAAAAAAAAATTATTGTAATTCTTAATTATATTTTAAATACCGCATCAGTAGCTTACGTAGATATGTATATACAATGATACATATTTGATATTTTTTTAAAATAATCAATAGAATTCAATATACAGGTAAATATAACTTTCTTAATAATTTGTAAAAACATCTAGTCTTATTTATTATTTACACCAAATTTTGTGATCAATCAAACAGTTCAAATCACGATAATTCAATACAAAGTAATCTTAATTCAAAATAACGAGAATACAAGATTTATCAGTAGACCTTTCGTGTTAAACCACAAGTTCAATGTAGGATTCTACTATTTATTTATTTCCGCTATACGTCAACTGTAAATAGTGTTAGATGTTTCATTATCTTATTTACGGTCTTGTCTCGGGTGTGAGCTGCCCCGCAGATAGGTGGGGCACAATCGAGATTGTTTATCAGCCTCTCGTTTTCACTGGTCGTGAACGGCCGACATCTTAAGGTCACAGCAAAATTAAAAGTGTTTTAGTATCTGATAACACAGGCTTATTATGATTTGCGAGTACAAAGCTTCCTGCCTGCTGCGATATATAATTTAATTTTAACCTCTTCAACTATAAAGTTTAGTTTGTGAATGTAGAGAAGGAAGTTATACTTGACTGTAAGCGAAGTCGCTTAAATCCGATTATGTTAATGATTTAAATATTATAATATGCCTGCAGAATTGTGAAACTGTTTAGAATGAATCAGTAATTAATATATTTTATTAACTAGCGACTCACCCTCGCTTCGCTCGGGTTCATCCCTAGGTACATTTTAATTAAAATGGATATAGTATGTTATCCTTAAGAGATAGACATATGCCATCGCGGACTTTTCTGTAGACCTATATAAGATACACAATTCCATAATACATTATTTTGGTATATCTCAAAGGGTTTAGGCAGCGTTTTCGTTGAAAGGTCTCATTATTTTTTAATTTATTTTATGAAAGGCTATTATTTTCTGAAAGCCTTATGTTTTCTGACACCTCCAACAAATATCGTTATATTTGTCCAATATCCAATGTATACAAAAACTTAAGAAATAATATACTTAAACCTTCCTCTTGAACCACTCTATCTATTAAAAAAACGCATCAAAATCATTTTAAGCATACATAAGGACAGACAGACAGCGGGAAGCGACTTTGTTTTATACTATGTAGTAAGTATGGATTATTATTTAATTACCATTTATGTCAATAAATAAGTTGAAGATGTATGTATTTGTAAATATAAGCTCATAAGCTTCAATAAGCTTCTAAGCTCACTGATCAGCGAGGAAAATATTATAAGTATCCAATATAAAGGATAGGTCGATGCGTGTGTTACTGTCTGATTGACACTATTATGTGAGTGGTCGTCAGTTTGATTTCACATAGAGTAAATTACCGTAGTTGATAAGAATGACTTCTTGTTATTTTAGTGGCTTATTTTAAATCAACTGGAGATCCATAGGTCCTAATTCGAGTTAGGTATAAATCTTAAACATTGAAATATTGTTTTCTGTTCACTAAATAAATCATTTTCAAAGTTTCGTAAATTTTCTAATTTTTCGAGAAGATTTTCTATTTTTTGTACCAAAAACCAACGTCCTATAATTTCAATCCAATCCTATAATTTAAATCCAGTACATCGCTACAAAAAGTAGCTTTTGTATTAGTCCACGAAATAAGTAACCTCTATTCCGAATTTCATTCATGAATTCATTTTAGCTGATAAGTGTACATAATTAAAAAAACGTAATCGCTCGCTTATTATTTAGTCGTATTTATAATATTAGTGGGATATGTCTCTCCACAGAAAATTAAAACTACAACTTCCATCTTCGTGTGTAAATAGTAAACGATCTTCGTATGTAAATAGTTGACGACACGTTTGGCTCACTTTGTAGTGACCCTATATTATGCTGTGCCAGCGGTTGCGGCTTCGAATCCCGCTGGGGGCATTCATTTGTGTGATGAGCACGAATGTTTGTACTCCAGTCATGAGTGTTTATATTTATAATATGTATGTATTTAAAAGTTATATATGTGTAGTGTATCAACTATCTGGTATCCATAAGGTGCTGTGTGTTAATATCTCAATATTTGATATTAAAATACGTACCAAATGTATCCGTATTTTATTAAAACAAATAAAGTAATTATAGAGTCATATAAGTATATAGATATATATTAGCATAGGTAACCTGTAGCTTAACTAGTTTTATTGCATCACAGAAATTGTCTTGATAACAGAGCTTTCACTTTTAAATTTTAGCATAGATTATTCATTAAAGTTGTAAGGTATAGATATATTTATTTCTGCGCACGCGCCGAGCTTACGACACACGAGAGCAGGTTGCTCGACGATTTTATTTAGATAGCCATAACGAAGACGCCATCAATACTCTGCAAAGGCAATTAATTTATTTGAAAGAATTTTAATATCGTTATATATCTGCATCCAAGATATAGCAAAATTAATTTGTACATAATATTATTTTTCTACAGTTTTCCTTATAAAGAAAATCTTATTTAACAAATGGTAAAAGCATGTCATTTGATTTTTATGTCCAAGTACTATTAAATTAGATGGAGTAACAATAAAAAACTATGCGTAACTAATACGAGAATATAATTAACAAGACCAATGAAGCATATATTTTAGGCAGAATTTCAAGCTTCATTGGAAAAATATTTTACTCGAAAATTAAATATCAATATAGAAAGTAATATTTCTATAGAAAATGTAAAGTCTAATATAATTTAATTTAAAATTGTACAAAATAATGTTCATTATTTCTTTTAATGTCCCGATTCAAAGCTTTCGATGCACCTTTCGTTATTTTTATATAAGTTTTTTTTTTCAAAGTTATACTAAAGAAATTGAATTTTATTCTGACAAAATTGTATCCTACCATTACCGTTATTTCGTAAGGCTATATAAAAAATATAAAAGTGCACCTTATCTTTACATATAATAAAATTGTAACTAAGTCGAATCTGTACATTAAATATTTTTTGGAAAATCTAATTGAAATAGACATTATTATCGATATAGAGTCCGAATCTATAGTTTTTGGAATTTTTGTGTCTGTCTGTCTGTCTGTTACCGCATCACGAGAAAACCACTGGACAGATTTTGATGAAATTTGGTATGATGACAGCTGGTTATCCGGGTCAACATATAGAATACTTTTTACCGCGGGAAAATATCTCATTTCTGAGAAAAAATACAAAAACTGCATTGTAAAAGTATACTAATATGTAAAACCTAAGAATTTGGTTTTTGGTCATCTGAACGCAGGCGGAGCCGCGGGCAATGCTAGTATTACTATAAATATCTATCAGCCGATTCCGATAACTAATCTATTTGTAGATTCCCTA
The DNA here is from genome assembly GCA_921882275.1 of Brenthis ino. NCBI lineage: Eukaryota > Metazoa > Arthropoda > Insecta > Lepidoptera > Nymphalidae > Brenthis > Brenthis ino. The sequence goes on along the minus strand of OV170225.1, from coordinate 20,948,108 downwards.
ACTCGCTATTTCAAATTCTATCTCTAAATAGATTAATGGTACCTAAAATATGTAACCTTATAGCAATAAGTTGCCGATACGAACTTGAAAAATAAACTTCCAATCCGGAAAGCTTGACTGATATGTACGTACTACACAAATAAAATAAAAGCTTAAAATAACCCAAGTTAATCCTTAAATATCAAAATATATGTACATTTTTAATTAAATTGCATCCTACTCATAGCCAGTATAAATTAGACGACAAGTTATCAAATAATGACAGCTACTATATAAAAATATTTTTATTTTAAATGTAATGCATTTTAAATGCAAATGCATTGATTTTACCGACTTCAAAAAGGAGAAGATGTGTTCGGTATTTTTTAATCTGTCGTGTCATATATGTGCGAAACAATTATGAACCAATTTTTCATTTTTACTTTTTAAGTGATTGCATATATTTTAAAAATATAAATAAAAATATAAGCAAATAACTAAGAAATATATACATACATAGTTTTAAGTAATTTTAAAGCGTTCTTAGTTATTTGTTTTTTTTATATTGGACCTGCAATTTATCAAGGATAAAATTATTACTAAAACTTACTTACCGGTAACCAGCGATATCCTTTATCTGGCTTAGACCTGTTCATAATCAAGTTTTTACGGAAGTACATGTTATATTTCTTTATATAAAAAAACGACATAAGTTTTATGAATTGGTTGTAATGACATAGTATATTTAATTCAATAGATTTTTAAACATTTAATTAATTACATCGAAGTTAATTATGCTTTTCTATACACTAAATGTAAAAAATTGTTGTTTATTTTCAATTCAATTCAATTTTCCTGTTAATGCTTCAAAGCGTTGCCAGTTGAGTACAGATTACTTCGCCAATGTTACGTAGAATGAAGACAAGACACGACGGAGATTAGTCGATAGCATTTAGTTTTTCCAAAATTAAAATAAATGTGTTAAAATGATATATAGGATTTTATTTATTTTTGGTAACTATTAATTAAAAAGATTGCTTAAAAAGTATCGTAGTCCCGCTGAGATTTTTTTGGCAGTTCTTCTCAAGACTAATATTTCCAAACTACTTTGGGAGTTTTTAACAGAAAATAAGTGTACCTACGAAATACCAATATGGAATAAAGAGTTTGAATTCGTGTGTGAAAAATAAACAGTAACTGGGCGACCGAGTTTCACTTAGCGATTTTTTTTTTTGAAAGAATCGTGATTTTCGGAAAAGATATAGAAAATGAGTTTTTTCATAAAAGACAGACTTAAAAAGCAAAACCCTAATCTATACATATAATAAAACTGTAGAGGTCGAATGTCTGTACATAGAAAAAAAAATGCTCAAAACCGAGAAAGGGAGATGTAAGAAGAGAAATAGAACAAATCCAGTTTTTTTTTTCATTTTTTTGTTTCTCTGTCTGTTTGTCTGTTTATACGAGCTAATCTCCGAAACTGATGGACCAATTTAAATGAAATTTTGCATAGTGGTACCTTTTATCCTTCTTCAACATTTTAGATATTTATCATCCCGTAAAACTGAAGAGTTCCCGTGAGATAGTTAAAAAACTATAGAAACTTATACAGCTTAGTACACTAAAATTGGTGATTGGATTTTAATGAAACTTTATAATAATTTCTACATCTCAATAACAAAAAAGCTACTTTTTATCCCGGAAAAATGTACGGTTCCCGTGGGATACATTTATGTTTTGCTACTTAAATACTAAATTTGATCCAAATCATTAGAATCGTTTCCGAGATGCACGAAATTTTATAAACATACATAAATACAAGAATTGCTCATTTAATATTATTATATATTTAAATTAATGAAGAAAGCAAAAAGATAATAGCAACATAGATAATATAGTGAAGCGCAATATTTTTCAGTGAGTTATCTCCGCGCACGCCACACCAACATTATGAGGCAGATCGGCACGCGTATCGCGTCACGATGCACCTAGCAATGAAAACGCATTCAATTAAGCAACCGTACCGTATCTTTACGAGCTTCGGCTTATCTTACATACGATTTTAAACTGTATTTTTTATGTTATTTTAATAATGTTAACCTTTTTTAGCTGAACTGTCATAAATAAATTTGGATAATATAAATATTGGTACTCTTATGTACATATATATTATACAAGCATTGCCCGCAGCTCCGCCCGCGTTTAGATGACCAAAAACCAAATGCTTAGGTTTTACATATTAGTATACTCTTATAATGCAGTTTTGTATTTTTTTCTCAGAAATGAGATATTTTCCCGCGATAAAAAGTATCCTGTATGTTGACCCGGATAACCAGCTATCACCATACCAAATTTCATCCAATTCCCTCCAGTGGTTTTTCTGTGATGCGGCAACAGACAGACAGACAGACGGACAGACAAACAAAAATTCTAAAAACCATAGATTCGCCCTCTGTATCGATAATAATGTTTATTTCAATAAAATTTTCCAAAAAATATTTAATGTACACATTCGGCTTAGTTACAATTTTATTATATGTATATCTATGTATGTACAGTTTTTTAAGTTACTTGGACGATAAGACGATCAATTTTTTTTAATCTAAGAGATTTTGCCAATTACTGCCAAATAGGGGATTCAAACACAGGCACCATAGGTATCATACAAATGCTTCCTGCGAACCTTATAAATTTTATTAAAACAATTGAGAAAACATACAATTGAAAAAAATATTTTTTTTAATTATATTATTTAATAGTATAAGTACGAAAAGACTTTAAAATTAAATAGAGTTATGGGAAAACAACGAGTTTAAATTTTTTTTTTAGTTCAAAGTTAAGCAATCAAAACCTAAGAAGCCTTTGAATAAAATTTTTCTCGCTTATGATCCGGGATCGACAAAAACGAGCTTTTTCAATATTAGGAAGTAGTTAAATCAACTATAGGTACGTACAAGTCTAATTAAATGTCTGATGCTTTGTGTATCGATGAGTCAATTTCTTTTTGCTTGTATTGTAAATACCATATGGGTATATTTTATTGCGTTTATGTTGCTGTTGAAGTGTAATTTAAAGTTATATTACATTATATTATAATTTATACGGCTTAATAGAACCAAATAATTTAAGTTTATGATATTTTTTTGTATGTGTGTATTGTTATAAAAAAGTGCAAATATACCCAATGACCAAAAAAATACTTGGCTATTTTTAAAATATTTATTTACAACTTCACTACATATTTTATAAATTAATTAAAAAAATAATTTTAAATTTTTTCCATTGAAATTGTAATATTTAAAAAAATACCAACTAATCTACCTATCAAATGATAAAAACCATTTTGCGCGGTTCTTTATTTACTTTTTTTGAACTTCAGCTGTAGCATCAGTATAACAATAAAAGTGACACAAACTAATCTATCGAAGTAGTATATGTTTTGATGTTATCGCTTTGTTTATTGAATTATTAATTTAGATAATAAATAACTTACAAAGTAATGTTATATGTCGAGTCAATGCTGCATAAAATAAGAGTATGATGAATAAATAGCCATATTGCGATTTTATTCATATATTACAAGCCATTTCCTATACTTCTGTTCTTTAAAGAGAAGTGTTCATAATGATCCCGTTGTGTACAAAAGTGTGCGCTGGTACTCGTTATATCTATAAGTCGCAAAGTCCGTTGAGTCAACAATTCGACATGACCAGGGAGAGAGAGAGAGAGAGAGTAAGGCGCATACTGACGGCATTACGGGATTTTACCAACGCCAGAAGCTAAACTCGGATCAGTCACAATATCTAGATGGAAAAACGTAATAACTTCTTGACCAGAGACTCTTAGGTTCTCCGCATTTACAGCCGTACATTCTAGCCACTGGACCAACGGAACAATCCATCACTATTGCCGTGCCTGGACCACTTGCATATAAAATATAAAAAATATACATGCATATAAACACATAATATATTAAAGTTAACTGAATCTTATAGTTATTTCATACATTGATTCTGATTCATTTGATCATAATTACTCAATACAGAAACATTTTCTTTAACACAAACAAATCGGAATTGCATTTCAAATGGACTAAATAATGCAATTTATTAGTCTGATGTAAGCTGCCCTTGAACCACGTGTTCTCATTTACAGCCAATGCCGGAACAATTTTTACTCAGAAACTCCTACACTACAAAAATATTAATTTTAAAACTAACCTTTAGCTGCGACTTCTCTCGAATATTATTCGTATAAGTTCGCAACAATTAAGTGATTTATATAACACTACATTTTATGGAAAACTCGAGCTGTAATTTGATATATACTCATACGCTAACATATTTCAAGTCGAGTTTTTAACTTTTTACGAAAAAAAATCATTTAAAATTGGTAGAGCTATTTTAAGTGATACTTTTAGTGTGACAAATGTAAAAGTGTTATATATATATATATATATATATATATATATATATATATATATACATATATATAATTTGTATGTATATCTTCAGTAACAGATATAAAAGAATATTTAATAATAATGTATAACAAAACAAGATGATATCATTGTAGCGCCTTGATCATGTCTACGTATGCAGTGAGACAGCATTTATGAAAGCAAAAACTAAATTGTGTTCAATAATAGTAATGGGTATTTAAGTACTACTTATCAACGTTATAAGAAAATTATGTTATTATGTAAAGAAAAATAAGTACGTTCATAAAAGAAAAAAATATCATCTGTACTAATATTATAAACAGCTAGAGTTTGTTTGTTTGTCTGTTTGTTTGTTTGTTTATTTGTTGAGGAAGGATATAGGCTATATATCATCACGCTACTACTAAAACTATACATATATATATTAGATACATAGGGACGAACCCGAGCGAAGCGAGGGTGAGTCGCTAGTCTTTACTATAAGTAGTAAAGTGAGCTCGTTGGTTTATCCTTCTTTTTTACCATAAGTATTAAAGTTATTTTTTGAATACAAGTGAGGAGAGAAATTCTAGACTAGTTTTTTACTGCGGATCCCACCGCGTAATTTATTTAGTATTTTCATGATGTGATTTTAGATTGCCTAAAATCTCCATCTATTATTATATGACAGGACACGAAATGCAATGAGTCTTTGTAAATCTAAGAAATAGTTTCTAAGCGCGTTCAAACAAAAAAATAACATAATTATACAATTTGTTATAAAATTAATATAAGTTATTTTTTAAAAAGCTTGTGCACTCGAATGTACCAAATATTTGTTGAAAATTTAAAATCATGTTGCACTTTGAAATGAAACTTGGTACTAGAAATAAGTAGCATTTTGCCATTCCACTAGATATTCGTCAATTATATGTAATGAAACAAATTAAATACAATTTAATATATCCAATAGGACTTATTTTATATACTCTATTTTTTGTGCCTATCAATTCTTAACATTACGTCTATTACACAATAGTTACGTGCAATAGTGTAATTATTATCAACGATCACCTTCCGTGTACGACACTAACAATGAAATCGAAATTAAATCGAAAATGATCGAAACTAGATTTCGGTCAGTCTTTTTATTGCTTAAACACGCAATTTAAGAGAGTCGTACTCTATTTCTGCGTAAGAAAGTTGTGCTACGACTTACGTCACATGACAAGCTCTTGGTACCGGTGGTAGGTTTGTGACAGTTGCCCAAAATGGTGCAGCGTCAACAATGTATATACGAGGACGGTGTGCACTGTCAGGTCTTTCGAACTGAACTAAAACCAGTCAAGTGAACTTGGCTGGTTTTAGTCGTACGACACAAAGACAAACAGTCAAAAATTCTAAAAAATCATTGGTTTGGGTTCTTTTGCGTTAATTAACACCCCCAATAATATGGAAGATATTTGATAAAAACTATTTTTTATCAAATATCTTCCATGTGCAGACAGCGATCAGTTACACTTTTATTATTTTATTTGTATGTATATATAGATTCTTACATAAATCCACAAATAACATTTGATACATATAATCTATTGAATTCAATAATGTCATACTAGAATAAGTCCGTGTTTTCGTTCATATGAGATAGTATATACACATAAAAAAGTAGTGTGATATGTGTTAATCGAGAATCAAAATTTTTAATTTGGTTATATGATTTACGTACGTGACAACAAAGTGATTGTTTTTATCACATTTTGTAATATCGATAAGCAAATTCAAATAAGACAATTGACAAGGGTCACTTTGCATGTTACATGGTCTATAGATGTAGATATCAGTTGCACAAGTATCTTTAACAGTAATTACACGATGGTTATTGTTACCAGCATCGATCGGCCTCAGTTCGACCTTCAGACGACGCGGGCGCACGTTTTAAGCCATTATTCCCATTTTATTACTCATTAAATATAGGTTAATTCAATAGTTATGTAATGGTATTATATTTTTATATTAATATACAATAATGATATAATATAATATTTATATAATATTTATAATATAATATTTATATAAAAATATCTATAATTTAATATTAATATTTGATAATACTATCAAATATTATTCAGAGGGTCTGAATGGGATCCTAATTCTAAGCCTACACTATATGTCCAGCCGACCTCTACCTAAACCTCTATTTATGTCATAGATTGCTGTTTGATTTGGTTTATCCATTTGTATTTCTATGGAGAACAAGCTAACTTATAATTAAAAAGTTAAAAATTCAGAGATATCCAAAAATATAGATGGGAATGTGTTTTTTTTTGTTGTCGCTCTATCCGATGATTTTTTTTCAAATTTACGTTCTTATCTCTTTTTGTCACTGTTTTGTGGTTTTTCTACCCAACTTAAAGTGGTAAAAGATATATTACGATAAAGTGTTTTTATATAAAGTTTTCTAGTGCATTTTACTAAAAATAATATGTGAAGCTTAAATTGAGTACTATTTCAGTAGCGAAGTGTAATATTCTGTTTTCCACTTAACCACGATATGATCATAACCATCACACGAGTGGATAAACACAGTACACACTTAATTAAAATTCTATATAGAAATGTAAATATAAATGTAGTTAGTAAACATATAGCAAGAACAAAAACCCAACTTCCAGCGAATAATAAACCTTTAAGAGCTTTTCCCTTGAAGGCGGAAGCATTTACATATCTTTAGTTTTTATACAAACTTGTGTAAAGGATTTTACGCTAATATAAACTGGAAAAAGTGTTTATTTTCGTTTAATTCCATATAATCATGAAAAGTATAATTAAAATACACATAAATCACAATAATAATCATAATTTTATTTATTTATTTATTCAAGTAACTATTAGTGACTAAATACTATTTTTGTAGTAAACTTACATACATACAACAAGTATTTAAAACCCACGAGGCTTTTTTGGCATACTGAGAATAAAATCCACTTTCCGTTTTTCTTAAGTTATGTCAATGTCAATAAAAAAACTTGAACCTACAAACAAACTTTCCCATTCTTAATGTGTGTATATATTCAGCCCTTTTTAACGTCCCACTGCTGGGCACCACGCTGGCCAAGTGTGCGTTGGCGGACTTCACATGTCTTTTGAAAACTTGCTAGGTTCTCTCAGACATGCAGGTTTCCTCACGATGTTTTCCTTCGCCGTTAAGACAAGTGGTAATCACGTTGGGAATGATTAGCACATGAAAATATCAGAGGTGCGAGACCCGGGATTTGAACTCGCTTCACTCGGTTTCCCAAGCGAGCGCGTTACCACTAGGCTACCACTGCCTTAACATTAGATCTTAATTTCTACTCGTTTCTAAGTGTGTGTTTTTTATATGTTAGCTTTTTTTATAACTCAATGCAAGCAATATTAATAATAGCAAAATCTAAATGCCAATCAATGTCGTTATAGATTTAAGAGTCGTAATAATATTCAAATTTATATAAATAATTCGAGTTTTCTTTACATCCTTATATAATAACCACGCACTACGCATTAATCGACGTGGGCGTAGATAGATGTCACATAAAAATTCGCATAAAAAAACTGTTAACAACTGTAACACTTTCGAAAATTTAATTACGCATTTTTGACGATCATTACTTATAGGAAGTTGAGTAATATCCTGTCAAACATTGCGAATATAGGCTTCATTGAGCAAATATTAATAATACTAATAAACTATAACGCTTTAAGTTTGCAAGAACTTAGAAGTTTTTATTAGTTTTTGTCAAAAGCTCCGCATGTGTTACGTCGATAAAAACACCTACGCTACTCAGTGTTAAATTTTCTTTTGTGACTGACTTAAAAAAAGGAAGAGGCACTCGAATCGCTGTTCCAGCAAGTTGCTCTTGCTAAATAATAAACACATTGTTCTTACTCACGGCAGTATATCCATATTAATATTATAAATGTGAAAGTGTGTTTGTTTGTTTGTCTGTCGTTCTTTCACGCGGAAACAGAGTGACGGATTGGCGTGATTTTTTTGTATGGAGACAGTTGGAGGCCTGAAGAGTAACATAGGTTACTTTTTACCGCAGGAGATTATCTCTTTTCTACGGGAAAACGCGTTATAATAGAACCCAAAGAAATATTTATAATCCAAAAAAATATTTATAATAATAATCACTTGAAACTTGGTATTAATACTCTTCAATACAATTAAAAAAATACGTGTTTTAGCATTTTTCGAAATCCATCCCATAAGAGGGTAAAATAGGGGATGAAAGTTTTTATGAAACCTACCTTTATAGAGTTTTTTTTTCGTAATTTTAGCGCGAGCGAAGCCGGGTTCTGCTAGAGAGATCTTTTCATGAACTACTAATATTTTCGTTGCTTAATTATTAGTCTAATGTAAACATGATGAAACATTAACTTTGTTTGGCTACAGATGTGCTTTGTGGCTTAACTATCTAAAATAAACGATTAACCCATGCCTTACTGGTTTGATTGATTCGACCTTAATAATATAGATATTAATCGCTTACACAAAGGTATTATAATTTTTAAATCGCGCATAGCAAAAAAATAATACTATGTTCTCATGCACACGCGTGCACACGCTCAGGCGACCTCGATAAGGGTGCGTTCATAAAATAAGGCAATGGTCAAATATCGGTATATGATATAGATAAGAGAAAAAATGTAAGAATGGATCGGAGAAGTTTTAATATTTATCTACGTTTTGCATTTGGCTTCACTTGTAAACTAAATTACCTCCGTGAAAAAAAAAACGAATAATTTGACTGTAAACCGTTATTTCCATATCATCGCAACCACTCTAGCTATTTAAACAAAGTTATCAATAATAAGTAAAATACTTTACTAAGCTCATATAAAATTAATTTTCGTAGAATCTTATATAGGCAGTAGTAGCCGAGTGGGAAGGCGGTTGCTTGAGAAACCGAGCGAAGCAGGTTCAAATCCCGGGTCTCCCACATTTGATATTCTCATGTGCGAATCATTTTCCAACATGATTATCACTTGTCTTACGGTAAAGGAAATCATCGTGAGGAAACCCGCATGTCTGAGTGAACCTAGTAAGTTATTGAAAGACATGTGAAGTTCGATAAACTGACCTTGGCCTGATCTCCCTCGCATTATCTGTGTGGGACGTTAAAAAGGGCTGAATACATACATACATACATAATATGTTAAGTATATACCTTACGTAAATAATATATTTACATTATATTAGTTCAAATCAAACAGATTTCATGATGTGAATACACCTTTACTGTGAAAAGTCGATAGAAGCCAGCCTCGATCTCAATAACTCAAATTTGGCGACCTTGCTACCGATATATTTGTTTTGTATCAACGTAATCATATGACATCCCGGTCAAAGATTAACAAGGTCGACCGGAAAGGTTGGTAAAAAAGGCCTCGCTTTTAATTAAATTACAGAGGGATCTTGTTTTAAGTAAAATGATAAGTAATACATGTGTTCATTAAATCTACGATGCTACGAGTACGACTAAAACATCTAGAACTAGTTTAAATGAATGAGCGGTCCTAAGCTTAGCATTGCAAATTCCCTACATAATACTTCTTAATTTAAGTACCTATGTAGATTTAGAAAAATATAGAAAATTATAGTGTTTTTTATTCAATACTAATATGAGTAAGTAAAGTTTTATCAATTTAAAACTAGGATAACAGATATATTTTCAAAAAGTTCTTTCCTATGACAACAGAATAACTGAAATATGTACATATTAGCGGCTCGGGTTCGTCCTTAGATAGACTATATATACCTATATACTATATAGATATGATATACATAGGTATGATGAATTATTGTGGATTGTATTATAACGTATTTTCCCGTGGGTATAAGATTTTCAAATTCAAAATATTTTATTCAGCATTAAATTATTCCATTTTTTTTACTGAACGTCATGAGTCTAATACCAGTCCAGAAAAAAAAGCCTCAGACCTGAGCAGAACTGGCGAAAGAAACTCAGCAAAAAAAACTTTTTGACAAAAAAATAAAAACCGACTTCAAACAAAAGCACTAAAAAGTAAAAAATAACTGATTGGTAGTTTTCATTTACTATACATACCTAATCAAATATTTTCGAAGTCGGTGTGCTTTGGCTAAGTAATTAAAGCCTACTTATTAAATACATACCTAATCAAATATTTTCGAAATCGGTGCCAGCCCATACAAAGCAACTCTACTTCTACTAGTCACTCTCTTTCGACGTGAAAGAAAGACAAGCAAACAACACAAATAAACAAACACAATTTCACTTTTATAATATTAATATAGATAATAGATATACTAGTAGCTATATCAGTATTTAAGAATCTGAGCAGGTGTATTAATTTTCAGCTTATATAGTCATGATTATTTTTATTCATAACATAAAACTTGTACTGTTAAAAAGCCTTAAAGATATGGAACTCATTAGGCATACTTTGTCTATGTAATATTTTCGCAATAAAGAAGTATTCGATAAATTTGTAATTAATTGGTGTATTAAATAATTTAAGTTGACGTAATGATAAAAATATATGCAACTTATCAACCACTAACTCAAATGAGTCCGTTCCAATATATACGTACATTTAATTATTGTTTTTAAGCAGCGTTTCGAAACTTTGGAAGTGAACGTTGAAAGTCAAAGGGCAACGGAGTAATTTTTCAATACCTGATTTAAGAAATCGCACTAGAAAATAAATTTGCTTAACGGATACTTTAATTTATAACAGACAGTTGTGTCCGGCGTGAAAAGTAGGTGATGGATATGAATTCCGTATATTATTTTAAAAAACGAATACACTGTAGTATATTTAAAGGATTATTTTATGTTTTTAATTTTTTTTGCAATAAATCATGTAAAATTATTTTATTTAAATTGTATTTATTTTGTAAAAAGCGTCTAGAACATTTTTAAATTTCTAATATGTAGGAATGTTTTTTGAGTTGATTGTGTGAATTTACTATTTCCAAAACCAACGTACATTGTATATACAAGAAATAAAATATATAAAAAAAAACCCTACGCAAATTAATTGTCATTTAACGATTACACTGGCACGCGTGAAGCACTTAATCGATCGAATAAATATATCCCAAAATGCCTTACATCATTTTGGAAAAGAGCTAATAATCTTACACTGCAGCTGGACCGATATTAACTAAACATAGCTAAGAACTACCGCAAGGAAACTGGCTGGCTTTCATATCAAAAAACCGCATCGAAATAGGTTCATCCGATTGAAAGCTATGATGCCACAGACAGACTCACACACAGACAGACAGACATCGATGTCAAACTTATAACACCCCTCTTTTTGCGTCAGGGGTTAAAAAACGTCAGCAACGATTTTCAATACTTCAAACTCTCCGACGCATCCCTAAAAATGTAAAAGCTCAAAAATCATTAAATGTTATAAATAATTACAGTTTTCTCGACTGGAGCGAGGTCTTTCGATGACATTATGATTTTGTCAGTTTTAATACGATCCACTTTTAATATGTGTATTTTGTTGTTTATTTAATGGTTATTTAAATTGGAAATGCCTTCTGTTACTTTTAAAAATATAATTATTTTGAACATTACGAAATTGTCATTAAAATTCTGAAATGTATATATCGTTTTAGGATATGTAAAATGGCATGTATATTAGTTACAGGTTTAATCATCTTCAGTGTCCTTTTCTATAATTATAAGCTTTTATTAACTTACAATGTTCGTATGAGAGTTGTTTATATCAAAAGCAAACTATTTTTTAAAGGTAATGCATATACGTAGTTCAAAGCATATAATGGAATTTTAGTTCGAATGAAAGTTCTTTATAAGATTACATACGTTATAAATAATTACTCTTCTCTAAATGCGATTATAAATTTTGGGCATATCGAATAACGATGAATTCAAATGTTTCGCGAGTACAAGTTTAACTTATACTGGACCAGTTCATAATAATTATAAAATCTCTTAATAAATTTGAAATGAAAAGAATATTTGATTTTAAAATTAATTTTGTTTCTTTTATTATTTACCAGATTTTCAGCTATAATACCTATGTAATGTATGTAGGCAGGCATTTTTTAAAAAAATCATCCGATTACCATATCCGTTACACGGATTTACAGTTCAAACGTCCTAGTCGCTTACTTCGAATACAGAACTCTAAAAACTATAATTTGTTTTAATTAAATAGAATATATATATTTAAATAATAACTTCTACAAAAAATCACCTACATTTAGTGTCACGATTTCCTGAAATTGATTACAGGAAAATTATTCAGTAAATCCTATCATACATCTTTACTTCTTACTTTTCTTAGAAGTTGTCTTATCCTTGCGCATTCTAGGTATTTTTTACACCTTGATGGTTAGTTTGACAGAAGGAATGCTGCTAGGGCGCCGGTCGTGGCCGGTCGTCTAGAAGCGTGACTTCAACCCACCTATTGCCCAATTTAATGAGACCTATGAAATTCTTTTTAACCTTGTATTTAAGAAGTACACCCAGCTCTATAATAAGTGGTTGTGATAATACAAACCATTGTCATCTCAATGCCGTCACAACCACGAGGATCTCAATTCTTTTTAATTGTAATTAATTGTTCGTTGTTAATATTCGTGTTTATCAATCGGATCGAATTAGTGTCAGTGTGCTTCAGATTAAGTATGTCGTTCGCGTCTAGCAGGAAAGGTGTCTAAACATCATGTTAGAATCTAGGAGTGTCATGAAGCAATAATTATATTGTCATATACAAAAAAAATGTATTAAATATAAATAAGTAAACTTTGTCTGAGGGTTACGTAATATAGAAGTGAGTTTTAAAGTATTATTATTTATTTTCTTGCCAGGACGATGGCGATAATGCTATCTATTATATACTAGTGTAATATTTGCCATCTTCTTCATCTTTAAATATTTATTATCACAAATATTTTTACTGTGAACTTACGACCTATTCAGTATTAGTGCAAGGCTAACATATGTCATGATATTAGGTTTCTATTTAAATAAGTTTAATAATTAAATCTATACTAATAAATGGAGAGCCGATTTTTTTGTTCGGTTATACTGCGATAGCTACTGAACCGATCGAAATAAGACTCATGCCATAAGATGCACCTTCGGAGAAGGTTTTAGTATATAATGTTGATGATTAATGTACTATGCGGGCGAAGCCGCAGGAAAACGCTAGAATAATATATAAAAACTTAAAAAAATAGTTATTTTTTTACATTTTAGTGCCTGGAAGTCGGTTTCTATTTTTTTTTAACTTTTATTTTTTCATTTTTAGTGTAGACGTAATAAGCAGTTAATTTGTAAGAAGAAAGTTTTTAATAACATTTTTCGATTAAACAATTTATTTAATAAATATATTTATTTTTGATTTTTTTAAAAAGCGCTCGACCGATTTCGATAAAATTTATATGGGACCTAGAAAGTATACCCTTTGAAACCAAAAAAAAATTCCAAATCGGTTCAGGCGTCTTCTAGTAATTGAGAACCTCCTCTTTTTTGGAAGTCGGTTAATAATACACGGATCGAATAGGTCCATCACAATGTCAAGAAATTATCTTGTATTAAATTTCACTACGATCGATTGAAGTGTCAAAATAAACTAAAAATTTACATGTGCTTTCACTTTTACAGTGTTATAACTTATAATAATGACAAATTCAAATAATCGATTTCTGTTATGGAAACCTTTAAAACTCCTAGTGGCTTGTTCTAGCTTTCTGGTTGGATAGGTAACTCTATATACTGGGTTCGTTAAGACTCATAGTGGCTCACTCTAGCTTTCTGATGTCGTTCAGGAGTATATATACATACATAAGTAACTCTCCGGCTCTATGTACCGGATTACAAAAAATCACGACGATTCCTGAGTGTCGATTCGAAACAACCAATTTTCACGTTTCTAAATATAATTCGAGGTATATAATATTTTAATGTTATGGTACATTTAATTACGTTATTATAAAAACGTTCCACCATACGGAAATTGAACTCGGTACACCCTATTTGTACTTATTTCATATTAACTAGAAACGATTCATTGCATTCACACTAAAACCATTGCTAGACCAATTAAATAAAAAATGTTATCACTAAATAAAGAAACAATATTATTAGTTTGTTTTAATTTTGCAGCATAGTAGTTTTATATTCTGTGTAGAAATTTACATGATGTGACGCTGATTTATAGCCAGGATATCGCTGACGTCTCGATTTTACGCCGTTCCGTAGGCGTGATTCAAAATATTTGCATATAATTAATTATAATATTTGTAGACGATTGATTGGTAGCATAAGTTATAATCATTGAAATAGTGGAATGTTAGGGCGGCACTAACATTTAAGAGGTAACGGTAAAGAGATGGGTTCGATTTTGAAAGTAAAATAAAGGTGTACTAATTCTATCATTTACTCTTAGATAGATAAATAACATCAATGCTAATAGATAAATCATTTTTTTAAATTATAGTACAGGAATAGTATTTGTATTATAAATTTCAAAATTATCATTTTCAGTAGACAGAATAAATAAGGAGAAATTTTTGTCTAAATCAAACTTGAATTGAAGTTGATTTTCAAAGGAGACAAATATTGATACTTTTTCCAGGTTAATTACATTAGTCTATCATTGAGTTATTCTAGATCACAATAGAAATTACTATTTCTATTATTACTATTTCTATAATTACTATTTCTGACATCTGTAACTTTCTCTGCACCTATTAAAATTACAGATTAAGAAATATAATAAAACCAAACTAGAAAAAATATTCGCATATATATTTCATAACAACAATAAAAAAAAGCTTAGATTTCCTCTTTTACATATAATATTCAATTAAATAATATTTCGCAAGGACATTAAATAAATCAATTGTAAACGTATGTAATAATATGGTAATACCAACCTTCAGGCAAAGATCTTATCAATCAAAGTGCCTGCTCTATAACACGTAAAATATATACTTAATACATGCCTATATAATAATTATTTTTATTTTATTGCAAATTGTCTGTCTTAACACATAATAAAGGAAGTGAGAAAAAATTACGTGTCAGCGATTTTTTTGCAAGAGTAGTATAATAAATGGTTTTAGGTCTAGCGTTTGACATCAATTAATGCAGTGTTGTAGATGACAAAATCGCAACTCGAAGGAGATCTATGTCGCAGCCATTAACTATTTACATGGTCGCGGTTGACTTATAGTTGTTGCAAACGACCATGGTCGTGGTCGCGTAACAGTTGCGACCCATAGGGAGGAGCTTATTACGACGGCGGTTATTCGATCGATTCCCGTACATGTCTTCATTTTATAGCTATTTGTCTAATTCAAAAAAAATCTGCGCAAATTGAAATTGCGTTGAGGAGTATAATGGAAAGAGCACCTGTTAATCAAAATTTCGATTTCATTAAATTTATGCAAAAAAAATATTTATTATTATGTAAATAAATAAATAACCAGGTATAGGCAACTACTTTACAAAACCAATATAGAAAGTACTCGTATATAATTAACATATTTAAATCTTAACTAAGCTCATTTTTTATCGTTGTCTTAGTGCATAGTTATTCAAGCTACAATTATTAATACTGTTATACTTTATAGTAGAGAGCTTTTTCCCTATATTTTAAAAACAAAGCTTTATATATATATATATATATTTTACTTATATTTATACATATATATATATATATATATATATATTTTATTTATTTATTTTACTTTTTACCGCGGGAAAATATCTCATTTCTGAGAAAAAATGCAAAAACTGCAATGTAAGAGTATACTAATATGTAAAACCTAAGAATTTAGATTTTAGTCATCTGAACGCGAGCTGAGCCGCGGGCAATGCTAGTATTTAAATATTAATTAGCAAAGCAAATAAAACTGCATTAGTTCCCATTTTCCCATTAATAGTCAGTGAGGTGTCTTTAAATTGCGTTAATAACAAGTTTCGTCCACTACAGCTCTATATAACTCATTACCTACTTCTAACGGTAACTAAAACGTGAAATATATTATAAGACTTACATAATGGCCCATAAAATCAAGGTTACAACTGTAAAGAATATGCAGATGGTATCAACTAATTGCTTGGTTTCTGAAGGTTTTGGCTCTATTATTATTGAAAAAGTGTAAGGTCACACTTTAATATCAGTATCTATACAGTTGTTTTTGGTCTTTCATTGAGATTTTATTTAAATATTAGCATTTAGGGCCGTATTTTGCCTGTATATTATATTTAATGAAAAATTCTGAGGGTTATAGCGTTATATTAGTTAACATTCTATAATAAACAGTTTATGAAATACAAAATTCAAATCGGACTGCTACTTCTTTGGAGTTAATACTTTTCTCGTAGAGAATCAATCTCGTGAAAAAATGAAAAAAATCTGGATGCCCCTGGCTTGGTTTTCGGATTTTTTTTTTCTATGTACAGACATTCGACCTCTATAGTTTTATTATATGAATTAACTGCCTCGGTGGTGTAGTGGCTAGCATGTACGGATGCACACCCGGAGGTCATGGGTTCGAGTCCCGGGTCGGGCCAAGTTTAGTTATTGAGTCTTTTTGTATAGTAAGTCTCAGTAACAGCCCGGAGTTGGGAAGTTGGCGGTGTTTCACCCCCGTGCCTCGGAGAGCACGTAAAGCCGTCTGTTCTGCACCTTAACTCTCACCGGTCGTGTCGAGTGGTCGTCCCACCGGAGTATGAGAGTGATAGGAATAGAGAGTGCACTTGTGTCTGAGCGTACACTTGAGCACTATAATATCTCCTGCGCAGTTGGCAAATCTCATTGAGAATGGCCGCCGTGGCCGGAATCGGCTAGGAGAACATCATCATTATATGAATTGGTAATAATATAATACTATCATACGCTTCATATTTTTGGTATTATATAATTTATTTACATTTTATAATTTTTGCTATTATAGATAAAAATAAATAATAATAAGTTCTTTCCCGACCGACTTCGGCTACGGCGGCCAGTCTCATTGAGACTAGCCATCTGCGCAGGAGATATTATAGTGCATACATACGCGTGCATACATACGCGTGCATACATAAATGTACAAGTGTACGCGCAAATACAAGTACACTCTCTATTCCTGTCACTCTCATACTCTGGTGGGACGCCTAGTGATACTTAAGGCACGGGACCGTCGGCTTTACGTGCTCTCCGAGGCACGGGGTTGAAACACCGCCAACTTCCCGGCTCCAGACTGTTACTAAGGCTTACTAAGTAGAAAGACTCAATAACTATCTATATCATAATAAACTTTGCTCGACCCGGGACTCGAACCCAGACCTCCGGATGTGGAGCCGTACGTGTTAGCCACTACACTACCGAGGTAGTTTAAATTTATAGATAATTATTATTAAAGCAAAACTGAATTTCAAAACAAAAGCAATTGGTATAGGTATTGGTAGCGTAACGATTACGTATTTAAAGCAACCAGGTAAAAGTATTAGTTAATCGATCAGATAACAATTCAATTCAATACTCAAGGTCTCGTTAACTATATCTTTAAAGTCTTACACAATTTACTATTGGCCTTAATCTTGGTTCTATCTTTTGTCTCCACTTTTGACATCTCTTTCAGAAAAATCAATGCTGAGATTTTAAAATAGATATTGCTCAATATCGATTCACAAATTTCGCGCTGGTAAATCGAATAAGATCTCGTATCGGAATCAAAGCTTCTGTAAGCAATTCTTTAAAAGTATTGATGAAATATTTAACGCCATAAATAATGTCTGCAATTTTAAGATGAAATATTTGAGAAATCCTTTTTTCTACTAACTGCGTGAATCAGTAGACATCTTCGACACTAAAAGTAAATACTTAGTAACTAAACAGGGGTTTTCGTTTACTATAGATATCTAATCAGATATTTTCGAATTCAGTGCCAGTCGGTAAAAAGCAAAGCAAAGCTATTTCGTATTCCTTTTTGGAAGTCGGTTAAAAATTACGTTATATGCTCGATTCCATTACTGCGTTAAAGAAGAACAAATTAATAAATCCTGGTTTGGTAAAATGTTAACCCATTGCTAACTATCGTATCCATTTGCTTTTTACAACTTTATGAGTGTGTGGAATTCCGATGACTACTTATAGAATATATTATCTTTCAAGCTAATCTGACGAGTTCAGGAGAATAGTGGAACTCTCCAGTGGTTTCTAGCAAAACTTCTGAATTTTGAACTCATTTGACAGATGAATCCCACGAACAATAATTTGTGAAAGCGTAGAATTTTAGTTTTTAAAACTACTATATATTTGTAAATAAAATTTGAATATATTGTATAACCGTCATGTGTAAGACAGTAGCCTTACAATCACTTTTTATACAATTATAGTGGGCGATGACGTATCGTCAAACTTTTATCGTGACAGATCCTATGTCATTTTGCATTATGATGATAAATGAATAATTGCCTGAATGTCTTCATTTTCAGAACGTGGATTATATTATATAATATACAGTATGTAAGTTGCTTCATATAACTTTTGACACGCCAATTCATTTTTTGGGGGAGTGTCAATCACTTATGCCCAAGTGCAGTATCCATCTATGGAAGCACTTTCTAGGTCCAGATGAAATTATGGAGCGTGCCTCTTAGTAAACCCGGCTATATTACAGCTGCAGGGTTCAATGGTTTAATATAGTTCATCATGCGGCGATCACAATAGACCAGGCATGGTTATAGTGATGTTCTACAGCCGCAATAAAGAAATAAGAAAAAGGTAGATTCATACTGGCTAATTGGGCTAGTAAGACATAGACTAAAAAGTTTAATCTTGAATTGATTGAGTGAATTCATTAAATAAATAAATATGTTGGGACATTAACACACAGCGCCATCTAGTTCCACGGTAAGCTATGAGGCCTACGTTATGGATACCAGATATTTGATACACTACACATATATAACTTTAAATACATATTATAAATATAAACACCATGAATGGAGTACAAACATTCGTGCTCATCACACAAAAAAACCCATCCCATATCCCATAAATATTATAAATGCGATAGTTTGGATGGATGGATGCTTGTTACTCAATCACGCGAGAACGGCTGAATGGACTTGAATGGGCACAGAGATGGATTACAGTCTGGAATAGTACAGTGCAAGAGATCGACTATCTACTCCACACTAAGCGTTAAAACGTGCCTAGGGAGGAACCCGAGCGAAGCGAGGGTGAGTCGCTAGTATACGTAGTATAAGAAAACATGGTAAGAAAATCTGCGTTTCTAAAAGAACTCTTTGAAAAACGAGTCAAGTTGGTCAGCATTAGATTATGAAATACTATTAATATATGCATATTCTGAGACATTGGTCTAATCGCCCTTGTTATTTACATAATATTCAATAAACTTCTTTGATACTTTTTTATTCATTAAACGTTTAATCAATTTAAATGTGTTCAATCGACTAGACGGGTATTGTTATTTTCGTAGTTTTTTCCACTTTATTTATTCTATCAAGGCCTCAATTGTGTTGTACGCAATAGATTCGACTCAGTCGCAGGATCACGTCGCCAGTTGAGACACCAAAGGTTGTTTCAATGCGTATCGGTTGCGCAACCAGTACTAGTGAAATAGAGCAGACAGATGTGGTTACTTGCTCATTTTTTTATTTAATCATTTAGAAATGTTACATCGATGCGAAATCGCTTTGTTGTTGGTGTGACAAAATATGTTAGACTCGTTTCTTTACTATATTCATTATGGTATAGCTGTTTATTTTAAAAAATCAAAGCTAATATAGCCTAATTTTATGATACTGCTGATGTTTTGGTAGTGATGTTCTATATTATCTATCATCATATGTACATATATCATGTCATTAATATTATTTTAATTCGTCAGCAATGTCATTTATTTATTAATTTTTAGAATACAAGGATATTGGTATTGTTGAATTTTATTTTTATATGTTTATACATGATACACATGTATTATTATGTATTTCTTTTTCAGGGTAGGCATAGAGATAAAAAAAACTAAAAAAAAACCGACTTTCAGACACTAAAATGTAAAAAATAACTAAACGGAGGTTTTCATTTAGAATAAATACCTAATCAGATATTTTCGAAGTCGGTACCAGACAAGATGAATTTTGAACAAAATTAAGAGATTTTAGAGTTATTATAAATAAGAAAATCATAATTATAATAAAATAAGCATATTCAGATCGTACAATTTTTCATTCCTTTGAATTTTTCTCCTTTATCTGTTACATTAAAAAAATTGACCATTGTTAACATAAATCATTATACCCCGGAGTAAGTCATAAATTAATCATTCTTAAAATTTCAAATAAAACATAGAAATAAATTTCAATCGCTCATCAGTATTGATCTTTACATACATACGTATATTTCAATAGTGTATTTCATTAGTATATTGCCATTAGCCAGTGCAAATTACTATTTATTACCAATGAAAGAACGTACCACTGACATTTTGACAAGCACGTATCATCTTTTGGCCCTAAGGCCATAACAATTAGTGCACCTTTATAAGATATAATTTATTTTTTTCATATAATTTACTTGTCCTAAATCCATTAGCTTGACTTTGATGACTGAGCAATAACAGTGGAAAATATTATATAACAATGACATTCAAACATGCTACCTACTTCTAATAAAATCAAAGATACTACGTCTTATAAATAATTATAAATTTATTTCGTGGCTCTATTGATTTGAATCAAGTTTTGTATTTAGATAAGGTTTCGCTTTTTAAGTTTATTTATATAGGTGACTTTACTAAAAAGCCGCATTTTTATATCTTTTCCGAAAAAACTAAGAAATGCCGAACGGTGCGCTGTCACCACCCAGATACTAGATATAAAAGAAAAAGGTACAAAAACGTAGTGCAAGAAGAAATTCTATTTAAATATTGTTCATTAGTTATTTCATTGTGATAATTTTCAATAGTCTTATTATAATAATTATATACATAAGTACTTATATTGTTTAAGGGCTAAATTAATAACTTACTTATGTATATTTTAAAATTGAACATAAGCTCTCTTTTGACGACACATTTGGCTCAGTGTGACTCTACTTGCTGTGCCAGCGGTCATGGATTCGAGTTCCGCTGAGAGAATTCATTTGTGTGATGAGCACGAACGTTTGCTCTCCAGTCGTGGGTGTTTTTATTTATATGGATAATTTAAAGTCATATATGTGTAGGGTATCAACTATCTGGTATCTATAGCACAAGCCTCGTAGCTTACCATGGAACTAGATGGTGCTGTGTGTTAATGTTTTAATATATTATATTTATTTATTTACATATCTATAATACTTACTTCAACTATTTCTTTATGTTAGATTAATTTTAATGTAAGTTATAAAATCCAAGCGGATATAATCACGGACTTGGAAATAAATTTAAATTATTTAAACTTAACAATTAAAATAACAGTTCCATTTCGTTACTCATTCAAATTGCAGTACATTATATTGTATTTTGTAATAGCATTATAAATTTTAAATGTACATCGATGTAGATTGTCTGTGGCTCACGACCGTCGTAATTCATAAATTGTAGAATATCTATAGATGCAATATATATTTTTAGCATACCACATCATTACGATCTATTCTTTACACTATAGACGTCCCTCTCTTTATCTAGAGGGTAGATGCAAAACGTTTTAGGTTAAAACCTAATATTTTGGGTAAAAATATAGTCTCAATTGGCACGCTTGGAGCCATTAACAAGAAAATTCAAATGAAGATATAGTCAGAGTACAACATAATCTCCTATATGTATACATGCGGTATACATAAATGCATTCTCCAAAGTTAAATAACAAAAAAGGAGGTGGTAGTAAAGCCTACAGATAGACTTATTTTGTTGATATGGTTCGTACACTACAGCTATTATTAAAACTATAACATTGCTCTCCTATACCAACGGGTATATGTATATCGTACATATAGATTTTACTTCAACCATTTAATTAAGTAAAAAAAATGTTTCTGCTCTTAAAGTTATTCGTATACACAAAAATATAACTGTCTCGAAGTTCATTTTAATTTAATGTTATATCCTTAGCTATCACTATAGACTACTATTTATCAATTTTCTTGTATGTCTCTTTCTTATCTTTCATATATTTCTGATATAGAGAAAAGATAAACAAGATGATCAAGACCCCTCGCTAGAACTTGATTAACAAGTGACGCGTAGCTTTTCTTATCTACGGAGACAATAATAAGGTGCTCTAGTTTGGCGTACTTCTCCACAGAAGGCTTAATAAAGTATCCGAGCAGATGTAAATGGAACGAGCTCAGCCCGAGGCTAGGGCGGGGTCCGAACAACACTTTCATATTATTACGGCCGCATTGCACGCACACTACAGTGCGCACGCGCACACTCGAGCTACGATTAGATCGCGGCGGACATGAACCGCACGCGATCCAACCACTTTCAATGATTCGTTAGCGAAATCATTAGGAGATGTAATGTCGGCGCATTGTAATACGTGTTTATAGTTATTTAAATGATTTATTTTTATTGATTGTTTTTGCCTTGTTGCGAGACAGAAAATAATGATGGCCGTATGAATAAGGCTACTATTATAATCCAGTATTGCGAAGGTAATACCTATCTACTACTATGTAATTTGAATGTTTGGTAATGGAATTGGTAACGAGAAAATGAGTTGTCAAGCCGGCTAGTTACATTCATCATTCAAATTCGGGCACCAGCAGACGCGTAGACAACTTCGTACGGTTGTGCTGAGTGCCAAGCGCAAGATGAATGAAAGATATATGCAAAATCGTAATGCATTTGAATTAGAAACTATGCACGTTAATTATATATAAGTTTTCAACAATTGGACATGAATATGACAAGAGCTGTTTATTTTCATTTACTGCCACACACATGCGTTTCGACATTTAAAAATTCGTGTTATGACTTAAAATCTTTGATTCACAATGCGAATTGAATTTACAGACCATAATGTAACTTATTACTGACAATAAAATGTAAAAAATAATGTGAAATCAAAATTTCGAAAGCTTAAATGATCTTGAGTAACAAACACATAAATGACCGATAAAACAGTATTTGGCTAAAATTGATGTAAATTGGAGGGTATAAAATTTTACAATTGTAAAAGTTCGGACAACTTGATATACGAATATGTTTCATTGTGACTCAATTGCATATAAAAGTCACCTCCGGCGCAGCTTTATTATTTTCAAAAGACATGTTCGTTGCTGAAAATCTGTACTGTTTTTTTTTGTACATCACCATCTAGTTCCATGGTAAGCTACGAGGATTGTGTTATGGATATCAGATAGTTGATACATGTGTTATGATATCAGATAGATGATACACATATATAACTTTAAATACATTCATATTATAAATATAAACACCCATGACTGGAGTACAAACATTCGTGCTCATCACACAATGAATGGCCCCCAGCGGGACTCGAACCCGCACCGCTGGCTCAGCAAGAAAGGTCACTAGAAACTGAGCCAAGCGTGTCGTCAGAATAAACTGTGAAACTTGATATTTTATTTATTTATTTATTTATTTATTTAATTCAAAATAGTTTAGATTATTTTTATTACTAAATTTAATCGGAACATTTGAACTCAGAAAAAATATACAATCATGAATATTTAAAATTGCGAAAGCTCTACTTAAAAATTAAAACTTAACTCAGCCTTATAAAATATTTAGGGTAACTGTTTTTAATGCTTCCATATCGTATAGAGTAATAATTTTGAACTTAATAAAAATTTCAACACAATTCTTCATTATTTATGATTTATTTTGAATAACCGCAGGTGTAATAATTTTTAATTATCATATTTCATTCATCATATTATTTACTTTATAATATTGCCCTGATGTTGTTTCTGTCGTTGTTTACTCGAGTTCGTCCCTACATACGTTTTAATGTTTAGTACAAACTCAGAGATGAGATTATTTAACGCAGTATAAAGTATCCTATATGTTGACCCGGATAACCAGCTATCATCATACCAAATGTCATCAAAATCCCTCCAGTGGTTTTTCCGTTATGCGGTAACAGACAGACAGATAGAAAGACAAAAATCTATAGATTTGGCCTCTGTATCGATAATAATGTCCATTTCAATAAGATTTTCCAAAAAATATTTAATGTACAGATTTGACTTAGTTACAATTTTATTATATGTATGATGATGAGATATTCATGATATAGTATAATCTAACTTCATAAACGCATATCTCAAATTTGTATTTTAAAATAATACGGACTCTACTGTTTAATCAGTTAAGAGCTTATCATTTGTGCGCCATCATTATGGTAGCTAGAAGCCGGATCTGTTGATTTTTCTGCTAGCTTTACAATTCATTATTTATCTTCTGAAGTCCTTCAAAATGAATTTGAATGATTATACCCTTCTAGCTATAGTTATATTAATGGTTCATAAGGTTTCCGTTTACGCATTATAATTAACACTATATATATAATTAAGCTAATGTTTTTAGCAAGTGTTATTACAGAAATTTTAAAGTGTAATATCGTTTATTTAAAGTGCTACTATATGCTAGCGATTTAACCTTGCTTCACTCGAGTGCGTCCATGGTTTCTAAATAGTCAACAGTAGCCTATGTTACCTATCTACTCGACGTCATAGTCTATCTCCCCCAAATATGCGTTCACCTTGTCCTGGTGGGGGGGCTCATTAGCTTCCGGCAATCAAGCTGGGCGCGAAGCTAAGAAACGCACTGGGTGGCGGCCCACCTCGGTGTGCGGTATACCATGTGAGTTGCTCCTGGTAGCAGAGTGGACTGTTGGAGCAACAGCATGGTTGTTATAGTCTGTTTCGGCAGACCTGCCGTTGGAGCGTCGTGGTTGAGTGCGTAAACGACACACTTGTCTTGTGACACCCCATAAGGAGGGGGGAGGTTCCGTTGGGTTTAAGTGGGTAATACTGGCTTTGCCGGTGAGTTTCACATAACCACTTGTATGTATGTAGGTGGTATGCCTAAATGCATTTCCCAACGTTAAAAAAAGTTCATAGCCTATCTACTTACTACATTTTATCCATTTTCATCCAGCCGTTTTAGCGAGAAGAAATAACAAGCATACACAAACACAGGCTTTTGCTTTTTTAATAGGGCAATATAAGCGTATGGCTTTTGGATCATTTTATTTTCTTGCTACGAATTCACATATTATGACAAGGTTTAAGACAGGAGCAATAATACGCGGTATGGCCGAGTTAAACTTATTCCCGCTGTCATCTTCACACTGAACACCGCTTACCCACTCATTAAGTTCGCATGTCCGTCCATCACTGAGATTATTGCAATTATTTAAATTCTCACCTTCGAAAAGCGAAAAAGTATCTTTTTATATTTAATATTTCGCAAGCGCGAGGAAATGACGTCCCGTTTGAAGGGTATAATTAGGGACAGCCTCGATCTTCAGGGTTAAACCGGATTTATATATTTTTTAACGTCGACATGATAATTGTTTGATGTTTCCTCACACATGATAAAAGATGCACATTTCGACTTTTATTGATATAAATATGCGTAAATTGTGGCACAATTAATATTATTGGTTGTACATCTTTTCAATATCGTGACTCACTTTTCTATATTCAACGATGAATAAATCGAGCTTTTCTGTACCGTATTTAGCTTAAGTGTATACAAAACTATCACTTGTCATTAAAGCAGGAAGATAGCACAATTTATTTCCATGTTTTACTTTGAAAGGTATGAGAAGATCGAAAGGAATTGCAACATTAGTATTATACTAGTGGTTGCAAGCGGTTAGCGAATTCCCTCGCAGCTTCCGCGTAATCTGGCCCTATATAGAACAGTTACAGGCTTTGTACAAGAGTCGGGAATGGACATGATGTAGTCCGAGCCGCTATCAGTTCCCGCACTTTGCACAGTTGCCTTGGGCACGCCCAGGGCACTAACCCTTGTCGTAACCCACTATGCACCCAGAGGCACCGCGCACACACGCGCACTGATTAAAGATGTAGGTGTAGTGGTCCCTCTAGTAAAATAAATAACCCTCCCTTTCACTAACGTAACATTGCCACAGTTATAGCTGAGGCGACAGTTTAAATAGTCATCTACACAAATAAAAAACTAGACTACCAAGTTTGTATGTGTTTTTATTCAATTTATTTAGTAGGTTTTAGGTTTTATAATTTTAAGATTTTCCATATTTTTGGACTACCTTTTTGTGACTGTATATATTTTGTCTATATTCCTGTGTGCGATTTGTTTTTTTTTGTACATTACAGAAATATACAGTGTCTAATATGATCATTTATTAATATATATTTAAATATTATAATATTATTAATATTGAACTAATACTTTTACTGAATTAATATGTATAAAAATTACTTAGTTTTAACTTTAGTGTCTAATTTTCATTAAAACAAAGCCAACAGAGCATTTCTACAAAATTGGATGATATTTCATCATTTTATGAATGAAAACTACAACATATCTAATTATAAAATGTAATTTTATAAAGAATAGCCACCTAGTCGTTGTTTATTATTAATCGAATCTATTCCGAATGTACTGAAGGTCAGCGTGTATACTATAGATATCAGCACAGGTCTCGAGTAAGGTATATATCCATATATTGATAACAGATAACACTGTCACCGACAGGGCGGTGGCTGGTACTAAATATCGGCAATGATATAGTGCAGTGTAGCGGCATGGCGTCCACTCTTGCGAAATTAGAGCGGCTGCGCGTGCGCACTGCGTACGCCGCACGCCGCTAATAAATCCAATAACGACCATAATGAAATGATGCTCGAACGATGTTGTTCTGGAACAATTTATCACAACCCGCACTGTTATAACATAATTTGTTATATTAACCAATCAATCAAGTGAGACAAGAATTTTAACGAGCTGGCCAAATTTAAAGTCTCCATTTAAGAATGTACGCTATTTTTAAATGTACCTTTTTATTGTTCTATTTTGATACTATAGGCTTTATTGGGTATTGTTTGTATACCATTGATTATTCAAGTGTTGACACATTCATGTATCCATTTGCCTTCTCAGAAAGTAATGGAATGAAAAGAAATACACTTACTGAATGAGACGTTACCAGACGGTAATTACATAAAAATCCACGTTGAAAGTTATTTAAATACATTATACTTATTAGTATTATTACAATACTTAATAAAAATCAACAGCAGAATAAATTATGTTTTAAATATATTCATAATTCATTGTAAATCAAGTTTTAAGGACGTAGATTTATGGATTATATAAATAATACCTTTAAAGCTTATAAAATTAATGCTATATTTATGACCGATATTCTTTCATGTGTGCTTATTTAAGAATATTTATTGCTAATATTGATACAATTAAAGATTACTGAACATATAACAATAATATTAAAACAACACAGGGATAAAGGATTGAGGTCAATCCGATCAGACCTTTCACATCACATTATGGACAAGTGATTTAAGTACCGTCATTCGACTCACTATGCAAGGCAATCTTACACGTTGCTTTTTGCAAGGTGACCTCAAACTTAAAAAAATTAAGCAAACTCGTTTTATCTTAATACATCTAGAAGCGACTAAACATAAAGCTTCAGTTCCAAAAATATCATTCGCCCGTTTTATAATTCATATCGCATGATAATATTCTTATTAATATTTTAAATGTGATGAATTTTTGTGAATTGCATAGTGAAGTTTTTGAGCCAAAGGTATATTCTTATCTATACATATAATAAAATTGTAACTGAGCCGAATCTGTACATCCAATATTTTTTGGAAAATCTTATTGAAATAAATGTTATTATCGATACAGAGGCCAAATCTATAGTTTTTAGAATTTTTGTCTGTCTGTCTGTCTGTCTGTTACCGCATCACAGAAAACCACTAGAAGGATTTTGTTGAAATTTGGTATGGTGATAGCTGATTATTCGGGTCAACATATAGGATACTTTTTACGGCAGGAAAATGTCTCACTTCTGAGAAATCTATACTAAACGTTATACTTACATAAAAATGCTACGCGAACAGAGGAAAGAAAGTAGAGGCAAAATATAATATTATACGTTAATATAAGTTTTAAATACATATTATAACATGCGTATGCATACCTCAAATCATATCAATAGATTGTTGAACTTATACTTCTTTTGGCACGTTTGGAAAAAATTATGAAAGTAAAATTCTTTACGATGCGCGCGCACACCGGCAGCCAAAAAGCGACATGATCAAGTTAGCTGCATTCCTTTTACAAACAGAGAGTTGTGAATGAAATCTTTAGTTATTTTTGTTCTGTTACGCCAAAGAAGTAGGTATAACTTCTTACGTGCGTACATAAGTACACACACACGTTTTTTTTATTAATTATATTATATAATATTGTGGTATATAGGTAGTAAGAAGTAATTCTTAATAAAGAAAGTTTTATTTAAAATAAAAGTTTAAAGAAGCTTTCGTTGACCTTAAACAAATAGCTTTACCTGTGTCACTCTATAATATTATCTATCCGACTAAAAACTAAAAAATTGGAACCTTTCTTACAACCTCATGACTATGAAATACTATAATTATGTGAAATTTTAATAAGCAAATTTCTGAAGCACTACAAAAACATAAGCACTTTCAGAAAGATACCTTGAGATATTTATTTTTATTGAAAGAAAAATTATAAAGGCATTCCTATAGGTCTTGTTTAAAATCACACTAATATTTTAAATGCAAAAGTCCCTGTCTGAGTGTGAGTTAATGACCGAGTGTGTGTTTTGAATAAAATTCAGGATATAAAGTATAAGCTTATACATTATACATATATCATCATATACATATATATATATATATATACATATATATCTTGGTTAAACACAAGTTATTCGTTATCCACGTGCTCACAATATGAACACAGTCACGTTCAAACACTAGTTCGTAATAAATTTCAATATTCTCCTAAAGATCGATACTCCCGCTACCCTGTATCATACCTTAACGTAAGGCACTAAACGTCAAAGATAAATGAGCGTACGTACAAATTAAACACCCACATTGATCGATCGACTCTCCTCATTTTTGTACTTACTCGTATTAATCATGTGTACGGTAATCTTGTGAAATTTATTACCTCTAAGCGAATCTGCCTATAGATTTATCAACGAATTGTGTGGGCTAAGATAATTGGAACTAGATGTGGCTAGACGGAAGCAATTTAGTTTTTGTCTATATTTAAAAATGATGATACAATTGAAGTGTGCGCTTGTGGTTTCAAAATAGGCTCCCTATTTTAAACTGTGATTTTTTGTATAACTCCAAAGCCCAATAGCAGCTGTAAAAATATGTCTCTCTGATTGTTACACTTGGTCCATATCTTCTAATCCAATTATTGTAAAGGACTGACAGGTGCACACAAAATATATGTACGTGAAAAAAAATGATTTTTGCTTAATAAGAGAAAAGAAAAATAGTTTTTTTTATCTCAAAAAACCTTCTTCAGAGGGTAGACGATTCGTTGAAAAGCTACGCTATTTATTACTTATCATCCTATTTAGAGAGAGTATGCAAATTATAAAAGATTTCTTATAGGAGATTCTGTAAAGGTAATTTAAAATCTTTTTAGTTAATATTTACTATCACGATACCACACACTATCACGATATCAAAAATTAAGTTACAAAACTATACACTGTACCTTTATAGATCTATCCACTGATTTAAGTCAAAATCTAACATACATTATTCGTCTTTTATTTTAATACAAGATATATTAAATTCATAAAATCATATTATCAATAGTACGATTAATTTATTATTCATTCATAACAAACAAAATTTTAGCTCATTCTAAATTTTATATATTTTTTTAAATGTATTTATTGAAGCTACCAAGGCCTGGCAAGTGAATCCTGGTTCTTAAATTACTTCATTCATTCATTCAAATTTCAAGTGTTTCAAGGTTACGGTGACATAAAAGGACACACATAATAAACTCTTGATAACATATCACCTTTTTCCAATTCAATTCAATTTTCTTGTTAATGGCTTCAAAGCGTGCCTCACCTTTTTTAATCATTCTGTTAAAAAATAAATTAATATGGCATTAATCACAGTACCACAAACCAATTTTATATTATGTGTATATTATTACATATAAATATATTATTAACATTTACTTACATAATTACTTACGTAATTAATAATAATGATATACGACCGACTTAGGTAAATTTAAAGCTACAACCTACTAACAGTTAAAATTTACACAAAATACATGAAATTTCTTCAAAAACTTTTTGCTTCTTATTTACTTTTTCTTTAAAAATTGTTAAAATCTTAAATTTTAGTTTAGCGAATAGAAACATACAGCTATGAAAGTAAGCTTTTCAGTCAAAAATTATGGTGCACAAAAAATCCTGACTCTTCCAGATGAGTATAAAGCACTTGCCACTTAAGAGATATGACCGACCACCGACAATTAGCCTACGCGCATTAATTACAGAATAGGTACAAAATCGATACGTCCGGCTTTCTAATTTAATTTAGAACATAAACTGACATACAAGAACGATGAAATTAATAAATATTTTGATTTTTTTTCAACAAGATGAGACTTTTAACATAATATATTTTTAAATAAATAAGAAAAATAAAGAAAAATAATTTTTAAATATTTCTTCTAAAAGTAAATAGTGATGTAAGTTTTTGACTTCTGATTAAAAAAATAATTGTTTTACCTATTAAACTAATTTTAATACTGTTCTCTGTATATGATCAAACCAAGCTTAATATTATAGAAATAAAATTACCTACTGGTTATGGATCTCCCCAAAGTCTACGCAGTAAAAATATCGGGGTTTCAACTCGTTTCAATCTACATAATGTATTTATTAAATAAGATTTAATATTTTAATTATGAAGCTGATTAATTCGTATCTGTAACATATACAATTTAAGGAAATATTAGGAAACACGCTCAACCATCCAAGCATCTCCTTTTTTGCATTGGGAAAATGTACAGGTGCTTATGTGGGGCATAATGGCCAGAAAAGCCAGTACTAACCAATAAAACTCAACGGAACTTTTTCGTCTTATGAGGCATAGCAGGATAGCCTGCGTAATCCACCCCGATGCCCCGACGGCTGGCCCGTCGAAAATGGCCATACAACAACCATGGAGTTACTCCCATAATCTTCTCCACAGATGTATCAAGAGCAACCACGCTCAATTATCTGCTGGTTCCAACATCGGTTTGTCACCAAATTTTCCTATTTTTTTTATTATTTCTTGGTTGATTTGTATTGGCTGTAGGATATCACTATGACCAACCCTGATCTATAATGATCGCCGCATGTTATACTCGAGCAAACCCCTGGACCCTTTTTTTTTAACGTTGGGAAATGCATTTACGCACGAGGTGTGGGGCTCATCGGCAAAGCCAGTACTACCCACTAAAACCCAACAAAACCTTCCCCCGTCTTAAAGGGGCGTCGCAGGAGCGCTTACGCATTCAACTACGACGCCCCGACGGCAGGTCTGCCGAAGCAGACCACAACAACCACGGGGTTGCTCCACAGTCCACTCTGCTATCAGAGAAGTACCAGGAGCAACCCACATGATACACTGCCCTCCGAAGAGGGCCACCTCCCACTGCCCACCGAAGTGGGCCACCTCCCTGTGCGTTTCTTGGCTTCGCGCCCGGTTGGGTTGCCGGGCACTACTGAGTCCCCCCTACCACGACAAGGTGAACGCACGTTGGGGGGGAAACCCCTGGACCCTGCAGGTTGCTGTAATATACTGCGGATTTGCTTAGGGGTTCACTCATAATTTCGTCTGGGCCTAGAAATTATTTCCTTAAATAAATAGAGCGCTTATGTATAAGACGTTCATATTCCCCCAGAACATAAAATGGCCTTTCGTCTGCTTCTATACATTTTATGCATAAATGTTTTATTACTCTTTGAATGAGTTCAGTAGCCCTTCTGAGGACCTAAGAGAAGATTTCTACTATCAATTCATTTTAACCTTGCATTATTGAATCAGCATAATGTTATGGAATTATAGAATTGAAATTTGCATTACTAAGTTTCAAATTACATATTTTTACACAAATAGGATAAAATCAATTTATATTAAATCAATCAATTTTTTAGTCAATTATTTTTTACTATTATAGATACATATGAAAATAAATATCACAACAAACATACATACTTCCTTGAAATCGAACCCACTTCATTTCAAATACGCTGTGTCTGGACTGGACGGTAGTCGATGCATTGAATGTATTTAAGTTTAACTTACAAACTAGGGCTAGGGGCATCAGAGCAATCGTGCACCCACCTCAGGTAAGTTAGGGTCGCCATTGTAACTGCATGTTATGTTAGAATTGCGAGTTATTATTAAGCTGTCGGTTATTCTGCGCCATTATTTATATACTATAATATAGGAACTGTAGGAAATGACACTATAATAACACGTATGATTTGTTTTGAGGATTAAAGCTAGAATAACTAGATCGAGACCTCTATTATACACAGCATAGAACTGATTTGTTTGAACATATCTTTGTTAAAGATATAGTTTAGTTATTTAATTTATATTTTAACTAGCATTGCTCGTGGCTCCGCCCGCGTTCAGATGACCAAAAACCAAATTCTTAGGTTTTACATATTAGTATACTCTTACATTGCAGTTTTTGTATTTTTTCTCAGAAATGAGACATTTTCCCGCGGTAAAAAGTATCTCTCAAAGCATCTCTACAAACAACATCAAAATAAGAAATATTTACAAACCTAACAAGAATATATTTCTTCGCAAACAAAATATCTAAAATGTCGTCTGGATACCGGACTCCCCATAAGTGCATAGATGTGGTAGCATCAGATAGTCCGAGCGATCAGATAGCCGTAGATCGAACACTTGCACGCGCTATCGCGCCCGTTATCTCTGGCTTGGTTCTTTATTGTATAAAATCACCACTACCCGCTCTACAACTATGGCTTTCTAATAATAACCTAAATATGATAAAATTATCATTTTTTTCTAAATTGTTTTTCCACACTGAGATAATTTTTAGTTAATAAAGACATTTAATCGTGGTTTTTATTATGAAGTGTTACTTAAAATTTTCATTATATTTATTATTTACACACAAGTGTAACAATTATTTGAATCATTTTTGAATGGAAATTCACCTTAATTTACCTTTCTGAATTCGCCATTATGACATAAGATATTATAAAGCGCGAATATATATTATAATTTAATTAAAGATAACTTTTAAAGTTTAAAAAGTTTGACGTCAAAATCAGTGTAAGCTTAACAATGATTTCGAATAGACTCTTTGGGTATAGAATCCTGCAAAATAATTGTGCTTATGTAATAAATAGAAGAAAGATTACTATATATAAATTTAAGAAATATATACATTTAATTACGTACAAAAGCGTAACTTAAATATAAATAATAAAAAATAAATATGTTGGGACATTAGCATGCAGCACAATCTAGTTCCATGGTAAGGCACGAGGCTTGTGTTATGGATACTATGTAGTTCATACAACACACATATATAACGTTATATACATACATATTATAAATATAAACACCCATTACTGAAGTACAAACATTCTGGCTCATCACACTAATGAATGCCCCCAATTGGACTCGAATCTGCAACCGCTGGCACAATATGTAGGGACACTACAAACTTATCCAAACGTATCCTAAAACAATTTATTTCAAAATATATCAATTAAAAATGTTAATGTATTACGTAACAACTAAGAAACTCTAAATTGGCTTAAAACTTAAACCACGCAATTCAGAATTTAGGTTGATCAATCCGCTCTTAAGAGGACAAGACGATGATATAAATCTGTCAAACAAATGCAAGTTGGAAAGCTTCGATAGGTACGTTTGTTACATAAATATCCATTATTTTAACAAGTCTTACCGGTGAGTTACTGTACGATACCATCTAACTATTGATGTTGCCGCTTATTTAAAGTATTAGATTTTTTTTATATTTTAGGTAATAATTATTTAAAACTGATGAGTGTTTTCCCGTTTTATGACAAAAATAAAATAAATACCTAACATTTGTGATTGTTGTAATACCTGTTCAATAATTATTATTTATTTCTTTATATTACAAAGCAACAACACAGCAGTACAAACACTTTCATTTGATATGCTTTTTAACTCTCTATTTGCCGCGTAAGTTTTTCCTCAGAAATCAATATTTGTTTTTACACGCTACGTCTACATTATATGCAAAAAATAAACTTTTTCTAGTAAACGATTTAATGAATAGCGTATCTTCTGTTCGCTATTGTTTATGTGACTGAACCTATTTCATGGGTTCTATTTTTCGTGAGCTGTGCTCTGAACCCTAAAAAAATGTCATAACAGATAAATTTTGAAGTTCCAAAAACTTCATCTCACATTAAAACACAAAGAGCTTGTAAAATTTATAATATGATTGGTATTGATTACACAATCTGAGTAATGTGTTTAAGTCAACACAGCAAAGAGTACAAGCGGGAGGGATTTATCAAAGCCAGGAGCCGTGAAGTGTTGGAAAATTATTTATGCGGGACACGCCACAGATGTGCGCCGCGGGACACCGCTGAATGCCCACGCGCCGACATCACTACAGACTAGAGAGATGAAATTGATTTAGAAATAGTACTGTTTTTAGGATTTTTTAAAGATTTATTTTAAATTTGGATTCCTGATATTTCTGAACGGCCATGGGAAAGACTCATATATTCAGTCAGATTTTGGTGTCTGATTAAAAATTTTCGTATTCGAAGAATTAAATCACTTTAAATCGGTTCATACCTATTTAGTATGTACACAACAAAATGTGATCGATCGTTACGATCGTAATTACAGTATAGTGGAACATATAAATGGATATGTGATTTTATAGAATGGTTAGAAAAAGAAGAGCACAACTATATAAAACCTAAACACCCATGTACAATGGACATAGTTATTATTATTGTTTTTTTTTAATTAATAAATAATGAATGATCTAATTTAACTGAATAGTAATATATAATTTAATAAAAATACTGTTGTTATATAATAACTTGAAAAGTTAATCTAAAAAAGACTTAAGCAACAATAAAAGCACTTTTTATCATTTACAGATTGATCATTTGTTTAAGAAATGAAAAATGGATTTAGTGATTCATCCTAACAGTTTGTTTTTCATAGATGGGTGCTGTTGGAAAAAACCAAAAGTCATATACATATCTCTGTCTAATCTCAAATATTGTAAGATCTATATTTGTGATATTTTTAATACCTCCTTAAAATATTTTCTCATTTTTCCTTTTATAATAATTTTTTTTAATTAGGAAAAATAAAATAGATATAGATTACCTTATATGTAATCTATTAGTCGAAATATATTATCTATATAGATAATCTTATTCCTTATCTCGAGATTAAATCAAAAAATGTTATTTATTTACCTTTACGACATGGAAGAAATATTAGATATGGCCCTTCGCCATTTAAACACATAAACTCATTTTTCATCAACATTCAAGCATAAATCCGTCGAAATTCATCCGATATGCGAATGCCATAAATTGCCATCGATACCTTCGGAACTTAAAATATATTTACAAGCAACAGTTCTCACACGTAACGAATATATTCAGCTCGTTACATAGTACAAGCACTTGCCTGATAACCCCTAGAATAAGCAATTACCTTAGTCCTGCACTTTTGTCCCGCTGTCCTGTCCTCCGCCTCCCGTGCATCTGTCGCGGCCAAACTAGGAAGTATCTAACAAACAATACCATAAACAACACACGAGTGGTACTTAAATAGTTTATCTGTGCCGTATTATAATAATACAAGTGCATTGCCCCGCCGTATTTGTAGAATCTTTGTTAGGCTACCTTGCTAACTTACAAAAAGGTTTTTATCTTAATTTATAACAAGCACCTATGCTTAAATATTAACTTTACTATTTATTTCAAGTTTTCATATTACCAAAGTAATTTTAAAGCTTTCTTAAGTTAAAGTTAAACTCTAGATTGTCAAGTTTTGGATTCACCTAACTATATGGGAATGCAAACAAATGATCAGAGTTTTGCTTGGCGGCTCGTTTTACTTTAAACGGACTTATTTCATTTTCCAATATATTACGTTGTAAGCCTATTAAATTTACTTCTGCCTATTAAACAACTCACGCTAAATAGGAATTAAGAGAAGCCTACGCAAACATACTAGACTTGGCCAATATAAATTGCGTAAGGCATGTTAGCAGAAGCTCTAAACACAAAATACGTCTCCAAAGACTTGGCTTGAAAGCGAGTAGCTATTGAGATGTTACGCGCAGCTCCACTGACATGCGTATAGTATGAACACACCTTTTGCAGTCCGAAGTATGTAAGCTACACATTGAATAGAATGCTAGTGATGTTTTCTAGACGAAACAAAGACCGGCCACAGACGTTGAGACGGCATCTTGATATATTACAAGATACTAAATCGCCTGAGGTACGCGGTTAAGAATCTTAAGTGAGAATGGCCTTTGAAATTTACATATTAAAGTTTTAATATTGCTATGTTCAAATGGTCATATTTTTTTTTAGTAACTGTATGATATGGTAAAATAACTTAATAACCTTGTATGAATTCATGGAGCATGAAACATTAGTAAGAAAATCATTTTATTAAGAATTCTCATGATTCATATTACAGACAAACCGTCGATGAACGATATATCGATATATGACATGAACAGGGATGTAGTGATTCTACATCGCTCGAACAACCGCCTCGCATTCCGCTACGGTTCTTTTTACAATACCGTATTTTAATTTTATAAATATTTATATCATGTCAAACCACTGATAGATTGCGCATTATATTTCCCACATAATGACAAGTAGATCCATAAAAGAAAATGAAAATTGTTATTTAGATATTCGTCAGAGTGACAATATGTCAGAATTTTCTCACGTATGACTTATTTATGATCTGCCTAATGGTTTTATTTATATTCATTTTACTTTTATTCAGCCGCTTTGTTGTAATAACAATAAGAGGATTAGTTAACGTTAAGTTATTAGATCTACAGCTGTTTCCATATATGTTTAGCTTTACTTAATAATTGCAAAGCTTATTTTAATGACTAAGTTCTGCCCATAATATGTTATTGTGATTCATATTATTACATTAAATTTGTTAACAATAGAAATAAACAAAGTTAAATAAGAATTATTTTACAAAAAATACTCCTTCCTTCAACTCATAACCGCGTCTGCTGCGTCTTTAAAAGTTTGGGGCATACTATTATTTTATAGAAACTACGACACGTAATCAGAAAAAGAACGAGTACTTTATATAAAAATCTCGATCTACAAAGTGTCATATTGTGATATATGTGAAAAAGGAACTTATCAAAAAACTAACTTCCAATGTGAACTGAGGGTACGTTATTGCTAGCTACCAAACCATCTGCGTTGTTGTTGTAGTAGTGACAGGTCTAGAGTTACGTTAAGTATAAATATTCGGGCTTTCTATAAAAAAAATAAGTAGCAAGTAATAAATAAATAAATAATAAATAAATATGTTGAGACATTAACACACAGCACCATCTAGTTCCACGGTAAGCTACGAGGCTTGTGTTATGGATACCAGATAGTTGATACACTACACATATATAACTTTAAATACATACATATTATAAATACCTATAAACACCCATGACTGGAGTACAAACATTCATGCTCAACACACAAATAAATGCCCGCAGCGGGACTCGAACCCGCGACCGCTGGAAGAACAAGCAAGACACTACAAACTGAGCCAAACGTGTCGTCAAAGCATATAATTCAGTGAGAAACTTGTTGAAGTTGCACGCCTGTGCCAAGAAAGGTTGTCCAGAAGAGAAAGACGAGAACGGTCTTACACCTGATCTCTTATGTATAAATTGTCGTCCCACCGGACTTTGAGAGAAAAGGAACAAAGAATGCACTAATGTTTGTCTAATTTCAATGAGATTAACCGCTGCAATGTGGCCAAAATCGATCCGGAGATTATTATAATATGATATAATTGTACAAGTCTCTTTGAGCGTGACTGAGCGTAAATATCAAACAAACTTAATTTTATTGACATGAAGTTTAACACCAAACAATAGTATTAAACGTGTCAATAGTGAAACCAGGCCTTGAAATGCCAAGACAATCGGAACCTCATGTCAGATAATACTAATTTCCATATCGTCACCTTTCACACCGATGACACATTCTAGTCGAATAGAATTCCTAGTACGAATCCTTCATTTAGGAATTCGCAAGTATATTTATAGATATCTACTGAACATTTATTTTTCATTTTAAGATTTGTAATAATAATTTTAAATATATCTTTATATTAATAACAAATTATTACTTTTTACTTTTAATTATATATGTTATTATTTATTACTACAGTAAAGGAAACTTGACATGGAAATGTTTCAAAGGTATAAAATCTGCTTACTGAAAATGCTCTAAACGTCAAGAAAATAATGTAATCAATACAAATATTATAAAGAGGTAAAGTTCGTGAGTTTGTGACGTTGCATTGTAGAGGGTAATCTCTGGATCTACTGAATTGGTTTAGATGAAATTTGGTATGAAGATAGTTTGAGACCCTGGGAAGGACAGAGGATACTTTTTATCCCGGAAATCATCCCTTAAGTGTGGTGAAAATGGGAATAACAGTTTGTATTGGGAAGCAAGCTAGGGATGAACCCAAGCGAAGCGAGAGTGAGTCGCTAGTTTTCAAACAATAAACTAATACTTTTAAACTCCTCTTAAAGATACGCCCTGCTAATATCTGTCTATCTAGTGTTTTAAAAATAATATTTTCAAATTAATATAACTGTTACAAAAATATGTTCCTATCTTTAAAAAAATATTAATTAAATATGGAAATATGACATACAGTATTAAAGCTTTCATCGAAACAACGGTCACAGTTTGTAGTCTAATGAGATCTCCCACTCAGCCATGCACCAAACAGCTGTCTCAATCAAATGTCATCTTTATTATCGTCCTGATTCCTTCCAAATCATATTGACGGGTTTCGGCGCTAAAGTTGACAATCGCATCTCTATAGCGTCTAAAGAGACAACTCTTGATGCGTTAGAAATTTTGCATACAAAGACTTATAAATATTGCCTTACGACTACAGCTAAGAGTTTTGAAATCCCGAATGGATGGCGGGTTGATACATTCAAGATGCTTTATGACTAGGAGTATGGTAATGTGAAACAATGCCGTCTTATTGTGAAATATGTGTTTTGGATTTGAGTATAATGAAATTCAAGGCTTTACAGTAGCTCTGTAACTGTCATATCCCCAGTATAATATGATGTTTGCTAGATCTCTCCGCTTAGCATCATTTAAAAGTAACTTTTCTTTAAAACTAAATTTTTCATTTTACAAATCTACAAAAATTGTTTTTTTTTCATAGCTTAGGAAATATGTATGTATGTATATTTCTAGAAATAACTAATTATTACGGTGAAGAGTTTGATTTTTATTTGTTTGTTTGTTTACAAGCGATAATCTTTGGAACAACCTGTTTAATTTAAAAAGATCTTTTTGTATTTTATAGAAGGTAGCTTACAGGATATCTAACATCACGTTATGAACCCATAATATGGAACAAGAAATATACGGGTGAGCCGTGTATAAAAACTAGTATATTTATAATTTGTCGTATCGTTTCTTTCTGATAAGGACAAAATATGACGATAGGAACCGCAACTCTAAATCTTCTATCCTAATTTATTATAATACCCATCAAACTACCCATGCATGGTACTTATAAATGTTTAACAGCCAGTAAAATATACTTTAATTCATACCTATTAACATTTACAGCAGCACATGATGTATGGGCAACAACCTGTTCAGTTGTGAGCCTTCAAGCCTTCTGATATAGAAACAGGGTTTATTTGTGTTCTAAAGGCAGACATTAAAATTGATTTTGGCGAGCAAAACACTTGTTCGATTTGACAGGTGATAGCAGAGCACTAAAATATCGCCGTTTCGCTGTGTCGATATGGCGCGGGCGCAGTTGGACCGATTGTACTCGGTAGGCGACAACGTACTAGAAACCAACTTAAATACCATCTTTGTACCCTTTTGAATTGTTTACAATAATGTTAGATTTCTTAAAATTATCGTTGGAAGATAGTTTTAAGAGAAAATTTCGTTATTTATTATACTTTTCTATTCTATTCTAATTCTGCAACATACAATATACGAGTACATATAAGTATATAGTACATATTATAATATGTGCATAAGTTGTATACAATATATGTACAAATTAAAATTACAAGACA
Organism: Brenthis ino; assembly: GCA_921882275.1. Lineage (NCBI taxonomy): Eukaryota > Metazoa > Arthropoda > Insecta > Lepidoptera > Nymphalidae > Brenthis > Brenthis ino. Next base: position 20,907,249 of record OV170225.1, on the reverse strand, counting down.
ACAGTCAAGCTATTAGGTAAATAGAAAAATATATAAGTACAGACAGAAAAATTTTCGTTATTTGTATTAATTAATACGCGTATAAATGCAGTCAGATTCAATAAGTGCAGTCAAGTATAACCTAATTAGAAAACAAAATCTCGTAAGGAATGTTAATTCGAACTGGAACAAAATGCAAATCTTTAGATAGGTGCCCTAAATTAGCATATTAGCTTGCTAGAATACCCTAGACGTAATTGTATGATTGCAATAGGTTCTTTCATTACATGTATACCTTGATACATAATTTCTATCAATAAACGCTACAAAGCCGGTGGTCATGGGTTTGGAGCCTAAGTTCCAAGTTTTATATATTTACAATTCATAAATACAGATGCTTGTTATATTGCTCCAATTAAGGATGTTTGTAGGCATATCTATACAATGCAATTTTGCAACTTTTTGAAAGTTTTTAAACTGATAACTGTTTTTTTTTGTAAATCATATAATATATATAATCATAGCTATGTTTCCATGCGATCAGTAAAGTAACAGTTAGTACTTTAGATAGTTTTATCTTCTGTAATTACTGAACTCAAAGGGGCTAGCACTTAGGGAAGTTGAAGTTCTACAATCAAATTGATGGTACATAATATGTATGTAACTAATAGAAAACTATAAGCTAGGCATATAACTTTCATGACCCTAAAAAATCTTTAATTATTTGAAAGCTACATTTTTTTGATTCATGAGTAATTTAGGCTATTTTTATTGATCAGACCATGTAAGAGGGTCGCATACAAAAACTAGTATGTAATACAAATTAATAGTAAGTTAATAATATATAATATAAAATAAAATTATAATTTTATTTGTGGCAACCCTAATCCTTCTCAAGCTTTACTAATCGCCCGCTAGGTGACATCTACGTATTTGAATATGCGAGTAAGATTTGAAATTATAATGATTCATTAAGTTACAATATGTTCCAACAAAACGTCTTTGGAAATCATTATTATGTAATATTTTCTTTACTTAACAAGTATTGTCTTATTTACTTACTAATAGCATTATGTGTATATACTAAGTGGAAAATGTTAATTTAAAAAAATATTTTTCATATTTTACATACTGAAGCTGATGCAAAGCAAATCTAATATATTTCGATACGTAAAATACATATTTATCTATTAGATATTCATATCGTAAAATATTGTAGGCTGTCACCGACTTCGAAAATATCTGATTAGGTATCTATTCTAAATGAAAACCTCCGTTTAGTTATTTTTTACATTTTAGTGCCTGGAAGTCGGTTTTTATTTTTTGTTAAAAAGTTTTTATCTTTCCATTTTTAGTGTAGACGTAATAAGCAGGCAATTTGTAAGAAGAAAGTCTTTTAATAACATATTCTTATTAAAAAATATATATTTATTGGTGATTTTTTTAAAAACCGCTCGACCGATTTCGATAATATTTATATGGGACCACCTGGGAAGTATATATACCCTTTGAAACAAAAAAATCCAAATCGGTTCAGGCGTCTTCAAGTAATCGGTGAACATACATACATAAAAAAAAAGATTCCGACGAATTGAGAACCTCCTCCTTTTTGGAAGTCGGTTAAAAAGGCGAAGTTAAATAAAATAATAATATTTTTCCCTAATTATGGAAACAGAACTTTTATATTTCCATACTCATAAAACCGCAGATCTGTAATACACCACGTCAGTGCTTACGGGAATGAAACCGACGACAGTAATTAAAAGTTTTAATGAGTCATTTACCGTGAGAAAAGGTTAGTGGATATGAAGCAAACCGTTCAAGTAATTACAACAAAAATTTTATACAAATCTTTTATTTCGATAAAATTTTGTAATATTTCCTTAGAATATATATTAAAATTATATAAATATCAAAACAATTTATTAGCATTTCAAATAACGGATCATTTAGATAACGAGATAACTTACTAAAACGGCGAAAGAAGGCATTATCTTTTCTTTTTTTTTTAAATGTGTAAAACTGGCATTTGGCTAATCCCCAATTCCCTAATCCCCATAGCATTTAAGGGAGAAAAGTGTCCATCAGTGGCGGGTCCGTTTTCTAGGAACCGATGGGGAAAATTTTAACGAAATATAAAGTAAAGATATATTTATAAAAAAATAAACGTAATTGGAACATAATAATATGCTCATCTCGTGTTCATATTCCAGTGTATATTCCACCAGTGTTGTCAGCATAGAATATACTCGTACTACCAAAGTTTTTAAATCAATACATTAAATTAAACGCTGAGGGTTAGTTTAGCGTAAAATGAATGGGAAAGTTTATATAAAAAAAACTGAAGCCTAAAGTATAATAGATTATTATAGATGCTATTACTGGGAATTCATAATAAAATAAGTTACTATTTTTGGAGACCTAATATAGATTTCAAGCAAAACCAACTTTAGCTTAACTTAATCGTTCATCTAAATGGCTTATCTAAATATATGATATTTCTTACATATGAATTTATTTTTCAATCTTTTGCTATCTTTACCTTAGCTTACCTAAATTTGTAAGGAACAATATTGTAACTTGGTATACCAATATTGAAAATCCATTTTAAATATAATATGGGAAATACATTTATATTTTTATCTAAATACTGAGTTGCAATACTGCTCCTAGAGAGATCTTTATTGTTTAGGCGAGTAAAAGTACGCTTTACTCCACAGCAGCCCTAATAGTACTGGTTGGACTAGCGATTCTCTAAATTAGAAGCATACGGTGTTTAGATTTCTCCCTTTCTTATGTTTCGCCAACTCGTACAATTTGTATCGCAACAAGGGGCATATTCGCAATGTTTCAATTGAATGGACCACTTAGTTAGATAAGTAGAATTTATTGTTACATTCTACGTCTTTCTGTGTTATGTATTTAAAGATGGTTTTGTACATCCTACACGACTAAATTCAAAATGCGACTAATACTTTTGTTATCTGCAAAAAAAACAGTTTCTTCTAGCAAAATATAAAATAACTAGCATTGCCCGCGGCTCCGCCCGCGTTCAGGTGACCAAAAACCAAATTCTTAGGTTTTACAGATTAATATACTGCAGTTTTTGTATTTTTTCTCAGAAACGAGACATTTCCCCGCGATAAAAAGTATCCTATATGTTGACCCAGATAACTAGCTATCACCATACCAAATTTCATCAAAATCCCTCCAGTGGTTTTTCCGTGATGCGGTAACAGACAGACAAAAATTCTAAAACTATAGATTTGGCCTCTGTATCGATAATAAAGTCTTTTCCAATAAGATTTTCCAAAAAATATTTAATGTGCAGATTCGGCTTGGTTATAATTTTATTACATGTAAAGATATATTTATCTCCCCATATACTATATGCAGACTAGACCAGTCTGATCACGTCACATAGCTTATCGGTAAATGTATTGCGAGCTTTCGCATTTATCTTAAAATGTTGTTCCAAATCAATTTTCTTTATTTATGTGGTCGTCTTAATTTGTAATATAAAATTATATAATGCTTTCAAATCATAGAACAGTGATTTTATTAGAAGTGGTATATAACATTAATATGTACATTCGATTTATTGTTAATTTGAAAATAAAGATAAATATTTTATTTACTAAATTATTATACTATTTTAGTACATAATTAAAAAATTACCACTTCTGTGTGTTTTACTATTCTAAACTTCAAAGCAGTGATCGTCATTTATATCAATTTGACACATCACAGCGATCACACGTTATACAAGTATCGCATCGAATGTATTAATGAAATATTAATGTGTTACCTTATTTGGGAAAACTGTTTTGCAACGCACTCGCCTTGCCTTATCCGTGAGGACTTCGAAGCGACAAGATTTTTTTCTTTAATGACAGAAACTTACTTCTTAATAAGTGTAATAGTGAAGTAGAGCAGGTTGGAAAAAATGCCTTCATCACCTCTGTAGTAATGTCAGTAAAAACTTTATCAAATAAAGATAGCGTTTAAATGGAAATCTTACCTTGAATCCTGCTTAATATTATAAATCCAAAAGTTTGCGAGGATGTGTGGATGTATGAAAGTTTGTTACTCTTTTACGCAAAAACTACTGAATGGCTTTTAATAAAACTTTACAATAATATAGCTCATACATTAGAATAATACATAGGCTGCCTGGAAGAGATCACTTTAAGTGATAAGGCCGCCTTTACACTTATATTTATAATTTTGTAAAGTGCTGTATTGTTTTAAAATTGTACTTCTTTTTTGGTGTTATAAAGGATTAAATAAATAAATAAATAGACAACTATTTATCCCGGGAAAATGTACGATTTCCGTGGGATAGATTTTTTTTCTAGAGGTAAACCCAAGCGAACATAACTTAATTTTATTATAGTATAACTCAATTTTATTATCTCGTATATTGCAATCGATTTTAATAAAGATTAGAATGTTATTTCTGTTCTTTTTCCTGGCTTTACATTAGTAAGCAGTAATCAGCGGAAAAATAGTAATTATTAACATCCACAAGTTACGCAAATTAGAGTTCAGTGAAGTAATTGCAGTCAATTACAAGATAGTATATGTTGAATACAGTCTAGATTTAGGTATGTAGTATCTTCCTCATTAAAGTAGAGCGCAATAATTTCCAATACTAAGTTTATTCTTTCCTATAATAATTAATCTATACATATAATGAAGTTCTAAGTCGAATCTGTACATTGAATATTTTCTTAGATTTACGCGAAATTTGACATTTTAAATAAAACTATCTTTTCGGATTATTTCGCGGATTTATTTTAATTTTTGGTTTCCGACGTTTCGAATGCCTTACAGCACTCATGGTCACGGGAGAGACTAAGGTTATAGACGTCTCAAACGCTACTTGTTACAGACTATTTTACAAAAATGATTTCAAAAATTCAAAAAATGGCAATAAAGTACAATATTAGTTGATTTTTATTTCTAAACATTTCAAATTTTTTTAATAAAGATTATAATTAAATATAGCAATATTATTTATTTAATTTTTGCTCTTATTATTATAAATATTAAAACTTTTTTATATATAATTTAAATGAATAGTGGGTAGGCACTGTCTGTAACAATTATGTATACGTACACATACACACACACACACACACAAACATACACACATATCACACATAGAAACTTTCGCGTATATAATAGTTAATGTGAGTTAAAATGCTGCAGCAGAGGATGTCACGTTTCAATTACTTTTTAAAAACTAATTACTAATTGGCATGTATATTTATGTTTGTATGGATAATTACAATATTAGGTTTAAAAAGGATTGATACTAATTAAGTGTAATTGATCTTGAAAGATATATATTCTTGATTTACTTTAATTACATGTGAGTGCTGCTCGTATTATATAACACACTAGCGACTCACTCTCACTTGGCTTAGATTCGTTCCTAGGTATGTTTTAAGGTTAGTATGGATATCCCACGGGAACCGTACATGTTTCAGGGATAAAAATTAACCTGTGTGCAATTCCAGGCTATCCATTATATCCTATAATCTATCTCTGTGCCAAATTTCATCCAGATCCGTTCAGCCGTTCTTCATCCAACCAAACTTTCGCATTTATAATATTTATTATTATGGGATTATAATATTTTGGGCATGAAGAAATTAAATAAAGATAAACACGGAATTCGCAACACATTTAACAAAATATGTACTTTTGTTAAATCTAAAGGGGCTTGTATATATTTTTTTAAAAGCTTGGCATGTGCTTTTTCTCTTCTTATTCTTATATAATCTTTCGTGAAATTTTCTGTTACTTCTCTCTATTTTATTCGGTTTTTGGCTCTTAGGATGTTTGTTATTGAGATACTAGTAAGAGCAGTTATGCATGTGCCACTCCCTGCCATTTTTTCTATATGTTGGGACATCACACAGCACCATCTAGTTCCATGGTAAGCTACGAGGCCTGTATAAGGCATACCAGATAGTTAATACACTACACATATATAACTTTAAATACATACATATTATAAATATAAACACCCATGACTGGAGCACAAATATTCGTGCTCATCACATAAATGAATGCCCCCAGCGGGACTTGAACCCGGACCACTGGCATAGCAAGTAGAAACTGAAAAGGTTACGTAAACAAAAACATAAATATATAAGTATTATATATATATATATATATATATATATATATATATATATATATATATATATATATCATAATATAAGTGAAATATTTTTTACTCGTATTGATTTAAGATTTTCTTTACATTTTCCATCTTATTCATAATTTATAGGAAAATTTTATGAAAATCATAAGTCTCAGTCATATACATGAAATTAGCATAAAATTTTATATGAACCGTATAAGTATTGTTTACGCACCTTATATACTGAAATAGAATTAAAAAAACAGATTGATTGATATACTAGTTATGCGCAGATACTGCAACATAATATTCGCTAAATCTTTAATATTTATTATTTATTGGCATCAAATCAACTGGTACAACATCAAAGTTGAACAGTATGAATAAAACATTATGACTATACCACAATATCGTAACTCAAGTATTTATTACGCGACGCTCAAACTTGTAATTGACTTTCGATGACGAATAAGTTCCTAGGATGCTCAGAATTATAACGTCAGAGGCACACTAATAGCACCGTTTAGGGTTAAAAGTAGTCATAAATAAGATTGATACATATTTCTTAGATATGACATTGATATCACATAATGATCGGTGGATGTGATTAACGATGAAGTTAAATAAATGAATTACTATGGTAATCAAATATGTAGGTGTGTATATAATACTTTTGTAACTGTAACTGAACAATATCTTGTTCTATGTATGAACTTTCAGATGCAGTTTGAAGATCCGAAATGAAATTTATTTCTTCAAACAAACACCGATATCGGTCCAGGAAGACTGAAGCATGGTATTTTCAGCAGTATCAATCAATAAATCGGCATTTAATTAAGAATGGTGCGGTATGTCATTAGAATGTGGGTGCATTAGACATTTTTTTGGTAATCTTTCAAAACCTAAAATAAAATATTTTAATTGAAAATAATGCCTTAAAACTTATAAGTCGTACAAACAAAGAATAAATGGTGTAAGATAATATAACTAATTTTAAACAAAAAATACGTTAATTATATTTTTTTAAATGGGCGCTCTTACTGTATTTTTAGATCCACTCAAATGATTAGAGATAAAAGAAAAAAAACTTAATTGCTAATAAAACATATTATATTTATTTTATATCAGACTATATATGTATATATTAAATACTTATTTAACTTAGTTCAAAATGATCTTTAGGTAAATTGTGTTTCAATTGATATACAACTACTTATTTCTTAGTGTATACCTTACCTTTTATATTACGAAATCTATTTGACAGAAATGTTCCACGAGGAGAATCTTACAAAAAGCAGTCGAATGTACCATCGATTTTATATACCCAGTTTTTACATTTCTAGCAAGACATTCTAGACATATCGAGGTGTTTGCTAGACTTAAGATGTTATCTAGATAAAACTGTTTTATACCTTTTTAACCGACTTAAAAAAAGGACTCAGTTTGGCTGCTTGTATGCTTTTTTGTGTTTATTAAGCAATAATTTTGCCAATTCTGAACAGATTTCAATAACTCTTTGCAAAGATTCCACGTTATTACTAAACTAGAATTTTTATGGTAGAATTACAAAGTTATTTTTAAATCGGTGAGCCTTTTGTTAGAGTAATTATTAGATTGAAACATTTACAAAAAAAAATACAAGTATAAAAATTGCTCAAACAACATTCTCACGTTTACAAAGTATTAAATATTATTAATGGATCATGCAACTCTAAGAATTTAGGTTGACATATCATTCTATAAAGAATCCTTAATTGACTTAAAAATGCGAGGTTAATGTTGTCACCGAGTTGAAAACGTCTTAAAAAGTTTAATCTGCATTTTTGCCCATCAATCTATCCTAATCTTTTCCGAAACTATCCTCAATTGGTTTTTATATATCCGTGCTAGTTAGTTTTTTACTTGCATTTTATTTAAAACTCTCGTGTCGTGAACAGATCAAATCATTTCTTATTTACTTTGCAATGATAATTATTCTCGTATCATTAAATGCAATTTGTGCAATAAAAGGGCTAATTTCTTTTGTTACCTTCGGAGTTTTTTTTTTATATATAAACGATGTCCTTTGTATAAATGCATAAAATATATTTGTCGGTTTATTTTTAACCAACTGAAGTAAAGTGGAGGTGCTTAATTCGATTATATATTTGTGTGTGTATGTGTGTGTTACGCGATATCTACGCCAATTATAATTGAATTAATTATACGTTTTTTCATATTATACGTATTAACGAGAGAGTGAAAGATATTCCATGATTAAGGGTAGAATAGCTACGTAAGTCAGTTTTCGTTTTCCGTTACTGAAAATGATTATTTTTTTAACATATTGGTGTAACATACATAACGTCAAAACAAAATTTATGATGTAATCAAAATTTTAAAATATATCCGAAAATAACATTAAAAAATGTAAGTAATAGTATAAAAATGTTTTTAAAGACAACAAAATCGAAGGTGCATAATAATTACAAGACTTCTGCGACACCATTCAGACAAAGAGAGACAATAGCATTCCCAAGGAGGGTTGACGTCAGGCAGGAGTGAGGCGGCCGGTCGTAAACCTTTTGCCAAATCCTTTCAGCAGTACAGAAGATATACTGCGCCGACCCCAAGTGATTGGGAAATGGGCAGGGAGAAGAAGAAGGTGTAACATACAACCTACGTTTTTGTATTCTATAGAAACAGGTTATGGCCGGGGAGTTCTCTAGGGTGTCAGATATACTTTTTATGGTTTCGGTTTCCATAGCACACAACAAACAAGGGACGTACATATTCGGCAACTTTTTCACACATCGAATTAAGTGTTACACATTCAGTTTGCTTTACTTAGTAACTGTCCAATTATAATTTTATGGAGCATTTTTACGAGCTCCAAAATACACTGACTTTCACCTTCAAAGTCGAGGTCCTGAGAAGTATATGACTCAAGTAGGAAGTCGGCTTTAGATATTTCATAATATACTCAATTAGGTATAGCTCGGGGCTTTGCGCGCATGTCCTTTTAAACATTATATTTATTTCATATTATTTATTTATTTGTTCGTATACTTATCCGGGAAAACTTCATGAAAAACGTGCAATATTAAGCAAAATAAGTGCAGTATGGTAATCAACATAGAATAATATATAAAATAAATCTGTGATAGATTCTCATCGAATTTCGTGTCTAGCATTATTTGGGTACTATGCTAAAAATTAATAACGTTTCATTATATGCATAATACCTTTGCATAAATAATAAGTAGTTATATTTGACAGCGAAAAAATTAACAATTATTTCAGCTTTAATATCGTACAAATCGATATTATTTATATATAATTTTACTAGTGGCACCCTCGCTTCGCTCGGGTGCGTCCCTAGAGTACGTTTTAAATAGATATGAATAGTTATTGCGAGTGTACTTTAGGAGAAAGACGGTACGACGGTACGAGATGGTATTGCAGATTTTTCTGTAAACTTTATTAAGTCCCACAATTTTCTAGTACATTGTTTTGATGTATCTCTTAAGGTTTAGCCAGCATCAACCACATAAATTTCGGAAAAGGACGACTCGATAGATCCAGTTATTGTGTTTTTGGGAGTGAAAGATGGGAATGAAAGATTTTCCTATAATAAAAAATATTTTTTTGGCAATTTTTTGACCCGAAAATTTATGTTAACCCGAGTAATAAGTTATCACTACACAAAATTTAGTCAAAATCGCTCCGGTACTTTTTGCGTGAAACGCGAACACACAAACAGACATACAGACCAACAGACAAGCTTTTTAATAACTATTTTTGGGGTCTATATTCTTTACACAATACGTTACAGTCGTTTAAAAAAAATCATGTACAGATTTCGCCAAGTTACTGTTTTATTATAAGTAGATTTAAGTATAATGCCAGAATACTTGCCTACATGACCATATTCTCGTTCCATTTACAAACATTGAGTGTATATTAACATTACAAACAGTCAGTTCGTTTATTGGATAGCTTAAACGGCTAAAGACATAGAGATCTTAGGTTCGAATCCTGGGTTGAGCCAAGTACACCAGTCTCGTAGCTTACCATGGAACCAGATTTTGCTGTATGTTAATATCCCAATTATTTATTATTTATTATTAATGAATTATAACTTCAACTAGCATTGCCCGCGGCTCCGCCCGCATTCAGATGACCAAAAACCAAATTCTTAGGTTTTATATATTAGTATACTCTTACAATGCAGTTTTTGTATTTTTTCTAAGAAATGAGACATTTTCCCGCGGTAAAAAGTATCTTATAAATTGACCCGGATAACCAGCTATCATCATACCAAATTTAATCGAAATCCCTCCAGTGATTTTTCCGCGATGCGGTAACAGACAGACAGACAGACAAAAATTCTAAAAACTTTAGATTCGGCCTCTGTATCGATAATAATGTATATTTCAATAAGATTTCCCAAAAAATATTTAATGTACAGATTCGGCTTAGTTACAATTTTATTATATGTATAGATTAATCTTACTAAACTTAAAAATAAAAATAATTACAAAATAATCGGAATCACACTTCTCAAAGGTCTGGGAGCAAAGAGTTATGACATACAATAAGACATAAAATCTTATAACAGTAATGTATTTTATAATAAAACAATTAAATAGATATAAAGTTACAATAATAAAACCGTTATGCCCATATTGCGGGGTGTATCATACCTACTCACATGTATATGGTAGAGAGGAATCATAAATCATAACCTTTGCTGACTTTCAAGGCTGTGGAAAACTCATTCTGACGACAAAACAGCTCTAAATCTATACTATCCATCGCTCACAACTTTGTTTGTGTATTTTTAAATTATATTTAATCAATCTATACTAAATACTATAAAGAGGTAAAGTTCGTGACTTTGTGAGGTTATCGGGGGTAATCACTGGATCTATTGAACCGATTTAGATGAAATTTGGTAAGAAGATAGTTTGAGATCCTGGACAGGACATAGGATACTTTTTATCCCGGAAATCATCCCCTAAGGGCGTGAAAATGGGGATGAAAGTTTGTATGGGGAATCAACCTATTGGCGAACCCGAGCAAAGCGAGTGTGAGTCGCTAGTATTTTCATAATAGTCTTGTTATTTTGCAAAATAAAAAAAAATGAAAGATGAATCGCATTTTATATATATTCATTGAAAACTTAAGTATGTTTCTTTTTTTTCTTTTTTTTTTTTAAATTGATAAGGTGAATTAAAACAGATAAACAGTTTTATAATAAATCTATTGTAAGCACCAAGTGCTTTAACATAAGAACCACGTTATATAGAGTCTAATTAAGTTATTTATCAATATCGCAATAAAATCTGATGTCCTATGAACGGGTGATCCATTCTCATAAAACCCATTAAGGAAAATAAAATGTCTATAAAAATAACTTAGTGATTACCACACATCTGTTCTTAAGATGGCAATTTTCTTTGTAATCTATTATCTATTGTTTTAACACACTTGTGAGGTATCGATAGCAAGCTACTTGAGACGTATTAAATACATCATTAGTTTAATAGTGTAATTAACAGAATGTTTATTACTTTACTAGGCATTTATGTTTTATAAAGTAACTAAATAACATAAGGACTAATTAGACAGCTTGTGATTCATATGAGACTTGTATTAGCTATAATAGAAACGTAAAAACTTATAGATTTGGGCCATACAAGTTCTGACTAAAACACTAGGTAAGGGCTCTTAGTAAAATCGAGGTATCAGTTATGAAAAAAATACATTGATAACAATATACAGGGTCATTTTTAATGTACTGAAAACCTTTTGGAAATATACTATTTACATCATAGCAACAACATCTGTAACAAGAAAAATAATATCTCTTAAATTTTTATTTTCATACAAAAATAAAAATATTTTTTTTGCACCGTCTAAACTTTAAAGTTCTAGCATCTGGCCAAGTTTAAATGAGTAAGCGCGGCTTCCTACACCCGTCCACCCCTCCCCCTCCACCGGACACGCACTTTCTTTTGCTAATGCTGGACTATTACCGTTGAGAAGGTGTAATAAAAATATGTTTATTTTTGTTAAATTTAAGATATATTTTTTTTCTTACAGATGTTGTTGTTATGTTGTAAATAGTGTATTCCCAAAAGGTTTTCAGTAAATTAAAAATGACCCTATATATATAATATAGTAAACTTTTAATCAGATGCACTTAATAGGAGATAAATAAGCAGAATTACAACACGGAAAAGTTAAATGGGAGCAAAAATGGTGGAAACAATTCGAGTACAATGACAAGATCGAAACAAGCTCGGCTGCACACGAGTTCGCGTGCCCGGGTTGCGACATCGACCGCGCCCAGCTAGTGACGTGACAACACACTGTATTTGTCGATTATCGATATATAATCGATTTATTCGCTTCCGCTTTACCGTGACGTTATACATAACAATTGGGATAGGTTATAATAGAAAGTGATTCAATTTCGATTTCAGTGGCAAATCGTGATTTGTCTTTGCGATTCCGATATACATACATATTATATTTCTAATAATATATTGGTATGTTTTACTACTACTACATTACGTTTTTGCTGCTTTATAAAGAAAATAAATTGTTTTGTTTTTAATTATGTATATATAAATATCAATAAAAAATATATTTCCTAGAAAAATAAAATAAAATAAAATACAATAAAAATAATTTTAAATATAAGAAATTGCAAAAAAGTCCTCATTATTTTATAGACCTTTAAAGGTTTTTGGTAATATCGTTTGCATTTGAGATTTATCATCATAAATTATTAGCTCGCGAAACTATTTTGATCGGTAGGTAGTTAAATCAAGATCTTCTCTTCAGCTTTGATTGCATCATTTTTTGCTAAATACCTATTATATGTTTAACAAGTAAAACTGGCAGAAAATATTAAAAAAAAGTGTGCCTTTTCTCCAAAACAGGTTTAAATATTTACCGTCTATAATAATAAAGAAAAAAATTAAACTATTACATATTTAATTATGCAAGAGCAGGCCGCATCACTGGGTCGGCCAGCGATAGCACAATTAGATGTTTGTATTCCAAAGCTAAGGCAGCGCACGCGCCGCCACACTAACTCACCTTTTCCTACCTACACAAAGAACTAAAGCGTACATACTTCGCTTCGTTTAAAATTAAATTTTAATACTTTTATCCAGAATAAAAAAATATTTATGACTTAAATATTTAACAGTAGAACATGTTAACAAAATAAAGTTTACTTTTTATACACGACTCTGCTTGTATAATTCGATAAATAGTGAGAAAATAAAAATTGGTCAAGTGCAAGTCGAATTGGCACACAAAGGGTTCCGTACCATCGTACATGAACTTTTTATTAATATGACTTTTACTTAATATTATTATGTAATATATTAACTTCGATCAACGACTACGAACGTTAAAAAAATCTTTTATTTTTATTTTTTATTATGATTTATATTTAGTATTTGTTGCTATAGCGGCGATAGAAGTACATAACTGTGAAAATTTCAACTCTATACTTATTACGGTTTATGAGATATAGCCCTCTGACAGACGGACGGACGAACGGACGGTCAGCGGAGGCTCAGTAATAGAGGTTCCGTTAGCACTCTTCTTGTAGGGAATCCTAAAAAAAATATTATATTTTTGTATCAGCAACCATTTTTTTGAATAAATTGAATCTAGCAGCTCCTGTCTATGTCCTATATACTAACATACCTACAGATCAAATTTTATCTCTATAAAAGATTCCATTAAAATTACCTAGTAAGTGGAATCCTAATCACAAAACACACGGATTTGGAAACCAAGGTTAACTTTGAAACTTTAAGTCGAATTAATTAATTAAAAATTTTAATTACCCACCTGTACTGTCATATACCTGTTTTTTATTAACGAGTAACACTGATCATATTAATAAGACACAAGCATCCGTGATGGGGACACCCCAGTGCAGAAATATTTTTGTTTATTTTTATGCATCCGTGTATTGCGATTAAATGGAAATTTTTTTTAGAATCTTTAAATGATTTACTGTGAATTAATGACTCATATTATAACTTTAGCGATGTAAAAACCTGTGTATACTTCATTATTCGCATATAATTGGCATTTTGTTGCGTGTAAATGAGCTTTTACGTCAGTCGAGACGAAAGAAAGCAATTTTCAATGATTATATTTCAATTTAATGTCATTGGAAAATACAACTTTAAAGCGGACATTTGTTAATGTCAAATTACTTATCGCCAACCACTATACTTTACATGTATTTTATATAAAATATATATTAAATAACCCATAAAACGTTTTTTTTTTTCATTAAAAAAATAGCAGAACCTACCTCTACATAAAATTTAAAGAAATAAGTAATAACTTGATTCCAATTAGAATATATTATGTTTGTAACTAGAGTGTGAATATTATGTAGATTATAATATGTAAATATCTTAGATAGCCTTGTAAGAGAATTAGCTAGAAAGCGATTTTTAATATTAGAGCCATTTTTTCCATATTATTACTATATAATAAAAAGCTCGTATGTATCTATGTGTCTGTATTCTACGTAAGCATACATTGTGCCATACATCCAATTCCAGAAACACTTTGGTGAGTTGATTTGTACACGCCACAAAGTTTCGGATATTTACTACTAGCGGCTCACCGTCGCTTCGCTCGGGTTCGCCTCTAGAAAGTCACAAACAGACCTATCCCACGGGAACCATTGATTTTTCCGGGATAAAAAGTAGCCTATTGTTTGGCCGGCAATATAAAGTATCAGCATGCCAAATTTCACTAAATTATGTGCATAAGTTGTTGCGTACTAAGCTGTATAAGTTACTATAGTTTTTTAACTATCTCGGGAACTCTTTAATTTTCCGGAATGAAAAGTATCTAAAATGTTGACCAGGGATATAAGGTACCACCATGCAAAAATTTTTGAGTCGGTCCAACAGTTTCGGAGATTAGCCCGTACAAACAGACAAACAGACAGAGAAGCAAAAAAATTGAAAAAAAAACCGGATTTGTTCTATTTCTCTTCTTACATCCCCCTGACTTGGTTTTTAACATTTTTTTCTATGTACAGACATTCGACCTCTACAGTTTTATTATATGTATAGATATAGATTTAACGTCCGAGTAATATATGAAAACTTTAAGATTTATTAGTCTAAATATATCAGATACAACCAATGTTGTATGTACTCGTACATATATATTATATATTGATATATGGATTTATATTCTATACGCCTGAGCATAACCAGGATTGATCGCTAGTGCAGATAATTTGTGCTAGAAGTCAATACAAATATTTACTGCGTCCGGTAATAAAGCTCAAGAGCAAACCTTGCTTGATTGACACGTACTAATCTGGACAACGACCATCATCATAAATCCGCTTGCTTTAATCTATATTCACACATTATATTTTGTAGCAGTAGCAGCTCATTGGTAATGAGCGCGTTTTGAAAACCAAGTGATATGGGTTCAAACCCACATTGAGTTTTCGAAATGGAAGCCTCATTTTCAATAATACTAGTTATCACCATGTACTAATTCATTGAAGAAGATATCCTGAAGAAACCTGCACCTGAAAGAATCTTATTAGTACTCGGAAGGTAAGTCAAGTCTGCCTGGCTGCATAAGATTAGTGTATGGACTATTCTGCCGTCATAATAAATAAATATGTTGGGACATTAACCCACAGCACCATTTAGTTCCATGGTAAGCTACAAGGCCTGTGTTATGGATACCAGATAGTTGATACACTACACATATATAACTTTAGATACATACATATTATAAATAAACACCCATGACTGAAGTACAAACATTCGTGCTCGTCACACAAATGAATGCATCCAGCGGGCCTCGAACCTGCGACCGCTGGCTCAGCAAGTAGGGTCATTACAACCTGAGCCAAATGTATCGTCCGTAAATAACAAAGAAGGCCCTAACTAATAATTTGGTAGACACAGTTTTAGGTAATTCTTCGTGTTTTAAAAAAAAGATGTAATTTTCAGTAATGGCGGCCTAAATAAAGATCCTTATGTATGTAGGTAAAGCTGTTAACTGTAACTATGTATATAATGAATAAAAAATATATTTATAGAATATATATAATATAATATCTCTCTTATTTATATATATATATATATATACTACAGATATATATACCGTGAAGTAACAATAAAATCTTGCCTTTTCTAACAGTGGATATAAACATAATGACGAACTTATTGAATGATATTATTATTTAATAAATAATTTATATAAATTGTTCTAGGATAAGAAACTGCGCACACTATATTTATCTGAGACCATATAAATTCAAGTACGTGGAGAATTATAAATTTCGAAAAAATATGATTTATGTTATGAAATTTGAATTGTTGTAATAATTGTAAATATTTGATAGATTTGGGATTATAGTCCAAAATCCGGACTTAGATTTTCCCTCATTCATCTGCTTAGTCATCTGCCAAGAGAGAAATATGTATACGTATAATAAAATTGTAACTAAGCCGAATCTGTACATTAAATATTTTTTGGAAAATATTATTGAAATAGACATTATTATCAATACAAAGGCCGAATCTATAGTTTTTAGAATTTTTGTCTGTCTGTCTGTTACCGCATCTCCGGAAAAACCACTGGAGGGATTTTGATGAAATTTGGTATGTTGATAGCTGGTTTTCCGGGTGAACATAAAGAATACTTTTCATTGCGGGAAGATATTTCATGTCTAAGAAATCTATACTAAACGTCAAAATGTAAGTAGGGACGAACCCGAGCGGAGCGAGGGTGAGTCGCTAGTATGATATAAAAATAATTCAAACAAATATAATTCAGGTGGTTGCTTAATGAAATAGAATTAAAGATACCATGTATGGATAAAAGTATGGTATTTTTGTATCCACTACGTCTCCCCTTATATTTGACGTATATAAGACTCGACAAAATGAGGCACGTGTGTATAAGCTTCTATATAACATAAGATAATGTCCGCAATGTCATATCTATACGTCACTGAGAACATACCACTTATTAAAACGGATGTGGCTCAATTATTTCTGACTTATTTAATAATACAAAAGTGGGTAGAGCCTCGGAGAAGCAATAAAATCGTTCACCAATCGAAACTCGCTCTTCAAAGGCATTATCTAAGACTGTATCAAATCAAAATAACGTTTAATAAATCATATGTTGAAATTAATATTGCTGTATCTTTTACATTTAAATCTGTTCAATGCAAGGTCACCAAAAGTATTCTAATAGATTAGATTTGTCTTTTAATTATATCTATACATATAATAAAATACTGAATCGAATTGGTACATTAAATATTTTTTGTAAAATCTATTATTATTATTTCATAGTCATTATTATCGGTGTAGAAGCCACATCTATAGTTTTTAGAATCTTTGTCTGTCTGTCTGTCTGTCTGAGAAAGCGTCACGAGAAAACCATGGGACAGATTTTGATGAATGTTGGTATGCTGATAGCTGGTTGTCCGGGTCAACATATAGGATACTTTTTACTGCGGGAAAATATCTCTGAGATGTCTATACTACCCATTATAACGTTCCTAGGGACGAACCTAGGGGTGAATAGTTAGTCATTTTATAATGTGACACATAAATATTAGCGTAGTTGCTCGAAAACCTTATGACTGAATTTAGTCAACTTCTATAATATGATTATACAACTTGACTAAGTTATTTTATCAAAATAAAAATTCGAAGCGAAATTCTCTATAATAAATTAAATTGTACCTATACTTTGAGTTAATTGCAAAAAAAAATGAATTTCGTTTACTTCTTTGCAGCTATGAATCAATTTTCTGTCGTTTTGTCACATAGCGATGTCGATACTAAAATTCTTCGAGTTCTGGTTCTCATGGTTTCAATTAAAAAACTCTTCTGAGTCAATACTTAATAAAGCTCTTAACGACTACTACAAAAGCAAGATTTATAGCACTAGCATTGACAGCTGGATAAATGAAAAAACACGCGAAAGACACACTGAAATCGGATTTAATTACGTGAAGCTTGTTTCGTGCAAGTCACGTACTATATAAGAAATGAAAGGATATGAAGCAATTGGTATCAACGGCAAAATTCAAACCAAAAAAGAGAATTTCTCCGTAAGCTTTTGGTCAGATCATATTTTGTGTTAACAATTTATTATGTTCATAAAAGGGAACTGAATCCAATTTTAATTGTCAATAGTTGTTTCACGTGGTTTTGCTTGCCAGTAACTAATAAGTAGAAATATATAAAGCATCTTAAACTATACTTTTAATACAACATTTGTAAAATATCTTTATTTAAACTATTTCATGGGTGAGAACTAGTAGCTATTATTAATAAATAATAATCGCTTAAATTGATTGATTTTCTTGCATTGCATTATAAAAAATGTATATAGTCACGAAAATATAATATAATATAACAGATATAGTTATGTATAATTTTTGATATGAGATACATATATATATATATATATATATATATATATATATATATATAGGGACATATAATATATCTATATCTACTCTTCCTTCATGTTATCTAACAAGCTGTGGCTCCTCCAAAAAAAGCACACAAAACATACAAAACTTACGCAATTTCAGTTACTTTTTCAGTATACTATGGTTATTTAATTAAATATCGAATTTATGTATATATGCAGGTTGACGGACCTCACTATGTTGTGTATGTACATGTTCTTCACAAATTTTCAATAATAATTATTGTCGAATTTCGACCAATGGGCAAGCACTAGTATTAATTAATATACATACACATAGCCATCTTATTATAAAAAGTAAACCACATGAACACAGATCCTGTATCTATTCCTGTACTTTACCTATTTGCAGTTCTAAAGCTCTTTTTTCTTATTTATTTCTTTATTTTTCTCTTTATACATACATATTATATACGCGAAATATTATGCATTTTTTAATTAATATATTATAAAATGAATTTAGACATTAAAATATGGCATAGCGCGTAATATGAATTTCAAAAAAGTCCATCCCAGTGGGTAAAATTATTGCCTGAAAGACTAGAATTTTAATTCTATTTATGAATAAAAATGAGTAGATAAAATAACAATTAGTCCACATAGACCTTCACGGCCCTAACATTTTTTCTTAAGAAATAAAAAGCTCTTTAAAGATTTTAAGAAAAGAAAATAAGGCCTGGGAAATTGGTGAAGTCACACCAACAGACAGACATACCACCAGATCATAAAATAACTGCACCATTTCATATGTTTTCGTATTTACACACATACATTGTATATGTATTTACAGTAAAAATAAAATTTGTATGATGTATAATGGTTATTTGTTGCGAGTAGGCAGTAGAACGTCACGATATGTTACGATCCCACACCGAAATCCTGTTCAGTTCTTCACATTCTTTAAATGCTACTTCAATTACTATCACCCGCGACTCTGCCCGAGTTTATGGCCATTTTCCATATTTACTCGCTGGAGATTGTAATATAAACTTATAAACTTACATTTTTATTTAGGCATTTCGTTATGTAAAATTCTAAGTGATGACTTAAGAACCCATAACTAAGACTAAAGAATTATATAGACGGAGTCTAAAAACTAATTGCCAACGCCAAAATTAGTAGCGTGATTTATTGTTTATGCTACTTTTCACTTTTTTTGCCATACTTTATTTGAAATTGTCATTTGTGTACTATTTTAAAAGATTATATTTATATTATTTTAAAACATTATTGTTTGGCTTCATGTTGAGTTCTGTGACACTTTATCCTATTGTTCCTCAATTCAATTCAATTCTTTGTTCTGCAGCTTATAGGTATGCCATTTGGGCACAATTTAGTAAATTGTGCCCAAATGGCATGCCTATAATATTAACTGTGGTGTAACTGAAAATTTGAGATTTCGGTCTTAGCAGCATTAGCTGAGTTATTATCCTTTGCCATAAATTAGCTTAAGCTTTTACTGATTTTGTTAACTTTTTTTACTCTTTTCTCTTTTTTATGTCAATAAATACTTCTTTATTTATTTTATGATTCCTTACTCTGTGTTTAACTATTTATGCGGTAAGTTGATAAAAAAATGATATCGTTTCAAAAGTTCTACGTGTTTAATCTTTTACTAGTTACTTTTTTGTGATAACATTAAAATTATTATTATTAAAATTATTTAACGGTTAGTATGGAATAGATAAACAAAAATATTATGATATATAGCCTATAGCCTTCCTCAATAAACGAGCTATCTAATAAATTAAATATGCAAAAAGAATTTTTCAAATTGCATTAGTAGTTCCTGAGATTAGCGCGTTCAAACAAACAAAACTCTGCCTTTTTATAATATTAGTGTAGATATTCTTCACCATATTCTAATTAATAAAAACAGTTTTGTAACCACATTACCTCTAATAAAACTTTAGGAACAAAATGCACATTTATCTGTGATTACCTACTTTGACAGACAATCACCGCATGTAGCTGTCCAAGGCTAAATTTTCACAATACCGAATTAATTTGAAATTTGCAATAGAACTTAGAGCATAAAGATGTCACAAACGGACACATAAATTAAGTTTATACCTACGTACCTACTAGTGGTTAGCCATTAGCCACGATCTGTCACGGAGCTCAATCGCCCACTTCTACTATGTATAGGGTAAGTATTCTTGTATATAGAAGCGATATGCAAATGAATTAAAATAACAAAATGGAAGTCAGAAAATGACATTAAAAATTAAATTTAATTATTTAACAATAACTTTTTCTTTGACCTATTAAATTTTATGAAAGTAGTTTTATCAGTTATTTCCTTATATAAAATATATAAAATAATGATAATGTCAAATGACCAATGAAACAATTTATTTTGTACTTTTATTTTAAAGCCTACCATAATTTTTCCTATTACAGCCCCTTTTACAGCTATTTCGGTAAAAATCACAGAGCTTGACAGCCCTGACAAGTAGTAGCCGTTTAATAAGAGTAATATCGACTCACGCGTCCTTGCTTTCACTGATAAGAACCGTTGGCAACGGTTATCTCTTACGTAATAATTAATTTATTTAATTCAACTTGATTCGCTCGTATAAGAGTTAAATATATCAATTTAGAGATTAATAGCATTCCTACGTGATTTAAACACAACTTGTTTGCAAGTCCTTTAGAGTATATTCAACTCAAAATAAAATTAATATAGCATTAATCATAATTTAAGTGCAGAAATGTGATTAATTGATGTACGTAAATGTGTTGTTGGGACTCCAAAATGTCAAATTTAATATTAATGTAGCGGATAGTGTTTTTCAAATAGATCTGGAAAGCCAAAACTATAGTATACCTTTTCAACGTCCCACTGCTGGGCACTGTCCTAACAATGCGAAGGGGATCAAGCTATAAAACACTACGTTAGCCAAGGGCGGTTTGGCGAATATCACATGTTGGAAAATTAGATTCTCAGACATTCGGGTTCAAGATGTCACGGTGAAGCAAGTGGTAATCATGTTGAAAATAATTTGCGCATGAAAATGAACAGAGTATATGTATGATATATATATGTATGATATATATATGTATGATGAGTATAGTATATATATGTATGAACCCGCTTCGCTTGATCGTAAAGTTAGTGCCTTACAACTGGGTTACCACGAATTTTAATTAACATTTATAGAAGAGATAATAGTAATAGTTTATTAATAGAGCATATTAAACCGATTTTTAAAAATAAAACAAAAAGTCAACAATAGAGGCGTTTATTGATTGTGTGACAATTCTTATTATTACTAGTGCCACAAAGTGATATGATAACAGTACAAATATCTATCTTGAAGTATTGCATTGATTCCAAATTTACATATTATGTATAATTTGAAGACTTTAACTTGAAACAAATAGATTTACTTACGAAAAATCTATTTTACAACCATAATAAGCCAGTGAAGTTAAGAAAAACATTAAAATTTTAATAATTGTATTGTATATTGTATACTGTTGCTGCTTTGCATCGATACGAGAAAGATGTGGATATGTCAGAAATTGATTAACAAACGTGATATTTTTTAAGCTTATCCTTAAACATCGGACTTAAATTTAAAATTTATTATTAATATAATTTTATATGAAGAAGATTAGAATTTATTTCAATAGCTAAGTGTAGCTTTTACCTTACTCAAACACATTATGATATGCTCTTAATGTTTCCTTTAATTATATATACAATAACGTGTAAATAACAAATTTAACATAATATCTTAAGTCGCATAGCTAGAAATTACAATGTAACGATTAAATAGCGCCAATTTATATTAATTTTTATCCCAATACGAATAACCCATTCCCGAATACCTTAGAACGATTGCTTTGGTAGATTTTTGACTAACGCGAGATCGTGGATCTCCAATTTTAACTTCGCCAATCATTTTATGTAACAAACATTTACAAATGAACCTAACAGTAGTACAATTTTAACCGATACATCTCTTATACTATTTCTTTTTACAATTTACCTAGCTACGTGCAGAAAATCGCTAAAGCGAAAATCAGAATTACATCTAATTAGACGAATGTAAACTATTTT
Organism: Brenthis ino; assembly: GCA_921882275.1. Lineage (NCBI taxonomy): Eukaryota > Metazoa > Arthropoda > Insecta > Lepidoptera > Nymphalidae > Brenthis > Brenthis ino. The sequence continues at coordinate 20,884,516 of OV170225.1, read as the reverse complement.
TACAGTATTACTTAATTTACATTTATGAATTAAAATATGCACTGGATTATATAGATTTAATTAAAGGAAATACGACATTAATAATACTAGTTACTATTGCTATGAGTGTCACTTACGTACGTAACGATCCGTCCATACATTCAAGTCACTCGAAATGCCATAGTGGCGGAAAGTGGGGAGCCCCGGGCTATGTGGATATAGCGAGAGGGGGTCGATGGGGGTGAGAATGGGGGGGATGGGGGGAATTACCCGAAGGCGATCCAGCGCTTGGGGAACATGTTACCTTTCCCATAAAAGAACGGATGTCATCGAAGCACGCGTCCTGTTCAGTATCGGCCGAACTCGGGGAATCTCCGCCTTCAGCTTCGTGTTTCTTCAAATGCCGATCTAGGTTTGTTTGTTGCCCGAAACATCTGTCACACAGCGGGCATCGAAATGGTCTTTCTTTATTGTGAATGTTCCGTACATGACGTTGTAGGTTCGATGAAATGGAGAAAGAACGTTCGCAATATTTACATTTGTAAGGCTGCTCCCCGGTGTGAGTACGTAGATGACGCGTTAAATTTGCGCTTCTTGGGAACACTTTGCCACAGAATTTGCAAGCATAGCGATCCCTAAGTTTCCCTGAAACTGAGCTAAGTTCTCGAAACTTTGCGTACGCGTTTGTTTGCCGATCGGGACCATCAGTACCGAGAAGAGGGGATAAAAAATTGAACGGGCTCGGGACATACGGGGAATGTGAAGAGTTTAGAATCGAGTCTGAAGTATGGAACTGTGGGAAGCGAGGTCGGTACATCGCATCTATTATATTATTGTGTTGAGGATGTACTGGCATCGGGAATGCCATTGGGGGCGAAACTAATGGCTGTGGAGAATCTTCTATTTCAACTGCTTCCACATCGACATTAGCTGTCTCATTTTCAGGAGTTTTATTCTCTCGGTCCATGGGACTTTCAGGTGGCGAATATGACTTAACTGACGAATTACGAAAGGAATGATCATCATTTTCCATATCAGACTCTTTATCTTGCTTCCGTGTAACAGATAAATCGAGCGGTTGATCGTTTTGTTCTTTCCGTGTATCTTCATCTATATCAGAATATCTGGACTTCTTATCAATTTCGTCCAAGTTTTTAGTCAAATCTTTGGGCAGGTTTCCTAGTACATCACCATTATGTTTCATTGATAGATTAAAAGGAGAATTTTGCTTCTCATCCCTCGTGAAATTAAATGGTGGGATTGCAGTCGACATTGGCATGACTGGAGACGGTTGCTGTTTTGATGAAGCTTCTTCAGCGGATGGTGGCGATTGTTTCACATACAAATTCTGTTGTTTTGGAGTCACTCTATCATCATTATTTCCCTTTTCAACATCTATGTCCTTTTTCTTCATATCGTCTAACGAAGTCGAGCTATCCATGCTCTTGACAGACATACGTCCCTCCTGTTGTTTTGCTACAAGATTGGCATTCATTGCCATATCATGTTCCATTGCAAGTCTCGCTCCTTGTACGTTAAATAACAGAGGGCTTAAGAATTCTGGTGGGCAAGCTGCTGCTGCTGCGGAGAAAATCGCAGGATAGTGAGCGAAAGTATTATAAGGTAGAGGCAAACCTGGGCCTCTATACATTGGAAAGGGATTTGTATTATTGGGGGTATTCATGACGTTTGGTAAAGATGGTATTTGAGACAATCCTTGAGGCAGCTGCCCACGAAGATTCACGTTAGCGGTCGCAGTGTCACAAAATCTCTTATGCTTTGTAAGAGACGCGTATGACGGGAAGGATTGGCCGCATTTCACGCATTCGACGAGTGCTCTACACGCCACATGCATTCGTTTATGGCGGCACAAGTTCGAAAATTGAGTGTAGGCCTGGAAATAGAAAAAAAATAATTTTATTTATGGCATAATCAAACAGTAAACAAAGAATAAGCTTTTCGATTTTATACTAAGCTAAAAGTTGCTTATTTAAATCCTAATCATTGCGAATAATTTTAATAGCCAAAAAATTTACTGATAAAGAAAAAAAACGCTACTTCAGATGCACTTTCTATCAAAGTTAGACGAACAAAGAAATAGCCTAAAATTGACTAAGTAGGCTATATAGAAATACAATCAGTTAATTAGTTCAAACTAACTACGTAAACCTTACATTATCTTGGCTTGATGTTGAAGATTTATATAGAAAAAAAAGTGTGTGTGTGTGTACTTATGTACGCACGTAAGAAGTTATACTTCTTTGGCGTAACAGAACAAAAATAGCTAAAGATTTCATCCCGTATGTCACAACTCTCTGTAAAAGGAATGTAGCTAATTTCATCATATCGCTTTTTGGCTGTCAGTGTGTTCGCGCATCGTGAAAATTTTACTATCATAATTCTTTCCAAACGTGCCCAAAAAAGTATAACTTCAAAAAACTTATAGTAGTATAAAACTTATTATACCAATGTGATACTCACTTTATAGCACACCTTGCACTGGAACGGCTTGACGCTGGAGTGTATGTGGGTGTGCTGCTTAAGGCCGGAGGAGGTGGCGAAGGTCTTCCCGCACTCGGGGCACGCGTGCGAGCGCGCGCCGACGTGCTGCGCGCGGATGTGGCGCTGGAGGTTGGAAGGATCGGTAAATACCTGGAATAATGTCAGGTTCGATGCGCGGGGTAAATTTTTTTGCTTTTTTTTAATCAATATTATAATTTTACTGTACTTTTATATGTTTGTGTGTTTGTTTGTTTAAGATAGGTGCGCTTGGGTTTTTTTTGGATATATATATAATAGCTTATAGAAAAGATTTTGAAGATCACGTTATGATAGAAGAACTGTATAATATTTTTAATCAGAATGAGTGTCTTGGAAGAAACATTAACTTTAACAGAAGAAGAGAAATAACAACATTTTATATGAATAAAATTAATAAAAGTATAAAAACATTAAATTAAATATACCTTTGGACAGTTTTCACAAGGATATTTTCTAATATCAGTATGCGTTAACGCGCGATGTCTGAGCAGTAGAGCTCGGGAGCTATACGCGCGATTGCAAAGTTCACAATGAAATGCAGATGCAGGCTGTGCGTGCGCTTGTATTAAGTGACGGTCTAGTCTGAAATAAAAAGAAAAAATTAAATATCTTCATAGCATAACAAATTACTTATAAATATATAGTAACAGTCTATACTTGTGTTATTAAATATTATATTTCTATTATAAAACTCTGTGTATACTTTAATTTACGGTATGTTTAAGTAAATGCGTACGAAGTAAGTCATTTCAATGCATCTAATTCCTTCAATACCCATAATAGAAAGTGAAATTGTAAGCCTAACGAACTGGTATCGGTAAAGTTGCATTAAACGACGACTCGGATGCCAGTACAGGAAGACAAAATAATATCTATATCTAGACCCAAGATCGCCTACGCAGACAACTTATAGCCACTCGGCCCATACATAATTCAAACGTGTTTAAGTTCCACACAGTGAATGTTCCAATTCATTTTTGCTATAAATCCTACATGTTCATGTCCAACCAATATCATGAGCACAATTACAGCCATCATTTTTTATTCATACTGTATAAACTTAAGTGAAATCAAGCGCGTTTTAAAACTCTATTCCGACACTCGTCACTAACGGATTATTTGCGAGAACGATTTTAGTAACTGTGACTCTTAACTGGTTCACCGCACGCAACCCCTACCGCCTCTAGCTACTTGAAACATTACACCTGTTACATATTACATAAGATATATTTTAATTGACCAAATTACATTGCCGGTCGTGTATATATATATTTATTGAAGGCTTTAGAGAAAGGCCGTTCGACATCGCATGTACGATAGTCTCTTACTTGTCAATATGATAAGGCAGAGCGTTTTCACTCTCGGCCGACCGCCCGCCGTATCTTTTAATTAATCTTAGAAATAAAATCTAACGCCAGTAATGGTTCTATCGCTTACATGTAACTCGTCGATTGCGTAGTTTGGTCCTACTCTAAGCAATCGAAAGAGCAACAGTAAATAGGTTACTTTAACAGCTTGCTACCATTTACTTATTGCAAATATTTCCCCAGAGATTATCTTCATTCATTCATCAACTGATAAATGATTGCTTTAAGTCCACTTATATCATACTTGTTCAAACACATACGAATACATAAGAGCTAAAATGGTAATTATGAATTAATCAATCAATTACTAATTAATAGCAACTAAATTATACGCCTAGTATATTTTTAGAATATCTAAACTAGATAAAAGTCAATTAGATAGATAAAAAAATCTTTATATTTGCATGTGCAAGCAATTGTAGGTAATAGTTTTTAATTTCAAGTAATATTCTAATTACCAGTGATAAAACTAAGTATGGAAATATATAAAATTAGCATTTAAATTTGCTCGTTCTTATTACAAGCGTAGATAGATTACTCAGTTGGAAGCTCAACATCGTCATGACGGGTACAAAATGTAGCGCTATAGCCCCGGGCACGCATCTGTATCTGACCTAGCGATCTCCAGCAGATGTTTTTATTACTTACAACCTAAGAACATCCAAGTAAACGTTTGAACAGATACCAATTGTGTTCCTCTTAATAGTGTATTGCGTAAAGATTTAGAATATTTGTATTGGCACATTTTTGTTCGAGTAAATGGTCAGCTTAGATAGATAGAACAGATAGTAAAGTATGGTGCAGTTGTCATTTAAATTGCTTTTTTAGAATTATATAACCAAATATGTATATAGTATCCTTATTTCAGATAAAATAGTCATATGTAAATATGATATTATATGTCTATACTACTAATCCATGTATGTATTCAGCCCCTTTCTAACGTCCAACTGCCAAGGGCTGGCTTCCCTTCAATACGTACATAGTCCACCGCCTTTCCCTTAGACATGCAGGTTTCCTCACAATGTTTTCCTTCGCCATAAGACAAGTGGTCTTCATGTTGGAAATGATTTACATATGAAAATATTAAAGGTGCGCGATTCGAACCCGCTTCACTCGGTCACCCAAACGAGCGTGTTGTTTATTAATATTATAAACGTGAAATATGTGGCATATTATAGTTAGAGAGCCAGAAAATGAAATTAGCCACTTTTAACCGCCGAAAAAGAATTTTTTTTTTTGATTGCTATGGTTTTCTGTACGGCAATAGCCTGAGGACTTTGAGGATGTCGTTGGTTTGCGTCATTAGTATCATACAATAATCTATTAATGTTAAAATTGAAGCTCTCGATAAGGTCTTCATATCAATTCTAACTAATTTTGTATTTTTACTCTTTATTACAAATTAACTTAAGATAACTAGAAATAAATCAGCCAGCCGCATTCAGATGTAAATTAGGTTCGGACATACAAGAGAATAGTCATTATAAGATGCTGATCGTAGAATCGATCTGCGTGTTCTTGGATTGATAACATCCAATGAACAACTTTCATTTGAAGCCAAGCCATTTAACTCCACCCACATACGCCACTGGTACTGGGAGAAGTATTAAAATATAACATAGTTAAATTATTTAAAGTAAAAGTATTGATAAAATCTATGAAATGTAAGTAATTTAATGATAAATGCTATTAATAAAAAATATCTTTAATTTTTTTATATATTTAGATTTGATTAACTGAGTGTTGATTGATTGACTTGATGAACTTTAGTATGGACCTTTATTACATATTTTTATTTTTTTACAACTTTATCTCGCGTATGGAACCTATATTAAAAATCCAAAAATAGAAGTGATAAAGGCGATTTTTAATTAACCGATTTAAAGGAAAGGAAGTACTCAATTTGGTTGTTTTGTTTGTATGTATGTATGTTAAATGTTACGCTTTATCTTTCCAAATTGTGAATTGATTTCCATAATACTTTTTCAATGAATAAGTTAAATAACAATGGTGGTCTCATCGACATATAAAAAAACACCATCTATGAGTGATACTATACTTTCAAGTGATTTTAAAGCTAAAAGGTAAAAGATGGAAGAAGCTGAAGGGTTAAAAGAAGCTTCTTGATTATAAAGTAATTAAAACGTAACATTTTATTGGCCCAGCTTGCTAATGACGTACTACCGACGCCCGAGTTTACATTTTAATAATCCATTGTAGACCATTAACATTAGTAATAACAATCAAAACAGATTTAACAAAGCAAATAATACAACATAACCTTGCGCTCAACGGTTGACAACAAATTATGACAATTTATATTATTGAACGATAAATCGTAAGTAAATATCTATAACAAAAAATTCAACTACGATATCAGTATATGTATATTTTGGATTAATTTAATGCCTTATTAATATATGAGATGTAACATTAGAAAGCATATGAAATTAAAAGATTTTTGAAATTAACAGCAGTCAAAATAACATCTTTTTACTAAATGCATATAATATATATATATATATATATATATATATATATATATATATATATATATATATATATATATATATATCGTATACGGTACTAATAAGAAAAAACAATTTTGAAATTATTGTCCGTCAGTCTGTGTGTTTTTGTTCCGGCTAATCTCCAAAACGGCTGGACCGATTTTGTTGCGACTTTCACTAGCAGATAGCTGATTTAATAAGGAGTAACTTGGGCTACTTTTATTTTTAACAAAAATCAGGGTTCCATGCAAAAAAATTAAGCCCATGAAATTGTGTATAAAATCGTACCTAGAGACACACCCAAGCGAAGCGAGGTTAAGTCGCTAGTACATTATATATAATATATAATATATACTACATATATATAAATATATACTCTATAGAGTATCGATTTTAAAGAGAGACTAAATTAATGATTTGATTATTTTCACGTTTTTTTTTTATTTGTGTCTGGCTAGAAAATACTGCTTACTAAAAACTTTCTAATATTGGTACATGTTACATATTTCAATGATATATGTAACACAATATTCCATTTGCATCAAGACGTGATGAAATTGTGGTTAGAACAATCCTGTTTTTAATAAATGAAAAGATTTAGTAATCGTTGACAAAATATTGTGTTCGGTTAAACCATATTTTTTTAGACAAGAAAAAAGTAAAGAAAAGTAAGTTTAAGAAGAAGAAATCGATTTCATAAATTTCGTTTTCTTTTGTATAACATTAAAAAATTACAAAACTCGATTGAACTTCATATATCTTCCAATTTTTTTTTATGTGTTTCAATAATTATATATGTTACAATATATCTATACATATAACAAAATTGTAACTAAGCCGAATATGTACATTAGATATTTTTTGGAAAATCTTATTGAAATAAACATTATTATCGATACAGAGGCTGAATCTATAGTTTTAAGAATTTTTGTCTGTCTGTCTGTTACCGCATCACAGAAAAACCACTGAAGGGATTTTGAAATTTTGTATGGTGATAGCTGGTTATCCGGGTCAACATATAAGATACTTTTCACCGCGGGAAAATATCTCGTTTTTGAGAAAAAATACAAAAACTGCAATTTAAGAGCATACTAATATGTAAAACCTAAGAATTTGGTTTTTGGTAATCTGAACGCAGGCGAAGCCGCGGGCATTGCTAGTACAAGAATATATAACACATTTAATTTTTTTTTAATATTGTATTATTTTAAATGTGATTTATACCTACGTATACCTATACGCATTGACACCTAAATGGCCTTAAAAGTTTTCCAACAGATTATTAAATAGTGATGGCATGATAACAGCAAGGATACATTAAAACGGTGCATGTCGATAATCTAGATCTTTGCATTATTGACGAGTCTCGATAGCGCTTCGTATCAGTAGAATGTGATGACACACGCCATTATAAGCGTCCGTCGCTTGTTACATAATTAAATAGTATTGTTTTATTTGTTTTTCCTAAATATTTATTAAACAATTCATTATAATTTATGACTAAAAGTTAGTTTATTCAGTTTATTCTAGTTTGTAATAATATTTTTAAAGCCAAAGTCAAAGATTTTGAAAACTATGCCTTAATTCTCAAAAGACTAGACTAAACAAACTTAGTGGATTGACCTTTTGTAGCATACGCTAGCACGTTAGCTACATTTATAACTAAGTCATTAACTAACCAAGTACATATGTAGATATATAAACAAATCTCCAAAATTGGTTTTAACCTACTTCTAACTAGGCTTTAAATTATAAATAGTAGGTAAATAACAAAAATGTACAGTACAATTTACATTAAAATGAACTGAAGGCGAAAGATGTGCTTTCCTCTATAAGTATTATACTTGTATGCCAACCGACGTTTCATATGCATCTGTCCCTGAGCTTTGATCAGCTTTTATAAATCTACTAGCGACTCACGCTCGCTTCGCTCGGGTTCATCCCTGGGTACGTTTTAATTTTTTTGAGCGGAACCCTAATTCTTTTTCTAAAATAAAAGTAGCTTACGTTACTCCATATAACATCAGCTATCTTCCAATGAAAGTTCCGTAAAAATCAGCCCAGCCGTTTCAAAGATTATCCGGAACAAACAGACAAACAGAAAGACTAACAAAAATTTTAAAAATTGGGTTTTTCTATGTGCATTTAGTAAAACGCTGTTATTTTGACATTACAAACGGACACTTCAAATTTATTTATCTCTATAGATATAGGTATTTAAAATAAAGTCGGATTAATTACACTATTTATAACTCAAAAACGGCAGGACCGATTTTTATGATCTTTGATTTATTGGATTTGTCTCCGCCCCGAAAAGCAGAAAAACTATTAAAACATCGAAAAAATTCACGCAAAAAAAATAAATTTACATGGCTAACGCTGGCTAATAACAATTTATATCTATTTAAAACATACCTAAAGACGCACCCGAGCGAAATGAGAAAGTCGCTAGTTAAAAATATAATCTTAAATTGTTCATATTTGTAAATAGTTTAAGACAGTCTATTGTTGAAAAAGATGGCTAGATAAAAACATCAAAATAATTACATGAAAAAGTTAATTAAATTAAATAGTACATTAAGATTGTATCAAAGTTCGTGCATTCAGTAAAAATTGAAAGAAACAAAAACTAATTTATTACGTCGTATTTTTGTTTGTGTAACAACTTTAAAAAATGATGTTGCGACGTCGCGTGCCTAAAGCAAGTTATCGACGTGTTATCACTAGAACTCATCTCCAAGAAATAAATCTCACACTGACTTCGGATGACCAAATAGTAAACGATCGCGGGTTAATGGTTTCGAAGACGTTTGAAATTGATTGACTTCTGCTTCTTAGGCTTATTGGACGCATGCTTGAGATAAGGCTTACGAATGAATAATTTGTATTTAATCTGCCGGATCTGTATTGTTACATATTATTATAATAATTATGATGCATTTTATTCTAATAAGACACATTTATTATTGATAAATGAGATTTAGTAGACGTGATATACATTAAATTACTGTTATTTATCTTTGTTTTAGTATTTATTGTATTAATTTATGTTAGTTGTATGAACTGGACTCAAAGTCTTAATTTTGGTCGGTCTAAGTATGTGATGATATTGAATAAGAGATAAATCTAATACTATTATAATAACGATAAGGGATGATAATATGTAAAATATGTAGGTTACTACTATTATAAAAGTTTTAACACGTTTGACTGCAGTTTAAAGCACTAAAATATAATCTATACGTATACATATAATAAAATTGTAACTAAGCCTAATCTGTACATTAAATATTTTTTGGAAAATCTTATAATATAATATATAAAATAAATATTATAATCGATAAAGTGTCTGAATCTATAGTTTTTAGAGTTTTTGTCTGTCTGTCTGTCTGTCTGTTACCGCATCACAGAAAAACCACTGGAGGGATGTTGATGAAATTTGGTATGATGATAGCTGGTTATCCGGGTCAACATATAAGATACTTCTTACCGCGGGAAAATATCTCATTTCTAACAAAAAAGGTAAAAACTGCAATGTAAGAGTATACTAACTGTAAAACCTAAGAATTTGGTTTTTGGTCTCTGAACGCGGGCGAAGGCGCGGGCAAAGCTAGTGAACTATAATTTAAAACAATAGACTCTCCTGCAAAGTTAGCGAATGTTACTTTTTTAACATAATAACTAAAAAAAAAACACTTACGCATCAATATTAGGATACGGCGCGTCGCAAAAAGAACAACGGGGTTCAGTATCTTCTCTCTCTTCGTCTTCTGTCAGAGGCTGCGAGTTGGACGAGCTTAAATTAGCGCTGTCGCGACCTGTAATGTAAATGAGATATTTTCAAAATTGTAAAAAAGTTTTGACATACGGACATGTTATGATATGGTTGCTTCCCCATACAGACTTTCATGCCCATTTTCATACTTTAAGGGATGATTTCCAGGTTAAAAACTATCCTATATCCTTTCCAGGGTCTCAAACTATCCCCCCCAACGTGCGTTCACCTTGTCGTGGTGGGGGGGCCAGTAGTACCCGGCAATCCAACCGGGCGCGAAGCTAAGAAACGCACAGGGAGGTTGCCCACTTCGGTGGGCGGTGGGAGGTGGCCCTCTTCGGGGGGCGGTGTACCATGCGGGTTGCTCCTGGTACTTCTCTGATAGCAGAGTGGACTGTGGAGCAACCCCATGGTTGTGGTGGTCTGCTTTGGCAGACCTGCCGTCGGGGCGTCGTAGTTGAATGCGTAAGCGATCCTGCGACACACGTCGTGCGTAAATGCATTTCCCAACGTTAAAAAAAAAAGGGTCTCAAACTATATTGTTATCAAATTTCATTTAAATCGGTTTAGTAGTTTCGGAGGCTATTCGGTTCAAACAAACAAACAATTCTTTCCTCTTTATAATATTAGTATAGATTATAAAATTCGTTATTATCTTTTTGATTCGAACCCCTAAAAATATACGAAATATTTAAATACGATGGTTGATTTAGCCTTTTGATATTGCTTCTGAGGACATTCAAGTGTTATTAATTATAATAATCTTTTACGTTCATTAGAATATAGCTTTATAACCGGGTTTGGAGGTATTTTTTTAATATTGAGATAATGATGATGATGATGATGTTCTCCTGGCCGATTCCGGCCACGGCGGCCAATCTCATTGAGACTTGCCAACTGCTCAGGAGATATTATAGTGCACAAGTGTACGCGCAGACACAAGTGCACTCTCTATTCCTGTCACTCTCATACTCCGGTGGGACAACTACTCGACACGACCAGTGAGAGTTAAGGCGCAGGACCGACGGCTTTACGTGTGTCTGCGCGTACACTTGTGCACTATAATATCTCCTGCGCAGTTGGCTAGTCTCAAAGAGATTGGCCGCCGTGGCCGGAATCGGCCAGGAGATTATATTGAGATAATACATATAATAAATAAAATATAACTTAAATAACAAATTATCTATACATATAATAAAATTCTGAGTCCAATCTGTACATGAAATATTTTTTGGAAAATCTTATTGAAATAGACATTATTATCGATACAGAGGCCGAATCTATAGTTTTTAGAATTTTTGTCTGTCTGTTTGTCTGTCTGTCTGTCGGTCTGTCTGTCTGTTACCGCATCACGGAAAAACCACTGGAGGGAATTTGATGAAATTTGGTATGATGATAGCTGATTATCCGGGTCAACATATAGGATACTATTTGTTGCGGGAAAGTATCTCATTTCTGAGAAATCTATACTAAACGTTATAACGTAAGTAGCGACGAACCCGAGCGGAGCGAGGGTGAGTCGCTAGTATTAAATAAGTTATATGGTTTTACTGAATAATGATAAAAGTAATAATTTAAAAAATCATCCCTAATTCCCAATATTTTTTTTTCAGTTTGAAAGTAATGTTTTGTCAGTATTGACTTGTAAAGATAAGGAATATTTTATTATACAAAAACACAATCTAAATCTAGATTTTATCTATTCCATAGCTAATAACGTCATGTAAATCAAGCTGGTACCAGGAGACAGCAATTAATAGAAGACTTTCATAACAGGATGCATAAACCTCCGCTGACAACCTATGTTGCATCCTGACACGAATTAATTTGTTTTATTGAGTGTTCCATTTAGAAAGCTGTAGCAACGATTACTTAGTATCGATTGGGCTTTATACAATATGTGGAGTTATGATAGGTTTTAAATAAATACATGTTTTGAAGCATTATAAATTCAAAAGTTTGACAAACTATACAAAAAAAAAACAGATTTTTGTTTTTCTTTCTTGATTATCCTTTTATATTAGTCTAGCGTTTTCCCGCGGCTCTACCCACGTGTTTCCGTAATGTATTACTATATCTATATAAATTATAGTCTATGTATCACTCTCATATATCAGCTATATAACTGTGAAATTTCATCAAAATCTGTTCAATAGTTTTTGCGTGAAAACCCCACTTGCCATCCTCACAAACTTTCGAGTTTATAATATTTATTTTAAATAATTTTTGTTATTGCAGCTGTAAAAAACTATAAACGAAGTATAAAATAGTGAATTTAATAAGAAAATTTTTAGAAATTAATGTAAGAATAACGTCCAGCTTATTTGGCTATATAGAACAAAGACATCATCCCGCCAACGTCTTACATGATTTGAAGATCACGAGCAGGCGTCGGAAGTATGAAACATTGACACATGCAGAATTAATTCGAGTCACGACAAGTGAAACCACGCCTAAAGCATTGTCTAACGAGCTTGCATCCGTGATAAGACCACAAGGATAGTGATATCATCGTAATAAAATGAACTAGGAACAAAATAAATAATAAATCATAATGTAGAGCAATGAAACAATACTTTATATTAAAAATCAACTTAGACAAAAACTTTATAAAAATATCTATATAATTAATTAAACTTAGTTATATTTAAATAATGAAAAATATTTAAAATAGTATAAATTTTAAATAAAACTGTCTTTTTGGATTTTTTCGTGGATTTATTTTGATTGTTGGTTTCCGAAATATCAAATACTTAACAGCAATCATGGTCACGGTCGAGACAAGATAGTTTTTTTTTAAATATCAAATATTCGCGTAAATCTAAGAGAATAGTATAAATTTATTCTAGAAATAGTTTTTAAGGTATATGCATTTTGACACTTACCGGTTTTTTATCGGCAATTGTTTATACGCTTTTGTTTACCGCGGAATCACTCGAATTTACGAAGGTGAGAGGTCAACTATATATGATGTCAACACAACACTGAAGTGTCGGTACGCTATTACCACCCCCACCCTAGCAAGGGTAAATATGCTCACTTGACCCATTCGCATTGGAAATCATCTATGCGTGACACCACATTTCGTGATATTTTAAATGAATAATTTCCATATGAATATCATAGATTTTTCTATATAAATAATTAATTTTAATAAATTTATCTACCCTCAAATTGTAACTTTGCTTAAAATATTTAGATGACAATAACCTGTACCTACATGATACATGATACACCTCCGGGTAAATTTCTAAGAAATTAATTAAAATTCTAAGAAATCTATTGTTAACTGACACGCTGGCGTGTCCGCGGTCGTGGAGGGATTAATATGTATATCTCTAATACAATATAAACTGTAAAATTTAGGTATTCTTCAGTCAGACACGCAATTATGTCTGGGCTTAATTAAGGACTAAGACATAATAATAGTAAAAAATCTCAGGCGTTATTTGCTATTTGTTTGTATGCACTACATTCCTAACAGATCGATTATAATAATTATTATTTTATTAAAAAATATCATAAGCTTTTGTTATGAATATGTATGAACTTTGTTGATCTAAATCACAACATTGTTAGCCAGTTCTTCTTACAAAAAATAAAAAGATATACAATATACATAGATATACTACATTTATTGTAGACTAGCGACTCACCCTCGCTTCGCTCGGGTTCGTCCCAAGCTTGCTTCCCAATACAAGCTTTCATCCCCATTTTACCCCCTTAAGGGATCCTATGTCCTTCCCAGGGTCTCAAACCATCTTCTTACCAAATTTCAGCTAAATCGGTTCTGTAGATCCAGAGACTACCCTCTACAACCTCACAAACTCACAAACTTTACCTTTTTATAATATTAGTGTAGACAAATATCTTAGATTTTGACACAACTGTCAATTTCATTTTTAAATATTGTCATGATGAAGAAACTGAACAACTGAACGTCAATCTGTCAACTCACTGTTTTATTTTTTAACCCCAATTTTTCACTTTTCCGTACAGTTTTACAAATATTTCTTTCACCCAAACCTTGTCCTCACAATTACAAACACAACAAAAAAGAATTAGCTAAATAGGTGCAGCCGTTCTGAAATAGTTCGGTGACATACATTTGGCAAATTTTTATTTAAATAAAGATTTTATTAGGTTTAATTAAAAAAAATATATTTTCTTTATAAAAGATTCTAGTGAAACTGACTGTCTGTTACTATACTTGAGGTAAATTCAGGGTAAGTTACTAGTATACTATGTGTATTAATGAACCTGCCCCGTAATATAGCGCATAGGGAAGCAATACGTATTCGATATCGAGAGCAATAAAATCGATAATTAATCGTTACGCATACTTATAGTTTACAGAATTTGCACATTAAGAATACCAGTCATACCAACAATCAATCGACGATGGAATCAGGAAAGGCTGATTTCATTCGCTCCGTGGATAGAATGAGTTCAGTAAATTGTTTTTGTATTCTAAAAAATATTTAGAATTCCTTTTTTAATTCATAAATGATAATTGTTATATTATAACAGTACTTGGGTAACAATTATTTTAAATGATTGTTACCAATCAATTCGATCGATTTTATTTATGTAGACCACGTATTTACTGGGTTATATATTTCCTCTTACATTTTCATAATTGTTAAACTATAAACAATATGTCTATCATCTATTTTATGATTGCTTTTGTAATAAAAAAATTATAAGTAGAGATCAAAAGTTGATTCTAATCAGACGTTATTTAATTAGCTTCCATTTTATTGCTATATTACGATAATTTCTTCTTCATCTATATTAATATTATAATCTATACTAATATTATTATAAAGAGGCAGAATTTGTTTGTTTAAACGAGCTCATCTCAGGTACTACTAAACCGTTATACTTTCTTAGATTTACGCGAATTTTGACATCTATACAAAATAATAAAATTCTAACTAAGCCGAATCTGCAAATAAAATATAGTTTGGAAAAATCTTATTGAAGTAGACATTATTATCGATGTAGAGGCCGACTCTATAGTTTTTAGAATTTTTGTCTGTCTGTTACCGCACCACGAAAAAACGACCGGACGGATTTTGATGAAATTTGGTATGATGATAGCTGGTTATCCGGGTCAACATATAGGATACTTTTTATTGCGAGAAAATATCTCATTTCTGAGAAATCTATGCTAAACGTTAAAACTAAGTAGGGACGAACCCGAGCGGAGCGAGGGTGAGTCGCTAGTTTTAAATATGATATTATAGAACTATCTTTCTGTATTATTTAAAAATCCGAAAAGATAATTCTATTTAAACTTCTAATTGGATTTGAAAAATTCTTTTTGAATTAGATGACCCGTTTATTGAGGAAGACTATATGCTATATATCATATAATTTATAATCTATCTATTCCATAGTAATCATAACGTACCCAGGGACGAACCCGAGGTACGAGCGAAGCAATAGTGAGCCGCTAGTGTATTTATAAATATTGTGCCGTTTTAATAAAATTCTTTTTTTAAACGATTATAAGACTCTTATTAGACTAACCGCCTACAGTTAGAGGAAGCGTTAAGTTTTCCCACAACATCACCAAATGGCGTACCTAAATCGCGAACCGTGACGGTGACTTACCGATCTTTTGAATTAATTCCACTCCCCTACACGTCACCTGTTGTTTCTAGTAACTTATGGAAAGAAATGCAATGTGTTGTAACCAAGTATTTATACTTCAAGTTACTTTCACTGTGGGAAAAACTTTTAACCTTCAAAAATTCCAAAAACTACAGCGCAGTTTTCATACGAACAATAAATAGCAATCTTTATGTAAATTACAATCTGAAAAGCTTTTTAAAGATCCTATATATTTAACTGTTTTAAATTATTTCTTTTTAATTTAGACAGTTTTATTTTTATTTTACAAGTTATTATTATGGCATATTTTCTTCAAGTTTTAAGTTCCTATACCTGTACCTATACCTAAATACCACGTAATAATACTTTTTATTATAAACACAATTTAATTTATTTTTAGATACTTTAGTCTTCCTATAGATACAAATACAGATTACATATAACGATACAGCAATAAGCTCTTGCCGCTCGCGGCGCAGATCTGAACGCGTCAGGTGCGTCGCCGCCGTTATTCCCCGCGGTGCGAACGGACCTTTACCGTTGCACAGGATGCCATATCGTTTTGAATCTATAATAACTAGATTAACTTACACTTACTTCGTAATCCGACGTTACTCGACAATAAAAAAAGTCAATTTTTATTTAAATTCTCTTAAATTTTATCAATTTCTTCATATTTTCAATAATTTCTCAGTTCAAGCTTAATAAAAAATTTAATTTATGTATTAACATAATAAACATTCAACCGTTATGAATTAGGATTATTTGTATTCTTATCTGTACTTGATTAAAATTGGTAAATTTTGCGTTTAATCTAGATAGTAAAAGCAGCGATTAATCTCCTAACAAAAAGTCGCGGCAAATGCTCCCGTACCAGATTTAACCCTTCATCGAGGGCGGGAATATTAAATTGAAATATTTCTATTTTATTGTCCGTAATATTTATTTGATTGTTAAATAAATACGCGATGTGGGACGCTGAGCGATTGTAGTCGGTTTAATGGAGGGTGAGACTATTGTAGTTGGTTAATTTTTTGATTAATCATTCAATTTGTGGGGGAATCGTTGCATTTGTTAAAATTTGGACCTTTGCGCAAATGATGACAGAATTTCTTACCATGAGATTTACTTTATTGTGTAACAGTAAAATTCGAAAATTGGTGAAAAAACACCTTACTTTTGTACTATTTAAAAATAAGTTAGATTGATATTAATAATTCACACTCTGAATCATGTAAAATATCGCTAAAAATACCTTTTTTACGATTTTTACGTTACTTACATAAAATTTAACATTTACCCATATCAGATTGATATCAATTATCAACATTATAGATCGTGGTTTCTAATATATAAACATGTATTGTTTCTTATCAGATTTTGAAAGAGATTTCAAATCTACAGCGTGATAATATGCTTCTACACATAACAATAGCGCATGCGCGGAGTCGGACAAAGCAACGTCATCAATTTTAATCTGCGCGACAATTGCGCGATGACAAATGTCAGCGCGCGCGACACTCATTCATTACTCGCACGAATGCACGCGGCCAATTTCAAAAAAAAATGGACTAATAAAGGGTTAACTTTATATTATTGTTATTACGATTGACGGCTACCAGATTATTATATTTGATATTTTACATAATTATTAACATACATACATCTCTGTTCTATTTATGATCGTCGATACTAGAGGAGTACGTGTGTAATGTGTATACTGTATAATGAGAATAGAAAACTAAATAAATCGATTTTAATAATAAAATCAGTTTTCATAATAAATTAGCATTAAAAACAGGTTTAACATATTCATAGACTGCTCAATACATGGATAGATATACGCAAATTGCTCATAAAAACAAAGATCAATCATTGGTTATCAAAAATCTGTCAGTCAAGATTTTACTTTCCGAGCATCGTAGGCATTTATCTTCAACAGATGACGTTGAATTTATTAATCCTTTAGCAAAAGTTTGTGTTATCGAATTATTGAATGAAAGGAGCTATAGGTGGCCTCTCTTATGGTCCTCATCAATCATGTCTTGTGCAAGAGCGCCCGGAGCATTATGACAAATGCTTGAATGGAGCCACTGCAAATCGATTCTAATTAGGGATAATATTTAAGAGTCATTGTGGAATTGTGTAGCAATGTTGTAATACAGCTGATATTTATTCATCCATAAATGTGGGTGCACAAAATTGTGGGTGATTTGTGTAAATGGACATTTTATTTATTAAAGCGAATAATTTCTTTATTTACTATTAGCATAACTTGCATAAAACTGTTATATGTACGTTGCATTTATGTATTGATGTAAATATATGTACTTACGCAGCTAATGATATAATTCGACCCGTCAAAGATATCAAAGTCACGTAAGTCAAAAGGTGAATAATTTTATTTGAAGCTTGTAATTATGGACAATTCGAATAGCATAAATCACTAACTATGCCGGCTGCGTCGCCGTCGACCGGAAGCCTGTACAGGAAGCTTTGAAGACCCTGATTTCATGACGATATAGTCTGCTAGATATGACAATTTACATAAAAAACGTTTTTTTTTTCAGTAATATAAATAATAAAAAAGCTATTTTATTTTTATTTTTTCTACT
This sequence comes from Brenthis ino, assembly GCA_921882275.1. Classification (NCBI taxonomy): domain Eukaryota; kingdom Metazoa; phylum Arthropoda; class Insecta; order Lepidoptera; family Nymphalidae; genus Brenthis; species Brenthis ino. The sequence goes on along the minus strand of OV170225.1, from coordinate 20,866,107 downwards.
TTTGTTCTAATACACGCTCGCGAGGTTGTTATATTGTTGAAAATAGCATAATATTTTATAAAAATGTTATAGCGTGAAGAAAAAACAAACACTCACACTTACTAAGAAACTTTCGCTTTTATATTATTATTATGTCCTCCTAAATTTACTAAGATTCGAACAATAACTAAAAGCAAATAGCTTGCAAATTTACAGTGTTTTAAGAGAATTTTTAATTAAACGACTAATATGGTTTATAGTAATATTCAATCGAAATTTAAGTATTTACTAGAAAAGCATTATCATTTCCAGCAAAATACTATCTAAGCTCACCCCTCTTATGTTAATATAACATATGCGTGATTTTTCACATCGGCCGTCGCACGTCGCGATTTATCTAAATTAAATATCGCATGTGCGCGTGCCACCGTGTGCTCGTGCCCTATGACTTTTTACACATACAGTATGATCGGGTTAACGTTGTCTGGATTATGAATATCCCTATTTATTCATACTGTTTAAATAAAAAAAAATAATAAAACGGAAAGACAAATCGTTTTTAATATTAGTTCTATGAATATGTTTAAATTTTCATTTCTGCATTAGATATTAAGCTTGGCTGTAGGCTATATTTTAAACATATTATTTTAGCCTCGTTTTAATTTGGATTTTTTTTAATAAGGTAGTAACTCTGAGAATACTTAATTTTTAAGCTCTTAGGTCTACTAATTTACAGACAGACAGACATACTTCATATATATGTTATTTTTAAATATAAAACAGCATGTATGTACGAGGGCAAAGTCACACGTGTAGTGCAGGTGACTCCAATTAACTGAACCTAGCGAAGTGTGACGGAACAGTGATTCAACTCATATTCTAATCAAGTTGCAATATAAAATTAATATGTAGGCCCTACGTCCATGTAATCTTTAATTATATGTTTTCCCGACAATAGCCATAAAATGACTTGTATATTTAAAAAAAAGTTATGTCTAAAATCTTAAAAAACGAAAGAAACAGGCCATCAGCATACAGTATATGTATATAGGTATAGGTACGCCTGTCTTCACAGAATAGGTACGTTGGTAAACTAATTTTATTACAAGTTTTGTATTCATATTCAAATGAATTATTCTAATTTGAACTAAAATTTAAATAAAAATGAATGTTGCTAGGCGCAAAACTCGAGAACGGCTCGACCAATTCAGCAAAAAAAAATTCGTATGTTTTTTTTATGGTATTCAGTGACAAACGAGCAGACAGCCCACCTGATGGAAAGCGGTACCTGTCGCCCATAACACCTACGGTTCATGCACTTAGGTTTTATGTTACAAAAATGCAGAACCGTAGGTGCGTTGTCACTGTGAGGACTCAGACGATATGCCTCTTGCCTGTAATTGAGCTGGCTACCTTATCCTTCAAACGGGAACACAACAATGCAATCATTGTTGCTTGGCGGGAGAAATAGATAAAGGGGTGGTACCCATCCAGTCGGACTCCTCAGGCTTGACAGAGTCCTATCACCGGTACCTTAAGGTACACGGAAAGTTTTAATAAAAAGGAAAATCTACACAGATAAATAAAATTGAAGTGTCTGTTTCTTTGTGTCAAAATAACAGCGTTTTGCTAAATGCACATGAAATTATATACGGTACTTATATGATTTTTTTTGTCTGTCTGTCTGTTTGTTCCGTATAATCTGAAACGGCTGGATTGATATTGACGGGACTTTCACTGGAAGATATCTATCTGATGTATAAGGAGTAACAAAAGCTACTTTTATTTTAGAAAAAGAATTACCAGGGACGAACCCGAGCGAAGCGAGGGTGAGTCGCTAGCGAATTAATAAATGATTATAATAAGCAATATTAAATACCTATTCGTTCGTTTAAGGGTGGTGATAAAATGGTAAGAATGATACCTAATAACTTCAAATTAATTTTATAAATGAGAAATTTGAACAATGTTATACTTCGAGCTTATATCCTGGATAAATCATATATAGGTTATTACATATACATACTTTATACAGATCGTTGTGATTAAGAGTAAGTAAATGAAGTAACATAAAAACTCACCACTGTTAGCAGTGAAGACATCTTGTAAAGGCAGCGGTGTACGCGGCCCTAAAAGCAAAACCTGCCCCTTGGGGATGTCTCGAGTCACTTTATACCAAATCTGAAAAATATAAATGTGGGATAAGGCACTTTCAGAAATTAATAGTGTAATCAGTTACCAAATTAATAGTGTTATTAAATATTGTAAATGTAAGTAAATAAAACTGAAATTTATTGTTTTTGTTCAAGCCTACGTTACTAAATGAAAATAATTTTAAGTTTTTGTATTATATATTGAACCCCTTTAAAATGTTTCGTATAAATAACGCAACTTATAAAAATGGAAGTAGAAGTAAAAAGATTTCTAATACAAGCATTTAATCATTAAAAAAGTATAGCGACTTTAAAATTACTTTATAACTAAATATTCCACCCGCCCAGGTATTTTTTTTATTTATATGAGACAGATCCTTTAGGTAGAAAGTTTACCTCTTTATTAAAAAAAAATGATGATCCATCTATATATATAAAAATCAATTGCCGTTCGTTAGTCTCGCTAAAACTCAAAAACGACTGGACCGATTTGAATATTTTTTTTTTATTTTGGGTGTGGTTTAAGTAAAAAAATATAGAGAAAACCCATAACAAGCAAATACAGCTGGATGATCGAGAAGTTCAGAACTGTTTATTTTGTATGGGAATCATTACTTGGGATCACTTTCAGTAGTGGCGGACTTATCATCTACAAAAATGCATCAAGTTTCAGTTGGAAATGAAGTCGGTTAAAAAATAATATATATAATATATATTCTATCTATTCCACACTAACCGTTAAAAAGTACCTAGTTCGCTAGTTTATAACAAATAGGTGAACATATCGCGTAATACATGAATATACCCACAAAACAAATACAGATTATTTCAGTATCTCCTCCTTAAAGTATACCTACACATGAACGAATTAATTCGTCCATGAGTGAGTATACATATATTTATTTATTAGATAAATTAAATTTAAGGTAATTTACATACAAAGACAGTGGTGTAGCCCAGTGGTAACGCGCTCGCTTGGGAAACCGAGTGAAGCGGGTTCAAATCCCGGATCTTGCACCTCTGATATTTTCATTTCTAACATGATTACCACTAATTATAGCGTCTCACGGTGAAGGCAAACACCGTGAGGAAACCTACATGTCTGAGAGAACCTAGCAATTTTTCGAAAGACATGTGAAGTCCGCCAACCCGCACTTGGCCAGCGTGGTGGACTATGAACTGATCCCCCACGTATTGAAAGGCCCATGCCCAGCAGTGGGACGATAAAAAGGGCTAAATACAATAAAATTTATATACAAGGTATCTTCAACTAAACAAGAAAACGATCATTCAGGAAATCTCAGCTCTATTAAGACTCTATATTTTTATCAATAAAAACAATATGGCTTTATGGGGTCAAAATATCAAACGGTATTTAACCTGGGGGATCTAATCACATCTGTTGCCTGACCGGAAGCGACAACTGTTCAACGATTTTCTGTCACCGGAACTTGCGAATGCTCCATATTTATTGGGGTTGCTAAGATGAGGGTTGTGATTCGTCGGTTACGTACTTGTGGTTTAATGTTGATTTTTATATGTTTGCTTACAGTATAAAATATGCATGCTATGAAAATGTTTTAGTCTTTCACTGATTTGAACCTTTATATGTAACATTAGAAGGCACGCTGGGATTTTTAAATATTAATAGACAGTTTGCTTAATATATGTAGTTGCTATTTATCTATCTACATATATAAATAAAAATGAATGTTCGTATGTTTGTCCTCTATGCATTCCTAAATAATTGATGCGATTGTAAAGAAACTCTGGTGGGTCCAAAAAAATATTTTTTCTTTGAACGATTGTCTTTTTGATTTTGTAGCGGGGTGACCCACCCAAGTAAAGCGAGAGTAAATCCCTAGCAAAATATAAATCCGAACTATTGTTGTAATAAACCCGATAAATTCGTACACTATTTTAGTAATTATAAGATACAAGCGTTTTAACCTCGCTTTGTTCGGGTTCATCCCTAGGTACGTTTTAATGGTTAGTATGGATATTCCACGGGAACCATACATTTTTCGGGGATAAAAAGTATCCCGTGTACTATTCCAGACTATAATCTATATCTGTGCCTTTCATCCAAATCCGTTCAGCCATTCTGTTATGATAGAGTAACAAACATCCATCCATCCAAACTTTCGCATTTATATTATTTATGGGATTAATTGTAATATAAGCGTATTAAATAAATTAAAATAAAATTTGTTGTGTAAAATATGCATTAAAAATCTCATACTTGTCCAGCGAGCAGCAAATGTTGAACATTCACATCGTGAGGGTAAGTCGTTGATCGAACGTATTTTAGCCAGTTGGACTTCTCCGTGGTGCCATCCAACCATCCTCGGACACCATTTTTTCCAACAACCTAAACAAATATTAAAAAAAAAACATTAAGTAATTATAATTTTTAATCTGTATTAGATATACATTACACATTTATTACGTTTATTGTAGATAAAACCTTTTATTTATTAAATTTATTAAAATAAAAGTTAATAAAAACAAATGATACATGTGACATAAAATTCATTTTAATTCCCCGTATTATCTTCATTTAAATAGCTCTTATATTTTGTAAAGATCTGTAATAATATTTTAGATATTCCCTAAACGAAATATTATTTTTAGTTTTTTACCCGCCTGCGATGAAACCCGAAGTAGGGTTATGTGTTTGTGTGGGATCGTTAAAAATCAAAATGGCGTATCCTAGACGCCAATTTGTCTTGAAAAAAAAATTCGTCCTATTCAATCGAGTCGGGTGTCAAAATACAGGTTTTTAAGAGGCGATTACAAAAATATATACAACTTATATGTTTATAAGCAATTTAAGACAAGAAATTAAATTTTAAATAAAACTTAATACGTCTTATTATGTCTAACTGGCCAAAATTAAAAAGCTGTTGAAATAAAAAAATAATTTACAAAAATAAAAAATACAAACGTAAAACTGATCATGTATAATATCTCCGACTGCATAATACTATCTTCCTTCGTCAACTTGTTCTCATCTTTTAGTTAGCATTTTACAGTCGGGTTTTTCATAATTTTATTCATGTTATTGGCGTAAAGCTTTTTAGAATCATATATCCTTATAAGCGCCATCTAGTAGTTCCCCATAGAACTTCTTAGAATTTTCCATACAAGAAATAATATAATTATTGCACTTATATAGAAATTCACCTAATTTTTATGATGATAGATTAAAAAAATTATTTTAAAAGTTTTATTTAATATTTTAAAATAATATTATAAAATATGTAAAACTTACATGACACAAATTCATTTAATTCATATATTTATCATAAATATTTATTCCAAATATTTTTCTCCATTATTTACGACATAAACAAATAAAAATACGAACAATAACATATAAATTAAACCAAATCTAGTGTTATCACACAGCGTCATCTTGCGGTGGCAGCACGCACTGACATTACCGGACACCGCGGCTTCGCAATAGATGGCACTATTAGTCCGCGTCAGATCGTCAGCTTGGACATTTATCATTGACCACCCTAATAATTTAATTTTCATAACGTTGAGGATATTTATCATGTCACAATTGGAAACATACGTTTTTAAATTATTATATTAATGTTTGAGACAACAGCATTTTTAACCGACTTCAAAATAAGGAGAAGGTATTGTAAAAACCTTTAGAATGTTTAATAAAAATTCTTAAAGTACTTTCTCCGCAAAGAATACTTATAATTTATTGTTAAACTAGTTACTTACCCTCTCTTCGCTCGGGTACGTTTTATATAGGTAAGAATAGTTATTGTACCGAGTGTACTCAGGATAAAGACTTATGCTATTACCGATTTTTCTGTAGGCCTTATTAAGACCTACAATTTGTTATATTTCATTGTTTTGAATGTATCTCTTAAGGTTTAGCGAGCATTAGACATGTAAACTTCTAAGAAGTCGAGAACCAGTTATTGTATTTTCCGGTGGAAATGAAAGATTTTCCTGCAGTAAGGTAAGGTATCCTAAATGTTGATCCGAGTAATAAGTTATCACTACACAACATTTAGTTAAAATCATTTCAGTACATTTTGCGTGAAACGCGCACACCGATTTCACCAAGTTTCTATTTTATTAATATGTATAGATTACAATTTGAAATCAATTTAAAAATATTTTTCTAAAAGTGTATACACATATAGAAAAACTTACTCCAACTAAAGATAATTTATCCACATGATAAATATAAACAAAGGGCTTTCTTTACTCGTTATGAAAACGAGGGGTTCTAACCTACAATTTTTATCGAGCACTTCATATTACTTATAAACATCATAAAGTCCTAAGTAAAACGAAATAGTACAAGCGATTTATGAATTTAATACATAGATATAAGAATCAATTCAATAATCATATTGTTTTAAGTATTGTTTGCTGATAGTCAATTGAGTCGTAATAGAGAGGTAATAAGTACTTGACGAAGATGTGTATTTTCATGATAAAGTGTTTTATTTTTATAGTTTGATGATAATTTACGGTTTTTCAACTTGATCTATGGCTAGCATTGCATGATCAAGATACATCAAAAGTTGTTTTCTATTCAGATTAACGTCCGCCAAGCGAATTAACCACTAAGTACTTGTTATAATACTTTCTTAGATTTACGCGAATATTTTACATTCATACTAATATTATAAATGCGAAAGTAACTCTGTTCATTTGTTTGTTTGTTTGTTTGTTTGTTAATCCCTCCACGACCGCGATAACGCCAGCGTGTCAGTTAACAATTATAGATTTCTTAGAATTTTAATTAATTTCTTAGAAATTTACCTGGAGGTTAACAAGTATAGGTTACATCTTTTCACGATTAAACGGCTGTAGCGATTTAGATGAAAAATTGGTGTGGAGATAGTTTGAGATCCTGGGAAGGAGATAGGATAGATTTTAGGGGTTTAAGTTTGTGTGAGAATTCAATAATTTCTCAGTTGAGGGATACAAAACTCATCATATCTATGTATACTTATATAGTCTTATCTATTCCATACTAACCGATAAAAAGTACCTAGGGATAAATCCGAGCGAAATGAGGGTGTGTAGCTAGTCTATACCAATATTATAAAGAGGTAAAGTTTGTGAGTTTGTGAGTTTGTGACGTTGTAGGGGGTAATCTCTGGATCTACCCAACCAATTTAGATGAAATTTGGTAAGAAGATAGTTTGAGACCCTGGGAAGGACATAGGAAACTTTTTATCCCGGAAATCATCCTTAAGTGGTGAAAATGGGGATGAAAGTTTGTATGGGAAACCAACCTAGGGACGAACCCGAGCGAAGCGAGGGTGAGTCGCTAGTTTTAAATAAAGTAACTTATTTTTGGTTTTCACTTTGCGAATGCTTTATAGCACACTTGTCTTAGAAAAGATATAGGTACGTCCTAGACGTATAGGCGTCCAAAAAGTGATAGACATCATCTGTATATAATCTATTGTTGGCTTAAACAACTAATTTAAAGTAACAACTGATAAGACTTTTACTTAAATATCTGTAGGTAATAATCTAGTAACATCTTGAAGTAATTGTAACTTTATTGTGTGAAGTGCCATAATTTATAAATAAAGAAACACCAACGGAGGGAAGAAATCTTTATCTAATAACGCAGTCAGCAAAACAAGGTGCGTCTAATCGCGTGTGAAATTAAAGCGATCCCCAAAAATGTGAAGAAAATTGTAAGAAAAATATAAAAAGCATCTGTTGCAACAAGTGATGTAACAACTAACAACTACGTATTAATCAAAGCTAAGTGAAACCCTCCTTACGCGTCACCGGCAAGCCTTCCGCATTTATCACGGTATTAAAACTGCGTTGGGTGCGTTCAGTAAAAAAGATAATTATCTTAGCTACCCTCGTCTTAGGGTTGTATGCTCAATTTGTCCTTAGGTATGATTTAGCACTTGAAATACGACATCATTTTATAGGCGCTTTTAATGAATATGTCAACAGGATTAAACTGTGTTTTTAATCAATTACACTGTAATGTAATCTGACAAGACTGTCAAATATTATTATATTTATACAATACTAGCAAAACTCGCGGCTTCGCTCGCGCTAAAACTAAAAAAAAATGTCTAAAAAGGTTATTTTACCCCCTTAAAGGATGAATCTCAAGCATTAATACCAAGTTTCAAGTAAATCTGATTATAAATACTTTTTTGGATTGTATTATAACGCATTTTCCCGTGGGAATGGCATAATCTCCCGCGGTAAAAAGTAGCCTATGTCATTCTCCAGCCCTCCAGCTATCTCCACACAAAAAATCACATATTAATATGGATATATTATGTATTTTATAACAAGTAGCGGCTCACCCTCGCTTCGCACGGGTTCGCCTCTAGAAAAACTAAGACAAATCTATCCCTCGGGAACCGAACATTTTTCCGGGATAAAAACTAGCCTATGTGTAATTCCAGATTATAATCTATCTCTGTTCCAAATTTCATCCAGATCCGTTCAGCCGTTCTGGCGTTAAAGAGTAACAAACACCCATACATACAAACTTCCACATTTATAACATTTACACAGATATACAGATTATATTTGAGAAAACTATTTTAAATATTATTAATATGTATTAAGTATTAATTTATAATAGCACACATAGTTGATCTAAAAATTTTAGATAATTTTATAATGTATTATAAAAATTAAAATTTAAACGGATTTTTTACGGTTTTATTAAATCAAAAAAAACTGTGTAAATAAAAATTTCAAATGTTCATGTAAATCTAGGAAAAATAATCTTTAGATAAGGCAAGAGGATATATCAGCAGCTATAAGTTATTTCATTTAAATCTCAAGTGATGATTTCTAACAACCCTATCAAGGGTGCCGATGAACAGCACATGTTCGCAATCACTCATCGATGTACTGCCCAGTGAAGGATGCGAATTGAACATATTATACAGGGGGTCAGTTTTGAGACATGTATAATATATAAAGAAAATTAAAATCATCTATCCCTGTCTTTTTCATTAATACTATATACCTACTCGTTTTTTCTATGAATTCATTGTAGGCAGTGTATTGTATTTAAGAGTTACTTAGGTGTATGCGAGATAATAAGTTTGATTTTTATGTCATTAAGTAACTTTTTACTCTGTACAATATAACAAAAACGTTCTAACATTACATAAGTATGTTGCACATACATATATTTTGATATTGATTGAAGAAGACAATTTGACAAAGAAGAATATTTTATAATATATATAAAAGAAGTATCTAAATTACATTCTTATTAATAATAGCTATCAATAGTATGACTTGGCATATTATACATACGTAAGTTAGTAGGTAGTATTTGACCATATAAGGATTATAAAATATACGCGTAATCCACTCATTATTGGATTTCCTTTTAATACCGCATATTAAGTACTACTAAGATATTAAGTGCTTTTCATAAAATACTAGAATGAACAGAATTGGTTCCACTCATAACAAATATAATGCTTTTGAAAATAGAATGCATTTCTAAAGCTAAAAAATCATTTTTACAGGTTGAAATGTAAGCCCATCTTTATTTCAAAAACCGTAGATATTTGTTCGAAATTTTCGGAGAGCAAAGCAAAACGACCGCAGTGCAGATTATTATAAAAATGTGTTTGTAATTTAAACGAACTGCGGCAGATCTCATATTTTTCACTGCGCGGAGATCGCAATTTCCCGGAATACTCGGAAAAGCTACAAATGTTCGCGAGCTCGCGTCGGAAAATTACATTTCATAAATTTTAGTGATGGACAATTCTTTTATCGATGTTTTACGTTATAATAACGGTGAATTTTTTTTTAATTATATCTTCCGTCACTTGGATTATATAAATAATAAAAAATATTATAATGTCAATAAAAAACATTCAATATAGAATTATATAATATTTAAAAAATAACTAAACAATAATTAAGATTTAATATATTTCATTTTTTATTATAAATCTACATATACCTAGATATTTATATGAAAATAACTATATATATATATTAAAAATTAACGAAGAAGACAAATTAAAATATAATTAAGAAAACCAAATCAATTATCATACATTCATTTTATTCAACATGGATAGGAAAACTATATTAAAAATCAAAACTAACACTAATTTTAAAATCAAAAGGCATTTAAAAAAAAACAATGTTTAACTAAATCTGATACAATACCCAAAATCATTTACTGAACATTCGATCATTATTATAAATATTACTTTTAATACATTGATAAAATCTATCGACATCGTTTCAATTCGATACATTCATCACTATCCTCTGAAGAGCGTTCCGTACCGCAGTTGCGGCGATCACGCGTCGTTGCTCGAATCACACGTCTCGTTTCACAAGATAACAATTTGCGCGGTTATTTACCCATACCTACCCTGCACCAAATTGGACCTTATATTTACATATATGTATATAATGTATGACATTATTATAGCCTATATGTATAGTTAAATCTATTTGGAACAAGGTTTAATGTCATTCTTTATGAAAATTACTACCTACGAGTATAAATAGTACCTATTATCTACTTATTTTAACGTTCGTAATCGATCATCGAAGTTAATATACAAACATACATAGAGTAAAAGTCATATTAATAAAAAGTACATGTAAGATGGTACGGAACCCTTCCCTACTGCGAATTCGACTCGCACTTTACCGACTTTTATCGCACTATAAGTTTAATTGTAATAGATATTTATCTGTCTGTTCTGTCTCGGCTGCTAGCGTGTTACGTATTCAGGTACATTTGATTATTGAATTACATCGAAGTAATATAATATGTATATTATATAAAGTATTTTTATATTGAGGTAGTGCTAGCCCAGTGGTAACGCGCTCGCTTGGGAAACCGAGTAAAGCGAGTTCAAATCTCGGGTCTCGCACCTCTGATATTTTCATGTGCGAATCATTTCCAACGTGATTACCACTTGTCTTACGATGAAGGAAAATATCTATATATGTCTGAGAGAACTTAGCACGTTTTCGAAAGACATGTGAAGTCCGCCAACACGCACTTGACCAGTGTGGTGGACTATGACCTGACCCCTATGGCCTGAGGCCCGTTCCCAGCCACGTTATAAAAGGACTGAATACATACTACTATATTAATAATAATAACATTCCTATCATTAAAATGCTATTAATAAAATAATGTAATTGATTGAATGCATTTCCGCTAACACTATCTAGATGACGCAAATCGTATTAAAAATATAAATCTTTGATTATCTTTACATCAGAACAAAACAGTGCAGTTTATTTATAAAATAATTGGTATTATCAAGTTTTATTTTTATAAAAATAGAAAAAATTTAATCCCCATCTTTCAATTAAATATTTTTTGGAAAATCTAATTGAAATAGACATTATTATCGATACAGAGTCCGAATCTATAGTTTTTAGAATTTGTGTCTGTCTGTCTGCTATCGCATCACGAGAAAACCACTGGACAGATTTTGATGAAATTTGGTATGATGATAGCTTGTTACCCGAGTCAATATATAGGATACTTTTTTGCGCGGGAAAATATCTCATTTCTGAGAAAAAATATAAAAACTGCTACTAGTTGAATTAATATATTTAAATGTATATAAAAAAATATAATGAATGTAATACAATAAGAAAATAACTATTTATAAGTACCTAAAATATACATAAACGATTAACAGTTCTACGGCTACTACGCACTAAGAAACTGCCTACCCTCTACCCTCCTGACTGCCCATATTTCTTTTATTTCAAGCTCTGTGAGGAACACTTCCTAGTGCTGTCTTCGCTATCAGCAGGAAAAAGAACGACTTCCGCCGCTGTCAGGAGATACTACCGCACTTTTATAAGGTTTTTTGTAGCCTTTTTATATGATAGTTGAGGAAATCAACAGTTTGTTTATTCATTCGAGCACTTTCCTGGCGTGCTTACAGTTTGTCTTTTCTTTTTTATACGAAAATGCTATGGAATTTTCTTAGGAAAATTTTACGCTTTAATGGCTTTCTAATGACTCACCTTCGCTCGGGTTCGTCCGTTTTAACGTTTAGTATGGAATAGATAGACTAAGTATTATATGATATATAGCCTATAGCCTTCCTCAGTAAACGGGCTATCTGATGCAAAAAGAATTTTTCAAACCGGATAAGTAGTTCCTAAGATTAGTGCGTTCAAACAAACAAACTCTGCCTCTTTATAATATTAGTATAAAAGTATACCTATGTAGACTCCGATGAGCACATGCTTGTAATTATTTTCTTCCTAAACGGCTTGAATGATTTTGATCATATTTTTTGTGTACCTACTTATGGGATTTCCTAAATAAGTAACTGATTTTCAACCGACTTCAAAAAGGAGGAGGTTCTCAATTCGACTGTATTTATTTTTTTAGCTATAATTGGACCAGGTAGGTTAGATACTATGAACTTGTAGATCTTTTTTTAATATACCTACTATACATTTTTATAAAGATGAGGCAATATTCAAAGAAGATCGATTTAATATGTATGTTTACTATATTTTTCAAGCTTAGGTACCTACCTACCATTAGTCTGCATTCCGATAAATTATGGTAAGTAGTGGTTTTCAATAGAATCGGACTGTTCATTGTCACCGCATCCCGAACAAAAATAAATTATTCAGAAATTAGGATATCGGCCTTCGGTCACGTTTTGACCATTAAGCGGAGACAAAACGGCTTAATTCCTGACGCGACAGAATATTCACGAACCCGGTGGTATCATTGCGCAAAAAACACCAATAACTAAGTTGATTTTACAGCTAATTTTCTTTACGTCATTGGATTTTGAATCTTATACTAATAAGTTAAGGACTGAATGTTTTTAGACTTTGCATGCCACATTATTGGGTGTTACACGATGTCTCATTGATCTAGTATTAACGGCACCCCATTGATTGGCACAAAGAACGGCTATCGTTTGTTTAGTGATCGATGAACAATCGGAGCGCTGTCACTGCACTTTTTGGCTATAATAGGTGGCTATAACTGATTTTGGTACATTTTCCTATCAGAAAAATCTAATATTATACAAATATATATAAAATTTACGTAATACTACGGTTTTATTATTACATAACTGAATTAAACTAATTAAAAAAAATCTTAACCTTATAATCAATGATTGTATAATATATTTGTACTATTTTTTTCATATACATTACAAAATAAATGTTTATTTATAGTTATAGATATCCATTCTATTTTCTACGATCAAATATCGTCTTAAAATGCAGTCTCACATCTGGTTGCGTTAAAACGGATTAGCTGAAGATTACAAGCAAAAAGCAACAAAGACACCGGCGGCTGTCAGCGTGACAATTGCTGGGATCCGAAATTATTCGGTTGGTTATAACTTTTTTGGTGATCATTATTGGTTTTTATGATATATAGAGCAATAATGTGATGCTTGTTTTGATTAATTTTGTTATATTGTACTTGACTTTCTTGTATTACAATCGCGGAATTATATTTGACACTAGTGGCTCACCCTCGCTTCGTTCGGGTTAGCCTCTAGAAAAACAAAAACAACCCGATCCCACGGGAACCGTACATTTTTCCGGGATAAAAAGTAGCTTTTGTGCTGTTTCAGACTATAATCTATCTCTGCCCAAATTTCATCCAAATCCGTTCAGCTGTTCTGGCGTGAAATAGTAACAAACATCCATACTCACAAACTTTCACATTTATAATATTAGTATAGATATCAGTAATTAATTATTACTTTTGTTTCTAAATCGCCAAATTAATTTAAACATATAATTAGGGAATATACTATTATTTGTATTTTTTTATTAAAATACAAAAAAATATAGTATAATAAATGTATAGATAGCGCTCATCGATAAATATCACGTATAGATAATCTCGAAGAAATACTTTAATGACCTGATAAAATGATGAGCTATATAGCTAAATTCCACTGGTCAAGTACATTTGATACTAAATACTCATACGAGCTGCCGGAAATTTTACAGATGCTTCAACGGTAACCTAAATAAGAGTTATATGATTTATGGAAACTGCACGTCTCGCTCTCCAAACATTTTGACATTTAATAGGAACACCTCGAGATGCTTATTTAAAAACAATACAGCGTCAAAGTTAACTCTTGGCATCCGACGCATCAACAATCGCCTCTGCTGAGTTTTCAGTGTAAACAACTCATAACCTAACCCAATAACCGGTGCACATATCGCGTTGCTTTCGGGGTATTTCGTTATTTTGTCTACACGGATGCTGGCGATGGTATATCCATGGACCAAGCACAATTGAACTCTGCTACATCAATTTTTTGAACGAGGTTTACCAGAATTTGTGCAAAGAAAGAAAGCTCTACATATAGTGGTGGTAGCCAACATTGTGGCGCGAACGTGCCGTGGCTTCGACTCCGCAAGCTATTATTGTTCTGGCCAGCTCAGATGAAATATTGCCCCACTGTGCACGCCCGCACTGTTTTTGCGAACGAATTTGTCGGTAAAAATATTGGTGGAAATAAGATGCCGCAAAGACACGAGTTGTAAGTGAACTTTTTAAAACGCAATCGTTAAACTAATGAAGCAAAAAACATATAAAATATTTATTGAATTTAGCATAATTTTTATAAAAACATAGATTTTTGCTTAGTTTATAAACAAGTATGAGTAGTACAACATCCCGAGTATAGCAAATATTTCTCAAACAACCCAGATGAGGGGTGAAGTGACAATGATCGCGATACCGAAGATAAATTTCTATCACGCCTGGAGATTAGCAGCTATTGTGCAACGGTGTAAGATTAACTGATAAGTGTCTGACGGTTAATAATAAAAATGTTTTGATAGTATCCTTTTGGGGGAGAATCCCCTCGATAATATTATTTATACCGCTACTTTATCAAAACGATACAAGTACCTACATTGCAATAGACTTGAAAGTGCTTTAATTAATTATAAAGTATTACCGTTTCTTTTTTCGTTTAAATGTATGAAATCTTATTAAAGAGGTAATCTATTCTAATATTATAAAGAGGAAAAGTTGTTTTTTTTGTTTGTTTGTTTGTTTGTTTGTATCGAATATGCTCCGAAACTACTAAACCGGTTTAGATGTTTAGTAAAAAGATAGTTGGGAAGGACATAGCATGGTTTTTATCCCGGAAATCATCACTTAAGGATGGAGGTGAAAGTTTATAATAACAAGAAGTTTAAAATAACTTAGCAATCTATAATTACTTATAGTCTTATATTAATTATAATAAGTCTAACTGAGTCATCTACCAAAATACTTTATCTTATATATATATATATATATATATATATATATATATACTTTATCTACAAAATATTAAATCATTGTCCCGAACGTATTAATAGCAATTAATATGAATGAATGATTTAATCTTTTTGTATACAAATTCAACTGTCTAAAAGATACTGGTTCATGGACTATCTGACAAGCCAATGTTTTCGCTTTCGCCAGGAAAATTTGATTAAACATGCCATAATATATGGAGAAACGACAAATTACTTACACAATAAGTTACTCTCAACTATTTTAAACTTGTAACTCCTAACGTCCCTAGATGCCGTAGCATTTATTATCTTAAAGAAGATTCGACTTAAAACAAATATCATTATAGTGGTAGCTTGTTTACTCAAATTGTTCATAAATTAGTTTACAATCTTTCTAGATAGATATTCAACAAAAACCGTATGAAAATCCTCTACCTTAGTTTCTGACATTAACCCAATTAAATAGAAACTCATCGCGGTGGAGATTACAATTTAAAATACGCTCAAGTGATAGATACAACGCTTCAAACCATTTGAAAACAATACACGATGTTAGTGCTTGTTATTTATTTGTACCTAAAAATTTAATTTATAAAACAATATACGACAGCCAATATTTATGCTAAACAATAATGAATAATTAACTTATCGCTGACATTGAACAATGCTATCTAAACTTTTACATACAAGTTTTACTTTAATAATTAAAAACCAACTATTTTCCTTGTATAGTTTGATTTTGTTGACACATTGCATCTGCAGTGAAAGAGGAGATGCGCGTATCATATAAATAATATCAATCGCGATGTAATAACAATAAAAAATATTATTATTGCAAGCACAATAGCATGTCAGCCGCCTACCGTAATGAAGATGTAATAGGGCCATACTAATCCTTTGCTTGGGACAAGGGGTGACCATATGAAAAGATGTCACACGAATATGACAGATATTTTGACAGTAATGCAACGGATTTGAAGCTTTGTTAAATTAGCACTTTTCTAAATTTAATCTTTAAAATAAAGCGAATTAATAGGGATATAGTATTTACAAAATTATAATATGTACTATGCAAAATAATAATATGTATTGTAGTTATATGATAGAGAAATTGAATTGAAATATTAATTTGTATTGACTTTACATTAATTATTTTCGCACGACACTGTATTTTATTGTTCTCGTGTCGTATATTGTATTTACATTGAATAGACATTTTCATAAACAATAAAAGTCGACACCTACATATGTACTTATTTGATAAAGTCAAAGATTAAAAGGCAGCCAAAATAACATCGTATAAGCGTGAACGCCCTCAAAGTATATATAATATACATGATATTTAAAATTAATAATAAATATCACAAACATATTACATAAGCTTCGACGCTTCGCAATGAAAAATAAACAGGAGATCATAAAACATTCATGGCCAGCTCCCTTTGTCAGATCCAAAGCTAACAAACCCGATATGAATTTCCATTTTTTAGCAATCATATTAAAATTGCAATTACAATTAGTGGAATCTATTACGTGTCAATTCTGCATCAATTTTGACATCACCCTACTTATAAAGTTTATGCATATATTAATTCATACTTTGATTGACATTTGTCGAAGTGATCCTATTGTACTAAACTGGTTGGTGTAAGATATTCATACGTTAGATGAGTTTTCTCAGAGAATTAACATTTGGTTATATAATTATAAATTCATTACTGTAGCAAAATATATCAAATTTAAATAATTATTAACTAGTGCAGATAATTTTTAAAATTAATATTCTAAAAGTGTCAGTAAACTACCAGAATCTAAATGCTCTTGCTTACTATTCAGATAGAGTCGCATTTTAATTTTGAGAGTAACTGTTGATTATTATTAGTAATAATAATGAATAAAGTAGCTCCAAAACCTGTGAGAACTATTTTGATTTCAATGAAATTTAACTAAAAAAGGGAATCTTTCTGTACAACTCGCAATATCACAAATTGTAAAGATAGAGACATCCGATTCAAGAGATTTCTTGACAATTTCATTGAATAAAACTTGCCAATCAAGTTTTAATTTTTAAGTACAAACGCTCTTTGTTGAAAAGTAACGGTAGATCTGTTACTTTCGTTTTTTTCTTAAAAAAGTGTATATTTTTGAGAAAAAAATTGTTGACGGGGGTCACGCCTAAACCAAAATTAAGGTTTACTTGAACGCCACCTTTTATTGCACTTTGACATGGGATGATTGTACAAAGAATTTCTTGATTACCCCGATACCTTTTTTATGTGAAGATCTTTATTGAGATATCAACAGTTTTGAACGGTGGTTTGATAATACTAGCATATCTTCAAATTCTCAATAAATTCCACCCCTTTAGTTTACGTAGACATGTGAACATTGAGTAGAATCCAATCCTTTATATTTTACCACAGCGTAAAACTGAATTTGAACAAAAATTGTGAAATTATCAGACTGTTTGATAAAAAAGTGTAGATAAGTAATTTGGTAGAAAATAATTATGGGTTTTAGTTAGCGATTAAAATGTGGAAAACTTATAACTTATCTGGGTTAATACAATATTTAGTTTTAGAAAGATACATGGAAATAACATAAACACTCATTGAAATCGCCAAAATCGTATTCAATATAAAATCTTCCTTAAATAAATAAGAAAAGATTAGAAAATATTTCTCAACATCATAGTATAGAGGACATCAAAGAATATATGCTCAATAGTGTGGAACGAGCGCGGTCAGCGTTTAGGCTTCGTCTTAATGACGTTCCGAAAATTGGCATTTTTACCCTGATGTCACGTACAGCTAAGATCAAATAACTATAAAAATCTCTACTACAATCTCTAGGTCACTATTGAAATTGTAAAATTTAAACCTTTAGCAACATTAGTGTGCTCTACACAATGTTATTTCAACCATTGTAAAGAAATTGGGTTAGTCATCTTAGATTAAGTTCCATTGCTATCTTAAAGTCATAGTTATCGAACAATAAATTGGTAAACTGTTTACAAATATAGCCTAGATTTTCAAGTACGGCTTTATAACAACGATAAATAGCGCTGACTGGTAACAACAATTTTAGAATAATTTAACAAATTATATAATAATATAAAACACTAGCGACTCACCCTCGCTTCGCTTGGGTTCGTCCCTAGCTTGCTTCCCAATACAAACTTTAATCCCCTTTTTACACCCTTAAGGGATGATTTCCGGGATAAAAAGTATTCTATGTCCTTCCCAGGGTCTCAAACTATCTTCTTACCAAAATTTCATCTAAATCGGTTCAGTACATCCAGAGATTACCCCCTACAACCTCACAAACTCAAAAACTTTATTTCTTTATAATATTAGTATAGAAGCATAGATTAAAAAAATGACACCGTATAAATAAAACTGAAAAGAGTGTTATTTAGATTATTTGTTATCTCACACTCTTAGGGTATAAATACATATGTACACTCAAAAACCTTCCCTCTTTTTAGGTTACCCGATTTACACATAAAGGTAAGGTATATCAATTGAAATAGCCCTAAATATAGTTAGTAAATAAAATATTCATTTCTACGAAGTTCTATCCGGTGTGTTCTTAGAAAATCTTTGATTTTGTTTGAATATCATGTAAGATATTCTAAATATTCATCAAACATTAAATAATCCCTAATAAGAAAACTTTGAAAATATTTGTCAAAAGTATAGGTAGGTATGCTATACAATACCAAAAGTTGGGTAGACATTTCTCAAATTATATAGAAAAGGGCATCACTAGCTCGTATAATCCCTTGTAATTTATATTTGAAGAGAATTTACTATATGAATACCGTGTTTAACATACCTACTAGTAACTCAATAAAATCAATATTTAGGTCTGTATATCTATCGGCACATCTTTAACATCTATTATTATTTTTGATAATCATTTACGCTATATTATAAATTGTTTATTTATTATAGCATATAAAGATAACAGCGGCTACTCTTGCTTTGCTCGGGTTCGTCTCTAGGTTGCTTCCTCATACAAATTTTCATCCCCACTTTCACCCCCTTAAGGGATGAAAACTATCCTATGTCCACCAAACTTCTAAAATCAGTTCTGTAGTTTCGAAGCCTATTCGGTATAAAGAAACAAATCTTTCCTCTTATAATATAAGTATAGATGTTATTAAATATTAATAGTAAACTAGACATGTGGGAGCTTGACTCGCACGCCGAGAGTTTCGTTCCGCCAAATATTATGTAATGTTTTAAATTACGTCATTTGATAGGTTAAAAGTTAATTAAAATGGTTACGAATGCAAAGTACCTATCCATTGTATCGACAGGAAAGGTTAGTTTCTATTTTACAGGATTTCTTCATTTTTGCCTTTTGGCCACGGAATCATAAATAACTAAAACATATATTATGTAGACATTTCCACGATCGATAAGTTTAAACAAAGAGACGTCTTTTATCTTAACGTATAAGTTTAATACTATTATATATTAATCCCGATTCTGTACAAAGCAAATAACCTAACTAATAAAATAGCAAAAGAACATGTTTGAAATAGGTAAATTACCCGCAATATCCAAAAAAAACAAGCAATGAAAAGGGCATCTATCAAACACCGTGATCATTTTATCTACAATATTTGTACATCCCAATACATTTAAGAACCGGAACTGAACGCCTGGTCGGATCACAATACCATGGTTTGACTGTAACTCGACACCCATAATATTACAAGGATCGTCACTAGATAAAGCTGCAAATGACAATAAAGTCCCTTTAAAAGCTTTTATATTAATTTTATATGCAAAAGTCTGCTTAGTACATAGTATAAGCTACTAATTTACAAGTATTTTTCGATTAGATATATTACTTTTTAAATATTTCAAATCATTGAAAAGAAGGACTGTGCAAAATCGACATAGGTACGTTTAGGATATAGGAGTTAAGTATACCTTGTAGTTAATTTCATTATGACAAAAACCTCTTTCCTTGGTAATAATAATTGATATTATATATGCAATATATAGATTCCTTGTAAGAGTATTGTAAGAGTATACTAATATGTAAAACCAAATTCTTAGGTTTTACATATTAGTATACTCTTACAATGCAGTTTTTGTATTTTTTCTCAGATATAAGATATTTTCCCGCATTAAAAAGTATCCTATGTTGACCCGGATAACCAGCTATCATAATACCAAATTATATGAATATCCGTCCAGTGGTTTTTCCGTGATGCGGTAACAGACAGACAGACAAAAATTCTAAAAACTATAGATTCGGCCTCTGTATCGATAATAACGTCTATTACAATAAGATTTTCCAAAAAATATTTAATGTACAAATTCGGCTCACTTACAATTTTATTATATGTATAGATAAACTTTAGTTTTACGCAAATCGAAAGTTTTAAATTCCGCCTGCGAATTTTGCACGAAATCTGATACTTTATTAGGTATGCCGAATTTTGATGTAATCCAGGAATTGAGACAGACAATTGATTTCCGTTTCCTATGGGCAGATAACGCCACACCCCTGCGATCCGAGACGAGACTTAAAAGCGCATTCAATCGATTGATATTGTCATTCATATCTACAAGGTTACAAATGTTAAGTGAAATTTTTCGTAGAAATTAATGTGAATCAAAAACTAAATTTCACATACTAATTTCAATTTTTTTAACATTTATTGTGCATTTATTTTATTTTAAATTGCGGGATAATATTGATTATTAATAAGATTTTGTTTTAAAAAACTTAAGTGACGCTTCTGAGAGCTTTAATAAATAAAGCC
Source organism: Brenthis ino (assembly GCA_921882275.1). NCBI lineage: Eukaryota > Metazoa > Arthropoda > Insecta > Lepidoptera > Nymphalidae > Brenthis > Brenthis ino. The sequence goes on along the minus strand of OV170225.1, from coordinate 20,844,891 downwards.
ATATTTGTTTAAACGTAATGGAGTGTGACACAACAAGTAAAAAAAGTTATTCAAAAAGCAGAACGTGAAAAATACTTTAGACATCAATAAAATAAATAGTTTACTGCTGACGCTGACACTTGTTCCAGTGCTTCAGTTTTAGGTGATTATTTATTATCACGTCCATTGATTTTTGCCACTTAATCCTTACTTAACATAATACAAGAGCTTTTTTTAATACTTAAACGCAATTTAGATACCTATCCTAATTAGTAGATGCTAACGAAAATTAAAAAAAAATGTTTTAAGTGACAGATGAATTGAGTGTGAAATATTTTAAACTTACCTCCCATGCGTATCTTCTGTCTAATGGCTGTGTTTCCCATTTGCCGTTGAAAGGTCCATATTTAGTGCCAACAGGAATATTAGCTCTCGCAAATATACCACCCGATTTTAGAACCAATTCTGAAGGTAAATTGAAATCTAACCTTTCAATATCATCTTTAAAATCATCATCATTCCTTTCTGGACTTTTTGCATCTAGGTACTTTTGGTTTGGTAAATCTAGTGGTCTAGACAAGTAATTTCGTGGGTAATCATAGGATGGTGGTAAATAGGGGTCAGAAAGCCCAAAATCTAAAGCACCGTAATATTCCTTCATATCTGTTCCAGGGGCCATAGTTTCCTGCTTGATATGAACTAAGGTGGGCGCTGATTCTGATGCTGCAGAGTCAGTCGGACTTGGTGGAGGACTGCCTGATTCCTGGCTGTCGGCCGCTGTGGAAAAATAAAACAATTAGTACGTACATAAATTACTTAAATCTTACCTTCTTAATTTATTATTTAAACTTTAATATACATAATTTTGAAAGTAGGACCCTGAATGTGGCTTGTAAATAAAATATGGTAATGGTATGTAAGAAACGGCCTAGTGCAAAATTGCAAAAAAAATTAACATTATTAGTATTTTTATTGAGAAATCAAGATCGCTCCTGTGCCTTGACAACGCGAACCTGTCTTATTTCAAGACATAAAAAAATTATGGAATGCAAGATGGTGATCGCATTATGCCTGGTTTCCGCTCGCCACAAAGGATTTCCGCTTGTCTCTCGTCTCTCAGAGCATCCCTCCGAAATGCAAATCAACATGAAGATATGCCTTTGTTTCTTTTATTTTAATTTTATGTACGTCTACGAAGTATTAGAGAACACAAACTAAAAGTACTGATAGAGCTATAACAGTTAAGCAAATTAAGCAAGGAATAAATATCAGTTTTTTACTTGAAACGTCATAAAAAATAATAAAGCATTACAAAAAAAAATGTCTGGACTTTTGTATTATAATTTATCACCGACCGCTATTACATTAAAGTAGAAAGATAAATAGCCAACAATAGTGTTTAGCGAAGGAAACAAATTCATTACAAGCGACGCAACGTACGCGTGTCATCAATAAACTACATCCCCCAGGCAAATACAGCTGAAAGAGACACTCCATAAATCATAACTACCCCATTATTACTAATATACTTGTTAAAACAACCCCTATCTTGTCCATACGTCTTCCACAGCACGTGGCGGTGAAAAAACTCTTTAAAATTAGACGCTTGATAAACCTCTAACACAATAAGATTACAAGCGAGGAATGATAACTGCTTAGCATTATAAAAGTGCAGTTCCGACTAACAAAACGCAGGATGTGCGTGAACGTGTCTAAAGGATCCCTTTTGTGAATCCAGTTTGGCAAGGACTGCGTTCCTTTAACCCAGTTGCTATGCCAGTTCACCTGTCGCAATCAATTTATGTAAAACCTTTTTAGTATTTAATTTCACTATTTTTAATCGATAATGACACAGTTTATGCCTTTCACCGACGGGAACGGGACGTCGTAAAAACGCGGTCAAATTTCAAATTTAAATTAGCCATCACAAGCTTGGTTTGGAGTTTTGAAAGCGACGTCGGACATGGACGATGCGAATCGTCGTTAAATCTTTAGTTTCTCTAGAAACTGTCAAGACTTTAAGAACACTGACAATGTTAATATGATCCATTTCAACATGCAAGCAGATATGAATTTAAACAATGCAAACTTCAAATTGCACATCTATACCTACATATAATAAAATTCTAAGTCGAATCTGTACATTAATTATTTTTTTTGTAAAATCTTATTGAAATAGACTTAATTATCGATACAGAGGCCGAATCTATAGTTTTTAGAATTTTTGTCTGTCTGTCTGTCTGTCTGTTACCGCATTACAGAAAAACCAATGGAGGGATGTTGATGAAATTTGATATGGTGATAGCTGGTCATCCGGGTCAACATAAAGGATACTTTTCACCGCGGGAAAATGTCTCATTTCTGAGAAAAAATACAAAAACTGCATTGTAAGAGTGTACTAATATGTAAAACCTAAGAATTTGGTTTTTGGTCATCTGAACGCGGGCGAAACCGCGGGCAATGCTAGTGTATAAATAAACCAAAAACAATTCCATTTTAAAATAAAAAATAAAACATAACATTTTAAATGTAAGTATCATTTCGAAGTCTGTGTCCGAAGACCTCACGGAAAGCCAATTTCACGAGTTAGCTACGGCGACTGACAATAACCGTGGCTTACGTTAGGTGTGTCACCGAGAGTTCACGACGCGGCTTGTACCATCATAAAACACTCTTAACACGACAAAGACAGTCTTTATATTTATAAATAGTATCTTTAAACCTTCGGTTTAAGATTCAATGTAGTTTGAGAGCAGAGTGGGAAATTAAGCAGGCATGCAAAGTGCATGCCTCATCATCACATTACATTTGTAAAATAGGTATTCATTTGACGGCCGTCATGTTTCGTGGAAAGCTTAACTTTCTAAACTAAAATATCTAAAGACTACAATAAAGAATATTGTACGCTAAAATGCTATAATTAAAGTTTATTATATTTATAACTTATAAAAAAATACTGCATGTTAATATTGAGTAATCATTAATAGTTTTTAGAAATAATCTTTAATTAATCATAGTAAAATTCTCTTTATATTATACCTACTCTATAATTGATTTTTTCTTTGAATGAAATTATTATAGCAGATAATATTTAATTTTAAAGAAATTTAATACTTTATCTTACCATATATCAGAATTTAGTTTATAAATATACTCATAAAACCTCAAGTTTAATAATTGCAAAAAAACTTGTTTACACAGGTCTCAAACCAATATTATAAAGACAGATAAAAACTTATTTCGCATGTCAATCATGTAAACAAAAACTCCTAACAACTTAAGCTGTTTCAAACAAGAAAAGTAAACATTTTCAAGCCGGCGGCGCCCGCCAAAAGATTACACCGTCGTTATTACCACAGATAAATAAACCATAATATTTGTAGGATACTTCGCACACCCTTAACATTTTAGATAACAGTTGATTAGTATAAAAAAAGGATTTATTACAAAAAATATCTCATCTAAAAAATCTAGAAATATGCCAATGAAGTATTGACGATAGAAATCTAAACTAATTTATTATATTTTATCCATTTTATTATTTTTATTATTTTGTATTCAATTATTTTTTACAATTTTTTTTATTTTCTTAAAAAAATAATTTAATTTATAATTTAATAATATTATATATTTAATAGTTGAATATATATCACAACTAGTTCTATAATAGGTTTCAATTAATAATATAAAAGGAAAATTCCGCATTTACCTACTCATACCTACCTACGTATCCGCATATCCTAATAAACGCAAAAGCGCGATATTTGTTCAAATTGTTTATTGGAAAGTAAAATATATTATGATTATTTATTACATTTATATTGACCTACTTAAACATGGTTTCCTTTTAGATACATTTAAATTTAAAAAAATGTATTTTTTCTGTGTAAAACATTCTAATTAAAATGTATATAAATAAAAATGAGTAATTTTTCGTTAAAAACAATTTATCAAATTATATCATTTTGTTAAATGAAAAAAATATTACAAATATAATTATAATAAACTCACCGGACATCTTCATCATAAATCACTTAATAGCTTAACAGCATTCAATTTTTTCTTTTAGTCCAATAACACATTATAATATAAAGAAAAAAGGTTTCATTTTCGACCACAAAAAAAAAAATAACAAAAACTATACTAATCTTCAATCACAGCACGTAAAAACGATATGGTCACGAGATAATTGTCTTTGGTAATGAACGAACAGACGTTACGCACGATCCCGACAGCGAGCTTCGGAATTTGCGGGATATGTGCGACGGCCGCGACGAACGCTCCCAGAGTAACGAGAGGAGGCGAGAGCTCATCCCTAGAATCCCGAATCATACCCTCGCCCGGGCCGCCCCACCCCTCACACCCCGCCTTGTCTTTTTACCGCACCCTTCTCTTTCATACGAGTTTCGGGGACGCTTACACAAGTTTGCCTGAAATATCATACATATTTTGACGACTTAATTTCTTAGAAATTTACCAACTTACTTTCTACACTGTGATTTCTTTTGTTCGTTTCTGATAGGCAGCCTATATAATTACACTAGGTATAATATCAATCAATGTTTCTCTTAGACGACGTAGCTATAAACACCATTACAATATTTTATACTAGTGACGTTTAAACAATGGTCCTTCAGTTATCGACAGGGCTTATAAGAAATTAGTTGCGGTCGTGTCCATATTCTATTGACCTATCTGGAGTGAAGAAACAATCCTTTCGCAGGTTCAATCACAACTGGTTATGCATGAAGTACCTATCACGTAAAACAAAACAAGTTAAGGTATCGAATAGACGCGGCAATTTGTGTCTTATCGTGTCGAATTCGATTACCGAATGGAAGCCACTACCTACTTTATTATTAACATTGATTCCTCAACCAATAAACAAAATCGATTACTTCAATGAGACATTAAAATTTAATTTTTAATTTAACTACAAAAAGGTTCAAAGATCACTTGCGTAATGTTAAATTTAATATAAATTTTCTAGCTTGCGGAATAAGAGCTGTACTAGTTAGTTAGATATAGTGACGTAGCGATTCGTAGAAACTAGCAAATAATCGACATTGCATTCGCATTTCAGCGTTGCATTATATTTCACGTCTGAAAATAGCTATTGTGGCAAGTGAGACGGCAGATAACTAGATAACGTTAAAGATCTGTGAGCGAGATGGCGATTGGTCGGTGTCGACGAGGGGCGGGGTCGCGCGACGGATGCACCAATGGGATGCTCCTTATTATCTGCATCTTTGTCTGTCAGGAGTCTGTGAGGTACAGGTGCCGCGCGCATCAAGTCACTGATTGCTCTACCTAGCTTGCGCTACATTATATAGGTATAGAGCTGATGAAAATTAAAAATGTATAATTGGCTTCGAATTCACATTTGATTTCCATTTTATAAGCCATTTAGAACTTGTTATTGAGTATTATATTTTATTATTGCTTTAGTATATTACAATAGGTACAAATACACGGGTTTGTATGAATTTTTAAACCAAGTCATTGTAAAATTCTTTCATTTGTCTTTTCTTTTATCCGTTGCTTATTTGTTCCATAAAAATCGTTTTAAGTACCTGTTCGAGAATAGAATGGACTTTACAGGACTTAGGACAGTGGTAGCCCAGTGGTAACGCACTCGCTTGGGAAACCGAGTGAAGCGGGTTCAAATCCCGGCTTTGCACCTCTGATATTTTCATGTGCTAATCATTTCCAACATGATTAGTACTTGTCTTACGGCGAAGGAAAACATCGTGAGGAATCCTGCATATCTGAGAGGTTCTAGTAAGTTTTCGAAAGACTTGTGCAGTCCGCAAATCCGCACTTGGCCAGCGTGGTGGACTATGGCCTGACCTCCCTCGTATTGAAGGGAGGCCCGTGCCCAGCAGTGGGACGTTAAAAAGGGCTGAATTCATACATACATAGGTACATACATTAGACATAAATATTTATTTAAATTTGAAAAGACTAAATAGCTGATGAAGCAGTGAGACGCTCTTATTTTGTTTAAAAGTATCAAGATTACATATAAAACACTTCATATAACGTATACCGAAAATAAATAATCTTATACTATTCCTCATCTCGTAAACAATCTTATGCAAAAAAAAAAGATTTATTGCAGAAAAATAACTTGTGCATTTATAATATTAAAAGAATTTAATGGAAAAAAATAAAATTTCAAATGCACTTTGCAGTATCATTCGTGAAGGCGACAATCAGAATTGATTTGCACAGACACGTTTGATAATCGACTCTCTAATAGATGCAATAATCGATTTCAAGCTAGTAAAGAAATGTGCGAACAACTTCGTTAGTATTTACACACATAGACCAACTACCTCTATTCTCGTTAGATGTAGATATAAGATTTTATCAATTATTAATTAAAATGGGTTACAAAACTGTGTTTATATAATATACCTACCTATGTTCATATAATATGTATTTATAATGAGAGTATCTATCTTCTATATAAATAAAAATCAATTGCCATATATATGTAAATGTACTTTTTCAGAACGGCTGCACCTATTTAGCTAATTCTTTTTTTGTTGTGTTTGTAATTGTCAGGACAAGGTTTGGGAGAAAGAAATATTTGTAAAATTGTACGGAAAAGTGAAAAATTTGGGTTAAAAAATAAAACAGTGAGTTGACAGATTGACGTTCAGTTGTTCAGTTTCTTCATCGTGACAACAATATTTAAAAAGGAAATCGACAGTTTTGTCAAAATTTAAGATAAAAATATTTGTCTATACTAATATTATAAAGAGGTAAAGTTTGTGAGGTTGTAGGGGGTAATCTCTGGATCTACAGAACCGATTTAGATGAAATTTGGTAAGAAGATAGTTTGAGACCCTGGGAAGGACATAGATACTTTTTATCCAGGAAATCATCTCTTAAGGGATGAAAATGGGGATGAAACTTTGTATAGAAAAGCGAGCTAGGGACGAACCCGAGCGAAGCGAAGGTGAGTCGCTAGTTTATACCAAATATGCTTTTGAAGTACCTTTAATGAAAAAAAAGCAAAACAATTAGTTAATTTAAACGGCCAAACAATTACTTAGAACAAAATGAAGTCAACACCAAATACAAATAATGTCAATAATTTATTTTCAATATTGTTTTATTAGAAACGCACCAATATAATGGTTATGGCAAAGCAGTTAGTTCAGTAGGGAAACTAATTATCGCCTACATAGTCTAGCCAAGAAAACAAAACAGTAATTTACTCAAGAAAATGAATGTAGTCTATTTCTAGTAAGAATGTGGTAACATTAAAATGCAACATGTCTGCATATATGAAAATTTATTCGAAGTAATATCGTTCCACCAAAATTAGTCTGTGACACAGCGTGCAGCTAAATTATTTAAAATAGCTGTTTTGTGCCCTCGTATATCATCGTTTGCAACATTAGGTATATAGGTACACTAGTACGTTACGTTCGTTTGTAAATTTTATTACTATAGGTTTTTGTGGTAATAATAATCTACGAGTATACATATAATAAAATTGTAACTAAGTCGAATCTGTACATTAAATATTTTTTGGAAAATCTTATTGACATAAACATTATTACCGATACAGAGGCCGAATCTATAGTTTTTAGAATTTTTGTCTGTCTATCTGTCTGTTACCGCATCACGGAAAAACCACTGGAGGGATTTTGATGAAATTTGGAATGGTGATAGCTGGTTATCCGGGTCAACATATAGGATACTTTTTATCGCGGGGAAACATCTCATTTCATGGAAAAAATACAAAAACTGTAATGTAAGAGTATACTAATATATAAAACCAAAAAAATTGGTTTTTGGTCATCTGAACGCGGGCAGAGCCGCGGGTAATGCTAGTATAAAATAAAATCGCGACAAAATCCGAAAATATGGTTTCATTTAACAACTAAATGATAGCAAAAATCCTATAAGGAAAAATAAGATGTTATATAATTTTTATAATTACATGCATTTTTCCTATCATAAATCGTTTTTTTTTTCTTTTCTTTCTCAGATTTAGAAAAATATTAAAAATACCCTTTTATATATTGTCACACACATCTTACGCACAATGCATATTTTTTTAAAAGAAATCTAATCAAGATAAGCGAATTTGCACAGCGTGAGTCCGCCGCCGTGGTACGCCATCTTAGCCGGACAAAGGAGTGGCCAGTAGCTGCTTTCATCTCAATAGAGCTAAATCAGGACGTTATAGATGGATATATAGGGTTATTGCACTATATAATAAACTATATACTATATACTAAATCTTAAGTGGAATACGCTTTTGTTAAAATATTTTAGTCGTTATTCTATATAATTAATTTTAAGAGAACTAAAAACATATTTTTATTGGGTATATTTTGTACCTCTCTGTCTTCCAACCAACTCCATGTAGGTATATACTAATAGATATACAGAAAACCTTTTAATAAGTTATAAGAAAAAATTTTCATGATTAAACACCTAAATATCGTAATATTTGTATCTGTTGACTATACTAAAAAGTTATACTAAAATTTTGTATTAACCAACAATGTTTTCTTTTTTAATAAAAGACATTCAGATACGAGACGCTAAACTATTATTCATTAATAAACACTCACCCATACCATACTAAAGTATAAACACAAATACTAAGCAACCACCCTAAATAAATCCTCCATCGAAACAAACTTAAGGCGTAGAGGGATCCCGCGCTGAATTCACAATGACCAGGTACGTGACATATAACTTCTGTGGCGACAATTTTATTTGCGGACTGCCCCCCATTTGGCACCTCCCTTTGTAGAGAATTCGTTGATAGTATACTTCATAGAACTAAGTGTGATGGAAATGGTACCAATACTTCAAATTGAATTAGTACTTGATCGAAAAAGTTTTCTTTTTTATTTCGAATATTATATCTAACATAAACAGCTTTCGAGCTTTCAAATAGTCAAAATAACAAACTAAGGTAACATAAACATTTAAAATATTAAAATTACTACTTTGGTGCAACTTGTCTATTTCTTACAAATTATTGTATAAATTTTGTGGGTTGATACTGTCTGTAACAACTATATATTTTACTTTTGTTTTGCTTTTGACTTCTAAAACCTTAGTCTCTCCCGTGACCATATTGGTTGTAAAGCATTCGAAAAATTGGGAACCAAAATCTATACATATGATATAATTCTAAGTCAAATCTGTACATTAAATATTTTTTGGAAAATCTTATTGAAAAAGACATTATTATCGATACAGAGGCCGAATCTATTGTTTTTAGAATTTTTGTCTGTCTGTCTGTCTGTTACCGCATCACGGAAAAACCACTGGATGGATTTTGAAGAAATTTGGTATGATGGTAGCTGGTTATCCGGGTCAATATATAGGATACTTTTTATCGCGGGAAAATATCTCATATCTGAGAAAAAATACAAAATCTGCATGGTAAGAGTATACTAATATGTAAAACCTAAAAATTTGGTTTTTGGTCATCTGAACACAGGCAGAGCCGCGGGTAATGCACTAGCATTAAAATAAAATCGCGACAAAATCCGATAATATGGTTTCATTTAAAATATCAGATATTCACGTAAATCTAAGAAAGTATTATGTAATATACATATTAGCAAAATTATTTACCTTCAAAACGATTAAGAACTACGAGTTTAGGTGCATAGTGGTTCAAATGTCTAAACTGCCTGCAGATATCTCCTGAGATAATTGCGAGATCGTTTCCCACAGGAGAATAAAGTGTATTATTAACTGTACAAATCTTCTTATACTGATATTTAAAATTTAAAGTAAGACTGCAATAAATAGTACTGTAGGAAATAATATTTGTGCTTTCTGTAACATATTTCTTGGTCTGAGTTTCCTCTACGTAGGTGGAATTCTTGAACAAAAAAGTTCCGCCAAGTTGCTTGGACGTGGCTGTTTATGTTGCCTATTACACTGTAATTCACATTTTAACTGGGTCTCTTGCATGCTAACTAAACTGACTACAATTCGTGCTATGTAGAGTTCCTAGTAACTCAGTAGGTACTGCTTAAATTATCTATTCTTAACATCTACTTAAAACAAATTGATGGTTTTATTTTCTATAAGTATATGAAATTTATGTATTTAGATTATTTGGATATTAAGTTAGGCCTATATTCAAATTTTTTATTAGAAGTTTCAAGTTCCTAAGTTTTTTTTTGTCAGGACAGTAATCATTAAAATTTAAAGAATCTGTAAAGTTATAAGTATGTTTAGGAATACTTATAAGTTGTTATAAGACTACGTAGAAATTTAAATACCCACTTATTTACTTGCTGACAATAAAATTAGAGATCCTTGAAAAAAATCCTTATTAGGTACATACCAAGAGTACCAAGGTAGTTTAAGAAGTAAACGACTAGGTATAATAATATACAATCATTACTAACATTATAAGCGCAAAAGTGGGTTTATTAGTTTAATGGTTATATTCAGAAGAAGGAAAAATTTTCTTATAGCAAAGTATCAACGATTGAGCACTTTTTTATAAAAATAGATTATTTTTTATCCCACTACGTCTAGTACATCTACGAAATTGCTAAAAGCTACGTAGGAATGCTAGGATTTATAAATGCAAATTGGAATAATCAAATAAAATGCTCTCTGATCTATATAGTGTGTAGCTATTTAACCACCCTTTCCATTTTCCAATTCGACCGTCAAAAGAATCGTGTTTAAAATGTCCAATTTAAATTGTTCCGATAAAGGGGCGGCCATTTCAATTTTGAGAGTCTAAATCGAAAGGCGCGATAGCCAGTCGGTAAGCGCCTCCTGGGGCGATCTATCGAATTTATAGAGGTAATAAAGTAGCATTAGAAAGTAAAGCGCCGTTACTCTTTCATATATCAAGTGCTTACAGATAGATAGCTTTCAAAGATAACGTTTTCAAATTATTTCAAGCCTTTAAATATTCCTATTTACAAAAATATTATCACTGTCACTCAATTAATTTCCATGTTCATCATCATCCATTTCTCTACCGCGGATAAGACATAAATGAATACCGTCAGTAAAATATTGTGTTTCCGAACCATTTTAAACCTTTCCACAAAAAAGTTAAACTGCAATTATTTTAGGGGAAAGGAAATCAACTTGAACTATTTCGTGTCTAAATCAATTTCGTAAAAACAAGCTAATATCAAAATTTGAAGTCGTTAATCGGGAGTGCTAAGACTACCAAAGTATCATGTCAAATTAAGTAATCGTGGTGTAATTGAGCTGGCTATCAGAACATAGGCGGCTCATCAATCAAGCTACCCTACTGCTGCGTAGCGCTACCCCCAAGTGATAAGAGGAAACGATAAATTATTTGTTTCATAGTTTCTTTAGTAGATAAATAATATATTACATTACGTTACGTTTATAATCTAAGTATATAAATATTTTCTACCATTTTATTCATGAATTATATTAAAAATTATTCTCTAAATATTGGGGTCATAATTACATCAGTGTAATTATTAGCAAATAAAAACTATTTTCAAAAAAATGGGATGAGATGGATTTAATATATAAATAATCTAGAGTCTAACCAATAATATAGGATCACTGCGACCATGCCTGATCTACTGGTATCGTAGTCCGTAGACTATAATATAACGAACTGTACGAACACAACCGTGCTAAAGGCATGGAGAAGGAGATGTCTTAAAACGCTTACCGCTTATGCCTTACTATAAATCTGAGATAAAACCACTTACAGTGTTATCCTCGCCTCTGTTTTAGTAGTCATTAGAGAAATTCTGCTTATACGTTTCTAAATTTCCTCCCACGGCCAGAAGGGAATATATACAATGTTGAGCGTAATTAATATCCTTTGCTCGTAGTATTGGGTAGGTAGATATATATTTCTAGGGTTCCGTAAATGTACCAAAAGTTAAATTTGTCAAACCAGTGTCTATCTGTCTATCCGTTTTAGCATATTTTGGTCCGAAAATACATAGAAAAATCTATACTAATATTATAAAGAGGTAACGTTTGTGAGTTTTTGAGGTAGTAGGGGGTAAACTCTGGATCTATTGAACCGATTTAGATGTTTGGTAAGAAGATAGTTTGAGACCTTGGGAAGGACATGGATACTTTCTATCCCGGAAATCATCTCTTAAGGGGGTGCAAATGGGGATGTAAGTTTGTATTGGGAAGTAATCTAGGGACGAACCCGAGCGAAGCGAGAGTGAGTCGCTAGTATTTAATAATTTTAGTAGGTACAATGTAGTACATATTAGATCAACCATCCATAGATCTCTATGATATAAATAAATTAGGTATATTTGTATATGATTTTAAAATACATTATTATAAGAAACTAAAGAATTATAAAATAGTTAATTAATTAATTGAAAGAACCCTTATTTTTAAAAATAAATGCTTATATAAAATAAATTGATACAGAACCGTAAGTGTATAGCTATACGTACATATTATATTACGCAAACAGTACATAAATCCACAAATAACATTTTATATTATATGCTTCAACTTCAAATTAGATGCAGAATTTCGTTCCCACTTCTATATTCCATATTGATGTGCTAATTTACCGTTAATTTTTTTCCTTTTTTTTACATTTATAAACATTTTTATTTTGTATACCTAAAACAAACTCAAAAGTAAAAATTAATAAAGACAACAAAATTTCAAAGAAACTCACAATTTTTTAACCAATGCGTTTTTTATAGTTACCTACTTCAAATAGTTTAGGTGAAAATATAATCAGTATCATTCAACCATTTTAATTTCGAAAATATTTCATAGTTACGAATTAGAAAATCGAGTGCCCAACTTATATTTTATTTATCCTATATGCTGACCCGGATATCCTAGTTATCATCATATCAATTTTAATCAAAATCCCTCCAGTGGTTTTTCTGTGATGCGGTAACAGACAGACAGACAGATAAAAATTCTAAAAACTATAGATTTAGCCTCTGTATCAATAATAAAGTCTATTTCGATAAGATTTTCCAAAAAATATTTAATGTACAGATTCGGCTTAGTTACAATTTTATTATATGCATAGATTACCAAATACACTAATCAATAAAACAATTTATTTATTTAATATTATTCAGACGAATTAACCGCATTTACCGCAGACACGAGACCCACAAAACACAATTGCTTTATTTTGCTAATTTTCCTGTCATAGTAAGATTTGAATGACGTGGCGTTATTACTTGGCACATCTTACATTTTAGATACCATGATCTGATTTCTCTCTTACTCTTCTCGATCTTTTTATTATTTGTGCCTTTTCTTTTTATTCTATCGGCATAAAAAATAAAGGAAAATTTTAATTTTTACGTATATATTATAGTATTGGGAAAATTATTGAATTATTAAAATTCTTCATAAATTTTACTCATATGATTCTGTCAACCAGAAAGTTCAAAATCGTTGATTTTTGCTTCATTTCGATAGCGTTCTGCAAATATTTATAAAAGAATAAGTGGTAGTAGAGCCGTTAGAACATTTCCTTGTACAAAATCGCTGCCCCTAACAAAAATCGAGTTGATAACAAACAAAACGACTCGCATTGACTCGACACAATGGCCCTTCGCAAATTACACGCCATGCCGGCAATTACGCGTGCAACAACAGATACATTTGTATGACAATGATCGAGTTTTTCTGTGAAATATGATATGCTGCGTTTACCATAGAGTGAGAGTATAATACCTACGTATATTTTGTTCTTAATCTTTTTACAAATTCCGATTATTTTAATTAAAACAATACATACATTGATTATAAAGATTACAGCATTTTTACTTGATATTCTTTCGTCCTAATTTTTTCGTCCTAAAATAAAATTTTATAGTACTTTTATAGGTATATTTATGTATGTAGGAAGACAAAAACAAACCTATCCCACACCGTACATTTTTTCCGAATAAAAATTAGCCTATGTGTTATTCCACACTATAACCTATCTCTGTGCCAAATGTCATCCAGATTCGTTCAGCCGTTCTGGCGTGAAAGAGTAACAAACATCCATACTCACAAACTTTCACATTTATATTATTAGTATAGATATCTCAAAACAAGGTTCCAATCAAATCATCATTTGCGTTATTCACCTTTGAGTTATCAGATATGAACATTATCAATGATAAAATGTCTATCTGTTTCCATATTATTAATTATCTATTCGATAATGTTATTATCTATCAACACTGTAGTTACGACCTTGTGTCCGGTCCCTCTTAGAACTGATAGTTGCGCGTCCGCCCGACCTCGTCACCTCGCTTCCTACCGCTTCACGGAATACGGACGTTTTGTAACCGATTCGTGTTAATTATAATTAATCTATGGTGTTGGATGTTTTTATTGATATCGTAAAATATTGCCATTTCCAGGTTATAGGTGATAGTTTATCAAAAATTATAAGAAGTAATTTTAAATATAAGCAGAAATCAGTCGTTCAAATCTATTTAGATATCTACATATATAACATTCAAATGATACCTACTTTAATAATATTTCATTACAAGCTTGCGATAAAAAAAACTTCTATTATTATAAAAAAAATCTGCACAAAATCAATATAATATTGCACATATCAAAAAAGCTCTTATATGTTAAAGTAAAAACGCGACCCTGAGCTTAATGGCTTCTCTAATGAAAAAAATTGTCTTGATACTCTGTAATGAAGAAAATATTTAGTACAGTAGCTTCCGGTTGTACGTTTAGTACATAGGTTTTTTTATTCGAAATCACAGTTTTTTTTTTGTTTAGGAAAACGTTAACGTTAAGGAAAAATTCTTGAAAATATTTATGTAAATAAATAAATATACTAATTGAGATTTTTTGACTAGTGTCTTAGATACGATTATTTAAATTTCTATCTCATTCCAAAACTACACTATAACCGTGCATCTCACATACGAGTACATCACCTTCCTATATAAAGAAATTGGACAGTGCTGATTCGGACTATTCTTCGGGTTATTTTTGTTTAGGTGAATAAATAATAGATGGCGTTAATCCATAAACTTTAAAATTATTACTTTAGTATATTGTTAGGCACAGATTATTTCGCCAATATCGTGTATCATAGAGAAAATACGGTATAGATAAGGTTAAAAAAGAAATATTCACACTAAGGTCTGATAACATATAAACTATGAGCAATTTATCTTACAATGTGGGCCTACATATAGTACTTTCCAGTTACAATTCAAAGTGATAATAGAATCGTCAACGTTAGAAGCTCCCGACTGCGAACTGTCAACAGCGAAAGTGTCAAAGGGGTTTTTGTCAAGGCGCGAATTAAATCGGCCAGCGGGAGACTTCAGAGGTGACGCATAATTGATTGGAAGCCAGTTACATCCCGTTCTTCTTCAGTATAGTGCGAGCTAGGAGTAATATCTCGAAATTAAAATATAAAATATCTAGAATAGTGTTTATTTCATTTTACGCGAATATTTGAAATTTTAAATTAAATTACTTATCTGTTTGACTATATATAATATAATAACCATATAATAATCTTTAATAATAAAAAACGATGTATATAATAACGTTTGAGACATCTGAAACCTTGGTCTCTCCCGTGACCATGATTGCTTTAAAGCATTCAAAAGAACGGGAATCAAAACTCAAATACTACATACACTTTAAAGACATATAAATTAAATTAGTTGATATCATTCTAATATCAAGTTCATTCGAGATTAAAAAACTAAATGATCAATGTGAAAGATTAAACATTATAAAGGATTTTACTGTATGCAATGATTGAGAATCAATAAATTCATAATATTTGCCAGCTATATAATAGCTATACCTATATAGAAGAAAAGATCTTCTTGCTTCTTAAATTTTGCCAATTTAAGAGATAAGCAATTCAGATAGTTGCAAAATGCAGAAAGGTACAATTTACAAGTTAAATGTACAACTATATGACCTATATGGTTGTATTTGTTGTATTTTCTAATAATTGGATAACTACCTTCATTTCCGTTATTTATATGTGAGACTCTCTAGAACAATTTTAAATATTACTTAATTATTATATCAAAGCTCTGTGTTAAGTTACAAAACTTCACCTTTCAAAAGCATTCACAAAAGTTGTGGTTTACATAATCATTGTTTTATTCTTGACGTAAAACATAATTTCAAAAAACTTATGACTGATTATGTATCAACCCATAATTTCATTTTTGATAAATTTTTGTACTGCCATTGCCTTTCTTTCATCTCATTTCGCTTTTGAGAGCCACAACTGTCGATGTCACCTTAATTTACGACCTTCAATTATAAAATTTACATCTTCCATAAACACGGATAAAATGAGCTTTATTCTCAAGCAATAGAACATTGAAATATACGAATCAAAAATCCATTTGTAAAATTGGTGTCTGGCAACTTTGAATGAATATTTTAGATCAACATATAATGAAAACTCCAAAACGATAAAATAAACTTGTAGCAAGTGATAATACTTATTTAATGTCGGATACTATTCAGTTTCCTGTAATTAAACTTGTTTGTTAAAACAAAAAATGATGATTATAAAGCAGTTAACGATGTATTTTACTGCGTTTTATACAACATGTAGGCTTAACTGTTTCCTTGTAAGTGACCCTTGACTTGTGATACTAGTGTAATCCCACTAATTAAATTTAACAGGCTATTGTTATCAGTTATTATTTAACTACAAACCATACTATAGGTACATAAAACTGACCTAATCTACACTACTATTATACAGAGGAAAGATTTGTATTTTTGTATGTATGTAACGAATAAACTCAAAAACTACTGGACCGATTTAGATGAAATTTGGTAAAAAGATAGTTTGAGTCCCTGGAAAAGAGATAAAATATTTTTTACTCCGAAAATCATCCATTAAGGGATAAAAATGGGAATGAAAGTGTGTATGGGGAATCAACCAGTCAATCAAAAGTTAGTTGTAAGTATAGATATTATAATATAATTTTATCGAGACCACTATCTCCATGTTTGCCTTTCTATACTTATGAACGTATGTAAATTTTTTTTTTAATTCGTTTCGTTATTAAGCACAAAGATATGATTAAACTGCCAGAGCCCGGCTTTATTTATAAAATAAAAATTATTTGACGAGGGTTTGCCATTAATTTCGGCGACAATGTGATAAATAATGAGAGAGGTGTAATGCGGGGGCGGCATCCCTCTAAAACGTAACTTTGATGGGCTGGTTTTGAAGTTTTGACGGCTCACATCCTAATTTTCTTTCTGTCGGTGTTATCCCCGACACGTTTCAATAAGTTCCGCTTTGTAACAATATTTTCAATTTCTAACTTTTTATAGATATGAAAATCGTGCAACTTTAAAGAAAGGGTTGAATTATTATTCCTCATAATTGTTTTTTTTCTGTAATCTATACATATAATAAAATTGTAACTAAGCCGAATCTGTACATTAAATATTTTTTTTGAAAATCTTATTGATTATTGTCGATACAGAGGCCGAATCTATAGTTTTTAGAATTTTTGTCTGTCTGTCTGTCTGTTACCGCATCACGGAAAAGCCACTGGAGGGATTTTGATGAAATTTGGTATGGCGATAGCTGGTTATCCGGGTCAACATATAGAATGCTTTTCACCGCGGGAAAATATATCATTTCTGAGAAAAATACAAAAACTGCAATGTAAGAGTATACTAATATGTAGGTAAAACCTAAGAATTAGATTTTTGGTAATCTGAACGCGGGCGGAGCCGCGGGAAATGCTAGTATTAGAATATAATTATCAAATTTCCATTTGTAAATCTAATTCAAATTAAAACTTTATATAAAATAATAGCAAGCGTATCTTGCAGTGACGAGTTGTAATTATAAATTAATACTATACAATATGTACAGATTTTATTTACTATACACAAATCGATCGATCCGAATAATTCAATTAGAGCCAGAATGTCAAAGCGACACATCAATTGTACAATATCAAAGAACGTCAACCGCACACATTAACCGACGTAACAAGATTTGTATCACACGCATTCAATATACTCTATATAAACGCTAGTATTTACTAATATAAAAATTTATATTAATAGGGACTACTGTCTACTATCCCTTGCTTTGTTCAATCTCACGCTCTAAGCCTATTTCAATTATCTATCAATTTAAAGTAAATAAAATTGAAGTGTCTGTTTGTAACTCTAAAATAATAGCTTTTAACTAAATGCATATACTCGTATATGACAGTACCTATATACGGTATTTATAAGGAAAAAACAATTTTTAAAATTTTTGTCTGTCTGTCTGTTAGTTCCGGCTAATCTCCGAAACACCAATCCAAAGCCAATTTTGACGGGACTTTCAGTGGCAGTATAGAGTAACTCATTCTACTTTTATAAGCAAAATTTAGAATAAGAATTTAGGTACCGCGCAAAACAATTAAAATCTATGAAACTATGAACATAGTACCTAGCGAAGCGAGTGTAATTCGCTAGTTTTTAATATATTTATATTTTACTTAAACTACTTTATTTACCTGGATAAAAAGTAGTCTTTTAGTAGTGAAAATCATTCAAAAATTTCATCAGGCAAAAAATCATCGTTGTTTAAATACTGCGTCAAAGAAAAACAAACAAATCATCTGATACACAACCATTTTAATTTTTTCCTGGATTTTATCTATAATTAGTAACAAAATAAAACCTTTTTTTAAATATACTTTTATTTTTATTTAAAAAAACGTGAAAACATCGGGCAAAATAAAACAGACAACTTAAAAATATTTAAAATATATCAAAACGTTAGATTTAAACAAAACGACGCCACCTCGAAACATAACATATACCTAAATAAAAAGTCAATAAGTCAAAGAGATATTGCAACACATTCGGCCCCAGTAAATCAAATTTAAATTCAACTTGGCGATTCATGGCGGCGCGTGATCCGTGAAAAATTGCTTATTTTAAAACGATATTTCGACGCTCTTGCCATAGGGTGGCATCGTGTCAGAACAACAATGCTGTATGGCGTAAATGAATACTGTTATTTTAAAAGGTGCATGCGTATTGCATAGCAAGTAACTTAGTCTTTCGATACATATATCTATATGTATCTATATTTAATAATATTATAAAGAGGTAAAGTTTGTGAAATTGTGAGTTTGTGACGTTGTAGGGGGTAATCTCTGGATCTACTAAACCGATTTAGATACAATTTGGTAAGAAGATAGTTTGAGACCCTGGGAAGGACATGGGATACTTTTTATCCCGGTAATTATCCCTTAAGGGGGTGAAAATGGGGATGAAATTTGTATGGAGAAGCAAGCTAGGGACGAACCCGAGCAAAGTGAGGGTGAGTCGCTAGTACATATAATAAAATTCTGAGTCGAATCTGTACATTAAATATTTTTTGAAAAATTTTATTCAAATAGTCATTATTATCGAAACAGAAACCGAACCTATATTTTTTAGAATTTCTGTCTGTCTGTCTGTCTGTGATCGCTTCACGAGAAAACCACTAGACAGATTTAGTTGAAATTTGGTATGATGATAGCTGGTTATCCGGGTCAACATATAGGATACTTTTTACTGCGAAGAAATATCTCATTTCTGAGAAACCTATACTAAGCGTTCAAACAATATAGGTAATAAAACATTTTTCTTAATAAATACAATTTAAGACTTCACCCAGTTATCTAAAAAAAACTATACGCTATTTTTGTCGTATTTGTCGGTTTTCAAATAATACATATAATAAATTGCCTAATGCTTTTAATTTTTTTTCTAATGTTATACGAGTGGGTAAATGTATTTGTTTTGGATTGTTCTTTCAAACTGCAATGAGATAAAGGAATAACATGATTTTTTGCATATAGATTGGTACAGTAAGTGTTTACTCTATACGTTAATATCAGATAGAATATTTTTCTAATAAAAATATACCACATAAAAAATTCGTTAGCAATTTTCTAACTGTTAGCTCAGACATATATTTTATACGTTTATTCTATTTACTACCAAACATTTATATAGGTGTATTTATTTTATACTTTAAATTTTGAGTCATAAAATTTTTAGCATAGCAGTTCGCACAGTTCTATCTTCTATGCAAAAATCAGAGCCATATATCATGTGACACTCATCGCGTTTTTAATAAAATCGGATTCACTAACTGAACGTAGGCTACGAACTATAGTATCCATTTAAAAATAACATACGTACATTTAATTTAAAAAGCTTGTCTTCTATTATTAAAAAAAGGATTGTTTTGCATACACATAAATTATTTTTTCTCTATTACAAGCAAAAGCTAAACTATGCAACTTTTCATGAAATAAATAATTTTTAATATAATATTGTTCTTAAAACTCAAATTTAGCTGTCATAGGTTTATATCTAGCAAATATTGAAATTTCTCGCCATCGACTCTTCGATACAACCCTCATATATTATAGTTTTCGTCATCTGCCTTCAAATTATCGTAATTATAAACCACGGGCCTACTTCAAAACTCTCAGGTTGCTGTCCAAATATACGTTAGGGTCCGTTACGATTCTTGCAATCAAAAGAATTCAATCCACGAACTTGGGCTCCATATCTATTCTTTCCTTCCCCTGCTTCAAGATAAATAAGTTCACGCAAAAATATACCTTATGGAAATAACAAAAGGTCGTATTTATAAGATAACCTATAATAGCATTATTGAAAGTCGAGTGTCTAGCAAAGAAAATCGTCGATAAACAAAGGTAAATTTAAATAAATGCTCTACATCCTAATTCTGTGTCCGATTGAATAGAGTGTTCTGCGAAATATTACAACATTTATTTATGAAAAATATATTTATTTCTAAATATTGACATATGTTGAGTGACAGAAAATCTATGTAAAATATACCTACCAGTGGAGTTTGATTTTTTAAACCTATAGTATAATTGAGGTTATATGTATCTTATAACTAAATTATTATATATACAAATATAATTTCGTAATATCTTTCAAAAATTTCCCAATTAAATTAACTTAAATTTATACTTCAAACTTAGAACACCGTTTACATTACCAAACAATACAAAACTTGATAAAGTCCTTGAAATAATAAAGGCGGGCAGACATTTGTGTTAAGTCGCAGCGGAGAATCGAACCCGCTTTCACAATTGTTCTTACTCTTACTATTTGTTCTTACCGACCTGGGGAGTTACACAAAAGATGGCCTGATAAAAACATTCGATAACAGTTCATTTGTTAAATTGGTCCATTTCTCTCGGGAAGCTGCTTGAAGCTTTATTAAATTTTTATAATTTGATTTTTATTCCCTGTGAGATTGAACATGTATATTACATAGAGATCTTACGTAATTAATATTATTAAGTAAGTTATATTGTAAGTTTTTATTTACAAAAATAAATTCAGCGATACGTCCATTTAATATTTATTAATTCATTGAGTAAATTTTAGAATAGTAGATTTGATTCTTTATCTTAATTAAAATGTTTTGTAATATTTTGCATGTGAATCTTAATAAAAAAAACCGTTAGACTTAGTTTTTTTTTATTTCACACATTCATAGTAGACTCACGCCGATTTTTACCCTTTCGTTTTTTTTGTAAAAACTTTTTTTTTTATGGAATCTGTGATTTTACGCTTGCCATTGTGACGAATTTCGCACGGTTCGTTATGACAATCGGGGTGTCAAAGTTTATTTGAATGCTTTACTAATTTTGGTTTCTATGTCTCGTCGAATGACAATTACATTGGTATCTCTAAAAAAAAGTATCTTCGTCTACCTGTCTATTGAGACATCTAAAGGGTTGATCCCTTTCCTTGACCTTTGACACAAAGGGTTTTTTTTTTGCAAAATGTATGAAATTCCCAGATATATCTAATCAAGGACAATTGTTACAATTTCAATTATAATATCTTCTTTAAAATATATACAAGATTAACTGGGCTTTTTTGACAAATGATTTAGAATTTAGAATGTGAAAGCTATTACTTTTAATACAGTGTGAACGAAGATATTTTAAAATTAAATAGATAGTGATGTATAACTGTAAACTTATTATATAATACAAAATAAAAAATCCCGCGTACATTTTT
Source organism: Brenthis ino (assembly GCA_921882275.1). Taxonomy (NCBI): domain Eukaryota; kingdom Metazoa; phylum Arthropoda; class Insecta; order Lepidoptera; family Nymphalidae; genus Brenthis; species Brenthis ino. Next base: position 20,822,847 of record OV170225.1, on the reverse strand, counting down.
GTTTAGTACATCTCTATGTGTTGAGAAATCCTTGAATACATCTAGAGCTACGAGTATGTATGAATTATATATTATTCTTTACGGACTTGTTGACTGCCCAAATAACATAGACATTAAAGGCACAAATTGAAAGCACACCCACTGAGATCCATAGGTGTTCTGATTTCGTATTTAAGTATAATCAAAACTTACTAATCTCAACCTTATAGCTCTTATATATAAAGTAAAAATTTATATCAACGTCAATAATAAATTTTGTAGCCACAGGGCGTATCTGTTTTGTCAAGGTAGTCATGTGAATAATTCTTCACAAATCCTTTTAGTCATTATCATTTAAATGATAATAAAGTCAAGATCTAAGGGGTCGTAACAATGGCACGAATATAATATTCTTATATAAATACATACATACATGATCAAACTATTGTGCGTAATAGAAATCAGTATTCATTAAGAAATTTATATATAAAATTAATGCTACAACGATTATTGTGAATTTAAAGTATTTAACTTATATGTAAATACGTAAAACAGGTTTTTAATTAAGACTGAAAAAAATAATACACTATACGACAGAAAATTGAGTAACAGATATCAAAGGTCTAACTCCCGCCCACTCGCGTAGACACAGATCGATTTGTGGCTACAAGTGACAAAGTTTTTCAAGATGGCGCAGGGGGTGTTAGGGGGATGCTCATAGGGGGTGGGATGCTCATATTTTTTACTGTCGCCAGGGTGAGCAGTGGAGCCGATCAGAACAGCGCTCTCCACTCGGCCTCTTAAAAGCAGTCTAAGGGACGGTTCTGATATGCGCCTATATGAGTAGGTAAGTGTCTGTAAAGCTAAGGGGTAGGCTTTGACTTCTTGGTTGCCTGAGTATAGGGGAATGCACGTTTGATGTTACATATGTAATGATTTCTTATTTAATTGTCGTAATGTTATATGTTAGTAATATTGTGTTTGTAACTAAAATGTTGCTATATGAAAAATATGCAGTGACACATTGTCAAAAACGTAATCAGTTAACAATCAACAATCTATACATATAATAAAATTGTAACTAAGTCGAATCTGTACATTAAATATTTTTTAGAAAATCTAATTGAAATAGACATTATTATCGATACAGAGTCCGAATCTATAGTTTTTAGAATTTTTGTCCGTATGTCTATCTGTCTGTTACCGCATCACGAGAAAACCACTGGACAAATTTTGATGAAATTTGGTATGATGATAGCTGGTTATCCTGGTCAACATATAGGATACTTTTTACCCTGGGAAAATATATCATTTCTGAGAAAAAAAAATACAAAAACTGCAATGTAAGCGTATACTAATATGTAAAACCTAAGAATTTGGTTTTTGGTCATCTGAACGCGGGCGGAGACGCGGGCAATGCTAGTAAATATATATATATATATATATATATAGTATATATATATATATATATATATATATATATATATATATATATAGTATATATATGAGTGAATATGATAACGATGTAAACTAATTTATCATTTTTATCTACTGAGTATTAGATTGGTATATGTGTATATATTCACATATTACGTACAAATGTGTTAAAAATTAATAAAATATATTATTTTTTTAAGTCTTCAGTACGTTAAGTACTCATATACGATTATTAACAGACATATAAAATGCAACAATTGATTGCATTTGTTGTATAAAGTCAACATGTAGATAGAGTGTATCTGCGGATAATACACGGCGAGTCGGAGCCTGGTAAACTTCCTGCAGCCATGTTTACTACTAGAGGAACGCTTTGAATCAATAGATACATAAATGAATTATCTTTTACTAATTTAATAATTACAAATATGTTATCTTGTTTTTAATACTGTTTGTTGTACGGTTAAATATGACAAAATTGTGATTGTCTTACTTTTATGCAACTACTAACAAAAAAAAAATTTTTATCCCCATTTTCATCCCTACATTTAGATCTGAACAAAAAAAAAGAGTTTTACTTGCATAAAATAAAATCCTGTTTTATATTACAAAATATCATATTATCTATCACTGTTTTTAGGTGGTTCTTTACCAAATAACAGTACCTAAAAAGAAATTTTCTAATAAAGTTTTAAGCAATATAAACTACGTGTTAGAAATCAAGTTGCCTCCCTCTACTAGTCGCTCCTGAGTGAAGCTATGTACACAATCCGTAGCGTACTTGAAATTAATTTCACATAGCCTCAGGATACACGGGGTGCGGGATTCCCGCAATACTAGCAACGGTCAGACACGTGCTTTGATAATCATAATTTAGTTAGTACTAATAGCTATAGGGTGTATACATATTGATTTTAGCTTATTTTATAAAATAATAATATATATTTAATTATATACTAGTTGAACATCTCTAAAGTTAATCAATGACACTTTCAAGTACTTATGTAAAGGAAACAACTCGATATGTTCGTCTATACATATAATAAAATTCTAACTGAGCCGAATCTGTACATTAAATATTTTTTGGAAAATCTTATTGAAATAGTAATTATTATCGATACAGAGGACAAATCTATAGTTTTAGGAATTTTTGTCTTTCTGTCTGTCTGTATTTCTGTCTATCTGTCTGTTACCGCATCACGGAAAAACCACTAGAGGGATTTTGATGAAATTTATTTGGTATGGTGATAGCTGGTTATCTGGGTCAACATATAGGACTTTTTACCGCAGGAAAATATCTCATTTCTAAGAAAAAATACAAAAACTGTAATGTAATGTAAGAGTATACTAATATGTAAAACCTAAGTATTTACTTTTTGATCATATGAACGCGGGCGGAGCCGCGGGCAATGCTAGTATACTATATGTCACTGCTATGTTTGTTTGACAAGCAAATTTTGCCTCATTAAAATATGTAAAATAGAGTGTCTTCTCCACAAGACATTGGTGAAATAATCTGTGCTTAACTGAAATGAATTGAATTTGTAAAATATCTTCCCAATACATAACGGTTCCCATTGTGTATCAGATTAAGCTATGTAAGTTGAAATATGCCAAACATGGCAAAAAGAGTTTCGTATATTTCATAATCCATGAGTATTATTATGTTATAGGTGTCTTAAATTTACGCGAATATTTGAAATCTATATCTAGGTATACATATAATAACATCCTGAGTCGAATCTGTGCGTTAAATATTTTTTAGAAAATCTCATTGAAATAGTCATTATTCGATACAGAGGCCGAATCCATTTAGATTTTAGAGTTTTTATCTGTCTGTCTGAGAACGCATCACGAGAAAACCGCTTGATAGATTTTGATAAAATTTGGTATGATGATAGCTGGCTATCTATATCGTCATATACTCGTAGGATACTTTTTACTGCGAGAAAATATCTCATCTCTAAGAAATCTGTACTAAACGTTAAAACGTAAATAAAACTATCTTTTCGGATATTTTTATGAATTTATAGATATATAATTAAACTGTAAACTTAGAATTTTCTTATTTCTATCTAGTCTTTAATTCATTCTGTGGACATACAAAAATCATCTTATCGATAAAGCGAATTACATATACATTGCATATATCAGTGTCAAATAGGATATTCCACAAATAATCAATCTTGATTAATAAACAGATTAAATGTCAAATTACATTACTCGTATATCTTGATTAAAAACAAATTGGTTTTACCTATCTCTACAATAACACTTCTTAGGCCAACTTAAGACTAGCGCTGTCAAAACTATGCGGTTTACTCGTGATATATTGATTATCATCTATACATATACCTAATAAAATTCTAAGTGAGTCAAATCTGTACATTAAATATATTTTTTTAAATATATATCTTACTGAAATAGACATTATTATCGATACAGAGGCCGAATCTATAGTTTTTAGACTTTATGTGTCTGAGAAAAAATTAAAAAATACAAAAACTGCAATGTAAGAGTATACTAATATGTAAAACCTAAGAATTTGGTTTTTGATCATCTGAACGCGGGCGGAGCCGCGGGCAATGCTAGTCTGAAATAAGTTTTGAAGTTACCTATACTCCTTTTGGCACGTTTGGAAAAAATTATGAGAGTAAAATTTTTACGATGCGCGCGCACTCCGACAGCCAAAAAGCGACATGATGAAGCTAGCTGCATTCCTTTTACAAACAGAGAGTTGTGACATACGGGATGTAATCTTTAGCTATTTTTGTTCTGTTACGCCAAAGAAGTATAACTTTTTACGTGCGTTACAAACATCCATCCATCCTCAAATGAATCCAAATCCTCAATGTCACATTGCAAATAGATTTTTTTAATAAGCTTAGTGACGACAACTAAAATGTTTAGATAATTTTCAGAAATCCGTAGATCCGATAAGAAAATGAAATCTTTTTTGGCTCACTCACTTTATTTTTCTTAACTTTTCTCTAAATCTATCTGATGGAAAAACTTAAGTTTCAGTCAGTCAGTTTAGCCAATTTGAGAAAGATCCTGGATTTGAAGGTAATGTCAGAGCACATAACATTATTAACACGAAACATTTTTTATCTCAATAATATATGTTTAACAAATATGATCGTTCAACGATAACAGCAAAATTTAAACAAAAAATCTATCTTTAAAATTCATGATAAAGTCCAACCAGTGACGTAAGTTTATATCAGAGATAAGATAGATATTAACTTATTAAAAATGACTACTATAGTAATATTTTAATTTCGATAAGCCGTACACGTCTAACGATCCACGAACGGGGTTTTTTAGTATTTATAATTATTTCAATTATTTAACACTTTTCTGCTAGCAACAAGGATCGAAAAATTAAAATATAAGTATAATTTACATTTTTTTAATATATTACATGTAATTAAATATTTTAAATCGTTCTTAAAACTTCATTAGCTTTTATTAAGCAAACACACAATATATTTTAAGTATCAGAAGTAAACAATTCAGTGTATAATGCTATATCAAACATTCATCCACTCAATGATGCAAAAAAAATAACATAAAGAATTTTCGCAATGATTTCGTTTGTATTAAAACAACTTATAGAGTGCGAATTATATGTAAGTACATTCATTGAAGTAATAAACGATTGAACAAACATGGACATTCTAGTAATAATAGCGTATTATAGGAAATAGAATATTATCATTCTTTATGCACTCCGCAACTGCAGAGGGGGGTTTAAAACAAAAAGAACAAAAGATCAAACAATGGTCACAGTTTAAAATGAGAGTTTTCCATTGTCCGGACATGGGAAGACTCTTGTGCAGATGAAATCATTGAAATAGAAGCGGAATTTTTATTTAAGTTTTTACTTTTTAGTGTCGTTAGTTATAGCTGTATAGTTTTCATCCATGGCTTAATTTAACTTAAAAAAACATAAATTGTATATTGATTATTATTACTTTAGTTAGTCTTAGAATAACTAGATAAATAATTTGTGTGTGCGAGACAATCGATGTTTCAGGTTAGAGCTTTGCTGTGCTTTTATATATTATTATTACCTATTAAATTTTATTCATAACGTTTAATAATTTATCTACTTGTTTTTCTGTAATATAATTTTAAAATTTTAAGATTTTTCTTTATCTCAAAAACACACTTTGAATCGAAAAACGCTTAAATACTTATTTTCTGTCACACCTTGATATTTTTAAGTAAAAATTCGTAAAAATTCACTCCCATACATTAGTCTTTACTTACTGCTACATCAAACGCCTGTGGAGGATATCTAAATACGCGAATCCTATTAAATCAAATATAGCCATCCAATCAGTGGTTGAATGCTTCAGTGCATTTATGTAGTTGTTATGGCGGCTGTGTGAACAGATTTGGTACAACAGCATTCGTTCATATTTATAACTTTGAATTAAGCACGCTATTCTTTCTAAGGAATAGTAAAAAAACTAAAAATATTCTCTAAATTACTAAAAACGAGAAAAAATAAATATTGCCATGTTCTAACATCTTCTATCACAACACTGTTCTACATTGGCACTGTGTTACATACTTCAAAGAGACGTAATATAAGAAATGCACATGACAGAACACCGTCAATTTTCCGCCTTCAAAAACTGTCGAAATGGATCCGGTTCCCCTTCGAATTGATAAAATAGCTCGCCCACAGAACGCCAAAACGATATAAAAATTTACAAAAGGCGCTCTCAACGGCTCTCAACGTAAACGCTTTAACTATGTCCCAACCCCATACTTCAGGATTGCTCACTCCACTTGTCTCCAAAAACCTGTGAATATTTCATTGCAATCTGTATCCAATGACAGGGTCTGAAGAACTAGCTTTGCGTGGAGCGATCGAGATAATGATGGCACTTGAAACGATGGCTCGGTATAGCTTCTAATTGGTGGTAGTCCTCATGCAAAACTGTTGCACGCGCCACCCCTATATACAAATACTAAGTGGATTTTTCAATACATTACCTACCATAAAATACATATGAACCAATTTAATTTTATCACGTATTTCAAATTATAGTTAAAAACTTTACCATCGGTAACGTTAGTCTTTCAACTCTCCGTCGATTTATTTTTAATAAGATTAATTTATACAGGGTCATTTTTAATTTACTGAAAACCTTTTGGGTATATACTATTTACATCATAACAACAATATCTGTAACAAGAAAATATAATATATCTTAAATTCTTATTTTCATACAAAAAAAAATTTTTTTTGCACCTTCTAAATTTTAAAGTTCTACCATCTGGCCAAGTTTAAATGAGTAAGCGCGGCTTCCTACACCCCTCCATCCCTCCCCCTCCACTGAACACGCACTTTCTTTTGCTAATGCTGGAATATTACCGTTTAGAAGGTGCAATAAAAATACTTTTTGTTAAATTTAAGATATATTTTTTTTTCTTACAGATGTCGTTTGTTATGTTGTAAATAGTTCCCAAAAGGTTTTCAGTAAATTAAAAATGACCCTGTATATATTACAACGTAAAAGCAGAGATAAAGAAAGTTAAATTAGTTTAGAACCAAGGAGGAGTGCAACATCACTATTCATAGAAAATAAAATCTAGACAGTCGGAACTTAAGTAACATTTGAAGTTAGGATTTCTGGACACGATACAGTAACTTTTGTATATACCAATATACGGCTTGAGTCGATTCAGTTGCATGCGAGTGGATATTCTTTTTATTGGTCCATATCGAGTTGATCGCATTATAAACACTTATAGATTCTTGATGATTTTCAATAATTTTTTAGACATATTTAAATGAAATGAAATGAAATATTCTTTATTGCACACCATAATTTTACATTATATAGTTGAAACAGATTAAAGAGAAATAGTACAATAGGCGGGCTTATCGTTAGAGAGCGATCTATTCTAGACAACCTTTGGGTAGAGAGAAAGAAGAGAGAAGGAATGAGTGCAAACAATCTTAAAGAGAGATACAATGAATACATACATAGAAAAACAGATATACACAATTACATACATACCACATATATACATACATACACACATATAAACATTATACATATAAAATAAAATATGACACCATTTAGCACTTATAAGTTAAGATAATATTCTTTTATTAATCTATACTATAACAGTAGAGGTCGAATGTCTATACATAGCAAAATTATGCTAAAAACCAAGTCAGGGGTATGTAAGAAGACAAATAGAACAAATCCAGATGTTTTTCATTTTTTTTGTTTCTCAGTCTGTTTGTCTGTTTGTACGGGCTAATCTCCGAATCTATTGGAGCGATTTAAATGAAATTTTGCATGGTGGTACCTTATATCCCCGGGCAACATCTTAGATACTTTTTATCCAGGAAAATTAAATAGTTCCCGTGGGATAGTTAAAAAACTATAATAACTTATAAAACTTATGCACCTAATTTAGTAAAATTTAACATTCTGATACCTTATATTGCCGATCAAACAACAGGTTACTTTTCATCCGGGAAAAATGAACGGTTCCCGTGGGAACTAATAGATCTCTATTAGTGTCTTTATAATTTTAAATAATGACAACGAATCAGCCTGTTTTACTTTACTTGGTAAAGCGTTATTATTTATCGGAATAAATAAATGCGATCATGTAATCGGAATATTAGTTGATCGCATTTAAGACGTTCCGTTTGCCATCACACTTAGTCAGTTTATCGACTCCGGGCGTGCCGCGCGGCGCATTCCGACCGCGCCGACCCACGACCGGGCTTTACGACACCATTAATGACACACGTAACGACCGGGAAGAGAATCGATTCTCGACCCGCTTTACTATTGAATGCAATTGGATTCAGATATCGATACACGTAATATTTAATTTTATTTTACAGTAATTAGTTGTTTTAATGAGAAATATTCATAGTATGTACGAGTATTTCCTTTTTATAACAAACGTCGTGCCTTTATTTTCTGAATAGAAAAGTAGAAGTGCCCACAAACTCTACGAAATGTATATTTTGTAAAATTCATTAGGACATAAAAGATACAAAATAGTTTTGTAATAGATTAGGTACTAATAAAAGTTTAATATTTAAAAACCATGTTTATTTAAATTGTGTTATTTTTTCAATGTTATATTTTTTCTTTATTGACTGTTATAAGTGCAGTAGCACTTTTAAACATAAAATTATTTGTATTACATTTCAGTTATCTACTTCAAAAATATCGTCATATTACATCTGTATGACACCGACATCATATATTTTATCTCTACGTAGTTTTCAATGTCCAATAACTTTGGTTTCTCGACGTCACTTATCTCTAATTGAAAGGTTTACGCCGATAACATAGTAGGGAATCCCGAAATTTAATAACCTAATTGAGGTACGGTTATAAGATAAGAATTTTCGTATTAAATATCATTTCTAATTAGCTTAAAAGAAAAACTTTTCAAGTTCTTACTATGTCTTCACAATAAAAATGCATTTCGAGCCGATGGTAACTTAATGATTAAGGTAATGAAAATTTAATATTAATATCTTAAATATTAATATTAAAAAAAGTTAAAAATGTCAAAGTTAAAGCAAACGTCAACATTTTAATCTCAACATAGAATCTTAGATGGGAGCATCTCTCGTTTAAACCGCGTGCGAAAATTTGAAAATAATATAGATGCTAACAAGAAATGATATATTAGAATTATTCATCCTAAAACTAATAACATTTAGTAACTAATAATATTAGAAAATAATATGTAGTATATTTAAATTTAACATTTTTACAGTCTCAAGGAAGAAATATCATTTCTATATATTATGTTATCTGTTGTGAATCACTTATTTTTAACCCCCGAAGCAAAAGACGAGTTTTATAAGTTTCACGTATGCATCTGTGTGTCTATCTTTGTCATCGTAGTACCCAAACGGATAAATCGTTTTTTTTTTTGTTAGAACTGAATCGAGGTGACTGAGAGTGTTCTTAGCTATAAATCAAGAAAATACGTTCAGCCGTTTGATGATTATAACCTCTTTTCTAGACGGTAAAAGGAAATGAGCAACTTCCACAGATCTAATCCATTCGAAATGTGATATCCCGTTACTTCAATTACATTGCAACTATATGGTTACCTTGGCCTGATGCTGCAGCGTCACCTGCAATCTACAAGATACTCAACTATACTAAAATACTGCAGAAATATCGTGTTTAGGCTCATTGAAATGGCTTCAATGAATAGGTTATTGCGTTGCCTTTTTTTTTAATTTTTAATTTAATGTTAAAATCTTGAAACCTTTACCAACATAACGGAAATCACTTTTTTTAAATCCATCAATTTTTTAAATAATATCACGGACCTACAATAAGGAATTTATTTAGTATGTTGTCTTTAAAATGTACCTATAGGTAGTATTTAACTTAGAACAATAAAAATATAAGTGCCATTATTTTGTACTTACATAGAAAGTTTTGTGAGAACAGAATACATTCTTGCGTATTATTTGATAAGTAACACTGTGTTTATTAGTTATTTCATAATTCTAATACGTATACCTTATGTCCTAAATAGCGATATACCGGTCAATGAACAATATAAGCGATAGCCTGCTGTGGAAGGCGGACTCAACACATATAGTAATTACTTTACGTGTGATTGAAAAATCAGTATTTGTCTTAGACACTCGGTGCTAACTATTACAGTTCAACGGAAACGTGCTATTTCGTCTTATATTGCTTTCTAAATGTCTTCTTTTTTTCAAATCAAATCAAAATATACTTTATTCAAATCGACTTTTACAAGCACTTTTGAATCGTAGTTTTACATTTTAAATTTAAATTAAATGTCAGTGTAGTCAGTCCGTGAGGAATATACCACCGGCTCGGAATGCAGTTTTGCTAATAAAAGCCGGCGAAAAACTCAATAGTTGCTCTTTTTAAATATAATTATAATTTAAAATATAATAATACAGTAATTATGTTATGTCTAGTTATTGACGACACGTTTGGCTCAGTTTGTAACCCTACTCCCTGTGCCAACGGTCGCGGGTTCGAGTCCCCCTGAGAGCATTCATTTGTGTGATGAGCGCGAATGTTTTTACTCCTGTCATGGGTGTTTATATTTATAATATGTATCTATTTAAAGTTATATATGTGTAGTATATCATCTATCTGGTATCCACAACACAAGTCTCGATGCTTATTATAGAACTAGACGGTGCTGCGAATTAATGTCCCAACATATTTATACAAAAAATATATTTATTTATGTTGCTGTCTGAAGAGATCATGTTCATATCAAGAAAAGTATCCATCCCTTAACGGAAGCTTATCAGTTTAAGAACACCTAAGAAGTATACCTATGTATCTGAAGCAAACATACAATTACAAATAACAATTAAATTACACATAGACACAAGTATTGCCATAATATGTACTAGGACAATATTAAAATTACCGCCTCATCGTTAAACCAATCGTTCATCATCCAAATCCTCAATCGGCGTTATATTTTAAACACTAAAATAATATACAATATTAAGGTGATAAACAAGAAGCCTAATCTGCGTCAAACGTTAATTTAAATCATTTTCTAGAGGGCGAATAGCTTATCTATCAAATATTTTTATTATTATATCGCTAGCTGTTGTCATAACTTCACATTCTTGCATATTTAAAACTCAAAAGAAATAAGGTTTTATATTTGATTATATTTAGAATATGTTACATAAACTATGAACACTGGCTTCGTAGACGTAAATCGGAACATTGATGAGTAACAACCACTCACAAAGCAAGAACTAAATCAACGTCTAATAAGTCATAGCCGAAAAGGCACGCATTCGCAAAATCAAGACAAGAGATAAGAACACTTACCACTCCCGGCCCTATTTTCAAGACTTGGAAATCTTCTATCAGTTTATGTATCCATAGCAATATAACGAGACGTTCACTAAATCGAAAACCTGCACTCACGGCTATTTCCATTTGAGTGCTCATTACTAACCAAAAATCTTCCAACTATCTAAAAGATATGACAACACGATAACCCTATCATTTTTATATTTATAAGTTATTCAATTTATTGATAAAGATGTTCTATAGAACAATCGATGATACTTATCTGATATAGACAATTTGAAACGGAAATGAGTTACCTGGTAGAGTTCGACGACAAACAAATAATTATTTAATAATTAATGTATTTGGCCCTTTTTTAACGTCATACTAGGCCCTGCATATTTTATAAAAACTACAAGTTCATCCAAATAACGCTTCCTATCACTATTGTTTTTTTTTTAAATACACACATTATTGTTAGAACATATGAGACTGAGCTGGAATACCATCAAAGTCCCCTGGAATAGTAACGATACACATGCTGCATGATATAATAATAATAATAATATGTTGGAACATTAACACACAGTACCATCTAGTTCCATGGTAAGCTACGAGACTTGTGTTATGGATACCAGATAGTTGACACACTACACATATATAACTTTGAATACATAGATATTATAAATATAAACACCCATGACTGGAGTACAAACATTCATGCTCATCACACGAATGAATGCCCCCAGCGGGACTCGTACCCGAGACCACTGGCACAGCAAGTAGGGTCACTACAAACTGAGCCAAACGTGTCGTCAAACTCGATATACGTGCTCTGGCTAATAAACCATTTTATTATTATTATTTTATAGAGCCAAACAAAGTCTGCCAAAGTCATAACTAAGCAAGGAATCAAATCTATACCGTTCATCCCAAATTATTTGGCCTTCGACACTTTTCCTCACCATTACGAAGTTTTTAAGCTTCAATCTCTTTATTTTTGACATAGCAATGCAGTAATGGTAAAAATTAAAAACATAATTTAAAAAACACACATATATATATATATATATATATATATATATATATATATATATATATATATATATATATTATATATATATATATATATATATATATATATATATATATATATATATATATATATATAACATAAAATTACATAAAAAGTCTCTAACACATGTCATTGACATTAAATTCCAAATCCATCCATACATTATAAATGTAAAAGTGTGTTTGTTTGTTTGTCCTTCTTTCACATCGAAACGGAGATACAGATTGGAGTGATTTTTTGTGTGGAGATAGTTGGAAGGCTGGAGAGTTATATAGAGAGTTTTTTACTGCGGGAGATTATGTAATTCCACTGGGATAACACGTTATAATACAATCCAAAAAATATTATATTACTTGAAACTTGGTATTAATGCTAATACTTTCTTAGATTTACGCGAATATTTGACATTTTAAATAAAACTATCTTTTCGGATTTTGTCGCGGATTTATTTGTATTTTTGTTTCCCGACGTTTCGAATGCTTTACAGCATCCATGGTCACGGGAGAGACTGAGGTGTTACATGTCTTAAAGATATAGTTGTTACAGACAGCCTACCCACAATTAACAAAATGAAAATTGCACCAATTACATTACAATATTTTAACTTTAAATATTTTTATAATTTTAATTATAATTGAATATGGAAAATTATTTATTTAATTTTTGCTATTATTTTTATAATTATTACAATTTTAAAAATATTAATTAGCAATCTATATTTAGTGTTGCCATTATTATATTTATAACCATAAGAAAAATATAAAATATAGTATTAATTATTTAAGCCACAATTGATCTATGTGTAATTTGAAAAAGTTAAGATTAATTAAAAAATAATAATTTTAATTTAAATTTGCTATTATTTAAAAACAAATTATTAAGCAACACATTACTACATACATTAACAAATGAAAAAGTGAAAAAATATTATTAATCAGAAATGCTATCATTTTGATCTACACAGTAAGAACTTACCTGTCTGTTATGTTTAGATTTATTATTAGATTTTATTATATTAATAACAGGATCCCATGACGATGGTAGTACCTAGCCATCTTCCCTATTGAAATTTCCCTATTGAAATTTCCCTATAGAATATCTTATTATAATTACAGTGTCCTTCACGAGTTTACAACGTCATATATCATGTAACTTTTAATCTCTTACTATCGTTATATTGACAAAGTGTCTGCCAAAACCAGCTGATGGTCGATTCTTGTCAGTCGAGTTAAGCAAAGCAAATGAAATGAACATGGATAATCCATTTTCGTTGTAATGTGAGAAAGGAGAAAAGGTACCGATATCGAATTCTTGTATTCTTGCTGCTTGCCAACTTATAGTATAATTGTGAAACGTCTATCTGTCATTTTTTTACGGCTGACTTATCTAAGCAAACTACGTGAAAAAATAATTAGGAATGGGCTTAATAAAAAAATAAATAAAACATTAAACATAATGGTTAATTACAAATAATTTGTATAGTGAAGTCGGTACAAATTAATATTTTAAAAAACAATATATATCTCATTGTATTTATAATATTTAGAGTTTGTTTGTTTGTCTGTTTGTTAGAACGTGCTAATCTCTGTACTTATCTAGTGGTCCAATTTGAAAAATTTGTGTTTTATAGCCTATTTATTGAGAAAGGAACGGCGAGAAGATGCTAGTAACTATATTATTATTTAGTACCTATATTGCTGCTGCTGCTATATATTACTAGTATCTATATTAATAATTTTTATATTTTGTAAGAATTATCACTCATCCAAACCTTCACTTTATGTAAAAAATATGATGTCACAATGACAAATCGTAACAAAATGATTTTACCTGGATTCTCATCGTTGCTTCGTAAAGGATCCCCGTTTGCTTCTTTTCCTGAAAATTAATAAATATTTTAAATTATATACTATATATTAAATGAATAAATCATAATTTTTTCTCTTTTTTGGAAACTAAAAGGTAAAAAAGGCCAATATTAAGTAATGATTACATTCATAATGCTGATTAGTTGATAAGATCGTTATGTATCGATCAATAATAAAAACTGAATAGCAATAAATCAATTAAGATTTAACAATAATGAGTGAATTTTGGGTGGAGCAAACATTTACACGATTTTATTTGGTGTTGTGAAAATATAACTACCCACATAAATGAGAAAGTTTGTACGTTTGTTACTCCTTCATACTGTAATGACTGGATAGTATTGGATAAGAAATATACAGATAGACTATGAGATCACTGGATTAATATATAGGGTATTGCTAGTAATAAAATTTGCCAAAACCTATGTTCATTGTTTGCTATATTTATATTTATTATAAATACAAATGGCACTCAGGAACGTATAGCAATAATAAACATCAAAAATACTTAATCGCTGAGATATAAAACTGATTATAAATGAAAAAACCCAAATACGTGTTTAGACGTGATAGCTTCACAGTATAATCACTGAAATTATCTACCACCCTTGTTGCGCAAAACAAATAATTAGCCTATGATCGTCTAAAGCGTCAGTACTGGTACCGACCAGCACTGAAGAGGGTCCGTGCGTTCAAATTGATCTAATTGCTAATTGCGTGCACGCATCATCTAGTGCAAAAAATATAGACTTTAACTATTGGAGGACAATATCTAAATAAAAAATATATTTATGGCAATTCTCAGACACTCCTATAAAAAAGAATATTTTGTAATGTAAATTATTATATGAACATGTGGCGTATATGTACATCAACTTTTTGTTACAACTAGTAGCAGACGATGTTAATACTTTTAATGTCTTATTGTTAAGTAACTTTCTTCAATAAAAGTATTATTAATAACAAATACCTCATTATAATTGCTCTTGAGATTGATATTATAAAATCGATCTGCCCGAATTTACAAAGGTGAACTGATTAATTTAATTTTTGCATTTTTATTACTTTTTTTGAGGCAGTGGTAGTCCAGTAACGCGCTCGCTTGGCAAACCGTGTAAAGCGGGTTCAAATCCCGGATCTCGCACCCTTGATATTTTCATGTGCGAATCATTTCCAACATGATTACCCATAGCCTTACAGTGAAGGAAAATATCATGAGGAAACCTGCATGTCTGAGAGAACCTAGCAAGTTATCGAAAGACACGTGCAGTCCGCCAACCCGCAATAGGCTAGCGTGATGTACGACTAAAGCCTGAGCCCCCATCGTATTAAAGGACGTCCCGTGCCCAGCAGTGAGAAGTTAAGCAAGGCTGAATACATTATTACTTGTCTTACTTCTCAAGAATTGAGGCACAGATGTTGGGTGATCTTACTGCGTTTTTTTTAATCAATCCCGGGTGCATATAATCATTATTTTTATCAATATAAACATTCCATTGATTTATGAATTGTAGAAGCTGTAGAATTATTTCCAGTTTTAGAAGCGATATCCTAATGCAGTAGACATATTAAATAAATGAATTAATTATTGCAAAAATCAAAATAATAACGTGCCAACAAATAGTTAAACAAGATGCCTTGGTATCATGTTTTAACCATCTGAAGTCGAGTCTACAAAAACATCTTGAGTAACGGCAGCACTGTTTCACCTAAACACCTTTTCACCTACTTAGTCTTAACAATATCAAGGCACGCGACAGGACACCGGAACAAAGGCGCATTGCACTGCAAACCATCATTACCAAATCAAAGAAAAAGAAGTCATAGCCAGCTGCCTTCCTACTTCCTCTCCTTACAAAACTGTGTAATACAAGATGTACGCTTTGTATGACGGTTTATTTTAGAGCTCATTCATTACGGCACTCAATTTGGCGCGTGTTCTTATCTGCTTGTGTGTTCGTCAACTATAGCTTGTGACGTGTGTGTGCGTGGGGCAACAGACGCGTGCCGACGCGACGACTGCTCTATGATAAGCGGAAACGAGTTGAAAAATATATTAGGGGATACAGAATATTAAACAGAATAATGTTGTGTTATTTTAATCAATTCTATTAAGGATTATTTGTGGTTCATAAACAAAAACAAGAATTACCAAATATTACACTTATATTGTATCTACATAGGTCTTTAATCAATTCTATGCCTCGATCAATGGTGGCCGGATAAACCAAACTTTTAGTAATCACGCCATATGGTCTCTGCTAATATAGCTTTTTGCCTCTCAAGTATGTAAGCTGCTTTGATCTACCACAAAGTACAAAAATGATTAAACATTCATCTAAAAAATCCACTAAAGCTGAGGTCAATAAAACAGCGTTCATTGGAAACCAGTTTCAAGATGGTAGAAGACGGCAGGCACCATCTGCCGAGGGCGGCGCGAGGCGTCTTCCGCTGCATTGTAAAGGAACACCCGTCCTGCGCACGCGCCGATATTGCAATTCCTTACCGCTTCTTTAGGGACTCAGTCTTATGAGGTCAATCCGCCTACCTTAATACCAGGTTATAGAACTTGTAATATAACTACAAAAGCTCTGCTCCAATTTAATTTAGCCTAGAATGTTAATTGTCCCACAAATGTCACCAAAACACGCCACAGTCGACAGTAAGTAATAACACAGTTTATTCAATATTAGTGGCATATTGCTAATAAATGGTTTTAACCCTCAAACACTAGCTGGTGTCATTCGACAGTCCCCTGTTTGCACGGAAGCTAAGCCGCTGTAACGGTGTTTGTCCTCACAAATTTATGTGCGTCGTTACCGCGCTGTCACAAATCTACTTATCTACCAGAACCACGCCTTCGATAACAATGAATTTTATCCGTTGTAAATTTTCGACTAACATTATTGTAGAAAATGAAGTTATCATAATTGAGGCCAATATTTTTATTAGCGTCTCTTCGAGTTATCTTATCAGATTAGGCCTTGCGATTTCAATGAATTTGAACGTGTAAATCATATAACATAGCAATCTTCTATATCTACGTAATATAAATAGCATTCAGATTGTACAACGGCAACCATAACAATTGTTACACAATATACACGTACACACAGACATGAGTTAGATGACTGTATATGTATTTATCGTAGACGGTACTGGCTTTGTCCACTATGTCGACGCCTTACCCTATTGTTTTCCATCAGTAGTAACTATATTGATCGATTTATGGTAGAATAAGCTACGTTCCAAAACCAAGACTTACCCTTTGATACCAGAAGATCTTATTTCATTGGAGGTCATATATGTGATTTCTGATATATTTATTTCTATGATTTGCTACCGCTTTATTAGTATAACTTCTAACATATAACAGTTTTTAATTAAAAATATGAAATAATAAAAATTTGTAAAACAGTACCAGTAACACAATGAAAATAAAATTAATAATTTAACATTTTCATTGAGAGCTCCGATTTTAATTCAACCTATTGATATTCTTGAGAAGTTCTTAAGTCTTAATATCTTGCTTTGACATTTTAAATAAAACTATCTTTTCGGATTTTGTCGCGGATTTATTTGGATTTTTGTTTAGTATTATCTTATATAGTATTATCTTGTTTTGACTTTATGAAACGGTAGCAACGTATCTCATCGTTAATATTACAGATATTATGTACCTCATCCAAAAATTAAACTTACCTCTAGAAGTTAAGTACCAGTTCAGGCTTCTAAACAGCGTAAATTTGAAAATACACACAAAATTGTTCATTTCAGTTATACTTTTTCTTATAGAAACAAAGATATCTTTTAACGGCTTATCATAAGCAAGAACATACCGCCCTAACAAAATTTTAATATACTCGTAAATCGTCATATTAGAGTAATTCATGTAATAACCACGTGTAGCTGTCATTTGAACATTGTAAATCCACCCATAGCAGATATGGTTGTAGCCGGAATTCGCGTTTCATCGCCAAATTAGATGATTTATTGTGATCGCGGATCAAGCGGCAATATAACAGTTCGCCCTCGTTCACACTACAGGTTTTGTAGTTTCCGCTACTTTGCACGTTTAAACAAATTCTGTATTATCATTTAAATTTTTATTAATATCGAATTAATTTAATAATATCGAATGAAATGTTTACTTAAACAAGCGTTATATGAACGTTTTTAATATATTTCGATACATATTTATTTAAATTATTTCTTTTATGAAATCAGTAGTGTACCGTTGTTGATATTATAGTATGACAAATTTAGCATTTTTTTATTTCCTAGTTTAAATTGCAAAACAGTATAATTACCGTTCGAAGCTTAACGCCCACTAGACTTCGTGACTAATTTAAATCTAGAATATTCGTTATAAAAATTTCAAGTATGAAATCACGTAGTGTTAAATATGGAGCGAGGGGAAATAGGAGCAATATGGAACGAAAATATTACAATAAACTATAAAGCTATATTGTGAATGTGACAGTCAGCATGTCGCGCCCCGCTTTTAAGGGTTAATACAGCGAGAGGGCCGTCTTCATAAACGAAGGGATAAACAATAAATGTAAGTATGCTCTGTCCCTGATAATTGTGAAAAATTATTAATTTATAAAACTAATTTAAATATATATTAGTTTTAAATATAATATATAAATATATATTAGTTTTAAATATATGTAATAATAAAAATATATGTTAGTTTTAAGGTATATATTATGTTATGGGCCTCTGATTACATATTTAAGATCCTTAAGTAAATATTGCCTGAAATAAATAATTAAATAAAAAATAAATAAATAAATAAAAGTAAAAGATCACTCCCTTTCGCTGAATAGACACGAGATCTCGTAAACGTCTTTACATATGGAGCTCTTTGGTAGATAGGTAGATAAGGCCGAATCAAAGGTGTCTAAAGTCTATCGTAAGTTTATATGAAAATACCATGTTTTGGAGACGAAAAGATGAGTTATTCTGGCTAAGCATAAATAAACTACACACGGAGCCGCGGGTCACGGTAGTTTGTAATAAAATTATGTCGCTTATCTTTTTGAGTCAATAATAAAATTATGGTGTAAAATGTTTTATGTTCATGATAAATATAATAGAATAGAGAAGTAAAACAATATTTTTGTTCTTTATGGAAAAAATTATGGAGTTGATTAGAAACTGACACATAGATAAGCTGAACTAACTTAATAAATAAACATTATAACAACATAAGTCATAAAATATATGAATTAAAAAAAAACAAAAAAATTTTACGATGCGTTTGTTAACGTTATGAAGCACTTGATTTTTATGGTTTTCATCGTCTATTGAAAATCTTTTCGTCTTTCTTCTCATTCATAAGAAAACTGCATTTACTCCAACACATAATAAAGCGACTGCATTGACAACTAACATGAATTAACTTTCAACGACAACCCTCCGGTGCTATCAATCTTAAAGCTCCCTATCCACGGAATAAGTGTTGCCTCAGTTTTATATAGCTTTAATTCCCATAGCCTTACAATGTACTCGTATATATACACAGTTTTTCAATTGAAAGACAATAATTATTTATTCAAATGAAATAAAAACATAGCTTAAGTACGTAGTAAGGACTTATTCCATTTTTGTCTGACTTCAAAAGGAATGAGATACTCAATTTAACTTTTATGTTTTTTTGTGTGTATGTCACATTTAATAATATATTTGCCAATTGTGAATCAGTTTTTATAAGCATATTTGAAGGTACAGGTTACACGGATATTCCCATTTAAATTATAAAATATCCAGCACTAAATTACGTATAAATAAGCAAAGACAAACAAAAACAGTTCAGTACCTGTTCCAAAAAAATCCTAAATAATTTCAAAATTTTATTTTTTTTTTCTTTATTAGATATTGACGAGATTTACTTAGATTAGATTTAGTTAGTGATATGGAAACAGTTTTTAAATAGATAGATAAATTCTATATCTATGTATTCCTTAAATTTTCAATAATTATTATAGTCTATATCCGACCACTGGGCGGACTTTAGAATTAATAATTACTTTAACGTAGTTATGAGTTAAAGAGGGTCCATTTTCCTTCTAAAATAAGCTAATTATAGGCAAAATAAACTATATTAAGAGCCTAGAAAATCCTATTGATGCACCATGACTTCACATTTACCAGAATGATTAATTAATGTTATATTTTATTAACTTACTAGCATTGCCCGCGGCTCCGCTCGCGTTCAGATGACCAAAAACCAAATTCTTAGGTTCTACATATTAGTTTACTCTTACATTGCAGTTTTTGTATTTTTAGTTACAATTTTATTATATGTATAGATATATAGATAGCCCTGGCTTGTACTGTGTGTTCATCCTAATATGAACGCGATTTAAGTGGGCGATCGGGCCTTAGCGGTTTATTCACTTCTCACGCAGTAGGTTGCTTAAGGGATTACTCGCCACGCGACGTTACAGATATTGTCGATTTAGTGAGATCCGACGAAGTAATGATGCCATCGTAATTGTAGGGGATTTCTAAAGTCGCTAGATCCATTTAGATTGATTAATTCATCTGAATTATTGCAAACCGAAATTAATTTACCACAATATAAGACAAGTATATTAGTTAAAGACAATATTGTTTCTACTACTAACTCTCTCTTTAAAAACTGCAATGCGAATCAAAATCAATGTAATTTTCCAAAAGGATATCTGGTGAAAAATTTAAATTTATTCAAAAATATTTGTAAAAGTATATAATTATTGTTATTCTGTGTTTCGCTGACTTTTGAATAATGCAATCGTTGACAATCAGTATTCAGACATAGGCTTGATTGATAGTAGGATCCACTGTCATGCTACGTCTTAACGAGAAATATATAATACATGAGTCATTAGTAAATAATGTATACTAAATAAAACTATCTTTTCGGATTATTTCGCGGATTTATTTTGATTTTTGATTCCCGACGTTTCGAATGCTTTACAGCATCCATGGTCACGGGAGAGACTGAGGTGTTACATGTCTTAAAGATATAGTTGTTACAGACAGCCTACCCACAATTAACAAAATGAAAATTGCACCAATTACATTACAATATTTTTAACTTTAATCATTTCTTATAATTTTTAATTATAATTGAATATGGAAAATTATTTATTTAATTTTTGCTATTATTTTTTTTTTTATAATTATTACAATTTTAAAAATATTAATTAGTAATCTATATTTAGTGTTGCCATTATTATATTTATAACCATAAATAAAAAATATAAAAATATAGTATTAATTATTAAAGCCATATAATTGTTCTATGTGTAATTTAAAAAGTTAAAATTAATTATGGATAATCTTTTTAATTTAGTTAGCTATTATTTAAAAACAACTTACTAAGCAACACTATTAATATATACTTTTACAAATGAAAAATATTAATCTGATAAGCTGTCATTTTGATCTACACAGTATGAACTTACTACATCTGCCTGTCTGTTATGTTTATATTTATTATTTGATTTTATTATATTAATAACAGGATCCCATGACGATGGTAGTACCCAGCCATCTTCCCTATTGAAATTTGGATGTTTTTTAATTTCTATGGCTTCTCGAATCATTCTAGGGCGATATCGGTTTTCTTTCGCCAGGATTTGAGGTCTATCGAAACGAATATAATGGCTTGGGCGGTCCTGGCTATGTTTGCAGACAGCAGATGTTGTATTGCGACGGTGCTTCACATCAGCTATGTGTTCTTTGACCCGGGTTCTAATGGATCGCTTATAAATCCTAAAATTCAATTTACAATGGAATTAGAATCAGACAAAACCTTAGCTTTCCTAGATGTATTAGTTAAACGTAACCCAGATAACACCTTGAGTCATACTGTGTATAGAAAGAAGACCCATACTGATAGGTACCTGAACGGTGAATCTCACCACCATCCTTCACAGTTAGCTACCGTGGGAAAATCTCTGTTTCAGAGAGCGCGCGGGATCTGTGACGAGCAACACCTGGCCGGAGAACTGCAACATGTCAAGCAAGTTCTGCGAGACAACAAGCTGCAAGTGCCGCGCCTACGTCACAGGGACCGAGTGAAACCAGCCACAGTCGAGCGCGTCCCTGCAGTCCTACCTTACATGAGAGGCGTCACTGACAAGATTGGCTACATTCTAAAGCGAGCTTCAATTAAAACTTACTTCAAGCCGCCAAAGAAAATTAGTCAGTTCTTACCACCTGTCAAGTGCCACATCCCTCTACAAGATGCAGGAGTCTACAAGCTTGATTGTGATTGTGGGCTCTCTTACATTGGACAAACAAAGCGATCCATTAGAACCCGGGTCAAAGAACACATAGCTGATGTGAAGCACCGTCGCAATACAACATCTGCTGTCTGCAAACATAGCCAGGACCGCCCAAGCCATTATATTCGTTTCGATAGACCTCAAATCCTGGCGAAAGAAAACCGATATCGCCCTAGAATGATTCGAGAAGCCATAGAAATTAAAAAACATCCAAATTTCAATAGGGAAGATGGCTGGGTACTACCATCGTCATGGGATCCTGTTATTAATATAATAAAATCAAATAATAAATATAAACATAACAGACAGGCAGATGTAGTAAGTTCATACTGTGTAGATCAAAATGACAGCTTATCAGATTAATATTTTTCATTTGTAAAAGTATATATTAATAGTGTTGCTTAGTAAGTTGTTTTTAAATAATAGCAAACTAAATTAAAATGATTATCCATAATTAATTTTAACTTTTTAAATTACACATAGAACAATTATATGGCTTTAATAATTAATACTATATTTTTATATTTTTTATTTATGGTTATAAATATAATAATGGCAACACTAAATATAGATTACTAATTAATATTTTTAAAATTGTAATAATTATAAAAATAATAGCAAAAATTAAATAAATAATTTTCCATATTCAATTATAATTAAAATTATAAGAAATGATTAAAGTTAAAAATATTGTAATGTAATTGGTGCAATTTTCATTTTGTTAATTGTGGGTAGGCTGTCTGTAACAACTATATCTTTAAGACATGTAACACCTCAGTCTCTCCCGTGACCATGGATGCTGTAAAGCATTCGAAACGTCGGGAATCAAAAATCAAAATAAATCCGCGAAATAATCCGAAAAGATAGTTTTATTTAATAATGTCAAACATTCGCGTAAATCTAAGAAAGTATTATGTGAATAATGTATACATTATAAAAAAATAGATTTCATATATATATATATATATATATATATATATATATATGCACAAATGGCCGTAATATACATATACCATACTTATATATATACATATTTAAAAGCAATACCATAGCTGATTAATCACGAAATCTAAGGACACATAAATGATACAAACTTGAAATTTTGCAGGTTTTATGAGAAAAAGACGCGGGCAAAGCACCTATGTACGTATTGTTGTAAAATTAAATAAATATGAACACGTAACTTTTCCATATAAATTGCTTTGACCAATTAAATCTAAACACTTCGATCACGTTCAAAGCTGTACACAATAAGCCATCGTTAATGTATTCAACCACAAACGATTTTAGGTGAAATAACGTTGAAACAAATTTTATACTTAATTTTGATCAATGTTATTATAAAACAACTTATGTTGAAATATTCACATCACATCATGAACAATATGAACATATATAAAAGGTAGTTAATATAAGCAAACAATATAAATCATTAAAAGACATTTAGCGTTGAGCGAACGCTGCGCTATTTATTATAGAGACGTTTTATTTTTTGTCTGGCCGTCACTGGCGCGCTATGCGGCTTTATTCATCACCCCTGCATACACTAAATTAGCGGAACATTGCCGAATTTAAATGATATTCCCCATATAACATGGAAAAATAACAACTAATCAGTTTAAAACACATTTTTGTTGATACTATGTGTTTTTCTATAAAGCTCGTTTTGATAAATTAATATTCTTGTATGTATTTACTCATGTATTTATAATTAAATTCTATATAATATATTATGCACATTAAAATAAAAAAGCATGGTAGTTACAAAGATACGTTTTATGCAAGGCATTGTTTTTTTTTTTTTTAAAAGAAGAACATTTCATAATCCCTCCACGACCGCAAACACGCCGGCGTGTCAGTTAACAATAGATTTCTTAGAAATTTCCCTGGAGGTGTTAATTGAGTAAATTAAACCCTGTCCTATAATATTTGAATAAAATTTCCAAAAATGAATATACAAAGTTTATGCACACATTTGTTGTGTATCAAGCGCTGTGACTAACTCGCGCCGCGTCGGAGCTTGGGGTTCCGCGGCATATGTCACAGACCTCACCCACAGATAATATTTCACACAATTGTAAGCCAAATCCCTGACACAAAAAAATTATTGAGTTACACATGTCCCCTCGATCTCCGGTTGCGCAAATATAGATATGAAATAAATGGCATTTCGCTATTATCTGTAATGACTCCATTAGCGGTGGAGGTGTTAACTTTTATTGTGTTCTATTCAATAAAAAAATTAACCGTATGTAATTTAGTCTATGGTTTTTTTATCATTTACTATAAAAGAAAAACATAGAGAAAATCAATCAAATTGAAATTAGATTTAAATATTCTGTAATTTCATACAATGAAAAAAATACATATATATTATTTAACTGTGATCTGAGATTCTCAATAACTTATCTATCTGTACTTTTAATATACTTACTAGATATATTTTGACACAGAAGACACTAAGGGAAACGACAGCGAGATACATTATTCGCAATTGGCTTAAAAAGTATAATGCAAATTATACAATTTTTGTCATTTAATTAATTTGACATAAAAACTTTTCAACGAAAAAATAAAAATCGACTTTAAAAAAATCATTAAAAAGTAAAAAATAACTGATTGGTTGTTTTCATTTAACATACATACCTAATAAAATATTTTCGACGTCGGTGTGCTTTGCTTTGTATGGGTTGGCACCATCTTCGAAATTTCAATAGAACCAATCTGGAAGTATACACTTTCAAACAAAACAAAAATTGTCTAAATCGGTTAATAAATGACGGAGTTCTGAGGTAACAAACATAAAAAAAACATACAGCCGAATTAAGAACTTCCTCTTTTTTGAGGAAGTCGGTTGAAAATAACAATTTACTAAGTTATAAAAATTTTTTTTACATGAAATTGCCTTGTAAAACGTCCACTCAAATAGAACGAAAAAAAATCCTTTTCTACATTAAAATGGAGACACACGATCCGTCATCGTTGAAGTGTTTTCGTCTCAGTCGTCATTAGCTCATAAACTCTACGGTTTATGACTTGCGTTACCGATCTAACGAAGGGTGCTGCAGTCATTGAAATAGTTCCATATTCAGAGTAATATTATACTTCTGTTCATTTTGAAAAATATTGAGAGTAATCACTGTTTTTTATTCTTAATTCAAAGTATTAATTTAAAATAATAGGTTTTTTTGTAATATTTTATAACAATATTGCTTATAACTAAAATTAACGATTATAAGATATTATTATTTATTATGATCTTGACAAATCATCTTAAGAACTTACAATTAGTATAAAAATAAAAATCTTAGGTTTCAAGTTTAATTTATTGTTTAACAATAACAATATATTTGAGTAAAGTATATTATGTTTATAAAAATATTTTTTTCTACAAAAAAATACAACAATTACTAACAAAATATCAATATTCTTTTGTAAAGACGTGACAAAAGGTGAGAAACCTTACCGATACGTTAGAGATAAAACAATGCGCGCGTTTGATCTGTCGCCCTCGTCACTTGCGGGGCATCTCTACGCTCTACTTGTTCACAACTTGCTCGGGCTCACTTGAGACAAGTAACCATTGTCAAAATAATTATTACCTAACGATATAAGGGCTTCAACTTTATCATTTTGAAAGGCAATTAACTAATTCATTTAGAAGTTTTAAAGGACTCATAGTGACTTAAATTATGTTTATTATGATTATGTACTTATATTTGTTTGTTTGTGTTGGTTATGTTTCATTTTTAATTCATCTAGACTAAGTTAGTACCAATTAAAGAGTCTGTCTGTAATTTCAAAAAGCTATCATACGTATATATCAAGTGGTTATTGTCCTCTTCTTCGGACTCTCTTAACATATTAACTGAGTTATTTACTGGTGTATAGAGGATTCGGGTAAGTAACACAGATTATTTTTAGCATCGTAACATGTGAGTGGACTCGATACAAAAAATATTCATAACTAAATGTAAAGAAATCGTTTCTGTTTTAAATAGGAAACGGACGACCATTAAAAAACAGTGCCACTGTGTCTAGTTGATCTAATTGGAAGTCGCTTATTCTCAGAGCAGATGTTTACAGCTTTGGTCATACAGATTTTCAGTTAAGAGATAAAACTTAAAAAAAAATCGACTTCCAAGCACTAAAATGTAAAAAATAACTAAACAGGGGTTTTCATTTAGAATAGATACCTAATCAGATATGTTCGAAGTCGGTGCCATTCGATTCAAAGCAAATATAATATATTTCGATACGTAAAATATGTATATATTTACCTATTAGATATTCATATCTTAAAATATTGTCGGCTGGCACCGACTTCGAAAATATCTGATATGTATGTTCATACATAAAAAAAAGAAAAAAATAGATTCCGACGAATTGAGAACCTCCTCCTTTTTTAGAGGTCGGTTAAAAAAAGTATGTTAAATTAAACAAGTTTTATAAATTTTAATTATTCAATTAAACGATCTTATAAGGAAAATACAATAATATTCCGGACATATGACTGATTCCAATAAGATAAAGTCATATGAAAAGCTAATACGTAGAAATTCTCATTTCCAATTTACGACGTCAGATTTAAACGAGCATAAGATCCCGTTTCTCTTCAATAATTATATCCAAAATAATAGAAGTTTCATTTCCATGAAGAGCGTTTATCGCAGCGACATCTGGCGGATCTTACAAGTAGCATTGGAGTTATTGTTATTAATTAGAGCCCTTGGATTAATTAAGCAGGCGCCAATCACGTCGTCATCCGTCCCGATTCTTGCCAGTCTTGCCGAACGTCTTTGTTAACATCGCTACCATAGACTTAGGAAGATTTTGAGATGTAAGGTGTTTAACATTTAGCACTTTATTTATTTTCTCATATAATTATGATATTTTAAATAAAACAATCTTTTCGGATTAATTCGCGGATTTAGTTTGATTTTTGGTTACCGAAGTTTCGAATGCAGTCTGTCTCTCCCGTGACCATGATTGCTGTAAACCATTCGAAACATCGGGAACAAAAATCAAAATAAATCGGCTAAAAAATCCGAAATATGGTTTTATTAAACATGTCAAATATTCGCGTAAATCTAATAAAGAATTATATAATTAGGATTATATATTATGTAGGTTTAAAGTAAAACTAATATTATATATACGAAAGCATATTTTTGGTTACTTAGTTGGGATCGTTTTTAGTTATGAATTGATGTGACTATTGTATTATTTACTTTTTATATTAAAGTACACTATTATGTACGAGTATGAAGCTCTATCAAGCACACATGAAAGATTAAGAAAAGTGTAAAAGTAAAAAAAACTAAAGATAGAATAAATAAGATTTACTAGCCTACCTCGGTTGAGCTTTACAATTTTGATTTTGTGAGTTTTTAATTTGATACACGATAAATAATATTTCCCATGCAAACTATACCATGAGCCCATGGAGGATTTAAAAAAAAAATTTTCTACTACCTATATCATTACAGACAAAACTATATAATAAACCTATATTTTAAGAATTTAAACGATTTAGAGAACAATCTGGAATACATCTAAATACATTGTATGCCTCTTCTAGGGCTTAGACTGCACAATCCCACCAACAATCACTCCCTTGCGATAATGAAGTGGTATAATTTTAATCATGCGCGAATTGCCGGCCTAATGTCTCAGCCATGTGACGCTCACTGATCCGTTACTTCAACTTGATCGTCTTTAGAAAAGTTAGCTTATTTTAATACATAAAGTTTCAATTTATGATGGTATAGATGTTATACCAATTTCCTTATTAATCTATATTCACACTAGCTACATGCTTCATCTGGCTGCGTTTATTGACACGTCCGAAAAAAAAATAAAGGTTTTAATTATTGTTTGAAAATATTTCAATTATGTAATAGCAATAAGAATAGGTTCCAAGTGAAATTGATGACCAAAATATGATAATTTTCAATATAAATGATGGAACAACAGATTTACTAGGGTCCATTTTTGAAAGGCCACAAAGTACATCATTTTTTGTAGCCGAAGTAATTTTTTTTATAAAATATAATAATCCTATTTCATTCTTTTAGTTATTTTAATTCCAAGCATTTTCTTCATTTCCGTATTACTCTCGTGATGGAACGATTTCAAACGCCACAATATTAGTGATAATATTTCTTATGAAATATTGATTTTACTATTATTCACAAACCTTCACAAGCCAGCATTAAAATAATCTTCTTAGGAGCTGTGGCAGTGGTGCATTTTCAACCGACTTCAAAAAGGAGGAGGTTCTCAATTCGACTCTATGTTTTTTTTTTTTTTATGTTTGTTACCTCAGAACTCCGTCATTTATTAACCGATTTGGACAATTTTTGTGTCGTTTGAAAGGGTATACTTCCAGATTGGTCCCATTTAAATTTAAAAAAAAATACCACCCCTAAGGGTGGAAAAACAATGAATGATAAATTTAACCTACTTCTAATTGTCATATTCACTTGAAACTTTGCAAGTATTTCTATTTCCGTTGATGGTACAGTAGTTCGGTGTTGTTGACCTGATCTGATGGCAAGGCCAGAAGGTAGATGGTGGAACTCTTCAACGGCTAATAGTAGATACTTTGAGTTTCGGCTTATTTTGTTTGATTTGACAAGCCTAACACGTTAGAATCCTTACTTTTCTACTACTGTCTACACTAAAAAGGGAAAAATAAAAACTTTTTAACAAAAAAATAAAAACCGACTTCAAACAAAAGCACTAAAAAGTAATAAATAACTGATTGGTAGTTTTCATTTACTATACATACCTAATCAAATATTTTCGAAGTCGGTGTGCTTTGGCTAAGTAATTAAAGCCTACCTATTAAATACATACCTAATCAAATATTTTCGAAATCGGTGCCAGCCCATACAAAGCAAAGCACACCGACTTCGAAAATATTTGATTAGGTATGTATAGTAAATGAAAACTACCAATCAGTTATTTATTACTTTTTAGTGCTTTTGTTTGAAGTCGGTTTTTATTTTTTTGTTAAAAAGTTTTTTTGCAACATCACATCATAAAAAACAATTTACCAGCGAACTCTTGCGTAACATAACAGACTGTAATGATTTTTCGAGAACAGCGACTATCCTACACTGTGTTTTCTAACATAATTAGTATTATTTAGAAAGTGCGTCATAAACGTAGTTGGTCTGTGCTATCACTTTGAATCACTACAATAAAGAAATTTTTACATAGAAATTACTTTAATATGTACCTACTTCATAGTTTTATTTTTATGAAATAAGGATTCATTTATGTATTCCAAAATCTGTTTTGTCATGGATCTTGATACAATATCTACAACTATATTTTCATCATAAAATCAACAAAAATCATGTCTTCACCATTTATGATATTCAGATATATAAAAATGCCTAAGTATAAACTGTTTCAAATCAAGAAGTAGATATGTGTATCTTTTATTTTGACCACATAAAATATTTTTATAATTCTTAAGATTTCTTCTTTTACCACTTCTTGTTTGTCAAGCACATTTATTTTATAGTTCTGAGCTTATAAAAACTAGTATTCGCAAATAAATAAGCGGGAACACAATAACACTATTTCTAAACACTACAGAAATACGCATTTTACATAAATAATATATGCATATTTTCTCTATTTTAACTTAAAAATTAAAACAACTACAGTTAAGAAAAATTCTAAGCGCAACTGTAGCGTACTTTACAATAATTGTTGAATCATGTTCCCGCCGCACATCAGACCGTCCCATTAAGAATGAAAATTCTTTAATACCTCTCGCAATTAACAGCTAGACTTGAGTCGAGCAACGCCAAGTGTCATCGTAAGTTTCAGAACGCGTCATTAACGGCATCTGCAGGGCGGTAAATAACGAAAAAACTGTAGGGGGTTGGTAGGGGGCGAGATGAGAGATTTTATTTAACAAAGTCTATATTAACCCGATGCAATTAGAGAGCGTTAACGAGCTGCCCGTAATGACGGAGGCCTACTCTCAAAGCGCTTGCTAAAACAAAACATTCATCTGCTTAGCGAGTGATGGAGGAAATAGTAAATAAATGCGAAGAAAACTAGTCAACACGTTGAAGAAAATAGTTTCTTAAAAGAGGATACTTTAATATATTGTTATTATACATTTGAAAGAAAGGAATGATTACCAAATATTAAAAAAGCCGACAGTTTAAAATGGCCGATTTTTTTTAAATAATCTGAAGACAACAAATCAGACACATAATACAATAGTATTACTCGTACCATCCATTCGGATTAATAAAAATTAAGAAAAATATCAATTATAAATATCGAATACCTAAACAAGGTACAACGAAAACAAAATTTGAATGTTTGAAAATAGTACCCCTAAGTTCGCGTTGACACATTACCGGAGAGTGATGAGAATTCAAAGCTGCCGCTTTTAAATATAATAATCGTTAGCTGGCTATTTATTGTTTAATTAACCCCCGTCCACGCCATTACCAACCCTTGGCTATTGTTTATATCATTCCAAGACGAAAGAATTGGGAAAACTTGAAAAATGCTATCAAAGTTCGGTGTTTTGGTATTTCTAACTGTAGAAAATTGAATGAGGAAAAAGCTTTTATGCACTCTATTTATACAAAATGAAAGCGAAATACTGACATTGTATATTTACTCCTATAAGAAAAAGGGCTTGTGGATATGAAACTTTTTCAAATAGCGGACAACGGCTGTGACATTAAATATGTATTTAAATTGCTTATTAAAATAATTAAAAACAGGTTCCAAATGTTTTTTAAATAATTTAAGTTTGAGGGGCGGGGGAGGGGGAGTTGGTTGGTAAATTACATAGGAAGTCGCGGGCAACAATTAGTAATAAAATAAATTAAATCCAATGTGATTATAGATTATGACTATAGATTATGTTTGTAAACAAAATTTTAAATTATATAACTTAAAATAATAGCTATCGTTATTTTTTTACACCCGCGGCTTCACTAGACTTACGGCGGAGACAAATGTAGCTTTGTATCTATTAGGAAAGGAGGTTTAATAAGCTTCTAGGTACCTGATATTATCCCTTACAGACAAGAAAATACAATATCGAGAATATAAAATCATAAATTAAAAAAAAATGGAACCTTAAATTTAACCTTGAGTCAATTTATTTAAGATGTATACCCAAAATAAATATATACTACAATATTAGTGATAATATTTCTTACGAAACATTGATTTTACTATTATTCACAAGCCAGCATTAAAATAATCTTCTTAAGAGCTGTGGCAGTGGTGCATTTTTTTTCTTAAAAGCTATATAATACTAAGTTCTTTTAACCTACATGTCCCACTAGGTGTTCCACATTTTTATCCTTACAAGTGAATTTACGTCGTAATTACTAAAATTTGCCTTAAGTTTTGCATCTGTAATGAATGCTTTCATCTATGAAAAATATAGGTCGTTTCATCGAGTTGCAAATCACAACGATTCTAAAGAAGTTTCACTTCAATATTTAGAAAATAAAGAAGGAATTTTTAATTCATTTAATTAATCAAATATTTCAGTAAAAAATTGTATTGAATAGAAATTCAAAAATTTTACCAATTGGCTAAATGCATGGGTGTAAGAATTTATACCCATGACCCAAATCACTAAATGTACTGAGCAAGATGAAAAATATGAAAGGATGCGTACAAAATTATTTTAAACCTAACTTAACGAATACACATTAATTGATGAAAGACGTAGCACTTTACTAGGCTTCCAATAAGCAAGGTATTTCAAGTTAGAAAACAATGCTACCGTGTCATTAGCAAAATTGTTCCAGTAAGTGCATGCTAGGTCTATATAAATTACCTTGTTACAGACAATTGTAAAGCCAACGTTTTATACCTTCTCACTCTTTTTATAAATCCTTGTATTAAAATTACAATAATTACGAAGTATTTAAAAAGTCCGTAAATATGTACATTCTATTAAATCATATTGGATTTAAAATATGTCCTCTTATAATATGGCTTATCCAATAAGACCACCCTACGAATAGCTGTAGGTAAGTGAAAGATGATATTGTTATAGCAAACCATTTATTACGAAAATTATCGATATTGCTAATACGTCCCAGATTTACTTGACATCTGACCTTTGATAGAATGTTGCCATTATCTAGAGACCCTTGTGTATGTAATGTTTTAGTTAGTAGTAGTATATGAACATTAAACATATCAA
Organism: Brenthis ino; assembly: GCA_921882275.1. Classification (NCBI taxonomy): domain Eukaryota; kingdom Metazoa; phylum Arthropoda; class Insecta; order Lepidoptera; family Nymphalidae; genus Brenthis; species Brenthis ino. The sequence continues at coordinate 20,790,160 of OV170225.1, read as the reverse complement.
AATTTCATTGTAATTTAAAACTTATAATTTTTCAAGCTATTACAAAAATATGTAATAGAGGTGTCATAAGAAGAATCATAAGAAATTGAAAAGCATAAGTAAAAAGAAAACATAATTTACTAATATAATAATAATGTCGCTCTCAAACTTATACGTTCTACATAAACTTTTGAAAAAATATCATAGATGAAATGTGATCTACGTGAGATTTAGAAATACACAAATATATTTAATATATTATGTACTTTACCCTGCTTGGCGTTCCGTCCTTATTATTATACAAACATACATATATGTACGTACTTGACTTAGAGATCAGAACACGATAGTCACAAGAATTCGAGGGTCCAAGAAAGTTATCGAGATGTGGGTGCACTAAATGACACGCGCCATCTGTCGCCACTCATAAAAACTACCCTCTTCCATAGAGCAAGTGTATTCTTGTTACGTGTAAATGGTTGTAAGTGTGGAAAATATTACAAGTTTTCACATAAAAGGTATATCCTTGACATAACTGAGACTTAAAAAATAAAGCTTTAGGTACTGAAACTCTACAAACATTGTCTCAATGCTGCATCACACTTTTTGATGTTTTTCGTACAAACTTAGTGAAGTAAAAATCTAAGTAAATAACTTAAGGAAGTCAATTTTAGCTTTGTTACCTTTTTTAATTATATAAGTATGGAAAAATTTGATGATAGGGTCAGGGGGTGGATAGAGGAACTCTTCAAGGGCCTTAGTAATAGTTTAACACCTCAAATTTAGGGCGTATTTAGTTTACTTCATGAATAAATAACCTATAAAGAGTATATCAACTCGTATGGTAATCGAACCCGCTAACTCTAACGGTGTAAGCTCTAAAAGGTGTAAAAGAGTGATTTTTAAACCTTTAACTGTTACTTTGTGAAATTTCTCTACACTGAAAATATAAATCTAAAAAGATTATTCTATTTTACAATTCATTTGAAATGAATCACTTAAAGTCAATTTATTCTGACACATCTAGCTTTACAACACGAAAGTCAACTACTAAAGAGCTAACAATACAAATTGAAAAGTAAACATTTTAAAACTAATCACTTAACTGCAATCTCCTGGAAATAATTAAAACTCGATACGTACCGTTGCGTGATAGCTATCTGTTGGTCAATTAAGGAGTTCAGAATACATAAAATTGCTGTCTTGTTTTCCGTAGGTGCTATCAACATATTCAATCTGACTGCGCGGTCAGAAATTACCCCCTTTTATGGACATTTTCACCCCCCGGGGGGACACTTGACCTCCCTATCTGATACATCATCTACCCCTAAAATGAACTAATGGCTAAAACAAGGATATAAAATTATTATGAACGACAATAACCTAGAAGTTCTACGACAAATAATATATGTATGTACAAATTAATTAAGTTTATTTTTGTAAATTAAAATGACGACGATTATATAGTCAGCGTTGTTTTCTTATACATTATAAAGTTCGTAAAATTATTATTATTTTTTTTTCAAAATTCAAAACACTAGTTGAAAATAAAGCAATGAATATTAATACTTTCTTACATTTACGCGAACCTTTAATTAATTTGTAACAACTATACCTTCAAGACATGTAACACCTCAGTCTCTCCCGCGACCATGGATGCTGTAAAGCATTCGAAACATCGGGAACCAAAAATCAAAATAAATCCGCGAAATTATCCGAAAAGATAGTTTTATTTAACAATGAATATTAATTAAGACTTACGAAAATATTTCATACTCAATAATATGTCTCTTCCATAAAGTTTTGATCATTGTAACCGTTTTATTTCAACAATTACAACAATATGAGTATGATTTGCGAATAACATTCAATTGTAATAAACAATTGGAGCCATTAAGATAACATTAAGATTAATATTTATATTATAATAAATATTAATAAATAATTGTACCTATATTATTTTCAATAAATATTTCTTTCTCTATATTGACTTAATTATTAAAACGATTTTACAATGAAGTAAAGCCAGGAAAACTGTCCAAGGCACTCGCGTCACAAACACCCCTTGTCATGAATTTATTGTATCTTGTAAAGTAGCTGGCCACGTGCTTTTTATTCTTTAACGATAAAAATACGTGGTCATAATAGCTTGAAAAAGTATGGTTCGTAAAAACTAAATACCAAAGAAATCACTGAAGTTTGCTATTACAGTGCACAATTTTTATTCAAATTGAATACAGCAAATGTTTTTATGATTTTAATTAAAGTTTAGTAACACATATATATATTTTTTATGTAATACATAACATACCCATTTTTGTTTAATATTTATATATAAAAAAATAGAAAGTCAATTCGTTTATGTTGGGATACCTTGAACACTGAATATGATATAATCTTTTAAATACGTTTAGAGCTTATAAAATAAAAAATTTTTAACAAAAAAATAAAAACCGACTTCAAACAAAAGCACTAAAAAGTGAAAAATAACTGATTGGTAGTTTTCATTTACTATACATACCTAATCAAATATTTTCGAAGTCGGTGTGCTTTGCTTTGTATGGGCTGGCACCGATTTCGAAAATATTTGATTAGGTATGTATTTAATAGGTAGGCTTTAATTACTTAGCCAAAGCACACCGACTTCGAAAATATTTGATTAGGTATGTATAGTAAATGAAAACTACCAATCAGTTATTTTTTACTTTTTAGTGCTTTTGTTTGAAGTCGGTTTTTATTTTTTTGTTAAAAATTTTTTATTTTTCCCTTTTTAGTGTAGACAGTAGTAGCAAAGTAAGGATTCTAACGTGTTAGGCTTGTCAAATCAAACAAAATAAGCCCAAACTCAAAGTATCTACTATTAGCCGTTGAAGAGTTCCACCTATCCACCTTCTGGCCTTGCCATCAGATCAGGTCAACAGCACCGAACCACTGTACTATAAACGAAAATAGAAATACTTGCAAAGTTTCAAGTCAATATGACAATTAGAAGTAGGTTAAATTCATTATTAGTTGTTTTTCCACCCTTAGGGGTGGTATTTTTTTTGAAATTTAAATGGGACCAATCTGGAAGTATACCCTATCAAACAAAACAAAAATTGTCCAAATCGGTTAATAAATGACGGAGTTCTGAGGTAACAAACATAAAAAAAAAAAAAAAACATACAGTCGAATTGAGAACCTCCTCCTTTTTGAAGTCGGTTGATAATGACAATGTTAGATATGGAAAAACATTTTTAGCAATATTTGCTTCCCTGCGATTCCCTTGATTTTACCGCAAAATATGTATATTTGAACATACTTATGGAGTACTAGCATTGCCCGCGGCTCCGCCCGCGTTCTGATGACCAAAAACCAAATTCTTAGGTTTTACATATTAGTATACGCTTACATTGCAGTTTTTGTATTTTTTCTCAGAAATGAGATATTTTCCCGCGGTAAAAAGTATCCTATATGTTGACCCGGATAACCAGTTATCACCATACTAAATTTCATCTATAGATTCGGCATCTGCATCGATAATAATGTTTATTTCTATAAGATTTTCCAAAAAATATTTAATGTACAGATTCGGCTTAGTTAGAATTTTATTATAATTATAGATGATGACGGTAAATGCAGACAAAGCCATAGGATACATCTAGTCGTAGTATAAAATGAAGGGAGGTAATTGTTTGTAATATTTCTGCCCTATCTGTATCGCGCATCACAGCTCATTATCACATTTGGAGCATGAATATTGCATAAATTAACCGTTTCGGAAGCATTTTATCATTTTGTATCTAAAAAGCTGTCGTAATAAATTTATTTTGCACGATGGAATTAAGAAACAATTCTAATTAAATTATATATTTAAAACTGTCGTGTATTACCGTATTCATTAGCTATACATATAATAAAATTGTAACTAAACCCAATCTGTACATGAAATATTTTTTTGGAAAAACTTATTGAAATAAACATTATTATCGATACAGAGGCCGAATCTATAGTTTTTAGAATTTTTGTCTGTCTGTCTGTTACCGCATCACAAAATAAAACACTGGAGGGATTTTGATGAAATTTAGTATGGTGATAACTGGTTATCCGGGTCAACATACAGGATACTTTTTACCGCGGGAAAATATATCATTTCCGAGAAAAAATACAAAAACTGCAATGTTGGAGTATAGTAATATGTAAAACCTAAGAATTTGGTTTTTGGTCATCTGTACGCGGGCGAAGAAGCGGGCAATGCTAGTAATGTAATAAATGGCATGCATTGACATCATTTTTTTCTTTAAACCTTATCAGTAGATGCTTACATTTTTTATCTGATCGTCTGTAGATAGAATAAATCTATAGTACATATCTCCACAGTAATGCACTGAAGATTTTGTTTGTTTGTTTAAACACGCTAATCAGTGGATCTAGTGATCTGATTCAAAAAAATCTTATTATTTTCATATACTATGGAACTTATTCAAATGTAATTTACATATTATATTACTTATATAGTAAGTTAAATTTGACTTTAAATAATATAAAAGCTATTTGAAACTCAGTTATGAGAAACAGTCATTTAAAAATATCAGTAGGCTTTAGCTTCTCGAAGTATATAGGTTAAGCGGGCGATATAAAAGTTACCATGTAATCTTGGCCTATAAAGCGTGATACTTCGTCCGATAGTGAAGCAATTTCTGAACGACACAATAATGACACCTATTAGCTAGACCGCCGACCTGTCGCATAAAGACTGGGGTGTGGACAACCTGCTTTCATATTTCAGTCTTTTGTGTAAAATTGACATAGAGATTTCAGATTTGAGATGAGAGATTTTAGATTGATGTAGAGTATGTACGTGGTAGGATAACTCTCTCATATTAGATATATGATATACTATCTTTTATAGAATACTGCAGTAAGCAATACTGAAGTAATGCTTAGTTTTTTTTTAAGTTATTTTCATATTAAAAAAAATGCTCTATGATTTTAAAGCTCTATGGTTTTCTGATTCCTTACTTATGAACTAGTATTTTACAAAAAATGAATTAATGGATGATCTTCAAAATTCTAAAATTTTCTTTCAGAAAGACGAATGCCAATATGTCTACTAGTACCTACATATATTCTAATATGATATAATAATAAATTACATAAATTATGCTCATAAAAGTCTAATTGGATGTAGTAAGATTTCATATAAATATCAATTCTATGTTTATTCTAGGTCAATATGAAACTATGAAGTTTAGGCCTGAGCCAGAGGATTGAAGTAAATCATGATTTCTTTACTACAGCGATAATACCTGTTTACTAGGTCATCTATAACTTGCAAGGTACCGCGCTACCTACAAATTAACACGGTTTTTAAAAGTCTCCTTGCATGTAAGCAAAAACCATTCAATATTTCATGGAACGTAAAGTATCTCCAATTACCTTATTATCCACAATTAAGTTTGCTTAATTTTTGTATTGACCTTTCTAAACCTATTTATTTTTAAGTTGTTCTACTTGTAACGCGAGTAATTGTATCTGATTTACTCTGACTACTTCGCAGAAGGTCCGGGCTTTGATTCCTACACTTTAACTAAAAAAAATCTAATATAAAAAAAAATCCAATAAAAATATCCGTTATCCAAAAATCATCGGAGAGTGAACATTATAGTAATAAATTATTATAGACTCCCTCAAAAATACATATCATCAGGCACTTATCTATTTGTATAGATATACTTACTTAGAAATAGAAAATCATGTGATGAAACTAAAACCTAATCATCGACTTATTACTAAGTATTATAGCACATTAATCTCTCACGAAAGGACCGCCCAATCGCTGGTCTAGACTACAATCTAAGGTGAGATCTAGTTGGAAATAACTTCGTAATTAGAGGTCGGACAATAAAATCTGAATCCGCATGATGTCGTGTGAGGCGTTCGCGTGACACTCTGTCGTGTCGCCTTCCTCCGACAATAAAATTATAAGTCGACCACAGTGACAATCCACTGATTTACGCCGCCACACACGCGAATATTCTAATATGAAAAGACCTTAAGCTTTTTACTGCGAAGTAAAATGAAGGAGGCGGACAAGTTAATGAAGAAAATATGTACACTGAGATAGCGGATCATATGCGTGACCACGGTCTCATTAGCCGCCTTGCTGCCTTTTGATTTGGTGATAAATTTGCTTTACACTCAGATATAATAAAAATTAAATTATGATTTGAAGCTCGAGCTTCGTTAAAAGCTGATAACATCTGTGTTAAATAAAACGATTAAGGTATATATATCGTTAATTTTTCAAAATAATAACTTAATTATTTATAACCGATAAGGCCATGTCAAGCCATCTACGTTTTCATTGTTATATTTTACTTATAATTAGTATATTGTAATAAAAGATACATAAAAACAACCATTCATAGGTAAAACAACAATAAAGTTCACTTAATCTCAAAAAAAATAACAGAATCAAGTCAGCATATCACATAACAGGTGAAATACTCAATATATTTTGAAATATATGAGTCATAGCTTTAACAATTATTTAATAAATTAGTAGAATTTATTTTAAAAGTAGCTTGCTTTGCTTACTTAGCTCTAACTTAAAATCTTCTGAACGAGTATATAAGTGCTGTGAAGTTGAAATTAATTTTAACCAATCTATGCCAAATCTATAGTATACAATGTGACCATGACACGTAGATATTGGGTAGGTGATTATTAAAAGCTATCCGTTGTTAACATTCGCTTAGCCATCGGAATGGCCATAAGAAGCGTTTCCTTTCGTGTAGCCAATACGCAATCATTTCTAGTGGTCTACATGAAAATCGTATAAATTCCATCACGAAAACGGAAAGTGGCACGAATGAGTCAGCAGATAAGCCTTACTGGCACAAGAAACAACCCCTTAACGACATATCTCATGGCTATTGGCACACATAATCAAAATAACTAGGTGTTAACTTAATAACAAAAACTTAACTATATGACAGTTTTTACAAAAATTACCCACATATAAAGTTCCTAAAACTTTTATTCTTATTACTTTTTTCTTATTTTAGCACAATATCTATATGTACCTAGTAGGTACAACCTACCTACATATAATAGAATTGTAACTAAGCCGAATCTGAACATTAATTTTTTTTTGGAAAATCTTATTGAAATAGACATTATTATCGATACAGAGGCTGAATTTATATTTTTTAGAATTTTTGTCTGTCTGTCTGTCTGTTACCGCATCACAGAAAAATCACTGGAGGGATTTTGGGGAAATTTGGTATGGTGATAGCTGTTTATCCGGGTCAACATATAGGACACTTTTTACCGCGGGAAAATATCTCATTTCTGAGAAAAAATACAAAAACTGCATTGTAAGAGTAATATGTAAAAACTAAGAATTTGGTTTTTGGTCAGCTGAACGTGGGCGGAGCCGCAGGAAATGCTAGTGAGCTATATAATAAGAATAAAAGTTGTTAGAACAGAATATAAAATTGTGTTATTTACATATCTAAATATCGTTAAAAAATTAAACAACTATTCATTTGCATTCATTTATCTACGAAACAACTGTAACGATTTTAATATGACTTTTACCGATGGATTAGATGATTTAAGATATAAGAAGTTACTATTTATCCCAGTAACAGTGAAAGGTGTAGAAGTCATCTCGATCCCCTGCGGCATAAAGGGTAGAAGCAAAGTTCGTGAAAAATATTTGATAATATGCGAGATTACTATTTCTTTTTTGAAATAAAGGGAGGAATTACCATGATAAGAGAAGAGAACATATAAAGAAAATTTATGATTTTATGAAAACTGATTATAACGAGAACTGAATCCATGCGAGGGCAGAGTACTCATTTGATAATAATTGTAATTCTGAAAAATACATTAAAAAGATTTTTTGAACTAGATTTAAAAGCTTAAGTTTAGCGAGCTATAGATATCTACATAGGTGTAAAAAGATATAACGTAATATTTACTTACTGTCAGGTGGTCTGTTTGTTCCCTTGCCGTCATCTGCAAAAGATAGAGAGGCTGTATCTACAAAACATCCCATACAATACGAGGTCAAATTAAATTACGAAGATAAAATTTATAATTTGAGAACAGATAGGTAACTATTTAATTTATTCCACTGTATTATAATTTTAGGGATTGTGTAGTTTAAGATGAATATTGACGATATGATTAAAGTTATAAAAACAAAAAACACAGAAGGAAGTTTTAGCAACGATTGACGTATAATATACTAGCAACACACCCTCGTTTCGCTCATGTTCGTCCCTACATACGTTTTGACGCTCACTATGGAAAAGATTTATTTTTCAAATTTTTTCGTGACTTTTTCCGATGTTTTAATAGTTATTCTGTTATTCGGAGTGAAGACAAAAATCATAAAGATCGGTGCAGCCGTTCTCGAGTTATAAGTGTTTTAACAAACTCGACTTTGTTTTATATATACATATATATTGTATGTATAAAATTGTCTTAAAAAATTTGACAACGTCAATACAAAATTTATTGTGTAATCGAAATTTATTTTAAAATATATCCAAAAATAACATTAATAATTGGATTAATAGTATAAAAAATGTCTTAAAACACAACAAAATCGAAAGTGCATAATATTTAACACCATTCAAACAAAGAAAGACAATAGCATTCCCAAGGAGGGTTGACGTCAGGCAGGCGGCCGGTCGTAAAATTTTGGCCAAATCCTATCAGCAGTACACTGAAGATGTACTGCGCCGACCCCAAGTGATTTGGGAAATGGGCAGGGAGAAGAAGAAGAAGAATATGTATGTATATTCACGACACGTACGCAACGTACACGTATCATAATACGGTACAAATACATATATACATCCTAACATACGTAAGATATGTACATATATCCTTCGAACTTCACAGATCACACTTAACTTTTTAAATCTACATTAATGCACCTGTAGGTGTAAATTTTTGATGTAGAAAGTAGGTTTTCTACGAAAGCGAAATTATTCATTTGACTTAAAAAAATCTCATTTTTCTTATAAGAGTCCGAATAAGGTGTTAAGGAGAAAAATATTGGAAAAATTGTCCTGAAAATTGGGAAAGAGCTTTTTTGTAGGTATATGATTTTTTTAAACTTTAAAGATTATTATAAATTTATTGGACACATCAATTTCTGTTCCCCAATAGAAGCTATTTACAGTTATTAACTACATAATACAGATTCAAATCATAAAATACAATAGATACATCTTAATTTCTATTGAACTTCTTTCATTATTATTTATTATATCGCTAATATGGCAGGATCAAACTCCACTCCTCGATCTAAATTAAGACAAACAAAGAAAACTTTCATTAGTGTTTTCCTTTGTTTAACCGTTGATTTGTGCAAATTGAATTTTAATTACGGCTCACCTCACTCAGCAAATAGTTAGTTAGCTACAGCTAATAAACCTCGGCGATTCTTGGTCCCATAACTACTCTTAGACACGTAACCGACGCTTATAAATAATAAACGCCGTATTTCTTCTATCTTATTTATACTAAAATTACTTCAAAGAATTTATTAACTACTAGCGAATCACTATCGCTTCACTCTGGTTCGCCCTTGGTTGATTCCCCATACAAACTTTCATCCCCATTTTCATCCTCTTAAGGCATGATTTCTGGAATAATAATTCAAATGTGCTTCCCAGAGTCTCAAACTATTTTCTTACCAAATTTCATCTAAATCAGTTCAGTAGTTTTTGAGTTTATTCGTTACAAACATACAAAAATACAAATCTTTCCTCTTTATAAAATATTATATATATACACTAATAAGTGTAGATTTGACACCTATTTTGTATTTATGCAAAAAATACTATGTGTATTTGCGAATTTTTTCACTAACCCCAGTCTTTGTAACTCCAGGCTATAGTCTATCTGGGTACTAAACATTCAAATTCCTCTAGACGTTTTAGCGTAGAAGTAACAAACATACCTATATATATTATACTAGTGACTCACCCTCGCTTCGCTCGGGTTCACCTCTAGGAAAACAAAACAAACCTATCCCACGGGAACCGTACATTTTTCCGGGATAAAATATAGCCTATGTGCTTATAGTTTTTTATCTTAAAGCTAAATACGACTTTCTGCGCATACATTAAGAATGGCCGAGTTTCATACAATTTTCCATCCCCTGTTTTACCCCCTTAGGAGATGAATTTCGAAAAAAATATATAAATTATTGTATTTTCATCATCAGTTCTTGTTAAATATGCAAACTTTCAGTTCAATCTGAAGTTTTTAAGTGCGTTAAAAATAGATAGACAAACAGACGAACGGTCGGACGGATGGCAGGACAGACAGACAGAAAGATATATTAGATAAAGCATGTTAAAAATTGTAAATAAATGACTTCAGTAGGCAGGTAATCTATGAAACTGCTGATTGCAAATATTTTTCTCTAATGAGACGTTCTCCTCGAGCATAAAACATACTACTTTGTAGTAATAAGGATTAATTTTCCAAAAGAAAGACAATATAATTCAGAAACTGTCTTTACCGACGCCGTCCAAAGTGATATAAAATAAATGTGATTGTGTGCCAAATAGAGGAATTTCATATGTTTATCAATCACATACGTTATTTAATATTCAATCACAGTAACTAAAAAAGTGATCGAATCCAAAAGAAACGGTCGGTTTTTATTAAAGCAATTTAATTATTTATCACTCGAATGACCTTTTATGTAGAAATAAAAATACTAAATAATATTTTGTTATCGTCATACTTTGTTCGTAATTAAATACAGACTCTTATTTATCGTTTAGCCCATACCGCGAGGTCTGATCGTATCGTAAGAATGGTCAGAATGGCCACGCATCGGAGATCGTTCAGGTATAAAGCAAGCGTCACGAAGGTTCGAGGTCCCGCCCAACATACCCTAATAAGCATTTATAGCTTATCAAAATATTTACCTATTTCATACTTTTATAATTGTGGTTGACGTATTTCATTATCATATTTTCAACTAGCGACTCACCCTCACTTCGCTCGGGTTCGTCCCTACTTACCTACGTTTAAACATTTAGTATCGATTTCTCAGAGATGAGATATTTTCTCGCTATAAAAAGTATCCTCTAAGTTGACCTGGATAACCAGCTATCATCATACCAAATTTCATCAAAATCACTCTAGACAGACAAAAAATCTAACAACTATAGATTCGGCCTCTGTATCGATAATAATGTCTATTTCAATAAGATTTTCCAAAAAATATTTAATGTACAGATTCGGCTTAGTTACAATTTTATTATATGTATAGATTTATTATATGTTTTATATGACTCAGGACAGCGACGCAGGTCATATATCTCTCACCACTCTTTGTGTGTCCTCTCCTTGTCGTGGTTAGTGTACCATGCGGGTTGCACCTGGTACTTCACTGAAAGCAGTGTAGACCTTAGAAGCAACCTCGTAGTTGTTGTGATCTACTTCAGCAGACCTCCTGTCGGGGCGTCGTCGTTGAGTGCGTAAACGATCCTGCGACGCCTCATTAAGACGAGTGAGGTTCTGTTGGGTTTTAGTAGGTAGTACTGGCTTTTTTAGCTGATTAGTTCCATATAACCTGTATGTAAGTAGGTGTTATGCTTAAATGTCTCTGTGTGAATTAACTATAATACACTCTATGAATTAAATATAATAATAATAAACTAAATTTCATCTGTTCATTATAGCTGTTTCAGGGCGAAGGACTAAAAAGCACGCGCACACATATACACACATATGTAGATAAGTTCAAAGAAAATGTAATATTTGTCTGTTAGTAAGTCATATTTTTGTACTTACTTCCAAGTTTAAAATGAATTTTCCATGTTTAAAGTGTATCTATTTTTCATCGGCAGCGCTATAGAATACGCCCATAAAAGTTCCCTATACTATTTCTAGATATATCGTGCTACAAATTAGCAAGATATTCTGACGTATTAATCGATTTCATTCTTGCCGACCCTATCATTTTCTTGCTAACTTATGGTATTATTTTTTGTAAAACTGAATTGAGCAACAAAATCGGGGGTTTAACAAATATTTAGTTACCAAATCCCACGCACATTTCTATTGATTCTGTTAACTTTTCATTGCCACCTTAATAAGGCTTTGTTATATCCATTTCGAAATTTAATGAATTCCATTTCGCCGTTACAGCGTGACGAAGTAACAAACATACACAATTACTCACTCACAAACATTCGTATTTATAACATTAATGTGAAAAGGTTTCTAGTAGATCCTAGTGATATCCGAAGTATTATTATAAAGTTTGTTTGTTTGTCCTTCTTTCACGTTGAAATGGAGAGACGGATTGGCGTGATTTTGTGTGGAGATATTTGAAGGGCTGGAGAGTGACATAGGCGAGTTTTACCGCGGGAGATCTTCTATATATTTCTACGGGAAACACGCTATATTATGTAATATAGTCTATCTATTCCATACCAACTGTTAAAACGTACAGAGGGACAAACCAGGGCGAAACGAGGGTGAGCTGCTAGTTATAGATAAATCAATTATCTTCATCATCAGATATCTTACCACGTCCGTAATATTAAATATCATAAAAAGTTATAATGATACCTGCTGGTTCTGTCAAGAATTGGTTTAATAATTAACTTAAAATAACGTTTAATTTTTATAAAATAAGCCTCTAAGGTGCTATGAATAAAAAATCATAGCCAAGTGCTAAAGTTAAACAATAATTTAAATATTAACGTCATGTACCACAACAATCAAGTGTAATATAGGCAATATTTAAAAGCTACATTAACACTACAACTCGCAATGCCCTCGTTTACAATGTATGAAGACTCGATTTATACAACATATAGTAGAAAGTAGAAACGTGTAAAAATATTTACACAATATGTGTGCAAAAACATGCACAATTTCTTACATTTTAAAATTTGATAAACATTAAGAACGTATTGAATAGGTACCATAATAATTCTTAATTTTCGAAATCACAATTTTGTTTATCTATAGGTACTCATATTATATTATATTTACGAATTTTTGAGTTTGTGACGTTGTGGGGGGTAATCTCTAGATCTACTGAACCGATTTAGATTAAATTTGGTAAGAAGATAGTTTGGGATCCCGGGAAGGACATAGGATATTTTTTATCTCGAAAATCATCCCTTAAGGGGGTGAAAATGGGGATAAAAGTTTGTATGGGGAATCAAGCTAGGGACGAACCCGAGCAAAGCGAGGGTGAGTTCTAGTCCTAGTCTAAGATATAACATAAAGGTTACGGTGTGAGTGCTGATCTAAACTCTTTCAAAATAACAATTTACGTCACATGTAAGATCTGATATTCACTTCCTACTACATTCACGCGTCAATGAGTACACATTGCCTGTATAGTAGGGGAGCCCAAGAGGGGATTTTCTGTAGTTACTCGAGCGCGGCAGATTAATATACAGGGGGATACCTTGTACCCGGTTAAGTACCTCCACAAAACATGAGGCCCATATATAAGGCCGCCCGTGAAGGATACAGGATCAGATTAGTAAAAAAAAATTGACCACCAGAAATTCTCGAGCGCGTCAGATTAAGGTAGGGTGAGTTAATTACATCCTAAAAAGTGTATATTCCACTAAACTGACAATTTGAGAGTGACGTAAAAAAAGGGGAGGGCAACAAAGTTGTAAAAAAAAACGTCATCTCGACATTCTCGAGCGTAGCTAAATTTTTATTTATTTTGAAGGAAATAATGCAAGAATAATGAAAAATATATAATCTGACGATTTCCGCAAGCCGAAATAACAAAAATTCGTCGATAAAGTTAAATGCGTGCAGCTGCGTGATGCCTACATTTCCTTCTCCGCGTTTCTATTCCTCTCTCACTCTTTCTCTATCTATTACTCTCTCACTCCGTCCCCACTCTGGTTTCTGCCGCCATGACACCATCACAGCTGATCATAAAGAGTCTAGAGGTGTGCGAACATCGTTCGAATCGAATCGAATATCAATATTCGATTCGAAATTCGAAAAATTTCGAATAATTCGTAAAATTTTCGAATAATTCGCGAATTAATGAAATATCTCTGGATCTTCAATTGTATCAATTTAAATTCCTTCAAATCGTGTGTCAAAATAGTCTACTTACGAATAATATAATTTTCGTTTAAAAATAAATTACCCAGAGAAAACAATTGGACCGATAGATTTTGAGAAATTTTGAATAATCTCAAAAAAAATAAGTTTTTTTTTTTGAAAGTGGTTTTTTTGGAATAACTTTTAATCGGCTTTATCAATTAACTTCAAAAACTAATCCACCCTTAAGCTAGAAAAACCACGCCGATCGTCGCTAATCCGGTCAAAATCGGTTGATTCGTTCGAGAGATATCGTGAACGAAAGAAAACCGAAAAAAAGTGTTTTTTCGGGATTACTCCGAAATTTTTGGTTCGATCAATTAAAACCTGAAAATAACTTATGAGGATGATAAAACTGCGTCGAATGCCGTCAACCGCGTGAAAATTGCTTGATCTATTCAAAAGTTATTGCGGTTTGAAAATTCCAAAAATAGTGTTCTATGAAACTTCTATCAGACTTTCGAGCTGGGAGAGCTCAAATGCATAGAAATATTATTTCTTTGAACTCTGCGAGCTCAAAATATCACATAAATTATATTTTGAGCTCAAAAATGCCATAAGTACAATTTTAAGCGCACAGGAATGGAATTAGCGGGAAGTTGCAGGTGAACCGTTTTTCTAATTTTTTTTTGTCAGATCAGGCGAATCCCTCTAGATAATCGTCAGATTATGAGACAGTACGTTTAGAACATAAAGATGAACCATATATATCTTAATCTGACGCGCTTGAGTATTTCAAAATGGCGATTTTTTTTTTTTGCACATTATGAAAATGGCCGCGAGTTTGCGTCCCATCAAAATCGTCAGATTAGTGAATGAGAGCTTTTTTTTGGTGCACTTAACACTCCCTTAGAAAATCTGACGCGCTCGATTAAATTTTTTTTTTTTCATTTTCAACCCTTAAATACAACCACCCGCATCATGCAAACGATCAGATTAACATACGTACATTATTAAAAATACGTAGGGCATTTTATGCTATCAATATCTGACGCGCTCGAGGATGTCTATGCAACAGTTTTTTTTTACATATTTAAAAATCTATAGCCGCTTCCCCCACCGATGTAAAGGTATATATCATATAACATTTTTTTCTTCTTATCATCTAAGCTTTGCATCCCAATAGGTCTCTACGACGCTCGAGTAAATCCCTATTTAGCTTCGTGGGCTCCCCTACCATAGGTATATCCGCTTAATTTCCAACCAATTAACTTATCCAAATCAATGAATCAGTAGAAGAAGGGGTAAAAGAAAATAATGAGTAAAAACAGTTCAGCAACTTTTAGTAATACTCGTGCGACTAAGATCTAGATCAATTTTAAATGGATTACAATTACCTACCCCAAAAAAACCTTTTTAATAATCTACTATACATAATATACAGCTAAAAAGTGTTATTATTCTAAGTTGAACGCCGTTATCTCTTAAACCACTAATCATATTAACCATGTTTTTTTTATATTTTAAAGAGCAAAGATTTGATTTTCTGTTTCTTTGTACTCAATGGGCTCCGAAACTACTGGACCGATTTAGATGTTAATTAAATTTTTTAAGAAGATTGTTTGAGACCTGGGGAAAGACATAAGATAGTTTTTACCCCCGAAATCATCCCTTAAGGGGGTAAAAATGTGGATGAAATTTACTATGGGGAATCAACCTAGGGACGAACCAAAGCCCAAACAACGAGCAAAGCAAGGGTGAGTCGCTAGTCTAGTATAATACTACTTTTGGTGCGACGAAATTATACAGAGTATTATTTATAATTTAACTACGCGTGCAGAGCCACGGACAAAACCTAGACATCTATACATATAATAAAATTGTAACTAAGCCGAATCTGTACATTAAATATTTTTTGAAAAATCTTATTAAAATAGACATTATTATCGATACAGAAGCCAAATCTTTAGTTGTTAGATTTTTTGTCTGTCTAGAGTGATTTTGATGAAATTTGGTATGATGATAGCTGATTGGTTATCCAGGTCAACTTAGAGGATACTTTTCACCGCGGAAAAATGTCTCATTTCTGAGAAAAAATACAAAAACTGCATTGTAAGAGTATACTAATATGTAAAACCTAAGAATTTGGTTTTTGGTCATCTGAACGCGGGCGGAGCCGCGGGCAATGCTAGTTGTGTAATAAAATCAGAGTAAAATTGGTTATCGACTAAGGGAGGTTGTTTCATTAGTGCGCAAGCGCCGATAGCCGCGTCCAATTACCAGCCTTTATCACCAATTAGCTCTTTACGATGCTCCACTGTGCCGCAATCCGGGAACAATTGTTTATTATGTACATACAGGAAATATGAGCTTATGTATTTTAGTATAAAAACGTTATTCTTCATTTAAAAATGTTTTATAAAACGTTTAAAGAAAATTTAATTTACATGTCAGTATTGACTATTGATGTCATAATAGAATATTGATGGTAAATGTTAAGTACAAAAAACTAATTGTAATACGTTGTGTTAATCATAAATCATACATGATCCATAATACGATGAATTAATAACGATTATTTTTCAATTAAGAATGATCATAATAAAAAAGCTCAAAAGTACAAAAATAACAGCTTAAATATTGAAATTTTATACTGTACCTATTCAACTACATTTTGTTGCGGTTTTCATGAAATCAGATAACTTTTAATACACATTTACTATACAAAATATTTAAGCTTAAAAACCATAAATTAGTAATCGCGAACAGACAAATAAAAAAACGTGTGTGTGTATGTGTGTGTACTTATGTACCTATGCACGTAAGAAGTTATACTTCTTTGGCGTAACAGAAAAAAGATAGCTAAAGATTTCATCCCGTGTGTCAATACTCTCTGTTTGTCAAAGGAATGCAGCTAACTTCATCATGTCGCTTTCAGCTAACTTCATCATGTTACTTTTTGGCTGTCGCTGTGCGTGCGCATCGTAAAAATTTTACTCTCATAATTTTTTCCAAACGTGCCAAAAGAAATATAACTTCAAAAATTACAGCTTATTTTTTGGATTACATATCCAAAACCTTTACCCTGATTTCTGAACTGATGTACGGTCTTATTATTTTAAACTATATACAATAACTGATAGTTTCTTCAAAATAAAAAAAACTGCACTAATAAACGAGTTAGGTAGTATTTAAAATAACTCAAAAAATCAAGTTTGATTCTTTAATTGAGCTATTACGTCTTAATTAGTAGGTATGATACGCGGTTTTAAAGCGATAAAAAGTATATAACTCTTTGTAAACCTAATTTTCTATGAGACAGTAACCTTTTATGTAAAAATAAACTGTAACTTAATACGCAATACAAAAAGTATGTAACCATAAGCCTCTTCTAAAACAAGTTCGTGCCCGTTATAAAAACACTAATGTTTTGACTTTCAGTGTCAAAATGAGCTTATTATGACTACTGAAATGTAATTTATATTGTATATTTAAAACTTCCTTACTTATAAGTATCAAAATTGCTTTGTTTCTTTTTTACTAATGCTTCGCTGTCGGTTTGCTTGGGACCACCCTCTACCTCTTACCAAAAACCTTATGTACAATATCTTACGCCCATTCCAAGACAACAAATTATAAGTCTCGAAGTTTTAATATCTACTCATTAGTGAAAGTCCTGTTAAAATTGACGATGGTTTTCTTCTATTATATGTTTATGAAAGTAGACTATATCTTTCCCAACCAGAGCAAGTCCCGTATTATCTGGTTCCAGTTCAACAGTTCCTGTGTTTAGCAAATAGTAATAGACAAACGAACAGAAACACAAAGTTAGTAATATACGGTTTGCATTCTGATAATCTGCAAACAGCATTTATCCTTGCATGATGATGATGTTCTCCTAGCCGATTCCTGCTACGGCGGCCAATCTCATTGAGATTAGCCAACTGCGCAGGAGATATTATAGTGCTCAAGTGTACGCGCAGACACAAGTGCACTCCTTATTCCTATCACTCTCATACTCCGGTGGGACGACCACTCGACACGACCGGTGAGAGTTAAGGCGCAGGACCGACGGCTTTACGTGCTCTCCGAGGCACGGGGGTAAAACACTGCCAACTTCCCAACTTCGGGCTGTTACTGAGACTTACTATACAGAAAGACTCAATAATTAAACTTGTCCCGACCCGGGACTCGAACCCAGGACCTCCGGGTGTGCAGCCGTACATGCTAGCCACTACACCACCGAGGCAGTTAATTAATAATAATCCTTGTATATATTTAATATTAATATGGGAAAGCTATTTCTAAATATAAACAAGTTCTTTAACTTAGTGCAAGAGGTCAGAGTAATAATGTATATCAGGGGTCGTGGATTCGAGTCCCTGACTCATTTTATTAATAATAACATTGACACTAAGTTGATTGAGATTGATTTTGCAAAAACCGGAAGACTTATTCAAAGGATCGCGCATCTTCTATAGCTTGAGCAAAGTAATATCAGGTGGCTAGTGAAATTTAAATTTATATAGATGCCACAACACAAACTGAATGTACTATTAGACTCTTTTAAACTAAATCCGTAATATATTTTCGTTAGAGTCTCACTTTTAACTGAAATCTCAAAAGGACATTCGATCTAACCAACAATAGCGCACTATCAATAACGTTATCACTGTGATAGATGGGGGACGTCTTTGTGCTAGTGAGGGATCGACATTGAACAATTCAATCTTTAGACGCGATTAATCTTGATAGTTTCATTCAGTGAAAATCTCATTAGATAAGTCATACAAGAAGGGTAAAAGATGCTCTTACTATAAACATAATTTCTAATATAAGAAATAATAATGAGTATAAGCTTGATGTAAATCATTTAAGTAGATATACATATATCGGTCTAAAAATCCCTGAGAGGTATTAATAATTGAATTGTTATAATTGTTGTTAAGCAAATACGAGTATGGTGTAGGCACAGTACCCATACAGTCTTTCTCTATCAATTCCTTATTGTAATGGTTTAATTTTATTAATTAAAATTGAACCTGATGTCGTCAATATTTTTTAAAATATAAATATATATTATACATCATTATAAATATTCAAAAAAATAATTAGAATATCAATATCAACAAAATATTGTGTAGGTACCTATGCCGAGTATGTAATTAAAATTTTTGCATCACACTGTTCTTCATTTTACGCCGAAATAACAACTATTTGCTTGGTTTGCCGCTTTTCTTATTCGTAGCATACAAATCTTTGAAAATTAAAATCTTTAAAAATGAATGAAACAGTAAAACTGTGTACCTAATATGTTTTTTTTATGTTATAAAATTAATAAAAAAAGGCTATTTATTATAATTTTAGTTCGACAATCAATTAATGAATATCTTTTTTCAGTGCGTCTAAGTCACACTGAACACAGCAATTACTTAAAGGTATACATTTTTCGCCAAAACATATACAAACACAATTAAAAACACCTAGGTATACCGAGTATCGAATGCGGGTATAATACCTATAGGTAATATTATATTGAAGAAAACCTTCTTAAACTTAACATCGATTTACTTATTAATATGACATAATGAAGTAAAGCTGATTGATCACAAAGTAGTGCCTTTCGTAATAAAGTTCGTGTCTTAGAGCTATTATCATAACACAGCGGCGCGACGCTCGGAAGCTAGATAGCATCGGATCGCGCGCTCTGGACAATAACCCTCACCAACGTTCATTTATAATAATTAGCATAAAACATAACGCTGATATGATTTTTGATATTTTTCTGCGGCTAATGAGCACCTTTTGACCTAAAAGTGTCTGATTTATAATTATTAAATTTTATCATGAATTTTCCGTATGTAACTCGCTATGGCGCCGCAGAATCGAGGTCAACTCTCAAAATGTTGGAAAGAATATTTTCATATTTTCAGAGAAATATAATGAAATGTCTCAAATTTTATAAATACGAATATAAAAACGACTTTTTTTAATTAGAAACGTATTTATATGATTTTTATCGTCCGACTGCTGAGCATGGGCCTTCAATAGAAGGGGAATCAGGGCATAGTCCACCACCGTGACCAAGTGCAGGATCACCACTTTACTTCCCTTTCGAAAACTTAATTATATTATTTAATCTATACTATTACTAATATATTATAAAGAGTTTTTTTTGTATGTTTGTTTGTAATGAATAAACTAACTAAACCGCTGAACCGATTTAGATGAAATTTCATAGGATAGTTTTTAACCCGGAAATCATCCCTTAAGAGAGTGTAAAGAAGATGAAAGTTTGTATAGGGTAACAATCATTTCTCAAGTAAGATATAAAACTCATCATACCTACGAGTATGTATATTGTATACTATCAAAAATAATATCTATTCCATAATATCAAAAATAATATCAAAATTTAGTTATATTTTGTAATTGTGATATACTTACTTTGTAACACTTTCTTATGTATAACTATATTAAGTTAAGAAATGTATTCTTAGTATATAACGCAGGCTTCCTAATAAATAAAATAAATAAAAATTCCATACTAACCGTTAAAACGTACCTATGAACGAACCCAAGCGAAGCGCGGGTGACTCACTAAACTATAAAGAATAAAACATAATATATGACTTCCTTAAAACGTAATCTACAACAGGTGAAACAAACTTACTTAAGATTTTAATTTAATCTACTACAGAAACAAAAAAATCCAATTGTCTACCCAGTCATTTTGGAGCAATATGCGATACTACGAGTATAGACAAACCGAAAATTCTTAACATGGTGTTTAGTTTACATTTCTTCTCATTGTCACAAAACCAACTATTTCTAAACATCTATAGCTAGGCTATACTAACATTATATAAAGGAAAGACTTCTTTTTTTGTTTGTTTGTACCGAATGGGCTCCGAAACTACTGAACCGATTTAGATGAAATTTGGTAAGAAGATCATTTGAGACCCTGGGAAGGATAGTTTTATCCCGAAAATTATCTGTTAAGGGGGTAAAAATGGGGATGAAAGTTTGTATGGGGAATCAACCTAGGGACGAATCCGAGCGAAGCGAGGGTGAAATGTAGTGTACACGATTTTCATTCATTTTAATTTAAAACAAATGATTCTATCTAAATATAGCAAAGTACAAATAATAACAAGTATTAATAATATCTATTGTGGAGAAGTCATTCACGATATACTAGAATGAATTCCTACGTAACACCTATTCAAAGTCTATGTAAGTTCCACGTGTTTGTTGTATTCTCTGATTATGTGACCACACATTGTGTACACGGGTGTGGGCGCGTAATCAACGCACAATTTCAACAATCTCTAACTTACAACAATTAACTATGCGTAGGTGTTCTAGGAACATATCATATAACAGTTTTTGTTTATATTTTGTTTATTGACAGAATCTTTATTTTCTTTGCTTATTATACGATATATATACCTAGAGTGATATTTCTCACGTGTAAAATTCGGGTATTTTTTATACCATTTTTTTGTATCGTGTCCTGTAAAAATTCCTGTAAAAATATTTGAATAAAAGTGTTTTTTACTTTTTTATTTATATTAATGGTGGATTATGGTAAGACAATAACGTTAAGCCGATTTTGTTTTGATAACGAAATTCTAATAACTATACTAAAATTGAGAGGCAGTGGTAGCCCAGTGGTAACGCGCTCGCTTGGGTAACCGAGTGAAGCGGGTTTAATTCCGGGTCTCGCACCTCTGATATTTTCATATGCGAATCATTTTCAACATGATTATCACTTGTCCTACGGTGAAGAAAAACATCGTGAGGAAACCTGCGTGTCTGAGATAGCCTAACTAGTTTTCAAATGACATAATTATTATGAAGTCCGTCAGTCCGCACTTGGCCAGTGTGGTGGATTATGGCCTGTATTAAAGTGGCCCCCTCGTATTGTAGGGAGGCCGGTGCCCAGCTGTGAAACGTCAAAAAAGGCTGAATACATACATAATAAAACTTGTTACGAGTGTAAAATAAAAATATTCCATATATAATTAAAACTGAGTGAAAAAGTGACTTAAAGGAAAAAAATTATCCAAGAGTTTAAAAAAAGGACTGTCTTTTCCACTGTCTATTTTAAATTATAACTTTAAATCATAATTTTGGACCTGAATGCTAAATTTAGTAAACGCTACACTTATTAACATACAATATAGAAAAGAATACGAAATTCTCAAAAAATGATTAATTTTGCAATTTCATGTTAGAAGATCAATGCCATCTTTTATATTAAAGTATTTGAAATATTGACGTTGTAATACCTAGAATTCTTTCGATTCGATGCGTTAAACTCGTTGCGGCTACCGAGCTTGCATAAAGAAATGAAGCAATTTCTTTGGATTATAACTCCATTGGTAGCAAAACCTTTTCCAATTTTTCCTTTACATATTACATTAACATTTCTTGGTACTCATTTCATACTTAAAAAATCATTACTCGTTTTTCCCTGCGGCAAATGATAATAATCATGTTGAAAGTGATTCCTTCTGTCCTTTCGCTTTGTTTTCCAAGCGAAAGCGTTACCACTGGGCTAGCATTAACTTGTACTTAATAAACAACTTGAGTTTACTCAATGCCAGACTAAGCATATCTTATAATGCTTTTAATTTTATTGGGCTGCCACTGGCTTTAACAATATGAAAGGCACTTGGAGTTACTTGTAACGAAGATGAGCACTAAGGAAGAAATTTGAAAATTTCTCATAATACAAAATATGAAAATTGGTATTTTAACGTTATGTTATCAATAGAAATTTTTCATATTTTTTTATTATTAAATTATTTTTATTAATAAATTTATGATAAACAATATTTTTGGAATACTATCGGAAGATTTTCCAAAATTCATACGATTTTATCTGTTTATAATATGTATCTATAATGTACATAAATGTATCAAAAGTAGGTGCTAAACATGGTAAATATCTAGTTTTACATCATAATAATATTGTCAGTGACCATGAAAGTTTTAAAGAAATTATTATAATGTACATAAAATGTATAATATTTTTCTTTAAGAACTTCCTGTTACTTAACTTCCCGAAAAAAAAACTTTTGAAAAGGTGAACTAAGTTTTTTGTTTAATTTATTTGTAATTCAGAAGACTTATTATTCTACCGGAAAAGGCGTAAATGCCTGTGATTTTGCTCTATCAAATATTATATGAAATACTTATTACATACTTACATTAGTAACGAGTAAAAATGCCCAAAATGGACCATCTCACTGCATGTGTGACCTTACTTAACCAAATGGGTCTTACGAGTCAATCTCCTTAATGTCAAGGTCAGGAATATAATTATTATCGACACCACTACAATTTCGATCCTATAAGATGTTTTTTCAATGTTAAAAAACAATTTCTTTTGATTTTAAATAAAACTATCTTTTTCGGATTATTTCGCGGATTTATTTTGATTTTTGGTTCCCGACGTTTTGAATGCTTTACAGCAATCATCACGGGAGAGACTAAGGTTATAGACGTCTCAAACACATACTTGTTACAGACAGTGCCGACCCACTATTTTACAGAAATGATTTCAAAAAATCAAAAAATGGCAATAGTTGTTGATTGTTCTTTCTAAAAATTTTTTCTTTTCATTTCTATAGTCAATTATCATTTATCTAAGAGTATGCTGACTTTAATTGGTAACACATAAATGATATCCATAATTTATCCTTTTTTAATATTATAAATGTGAAAGTTTGTTTATTTGTCCTTCTTTCACGTCGAAACAGAGTAACAGATTGATGGGATTTTTTCTGTGGAGATAGTTGTAGGGCAGGAGAGTGACATATACTACTTTTTACCGCGGAAGATTAATCATTCCCACGTGGGAATCATTCCCACGGGAAAACACGTTATAATACAACCCACAACAACTCATCATACTTATGTATATATGTATAATGTATATAATATATGTATATAGTATATACATATATAATTATATAGTGTATCTATTCCATACTAGCCGTTAAAACGTACCTAGAGATTAGTAGCTAAGTAGCTAGTATACTATTATTTAAAAATTTTCAAACAAGACAAAAATATGTACACAACACATCGAATTTAAACAGTACATGCCATAAAATATCTTGTATAGGTACGCTATAAATCTTCAAGAGTATAAGAAAAGTATGAAACAGCACATGAGTCAGTGATAAGGCTATCTCGCTGAGATCACCTTGTTGCACCAACCATCGATAATAAAATATTTTATTACTATAGTCTATAATTTTGCAATTTTTCTTTGTTACAACTGTATGAAAGATATTTGAAGTAAAAGTGATTATTTTTCAAATAATTTCAATGGAACAATTTATTATTTGAATTTGGGTACTAATGCCGAACTTCTTAGAAAAGAAGATTTTTTTATTAAGGATTGACTTAGCTGTATCAATGTATTTTAGCACGAAAGAAAACACATATTGTTAAAACAAAAATATATTACTTTCTTAGATTTACGCGAATATTAGACATTTTAAATAAAACTATCTTTTCGGATTATGTCGCGGATTTATTTGGATTTTTGTTTCCCGACGTTTCGAATGCTTTACAGCATCCATGGTCACGGGAGAGACTGAGGTGTTACATGTCTCGAAGGTATAGTTGTTACAGACAGCCTACCCACAAATAACAAAATGAAAATTTTACCCACAAATAACGAAATATAACATAATTATTATAATATCAATATAGGAATACATATTAAGATTTTCTTATTATCGTCATTCGTCGTAAATGATACATGGATAATGAAAACATATATATACCTATCTATATATAATTTCTATATAATTAAGTTTACGTATAAACGAAACATTCTACTTGTAATATAGTATTTCAAAATTACTTTCCAAGCAAGAAAAGTAAAGATAAAACATTTCTTTTTATATTCCTAAAGCAAAGTATTTATTTCAAGTTTCAGGTTATATTACTTTTAACTAAGCGTGGAAACCCGTGAAGTGGCCCCGTTCCCTTGACTCTGCGTAATTTTAGCTCGCCTTCACACACATTCCCTCTCAACTCTATTTAGTGATATTGTCTTATTCCTTTATTGGTCATACAGTTGTAATTTTAACAAAACTTCTCCTCCAGGTAAATTTGTAAGAAATAAATTGTTAACTTGTAACACCGGTGTGACCGCGATCGTTGAGGGATAAATAATTTACATTTGTAATATCCAGTTATATTAGATAACTATAAATTAAATTCCTAAATACTCATGGCCATTCATATTCAACTAGTAAAAATATTAAAATATTTACTATATTTTAATTTGAAATTGTACATATAGTATTCTACGAATATCACGACAAAGTTTACTTTGAAGCTATATATTAGTAAAAAATATTTCGAATTATATTTATAAAAATGTTTACAAAATGTTACACGGCTGTACGAAATGGAAAAACAACGTTGTTATAGTCACTAAACATCTGTCCAAATGTAAACTTCGATCATAATGCTTTCACCTGTAATTTCATGTTTTAAATCCGATCGATTGAACAAATACGCGGTCAAAGTGCCTATTGACTATTGAGTATTGAAACTCAATCTTAATTGTGCCGGAAAACAATTTGCCACCACAATACCTAGCAATACCTTTATGTTAAGCATTTTATCACGGTGCTATATGGTAGGTTAATATAAACAACTGTTGATTGAGAGCTTTCGCTACGAGCAAATCGCAACAAAGGTAGTAAAACGTAAAATGCAGGTAACTTCGGCCCTGTAATTTCTACGATGCATAAAATAAAGCTGAAAAGAACGCTGAGTCGTCGTTTCTTAATTTACGAGGGTGTTGTGTGGCGAAAGAGCGTCGTATCCGAGCGCCATCTGCAGGTAAGTAACGACGGCCGTGGAAGCACGCACGGCGCACACTTGCGCGCGCGCACGCACACCACGCCTCGCCGACTGTCCACCGGCCGAACAATCGATCGTAAATCAGCTTCGATAAAATTATAGGAGGAAACACAATGGATGTCGCCGTGCTACATCTGCAACGAATTACCGACCCTCTTCCGACGACAGAGAGTTCGCTTTCACGCGTCGCCGCGAGCTCTCGCCACGTAACTCTCCGTCTCCGAGATAAAGTCCACATTCGCACGTATACAGACAAGAAATGTTTATTTTGAGAAAGTCTTGGCGCAGGACAATGGCATCTAATATTATCGCTTTTAAGGCAATATTCGCGTAACTCTGTCACTGCTCTCATAATTGCGAAATTCACGCTTCGCGGTGCGGTACAAAAATAAGATTATGGATTCTGCTGAGTTCCAGCGTTATTGTGATTCGAGGATCCGTCCATAGGTATGTCTACGAACTTTACGACTGCTATTCCTGGAGGAATAAACCGCGAGCTTATTGAATATTGTTCAAGTTATTTATGGAAGACAGCGCATTTGTCCTGAAAACGTATGCTCTAAAATTTGTTGTCGCTGGTTCAAATATATAAAATCAAATCAAAGTAAATGAGGCCATTGACTTGAAGGACTTTATTTGAAGAGTAAAATTATACAACATCCAAAGCGAATCAGTTGAGCCACACAAAAGAGTCTGGAATCGAATTTCGCGACACTGGGATGAGATTTCGCCGGAGGACGTTTATGAGCGTCGTAAAGACGTGGCCAGATATTAAACGAGGTTGGGAGAGCTTTATATATAACATACCTACAAATTTTATACTTTTATTTAGAGCGTACGACTACCAGCTTCACTAACATTCATGTTGATTGTTTACACTGAAACTCTGTAATTGCATTAAAAAAATAAATCTATGCAGATATTTATTTCCATGACAACAACTGAGATAAGAACTATATCTAATTTTCATTTTAATATGACGATGTGCAAAGAGCAAGTTGCAATTTTATGGGCAAGACAAAATAATTCTATTTGGTAATTCGATACACACGGACATGGAGATAAATAAAAATATCGACTTACAGCAACAATCAATAGTTTTCACACAATATAAAACATATGCATACACTATCGCGTTTCGAAACAGGTATTCATGTTCCAGTTTAATATCAAACGATAAAACTGCTCAGATATGGTGAATATCAATAGAATCATTGAAGTTATTATATTACCTATATGTATACTATATTATTCTGAGTGGCTCAATAAATACTGAAGATAATATAAGAATATATTGATATTCTAATGTTCAAATTGACATAAATGTAAATTCATATCATTACCAATGAACAATAATATATTATACTAGCATTAACCGCGGCTCCGCCCGCGTTCAGATGACCAAAAACAAATTCTTAGGTTTTACATATTAGTATACTCTTATATAGCAGTTTTTGTATTTTTTCTCAGAAATGAGATATTTTCCCGCTATGTCCTTCCCAAGATCTCAAACTATCTTTTTACCAAATTTCATCGAAATCGGTTAAGTAAATACAAAGGTTACCCCCTACAACGTCACAAATTCACAATCTTATAAACTCACAAACTTTACTTCTGTATAACATTAGTAGGTATAGATTTAACGCTATAGAATTAAGTTTTATGCTATATTCATAAACAGTGTTCGTCTCTTTTATATATTAATGACTTGCGTACGCTCAAGCGCTTCACTAAAAATCTTTCATAACAGGCTATTATTTCTTGGATAGTACTTCATGTACAGGTGTAAAAGATAAGCGTTCTTTAGCTTATAAACTCTATGGGAAAATTACGTCAATCCATTCCCCAAATGCATAAAAGTAACTGACAAACAGACAATAAAAATAAGCAATTCATATTATAATAACTTTAATAATTCTAATTCAATACTTTAACAGTTCTATAGATGGTACTGGCAAGAGTGTCGTTTTGATGCTTATTGTAAAAACGAGGACAGAAGTCATCGTTCGGTCAAGTAATTAATATTAAAATGGGTTAATTTGTAGACAATGGCTCTAAAAAAAACGTCAATTTTTTATTACTTCTCAATACTCAAGTGTTACTTAGCATTACGTTGACCTATTAAGATACTATAAAAATATTATATTTTGTAAAAATATTTTTATGACGGTAACCAGCGACTCACCCTCACTCTGCTCAGGTTCATCCCTAGTTACGCTTTAACGTTTAGTATAAATTTCTCAGAGATGAGATATTTTCCCGCAGTAAAATGTATCCTATATGTTGACCCGGATAACTAACTATCATCATACCAAATTTCATCAAAATCTACCCAGTGGGTTTCTCGTGACGACTCTATGAGACAGACAGGCAAACAGACAGACAGACAAAAACTTTTTTTTAAACTTACCAAACAGAAAAAAACTCGGTCTCTGTATCAATAATAATGACTAATTCAATAAAATGATCACAAAGAATATTTAATGTATAGATTCGACTCAGAATTTTATTATAGATATGTATTTTGTACATAAAAATTAAATTTTAAAAATAATAATATGATCTATTGTACGTACAATAGATCATCATAGAGAGAATAAACATCCATAAACAAGTTTGCTAAAATTAAAGATTTCAAATTAAATGATACAATATACATCTCCAGGTAATATTATGTAGACCGTAGAGTTAAGACCTCATTATAAAATTCTAGATTATCTTCTTTATGTAATTGTGCAACTGTAACTGTTGATAAATATTGCTGAAAGCGATACTATAAAAACACAACAAATAAAAATTTCTACTTATCTGTAACATAAAAGAACTAACGTGAAAAATCTTTGCCTTACATTTTAAAAATGAAACTAAAAACAAATGATAAATATAAACTCCAGTACTTAATTCACATACATACTCGTATGTAAAATAATTTAATATGTAAAACGGAAGCACAATTGACATTTCCAAGAGGCACATAATGTAAATAAATAATGAAATTCCTCTGTGCTCATCCAATGACAAATGACAACAGAGGGATCGTCCCTCCCAATAGCGAGTCAATGAAAAATAAACTCTATTACATGTACGCGAGGTACTTTAGAGCGTGACAGTGGACGGAGGATGGCCCTTGCTATCTTGTCAGGCGGGGGAGGCGTCGACCAATGGCGGCGCGTGGCGAGCGCATCACACTGTCTGTATCTTTTATACCTACTGCGCATCCTTTCAGGCTGAAGTCCGGTTAATTTTCTTTCTTTATTAAATTGAATTTTCTTTTTAAATATTATTTAAA
This sequence comes from Brenthis ino, assembly GCA_921882275.1. Lineage (NCBI taxonomy): Eukaryota > Metazoa > Arthropoda > Insecta > Lepidoptera > Nymphalidae > Brenthis > Brenthis ino. The sequence continues at coordinate 20,760,927 of OV170225.1, read as the reverse complement.
AGTGCTTTCAACGAACTCACCTTGCGCCTGAAGACGCCTCGCCACTGCCTTCGACCGCATCGCCTCCACTTCGGCAAACAGGATATTGGCCGTAATTAGAAATCAATGAGACCGAATGAGTTATTAAAAAGTTTTGTATTTAAATTTGGAACGTTCGGGGTGCGCGCGCGAGTTTCGGCGGAGCGGGCGCAGTGTGGGTCGGGCGGGCGTCGGGATCGCCGGTCCTGCTGCGGGGCAGGAGTGTGCGGGCGCGGCGTGTCACGCGAGCGGTCGACGGGACACTGCGTTCACGTGCTCCGCCGCACGGCGACCGCGGGGAAAGCGATTTTCACGCGGGAAACGCGATAGTGACCGCGCTGTCTCGACCCGCGGCCGCTCGACAACTGTCACTACAGACACGAACGATTCAGGCCGCAGCTCTACCACCCACACGCTACACTCATTACTACCTCGCTACCAACATTTCTTTAACATTGCGTGACACGTTTTATTGAAATAATTATAACCAATCACGTTCAAGACGTGAACATTGTCTCCGCTGGACACTCTCTCTTTCTTTTGTTCAGTATCCAATGACAGATAGTGTAGATGTGGCTATATCTACATACATAGGTAATATAACAAAATACTGTTATCTAGATTGACTATCAAACCTGAATACTTACTAGATCTGTACGAGTATGAATATCTCATCAAATAAATGTAAGCGATTCTCGTGTCACGACATCATTTTAAATGAACAATTGTACTCTACATTAAATATTATCTTCTTATCTTAACAAAAAATTTATGACATAGGCAATACACAATGCCTCGGCCATTTAAATACATTTTATACATGAGCAGAACATTCATACTCAATTTTTTTTTCTCTTAGTATATAAATATTATACAAATAAAAAACAGACGCTTTATGAACATAAGTGAAGCTACTATAAAGCTGTTTTTATAAATATTATGATCATGGCTTAAACAGTCAGTTTCATGCATAAAAAAGTTAAAGAGAAGTATACGAGGGAGTGGGAAAACTCAACTGAAGTACAAGTTGCTGAGAAACCATACAAACGATTACAAGGGAAGTTGATGTAATTAGTCATTTCCATTTTATTTCATACAGCAGTATTGAAGTTTGTATCCTCCTAAAATTATATGCTCTATACATATTACTCTATACATGTTACTCTAATTTTCACATTTACAGATATATAAATAAAAATGTATGTTTTTTTTTGTTTGTAGGATATATGCGTTTCTATAACATTCACCCGATTATATACAAATATTTCATTAATTAACATAAAAATATTCTACCAACATTCATTCCTCTAAGCAAGCCTGTCAAGTCGTGAATCAAATACTGTAGGTATCTCACTTTTTTCGAACCCGACTCCTTCGATTTGCTATTGAAATAAACTGATTTCCAGGCACTAAAATATAAAAAATAACTAAACAGGGTTTTCATTTAGAATAGATATCTAATCAGATATTTTCGAAATTGGTGCCAGCCAAAACAAATCTTATACATTTCGATACGTAAAATACATCACAAATTGATGTATAGGTAATATTTTAACTATAATTAGAGTTCGTACCTAATCATATATACAATATCTTAAAATATTGTCGGCTGGCACCGACTTCGAAAATATCTGATTAGGTACGTATCTATTCTAAATGTTTGTTTTCATGTAGAATAGATACCTACCGTTTAGATATTTTTTACATTTCAGTGTCTGGAACTCAGTTTTTTTTATTTTTTTTCCCATTTTTAATGTAGACGTAATAAGCAAGTAATTTCTAAGAAGGAAGTTTTTAACAATAATATTGTTGATTTTTTAAAAACCACTCGACCGATTTCGATAAATGGGACCACCTGGGATGTATAGGTACCTATTACCTATATTATATATCCTTCGAAACAAAAACAAATCCAAATCGGTTCAGGCGTCTTCGAGTAATTGGTGAACATACATTAAAAAATTGAGAACCTTCTCGTTTTTGGAAGTCGGTTAAAAAATACTTCTTCTAAAATCTAATAAGAGAGCTCAATTTTCAACGGGTCCTTGACTTCTTTGATCATTTTTCGCTTTTTTGTATGTGCTTTAGGTGCTATTATCAATCAACGACATCAATGACGAATTCACCCTATTTAATGAATTTGAAATTATAAGAAACGAGGTAAATAAGAGCTTGTTTCACTGAGTAATATTTTTTATTGGCCAAAGAGGTTGAATCAGTTATCGAATGTTACAGTGTCTCCCGCACTTAAACATTTTTTTAAAGATTATTCAAAAGGACTTTTTAAATACTATTTACTACTATTTAATAATAATCCACACTAATATTATAAATGTGAAAGTGTGTTTGCTTGTTTGTCGTTCTTTCACGTCGAAATGGAGTGGCGGATTGGCGTGATTTTTTTGTGTGAAGATAGTTGGAGGGCTGGAGAGTAACATAGACTACTTTTTATCGCGGGACGTTATCTAATTCCAACGGGAAAAGACGTTATAAGACAATCCAAAAAATTATGATCAGAATTACTTGGTATTAATGCTCTTCAATAAAATTAAATAAATCCGTGTTTTAGCATTTTTCGAAATTCATCCTATAAGGAGGTAATATAGGGGATGAAAGTTTGTATGAAACTAACTTTTTTTTTAAAAATTTGTAGTTTTAGCGCAAGCGAAGCCGCAGATTCTGCTAGTTACTTAATAATAATTACTAAGAAAGTATTATATCAAACGCACTTTTAACATTTTTAATCATCAAACTATATATGACGGGGTATCCGTTTTCTACCGACATGAACTTGGGTGTTATCATGGCACAATGCAGTCACAAAATAAATTATTCTATACTCAATACAATGAGGAAAATTACAATATTATAAACTTGTAACGACAATTCTAATAGTATAATTGAGCAACGACTTCAACACACAACACTCTAACGATCATCAATCACCATTACCAAGACAAGAAGACATATCTCCAACGAATGTCATGATAGCGTCTCGATCCCGCTCGAGACGTAGCCTCGACGCTTAATTTGAATTTGATTTGACGAAATATAACATTGTGTCTTTAAACAATAATAAGGTTTTACATTCTAACAGAAAAAGGAACCACATCATCTTGTAAAACCTAGAACATTGTCATTTTGAATGAAACGCAATATAGAGTCTATGACAATATTAGTAACTACGTATTGGCATTTTTCACAAACTCTTTTTAATATAGTTAGGTAATTCTATATTTTTTAATGTGAGCAATATACCAAATTAAATTATAATTCATTTCTACTTAATCCTCCTCCGACATCCTCTCCGATATCTTCTTCTCCCTGCCCATTTCCCAATCACTTGGGGTCGGCGAGTACATCTTCTGTACTGCTAATAGGATTTGACAAAAGTTTTACGATCGGCCGCCGACGTATATATCTACATTATATATATTGTAATAGTAATGAGATCAAAGTATGAACAAAATTTGTGTTTAGGAGATAATTGGAACGTAATAAAAATCAAATCTACATTTTTTTATTTTTGTCTGTTTGAATCTATTTCTTTAAACAAATTAATCTAACATGGCTGGGCCAATTTAATGAATATTTTAATTGCACAAATAATAGCTTAAATTAAAATATCCAAAACTCGTTCGAAACTAAATAAATATATACAGACGGGTGGAACCACATCATGTTGCTTAACCTAGAACTACGTCATTTTGAATCAGATGCAATGTAGAGTCAATAACAATACTAATAACTACGTACATATTGACATTTTTCACAAATTCTTTTCAATATGGTTAACTATATTTTATTTAATGTGAGCAATATATTTTTTATTATTAAATATCAATATAAAATACTTTATTTTTAAATATACTTATAGCTGAATTGTTGAAAATATTTTAAATCACAATAAAAACCTATAGAAAGTAAAAGACATTTATTTTATTCTAATTCACATGACAATCATCGTTTTAAAAATATCGCAAGCGTCAGATTTATGCATACAAATTGTTCCGAGAAGTGCCAAGGAAAGGCTGTCGAGGAAGCTCGACCGAGTTCCCCCTGAGGGGGCCGCCGTAAATATGATTATCAGAGGGGAGGCGACACAACTAATCATATTCTCCGCAATTTACATAAATATTAGCGTGTTACGTGACATGGACGGTCATTAAGAAGCCTTGGCTATTTTTTAATGAACCCCGATGTAGATATGAACATGGTCGCTTTGTCTTTTTTATGAGTGATTAATGTACGTATGCATATTCAAAAATGTATGTTTGTTAAAGAATACTTTCGACTTAAGGTGTCTTTCTAGCGACGCCATTTATCATTTCATTCACTTTAAGCTTATTGGGAATCTAAATTAATGATATTATAAAGAGGTAGAATTTGTAAGTTTGTATGTGGGGGGGTAATCTCTGAAATTACTCATTTGATAAGGAAAATTCTTTCACTAATAGAAAGCTATATTTACGTTCTAATAAAAATGTGTCTACAAATTATAATAATTTTAATTAAAGTCGGAACCTACAAAATGCACTTAAGGATACAACAGAGTGAAGCAAGGTGTTATATAATAAAATTCTCGTTCTAAGTCATAGAAAGGATCTTATTCAGAATTTCATGGTATTATGATTTCACTGTGAAACGCAGAGAATTAAACAAAGAATATTAAACTTATAGATACATATGCATAATATAAAGCACACCTTTTCCTAGTTAGCGTAGATTATATGTCTATCGTGTGTAGGTAGAGGTACATGTATCTAAAATACGCTTAAAAATCAATAAACATAACAAAAAAATCGCCTCTATATTCCATTTCCAAAGACATATGCCTATGCTACTAGCATTGCCCGCGGCTCCGCCCGCGTTCAGATGACCAAAAATTAAATTCTTAGGTTTTACATATTACTTAGTATAATCTTACATTGCAGTTTTTGTATTTTTTTTCTCAGAAATGAGACATTTCCCCGCGGTAAAAAGTATCCTATATGTTGACTTTTTTTTTTTAACGTTGGGAAATGCATTTACGCACGACGTGTGGGACTCACCGGCGTAATACAGCCAGTACTACCCACTAAAACCCAACAAAACCTTCACCCGTCTTAATGGGGCGTCGCAGGATCGCTTACGCATTCAACTACGACGCCCCGACGGCAGGTCTGCCGAAGCAGACCACCACAACCATGGGGTTGCTCCAAGGTCCACTCTGCTATCAGAGAAGTACCAGGAGCAACCCGCATGATACACCTCCCCCCGAAGAGGGCCACCTCCCACCGCCCACCGAAGTGGGCAACCTCCCTGTGCGTTTCTTAGCTTCGCGCCCGGTTGGATTGCCGGGCACTACTGAGCCCCCCCCCCCCCCATCACGACAAGGTGAACGCACGTTGGGGGGGATCCTATATGTTGACCTGGATAACCAGCTATCACCATACCAAATTTCATCAAAATTGGTTTTTCTGTGATGCGGTGACAAACAGACAGACAGACAGACAGACAAACAAAAAATCTAAAAACTATAGATTCGGCCTCTGTATCGATAATAATGTCTATTTCAATAAGATTTTCTAAAAAATATTTAATGTACAGATTCGGCTTAGTTACAATTTTATTATATGTATAGATAATTTATTTTTAACAGAAAACTTTCTAACTTCATATTCATTTATATATATTTTATGATTCACGCTGATACATTTATATCTCGAATGTGACAAAATACGTAATTTGTAAATCCCATTTAACTTATCTAAAAGTACCTATTGTATAACAAATTCAATCTCCAAATCTTACCCCATTCTAATTAGACCGCAAACAAACCGAAACAAAAATAAATAATTAATTACAGCGACCTGAAGCGCAGACTTTACCCTTCCTATTTAAGGGGCCAGATGTTAACAGACTCGGAACAAACCCCAAATATCTTGTAAGCCACCCACCGAGTGCCGTCCGACCGCACCACATACACAGGTGAGGTAGCACATAATCCCAAGAGAAACACTTTCAGTCCTAACACCCTACTTTTACGAATGTTTTTCCTAAAGCAGCAGCAGCCCTTTTGTCTTTATCGACTGTGGAAACAGTTTCTTCCTTATATTACAGCGTAAGATTTACATCCACATCCATAGAGACAGTTAACAGGCCCCGAGCGGGGAAATTTTTACTCATTTCCGATCACTTAAAGTAGGTTTTCGTGTGTTTTCAGTCGAAGTTTTGCCTTTTTTCTCTTCAGCGTTGTATGATATGATATCGAGGCGAGACAGAAAGGGACAGTAGAGCGCAGGCTTCTCGGCAGACGTCGCGGTCGCCATGGCAACACATCGATTCGCCGCACCCCTGATGCAGCCTCCGCCCGTATCCAGGTCATTCCAAGTACTGAGCACGACATCACGTCGACGTCTAATTAATACCTTGACTAAGTTTGACATGTAATTTATCTTGTAAAAGCTAAGCTTACAGTTAACACAGGATAAATTAAAATCGCGAAAAGATAATTATTTAAAAATATTAAAGTAATATGTACCTACTTATTGCTTTTCAGGAAACAGCTCTCCCATATAAGTATATTATAAAAATAACAGCCTATGTAGAATTTTGTTAAAGCATATTCGAATCAAATATATTTGAAATATATAAAAATTCTTTGACGCACATAATTACCAACTCATTTTCTCAATTATGCGACACTCGAAAGGTAGATTGAGAAGCCAATTGCTATTTATTTTTATAAGCGTAACTTTGATGTTTTAACGAAATGTCGACCCAATTCTTATCTCAAAGACACGAAAGACCCGGTAGCTCAACAAAGGCAAGAGCTGGACCTAATAAGGCCACTCGAGGAAACATGGCCGACTCTCCTCTCGCCCTTTCGGCTTCCTTTGACGCTAGTCACGAAATGAGGCCAATTTGAAAAACGGCAAAGGTAACGCCAGCTCGATAAAGAAAAGGACGCATTTGATAAACTTTTGTTTAGTCATCCGATTTAATACGGAAAATTGATTTAACAATATGGTAAATTTATTTGCAACTGTTAAAAAATCGAGCGGCTGAGTGCTTGTCGTAGGTATTTAATGGAAAAATAAAAATATTTTATCATAATTTTGTCCTTTTAAAACATTTTCTTTTGTAAGTACTGCAAAGAAGAACATAAAGAATAAAAATGCAGACATGTTTTACAAAATATAACTAACATATAAAGTAAATAACTAATATAGATTTTTTAACAATACAATGTACCTACTTAATTAATTAACTAATAAATTAATTATCTTTTACAATATTTTAACGAATTGCTTTTAATAACCTTTATCCTTAGTCTTGATAAGCATAATCATATATATATATATATATATATATATATATATATATATATATATATATATATATGGCAGTGGCAGTGTATAAAGGCAGTGGTAGCCCAGTGGTAACGCGCTCGCTTGGGAAACCGAGTGAAGCGGGTTCAAATCCCGGGTCTCGCACCTCTGATACTTTCATGTGCGAATCATTTTCCAACATGATTACCACGCCTTGATGATTGCCTTACGGTGAAGGAAAACATCGTGAGGAAGCCTGCATGTCTGAGAGAATCTAGCAAGTTTTCGAAAGACCTGTGAAGTCCGCCAACCCGCACTTGGCCAGCGTGGTGGACTATGGCCTGATCCCCCTCGTATTGGGAGGCCCGTGCCCAGCAGTGGGACTTCAAAAAGGGCTGAATACATACATATATATATATATATATATATATATATATATATATATATATATATATATATATATATGTATTTTAAAGTGTTTCTCTAAATATAATTTTATGAACTACTTATATGAATAAGGATAGTAGGTATAATAACTCTATACAATTTATGTATTAATAAAAATAGTTTATATTAAAAGTTTTTTATGTAATTTTACAAAGAACTTCGCTTTCAAATATATAAGATCAATCTATGTACTATCGTTGACTCACTATTACAAGATTCTATGTTAATTTTAATAAAGTTTAGTAATTTTTACATAGAACTTCGTTATTTTGTTATCGTAAAAAAAACAACATAGAACTATATAAAATTGAATATTTTGTAGTTATAGTGCCGCTATCTAGTGGTTTGTTTTTGCAAAACTGTAGCTAATGACACATAAAACCTTGTAGCATTAATAACTAAATAAGTACTAAAATTGTAACATAGAACCTTGTAATTGTGAGCCAACGAATTATGTTAAGTCAAAAAGGCATTTGCTTATTGTTGTTAAATAACTGATTTATAAGAAGTAGGTATACATGTATTCTTCAGAATTCTAATTTATTTATCAATTATATTTATGTACCTATATGTAGAATGGGAACTATTTTCATAAGAAATAAATTATCCTGTTCGATCAAATTTTTTTCTACATTTTAAGTAGACTACGGTTTTCCTTTACATTATTCTACCGGCTTTTTACAGAAATCTCAATAAAATTATAATAAAACATATACCTACATAATATTTTAATATATTGTATTGTATGCACCTCTGATATATTCAATGATTCGCACATGAAAATATCAGATGTGCGAGACCCGGGATTTGAAGTCGCTTTACTCGGTTTCCCAATCGAGCTCGTTACCACTGGGCTACCACTGATATAATCTAACAAAGTACGAGTAGATAATATAAGTTTATTAAAGGCGAGTTTTAAAAAACTAAGAGTAGGTATCCTACCTAATAAGTTAGGAAGGTAAATAACACACAATTCCCGCACCTTCTAAAATTGCATGATTAATTATATTACTTAATACAAGATTCCGTTTGGGTCTCTTCATCTTATCAGAGTCAGCCGCTTGACTATTTCCACTTACAGCAACACAATATGTTTGTAGCTTAAGATGGACTTTAGAATGTACTTGACCTATTGAAGTAATCCTTAGCTTTTGTTTAAGTCAGCAAATAAGTTATAAAAACATTAAAACCCGGCACGCCACTCTCACGCACCGCTCATAAACACAAAAGGATACACAGAAAAATTTAAAACGGTTTACTTGAACTCTACATCTATATCTACATATAATAAAATTGTAACTAAGCCGAATCTGTACATTAGATATTTTTTGGAAAATCTTATTGAAATAAACATTATTATCGATACAGTGGCCGAATCTATGGTTTTTAGAATTGTTGTCTGTCTGTCTGTCTGTTACCGCACCACAGAAAAACCACTGGAGGCATTTACCGTGGGAAAAGATCTCATTTCTAAGAAAAAAATACAAAACTGCAATGTAAGAGTATACTAATATGTAAAACCTAAGAATTTGATTTTTGATCATCTGAACGCGGGCGGAGCCGCAGGCAATGCTAATTCTTTATATATTCCAAATATCTCCTAAAGATAAAACAAAGAAATAAAATCTGAGAGTCTGAGAAATACATCATAAAATAGGAAACAGTAAATGAATTATGGTTTTGTTTCTAGCTCCATTAATATTAATTTAGCATGAAATTGTGAACGTCCTCTAATAAATCTGGGGTCGTAACTTTGTTTGAAGCGACCGTAAAAATAAAAATATGTCACCGTAATCTGTCCCTATAAGTACATGAAAAACTTAAAAGGTATATCGCCGTCCCCGGAGAATAAAATGATTACTGATATTACCATAGTTTTAGTGTTATCCTATATACCTATTATTTCAAGTCTACGGTGCCTATTACATCTACCCAATTTTTTTCGTGAATATCCAGCCATTATTCGAAAAGTTATAGAATAATGCAATCGTTTTCGTCACTCTTTCAGACACACAAGGCTTCTTGAAAAAAAAATATATGACTCACATTGCCCGCGGCTCCGCCAGCGTTCAGATGACGAAAAACCAAATTCTTAGGTTTTACATATTAGTATGTATATGTAAAACCTAATCTTACATTGCAGTTTGTGTATTTTTTCTTAGAAATGAGACATTTTCCCGCGGTAAAAAGTATCCTATATGTTGACCCGGATAACCAGCTATCACAATGCCAAATTTCATCAAAATTCCTCCAGTGGTTTTTGTGATGCGGTAACAGACAGACAGACAAACAGACAGACAGACAAAAACTCTAAAAACTATAGGTTCGGCCTCTGTATCGATAATAATGTTTATTTCAATAAGATTTTCCAAAAAATATTTAATGTACAGATTCGGCTTAGTTACAATTTTTTTATATGTACCTATAGATTTCAATAATTATATTTTTGATAAAATATTAGCCATTTTAATTACATTTGATCCGCGTTATTACCATAAGTTAACTACGCCATACATGAAAAAATATAAGTATACTGTACAATCGTAAGAATAAATAGCATAGTATCTTAATCAAAGATCACATAATACTATACTATATTATACTTATGGCTCGTATTGTCCTACTATTCATTATTTAATAGTCATAGAATGCTTTTATAACTAAACCATGATATTATAACATATCAGTACATATTACACAATAAGTATCAGTAGGTACGTACATAGATACACTATTTTGTTTATTTTGATTATATGGCTCACATACGAATTATTGTTAACTACAAAACACGAAAAAATACTATATTTTATATTTCATTTTTGAATAAGTAAAATACAAAAAAAACGTACAGTATTTTTCTCTCTTACTTAATATAATATTTTAATTTCTAACTTTTGAAAAATTAATAAATATCATATCTATCTAGGCGCCATCTTTACTGAGTATTCTAAATAAGAACTAACTAGAACACCGACATCTAGCGAAATTTTTAAATACTAGGAATAAAAGTTTTTGGAAAACCTTTCTAGATGACTCTAGTATACGTTTATAATTTAATATCTCCATATTTAGAAAATAAACAAAAATGTTGTTTATAGTAATTAATAGTATATATTTTGTTTATAAAAATAAAATAAAATTAAGAATTTAAATAGTAAATATAAGCATTACAAATTTTGTAAATGCTTATATTTTGACCATCAATTTTGTACGAGTATCCGATTTTATAGCACTGCTTTACCAACCTAATGCTAATTGGACGCAGGCGCGTCTCATACTATCCTTCTCTTTTTCTATTGGTTTGTTTTATGTCAAGTCCAAACCCTTGCTTGTATTATTCCTGCTTGTGTATTTTATGTTAGTATTTAATTAATTGTAAAATATATAAAAATAACTATCATTTAATGGTAGATATAGTAATTAAACTGTTTATAGTATTGTGATGATAAGTGCTGTGAGTAACTGTACTCAGCGTTGGGAAACTAAAGCGGCATCGTGGAGTCACGAAAACGAAGGTAAAAAAACTTTTCATTGTTTCTACTGAGTACTGACGCTTTGGTCGGAAAGAAAAATTGGAAATCGATTTAAAGACGGCGTGCTACTATAAAAATGTATATTTGGTTGTGTGTTATGAGTTAGTGGTGGTAGTCGTCTAAACTTACTGCGTCAGAAGTTTTAAATTGTTTTCTTTTTAATTATTAAACTTTTATACGTAGTTGCATTGCGTACATCAACAATTTATATAGATTTATATAGATTGTAAACATAAAGCGCGTTTCTTATACAAATAATCGTTATCCATGCATATTACACACTGTTAAAGTATACTTTAAAGTAATATATATACCTGTTAAAGATATGTTGAAGAATTGTATATGTGGGCTTATATGTATTATGCAAATGACTTTTTTTCATTCTTAATTTTTTAGCCCACATAGTACCTAGTCAAGAATATAAATTTATAAAAATGTACTTAACTGGTAATATTTAATTCGAAATCATTGTTAATAAATGTATAAAATATATATTTTTTAATTTCTTAAATTAGTTATTTCATGTCTATATAGTCCAAAAGAATCACTAAATACAATGAATTTTGGTATACACAAGGGTCTCCTATTGCACTAAGATGACCTTAGATGATAGTTTCACAAAGATTATTTGTGTGCATCATAATAAGCTTTGTGTATTGAATATTGTCTTCTAATAGAAGAATTTAAAGTAGATTGTTCTTTAATTTTCTGAAACACAAGATAAAAATAGTAAATTATTTAAATTTAATGCAGAGCTAACATTTGCTTTGAGACAAACTATTTGGTTGAATGAGTTAAGACTAAAATATATATGTAACATAATCAAACACTACATTTCCTGCCATTTCCATGTCAACAAAGAGTAGATGAATGTGTCCTCAGGTAGAGTGATATATACAAGGCCTATAAAAATTCATTCATGTCTATAATATTACTCAATAGATGGATGATACTCCATGGATTTAAATAAATTTTATACTAAAAACAATAATAATGAAGTAATACATACATTTAAACTACTTTTTATCTGTGTACTAACTACCAGTTTATCAATGAAAAACTAAGAGTATAATGATACTGAAATCACACCTTTATGTGGTGCTCATGCGAGCAAAAAATAACACTAAATTATAGAATACTGCTTTATTATTAACTTGTATTCCATATCAAAAACTACAAATAGGTACATAAAAATGTACAATATTCAAATTGAACTTGTTATGGCTTTTATGTTCCCATTTGTTATTCCATCATTATGAATAAGTGGTTATTTACTTATGCTTTGCTTCGATGATTACCTCATGCTTTTTGTTAGTTAATACAGAAGTCAATGTGACTGTTCATTATATGTATGTATATATAAATAATATTCAGATTTTGGCAAACAATCAAGCCACCTTTTGAATTTTTTAAATTATTTTTTTAATAAATCTGAAATAATCCAATATGGGTCCTGCATTATTTGTTCTATATTTAGAATAATATTTTAAATTTTAATGACTGACCTAGGTTTGCATACAACCCCCCCAACGTGCGTTCACCTTGTCGTGGTGGGGGGGCTCAGTAGTGTACTCGCGAAGCCAAGAAACGCACAGGAAGGTGGCCCGCTTCGGTGGGTGGTGGTAGGCAGCCTTCTTCGGAGGGCGGTGTACCATGCGGGTTGCTCCTGGTACTTCTCTGATAGCAGAGTGGACCTTGGAGCAACCCCATGGTTGTGGTGGTCTGCTTCGGCAGACCTGCCGTCGGGGCGTCGTAGTTGAATGCGTAAGCGATCCTGCGACGCCCCATTAAGACGGGGGATGGTTTTGTTGGGTTTTAGTGGGTAGTACTGGCTTCGCCGGTGAGTCCCACACTTCGTGCGTAAATGCATTTCCCAACGTTAAAAAAAAAAAAAAAAGGTTGCATACAACAAAAACACCTATAAAATTCTTATTAAAGGCAACTGTAAAGACTAGCCAAATCAATAATTTATAAGTAGGTACAATCAAAACAAATAAGAAGACAGGCTAAAACTTAAAAAATCCTTTGCAATAAGTTTGTCCAATAATCATCATATTGAGATAATTATAGGCAGCTGTTCAAAAATCACAGACAAACACTTCAATTTAATCTATAAAGTATATGTAATATTCAATTCGTGGTTTTATTATAAACTAGCGTTGCGCGCGGCTCCGCCCGCGTTCAGATGACTAAAAACCAAATTTTTAGGTTTTATAGATTAGTATACTCTTACATTGCAGTTTTTGCATTTTTTCTCAGAAATGGGATAATTTACTGCAGTAAAAAGTATCCTATATGTTGACCCAGATAACCAGCTATCATCATACCAAATTTCATCAAAATCCTTCCAGTGGTTTTTCTGTGATGCGGTAACAGACAGACAGACAAAAATTCTAAAAATTATAGATTCGGCCTCTGTATCGATAATAATGTTTATTTCGATAAGATTTTCCAAAATATATTTAATGTACAGATTCGGCTTGGTTACAATATTATTATATGTATAGATATTAAAAGGTTAATAGTTTTCAATTTTTTTTATGTTATAAATCTCAATAATATTATTGAGTTATATCTTGTTCCTGGATCAATAAAAAAATTATGACTTGCTACTTTAACATGTATTTTTTTTTTACTTTTTAACGTACGTAATTTTAATCTATTTTCGTATAAAAATACGAAACATTTCGCATCATCTAAACCACAATGTCTGTAAATGCAAATAAATATGAAGTAAATGAAAAAAATTACATTACATACTTTTTTTCCTAAATCACGTGTTACATTCATTAGAACGGATCATAGTAAAAAATATGTTTCCAAGAGACCGTAACAGTGTACTCAATATCATTATACTCAGTCTACCTGCTCAGGTCCGCACCGGGAGTCACTCAGGCAAAAAGTAAAAAGATAATTTTACTTGAGTCGAGCCTCGGATGGAAGACAACAAAGACTACATTCTTACCTAGTCGTAGTTAGCTATACGTCTACCGCAGGTGTAACTTGTTATCTCTTACTTGGAATTCCTTTATTCTTTCATGTCATGATCCTAGTTGAAAAGGTGCAACCGCAAAAGTGACATCGTGAAACTTTTTGTTAGAAAAATAACCCCAAACAAAAGACTTTCCCTCTATTGTTTATGGAATGCGACATTTCTTTAATATTGCAGATTTAGGCGAAAGTTTTATCTAGACATTGTCGTTTCGGTAAGGTTTTTCGAATTTAAATATCACGACATTCACAAATACTTCCTATACATCTTAAAAATTATCAACTGTTGACAAAAACAAAAAAGTAAAGCAGCTAATGTGTTTTTTATGTTACGATATATGTTTGTCCAAATATTCGACTAGTAAATGACTTAAGTTATTAGTTGTGAAGCGAGTGCCGGTGTTCATCCGGCTTCGATAAGACCAGTCATCACGTAAGCAAGTGACGGTCGCAAAAAATATGAGTGGTGGCATTCACCCGACGCCCTTGAACCCACGACGGTCACCAACACTCAGCTGGTACCTAAGTGCCAGGCCTTGAGTGCGTCTAGGACGTTCAACTTGCCGTTGAAATAGTTTCTAGCTCCAATGACTGTCCTGAAATAATATAATCTATAAATATTTGGGCAATAACCTCAAATAGCCACTCTCTTTAACGAACAATTACAGCGGTATAAACACAAACGTAGAAAATATTTCTACGAAGACTTCTGGTTCTTTTAAAAAAATATTATATATAACAAAGGGATTATTTATACGTACGTAACGTATATTATAAGTAGCCTATGTGTTATTCCAGACTATAATCTATCTCTGTGCCAAATTTCATCCAGATCCGTTTAGCCGTTCTGGTGTGAAAGTGTAACAAATATCCATACATACTCACAAACTTTCACATTTATAATATTAATAATAATAAGGACTAGCGACTCATCCTCGCTTCGCTCGGGTTGGTCCCTAACTTGATTCCCCATACAAACTTTCATCCACATTTTCACCCCCTTAATTGATGATTTCCGGGATAAAGAGTATCCTATGTCCTTCCCAGGGTCTCAAGCTATCTTCTTAACTTTCATCCAAATCGATTCAGTAGATCCAGAGATTACCTCCCTACAACCTCAAAACTCACTAACTTTACCTCTTTACAATTATACAGTATAGACAACTACTAAATTTATTAACATAACATGTAATTTTTACGTTTGCAAATTATAATTACACCAATGAATTGGTATTTTACCTAAGAAAGTCTGAGACGAATGAAAAACTATCCTGTACATTGCTTTACAGATATTTTTATTCAACACGGTTGTTATTTGTTCTGTTCCTGTTCACCGCCTAAACCAATCTCAATACAGCTAAGTAACCAAATCTACATTCTTTGGTTGGTCGCAAATAGCTTTACGTGGTCGCGACACAAATTTATTAATATTGCTGACAGCTAACAATTAATGATCAATTGTAAATTGCTACAATGACTGCGACTGGTAAACAATTATGTAGGTATCTAATAAGATTCTGTAACACGATTTCTGTAGGGGCTGGATCATGTCCCTAGTTTGACGATGATTAATTGAGCTCAACCTCTCGCAAGAAATATTAAGTCAAGGAATATTAAGCGCTGTATCCGTATTATATTTTGTAACCAATTTTTTTCTACGACCTACTCGTAAAAGCAACAAGTTCAATATTAGGAAGATATTTAAAAAACATGCCTATTATGGTAATGTTAATTATTACATTGTTAATTAAGAACACTTAAAATAATAAAGGAGTAGTAAGACAGTCATATTTACCTTAAAAACTCTTGAAATTATAGTAGAACAACCAGTGACCTCGATGATACTTTCCAATTTCCATATTCCTAATTTCGGGGAAAAATACTTACATTCAAAATTCCATTACCGATTTAATTCATTTAGGGCATAAAATTTAAAACTTTATCCTTATTTCTCTCCTTCTTTATAAGATGAAATCTTGTACAAATTTTCATGCTTCTTTCTAAACCCAGCAGTGCAGGTTCTGCGATGTCTGTCAAGAGTAAAAGAATTTATGAATTTAATATATTTATCATCTATAACACTAATATACATTATAAGGTATACGTTTTGAACGTGTTACTTCTCTCTGAAGCAGCTTTGAAAAATCATAAGAGAAAAATCCGCGTTTAAAAATAAAAACTAGTACTCAATATTTTTCAAATATGTTTGGGACGTTAGTAGCTATATCATCGATTGTTAGAATTTTAAACATCAATGAGACTTTTAACAACATCTATATACTTAAGACTGCAATCAAATTTTTCATTTTTAATTGTCGTATCGCCTTCCGACATCCGACGATATTTCGTAACCGTAACCCGAGTGAAGCCAGGGTGGGTCGCTAGCACTAAATAAAAATACGTTCGTGAGAAATGTCAATATACATGACCTCCTATTATATTTGCAGAATTACAAATAAACTATAGGTATAGAGTGAACATTAAAAGAGCAACTTGTGACATTATAAATGTCATTTAAAATATAATTTATCATTCAAACCAATTCACTTATTAACATGAAATAGTAATTTAAGTAAAACCTATAATTGTTTAAAGTATTAATACTATATACCATTTTTTTTTTCCTGTATCATGAAACGCGGTTTGGATTCGAGTGAAGTTAAAATTTGGATTCATTTTATTCATTTTTTAGGCGAAGGACATCCGTAAAGAAAATTCTACTTGATTTCATTATCGACACAATAATTTATTTACGTTATCAGTGAGCCCTGAGCCACGGAATGAAAAGAAAGAATTGAAAGACATTGCAATAATTGACAAATTGTAAATTTTTTCTTAGTGTTGATACGAAGCTAATTACTTCACTTATTTTTAAGTTTAACTGACTAATGAAATTAAGCACAGAATATCATTATATTGTATAGGTAATAGTTCTAGTTTTATTGATACAGAATTTCAATAGAACATTTTATTGGCTTATAAAAAAATTAAAACTCTGCATAAAAGATAATAATAAATTCATCGTGATATGGCCTTGCACACTAGAACAATCTAGAAAATCTAGCTAAAAATGAAGGTTGTTAACGAGGATGGGCAGTCTAGCTCTCATATAAAGATGTTATATGTAAATCAGAGTGTCCTATTTAGCCGGTCTGTCGAGAATAATTCAAGATTCTTTCGTTTGCATGTACCATTGTACTCTGTTACGCCACCCACCGCAACCTTGCTGTCACTCGTGGGTACGCTTGGTTACTAAGTATTCACATATTTTTATATTTCTATTCTCTGATTGGATCTATAGTTTTTTATAGGTTGTAGCTGTTTCCAAATAAAATTCAAATATTTTAGAGTACGCATTAGTAGTACTCATTATTGTTAGTATTTTCAACATTTTGTAATTGTATATTACAAATTATATATTACAAATTTATTTAATCGTTTTACAGATAAGGTAATTTATATTTATTTCATTTTTATATTAGAACATTTTACAAGACACTCTTACTTTTTTCTCAATATAACTTTTTTTTTAGTTTACCAAAACTTTTTGTGCCTTTAATAAAAGTTATTGTCCAGTCGAATTTTAACAGGGACTTAAAATAGATTTTATCACAATCATTATTCCTCGTATACAAACCGTTTAAAAATGTCACTTCAATCAAGTATTCGGCTGTTTCAATTCGCGTAGTTAAATCGCTATTTAATCCCCCTAAAATTCAAGACATACCTAAAGGCAAGTTAATGCAAAACAGCAACGTAACCATAATGACAATACTCTATAACCGGCTCACGTACTGTGCTGTCAACTTTCGCAATGCCACCTCGCGGTGTTCAAATAGTGAGTAGTCTTGAAGGCTGAATAGCAGTCGAGGTGAGGACTGCGTAAAATACCGCTTTACCATAAAAACTTCGGCCTCGTTTGCGTTAAATAAACAATTTCTCCATTCGAATGAATATTCGATTCGTTAAGACATCAGACTGTATTAATTAATTGAAATATAATCAGTGCCTTCTTTTCGTTTTTTTCTAGCGGCTCGGGTTCGTCCCTAGCTTGTTTCCCCATACAAACTTTCACCCCCTTAAGGGATGATTTCCAAGATAAAAAGTATCCTATGTCCTTCCCAGAGCCTCAAACTATCTTCTTACCAAATTTCATCTAAATCGGCTCAGTAGATCCAGAAATTACCCCCTACAACGTCACAAACTCACAAGCTCACAAACTTTACCTCTTTATAATATTATATTATTATAGATGATTATTCTAATAGTGTAAGTTTAGTAAGGGTAAAAATTGTTGATCAGCGAAAATAATGCCTAGAATTATGAAAATATATAGTACCAACTATTACTTGAGGGTACCGTGATAATCAATCCAACTAGGAGCCCCTGAAGGTGCGCTGTGAGGCTACGGTGGGGGATTAGGAATGGTCCTATTTGTCAGGTTTTTACTTATATCTCGAAAACTGAATATAAATAATATCATTACGATTACTTCTACATAAATTACTGCATTAAATTTTCTACACATTGCTTTGTATACATTTTTTTTTACTGTATGATCAATACTCTAGGAAGTTTTATCATTACTGTTAACTGTGTATTTTCACGTACCTTTAAGCCATTTTGTTAGTTGTTCATAAATACTTTGCTTAGTAACTTCAAATCTTTATAAAGACTTCAATCGTTGGTTTAAGTTAAAAACTTACTAAAATGGATTAAAAAGAGAAGTTATAAAAACCAAATATAACTGTCTGTTACTAGGTAGGTACTGTTAACTAACATAAGTGTCCCATTTAAATTAAAATTTCTCCATATTATATTCAATAAAAAAATCATTCCTAAAAACATTTTTTTTGCCTTTATGTTTGAGTAATTTTATTAAAGTTCATGTAATTACTTGCATAGTATATTCTTCTTTATGATTATTTTATTTAAAACCACTCTGATCTTTACTTTGCTGAAACTTAAATCGAAAACTTAAGTGTTTGTTAACTTAAATCGAAAAGAAGACCTTCCTACCTAAACCTCTTATTAACTCTTCGAAAACTTAAACAACTACTCTAAAATTTAAAGTAAGTTCGTCCTTAACCCATCTGCTAAACTAATGAAAACTTTTTTTTTTATTTTATTGCAGAAGACCTTTTTTAATCATCTTTATTTTTCATTTACTGGTTTATCATACCGATTTTTCGAAATCAATCTAGCTTTTGCACGTACTTAACGCATAACTTATACTTTCATTTAATATCACTACGAGTCCTACTATTCATATTATTAGAAAATAAGTGGGTAAAACTAAACAGAAAATACAAAATAAAAATTTAAATAAAGGTAACCAAAACAAAATCTAAACTAAAATCTGCTAAATATTTATTTATTATTTTTAAATAAATAAATTTATACAAAATCCTTTTTATCCGGTAAGCAGATGAGTGAAGGACATTACTTCGTATCTTCTACTAAACGTTTTTAAACGAGTCGCCATGTTGCAAGATATCCATCCTCCTTGACCGATACCTAGTAATTGTAGTAATTAATACTGATTATATTTATTGTGGACGTCGACAATAATTATATTTATATTTACATAACACCTCGAAAGTAAATACTTAAATGATGATTTAGAAAATACAATGAAATACATTGAAGGAAATATCTTACAATGAGCTGATGTAATAAAACTTGGATATTGCCATTTATCGCCCATTTCTTTTTTATGAACTCATAATATTTTTGAAAATTTATCTGTACCTACATATTCTTCTACGATAAATATATAAACAACGAACATATTTTATAGACGCGATATTATTTATTCATTCTTATTTATCGCTATCACATATACAGTACAAAATATTATCGGTCATAACTGGGCCATGATCGTAAACTAACGCTGCTTGTAAGTTATTTTCCTCTTGTCAGTTTTCTGAATCTCTCAATTTCTATGGATAGTACGGTTCAGTGGCGCGACTTCCGATATCGGAATAGTTTATGGGCAATGTCATGCGTACGTGCCGGGACTACCGGGGGTGGTAAATTCTTGGTTAGTTAGTTCGTTCTTGATTTCCTATACGCATTTCAGATACCAACCTAACCAACCTAATACCAAACTATCATAACTGGTTACTGAACTTTAACATGTACAAATTACTTTTATGTATTTAGTAAATAGTCATGATTTATGGCATAATGTATTTCGTAGAATCTAAAACTCCTTATATTACTTAATGTGCCGTTTACCTTTTAGAATGGATATTTAATATAAACAACTTTTAAATATCAATAACATATAGATTAAAATTCAAACGATTATTAGTTTTGCAATAAAACTCGATTTCTATACTTTAAGGACTTAGGTAAACTCATAATTCAATTAAGGTTCATAATTTAATTATATTTAAACATAACATATTTCATATATTTTTATTTTTTAAATGTTATATCTGGCCAAAACGACGTTTAAATAGATAAAAAATAATTTTAATACGTAGGTAGGTTTTGCGAAGAAATGTGTGTAGAAATACAGTTGTTAGAACAAATTGTGGATATCGGTGATGGCACAGTGGTGCTCAATAGGACACACAGGGCGGCACATGGAGCGCGAGGGGGCGGGCGGCAGCCACGCGCGCGCTACTGGACCGCGAAACGTTCCCGACCGACTAGCGACGTCAGTTCAAACCGGAGCGACGCACGAACCGAGCGCTTCGCACCGCCACGTGCCGCTCGTCTCGCGAACCTACCCTTACATATAATCCTCTAACCCCTAACGCACGAAACTCGACCGACATCGACGCACCACAAGGTGAAGCCATTACTATCGACTACTTTTTGGCCCTTTGAAAAAAGTTTATCGACCCCACGCTGCTATAACAACCCTTATTCTTTTCATTGAGTCAGTCGCTCCCCCTAATTATGGGCTCCCCCAAACTTAGTTGAAGTTGAAAAATCCTGACACACTCGGATCTTATTTTTTCATCATGTGTCTGATGTATTACTTTATTCGAAAATCCTATTAACTATACGGAATTTGTTGTTTTGATGAAGAAGATTTAACCTTGATATTGGAAACTGATATACGTAATAGAAGTAGCAAAAGAATTGCGCCATATTGGCCGAACCAGGTCAATAGTGATCCGCTGAACCATGACACGACGTTGACATTGGTGGAGTGATAGTGTTGGATGTCTGTGCTTCGAACTGTGAGCGGAGAGCAGCGGTGCATGGTTGCGTGAGGGCACCCCCGCAGCGGATGTGCACGCCGCTGCCGCCCTGGTGGTTCGTACTGGCTGGAATGCCAGCAGCTCTTGACCTAACTAGGTACTACTACATATGTTCATTTATTATTGTGAAAGCATTTGTTGTTTTATTTTACATGGTTATACAGGGACTTGTAGTGACATTAATTATATTATTTCATGTTACATTTATTTAACCATTTGAATTTAATACGTCCATATAAATAATATAATAGTAAAATTTATTTAACCAACGTGTGTGTAAATCGTTAATAAGTATACTCTTAAAATAAACATATTCACCTTTTAACAGCCTAACACCTGCTTTCAGTATGATAATAATTTGGAACTTGTTTATACTAATGGTCTTAACAATACGATTTTAAATCGAAACATACTAACGTATTGACTGATTCTATATAGTAGCTGTTATTGTTATTGGAACTAAAATAGATCATTATGCGTAATTAAATAACGTTGTAACCGATAATGTTGATGGAGGCGTCAATCATAATATTATCAGGCCGTTGCCCCAAATATGTAGACCTAACAAAGCCCTGTCTGCCAATAATATGATGACGTTATTTTAATATATTAGGTTTATATTATTTAATCTATTGGTAGAAAAGCTGCTTCCGGGCCGACACAACTGAAAGAAATGATATTGAAATTCCAAACTGTCAATGTTTTCATCGTTCACTTTGGTATAAATAAATGTAAAATTTTAAATCTAAGTAAACGATAGGATCTTTATAAATAATATATCTAAAAGGTTGTTTCAAATCTTAAAGTTAAGTGTACTTAAAAATAACTATATACTTGGTTTTATTGATAATGGTGGTGGGGGATAGTGGATTAGATTTAGATTAGAACTTTTGTTTGTCTGTATGTTTGTGTGCGCTAATCTCAGAAACGGCTTAACCGTTTTGGGTGCGGTTTTCACTATTATGGTAAGCTTCACTTGACATTTAGTATTTCAATCGGTTCATAAATAAAAAAGTTTTGTCAATTTAAAGAATTGCCTAGAGGGTGAGTCGCTAGTGAATAACAATATTCGAAAAGACACTGAAAATGATAATAATGATTGTTAAAATGGTATAATATCTAATGAGGCCATTAATTAAATTCTCGCGTTAATAGTTAATTGATAGATTTATTTTCAAAACTTTATAGTTTAATGTATATTTACACGTTTTCTTAGAAGTATCTAACAACTACGCGATAGAAACGGCAAGATATTTCGTTGTTACGTCTTCCAACAACTAGAGTACTGGCACTAATAAGAGAGGTTGTATATAGAAATTGTCTGTGAGATGTGCCAAAATGCCAATACGTTAGTATCGATTATTATGTACTTAAAAACTGGTATGAGAAGAACTGATAAAAAATATTATAGGTATTTGTATTTTGACTGACCAGCGACTCACTCTCGCTTCGCCCAGGATCGTCCCTAGGTTGTTTCCCCATACAAACTTTCATTCCCATTTTCACCCCCTTAAGAGATGATTTCCGGGGTGAAAATTATCCTATGTCCTTCCCAGGGTCTCAAACTATCTTCTTACCAAATTTCATCTAAATCGGTTCAGTAGTTTCGGTGCCTATTCGGTACAAACTCTCTGTTTAAAATACGTTTAAATAAACAAAGAAACAAAACTTTCCTTGTATAATATTAGTATCTATCATAATTATTTTTTTTGCAATCGCAATATCGCTGTATAAAGCATAATTAACAACCTAATATACTATTTTTAGAAGAAAAAAACAAATACAAAATAATTATTAACAAGTCATATAATGATAAAACACAATAAAAGAAGTAGGTAATATTTTTATTGCTACTATCTTTTTATTGTTTTTATTTATAGCGTTTCTCTCGTCTCTTCAAATATCTTAATGTTGGGATACAGTCTACGTTATGTAATTTTTAATGTACTTACTATAAACTCGTAAATATAACTCGCATACATACATTTATCAAAGAAATACAAATACAATATTATAAAGCTCAATACTTCTTCCACGGTACTTTGTTCTTCTTTTTTACTTTTCTTTTTCTACTTCTTCCAAGTACTATGCTAGAAAGTAAAATATTTCTCAAAACTTGATTAGCATAAGGAATTTAACTCTTAAGTAAAATATATGAATTCAAGAAATAAAAGATAAAACACAAAGTAATCAAGTATTAGAGAAGAGATTCTATTATAAAATGAGTATAAAGAACGCTTGAAACTTGCTTCACTATCATGGCTTTTTCTTTTAAAACTTTGTATCCTTTTCATCGCGATCGTGATCCAATTTGCTAAAACTCGTCTGTCTTGCCCTGCTTTATTGAGTTTAAAATGGACTTTTGCTTATCGGAAAGTTTAGAATTTTTGGTACGGATTAGATAAAATTTGATATAATTTATGATTGTTGTTTACACAACTACTTAAAAAGAAAAATTGGCCACTGAATTTATAATTTTTTAGCTGCTTACCTATAGATTTTTAAAATAGTATGCATAACTTGGTTTAGCTCTTATAATCTTATAATTTTTTATTGTTATTAGTCTAAAGAATAGCGCATATTTATGACGCTATACAGACGTGAATGAAATTTAAATTATGTATATGTATATAAGATTATGAAAATATATATGGTATCCTATTTAATTAACACTACATCGAAAAGTGATGAAGTCATACCATTCAAATACATGTAGTCAACCAATACCAGTAGACGTTTATATTAGAATCATTACCACCCACGACGTTCGCAGTAGCTGCACGGTGGCTGCGGAATTTGAGATGCTCTTGTTGACAATTGAACTTTACAGAAATTAAAACGTGTCCAGGATATAATTTAATACGTTGCTTTAACGTGTTGAAATTTGATCATAACAAGAGAACAACAAAGTTGTATTCGTAATAGACATAGTTGCTAATATTGAAGTTTTTAAACGACAAATAAATGGCCAATAAAATCGAGTAATATAAAAATGTATATAATTATAGTTATTAAAATGTAATGTCTTACTATTATAGGTAATTAGCACTACCCGCGGCTTCGCTCGCGCTAAAACTACAAAAAAAAATCTATAAAATGGGAGCTCTCATACAAATTTTCATCCGCTACTATACCCCCTTATATAATGAATTTCGAAAAATGCTAAAACACGTATTTAATTATTTGAATTGAAGAGCATTTATACCAAGTTTCAAGTAATTCTAATCATAAATTTTGAATTGTATTATAACGTGTTTTCCCGTGGGAAAGAGATAATCTCCCGCTTTAATAATTAAATAGAAGCCTATGTCACTCTCCAGTCCTCCAACTATCTCCACATAAAAAATCACGCCAATCCGCTAAACCGTTTTGACGTGAAAGAAAGACAAACAAACACACTTTCACATTTATAATATTAGTATGGATTGTATTAGTTAGGTAACATGTTCTAATATATCAGTTTCACAATAATTACAAGTATTTCTATTTTGTATATTCAAGGGAACATTTCCATTGAGCGCAATGCACCGAAGACGTCCGCTTGCCGTTGTCCCGTTTCCTCGAACCATCAGCGTTTTATCGGAGACAGAGTTCAGTGTACGCGGGTGTATAAACATGTGGCGAGTGCCAGAGGGCCACTACAAGAACCCATGAATACTCGCCTGAGCACTTTGTCGCACTCGCGCTCTAATGTACAGCCCAAACTGACGATAACAGTGCCCATAGCCCTTAGAATATACATACTATTATAGTAATACTTACTATTCATAATATTATTGATTCAATTATCAGCTAACTTCAGTTATTATCATTAAATTGTCTTTACAATAGCATGTAATCAAACTGTAGTTTATGAAGCGTTATTATATAGAAAGTAATATTTATATAGAAACTATAAAGCATTGTCCATATTTTTATAAAAGTGGTTTTGAGTATTATTTATTATTAACAAGGCCGCTGAATTGCGAAATCTCAGATTGTTTTAATGCAAATAGAAGAATAACTCAAGTTTTTGCACACGTGACTATTATTTCATCATTTTATACCTACATATGTCTCGCCTACTTGTTCCTCCACAATTGATATAAATTAAATAACGTACCGACTTCGAAAATATCTGATTAGGTATCTATTCTAAATGAAAACCCCCGTTTAGTTATTTTTTACATTTTAGCGCCTTGAAGTCGGTTTTTTTTTTAGTTTTTATTTTTATATTTTTAGTGTAGACGTAATAAGCAGGTAATTTGTAGGAATAGGAAGAAAGTTTTTAATAGCATATTACATTAAACAATTTGTTTAAAAAAATATTTATTGTTGATTTTTTTAAAAACCGCTCGACCGATTTCGATAAAATTTATATGGGACCACCTGGGAAGTATACCCTTTCAAACAAAACAACAAAATTTTCCAAATCGGTTCGGGCGTCTTCGAGTAATCGGTGAGCATACATAAAAAAAGAGATTCCGACGAATTGAGAACCTCCTCGTTTTTTGGAAGTCGGTTAAAAATCATTTGTCTTGGGTTCTATTGCTTTAATAAAGACCCCCCAATAATAGTTTTTCCCAAATATCTTCCATGTATAGACAGCGATCAGTTACACTTTTATTATATGTAGGTA
This sequence comes from Brenthis ino, assembly GCA_921882275.1. Taxonomy (NCBI): domain Eukaryota; kingdom Metazoa; phylum Arthropoda; class Insecta; order Lepidoptera; family Nymphalidae; genus Brenthis; species Brenthis ino. The sequence goes on along the minus strand of OV170225.1, from coordinate 20,734,787 downwards.
TAGATATTTAGATTACAAATAATAATTGACAAATTGTTTTTTCAAACAATTTAATGTGACTATGAAACCACATTAATGACGTTTACGGTGACGAATCTTCATTTAATTAATTGTTGTGAATTATCATTATGAAAATGAAAAAAAATCTTACGACTCCTTTAAATAACTTAAATAACTCCTTTAAATATATATGTGATTATTATTACCTTTATTTCTAGTATATATTTAGTATATTTTCTTGCACTATATTGCCCACTGACATCTTCTTCCACAACCAGGGGTTGATTAGAAGAGATCTCTTTTAGAGATAAGTCCACCTTTGTGAACTATGTTTACTTGTGTTATTTTTTTCTGTATCATATTTTAAGTGCAATAAAGAAATAATATATAATAAATTTTATTACTTTCATGCAATAACAGTTAAAAGTTAAAACAGATTTACGTTATACTTTACATACAATGAGTCCGGAGAGTGACATTGAGTAGATAACATTTTTATCCTTCTACTTAAAATCATCCTCGTTAGATATTAGTATATTTTTAAAATTCAAAAAAATGCAGTTTCCCCAGTTATTAATAAATACATACGTGCAGTGTTACAGCAAAATTATTTTAAAAAATTGCATTAAAATTTGGATATAATGATATAATCTAAGGCCTTCTTAAAGGTTGTGGGAAGTAGAAATAAAAAAAACCGAGCAGCATCAACGTTCGTACGCGTAAGGCTGTAGGCGGTAGACGGTAGTTCATTAGCAGTTTCCGCGTTCGTCAGTCCGTCAGCAAGGCACACGCTTCCAAGGTTATGCGAACCTCTTTGTCTCTATTTTGTTGTAACGCAGTCAAGCACAAATCGGTTTCGCGTGGCTGACATTCTCCAAATACCGGGCTCGGTCACTGTTGGCTTTTAGTAGTTAATGTATCCTTTTTTTTTTTTTTTAATTCTTTAATATATTGTGTCCTCTTCTAATTTTTTTTTTTGAGTTTATAGAATTAAATTTTCATATATAAAAACCCTTATTTTACATATACAAAAAAATTAAACAACAGTAGTAATAGTTTTTTCCTGCGACTCTACTGGAATAGATACCTAAATAAAAGAAACTTGTGTGTTAATTGTGGATATAAGCTACCATCTCTCAAATTCATAAAAGACGTTTCTAAAGTGCAGAGTGTAAAAGTAACAATCTAATACAGCTACTCATTCATAATCTTTTTATTAGTACCTAGCGACTCACCCTCGCTTCGTTCGGGTTCGTCCCTAACTTGATACCCAAAACAAACTTTCATCCCTATTTTCAAACTATTTTCTTACCAAATTTTATCTAAATCGGTTTAGTAGATAGAGATTACGCCCTACAAAGTCACAAACTTTACGTCTTTATAATATTAGTATAGATGTTAAATTGGTAAACTATAATTAAAAATATTATGAACATAAATCAAGAATATATTAGTGAATATATCAGTGTGTAGTACATGTGGATCCAATGCGGAACCCTAAATCTTGACTTGCGTTCTATTCACATGCAGCACGTATCTGCTTTTTTGTTATCAAACTGCCAGCTGTATTATTTTAATATGTATAATGAGCATGAAGGTTTGGCACTCATAGTAACAAAGTATTTTCCGTTTATGTACTCGTATGTATGTCAGTATCATATTTAAGTTAATTTAAGTTTTTTAACTAAATTTGATAATTAAATAAAATCATAGAAATATATATGTAATTACAATTTGATAGATTATTAATATAAAGTGTCAATTGTTTCCTGTAGCCATTAATTGAGGCCGCATAAAATAACCCCAATGATTTACAGGTTTAACTTGATTATAACTTTTTGTATTTAGTTTATGACGTGTTTACACTTCGGCTTGCACATACAATTTCAATGTCAAACTTATAGGTCACGTAATGTTGTAAGAAATAGTATTTAATAGACCTTTTTATCTGTCTTAGTAATCGATATCATGTTCAGCCTGTTTTCGTCCACTGCTGGACATAGGCCTCTCCTATGGCACGCCACTGAGCTCGATCTTCAGCTCTACGCATCCAACCGCTGCCAGCCAGTTTACATATGTCGTCGCTCCACCTAGCTGGAGGGCGTCCTACACTACGTTTGCCGAGCCGTGGTCTCCACTCTAGAACCCGTCTACTCCAACGGTCATCGGTTCTGCGACATATGTGACCAGCCCACTGCCACTTCAACTTGCTAATTCTTTGGGCTATGTCGATGACTCTGGTTCTCTGTCGGATCTCTTCATTTCGAATCCGATCCTTCAGAGAAACTCCGAGCATAGCCCTCTCCATAGCACGCTGAGCGACCTTAAATTGGTGGACCAATCGCACCGTCAGTGTCCACGTCTCGGCTCCGTATGTCATAACAGGTAGGACGCACTCGTTAAAGACCTTTGTCTTTAAGCTTTGTGGTATTGGCGACGAAAAGACCCGACGAAGTTTATTGAATGCTGCCCATCCCAGCTGTATTCTTCTTTGAGCTTCTTTCTCGAAGTAGTTTTTACTGACTTGCAGTAATTGCCCAAGGTAGATGTAGTCTTGTACTACTTCGAGAGTTGTTCCATTGAGAGCAATCGGTCCCGGTGTTACATGTGTATTGAACATGACCTTGGTTTTGTCCAAATTCATCCGGAGACCGATGTGTTTTGAAGAATCAGCTAGGCTTTGCAGCATGTGTTGCAGGTCTTCCACGGTTTCAGCCATGATGACGATGTCGTCTGCAAATCTCAAGTGCGAAATGTACTCACCGTTTATGTTTATTCCACGTCCTTTCCAGTCCAGACTCTTAAACATATCCTCCAGTGCAGTTGTGAACAATTTGGGGGAAATTACGTCCCCTTGTCTCACTCCTCGATGCAGGAAGATAGGTTCAGACTGCTGGTTCTGGACTTGGACGGACATTGTTGCGGCGTCACACAGACATTTCAACACTTGAATATATCGCCAATCGACTTGGCACCGTTGCAAAGACTCTAAAACAGACCAGGTTTCGATAGTGTCAAAGGCTTTCTCATAGTCTACAAATGCTAGACACAAGGGCTCATTATACTCTTCTTGCTTCTGTATAATCTGCCGCACTGTGTGAATGTGATCTATGGTGCCGTATCCACTTCGAAAACCAGCCTGTTCAGAGGGTTGGAAATCGTCGAGTCTACGCGTGAGACGATTCGTGAGAACTCTAGAAAACAACTTATAGATATGGCTTAAGAGAGAGATAGGTCGATAGTTTTTCAGCAGGGTTTTGTCACCCTTTTTGAAGAACAAGACGACCAAACTCGTGCTCCATGCCTTAGGAGTTCTCCCCGAAAAGAGGACGGAATTAAATAAGCGCTGGAGTTGTTTTAGCGCAGGAGTTCCACCTGCTTTTAGGAGCTCCGTTGTAATTCCATCCTCCCCGGGGGCTTTTCCATTTTTAAGTTGTTTTAGAGCCAACACGATTTCGTCTAGGCTGACTTCTGGCAGGTCTTCTGTGTAGTGGCGGGTAAGCGTGGCTCTGGGATCTTCGTTATTAGACGTGGGACGGGGCGCTTGCGATGTATATAGGCGACCATAGAAGTCCTGGACTTCTTTCATAATCTCCGGCTTAGAGACGACGACTTTTCCGCTAGTCGTGGTCAGCTTTGTCAGATGGCTACGTCCCAGTTTCTGAACAAAGACTTTAGACCCCCGATTTTTCTCAATAGCTTCCTTGATGGAGCATGTATTGGAGTTTCGGAGGTCACGTCTTACCAGCTTCGATATTCTTTTGTTCAAAGCTCGCTGGTTTGACGGAGTAACTGCGGTATCTTCACGTCGCTTCTTCATTAGCTGCAGAGATTCCTCAGAGAGTTTGGACTTCTTACCGGTGCGTTGCATCTTGCAGATCTTAGTCCCTTCTTCCCGGAGAATACCCACTACTTGGTCGAGGTCTTGGTCAATGTCAACGTCTATTGTGGTTTCCAGGGCAGCGAATCGGTTCTCCAGTTTTAGCTGGAACGTTTCAGACTCAGCAGGGATTTGAAGCATATTGGGCCGGAGCGTAGACTTTATCAAACGGTCCCGTTCAAGCTTGTAATCAATACCTAGAGTGCCTCGGACGAGTCGGTGATCGCTTCCGGTGTTGAACCTATTGATCACGGAGACATCTCTAAATATGCGCTTCTTGTCCGTCATAATAAAGTCTATTTCATTTTTTGTCATAGAATCGGGGCTTCGCCAGGTCCACTTTCGGTGGGTCTGTTTCTTAAAGAAGGAATTCATCAAGAACAACCCCTCTTTTTCCAGAAAGTTGACAAGCATTTGCCCCCTATGATTTCTGCTTCCAAATCCATGTGGCCCTACTACCGATTCACCGCTTGTTTGTACTCCCACTTTTGCGTTGAGGTCCCCCATGACAACATTAAAGTGGGCCTTATAGGTGGTATGTAAGGCTTTTGAGATATCTTCGTACATCTCTTCCACTTCGTCATCCGAGTGTGTCCAGGTCGGCGCGTACACTTGGATAACCTTGAGGCTATACCTCTCGGTTAGCTTGATCACAAGGTATGCAACCCTTGGTGATACACTGGAGATTTCTATAACGTTGCCAGATAGACCCTTGTGAATTAAGAACCCGACACCGCCTTGGGATGGTTGGTCTCCCTCTCTAAAATACATAAGATGGCCCGATTCTAAAGTTACGGTGTCCTCTCCCTTTCTTCGAACTTCACATAACCCCAGGATGTGCCACCTTATGTTTTTTAGTTCTTCCTCTAATTGTGCCAGATGTTCGTCGAGCCGTAGCGTGCGTCCATTAAACGTAGCCAGCGTCAGTCGTTGTTGACGGCCTACCGTAGCCCGGGGATTCTTAGCACCCCCTACCCCGCCGTTACCATGGCCGCCGCCTTGGCCAGGAATAGCGAGGCGACCGGGAACTAGGGGCCGTTTCGTTCTTAAGCTTGCCATAGATTGTTATGCCCATAATCACCACGCTGGGCAGGCGGGTTGGCGATCGCAGGGCGTAGCTTCTTGTACCGGTGACGCTGCTGCCCGTCACAGGTCCATGGCATTTAACTACGCTGTTTTCCAGAGGTTATACCGCCGTCTATTCGGTCGTCAGAGCCTCGTTCGTTGTTTAGCAGGATGCACCGCGTGCAGGTGAGGTTGACTTGGAGTACTGAGGTGGAATTTGTACTCCCTTACATCCTTGTACTCCCTTACATCCTAATAGTATAGTAATCGATATACTTACCTAATACAACTTTAGTGAGTATTTTAAAATATCATTTAATTTAATACGTTATGGGAAAAACATGGACGAATTAGAGACTGGACCTGACATAAAATAGAAATGTATGAAAACTAGTTCAACCAAGTGACGCATAACGCACACAAAGATTTTATTACATTATTATAAACACTGATACACAATACAATATTTCTAGTGTTTGAACGTAATCGATAAAATACATATATCGATGAACCAATGAATGACATTTTAGACATTGGTTAGCATAGTCATCGTATTTTACATCTTTTAATTTAAAATATCTGTATTTATTAAAATAAATGAATTAAAGAGGCAATAATAATGTGTCAAATAATAATTATTTTTTAATTTGATTTATATAAATATGATGGCATTGATGGCAACATTCTGTTGGCCTATAATAATGTTAATAAACAAATGAATATCGGGTGTATATTCCATTAATATATAATAAATATTATTTTGTAAAGATAAAAAAAATATTAAGCTAATTTAATTAAATAAAGTGATTTTGTTGATTCTGTTATAGAACTATTTTAATTGGCAATTGATTGTCTCGGGTAGTTATAAAAATGTGACACTGTCCTAATATTGCTCAGTTCTTAATAAACATTTGTGAAATTAGGAGAAAGAAAAAGTGATTTCAAATTGTGAAAAAGTGAGTGTTGGATCGTGAAAATAAAATAATTAGTGCAAGTGGTAAAGTGTTTTATTACAAATCGCCAACCCAGAAGTTTAGTGCTAAAACATTATTGTTTGATTTTGTGTAATTTATGTGTTGAAATAAAATGATCTTTATTATTATTACAATGGAATAATATTCCAAAGTATATAAATGTGGTATAAAATAAAATAAAAAATTAAGTACACATACTAATTATAATTTTTGCATTTATATTTTTATTTTATTTAGAAAATATTTTTATAAATTTATTGTCATCAGATTGTAGGATACTGTGATAAAAGTATTTTATGTTATTGTACTGTACAAATAACACAATTCTTTCAGTTATTTCGTCAAATATCGATATATTTTTCGATATTGTCAAGCACTAGTCGATGTCAAATGGACTCACTCGACAGTTTTGTCATTTGTTCTGAATGGTATAATCCAGCCCGTTTATGATGGTTGTCAGATGTCAACAATACATAGAAATATCGACTATATTTAACATAGTTGGATAATATGACATTTTATTTTCATTTAATTAAATTTTGTGATAAATAACGATAAATGTAATAAAATAATGTATTTACAAGTGAAAAGAAATAGTGCTGCTTCCGCCGTTATAGTTTTACACCATTTAACAGAACATTTAGTCATTTTTGGGAGATGTTTTATTGACAAGTAAGTGCTTGAGACTGACACAAAAAACAAACGACTTAGGCTAAAATTCCCTGGTTACTGACATGACCGTTAAAGGTACGTCCGCTTATATGTCTGGTCCAGTGGTTAATTCGTTCATGGGAAAAAAACATGTTTTTGTCTAGCTTTACTCGTACGCGTGAGTTTCTTTCCTACTTGACAACTCGCTACAAGAAGTTTATTATGACTTGTACACCGTACAACCGATCTCCGTGGAATTGAACGCGTAAGTTTATAGAATATATATTTTTTAATTATTTACGCGTACGAAGTTAATTATAAAAGTATCAATGAAATTTATTTATTGTGAAAGATGCTAAATAAATATTAATAACATTGTTTAATATTTCATACGTGAATAATATATTCACGTTAAATCGGGTTATTATAATAAAACTTTTATACTTACGTATAGTTGTATTGATATTTTCAAAAAAAAACGTAATAATAACACAACACAGGTTTATCTATATTACACTTAACAAAAGGAAAATCAATCGTTCAAAACATAATAAACATTAATCTATGCTAAACTCCTTTACCAATTCAAAGTGATTTCCTTTATTATTGTCGAAGCCGTTTATTCAATCTTCAATGAATTAAACGTACACGTTTTGTTGTTGCCTCGTAGCGTTCTCACCTGGCTTCAGGAGCATTCAGTGCAACTTGCTCTATTGAGACTCTACAATAGAGGTGGCGACAAATAACGAGAGCTATCGCGCATTTGGTATTTAGCCTGTGAAGGGACCAGCTAATAACTCAGCTTTTTGCAATATTACTACATATATTTATAATTAATAATTATGGTTTTTCTCTTGATCTATAAATATATAAATAATCAGTAATGAACTCAAAAATGTTTTTGTAATGAAAGCGGTACGTTACGGAAGTGAATAAAATTAATTAAAAATTATTTAAACTATCATATGAATATTTCAAAGAATCAATCAAATATAAAAAGATATGTAATAAAAAAAATACTTCTTTCATTTATTTTTACCCGACTGCGGGTGGACAGAAGGAGGGTTATGTTTTTCATGTGTATGTTGGTATAATATGTTATATTTTTTTGGTATGCCCTGTAGCCTAAACGGCTTGATGAATATTAGCTTGAGAGGTGTCGTTAGATCCGTCTTAATTTGAGAGTGACACTAGGTAAGGGTATATCAAAATAATAAAAATTAAAATGGCTAATTTTTTTAGTTTTTACGCATCTGGATTTTTAATTTTGTAAATATTTAATTAAATGAGCGATGGAATAATATCAAATTAATATTATTAAAAAATTATTTACTTGAATTAATTTTTATGTATTATAAATACATATAACTTTTTTCCACTAAAATATGCATCCCTGTATTATTATTTATTTTATTGGGAGTACCTATATAATTTATTCATTATGTTTGATTGAAAAGAGAGATTTAAGCGTACAAACAGCGAGAGCGACTTTGTTTTATACTATGTATAGATTCATTGATTAATTTTATGCGAATATTACCTATATAATTCTTGCTTTCCTTTGAATTTTAATTCCATAATATTTAAAAAATGTGATTATTTTGAACATGCTATCAGAGCAAATCGCTTGTGATAAACATCAACATCACAAATCTCCACAGTCGTTAGTAATATACGGTAGTAGGTTAGCCGTACGCTGCGCCCCCCTCGTGCGTTGAACCGCCAGTTATATTTAACTGCGACAACACGTGTGCGTCAAGAACACGACACACAGTTGGAGAGCTGGCTAGCTTCACATGTTATAACTATTTCAATATTACTTATCATCAAAACTGCTGAATGTTCAAAATATATAACTATCAAAAAAATACCTATTAAATTACACTATGGACAATGGTTTTTTATAATATTGTTTCCAAAATAACCTTATATTATGATGCATTGTAAAAAGCTAAAAATATTTTTTCAATCACTGCATAAAATAAAAGTTATCTTTTACCTGAAAATCCACAATGGCGTTCAATGAACCCCATGCAACACCCACCCATGTCATTGTAACCTTTGGCGAACACTTCTCTATTGTTGCTCCCTGAGTACGTTGGGTTACGCTTTGTATATACAGCAGTATCTACTCCTTACTGGGTGCCAAGATTTTCTACAATGACCGCTTTCTTTATTTAGTTCTAGATCTTTAAAAAACTTTCTTATATAATACTTTCTTAGATTTACGCGAATATTTGACATTTTAAATAAAACTGTCTTTTCGGATTATTTCGCGGATTTATTTTGATTTTTGTTTCCCGTCGTTTCGAATGCTTTACAGCATCTATGGTCACGGGAGAGACTTGACGTGTTACATGTCTTGAACGAACGAAACGTCGGGAACCAAAAATCAAAATAAATCCGCGAAATAATCCGAAAAGATAGTTTTATTTAAAACTTTCATCTATTCTAATTTTACTTTTGAGTTCTTCTGAACACCGTTGGTATTACACTAATGTTCTTAATGCGATTTGTTATTTGTAAGTGGTTTTTGTCACTGTTTTACTCTAAAATAGCTTAACGGATTAGAGTTAAATTCCAAATGGAGAAAGCGTATATCCTGGATTAACATAAGCTATTTAAATCAATATACTTTCCATGCAAGCGGAACCAAAGACCTAAATATTAGTATTATTATAAGAATGCCATTTTTTAGTTCTCTCAAAATACGTAATCAAATTCTTACATAATTTATTAGGGATTCAGTTATGTAGATAGAATTTGTTCTTGAAAACAAATCATAATAGGCACAAAGTTGTTTAGAGTTTTGTACAAAAACATAAGTAGGTTTAGTCATACTCGTAATAAGGACAGAGCCTTTTTGTTTGATCTTTCTTGAAATTAAAAACGTCAAATGATTTTATACGTTTTTTTTTTCGTTAATTGAATTGTATGTACTGAGTGTCATGACTCATATTAAAAGATAATTAAAATTGAATGCACGTGAATAGCATAGTATTTAAATTGTAAATAAGTAAACAAGGCATTAAAGGCTTATGATTACATTTACCGGCATTAAATTGTTTGATTATATGAAATATAGGACACTAGTGACGCCCCGTCGCGTCGCTTCGCTCACGTTCCTCCCTGAATAAATTGAAGTATACCTATTTCACTCTCTAGCCCTCCGACTATGTCCATATAGAAAAAACATTATCATTTTTATAATTTATTATTTATTATTAAGTGTTTATATATTTAAATATAATATATTTCTGCGAATTAAACTAGATGTTACTCCTCAACTTTCCAACTATATCTATACAAAAAAATTCATCAACCCGTCGATTAATTTTGGCGTGAAAAAAGAACCAGTGACAAAGACCCATTAAGATCAGCCCCGCAGTTTCGGAGATTAGCCGGAACAAACAGACAGACGGACAGACAAAAATTTTAAAAATTGTATTTTTCTTATAATTTCATATGCATTTAGTAAAAAGCTGTTATTTTGACATTACAAATAGACACTTCAATTTTATTTATCTGTATAGACTAGCAACTCACCCTCACTGCGAGCGGGTTCGTCCCTAGATAAGTTTTAACGTTTAGTATAGATTTTTCAGAGATGAGATATTTTTCCGCAGTAAAAAGTATACATATAAAACTTAATCGAAATCTATCCAGTGATTTTCTCGTGATGCGTTCCCAGACAAACAGACAGATAAAAATTCTAAAAAGTATAGATTCGACCACTGTATCGATAATTATTATGACTATATCAATATGATTTTACAAAAAACATTCGGAGCAGAATTTTATTATACGAGTATGTATAAATTATTCATGGGATTAATGGGATTAAATAACTACAACGTCCATATTTAACTACGTCACGTTTTGTCATATATATATGTATATATTTTAATATATTATTGATGATGATGATGTTCTCCTAGCCGATTCCGGCCACGGCGGCCAATCTCAATGAGATTAGCCAACTGCGCAGGAGATATTATAATGCTCAAGTGTACGCGCAGACACAAGTGCACTCTCTATTCCTATCACTCTCATACTCCGGTGGGACGACCACTCGACACGACCGGTGAGAGTTAAGGCGCAGGACCGACGGCTTTACGTGCTCTCCGAGGCACGGGGGTGAAACACCGCCAACTTCCCAACTCCGGGCTGTTACTGAGACTTACTATACAGGAAGACTCAATAACTAAACTTGGCCCGACCCGGGATTCGAACCCAGGACCTCCGGGTGTGCAACCGTACATGCTAGCCACTACACCACCGAGGCAGTTGTGGAATCGCATTGGCTATTATGACCGTTATAAATATAGATGTGTTTAAATTGCGAAAAGTTAAATATCCCTCTGCGTTATAAACAAACGATTCTATCGATCATACGATATTAATAAATAAAAATTGGTCAAGTGCCAAATACACTCGCGACAAATTATGGAATACTCCGTCGAGTATTCCATAATTTGTCGGATTAAAAAGAACGAAGAACATAAAGACAAATATATTCAATTATATTGTTCCCTAAGTTTATACTAATGTTAAGCCTTGTAGGTATTCTATTTTTTCTTTGTAGTTCTTTTTAACCCCCGACGCAAAAAAAGGGTGTTAAAAGTTTGACGTCGATGTCTGTGTGTGTGTGTCTGTCTGTGGCATCGTAGCTCTCAAACGGATGGACCGATTTCGATGCGGTTTTTTTCATTTGAAATCCAGTTTTCTAGCGGTGGTTCTTAGCTATGTTTGTAAAAGTATATATTAATAGTGTTGCTTAGTAAGTTGTTTTTTAAATAATAGCAAACTAAATTAAAATGATTATCCGTAATTAATTTTAACTTTTTAAATTACACATAGAACAATTATATGGCTTTAATAATTAATACTATATTTTTATATTTTTTATTTATGGTTATAAATATAATAATGGCAACACTAAATATAGATTACTAATTAATATTTTTTAAAATTGTAATAATTATAAAAATAATAGCAAAAATTAAATAAATAATTTTCCATATTCAATTATAATTAAAATTATAAAAAATGTTTAAAGTTAAAAATATTGTAATGTAATTGGTGCAATTTTCATTTTGTTAATTGTGGGTAGGCTGTCTGTAACAACTATATCTTTAAGACATGTAACACCTCAGTCTCTCCCGTGACCATGGATGCTGTAAAGCATTCGAAACGTCGGGAACCAAAAATCAAAATAAATCCGCGAAATAATCCGAAAAGATAGTTTTATTTAAAAATGTCAAACATTCGCGTAAATCTAAGAAAGTATTATAAGAAAGTATTAAGAAAGTATTAGCTATGTTTGGTTAATATTTGTCCAGCAGTGTCAGAGTATCAGTTCTTTTCCAAAATAATTTAAGGCATTTTGGCGTATGATCACTCGATTAAGTGCTTCACGCGTGTACGTGTAATCGTTAAATGACAATTAATTCGTGTAGGGGGTTTATTGATTTATTTAATTTTTAATATTTTTTTAATGGTTTGGAATTGCTTGGTAGTTTCAAAAAAAATCTTTGTGTTTTGACAGAGGGAATACAAAAAAAAAATTTTTTTTCATAGATTTCCTATAACATCTTTTACTTTACAATAAAAGGTAAATAAAATGTAATAATATTTTTATTCCTCATATTACGAGCGAACACAACGAAAGATAGTTTAATGTGCGATGCTTTTTTTCTTTGAAATAAAACCTAAAAGTTAATATTTATTTATTAACGTCATCACTGTATACATATACCTATATGTAGCAAATTACTTCTTCCGACAAGTAGGTTCAGAGACTGACAGACGGAACAAGTAATCCTGTGAGAGTTCCATATTTTGCTTTTAAATTTGACCCCTACAATTTACTACACAACTTTTGTAAGTAATTTCTCAATAGTGTGAGACTTTGATATCGTAATGTATACAATTATTCCTAAATGTAAATTTTCGTCAATGTGAATCAAATGTTGCAAAAGTACATGCTCATATCTTATAATAAATTTCATAAGCAGAGAATTTGAAGTGACGTACATATCTTATTGTTTATTTTTACAAAACTTGGTAGAGGCAATAGTCCAAGATCCCGATCTATGTCGTGTGGACCTCTCATTCTTTTTCCAGGCGAAATATATTTTTTAAAACATAAAACATATTCACAAACACTACCCAGGGGGGTTGTCACCAAAAATTTGCTCCAGGCTACTTTTAAAACCCTATATCATAAAATCTATATACTATATAAAAGGCAAAAGTGATTGATGTATCAACGCACAGGCCAAACCCTTAAGGCTAGAAAATTGAAATTTTGCACACATATTCCTCATATAACGAAGGCATCCACTAAGATAGGATTTTTCAAAATTCAACCCCCAAGGGGGTGAAATAGGATAAAACAATATTGTTTGTAAGTTTGTATGAAACTTTTTATTCCTTGGACATATTTGCATGGAATTTCGCATGAATTGAGTACGGCTAAAATAGTGTAGTAGTTTTCTAAAATTCAACCCCTAAGAGGGTAAAATAGGGGATGATAACATAAAGCCAAAGAAAGAGGTTTTTTTTAGATTAAGCGCGGGCGTAGCCGCGGGATCTGCTAGTTTGTTATAATATTATTTACATTTTGATACTTAGTTCGTTCTGGAAAATAATACGAGCAATTAACTACTTCAATTTACCTGTTCATACCTGAATTTCAGCTAATGTGTTCGAAAAAATCCGCCAAACGTATGATGGCATTTTCTACAAATCTTTTACTTTCGCTTGATACTAATTTGTCACAGGAAAAGAGTTCTTGTACTTAAAAAAAAACATTTTTTCTTATTAAAATTACCCAGAGCAAATCTTTGGTGACAACCATCCTGGGTCGTGTTTGTTAATAGGCTTTATGGTTTAAAAAAGTCGTCTGGAGAAAGAGGATTTGCTAGGTATAAATAAGTAACTTGAGAATCAACTGCTGTTTGTTATCTTACATGTATATCTTAACTGCTTTGTGAATCCTAATACTCTACTAAAAAGTCTCATTTTTCATATTGTCTAATATTTTCGTTTTAATGAAACCGGTGCAAACATTTATTTAGCTTTAGTTTCGTGTAGTTGAGCCTAGAATCTCATGTGCAATAAGTAGTGCCATCCAGGGTTAGGAGCACTTAGAGTTGTTTGCAACTTGCTATAAATTGTTGTTGCCGTTTTACATTACTTAATAAAAAGTTGAAGGAGCTTCTTGCTGCCGAAAACTGTCAAATTTAATAACGCACAATAATTTGTGTTATATAGGTGCAGACTTCAGAAAAGTATATTATCAAATATTAAAGTTTAGCAATAAAACTTCGTAATTTTTATATTGCGATGATTTTTAGATATTTAAAAAAACATAGTAATAGTAATTTTTTAATTCACTTAACATACTTGTTAGTAGTTTTAAAAAAGAGTAAAAAAATATATTGACCCGGATAACCAGCTATCATCATACCAAATTTCATCAAAATCCCTCCAGTGGTTTTTCTGTGATGCGGTAACAGACAGACAAACATTCTAAAAACTATAGATTCGGCCTCTGTATCGATAATAATGTTTATTTCAATAAGATTTTCCAAAAAATATCTAATGTACCGATTCGGCTTCGTTACAATTTTATTATATGTATAGATTTCATTATTACTAATATCTTTTTTGTATTTAAATAAAGTTTATGTTGTATACAACTTCGTCATTAACTTAAACTGTTAAACATACTGAACTTGTTTAACAAACGGCAGGATTGATGCACGAACAAATGGCGTGCCAAAGCACTACAGTAAGTACAGCTATCGATTCTGCAGCCAACATAGCTGAATATTCTGTTGGGAATTACTGCGTTACACGATGGGGTTAGTGTCTAGAATGGTATACTTACGAAATTACCTCGCTTCGCTAACTCTTCACTATATGTAAATAAATTATCTGCATCGCAAACTTTGAAATAAACTCCTGTTACCTTTTGCATGCAGGCTTTATAAGAGCTCTTCTATAATAATTAATTTAGTAATGCGATAGAATATTTTTAAAATGCCTAACATATATTTGTATCGTGGAAAATGAATCCACAAATTTTGAAGCAAATTCGCGTGGTGCGAACCCGACGCAGTCGAGGATATTGATCTAGTGCGCGCGCAAGCTCTGCCGAAGTGTACACAGATGATCGTTGAAGCGTTTCGGCGGCATACCACAAGAACTGAAGTGAACACTTATTCCCGTCAAAGTGTCATCGACAGCTTAGGCTTTATGGCAATAATCGAGAATCACAATCGTTTCACTTGAATATGCTTAATGCATTGTATACAATGTTACATGAATTTTAAATAAACAGTTAAATATTTTAAAAAATCTATAGTCCCAAACAAACATACAGAATGAAGTATTTGTATACGAGTATAAATGATATTTACATGCTAACTAAATAATATATATTAAACAAAGACCTATAAAATATAATATGAAAACAACACAAGCAATGGATAGTGAACCCTCCGCTTATCGTAGTCTACCCACGTGATTAATCGCTCTGCGGAATCTTAGACTGACCTAAAGCCCGAACACTACTCGCAACTGAACATCAAATGATGGCTCAACTTCGTGGCTATTTTATTATATGTACATTGTACATTATTATATACATTTATTTGAAATATATTTTACTTTATGTTGTTTTTTGTTATATAATTCATTATATGTATAGTGTATGTATTATTTGCGTAAAAGATGTTAATGGTATAAAGTTTATTTATGTGTTTAACGGATTTAATGAAGTATATTATTTTAATTAGTATGCATTAATTCACTATTGCAACATATTATATTACGCAGTATTAATATGTTCCGTCATATTATATAGTTACAAGAAAACAACATTGATTTATGTTTTCTTTCATTGATAGCAATTAGCATTATTTTATTAATATGTATGTTATACGCATATCTCGTACTCAATATACACAAATTATTATAAGTGTTCTTCTTTAATTTTTAATCTATACATAATATGTATAATAAAATTGTAACTAAGCCGAATCTGTACATTAGATATTTTTTTTAAATCTTATTGAAATAAACATTATTATCGATACAGAGGCCGAATCTATAGTTTTTAGAATTTTTGTCTGTCTGTCTGTTACCGCTCCACAGAAAAACCACTGGAGGGATTTTGATGAAATTTTGTATGATGATAACTAGTTATCCGGGTCAACATATAGGACACTTTTTATTGCGGGAAAATTCTCATTTCTGAAAAAAAAATACAAAAACTGCAATTTAAGACTATACTAATATGTAAAACCTAAGAATTTGGTTTTTGGTCATCTGAACGCGGGCGGAGCCGCGGGTAATGCTAGTTCTAAATATATTTATAAATTCAATGGAGGTTACATGTTTATTTTTTGTATTTATTGCTAGGATACATTTTATTACAATTTTATAGACTGTTATGAACATTGTTAGAGACGTCTAAAAACTTAATTTATTTGTTTGTCCATCACATTTTAATTTAATAGCGTCTTCTTCTGACATCATTTTATTGTTAACGCCGATTTAATAATATTATAACTACTTAAAGTTTTTATATTCATGTATGACAAATAATAATAAAACCGTAATAAATACGAAACAAATTTTAAACCTAAAAAAATTGATCTTTATAATGATATCTAAATGGTAGGTACCAGTTAGTTGCTATTTAGAAATATTAGATAATTGGTTCCACGTACTAGTTTGAGTATTAGATAGGGTAATAATTACAATGGATTTAATTTGTTAATAATTAGACTGCAATTTATGAACCATGTAAGTTCTATATCGGACACTAACATCGGGACTGGTGGCTTCGAAAATCCTATTAATTTTAATGCGTAATATTTTATAGTGAAAATATTGCTCCGGGAACGAAACGACCAATTCATCGCAGTTAATTGATGTCACTACAATGAACGTGTTATGAACCTATCAAAGGCAATAAAGAGCATTTTGTGTCAGCGCATTACGACCGCCGATAGGCCGCAACGTATGTTATGATCTGCACTAACTTTCGGCGTAATTTTCGCTGTGACTGTATTAATATCTTTTCTTTTATTATTAACTAGCATTTTATCATCACTTCAATTGGGTGAAAATTCCTAAGGGCCTAACAAACTATGTGTTAGTCCAGGGACCGTCCGTCCAGCCGTTTCATCGTGAAGAAGATTTAAATTTCAAATTTAATTGTATATTATAGAGTACTAGCAACTCACCCTCGCTTCGCTCGGATTAGTCCCTAGCTTGATTTCCAATACAAACTTTCATCCCCATTTTCACCCCCTTAAGGGATGATTTCTGGGATAAAAATCTTATATCCTTCTTAGGGTCTCAAACTATCTTCTTACTAAATTTCATCCAAATCAGTTCAGTAGATCCAGTGATTACCCCTTACAACGCCACAAACTCGCAAACTTTATCTTTCTATTATATTAGTATGTCTTTGGTGGAAGTTAATAATCTACACGAACATATTTTTCTTGTAGCTCAAAGTCACTGACTATTAACCTTGTCCATCGTTGCCTTACGTCTCATCCAATCGTTAGTCACTCCGCAAGGTCTCCCGTTTGCCGTCCGACTGTAAATTCATGGTTAAATGTGTACCTTAAAATTTCGTAACATTTCTCCTTAGTTATTCGTAACGTTTTCGTAATATACATAAAATTAAAGTATAATTTATTGTCAACATATTATTACAAACTCGCATGGATTTTAGAGTAAAAGATATTGATAAAAGCTACGAACTTGACCCGTTTACGCAAAACACAATTTAGTATACACTTGTGATGCAATTATGTACTACGTCATTTGACATTTTGCATAAGTATGATATCTAAACTTCCTCGATTGTCGTGCTCAAGTTCATATTTAAACACATCTAGAGGCCACTAGTATATTTAACTTTAATAATTCATCTTAATATATATAATTCTTCTGTGTGTTTGTTACCCTACTCCTCCTAAAGGGCTGGACCGATTTGGATGAAATTTTGTATGTATATTTCAATGGACTCTCTCGGATGGTTTGAAAACACAATTGGACTCGTTAGGACGCAGCAGTCGATGTGCCACTGATCATCTCGTAAACGGCAGGGATGGTTTTAATGATATTTTTGTTTATGTTCGAGTAGGTCCCTGCAAGGTTTGAATTCATAAATGGATCCGGTAGGTGGCGCTGTCGTTAGTGTGTCACTAAATTTTCATAAGACTCCATTTTCCGAGCATTAAAATAAATTATAATTGTTGCTTAAATTAAATAAAAATCGATGTGCGTATAACATACATACGGAGCATACATCCTATGGAGTCCAAAACAGCCGTAGCGACTTTGATGAAATTTTCAGGTAATTTTCAGATTAGCCCAGCGGGTGATCCTGTGAATTTTGTTAGCGATCGGAAGTTTGGACGCGGGCGAATCTCGAATCGAAAGGGTACTGCTAGTATTTAATAATAATCCTTATAATTAGTGACCCATATTTTAATTACCTACAAGTAATTAGAACTTTTAAGTTCAGGAAATAATGCTTATTTTTAATCGTCTAATTTTTGTTCATTTAAATTTTACTTAAATGAAAATAAATTACTTTGTCATAATTAGTGTGAAATATATTTTAAGTCCTATAAAGTATTAATTATTATTTAATTTGTTACAGGTACTATGATTAACAACATCATACATAAGTATGAAGTATTCTGAAGTTTTGTAAGTAGCAAACTTTACTATACACATCTATCTACAGATAAATAAAATTGAAGTGTCTGTTTGTAATGTAAAAATAACAGCGTTTTACTAAATGCATATGAACTTATATGGGGTACTTATAAGAAAAACACTCTTTTTTAATTTTTGTCTGTCTGTTTGTTCCGGATAATCTATGAAACGGCTGGACTGATTTTGACGGGACTTTCACTGGAAGATAGCTGATGTTATAGGGAGTAGCATAGGCTACTTTTATTTAAGAAAAAGAATTAGGGTTCCGCTCAAAAAAATGAAAACGTACTTAGGGACGAACCCGAGTTAAGCGAGAGTGAGTCGCTAGTGTAGTATAAAAATGTTTCATGTTATTTAATACTAGCGACTGACCCTCGCTCCGCATAGGTTCATCCCTATTGTACGTTTTAACGGTTAGTATAGATTTCTCAGAAGTTAGATATTTTTTCCGCAGTAAAATTATCCTATATGTTAACCCAGACAACCAGGTATTATCATACCAAATTTCATCCAAACCTGTCCAGTGGTTTTCTCGTGATACGTTCCCAGACAGACAGACAGAAAAAAAACTAAAAACTGTACATTCAGCACCTGTATCGATAATAAATAATAATGACCAATTCAATAAGATTTTCCAAATAATATTTAATGCAGGGACAGATTGGATCGGTTATAATTTTATTACAATATGTATAGCTATCATAACTGAATCATGTTGCTCATTTAACTGATATAATAAATATTAATCTATACTAATATTATAAAGAGGCAGAGTGTGTTTGTCTGAACGTGCTAATCTGAGGAACTACTAATCCGATTTGAAAAATTATTTTTACATTAAGTATGTCCGTATATTGAGGAAGGCTACAGGCAGGCTATATGTATATCATATATATATAGTCTATTCATTCCATAGTAATCGTTAAAACGCACCGTAAATAAGAAAATAATATATTTAAAGAAAAATGTTATTCTCGTCAAATAAGTCATTATTGGCGCAATAAAAAACTTCTAAGATAATTGGGCAAATAGAAATACGTATGTATTACTAGCGACTTACCCTCGCTTCGCTCGCCCTAGGTTGATTTTCATACAAACTTTCATCCCCATTTTTACCCCCTTAAGGGATGATTTCGGGGATAAAAACTATCCTATGTCCTTTCCAGGGTCTCAAACTATCTTCTTGCTAAATTTCATCTAAATCGGTTCTGTAGTTCTGGAGCCTATTCAATACAAACAAACAAAAAATCAAATATTTCCTCTTTATAATATTAGTATAGATAATGGCTTGTAACGGGCAATAATAACAAACTTTTAAGCTGGAAAAAAACTAAATATAAGATTAAAATTGTAGGAATCATTAATACTGTTTTAGTGAAATAATAACTATTTGTTTTTTCCTTTTAAAACACATCGAGAAATGTAAAATAGATGCAATCATATTACGAAACAAATTTTACTACAAGAGTGCTGATTTTGTGTGTTATATTGATACCATGCAACGGTAATAGGAAAGTAGCACTAGTAATGTCGCAGATTGACTACTATGTCTGGTCAAACGATAACTGCGACACCTGTCTCGGAACCGGTGAATAACGGCTTTTCTTACATCACGAATGCAAAATAAAAAAATAAACTAGCTAGTATAACGGTGCAGTCTGCATCTCGCTCTGAAACACTGCTCAGCCCACATATTATAATAATTACTGGTGATTAGTGGTGCCGAGATTCTTCAACGAGGCCCTATTAAAGGGTCGCATAACGCCATCTATCTCTTTCAATAGGTTCTTTTTAGGATATACTTTTGTGAAAAATAAATTAAATATAAAGCTTCAATATTTACGTAAAATATCATTAAATGTAATAGTTATATGTATGTATGTATGTATTTAAAATTATATAGATATGTGTAGTAGTGTATCAACTATCTGGTTTCCTTAACACAAGCCTCGTAGCTTACCATAGAACTAGATGGTGTTGTGTGTTTATGTCCTAACATATTAATATGTATATATCATAGTTAATTAAACTTTAGTTTTTGAATATTATGAACAATTTATATGTGTATTTTGTAACATACATACGTTAACATATTTTTGATATAACGAAGTTAAGATTAACCCACAAAATTCCCAGAGCACATTGGGATTAGATATTAATAATTCATACGTATGTATATTGTGAAATTGTGAAGGTTTTATGTATAATAAGGAAATATTATGTAGTTCTTGAATAAATAATTTTGATAACATGATTGGGATCACTTTATACTAAACCTGCAACATGGTGAAAAAGGCCAAATCGTTAATTTTATGCACTTATCACTTCTTTATAATATATTCGTCGAAATAAAATATTTTACTAATATATTTGTTTTCTTAAACATATAAAATAAATTAATTTAGCTCGAATTGAATCATATTTAATAATGTTACTTTGTTTAAAATGCAAGGTTATTTCATATATGTGGTAGCACGTGTAAAGGCGTGTCAAATAAGGAATATTATTATAAATATTGTATATATATTACATATTTATCATAGTTTCTTATTATATATATAACCTTATTAGTGTTAGCGGTTTTTAGCACCTAATGGTGAGTAAATTCATAAAACGATTGACATAAAGTTATTATGTATTCTTTATGACTTCGAGCGATGCAGTGTGCAAGGAAATAGAGAGAACGCATTATCGGTGCGACAAATTCTAACGGGGCAAGTTGCGTGGGGGAAATGGACCGAGACTTGCGCACGCGCACCGCTATAATAGATCGTCCGTCCCAGTTGGTTTCGGCGCGCTGTTGAGTACACGTGCTTGCGATCTGTGTTGCAACCATTTAATATATCAATTGTTTATGGTATCAATGTTTATAGTTTCATTTTGTATGACGTTTTGTGATCGAGTTTATCATATCGTTTTATGGAAACAGTGTACGGACTAGCATTGCACTGGGCTATTTAAGGTACGTGGCTTTGTAAACAAGAACTCATTTCTCTTTAGGCTCCTTTTACGTCTATATGTAAATTTTCGGACTATTTGGGATACTTATGTATATTATTGATTATATAATCAAGAAACTTTGAATAAAGCGAAATAGATTGTTCTAAACGGGAAAACTAAGTAAACTCTCATCGACAACATTAAAACGTTAACCTTGAATGATTAATATGGCATCCCAATGTCTTGACTTAGGACCTTTCAAGTTCATCTGATAGTGTTTTGAATTGTAACTCATACAAAATTGGATTATTGATCAAGGTATGTTTTGTCGCGTAAAAATAACATAAACTACTTATATAAAGACTAAGCTTCTGTTAATGTTTCTTAAATTAATAATATTTTATTAAGTAAAGTAGGTAGCTTAATCATCCCACACTGTTATCTGCTTGACCTTTTAATAAAACAATCTTTGTAACAAGCAAATATATACGCAAATCGTTATTAGCTATTATCAGTTACGCCATACCTACGCGTCGTGTGACCGATATTGACGAGGTCATCCCATCGTCCTTTAAAATTTGGGTTTACCTTATTCGAATACAGAACACATTAAAACTGCTAAAATTATATATTTTTTATGTCTTCAACATGCCAATGACATTTCGGAAACAAATTCTTGCACCTCTCACTTGAGACCTCGCGATTGCGAAAACGTTTTCATTGACGATAAAATATAATTCGTTATTTACATTAAACCTAAATAAATTAAACTTAACATCAGTAAAATTGTCTTTGTATTATTTAACTAATCATTTACAATGCCCGGAATATATTCGTAAAACTTTAAAAAGGAAAAATATGTATTTAAAAATATTTTTAGTACCACACCGTGAACCTTGACTGAGTAAAATACCTATAGGTATTGAAAGTGGAAAGCCTTGGTATTATCGGGACTTATGTACATGCTTATTTAGTAACGGCTGCTGTATGCGATTGTGAAAAATCTTGAGGTTACTGTTATTACATACTTAAAATTAACAACTTGAAAAGTTTATTTCTGTCAGTGGTACGAACAGTGACCGTCAGAGATATTTCAAAAATTTATGTGAGGAAAAATCTTTTATATTTACATACTAGCGTTGCCCGCGGCTCCGCCCGCGTTCAGATGACCAAAAACCAAATTCTTAGGTTTTACGTATTAGCATACTCTTACATTGCAGTTTTTGTATTTTTTTTTCTGAAATAAGACATCCGCGGTAAAAAGTATCCTATATGGGCGGCCGTTTAGAATTGGGGACTTGGCCCCTAGCGGAGTGGGTGGTATTTCTGGATAAGGGACGTGATAGGGAGTCGAAATGTTAAATAAAAATTGTCCGCGAACGTATAAGTAAAAAGTTATTGAGACTTAAAGTTACAACATTTCCATACATTATTTTGACATTACTACCATTTAGACACTTGGAGTCAAAACGTCACTTTCAATTGTCAAAATGATCTCCAGATGATTGTCTTTATTTGTACTTTGCGTGAAATTCGAATTTTCTAGTTTTCTAGTCATTTATGGCACTCGCCGGCCGCTACCGCGGCACGCTCGCTTCGCTCGCTCGGCTCGTGCGTTGTGGCAACTGTTCTAACCTAACCTAACCAAGATATGAGGAATAATAAATAAATAATCTTAAATGTTCTAACCTAACCTAACCCAGATATGAGGAATAATAAATAAATAAATAATCTTAAATGTTCTAACCTTTTTTTTTTTTTTTTTTTGTTGACGCTGGGGAAACCCATCATGGGGACCCTGCCGGCCGTCAATGGGCAGGGTACTGTGAGACTCCTACTCACTAAAACCCACAGCGGAACCCGTCGCCGCAGTGCAATGGGGTGTGCAGGATCGCTTGCGCATTCACTGCAACACCCCTGCGGACGGCCCGTACCCCGCGGGCCTGCCTCGCCTAAATCAGGATGCCCTCGGTTCGCAGGGCATCCCGACCGCCCCGATGACGTGCAGGGGAGTCAACGAGAGACCCCCCCGCAGTAGCTCCTCTAGGGTGGCGGGAGAAGATGCGCGTACTGGCGCCTCCTCTCCCCTAGCCGACGGCGACGAAGAGGGTCTGCTAAGGCGTTAGCCTCGCGTTCCCTCTCCGCCGTCTCCTTCAGTGAGATGACGGCCTCACTGAAGGAGACCATCGCCAACCAGGACCTCTCATCGCGTAGCATGGCCCCCACCACGCTTCGCAACGAGAGGTCTCCACCCACTACCGCCATCAGGGCATGGCGCTGGGGAGTCCAAGCGGCGCATACCGCGAGGGTGTGGTGCGAGGTGTCCTCGGACGCACCACACTCGTGGCATGCGGGCAACGGTTCCCGACACGCAACTTGACACAGATACTTACCAAAGCACCCGTGCCCGGTAAGCATCTGCGTCAACCTGAACGTCAGGACGCCGTGTGGCCGCCTGACCCAGCGAGACAGGAACGGACGAACCGCCCCCACCGTCGCCAGGCCAGCCGCTGGAGTCCCCAGGTCTTCCCACCAGCGCCGGATCAGTGCCTCGTCAGCTAGGCGCCTGATCCGAGCGACTCCCTCCCGCGCTGGACGTTCCCCTCGAGCCCGCTCACTCGCCCGAAACCGATAGACTTCGGCGAGCACCTCCGCCTGGAGTTCCCAGGGCGGATCGCCCGCCAGAAGTGTCGCCGCCGTGAAGGACACCGTACGGTATCCCCGTATCGCCCTCACCGCCAGGACCCGTTGCGCTTTGCGCAGTTGGGCCCTGTTCGGTGCGGAGAGGGCGTCCATCCAAACGGGGGCACCGTACAGTGCCATGGACCTCACGATGCCGGCATAGAGCCGCCGGCAGTGAGATCCAGGGCCCCCGACGTTCGGCAGGAGTCTGCCGAGGGCCGAGGCGGCGCCGATCAGTCTCGGGGTGAGCTGGGCAAAATGGACACGGAACGTCCAGCGTCCGTCCAGGGTCAGGCCCAAATATTTCATATGGGCCCGCACCTCCACCATCCTACCCTGGACCCGCAGACAGGCGTTGCGGGGGGCACCCTTGCGTGGGCCATGGAAGAGGAGGGCCTCCGTTTTGGAGACGGAGACCCTCAGGCCCAGCATCCCTATACGGTCGACGACCAAGTTGGTGCCGACTGTGGCCAAGCGTGCCGCTTCTTCATAGGAACGACCCCGGGCTGTGACGAGGGTGTCATCAGCATACGCGATGACACCGAGCCCGGGGAGAAGCGGACAACGCAGGAGCCAGTCATACCCGAGGTTCCACAGTACCGGGCCCAAAACGGCCCCTTGTGGAACCCCGCAGTCGACACGTCGCCGACCGACCACCCCATCTGCCCCCGTCCACACGACCTGTCTGTCGCGGAGGTACGCGTCCAACACCCGCCGGAGATAGAGAGGCACCTCATGGTACCGAAGTGCCTCTCGTAGCGTCTCTAACGGCAGGGTGTTGAAGGCGTTGGCCACGTCCAATGAGACGGCTAAAAGCACGTCTCCCTCCTCCACCGCGGCCAAGGACCGAACCTTCAGGGCGTTCAGGGCGTCCACGGTCGACCGACCCGCCCTGAACCCGAACTGAGCCTCTGAAAGGCCCGGCCCCACCTCCTCGAGATGCTGAGTAAGACGGGCAACGAGAATTCTCTCGAAGAGCTTGCCCATCTCACTCAGCATCACGATCGGCCTGTATGCCGAAGGGGAGTCCAGAGGACGACCCTCCTTGGGCAACAGGCACAACAAACCCTCCTTCCAGATCTTCGGGAACTGCCCAACGCGAAGACAGGCGTTGAAGAGGTCCCGAAGATCCCCTCCCAGGTATTCCAGGGCGATGCACAGAACTCGCCCCGGAATACCATCCGGTCCCGGAGCTGTCCTTTTGGCCCGCAGTTTGTCGCGGGCCAGTTCCATCTCCCCCTCGGTGATAGGGGGGAATTCGTCGACTCCCTCATGGCGTGAGGGAGGACACATCACCGGGGGGACGTGCCCGGAGGACTCCGGGAACAGGCCTCCCACCAGTCGCAGGAGGACGTCGGGCGGCGTGGTCTCCGTGACCGGGGCGCCATGCGCGCGGAGCTTGTTCCGCGCGCTGATGTACGGGCGCCCCCACGGATCCCGATCCAGGCCCGCCAGCAATTCCTGGCGGGCCGCCGCCTTGGCTTGGCTGATCGCGAGCTGCAGGGCCTTTTTTGCGGACCGATAGGCCGCTCGCAGCTCGCTCTCCAAGTCCGGGGCCAAGCCGTTTCTCCTGCGACACCTCAAATAGGCCCTCCTGTGTCTATTGCAGGTCGCCCGAAGTTGTGCGATCTCGGGCGACCACCAATAGACACTCCGACGACGCCGGTCCCACCGCCTGACACGCGGCATGGCCGCATTGCACACCCTCGTAAGGGCGTCGCGGATGCGGCCGGCCAGCTCCTCCACATCAGAGCTGGCGCCCACCACACTCCCCTGGGAGCTCCAGACTTCCACGATGGCCGCCTCCCTGGCCAGCTCTGTGTCAAGCCGGCCCAGGGCCCATCTCGGGAACGCTCGAGAGGGCCCCCTTGGGCGGTCCACCGGCACCGGACGGGTGGAGATCTCAAACCGGATATAGTTATGATCCGATAGAGTCTCCACCTCCTCCTCTACCCTCCAGTTGATCACGTTGCGTGCGACGGCGGGGGTGGCGAACGTTAGGTCCACCACGGACCCCCCCTGCTGCCGCACGCACGTGAACGCCGTCCCCACATTGAGTAGGGACAGACCGGAGAGTAGGGCCCACGACTGAACCGCCCGCCCTCGAGCGTCCGACGTGGGATTCCCCCAGGCCAAGGACTTGGCATTGAAGTCGCCGAGGACGATTGTGGGCCTCGGCGACCGCCTGCAGACCGCAGCGCGGACGGAGTCAAGGAAAACCTCGAACTCCGCCAGACTGCGGTTGGGGGAGAAGTACACCGCAACGATGGCGTACTCTCCCCACCCTGCCACGACGAGTCCCTGGCCCCTCTCAATTGCTGAGAGACGGGGGCCGGTGCTGCTCCCAGACACTATGGCCACGGAGCCCTCTAGGTCCCCCACCCAGTTCGGTTGGTGAGGGACAAAATAGGGCTCGCAGGCCACCGCCAGGTCTATCTCCCACTCGGCCACGGACTGCAGCAAGAGGTCCTGCGCTCCGGCCGAGTGGTTTAAATTCCCTTGGAGGAAGCGCTTATGTCCAACCATTATGAGGACATGTGCGCTTCCTCCCCAGCCTGGCGGCTACTCACACTGGGGGCGGCCCTGGTCCGTTGGGCCGTCTTCCCCTTCGTAACGGGCGGGTGGCAATCGCCCCCGCCCATTATGTGCCCCGAGGGGCGCCCCGCATCCGCGCACACAGCGCAGCGCACAGTCTTTGCGCTGCACTCCGCGGACTGGTGCCCCTCGCCACCACAACGGTAGCAGAGGCGACCCCTCTCCGTCCCGGACGGGCACACCGGCCATGTGTGGCCGATGCCCATGCACCTGAAGCAGCGCAATGGGCGCTGCTCCAGGACTTGTACTTTGGCCGAGCTCCAGCCAACAAGAAGCCTGCCGGAGTCGACCACCACCTTGGCCGCCGTGGCCGGGCATCTGACCACAACCGAGCCTACTCCACCTCGCCCCGTGCGGATTTCTCCAACTTTGATGGAGTCCACGGGGTAGTTGGCCACCCTTGCAACCGCCTCCGCCACCTTCTCCTTGGAGGCCGAATCATCCAGGCCGTCCACCCGGAGATCGGCCATCTTTGCGGGGCGCGCAACGGTCGCTAACCCGTCCAGGACCTGGCGGAGCTTGGCCGCCAGCCTATCTGCCACCTCCGGCTCTACAGATGCAGGGAGCTCCAGGAGCCGAGCCCCTGTCGCCGCCACCCTCACTGACAGACCCCCCGTGATTCCTAGCTCCCGTAGGTCCACGCTCTGCTGGGCCCTTTCCAGGACCCTAGCATAAGTGACGCCCTTCGCGGCGGCCTCTTGCAGGACCGTTATTATCACCGCGGCCGTACGTGGCTGAGCGGGAACCTTGGGTTTCCGCGGAGCCTTCTGAGCCTTCGTTGCAGCGGGTGCGGAGGCTGAAGCGGGAGATGCCGTCTTCTTTTTCTTCGCCCCGCCCTTTCTTACCACCGTGGCCCAGGTATCTCCTTCCGGGTTAGCGGAGCGACTCGGCCCGGCCACCGGTGGTGGAGGAGCTGGGGCAGCAGCTACGGGAGCAGGCGTAGGTGGGCGCGCAGGAGCCGCCGTCTTCCCCTTGCCTTTCCCTTTCCCCTTCCCTTTCCCCTTCCCGTTGCTTCCTTGGGCTGCAGAACTCCCAACTTCCATAGCCGCAGCCGGCGCAGGCACTTGCCTCACAGGGGAAGATCTCGGGGCAGGGCTCGGGGCAGCCACTGGCGCAGCCGCTTCACGACGCCTGTCCGCCGCCAGTGGGGGACGCATTGTCTTCGCCGGGAGAAGACGCTCCTCGATCCCGGCAAAACGGGCGTCAATAAGCGTCCCCACTGAGGCGACTATCGACGCCTTGAACTCCTCCAACCAGTCTCCTGCGAAGGTATCGGAAGGACCAGCCTTTGACGCCGACAACTCTTTCCTGAGTTCACAGAACTCCCTGCGGTGCGCCTTCAACTCCGCCTTCAAAGCCTCCGTCTCACAACGAAGGCGAGCGTTGTCCTTCTGGAGGTGGTGGACCTCCTCCGCCACCGTGCGCCCCGCTAGGGCTTCCACCACCTTTTGCAGCGTGGCGGCAGACTCCTTGAGCATCTTGACCATTGTGCCCTTTAAATTGCCCGATTTCCGGGCCACCTCCAAAACTGCCGCCACACTCTGACCAGCGAGCACCTTCAGTTCATCGGCCGTTAGCTCAGCCGGGTCTTTCTGGGCCGGGGCTTCAGACGCCGACGCCTCAGAGTCCGTTGGCACAGATGTGCCAGCCTTACGGACCTTGGATGCGCTTGTGCCCGCCTTAACAAAAGCACGCTGGTTTAAGCACCTCTCAAATTCCGCCTCTCTCGCTTCTTCCTCCATGCTCTTGAGCTCACGTCGTGCACGAGCTATACCAGTACCTCCTGTACCTGGTTTACCCCCTTCTTTGCGTGCCTTCGCCTTTCTGGCGCTGACCGTCCTTTCGGTCTCAGTTTCTGAACTGGACGAGATCGCCATAGTCTTCTGGGGCCTCTTACGCCCCACCGAAGCGTCCGTAAAACACCCATCCGAATCGCTTCCCTCCGAAGCCAAATCAACCACGCCAGACACTGGCCTATACGTCACACCGCCCGTCACAGGCTCCACATCAAAGTTTTGGTTTTTTGTTTTATTTGAAGATTCCATAATTAGATCCCACGAGTATGGGGGAAATACTCCGTCCATCCGTGTGGTGCCCCCTGCACCCGGATAAGCCTTCGATAACCCGCCCAGAGTGTCGGCCGGTACTCTGGCGGGGGAAGCAGTAGGGACCGATCTTCCCATCGGCCACGCATCCCCTCGCGCTGCTTCTCCGCTTGGGATTGGGGTAATTTTTTAGAGAGGTTTTCTTCCTCGCAGCCCGGGCGGTTAAGCCAAGGCCCTCGTTCCCAGTCCCGGCCGCTAGACGTGATCAACGACACCAGGAACCGGGATTACGAGTTGAGGGGGGGGTGCACCCTGGTGCATGTCCGGCTGCGCAATTAAGCACCCGCCGGACCCGCCCCACCTCGCGCTTTTCTGTCAGGGTGTGCTCCCTTAGGCCGTGGGGTTAACAAACCCCTAAAGGCACGCCCATGCCTGCTGGTTTTGGTCCGCGCCGGTCAAGACCGGTACCACCAATGTGGTGGCATTCCCCTATCCGCCACCCGGGGGACGCGCCCAGTAGCAGTCCAGCAACTGCCCTGAGAAAATGTTCTAACCTAACCTAACCCAGATATGAGGAATAATAAATAAATAATCTTAAATGTTCTAACCTAACCTAACCCAGATATGAAGAATAATAAATAAATAATCTTAAATGTTCTTTTTTTTTTTTGTTTTCGCTGGGGAAACCCATCATGGGGACCCTGCCGCCGTCATGGGCAGGGTACTGTGAGACTCCTACTCACTAAAACCCACAGCGGAACCCTTCGCCGCAGTGCAATGGGGCGTGCAGGATCGCTTTCGCATTCACTGCAACACCCCTGCGGACGGCCCGTACCACGCGGGCCAACCTCGCCTAAATCAGGATGCCCTCGGTTCGCAGGGCATCCCGACCGCCCCGATGACGTGCAGGGGAGTCAACGAGAGACCCCCCCGCAGTAGCTCCTCTAGGGTGGCGGGAGAAGATGCGCATACCGGCGCCTCCTCCCCCCCAGCCGACGGCGACGAAGAGGGTCTGCTAAGGCGTTAGCCTCGCGTTCCCTCTCCGCCGTCTCCTTCAGTGAGATGACGGTCTCACTAAAGGAGACCATCGCCGACCAGGACCTCGCGTCGCGTAGCATGGCCCCCACCACGCTTCGCAACGAAAGGTCTCCACCCACTACCGCCATCAGGGCATGGCGCTGGAGAGTCCATGCGGCGCATACCGCGAGGGTGTGGTGCGAGGTGTCCTCGGACGCACCACACTCGTGGCATACGGGCGACGGTTCCCGACGTGCAATCTGACACAGATACTTACCAAAGCACCCGTGCCCGGTAAGCATCTGTGTCAGCCTGAACGTCAGGACGCCGTGTGGCCTCCTGACCCAGCGAGACAGGTACGGACGAACCGCACCCACCGTCGCCAGGCCAGCCGCCGGAGTCCCCAGATCTTCCCTCCAGCGCCGGATCAGGGCCTCGTCAGCTAGGCGCCTGATCCGAGCGACTCCCTCCCACGCTGGACGTTCCCCGCGCCCACGCTCACTCGCCCGAAATTGGTACACTTCGATAATATTAAAACAAAAACAAGAAACGAAAGTATATAAAAATTAACAAAAACTAATAACTAATGGAAAATACACAGAGTACAGAGTCACAAATTATGAAACTTCGCGGTATTTTAAGAACACCCGCCAATAATACTAAAAAATTTTCACAGATAAAAAAATGTATTTTTTTACTAAATGTACAATTGTAAAACAATATATTTTACATAAATCAGATAAAAAATCATAAATGTATTTATGCAATGAAAATAATATTTTTCTTTTTATTTATTTATTTATTAATATTAATATTTTACCAACAGAAAAAGCAAAAATAATCAAATATAATCTGTTGTCATTTAAGCGGTAATATAAAACAAAGTGTCAGTTTTGCTTTTGTCAAAATGTAAGATCATTTTGTTTGTGTTGTGAAATTATTTAAATATTAAATACAATAAAGCATTAATTGTTGTGAAAATGTGTAATGTACATAAAAAAGGATGCGTACTATTCGTTAAAGGTATGTTTATCTGTTGTAATCACTTATTTAGGTAAAGAAATGTATGGAAATGTGTTAGATATGTTATAACTTTAAGTCTCAATAACTTTTTACTCGTACGTTTCCTCCAAATATTTTTAATATATTTTGACTCTCTGTCACCTCCCCTATCTAAAAATACCACCCACTCCGAATGGTGGTAAAGAAATATATGAAAATGTATGGAAATGTTGTAACTTTAAGTCTCAATAACTTTTTACTCATACGTTCGCGGACAATTTTTATTTAACATTTCGACTCCCTATCACGTCCCTTATCCAGAAATACCACCCACTCCGCTAGGGGCCAAGTCCCCAATTCTGAATTTGTGCCCCTATATGTTGACCCGGACAACCAGTTTTCACCATACCAAATTTCATCAAAATCCCTCCAGTGGTTTTTCTGTGAGCGGTAACAGACAGACAGACAAAAATTCTAAAAACGATAGATTCGGCCTCTGTATCGATAATAATGTTTATTTCAATAAGATTTTCCAAAAAACAGTTAATGTACAGATTCGGCTTAGTTACAATTTTATTATATGTAGGTATAGATTATTTTATAACTCTTGTGCGACTGATGTGCAGTGACTATATTGATTTCACTACAAGTACCTATTGGTTACTGAACTTTCTGATATGATAAATAGTAAGAAACGAGGACACGTTTCCTCTGATAGGACACGAATGTTAGATCTACAGACTTGTCTGTTTAGGCAATACAAATGTGACATTTAGATAAGAAATATTTTCAAATGTTTCAATTTTATGATATTAATTGTTGTTTAACACTTTATTTCATAATTAACAAAACGACACCTACATATATTATGGAATATTGTACAATGAAAATAACAAGTCACTGTATAAAACTTCCTACCTCTGTCAATATTTTAGAACGTTCTTTGGATTTGACGTCATTATCTATATCTATACATTCAATATTTTTTGGAAAATCTAATTGAAATAGACATTATTATCGATACAGAGTCCGAATCTATAGTTTTTAGAATTTTTGTCTGTCTGTATGTCTGTCTGTTTGTCTGTCTGTCTGTTACCGCATCACGAGAAAACCACTGGACAGATTTTGATGAAATTTGGTATGATGATAGCTGGTTATCCGGGTCAACATATAGGATACTGTTTACTGCGGGAAAATATCTCATTTCTGAGAAAAAATACAAAAACTGAATTGTAAGAGTATACTAATATGTAAAACCTAAGAATTTGGTTTTTAGTCATCTGAACGCGGGCGGAGCCGCGGGCAATGCTAGTATAACAATAAATCACGGAAATAACTAAGTGTAACAATGTACTTTATATAGAAGTTGATACAGTATAGTTAAGTAAATTTTGGCTACGAAAATTTATTTTGTCTATAATAATAATATATTCACGACACTCATCGTCCTTAACCCTAACTCTTAAGAGCAAGTTTTCTCTTACTTCAAATTAACGTCTCGGAAGCTTGACTCATTACGCTTAATCCATTTTACATGCTTTAAAAATAGTTACCATATACCAAACTTCTGTACTTTAAAAGCTTTTTTAAAGCATCATAACAAAAATGTACATATACTTGTTACTACACACTTATTATCTATACATATAATAAAAGTGTAACTGATCGCTGTCTGTACATGGAAGATATTTGAGATAAAACTATTATTGGGGGTTTTTATTAATATAACCCAAAACAATGATTTTTAGATTTTTTGTCCGTTTGTGCGATTGTGCGCCCTAATTTCAGAAACAGCTTAACCGATTTGGGTGGGGTTTTCAGATATGTACTACTGTGGTAAACTTCACTTAACATTTAGTATTTATTATTATACAATCTGTTTAAAAAAAAATAATTTATGTCAATTTAAAGAATCATCTAGGGACGAACCCGAGCGAAGCGAGAGTGAGTCGCTACTTATTAATAAATTTGAACCATAAGTAATTATTATAGTACTTCAGTAGAGATTAAAAAATAAAAATAATTTAGGGGAAGTATGTAAAATAATGTCTATATTATTATTTCTGTGTGTAAATGGGGTAAATTAAACTTATATAAACACATTTGTTGAACATTATAACAAACTAAGCTTTTAAAATACTTAAACTAGCAACTCTCCCTCGCTCCATTCGGGTTTGTCCCCAGTTACGTTTTAACGTTTACCATAGATTTCTCAGAGATAAGATATTTTCCCGCAGTAAAAAGTATCGTATGCTATATATTGACCCGGATAATCAGCTATCGTGATACCAAATTTCATCAAAATCTGTCTAGCGGTTTTTCCGTGATGCGGTCACAGACAGACAGACAGACATAAATTCTAAGAGCTATATATTCGACCTCTGAATCGATAATAATGACTATTTCAATAAGACTTTCCAAAAAAATAGTTAATGTACAGATTCGACTCAGCTAGAATTTTATTATATGTACAATTGACTCACCCTCGTTTTGCTCGGGTTCGCCTGGATTGATTCCCCATACAAACTTTCATCCCTATTTTCACCCACTTAAGGGATGATTTCCGGGATAAAAAATCCTATGTCCTTCCCAGGGTCTCAAACTATCTTCTTACCAAATTTCATCTAAATCGGTTCAGTAGATCCAGAGATTACCCCCTACAACGTCACAAACTCACAAATTTTACCTTTTTATAATATTAGTATAGATGA
Organism: Brenthis ino; assembly: GCA_921882275.1. Lineage (NCBI taxonomy): Eukaryota > Metazoa > Arthropoda > Insecta > Lepidoptera > Nymphalidae > Brenthis > Brenthis ino. Next base: position 20,701,468 of record OV170225.1, on the reverse strand, counting down.
AGATAAGGTAAGTTGTGATATTATACTATTATTCCTTGTTCTTAATTATTGCTATAATAATATCTGAAGGTTTTTTAAACATTGCATGACTAGGAAGTGGAATCGCTGATTTCACAGTATTTAACAGCAATTATTATCATCATCTTCAACATTAACCAACAAACATTCAAGGAAAGTTTATTTCTAAACATTGTTATATTATGTTTTATAACTTTTCTCTAAAAAATCATTTTTCAAAGCAAGTACGTCGAACGAATACGAGTATCTCTACGATATGCAAGAAAAAATAAAGATGTTTATTAAGTAATAATAAATAATAATCCACTATGGTTTGCAAATATATACAAGGAAAATCATAAATGACATAATGGAATTCCTAAAATGAATGTTTTGTTTTCATTTTCATATGCCCAGCATGTCACGTTGCGCATGTTTACCAGATTGCGTTATGATCACGTTTAGTATTATAATTATTCATATATCGAAGTTTATATTTCAAAAATATTATATACTAGCGTCTCACCCTCGCTTCGCTTGGGTTCGGTTAGATTGATTCCACATACAAACTTTCATCCCCATTTTTACCCTCTTAAGGGATGATTTTCGGGATAAAAAGTATCCTATGTCCTTCCCAGGTTCAGTAGATACAGCTATTACCCCCTACAACGTCACAAACTCACAATTCATAAACTTTACCTCTTTATAATATTAGTATAGATTATACTTGTAGCAAAATATAAATTTAGCTGTAATGGAATAAATGGAATAGATACAGTCAAGAAGTAAAAAAATATAAGCATTTTCTGGACGTTTATAGAGACACTACTTCGTTAGAACGTTGATACGGGATCCTGTTTACTTGTTCCTCTCTGCCAATCAATGCCAAAATAAACAATAGTAACTAGTAGTACTTTATGTAAATACTATAGAGTTTATTTTAAAACTTATGTAAGTTGTAGATAGGTATGAGTATTTATTCATTGCGATTTGCATTAATACGCTTGCTTTAATTTTTTATTTATGAACGGATTGAAATATAACAAATACTAAAATGTTAAGTGAAGCTTACCTCAATACATTAGTGAAAACCGCACCCAAATCGGTTAAGCCGTTTCTGAGATTAACGCGCACAATCACATAGACAAACACAAAAATTCCAAAAATCATTGTTTTGGGTTCTATTGCATTAGTAAAGACACCCAATAATAGTTTTCTCAAATGTCTTCCATGACATCCCAGACAGTGATCAGTTACACTTTTATTATATGTACTAGCGACTCACCCTCGCTTCGCTCGGGTTCGTCCCTAGCTTGATTCCCCATACAAACTTTCATCCCCAATTTCACCCCCTTAAGGGATAATTTGCGGGATAAAAAGTATCCTATATCCTTCCCAGGGTCTCAAACTATCTTCGTACCAAATTTCATCTAAATCAGTTCAGTAGATCCAGAGATTACCCCCTACAACGCCACAAACTCACAATATCACTAACTCACAAACTTTACCAGTTTATTATATTAGTATAGATAACGTATTATATAGATTACTTATTTATACTTAACTTTTATTTAATAAAATTTATATTTTTTAAAGATAACTTTTCCTTAATACCTTGTAGAAGTGATACCAACAGTTCTAGTAATTCCGTTCATTATTGCAATACAGTACACTATCACCAAGAACAAATGTAGGCGCCACTGAAAAGTGGCTATGATACTTCATAAGGTTATTAAAATGTTTAATAAATTGTCTACAAATGAATAAAACAGGTTTCTTAACTTGATATTTTACCTCCTTATAAAGTTATTAGCAAAACACACTAGGGCCACTATCCTCATGTATCTATTTATCTATTTATACATATTAAAATCAACTGTCTTTCGTTAGTCTCGCTTAAACTCAAAAACGGATGGACTAATTTGAATAATTCTTTTATTGTTTTGTGGAGGTGCTTTAAGTCTTAAAAAATATAGAAAATCCAAAAAACAGCTGGAAAATTGGAAATTTCAGAACTGTTTATTTTGTACCTATGTATATAAAATATATTATAGTCTATCATTCCATACTAACCGTTGTCCGTTCCTAACTAACCTAGAAATAAACCCGAGCGAATCGAGGGTGAGTCGCTAGTATTTTAATAAATATTGTAGTTGTCCTGAGAACAATTAATTTATTTATACTTTAAGGCTTTTTTGTTAACTTTTTAACGAATACTTTAAATGACTATAGAAACTTAGCCAGAATACTAAAATGTTTACAAAGTGACTTAATAACATCTTAATGCTTCATTCATTTAAAAAGAAACATATTATGTCCAACGTGATTAGTGAGTCATTTCAAAATAAAATTTATTTATATTGAAAAAGAAAAACAATTCTAGCCAACAGGATCCGTACATTTTCCGGTATGAAAAGTCTAGGAAGGTATAAAGTTTATAGCCTATGTGCTATTCCAGACTATATCTGTGCCAAATTTCATCCAGATACGTTTAGCCGTTCTGGCGTGATTAACAATCATCCAAACATTTAAAATTTTACATAATATTAGCAAGATTTAATTTTTGAAGCTACCTACTTCTTTTGGTGCGTTATGAAAAAAATGATGAGAGTGACTTTTTTATGATGCGACAGATTTAGACTACAGTATGAAGTTAGTCGTTATTGGCTCCAGTATGAAATCAGTCGTTAAATCTCCCTTTTGGCTATAGTGATTTCTATATTCAAAATATTTATTTTGGTATTTCACGTTTGGTTCTCGTGACTGCATGATTACCTAAATGACGCCAATTTTAATCCAATATGGCGGACGTTACAAAATTCGTCGAATTATTCATTTCCATAGTGACCCTTATGATATAGGCATCAAATGAAATGGCTTGATGAGCGAAACACATGAAGCAAAGTGACGTCATTGTAAATCCAATATGGCGGACTCCCAAAGATGGCGGACTGTTTTTTTATGCACCCCCATGGTATGGAATCCATACTATGGATATCAAATGAAATGGCTTGCTAAGAATGATACGAAAAAAAAGTAAAAAACATGGAAAAAAAGTTAAAGCATTTAAACAAACATTCTTTTCTTATAAACCCTAAAAAAGGAAGTATAACATCTTACGTTCGTACATAAGTACACAATTAATTTTTTTTTCTTAAAATTTATGTGATAAAAATTGTGCGTTGTCACTCATATTTGCCTATATACATGCATAAATAAGTATTAATAGTAATCTTGTAGATTAATATAGTTAATAATCTTACGGGTCTATGTATATGTTTATGAACGTTATAATATGTTACAATAGTTATATTTCACGTACCTAGACATAAAAAAATGTTTGTTTGGAGTTTTTTCCACAGCCTTGTTGCGTAAGATACGCCAGTTCCTCTTCCTTGTTCTGCATTTACAATTGTGGTGCCCTACTTCCACTGTTTCAACAAAAACTCGTTAGCGGGTTTTTCAATACCTCAGTGCCTCTATTTACTGGACTTTTATACATATGTACGATGGCACATAAATCTTATATCTACTTCATACATTTGTTCCGTTACATTGTTACAAGGAAAAATTTACACGTCTATATAAACTTTAGCTCTAAATTGTCTATTAGGCTCATAAATATATTTTATTTTAACTTGCAACTTACCGTCGCTTCGCTCGGGTGTATTAATTAAACGGTACGGGTGTGTTATTAAGTAACAAATAATTCCTTAATACTTTTTCTTCCAACTCTATCTGTTAACGTGGCACACGCCAATGGCATCATTTTTTCTGACATTTTCAACGATACACAAAACCTTAATTATTCATTCATCTAAATCTCACGCACGAATCACGTCTATTGGTGAAAACCGTATAAAAATTCGTTTGGTAGTTTATGAGTTTATCACGTTCAAACAGATGTGGCGGGGGTAATTTGTTATATTACATGTATAATATGTACTAGGTAGTGTTTAAATGTAAAATATATTTAACGTAAAGTAAGTTATTAAATTCTATAGATAACAATGTAAAACGCAGATCCTTTGCTTTTATCTATCAATACTTGTATCTATACACTACCTTGGATCTATAGAAATTTTGTATAAAAATAATATTAACATATTCCACCACAAAAATCTGTAACAGAATTAATCCTGATTAAATTGGAGCCAATTTTATTGCGGCTTCCCCATGCATATTGTATCAAAGAAACGTCGAGCCCCAAAATTTATGTGCCTTTTTTATCTAAAAGGAATTCTGCAACCATAGCGGGCTTTCATTTCGCTGAAAAGCGCAATTTTCCCCATTCTATGACCGCCTAGTGAAATCGTTATCGTATATACTGCGGCGGCGCCCATTTCCTAATAGCAGCTTCGCGTGTATTTTTTTTTTCAGTACGTATCAGTCAGTAACCTTCTGACTATCAACCATCCCCTGAACATAATTATAATTTAGAACTTACTATTGATCTATTAAAACTTAATATAATTTATAGATTTATAGGACGAACTTTTAGCGAATATGTCAACCAAGCTAATAAAAATGTCCCTCTTTACTTATATTTATTTGTTATGATGAAAAATTAAATCTATACTAATATTATAAAGAGGCAGAGTTTGTTTTTCTGAACGCGCTAACCTTAGGAACTACTAATCCGATTTGAAAAATTCTTTTTGCATTAGATAGTCCGTTTATTGAGGAAGGCTGATTAATGATGATGATTCCGACAATATTTTAAGATATGAATATCTAATAGGTAAATATGCGTTTTACGTATTGAGAAATATTAGATTTGCTTTGCATCTGCTGGCACCGACTTCGAAAATATCTGATTATGTATCTATTCTAAATGAAAACCCCCGCCTAGAATCAGTTTTTTTTAAGTTTTTATCAATTACGGAGAAGGACGTTAATTATATGACTGAACCTATTAATACAGTAACTATACGAATAATTTATTATAATTATTAATACAGTTACTGTACAACTAATATTTTTTATTAGTCCGGCTATTGATTAAAAAAAATATTTTTTTTATATTTTTACTTAACAATGAAGACAAGAGCAAAAGCATGGCTATTGACAAATCTAGGACCGCCATCTTTAATTTAGAGCTTTAGAAAGAAAGAGACACAAAATATAATATATACATATTTATCTTGTTCTCATTCTTCGTATCGTCAAAAAAATACACTAGACACTTCCAATTGTTCTGATACGTCCGACACCTATAATTTTTGAGTCGAAACTGTCACCAAATTTTAAATAACATAAAGCAATTATGATTGTTTCGGACGACCAGAACCAGGGTATGTCTAGTACCCGGAGGTCGACCTGGGACAATCTCCCAGACGTTCTTGGCGTACACGGCAGTATGTCCGTTCGCTAGTAATGTACGCCACCACGCACCCCTGAATGCGTAGCTTGGGTCCCGATCCACTAGGGTTTCTTCGTTGACAGGAGACTATACTTAGAGGCGATGAAATAAAACACAATTTTTCCTTTTTTCTCTCTTGGTTTCGGTTCTTCCTTTTCCTTTAGTTGTTGCCTCTTCGGTGGCTGTCTTGCGACTGACTCGAATCGAGAAATGGCTCGCCTTTTATTTGGCCCGTTAATACCTTACAGAGAGCCGCGTACTTTGAGCTCATTTTTCGAATAAAATTTCCCTAAACCGAAACCTTGAGAGTCCTTTTATTTTATGTTTTCAGTAAAACACCTTACACATATTTATTTATTTACATGCCTTACATACTATTATACAATATTAAAACATAATATTCAATATATAATAATTAATTAAAAAAGTCTTAAAACAAAAATATCTAAATTTCTAGGTTGCTACATTTTTACTATACATTTTCCCTTATAACTTTTGAACGGATAGTCCTATCGACCTAATTCTTGTTTTATTATAAGTTTTATAATAAAATCTATTATTTAAAACATAAACTATTATGCTATTGCAAGAAACAAAAAATCTCATTTTCAAGTTACGTAATTATATGCTAACATTTTACTTACGTACCTATTCCTTTCAAATTAATGTTAAATAGTCTTATATGATTCAAATAAGCAAAAAATACTCTAAACTAACCTTATTACACTAATTAGAACTTATTTTAACATAATAAATCTAATAAGAATGAGATTTCATATTTACAAACAATTATTCATAATACGCTAAAATGACATTGTCCCTATATTAATACACACGTTACTCGAAGATAAGTTTTCCGTCGCCGACATTCTCCCCCTCGTGCTTTGCACCAACTCCTGGACTCGGCGACGCTCCCGGCACCAACAGCACCACTCTCGAACTGGGCCTCCGTAGAACACCTCCTCTGGTCTCGACGTCGACGACTCTGGTCCGCCCGTCTGGTCCAGGATACACATGCAGGATTCTTCCGCGTGGCCAGATGCATCTTGGTAGGCTGTGATCGACGATCAGTACGATGTCTCCGACTTGCAAATCTGTGGCGCTGACTCTTCCTTTGGTCTTCCTTGGTAGTAGAGTGGGCAAATACTCTCTCAGCCAACGTTGCCAGAAGTGATCGGCAAGTCGCTGCGTAGCCTTCCAGGTGTGTCTGCCCACAAGCTCGTTGTCCTCGAAGCTGCCGATTCTTGCTGCGCCACATGATCGCCCGATGAGAAAGTGGTTCGGTGTAAGTGCTTCTTCTTCAGGGTTCTCGGAGAGGTGGGTGAGGGGCCGAGAGTTGACTATGTGCTCGGCCTCTAACAGGAGGGTATGAAGTACCTCCTCTCGTGGTTGCCTTTCGTTGAGCGTGGCGTCCAGTGCGGTTTTAATGGATCGCACCAGACGCTCCCATGCACCTCCCATGTTTGGTGCACCAGGAGGTATGAACTTCCACTGCACACCGATCTTCTCCGCTTCCGAGATAAGGTCTTCTTGCTTCATGGTGTCTAGTGCTTCTTTGAGTTCTTTGTTGGCGCCAACGAAGTTAGTGCCATTGTCGGTGTAGATTATCTTTGGCATTCCCCTTCTCGCGGCGAATCGTCGTAGTGCCATGATCATGCTGTCAGTGGAGAGTGAAGGAGTGAGCTCAATGTGTACAGCTCGTGTTGTTAAGCATGTGAATAGAGCACCCCATCTCTTCTCATGGCGTCTTGCTACGGTGATCGTCATAGGGCCGAAGTAATCTATTCCCGTGCACGTAAATGGAGGGTTTCCGTGCATCAGCCTCTCAGCAGGTAAGTTGCCCACTGGTAGTTCTTGAGGTCTTGCCTTTCTTGTTTTGCACCACTGGCATTGATGTTGAATGGTCTTGATCGCTGACCTCAGTCCTAGCACCCAGAAGCGTTGTCTTACTTCGTTCATTACGGTCGCGTGATTCCCGTGATTGAAGCGGCAGTGAAATTCTTCTATGATGAGAAAGATGTTGTCTTGTCCTTGCTGTCGAGTACGATGGGTCGTTTGTAGTCTCTGGTAACCCCTCGTATCGCGTCGATTCTTCCTTTCAGTCGCAGGAGACCTTCTTCTAGCACTACGTCGAGCCTTTTCAACTTGCTGCTGCCCTCTAATTGTTTTCCTTGCTGTAGGCACCTGATGTCCTCTTTGAAGCATTTCTCTTGACTTCTTCTTAACAACAGCGTTTCAGCTTGCTCTAGTAGACTTGTTTCCAATGGTATGTATTTCCTTTCTGACGTTTTTGAAGACAGATGTCGCTTCTCAACAATTTTCTTATTCCTTTTTGTAGTTTTCCAGGTAGGATCTTCTTTGCTGGCGTGGACCTTTTCCTTTCTTCTGCAGAGTTGTATGAACTGCAGTACTCTTGCTGTAGCTCGCCAAAGTCTTTTCCACGACGAGAACTTTTCGGGATCTGGTGATGGATAGGAGCTGCCTGCAGTCGCTACGATGTCCGCTGCCTTTTCTTCGCCAGTGGTTTCTTTCTTGAATGTTCTTGCCGCAGGCCAGTGAACTTCATCTCTTCTTAGAAACCCTGGTCCGGTGTACCATCGGTGTTGGCAGTCGAAGTGTTCTGGTACGTCACGTGTTGCATCATCTGCAGGGTTCTGCGCCGTCGGTACCCATCTCCAGTCCTGTGGTTTTGTGAGATCTTCTATCTCCGCCAAGCGATGAGCCACGAATGTCTTGAAGGTTCTCGGGTCCGTCTTGATCCATGATAGCACGATACTGGAGTCTGTCCAAAACGTCTTCTTTTCTATTTTCAGATCCATTTCTTCCTCGACCGAGTGTGCCAATCTGCTTCCTAGGAGGGCCGCTTGCAGCTCGAGTCTCGGGAT